>OY728153.1:1904255158-1909193908 GCA_963277665.1 Viscum album
GGTGTCCATGATATTCCTCTTTCATGGATAGTTTCATCCAATCTCTCGCTATAGATTCATTGAATTTGTGGAGGTAAAAACTTTTATAGACCAATCTACACAATATTTGTCAACAAACACACTATTACATTGAAAAAGAATTTCCAACTAGTTTTTTTCAATAATAATAATCCACTCAAAGACCTTTCATTGTCAACATGAGGGATTGTTTCACAAAAATACCCTTATAGTGGATTTTTTAAAACTCTTTACCCATTGATACCTCATTTACACTTCAGTTTCTTGATCATTCAATGAAACATTCACTCTTCCTTATTTAACATCAAGTCACATCAAACAACTCTTTATAGTGGTCAATGATTTACTCAAAAAATACCTTAAGATGACAATATTCAGGCTCGACATGAGAAAGAAGAGTAGAATGAAAATTTCCTCATCAAATCACTTCATTCTGAAACCCACCATTTAGGGAACACTACCTTTTCTAAAACCCCTTTATTCATCTCTTAGAATAGTAAATTTAGATAAACATGACCATGACACATTGTTCTAGTTATAAAGAATGACTTCTTAAAGATAAATGATTTAAAACCTATTTATTGGCCCTCAATAATAACTTCATTATCAATGGTTTAAAAAGTTTCAAACTTAGTGTGGAACAAAAGAAGTTGAATTCTCTAACCCCGTTGGGTAACTGATTTTATCATGAACAAATAGGTTAAACTATCATGATATATCAATTTAAATGAACATCTTCAAAATCAGTATATTTATAAACTCACCTTGTTTATCTTACGACCTAATTTATAAACTCACCTTGTTTATCTTGAATTCTCCACATATGAAAACGAACCCAATGGACACTCTTTTTTGACTACAATAAGTTAATGGCAATGTATCATTACATATAGTTAAAAATATTAGGCCTTGGGGAGTGGGGGTTCCAAATCCATAGTTTTAAGAGTGGTTGTTTTAGTGGACTTAAATATCCAACAAATGTGTTTCAAATGAATCCATGAGAATGATCTTTGTCATAATGTATGCAATAGGAAGTTCCATAGGCATAACTTCACTAAATGATTCTCTACCTTATCCTTGATAAAATGATACTTGATTTCAGTTTCTCTGCCCTTGAGTTATGTAGTAGAATTTTTATATGGTTTATTGCACTTGAATTGTCAAAATCGATTTTTATTAGAGACTTCATTTCAACTCCCACACATTCATGTTATTACTTTATCTAAATAAATTATGTGTAATCTTGAGTGGATGAAATGTATTTAGCCTATATAGTGCTCATATAAATGAAATCATGTTTCTTCCTAATCGAAGAAATACATAGTCCACCTTGATAAAATGAACCTCCTATCGTTGTCCTTTTTACATATTCTAAATTGTCCCAATATTTATCTGTTTTAACTAATAACTCAACAAGTAATTATTAACTATAATGAAAAAAATCAATTTTTCAATTGATATAATAAATAATTATTTTCACTAAAAGTAAGTGTATTTCATTAGGATTACATTCATACAGTTCCAACTGTTATATGGAAGATACAATGTTAGGTTATTTGAAAATTAATTATGATAGGCTCCCATTCATATACATGTTTTTAGTGTCAATGATCACATTTCCATAATCATCCCATTACAGTTTCTTCTTTGTATTGACTGGAGTTTTTATCCCAATATAACCCATGATTTGAAATATTCTTATAACCTCTATGGAATATTTGGATTCATAAATAAGTGTTCCATGTCTTCCTCACATCACCTGTATAAAATTAGAAAATCATATCTTCCCAATCATTGACATCTAAAACTCAAATATCATGAACTACGTAAATTAATTCAATTCTCTTTATTAAATACTAAAACATATTATATAGTAAACATATACCATCAACATTATCCATTTATTACTATCTTTATTGATGTAGATATTGGAATAAACACCAGCATGCGGGAAATTGAGGTACTTCAAAAATATATTAAGTCTTGAATACAATGTTCTTAGAGCAAGCATCAACCCATTGAGATCCTTATTTTGATTATAATATTTATTCCCACCTATATGGAAAATTAATCAATCTAACTCTTTTAGGTACACATATATATCTAGAACTATATTAACAAATGTAGATTTTACATCCATATAAAAAACTATTGATGTCATTTCCACTATTATGAAAAAGAATATATAAATAGTATTTATCCTTGAAATAGGGTAAAATGTATCATATACATCGATTCCCTCAATCCTAGAGTATTCCTTATACAAATGTTTTTCTTTGTCTTGAATAACCACGTTTTTTGATTTTTTTTGCTTTATGAGACTCATTTTTTCTCGAATACAATATTTTCTTCCCACCTAAAAATAATCTCCCACATCTAATTATTTTAAATTTTTTAATAATATCATTATTCTATTGAACCCAATTCACATTTCATGAAACATTATTAAAATTTTTTGGATCTACTTTTGAAAGGGAATACATTTTTTTGTAGAAGCTTCATTATCATTATTTTTACTAGCAATAAATTTCCATTGATTATTTTTTTCTTATAAATTTCTACTCTATTATTTATCATATATAATGTATCAAATCGGAATTCATATTTCGGATCATTTGGGTTCTCTTATGAATCTGATTTAGAAACTTGTACTCGCACTATGTTTCTCATCTTCTCATAACTATCATATAGATACTTTTCATGCCGATGAGCTTGTACCGAAGTCGTACAAGCTTTTATTAGTCATCTAAAAGACCCAGGATTGAATCCAAGAAGAGAAAAATTTCCCGTGGGTACTGTAGAAGTACTATAGCAGCGAAAGACTGTAGCAGGGGTGACACAATAGTGATGGAGGTACTATAGCAGGAACTGTAGCGGCGGCGATACTATGGAAGGTACTATAGTATCCCAGGTACTGTAGATTTACTATTCACTAATGGGTCCTTTGGGCCAAAAAATGGGCTTTGACCCCTCGTAAGCTTGCAACTTAGCCTTGGGCCTTCGAGCTATGTAATGGGCCTCCCTTTACCCAATCAAAAGAGGTATTTTATTTATTAATAAAATGAGGCTTTACCCCCAACCATTAAAAAAATACAGATACTTTTCATCAATTTTATAATGATTCATCTAATTCTCTACCACAACGACATCATTCCTCTCAATAAAATTTCATATCTTCTTATTTAAGAATCAATATGTTTTTCTTCTTCATTACTATAAATTAAATATCCCTTCATCCACATTAGATCAAAACATCTTATTTTTATCTTTATTTAGAATGATGATCATAATCGGGAATAATCAAAAGTACTTTAATCTCCACTTCATTACATATCATAGATCATATGATATCTTTTATTCCCTTAAACACTAAAATGATTTCTTTGATATGTATAAATATGTCAAAACACCTTTTTCCAAAAGATTTTTGGTCGAACAGTTTCAACAATAATTGTTCTTTCCATGCAGTTTATAATTCTATTTCACCTCTGAGTGACAATATTTTGTTGAGGTGTTCTCACTATTGATATTTGGTTCCTTATATTGGGATTTTTGAGATAATATTAAACCTTTTGGTAGGTTATTTTTACAATTACATGTTTGGAACAATATAATCTTATATACTATTATGTATTCAAGATCCCTCACAAATTAGGTCATGTAACTAAACACAACATACTTTTGGATGATTATTAATATCCATGAAACTATTCTATAATAATCAGTAAACATGAAATAATATCTATTTAAATTGATGGATCTTATCGTGATAGGTCAATACACCTCAATATGCTCAAAAAATAACACTCTTATTGACCATCATTCTTTTCCACGTATTTTTTTTATTTTTCATAATATATTTGAAAGAATTGTTGGTGTGTGTAAAATAACATGATAGCGTAGGAAGATTTCGAGATCCATCACTTTTCACCAAATCATCCCATGGTGGTTGTCTTAAATTACCCATATTTTTATGCCACAACCTGTTCTCATCTTATATGGATGGAAATCACATATCTTCTTCTCCACTCGTATGATAAAAATTCCCCTTCATCTTTTTACCCAACATCTCAATTAAAAAATATTTTCCCTTGATGATACACATATTCTTGGTAATAGTTATTGTAGGCCCCATGTTATAGATACTACTAAATCTATTAATGTTTTACCATAATCATCCAATTTAAATTAAAATACAAATCTCATATCTTTGCAATAGAATTTTAATTTTATAAATCCAATAATCAAGAGGCATTCATAATTTATGAATATTGAAACACCTTACATGGTATGATTAGTTCATATATTGATATCCTTATTTCCCATCATGTTTGATGTGTATCCATTATTGATGATCTATTCCATAGTATGATATGATAATTTTGGTAAAATCTAATAAACTAATTCCTCATCCCTTCCTTGTCCATGTAATTGGTATTAAACCTGGTGTTTATTGACATGAAAGATCTTATTCAAAATAATATGGAAAAAATTCATCTTACAAAGTATAAAATTGCTTTTTCATTATCAAAGATCTTAGTGAATGGTTGATCTTATGTATATAAAAATAGTATGGTTTATTTTGAAAATTCCAATAAATATTTGATGATAAATTACAGACATATGTGTAAATTATCTATACCTAAAATTGTGTCCAACAAAATAATCATTAATATATTTAACGCTAATTGAATTCTTTTATTTACCTTTCTCCCTATAGTACTTATTTGACATGAAATATAAATTTTGGTAACAACCCACGTTCCTAAAATATTATATGTTAAGGGTAGAATTGGAATCATTCAATAACATTTGGGAATGTTTTTGGGTAGGTTTTTGATATTTATAATATTATTGTTACTGTTAATTACTCAGTTTACCCATAGAAATAGTAATAAAATTTACTAAAGTTACTATTCATATTTTCCAAAAATAAAATGGACATATTTAATAAATTTTTATATTATTATTAAAAATATTGAAATCATTTTTAAAAATTTAAGACACATAAATGGATGAAATTTTATTTAAATTACTCTCACGGATGGGGTGAGAAAATAGATTTTTAATGTGAAGGTGTTCAAAAGATTGAAATGTTTTTATATCAAAATTTAATTTGAAATTGATTAAAATGACCTTAATTGGATTAAAATATGTATAAATTTTATAATAATAATTTATAAACAATAAGAAATATAATTTTTCATTTTAAATTATTTAGATGAAAAAGATTTTTTCAATTAAAATTCATTATTTTCTTATTCATCAAAACATGAAACGTATCCGAAAAATACCAAACATTAAAGAACAGTAAATTTTTATATTACTATATAATATTAGAATTTAAAATTTTAAAATAATTTCTATAAATGTATCAAAACTATATTTAAAACAAGTGCACAATCAAAAGGTGGAAAAAATGATTTTTCGAAAAATACAACATTTATATTGAAAAAGGGATTTGTTCTTATATCATCTCTTGAAAACACATAGGATGGATTGTAAACATTATATCAAATATATATTTCATTAACATATTCCAAAAAGTGTGATTTTATAATTTTTTTTATAAAACAGACTTATAGACATTTAAATACATTTTCTGAAAATCATTTACTTTTATTTTAAAAGGGGTTTTTATAATTTATAATTAATATGTCATCAATGAATTAATTATATACACATTTATAAAACATATTTTAATAAATCAGGTAATACTTTTCATACCCACCACTCTAATGTCTTGTTTATTATATTCCACACGTACACACGAGTGATGTTATCATTTTACAATGGACAAGAATGCATAACGGTATATATGATACTATAGTTCCAAAATAATATGTGGTTTTGTTTCCGATGCTTGGGCTGAGGTGCGTGTATCTGTCACATAGAGGACACACAACTGTTACACCACATTCTTGCTTTCCAAATCTGGGCAGCATCGGCTCCTTATTTTGGGATGTTTGCTCCGTGATCGAAATAGATTGAGGGGATGTCGGTTCTTCCTTTCGTGGATTCCTCCTCGGAGCTCATCACCTAGTCTAGGTCTCCATCATAGACTTTAGACAGTTTTCGTGAAACCCTTCCCAATGCCATATCATTATGGACACCAGTTAATTACGCATCCTCTATCAAGACATTCTAAGGGGTTCAGATAGGGAAGCTACCTTCGGTTATGAGAGTAGTCATGTTGGGCATCACTGGCGTGTCTGGACGATGGGGGATTGGCATGTCTGTCTTTTATCCCTTATTATAGGGATTCTCGAGGGAACTAAATCCCGAGGCATCCCACATCAAACTCGGGGAACCATATGCCATGGGCATGTATATGAGGTTTTCCTCAGCTTCCCATGTTTAACACAGGGTATGCCGCATGTCTAACGTCTAGAGGAGAAGGATCAGACTGACCAGAACACAGATTAGAGTGGATCAGATTGAATAACCGCCTAGAGGGAACACTAATATTGGGGACAACACATGGGCGACTTCCCAAATGTAGTCAGTGGGAACATGGAATAGTGTGGCATGATCTCACCACGATGTGGCGTCCCGAGTGAGAATCAGGATGGATGATGGCTTTGGGCTTGAGCCTCGAAGAGACTTCCTACTTATCCCTGTGGCAGGGTATCAGAGTTCGCATAGTTCGATGAAATGATGGGACACCTGAGGAGGTGACCCATTAGAATGGATGCACGGATGGGACCCCGAGGAAGTGGAACCTCCAGGTTAGGGAATGAGCTTCCCGAGACATATAGGCTTGAGGGAAAGGTTAGGATGAGACAAGAGTGACATGCTTGAGCCTCATGGAGGCCTCCTACGTATCCCCATGGTGGGGAATCAAAGTCTGTGTAGATCAGATGGTGAATATAGTTTAATGTCATGTGGGATGGGGGAGAACCGAAGTGAAGGGGGTCAGAACAACTGGTTGGTGGGCATGAACCTCATGGAGGCTTCTTACGTACCATGCCTTGACATGGATCAATGTCCCCGTAGTTTGGTATGGATTGAGGTTTACACTCTGAGGCGGCCCAAGGTGGTTGGGTCTTGAACCTCGTAGAGGCTTCCTACTTACCATGCCTTGACATAGATCAAACTCTCCGTAGTTCAGGATTGGTTGGGGCTTCCACTTTGAGGCGGCCCAAGGTGTTTGGGTCTTGAACCTCATGGAGGCCTCCTACGTACCATGCCTTGACATGGATCAAAGTCCCCATAGTTCATGTTGGGTTGGGGCTTACACTCTGAGGCGGCCCAAGGTGGTTTGTGCTTGAACCTCAGGGAGGCCTCCTACATACTATGCCCGGACATGGATCAAAGTCCCCATAGTTCGGGGTGGGTTGGGGCTTACACTCTAATGCGGCCCAAGGTGGTTGGGGCTTGAACCTCGTGAAGGATACCTACGTACCATGTATTTACATGGATCAAAGTCCTCATAGTTCATGATGGGATTGGGCTTACACACTGAGGCGGCCCAAGTGATTTCCATGGTTAGTTATTTCTCTATGCCCACGTGAGTCATGCTCGGTGTGAGGAACAGGAGACAACATAGACCTGATGATCATGTCATGAAAGGTGCATCCGTGGGAATTGAAGAGGGGCTTACGCGCGGAGTGGCCCAAGAAGTCGAGACTTACTCCATGATGGAGGCCCGAGGCAACAAAGCGCAATGGGAGAGGGATTTGGGACCGAATAAAGGAGGAGCCCCACTCCATATAACACCCTCCACTATCCTTGGGGACCAAATATGAAAGGAGGAGCGGGGATGCTACCTCCCGGAAGGAAAGCTAGGGGCTTACACCAAGGTGGCTGTCATTTCCCCTTGGACAAACTCCACTCCAGTAAAGAGGATATCATCCCTTGTGAGGGGTGATCACATCCCGGTGGAGACGAGTGGGCATGGAGAATGTCCCAGGCGAGGGGACCATGCGTGCGAGGCATGGGGCCAGGTCACAGTTTAACGTCATGTGCTAAGGATGATGGGGCTTGGCAGTTTAACGTCATGCAGCTCAGACGAGGTGGGTTTACTCCACACCTCTAGGACATACATAAACGGTACCCTATGCTCCTTGTGGGAGGGAAGGAATCAACAAATCCATAACGATGGGGTGTCATGGAGCGAACCATAGAGGGGTCCATGTTAGCGTGACTATGCGAAGAAGAAATAGCCATTATCGTGCCTATGTGAAAAATCATGAGGCAAAACAACGCAATGGGTGATATCGTCCACGGGACATTGAAGTTACTTCGTATGAGACTAGAAGGTCGCACGGGAAAACGATGAATGATGTGGATGCCTGGGGCGTGAGATACACACATGAATGGGATCCATAAGAAGAGCATCAGGCACTCGCACAAGAGGACGCCTGAGGAGAACCTAGGTGAGGGGTCCTGAGGAATTTCACGCAACCTTTGAGGATTGCACGCAAAATCCGTAGTCCTATGCGAAAAACACTGGGATGGAGCGAAATTGGTGATGATTTTACAGAATTGGAGCTGAGTCTTTGCACGAAACTATAAGTATTGCACGCAAGGGGTATGAATTGCGCTCAATTGGGAGATACTGGGCACAATGACTGGGGTGTGTGCAATTGAAGGGGGATTGCGCGTAATAGAAGGGGATTACGCACAATTTAAGGGGATTGCATGCAATTGGACAGCCTGTGCACAAGTGGAAGGGATTACGCGCAAGGGGTGGACCCCAAAAGTATTGGAATTCAGTCTTAAACCAAGGGAATCTCGTACGAAAGCAGAACCCAGGGCGCCTTGACGCTAAAAAAACCGTACGTGAAGGCCATATTTGCACGCGCGGAAGGAGAATTTCACGCATGAGATCTGGTTCAGATTCTTTAGCCCAGAACTGGAAGTGGGTCACCCTCTATTTATAGGAGTTAGAGGGCACTAAAACCAGGTCGATAGAAAATAATTTCGAAACAAAGGCGGCATCGCGAAATTTCAGCCGCACAGGGTGGGGCAAAAAATATTTTACGCCCCTGCCGAAGAACTTTCGCAAATCCTGCAACATTCCGCACGGGTCTTAATTTTTTCTCACACCTCTGAATTTATTTTGTGCGCCGCCTCCAGGCCCCCCGAACTGGGTTGCCGGATCTGAATATGACTTCACTTTGTCGTTTCGAAACATTATTTAGCACCTGAGTGTTTTTCGTCTTCTATAAATGCCCCTCCTCGGAATTGGATCAGTGAGGTGTCACAATGGTCTTATTCAATGGGAAACGCCGAAACACAGGGCTCCGTGTTGTCCATGCATGCAAAAATCTGAAGTCGCCTACAAAACTCAGGAAGCCGTGAAATCATTTTTTCACGCAGGATGGAAACCTGAATTTTCCTATAAAATCCACCGCGGGTCCCAAGCTCTTTACTAATTTTCTCATGCGACAAGCTCCATGCTCTTATTCGCGAAAAATTCTCCGGCCCTGCATGAAAAACCGCTCATGCTGCGCGTAATTCCATCAAAATCACACATCATTTTATGCACAAACCTAGGATTTTTCCCATCATAGTCTAACATTTCGTGATACTAGCTAATTTTAATCTCCACCATTATTTATTCCACACCAACCCCTCAAACACTTTCCCAAAGAAGATGGCCACAAACCAGGCTGGTGAGGGAGAAACCACAGCTCGAAGGGTTGAAATGGTTGAAAACCCAAAGGTTTATGGCTCAAAAAGGGTTGTATCCAATAACCATACCCTTTTCAATATGCTAACCCCTGCCCAAAATGAGTATGCCCTATCCAATAACCCGCCACTATGGGACTTCGAAATACTAGAGGAGGTTCTTTTGCTGGGTTTTGAGGTGGATACACCACGATCATGGGTGACCTGTGACGACGATCTCCCTCGATACAACATCACCAACATCGGTCATCCTTCCTGGGAAACTAGGCATATGGACATTTATGTCTTGAACCCCAGGACTAGGACCATTTCAGTGAGTGACCCTATCGCGGAGAGCTCCCCAACCCTCTATACGAGCACCTTCCATCAGAGTGTCACTAACGAGGCTAAATGCTAGCTAAAGAACTAGGACCTGCAGTCCAGAGGCAATTTCACCAGCGAATGGGCATGGGAGTACTGGGTTCTCCATACATGCAACCAATTTGGGGTCGAGCAGTGGAATATTGGCTTATTTGAGGAAGTATGGACATCACCTTTTCACTTCTACCACCAGCATGAGCTCAGGCCAGAGCTGTTCACTCGGTGGTCCCCCGATACCAATAACTTCCTCCTTCATCATGGGGAAGTTCGTATCAGTCTCTGGTACATTCACTGTATCAGTGGTATCCCTTTATTGGTCCACCAATATGATGAATACCTTACACCAATGAGAACCTTCGGTGATAGATTACGAACACCCATACTGATGTGGAAGTTGCTGGAGCTGGCCAAGGAGAGGCTGGGGGTCAAGTATTTCTTAAAGGACATCACTGATAAAGACTAGTTTAGCCTCTTCTTAGAGAGGGATCAGTTAGTCAAGATGCCAGGGTGAGAGAGACGGTGTCCAACCGTGGTACAGATAAGCAAGAGCGGATCATACTGGAGGATCATGTAGGCAGGGAACTACCAGTCATGGGGCAACCACATAAACGAGAGTTGGGACCCCAATGTTCGGTACGCTGGATTCTTCACCACGTTCCTAAAAGGGTGGCTCTTGCCAGTGAGGGACGTAAGGATGGGAGTTCGTCCAGCGACCCTGGTAATGGCTGGCATCATGGGTGATAACAAAAGATTCAACCTGGGGATCCCTATGACGGCTTGTCTGTATGCCATTTTGGGACACATCTCAAGAGGGGGGTCACCACGGAGAATATGTGGCCTCTTTCAGATATTCTACCGCTAGGTTACAGCTCATTGTGGTGGATATACCTTCCTGAAATCCATCTTCCTTCCGGGAAAAGGCCTATGACCTTCCCTATTGAACATTGCTAAGGTTATGCCGCTGATTCTCAGTGAAGAGGGAGTAAGGATAAAAATTGGTAATCATGCCGACTTCGCCATCAGCCCATTCCCCTCCCTGGATGGCCTGATGATATACAATGGGCAAGGCTCGTTGGAGAAGAAAGAGTACTTCCAGAGCATCAGAGGTGGGGTGCTTGTGCCTCACATTGATGGGATGATCTTCTACGAGCCCTATGCACCATCCAGGTTCTCTAGGCAATTTGGGTGCCTCCAGAGGATTCAGAAAAATTTATACACAGATGTCTGGGAAGAAAAGAATCCCCACGTCCTTCACCAAATGTGGCTGATGTTAACGACCTATGGCTCTGGTGACGTCATCACCTTTCCTCCCACCGTAGTTGCGGCTAGCCTCTCGACTGAGTATGCCGAACATTGGTCCATAGCATAACCTGAGGGGATTTTTTGGAAGCATGTTTGGCAAGTCAAGGTCGGCAGTGTGGAACCCGGGCAACAAGAGAGCAGGAAGAGTGTCTCTAGATGGGGAAGATCAGAAGCACGTCAGACAATGGGGCCTACATAGGACGGGACCTCAGTAGAGGGGACGTCGTATGGCATAGACACGCCCTCATCGCCTAGAGGAGGGTCCCACAGAGCGGCCAGAGAACATCCTAGGAAGAAAATAAGATATCTACTTCATCCTCCTCATGACGCGATCTTCCCTGCACTATGGTCGGCCTGGATGACCCTGCGACAGTCGGTAAGTACTGAAGCCCTCTGACAGAAGGTAGTGCGAGACGGGATCCAACTGCCAGAAGTTGATCTTGTACAGATTGTCGACAGAGTGAACTTCCATCGACGACATGAATATCTGATGTCCATGGACATGTACACATGCCAACAGGGTCGGCGTGTGGATCCACCTTTCTTGGTGAATGTGATGCTCACCCGGGAGCATGATCCGGAAATGATGTCGTTGGGGGATGATGAGTCTGAGGGCGACGAGATAGAAGTGGAAGAGGCAGAAGTAGAAGGTGAAGGGGAAGGTGAAGAATAATAGGAACCCAAAGGTGAAGGGTCTTAGGGGGCATCCCACCTAGGGAGTCTCCGGGAGAGTGGAGAGATCATCGGCTCCGATATGGATGTGACTAAACAACTCGAGGTATGCTTCAACCCTTATATATCCTTCTAATTTTATCCTATATCCTTTTCTATCCTTAACCCACCATCCTTATCTTACTTAGGAGCATATTGGTGCTGATCAATAGTGATCAGTCGAAGGAGGGGGGGAAGCGCCGATGGAACAAGGTGGGGGCACCAACGCCTATTATCGAACTGACCAGCACTGAAGGATCCCCCACCATGAAATCCCATGTAGCTTCTAGGGCACTGGTGGCTGGTGCCTTGGGTTCCTGTAAGTTCCTTTCTTTGATTCCAGTACTTACCATCATAGGACACAATTGATGAGGGTGCTCCTTGTCTGTATAGTGATCACGGAATTGGAGGCTCGTCAGGCTGCTGAGCCCGGAATGTCCACGAGCGAGCCAATGGAAAACATACCATCCTATCCAAGACATGCCTCCCAAACCAAGTCGGCCCCAGAAATTGTTGAGCAGGGGGCGGTGGACATCTATGGAGCTGTTGTTAGGGCAGGGCCGATAGTTGACGAATGTGCTCCCAGGGTCAAGGCGAGAGAGGAAGGTCGCTCAGATGCCGAAGAGCCTACCCCCTTGGGAGGAATATTTGAGGAAGACCCTACTGCTAGCCTGTTGGATATATTTCCTATCTATCGGCCCACTGATCCTGAGGAAATTGATGATTTGGACTCGGAAGCGGCCTATAAGAGCCGGATGACATGACGCAAAGGGTGGAAGTGCATCAGGTGTTTTCTCAATCAGCCTCAGATGGAATTTCTAAAGCAGATGGGATCACTCCACACCTAGATGTGTTTCTTGTCCGCTGGAGGGGAAAATTCTCAATTCCTTCACTTGACGATCCATGATTACATGGCCGAGAAGGTGCACGAGAGCAGCTGGCACTCCAATGTCACCCAGTTTTGGGAAGAGTCGAGGAGTACCCGAGAATTTATGATGGTGGAGTAGGAGGTTCAATACCTTGAAGAACAGGTGAAAGAAAAGGAAATATTCATTGCAAACTGTTCTTAGCTCGTGGATCAGTTGAGGGCCCAGTTGGAAAATGCCCAAGAACAACTGGTCGAAGTCAGTCACCAGATGACTGAGCTCCAAACTGAACCAGCGCATTTAGGGGCTAGGTTCAGTGAACTGCGCTCTGTGGCTGCTGATGAAGGTAGAGTCATTAGGGGGCGGGAAACAATCTTAAATCCCACCATACAAAAGTTTGTGGCATTGGAAAGATCTATCCAAGAAGCTGAACCTTAAGGTCCATGTTTTGGCCGAACCCAGAAACTTATTTCTCCATACTAATTTTTATTCTGAAATATATATATGGAAAATTTTATTTACTTGTTCCTATTTTTTAATGTTCTCAACCATAATCCCTAAATAAATATCAATCTATTCCTAAGCTCACATGGGTCATACCCGATGTTAGAAACAATAGATGCTCATACTATCCCTTCGTTTGATCGTGGGAGAGCCATCAAAGCTTCGGGCATTCGAGAATCGAATACATATTTCTGGGGAGAAGAGGGAGGCCCAATCAAAGGAAGAGGACCCCAGACCCATCGATGCATTGTCTTCTCAATGTGCACCAGTGTACGAGCAGGGCAATGCCAGGGGCATTGGAATCAGTCCGAACATAGGGGAATGAAAAATGTGAGTCATGTTACCCAAATTCGGAACACTATGGGAGGGGCATGGAAATAAAGGAAAACTATTGACCATGTTTGAAACACAACACCCCTATTGCATTAGCCTTAAATGGGGGTAACAAATGTGGGTCGACTGCTGAACATGTTCGGAACACGGGACCTAACTCATATATCATCCATCAGTCTTCCGAAACATTGGCCCTAGACGGTAGATGGACCATAGGTCGAGCATCCATACTATTAGGGGGTCCCTTGTGACATGAAAGAGGATGAGGTTATGAATAAAGGGGCACACAAAGCATGCAAAGTGAAGTGGTTTTTTGTTCGAACATAATCCAACACTCCCGAAATTACACCACCGTGGTGGAAGCACATTTTGCAGGCGCATTAATATGATCATGGATCATCCCAAATTTTAGATAGGACCTCTCTGGTGAGGGAACTGTCTTCTTCCCAATGTCATTATGGGGCATTCGAACTTGTTCAGGGAAAATGCTATTGTTACACAACTCCCCGAAGGGTCAGGCCAAGGGGATGACAATAGGAAAGGATGTGATTTCTGATTCCCGAGGATGGACCTGAGACGACATGTCTGGGCGTTATTATGTATCCCATAGGGATGGTAATCAATCCATACGTAGTTCTAGAATGGGTCTTAATTTATGGTCTTATAAATTGTACCAAATATCGGTAAGGAATGCAGGGGGAACATGGTAAGGTGATTATGAAACCTTTCGTGAATGAATACATAAGTACAGATTAACATGTGTTCCTTGGGGAAGCGTTTAGGTCAAGGGACCGAACACAAAAGTTAGGTTCGGCCCGTGGGGTAGTGCCCGGACATTCCTACATATCTCATGAGAATGATAATCAAGCCATACATAGTTCTGGGCGGTAGCATGGTAAGGTACCAATGAAAAAGATGAAAGGGGCTTGCGGGTCTGGCCCTCACACTAAAAGAAGTGATATTTGATGTATCTTTTTTTCCTTTACGGTGAATTGTTTTTCTTTTGTGAAGCGATAGGACAAAGGTATAAATTCCTGGAATCTCCATAAAAATAAAGATGTATATGGGCATTGACAAATGGTATGGTGGATGACTGAAATGCAAAGTGATGTCCCCTATGATGAGGTCATCAGAATGCAGTGCCATTTTTCATCGTGCGACTATGACGATATTATCACAGTTTATAGTCATGTGACTGGACTCTATAGAATATTTTAAAGTCATATGTCTTGGACATGAAGGAATGCGTATGATGCAGTAAAGAATACCTCACGTGAATGAGGACATGGTCCACATCATCACAGTTCACAATTCTGGGGGAGGAGCCTCAGGCCAAGAGGCTAGTGAGGGTCAGAGGATAAGGGGAAAGAGAAGCTAGCTTCTAATTGAACTGGATCCGGAAACGAAATGTCCGGGTGATCACAGTTATCCCTTTGAGGATGGGGATCAAGATGATCACAACTCTTATAGGAGATCCCAGTTTATGGTCTTAGCTCTCGGATTGTGGGAGCCCCGGAGGACGCCATATTGTAGGTTTGTCCCCCTTATGTGCGGAGGTGCACTGAGGGATAGTGCCAAGAGCGTTGAGATTCCACCTGTACATGATGGGGTGGAACATAATCTGAATCATGTAATCAACATTCAAGGCCTGAAGGGACTAGCATGATGATGGAGGATTACTGCTGACCATGTTCACAACACAGCATCCTGTCACATTAGCCTGAAATTGGGACAAAAAAATGATCACCGACCACTGACCATGTTCGCAACATGGTATTTGTATCAATTTGTTGTCTGAAACCCTCATTGGAATTGGCCCATAATGGTAGGAGATCCCTTAGTCCTAGAATCCATGCCATTTTGGGGGACCCTTTGGGTTTGAAAGATAACGAGGGCCCAAATGAAGGGGAATATGAAGCTTGAAAATTGAAAAGAACATGTCCAAGATAAACCTGACACTTCAGGTCCTAGACCAGAGTACTCTTGGACACATCAGAAAACCACTGCAAAGAGTTGAGGGGATCATCTTGAGAGTGGCCAAGATATGGCAGATACCTATGAGAAGTGGGGGCATGGTGCCAAAAATCCAATGCAAAGGAGGGGATAACACATCACAACACCTACACATCCTTCTCAGGGAAAGGAACAGGCTAAGGGGCCTAGGTGACTAGAAGATATCTATGAGATGGGGCTGGACCCAAAATATTAATGTTCAGGTTGTCATATGTACCCCATAAGGATGGGAATCAGGACACACAAAGTACTTAAAGGTGCATTGTAATGTCCTGCATGACTGTGTGTAGATTAACGTCCTGCAGGACTATAGAGTTTAGAGTCATGCTGCATGCAGTTTAGGGTCATGCGGGACCAAATGCATTTTAAGGTCATGTAGGACCAGCAGTTTATGGTCATACAGGACCAAAAGTTTAAGGTCATGCAGGACCATAAGGCTCAGGCAAAGTATTGCTTGAGGAACTTGGCATTGGTGGGAGGAGTTATATGCTCACCATCCATGGTCATCAGGGTGTATGCTCCATTGGGGTAAACCTTATGAACAATGAAAGGTCCTTTCCATTTAGGCTCCAACATGGGTGGTTTTGTACCAGGTATCATTGGCATTCTCAGAGCCAGAACCAAGTCGCCTTGCAGAAAAGAGCGGAGGCGAAACTTCTTGTTGAAGGCTCGAGTAATCTTATATTAATGCATTTCTAGATTGTGCAGGGCACGAAGCCTATTATCGTCTAGTGCTTCCAATTCAGCCAGACGAATTTTGGCCACCTTATCTGGCACCTGCTAGTCATATACAGTGGTGCCTAATGAAGGCAGCTAGATCTCGATGGGAAGGATGACCTTAGCTCCGTGCACTAGGGAATATAGGGTCACCTGGGTGGAATTGCAAGTTGTCATCTGATAGACCCAGAGGGAGTTGTGGAGCATATCCGGCCAAATATTCTTATTCTAACCAACCATATTTTTCAAAATATTAGAGAGGGTTTTATTGAATGCCTCAATCTATCCAGTTTCTTGTGCGTGATAGAGGGATTTATGGTCAGAGTGGATGTTGAACTTGGCGCACAACTTTTTTAACTCTACTGCTCAGAAGTTTGTGCCGTTATCCATGAGGACAGAGCGAGGGACCCCAAACCAGTGGATGATGATGGAGATCATGAAGTCAATGATATAGTGGGCCTTGACCTCCTTGAGCGGAACTGACTCTGCTCACATTGAAAATAAATCTTTGGCGGTCAGGATGAACCTGCATTGGTGAGCCGTTGCCGGCGGAGATGGTCCTATGACATCTAATCCCCAAACTGTAAAAGGCTAGGAGTACTTGGTAGTGTGGAGAGGCTCTGGTGGCCGATACACAAATTTAGCTCGAACTTGGCATGCATGGAACCTCCTGGAGAACTCGATGCAATCATGGATCATGGAGGGCCAAAAATACCCTAATCTCTGGATCTGGTGAGACAGTTTTGGCCCAGCCTAATGCGCATCGCAAGAACCAGCATGAACCTCTTTCATGACCTGTGAAATCTCAAACCCCCTAAATACATTGGAGGAGAAAACCATCAAAACCATGCTTATAGAGGATCTCCTCAAGACTAGGACCACTCTGGAGGGTAAAATGTCGCGCGACATCAGATTCGCTCACGCTCAGCCCGGTCTGACGGGAGATTATCATGATGGAGGTATTCAACCAAGGGTGTCCTCCATTCAGAAATCATTTTGATCACTCAATCTGGACAACCTAGGGGTCCTGACGCAGAGGCACTGATGGTAAGATGGATTACCTATGGGCCATCACCGCCATCCGGGGTAACATGAGCTATGACTCTCTGATGTGCCACTTGGATGATAAAATCATCATATTCGGGCTCCGCAAGTGATGAAGCTAAGAAGGCCATGGAATCTGCTCAAACATTCTGTGACCGAGGGACATGGGTAACCTCTGGCTGAGAAAGGAACATGGCAATTAGCCAGAGGGGTGTTGTAATAATGGTACGAGCTCTGGCTTCCTGACAACATAGCTGTCATTTACCTACTTAATGACTATATCAGAGTCCCCTTTCACAAGAAAATGGGGAACATCGATCTCAAGAGCCAGCTCAAGGCTAGTAATAAGGGCCTGATACTCCACCTCATTGTTTGTGCAGCCTTCCGACAGAATGAATTAATACGATAGAATGGCTCGCACGGGGGTAATGAAAACGATACCCATGCCTACTTTGTTGAGTTGAGGATCATTGAGCCTCCTACCAGTGGGGATTCAGGAGGCTCCATCAAAGTGAATCTTCCAACACGGAATGGATTGATTGACTGAGAGGATTTCCTCATTAAGAAAATCCAAGTCCAGGTACTGGTCCATAGAGGTTGGATGGGTAGCTAGGAAATTGGCCAATGTTTGCCCCTTGATAGCCTTCTGAGGCACGAACCTGATGTCGAACTGCTAGAGGATTACCACCCACCGTACTAGTCAGCTAGTCAACATGGGATGACCTAGGATGTAATTCAATGGGTCTACTCGAGACACCAACTGTACCTCATGTTGATGCAGGTAATGTTGCAATTTTTTTACGGCAAACATGAGCACAAGGCAGCTCTTATCAATGGAGGAGTATCTGGTCTCTGTATAGAGGAGCATGCGGTTGTGGTAGTAGAGGGTGTTCTCTGTCCCCTCATTGTTCTTTTGGGCGAAAAGGGGGCCGAGGGACCATTCCAGGGAGGTCACGTAGAGGACCAGTGGCTTCCCGGAAACTGGTGGCATTAGGACTAGAGGCTGGAGAAAATATTGCTTGATTTCCTTGAAGGTGGTCGGGCACTCTTCGTCCCACTCATCAGTGGTTCCCTTCTTCCTAAGACAAGAAAAGGGCTTACACTTTCCAACCATATTTTTAATCAATCTTCATATATAGGCCATGTGGCCTTGGAGACCCTGAAGCTCCCGAATATTACTCAGGGGAGGCATCTGGATGATGGACCTGATCTTCTCCGAGTCGATCTCAATGCCCCGGTACCTGAAAATAAAGCCAAGAAACTTCATGGAGGTGACCCTGAATGCACACTTCAATGAGTTCATATTCAGGTAGCGGGAAAAGATAAAGATAAACACTTTATCAAGATCCTTTATATGGTCTTGGCGCTGGCAAGATTTGACCACCAGATCATCCACATAGCATTCCACCAATGTTTTGAGAATTTTCTTGAATATGCGATGCATGGCCCACTGATAGGTGGCACCTGCAATCTTCAGGCCGAAGGGAATCATCTTGTAACGGAATGTACCTTGGGGTGCCCTAAAAGGTGTGGACTCTTCATCCTTAGGGTCCATCCATATCTGTTTATATCCAGAGTAACCATCCATGATGGAGAGGTCTTGGAACCCAGCAGTAGCGTCGACCAACAGTTCGGTCAATAGAAGGGGAAAATCATCTTTCGAACAGTGGAAGTTTAGATCTTGGAAGTCAACAAATACTCTAATCTGTTCGTTCTTATTTATGAATTGTACAATGTTTTTGAGCCATTTGGGGTACTGGACCTCTTTAACAAAGTTCTCCCTGATGATCTTGTCAACTTCGGCCGCGACCATGGCACCGTGAGATGGATGCATCTTTTTGGGAGGTTGTTTGAACCTGTGATGATTTTCCAGAAGGCTAAGGCAGTGGATGGCTACCTGAGGATCTATTGATGGAATCTCTTCGAAACTCTAGGAAAACACATCACGGTGCAGTTTAAGGAAGCCTACCTTACGCTGCTGCTCCTCATGGGACATAGATGCACTGATCAATGTGGGTCTCGGGTCTGCCTCGCTTCTGAGGTTCACCTATACCAATTCATCGACCGTGGCAGGGACGCCTTCCTCAAAAGTATAGGGGGAATCCTCTATATCATCTTCTCCACTTATAGAGTGATCTTCTACGGGGGAAGTTGCTTTTGAGTAACCAAACCCTGATGGGAGGCAGGTACCAGCTTGAACGGCAGTGATTATTGCATCGGGGAACTCCAGCACTGCCGAGACCATGGCTATGAAGGTTGTCGACCTAATCCCATCTGGTCTCCATCCCAAGGGGCCACACTAGATAATATCAAAGCAGTGGTGGTGCATCGGCTGGAGCTGACTTATTCCATCCCGGTGAAACAGACAAGTATGGCGTACAGTCGTTTCCATGAGCTGTATTCCCCGATACCTGATGGGAGTGGGAGTCTCAGGGATCACTGAGGCCTGATTCGTATAATAATACTAAGTGATCGTTCAATTCCAACTGGATTTGGGAACATGGTTCCATCTTGTCCTGGAAATGGCAAAACGTTGCCCTATACTGGGGGTCGTTTCCTCAAAACAATAGATCGGGAAGACTTAAGCGTCATTCAAGCCTGCCTAGGGGTCATTCGGAGCGGTGACGGGCTCAATATCACTTGCCTGTACTTGTATATCCATGTTCTTGTAATAGTCAGCATCCAAATAACAGGATTCATAAGAGGTTAAAGGAGATGCATAACCTCAGTGTACGCCTACTCGAACATGAAGGGAGTAATTGAGGCATTGGTGATATGATGATGGGACCGTCGTGTATAGGTGGAGCCATGGCCGACCAATCAATGCACTGTACGCGGTGTCCTAGGAGAGAACCATAAACTCGGTGCTGGAAACTAGGACACCGAACTGGGTCTTCAAACGGATCTTGCTGACCGGGGTCTCCTCTATCCTATCATATCCCTAGATTCTTAAATTGGAGGGAGTAAAGTCATCTTCCGATAACCCCAGATTCCGCAGTGTCCGTATTGGGATAAGGTTGATCCCAGAGCTGGTGTCTACAAGACAGCGGCGAACCGCCACACCGTTGAATTGGCCGGTGATATACAGTGGGTGGATGTTCCCCTGTATGGGAGAGCCTTCATCCTCTTTAGATAATTAAATGATGTCCTGGCATTCGACATCCTAAACAGCTTCAGCATGGAAAGCTTCTATAGCTGCTACCTCTGTCTCAAACTGCAGGGGGCTCTTTAAAGCCTCAGCGAGGGACTCACGCATATCTGGCGACGGGAGAAGGGCTTCAACGATGGAAAACCTCGTTGGGATACCGGATAGGTTCTTGATAACATCATACATCCACGCCAGGCACAAAATTCTTCTTAAAGGATGCCTCTATATGATTGGAGGCATTGAGGACCCTGCCGGTCGAACCGACGACTGACTAGTGCTGGGAATATCCCGCTGCTCACTAGTCGAAGCCCAGAGAATAGATGTCGGGTGAGAACCAGACGTCTGAGATCGGAATGTGGCAGGGAGAAGCTGGTCGTGGCATGAATTATATGGTTCTTCCTGATCCAGTAGCACAAATGGTGGTGAAGGTAGTCGTGATCACACCAGATGAAGAGTATGCGAGTGCTGACCTCTGAGCTGGGCCTGTTGCCTGGTGTGTGTGGCATGCATGGCCTAGATGGAGGTTCCAACTAGTGTGCCATGATGAACCATATATTCAGAGTTCTACAGATGTTGGCATCAGCTAGGGACATTGGGGAGGTTCTCCTGGAACTCCCCCTCGTCGAGAGTCATATAGGGGTTTACCAACTCAATGGTGTTAACTGAAGTGTACCCTTGACTGTCACTCAAAGAATCATCCACCACTGGGCAGATTCTGGGTGGGATCCACACCTCAGGGGACATGAAGTCGCCAAGAGTGTGGGATGACGATGACATTGGTGGGGCACATTGCTTCTTCTGGCACCGTCAATGCTTGCTCTTCGGGGAATTGGCCGGCTGAGATGATGATGCAGAAGTGGTGGCTGCAGCTTCCAAAGGATCCAATCGTTTCAGGCGTGCACAGATGATTACATGGGTGTGGGCGACCGTTTTTCAGGCCATCCAATCGTTTTACTTCTAATCCCCGTGTTCAAAAACCTACTTCCACTCGCCTTCATTGTCGCTACTGCAATCTAGCCCTACAAAGACACTCGCCACTTGCACAGGGGCCGGGCCCAACCTGACTATGTTACTGTCAATGTGGTTATGGAGCCAGTCCTTGAACACATATAATTTCCTTACGATGTGCCCCAGGATCCAGTGATAAGGGTAGTAATTGGGGTGATCAATGAGATGCGCCTCCTCTAGCTTTCTACACTCAGTAAAGCGCTCAATTCCCTGATCCAAGGCACCGTGGAAGTAACCGGGGACCTGAGCCTCATTGAATGAGTATTTCCGATTTCTTCTTTCCCAAATGGGGGCTTTAGGAGCCTCACTCTGATGAGGATCCAGAGGAGCCTGCCGAGGAGGCAGACCCTGATTGTCTCGCCTAGGCAGTGGCAACACATTCCGTGGGGGCGACTGCCGATTCTGAGGACATTGCTGAACCGGAGGTTGTGCCTGAGGTAGAGGGCCTCGGTGAGGCTACAGGGCCGGTGCTACTTATAGAAATTATAGTTCCCTGGAGGCTTCTATTTGGGCCACCACGGCAGGCTCAGCTCTGGCAGCCCTCCTCACTGGGGTTATAGGGGGCAACGGATGTGCCTGAATGGCCTATTGCAGGGCTTCCTCTAGGCGCTGAGCCTTTTCGTAGAAGTCTCAGAACCCTTCGGGATACTTCTAAGTGGTCAGGGAGGGAACCAGCTCCGTCTTGAAATTCCCCACGCACATCTTCATTAATTGTTCCAAAGTCAGTGGCATGTCAAGGGAGTATGTGAGCTACTTCCACCAGGTGATAAAGTCTGTGACTCGCTCATCAAACATTTTCATGAACTTGAAGATGTCTGTGATGCTATTTTTCTGGGTGGTAGAGCTTAACTGGTAGAGGAACTTCCTAGGAAGGTCCTCCTAGCTGGCCACGGATCCGACAGGTAGCTGACTGTACAAGATGAATGTCGACCCCTCTAGTGTCTGAACAAAATAGCGGATCTTGGCGCCCTCCTACTACATTTGGGTCCCTAGAATAGGCCCACACCTCGAGTTGAAGTGGGGAAGGTGCTGCGGTGGGTCCCCCATCCCGTTACATGGGGAGATGGTGGGATTCCCAAAACCCAGAGGTGCTGGCATGTCATCCACCCATGCCGGGTATGGCTTGTCGTCAGGTGGGATTGCCACCTGTCGCATTTCTAAGGCCTCTAGGTGGGTGATGAATGCCGCCATTGGATCATCTAGATTGGGGTCCCTGTCTTGATGGGGATCCCTAACCACGATCACATTACCAAGCTCTTCAATTTTGTAGACAAGCTCAGTGGCAGGTGGAGCGGTTGTTGGAGCGACCCTTGGGGAGGCCAGGGGAGCCCAAGAGGGGTTCCTTGGATCGTCGCGCCATTCAAGAGGGTTTGGAGAGACATAATGCGCCCTTTTTCTATGGGATTTGGCTTCCACCCTGTCTGTGAGAGCTACATGATCAAGGTGTCCTAGGGGCTGCTCGCCAAGGGGAAGTTGTTCTTGCCCCTGCTACCCTGGCCTAAGCTAACTGTAGTCGGGTCGCCATTTTGAAATGCGTTCAGCCATTAGTTCATTGACCCACCTTTTCTTCTCAGAAAGTTGATGATGCAATGTGGCCTTCTCGGGGTCCTATTCCGTCTTCTACACTGAAGCAGACAGGTCGGAGTGCTTGACAGCCCCGACGTGCTCTTTTCCCTTACCATGATTTCGGCTCAGAACTAGTGCCTCGGTGGGCGGAGGGAGACCAAGGAGGTTCCTATGATGACGAGTAACCCTCCCCGATTGGTTCAATGAAGGAAAATCCTCTGGGGGGGCGTTCCCATCAAGAAGTTCCAACTCGTTTTCCACTCCCGACAGATCGGTCATGTTGACCGCAACTCATCTTGGGGGCATGTCTTCAATGTCGCCTAGCGAGTCGGGCTACCGGCGAATAGAACTGAAGTGGAGGGAAACGTACTACCCCCATCCACAGAATTATAAATGGGGGGTATCCTCATTAATAACCTTGCAAAGTAATTGGAAACTCTGAATGCAATGCTGTTGGAGGGCCCTATGGTGACCACACGACTCAGGGTGCTGGACCACGGGGAGTATGGCTAGATAAACCAGATAAAATTGTTCGCTGGTGTATTCAAGATGCACTTGGCTCCTGGGATAAGACACTCCCTGGTGGTGGATACCAAAGTGAGTCACCCATAGGGTCTGTCAGAAACAATCAAACTCTTCTGGGGCGAGCGATTCCGGCGCACCAATATTTGGTCATGCAACCGACCAAAACATATCAGGGAAGTGGTTCGCTACGAGGATGGTCCAGAATACCCTCATCTCAGATTCAAGGTTTGTCCCTTGATTTCCCCACTTTTCAACTGGGGTTCGCTAAGGAACTGTAAGAGACACCAAGACAGACTGTTGGGATGGAAGGCTGGCCGGCGGAGAATACAGTGAGCGAGCTAACTGGCCACCGATTCTTGGGCTGTCCTATGAGTATTGTAGCGACCTGGCCAACATATCACGATAGGATGGATCGGCGACCAAAGCTCCTAACATAGCATCATCTTCTGCCAAGGGTGGGATATGTCGCGACTCTTCTGCCATTGACCCCCAAAATAGCTCTCTGTATTCTCTATCCAAGACAGAGGGCGCTTCCGAAGATGATGGTGGTGACTGCGTGGCCAGTCCATGAAGACATGACAAATTCTATACCTACTAGATTTACCTTCGAGACATGGATCCTATGGGCATCACATTTAGGGAGTACGAGGCTGATGCGCCTCCTTCCTACCCCAGCCCTTAACTCATAGGACTGAGGAGAGGGCTCCAGCACTGAGTCATACTTTGCCTCAGAATCTAATAAGCGGACTGGTATGACTCCTGTCTGGCCTTCCACATAATTCTTCTTGCGTCGGTGATGACCCACCTTTCTACCCTTGGGTGGCTCCTCGGGATAGGACTGATTTCCGCCATGGGGTCCTCCGGCAGCACTGGTGCTGGGGCGCAGAGGGTTTCCACCAGAGAAAGGTAGGGTGTGAGGAGCATTGGGACAAATGTCCAAAGGGACATAGGGAGGACCTCTGTTATTCTGGATGTCCGGACATACAATGTTTCCAAACCTGCGATCTGCAGCAGGGGGAGTGACCACGTACCAATTTTAGTGATCATGGGAGAGACTCAGATATGGAGTGTTGCTATCATGTGGAAGACCCTCTCTTAGGATGAATGTGGCAAGGGGCAGCCTCTATATAGAGGTTTGAAGCAGGGAGGACCCGTACCTTCTGTAGTGGCGGCACGGAGTGAGCCTCTGTATAGGGTGGCATTACTACGGATTGGTCTGCAGCGGTCATCGCCTGTGTTGGTGACCGAGAGAGTCAACCCAGCCTACCCATGGGGTGGTTGGGGCCTCAATCCAGGTTAGGCATATAACTGTCCCTTATCATCGTATGCAGGGAGTTGGGTATACGAGTCATCGGTGGGTCAGGCCACAGTAGTCGTTGACGTTGACGCCCCACGGCGGGCGTCCTCTTCGATTTGCTCCTGATGCTGGTGTCAGGTTAGATGAATTGGGTCCAGTGGTGTAGGCATGTGGCTTACCTGCTCAATGGCTCGAGGAACTGGGTGGTGGCACTGATGCAGCCTTGTGGGGGCCCTCGCCGAGAGCCCTTGAAGCGGGACCTTGATCGGGCCGACCCGGGTATCCTCTACCTCATCGACGTAGGGGAGGATGTTTTCAAGGAATTCCAGGGAAAAACTCCCGAAACGATTGAATTTTGGGGTGGGGATCAGCGGCTCCATGTGCGGCCCTCAGGGGAGGCATTGACAGTGAGACGCTACTGCCATGAGATCTAGGCGGGCCATATCACTGGTGGGGATGATCCCCTCCTCCTCGTATCTGCGTACAAGGTCACTAATTACCCTTCACTGGATAATTTCCAATCGGGAGAGGGGGCGTGGGTGCCCGGAAGTCATGGTGGCCGAGGCCATCATAGAAGAGGCAGAACCGCGTGGGGTAGCCGCATTGATATTATCCCTACCCTTGCACCAGTGGACAGGTGATGGGGATCTGGATGCAATAACTTGGTTCCCAAAAGTAGGGAGATGAACTCATTAATACTGATAGGAAAAGAAATTTTTAACCAGTTCCCCAGCATCGTTCTGTCTTCTATGGCCGGTAAGAGGGATCCATGCTGACAATGTCACAGAACGGAATGATCAACGTCTTGACTGTATTAAATTCTGGCGAGTTTCACGTCAGGCTTGCTTGGTGGGACCTGGTACCAGATGACGGGGTCAGATAACATGATAAACCACTGATGCCTTGAACGCTACTAGTCTCCATGCTGAGGAGAAGAGTTTCACGTCAGGTTCACCATTTCTGTTTCTGATGCTTTATCCTAGGCGTGCTCATCCATCACATAGAGGACATGCATCTGTTACCTCACATTCCCGCATTCCAAAGGCGGGAGACATATGCTCCTTATTCATGGATGCCAGCTTCTTGATCGAAACAGGATGATGGGATGTTAGTTCTTGCTTTCGTGGATTCCTCCTCGGAGCTCGTCACCTAGTTCGGGTCCCCCTCATAGGCTTAAGACATTGTTTGTGAAACCCTTCCCAGCGCCATATCTTCATGGACCCTAGTTAATTACACTACTTCTGTCAGGACATTATAAGGGGTCCGGTTAGGGCAACAACCTTCGGTTAGGAGAGTAGTCATGTTGGGCATCACTAACATGTTTGGACACTGCAGGATTGGCATGTATGTCTTCTATCCCTTATTATAGGGATTCTTGAGGACGCGGAAACCTGAGGCATCCCAAATCAAACATGGGGAACCATATGCCATGGGAATGTATATGAGGTTTTCCTCAGCTTATCATGTTTAAAACTGGGTATGCCGCAAGTTTAACGTCCAACGGAGATAGATCGGACTGATCAGAACACTGATTAGAGTGGATCAGATTGAAGAACCACCTAGAGGGAACACCGATATTGGGCCCAACACATGGGTGACATCCCAAATGCTATTAGAGGGTACAGGGAATGGGGTGGCAAGATCTCACCGGGATGTGGCAGACCTGGTGAGAATCAGTATGGATGATGGCTTTGGGCTTGAGCCTCGAAGAGACATCCTTCGTATCCCTGTGGCAGGGAATAATCATCCACATAGTTCGATGAAACGATGGGACACCTGAGGAGGCGACATGTGAGAAAGGATGCATGGATGGGACCCAGAGGAAGTGGAACCTCTGGGTTAGGTCATGAGATTTCCTAGACACATAGTCTCGAGGGAAAGGTCAGGATGAGACATGAATGATGGTATTGAGCCTCGTGGAGGCCTCCTACGTATCCTCGAGGAGGGGAATCAATATCTGCTTAGTTCAGATGGCAAATATTGTTCAACGTCATGCGGGATGGGGGAGAACCGATGTGAAGGGGGTCAGAACGAATGGTTTGTGGGCTTGATCCTCTTGGAGGATTCCTACATACCATTCTTTGAAATGGATCAAAGTACCCGTAGTTTGGGATGGATTGGTGCCTAAAATCTGAGGCAACACAAGGTGGTTGGGGCTTGAACCTCTTGGATGCTTCCTACTTACCATGCCTTGACATGGATAAAATTCCCCGTAGTACGGGATGGGTTGGGTCTTACACTCTGAGGCGTCCCAAGGTGGTTGGGTCTTGAACCTCATGGAGGCTTCATACGTACCATGCCTTAACATGGATCAAAATCTTCGTAGTTCGGGATGGGTTGGGTCTTACACTCATAGGTGGCCCAAGGTGGTTTCCATGGTCAGTGCTTGCTCTAAGCCCACACGAGTCATGCTCGGTGTGAGAAAAAAGATACAGTAGTGACCTGATGATCAAGTTGTAAAAGGGGCGTCCGTGGGAAGTGAAGAGGGGCTTACGCGTGGAGCAGCCCAAGAAGTCGGGACTTACTTTAGGATGGAGGCTCGAGGTGACAAAGCGCAGGGGGAGAGGGATTTGGGACTGAAGAAAGGAGGATCCCCATTCCCTATCATGCCCTCCGCTGGCCTTGGGGACCCAAGATGAAAGGAGGACCACGGATGCTACCTCCCGGAAGGAATGCTAAGGGATCACACCAAGGTGGATGCCCTTTCCATGCAGGCAAACGCCACTCCAGTAAGGAGGATATCAGCCACTGTGAGGGGTGATCCCATCCCCATGGAGATGAGTGGGGATAGATAATGTCCATGGCGGGGGGCCCTACGTGCGAGGCACGAGGCCAGGTTACAGTTTAACATCATGTGCTGAGGACGATGGTGCTTGGTAGTTTAACAACCTGCAGCTTAGACGAGGTGGTTTTACTCCTCACCCCTAGGACTTACATAACCGGTACCCTCTACTCCTTATGGGAGGGAAGGCATCGACAACGTCATATTTAGGGGGTTTCATGGAGTGAACCATTGAGGGGTCCACATTAGCATGGCTATGCGAAGAAGCAATAGCCATTAGAATGCCTATGCAAAGAAGCATGAGGCAATGCAAAGCGACAAGCAGTATCGTCCAGGGGACATTGAAGTTACTTCGTACGAGCCTAGAAGGTTGCACAAAAAAATGGTGCATGATATGGATACCTGGGGTGTGAGAGACACCTACGAATGGAATCCATAAGAAGAGCATCGGGAAATCGCGCAAGGGGATGCCTGGGGAGCACCTAGGTGACGGGTACCGAAGAATTGCGTGCAACCTTGAAGGCTTGCGTGCAAAATCCACAGTCCTACGCCAAAAACACCAGGATGCCACGAAATCAGGGATGATTGCACAGAATCATAGTCGAGGCTTTGTGCACAACTAGAATTATTGTGCGCAAGGTGTATGAATTGCGTGCAAATGGGAGAGACAACACACAATGACTGGGGTGCGTTCAATTGAAGGGGGATTACGTGCAATCGAAGGGGATTGCGAGCAATTGAAGGGGATTTCATTCAATTGGCTGGCCAGCGTGTAAGTGGAAGGGATTGTGCATAAGGGGCGGACCCCAAAGGGATTGGAATTCAGTCTTAAACCAAGGGAATCTCACGTGAATGTGGACCCTGGGGAGACTTGGCGTCAAAAGAACCGTACATGAAGGCCATATTTTCACGTGCGAAAGGTGAATTTCGTGCATGAGAGTCGGTTCAGATTCTTCAGCCCAGAAGTAGAAGGGGTTCACCCTCTATTTATTAGTACTCAAGGGTGTGAAAACTAGGTTGGCGTGAAATAATTACGCGATGGAGGCGGCGTCGCGAAATGCCAGCTACGCGGGGTGGGGCATGAAATATTTCGCACCCCCTGCTGAAGAACATTCGCAAATCCCAGAACATTCCATGTGAGACGTAATATTTTCTCACAGCTATGAATTTATTTCGTGCACCCCCTCCGCCCCCCGGACTGAGTCTCCAGATCCAAATATGATCTTACTTTTCTGTTTCGAAACCTTCTTTAGCAACCGAGTGTTTTTTTGGCGTCTACAGGGTTATATATATCATATATAAGTACTAGTTCAATCTTTACAACCATATATGTCAAATGGTGATTAAAAACAAATTATCCCACTACATAGAGACAATAAGTCGTATATATGCACGAGCAATACTATCACTTCCTATTTGAGGGGAAAAGGGTGGATAATGGTGGTTTCATATTAATTCTAACAACTAATTATATTTAGTAAACATATGTTATAATTCTATGACAAATAACATACATTTATAAGAGGTAGAAGAAGAAGAAAAATTGAAAGGGGTCATGTAAGACGATTAACACTTTTTCTGAAGACATCCTTTAGATCATTCCTTAAGGAACCTGAAGATGGTGTTTTGAAGAGACTATAACCACTAGAATGTGGATAGGTACGCTTAAAATAGGAATTGGTGGAGCATGGTTTATCTAGGTTTCTAAAAACCGTGTAAATAAGTGGAGGAACTGGTTCCCTTTTATAATTGAGGTAACAGACACCTTTTGAATTTCGTAAAACACTAAAATATAATAACATTATTCTAGATCCAAATTATTAAAAATGTAAATGAATTTAAAAAAAATTGGATATGACATAAATAAAATCATACAATGAAATATGTAAAACTTATTTTTACAATTGAAACTCTTATATTTTAATTAATCCCTTGGTTAATTAATTTTGACTTTAACTATGGTAATTAATATATTGATAAAATGGGTTAATAACGTTACTATAATTAGAAAATTGACTCATAAATGATCCAAGGTTAATTTTTTAAACTATGTTCCACTCACATGGTTTATGATAATATTTTTTTGAATTATAATTGATTTATTAAATTATTATTTTTATAATATATAAATAATGTCAATTTGGACACTATTAATTTACATTGATTTAAAATATATCATGAAAATTTTAATTACAATATAATACATTAAAACTACCCAAAAATCTCATACAGATTTAGGAAAATTTTGGGACACATTATTGCATTCAAATTATATAACTTTTAATATTTTTAGATTCATTTATTTTACATTTATATTTGTTAAATAAATATTACCTTAGAGTTGAAATAGTATTTAAGGAAATTATATTATATATAAAAATATAAAAAAACATATATCATGAAAAAAAAAATTAGCTTAGAAGAGACATTTATTTTTATTCATATATTTCTTTCTTTCCTATTGGACACATAAGAGATATTAAAAACAAAGAGAGTGACATTTTGTAACTTCATTTGATTAAAATAATATACAAAACATTTTCATTGAATAGTGTCAATTAAAAAACTAAATTTCAATAATTTTGTGCTAAGGAAATAATTACTTCATCAAATAATAATTAGGACGAAAATATATGTCCTTATCACTTATTTTTAAAATAGTTTACCCAAATTTACTATTTACCAAGGTGATAAATATTACTTGAATTACTATTCATATTGAAAAAAAAAAGGAAACATTTTTAAAAATTTAAACCACATGATTATATATATGGAATTAAATTTATCAAATTCAACCTCTATATGTGGATGAAATTAATTTTTCAATAATTTTTAAAAATGCAATGAGAACTGCTTTTTGAAAAATATAGTTTTTTGGCATAAAACATGATTTTATTCTTATATCATTTATATAAAGTACTAGATAAATATTAAAATATTTTATTAAATATATACAAAATAAATTTCATTAATATAATCTACCAATTGTGATCAGTTTAATTTATTGATAAAAAATCACATTTATTATATAAAAAAAAAATTTCTAGAAAAAATCATTTTTTTGTGTGAAATTATTTTATATTTTTTAAATAATGGTTGAGGGTCGAGGGACTCTTTATTAAAGAAAGTTAAAGATTGGAAGAGGAACATACAAAGACATAACATTCCAAAACACAATAATGTGAGAGGCTTATATAACTTGTGATCTGGTGCTCATATTTTGGTGAAGGAGTCTCCCACCTCATCCACGAGGAAGACTTCCTCCTCTCCCAGTTTTGGCCTGCAACCACGAGCCACCTCCATCATCCAAGAGTTTTTCTTTTTTGAAAGCCATCATTTCTTTCGCAGTGAGTGTACGTTCATGTTTTAGTACTTCTTCATCACTACTTGCGGAGGCAAGACAATCAAATGAGTTGTATGTATTCGCTTTATAGTGAACATTGTCCCTGGATTGGGCATAGGCTTTACCAGAAGGAGCAGAATGACCACCTCCTTCCACTTTAGATTGGAAGGTGGTAAGGACCTCCATACCTTGTTGATGTCCAGAATAAGATATTTTTTGAACATGATAAAGAGTAGAAGCCCTATCATGATGAACATGGGTCTTTTCTCCATCAACAGTACGGCCTGGTATATCTGCAGAATCCCTGCCCTCTCCCTGCTCAGAAAGAACAGCCAAATCTGGATCTTGAAGGGACATTGTAACTATTTTAGAGTTTTTGTTTGGTTCAGCAAGAGAAACACATGGAAGGATTCTATTGCAAGGGTCAAATATTCCATTCCCATCTAAAATAGGTAAAAAATATTACCTTGAGTAGCCTTTAAATCCAAGCCTTTTTCTGATTTAAGGGCATTAGTACCGGGATTCTGCAGCCTTTTAAAGATAGAGTCATAATCCTCAGTAGGAGTGTAAAAATTCAAAGCCTTACCTAAAGTCATCTCACATGAATAGGAGGGCCTCATGGTAGAAGGTTTCACCAAGTTAGATATTTTTTTCTTTGATTTCCCTTTCCGAACTTTGGCATCAATCATTTTCTATTCCTGCCACAAGTTGAAATCCACTTCATCCTGAACTGAAACCTCTTTTTCAGCCTGACTTTCAATAGAATCCACCTCATCATTCTCATTCAAAATTCCTTTATATAAATAATATCTAAAGGAGGAAGTTATACAAGACTTATTATATTCATCAGTCAAATCACCCCATGTTTTTTTAGATACAGGGCGTTCATCCAATCGGTCCTTTACTCAGAGGAGGGATGTATCCTCATGATTAGGTTTATCAACATGGTTAGAGTTCTTGTTTAAGGTTTCCAATTCAGTATTTTTATTTAACTGAGGGTGCTCATGATTTAGAACCAAATATGGAGCAACAACATTTTGGTCCTTGGGCAAAACTGCAGCAAGTAGATCATTTTCATTCCTTGGTTTTCTTAGACAGTGAGTTGAGTCATGTCCTTAAGTATCACAGTTGGAACAGATAGTTATGGCCCTAAAAACATCTATAGAGTGAACCATTATGCCACATGAGTCACAGAAGGGTGGGATTTTTTCATATTCAATTTGTAAACATACAACATCTTGAGGCGTTGATGGGATCACCTTATTAATTAGAGAAGAGTTGAGGCCAATTTCAACTAGTACTCTAGTGTAATGTCCAAAACTCACCCTCTCCATATCCAGATACATTCTAATGGGGAATCTGATTGCTAAAGTAATTTCAAACAGTATCTCATGGTGCGAAATAACACTATTTATACCATAAATTTTATCCCAAACTTGGGCACAGATTTCCTTAAAATCGTTCAATTTAATGTTCAAGCTCCAATTATGGATTCTCAAAAAAAATTATATTAAATAAAATTATATTATTGACTCAAATGAACCTAATTAGATTATTAATAATATAATAGAACAAATCATATCATTATTTTAATAATTATTACATTTTTTGTATAGGATTTTGGAATAAATAAGTCTATTCTTCCACATGGGTTTAACAGTAAGTGTCTTGAGGAATTCAAGATGGATAGAAGTATTAGTTGGAAATATTGATAAACAAATTGAAATTAGAAAAATATTTTCATTTTTCTATGATCAAGAAAAAATTATTAAACCAGGGGGAAGTAGGTGAATCACTCATCAAGATAAATTCATCGACAGTTATGGAATATGAAATAAAAATATTAAAAGGAATAAGTTTTTTATATTTTCTTTATTTAAATAAAATTAATTTTTATATTGTATAGATAGAATCCATACCTTAGATATGACTAGGAATTCTTGTATTTTCTCCAATAAAAAACAAGACAAAGGTGAAGTAGTAATATTTGTTAATGATAAAGGAAATAAAATAATTAGATCTTGGAAGGAAAAGGTTGATGAAAATGATCAATGAATAACATAAATGTTATTGGTCTAAGGAAATAACCTTAATTTTATATGTGTGATTCAATTAGGTGAGTCAATATTTTGGAATTCTTCAAAATGGGATTCATTGTTAAAGAAAAATATGGTTCACTTTTTCTTCAAGGAAGACTGAAAAAGTGAATATTTATATGATTTTGAATCAAATTAGTGTATATTGTCCATGGAATATGAAAATAGTTTTTTCCACAAGTGGTTAAGTGTGGCCGATTTTCTTTTATTATCCTGTTAAAGGTCTAGTGCTCTCATAATGTGTATAGTTTCATGTAGGTTGAACTCCTAATTATGGTACAATATTTTGGAGTTAGTTGTTTTTGTTTTTTTTTTGAATGGTGGGTTTCTTTCCAGATCATAATCAAATTGATTTATGGATGAATTTTAAATAAAAAATTTGATAATGATTGGGGTGAGTTCATTATTGGATATTTATTCTTATGATATGAATTTGGTTTGCATGATATTGTATTAAATTAACACCCACATTACAAGATGTATTGATCAGAATTCCTAAGTGTTGAGAATTTAATAAAATCCTTAATATAACATGGTTTATAGAAAAAATATGTACTTTATTATGGTTGTTTATTTATAGTTCCTACAATCTAGGTAGTTCATATGTTAAACAAAACATTTCATTAATCCATGACATATAAATTTTGACATACATAATGTGAACCTAACGAATATCTAACGAGTAAAGGATCTCATTCACTTAACATAACAAAATTATGACTCACCACAATGGGATATTTACTCAGCCCCTAATATGGTCACTAATCAATTTTGTGATGTTTATAGTGATGACTTAAAAAGATAAGAAAAATTCTTGGACAAGATAACAGTAGTGTGCCAAACAAACAAAAAAAATAAAATTAAATTAAATATTATCTTTTGTTTGAATGGGAATGAGAAAGAGGGGAATGGTTTTAAAATTTCATTAAATTTTTTAAAAAACATTAATATTTTAAAATATTGGTGGATGAAAAATATATATTATGATGAAGAAAAATTCCTTATTATTCAATTAAAATTGAAAACAACTAATGTAAATAAAATTAAAAAAATTAAAGTAAATAGAAATAATGCATGGAGTCAAATTTCTCTCAAGAAGAAAATTGAGTTTAGAAGGACATCCCATTTCATTGAAAGGAATTTTTTCATACTAATTTATCCTCAAATTTGTTGAAGTTCCAACACCTTAGAACCAGAATAAGGGAGTGAATTTGTCTCCCAAGGAGGTGGAATGATTGCATTCAAAAAATACCCATCATATTGGATGGCGAATTTAAACATTCACATAGATGAATACAGAGATATATATTTATAAAATTATGTATATATAGATGTGGAATGTTCAACCTCCAAAATATTTCCATTTTGGAAGCAATTTTTTTTCTAAACCATGTACTACTATCCATTTTTAAATCAAATTATTCACTATTCCAAGTGTGCTTCCATTTATGGATATGAATATGACTTCAAGTACAGACAATTTATTTATGAAATTTGGGTGCCAATATCTTGAATTTATACCTAGAAAAGTATTTCCCAATTTTAATTATATATTTGGATAAGAGCCATGAATTGTGTGGTCTTGTGAAATCCCAGACAAAATTGTGGGTTGTAGAGTCATATATGATTTTTCCCTCTTATTGGTTGAGTTGGGAATTTCTATTTTTATCCAAGATTTAATTGAATTTCCTTGGACTTATTATGTAATATAAAAAAAATTATATTTATGGACTAAGATCAAAAAATATAACATCACAAATTGTCTAGTTTCCTTGACCGAATCATTGGGCCTTCTTGTGTGGTCTAAATAGACATTTAGATAGAAGAATTATACAAATATCCAATGAAATGATTTGTATGAAACAGAATTAGGAACCGTAAAAAATAAGAATAAAAAATTTGGATTATTAGGGTGAGAGTTCATATTAAATAGAGTATTGACATTAATATAGATTAATTCAAATAATAATCAAAAGTTATATTTATTATTAAAACATTTATATTTCACAAAAAATTTGGACTTTTCCTTGAAAATTAGTAAAATGAGTTGATGAAATGTTGTGAATAAATGAATAAAATCAACACCCCACACATATTATTATCCATTTCCTCATGTACATCAAATGGAAAAACACATCAAAATCATTTTTACTCAACAAAAGATATAAAATTTTGTATTCTCTAACCATGGAGTTCTAGAATAGTTCACTTTTATAAAATGAATTCCAATAAAAAATTTAAAGAAATAATGTTCTAAAGAAAATTCATTTTTCACACTCAAAATTCGAAATTGAAAATGCGGGCACTCAAAAATCACTCCTCTCAAGTTTATTTAAATTTATTAAACTAAATTCACTCATCTAATAACCAAAACTAATAATCATAGTGTTTATAAGATCTCTTAGCTTTTATTACCTTCCCTAAATTGAAAAATAATCCATAACTATTTTTAAGGGGTTTTTCAGTTGGTATGGGATAGCAAGAATATACTGAACAAAATATTGAAAAAGAGGGGTAACACACCATAATGGAAAAAATGAACAATTATTTTCAAGTGAGATATTAAAGAAAATGGAAACACATATTTTTAAGGGAATGTATTTGTGAAGTATGAAAATATATAGAGAAAATTAAAAGGGGATGATAATATGAAAAATATAAAAATAAAAAATCTTATCCCAATGGCACAATAAAATATAATGGAAATGTTCTTTTATTCTTTTTTGATTGAAAGTTTAACTTATAAAAAATATCACACTCATATACCAAATCATATTTTATGCCCACATGACACTAATTATAATAGTTATAATAATATTAATGGAAAAAGAAGAGTTATTTTTGACCTACACAAGACTTGACACATTTTGTTTTCATTTTTTTGAATTTTTTCATATTTTTATTATTTTGATTACTTTTTAATACCAATTTAAAAATTACATACACTAGAATCCATTATCAAAACCCACCATATATAATCCTCTTCCCCACAAATAAATGGATTCTTGACCTCAACTATATCATGACACAAAAAAACCATGTAAATGGTGCCCAAATTGAAATTCATTCCACCACACATAAATTTCAAGAAACTAAGGACTGAAAAATCATGCAGATTTTGGATGAAAATTTTTTGGGCTTGTAATATTGCTATCAAATAATTATTTTCTTAATCTTGAAGGAGAATTAAAAAGGAGGATCAATTTAAGATAATTGAAGGATATTTTTCAATTTTGATTCTCATGTGGTTTAAAAATGCCTCAATCATATTAATGTACAGTAATGTATGATATTCAGTTTGAATTTCCATAACATCAAGACCTGAAACTGAGGGTGAAAACACACCGTATGAAAATATTTCCATAGGTTTACTCAAAATAAAACCTATCATTATTTTTTCATGTATTGGGTAAAAACATTTTAAAAATTTAAAATAGATAATTCAAAAAATATTTGTCATGAATAAAAAAAATTTGTCAATATTATTAAAGAAAATATATAAATATTTGAGTTAAATAATGCCTTTTGAATCCAAAAAATGTATGGATAAACGTTAATAATTTAATACTGAGAAATTGAGAAACTTTTTGTATTTTCTATTTTGTAGTTTTTTAGTTTATTATAAAATCTCACCCATACAAAATGGAAAGTGTAAAAAATGGTTTTAAGAAGAAAGTGGTAAAAAAGAGAAATAATGAGAATGAAATAAGATGAATAATAATAAGTATAGAAATAAAGAGAGGGGGAGAAAATAGATAAAGAGATAGATCTAAAGGGAAATATATTCCACTAGTTTATATGTCGCGGGTTATCATCCCCATCCAGGGTTGGGTCTACTACAGTAGTTGGTGATCTGGTTGAAGTAGATGTTGTTGTACTATTGTGTTTCCTCTCATGGTGATGATTTAACTAATGAACATTAACCCTTAATGTACTTTTGGAATAAGGGTATTGTATATACACTACCTAAATGGGTAAACATTACTAATAATAAAAGGACCTTCCGAGTCCAGATTAATCTTACTTGGGAGAAGCATAAATAAAGAATTAAAGAGCATTACCTTTTCAATTTTATAAAATACATTTTATCGGATGTGTTTTTCATGGATTAACTTATCAATTTCATTATATATATTAGAATTATTGTAAGAATCAATCCCAATATCCCTGATTTTATTCCACAATAATAATCAAAGTTCACCCAAATTTTCACAATAAAAATAAAAAAATTTCACAGTCCAAAATTAACTATGTTTAATTTCATCTGATAAATGAAATTAATTACCAATCACTATCCAAAATGGAGAAATAAAAAAGGGTCTATTATAGGAATTTTGATAATCCCATACTACTTAACCTTGTCTTTTAGACCAATCTATTCTTGTGGTCTTAACAATTCTATGATGCTCTATTTTCACTGTATTATTAAAGAGATCATACATGCCATTTGTTTGGGGGTGATATGAATTTTAGGTTTTATACAAAACCCCATTATTTTTCAAAATAGATTCTACAATTTTATTAAATAAATTGGTTCTTAAATCACTTACCAAGGCATGTGGAGTTCCAAATCGATGGAAGATGCGAGTTTTTATGAACTCACAAATAGTATGTGCATCATCTTTTCTAGTGTGTTTGGCATCGACCCACTGTGAAAATTTATTCTTTATTAATAAGGTATGATAATCCATTTGAAGTGGTAATGGTTCCATAAAATTTATGCACCAAACATTTAATATCTCAAAAAATCTTGAGGGATTTTATTTAATTTCATTTTATTTAGTAGTTGTTCCAAATATTTGGCATATGGGACACGATTGAATGAACTTCCATGTGTTTGTATTGATTGAAGGTTAGAATAATATATATTTAAGGACCCTTTAAGATGTCCTTTGTTCCCAAGTGGGATCGACAAGGAATTCAGTGGTACAATACTAAGATATAATAATGTTCATCTTCATCAATATATATCCTAATTACTATGTTGTCCTAAGTTTTCAATGTCTTTTATCTTACAAAAAATAGTATTTCGAATCAATTTTCGACATAATTTTTTTAATTTGAAATCACTTCAGTAAAAATCCTAGAAACCAAGTAATTTACAATTGGGGAATACCATGGAAACATTTAAGGGAGAGAAGAGTGGTGTCTCTAGGGAAATTTAGGATAAATGATTATAGAATGAGAATAATTAGATATTATACTATGGTGATAATACAAATGGTTTTATATTATATGTATATCATTGATATCATGGTAAAAATCTTATAAGATTAGGATCCATCTTATTATCATTGTCTTGGAATCATTTTTCATGAGTTAAAACATTTCTGTTGAATGGTATATGAAGATGATGATTTTAGAGCCCAATAGATAGGGCCAAAATATATCCCTGGAAAGAAACTCATCTAAAAGTTACTTTTAAGTTATAGGGTAGTGAGATTTATTTTCATCCATTTTTTATGGCATACTTGATGATATTTGTAATTTTTTCTTCCTTGACCAAGAATAGCACCAATGGGCATATCAGAAAAACACACATCAATTAGAACGGTAAGGACCAATGTGGTGGTCTGATTATCACGAAATATGCAAGAACAATACTGAGTTCAAGATATTCTATCCTATAAGATGAATAAAATGGAATGTAACATCATTTTGGGGTATATGAGTGAGTGGGAGGAAAATACTACTGATTTTCTGGATGAATCATCAATATAAACCATGGAATGAAAATATTCCTTGAACTGATGTGGGTTTAGGTAGTGATTGGATAACCTCAATTTTAATTGGATTGAATTAAATTCCCTATGGTTAAATTATTTCTCTTAGAACTATCTCATTATTAACCATCAAGTGACATTGTTCAATATTTATGATAATATTACATTTGAAACACTTTTTAAGGACCATAGAGAGTAAATGAAATCATGATTTAAATTACTCACCATAAATGGTAATTTCAACTATGAATTTATCTAAAAATACTCAATTAATTTAGAAATAATACACATCAAATAACTATCAAATTTCGAAGGATCATTGAAAATCACAAAAGTTATTCTCATATATATATATGTTCTAAAGGGGAATGTGAATGTAATATTTTTTAGTCCTGATGGGCATTTTGGATTTTGAATTTTCATGTTTTTCAATAAATAATGAAATTGTGGGACATTCTAGGAAATATTTCTAGAATTTGATCAAGGAAATGAGTAAGGTAGTGATATTTTTGAGTTTTAGTATCTAATTTTCTATAATAGATACACACATTTCATTTCATTTTTCACTTGATTTGTGACCACCTCTCCATGTTTAATTATGAAAATCATTATCCCACCCTTCTTAGGTACCACTTGAATTGGACTTACCCATTAATAATAAAAAATTGTGTAGATAATACCATATTCAATAATATTGGTGATTTCTTCCCTAACAACCTCTTGTATGGGTGGATTGCTTCATATATGAGGTTGTATGATTGGTTTGGAGGATTCATCAAGATGGATGTGATTTATGAAAAGGGTTGGGTTGATTCTTGTTATGTCATATATTGTCCAATATATGTTCTTTTTCCCTCTAACTCATAAAAATGTTTAGAATCCTTATTTTTAGTAAATGATGTTGAGATAGTGGAACGGGAAGAATGATCATGGAAAAGTAATTCATACATTAGTAGTGTAGGAAGGGGTTTCATATCATTTTAATACATTATCTATAGGATAGACATCTTAGAAGTATAAGAAGGGATTATAGTTGGTTTTTATTCATTTTATTAAATAGTATCAATGTTTTTGTAGTGTATATCAATGGTGAACTGAGATTCTGTAGAGTTTTTAATATCCTTTAGATTGTTGGAGTCTATGAATGAATGGAAAACAATAACATCCTCACTTGGGGATTGATTAATCATGGAAAATATTTTAAAAACTCCTACATCATTAGAAAATGATGATTTATAATGGAATGGGTGTGTATAAAATCTCAAAAGTATCCTTGGTAGCATGGAAATAGAATTTATAGTGGTCCTCCAATGGGAATCACGTGACCTGAAAAATAATAAACTTGAATAGTTAGTGACCAAATTCCATTGATAATATTATTGGATAGACATCAATCACAGTTATAAATATAATTAGTAATCTTCATCCAAGAATTAGAGGATATGAAAAAGAATTCACCTCACTATTAATGTCAAGGAAAAAAAATCAATAGGGAAGATATGATTATTTTCCTAGACATGTACATCCACAATTATTCCCTCATAGATGGTAGTTCTTTGATTGGATTACTGGATGACAATACCTATCAGGTTAAAGGTACCTAGAACATGGTTATAGAATATGGATTTATTCATTACATTTATCAATGATCCAAGGTTTATTAGCACATCATCAATGTTGGATCACCCTATTTAAAATTGAATTGTAAAGGTCCTTGGATCATTTTACATCATGGGAATGGATTGTTACCTTAAGAAATTTGATTTTTTATCTATATTTTCACTTACTGGTAAACAATTAATTAAAAAAATTATACATTGGTATTTTTTTTATGTAATATAAGAAGATAATGTGTACTCCAACACTTGTATACATGTCTAGCATTTCAGGATTGGGTTCAAAGGGATTCTTTGGCATATAGATAGATCAAGGAAAATGAATTGGTTTCCTAAGAGAGAAATAAAGTGGTGAGGGAGTTCCCTCATGTTCATTTTTTTGTTTTTATTATTTCATTTTCTGTATCAAATGTTAAAGTGTATTTTTTTTATTCATCTTGTGGAAGATAAATTTTCTTTCCAGATTGAATTCCATTTTCATTTTCTTTTACCTTAAGTTTTTGAAATGTTTGGGTTGCGAGTTAGAATAAAATGGATTGTTGTTTTTGACTTAGTTGGGATGCATGTTGAAAAAAATGGGTTTAAAGTTTTTTGAGGCTAGAAAGTGTGAAGGAGGAAATAACTCCAAAATAATTCCCAGTAGTTTCTTAGAAGAAGAGGCATACCCAACATTGGTATTTCCATGATTTTGGTTCTTAGGAATGAACTTTTATTTAGTTGGGAATTGAAAAGGATCACTAAGAGAGTGGAATAATTGATGAGAAAGAGAAGCATTTCTCATTTATGGTTGGGTAACAAATTGCCAATATTGTCATTTGTTACCTCAACATTGACCACTGGAATTGACCTTGATTTTGACAAGGGAACTAAGGGGGCTAAGAGATGGATTTCCATTCTTCATGCCTACATTTTTTAAAGAAGAAAAGGGATTAGAGTTGGGTTGAGTGGATATTCTAATGAACTTACCTGGTTGTTGATGGATGGTATTATAGTAAGAATATGTTTCATTAATCTCCAATTTACTAGAAGAATGAGATGGATCATCTTGATTATACGGAAATGTGTCTATCAAATGAGTTTGTGAGCTACAGATTCCACAATTTTTAATAGGTGGAGGGAAAATAGATTGTTCAAATGATGAGGATAAGGATTTGGAAGCCATAAATAGTTGTCTTACATGTCTTGTATGTTCACCTATTCTACTCGTTCATCTTGTTAGAATATATGGATTTATTATTTTAAAGTTGTTTAATATATACATGTGATAGAGTATGGATTTTATGTGTGTCTTAATTAATGTTTCTTATTAGAGAACGTGCAGCTGCATGGGTTTTTTCAACAATAGAAACACCACATGTATCATCAATAATATTTCTCTTTATTTGCTAAAATACTATTAGAGAAGAACTGTATCAAGAGTTGGTTAGGGATTTGATGGTGTGTGAATGTTTCTATAAGCATTATAAACCTCTCATAGTACTTAGAGAGTGATTCCTTAGGGAATTGATGAATACCACTAATTTCTTTTTGAATAGAGGTGGTTCAATATATATGAAAGAATGTATCAAAGAAGAGTCATTTTATATCATTAAAAATATTTATAGAACCATTATGGTGGTAATATACTTATGATATGGTGGAGTCATCTAGGGAAATATGGAATGGATGATCATAACCTCTATATCTAGATGGAGAAAGGGAGGCATATTGTGGGGAATATATATGTTGATAATATAATATTTGAAGGATTGGATTAATTATAAGGAAAAATAATTTCATAATCAATAATGTGAGAATTCTAGATTAATATATTTAAGGAAGTATCCATTTTAATTTTTCTATAGGTGATTCAATGAATTCATAGTACATTTATATCCAAAACCATTTACTGATGGAATGTGTTGAATAAGTTTTACATGGATGATTATAGATCGATGGAGACTCTGATGCAGACTTGGATGAATATTTAAATAGATGATAATGATACAACAGTCAATGTGACACTCTTTAGAAAAATAATTTCTATATTTTTTTACATTAAATCCATTGCCTACGAAAATTTTTCCAACACTTTCCAATCTTCTTAATATCAGATTTCTCCAATGGAAATTCTTCTGAAGTTTGTGAGGAATATACAACATTATATTAACTAAATAGTGGATTTTAGTCTATATTATTTAAGACAATCATAGCTGACATTTATTGAGTGTATAGATAATAATTTTGGAAGGATCAAGTTTTGAACCAAAACTAATTTCTATAGGTGTAGACTATATTGGAAGCTCTTTTATTTGGAATAAAACTTAACAAATAAGATAAAATTTCGAAAAACACTATAGAGGATGAATATATAACATCGAATTAGTCTTCTAATTAGTTTAATAAGTGGTAAATTTTTTTTAATTAGTGAGTAATTTGAGGTAAATTCCATAACACGTGGAGTTTTTTTGGATTCATTAAATATAAAATTTCGAGAGGATACCATCATACTAATCTCAATGATAGAGTTCTATTTCACCTAAGAAACATACTAAAGGTCAACCATGAGAATATATGTGGTGTTATGATTGTTTAATATTCATGGTAAAATGTGATAATTTCATGGAATATTAGGTGATGTATTTATTCCATGTGAAGGACCTTTACCCACAAAAATTAGGTTTGGTGCATTTCAAGTCCACCTAAGAGAAATTATATAAACAACATTGTCATTTTTAGCAGGCCTAGTGGAATAATATAAATATTATGATGAATATGACCACTATATTATGGTAACCAAAATTAGTGAGTTTCACTGGGCCTATATTCGGGTTGAAATTTCTTGTATTTTTAAAAAATAATTTTGAATTAATATTTATCCTCCAATAAATGGTGAATGAAAAATGGGTGTGGTGATTCCTGTGGTGATGTTTTTTTCTTTGGACACTGTAGGTGACTTATCATATTCCTATATAGAAAGGAAAACCAGAACCCATGTCATGTATTTGGGTGTTTGGATGGGTGTTTGTCATCAAAACTTATAATCGATGTTGTTGTGCCCATACTAAAGTTGTTTCGGTAGGTATTTAGCAGAGAGACGCTCAAAATATAGATATTCAAAATCAAACAACACCTGACTCATCTATTAATGATTCAATGATTTTGGAAAAATATTTTAGTCTATGATTATTGTAGAAATCAAATATAGTTATAATAAATTGAAATTTTAATTATTTGAGGATATTATTCTATCCTACAAAGGAAAAAAGGAGATGTTCCATTAGATAGTTATTTTTTGACTATATGATGATAAAAATTATGTATAGGTAAGGGATGTCTTCAAGTATGTTTATTATTCTTCTAAGTGTAATTTTAAATTATAATTTTTCCTCATTATTAATAAATGAGATTGATATTTTTTAAGGCTATAGAGTAGATATTGTATATCTATCAAAGACAAAGAGGAGATATTTAGTCATGTTGGGAAATTAATTATGAAGAATTTGGAAGAAATTAAATGTTCATTCCCATATATGATTGAAAAAATTTTGGGAATAAGTGACAGATGATTTTATTTATATATTATAATTTTTATCTCTTGCATAAGATCAATGTTTTTATTGAGAGGCATTGAGTTTTTAAATATCTATGAATAATACATTTGGAGGGTCTGTGAGACATCTCTATTAAGTAAACCAAATAACATTAGTATGCTCTAGTGTTTTACATCCATCGGCATAGTTACTTTATATGATCTTTAGAATAGTTATATTAGGCTTAACCAAGTAAAACGATCTATATAATTTTCTTATATAAATCATATAAAAATTTAAATTAATCAATATAAAGGACTATTATTCATATATAGAAAACAGGATCAGAATCAAGGGATTTAGATTTTAAATCATGATTTCCTAGATATACCCCTAGGTTAATCTTCATAATAAGGGACCAACACATATATTATAGTTTCCATGATCTATAGTGTTGTGGAAGACTCTAGATTTTTTAATCATTATTTCTCCTTTTTAATATCATTGTGACATATATTTTTAAGGTTAATTCAATCATGAACATGAAAATTAACCCATGAAAGTATATTATTCATACAATTGATTCCTGGAACATATATATTGTAGATATATACTTGGGATTATCCCATGAATTACTTATAATCTTCATGAAATATAATTTTTCATTTAATTTCATATATAAATTTTTGAAATATCAATTGCACATGGATATATATGATTAACCGTGAAATAAACCCTACACATGAATATATAACATTCATATAATTTTTTAAACATTAACTAAATAATATATATATGTAATACAACATGGGAATTTAAATCAATATAAATATATTTCATCTATATATATCTAAATATACATAACATAATAAAATGTAAAAAGTAAACAAAAAACATATTATAATTAAAAAAACATCAAGGTAACAATTAAATTGAACATATTAATTCATTTATATAATACAACAATAATAAAAATTTATAATAAATATGGAAATAAAAACCATATTAAAATAAAAAATGAAAAATATTTCGATAATAAGGGAAATGAATTAATAAAAATGGAATGTATCCACTCAACCAATTCCATAAATAAAAAATTATATGTTCTAGTGGACTCTTCTATAAGACACCAAAATAAAATTATTTCTTCGATTTTGGAACCATTATATGTATTTTCAAATTATTCTATGATTATAACTATATAATGGTTTTAAGAGATATTATTATGCCACAAATTTAATAATTTATAATCCTTTTTTTATTAAAATAACTAAACAATATTCGGTATACATCACATCTCTATAGTTTTCTTATGTCCTTTATTTGTTCATCATGTAAAATTTACATTAAAATATATTAATTGATGATAAATTGTTTTCATTCCCTAAAATATATCATATTTTTTCATTACATATCATAGAATATGAAAATCCAAAATGTTAACATAACTATAACTTGAATGAAATCCTTTGAATAATAAAATTGAAGGATATACTAAATGAGTGTTTTTTTCGGGGGTTTTGACCCAAATATTTCACATTTAAACTACTCCATTTTTTTGAGTTCTTACCAATGAAACAAAAAAACACAATACATTTTTCGAAGTATTTCCCTACTTTAGTTGTCAAGTTCTTTTTGCAATTAGTTTATTGCACAGTTTTGATCACCCCTCCTCATGGATAAGTACAAATTCTTTGATGAAACATAATGTGTTTCATCACCTATTTCATTGAGTAAATTGGTATGAAGTATGTATTCCTTCCAAAAAAATCAACATATTATAAAATTTAACTTTCCCATTTCTTCTATCTTTGTAAAATATTAACACATTCAAAGGTATGAATTGAGTCAAGGAATTGAATAGTTTTAGTTTTACTATACTTTTATAAACTATAAACCATTTTCAATTATATGCACACATCATAAGTATTTTTATTTTTTATTTTATTTTTTGTCTTTGTACCAATTATTTAAAAATTAATATATTATATATATTTTTTGATTTGTATACCAATACCACTAATGTCAAAGACTATTTTCTCTTCAATTATGAGGAAAAAATTGTTTTTCTATTTATAATTTTGAAAAACATTTATATTGGTTGTCCGTTATTCTAATAAATCATATCTATTTTTACCATAGATCATGTATCCCATTTTTTGAAAGAGATATCAATCCCAAATTTATATAATTGACTCTCACATAAGACGATGTAAAAAGTCCATACACAATGTGTACAATTGTATTCATTAAATTATCATTAACTATCTTTATCATTCAATTGAAATTAATATTCACTTCTCCATTATATATAAATGTTTTTTTATTCATGTGATTTTTTATGTTTTTCAATACACTTGAATGACCCATCATTTTGAATGAATAAACACTACAATGGATCCATGTTCTTATAATTTTATAGACAGTTATGGAGATAACTTCCACGATTACCTTCCCATTATATTATTTGTATTCAGAATAAAACCGTCAGACATGTGAAAATTTTGGAATTTCCCATCATTACGTATATGTATTAAATAATATTTTATTTCTCTTATAGTATAAGGAATTGATCATTTAACCTATATGTGGTTCATGAGATCCATTTAATGTATTTAGATAATTTTTAGATATGTTATTTTATCACTCCTAATCCTTAATTAAAATTTATTTTAACAATATTTTTTATAATAAAAACAATTACCATTAAAATAATTTATTATTTATTGCGAAAGGTATGATTTAGACCTCATTTGTTGGCTTTCGATAATATTTTCATATAGATAGATCATAGAATCTTTTTAATAGGGCGCAATATCACCCATGAATCTCCAGAATTGGAATTTCATCAATAGAAAATAATTATCACTCCTCCTTTTTATTGAATTTTAATATCTTATAGATCTTTGGAATACCCCAATAGTTGGTGTCTATGGATCCCCTATAAAATTGTTTTTCACCAGAAGATTTAATGGATTTACCTTTAATATTTCAGAATTAGTTGAATCACCCTTATATGCATATTCTATAATATCTATTTCAATAGATAATGGTTTATTAAACAATCCCCATTATTTTTTTAGGATTAATTAGATTTTTATTTCTCAACAACACTAGTTTGGTTTAAAAAAATTAGCATCTTATATAATTTTACAAATTTTAATTCTACTTCAATGTTCTTTCAAATAAAAATAGATGATTCTTCAAGTGATTTAATTAACTGAACTCATTTTTAAATATAAGAATTATTTTTTTCAATTATCATTTTATGATATCTTATTTTTATGCTAAAATCTGTTAATTATTTTGAAATTTCAAATTCATTAGGATTAACACCCATAAATTATTCTAAACTATAGATATTGTATTCTACCTTATTTTAATATTTTAATTATTCCTTCATTAGTACATATATCATTATTATTTTTACCTTTTTCAATATTTAAAAGTATAGGATCACATTTCAGCCCTAGTTTGAGATCATAATCCGTATTTAGTATATATTTTGTTTCCCTTATATCCTCATTAATTTTTAGTATTAACACGTCTTCTAAATTAAATTTAAATTAAATTCTTATTCTTTAGTAAAAAATTCATTTCTATTATAATATTACTGAAATTATATTATAATTAGAAATTTAGTTTTGCATTACTATTAATGATAAATATTTATTATACTAATGGGGATAATCTAGGTTATTTTTTGTGAAAATGAAATCCCACCCTCTTAAAAATTTAGTACTCATAAACACCTCATTGTGAAATGGATAACGGCTTCATGCATTCTATTTTAAAATTTGTTGTTGTTTATCAACCCTACATTTTCCAATTTAAATTTGGATAATTTTTTTTAATAACACTTCATTTGTTTCTTCAGTGTCTTTAACATCACATTTCAAATCTAATCTCACCATATCCTTGAAATATTTACCTTTATATAAATGGCATCATGTTTATTACAACTTCACCTTCATCTCAAGTACTTTATTGAGGTAAATATTAATTCCCAAAACTTATTTGGATAAAATGTATAGATAATGAATTTTGGTTTCATTTAATATACAATATGAAAATTATAATACGATTCATTCAATGAAATACTGGTCTAATCAATGATTGGGATTCCATTAATGTTTTGGAGAAAAAAACCATGTTGAGAGGTCATAGAGGGAAACCCATTAATTCAATCTATATTTTATAGTAAATTCATTAAATGTTTGGAGTTCCTTACTTATTGTAATTATTCCCCATGTGAAGAGCTCCTCAATGATATATTTTCTATGAAAGAATGTTTTTTATATCTTAATACTTATTACAACCACCGTGGTGCTAACAAAATTAACTGGTGGGATAACTATAGTGTAAAACAATCGAGTGAATGGATCATGTTCCATTATATTAGGGAAATTTGGAATCATTTATATACACCATAGAAGTCATTCATCAATTTATATGAGATTATAGTGAATGTATACGTGGATTTTATATGGTTCGTCCAATAGTCATTTTCAAGTAGATTTTTCAGGATGATGTATCCTTGAACTAATGAATCAAAAATCCCATTGTTCATTTTTACATGATTTAGAGAGGTTAGAGTACTATGTACTAGGGTAATCATATATTATTATCTCATTTTATACAAAATTAATAGATTTTATGTATGTGGGTTTGGATTATAGGATAATTCATTAAAAATATCGAAGTGATCAATACACCTAAACAGAATCAGTGATTCCCTTTACCTAGATAAACATTTTTTTCATCTCAGTCTATATATAATTTTTTTAATTTAGTATTGTAAGGTCATATTTGACTCAATTAGTCCTTTGAAATATTATCCACACTCTATGTATATTTGACTATGCATAATTTGTCACTCATTCTCATGGGTAATAATTTTTTATATCTAATGAACACCCTTAATAGAACAATACAATACTCATATGAGAACATTAAATTCGATAGTCACATCAATTGGGAATCAAGATACAATAATGATACAATAAAGATTTTTCTAAATAACTAAAATTTTTTATTAAAAGAAAGTAATACAATTAAAGGAATTTTCACTTTTAATGAGAACATAATAATACATCATTAATTTAAAATTATTTTTTTAACAAATATAACATTATCATTCACTAATTAATTAACATAACCTAGATAGTTAGGAGATTTTTTATTTAATTATTTTCTATTTGATTAATTTTTACCAATAATTTCATAGTTATTTAAAATTTTTATGGTCAAAATAAATTAATCTATATAAGTTACATTATTGTTTCTTCTCAAGTGGAAAATATTATTGAATAATTTTTAATTTAAACCTAAATTCAATGTATTAACAATATAAAATAACATTACATATAATTACAATGAATTATATTTTATATTTAATATGTATTTTTTAGTTAAAAATATACTATTTATTGATCAATCTTGTATGTAACTGTATTGATTACATGTACAAGTGAAGCAATCAAGAAGAAATTCTTTAATTTACTATGATATTGTATATAGTCAAGAAACTACACCTTGTATCCATGATAATGTGTGAAAGATCATCAACTGTAAAAAAAACATCCAAAATTTTCTATTTGTTGGACCTTTTAAAATAAGTTAATATAATATACACATGATTATTTTAATCAATTATGGAACACAGTTAAAATTTCACCAACTATCATTCAGACCACAAGAAGAAATTCATTAAATTCATGAATAATGTTAATCGATTTTTCCAATCTATATAGATTTTGATCTTCCACAATCTGACCTACAAAAGCTAAAGTCGAGTGTAAGATGATGTTGTGCCCCAATAATGAGTGACAGTCCAACCATACCTAAAGTGAAGATATCCAATAGCTAGTTTTGGCATTTAATGAATCTAGTAAGAGAAGTGAGATATTTTATATTTGAGGAAGATTGGATATCAATTTCTATATTGAGAAGAGTTCTTTATAAATAGAATGAAGCCTCACTCATTCAAAAATAGGTGTGGGGGTTTTGTGATTTCATGTAGATATTCTTATTTACGATGACTCTATGTTTTTATAGAAATTTTACATAAAATAGAAATAAGGTATAATAAATAATAACTCCAAATATCTCTTTATCTTTCATGAAAATATTATAAAGAGTATAACCTTTCTGATCAACTTAATTTATTTTCTCATTATGTATATTGTAAATTTTAATTTATTTGATAACCCTTCCTTTATTTCAACTCATTAATTATCCCATGTTGAGCTATGAAAGAGTGTTCATATTTCATGGAATTCCTTTTGTATAATTGAACGTATAAATAATAACCCATGTGGTTCATTATTGAATAAGATTCAATTATGTCCTTAGGTGAAATTTTTTTTATAGGGTTCCCATAGACACCAACTATTGGGGTATTCCAAAAATCTATAAAATATTAAAATTTAATAAAAAGGATGATTGATAATTATTTTCCATTGATGAAATTTCAATTCTGGATATTCATGAGTGATATTTTTTCCCATTAAAAAAATTCTTTGATCTATACCTATGAAAACTTTACTATAAGCCAACAAATGCGGTCAAAAGCATACGTTTCATACTAAATAATAAATTATTTTAATGATAATTAATTTTATTATACATATTATTGTTATAATAAATTTTAATTAACAATAAAGAGAGATAAAATAACATCTGTAAAAATTGTCTAAAAGCATTAAATGGATCACATGAACCATATTTAGGTTAAATGATCAATTCCTTATACTATAAGAGAAATAAAATATTATTTAATACATATTCATAAATGATGTGAAATAATAAAATTTTCGCATGTCTGATGGCTTTCTTATAAAGAAAAATAATATAACAGGAAGGTAATGATGGAATTTATTTCCATAAAAGTCTATTAAATTATAATAACATGGATCCATTCTAGTGGTTATTCATCCAAAATGATGGGTCATTCATGTGTGGAACTGTATTGATAACATGTACAAGTGAAGCAATCATGAAGCAATTTTTTAATTTACTATGTGACTTTTTATAGTGAATAAACCACACATTGTATCCATGATAATGTGTGAAAGATCGTAAACTATGAAGAATACATCCAAAATTTTATATGTGTTGGAACTATTAAAATATGTTAATTTAATATCCACATGATTATTTCAATCAATGATGGATCATAGTTATAATTTCACCAACTATTATTTAGACCACATGAAGAAATTCTTTAAATTCATGAATAATGTTAATCGATTATGCCAATCAATGTAGATTTCAATCTTCCACAATCCCACCTACAAAAGGGAAAGTCATCTGTAAGATGATGTTGTGCCCTAATAATGAATGACAGTATAACTATACCTAATGTGAAGATATCCAATAGCTAGTTTTATCATTTAATAAATCTAGTAAGTGAAGTATGTTATTTTTTATTTTAGGAAGATTAGCCCTTAATTTCTATACTGGGAAGAGTTATTTATAAATAAAATGAAGCCTAACTCATTCAAAAATAGGTGTGGTGGTTTTGGGATTTCAAGTAGACATTCTTATTTACTATGAATCTATTTTTTAGGGAAATGTTACCAAAAATAGGAATAAGGTACAACAAATAAAAACTCTAAATATCTCTTTATCATTCATGAAAATCTTAAAAAGAGTATGACCTGGCTGATCATCTTAATTTATTTTCTCTCTCTGTATATTGTAAATGAGAATTACTTTGATAACCCTTAAATTATTTTAACTAATTAATTATTCCATGTAGATCTTTGAAAGGGTGTTCATATTTCATGGAATTCTTTTTGTTTAATTTAACATGTAAATAATAATCCATGTGGTTCATTATTAAATAAGATTCTATAACATTACATGGTATTAGTGTACTATCATTTAGAGAGGACAACTATCTCACATAGATTTAACCCCTTTCTTAATTAGACTATATGTTCAGTTTTTATTTTTACCGCTTTATTTAAATTTTCATGAAATAATATTTGAAATTATGTATTTACTTTTAATATGTAAATAAAAATTATAATTTTATAGTTAAAATTTATAATTCAAATCTATAAAATTGTTATTATTAGATTTTTTTCCTAAAGTTTAATTAATTTCAAATTATTTTCACTTGATTTTGATCAGGCCTTTGAAAAACTATTTCAATGTAGCAAATTATATTTACAAACTATATTTATGAACTATTATTGTATTTTAAATAAATTTTATTGGATGTTTTTTTACGAAAATTGAAATTTTTATCCTAGAAACCCAATTAACCAATATTCATCATTCCATTAGGAAAAAATTTGTATTCAATAATATATTTATTTCAGTTTCGATGTTTCCCTCAATATTGATTGAGTTCTTAGAATAAGTTATCTTCTATATTTTTATTTATAATTCTATAATTATTGAAGTTAAAATCATTTTTTCTGCTACTAATAAAACTTCATTCCTTAAAATATCTAAAATTTTTCAATGTAAAATAAAAATGAAAATCTATTTATAAGGCATGGGGTTGATATCTACAGAACTATAGAAGATATATATGAAAAAAATGAAGCTTCTGAAAAATACTGGGCATTCCAAATAAGTCTGTTTATGATTGTCATGGTAAAGCTATGCATGCATCATTTACTAATTTAGGGGATGATAAATTTAATAGAATATATGATTGTGATATTTATTTTAAAATTATATATACAATCATTATTTCTCATGAAGGAACATACAATGTTAATTAAATGTTACTCAAAACATATATTATTTTCCATATTAGGATTAATACTTTGATAGGGGTGGGGTTCAATTTGGGTATACCAAATTAAATCGATCCACTATTTTTAGCATGTTTTTCTATTAAAAAACACTATTTTATGTAATTACATATACAATCTATTTGAAGAAATTACAACATTCATGGGAAACCTCACATTTACTTGGTTCACCCTTAACATGGATATTCTATGTATATTACAAAGACAATGTGTTGATTCATAAAATATACTATTGTGTATTGTTATTTTAATATTTATAGTTGACTCACTATCCCTTCTGGTTCACTACATGTCACACTTTTAATGAACACTTATCTCTCACCTGATGTGTTCTAACTCCTTCAGACGATTCTTCTATTAATTCCATGAATAACTGTTTTTTACATAACATATTTTGTTCTGTGATGATTATCTTTAATTTACTTAACGATTATAAATCTATAATATAATTTTTGGTAAATTCCTTCAGGTTCACACAACTCTAACATTTATGAAACTATTTCAGAACGTTCATTCAACATATAGACCACTCCCCCAACTTTTCATTTTTTTCATTGAACTCTCAAATGATTTCACAACATTTCGTATTTTATAAAATCTTGAATATTTCACACAAATATTATTTTAGTTCCTAACACCATACATTAAAAAAATGATTTTCAACATAACTCATTTTTTCAAATAGACAAAATTATAACCCCCATATCAATTGTAATCTATTTTTTATATTCTTAGGGAAATTATGTATAAAAAATCGGGGATATGAGATGCTTGGTAAGGCTATGCATATAGCCAATCCTAAATAAGTCATGAATAATTTAAAAGTATAAATGATGATCAAATAATTATTTCTAAGTAACCGATGTGCTCAAAATATATCCATAGATATCAAAACTAATCAAATAATCAAATGGAAATCAATAACTAAATTTATAACGATAGAATTCATAATGTTATACATCTGAAATGTACAACTGTGACCTTACCCAAGACATATGATAAAATAATTAAGACATTATGCCATTGAATCTACTAAAATGGGTAAGGCCTCATCAAAAACCCAAACTAGATTGTCAGATGAGACCTACTAATGCATCAAGTGTCTATGAGGGCCCCACCCACCACTTACTAAGTCCAATTCATTCCTTATATGAATAAAAAATACTATATAATAAATATACCTTAATAAAATATCAATAACCATTTATATTGGAAGAAATAGTCATATGGAATATTAATACTTTTCCCAAATCAAACTGATCATAAACCATCCAATGAAATATGATGAATGGTATAATTAGAGTAAAACATCAATATAATATTCAACAAAGTATAGTGAAACATATTTAAATATTTTAAATATATTACGGGAATATTTATTGATTAAAACACACTTTTTAGATAGAAAATAACTTATTAAAAAAATGCATAAATACAAATGATAACATTTTCATTGTAAATAGGATTTTAAAATTTTATGTGTTTCATCAAATCCATATGTATTCTATATGATGAGAAAATTAGTTTATAATATATAGGTTATAAAAAATATATTTGACACATATATTAAATGTCAAAAGTACCTCATTCAGAAAATGAAAAGAATATTACGTTAATCCCATTTTGTAAAAAGGTCAAACATGTGTGATAATTTATTTAATGAGTATTTTTTTGAGGGATCAAATAATCTATAATTTTTTTTGAGAAAAATTTATATGTAAGAAAATATTCCCCTATATGGTAATATAAAAAACCTTGAAGAATGATGATATTGTAAATTAATCCCTTACCACTAGGGTATCATTTGAATCATAATCCCCATTAAAGAAATATAATCCAATGAAAAATTAAATAACATGATGAAAAATGTAACGACCCATACATTTAATACTATGAAATTACATTATATTTTCATAATATTTTATACATTACACAGACACTTGCCCAAAGACTCTATTATTTTAGTGTCGTTGGATACATTGAATCATAAAAATCTAGTTCATAATAATTCTAATTTTTCTTCTATTGATTTCTTAATTACTAAACCATTTTTGATATATCATACATAATAATATTATAAGTTTCATGTGGAAAATAAAAATAGGAAAGGGTGAGATTATATGATCAATAAGTGTAAATAAAGAAGATACGTAAGCATAAAATAAACATGAGGGTATTACAAAAAAATCAGAACATTTGAAGATCATCCCGTTCATGTCAAAGATCATATACAAGATTCATCGAATAAATATTGGAATTTAATAAGACATTAATATAAAGGGAATATAAATCTAAAACATTGAAATCATAACATATAAAAAAGACATGAAATTGTGGCATATATATAAACTTATAAAAGGATTTCTATATAGGTAATGGATTACTACCAAGGCCATCATAGTAGAATAGGTTCACTCCCAAGACCATATTAGTAGTCAAGGTTCACTCCCAATAATATATTAGTGGAAAAATTACCTGACTAAACTAGGTTTAATCTCCATTTCATCCATGTCTATGTCATGAGATATAAATCATTACATAATCCATTTTATGGGGATATATGTCCCACTTGTCACCTAATGAAAACTATATATTTGGGTTGTATAAGAACATAAATAATTCATAATTAAAAAAAATATACATTAAAATTATAAGGATAGTATCCTTGAATCATAACTCAATTAAAGAATAAATAACATCATATAATGTAATATTAAATAAAAATGGTTTTGAAAGATCATTTAAAATAATTCTTGAGGAAAATATCATTTCTGATTTGAAAAATGATTTTTAAACCATAAAACATTAGAAAAACAATTTTCATTGAAAATAATATTGATAATTAATAATGAAATATTTGAAATCAATATTAAACATATTATAAGTTCTTTTTCCTTGAAAATTCATAAAATATCATTTAAAACACATTTAAAACATTTTTAGAAAACATTGTTTTTAAGTATCCAAAATTTCCAAATAAAGAGTGAATAACATTAGATAAAACAAATAATATCATGAAAAGAAGAATATTCATGATATAATATTTCAAATGATTATATATACACATCTTTAATTTTGTATAGGTTCATTACATAACATGTGTCTTAAAGAAGGAAAATTGAGAAAAAAAAATTCCATACAGATTTGGTAACATTTGAACCATAACCCCCATGAAAGAGAGATAAACATAGGGATATTTAAATACCCATAAATTTAATTATATGGATCATATATTACATTCATGGAAAGTATATACACCACATAAAATAAATGACTAGTGATTATGACATATGTCTCCTAGAAAGAAAAGTGAGACTAGAAATCACATTACCTCAAGTCTGGAATTTCATAAAACACATAAAAAATAAAATATAATAAATATAAGATTACTATAAATCTTACATAGATCCATATACATATATTTAATGCCATATATTATTTAATTATTACAATATATTACTCATTTATTAACAATTCCATGTTAAAGTTATGTTTTGGGTAATTACTGCTTTTTTTGTACAGGTTTTGAATTGTTATTCTTGGTCCTTTTACATAGATCATGATTTTATAATCACTATAATTATAAAAATGATATAAATATCACATATATATTCTATATGTATTTATTTATGGTGATTCATAAAATTTAGTGGTAGAAAATAAAATACTCCATTAATGGTGATGGTGGGTCGTACGTAAGCATGAATGTTGTTTCCATTTTCTTGTAATATTAAAGGAAAGAAAATTATATGATATATTATTATTATATAATAGTTTTTATTTCATATATATCACATATTTTTATTAAACCCATAATTAATACATTCCATCTATTTTGGGAACAAATCACCTCGCTACAAAAGGCGGTTATACGCCGTACACACGAATGATGTTATCTTATTCCCACAAAATAGAAATCATGAAGGGTTGAGTGATATAAATGTTTCAGAAGATAATTATGGAATAGATATAATTCATAATCATTAAACTAATCATAATTCCCACTCATGAAATATGGTGACAAAAAATGATTCGTACCACTACGGGGAGAGGGTTAAGTCATACGTACGTAGAAGTGATACATTCTCATCTTTTTCAATGGGAAATAGGGTTTATAATGGTGTGTTGATTATAATAGAAAATTTTTATAATATTTATTATTATTTATTTATTATTCTATGAAATATATTATATATTTTTAGGATTATTAGAAGAGTGTAAAATGAGAGTGATCGGTTAGAGTAATTACCTTTTATTCGAAATAGTTGTTTTAAAACTACATTAAAGGACTCTAGATATGGTATTTAAGGAATGAAAAACTAGAAAATTTATATAGGGAAGTGTAGAATTGAATTTTTTTGATTGTGGTAAAACATGAAGAATCAATGTAGTGAAATGAGAAGAGGGAGGAGGTGTCCTTTTATAATGAAGGTGATTGGAAATTCAGAAAGTTCTCCAAATAAGAATTTTTCATAAATTAAATATCTTTAAAAAAACTTAATATGAAAGGGTAATCAAAGATAATGTGAGATATTGTAGTAATACTATCAAAAAATTATGTTATACAACTTTTTTTGTAATGGTAAACATTATCATTTTGATTAACCCTTAGTCTACCTTTTTTTAAATTTCAACTTTAGTAACAACATTTTGACTATCATAAGACTGACATTTTTACATAGAATGTGTCAATTTAACCATAAATGGAAAATTAATGATATTTTATACCATAATGTATCCTTTTTTCAATATTTATGATTTTCATGATTTTTATATAATTTAATAAAAATATTATTTTCATAAAATATCATTATTTTCAATTTTAACAGTATTTATTACATTCACATTATGAAAATAAATACAACAACCTAAATTCAAAACATTAAGTTAATACACACCTAATATGTCATTTACCCCTATAAAATTTGTGTATATCCATAATTAAATAAAATTATGTCTCTTTTAATATTTTAAATATCACTTAATATATTTTTTCATTAATTGAATAATTATTAATCATCACTGTGTAATTATTTATGATAATTATTTCTACAGTAAAATTTAAAAATAAATATCCATGATGTAGATAAAATTTTAATATTTCATAATAATATATATAGTTGGTAATATCTTCTATGTTACCCTATATTAATAATATAATACATATTAAATGTAAGAGTGACATTTTTCACCCTCTTTGATATTAATAAAATTGAAGTCATTTTAATGGAAAAGTGTCCGTTAAATTATTCAATATTAAAGAATATTTGTTATGGGATGAATTAAGTTCATCAAATAACATTTGTTCAGGTGTTAGGATAGTTTTATAATATTAAAAATATTATTTTTACCCTTAATTACCCGATTTACCGTTAACCATGGTAATAAGTTTTAGTAAATATACTATTAATATTTTCAAAAAATAAAATGGACCTATTTAATAAATTTGTAAATTATTATTTGAAATACTTAATCTATTTATCACAATTCATATTATATAAATGGATTTTTGGTCGGATTGTACCCTCAAGAGGGGGGGTGAATTGAGTTCTAATTAAAATTTCTGTTAAAATATTGTCTAGTTAAAATCCCCCAATTTATAAAATAAGTTAAACTGTAGTGAATTTATATAGATTGTAAATGTTCACTTAGCTTCTCAAATATTTATTAGTTCTCAGTTAATTTAACAACAAGGTCAAACTAACTTTTTAAGCTAACCTATTGATTTACAATAAGTGTAAACACTTTATAATTTAACTATCAAAGTAGCTTCAAAATAGCTTTTTATTTCAAAGTAATAGTAGCAGAAAAATAAGATATATTTAGTGTACTATAAACTTAAACTAAAGATGCACAGTAGATATAACAAGAGGTTAATTCTCAAGATGAGACTTAGTCCTCTAAAATTTATATAAATTTTATCCACACCCTGGATCGGGGTTAACAACAGTTTAAAAAACTGTCTAGGACACACAGGGACTTCTACCACTGTTCTTCGTGGGAAACAAAACAAAGACCTGGTCACACAAGGACCTCTCCCATAGTTGACGTGGTTAAATTTGAGTTAAGAGAATTTGAGTGAGGATTTTGATCTCCACTAGTTCAGTGCAGGAGACAGTGTGTGTAGAAGATATACAGGGTACACCACACTGCTCGAAAGCTAATAAATAAATCACGTAGAGAAGATAGATGAGAGTTTAGAAAGCTCTAGTGATTATCAATGTAGCTCTGGACTAGTTGGATTTGGAAGGAATGCTTCTGAGTCCTTCTTTGGTTTTTCTATCAAAAAACAGAGCGACGTAGTTCAGCTTGTCTTCTTTAGGTGTGAGAAAGGTCTCTTGACTCGTCGTGTGTTCTTCAGCAGTATTGGATTGAACTCATGAGACTTCTCTGAAGGTCTTTCAATCTCCTTATTGTTCAAGATTGTTCTTTGATGTATGTATGTTCCTCTCGTTGTACCTTCCCACTTTTCTTGCTTTTCCACTTGCACGTTGCCTCCACTTTTTGTGTACTGTATCTCAGTATTTCTTATATTCCACGAGTTCTGGCAGTATGAATGATTCATTTTTCATAGGTACGAGATACGGTTTCCTGACATTCCAACAACTAACATTAAACAAAATTAAATGCATTAAAGACAAAAAATATGACCGTTACCATTATTTAAATAATATTGACAAAAACTTAAGAAATGGTGTCACAGTGATTAAATAAACAGTGTCTTCTTCTTGGTGTGTGGTTCACGGTTTATCCTTCACGGTGTGTCCTTCACGGTGTCTGGGTCACGATGAGTCTTTCACGGTGTCTGGGTCACGGTGAGTCCTTCACGGTGTCTGGTCATGGTGAGTCCTTCACGGTGTCTGGTCACGGTGAGTCCTTCACGGTGTCTGGTCACGGTGAGTCCTTCACAGTGTCTGGTCACGGTGAGTCCTTCACAGTGTCTGGGTCACGGTGAGTCCTTCACGGTGAGTCCATCACGGTGTCTCCATACTTAGACAAATATCTGTATTTGGACTTAGACAATAATATGCAGAACATGGATTAAGTTTAATCACGAGAGACTAAAAGAGCTTGAATCATAAATATAAAGGTGTGATAATATATGTGAGAATTGTGATCATGCATGAGACTTGTAAATAATAAAGAGAGTAATTAACATCATAAGATTTGTTATCATTAAAACATTATGTGTATTTATTACTGAGATTGAAGAGCATTAGTAAGATGTGAAATAAAGATTGAGATTAATTAACAGTAACAAGATTTGTATCATTAAAACATGATTAACACATGAGGAGTCCAACACGGATAAAATTAATTTAACATTTACCACATATAATGGGTGAGAAAATGGGTTTTAACTGTGAAAACATTCAAACATTGAAATGATTTTATATCCAAATTCAATGTGAAATTGATTCTAGTAAAATAAATTGGATTAGATGATATAATTTTTTCTAATTATAATTTTAAAAAAAATAAAAAATATTATTTATCTTAATAAATTATTTAGTTGAAAAAGTTGTTTTTCATTAAAATTTCGTATTTTCCACTATTCATCGAAACATGAAACTAATCAAAAAAATACCAAACTTTCTACCAAACTAAACTTTGATATTAATTATTTAAATAATAAGTTTATTTTGTCAAATATAATTTATAAAATTTTCTAAAACATTATTTTAAACTAGTTTACCATAAAGAGGATGGAAAACATTCTTTATAGAAAAATATATCTTTTATGCATAAAATTGGATTTATTCTTATATCATGTCAAGAAATGAAATTACATGAATGTTAAACATTATATTGAATATATATTTCATTAATATTATAATAGAGTGATTTTTTTTATAAAACAAACTTTTTCACATTTAAATAGTTTTTTAGAAAAAAAAATCCTTTTATTTTAAAAGGGTTATGTTTTAATTTATAGTTAATTATTCACCAAAGAATTAATTACATATTCATGTATGAGAGATATTTTAATTATTCAGTTAATCTTATTTATAGTGGCCATTATAATAGCTAGTTTATATTTTCCTAGATTAAATAATTATAATTATAAAATGATGTTTCATAGAAACTTAGTGTTGTGTGTAACACTATATTAGATGGAGTTTCTTTTTACACATGACATCAAATAAATTTAATTTATTAGAAACATGGTTCATAAAAACTAAAGGTGTTACATTCTACCGACCTTAAAATTAATTTCTCCCTCAAAAATTTTCAATCTAATAAAAACAAATGAGAATACATATACCTCATCATATTTTCAGTTCCCATATAGCTTCTTCAAACTTTTGGTTTATCCAAAAAAATTAACTAGGTGAGTCGTGTTGTTTTGTTGAAAATTATATCTCTGATCACAAATTTCTACCGGTTTCTGTTCATTAAAACATTCTTTCTCTAGAGGTATGACCTTTGATTTTATTGCATTTAAAGGATCATGTATGTACTTCCTCAGAAGATATATATTGAACACATCATGTACTTGAGAGAGATTTCATGGTAAAGACAATCTTTAAGCTACCATTCCAATAACATCAAAAAAATTTAAAATAAAATTGTGTCCATGGAATTTGAAAATGCACATTAAAAATCTAAGCATGGATGTTTTCTAAAATCTTTTTGGGAAACCCACATCATATAAAATAAAAAAATATATCCTCTTAAAAAGAGAGAAATTAATGGTGATTATCACCAAAGAACTAGGATTTTGTTTAAGAGAACATTAACAGAATGTAAAAATTGGTAGACATGGAAGGGAATTAAGACAATTAGGTTTTGGTGGATATTGATATAGAATATGGTCATTATAAAGTTAATAATCATGGAATGATATATATGCATGACATAAGTGACTATTTGATTCAAAAAAATGAAGGTACTAGGACAATTTTTATTTGTTTCAAGATACTATTACTAAATTTGAATAATTTTCCAAAGAAGATACACTTACATGATTTTATTCAATTTTGCGAGCACATTGTCATCTATTATTTTTGAGTTGATAAATTTATACATCTTATATTACTCAATTAAATTGTAATGTGTGAAGAACCAGTGGATCATAAGATCCATAATGGGAAGAAAATTGATTCCTTCTATCTCTTGTTCTCATAAAAAAATAATAGCATAGGTCTTCCAATACACATAAATCTTCATATGGTTTAGTAAAACATTAATCTATACAACCAAATACAATTCTACACTTAAAAAATTTCAAAAATGGTAACCATTATGAACCATCTATTGAATTTAAATCAAAAAAATTACAAAAAAGAATACTAAATTTCCAAAATCAATTTATCATTATTCCAAAAAAGAATGTGATTTATATATTAAATTTTATACAGCAAACATGTGAAAAAATTATCATTTAATATCTTAAAACCTGAAAATTACTTGTATTACCCTAAAACCATAGTCAAAATGTGGATGATTTCAAAAATTAACTCTTTCTCCATACCCAAAATACAAAAATTAAATAAACTCAATAAATGGAATCATAAATAACATTTCCATAAATTCTAAAGTCATTAATATTATCCCATTTATTTTTTCACAATAAAAAATAAATTTCTATCATTATTATCCCAACATCATGAACATATTATGGTTTATATTTCTCTTAATCTTGTGTTCTCCAAAAATATCAACTTACCACCTTAATAACTTTTCATGGTTATTAGTACCATTCAAAATATACTTCTAAATCCTTAATGAAAATCAATTGTGGTGAAATCCTTAGATATTTAATAATTTCCCAATACCATTAAATTACTTCTATAATATTATACTTGAATAAAAATAAATTAATACTTTTATCTGTCCACTTTAATGATTGGAAATAAGTATATCTTTCTATTGTATAAAAGTTAATAATTAGGTTAGTGCATTATGTTAGATAATTCCCATTTTCGCCAAACACAAGACATTGAACTCCTAGAAAATTTGAAACTCTGTGACATTCTTTTCCAAAAATATAACATCTTTTATTCCATTTCAGATATTCCTCCAGGTTCTTCTTCCCACCTTTTGAACATGTAGGAGGTCTAATATTCTTTCCTCTAGGTTCATACCCATAATAACATTCATAAAATTAAATACTTTAGGAATCCCACCAAATTTATAATTTTTTATCATAATTTTATATTTTTTATTACAAATATTCATATTTTTCATCACTGCAATCACTATACCATTTTATTTCTCATTAGAAAATTATCCATCACATTCAATGTTAACCTAGTTCCTTATGGTTCCCTCTATTGACTAAAACCAAAATTAATCATTTTAGAAATATTAATCATATATTGAAAACTTCATATTCATGTAAAATTAATGATAATATATTTTTCCATGAAAAATTAGGTTTATCATAGTTTATTCACGACCATTACAAAATATCTTTCATTTTACCTTTAACATAGAAATATCCTTATAAATCCTATTACTGTTTTCTTATCCTATCTTTCACAGGTTGACTAAACCTTTTATTTGATACTAACTATAATTACCCATAATTTTCAAATATAGAAATTACATAATTTTTGCAAAATATTTCATTCATTACAATAAAATACACTGAAAGACTGTGTTGGTTTAGAACCTTTAGAGACATGGAAACATAAATGACTGGTTCATAATAAATCATCATATTCTCCTGTATATTTCATCAAAACTAGAACCCTTTTGAAATATCATAAATAATACCTTTCTCTGTATGCTGGGATAAAGAAATATAATGAAGGGAATGATCATATGATCAGTTATGGTAAATAAGGGAGATACATAAGTATAAAATGAACATAAGGGAATGAGAACAAAATAATAACATTTGAAGATCAAACCCTGCAAGTTTACGATAATATAAAAGAGTTATAAAATAAATATTGGCATTCAATATGACATAAATCATAAGGGAGATAAAATTGTAAACCAATAAATCATAATATAGAAATAAGACATGGAAATGTGGCATACACCTAAACCTATAAAATTATTTTCATATTAGTCAAAGATTACTTCCAAGGCCATTTTTGGAATGGGTTCACTCCCCAAAACATCATTTTAGTAATGTTTCACTCCCAATATCATCATATAATTCAAGGTTCACTTCAAATATTATCTCATTATACATTGTTCTTTACTGAACCTTATTCACTCCCCATTTCAACCATGTATATCTCATGAGATATAAATCATTAACCAATACAATGAAGGAAGATATAGGTCTCATCCATCACTTAAAGAAATAAATAAATATACATTATACAAGAACATAAATCATTCATCATAACACTATAATTATAATTTAAATAATATGTATCGTATCCTTGAATCATAACCGCAATAAAGCATAAATAAAATCCAATAATGTATTATTAAATAGAAAATGGTGTTGAAAGATGAATTGAAATAATTCTCGAGGAAAATATCATTTCCTATTTGAAAAACTGATTTTAATTAAAAATTAATTAGAAAAACATTTTTCATTGAAAATAATATTTAATAATTATAAAGTAAGAATTGAAAATAATTTTAAACAACATTGACATTCTTTTCCTTGAAAATTCATAAAGAATCATTTAAAACACTTTTAAAACATGTTTAGAAAAAATTATTTTGAAGGAACAAAGATATATAAATGAAGAGAGAATAATGTTATTTAAAATTTATAATATAATGAAAATAAATAGATTCATGGTAAAACTTGTCAATGGGTAGTTTATTTACCTATTAAAATAATATAGTTTTATAACATAATATGTGTCTCAAAGAAGGATAACTCAAGACAAATTACCTTACCAATTTGGTAATAATTGAACCATAAATACCATGAAATAGAGATCATCAAATAGAAACTTAAATGTAGATAAAATTTAGGCTAAGAATAATATATTATATTCATGTGTACTATATACACCAAAATAAACAAATTAGTGGTGAATATGGAATAAGGCTCCTAGAAATAAAAGTGATACTAGAAGTCCCCGTACCTTAAGTCTTAAATTCCTCCGTACATGTTAAAACCTCATGTATTATAATAATAATATTTTTATAAATTTACTATAGTACTATATTATTATATATAATACCATATATTATTTTTTTATGACTTTATTTTACTCTTTAATTAATAATTCCTTGTAAAATTTATTTTATAGGTAATAACCGCTTGGTTTATCATACTTGTTTTGACATGTTATTCTTGGTCCTCTTGTATAGATCACGATTTTAACATATTTAGAATTATAAACCTAAAATAAATAATATATATATATTCAATATATATATATATATACATATATAGTTATTTTTAAAAGTTATAGGTTTAAAATAAAATCCACCATTTATAGAGATGGTAGGTTGTACGTATACATGAATGTTATTTACATTTTATTTTCATATTAAATGAAATAAAGTAATATGATATATTATAATTCCACAATAATTTTTATTCCATATATATAAATAATTTATTTTAAAACCATTCTTAATACATTCCATGTAATGTGTGAACGAATCACATCGCTTCGTAATGCGGTAGTCCGCTATACACACAAAAGATATAATATTATTCATTGAAAATGGAAAGCATGGAGGTACGAGTGATATAATAATTAAATAAATATAATTATTTCATAAATATAATATAAAAACATCAAAATACTCAAAAATCCCACTCATGAAATATGGATGGAGAAAATGAATTGTATCACTATGTGGAAATTGTTGAACCATACATATGCATGATGGATACTTTCACTAATTATTCGATAGGAAATAGAGTGTATAATGGTGTTTCAATAATCATAATAAAATTTAAGAATATTTATTATGATGATGTTATTGTTGTATTATATATGTCATAGATTAAGGGGATTTATAGAAGATTAGAAAAAGAAAGCGAACAGTTAGAGAGATTAACTATTCTTCGAAATGAATCCTTTAGATCTCCTTTAAAAGACTATAGAGTTGTTTTTTGGGTAATAAAATAACCTTTAAAATATGAATAGGTAAGTGTATAAGATAAGTTTGTAGTGTTTTTTAGATCTATAAGACTCAATGTCGTAGAGTGAGATGAGGGAGAAGGTGTCCATTTATAATCTAGGTGAGGGGCACTTTTGTAATTTCTCATAAGATTAATTTCTGGTAACATAAATCTCAATATAAATACCATAAAATGGAAAGGTATTATTTGATAATGTTGGAATTTGTTGTAATACCCTTAAATAAAAAAATTTAGGTAACGATTGGTGCAATTTGAAACGTTTTCATTTTGATTAACCCTTAGTTAACCTATTTTATTTTTAATTATGGTAACAACGGTTTCAATTTTAAAAGGCTGATATTTTTACATATAAGATGTCAATTGAACCATAAGTGGTAAATTTATGAAATTTTAGACCATAATTTATACATTTTTTCCTTATTTATTATTTTTATTATTTATAACTAATTTACTAAACTATTGTTTTTATAAAAATGATTAGTGTCAATTTTTACTGTATTCATTACATTGAATTTAAGAAAATAAATACAACAAGATATATTCAAACCAATTATTTTAATAAAACATTAATATTTAATATGATTCTATAAAATTAATATATCACCATAATTACTTTATATTATATCTATTTTAATATTTTTAATATCACTTAATTGATTATTTTTCATTAATTGTATAATTATTTCATCATCATTGAGTAATAATTTATGATAATAATTTATTCCCTATTTTTTTTAAAAATCATTTATATAAAACTTTTATATTTTTTAAAAATATATATACAGTAGATCATATCTTTTTATTTAACCTTATATTAAAAATATTATACTTATTAAAAGTAAAAGTGGCATTTTTTCACTCTCTTTGTCTTTAACAATATCTATGTCATTTTCATGGAGAAGTGTCTAATTAATTCTTAAATTTAAAATATTATATGTTAAGGGTAGAATTAAAATCATTGAATAAAATTTTGGAATGTTTTAGGGTAGGTTTTTTATATTTATAATATTATTGTTACAGTTACATGCTCGATTTACCCATTACCATGGTAATAAAATTTACTAAAGTTACTATTCATATTTTCCAAAAATAAAATGGACCTATTTAATAAATTTTTAAATTATAATTGCAAATATTGAATCCATTTTTAAAAATTTAAGACACATAAATGGACGAAATGTTTTTAAAATTACTCCCATGGATGCGGTGAGAAAATAGATTTTCAATGTGAAGGCGTTCAAAAGATTGAAATGTTTTTTTATGAAAATTTAATGTGAAATTGTTTCCAATGAACTTAATTGGATTAAAACATGTAAATATTTTATAATAATTATTTATAAATAATCAAAAATATAATTTAACATTATAATTTATTTAGATGAAAAAGATGTTTTCAATTAAAATTCAGTATTTTCCATTATTCATCAAAACATAAAAACTATCCGAAAAATACCAAACATTAAAGAAAAAGTAAATTTTTATATTAATATTTAATATAAGAATTTAATTTTTTTAAAATAATGTCTATAAAAGTTTTAAAAATAGACTTAAAACTAGTGCACCATCAAAAGGTTTCAAAAATGTGTTTTTTAGAAGAATACAACATTTATATTCAAAATAATATTTTTTCCTATATCATCTCTGGAAAACACATAAGATAGATTGTAAAAATTATATTGCATATATATTTTATTAATATAATCCAAAAGGTGTGATTTTTTAATTTATTTGTATAAAACACACTTATAGATATTAAAATACATTTTTAGAAAATCATTTCCTTTTATTTTAAAATTAATTTTTATCATTTATAATAATATATCATCAAGGAATTAATTATATATACATTTATAAAACCTATTTTAATAATTCAGGTAATACTATTCATACCCACCACTCTAATGTCAAGTTTATTATTGTCTTGTTTAATTAATTAAAATAATAAAATGATATTTCTTAGAAACTCAGGGTTGCATGTAATGCAAGCTAAAGCGGTGTTGCGTGTAGCGAAAGACAACAAAGAAATTTAATTTATTTTAAAAAATGATCATAAAAACTCAAGGTGTTACAAAAATTTTATTCATTATATAATATATCAAATGGTTAATATATACACCACCCAACCCAAATAAGTGGTAAATATGATGTATGTCTCACTGATGTAAAAGTGAGATGAGAAACACTTACCTCGGTTATAACTTCTAGTATGTGTATAAGAACCTCCAATATAATAAAAAAATTAAATTATATATATATTATATAACCAATAATATAAATATCATTCCATATAATATTTACCTGTATTATATTACAATTCTTTGTCAAAATCATTGTTTCATTTAATAATAGATTTGTTTTACATGTATTTTTTGATTTAGTAGTTCCGATACATAAAATTACATAATGGTTTTATCATATATATAATATTATTAATGGTATAAATATCATATATATTCAATATATTTATATTTTCTTTTTCTGTGAATGATATATAGAAAATGTATTCCATCATTCATCAAGATTATAGGCCATACCTATGCATGAACAATATCTTCACATTTCAATAGATAGAATGAAAGAAAGGTGAATAATAATGAATCATTATAGAATCACTATTATGTAATATATATTAATTATATATATCCTTATTACCATTAAATAAATAACATATCACATTTGTTTGTGGAGGTTATAGTCCACACGTACGCACGAGTGATGTTATCATTTTCCAATGGACATGAATATATAACGGTATATATGATATTATAGTTCCAAAATCATATTTGGGTTATATATATCACATATAAGTATTTGTTCCATCTTTACAAACATATATGTAAAATGGTGAATAAAAAAATTACCCCGCTATGTAGAGACAATAAGTCTTACGTATGTACGAGCGATATTATCACTTACTATTTGAGACGAAAAGGGTGGATAATGGCAGTTTCATATTAATTATAAAAATTAATTATATTTAGTAAAAGTATGTTACAATTGTGTGACAAATAACATATATTTATAAGAGTTAGAAGAAGAAGAAAAATTGAAATGGGTCATGTATGCCTATTACCACTTTTTTAGGAGACCTCTTTTAGATCATTCCTTATTGAACCTAAGGATGGTGTTTTGAGGAGACTATAACCACTAGAATGTAGATAGGTATGTTTAAAATAGGAATGGGTAGAGCATGCTTTATCTAGGATTCTAAAAATAGTGTAAATAAGTGGAGGAAGAGGTTCCCTTTCATAATTGAGGTGACAAACACCTTTTGAATTTCATAAAACACTAAAATATAATAACATAATTCTAGATCCAAATGAATAAAAATGTAAATGAATTTAGAGAAAATTAAGATACGACATAAATAAAATCATCCAACGAAATATGTAAAACTTTTTGTTACCATTTAAACCATTATATTTTTATTAAATCCTTGGTTAATTAATTTTAACCTTAAAAATGGTAATTAATATATTAATAAAAATGGGTTAATAAATATACTATAATTATAAAATTGACTCATAAATGATCCATGGTTGATTTTTTAAACTATGTTCCACTCACATGGTTTATGATAAGATTTTTTTGAATTTTAAATAATTTAATAATTTACCATATTTATAAAATATCAATGATATCAATTTGGACACAATTCATTTAATTTTATTTTAAATATATCATAAAAAAATTAATTATAATATAATACATTAAAACTACCAAAAAATTTCATATAGATTTAGAGAAATTTTGGGACACATTATTGCATTCAAATTATACAGATTTTAATATTTTTAAATTCATTTATTTTACTTTTCTATTGGTTAAATAAATATTTCTTTAGAGTTGAAAAAGTATTTAAAGAAATTATATTATATATAAAAAAATAAAAAACATATATCATGAAAAAAAAATCATTGCGCTTAGAAGAGACATTTATTTTTGTTCATATAGTTCTTTCTTCACTATTGGACACATAAGAGATATTAAAAACAAAGATAGTGATATTTTTTAACTTCTTTTGATTTAAATAATATACAACACATTTTCATGGAAAAGTGTCCATTAAAAAATTAAATTTCAATAATTTTGTGCTAAGGAAATAATTACTTCATGAAATTAAAATTAGGATGAAAATATATGTCCTTATCACTTATTGTTAAAATAGAATAACATAATTTACCTTTTTCCAAGGTGATAAATTTTACTAAAATTAATATTAATATAGAAAAAAATAAAAGGAAACTATTTAAAAAATTTAAATGACATGATTATATATATGGAATTAAATTTATCAAATTAAACCTCTATAAGTGGATGAAATTTGTTTTAAATAATTTTTAAAAATACAATGAAAACCGCTTTTTGAAAAATACAGTTTTTGGGCATAAAACATGATTTTATTCTTATATCATTCCTAGAAAGTAAAAGATAAATATTAAAATATTTTATTGAATATAATCATAATACATTTAAATAAAATAATCTACCAATTGTGATTAGTTTAATTTATTGATAAAAAATCACATTTCCTATATAAAAAAATATTTTCAAAAAAAAATCATTTTAATGTATGAAATTTTTGTATATTAAATAAAACCATAAAATTGAATCAAAATAACCTAATTTTTTTATTAATAATATAAGAGAAAAAATTTTACTTTTATATAATTTTAATATAAAATTTATCATTGTTACTTCTTGAAAAAATAATTCGATAAAAATTTGTATTTTCCATTATTCAAAGGAAAATTAATATTTCCTGAAGGATCTGAAAATTTCACACTTTGAAAATATTCATATATGATTTATATTTTATTTTATTTATAAAATACATTTTATATATATTCAAAATTTTCATATTATATTACCCCATAAAAATAATTAGAAATCATTTTTTAAAGAATTTTTATCACTAAATCGTAAAATTTCCATTATGAAAATTGAGTACTTTTTTACTAAGAATTAATCAATGATTTTTCCTTGATTATGTGTTATATATATTTCATAATTAATTTAATACTATTGATTAAAATTAATTTAAATTTTATTTTATATATACCAGATTTAAATAATAATAATTTGGTGTTCGTTTAGGCTCGGTGTTGTATGGAATATACACTATCAAACATAGTGTTATTTTAAATCCAAATTGAATTACACAAGATAAATTTAATGTAATAAAATACCTTGAAGTGACTATTGAAGATCATATTCCCTTAACTAAATTATATCTCTTTAAAAACAATGGGAAGCTATAGTGGAGGAGGGGAAGAAAACAATGCCTAAATTTAGACCTCAAACTTCAACCCTTGTAGGTAAGTGGACTTGGGAGGATAATAAATGAACATTATTAAAGTGGAAAAGGATTAAAAAATTGTATTTCATTACTAAATAAAATTTATAGACATTTAATTTGTGTTTCCCTTATCAATATTGGTTTTAGTATACACTTAACCAAAAATATAGGAAATCTTTTTTTTATCATAATATCTTTTTTTTAATAGCCATTACATTTTTTGTATAGGATTTTTCAATAAATAAGTATATTCTTCCCCAAGGGTTTAACAGTAAGTGTATTGAGGGATTAAAGATGGATGGAAATATCAGTTGGAAACTTTGATAAACAAATTGAAATTAGAAAAATATTCTCATTTTTGAAAGATCAAGATAAAATTATTAAACCAGGGGAGAAGTAGGTGAATCATTCATCTAGATAAATTCTTCGACAGTCATAGAAGAGGAAATAAAAATATTAAAAAGAATAAGTTTCATATATTTACATTATTGAAATAGAATTCATTTTTATATTATATAGATAGAATCTATACCTTAGACATGACTAGGAATACCTGTTTTTCTCCCATAAAAAACATGACAAAGGTGAAGTAGTTATATTTGTTAATGACAAGGGAAATAGAATAATTAGTTCATGTAAGGTCAAGGTTGATGCAAATGATCAATGAATGACATACATACTCTTAGTTTATTCAAATAACCATAATTTTATATGTGTGATCCAATTAGGTGAGTCAATGTAGAGGAATTTTTCAAAATGAGATTCATTTTTAAAGAAAAACATAGTTCACTTTTTCATCAAAGAAGACTGAAAAAATGAATATTTATTTGATTTTAAAGCAAATTAGTGTGCATTGTCCATGGAATAAGAAAATAGTTTTTTTTCCGCTACTGTTTAAGTATGGAAGATTTTCTTTTATTATCCTTTCAATGGTCTGGTGTGCTCATAATGTGTATTATTGCACTCAGGTTGAACCCCTAATGATGGTACAATATTTTTGAGTTGATTGTTTTTGTTTTATTTTTTTGAATGGTGGGTTTATTTCAATAGCAAAATCAAAATGATTTATGGATGAATTTGAAATTACAAATTTGATAATGATTGGGGTTAGTTCATTATTGGGTATTTATTCTTATGATATGCTAGGGGTTTACATGATATTGTATTAAATTAACACCCACATTACAATATGTGTTGTTCAGAATTTCTAAGTGTTGGGGATTTAAAAAAATTCTTAACATAACTAGGTTTATAGAAAAAATATGTAGTTTTTTATGGTTGTTTTTTTATCGTTCTAATAATCCATGGAATCCATATGTTAAATAAAACATGTCATTAATCCGTGAAATTTAAATTTTGACATACATAATGTGAACCTAAAGAATATCTAATGAGTAAAAAATATCATTCACTTAACATATAAAAATTATGACTCACCCCAATGGGATATTTACTCAGCCACTAATATGGTTACTAATGTATTTTGTGATGTTTATAGTGGTTAGTTAAAATGATAATAAAAATATCATCACAAGATAACAGCAGTGCACTGAAAAAACAAACAAATAATGAAGAAAATTAAATATGAACATTTGATTGAATGAGGAATAGAAAGAGGGGAATGGTTTTAAAATTCATCTAAACAATTTTAAGAATAATAATATTTTAAAATATTGGTGGATGAAAAATATATATTATGATGAAGAAAAATTCATTAATATTAAATTAAAATTGAAAACAACTAATGCAATTAAAATTAAAAAACATTAAAGTAAATAGAAATAATGCATGGAGAAAAAGTTCTTTCAGGAAGAAAATTGAGTTTAGAAGGATATCCCATTTCATTGAAAGATATTTTTTCATTCTAATTTATCCCCAAATGTGTTGAAGTTCCAACAAATTAGAAGGAGAATAAGGTAGTGAATTTTTTACCCAAGGAGGTGGAATGCTTGCATTCAAAAACTACCCATCATATTGGATCGCCAATTTAAGCATTCAAATAGATGAATACAAAGATATATATTTCTCAAATGATGAAAATATGGATGTGGAATGTTCAACCTCTAAAATTTTGTCCATTTTGGAAGAAAATTTGTTGTTTCTTTCTAAACCATTTACTACTGTCCATTTTTTATCAAATTATTCCCTATTCCAAATGTACTTGAATTAATGTTTATGAATATTCATTCAAATATAGACTATTTATTCTTGAAATTTGGTTTTCTATATCTTGAATTTATACCTATAAATTTATAGCCCAATTGAAATTATATATTTAGAGAAAAGCCATGATTTTTGTGCTCTTGTGAAATTCTAGAAAAAATTGTGGGTTGTAGAGTCATGTATGATTTGGAACTCTAATTTTTTGAGTTGGGAATTTCTATTTTTATCCATTTTTAATTGAATTTCCTTGGAATTATTCTATAATATTAAAAAAAATTATATTTATGGACTAATATTGAAAAAAATAACATCACAAAGGGTCTAGTTTCTTTGACCGAATCATTGGGCCATTTTGTGTGGTCCAAATGGAATTTTAGATGGATGAATTATACAAATATACAAGGGAATTATTTTAATGAAATAGAATTAAAAACCCTAAAAAATAAGAATAAAATAATTGGATTAGTAGGGTGAGAGTTTGGATTAAATAGAGTATTGAAATTAATATAGATTAATTAAAATATTGATCAAAAGATATATTTAATATTAAAAAATTTATATTTGACAAAAATTATAGACTTTTCCTAGAAAAATAGTAAAATTACATGATGAAATGTGGTGAATAAATGAATAAAATCAACACCCCACACATATTATTATCCATTTATTTATTTACATCAAATGTAAAAACACAACAAAATCATTTTTACTCACCAAAAGATATAAAATTTTGTATTCTCTATCTATAGAGGTCTATTATAGTTCACTCGACCAAAATGAATTCCACTAAAAATGTTAAATAAAGAATCTTACAATGTAAATTCATTTTTTCACGCTCAAAATTAGAAATAGAAAGTGTGGGAACTCAAAAATCACTCCTCTCAAGTTTATTTAAATTTATTCAACTAAATTCACTCATCCACCAACCTAAACTAAGATTCACAATGTTTATAAGATCTAATAGCTTTTACTACCTATACAAAAGTGAAAAATAATCCATAACTATTTTAAGGGGTTCTTTAGTGGGTATGGGATGGCAGGAATATAGTGAACAAAATATAGAAAAAGAATGGTAAAACACCATAATTAAAAAATGAACAATTATTTTCAAGTTAGACATTAAAGGAAATGGAAACACATATTTTTAAGAGAATATATTTGTGAAGGAAGAAAATATATTGAGAAAATTATAAGGAGATGATAATATGAAAAATATAAAAATAACAAATCTTATCGCAATAACAGAAGAAAATATAATGCAAGTGTTCTTTTATTCTTTATTTCGTCAAAAGTTGAACTTATAAAAAATATCACACTCATATACAGAATCGTATTTGATCCCCACATGGAACTAATTATAATACTTATAATATTAATGGATATGGAAGAGTTATTGTTGAACTTCAGAAGACACAACACATTATTTTTTCATTTTTTTCAAAATTTTTATATTTTTATTGTTTTGATTTCATTTTAAAAACATTTACAAAATTACATAAACTAGAATCCATTATGAAAACCCACAAAATAAAATCCTCTTCCCCAAAAATAAATGGATTATTGACCTCAACAATATCATGACACATTAAAAATCAAGGAAATGGTGCCAAAATTGAAATCCATTCCACCAAACACAAATTTCAAGAAACTAAGGATTGAAAAATCTTGCAGATTTTGGATGAAAAAATGGTTTGGGCATGTAATATAGCTATCAAAAAATTATTTTCTAAATAATGAAGGGTATTTAAAAAGGAGGATCAATTTAAGAGTAATTTAAGGATATTTTTCGATTTTGATTCTCATGTGGTTTAGAAAATTCCTCAATCAAATTAATGTACATTAATGTAGGATATTCTGTTCGAATTTCCATAACATCAAGACTCAAAACCGAGGGTGAAAACACACCATATGAAAATATTTCTATAGGTTTCCTCAATATGAAATCTATCATTATTCTTTCATGTGTTGGTTACAAACATTTTTAAAATAAAAAATAGGGAATTCAAAACTTATCTATCATGAATAAAAAAAAATTATTAATATTTTTGACGAAAATAAAAAAATAGTTGAGATTAAATAATTACTTTTTGAATCAAAAAATTGGATGGAAAAATATTCCAATTTTAATAGTGAGAAATTGAAAATCATTTGGTATTTTCTATTTTTTAGTTTTTTAGTTTATTATGAAATCTCACCCATACGAAAGGGAAAATATAAAAAATGGTTTTAGGAAGAAAGTGGTAAAAAAGAGAAATAATGAGAATACAAGAAGATGAAGAATAATAAGTACATAAATTGAGAGATTGGGAAAAAATATATAATGACAAAGAGCCGATGGGAAAGATATTTCCCCAATTTGTATTTGGTGGGTTATAGTCCCCATCCAGTGTTGGGTCTATTACAGTAGTTTGTGTTCTGGTAAAAGTTGATGTTGTTGTACTATTGTTCTTCCTCTCATGGTGATGATTTAACTAATGAACATTAAGCATTAATGTACTTTTTGAATAAGGGTCTTGTATATACACTACCTAAATGGGTAAACATTACTAATAATAAAAGGACCTTCCAAGTCAGAATTAAGCTCACTTGGGAGAAGCATAAATAAAGAATTAAAGGGCATTACCTTTTCAATTTTATAAAATACCCATTATAGGATCTGTTTTTAAAGGAGTGACATATCCATTTCATTATGGATATTTAAATTCCTATAAGAATCAATTTAAACATCCTTTATTTCATTCACCAATAATAATCTCAGTTCGCCAAATTTTTCACAATAAAAATAAAATGTTTTGATAGTGAAAAATCAACTATGTTAGATTTCAACTGATTGATGACATTATTTACCAATAACTATCCTAAATAGAGAAATCCAAAAGGGTCTCTTATAGTAATTTTGATAATCCCAGATCACATAACCATGTATTTTAGACCATTATGTTCATATGGTCTTAACAATTCTATAATACTCTATTTTCACTGTGTTATTAAAAATATCATACATGCCATTTGTTTGGGGGTGATATGAAGTTTAGGTTTTATACACAACCCCATTAATTTTCAAAATAGATTCTATTGTTCGATTTTATAAACTTGTTCTTAAATCACATACCAAGGCATGTGGAGTTCCAAATCGATGGAAGGTGTGAGTTTTTAGGAACTCACAAATAGTATGTGCATCATTATTTCTAGTGTGTTTATCCTTGAACCACTATGAATTTTTTTCCCTTATGAATAATTTAATATAATCTATTTGAAGTTGGAATGGTATTATACAATTGATTCACTAAACATTTAATATCTCAAAAAATCTTAAGGTATTTTATTTAATTTCATTTCATTTAGTAGTTGATCCAACTTTTTGGCATATGGGACATTATGGAATGAACTCACATGTGTCTTTATTGATTTAATGATAAAAGAATATAGAGTCAAGGACCCTTTAGGATGTCCTTTTCCCAAGTGGGAACCACAGTGCATTCAGTTGCACAATACTACTATTGAATAATGTTCATATTCATTAATATATATCCTAATTTCTTTGTCATCATGAGTTTTTCAATGCCTTTTATCTTACAAAAAAACTATTTTGAATCAATTGTCAACATCATTTTTCAAATGGAAACCATTTCAGAAAAAATACTAGAATCCATGTAATTTACAGTTTGGGAATACCATGGAATCATTTAAGAGAGATAAGAGAGGTGTCTCGTTGGATATTTAGGATAAATAATTATAGAATGAGAATAATTAGATATTATACTATGGTGATAATACATATGGTTATATATTATAGCACTATCATTGATATCATGGTAAAACTCTAATAGTATTAGGATCCATCTTATTATCCTCGTCTAGGAATCATTTTTCTTGAGTAAGAACTTTTATGTGGAATGATATATAAAGATGACGATTTTATAACCCAATAGATAGGGCCAAAATATATCCCTAGAAATAAAATCATATAAAAGATACTTTTTAGTTATAGGGTAGTGATATTTAGTTTCATACATTGTTTTTGAGGTATACTAGATGAGATTTGGAATTTTTTCCTCTTTTACCAAGAATGGCCTCAATGGGCGTATCAAAAAACCCACATCAATAAGAAGGTTAAGGACCAATATGGTGGTTTGATTATCAGGAAAAATGTATAAAAAACATTGAGTTCAAGAAAATATCTCCTAGAAGACTCATCAAAATGGGATGTAACATCAGTTTGGAGTATACGATTGAGTGGGAGGAAAATACTACTGATTTTCTGGATGAATCACCAATAGAAACCATGGAATGAAAATATTTTTTGAACTGTTGTGGGTTTAGGTATTGATTGGATAACCTAAATTTTAATAGTATTGAATTAAATTCCCTATGGTTAAATTATTTCTCTATGAACTATCTCATTATTAACCATCAAGTGACATTGTTCAAAATTTATCATAATATTAAACTTGAAACAATTTTTAAGGACCAGAGAGAGTGAATGAAATCATGATTTAGAAGAATCACCATAAATGGTATTTTCAACTATGAATTCCTCTACAAAACACTCAATTAATTTAGAAAAAATACCCATTAAGCACCTCTAGAATGTTGAAGGATCATTGAAAATCAGAAAAGGTATTCTCATATATCTATGTGTTCTAAAGGGGAATGTGAATGTAATATTTTTTTATCCTGATGGGCATTTTGGATTTTCAATTATCATGTCTTTTCATAAATAATGAAATTGTGGGACATTATAAAAAATATTTCTAAAATTTGATCAATGAAATGAATAGGGTGGTGATATTTTTGAGTTTTAGTATTTAATTTTCTTTAATAGATGCACACATTTCATTTCATTTTTCACTCAATTTATGACCACCTCTCCATGTTTAATTATAAAAATCCTTATCCCATCCTTCTTAGGCACCACATGAATTGTACTTACCCATTAATAATAAAACATTTGGTAGATAATACCATCTTGAATAATATGGATGATTTATTCCCTAAAAACCTCTTGTATGGGTGGATTGATTCTTATTTGAGGTTGTATGATTGGTTCATAGGATTCTTCAAGATGGTTGTGATTTATGAAAAGGCTTGGGTTGATGCCCGTCATGTCATATATTTTATGATATTAGGCCCTTTTCCCCCTAACTCATAAAAAACATTAGACTCCTTATTTTTATTAAATTATGTAGAGATAATGGAAGGGGAAGAATGATCATGGAAAAGGACTTCATACATTAGGAGTGTAGGATGGGGTTTCAGATTAGTTTCATACTTCATCTATAGGATAGAAATCTTAGAAGTATAGGAAGAGATTCTAGTTGATTTTGATTCATTTTATTAAATATTATCAATTTTTTTGTATTGGATATCAATGGTGAATTAGGATTCTAGAGAGTTTTTAATATCCTTTAGATTGTTGGAGTCTATAAATGAATAGAAAATAATAACATCTTTATTTGGGGATTGATTAATCATGGAAAAAATTTCAAGAACACCTATATCATTAGAAAATTATAAATTTTAATGTAATGGCGGTGAATTAAATCTCAAAAGTATCCTTGGTAGCATTGAAATATAATTTAGAGTGGCCCACCAATGGGAATCACATGACCTGAAAAATAATAAACTTGACCAGTTAGTGACCAAATTACATGCATAATATTCCTTCATAAACATCAATCACATTTCTAAATATAATTATGAATCTTCATCCAAGAATTAGGGGATATTAAGAAGACTTCACCTCACTATTAATGTCTAGGAAACCAAAATCAATAGTAAAGATATGATTATTTTCCTAGGCAAGTACATCCACAATTATTCCCTCATGGATGGTAGTTCTTGGATTGGCTAACTAGATGACCAAACCTTTCAGGTCAAAGGTACCTAGAACAAGGTTGGAGAATATGGATCTAGGAATGACATTTATTGATGATACATGGTTTATTAGCACATTATAAAAGTTATAATACCCTATTAAACATTGAATTGTAAAGGTCCTTGGATGATTTTACATCATGGTAATGGATTGTCTGGTTAAAATTTTGAAATTTTTCTACATTTTCACTTATGGGTAAAAAATTAATTAAAAAAATTGTATGAATTGGGATTTTTTTTGATGTAATATAAGAATGTAATGTGTACTCCAACACTTATAAACATGTCTAGAATTTCAGGATAGGGTTCATAGGGATTCTGCAGTATAGAGATAGATCAAGGAAAAATAATTGGGTTCCTAAGAGAGAATGAAAGTGGTGAGGAATTTCCCTCACGTTATTTTTCTTGTTTTTTATTATTTCATTTTTCTAGATCAAATGTTAAAGTGGAATTTTATTATTAATCATGTGGAATATAAATTTTCTTTCTATATTGAATTTCAATTTCATTTACTTTTACATTATGGTTTTGAAATGTTTGGGATGTGAGTTGGAATTAAATGAATTGTTGTTTCTGACTTAGTTGGGATTCATGTTGAAAAAATTGGGTTTAAATGTTTTTGAGGCTAATTAGGGTGAAGGAGGAAATACCTCCCAAAAAAATTTCCAATACTTTCTTATAAGAAGAGGAATATCCAACATTAGTATTTCCATGATTGTGGTTCTTAGGAGAGAACTTTTATTTAGTTGGGAATTGAGAAGGATCACTAAGATAGTGGGAAAATGAAGAGAAAGATGAGAATTTCTCATTTAAGGTTGGGTAATAAATTGATAATGTTGTTATTTATTACCACAACCTTGACCATATTGGAATTGGCCTTGATTTTGATAGGGGAACTGAGGGCGATGAGAGATGGATTTCCATTCCTCAAGCCTACATTTTTTAAAGATGAGAAGGGATCAGAGTTGGGTTGAGCGGAGATTCTAATAAACCGACCTGATAGTTGAGGTATGGTGTTATAGTATGAATTGTTTCATTTATCTCCAATTTTCATGAAGAATGAGATGGATCATCTTGATTATATGGAAATGTGTCGTTTAATAGAGCTTGGGAGCCACAGATTCCACAATTTTTGATAGGTGGAGGGATCATAGACTATTCGGAAGATGAGGATAGGGATTTAGAATCCATAAATAGTTGTCTCACATGTCTTGTAAGTTCACCCATTCTACTCGTTCATCTTGTTAGGATCTATGGATTGATTATTTTTAACTTGTTTAATATGAACATGTGATAGAGTATGAATTTTCTACGTGTCTTAATTCATGTTATTTATTAGATCACCTAAATCTGCATGAGTTTTTTTCAACAATAGAAATGCCACTTGTATCATTAATAATATTTTTCTCTATTTCAAAAATCCCATTAGAGAATAATTGAATCAAGATTTGGTTAGGGATTTGATGGTGTTGTAATGTTTCTACAAGTTTTGAAACCTCTCATAGTACTCATAGAGTGATTCCTTAGGTAATTGATGAATACATCTAATTTCCTTTTGAACAGAGGTGGATCTATATGTATAAAAGAATGTATCTATGAAGATTAATTTTATGTAATTCCATATATTTTCAAAACCATTAGTGTGGTAAAATACTTATGTCTTGGTGGAGTCATATTGGAAAATTGTTGGAAAAAATTTTAATTTCTTCTTTAGAAACCACTTGATGTTTCATTGTAGAGAACACCGCATGGAACTCATTGAGGTGATGATGTGGATCCTCACCGGCTATCCTATGGAAATGAGGTCAAAATAAATCAATATTAAAATGAGTTTTATATCATCCTTGATGTTTAGATATTGAAGACCAATGAGATTTCAATTCATATGAGTCGAAATTAGTTCTTTAAGGGTTTTTTGAGAGAATTATCCATATTTAGTCAAATTGAATGTGAATATATGGAAAATCATCTAATTCAACACAAAGATTCTATTGTTAAAACTACATTAAAAAATAGAGTTATTGAAAAAATATTTTATATCATCATAAACAATACCTAGGATATTATTATTTAAAAATCATTACCGCTCAAGTATTTGAAAGAAGTTGATCTAACTTCCGTACATATATCAAATTTAAAAATGTTGTATCAAACTGAATACAATATTCTATAATGAATTTGGTATTGATTGAAGGCCACAATGAAATATATATATATGTGTTAGGAAGTAACTATTTTATTATGAGTAAAGAAACGACAAGAAAGGTTTATGTATGAGATGATGAAGGTAAATAACATGGATATTACTCTTTGATCAATGAATATAAGTGTTAAAAACATATGTTTGGGTACAAGTTTTTAAATACATGATGTTACAATGACTAAATGTGAAAATAATTTGGTTTTAGGTTAGAAATTTATAGCTCTTAACAAAAAAAAATTCACACAAAAAAATCCTCATTTATCGGGAGGATAATGATAAAGATTATTTCTTCTTGGGAGCTATCCAAAGGGATGAATCTAACTCTAGTGATAGCTTTTATGATGAATGAAATGAAATTGGTTGATCTAGTTTAATAATATGATTCAACAGATCAGAAATTATTAATAACAACATTCTGGGGGACTAGATAACTCTAGTTAAGATAGGGATGATAAAGAAATAGGAGAAAAATTTATTGTAATCTTAGGTGGAACCAAAATATTTCTGTGAGGATTTCATAGATGAAAGTTGGGTTAATGCCTCAATGAGGTGTTGATCATATTGAGAATAAAAAACATTGGGAAATATATAAAGGAAAAAATGGGAATGTGATCGGACAAATTGTTTAATTGAAACAAACTCAATAAATATGCTTTTGTAATAAGGAATATGATACATCTTGTGTCAAAATACTATTCTTCTATTTAATTAATTTAAATTGAAATAAATCTTTCACTGATATCATATCTTTTAACTATAATATTGTATACATAAATGACTATTAAAATGAGTTTTAATTTGTATCAGATAGATATAAAATATATATTCTTGAATAGATTCCTTAAATAAGAACTCAACATAGAGTATCTTGATAGATTATTTATTCATGGTGATGAGAGAAAAGTATATCGAATTATGAAATCCCTATATGGTCAGAATCAAGAAACATGAACTTGGTGCACATGACTAGATCCGTACCTATGGGAGCTTAGTTATAATATAGGTAGGGTTGATCATAACCTTTTCATATAAATAGAGAAATGGAGGTGTATTATGGGGAATTTATATGTTGATAATATAATAATTGAAGGCTTGGATTAATCTTAATGAAAAATAATTTCATAATTAATAAGGTGAGAATTATATATGAATCTATTTATGGAATTATCCATTTTACTTTTTCTATGGGTGATTCAATGAATTCATAGTTCATTTATCTCCAGAACCATTTATTGATGGAATGTGTTGAATAAGTTTAACATGGATGATTCTAGATAAATGGAGACTCTGATGCAAACTTGGATGAACATGTCAATAGATGATGATGATATAACAGTTAGTGTGACACTATTTAGAAAAAAAACTTCTAGATTTCATTACATGAAAACCGTTTCCTAAGAAAAATTTTCCAACACATTCCAATCTTCTTAATATCAATGTTCTCCGAAGGAAAGTCATGTGAAGGTTGTGAGGCATATACAACATTATATTAACTAAACAGTGTATTTTATTCAATATTATTTACCATATTCATTGCTGATATTTATTGAGTGTATATATAATAATTTTTGAAGGATCAAATTATGAACCAAAATTAATTTCCATAGGTGTATACTATATTGGAAGCTCTTGTATTTAGAATAAAAGATAAAAAATAAGATAATTTTTAAAAAATCACTATATAGGTTGAATATATAACTTCAAATTAGGCTTGTACTTAGTTTAATAAGTGGTTACTTTTGATTCATTGAGTGAGGATCTTGAAGTAAATTCCATAACACATGGAATTTTTTTGGATTCATTAAATATAAAATCTTGTGAGGATCTCGTCATGCCGATCTCTATGATAGAGTTCCATTTCACATATGAAACATACTAAAGGTCCACCATGAGCATATATGTGTTGTAATGAATGTTTACTAGTCATGGTAAAATGTGTTAATTTCATTGAATATTAGGTGATGTATTTATTCCACATGAAGGACCTTTACCCACAAAAATTGGTTTTGGTGCATTTCAAGTCCACCTAAGAGAAATTATATAAACAACATGGTCATTTTTAGCAGGCCAACTGGAATCATATAAAGATGATGATGAAGATGACCACTATATCATGGTAACCAAAATTAGTGAGTATTAGTGGGCCTATATTTGGGTTGAAATTTCTTGGGTTTTTTAAAAATAATTTTGAATTAGACATTATCTTCTAATAAAGATTGAGTGAAAAATGGGTGTGGTGCTTCCTGTGGTGAAGTTTTTTTCTTTGGACACTATAGGTAACATATCATATTCTTATATTGAAATAAAAACTAGAAATCATGTCATGTATTTGGGTGTCTGGATGGGTGTTAATCATAAAAACTTATAATCGATGATGTTGTGTCCATACTAAAGTTATTTTGTTAGGTATTTTGTTGAGAGATGCACAAAATAGAGATATTCTATATCAAAAAATAACTTACTTGTCCATTAATAATTCCATAATTTTAGAAAATTATTTTAGTCTATGATTATAGTAGTAATCAAATAGAGTTGTAATAAATTGAAATTTTAATTAATTGAGGATATTATTCCATGTTACAAAAGAAAAATGAGATGTTCCATTAGATAGTTATTTTTTTACTATATGATGATAAAAATTATGTGGAGTTAAGGGATGTCTTTAAGGATGTCTATTATTCTTCTAAGTGTAAATTTAAATTATAATATTTCCTCATTATTAATAAGGGAAATTGATATTTTTAAGTCTATAGAGTATATATAGTATATCTATAAAAAAATAGGAGATATTTAGTCATGTTAGGAAATTAATTGTGAAGAATTAGGAGTAAATTCAATGTTCATTCCCTTATAAGAATGAAATAATTTTGGGAATAAGTGACAGGTGATTTTTGTTATATATTAAAATTTTTATCTCTTGAATAAGATAAATGTTTTCATTGAGAGGCATTGAGCTTTTAAATATCAATGAATAATACATTTGGAGGGTCTGTGAGACAGCTCTATTATGTAAAACAAATAACATCAATATTCTCTAATGTTTTACATCCATAGGCATTGTTACTTTATATGATCTATAAACTAGTTATATTAGGATTAAACAAGTAAAATTATCTATGTACTTTTCCTATCTAAATCATATAAAAATTTAAATTAATCGATAGAAATAACTATTATTCATATATAAAAAGAAGGATCATAATCAAGGGATTTAGATTTTAAATCATGCTTACCTAGATTTACCCCTAGGTTAATATTCATAATAAGGGACCAACACATATATTATAGTTTCCATGATCTATAGTGTTGTGGAAGAATCTAGTATTTTTAATCATTATTTCTCTTTTTTAATATCATTATGACATATATTTTTAAGGTTAATTCCTTCATGCTCATGAAAATTCACCCATGAAAGTATATTATTCATACAAATGATTCCTAGAACATATATATTGTATATACCTACTTCTGATTATCCCATCAATTACATAAAATCTTCATTCAATAATATTTTCTATTTTATTTCATATATAAATTTTTGAAATATCAATTCCACATGGATATATATCATTCACTATGAAATCAACCTTACACATGAATATATAACATTCATATAATTTTTAAAACATTAACCAAATAATATATATAGGTAATATAACATGGTAATTTAAATAAATATAAATATATTTCACGTATATATATATATATACATAACATAATAAAATGTAAAAAGTAAATAAAAACATATTATAATTAAAAAATCATCAAGATAACAATTACATTGAACATATTAATTCATTTATATAATAAAACGACAATAAAAATATAAAATAACTATTGAAATAAAAACCATATTAAAATAAACTAAGAATGATATTTCTATAATAAGGGAAATGAATTAATAATAATGGAAAGTATCTACTCAACCAATTCCATAAATAAAAAATTATATGTTTTAGTGAACTCTTCTATAAGAAACCAAAATAAAATTATTTCTTCTATATTGGAACCATTATATGTATTTTAAAATTATTCTATGATTTTAATTATATAATGGTTTGAAAAGATATTATTATTCCACAAATTCAATAATTTATAATCCTTTGTTTTATTAAAATAATTAAAACAAATTCTGTATACATCACATCTCTATAGTTTCCTTATGTCCCTTATGTGTTCATGATGTAACATTTACATTAAAATATATGAATTGTTCATAAATTTTTTCCATTCCCTGAAATATATCATATTTTTTCATTACATATCATAGAATATGAAAATCCAAATTTTTAACATAACTATAACTTGAATGAAATCATTTTAAAAATACCATTGAAGGGGACTCTAAATGAGTATTTTTTTTGTGGGTTTTCACCCAAATATTTCACATTTAAACTACCACATTTTTTAGAGTTCTTACCAATGATACAAAAAAATATAATACATTTTAAAAGTATTTCTCTACTTTAGTGGTAATGTTCATTGTGCAATTATTTTATTTCACAATTTTGATCATCCCACCTCATTGATAATTAAAAATCCTTTGATAAAACATAATGTGTTTCATTAACTCTTTCATTGAATAAATTGGTATGAAGTATGTCTTCCTTCCAAAAAAATCAATATATTATAAAATATAACTTTCCCATTTCGTCTACCTTTGTAAAATATTAACACATTCAAAGGTATGAATTGAGTCAAGGAATTGACTAATTTTATTGTTACTATACTATTATAGACTATAAACCATTTTCTATTCTATGCATACATCAAAAGTATTATTAATTTTCCTTTTTTGTTTTGTATTTTTAACAATTATTTAAAATTTAATATATTATATATATATTTTGATTTGTATACCAATCCCACTAATGTAATAGACTATTTTTCTCTTTAATTATGAGGAAACAACTATTTTTTATTTTATACTTTTGAAAAACATTTATATTAGTTCTACATTATTTTAATAAATCATATAAATTTTTACATTAGATCATGTATACCATTTTTAAAGAGAGATATAAAATCCAAAGTTACATAATTGACTCTCACATAAGACGTTGTAACCAAGTCCTTCCATGATGTGTACAATTTTATTCATTAAATTACCATTAACTATCTTTATCATTCAATTGAAATTAGTATTCACTTATCCATTATATCTAATTATTTTTATTCATGTTATTATATATTTATTTCAAAACACATGAATGACCCATCATTTTAAATGAATAACCACTACAAAGGATCCATGTTCTTATAATTTTATAGACTATTATGGAAATAACTTCCATGATTACCTTCCCATTATATTATTTTTCTTCAGAACAAATCCATCAGACATGAGAAAATTTTAGTATTTCACATCATTTATGAATATGTATTAAATAATATTTTATTTATCTTATAGTATAAGGAATTGATCATTTAACCAAAATGTGGTTCATGTGATTCATTTAATGCATTTAGACAATTTTTAGAGATGTTATTTTATCTCTCCACATCCTTAATTATAATTTATTATGACAATATTTTGTGTAATAAAAACTATTATCATTAAAATAATTTATTATTTATTGTGAAATGTATTATTTTTACCTCATTTGTTGGATTCTAGTAAACTTTTCATAGATATACATCATAGAATCTTTTTAATAGGGCACAATATCCCCCATGAATCTCTAGAATTGGAATTTCATCCATGTAAAATAATTATCACTCCTCTTTTTATTGAATTTTAATATCTTATATATTTTTGGAATACCCCAATATTCGGTGTCTATGGGTCCCCTATAAAATTGTTTTTCATATGAAGACATAATGGATTTACCGTTAATATTTCAGACATAGTTAAATCAATCATATTTTCATATTCTATCATATCCATTTCAATGGAAAATGGTTTTCTAAACAATCCCCATTATATTTTAAGGATTTGTTAGATTTTTATTTCTAAACATCACTAGTTATGTTTACAAATTTTAGCTTCTTATATACTTTTAAAAAAATTTATTCTTATTCAATGTTCTTTCAAATAAAAATAGATAATTCTGCATGTGATTTAATTAACTGAACTCATTTTTAAATATAAGAATTATCTTTTTCAATTAACATTTTATGTTATCTAATTTTTATGTTAAAATCTATTAATTATCTTAAAATTTCCTATTCAGGAGAATTAGCATCCACCAATTATTCTAACATACTGATTTTATATTCTGTCTTATTTAAATATTTTTATGATTTCTTCATTAGTAAATATATCATTATTTTTTTACCTTTTTCAATGATTAAAATTATAGGATCACATTGTATCCCTAGTTTGAGATAATAATCATTATTTAGTAAATATTTTGATTCCTTTATATCCTCATTAATTTTTAGGATTAACACATCCTCTAAATTAAATTTAAATTCAATTTCTTATTATTTAGAAAAAAATTCATTTCTTTTATAATATTACTGATATAATATCATAATTAGACATTTGTTTTGAATAACTATTAATGATAAATATTTATTATAATAAAGGGGATAATCTAGGTTAATTTTTTGTGAAAATATAATCCCACCCTCTTAAAAATTTTGTACTCATAAACACCTCAATGTGAAATAGATAACTCCTTCACACAAACTATTTTATAATTGTAGTTTCTTATCAACCCTACATTCTAATATTTAAATTTGGATTAAAATTTTTTTAATAACACTTCATTAGTTTTTTAAATGTCTTTCACTTCATAGTTCAACTCTAAGATCACCATATCCTTGAAATATTTATCTTTATACAAATGGAATAATTTTTATTACTACATCACATTAATATAAATTACTTTATTGTGGTAAATCATTATTCCCAAAACTTATTTTGGTAAAATGTATAGATAATAAATTTTGTTTCATTTCAGATACACTGTGAAAATTATAATATGATTTATTCATTGAAATATTGGTCGAATAAATGATCGAAATTCCATTAATGTTTTACAGAAACAACCATGTTGAGAGGTCATAGAGGGAACCCCAATAATTCCATATATATTTTATAGTAAATCTAATCTATGTTTGGAGTTCCTTAATTATTGGAATTATTCCCATTGTGAAGATCTCCTCAATGTTATATTTTCTATGAAAGAATGTTTTTTCTATCTTAATACATATTACAACCACAATTGTGCCAATAAATTAAGAGGTGGGATAACTATAGTGTAAACAAAATTATAGTGAATGGATCATGTTCTATTATATTAGGGAAATTTTGAAACTTTTATATACATCATAGAAGTCATTCATCAATTTATATGAGATTATAGTGAATGTATAGGTGGATTGTATATGGTTCATCAAATAGACTTTGTCAAAGGACATTTTTCATGATGATGTATCCTTGTACTAATTAATCACCAATCTCATTGATCATTTTTAAAAGATTTATAGAGGTTAGAGTACTGATTACTGAGGTCATAATATATTCTTGTCTCATTTTATACAACATTCATACATTTTATGTATAAGGGTTTGGATTATTGGAGAATTCATTGAAAACATCGAAGTGATCAATATACCTAAACTAAATCAGTGATTCCATTTACCTAGATAATCATTTTCTTTAATCTCATTATATAGATAATTTTTTTAATTTGGTATTGTAAGTTCATATTTGACTCAATTAGACCTTTGAAATATTATCCACACTCTGTATATTTGACTAAGCATGATATGTAACTCATTCTCATGGGTAATAATATATTAAATCTAATGAATACTCATAATAGAACAATACAATACTCATATATGGACATTGAATTTGATAGTCACATCAATTTGGAATCAAGATACAAAATGTTACAATAAATATTTTTTTAAATAAGTAAAATTTTAAATTATAAGAAAGTAATAAAATTAAAGGCATTTTAACTTTTAATGAGAACATAATAATACATCATTAATTTAAAATGATTTTTTATCAAATATAACATTACCATTAACTAATTAATTAAACTAACCTAGATAGTTATGAGATCTTTTATTTAGTTTTTTTCTATTCAATTAATTTTTACCATTAATTCTTTAGTTATTTAAAATTTTTGTGGTCAAAATAAATTACTCTATATAAGTTACATTATTGTTTATTCTCAAGTGGAAAATATGAACAAATAATTTTTAATTTAAACATAAATTCCATGTATTAATAATATAAAATTATTTTACATATAATTATGAGGAATTATATTTTCTATTGAATATGTATTTTTTAGTTAAAAATATACTACTTATTGTTCAATCATGTGTGGAACTGTATTGATAACAAGTACAAGTGAAGAAATCATAAAGAAATTATTTAATTTACTATGTGATTTTATATAGTCAAGAAACCACACATGGTATCCCTGATAATGTGTGAAAGATCATCAGAACTGAAAAATACATCCAAAATTTCCTATGTGTTCGACCTATTAAAATAAGTTAATATGATATCCACATGATTATTTCAATCAATGATGGAACAAAGTTAAAATTTCACCAAAAATTATTTATACCACATGAATAAATTCATTAAATTAATGAATAATTTTAATATATTATGAGAATATATGTAGATTTTAATCTTCAACAATCCCACCTACAAAAGGGAAAGTCGAGTGTAGGATGATGTTGTGCCCAAAAAATGAGTGACAGTCCAACCATACCTAAAGTGAATATATCCAATAACTAGTTTTGGAATTTAATGAATCTAGTCAGAGAAGTTAGTTATTTTCTATTTTAGGATGATTAACCCTCAATTTCTATATTTAGAAGAGTTCTTTATAAATCAAATGAATTCCCACTCATTCAAAAATTTGTGTTGTTGTTTTGTGATTTCAAGTAGACATTCTTATTTACTATAACTCTATGTTTTTAGGGAAATGTTACATAAAAATGGAAGAAGGAATAACTAATAATAACTCTAAATATCTCTTTATCTTTCATTAAAATCTTAAAAAGAGTATAACCTTGCTGATCAACTTAATTTATTTTCTCTCTCTGTATATTTTAAATTAGAATTACTTTGATAACCCTTCCTTTATTTCAACTCATTAATTATACAAGGCAGAGCTATGAAAGAGTGTTCATATTTCATGGAATTCCTTTTGTGTAATTGAATAGGTAAATAATAATCTATGTGGTTCATTACTAAATAAGATTCAATAACAATACTTGGTTTTAGCTTACTCTCATTTAGAGAGGAAAAATATCTCACTTTGATTTAACCTATTTTTTAATTAGGCTTTGTGTTCAGTTTTTCTTTTTATCACATCATTTAAATTTTCATGAAATCAAATTTGATATTATGTATGTACTTTTAATATGTAAATTGAAATTATAATTTTATAGATAAAATTTATAAATCAAATATATAAAATTTTTATTGTCATAATTTTTCCTAATGGTTAATTAATTTCAAATTATTTTCACTTGATTTTGATAAGGCCTTTGAAAAACTATTTCAATGTACCAAATTATATTAATAAACTATATTTATGAACTATTATTTTATTTTAAATAAATTTTATTTGATGTTTTTTTATCAAAATTGAAAGATTTATGCTAGAAACCCAATTAAACCCCTATTCATCATTCCATTAGGAAAAATATTTGTATTTAAGTATGTATTTATTTCAGTTTCCATGTTTCCCTCGACATTGATTCAGTTCTAAGAATAAGTTATCTTCTATATTTTTATTTATAATTCTATAATTATTGACGTTAAATGTGTTTTTATGCTACCAATAAAACATAATTAGTTAAAATAACATACATTGTTTAATGGAAAATAAAAAATAAAATCTATTTATAAGTCATGGGATTTGTTATCTATGGAACTATAAAAGATATATTTGAAAAAAATAAAGCTTCTGAAAAACATTGGGTATTCCAACTAAGGATATTTATGATTTTCATAGTAAATCTATGAATTCATCATTTACTACTTTTGGGGATGATAATTTTAAAAGGATATGTGCTAGTGAAATTGATTTTAAAATTTTAGATACAACTGTTATTTATAATGAAGGAACATACAACGTTAATTAAATGTGACTAGAAACATATATTATTTTCCTTATTATGTTTAATAAATTGAGAGGGGGGTTCAATTTGGGTATACCACATTAAATAACTACACTATTTTTAATATGTTTTTTCATTAAAAACACTATTTTATGTACTTATATTTACAATCTATTTGGAGAAATGAAAAAAGTCATGGGACTCATCACTTTTACTTGGTTCACACTTAACATGGATAGTCTATGTATATTACAAAGACAATGTGTTGATTCATAAAATATTCTATTGTGTATTGTTATTTCAATATTTATAGTTGACACACCATCCCTTCTAGTTCACTACATCTCACACTTATAATGAACACTTATCTCTCACCTGAAGTGTTCTAAATCCTTTGGACAATTCATCTATTTATTTCACGAATAAATTTTTTTACATGTTGTTTTGTGTTTCGTGAAGACTAACTATAATTAACTTAAGGAATATAAATTTACAGTAGAATTTCCAGTAAATTCCTTAAGATAAACACAAATTTAACATTCATGAAATTTTTTCACAACTTTCATACAACATACAGTCCATTCCCGCAACTTTTCATTTTTTCATTGAACTCTCAAATGTTTTCACAACATTTAATATTGTATAAAATCTCCAATATTTTGTACAAATATTATTTTACATCATAACAGTAAACGTTAAAAAATTATTTTAAACATAACTCATTTTTTCATACAGACAAAAGTATATTTTTTCACAAAACCCATATTTTCAATGAAAATTCACCTAATAAATAATTTTTCATAACATTTAGGTCATTTTAGAGCATGGATATGTTTTATGGTTTTTATTCTCTAAATAAGGGTTGTATCTTCTTGAATAACCCTTTACAAAAAATCCTTTTGATCCACCAACCTTGAATAAAATGTCCATGGTCCTCTAAACTTTAATTATTTCACGTTTCCTATAGTGTTCTACTCATTATCCTAGAAAAGGTAAAATATTTATTAATCAAAATCATGTAACTCTATATGTATTATCTAACTCTCTCTACATCACACAAATATGACTTCAAAAGAACTTTAGAACATTCAAAAATGATTTTTTATCTATATTATCCATAGGTGTCCATGATATTCCTCTTTCATGGATAGTTTCATCCAATCTCTCGCTATAGATTCATTGAATTTGTGGAGGTAAAAACTGTTATAGACCAATCTACACAATATTTTTTAACAAACACACTATTACATTGAAAAGGACTTTCCAACTAGTTTTTTCAATAATAATAATCCACTCAAAGACCTTTCATTGTCAACATGAGGGATTGTTTCACAAAAATACCCTTATAATGGATTTTTTAAAACTCTTTACCCATTGATACCTCATTTACACTTCAGTTTCTTGATCATTCACTGAAACATTCACTCTTCCTTATTTAACATCAAGTCACATCAAACAACTCTTTATAGTGGTCAATGATTTACTCAAAAAATACCTTAAGATGACAATATTCAGGCTCGACATGAGAAAGAAGAGTAGAATGAAAATTTCCTCATCAAATCACTTCATTCTCAAACCCACCATTTAGGGAACACTACCTTTTCTAAAACCCCTTTATGCATCTCTAAGAATAGTGAATCTAGAGAAACATGACCATGACACATTGTTCTAGTTATAAATAATGACTTCTTAAAGATAAATGATTTAAAACCTATTTATTGGCCCTCAATAATAACTTCATTATCAATGGTTTAAAAAGTTTCAAACATAATGTGGAACAAAAGAAGATGAATTCTCTAACCCCGTTGGGTAACTGATTTTATCATGAACCAATAGGTTAAACTATCATGATATATCAATTTAAATGAACATCTTCAAAATCAGTATATTTATAAACTCACCTTGTTTATCTTACGACCCAATTTATTTTTATATATTTCTCAATATTTAATTCTCCACATATGACAACGAACCCAATGGACACTCTTTTTTGACTACAATAAGTTAATGGCAATGTATCATTACATATAGTTAAAAAGATCAGGCCTTGGGGAGTGGGGGTTCCAAATCCATAGTTTTAAGCGTGGTTGTTTGAGTGGACTTAAATATCCAACAAATGTGTTTCAAATGAATCCATGAGAATGATCTTTTTCATAATGTATGCAATAGGAAGTTCCATAGGCATAACTTCACTAAATGATTCTCTACCTTATCCTTGATAAAATGATACTTGATTTCAGTTTCTCTGCCCTTGAGTTATGTAGTATAATTTTTCTATGGTTTATTGCACTTGAATTGTCAAAATCGATTTTTATTAGAGACTTCATTTCAACTCCCACACATTCATGTTATTAATTTATCTAAATAAATTATGTGCAAGATTGAGTGGATGAAATGTATTTAGCCTATATAGTGCTCATATAAATGAAATCATGTTTATTCCTAATCGAAGAAATACATAGTCCACCTTGATAAAATGAACCTCCTATTGTTGTCCTTTTTATATATTCTAAATTGTCCCAATATTTATCTATATTAACTAATAACTCAACAAGTAATTATTAACTATAATGAAAAAAATCAATTTTTCAATTGATATAATAAATAATTATTTTCACTAAAAGTAAGTGTATTTCATTAGGATTGCATTTATACAGTTCCAACTGTTATATGGAAGATACAATGTTAGGTTATTTGAAAATTAATTATGATAGGCTCCCATTCATATACATGTTTTTAGTGTCAATGATCACATTTCCAAAATCATCCCATTACAGTTTGTTCTTTGTATTGACTGGAGTTTTTATCCTAATATAACCCATGATTTGAAATATTCTTATAACCTCTATGGAATATTTGGATTCATAAATAAGTGTTCCATGTCTTCCTCACATCACCTGTATAAAAATAGAAAATCATATCTTCCCAATCATTGACATCTAAAACTCAAATATCATGAACTACGTAAATTAATTCAATTCTCTTTATTAAATACTAAAACATATTATATAGTAAACATATACCATCAACATTATCCATTTATTACTGTCTTTATTGATGTAGATATTGGAATAAACACCAGCATGCGGGAAATTGAGGTACTTCAAAAATAGATTAAGTCTTGAATACAATGTTCTTAGAGAAAGCATCAACCCATTGAGATCCTTATTTTGATTACAATATTTATTCCCACCTATATGGAAAATTAATAAATCTAACTCTTTTAGGTACACATATATATCTAGAACTATATTAAGAAATGTAGATTTTACATCCATATAAAAAACTATTAATGTCATTTCCACTATTACGAAAAAGAATATATAAATAGTATTTATCCTTGAAATAGGGTAAAATGTATCATATACATCGATTCCCTCAATCCTGGAGTATTCCTTACACAAATGTTTTTCTTTGTCTTGAATAACCACGTTTTTTTATTTTTTTTTCTTTATGAGACTCATTTTTTCTCGAATACAATATTTTCTTCCCACCTAAAAATAATCTCCCACATCTAATTATTTTAAATTTTTTAATAACATCATTATTCTATTGAACCCAATTCACATTTCATGAAACATTATTAAAATTTTTTGGATCTACTTTTGAAAGGGAATACATTTTTTTGTAGAAGCTTCATTATCATTATTTTTACTAGCAATAAATTTCCATTGATTATTTTTTCCTTATAAATTTCTACTCTATTATTTATCATATATAATGTATCAAATCAGAATTCATATTTCAGATCATTTGGGTTCTCTTATGAATATGATTTAGAAACTTGTACTCTCACTATGTTTCTCATCTTCTCATAACTATCATATAGATACTTTTCATGCCGATGAGCTTGTACCGAAGTTGTAAAAGCTTCCATTAGTCATCTAAAAGACCCAGGATTGAATCCAAGAAGAGAAAAATTTCCCGCGGGTACTGTAGAAGTACTATAGCAGCAAAAGACTATAGCAGGGGTGACACAATAGTGATGGAGGTACTGTAGCAGGAACTGTAGCAGCGGCGATACTATGGAAGGTACTGTAGTATCCCAGGTACTGTAGATGTACTATTCACTGATGGTTCCTTTGGGCCAAAAAATGGGCTTTGACCCCTCATAAGCTTGCAACTTAGCCTTGGGCCTTCGAGCTATGTAATGGGCCTCCCTTTACCCAATCAAAAGAGGTATTTTATTTATTAATAAAATGAGGCTTTACCCCCAACCATTAAAAAAATACAGATACTTTTCATCAATTTTATAACGATTCATCTAATTCTCTACCACAACAACATCATTCCTCTCAATAAAATTTCATATCCTCTTATTTAAGAATCAATATGTTTTTCTTCTTCATTACTATAAATTAAATATCCCTTCATCCACATTAGATCAAAACATCTTATTTTTATCTTTATTTAGAATGATGATCATAATCGGGAATAATCAAAAGTACTTTAATGTCCACTTCATTCCATATCATAGATCATATGATATCTTTTATTCCCTTAAACACTAAAATGATTTGTTTGATATGTATAAATATGTCAAAACACCTTTTTCCAAAAGATTTTTGGTTAAACAGTTTCAACAATAATTGTTCTATCCATGCAGTTTATAATTCTATTTCACCTCTGAGTGACAATATTTTGTTGAGGTGTTATCACTATTGATATTTGGTTCCTTATATTGGGATTTTTGAGATAATATTAAACCTTTTGGTAGGTTATTTTTACAATTACATTTTTGGAACAATATAATTTTATATACTATTTTGTATTCAAGCTCCCTCACAAATTAGGTCAAGTAACTAAACACAACATACTTTTGGATGATTATTAATATCCATGAAACTATTCTATAATAATCAGTAAACATGATATAATATCTATTTAAATTGATGGATCTTATCGTGATAGGTCAATACACCTCAATATGCTCAAAAATTAACACTCTTATTGACCATCATTATTTTCCACGTATTTTTTTTATTTTTCATAATATATTTGAAATAATTGTTGGTGTGTGTAAAATAACATGATAGCGTAGAAAGATTTTGAGATCCATCACTTTTCACCAAATCATCCCATGGTGGTTTCCTTAAATTACATATATTTTTATGCCACAACCTGTTCTCATCTTATATGGATGGAAATCACATATCTTCTTCTCCACTCGTACGATAAAAATTCCCCTTCATCTTTTCACCCAACATCTCAATTAAAAAATATTTTCCCTTGATGATACACATATTCTTGGTAATAGTTATTATAGTCCCCAAGTTATAGAGACTACTAAATCTATTAATTTTTTACCATAATCATCCAATTTAAATAAAAATACAAATCTCATTTCTTTGCAATAGAATTTTAATTTTATAAATCCAATAATCAAGAGGCATTCATAATTTATGAATATTGAAACACCTTACATGGTATGATTAGTTCATATATTGATATCCTTATTTCCCATCATGTTTGATGTGTATCCATTATTGATGATCTATTCCATAGTATGATATGATAATTTTGGTAAAATCTAATAAACTAATTCCTCATCCCTTCCTTGTCCATGTAATTGGTATTAAACCTGGTGTTTATTGACATGAAAGATCTTATTCAAAGTAATATGGAAAAAATTCATCTTACAAAGTATAAAATTGCTTTTTCATTATCAAAGATCTTAGTGAATGCTTGAGCTTATGTATATAAAAATAGTATGGTTTATTTTGAAAATTACAATAAATATTTGATGAGAAATTACAGACATATGTGTAAATTATCTATACCTAAAATTGTGACCAACAAAATAATCATTAATATATTTAACGCTAATTGAATTATTTTATTTACCTTTCTCCCTATAGTACTTATTTGCCATGAAATATAAATTTTGGTAATAACCCATGTTCCTATAATAAAAATTCTTTATGAAAGATGAATTATTGTGTATTATTTATACAGGACCAGTTGTTCTATGAATATTTTAATTCTGATTTATACCCAAATCAACTTTTATATTTATACTATGTGTTTGTTTTCAAGAATAAACAAAAAATTATTTATTTTTTTTATCAAGACCAATATCGACCATATTATTCAAATGTGACTCATTATTCTACTTCTCTAGATGTATGGGGTTGGCATTAACATTTTTTATCTCCCGTATAATATGTTTTCATAATTTCATTTCTAGATTAAAAATTATATCTTGATCTTAAATATTCAATTGAATGTTGACATATTATTCCTTTAGTTCTTCAATCCATTCAAACCAATCATAAACACTATTCGTAAAATTATCAACAACCATAGTTTTTTATTCTACATATAGCTTTCACTCAATGACTTTTTATGAGTTTTCTGGCTTTATCGATTTTATATTCTTAATTTCTAATTTTATCTCAAACTTCTCTTCAAATTATTGTTATATATAGTATTTGGAATTAAGTATGACTTTGTTTGATTTATTTAATTTTTCTCACTAAATATCTATTTCTTCAAGTTCATTATTATTATTTACAAAGAGATAAAATATTTATTTATCTTCTAATTTATCCATGTTTCTCACTTCCCTTGTCTAGGGATTTTCTATAACTTCCACTATAGTATTTTCATTAAGGGAAATGAATTATTTAATTTATTCTCATCAGTATCTTAAAATTTATATTTTATTTTTCAACTAGTTTATTCTTCTTAATGTAATTGTTCTTATTATATTTAATACCATTCATAATATTTGAAGACACAGTAAAGGAAATTTCATTACCCTTATTTTCAAATTGAATCTTCTTAGGAAATTTTTCTAGACTGTTGATAACCTTTCTACATCAAAAATATGAAAGTGAATATTTTAAATTTTTATACCTTTACCTTTTAGAAATTTAAGGATATGAATGGAATAACTATATCCACTTCATATTATTCCTTGAATTCCCCAATTGTGGGCTTCCTCATCACTATGAATGCCACCACTTTAGGCTTCCAATTTTCCATAGCCTCATTATAATCATTTAACATCTCATTTGAAATAAGTGTAAAATGTAAACTATCCATTATACACTCCATCATATTTATTTACTCAAGAATAGATGCTTCTGTATTAAATCAAAATGGATATATTCTCAGGATTTTTTTATAAATCTTCATGTCATTTAGTATTTCTCCTTGACTATAAATTTCCTCTACAATCACATTTACATAATCCATGAAGTAATAAATATATTCATTAAGATGAATCGTTAGGTACCCATATTTTTCAATATAATATAAAAAAACCTCTGGAACTTGAGAATTTACTTTTTGTTATTTAACAGATTATACCACAAAGAAATAAAGGATTTAAATGAATTTACTTTCATGTAAATGTTCTCATATAGGGTACCTAATGAAGAATTTTTCATCTCGAATCCACATCTAGTTATATTTGTTCAAAAATTGATATGTCCCTATTTTTCATGCTAACTAAGATCCCATGTTTCCCAACTATATACACATCTATACCTAATGGAAGTAAGTAGTGTTACATTTTATTCTTCCATTTTTTGAAATGTTTTCCACAAATTCCATAATACAATTATGTCTAATAGCTTCCATGGTTTCGAATGATCGATAAACACTAAACTTAATATATCCCTTTGATATTAATTTTATACCCTAATAGGTTATATAACCAGATAGGTGGTGATTTTAGGAATGAACTATTAAAATACTCCACTTTTTATTTCTCATTTCTTCATTAATAAATGTTTTCTCCCTCCTTCCTATAAAATTGTATGAGTGTAAATTAAAACATATATGAGAAATAATAATTTTACTTCGATAACATTTAACAAGGGGAGTTAATGAAACATATAAATGAAATATGTTGATGTAATAAATCCACTATAGAAAACAACTATTACAAAGTTTAGAGGGGACTCACTGTCCATCCTGGTTTACTACCAGTCACACAATGAAATCTAAAACCCCTCCCAACTAAATATGATCACTTCCACTATATAATATTCTTATATTAATTTCTTGAATAAATGTGGTTTACACCTATTTTGGTGCATCAAGATAATCAACTTAAACCAACATTATGAATACCAATTTACTATGAATTTCTAAGAAATTTATTCTTGTTCACAAAACTCTCTCTTTCATAATATTGTTGCACAAATCTTCACTAAATCAAAAAAAATTGTAAAACTTTTCAATATTTCATGCAACACCAGAATTTTATGCAACTTTTCAGATTATCATACAACTCCCAACATTCATGATACTTTTTAGTTTATCATGAATTTCCCAAATATTGTGAAACTTTTGGTTTATCCTAGCACACACTTGGTTATACAAACACAATTACCTTTTATTCATTAAAGGTGTGTATGTCAGGAAGCTTTAAAAAAATTCCATTATGCATGTCTTATATGATTTTATTACCCTATTATTTTCTAAGGGTTGTATTCTTATATATTTTCTAGATTCATCTAAGTTTTCCAACATGGATGAAATCAATTTGCATAAGAAAAAATTAAATTTCATGAAACATAAAAACATTCATGAAAAATATTCTTGTTATTTTTGTTTTTTAGATGACCTCAAATATTCACTTTTGGACACCTGTTGAAAAATTTTCCATCTTCTACTTAAAAATTCTTGAATGGAATATGAGGATTTTATACCTCAATTCACCTAATTCATGGATATCTTCCACCTATACCCCAGTAACAATTCATTGAACTCATGATTGTCTCCACTATACCATATCTTTGTCCACAGACATTATCAACAAATATGTTGGAACGTCACTAAAGAACATTTCTATTGAAATTTTTAACACACACAATCAATTTAATAACACTGGAATTTAACATTGATTCATTTTTTCTAAGAAAAAATTGTGAACTATAACTCTATTAATATAAATCCTCATGAATCCACTTCTTAAATTTTTTTAAAATTCAATGAGGTAATAAATATTGTAACGTCTCCCATACAGAAAAAAGAATACAAGTAAAAATATCTATGATTTATAACATTTTTACTATATGGTTGGATATGTACTATAGTTTCAAAGAGAGAATACTCTAAAATTGTCAATATGAAAGTCAAGGAACTTATTTGAAAGATGATGATGTATAAAGAATAATTAAATTCCAACAATTAAGATATTGAACACAAAACATTGTAGCTTTTTTGATATCTATGTCTAAATAAAAATATTTCATCATGGATGATTCAAGTGGAAATGAATATGATTTTGTGAATGAAAAGGATATGGCACATATATATTATAGAAACAACTAATTCTAAAAAATAAATTTTATCCCCAAATCCAAATTATAATCACAATTTAGATAGAAGATGAAATATGAGGAAATTTTGGATGAGGGATGACTCCACTGGTGGAGTTTCTTTCTATGAATATAAGATGACAACACACATCAATTTTGATTGTCCTAAGCCAATATAAAAAATGAGTATGACTATAGAGATAAGATACAAAGAAAAGTAATGAATATAATCCAAGTAGAATATGAGGAAAGCTCGAGTGACATTAAATATAGTAATGAGGATTATAGTAGAAAATAAAATATGTGGTTAATTTATCGTACACATAAGTTTAACTTTGTTAACATAATGTTGTTATTGTGATACTTTTTTTGATAAAACAAAAATTAATAATTAATAACTATTGGAATATTGTTATATTCAAAAAGAATCCATAAATGAACTTGAAGAAATATTCAAGAAGGTGAAGACATTTAATTCTTTCTCTGATAAAAAAAGTGATCTCATCATTTAAGGAGATAATAGTTTCAACTTATTAAGTGAGAAAAAGAGCTGAAATTGGAAAACAGAGAACTCAAGAATGACCTGGAATAATTTCTCAATTTAACTAATAATCTAAATAAAATATAGAGAAGTATGAAACCTAAGAATTATTGTAATATAATTGGATATATTTCTTGATTTTAAATGAAGTAAAATTAAATTGTTTTCTCGTAGTTCTATAAATAATATATTAATCTATAAGAGTAAAAAAATTTCTAGTTATGGAAGTCACTCATATATTTCTAAACTAGGAAAAACATTTTTAATTAATTATTTTAATTTATATATGTAATCATATGAAATATATTTTTATTCAAAAAACCTTATTTTCTACTTTATATAGTCACAAGAATGTTTGGGTTGTAAAAAAATGTTTACTTTATTTTTTATTTGATAAATACATAAATATACAAATGTTTATTGTATCTTGAAATTTTATGTTCTAGACACATGATTGAAGAATACTAAAGGTTCAAAAGTTAAGTAAAAGTGAATGGTAGACACGTATCTCTTTGAGACAATACTAAAGGAAAAATAATTAAACCTGAAAAAATTAGAGACACAGTGACAGTTCTAAATTCAAATGTTTTATTTAGTGATTGTTAACAATATAATTTGATTAATATATATTAATTGTGTGATTATGGTTATAATGTAAAATTTGAAAATGTTGTTTGGAAATTTTTTGATTACAAGCATGATTTACTACTTACTACTTTAAAAAACGATGATGTTTATGCCATAAATTTTGATTCCTTATATTCGAAAAAGTTTCCTACATATGTTATTTCAAAGAGAATCATGGTTCTAGATAAGGATACGAGGTCTCCGAAACATGAAATCACTTAGAAAGATAATAACAAAATAAAACATTTAAGGGTTTAGGAAAACTATAATTCTGAAAAAACAATATTTTCAATACCTATTAAAAGAGAAGGAAACACAACATATCTTTCAAACCAATTAATTTGGAATCTACCTCTTGACCACAAGAATTGGTTCACAAGGAATTTTTATACATTTTAGTTTTTATAGTCTAGGTTTAAAGGATTATAAATATATTATTGTTTGTGATGAATAGCGATTTAAATTGGTATATTTTATTTCTCTAGAAAGTAATTCTTTTACCTACTTGGAAGAAATATAATCTATATAGAAAACCATAGTAGTTAAACCGTTAAACCCATGAGAAGAACTACTATACCTGAATTTGAGAATTTAGACTTTGAATAATTATGTTCATGAATTTTCTATACAATAAATATCAATGTACCAAAAAACCTCAATTAAATGGTGTTGTTGAAAGGAAAAGTAGAACTCTCTAATAAATATACCAAATTATTATTTAATGAATATGAATTACATATCAAATATCAGGTTGAATCTATGACTAAACATGATATGTTTTTAATAATGTGTTGATTAGACATATATTATTTAATGAACTTAAATAATTATGTAATGATTGAAATCCGAAGTTATTTTTTTGTAGCGTATTTTGATGTAGTGCATTAATTACTCAATAAAATTATGAATCTAGTAATTTTTAATGCACATAGTTATGGAGTAATTTTTCTAGGATATTCAAACCCCAGTAAATAATATAGAGTTCGTAACTTATAGTCTAATGTTATGGAAGAATCATTGAATATAAATTTTGATGAGAAAAATCAAATGAATGAAAATATTATATATAAAACAATGTGGATGATATGCCATGCATTAATTTCCATAATACCTCGAATGAACCTAATCTTACTATGGATATATGTAAATAATAAACCATTAATAACCATATAGAACAATATGAATATAAATAAAACATCGAACAACCAATCACATCAATTATTAGAACTATTATACCCAATAGACACCATCATAAAGATTCCATTGTAGGTGATCTAGATAAAAGAATTCATATTTGAGATTCTCTTTGAAATCTGGTCAAACATCAAGCCTTATAATCTCATATAGAATATAATAAAATGTCTGATGAAATTAATGAAGAACACTAGGTAATAGATATAAGATAATAATTCAATTAGTTTTAATTAAATAATGCCTAGAAATTAATTAAATGTCATACATACTACATTAGTATTGGAACTAAACAAATTTATATTAAATAGATTAATTATTTTGGATTAAATAGTTAAAAGATATTATATATTGGTTGAATAAGGTTATAGTACTGAATAAGGAATTTATTACAAAGATACCCTTCTACTAGTAGATAAACATAAATCCTTGAGAGTACTTCTAGGTTATATAGAACATATTAATTTCAAATATATCAAATAAATGTCCAAATTGAATTGAAAATTTATTTTAATCGGGAGAATATTTTATTAATGACCCATATATTTTCCACCCCACAAACACTTAATCATGTTTTAAATCTTTTCAATTAACTTTTACATTTAAAAAAGGCACCTAGAGAATGCTATGATAAGATCAACTCTTTTCTAATATTAAATGGATATTCAAAAGGAATAGTTGAACATATAATATATTTTAAGTGAACCTAAAAGTATTCATTAGTTTTCAAAATTTATATTCATGATATATTTTTCAGTTTTTACAAGATAATATAAATTTATTGAATTTTATAAATTAATAAAAAATGAAGTTGAAATCAGTTCAATTGTCGACATAAAATTATATCATGGATTTCATATTTCTCAAAAACAAATATAAATTTTTTTTAAGTATAAAAATATATACAAAATATCATTTTTTTACTAAGGTAGAACTAAATGAAGATATATCCTATTGCATGCATTTTCTATGATAAATTGGATAAACCATGGAATCCCGTTGACCAAACTGCTTGTAAAGGAATGACTGTGAGATTAAAAGAAATATATGATATCCTGATTTATATTACATTTTTGTGTATATGTGTTTTCAATTTTTAAAAAATCCAAAATATATAAAATTAAATGTATTGAAATTTTTTTCCAATTCTTTCAATGTACAATTTTTTTAAAATGTATAGTTATAGATTCTATGCATTTGAATTAGTGAGTCATTTTGATACCGATTTTTGTGTTTATAAGTTAAAAAAGAGACTCTTCTATAAATCATATCTAATGAATGTATCTAGTAACATTGTGTAGTATGAAATATAATTATTCTTTATTATCTTCTATTGACTATTAGTACATAGATACATGAATTATATATTCTTATATTTTGTGGATGAAACACATATTACTAAACTATGGATGTAAATTTCGAACTGTCCCAGAAAATTGTTAAAATATATGTTTGATTATCATTTTTAGAGACCATGTATCCTTATCTAGAAAAAAATATTGATGTAAGATGTAAATTTTCTTACTTACAATATTTAAAAAAGGAGATATCACTATTCAATTATTTTTCACAACACAACAACGTACTGATATTTATAGAAATGCATTGAATATAGAGAAATTAAATTATATCAATCATGTGTTTTACATGATTATTTAATCTTAATTATTTTTTTCATATTTTTATTACATCTAGTAGAAGTGAATTTGAAAATTTCAAGAGCATCCATAAGGCTAAAGTAATCATAGGGTTTTCTATATAGTAGGTCGCATTATTATTATCCTTGAAGCTACCATTTAGGTTAGTCAAACAACAGTTCAACTGAACATGATACACCTAACTGAACATATTGCTAGATATGTGATAGGTTGACCTTTCATGGGACCCTTATACTGCTGTAAGAAATTTTAAATGGTCAGTCAGTCTATCATGAATGTTTGAATTGTTTCCCCCCTTCTTATCATTATTTAATTTTAAATCATTTAATTCCTATTGCATCACTATATCATTCTCTCAATGTTCTAAAATATGTTTAATTTATAATTAGAATAACATCTCAATAATCCTCAAAATATCTCAAACCCTTGATCCCTACATAATCCTAAACACAACATCCAAACATTTTCATCATCTATAAGATATTCTAAGTGATGTAACCTATGGTTTTAGATCCAACTTATTCTCATGAGTTTTTTGAAAAAAATACAAGTGACGTGAAGTTACACTTTAAAGCCATGCATTCCACATCTATCGAATTAGTTTCTGAAACCATGGAGTCATATTTATGTTGAAGTAATGAGTATTAAAATCTCAATAGCTTAAAAGTTAATTCAACATCAGAGGTGGACAATCTGGTTTAACATGAATATAAGGTCTTTGTACCCTACACTAGTAAATGAATTATCTACGAATTGTTTTGTCCAATATGGTGAGAAAATAGAATACATAAGGAACCTATTAAATATAAGGGGTCTATAGTTTTCATCAAATAAATGGGCTAAGTGTTTGAACATACCTCATGGTGGTTATTTTCAGTAATTTTAGAGTTATTATCCAGCAGATCACGATAATGTTAAGTATAGTTAATCTATATTTGAGATTAAATGAGATTGAAACCCTAAAGGGAATATTTAAATAGATATAGTTAGGGATTTTAGGATATGGCCTTTGTTTATGTAGCACCTGATTTCTCCAACGTAGCGGGACATTATAATTGTGAGGGATCTAGATTTCTTATTTTTATTTTTCATGAAGAATTGTTTAAAGATTAGTTTGTCTAGGTATTTTATGTGGCATAAAGATTAATTGTTTAATTAAACCTCTCAATTTATTTTTTCCCCGTCCTATGATTATTTAAAAAAATAGAGTAAAGATAAATGATTTTATAGTGGGAGGAAAATTCTACAACTTATGGTAGGGTTTTATTGAACCAAAACATTTTCAAGATAATAAAGGTAATTTAAAATCCTTGTAAGAATTAATTTGAGGATATACCAGGAATCTAAAAAATAATTATACTATGTTAATGATTTTGTATGAAAAATAGAAAAAAATCCTTATTTGGTTTTGTACTTGATAATATATTTTTTACTAATACGAGGACGAAGTTGGGTTAGAAAGTGACTAGGATGTAAATGCATATATAGAATAAGTAAGTGATGCTAGTGATTAATACTATAGAGGTTATAATAAAGAGATTGCAACAACCCAAAAAAATTTAAATAATTATAATGTCTTATTTTTTACATTGTAGAAATGTTTATGGAATCACATCACTATGGACTGATCATTTTAGTGGTGTTGAAGAACCATATGCATACATGATTCTAATTATACATTGGAAGTAAAAAATAAAACAAAGTAAAATTAAATAACTTACTTCCTCAGAAATCATTCAATGAATCTTCTTTCATATCACCTGGAATGGGAAAAAATAAATTTTATCCCAAACATATAGTAACCATTTCATATAGGCGAAGATATCATTAGTAAATATGTAATAGTCAATATCAAACAGGTAGGTAACTAAAAACACATGTACATTAATGAATAAATAGATAATGAAATGTATCCATGTATTTTATCAATGTTGAATTCTCTACGATAATATGAACTAAATTTTACATAAGAAAAATGCATAATTTTGGATTTCTTGATCAAGGCCTTATGCTAAGTTACATTAAAATATGGGTAGGTAAACACCAAAACCCATTTAATAAGGTTATAAAACAAATGTTTTCACTAGACTTTTCAATTCATCGAGGGGAAATATAAAACTAATCCCACCCATAACTCCATGTACAATGTATTATTCATATAATTAATGATCAATTTTACTCAAAAAAGATATTAATTTTCAACAATTATTTTTATTGAGTAAGGAATATTGAATATTAAGATTTTATCAGTCAATCAAATAGGATTTATATTAAATCACAGTATGTATAAATGGTATATAGTTTAGGAAATAATCATTCCAATGATCCAAATATTATGAATATAGAAGAGAAATTGAATGTCTATTGAATGTTGGTTATATGATAGTGAATGTATAAAGAGAAATTTAATTTCCAAAAATATAATCGATAAAAGATAATTATAAATTCAAAAAAAATTATAGGTTTTTATAATAAAATCAATCCTTTTAGAGAGATCAAAAAAATGGAAACAAAGAATTTGAAATATTTTTTTAATGAATTTTATTTATAAAACCTTGGGAAACTCATGGAAGAAGGTAAATAGAATAAAATTGTAATGGAAGTGGGAAAATCTATTTATATAGTATATGATTAAAATAAACATTACATTTGGCTTTATAAAAAAAGTAAAAACTTACCATTTCAGAGAGAATTGGAAATATTCATTCAAAAACTTATTATGGAATTCAACCATGAAGTATTATTTCCGTAATAAATTTTTAGTTAAATATAAAGGTCTTTTTTCAAAACAATTTTAAAAAATTTGAACTTTGAAGATAATATTCTCAATCAAGAATACAATTAAGATGAACTTTTCTTTTAATAATTTATTTTCTTGATTCAAGTTACTAAGAGAATACAAGTTTGGAGAAAAAAAGGAAAATCCTATAACATATATAGAAAAATAATATACAAGGTTTATATTAAATATAGATTATAATATACTTTCAATGATGATATAATTAGTCAAAAAACTAGGATGTAATTATAAAATCATACCTCATTGGCAACATCTAAATTATAACACTTTGAAAGTTTAAAAATTATTTTGAACATTAAATAATATTTATAAATGACGATTCATTTTAAATATACAAAAGGGGTAGTATATAAACCTCATACAATTTAAAATGTATATAATACAAAATGTGTATCAATAAAATAGACATTCATACGTGAACTATTTATTTTGAGAATCCATTTAGTTGAATATAATTTAATATCTTGTATAGTGGATTTAATTTTTATTATTATTTTATAATAGAATGATATTCATATTTATCTTAATTCATATATATTCTAATAACCAATTGAATATCAATTCTGGGTAAAACTAACCATTGGGTGTCAACAGATTAGATTTCTCATGCATGTTTAACTGAAAATGATCATGATCATGTTCATAGGTTATAGTTTCATTATATATATATATATATATTCATTTTATAAATATCATTATATTTACACAAATACACTTATACATAACATTAATGTTATTTGGTGAGGAAAATGAAATACATCCACTTATTAAGTAATAATTTGTATTTATTCACGAGTGATGATTTTATTTTCAAATAGATGGAAAAGTATATAAAAAATCTTAATAAGATAAAAATAACCACATTCCAGTAATTTATTAACAATTGAGTTATAATATTATGATGATAATATAACATTTTAATGATGTGGAAGAAGAATTGAACTTGAATATAGTAGGATAAAACAATTACGTCATCTTTGAGGAACCCCATTTAGATATTCAAATAACGATCATAATATTTGTTTTTTTAGAAGAACAATAACTCTAGAAGATATATATGGATGTTGGGAAGCTATTGTTGCAAGATGTTTTATAACTATGTTTCTCAATGTTGTGTGAATAAAAGAGGATTTATGGTTTCCTATAAGAGTGAAATAAATAACACGCATGGAATAATATTAAATATTTAAATTTAATAAATTATTTTTATTTATAAGTTCCACCATGTAGATAAATATTAAAATATAATATAAGGTGAGGTTAATATCCTTTTTACCAAATAAAATTTTCTTAGGTTTATGTGGTATTTTAAAGCGTGTCTATTTATTTAATCGCATCGTTTACCAATTTTGACCTTAAACACTATAACAACCATTTCATTATTAAAGGGTAATTAATTTACTTTTGAGATATTAATTGGATCAAGAAATTACAAATGATGATATTTTAAAACATATCCCTTTTGAGAATGTATTTATTTTTTATGCTTTTTAAATCATTTAATAGATAATTAATAAATATAAAATACAATTAATGTCATTTTATGAACAATTCACTTGTATTTACTTCAGATACTTTATAAAAATTGTGGATTTTAATTAAAAACTATTTCACCAAAAATTAATAATTCTTTATAACCATAAACATCATTTCAAAATATAATTCATCTAAAAAATATAACTTTAAATCTTCGTGAAATCATTTATTATGATATTTCTATTCAATGAACAAGCTTTGTGTTAGTGTTTTGTAATAATTTATTTATTATTCCATGAATAAAAAATAAAAAAATACAATCATAGAAATAAATTAATTATTTTGAAAAAATATTTTTTTTATTCATTTATAAAACTTTTAATCCCTGTGTAAACATACAATATAAATAATAAAAATGGGCGGCATCATGGAATTTTATTTTACATAAATAATATAAAGGTGTTTTTTTATAAAAATATAACCACACTGCCATATATATTAAATTCGAAGTGGGTGTTCAAATTAAAATCTTCCACTAAAATATAGTAAAATTTTTGATTTCTTGAACCATTATTCGATTGTTTTAACTTTTTTTATACAATTATCCCATTAGAAAAGTGATAAATTTAACCTGAATAAAAAAATTTAATTTGTACGGAAATTGAAAAATTCACCAAATATTAATATCCCGATTCCAAATATTGATGTAATTTCGTCAAATTCATTTTCTATAATTGGTATAAATAATATCAACAATCCCGCAAGATGTGATGAAAACTGGTTTTCCTGGAAAATGCATTTTTCCAGAAAAAGATGATCTTATATAAACTCTATGAATAATAATAATCATCATATGAATTTATATATATATATATATAATTTATATATTTTATCTAAATGAATCGAAATTATTTATTATCATAATTAATTAAAATAGAAAAACATTATGTACTTAGACACAGTTTTTGGAAAGATATCTCTTTTAACCTCTAAATGTTTTTGTTTATTATTTACAAAAAATGATAATCAATATATGATTAATTGTATGAATTATAACACAATATATATATATATATATTGAATTTTCAATTATTTATAAAATCATATTTTTAATGAATGATTTTAAAATTTTAATTTAGGATATTTTTGAAATCGTAAGTTCAAAATATATATTCATCCTATAAAATTTGAATTTTTTTGAAATGAAAAGTTAAAATTTGAATTTTATTATAGTTTCATTAATATGAAATGTTCACTTATAATTATTGAAGCACAAGAGATACATTCGTTACACATTCAAAAAATCCATCCTTAACATTTTAATGGATATTAAATTCTAATAAAATGAGGGTGATTTTTATTAATAACATCATCATGTTCCCACAATGAATACTCTATTTTGTGATTTTTTTTAATGTACCATTAGTAATAGAGTTGTTTGACTCTATAGCACTTATTCTTTAGTGTTAGGGATTATGATACCCTCATAAATATAAAATAGGGAGGGTTTCAATTCTATATATTCAGAGGTGACCACATGAATTAGGTATAGTAGATACATTCTTTTGTAGTGTTATATATAAAACATAATGATATTAAGAGTGGATCAGTGTCAATTCAAAATGGAAATCCATATATCTTATTCTTTAAAGAATTTTGAAAGTTCCAATGTACCTGAGGATCAGTTTCCCTTGCCTAAAGAATCATAAAACTAACTTCAATGGAGATACATTCATGAAAACATGATCTAATAGTTGAAATTAAAAATTATTACTCTTGTAATCAATGCTTCACCTTTTCCTTCTTTGTGCTTCTTAAATATAGATATGAATAGTGTTTACTTTCATCATTTTCTCAAAAACATGTATTGAGCCTACAAACATCCTTTCACCAACTTCAACCCAATGAGTTGGATTTCGGAATACCTTAAAATACAATGTTTTGTGCATCACTATTGGAAAATATTAACGGAATCTATTATTGTTGACAAACATCAACAAATTTAAATATTGATCCCACATACCTTTAAAGTCATGTGAGAAAGACCTCAACAAGCATTATATTGTTTCAATAGTCATTTAAAACTATCCAATGATTTTAGGATGATTAGATGCCCTCAAATGAAGATCAATATCATTATCATTCAGATTAATTTTCTGTAATTTTGATATAAATCAAAGATCATGATCAAATACAATAAAAATAGGTGTATTAAAAAATCATACAATTTCATTAATATAGAGTATTTTAATATTCTAAAGAAGTAAATATTCTCGTATAATGAGTAAATGTGTTGATTAATTAAGGTGATCAATAATAACCCATATAGTTTCATTCCTTAAAGGAGTCCTTTTAAATCAATATAAAATATCCATATAGATATCATCCCATTTCCACATAGGAATATGTTTATTTTTTGTGACTCCATATAGATGTTGCCTATAAATTTTTAAATATTGATAAACCAGGAATATAGAAATATAATTATTTATTTCCCTATTTATAGGATACCATAAAAAAATTTCTTTCATATCCATATATATCATGGAGATACCATAATTTATATATAAATTCGAGCTATGATCAAAATATAATAATTAAATTTTCATACCAGTTATTAATGGAACATGTATCCTCTTCCAAGATATTATAAAACCATATTAAATAATGAAGTCTTAAAATTTTTCATCATTTATGACTTTTATTTTCTATTTAAAATTATCATTATTTGACTGGGAAATATTCATCATATTTTATATAGATGGTTTTGTAATCCTATAGAAATAGAATGGTGTTTCCCCTTAAATAATAATTTAAATATCCATTTACTATATTGTTGAACTTATGATCCTTTTAAATCCTAATTTTAGTTTAGACTCAATTATCATTTCTACTTAATGCACAAACATCATTATTTTTTCCCCCAGGTGGTAGTGTATTTAATAATAATATTTATTCTGTAGATTTAGAAATAACCTTTGGCTTATGTAAATATCTTTCTATGGAATTTTTTATTTTAGAAAATTTAGATCTACGTTTTTCTCATATAATTGTCTATATAGATAATGACATCATATTTTCAAAAACAAATATTATATATTCTAAATAAAGATCATGGGTTTGATAGATCTTTTATTCATTATTTAACAATCATCGTGTATAGCAAAAAAATTATAATTCTTTATAAGGAAAAACCCATCTCCCTTATTTAATACATAACTATATAACACATATCAATCTCATCTAAATAGTATATTTAATATAATTTAATTGACCAATCACCTATTCAATTCTTCAAAACATTCCTCATATTCCTTTATCCAGTTAAACAAAACCCTGTTAAATGTTAACTTGGTTAATGTGTTAAATAATTATGAATTATTTTAAAACATTGATAATAGTGAACATTAAATCCAAGGAAACTACGTTTTATTGTTTTGTTCAATGATGTACGACATTATTAAACTACATTTTTCATTAAGGATCAACTAGGATTCCATCCACGAAGACTATGTGGCCATGAAAATAATATTTCTGAGTACAATATTCTCACATGGAAAATATCATATTAAAATATTTTTCTCTAAGACTCTCAATTAATGATCCATTGAAGATTCTCACAGTACTTATATCTTTTAACGTACACCAATATATCATTAATAAATACAAAAATATCAAGATATTATTCAAATAATTTGTTCAAATATATTGTTCTTCATATCCATTAAAATTGATATAATTATTCAATACAATAGGAATTATAGCCAACTCGTAATACCCATACATCATAGAGAATACTATCTTTAAAATTTATTTCACCAGTAATCATAATTTATGATAACTAGAACAATGGTCAGACTTTGGAAAATAATAATCTCTATCATGTTCATTAAAAAAGACACCAATGCAAATCACAAGATACTTGTTCTTTATAATAGTAGCATTTACTTAAATATTATCAACAGACAACATTATAGATCATTATTTTAGCTTATTTAATGGAATTTAGGATATATTATGTAAAACACTATGGTGTATAAATACTATAACACAAAATAATTATAGTTTTTTCATTATTTCAATTTATTTTTTAGTTTCCATTAAATACTTTGTATTTGATATTGGTCTCACACTATAGATTAAATCAATGTAAAACTATACATTGTACTCTGGTAGATGTATGATTAAAAAATAAATGAATTTTGTTTTATATAATTGGTATATATTACATTTCACCATTAACATTCCCATCTGTAAACTATTTTTGCTATTCTTCTTTGGAAATCTCATTCAGAAGAGCTACTGGTTATGGATCTCAACAATACCTCAATGCTGATTTCTCCCTTCATAAGCTTTTTTATTCGACATCTCCATTAGAAATAATAATCTAATCCTATTAGAAGAAAATTTTTTCATTATAATTTCAATTGTAATCCGTAATAAATATTATATCAATTTTAACCATAGGAAAACTGATGAGGTCTAAAAATAGGGTATGTCGATGTGTTATAAAGGAAACTGATTTACACATTATTTTTTTTTGGAAGATTTAAACTAGAATTAATGAATGAGAAATAATTTCTTATGATACTAGTGAAATAACTAATTTTCTTGGAAAATATAAAATATATAAAAGTACGATGAATATCCAGACTTAAAAAAATCATTAACAAAATCTGGGGATATGATTAAAGTGTCGTCCCCTAATTTTTTTTAGAAAATAAACCTTCTCTATAGGGATCACATATTCATGGCCAAATCCACCTTGAATTGATTTCTGGAAGGTTTACATGACACATTGGACAATGGTTTAAATAATTCCCATTTTCTCTATGGTTGATTCACAATAGGATACGTGTATCTTTTTTTTGTTACATTCATTATCCATGTGAACCTTATAACTATACATTTTATAGACTCCCATTCCATTCAAGTATTTTTCATGATGTTTCATTTTATATTATTTACATGATGGAAATTTTATAGATCTCTTATTCTTCTTTGACGTGTTCTCTTATTTATAGTCTTCACATGTACTCTTATTCTCTTAACTTCCCTTGATAATATTGATATATAATATTTGTTCACTATTATGATGGAACATAATACTAATTCATCACAAGATGAGAACATTGAGAGACCAGTACCCTTATGAGGTTTCTCCTCCGTCCTCCAATGGAATTATCAAATCATGATTAACCTTTTATGTATATAATACACATAATAAATGTATTTTCATGTATGTGTAGTCTCATTCTCTGAAACACTTTACCATTTATTTTCTTATAAGATGGGGAACATTCTACTCATTTTATTTAATTTCCTATAATGGAAATATGTTCCAAAAAATGTTACTTTAAAATCTCTCCATTAAATATTTTTGATTTATTCTTCCTCTCTAGAATTTGGGATCAACAACCATTATTAATGTTATAACCTCTAATGTAATACACTTTTATTATAAAATTTTCCATTTTATTTTATCACCATTAATTTTTATTCATTTCATGTGACATAGTCCATTACTGAACTACCAATTGATTAGTAGTTCACTGAATTTTTGAGGCTTCCAACTATCCTATATGAGTGTATCATTTATTGAAACATCATGTTTCACCATATGCGAAAGTTTATTATTAATAACCTTGGTAAACGACCCTAATATTTTCTAGAACTACCCATCCACAACACTAATTGTATTTCTTACTCTTAAAGGGAAATATATGCATTGGCCATAAGTTTTGATACCATTCTACCCATGAAGTACAATTTATAAAGAATTGTATATACTAAATTATCTCATTATGAATTTTAAATCAATATATATAATTATAAATCTGGTCAAAATAATAACAAAAATTAATTATTTATGTATAGATAATCGCATAATTATAAACTTACCGTCATTGGGAATATCCTCAAATCATAAAATTATTTTCACATATTTAATATTGGTTAATAATTAGCATATGAGTAATCCAAATAATATCCCCATTGAGTTTCTATCCATGTTTGATGTTTTAGCCCCACTCATTGTGCACTGGTAATGATCATGTTTATACCTAATCAAACCCTTTCATATTTATTACATGTAAGAACATCTATGACACAACCATATTCAACTGAGAGTATCAAGAGAAAGAATATGTTTAGGAAAAACAAACAATCTAAACTCTTAAAATGATTATTTATATTAACAAATAACTTGTATTATCCATTGAATTTATCATAGGGAAATGTCATCTAATCTATGTTTCACTATACCGAATTCCCAAGGGTTCTAATAAATTTTATCTAATACTAGATTCAACAACCCATCTTTAGAAACACAGAGTAATTTTTATCTCTATTAAATTGGTATATGATACAAGGGATCACATCACCAAAGGCCAAGATGTTTAATAATCTAATAAAACAAAATAAATACATGATTCCCATTTTACATTTGAAAAAAATATTAAGCATATTAAAATTAAATAATATAAATCCTTGAAAATCATTTAAAGAATCTTTCTTCAAACCCAAGGGAAAGAAAAATAAAAATAATATTTTGATCAAATTCTCAATAAGGGTTTTGTATACTAAAAAATATCATGAGTAATTAAGGATTTATCAATATGGAAAGGTAGATAAATGAAAACACACCCTATTAAATAAATAAAATGAGCACTAAATTAATCAATAGATAATTTTCGTATAGAAATATCATGAATAATATTAAATAAATTCACAATGAATGAAATTATTAATATCTTAAATCATGATCAATTCATTGTTCTAAGATACTTTCAAATATGGGTATGAAAACACCAGAAAACATTTAATACGGCTAGAAAACTGGTTTTTCTCATTACACTGGTCCATACATCGATAGGCTATCTAAATGTAGGCCCCACCCTTAACTACAACTCAAATTAATTCCTCAAATATTTAATGATCAATTTAACTCATAACCAATATTAAATATCAAAAAATATTTGTATTGTATTATTAATATAGAATATCATGATATCCACATTCAATCATATAATTTCCCTAATAAAACACCATATATAGAAATGGTTTGTGGGTTGTATAATAAGAATACTCGGAAAAATGGATATGGAAGATAAATGAAATTTTTGATGAATGTTTATTACAAGAATTTGAATGTTTTAAAAGAAACATAATGACCACAAAAATAATAACAGATAATATATTTCCATCAATTCATCAAAATATTGGATTAGAATAAAATTATATATTTTAATGAATATAATAAAATATAATTAAAAAATTAAAAATATGTTTTACTAAAATAATTTTCTTCGTAAAACCATGGTAAAAATGTGGAAGAATCGATGTACCATAAATTGTTTATGGTGGTAGAAAATTTGTTAACTTCCTATATGTTGAAAAGAAACATTCCTTTTAAATATTTGAAAAAAAGAATGAAATTATCCTTTCATAGAATATTGAAAATTTTCCATTAAAATTTTATAAATGTTGCGAAATAAGAAATATTATTTCCTTAATAAATTATTAAATTCAATATAATGGGATTCTGAAAAACACTATAATATATATATATATATGTGGAAGAAAATATTCCCAGTTAAGATGAGAAAATTGATCATATTTTCTTTTAGAATTTCATTAATTTATTAAATTGAAAAAGAGAGGATAATTTGGAATAAAACAAAGAATAATTTGAAATATCTATATAATAATATTAAAGGGGTTTATTAATGATATATTATATTATTTCTTTAATGGATATAAAAGTAATCAAAAAATGACATTGTAAAAATAATTTTATACAAGTTGAGTAAAATTTGAATTTTAACCCCTTTAAATAGTATACTTGAATTGAAATATTAAATAAAATAAAAAAATATAGATTCATTTTAAATATATCAATGGGATAATGTATGCACCACCTAAAAGGAAATAGGTTCATAATACAAAATATGTCTCAATGATGTGGAAATTTTGATGCAAACTCCTTTCCTAAAACATTCATAAAGTATAACATAATTTGACCTCTTGTATAATTATTTCAAACATATTATTAATTCAGACCAAAAAAATATTATAATTTATATTAATTGATATATATTATCATTACACATTCATTACTAGTTCATGGTAAAATTAATCATTCGGTGTAAGCTATTTAGTTTTCTAAATTATGTTTCATCATGGATGTTCTGATTCGTGGGAATATTTTATTATTTTAACATATATAGAGTGATATTAATATTATAAATTTCATTTTATTTATTTAAATATACATATATATATAATCTATGTTATGTTTTAATGAGAAATTAAATACATCGACTCACAAGGTGGTGGTTTTTCAATATGCCCGAGGGATGTTTCGATTTCCCATTAGATAAATGTGTCTTAGAAAAGGGTTATAATATAAACATGATAAAATTATAGTAATATATATATATATTTTTATAATATAATTATTGAAAGGTATTATTTATAGTACATAAACGAATAAATTAACTTCAAAAAGAGACGGTAAAGGAGATTAAAACTTCTTTTTGAAACTTCCATTATATATACACTTCAAGACCATAGTGTTGGTCTGTTGAGAAAAAAACCTCTAGAACATAGATAATGATTTTTGGAATATGTATTTTATTGTTTTGGTAGAGATAAGTAGCTCAATATTTTTTGAAAAACATGAAGATAATTGATTTCTTTTTATAGTGAATGAAATGATTCCCTTAGAGTTACGTAAAATATTTAAATATAAAAAATCATTTTTCACATGAAAGTGGCACTAATTAGTAATGTTTTTGATGGTAATATAATTTAAGGTTGAAATGGAATCAACCAACAAAATTTTTAATTGTTTATATATTATTTTTAACATTATCATTTTTATAACCCCTTTATTAAAATATTTTTATCAGAATCATGGTAAAACAATTATAATTATTACAGGATTAGAAATTTACTTCTAGCATAATTTTTTTCTCAACAATGTAAATGGATAACTGTTTGATCCATATCCAATCCATATTATACTATTTCAATATTTTTATTAATATTAAATCATTTAATGGATTATTATTTAATATAAAATACCTCTAAAGATATTTTAAGAACTATTCACATATTTTACATTAAAGACATCAAGAAAGAAGTAGATTTAAAAACAAACACATTAACCATAAATCAATAAATATAATTGACCCTAAAATTCCTATAATTATATAATTAATCCAAAAAATATGATCTCTCTTCTTTTTAAATTAAATTACTTCAATTTCTCTACTCCATGAATAATAAATGTGTATGTGTTGTGTAAGAATTTAACATAAGAATTGTATCACTAAAAATTCAAAAAAAATTAACATAATAAAAATTTAATTATATTTAAAATAATATTTTTATTAATTTATAAAAACTTGTTATCTTTATGTAAATATAAAATATATATTAAATGTAAGTGAGTGAAATTTTTCAATTTTTTTTACTTAAAATAATATAATGTTTTTTATCAATGAAAAATGGAAACAATATGAAATATTTTTTACTATATAAACGGTTGGTCCAATTAAACTCATTTAATGAAACATATTCATGTTTTTCAATGATTTAGAGGCCTTTTTCAACATTTTTAACCTCATTTATCTCATTTTACCATTTAGTTAAGTGATAATGTTTATAGCATTTACTATTCATAATGCCTTAAAATAAAAGGAAACTATCTACCAAATATGAAGCTGCTAATTCAAAATAATGAATCCCTTTTATTAGATTAAATTTCTATAATTTTCATTAATTTATTTAAAAATAAACTTTAAAAATGTGTCGTAAAATGGAATATCATAAAAATGCAATTTTGGAGCTCACGGTGATCTTATATTAACTACATGACTAGTAATCATTAAAATCAGAATTTTTCATCATCCAAAAAGATTTATAATCTATAAATTTCATATAAATCAATAATTATTCATAATTATTTAAATTAATTAAAATTGAAAAACATTATACACTTAAAAAATATCCTTTGAAAAAATTATCTTTTTACATCCAAATGATCATGTCTTTATATCTATCAAATTGAAAGTAAATAAATGATTAATTATTAAAATTATAAAACACTGTTATAAATAATAATTGGATTAGAAACATAATACATTTTAAATTATTCATAAAATTCTTTTTCAGATGAAAAAATTTCCAAAAATCATGTAGGCTTATTTTTAAACAATATGTTCAAAATATATATTCATCACATAAAATTAGAATTTTTTCCATGAAATATTAAATTATTCATTAAATTTTAGTTTAATTAGGATAAAATATTCACTTACTATAAGTGATGATTAGTTATTATAGAAATGTCTAATCAAAATGAAGACTCTATGATAGATTATAAGGATAAAATGAGTCACTTTCCAAAAGGGTTTTCAAAATGACTAGTTGACCCACCTGAATCTATTCCTTCAAATGATGGTGATGTTGATTGTAATGAATATGGGATATAAATTTCTGACACCCATCTCGATTAAAAAAACATTAATTATTAATATATTAATGATCTTTGTAAAACTATTGTTAATTCTATTGATATAAATATTGATAATGTTAAATAGGATGAGTCTAGTGTGTAAAAGACTCCTCTAATGGAAGAAAAAAGGTGCATATTCACCTACGTTTGACACTCCATGGATTATGGGATATAAATTACCACGATATTTCATTGGGATAAAGTATTGTAATTTTTATAGTGGTGATCATTATAAAGATAGTCCTCTTAACCATGATAAACATGATATTCTAGTTTCACTGACCATTTATGCTGGTCCTTTGGTTTTTGAATAATACTTGGAAAATTAAATTGATTTTAGGAAAAAACATGAGGCACCCTATCATATAGATAAAGGAAATTAGGAATAATTGTTATAATAAATAGTGAAAATTTACTTAATAATATATTTCGTTATACACCTTTAAATTATTTTGAAGAACTAGTTTTTATGGTGAGTAAGAAATATTTCGATCTAGTGAGATAAAGTTATCGGATTCAGAACCTATAGGGGATCATAAAATAAAATATAATCATAATATATAATTATATGAAGAAGCGGCTATGTTTTATCCATTTAGAGAGGAAATACCTCTATTGGAAGACGAATTGGATGGAAGGACTTCACCATTTGAACCATGATTACCTCATTATTCTTCTACTAATTCTTTATATATCATTGCCAATGTTATTAATTAATTTATGGTTAACCTGTTGAATTTTATGACAAAATTATTTTTAGAATTTTTATCATGATTTGAGGCTACCAAAGAAGAACTAATTTATATGGATATTTCATCCATTATAAGTCATAGATGGCCTAGATGTTTTATAAATCTCAATCATATATAAATTTATATTTTGAGTATTTGGGATTTTTTTAGGGATAATCTTGTAGAGTTTAAAGATATAAATTTTTATCTGGATCAAATTGATCTATATTATTTTTTACCTTTCTTTCAGAACATTTTTTTGTATTTTTAATGCTCTTCCTCATAATTCAATAGCTAATAGTATTTTTAATGAAAATTTTATGATGCTTATTTTGAGATAATGGAGAAATGATATATTATGTTACTATTTGATGTTTGTTTTGACAATGTCATATTTTAAGGCTTCAGATTAAAAGACATTTGAAATGGTCAGAAATGAGGCAATAAATGTTGTCAAATGAATAATTATAATACTAAAATCCATCAATCAATACTTATTTAGGTTTTTTCCCAATGATAAAATATAGAAATTATTTTAGCCTTTTAACTAATTCCTAATTATTAAATCTTTGACCCAATACTTTAAGGAACAACTCAATCAACCAAAGGTTTTTACACCTTATTAGAAAAAAAATTCACGACCCATCCCCTGGGGCCCATGTCGTGACTACCCCAAGCCCTCCTTCCATTGGGCAGGTGTTGGCGACCAGAATCATAAAAAAAATTCCCAAAAATTGGGATAGTATTTCCTTTATGCTTGAAAACACACAGAACAAGAACACGACAAGATGCAAACCACGTAGAAAAATTACAGTAGTAAAAGTGAGTACTAAATTTAATGGGGGTTGGAATACAATCCCAAATGAATGATATGAATACAATAGAAAACAGCTCCTAATATCATCCACAAGGATCCTACCTAAATGGTAGGTACAACTCATCTCTACAACTCTCTTATTTAACCAATCACCTCCATGTGCCGACTGGTCCTCGATCCCTAATGTGTCAGTCAAGATACTCGTCTTCTGCACAAGACACAACAAGGTTCGGGCTTAGCCTGTGCTGGGGTGAGTATAACAACACCCAATAGGGACCTTGAGACCCCTGAAGGTTTCTCAGAATTCCACAATGTAAAAAGCACAAATGTATGATCTCAATCACAAAGCACAAGAAACGACTCAACTCAATCCAGGTATACATCTATGTGATCAAGAGTATAGATGATTAGTCCGAAGCTATATCATTTTAATCCATTATGAAGTTTTAAAACCAAACAATGAAGATGTTTCTCCATTTTCGATCCACACATGGTGGTATGTCGTTGATCAACGATAGGTCACTCTAAGGTCGGTCCTCATTGGGACGTGCACTGCTGATCCACACAAGTTCGCTAGGATGCTGATCCACAGAGAGTTGTTATGATGTTGATCCACATTTGGTCACTATGATTCTGATCCGCACAGGGTAGCCATGATGTTGAACCACACAGTTTCTCTATGATTCTAATACACGCAGGGTCTCTATGATGTTGATGCACACAAGGTCACTATGATACTGATCCACACAGGGTCACTCTTCAGTTGACTGCCAACCATAAGATTCTACACACTTTGTGTTCTTAGTTCTGTAGAATCTTCTCATCAAGATATCAGTCATGCATCAACTACCACGATGTTCCAATATGGAGTAACCCAAAGTACCGCCATGTATTAAGGGTCCCAATGCAGCATATCTCACATCAATCAGACTCCCGATCTATGAGTTATAAGAATTTTAGTACCGAGGACCCGGTTGGATATGGGTACGATCCAAACCGACCATACTCCAATGTTCTAGAAACATTTGGTGGATTATCTCCAAAGTATTTTCTTGTTCCAAGGATTCCAATGTCGTAGACGGTTCATCAATAATACGTCTAGTTTGTGATAAATGACCATTTAAGCGTATCTGGGCCGAAAAGGGTCTGGGTCCAGTCTGACCTTGTCGGACCGACCTGAACCACCCCAAACTGGGCCGAACCAAACCAATTCGGGTCGACCTGCCCCGTTCCAAGTCTGACCAGACCCATCCTGAACCACCTGGTCCATGGAGGGCTTTCCCACTAGGCCAGGGACAGCCCCAACCCTCCTTTGCTAGGTGAGACCTGCTTTGGCAGGGCACAGCCCACCGGGCCATACAAGGTTAGCTCCCCCTCCCGAACGAATGAATGTCCATTCGGTTTGCAAATACAGTGACACGTGGTGCCTCCCCTTCTATAAGAAGAACCTATAGGGCACAAGTCTCTCTCCATCATGACTTCGATATAGCGGCCTCCCTCTGCGGTGCGCGATGACACACCACCCTACTACCAATACAGCATGCCAATTCAGGCTTCCCCTACTGTTCCTCACAACACCTATGAGCACTACCTCTCCTCCACGACTGACGAGAGCCACCCACCTCCATCACCCACCCACACCACTACACTGGTGCCACACCGGTCGGGAATCTGTGTGCCATCAGGTGGGCTTTGGTGGTCTGTTTTCTCTTCTGATTTTTCCAACGAGCCTCCTGAGATACTATTGTCCCAGTGTGACTTCAGGATTCAAAATTTCATCGAGTTGAGAAATCCATCCCCAATGAACATGAAAAAAACCAAAGTGTTGGAGGGTCTGAGCCTTGTTCATTTGGCTCCCACTTTCTATGTTAGCATCATATCAATTGGGTAGTAAATAATACACTACATAGATAATTACTAACCCCATTCAAAATTTTCCCTCAACAACCACCCACAATTTCATATGAATTGTGGATCAACTCATTTTGGTTGATATGTGTTTGTATTGTTTTTCTATAATGAGGGTTCGATTTCATAAAATCACATGGATTTAAACAAAATTCCCTATCTTGTATTCGTAAAATATGTCATGGTTGTGGTAGAAGAATACATATTCATTGAAGTTTCCATTGTTCATCGATCCTGGATCATTTTCCCTAACAATGTTTTCCAAGCCTCTGTTCCTCTTTGGAAGGGTTGATCAATGGATCTTCGTGGGAGTTCTCCCACAATATCTCACAACGCTTCCACTGTGCCAATTTTTTTGAGATCCCAAGGGTGAGGTAAGAGATTAATACTCTTTTCAATTAATGGTTCATTAATAGGTGTAATTAATGAACCTTTTTAATTAAACAAGGTGTTGTTACACAATTAATGTGTAACCAACATTTAATTTCCAGCATTAATAGTCTGACCACCTCTGTGGTCCCCACTACCATCACTCAAGGGGTGGTAGAAAAATAAAATAAAATATTATTTTATTTTATTATTCTTTCAAAAAGTTAGTGAAACTAACTCTTTCTCTCGACCCTTTATGGTCGAGGTTAAGTCTCACTTAAGCAAATCTCATCACTGTGAATTCAATGGTTCCCTCAGATTTTAATTCAGAGCACCGGTTCAAAATTTCGAAATTCCTGCTTGCCTGATAATTGAAAGAAACTAAAAATGTTCAAAATTTTGTTCCAGTCACACTGGGCCTCAAAATCATGTGCTGTCAACACAGACTCGTAATAATCACAAATAATTTTAAAAAAATATATTAAATTTCAGGGTCCTTACATTCTACCAACCTCAGGGATTTTCGTCCCTGAAATCTATAATAAAACGTGGGAATGAAAAGGGGGTATCGACCACACATCTGATCCTCCTACACCCAAGATCTCTTCTGGGGGATACCGTGCGGCCACCAAACTCTCACAAGAGGAATTGACTACCTATAAAGGACCCACTCCTATTGATCCTATATCTCTAATAAGAACTCTGCAAACATCACCCCATAGTAAATGTTCAGCTCAACCCATTCGATAACATGAATTGGATCATGCACTTACCTCCTCAACTGTGACACATGGAAAACATTATACACCTGGTGCATCTGTGGGGAAAGAGCTAGACGGTACGCCACCTCACCTACTCTTCTGAGGATTTGGAATGGTCTGATGAACCTCAAAGATAGAATGTCGCCCCATACAACCCTCTATAATCCTTTTCAGGGTGAGACTAGTAGGAATACATGGTCTCCCTCCTCAAACTCTAAGGGTCTTCATCTCTTGTCGGCATTAGACTTCTTTTAGCTTTGTGCAGTCTTCATCATTTCCTAGATGATTCTCACCTTCTCTGTGGTAACCTGTACCAACTCTAGGCCCATAAGTGCTGACTCCCCTAAGTCTATCCAGCAAAGAGGTGATCTACATGGTCTCTCATACAAGGCCTAAAACGTCGCAATACTGATGATGGAGTGATAATATTTGTTATAACATAACTCTACCAGTGGTAGGTGGTCCTCCCAATTGCAGAAAAAATCATGGACATAAGCACAAATCATGTCTTTGAGTGTCTGTATGGTCCGCTCTATCTGTCCATTTGGTTGAGGATGAAAGAAGGTTCTCAAACATAGCAGTGTAGTGAACACCTCCTATAATACCATCCACAATTAGGATGTAAAACAAGCGTCTTCATCCGAGATGATCATCAATGGTACCCTATGAAGCTATACAACATCATGTATGTAGTGACGTCCCATGCCCTCTACTGATCCCTGCTCTTGGATGGGTAGAAAGTGGGCCCACTTGGTGAGTTATTCAATGATCACCCAGATAGAATCAAGCCCCCTGGGCATATGTGGTAGCTCTATCTCAAATTCCATGGATATAGCATCCCACTTCTATTACGGAACCTCAATTGGTTGAGCTAAGCCTGCTGGTACCTGATGCTAGGGCTTCACTTGCTAACAAGTGAGGCATCGGGATACAAACTCTTCCATTTCTTTTATTATCCCAGACCACCAGTACTGATGCCATAGGTTTGGGTACATCTTTTCCACTCCATGATTTACCACCAAGGGAGATGTGCGGAAATCCCTAAACACCTCCTCTCGTAGCATCACTCGCACCATGGTGAGTCCTTAGAAGAGGATGGCATGCTCCCCATCTTAAGAAAATTCATCAGGATCCTATCGTGAGAATATCTGAGCATGTCGGGCCTCGCAGTCAACATCCCCATGTTGAGCCTCCCTAAGTCAATGATGGAGTGGGGGAGTAACTATCATAGACTGTAGGTAAGCTATTATATCTCTATCCATGAAGGATATCTGCAACGTGGCTAGCATCTCTATTGACTCACTCAGAAACTGTAGATCGAACCTCCTATTTAGTGTGTTTGCCACCACGTTCACCTTCCCAGGAGTATAGACTATATTAATGTCATAGTCATGGAGAACCTCCTTCCATCATCGATTTCTCAGGTTCAGGTCCTTTAGTGAGAAGATATACCTAAGGCTCTTGTGATCTGAGTAGACTGTAAAATGTTCTCCCATCAAGTAGTGTCGCCACATCTTCAAGGCGAAGACCACTGCTGCAAACTTCAGGTCATGGGTAGATTAGTTATGAATATACTATCTTTGCTGACATGAACCTTAGGCGATCACCACATTCTCTTGATTCATGACACATCATTTTCCAATCACTGATATGTCGCAGTAGAATACATACCCAACACCCTCCACCGGTAGCCTCAAGATGGGGGAACTTGTCAGTCTCTACCTCAACTCCTAAAAACACTACTGGAATCTCTCTATACAAAATAAGGGGTTTCCCTTCTTTTTTAAACCGGACAAGTTCATCGAAACTAAGAAATATTTGGGTACAAATTTATAATTGTACCCAGAAAATCCCAAGAAACTTTGAAGCTCGGTCACACTTTTGGGTGGCTCCCAAGCAAGCACTACCTGTACCTTCACCGGATCCACTGCAAATCCATCCTCTAAGATAAAATGCCCCATGAAGTGGACTTTCCATATCTAGAACTAGTCCTTCGAGAGCTTACCATAAAGATGATTCTCTCAGAGTGTATTCAGAACAATCTACAGGTGCATGGGCTGCTCCTCCTCCGACACCGAGTACACCAATATGTCGTCAATGAAGACTACCATTAAGCGATTGAGGTAAAGCTAGAAGATCCCATTAATGAGCCCCATGAACACTTCTGGAGCATTGGTCATGATGAAGGTCATCACCAAGAAATCCTAATGGCCATACCAACAACTGAAGGTATTATTCAGTATGTCCTCACCTTGTACCCTGAGATAATGATAGCCTGATCTGAGGTCTATCTTCGAAAACCATAAATCTCCCTTCAGCTGGCCGAAAAGATCATCAATCCTTAAGAGTAGATACTTGTTTTTCATGGTCCCTTGTTTCAGGTTCTGATAGCCCACACAAAGCCTCAGACACCCATCTACCTTCTTGGCGAACAAAATCAGGGATTCCCGTGGAGAAACACTGGGCCTTATGAACACCTTCCTATGCAAGTGCCCTGGTTGTACCTATAACTCACAAAGCTCCAAGGGAGCCATCAGATATTCTGTATGCGATATCAGTGCCATATTAGGGTATAGGTTGATGTATAATTCTACCTCCCTGCGAGGAGGTAGTCCAGAAACATCCTTAGGAAAGACATTAGTATGTTTGTCCATGACTATAGGATAACTCAGACTCCTCGCGTAGACTACTCTGAGGTTAAAAATAGACAATAGATGAGTGATCGGCTGCACCCACCTCTGAGAAAGACCATCCTAAGATACAATGGTTCCTTTCTTTCAGGTGAATGAAAACCTAGTCACATCCTCATGGACATAATGCACTTTGTGCCTACAATAGTCAATATGATCATGGACCATGGATAACTAGTCCATATCCAATATGACATTGTAAGGCCTTGACACTACTATTAGAAGATATCAGCCAAAGAACTCACCTCTTAGAGAAAGATCACACTGCCGGCACCAGTGTGTGATTGTCGAATCCCCTCCTGTAGGAGTCTCTAATCATAAGGATCGAACCAATGGATCTATTGAAATCCCCGACCTCAGAACAAGAGCCATGAAAATGAAAGAGTGAATGGATCCTCTATCTATAAGCACTGTAGTTATGGTGTAGTAGATGTTGATCATATCTTGAATCATCTCTGGTGTACCATGGTTATAGGACATAGCTGCCTGAAGCTGTGCTTGTCCCTGTCTCCCTACTCCCTGGGGTAAGGGTGGACCACCTGAAGGTGGTGGCAGTAGAACCTCAAATCGCCATCCACCTCCTACAGCACAACTTGCTCTTATGCCACATCCATTTCCCTGTAAACATTATCACATGAATCTATTCCACTACCTCATAGGTCCCTCAACCATCTTATGATCTTTGGTACGATGGGAAGAGAAGTCATGAGCCATATGGACATGCCTACCGCATGAGAAGCACAGTATACTCCTCTGCTAGCCAGCTCTACCTCGTGATCTCCGCACCTCCAAACCTACGTCCTGGGGTCATCCTCTAGGATTTATGGCCTGTCGGGACCTCTACATCATCTGCCTACTGCCTATTTTATTTAACTCGACTACCTGTCGTTCGATGTTGTCTCTTATCATCAGTTCCTATTAAGCTAAAAAACTCTTCACCAATAAAGATCTCTCGAGTACTCCAGCATGTGTTGGGATATTGATAGATATCAATGACGCTCTGATCTACCACTAGATACCCTGCTCCTAGGTCCGATCCCTGAAGAATGGGTCTCGTACAATTTCGGTGGAGTAGCGAGAGAGGTTAGTGAATCTCGCCGAGTACTGGGCCTCTATCAAGCTGCCATGTTGTATGTGTGGGAGATCTAGAATACGCACAAATCATAGTGTCAATGGAATGAACTCTATCCTGAAGAGGCTCTTGAAGTCTGTCCAGGTGAGGGTCACCACATTGTGTAATAGGAGGGTCAGAATCCACCATCTCCCTACTATTCTATATAAAATACTAGAAGCTAAGATCTCTATCTACTTTGCTGGTGTTCCAACTAGGTAGAAAACTGTAGCCACAACCTCCACCTAGTGCTCAGCTGCCTATGGATCCGTCTCTCCTAGAAATCTCAAAGGCCTCTATCGTTGGAACTCATACAACATGCTCAGTCGGCATGAACCATCCTCTAGTGGTGCTAGATTCAATGGTTACCCAATAGGTAGTGGTGTTGCTGGTGCACCACCCGAAGGTACTATCAATGTAAGAAGGCCCTGCACTGAAGCCTCATCGCTCGGTGGGCCGCCATATTGAATTCTCTCTAGATTCCTGGCTGGCTTGCTACCTAGAGGAATCCTGAAAAGAAACATGTACTCCACAGTCATTAAGTTACACCTGGTGAGGTGAATCAACAGAGATCAAAATTAAAACATTTCAAAAAACACACAATTAGTGTTTTCGTGCACCGGGAAGAAATCAGAATTCAGGGTCCTGGTGTATGGATATGTCGACCAACACACCAACACTAGACTCCCCAAACTGAAACCCAATATCAAGGTACATAACACTATTCCTCCATTAAAAACATAGACTCTATGTTCTTATAGTATAACCGACCACATATGATACATTCTTTTGTCATGACCTATCCCCCGGGACTCATGTGGCGACTACCCCAAGCCTGTATTCCGTAGGCCAGGGGTTGGGGACTAGCATCGGAAAGGCATTTCATTAAAATTGTGAATGAATGTCCTTTAGGCCTACAAACACACATTCCAAGAACACAACAATATGCAACCCAGGTAGAAAACCCATAGTAGTAAAAGTGTATACTAAAAGTAAAGGGGGTTGGAATACCAGACCAACTGAATGATACAACTACAACAGAAAACAACTCCTTATATCATTCACCAAGGATTCTACCTGAAGGGTTGGTATATCTCATCTCCACAACTCTCCTAATAAACTATTCACCTCTATGTACTGCCTGGTTGGGATCCCAAATGTCTTAGCAAATCTGCTCTTCGTCTTCACAAAAAACAACAAGGTGTGGGAGAAACCCATACAAGGGTGAATAAAATAGTACCCAATAGGGACCCTGAGACCCCCAAAGGTCTTTGAGAATTCAAAAAAAGGAAAAACCACAAAGAATGATCTCAATCACAATGCACAAAAAAAGACTCAGCTAAAACCACATATAAATCTTAGAGAGTATAAATAAAGATGATTAGTCTTAAGCTATATCATTTTATTCCGTTTGAATTTTTCAAAACTGATCAATCAAGAAGCTTCTCTATTATCGATAAAAACACGGTCATATGTCCCTTATCCACGACGAAACCCTATAAAGATAGTCCTCATTGACATGCACACTGCTGATCTATACAGGGTCTCTAGGATGCTGATCCACACAAGGTCACTATAATGTTGATCCACAGAGGGTCTCTATGATGCTGATCCACACAAGGTTTCTATTTTGTTGATCCAAAAAAGGTATCTATAATTCAGTCCACATAGGGTCGATGTGATGTTGATCCATATAGGGTTTCTATGATGCTAATCTAGACATGGTCTTTCTTCAGTTGATAGATGGCCACAAGATTCCATGCACTCGGTGCACTTAAGTTCTATAGAATCTTCTCCACAACATATCAATTATGCCTCAACTTCTACAATGTTCCACAATGTAGTAACTCGGTGGACAACCATGTCGTAAGGGTCCCAACGTGACAGATCGCAAGTCAATCAGATATCCTATCTCTGATTTATAAGCATTTTTTGTACTGAGTACCCAGTTTGATTCATGTTCAATACAACCCGGCTATACTCCAACATTCTCCAAAACAGAGGTTGAGTACCTCAAAAGGACCGTCATGGTCCAAGAATTCCTACGACATCAATGGTTCATCAAATGTACATCTGGTATGTGAGATATATCCTTTTAAGCATATTTGGGCCGAAAAGGGTCTGGGTCCGGTCTGACCTAACCCGCCCCGACCTGGGCCAACCCGAATCGGTATGGGTCCGACCTAGCCCGGCTTGAACCGGCTAGGCCGACCTGAGTGGGATGGGCCGTAGGCTTGCCCCACTAGGCCATGGACCTTCCTGACCCACGTTGGCTGGGCATGACCCGCTAGGCCATGTGGGGTCAGCTCCCCCTCTCAAATGGACGAATGTCTATTCAGGCTGCAATGGAGGCACCACATGGCACCAGCCCGTCTCTCAGTGGGACCCGCGGGGCGCGGGTCCTCCTCCACCAGGGCATCAAAGCCATGACCTCCCTCTGCAGCATATGGAGGCCCGCCACCCTACTGCCAACATGGCTGACTGATGTCGGTATCCCCTTCTATTCTAGGGTGCCTACAGGCATAACCTCTCCTCCATAGTCGGCAAGAGCTGTTAGCTGGGGGGGCTTCCGCGGGATACTGAGTAGGCACCGGTGGTCCATTTTCTCTCCGATTTTGCCTATGGACCTCTTGGGATGCTGCCGTCACATTTTGACTTCCAGATTAAAGATTCTATCAAGTTGAAAAGTCCTCTTCCAAATAACATGACAAAAACTGAAGCGGTGGATAGTTCAGGCCTTCATCATTTGGCATGCGCCCTCTGCATTAGCATCATATCAAGTGTGTAGTAAACAATACATTACATAGATAATGATTAACCCCATTCTAAAATTTTCCTCAAGAACCACCAACAATTTCATATGAATTAGGGATCATCTCATTTTGGTTGATCTACATTCATCGTGTTTTTCTAGAATGTGGGTTTGAATTAATAAAATCACTTAGATTTAAACAAAATACCCAACCTCTGATTTTTAGGAGATTTCGTGGTTGTGGTAGAAGAATCCACGTTTGTTGAAGCCATCAGTGTTCATGGATCTCGAATTGTTTTCACCAATGTTGTCGTGCAAGCCTCCATTCATCATTGTAAGGTTTGATCATTGGCCCTTCATCGGAGTTCTCCCACAATATCTCAAAATGCTTCCGCAACGCCAACGTTTTATGATCCCAAGGGTGAGTTAAGAGATTAATCCTCTTTTCAATTAATGGTTCATTAATTTGTGTAATTAATGACCTCATTAATTAAATGAGAATTGGTTATACAATTAATGTCTAACAGTCATTTAATTTCCCTTATTAAGAGTCTGACCACCTCTGTGGTCCCTTCCACCACCACTCGAGAGGTGGTAGAAAAATTAAATAACATATTGTGTTATTTTAATATTTTTTCCAGAAGTCTTTTAAACTGAATCTTTCTCTCGACCCACTACTATCGAGGTTAAGCCTCCCTTAAGCAAGTCCTAGTGCTTCGAATTCATCAGTTCCCTCATATTTCAATTCTGAGCACCAGGTCAAAAGTTAAAAATTCTCACTCTCATGTTTATTGAATGTACCTAAAAAAAAGTTCAAAATTCCATTCTGGGCACACCGTGCCACAGAATCACGTGCCGTTTATTTTTTCAGACTCATAATAATCCAAAAATAATTTACAAAATATATATATATGAAATTTTTTGGGTCTTTAAAATTGTCATGTAAGAATAGAAATGATTATTATTGACTATAGAAAATGGATATTGGGCTATTTATGAGTTCACCATGTTGATGGTGTCCTATATGTATGTTACTAATAATGCTATGGTGGATCATTTTAAACTAATTATCAAACCCCTAAGATAGTCATCATTATTTTTATATCTAGTTACTACCTTTATAGTCACTACCTCTACTCCTTATGGCTTCCCACACTTTCAATATGTACAACACCACTAAAAATTTTCTATATGTGTTATGATTAGATATACTCTTTTTTATACTCCCCCAACAAGCACATCCATCCTCTATAGTAGAATTAAAACATCCTATAGATTCTAAAACCTCTATAAATTGGGGTACATATTTATATTCATATTGTCATATCTATTTAGTTTTTATGTTGAGTTGAACATCTCTTCAATAAAAAGTTTGTTTTCTTATCTTGATCATATATATTATTATTCTGATTATATTTATTCATAGATTAATAATTTTTGTTCTTTTAATAATATTTTTTATTTTTTTACTTAACCATACGATATTACAATTTTTATTTCATTGATGTATATGTTTTCTTCTTTTCATATATTTTTTATAATCCCTAAAGGGGTAAAAAATATTGATATAAATAGAAAATAATAATGAATCTGTTCATTTATATTTGTTTTTTGTGTTAACATTAGGATTTAAACATAAAAGTAACCAGTAATTAAGATTCTTTAATTGTGTTTTTTAATTTATCATTCATCATGTTATGATTTTTAATCATCAAAAATGGTTTGAATGTTGTCTTAGTCAATCAATTACTTGTTTTAATATCCAAAATATATTTTTCTGCAATTTTTATTAATTTAATGATATATTATAGAAGTATAATATTTGGGAAAAATAAGGTAAGTATGGATCGATCATGAATGGCATAGTATCGACGTCATGTACTTGTGAGATGACCATGAAGAAAGTTTTCAAGGTTCTAGGTGATCATAAATTAATGTCAAGTGACCACATATTGACGAAAATATAAATAACAACATTTGATCGAATATTTATAATACAACCAAAAAATTTCCTTGTGATGGAACTACAACACAAAGTAAATCAAGTGATTGAATGATGATTTTAAACAACCAAGGTAGACAGTAATAATAACTTCCACAGTTAGGTTAACCAAATAAATAATATCATTAGGCACATGAATAATGTTAATAAAGAATTCCTAGATTCGTAAAAGTACACCCATAAAAATCTTACCTATATAAAGTAAAATATACTTCAAGATGACATTGAATGACTATCATGCGTGACTGACCTACTATGCCTAATGTATAGATCTCCAATGTATGGATTCAACATTTAATGAACTCTATAAAATAAATTAATTCTTTTCATTCCAATGAACATTATCCTTAAATGGATAATTTTATAATATTTCACTTCAAATTAGTGTAATTCTAAATCTTCAAAAAATGTTTGGTGATCTTCTGATTTCAATAATACATTCATTTACTCTGAGATACTATATTTCTTATGAGCCATTTCAAAAACAAAGATGAATTAAAAATTAAAAAAACTACCTCCCACAGTCTGGCATACCTAACAATCAATCATGGATAATAAACTTGTTGATCAACCAAATTAAATTGGATATTGAGTTAATTTAACATCATGGGATTTCTTTTTCTCTCTCTCCCTCTATTTCTTTTATATAATGAGTTATACTTTAATTTCCTATACATTTACAAATTACTTATTTTTTATTATAAAATAGGAGTACTCAGATACTCATTCCTTTATTTATTCCATTTAGTTACCCCATATATAACTATATAACATGTTTGGTATATCCAAGATTTCATTACGTGAATTTGAATACATAAATCCTAATATAGGTTGTGCTTTTTTTATTATGTTAGATTATAATTTTATGGCAGTAGCTTACTGTCATGTGGATGGGAATGAGCTCTATATTTTATCTATCCTCTTGGTGAAATCTGGTCTGTTCTTAGTTTTTCATTTTGATGTCATGATTTATATTTACTAAAAAATAGATTTTAATTTATTTAAGTGTTTTTAAACTATGAATCTAAAATATATTTTAATAGTAAACATTTATAATTTATATATATACATTGATTAGTGTGAGTAATTTTGATTCAAAATATAAATGAATTTAAATTTGTAAAAACTAGATTTTGATCATGCATTTGAAACAATATTTCAGTATTTTAAATTATATATACCTACTAAAATTCCTAATGGGTCTAGTATTTTTAATTCAAGTGATTTAATGTTTTATTTTTAAAACATAAATTTCAATCTCGGAAACTAAAATTACCCACTTCTTGATCTTTCCACTAGGGCCAACTTGTACTAATGTCATATAAACATTTTTTTCATGATTTTGTCTTCCTTTCCTATCTATTAATACAAATAACTAATAAATTATGAACTATATTGATTAGTATCACTAAAAACATTACTAAAATAAGTCCATTATAAGTAATCTTGATTATGAAATTTTGTACTTACCCATTCACTCTTAAATCCATAAACCAATAGAGAAATAGCCTCTCATGGATAATGTAAAATAGTTTTTTAATGAATAAGACTTATTGAAGATAATAGATATAATAATGAATATAAATTAAATAAAAAATCACAACAGAATTTTCGAAAAACCTCACACAAGTAAGAAACTACAATCCAAAGAATATGTGGCACTACTTTTTTCACTGAGTGAATCTATTTTTACTTCACATATCATTCCTTTTTTATTCCAATTTTATCTTCAAATAATCATATATAATGTCTCCACATCATGATAAGTTAAAATAAACTCTTTTAAATAATCAATAACCTTAAGATAATTTTGGAATATAGCCATTATCACCACCACCATCACATCAATATATTATAACATGGAAAGTAACTATGTTATATTTAAATGTGTCACTTCCATTTTTATTATCTGGTTATTTTTTATTAACACCGCATAAAATAATCTATCTATATTTTATAGTTTATATATAAAGATTATAAATTGAAATTTATTGACAAAAAATGATACTTGTTTATTGTCACATGTCATTATTTTTTATTATATTCCTTAAAAATATTATAAACTTATCCAAATACAAAGTAATCCAAATTCTACATTAAATAACTAAAACCTCATAGACTTATATTACAATAATATCATTTAAAATTAAATATCAGTATAAAAAATATAAAAAATATTAGTTTACCATGTTACCTAAGCTTATAATGTTTCTTTCCCTCAGAAAAACAATCTAAATTTATCACATTAAATATATATTTTGATTAGGTAAAACTAAATAAATTAAATTCTACTAAACAAATAGTTTTTATATGTAAATTATCAAGTTAGCATAATCCTATCATATCATATTCCCAATTATTAAATTACTAAGATAACAATGCCTTGTGTTTTAATTCTATCTAATCTCTATTATGATTACTCATAATAACATACTCAACTCATTATACTGCTCAAATTTTTATATTTTCCCACTCCAATTGAAATGTAATAAATTACACTACACTATCCCTTTTTATTCTATGACATTTTCACACTTTTGTTCAATGGAATTAATATATTAAATAAACTACTCATTTACAAATAATACATTAGGAAACACATACCCACACTATTTTAAATAGTTTTAACATGTCCATTGGATGAATGAGATTAATCTTCCTTAGTCCTTTTATTTATTAGTGGTTAATGTTTTATGATATAATGTCCCTCATTTTTTAGTTGATTAATTTCCCCTTATTTTGTGTACGGAATTGATGTAATTTTAAAGGTGATAATGAAGGTATGATACAAAAAGTAGAAGGGGGAATATTGAATGCTTTTTTATTGTGAAATAACTAAATTCCAATAGCTTTATTCTCGATACCTAGTAATAATCAGAAAATATGGTCTATTTTTTTGAATCACTGAGTGATTACACAATGAATATTTATTTAATACCCATTATATCAAAAACCATATCATTACAGTTTTTGAAAATTTAGTTGAAATTTTATTTTTTACTCTCATGTAGTTTTCAATGGAAAAAGAGTAATTTATCATAATAGAAGACCTCAGATATGTTTTATGACCACTCCATTGGTCTCAGAATATAGTGTTTTCCATGGGATAGTAGTTTCGTGACATTTTTAGCAATTTGAATTTTCATGTAATATATATTATTTAATAATTTAAATATTAACTATTTTCACACATTTATTTAGTGATTTGTTATTTTTGGATCCATACATTGATATTCTAACTCCAAATTTGAGTCTATGATAGTGGGTTTTTCTTTGGTGATGTATACATCTCTATAGTCAATGAGGCTTGGCTTGGGCCCTCTATTCTTTTTCACTTTCATTTTCTTCTTTCCCCCCCCCCTTTCATTTCTCCTCTTCCCCTTTAATTTTATTAATATGAAGTTATAAACCCCATATCGGGTTTTCAAAATTGAGATAACAAAGAGATAGAGGGAGATCCAAACCATGTGAGGGAGCTCGTTCAACCGTAGAACAGGTTATGGCCACATCATGGAATGGATCTAATCATGAAGAATCACTGTTTTTATTCTCACAGATAGGTCATTTGTTTCATTTTTTAGAAAATATTAATATTTTAGTTGTTTTAATTTTTAAATATCCATTTTGATTCCTATTTTCCAAAAGAGGTTTGGTCTATATGATTTTTGGAAAGGATCTATGGTTTTTAGAATTTCAACTGGTTTTCTGTTTTGAAAAAACTAGTTACAAGGCATGTGATCTTGAGTAACATGTTGTGTGTTCATCCTTTTAATTTCATGGTAGAATATGTGGGTTACATGACATGTGTGTGATTTTCATAAGTCTTGTAGATCCACTTAAGGTTTAACTAGGGGCATAACTAAACACCCATTATAGGGGCACATAGTTGTGAAAAGTAAATGACAACATACCAAGGTAAGTACACGGTCATGGGCGTTATGGAACATATAGCCTAACCATGTCTAGGGTACATGGCTAGGTACATGGTTGGGAACCCCTTTTGGGGTACACATCATATTATTTGGAAGGTACATACCATTTTGGGCTAGGATACACGAACATGAAGGATTTTATGAGGTAAACATTGTTTGCTTGAGGTAGATGTCATGTACTCCTTTCTTACAGGTTTTTGGATATTATTTTACCCAAGTGATGGAATTGGACTTGTGAGTAGTCCTACTATGTGATTTACTAAAAAGATCACATTTTTGGAATCCATTCTTCATGGAGAGTCTATCTCAAAGCTGTTTTGGATTGTGTAAGGGTTATCCAGAAGATTCCATCATGGATATTATTAAAGAGTCCATCCAAGGGATAATTTTGTTGGAAGGCTAGGGTTGGAATTCTGATATTATTTCCCACCTTATATTAAGGATTCTTGGCGGGTTTAATCTGTGGTTATTTTGGATGGTTCCTAGAAGGATGGATAGTCTATTTTTATTGATTAGATCATTAAATATTATTTCTTGAGTTTTGGATAGGTAAGAGCCTTCTAGTTGGGTTGGAATTAAGGACGTTGGAAATGACTTGGTGTTTTTTAGTATATTATGATAAGAATTTGATAAAATTGAATAAGTAATTCCCATTAAAGTGAGATGTTTTTGATAATACATGGTGTTTCTAGTGGTTTATTGTGGTTCTCTATGTATTGGGAATGTCATGAGGTCTTCTTGTGCTAGAGAAGATCCTCATAGTGTATTTTCTTCATTATCTATATTAGAGGTCTATTAATGGTTCCTAATTTGTTTTTGACCCTATAAGGTTTAGTGATGGTATTGCAAATTCCTTTAATTCATATCTAAACTTAATTATTTTGTTTTGAGGTGTGGATTAGTTTCTTGATATAGTACCTAATCAATTATGAGATAAAAGAAGAGACCTTTGGGATATTACTAGATGGGGGTTGGCATTTAAATTACCTGCATTCTCTCATGTGGTGTTTGGTTACTATTAGAGGGGGTATGTGGTTCTAATATAAAATATGGATGATTATATCCCTCTAGATTATTTGATCACCCATGCTATGGCTTGTAGACCATGAACGCCATTATACTCTTAGGGTCTGATACTTTTTTGGGCCTGGTGTGGCATTAATAGACTTATATGTTAGTTATATACTATTTAGTAATGTATGAAATGTGGGACATGGTTACTTTCTTCTATGATTGATTAGAGTTAGATCCACTAGTACAGATCATACTACGAGAGTCATAAATCCTAGCAGATGTTTTTTGTTTTGGATACATAGGATACAATCCTTGAATTTTTCACTAATTATTTTCCATTATTTGGAATTTTCTATCTCCCACTTCATCTACATTATTATAATAATTTTGTTTTTAAGATATCCATTTTCTCTAATTCCTTTGGAATATTCCAGACAATTTTTAGATTTACCTCAGGTGTGAATCTTGAAACCGAGGATCAATTTTTTATTTTCTTTGCTCAATATTTTATGTTTTATTTCAATATACTATTTATTTTTATTCCAATATTTATTTTTACAATATTCTAGGAAAATCACATGTCGTGTCTACATGTTATCGCAGTAGATATTATTACCACCATCGAGGGATGCCTATTGAGATATATTTTTCACACCCTATATGTTAACCTATGTGTGCTTGCTGACCTTTCATATTCTTTCTGGTTGAGCACATGACACATGGAGGATGATGAAGTGGCCTAGTATTGGATGATAAAGTGGTGATATTAATGTGAATTCTATAGATTTTTTTGTAATAATAAAATATGCATATAGATTGGGTATGTTGTTCTCCTTAAAGTGTCAGTGGAGCCATATTTATTTATTTTCATTTATATTATTCTTTATATGTGGAATGAAAAGTGGGAAACCATTTTATGTATGTTTTTTATTCCCTTGAGTTTGTATTCAACATTCTAGTTTTTATAGAATCCATTTATTTTAGTTGTAAATTTTTTCATACACTGATGTTTATGTATATTGATATTTCTATATTACTCTATATTTGTATTGGATACTGATATGAGGAAAAATCTTCCTCATTATATACTTTTCAGAGATCACAGAATGTATATAACTTCTAGAATATAAGAAAGTCTGTTTGTGTAATTATTATGACCCATACAAGTGATAGGTTGGTTCAACAAAAAAAGTGTGAAAAAAATTATCAGTGGATTATTTTACTTTATTTTACTATTTTGTAAGTTAGTATAGAATATTTCTAGGTTTTTGTAAAAGCATGTGATGAAAATAAGACAAGTGTGTCCTGAACACTTGTTCTGATAAGAGGACTACGTTACCATTTTTATGATATTGTTGTCTTTTGGATTTTGTTGTTACAATTGTCTAATTTTCACAATAATGGATGCACATTTCTTTTTGAATATTATGATTTAAGGCTTTTTTTCACTTTTCCTAATGACAAGAGGAATGTGTTCTTGAATCATGATTATCACATTGAATCCTCAATATATAATCTTTTTTATGTGTTTTTTACTCATGATGAAGGTTCTTTTGTTTAATGTGCTTGAAATAACTTATATGGAGTTTCCTCATATAGATCCTTTGTGGTATTCTACTATAATGAACTATAGGTATTTTCATCTAATGAAATGATATATTGATCTATAATTAGAGGTATAGTCACATATTCATGGGATGCATGGAGACCCATTGTGGTTCTGTGTGGCCATTGGGTTCCTAATAATTGTTGGCCTATCAATGAAGGTAGGGACACCTAAAGAATTGTTTAGACCATTCTCAAATTTTCCAAATAATGTTCTCATTCTGAAGTGGTTCTCTTGTTATAAATAAGTCTTCATTGGGTTAGAAATATATATCATTGGGGGTGAATATGGATATGTAATTATACAAAGAGGGTAGGTTTGGATGGATGTTAATGTCTATAGATTTTTACATTCTGAATTATATTTTGGTGGTGTGGTTGGAGTGTGGATAAGAAATCCTAGTTTGAGATTGATGCAATTGTGGAGGGTGGCCGTGAGGTTGATCATCATTTGAGGGAGAATCCCTGTTTCTATAGATTATCATTCAGGGTGCTCCAGATTATTGGAAATGATAATTATAAGGAATATTGTTAGAGGATTTGGGCATGTTATCCTAGGTTTCTTCGGATTGTGTCAGAGTTTATGAGAGGATTATGAATAATCACTCAACCTTGAGGATAAGAGGGATGGAGAGTGAGGGATTTAGGATAAGGAATTGATTTTTTTTATGGAATCCTAGTAGTGGGAAGTGTACTATAGGCCATCGATTATTATGATCCATATTTTAAGTGGGTTCTTGAGCATAGGGATGACATTCCTCATATTATAGAAATTGGTGGCATTTGGTTTTTCAAGTTGGTGTTCTTGTGTGAGAGGGGTTTCCATGTGTAGTAATTACATTTGTTAGTGGATGGAGTGTGGGTCATAATATTTGGTGTCTAATAGAGGGGTCAAGATACTATTGCGGAGAGTATTTTAATGGAAGTGGAATATTGGAAGTTTTTAGAGGAGTTTTGGGTGTTGTGATTCCATTTGGTAGATGACCATGTTAGTATATGGATCGTTGGTGTTCAACATAAATATTGGTGTTCTATTGACCACAAAGGCTTATTGGAGGTGGGAAGTGATTATGTTGGGGATTTTTTCATGAAAAATATCATAATTGTTTGTGAAAAATAATAGTAAATTTTCATTATTTATCGTGTGTAGTTTTCAAATAAAAAAAGGATAATTTCATATATGTTGAGATTTCAAATAATTTTTTATAACAAACAACTGGTATTAAAATATTGTGTTTTCCCTAAGATAGGAATTTAGTGGAATTTTTTGTAGTTTGAATTTTCAATTAATATTTGATATTTAATTATTTAAATATTAATTATTCATGTTTATTCATTCAGTGATTTTTTAAAGCATCGTTTTTTTATTCTAACTTCATTGATTAGTCAATAACTATGTATTTAGGAAATACATTGAATCAACTCTCCATAGGTGTCGCGGTCAGGAATAGGCCCCTGATATTTTAGTTTTTCCATTTATCTTTTCACATTAACAAATTTGGATACATATATACCCTATCACCCATGTTCATTGTGATCATTTGAGATAGATGAGAGGGGGATCTAGTGGTATATTTAATTTTGAATCTCATTCGGGAATAGATAGTGTTGTGGGGGTGGTATGTCGTGGATCAGAGCTTTAAGCATCATCATTTTACTCCCTATGGTATTCCATTTTTTTATTTTTTTATATAAATCATCTTGATTAAGTTATTTTAATATTGTAATCCTGTCAATGGGATCTATCAGACCCTTTTAGGGTCGATCTATAGTTTTTTATGGGAATAATCGAGGGTTTTGGAGACTCATAAATGTTTTTTATTCAGGAAATATTTGTCACATCAAATATTATGGGATAGAATGGTTTAATCCATCATGATGGGTTGCCGTCATGAGATGTGAGGAATTTAATGGTACCATTGATTAGAGTTTAAGATATAACACCTTTCATATAAGGGAATTGATATATAATAAATTGTGTGTCATGATGCCACTAGAGGGTTTCCTTTTAATGATATTGTATCGATGATTTCTTGTACTAGGGGAATACCTGATCAATTTTTCGATTCTAACTATAGATCAGAGGACCATTGAAGGTGCCTCATGATATATTGACCCTAAGAGGGTTAGTGATGGTTTTTATAAAGGGTTAAATACTAGGAAAACCCCCATTTTGTTTCCAATGGTTATGTTGAGTTACTTAATATTACTCTTGTTTAAGGGATGGATGATATATGATCCCTTATAGTTATTCTAGTACCCAGTGTTGTTCCTAATATTGGTTATATTCTCTAATCTATTCACTAGTTGTTATGAAGAGGGTTTAGGGAAATAAAAGACAATATTGATGAGTTTACCCCTAGTTTAGTTGTTTTTTCTAGCTAGAGGTTGTAGACCAAAGATTTTATGCCACTTTCGGGGCTTGCAAGGTGTTTGGAGCTGGTTAGAGAGAATATCATGGATAGTTCAGTTATATCCTAATTTTTTTCACTAGAATTCTATGACATGGGAAGGTTCTCATAAGGTTAACAAGTGATTATATCTCCACTTAAGCTCATATTTTTGGAGTCAAAGATAATGGTATATGATAGTCATTGTTTTAGACTCCTAGTATGAGATCATAGGTTCTAAAATTCATGATTTCCTTTATTTAGGGATTTTGGATCTCCCTATTGATCTAGTAGGTGTGCCTGATGTTGTGGTTGGGTGAGCCATGATAAATAATTCTTAATGCTTAGGAGAGAGTGAGGGAATATTTACCTATTATACCATTATATTAGCTAAGGTCCATTGTTTTCTATTATTTATTCAACCTTTTTTTATTTTAGTAACTTATTTTTTTTATTATGGTAGTCTTTCTTCGTATATGCTAGGAATTACTCATGGTGCACGAACCTGGAATGACATCATATTTTTGGACCACAATTAGAGGTATACTAATGATATTTATTTCCCACATCATGTAAATTCACCTTGGTGTGCATCCTAAAAATAGGTCTATTATGGGACACATAGAGAAGTAGGAGGGGGATTGGGGTTTCATGAATTAAAGGGGATGCTCATGTGGATTTTTTGGATCATGTTCAACTATCGTATATACCATGTATATGGTTTATATTAGAACAATAATAGGGTATTGCATATTTATTTTTTGTTATTTTTGATTTCTATATGAGAAACGACATAATTAGTGCCCAATGTCTGTATGTTTTATAATTCACTGAGTCTATATTCCTCAATCCGTTTTTATAACATTCTTCTTTTTCATTTTTTTTATTTATGTTTGCTCTGATGTTTATAGATGATGATATGTTTGGTTTACTTTATACTACTATTTCACTCTCAAATGTGGAAATATTCTCCCCATTTTTACATTTATCTACCTTTTAACACATTGACATCCTTTTATGTATACATATGGCACACTTGGGGCCTTTTTTCAAGTCGGACTGTGTAACATGTCATGTCAACATGGGCGGGTTCGTTATATAGTAGAATCTTAAATATAATTCCATAAAATAAGGTAAATCATTTCTTCTAAAAATATTAATTTTATCTAACCCTTTTTTGGTTGATATTTCCATTTATTTCAACCATGACTTCTTCCATTATATGCACTCATGTTGTATTCTTCAACATCAAGGATACGTCTCTTTAATAATTTCTCGAATAACTTCTACGTTGTCAGAAGTGATCATCTTTAAAAAGGTATTTCTTGGTACTTCCCAAAATATCCATCTTTGAATTGTATTAAAATGATAATGATCTCGTATCTCAATTTGATACACACTAATATTTTATGATATATTTCTCATTAAGTAAATTTTATTTGTTCAATATATTAATTAACATGAATCACTGATCATTAACTAAACTACATTAAAGTAATATATTATTATTGTTATTTAATTTTATCTTTTATTTAATAATTTTTACATTTTTTTGTTTAATATTATTTTAATAAATTTTAAAAAAATATAAATTATTTATAAATTTATTAATTTATTAATTTTTCATAGAGGCATTATATGCTTCATTAATACATTTTACCTCCAAAATGGGATTTATTACTTTTTGTGAGAAAACAAGATAAATAATTTCTTCAAATTATAAAATGGTTATTTGAAAAAAATAACTTCAAATTAAAAATAATCATGTCATAATTATCTTTTAGTTAATTTTTTATAATTTTTAGAGAGGCAATATGTTTTGATGAACAGTGAAAGATACTAATATTTTTTTGAACCTCATTTTTTTAAAAACAATTTAACTTTCAATTTTTTTCAAATTTGTTTAAATTTTTTTGAATGTAAGACTATATCATTTATATTATTAATTATCAAATTATGTTCATTTGAATGAATTTATTTCTTTTTTGGTGTAAAAAATCTATTACCGAAGCATATTTGTTTTTCCAGAAATTTTAATCTCATCACATTTTGTAGGATTAATTTTAAATTAAATCATCCTAATTATTTGAAATGAATTTAATAAATTAGATTCAATAACTTTAATCAGTATAATTTATATTATTTAATAATTTCAACATAACCTTTTCATAATTAATAATAGAATCATTAAAAATATGTTGTTCCAGTTAAGGTAAAAAAGGATTTTCTGGGGGATAAAATATGAAATAATGGCATGTTTGTGAACTAAACTTTATAAATTATATTTCAAAAACATATTTAAACTTCATCATATCCTAACATAATACCTTATACCATAGGGAAACATATTTCTTAATTATGTCTTTATAAAATAGCAATCTTTTCAAAAATTCAATGTGTATCCTTTCACCCTCTTATAAAAAGATACCCTTCCTTTTTCTTATTTACATAACATTGTGACATGTATCTCAAAAACTCATAAAAAGTTATATTCTAAAATTAGATATCCTTTAATTATGGTATCTTTTATTCATAAAATAGAATTTCATGTTTCCTTAATAAATGATATAATGGAGTTCAACAAGATGAATAGTAATCATCCAACCAAGCCTCTTTCAAATTATTTCATCTCTTAAGTACTCTAAATACATGGTATTTTTCATAAAGTAATAGATGTAGTATCCTAAATAATCTAAATTATTAACATTATAATGGAACCAAATTTATTCACCATTCTTTTTCATCAAATTTTATGTGAATGTATCGTTTGTTCATATATGTGGACTACTGTCTCCACGTAGAGACACAATTCAATTTCAAACACCATCTTTCATGGATAGTAATTATAAAGGAATAAACATACTGAATAGGAATATAATATCCTACCATAATAAAAACTTAATTATTTCAATCATCCTTTACAATTTTTCATGATTTTTTCAAAAGAAATTGTTTTTATTAATATTTTGGAATGTTTTAGATTTTATATAATTATTTTCAAAATATAAACCGTATTTTTACCAAGAAATATTCCTGTGATATTTTAAAAATATATTCAGATATGTCAAAATCCTTTAATGAATATTATGATTTATTGGCGATATATTATAATTAAACCAGACAAATTATTACTCTAAATGGTTTATTATCAGTTTTTAGGGAAAGTGTTGACATTCTATTTCATATTTTTTCTAATACAAAGTGTAATTGATTCTTAAATAATATTGATTATATTGTACTATTTATTCATATAAGTAATTCATTGGGCTTCTTATGTGGATAATGGGTCCTGTAATTATAAATATCAATGACACATTCTTAAGTCTTATGAGAAGAAATATGTTGGGTATTCGGCTGAGGGATTACCCATTTATGTATGATTTATTGGTATTTTCCCTAAGTAGTAATTTTAATAATTCCATAATTATTCACTCCAAAAGTATGAAATATGTTATTTAAACCCAATTTATTATTTTAATGGTTATGTCATCTATGGATGAGTTTCTAGATAAGGTTTTTTAAATAATGAATTAATTGATCTTAATTTATTCTTTATATATTATCAATGCTATATTTATTATAGATTCTAATTTACACATTCCCTTACTGAGCATATGAGATCACCCTTTTATTATTTTTCAATTCCCAATTACTCTAAGAAGTGTACTATGAATTATATAAAATATCATTTTAGATAGGGTAATGTTTTAATCAAAGAAAATACAATTTTTTATTTTTTGTTTTACAATATAACGTGAGATACAATAATTTATATAGTTTACCAAGACATGTAAAATATTCAGTCTTTTAGGATACAATTTATATATCCTATTCAAATGTAATAAATTAACTATCAAATTTTGGATACTAGGGTTAGGGTATTTAATGTTTTCATCAAAGCAAGTTTAGTGAAAAAAATGGTAATTATATATATATAATCATAGATTAGATAACATAGCCCAATGAAAAATATTTATGATCTTTCTCTGTATATAATAACAACACTCTTCTGTGTTAAAGTATGGATTTTTTTGTTTTCCTAGAAAATTCATACATTTCTATTTATAATAGTTGGATGTGGTTTGGTGATAGATACATCTTGGGGTAATGACCTTGAAAAGGTTTGATCGACTATATATCAACCACAGTTATGATGTATGATTAATGGGAACTTACTATCCACTTTGTTTTAAACTCCACTGGGATATTCTTAGGTTAATTAATGTATTCTTTGCAACCTAGTATAAAATATTTAATTTTTTTATTATTATTTTAGAATGTTCCCAATGAAACGAAGAGTATGATTCAAATATTAGTTATTAATACATTTTTAAATCATGTTAACATTTTCACGACTTTCAAAATTTACATTATGTTTCATGATGTTATGATATGATCTAGTAATTGTAATCATTTAGAAATGGAACAAAATTTTAGGGATGGAAACTATTTAAATTCCCATAATCTATAGGCTTATTTTACACTGGGGAAATATAATGAATATAAAGATGGAGCTAAAACTTGAAAATTATAAATATATTGGGTTATATGACTTAGGGTTTGACCAATAACCTTACTTGTATAAAGAATCCAATAGATCAAAAATACTATTAGATAATGTTAGACCATTTCATTTCAAAATATCCTCCATAATTCACAATAACAAAAGATCCATTTTTTCTATGTAAGGTAATGTTTTGTTGAAATGATATTTTTTACTTTTGGAAGTAATTAAAGGGAGAAGTTTTTCATGTGATTTAGTCATGTCATGGTGATGAAGATAAATGGTTATTTTATATTCATAGCACTAATGATGAGAACAAAATAAAGAGCCTGAGTAGGATGTATTTCAAGGTAATTTTCATGGAAAATTATTTTCCTCGTGAGAAATGAGTGAATATGGATAGGTAATTCCAATGACTCAAAAAAGGAAGAGGAAAATATAGCTATGCAAGAATATAACTATAAATAGGTAAAAAGACATATTTCAAACTATATATTTAATATAAAGAGTTTGATTTCCCATTTCAATAATGACCCACAGCTAATATTTTGAAGTGAATAAGTCTCCCAAACACTCTCCTAATATGAGGATATAGTATTATGGGTGATCATGATAGAAAATGATTTATACAAGTCTTATGGATTCAATTGATAAATAGAGAGGAAATAGATGTTTGTGAAAATAATATATTTAAGGAATAAGATAAAGTGAAATTTTACAACATGCAATACTTGTGGATGGAAACACCATGGTAATCGTTCAAAGGAAAAATGAGTTTTCTAAATATGTGGTGAAAATGTTCATCATGGTCCTGAAAGAAATTATAATGTGGAAACCATATAAATAAAGTGATTTAACATTAGGGATAATGTAAACATTGATAAAAAATCTCCCAAAACTTCATGAAAACCAACCATATAAGAATACAATGCGAGAAATTCATGTTTTTTAAATTACAGTAACCAAATTGGAAGATCATAGTGACCTAGATAAAGGTAAACTTATTATATACCATATAATTGAAAATGTTCTATTTTGTTAAGGTAATAAAACCTCTTTTTATATATGAATTATTCTCTACATGTATCAAATCATTATCACAATAATAGGATGTTAATTTGGTAGGGAAAACATCTAAATGGCGAATGTCAACATTTCATTTTGAAACTGCTCTATAATAGAAGTTGCAGGATTTCAATTTTCATAAGTCTTTTAATTCTTCCTATAGTGTAATTTAATTTATCTTTTGGAATAGATTTCCTCACTCATTATATGTCTCATATTAATTCTCATAGATGTGAAGTTACATTCTATATTTTTAATCAGCCAAATATTTTCAATTAGTGTGAGGATGAACATAAAAACCTAATGGGAATTACATAAATCATATGGGTTTTCAACTTATTTATGAGGTCTATTCATCTCAAATTGTTGTTTAGAAACATAATATAGAATATTTTCCTATTATTTTTTAAAATTATGACTTATTTCTTGATGAAATAACTCGTATTCTACAAAATCATAAAGATGATTTTTTTAATTAAACTCCGTAATTATGCTACACTGATTACAAATGGTTCATTTTTAATTACCCCAATTGAGTTTCATGAATTGGAAATAAACTCCAAGAGAATATTGATAACAGATTCATATTACATAGTTATTTATAATGAGGAACATATGTTCTTTTTGATGAGAAGTAGGATGGATTGAATAAACTTGGAATTGATTAATAAGAAATTAATAGGATCTCTTATAAGAAAACGTATCAACTACCCTATATCTGATGTGATGTTTGATTAATAATATGGAGATCTATATTTTTTCAAGATTGATCATGATATAAATATCCCCAACTGTCTTTGAAGAATGAAGATGCACCCAAGAATACTTTTTGAACAGGGCATGGTCGTTATTATTTTTTGGCAACTCAATTTAGACTTACCAAATATAATTATATCATAATAAATTTAATAAATATATTTTTTATAGATTATTTTTATCAGTTGATGATAGTCATTATAAATTACATTTTAATATATTAAATGGGAAAGGAATATCATGAAGAACATTTTAAAATTTTGGTAGGAGAAGATGTATTCAAAATTTACCAAGTATGAATTTAGGTTGTAGATACCCTCATTCCTGGGTCATATAATCTCAATTGAGGATATATCAGTGAATATTTCTAAGGTATCTATTACTGATAAATGTACTAGTCCAATCATAATAATCGATATCCATATTTTTCTCAGATTATATGGATACTACTGAATCATTTTCAGATATTTATCGTGACTAACTAATTCACTCACTATTTTTACTCAAATTGGGCTTATGTTCTTATGTAATGATGAATGGGAAGAGAATTTCAAAGAATTAATTGAATGTTTGGTCAGTGTGCCCATGTTTACACAACACTATAGTAGAGAATGGTTTTTTATATATAATGATTCTTCAATTAAGGGGTTTGGATTCATCCTGATGTAGAATTACATGTCATGAATATAAAAAATTCATGAGTAAAATTAGTCAATTCGTGATTAGGAGTTGTAATTAGTAATAATTAAATTGAAATGTTGAGTCATTATCTATATGAAAAAAGGTGTGATATAATTACTAATCATTAATGTATAATTTATATATTCACTTGTAAATAGTTGAATATTCCTAAGATAATATGGTTGGTTTTGATCAAATATTATGAATTCTTAATACATTACCACCTTAGGAAAGAGAATAGGGTAGTTGAGTCACTGAGTCGAAAAGGGCATGGAAGATTTTTCAATATGAGGACTGAATGAGATATAGTAATTTTTTATTTTTAAAAATGGATATTGAAATCATAAAGAAAGGGTATATATTTTCTCTTACGTAAGTGAATGTTCAGTCATCTATCCATGAGAGTATTAAGAAGGTGAAGAATGAAGATGAAAAATTAAAAAAGAATGTGAGGAATATTCTTGAGTTGAACCCTGACAATACTAGAATGATATGGTTCAATAAACAAGTATGTGTCCCATAAATGACATGGTTAATGAATGATCCATTGGATGAAGGTAATAGTATGCAAATATTTATTCATCCTTCAAATTACAAAGATATTGAGTGATCTTAAAGAGTATTTTTTGTGTAATAAATTGTAAAAGGATATTGCATGGTATCAATCATGATTCATTCTATATTATTATGGTAAGAATTATATACATAATTCTTGTGGGGATATTACTACCCTTAATGTTACCAAATTGGAAATGAAAAAACATCAACTTGGACTCATCATACACCCGTAAACATCTGAAGGGAAAAATTATATATGGGTTATAGTCAATTGCCTTACAAAATACATTCATTTTATCTCCAGTATTGAACATTTAACTCTTGATAAACTTACTCAGTTATATATTTAGGAATTGATCATATTTCATGGAGTACCACTCTCAATTTCATTTAATCTGGATTCAAGGATTACCTCAATGTTTTAGATAAGTCTTTAGATGGTTTTGGATATATATTTGAGTTTTATAACTTCTTATCATCGTCAAAAATAATTTCAGTTTGAGAGGAATATTCAAACTTCATAAGGCATGTTAATATTTTAATTTATGGATTTCATAAGTGGTTGTTATGAACACCTCCATTTTGTGGAATTTTCGTAAAATAGTATCCTTCACTAAAGAATTCATTTGTATTCTTATAAATGACTCAATAGAAGGATGTGTATGACTCAAACCTTCAAGAATTAAGTTTGTTAAATGAAGTTTTTGGGTTTATATATTACCATGGAACTGGAATCAAATTTTAGAGTCATAAAATAACACATAAGGGATGCATAGAGTTGAAAAAAAAGTTATTCTTACAATCATCAGTAAAATATATAGTTTGGAGTTTGTGAAATGGTATTCCTATGAAAATCTTATTGGAAGTAGGTTATGAGAACTTCAAATAAATACATGTTATTCCCAAGATATACTAAGTCATTCTAAATTCTTTATGGAACGAGGACAATATCTTATTTAGTTGTTCTTCAATTGAATCTATATTAAGTTCATGATAATTTTAATGTATCTATATTCATTAAGTACATACATCATCCTTTACGTATACTAAACTAATATGTCAAACCATTGGATCAGGATCTCTCTTATGAGAAACAATATAATGATATTTTTTATCACTGATATAATGTGCTACAAAATAAGGCCACTCATATGGTAAATGTTTTGTGGTGGAACCACAAATTTGAGGAAGCTATATGGAAACGAATGATGTGATGAGGTACAAGTATCTTTAGTTGTTTATATCGGATTAACAAAATTTCAAGGGTGAAATTATTCTAAAGGGTTTATAATGTAACACCCCTATATTTTAGAATATATAACTATTAAAATAAATTTTATTTTTTTAATAGCTTTATTATCACGCAACACCAAGTATGAAGTGAACTATGTTACATTGTAAAAAAAGTATTATTTAAATTAGAATATCACAATTGAGTATTTTGATTGGTAATATGAACATGAGTAAGCACATTATGATAAATATAATGGAATTATATAATTCAAATATATTAATTTTTTATAAAGACCGTATTATCTTTAAAGATTCATTTATCAACACAAATGGTTTTTATTTATTTTTCATTGAATGTAATATAATATATTTCATCCAATTTTATAATGCGTATTTGATGAGAATGAACTTTTTTTTCAAATAATCATTTCAAAATAATTATACATATATGGGGATAATTTTCAAAAAATCTTGATTTTTTGATGAATAGTTAAACATACTGATTTTTATTGAAAACAATATTTTAATTTCAAGCATTAAAAAATTTATTTTGTTTTATAATGACTCAGATGTAAAATTAATTCATTTTAATTTTTAATAATCATATTGGGGACATTGAAATCATATTTATGTTTGTTTTTGGAATAAAATGTTTTTACACATAATATATATATTTTTTGAAATTGGAATTTCATCACATTTTTTTGTTTAATTTTAAATTAATTTTTCAATATCTTTTAATTTAATTTGTTTAAATGGATTTTTTATTATAAACTCATCATTGTTCACTATATATCCATAAAATGATATGTGAATGTATCACTTGTACATATGTGTGGAATACATCCTCCATGAAGGGATTAAATTAATTTTTTCATCACCATATTTCATTGATGGTCACTATTAAGATTTTGATGTTTATATATGATATTTATGATGAGAATATTATTCTATAATTATAATATCATATTTTCCTTCTTACCTTATTTTGAAAAATGATAATTACATGTGTGTACAAATATGGATTACCACCTCCATGAAGCGATGAGATCTGTTTTTCATTCTCACATTACATGGATGGTAATAAGGAAATATTTACTAAATTTATATGATATTTATGATATAATAATTATTCTACAATTTTTAATTATTATTTTAAATTGTTTATTTTTATCATTGGAAATTTGAAAATAATGTTTATTTGTACGTGTGACCTACATTCTCCATGAACATTGTAGAATATTTTTTATCTCTAAATATTATGGATGATCCAAAATTTGTATTTAATTAATATATATTTTAATTATATCATTGTTATAATTATTTATAATATTTAACCATTATGAACAAAAAATTATTGAAACTAGTTATTCAAAATTGGAAAGAAAAACAATAAAATAAACAATTCGAAATAGTGATTTTATTATAATGAAATATTAAAAACAGGTGTTGAAATAAAAAAATTGGACCATATATTATATAATAAGTATATATAATATTTTTTTATATAATAATTATAAATTTTAATTTAATATACCTAATGTTAAAAGAACTTTTGATGCAGTTGGTAATTGAGTTCATGGTTTATTTAACAATCTCATTTCCATTCAAGATTGTTTATGTCATTTGTGTAAATTGAAAGAATTATATTATACTTTTACCTTAAGGAATATATATTCTATTATAATCTAATTAATTATTAAAATGTCAAGTAATATTACAATTTTTCACCCTTTGGTACTTTAAATGATCGGGAAAATGTTTTTATGAAAAAAAACATTCTTTCCTCTCTAGTCAAGAAAGTTTTTATACCATGTCAAGGTTTGCTTTAAAAATATTTTCAATAATGTTTTAAATATTATAATATGATTTTTAAAGTATTTTTACCAAAAATTTACTTGATATAAAATAAATTCAATTAAATATAATTTTCATTTTCTAAATGATTTACTTTTGACTATTTACCATACATGTGAAAGTAATCTTGGTTTTAACATGCTAAGCATGAATAGAATTTCATAACACTAAAACCTCTCAATTATTTGAATAATAATTTATAGGATTACATAGTACATTACAAAAACTCTTTTTTCCTTCATATTTTGGAAAAGGTATTATTTTGAATAATTGATTTAAAAATGAAAAGTGTATTTCCGTCTTGAAATATTCTAGTGATCATTTAAATGTATTTTCATCTATATCAGAATGATTTGATGAATACTTTATTTTATGGAGTATATAATCTAATGAAATCATGTAACATATATATATATGGATGGTTTATGATCAATTTTCATGGGAAACTGTTTAACAATATATATGCTATTTTTCCCATATAGACTATAATTCATTGATAAGTCACATGGAATATCTTGTATTGTTTAATCATATATTAAATGTTTAGGAAATACAATGTGAATTGTGGGACCATGAATTATATAGTCCCTTTATGAATTTTTATATTTCATTTGGAAAAAGAGGATGGGTATTTAGAAGAGACCTGACACATTTAGGTAAAATGTGATGGAACGAGGCCTCGAATGTATGTTTAATATGTCTGGTATTATACACTACATTATTATGAATCAATTTGTTGAGTTGCATGAGATTATTCCAAAATTCCAATCATTCATGTATATTTTTCAAGATAATTTTATTATATATATAGAATTAATTCATCACCATTTATTCCATCCATATTATTATTGCTTTATATATTACATAAAATCTTCTACGTTATGTATTCTTTTACTATGCATCTGAGCTCCTACCTTTCTTCTGCTTCACTTCCACATAATTACAAGAAGTATATTAATGATTTAAAAATAAATTATAGAGAATATAATTTTATTCTCAATGGGAATTAAATTTTGAATTTAATATTTTCAAATGTAATGTGATATTCATGTATTTATTTAGTTTAAAAATACTACAAAACAATTTGATCTTTTTGGATGGGTTCACCTGCATCTAGTTCCAGTGTAAAAATCTAACCACAAAATTTGGTCCAATAGAGTTAGGGTACTTATACATGGTGTTAGATTACGTATAGTTGAAACCATGAGAACTAGATTTATAAAAACCGATATTAGAGACACATATCCCGATGCAAAATAGTATAGACAAGTTAATGTATAGAATAATATTACTATTTTTTATAATGTAGATATCATGTGGTTTTCTTATAAAGTACATAAATTTCTTTTTAATATAAGAATATTTGTTTTTGTTATAGATTCATCTTGGGGAAATGGCCACCAAATGGAGTTGGTTTATTATATTTCAACAATTATTTCAACTCTCAATAATTTGGCTCTTACAATGTAGCTATTTTGACACTATTGGGGTATATTCTTCGGTTAATTCACATTTTCATTAATATATATATATATATATAATATTTCACGTTGTTTTTATGATTTTAGAATTTTTCCAAAGAAACCATGAATTTTATTCCATGGTTAGTTATGAATATATTTTAAAATTATTTTAAGTGTTTCAAAAGTTTAAAAATTATACATTTTTATTCATAATGTTTTTATATGATATATTGTATGTAATTATTTTTAAACAGAGCCTAATTGAAGGAATTAAAATAATATTAATGCATATATCTATATATATAATTTACTCCAAGGAAAGATAACGAATATGAATATGGATATAGAACTCCGAAAATTATCACTATATTTTTTTTCTAACTTAGGTTTTTACCAATAACATTTCTTGTATTGATTAGTATAATGATTTTCAACACGGTGTAATAATGTTAGACAGTTTCAGGTGAAAATAACCTCCCATAGTAAATGGAACCACAATTCCACTTGTGGATGAGAAATGGATAATGTATATAGAAAATATATTTCATTATTTAGGATGTAATGAAAGGGAAAAAGTTATCATATATGTTTATCATATCATGAGAATGTTTATCGATGGTAGTTGTTGATTCATGACACTAAGGAAGGTAATTAAATAGTGAGAATGAAGGTAATGTATTTTAAGGAACCTTTCTGGGAAAACATTTTCCTCATGTACATTGAGTAAATTTAGAGAGATAATTACTAGGTTTAAGGCAAAAGGAAGAAGAAAAAATACCAATGTATAAAGCTAACATTATATGGTTAGAAAAAATATTGTGAACTATGTATGTAATCTAAAGAGTAATATTGATCATTGTTTTGATATGATAAATCCAATAATTTAATGGGAACTTGTCTCCCATACACTCTCATAATATAATGATATATTATTATGTGGGATCAGTATCGAGAATGAATTATCCATGTATTATGGCTTATAAGAAAAGAAATAGAGGAAAATGACAGTTGATAAAAAAATTTATAAGGGGAATAAGATATTTGGTAATTTTATAACATGTTAGAATTCAATAACAAAACATAATGGTAATTTATTATTCGGAAAAAGAGTTTGGTGAATGTGTGATAAAAATTTCATCATGATGATGAATTAAAGGGTAAGGGAGAAACCAACAAATTATAATTATTTTACTTAAGGGATATGAGAAACTATGTTAAAAAATTCCATAAATTTCATGGGAACATAAGAAAGCAGAAGAAAATGGGAGAAAACCAAGAATATGTAATTACTGGATCCAAAGTTGAAGTTCCTAGTGACATCGTGAATAATATACATATCCTCCACACTTGGTTTGATTTTTTTTAATTTGTTTAGGTTCTACACAAACATTTATATCTAAATAATTTTCTACTTGTATCTTATCACCACCATAAAAACACGACGTTGAGTTGTATTTGAAAACTCTTAATGGTATGATGACAACCTCTATGGCCTATATCTATTCTTAAAAATATGTTTGTGATAGTATTTATTATATAAATGATGTTATTTTACTTGTTAAATTTTATATAAATTTGGGCTTGTATTAGATCTCCCGATATAAATAATATATTATTCATCAAGGATGGGAAGTTATATTTATATTCCCAATAAATCAATTATTGTCTATTAGTTTCACGTTGAACCTGTACAACAATGAAAATTACTTATATCATATGGGTTTTTCTACTTATTTATAATGGTTATTTACCTTAAATGGCTGGGTATAAACTCAACATTAAAAATTTTCCTTATATTTATAAATTTTCTGATGTATATATTGAGTACTTTTCTAGTCTTCCACCAAATCATTAACTTGAGTTTTAAATAAAACTCATCCACTAAGATATGCCTATTTTGAAATACTCAATATTTAATGGTCCCATTTGAGTTATTGGAATTTAAGAAGAAACTAAAATAAAATATTAATAAGTGATTAATTTAGCTTAGTGATTCACCATGGGATGAAAAAGATCTTTATGGTATGAAGAAATATGGATCACTGTATATTTTCATTGATTATTAGTAACTTAATAACATCAATTTAATAATAAGTATCTAATACCCTATTTTGATGATCTATTGGATCAATTACATGGAGGTATATTTTTTCCAATATTGATCTATGATCTGGATATCACCAAATAAGGATCAATAAGCATGACATACCCAAGATAGCCATCCGTGTGAGGTATGGAAATTTAGAATTTATAGTAATTTCATCTTTAACTACCTATTCAATAGCTATATTTATGGATTTAATGAATAGGGTCTTTATAGATTACCATAATTAGTTGTTGAAAGTCTTTATAGATGATATTTTAATACATTTGAAATTAGGGGACAAGAAAGGGGAATATTTGATAATTATGTTAAATACCTTGATGGAGGAGAATTTGTATTCTGAATTTACCCTGTTTGAATTTTGGATTCAAAAAGTTTCATTATTGGATTATATAATCTCATGTGGTCGTCTATTAGTGGATCCTTTGATGATATATATTATTGAGCAATGGCTTAAATCACCCTTGATTACCAAGATCCATATTTTTATTTAGTTGGTTGTGTACTACTGAAGAGTTATTTGAAATTACTCATGGATACCTAATCCACTCACTATGTTGATATAATTGGGGATTAAGTTCATATGGATGGATGAATGTGAGGAGAATTTCAAAAAAACAGAAGAAATAGTTAGTCAACATGCATACAATTATACTACCTTGCAATGGATAAGGGTTTATGATCTATAATCATGAATCAAATAATGATTTGAGTTGTTCCCTAAGTTTAAATCACAAAGTTATAGTATATGACTCCCAAAAAATAAATAATCATGAGTAAAATTACACAACTCATGACTTTTAGCTGACAACGGTAATAATTGAATTAAATATATAGAGGAATTATCTATGTAGTGAATATTATGATATATAGAGTAATAATATATTCTTAAATTATATATTTACATTGATTTATTTTAAAATTACAAACATAATATGGTTGTTTTTATCCAAGATTGTGACTTCTTAATACATTACCACACTAGGAAGGTGAAAATGGTGGCTGAGTCTTTGAGTAAAAAATTCCATGATAGTTTTTCCATGATGAGTACTAAAATATGTCTAATATTTATGCATTTATAGAAAATTGATATTTAAATAATGAGGAAATGGGATATATATTTTCATACTTAGATAAAGGATCGTCCATCCACCCATTAGAATATTAAGAAGGTAAAAAAAGATGGTGTGAAATTACATAAGAGTGTGAGGAATGTTCTTGAGTTAAACCAAGATCATGTTAGAAGGATAATGTTTAGAAACCAATTATATATTCCATAAATACCATTGATGAAGAACGATCTATTGAATGAATCTAATAGCACATCATTATATATCCATCCTTGATGTATGAATATTTATAGAGATATAAAAGAGTATTTTTGGCAGAATAACATGAAAAGGGAGATTTTATACTATGTGTCCCAATTCATACTATATCAAAAACGTAATGTAACTGAAAAATTATAATGGGATGCTATACTCATTACTCGTACTAGAAATATAATGGGAAAATGTTACCATGGATTGCATCATCAGACACCCCAAAATTATGACAGGGAATAATGTTATATGGATTATAGTCGGTCACCTTACAAAATAAGTGAATTTTATTTCCAATTGAGAAAATTTATCTCTTGATAAACTTACTCAGTAATATAATAATAATTTTTATGATTTTATGGATAACCAATATTAATTTAATTTCATTAGGATATTAGTTTTACCTCGATGTTTTGGATAATACTTTTACCGGATCTAGATATATAGTTATGTTTTATTATTTCTTAACATTTTCAAAATGTTTTTCAATATAATAGGAATATTAAAAATATAGAATAAATGTTTATATAATTTTATATAGATTTTATAGGTGGCTGGGATAAAACATTCTATTGGAAAGATATTCTCAAAACAATAGTTTTTAATCATGTATTCACACAACTTCTTATGATTCCCTCTTTAACACCCACATATTTTATGAAATAAATTTTAGAATTAATTTAATATTTTGGATATTTTTTATTACACGCAGCAATAATATTATCTTGGGTTACATGTGACAATGATTTTGGATTGCTTATATGTAATACCCGACATATCATATATTACACATAACACTAAGATTAAAAGAATAATGACATATTATTAAAATATTATTATTCAATAGGATATTGTTACATAGAAAATAGATTGGGGGATATGAATAAAATTAATTAAATTATGAAAATATTGTGGACACATTAATATAAAATCAATTTATTATTGGACAATTAATTAAAATGAAAATAAAACCCATTTGCTATCAATAAGAAATATTTATCTAAAAACTATTTTTATCATTATAAGTGTGTTTATATAAATAAAAATTACAAACTAATTATTACTATATATTTCAATGAAATTTATATATTATACATTCAGTCAAAATTTTAAATTCATATTATCAGTTTTCTAGACAATAAATAAGAACAAATCCAATTTTACACTTTAAAAAATTATTTTTATAAATAGCAGTTTGGTATCTATTTGAGCATTTATAATAAAGGTAATTATAGAAACTTTTAGAATGTAAATTTTATAAAATAAAATCCACTTTTAAATCATAATTTTAATATTTTCATAGGTTGAGTTTTTTGTTAATTTGTGGAAATGTTTTATTTTTGATGAATATTGAAAAATAATGATTTTTTAGTGAAAAAAACCTTCTCATTTTTATAATTTATATTACTAAAATATATTTTAAATTTTTATTGTAGTAAAATTATTACAATTTTATATCAATAAATTCAATTTAGTTCATCATAATCAATTACATTTTTAATTTGGTTATAAAAACATTTAAATTGTTTGAATGTTTTCTCATTAAAAACTTTTTTTCTCATCACCTCTATTGGATTAATATTAAATTAATTCCTTCCAATTATGGGAATTTTATTTTGAAAAATATATTCCATGTTTGTAATAACATTAATAGGTATTATCTAAAAAGTTCAACATAATTTTTTACCAAATTGAATAGTGAATTGAGTAAACATTAATTATTGGCGGTAAAGTAAAAATTGGTTTATAGGGGGTGTTAATCTAAAAAGACAAGGGTTAAGATAACTATACAGCTGTCAAAATAATAATGGTGGGAAAATATTCAACCCTTCCTTTTATATGATTCTATAATGGCCTAATTAAGACCCTTGTGACATATGAAAAATGTCGGAACACTTATTTCTTTTCAAAAATATCACGTGTGTCCTCTCCACCACTTATAAATGGACACCTCTCTCATCTATTATTTATAACATCAAACATAATTGGATCAGATAATATTGTCCAATATAACGTCTAAAATTCCCTTCCCTAATCCTATAAGCCTTAGTTTTGGCATAAATCAATACAATGAAGGCTTTAACGCAAACCTAAAGAGAATACTTGAAAAAGAGATAACGTTCTTCAATGAGTATCATTATTTTATTTCTTTTACAACCATATTCAATTCCACTTATAACAAGATTATATATTAACCTCAGTAAAATACATATAATTATATTTTTTATGTTATGTTCATGATCAAAAACCACCACTACTTTCATAAAATGGGCTGTAAAATCATTGTTTGTGTGTACTGCAAACTACCGCCTCACGAACTGATATCATTCCTTTCTCTATTACCTCATATCCATTATGGAAATAAGGATGTATTTATTGTTTATATATTATATATATAATATTAATGATATAATTATTATTCTATAATTATTATATCATTCATACCTTTATAGACTTTTATGTGGGAATATGATAATGTCGCTTGTGTGTACAACAATCTTACACCTCCCAAATCAATATGATTCGTTCATACAATAAATGAATATTACTAAGGATGTTTTATAAAATTTGAAATATATGAAAAAAAGTTAATTTTAATGATATTAAATTTTATTTTATTTTATTTCTTTCAATTAGGAAATAAATTTTAAACCTGGTTCATGTCTACATGAGGCTTACCGTATCCATGAACGGTATATTATATTTACCATCCCTATATTTTAGGGATTACCATAAATACATATATACTGAATATATATGATATTTATATAATGGTTTAAATTCATGACATTGTGAAACTGTGATAATGTTAGGAGTACTAAAAAAATATCAAATCAAAGAAATTTGGAAAATAATGTTGTTATTTCACAATATGTGACTTTAACATGGTGTTTTTAATAAATGGGAAATAAAGGTCATAATAATACCATGTATTGTAGGATATATATGAATAATTTTCATTAATATATTTAAAATAGTCAAATATTTATCATACAAGTAGTTTTAATGAGTACAATAGATGTCAAGACATATGGTATGGGACATGTGTCTCAGTTTTTACATTTGTGAGACACTTGCAAGATTCATTACCTCCATCTTCAATGTGGTGCATATACAACACATGAATATATTTTTAAATTATTATCCTAAAAATTAAAAGGATTTATATATCTATTTAATTATCTCTATTTCTTGGGGTTTACGATTTAGATGTTACCAATGTGGTAATATATTTCCCCTTCGATTTTCTTTCACTGATACGTAGGTTATGTTATTCACCTATATTTTTTGACAATGTGTTTATATAACCCCTTTTAGATGTTATATCATTAATTTATTCATCCCTAGGATATTTTATGAATAATTTTATGTTATTCATTTTGGGGGCTTATGATTTAACATTATCAAAGTGGAAAATATTTTATGTTAAAATATTTTCATTTATAAGTATTGATTATGATTATATTTCTAACGATGAAATATTGAGATACATATCTGAATAGACTCATGATTTTTTATCTCATATGTTTATCCATGATGTTTTCAAGAAAAAAATCAATTTTTCTAGTCTATGTTACATAATATAATTGAGATAGTGTGTTTAATAAAATATGATATTATTTTTCTCTTCAGTCGGATAATATGTTTTCTTCGAAAACATGATTGCTACTAATTTATTCCTACTTTTTTTGTTACAAAACAATTATTTTAATAGAAATTATTACCCATGTTTTTCCTTTTTACAAAAATGCTTTCGAATGGAATGTTAATGTCATTTTCCAAACAATGCATGTTTAGATTTTACATAAAATGTAAAAATAATCATTATTATAAACATGAACAACATGAATACTACATACAATTTTCATGACTGCTTAATGATTTCAAGATTCCTTTACTTGTTTTTAATTTTAGTTTCCAATAAAATTTATTCCTTAATATTTCCCAAATTCTTAAATTTTATGTAAATAATTTCAATGTGAAATGGATTTTGAATGTTTGTTATGTTTTATTTTTTTCAAAGATGAAATAATATTGTAACACCTTGATATTTTTATGAGATATATTTTTTAAAAATATTTTTATTTCTTTGTTCCCTTGCATTACACGAAACACAGGATTATCATGCATTACCTGCAACAATGAGTTCCTATGAAACATCATTTTACTAATGTTGTTATTTAACCAAGACAATTATAAACTAGCCATTGGAATGGAATACATGAAAATGATTAACAAAATTATTAAAGTATGTTATATACACACACACACATATATATATATATACAACTCTTTTACCACTTAATAATCAATGAATATAAAATATTTAAAAAAAATTAAAAGGAATCATTTTTCTAATAAACTATTTAAATGTGTACAAGTGTGTTTTATACCAATAAATTAACTATCATCTATTGTTAGATTATATTAATGATATATATATATATAATATGAAATATAATTTTTAAAATTAATTTCATGTTCTTTTTAGACATGATATAAGAACAAATCAATTTTTACATATAAAAGAAGTATTTTTCTAAAAAAGATGTTTTCCCCCTTTTGGTTGCATACTTGTAAAAAATATTTTTTTGACACTTTTATAGATTATATTTGAAAAAAAAACTTCTTCTTTGTAATAGGTAAAAAAATGTTTCTTTGTGTGAACGTATAGTATTTTTCTAAAAAGTATCATGTTTTGAGGAATAATAAAAATATGGATTTTCTTTCAATCTTTTTTTTTATTTTGATGTCTTTAATGAAAAAATTATGTTCTCTATTAGCTCTAAATTTTACTTAATTAAATTTTATTTTAAATAATAATATTATGTTCTTTTGAATAAATTTTATAGACATATTTATTATTAAAAATTTATTGTTTTAATTGGGAGTTTCATAAAAAAACTATTTTTTATGATAGTTTACCACTTTTATTTTAAATTGAATTCAGCATCTTCAGAAATTTTTAATTTTGAAAATTGGATTCTAAATTTGGATTCCAAAGGAAAGAATTTAGTGAATAGTTCCCTTATATTTTTATCCTATATGAATAGAAACCATGGTAAATGTTGTTACCATAATAAAAGGAAAATTGGGTAATTTAAGTTATAAATAAAATGATAATTACTATAAAATGACTCTAACACATGAAAAAAAATTTATTTTATGGAGGTTATTAGTCCCTTACCACATAAGGATATATATTTAGTTTTTTAATGGACACTTTCCCATGAAAATAAATTATATATTATTTAAATCAAAGAAAGACACCAAATGACACATTATTTGTCTTCAATAACTATTAGGTGTCCACATAGAGATACAATGAGGTTATAAATGAATATGAAATATTATATTAATTTTAATTTTTTATTATTATGACAGTAATTTTTTTTAATTTTTTTCCAAATTAATAACCTATATTTATTTTTGCGACATTGATGCATTGCTTATGAAAGCTGATGAGAGATCAATAAAATGATTTAATTAAAGTTATAAGAACCATTAAATGGAAAAAAGAAAGGGATAATTATATTGTTCACATATATATAGACTGTAATCAATCAATGGTCGAATTAATGACCATTTGATGCCACATGGAAATGATTATGATATATATAATATTTTATATAATGTAATGTCAAAGATTTCACATTCATGTGTTTTATAAATATCACATTTTTAATATAGGGTTTTTAGAAGTTATATTCAACAATAATTTTTTTTGAAATATTAAGTATTTATATTCAAATAGTATTTTATGTATAAAATTTAGTGAATAAATAATTGCCTTAAATAATTATGCAATTATGATACAATAATTAGTCAACTATTGAAAACAATCTTTGAAATGATATTAAAATTATTTAAATAAATATAACTTAAATTTATTAATATGATCCTAGAATTTTATAAGTTCATATTACATATGAGGGGTATATTAAATGATTTATTTTAATTATATCTTTCTGTTTCAATTTCCTTAATGTCAAATTAATGAATACAATCAAAATTGACACTCAACATATTTTAGGAAAATGATATGTTATTAAATTATTTAAAAATATTAAAAAATATTCAAAAAATAAAAATTTATTATTTTATTATCTAAAATTTCATAAATTGACTATTTAAGTAATATTTTCAACATATAATTAAAAATTACAATTTTCTAATATTAATGAATTTTTTAACCTAGATAAATTTAACATGGGTTATCTAAACGTTAATCAAAATGATACGGTTTAAAATTATACTAAAATATGACTAAAATGCATTTTATGATGTGATTACCTTCCTATCCCAAATTATATTTGAATAAATTTTATTTTGGAGGTATTTGGATTGATATTTCATTTATTATAATTTATTATTTTGTGAAATTCCCAAAATTCCCCTCACTAACATTATAAAAGGAAACTTCCTCCCTTATCTCATTTCATGACATTGAGCCTTCTATCTCGACCAAAATCTTCCAAATTGACTTCTATACATACATATACACCTTATAGAGGCTATGGTGTTCTTAAAAGTCCAACTCTAGTGTCGTTAGAGGAGATCCAAATGAGCTATTTTGAAGAAGCGTTAATCGCTCTATCTGATCACTATTTTTTCTACTCTTATATACCTCCTCTAAATATATAATTCATCTCATAAAATAATAACCTAAAAATTCTAAATATTATTAAATTATATTATTATTATGAACACACCACTTTAAAACTCCTTTCCCATCGAATAAGAAATTAAAGTATCGCTCGTGGGTATATAAGTCTTACCATCTCCATGTAGAGGTACAATTCATTTTCGGCCACTACATTTTATGAGGGGAAATTTTGATGGGATTAATGTTTATATAAAATATTTATGACCTAAATATAACTCTATAATGAAATATACATATATAATATATTCCATATAATTTTTAACGTTCATTTTTTTTCAAGACATGATATAATAAAAAATCCAATTTTATGCAGAAAAGAATTATATTTCTAAAATGTATTTTTACCACAATTTGATGGTGCACTTGTTAAAAATCTAGTTTTGACAATTTTATTTATTATGAATTGAAATAATATATTTCTTATTTTTAAGTAGGATATAAAAGTTTTCTTTCAGTGATGTTTTTGCATTTTTTTAAGAAGTTTCATGTTTTGATGAGTAGATAAAATATTAATTTTTATTGAAAATTATATTTTATTTAAATTTCATTATAATGTAATTTTTATTGGATTAGTTTTAAATTATAATTAAATCATCTAGATTTAATTTAATAAAATTATTGTTTTTAATTTTTTTATATACTATTTAAATCTAAAAACATTTTTGGTTTTTATTCAGAATTTTCCAAAAAAAAATCTATTTTTCAAGGCAGTTTCCGAGTATTATTTTAAATTTAATTCGGAAACTTCTCTTTTATAATTATTAAAAATGGATTCAAATTTTGGATTCAGAAGGTCCAAATTTAGTGAATATTTTCCTTGTATTTTTTGCCAATATGAATAGTAACTGTTGTAAATTTTATTACCACGGTAAAGGGTAAATTGGTTATTTTACTTTTAAAATAAAATGATAAAGACTATAAAATGAGTCAAATATATGCCAATTTTTTTTGGATGATTTTGATTCCACCCTTAACACATAAGTATCGAAATTATGTTTTTTATGAACATTTTCCATTAAAATGACTTATATAATATTTAAATAAGAGAAAGACAAAAAATGTCACTATCATTGTCTTAAATGTCTCTTAAGTCTCCAAATCGGGAAGAAATTTTGTTATGAATGAATATAAAATATTATATAAAAATTAATTTATTTATTTTTATGTTTATAATTTATTTTTAATTTTTATATATAAAATATTTACCTTTAATTCTTATGCAATACTGATGGATTGATTCAACACGAAGATGAAAAATCCATAAAATGATTTGAATTAAAATTATAAGGACCATTATGAGATCAAAATACTTGAATAAATAATATTTGTTCAGTATATATCAACTACAATCATCTAAGGGTCTAATTAAGGGCCATTTGGAGACACATGGTAAATATAATGACATTTTTAATATTTTATAGAACATAAAGTCAAAGTTTTAAAATTATTGTTTTTAATAACTATAACATTGTTAATATAATGTTTTCCATAATTTATATTTGAATATTAATTTTTTAGGGAATTATAAATTATTTATATTGTCCATAGTAATTTATTTATAATTTTTAGGTAATAAATAATTATCTTAAATAATTACACAATTCTGATACAATAATTATTCAAATAATGAAAAAATTAAATAAAGGATATTAAAAATATTAAAATAATAATAAATAAAATTAATTAATGTTGTAAATGAATTTATAGGTGACTATGAAATTTTAGGGGTGTATTAGTGGGTTTTTAATTTTTCTTGTTATATATATTTTCTTAATGTTAATGTAATTAATAATATCAAAATTGACACTGAAGATATTTTATGAAAATGATATTTTAATAAATTATTTAAAAATCATCAAAATCATTATAAATAAAACTTTATTATTATAATTTCTAAAATGTATTAAATTGAAAATTTTTATACAATTTATAAAATATAAGTAAAAATTACATTACATTATTATTAAATGATTTTTAATCATAGTTAAAAGTAAAATGTGTTAATTACGGGTTAATAAAAATGATAAGGTTTAAAATTAAACCAATACAGGTATATAATCAATTGTATGATTTTATTACCACATTATCCCACAATATCTTAAAATAACATTTTATTGGTGGATATTTGGATTGATATTTTATTTATTATAAATTCATATTTTGAGAAATTTAGTAAATGCCTCTCACCTTAATTATAAACAAAACTTCATCCTGCATCTCATTTCATTACATTATGCATTCAACCTAAATAAAACTCTGGAAATAATCTCATCTACTTCCTTAGCCACATTCTATATGTTATTTTCATCACAAAATACCAATATTATAGTCCTTAGAGGATATAAATGGATTAGATTCAAAGAAGAAGTAATCACTCAAATAGATCACTCTCTTTTTCTACTCTTCTATGCCTCCTCTAAATCTATGATACATATCATAAAATAAAAACGTATTTATTATAAATATTCAGAAATTTTATTATGATTATGAACAAAATACCATACAAACCCTTTACCATCAAAAAACAAATGAAACTATCACTCGTGCGTACGTGCAACTTACTATCTCCACATAGAAATATAATTCATTTTCCACCAAAAACTTTTTTGAGTGGGAATTATAATGGTTTAAATGTTTATATATCCTATTCGTTGCAGAATTATACCTCCATAATTATTATATCATATCTACCATATTACCATATAATTTTTTAGGAAATGATAATGTCGCTCATGTGTACATATGATATATCATCCCCACGATGCGATGTGATTCTTTTTTCATCAACTATTTAAAAATATGGAATAAGGACTAATTTTATGAACATATATGATATATATAACATAAAAATGATTCTTTAATGATAATATATCATATAATTTTATTATTTATTATAACTAGAAATTTAAAACAATATTCACGTGTACGTACAACCAACCATCTACATGAATGGATTATTTTATTTTATATATAAAAATTTTATGAATCAAAATGAAAACATATATATGGAATATATATATGACATTTATTTCAGGAATATAATTCTTGAGATGATAAATACATGATCGATATTGGAGGACCAAGGATAACAAGTCAAAACATGAACAAAAAACAAAGCATGTTTTACCTGTAATATAGATTTTACAAAGAATTATTAATAATAGAATACTATAAATTCATATTTAAATCAAATATGGTATGAATAAGGTAATTTGATAGATTTATAATAATCATTTATTTATTATATAGTAAAATTTAATGTATATTAAAATATTTATGACTTAGGGTATGCGGATTTCTAGCCCCTCGTATATTTATGTGAGACTTATGCCATATTCACCACTCATTTCTTTTGTATGGTTTATATACTTCCAATGAAATTAATTTATGAGTATTATTATAAATATTATTGTATTTTTCAAATCCATATAATTTTTTTCTTTTACGGGGAAAAATATTCTACAAATTATAAAGTGGGAGCGATTAATTCCACAATCTCATTATTTTTTGTGATTGTTTACACATAAGTAACTTCTTGTAAATATTTATATTCCGTGTTAATTTTTCAGAATAGAATTCACAAAATATTTTTACTATTCATATAAAACTATTAAATGCATTCTTACCCATATATTAATTTTTACTAAATGGGTTTCAAGGAATCTTATTTTTGTTTTCATAATGATTTATTTTAGAAAGTTTCGAGAAAAAGTATGAGAGGAATGTTTTTATCTTATATATAATGAATAAAGTTTTATGCTTCCATGATGAATTCATTACCTAAATATTCCATTATAATATTTCAAGTGTATTTTCAATGAAAATGATTTCTTTTAGATTTTTGAGGTATTTTAAGTAAATAAAATGTTTTCATGGTTGAAATGATATTATCCTCATGAATTATTTTCAAGTGATATCTCAAACATATTTTACATATATGATAACATCATTTGATATTAATTAGGTTTTAATGGTTTTATTTCTCTAGTGTAATATCTCTATTATTCCCATGGTTGGTTAATTTTTTTGATGAAATGATATTTATGCAACCCATTTCTTTTCCATGGATTATGTTATGATAGAATGATGTTTCTGAACCTCATTTAATTTCATGGGTTCTAATATGATGGATGATTTATATTCTTTTGTAAAACAAATGTAAGGTTTTAATTATGGGATTGGATAACCTATATTTCCCTCCAATTCATTGGGTAATTATTTTAATCTCGTGAGATAAATATAAATGTAATAATAAATGTTCTCGTCATAGTAATGCAGGGATGATAACAGAAGTAAACCTAGTTCAATAACACATGAAAGGAATGGGGAGTTGAACTGGTTCAGTAATGGACTTTGTTTGCAATGATGGTATTTTTAGTGATCCTTGACTAATATGGGAATAGATTTTTATAGTTATGTGTATGCCACATTTTCATGTATTATGTTATTATCTCATGGAATATGATCTTTGATTATTTATGAAATTATATGATTTATTCCATGACATGATATCAATGTATTTGATATATAGGATATGTTTTTCATGTATTTTAAAAAAAACTCATTATTTTTTTTCAAATTTTATGTTTATGGAAATAATTTTTTTGGTTTGTTAAAATGTCATGAAATATGTTATTTAATGTTTTTTTTATTTATTTTCAATGTTCTATCATTGTTTAACCTTACTGAGAATCTGAAATCACCCATTTCATATGTTTATTTTACCATGTTATAAAGAATGGATTTAGGTTAGACTAATAAAGGGGAAGATCATTATTGTAAATTTTTAAGATCATTCGCCAAACTAGGTTTTTGTGTTTTATGCTTCCAAAGGCACTAAACTAACATGGTATTTGGGTATGTTTTGTGTAAAGTATGAAATCTTCTATAAAAAAATGACGTAATGTATATGTATGTAAATCATGGGTTATTATAGATAATTTCCTCAAGAAATTTTTAAAATGATTCTCAAAGAATACATTATTTGTTTTGAAGGAAATTTTTAATAAAAAGGATGTTCATTATGTTTTATATTTTAAAAATCTATTTCTAAATAAAATAAATTTTCCTCAAGAAATGTCACATGTAATCTTTAAAAATTATTTTCCATCTATGCTGATATTATTTAAGGTTACTTGTGATTTACATAGGATATAGTCCAATGAAATAATTCTAATTGTTTCTCTAATTTTTTTTAGTTTATGAAGAGAAGCCTCTTATGAAATTTGTTTCTCTTCGATGAGTTAAGCTAGGATGAAATGCTTATTAATCCCACTTATTTTTCAATGGATTATTCTTTGATGAAATATTGAAATTATTATGAAACCTTTTTATTTTCCACTTGTTATGTTATGACTAAATGTGTATGAAACTCATTTTCATGTGTTATGATATGATGACTATTTTAAGGTCTCATGGCACATGTATGTATGATTTTCCTTACCCCATGATTGTTATTTTATAACCAAGGATAGTTTCTATATTATAACCAAGGATGGTGGTGATGATATAAAAAAATATTAGAGGGACTTATACCTCTCTACAATTCATTTGGTAATGATTTATATCTCATGAGATAGAAAAAATTAAAATGGAGAGGGAACCCTATTTAATAAGACATTATTGGAATGTGGAGTGATCCTAGTTCAATATGTTACTTTCTCCACTATGATGGCCTTTAGGGTGAACTGTGAATACAATGATGGCTTGGATAGTAAAACCATTCCAATATGAATGTATTGGAAATGATCCTTTACTAATATGTAAATGATTTTCCTTTCTTATTTATATTCCACAAATCCATGTTTTAGTTCATTATTATGCTCTCATAGATCATGTTCAATGATTTTCTTGGGATTCATGTCATTTCCACATCCAATATTTATGTAATGAACTATTTTGAGGATCTATGACATATTGGGTATGTACATAGTATGTTATATTTATTATCACGTACAATTATGATTATCTTGTTATTTCATATGATCATATATTTTATATTTATTATTTTTACACAAACTGATCATCTGAGCTCACCCATTATTATGTTTCCTTTCTTCAGGATATGAATAATTGTTTTATATATGGTATATATTTAATGGGTACAAAATAATAATATATTTATATGAATCATTGAAGATCATTTACCATACTAGAATAATGTACCCCATGTTTCTCAAGTCACTAAACTATTATATTTCTCATGTGTGTGTTTCAATAATGTGATGAATATTCATCTAAAAAGATTTAATAACCATATATCAGATTTTGGGATCTCCATAGTTGGTATCATAGAAAATTTTCAGTTTTCCTTTGGAAAATAGGTTGATAAAACATTATTGAAATACCTTGAGATATTTATAAAGATATATCTTGGGATATCTCTAAGGACAATTCTGAGGATGCATTAAATTATAGGAAAATATCCTAAAATTTTGGTAAATCATAGTGTGAGTGGATTATATATAATTACATCTCTATATGGATACTAAAAGTGGATTTTTCACTAGAATAGATATACATATGGGTAATAACCCTAAAAACACCATATTTATATGGACTTGATCGAGAACTGGTGCACGACCAAGGGCCTTTCTGAAATCCAATTTTGACACTCTCGGGGTATATGATTTTGAAATTCATGAACTCTTTATGAATTATAATGAATGATTTAAAAAGATGATGCTTATGAAAGACAAAGGATAAACCTGTGGTGTCATAGTGAAAATAATGTGTCATGATGTTGACATCCTATAAGTGTTTTTTCTTGATTATGTGATTTTTAATATGACTAGCATTCATCACACTATGATTCTTGTTCTTAGTGAATTGTGGGAATTAAGTGGAAGTAGTCTTACATTTATTGTGATATAATATTTTATGATTAAAAGAGAAATGGGATGATGAATAGAGAAAAGTATTTTGGGATTAAAAATTTTAAATTTTTGTGGAAAATGATAAAAAATATGTACATTAAACAACATTTAGACTCACTAAATAAGAGAAGGAAAGTGTTGGATGAGAGTTTTGGAGATGATAACCAAGGAGGAATGAAGATCCAATTTTCTTATATCTCATGAATGTTGAGAGAAGAATGTATTTGAATGTCTCAAAGGGACAAGAATATATATTTGCTATAGAAAATATGCACACAAATAAAGTAATTTCAAAAGGAAAATTAAAAGTTTTATTATATTAATGGCTGGTAATATTGGTCCCCCTATGATTACACCATTTATTTAATTATTTAATTGTGGATATTATGGTCATTATAAAAATCAACATCTTAAGGGGAACGATTTTGAATAGAATCTGCAAGACTGTATGAGTAAAGTTTTCTTAGTTGATGATGAAGAGACTATGAATGACATATTAAAGGAAAGAGGTATTAAGAAATAAGATGATGATTCCATGTTTGTAGATTGATAAGGAATTGTTATGATTGATGTCTTTTTTAATGGTATTTAAGAGTTATGAAATATATAATGATTTTTAATATAATTTTTTCATTAAGGATTTGAAATAGTATGTTGAATGATACCAATGAACAAGAAAATTGATTTAATGGAATGATTATGTTTTATGTAAAACACGTGATTATGGGAAGGTAACCTGTAATATGTTCCTGATGTAGTGAAAGCAATGTCAGTTTGAATAAAGATATGTTGTTTACGAAGATAGTAAAATTGATTATACTAATTACCTAGTAATATATTAATGATTTGTATAAAAAGTGGTTTATGCTATCATGGATGGAGTTTACAATTTTTTTCGAATTGTTTAATATATCCAATAATCGGTTCTTTATGTAAGGAATAAATAAGTATGGGTATTATGTTAATTTAGGTTGTTACCATGATTTAATATAATAGAATATGAAGGGATTTACATGTTTGGTTGGTGAAAATTAAGAGCTATTTAATGTTTTTTGGGAATTAATGATAAGTTCATTATGGAAATTAAATGACCTTGTTTCTATAGTTTTGGTTTTTTAATATTTAAGAAGGGCCATAGGATTAACCATATATGAAATGGTTTATGTTGAACATCGAATGGGATTTTAGAGATTAATGTATTATTTCCTTAATATTGGATAACATGTTCTAACAATTTAGTTTTTCATAAAACTACATAAGGTAAGAATGAATTAACATTCTTTATATATATAATGATCCATTTGTGCCTTAGGATTAAAAAACAATTTACCATAATTTATTACAGTTTGTAATTAATTGGATATTGATCAAGTCACAAAAACATGATAATTTTTTAATTGTAACTTACCAACCTAGAATCCCCTAAACCATTGCCCTGATCTAGGTTGCCACAAGACCCCAATATCACATCCCCATACTACATAGGTTGTCGATAAGCAGCGATGGTATAATAGTTAAAATGGAGATACTATATCTTTTTTACAAGAGTAACCCACAACAGATAAAATATGAAATTAAGGAAACAATAAGCAATAAACTAGAAACTTTATTACCAACCATTTCCCAAATAGAGTGAAAACAATAACCAAATGGTTAATATTCCATTTTATGATAATAGTGTCAATAGAGATAGAAACAATAAATAAAGACAAATATATGAATCCCCAACAGCAGTTCTGATTCAAAGTCTTGATACTCATCCATGTACATACTCTTCCCAACTCATCTCCTTATCATATGGCCTTCACACTTATAATGACCTCTAATAATGAAATCTTCTTGGGTAACTAATTAAGGCTTGAGATAGGAGTGAGTACAACTCAGTAGTCCATCACCAATGGTGTCTACAAAATATAAAATCTAAATAGATAGTTTATACAAGGACTAAATAAATGATAAGGGAAGAAAGTTGACTTAAACATCATTTTTTAACAATAAACACTTTAAATATTTTAGCCTTTTAATCCATTTTCAACAAATGCTCCATGTGTTTCACATTTATATAATTTTCACAATGAACTAAGTCAGTCAATTACCATGCATAAGAGAGTAATTCAAGTTTTATTTCTCTCTAGGGATAAACATTTTATAAACAAACACATCACACTTACCTTGGATCCTTGATCTAGGTAGTCTCATTAAATGAAACCGTTAAGGAAATAGAGCCTTGGTCCCCTTCCCTAATGCACAAATTATAGAGGGAGAGTTTAAAGCCTCTGTCTAACATGAATCGTGGGCATAGATCCTCAAGTCCATTACCCCATAACTACCAAGCCATGTAATGATTCGTATTTATCATTTTACCACATATACCATATAAATAACCATAGAGAAATAATATTTATAACATTCACAATCCATATTCATTAAAAATATTAATTATCATCATTTTAACTGATCAGAACATTTAACATTTATTGATCATTTCCCACATAACTTATTAAATCTCTTCATACCTTAACCCATTATACATAATAAACAATTTTCATACATTGACCCATTTAACACATTCATCGATTCATATGCCTTAATCCATTAACACATTTCCATTAAAAGTTCATAAGACATTTGAAACATTCACATTAGTACATTTAACCATTTTTTCACATCATTCCCAACATTTCCCTATGCCATTATTAATGTCTAGACATGACCATCAATAATAAATTTTTAATTAAAGTTATAACATCATCGCTCTCATCATGGTCTATATTATATCACAACTCAACTCAAAGATAAACATTAGAAGTTTTGTGTCCAAGATTGTGGGAACACCCTATGGGTGGCCCTAAACGAGTCTAATCAACCTCAATGCATCCTATAAAGATCATGAATGGTTTAATTTATCATTTAGCCAATAATTTCACCAAAACTCACTAAATTCATCCAATAAAAAAATACAGCCTATAATGTAACTAAACATACACAAATAATTTACAAAACAATGGGAGATAACATTTATATCACCTACCTCAATTATGAAGACAATCAGTCGCTTAACCTTAGACTTTGATTTATATTAAACCACCCTTTGAAGCCCCACCCTAGGATCTACTGAAAAATAGGTTTAATGGATTCAAAAGAAAAATAATAAATCCATAAGCCCTAATTTGTAAAAGTAAATAAAGATGATTATTAGACTTATTCGATGCTTCGATCCACAACCAATGACACTCCAAACAGCCTAGATATTAAGGCAATCAACCCCTGGGAAGATTTGGGGGTTTTAGTTCATCACATGAGCCAGATGAGGAACAAGGGTGAAGAAAATCATGTGAAATAGTTAAAATCATTGTGGGTAAAATTCGTAAAAACCGACATTTATTGGGGAATATATTTTGAAAAACCATGTTACAACCATACACCAGCCTCTATCTAAGAGGGGTCCAAATCCCATGGTTAGTTGGGGATCCTACATGGTTTAAAAATCTGGGTGCTAACCATGCAGAATGCCTCTATCCGAGACTGCACAGTTTGACCTCCCATGGAACAGTTTGAATAATTGTGAACCACTCTTCCAAGATATCATGGTTTGGGCTCATTGTTACCTCTAACTACGAGCCAACCATTCAACTTTCATAGGATGGACAAAATACCCTTTTCATTCATGTCTCGAACCCCTGATACACCCTTGATCTTCCTCATTCACCTTTTAGAAATTCATTTTACCGATGTTAAGAGATTCAAACAAAAATTTATATAAGTAATCACCTCAATGAAGTCTAGGATTTAAAAACCTCTTCAGGTTATAACAGATCATCCTCGAGCTTCATTTCTAAGCATCAATGATCTTCCAATATAAAAAACATAGGTCCATTAATCCCTCACATTTTTTCCCTCTCCAATGTTTCTTCCTAAACATTATAATGTTTCCATAACATCCAAACCAAGGGAAGATGCTTTCCCTATAATACATTCTCAAAACCATCCACAATTCGAAACGGATACTCCTCAAAGAACGCATCATCCTCAAGGTCAACATCATCTAAACCAATCACATGGGATGGTATGAGGTTATATTATTGAGGCTTTGACACATGAAAAACATTATTCTTACCTCAATACCACTATGGAAGTTCCAATCTATAATCCACAAGTCTGATCCTCTCAATAATCTCAAATGGACCAACATACCTACCTGCCAAATTAACCTTCTTTCGAATTCAAAGGTGAACTAAACTTGGAGACACCTAAATAAACACATGATAAACCATCATAAACTCAATAGGTTGGAATTTCTAATCCTCATACTACTTCTTCCTACTCTGATCCATTTATATACATTTCTAATAAACTAAATTTTTTTAGCGTCTCTTGTAACGCCCCGACCCCAGCTACCCAGAGTCGGTGCATTACTTCGTAACATTGGCATGATCACAAAAGATCAAGTCTCGAAAGACCGATTAGTTTAGTAGCCTTGGAAACACTAGATACATTTGTAAACGTTACATTACATCATAAAGTAAACCAAAACAACAACAGCATATTGTCTTCATATCCCCTCAGACTATCCCTGCAGGTCATTCATAATATACTTCTTCAAATCCTGGAAAACATTAAAACATTGAAAGGGGTGAGCTCAGATGCTCAGTAAGGATAACAATATTGCGGAAGCTTTCATAAATAAACATTAACATTTAAGGCAATGTATAACTAAAACAAAAGCCTTTTAAACTTGAACTTCAACATAATATGGCAAAAGTAAAATGAGATAATGCCATTCACTTCTTCACATGGATATTCTACTGGCCGAATAATCACATGCAATATCAATAACCACTTTCATAATGAGGGAATGTATAATGCCGGACACTCTGAAAAATTTTGTCAAGGCCTCGGCCAAGACATCTAAAATGATTAAGGCCTCGGCCAAAACCATAAATCAAATTGGGAAAGGGCCTCGGCCAATTCCACGTCTAGTTGTCTCATGAGACCTACCGATGCATCGAGGAGCTATAGCGGGCTCCACCCGTCACATATTAAGTCCAATACATTCCTCATATGAATAGGTTTAAACATATCATAAACCATAACATAATCGTATCACATAAAACATTCATAAAGGAAACATAACATTTCCACATTTCAATCACAAGATATCAATACAACACATTGATATAATAAAAACGCTTTCAAAACCATTTTCAATACCAAAATAAAAGAATGTTAAAACTTTGTATTTATTTTTCATTAAAAAAGAAAATGATGGCTTGTAGAGGAAGCCGAAACTCAAATAATGGTCACGGCGGCGGAGAAGTCGTTGTCGCCGCATAAGTACGGAAAGAAAAACATTCCCTTTTGTCGTTTAGCAAAACGCTTCGTATAAAAAAGATTCCTTTTGAATAAACGTAAAAGTCAAAGGGGTTTATACATCGTATAAAAGAAGGTTGTGTATAAAACCAAATATGCCTCAATGAAAGGAGATTGAGACGAAGTCCTTAAAAAGATCATTTTTAAAATAAAATAGATCTATTATGTGTATTCACTATAGGTACACATAAATAAAGTAAAAATACAAAATAGGACATAATAACATCATGACATAATTTGAAAGTAGGAGATTAACCCAAAGAATGGAAGTTGGGTTAAGAAATTCCCTTACCTCGTGTCTGACTTGACTCAACCGTTCTTTAACCTCCTGAATAATAAACTAGAGTTAATATATACCTTATTAAGAACCATTTTTAATTTCATTATCCTTATTATATCACTTATTACAATGATATGAACATTATGTAATTATTTAAGTTAATAACGGTCGTTTTGTCGATCTTTGGTACTTGAGTCAACAATAAGCTTCTTATAATTACAAGTTGTTTATGTGGTGAAATATCCATTATATCCAGAATTATATTCATGATTTAGATGTCATATATATCTTATATATCCAGTATATACATTCATTTATAATATTACGTAACATTTAGAGGTAAGAAATGAAATGCACCGTTCATGGAGACGGTAAGCCGTACGTACGCATGAACGCTACTTTCATTTGAATTTCATATTTAATGGAACTAAATCATAATGATATAAATGTATAATATAATTCCAGTATAATATAGTGTATAATACCATTTACTCCATCCTTTATACATCCCACATATGGCATTAACGATTCAAATCACTTTGAGGGGGCGGTAGTCCGCACTTCCTAAAATGAAGATATCGTGTATACCCATAATGGAAGCCATAAAGGTAAGACACAAATGAAAAATAAAGAAGCATAAGTAAAACATAAACACATTATATATCATATATAAATATAGTGACATCTTAATGGACACCTTTGAAGGTGTTATATGAGTGTTGAACAATCATCGTTTCGTGAGGCAGAAATTCTCCATCCACAGAAACCGTATGTTCTTTAACCATTAGATGTAGGTGTTTGTAAGTGTAGCTCGAATCCTTCTTATAACAACATCCTAGTATATTGAGGATACTGGTGTTGTTACAAAATAAATGAATAAAAAGAGTTTAGGGGGTTGGAGAAGAAAAATAAACCAAAACAACATTAGAGAAGACATTACCTCAAAATCGGGTAACTCTTTTTGATTTGAGTCAAAGGCTTCCTTGGGAAGAGTTCTGCCCAAAGTGAGGATTCTAGGAGTAATAGGGGGAAGTTGGGAGAGTATTTGGGCAGAGGTTGGCCGAGCCAAATGGCTTGAAAGTGTAAATGAGGTGGGAGAGGTGGGGGCCTTTTATAAGTGGAGAGGAGGGGCACTTTTGGAAAGATTGAAATGTTACATTATTTCACAATGCTTTTCGGATTCTAAAGGTCCCACACTTATATAATTCGAGGGTAAGGTGATAAGGGTTCGAAATCTCCTCATCCAATTGGCTTTGGACAAGTGTAAGCCTTGGATTTTGCATTATCTTCCCATTTTATTTAAATCGTTAAATAATGAGGTCATCACTGCATCATCATGATGTCATAAATAATTTAATTTATTTAATGTCTAAAAATTATAAGAAAACTACTATGATGTAGGAAATCTTTTTAGCTTTCTAATGAATATTTATAGTCAAAATTTGGACTTTTGTAACCCCACTTAAAAACTATTTTAGTAAAACAACTCATGTTTGTGTCAATTTAATTTTAACATTAAATAAATATATATTAATGTCATTTTCCAACTAAAGTGGCTCCATGGAGTCCCCAAGTTGACCCATGGGTTGTCTTGGTCGGCCATGACTCATCCAATAGGAGTAGGACAAGTGTCAAGCTCATATAATATTATCAAAACATTGTTTTTACCTTAAACTACACTAATTACCTCTAATCGCGATTAAGAACTTAAAAGTTACTATTCACCAAAAAATTATTTTAATCTAATTGAACCACATTTTACTTCTTAATGACAACCATGTATGTCGGATTTTTGAAAATCAAATCACAGAAGTGGTAATATTTCATTTTAACGAAAAATCAGTTTTTAACAACCACTTAGTGGTTTCACTATTCATCAAAAATTGAAGTTTTTCAGAATAAAGCCAAAATTTCACCCTAAGCTATAATTGATATTACGAATTCAAAAATGATTTCTATTTTACAAAATTCCAAACATATTAGTTGCATTAATTAATTTTATAATTAATTCCCGCTGTCACAACAAATAGCGTGTTTTTAAGAAACAATTTATATCAAAAGATTGGCAATTGTTTATGTCCAATTTCAATGTTAAATTAATTCTAATGACCACCATTGGATAAAATGGTAAAAATATATTCTAATTATACTCTAAAACCACTCAATAGTATAATTTATCACTATGAATTATTTTGATTAAAAAAGTTGTTTTAAGTATTTTTCACTATTCATAAAAATATTGAAGTTCTCAGAAAATTACAAAAAATTCAACATAGGCTAATTTCAATATTAGGAATACAAAAATGAAGTCCATTTTGAAATATAAAATTTCTATAATTTTAAAAAGTGGTTATTACTATTCATAACGGCTACTTTGATTTTTCGCGATGTTTTAGAACTCGAAGTTGCGTACAATGCAAGCTATTGTATTATTGAATGAGAAGCGTATCGTGGAAGCTCGGGGTGTTACATTCTCCCCTCCTTCAATAAATTGCGTCCTCGCAATTTGAAATTTTTCTTGGAAAATAAAAGGTTGAAAAGAGAAAATACCTTTGAGGATAACCCACATCGGAAATAAGGTTAATAAATATATAACATTAAAAGAAAGCAAGATAAGTACAAAGGTCACCCGATATAGCCCATTCTAGGATTCTATGAAAATATGGATATGGAAGAAAAACAAACCATCAAGGTCTGATGGAGAGTTATAGAAAACAGGATTAGGAGAAAGTTTAACCATAAGAAAATCACAAACTTGTGATTGGTTAAACGGTCATTGAATCCCCAGTTGGAAAAGTTAACCGACAACATTTTTGTTTTAAGTTACCTTTTATAATGTTGAGGAATTTATTTATGAGATTTACTAAGAACGTAAGGGAATATACATACTTGTTATGTATACTTTCATTCGTTAATAAATTTTTACCACAAACCCAACTTTTACTCCAAATGGTAACAGAACTCAAAAATATTCTATTTATCCTAATTGTATAAGGTTCAAAATGTTAACACATACCATTTAGATTAGTAAAACTATTTTGTAATAACCAGGGACTTCCTGTAGGCTAGTGGTAGGAAATAAAGGCTTGTCGCACTATGGTTGTGGGTTCGATTCCTGCAGCTTTGTCCGACGCGACGGGTTATTCCCCACCCTGCAGGTTGTCCTTTTCCTAAAAATATAGTACTATACTATTCCAAAAATAATCTTCATAAATTTTTTAACCTTAAAAAATACTATCCAAATTTCAACTTAATCCACTCCAACCTTTATAGTTATCCAAAATACCTTCATCCAGACTTTCTCTAAAAGGTCTCTAAATTCCAAAATCAATTGTAACATCAGATTCCCCAAACAAAGAAAAGTTTCTATTATTGTCACATACTAAAAATATGATTACCTTAATCATATTAAAACCATACTGAAATTAACAAGTACTGCAGTACAATCCTTATATATATATTACATTATTCTTATAACCAGAATATAATCCTTGAGTCCAAAAGCACCAATACATTAGTTATTCTGCTTCAACTGTAGTAACAGCATAAGATTGTCCTTGATCCCTTGGCCTTTTCTGAGGTAAGTTTCCCTGACGCTTAGGACATTCATTTGCATAATGACCCATTTCTCTACAATTGTAGCATTCAACTTTGACAGCCTCTTTCTTTCCCTTGCAATCACGAGCCTGGTGACCCTTTTCTCCACATTTATAACAAACTCCCATTCCTTTTAGGCAAGTACCAGGGTGATTCTTCCCACAATTATCACATATTGGAAAAACCTTCTTTCCCTTTTTCCCTTTATCTGTCTCTTGTTCCACCGTTCTCTTCTTCTCTTGCTTTACTTTGTTGTCATAAGACTTAGAGAATTCCTTTTCTGTCTTGATAGCACACGAGACAATATCTTCGTATGATGAGAAGGATTGTGATACCAAAGCTCGACGGAGAAATGGTTTTAACCCATCAAAGAAACGATCAATCTTACTCCTTGGGTTACGTATATAATCGGCAGCATGCCTCGCTAACCTTGTAAAGTTAGCCTCATACTTTGCGACATTCTCATCCTCCTTCTGCCTCAGACTCAAAAATTTCCTTTCCATATCTGCTCGATGGTCACGAGGAAAGTATTTTTCTAAGAAAAGATCTTTGAACTCCCTCCATTCCATATTCGATACGTCATCATCTTCCTTTGTGTTTTGAATCAGCGACCACCACTGATCGGCATCTCCAGTGAGGCGGTAAACTGCCATGACAACCTTCTCCCTTTCACTACTCCCCAAGGCATGGAATATTTTCTCTAAGGAATTTATCCATTGCTCAGCTACTATAGGATTTATACTCCCATTGAAGGTTGGTGGTTGTTGCCTCATGAAGCGGTCTAACATTGATCCTCCACGTTGCGGATCAGGGTGCTCCATACGAGTAAGGTTATTATTCATAACCTGAGTGAGTTGTCCCAGTATGGTAATAAGTTGATCAGCACCAGTTGTATCTCCAGATACACAATAATTATCTTCATCAGGAGGGAAATCCCTACACGGAGTTCGTGCATTGATACGGTTTCCATTCCTTCTACTAGGCGCCATTTCTAAACAATGGCATAAACTAGATTAGTTTATGAATCAAAATACATAATTCCATACTTGTAAAACACTTTACATAAATTGAACTATTTATGGATATAATCCATAATCATAAAAAGAAATGTTTTCTTTGAGGAAGTATATACTCATAACCCTTCATAGTGGTTTGTAAATAAAATGAGAATTATCCTAAGCATATCCCCCGGGAGTGTCGTAACCAAGAGTGCAGCAAGGCCCGTTGTTGTGCACCAGTTCCCGTTCGAGTCTAGCTCAAAGCGGTGTTTTCGGGTTTTACCCCTAGGTACATCTGTGCCAGAGCCGCCTCTACCTGCTCGTATCCAGACAGGGATGTATTTCTCGGAAAACTCATAACATCTCTATAATACCAAAATTCTAGGAAGTTATTCTATACTAATCCTCAAAGTCTATCTTTGGGCTATGTGCTCTAATCAGAGTTTATCTAAATCTAGCTTCCAAGGTTAGTACTAAACTGCCTCTGATACCAACTGTAACGCCCCGACCCCAGCTACCCAGAGTCGGTGCATTACTTCGTAACATTGGCATGATCACAAAAGATCAAGTCTCGAAAGACCGATTAGTTTAGTAGCCTTGGAAACACTAGATACATTTGTAAACGTTACATTACATCATAAAGTAAACCAAAACAACAACAACATATTGTCTTCATATCCCCTCAGACTATCCCTGCAGGTCATTCATAATATACTTCTTCAAATCCTGGAAAACATTAAAACATTGAAAGGGGTGAGCTCAGATGCTCAGTAAGGATAACAATATTGCGGAAGCTTTCATAAATAAACATTAACATTTAAGGCAATGTATAACTAAAACAAAAGCCTTTTAAACTTGAACTTCAACATAATATGGCAAAAGTAAAATGAGATAATGCCATTCACTTCTTCACATGGATATTCTACTGGCCGAATAATCACATGCAATATCAATAACCACTTTCATAATGAGGGAATGTATAATGCCGGACACTCTGAAAAATTTTGTCAAGGCCTCGGCCAAGACATCTAAAATGATTAAGGCCTCGGCCAAAACCATAAATCAAATTGGGAAAGGGCCTCGGCCAATTCCACGTCTAGTTGTCTCATGAGACCTACCGATGCATCGAGGAGCTATAGCGGGCTCCACCCGTCACATATTAAGTCCAATACATTCCTCATATGAATAGGTTTAAACATATCATAAACCATAACATAATCGTATCACATAAAACATGCATAAAGGAAACATAACATTTCCACATTTCAATCACAAGATATCAATACAACACATTGATATAATAAAAACGCTTTCAAAACCATTTTCAATACCAAAATAAAAGAATGTTAAAACTTTGTATTTATTTTTCATTAAAAAAGAAAATGATGGCTTGTAGAGGAAGCCGAAACTCAAATAATGGTCACGGCGGCGGAGAAGTCGTTGTCGCCGCATAAGTACGGAAAGAAAAACATTCCCTTTTGTCGTTTAGCAAAACGCTTCGTATAAAAAAGATTCCTTTTGAATAAACGTAAAAGTCAAAGGGGTTTATACATCGTATAAAAGAAGGTTGTGTATAAAACCAAATATGCCTCAATGAAAGGAGATTGAGACGAAGTCCTTAAAAAGATCATTTTTAAAATAAAATAGATCTATTATGTGTATTCACTATAGGTACACATAAATAAAGTAAAAATACAAAATAGTACATAATAACATCATGACATAATTTGAAAGTAGGAGATTAACCCAAAGAATGGAAGTTGGGTTAAGAAATTCCCTTACCTCGTGTCTGACTTGACTCAACCATTCTTTAACCTCCTGAATAATAAACTAGAGTTAATATATACCTTATTAAGAACCATTTTTAATTTCATTATCCTTATTATATCACTTATTACAATGATATGAACATTATGTAATTATTTAAGTTAATAACGGTCGTTTTGTCGATCTTTGGTACTTGAGTCAACAATAAGCTTCTTATAATTACAAGTTGTTTATGTGGTGAAATATCCATTATATCCAGAATTATATTCATGATTTAGATGTCATATATATCTTATATATCCAGTATATACATTCATTTATAATATTACGTAACATTTAGAGGTAAGAAATGAAATGCACCGTTCATGGAGACGGTAAGCCGTACGTACGCATGAACGCTACTTTCATTTGAATTTCATATTTAATGGAACTAAATCATAATGATATAAATGTATAATATAATTCCAGTATAATATAGTGTATAATACCATTTACTCCATCCTTTATACATCCCACATATGGCATTAACGATTCAAATCACTTTGAGGGGGCGGTAGTCCGCACTTCCTAAAATGACGATATCGCGTATACCCATAATGGAAGCCATAAAGGTAAGACACAAATGAAAAATAAAGAAGCATAAGTAAAACATAAACACATTATATATCATATATAAATATAGTGACATCTTAATGGCCACCTTTGAAGGTGTTATATGAGTGTTGAACAATCATCGTTTCGTGAGGCAGAAATTCTCCATCCACAGAAACCGTATGTTCTTTAACCATTAGATGTAGGTGTGTGTAAGTGTAGCTAGAATCCTTCTTATAACAACATCCTAGTATATTGAGGATACTGGTGTTGTTACAAAAGAAATGAATAAAAAGAGTTTAGGGGGTTGGAGAAGAAAAATAAACCAAAACAACATTAGAGAATACATTACCTCAAAATCGGGTAACTCTTTTTGATTTGAGCCAAAGGCTTCCTTGGGAAGAGTTCTGCCCAAAGTGAGGATTCTAGGAGTAAGAGGGGGAAGTTGGGAGAGTATTTGGGCAGAGGTTGGCCGAGCCAAATGGCTTGAAAGTGTAAATGAGGTGGGAGAGGTGGGGGCCTTTTATAAGTGGAGAGGAGGGTCACTTTTGGAAAGATTGAAATGTTACATTATTTCACAATGCTTTTCGGATTCTAAAGGTCCCACACTTATATAATTCGAGTATAAGGTGATAAGGGTTCGAAATATCCTCATCCAATTGGCTTTGGACAAGTGTAAGCCTTGGATTTTGCATTATCTTCCCATTTTATTTAAATCGTTAAATAATGAGGTCATCACTGCATCATCATGATGTCATAAATAATTTAATTTATTTAATGTCTAAAAATTATAAGAAAAATACTATGATGTAGGAAATATTTTTAGCTTTCTAATGAATATTTATAGTCAAAATTTGGACTTTTGTAACCCCACTTAAAAACTATTTTAGTAAAACAACTCATGTTTGTGACAATTTAATTTTAACATTAAATAAATATATATTAATGTCATTTTCCAACTAAAGTGGCTCCATGGGGTCCCCAATTTGACCCATGGGTTGTCTTGGTCGGCCATGACTCATCCAATAGGATTAGGACAAGTGTCAAGCTCATATAATATTATCAAAACATTGTTTTTACCTTAAACTACACTAATTACCTCTAATCGCGATTAAGAACTTAAAAGTTACTATTCACCAAAAAATTATTTTAATCTCATTGAACCACATTTTACTTCTTAATGACAACCATGTATGTCGGATTTTTGAAAATCAAATCACAGAAGTGGTAATATTTCATTTTAACGAAAAATCAGTTTTTAACAACCACTTAGTGGTTTCACTATTCATCAAAAATTGAAGTTTTTCAGAATAAAGCCAAAATTTCACCCTAAGCTATAATTGATATTACGAATTCAAAAATGATTTATATTTTACAAAATTCCAAACATATTAGTTGCATTAATTAATTTTATAATTAATTCCCGCTTTCACAACAAATAGCGTGTTTTTAAGAAACAATTTATATCAAAAGATTGGCAATTGTTTATGTCCAATTTCAATGTTAAATTAATTCTAATGACCACCATTGGATAAAATGGTAAAAATATATTCTAATTATACTCTAAAACCACTCAATAGTATAATTTATCACTATGAATTATTTTGATTAAAAAAGTTGTTTTAAGTATTTTTCACTATTCATAAAAATATTGAAGTTCTCAGAAAATTACAAAAAATTCAACATAGGCTAATTTCAATATTAGGAATACAAAAATGAAGTCCATTTTGAAATATAAAATTTCTATAATTTTAAAAAGTGGTTATTACTATTCATAACGGCTACTTTGATTTTTCGCGATGTTTTAGAACTCGAAGTTGCGTACAATGCAAGCTATTGTATTATTGAATGAGAAGCGTATCGTGGAAGCTCGGGGTGTTACATCTCTTGCATGAGACTTGGTCCCATAAACTCTGATTCCCCAACCTCTATACAATACAATGAATATCTACACAGTATAAAATATTGATCCTCAAATGATTCCATCTAAATTTTAGTCATCAAACTATGGTTTTAGGAAAACTCAACCATCTATAGATGATGTTCCTACATTCCACTAGAATCTAGGAATATTCTCTCAATGTGTAATATGTTAACTGAATAGTTATCTCTATCAGCCCATCCTTTTGGGGATGGAAATATATACACAAAAACACATGGTTACCAATCACCTTCTGCAATCCCTTTTAGAAGTAGGATGTGAAACTCATATCATGAATTAAAACAATAGTCCATAGTAACCCACGAAACCACACTATCTCATAAAGTTACAGTTCACCCAACTGATCCCTGGTGAAGGTCTCTTGAATAGGCATGTAATGCTCCACCTGAGTAAACTAATATACAACCACCCAAATTGCACCATTCATCTATGGTTTCCTCAATACACCCTCCAGGAAATCCATCATCAATTCATCCCATTTACACTTTGTAATTTGAAATGTATGTAGCAAACCACGCAATAACAAATGTTCATCCTTTACTTGCTCATAGGCAAGGCATCACACAACAGAACCTACAACCACTTTCTTCGTCCTTATCAACCAATAATTCCTACAAACATCATAATATATTTTGGTCAAAATAGGACACACTTCCCTCTTTGATGTATAAAACATACTCATCATCTCTCCTCACAAACACATTCCTATAACAACATGACATAAAAAGGAAATATCCCATCAACTCTGACGGTCCAACTAGAAGGTTACTCTCCACTATAATGAATTTCCCTGAAAGAAAAACAGTTTAAATCCTCAAAATGAATTTCCATAGTTCAACATTGAAGCATGGAATACACTACCAATGATACAAGGGTCCTCAACCCTTGGTTATTCAGCACCTCCAGATGCATGTTATTAAACAACGCCCTCATCCTCTACTTAGACATGGATTCCTAAAATGCATGATTTTTATTCATTTGACTCAAATAATCTATAACACTTTTCCATTTTCCTGTTGTGTACAACTGCTCAAAATCAAAGGAATGCATGGACTTAAAACATTATTACGGTTGAATATTCAGATCACATTGAGAGAATATGTACTTATGATTTTTATAATTGGTTTACATGTTAGATCTTTATCCAAACAAGTATCACCTCCAACACTTCAATGCGTAGACCACTATAGCAAAATAAAGATCATGAGCATGATAATTTATTTCATGAATCATAAATTTTTGTAAACCAGATGCTAAAATAAGACCATTTTTTCATCAAAACTTTCCCATGAATAAAAAATTCATCACAAAATAAGGTGTACAACATACCTAGCTTGTGTAAGATTAAAATTAGGGCAGTTTTCAGCAGCTTATTCATCTCTAGAAATGAATTCTCACAAGCTCCAAACCATTAAAACTTTATTCCATTTACTGTTAAACCATAAAGTCATGCTTCCAAATGGGAAAAGTATATAATGATCCATTAGTAATATCTAAAAAACCTAGAAAACATCAGACATTAGACACAATTTTTGGTTGATCCCAAGACACAACAACTTAAACATTCTCTTACTCCACTGACACTGCCTCCTCTAAGATGATATGACCCATGAAATGCACACTATTGATCCAGAAATGACACTAAAATATTATGGTGTATTTCCAATTCTCTTTTAGTGTACTTAATATGATATCAATATTTTTGGAATTATCTTCATGAGTATTAGAGTAACAAATGATGACATTGACAACGAAAACAACAAACAGCTTCCAGTAAGGGTAAAATATTTGGTTCATTAGGGAAATAAACTCATCTGGTACACTAGTAAACCCAAACAACCTGACAATAAACTCATAAAACCCATATATACTCTTGAAGGAAGTATGTTATATATCATAAGATCTCAATCTTAGATGATGATACCCTAATCTCAGATTAATCATAGAGAACATGGAAACACCCTTTTGCTGGTCAAATAGATAATTGATTTGGGGTAAAGGGTATCAATTCTTAACAATCATTTGATTCTACTTCTTATAATCAACAAAAAATCACAAAGATATTTTAACCTTATTAAAAAACTCTAGATATTTTTAAGAAGACATACTGATATGAATAAAACCTTTATTGACTAACTACTCCAACTAAGTTTTAAGCTCCTTATTTTCTCTTTGTGCCATTCTATATGTTGGAATGGAAATTGATTCTACTCCATGTATAAACTCCATTATGAACTCAACATATCTCTCAGGTGGAATCCAAGAGAAGACCTTAGGAAACACATCCTAAAATAGATCCACCACAAGAGGAAAGACATGCTTCTCTACTCCCCCGTCATCAATCATAAGACAAGCCACATGGGCTGTGTGTTCACCCAACTACTGACAAACTATCCTTGCATGTTTTTACAGGGCATACCACTCACCATGATGGATATATGTGTCTCCTTGAAGAGATGTGATCATTACCAAGTAATGTTTATAGTCAATATGGTGTTGGTCTAACACTATCTAGTACATATACAAAATCATAAAAAAATGACATCTTAAGCATAAATAATTCCCACAGAAAATGATACCCACCAAATTCAAGATCAAACCCCTTATATTGCCTAATATTTTCTACCCCCACACATATCAGTGTATTAGTTGACATGAACCAACTCAAAATTTCTACTTCTAAGCCCAACATAAACCACAATAGAATATAAATAAAAGAAGGTGAGGCACATGAATCAAAAAATACATGAGAATATTTGTATGCTAAAAGGATTTTAAATTAAATAGTGGTTAGTACAACCTTCCCACCTCTAGGTGTAGATAGAACTACATGATGCGGACCATCCCCTCTACCCTGGTCCCCTATATGAGTTTCTAGTGCTGTAATTTCCATTTGATATGAACACTCTCACATAGTATTACCATTACTACCACCTCTACCAGTACAACTAGTAGAGCACTAACTATCATCCTGGTGTGGGGTAATTGATCCCCTTCTTAAAATAATTACCATCCGTGATTATCTATCTATTCCAAGCTATCGGCGGTTCTTTGAGAACCTCTCCACTTTCCCCATTCATCTAAATTCTTAACACTCAAATAGTGGTCGGGGGCACTAGCCATGCATGGGTCGTGACCTACCACACTTATAAAAAAAATTTGTTCACCACTCTAAGAGGTCAATCCTCTCTTCTGACTATTGTACACACCACAACCATGGTGAAGATTTCTAAAATTATGCTTCCAACCCTCATAATTCTCACCACTGGTTTGTCCAATTAGAACAATCAAATCACTACCTAATGTCTCCTATAATTTAACCTCTGATGTAAGGGCCAGACCCAACACTTCTACAATCCTTTTTAAATGGAAGATGTTCACCTGGGACTTCCTCTCATGTTTAAGCCCATCCTGGAAATGTCTTTCCATTGTATTCTCATACCCTTACAACACTAGAATAAGGTGTTTAAAGTATGTAAAATGGACCACATAACCCATAAGTGACATAGTTACCTAGTTCAACCTCACAAACTCTAATGATCGCTCTTATATTATAGACTCTGTGAAGAAATGCTCTAGAAAAGTTTCATGGAAGCCCTTCTATAGAATAACATCAACCTGATGGGTCTAAACCCAAATGCCTCATGAATTATTCACTAGTTTCCACAACATATATATTTCCAACTTGAATCTATTCTCAGCAGAAGTCTCTACGTGATCCAAATCATCTATATGGACTGTACCTAGAACTTTATTGCCTTGGGTCCACCTTCTCTGGTAAATGTTGGAGTCTGATATAATTGAAACTCTATGTATAGATCAAACATACATTTCACAACCCTCCCTGGTTCGTGTTCCATAATATATGTCAAACGAGTGAGGTTCTATTAGAACGTCACATCTCATCAAATATATTGGATTGAAAAAATTTCTCTCTCTTCTTCTGGGGGAGATTTCTTATTGATATCCTCTTGTCTCCAAACCAACACGTGTCTTCATTGTGGCATTCCTCTATAATACAGAAAATGAGACTTAGAACACATAACATAAAGCTCACAAAATTTATATTAAAGAAAGATATGAGCTAGCCATAAACAACCCATTTCACCTTAACTATCCCAATCAACATTGTCACATCTTTCTCACTACCCACAAACATCCATATCAAGTGTCATATATAATCAAGGGTAAAGCAACCTATATAGTCACAAGTCATTCACTGGACCCATTTTTATACCATTTCCACATTCAAAACATAGATATTTCCCTCTTTGGAGCATTTCTCAGTTCATAACTCATTTCGACCAACAATTTTAAACCATACACAACCCTTAATTATGTATAATTATCTAACCATTCCACCACATTATTTTTATTTACTCGTTTATGTCATCTTTATTAGACATCATTTTCTTCAAATTCTCATGAAGTAAAATGAATCCCACCATTCATGTCCCACACACCATTCCCATATGTGCCTATCATGATTCATGCTACCTATATCCCTAGGTTACTATAATGTTGCATGAATACACAACCCTATGTCATTCTGGCCATGAGAAAAATATTTTAAAATATTATCATCACACAAAAAGGGAATCCTCCAATGGTGAACTATCATTCAATTGTAATAACATGCATCATGATCAATAATTCGCACCATGGGTCACTTGATAATTCTATCATACAAGGGTAAGGATTTCCCATGCATGAGCTTATTTCCCAGGCCAGAAACATTAAATCTCTGGTATAACATTCCCCAAGAGTACAAAAAAAATAATGAAAAAAACTCATGTGATACGAATTTGTAATGTCCCTATCCCGGAAGCCACTATATTGGTTTCATGAGACATGTAACCACATGACCTCAAGCCAACCTCCCCATACACCAGATGTTGCTGACTCGCAGTGAGGTTCTACTAAGTCATGTGGTGAGACTATACCCTATTTACCAAGGTAATCCACAAAACATCACATATGAAATAACTAAAACTGTAACCAATAAACAAGAGACATTCATTACCAACCATTTCTTAAATAGGTTCCAATCGCAACCAATTTTTAAATATTCTATGTCATGCTAACAATGTCAAAAGTGAAGGAAATATAAAATAAAGAGAACTAGCTAAATACAAAAAATGTGTTCTCACTCTATGTCCAAATCCACTTCCATGCACACCACAAGCCCAATTAAACTCCCTAGTATTGGGTATTTACCTTTATCTGAAGCTATAATCATGAAATATGCTCATGTACCAAATGTAATTTTCAGCCATGTGTGTGTATAATTATATATACCACCTGCAATGGTGTGTACAAAATATCCAGCCTAAATAGATATTGCATCCATGAAATAAATAAATGGAAAGGTAAAAAAAATTAAACATGGTTTTCATTAGTTAATAATAATAACTTTAAGCATTTTAATCTATTAATCCATTTTAATCACTTCTTCCATGGTTTAGATATTTACATCATTTACAAAAAGAAAAATCTGATCAATTACAATGCATAAAAAATATTTCATGTTCCCAATCTCACAAGGGATAAACATTTCGTAATGAAATACACCACACTTACCATGAATCCTCTCTCTGGGTAGTATTATAAGATGTAGCTGTTAGGTGTATAGAGCCTCAGCTCCCTTCCAAGACTCATGCTTTATAGGGGTGTGGTTTAGAGCCTCTTCCTAACCTGACTATTGGGTGATGATCCTCATATCCAATACCCCACAACTACCAAGCGATGCGAACATGGTTATTTATCTATTTACCACATATACCATATCACAAACCATACACAACCAATATTTATAACATTCAAAATTCATATTAATTTAACATATAATTCATCTTCAAGATGTAACCAAATATCACATTTACCATTTATTTAGAATAGTCCATTTAACCCATTTCCCGTGTTCATACCTTAACTCATTATGCATAATCAAAAATTTCTATGCATTAAGTGATTTAACACATTGATAAATTCATATTTCTTAATCCATTTATGCATTTCCAATACATGTTCATAATTCATTAGACACATTCACATTAATCCATTGCACCACTTTTCAAATCATTCCAAACAATCGCTTATACCATTATCAAATTCCAGACATAAACATCAATATTCCATTTTTAATTAAAGATAACACATAATCATGATAATCACAGGATCTTCCTTATTCCAAGTCTAATCAAGGATACAAATTAGAATTTCCATGTTCGGGAATGTGGGATCACCCCTTTGGTGGCCTTAATAGGTCTAATCAGCCTCAATGCATCCCATGGGGATCGTGAAGAGGTGAAATTCATCATTTAGCCAATCACTTTACCAAAACTCACTACATGCATCAAATGAATATTAAGTGAGAACCAATAATGCAACCAATAAAGAAAAAATCATTAAAAAACTATAGGATATAACTTGTATAAACCTTATATAGATTATAAAGATAAACTCTCACTTAACCATAGCCTTAAGTCCGAAATCATTCACCATTTGCAGCCTCAACCTATGATCCTATGGAAAAAGAGGGTTTTAGGGATTCAGAGGAAGAAGAATGAAACCAAAATCCCTAATTAAGAAGAGATAAGTAGGAGGAGTGTTAGACTTGACCTGATCATTGATTTGGAACCAATGACACTCCATATGACCATGAAACAAAGGTGATCGACCCATGGGAGGATTTGTGGATTTAGGTTCATTATAAGGGATGAATAAGGAATAATGGGAAATAAAATCTAGAGAAACAATTAAAATACAAAGGGGAAAATGGTGAAGAAACACTTTTAATGGGGTGTATAGTTTGGCCACTAGGTTTGAAAAACCTTCAATTAACCGTGCACCAGCCTCTATCAAAGAGGGGAACAAGTTGTACAGTTACCTAGGGTTCCCACGCAGTTTGAAAAACCATGCACCGACCGTTCATAATGAATTTTTCCAAGACTAAATGGATTAGCATTCACCTAATAAGGTTTGATTAGAAATTCACCCATCTTCATAGCTTGCATGGTTTGGGCACACCGTTCCCTCTAACTATGCGCCAACTGTGAAGCTTACACAGGTTGACCAAACGTCCCTTTTCATTCATGTCCGAGACCACCCAAGACACCCCAAGCATCCCCATACAATAAATATACCTTAAGTTAACCCAATTTATAGGATTCAAACCAAATTTTAAATAGGGAAACATCTCCACAAAGTGCAAGATCTTATAGTTATTATGAAATAGAATGATATCATGTAAGTGTATCTTCTAATAAAAATTATATAACATTAGATAAATTATATTGATTTTTTTCTTATTATTATCATTTTGATGGTATCAATGATCCTTTTCACATCTATACGGTTTATGGATTAATTGTTGTTATCTTTATTGTGTTCACCCAATTTTTTGTGATTAATGTTCTTTATCACTCTTCATTAGTACTCGGGTGTTTTTTATTCTATCTTGATGTTTTCACATTCCACCTATGTTGTCAAATTCAGAAACCTACTATTTTTATTCTAGATGAATTACAGAAAGATGTTTTTCTTTTTCAATTAGATGATTTATTATCCCACTTTATCAACAAAATGTTTTATGAAATGTTTTTTCAAATTAATTTAATCTTTTAAAAATTTTATTTACAAACATCAATATGTTTATCTTGAGTTACATGCATCACTTATTCTAGATTTCACCTCACACAATAACGACATTATCTTGCATTACATGCAACACCGAGTTTAAATGTAACAAGACATATTATTAAAATATTATTATATAATATGATATTTTTAACCTAGTAAATGGAATTTAGTTTAAGAATAAGATTAAATAAATTATTAAAATATAGTTTACATATATATATAAGATGAAGTTTTGTTTGACTAATTAATTGGTATTGAAAATGGAACCCTTTTGAATGTAAAAGGTAATCTTTCACTGAAAAACTATTTTTACACACACAAGTTTGTTGTATATCAATAAGTTAACCAAATAACAAAATTTAATGATTTTAATAAAATTTATATATTATAGAACAAATAAAATTATAAAAAATCATTTTATGTTTTTTTCTATATAATAAATATGAACAAATACAATTTTACGTTTAAAACATTACATTTCTAAAAAGTTGTTTTGGCCCCATTTTCACACTAATAATAAATTTAATTTTTGAAAATATTAAAAAATTAATATGATAAATTAAAATTCAATTTTGAGATCATAATTTCAATGTTATGTTAGTGTAAATTGTTTGGATTTTTTTGAAAATATTCATTTTTTATGAACAATGAAAAATAATGAATATTGATTGAAAAATGCATTTTTTTTATATAATATTTATAATGTAAAATTAAAATTATAATTTTTTAGAGTAAAATTATTTCAATTTTACATCAGTTAATCTATTTTATTTCATTTTAATCAATTTCATAATGAATTTTATCATAAATACATTATGAATTTTTGAATTGTTTCTCATTAAACAACCGCTTGCTCATCACGTATGTGGGATTAATATTAAATTAAAAAATTTCAACTTATATGAGTGGGTTTTGGAAAAATATATTACTCATTTGGAATTATAATAAATTATATTATCTAATATGGTCATCATAATTTTTGGCAAAAGCGAATAATGAATGTAGTAAAAAATAATTTTCGCAGTAAAGGAAAAAATTGGTTTTCTAAGGGTTGAAATTAAAATATAAGAGTAAAATTGACATATTTGGTTCTCTATAAATTATTTTACAGATATATTTCAACCATTACACCATTTATGATCTATAATTTCCTTTTTTGGACCCTTGTGACATATGAAAAACATGGGATAAATTATTTATTTTACAAAATACCAAGTGTGACCTCTCCCCCACATATAAAATTCCACCCTCACCCCTCTCATATTCACACCATAAACCTTTTTGGATTAGCTAATACCTTCTGAAAACAATTCTCTACTTCCCTCCCATCATCCTAGAATCCTTATTTTTGGAGTAAAGCCAACCTAGGAAGGCTACAATGCAAACCTAAAGAGAATACCCAAAGAAGTGGCAACATTCTTCAACGAGTTTCTTTATTTTTTTTCTCCACCTTATTAATTTCTTATTAAACCTTGAATGTATAATAAACTCAATTTATTTCTTATAATTTTATTTATTTAGGTTATTTTCATGACCTACAACCATATCTACTTCTATCAAACGAGATACTAAATCATCGTATGTGTGTACGGCGGACTATAGCCTCGTGAACCGATGGAATTGGTTTCTCCATTACCACCTCTTGAGTATATTTATAAGTATTTTTTAATATATTATATTTATTATATTTATTATGTTGTTATGATTTTGGAATTTTTATATGAAACAATCCTTAATAATCTATATTTTTTGGGAATATGATAACGTCCCTCATTTATACGGAAAACTACCACCTCATAGAGCAATGACATTTGTTCATGATTTTCATGGAAGGTATTAAGGATGGGTTATATGAAAATATGTTATATATCATACATAAAAAGGACTCTGTAATGATAATATATATTATTTAATTTTTTTTATTTCAATTTGATTAGAAAATGGAATCATTGTTCATGCGTATGAATGAGATACTGTCTCAATGAACGGTGCATTAAATTTCTTATCCAAAAATATTATGGATTATTATAAATACCTATGTACTGAATATATATCACATTCATATCATTGTTTACATTCTAAATATTATGAAACCATAATCAATATAATAGAACCAAGAAAACAATAAATGAAAACACATATTAATAACAATGATATTAAGATCTATAACAATACAGAAGAGAAGATGGGTTCTAGAGATGAAACATCAACTCATTAAAAAGAACAAATTTTTGATACTATGATTTGGCCAATGATTATTATTCTATTTTATAATTTTTCATCTCTCATGGATTCATTCAATCTAGAATGTGAATGGTATTTTAAAGTGGCGGTCTTTTATGGACCAAAGGAGAATTCCCTTGATATTGATTGATGCAAGAAAAATTCAAAAATTTAAAAATCTTATAGCATATCATTTTTGGAGAACTTCAATATTTGGATTTCTCAGATGTTTCCTTACCTAAACAACATATTCTTAAAAAGATAGATGATGTATGATTTTTAGTGGTTGTAGAGATTGATTCCATTCAACAACAATTTCAGATATGAAAATTTTCATATCCTAGGTTGATTATATACTCAGAAGGGGACATGTTGTGGACTTTTGCAGATCTCAAATCCTGGATCTTGCACTATTTGGTCTTGGTAAATTGTAGATTAATTCTGATTGGAAAATACTATTTCCACATCACCCTGTGAAGAAAGGAATATTCTACCACAACTTGGAGATCCAAAAATGAGTACCTTATGCTGAGGTTTAAGGATTCTGGATTGGGATATCCATTTAAATCCCTTTTCTCTAACAGACTACATTGCTCATATTGGGATCTGACTTCATGTCATTAACTGGATTTTCTATCATCCAATGATATAAAATGACATAGATTCTTGTATAGTAATTCCTCTAAAATTGGACCAACATACTCTAAATGGGGAGATGAGTCTCTATGCTAGAATCCATTTTGAGGAAAACATAGATTCAAAGTTACTGGATGTCATTAACCTTATTAATAATGATAACATGGTTGATATTAAGGTAGATTAATAAGGCAAGCCTCTTTTTTTATGTGTGAAAAATTGTTGGACACTCCTTCTCTAATTTATTAGTTTTCAAAAAACATGTTAAACCAACCATAATGAAAATGATTTGAAAGAAGTGAATAAAAATAATAAATGAAATGAAATGTCCACTGATAAGAGGCACCATGAATGAAAATGATGCCTGTAAATGTGTTAAGAATCAATAGATTTTTCCTTCTTTATCCAATGGTCATAAGAAATATTAGGCCATCATTGTTGGTGATGAAGAAAAAGAATATGAAGAGGATATATTAGCTCTTTATCTTGCCCACCACATTATGAATTTTATTAATTCCATTAATTAAAGCATTGATCATGAAATCTCAGGTTACAACTTGATATATTCTTCTGAACCCATTAAAATTGATTGAAGTGTCAATCGTCTTGGTGATGTGGATGATGGGAATATATCTATCAAATACCTATAATCAAATACTATTTTCACATATCTTCCTCTTAAGGATAAAAAATAGATAATACAACGGTTAACCCACAATATTATGTCGTGGTGGTTTCCTCTGATGATGGAAATATTGATATCATTCCTCCATTAGAGGATTTTAATACCCCCAATGGTGGATCCCCCTCAATCAATCATGATTTTTATGATAATACATAACCTGCTGATATTAAATGCTTGGATTTATTTGAAAGAGCTCTGATAGACCAATATGTGAATATAGAAATTATAGATTTTGTTGTCAGTCCACATGTTATCTACACGGGTTCAGAAGAAAATGTACATTCAAAGTCTTCTTCTCAAATAAGTAATGAACAACCAATGATTTCTATCCATATAAATTACGATGGCAATCCTAATAAGGATATTAAAAATTATTTCCCAACTAGGAAATCAAATAGAAAAAATATATCAAGAGGTTAGAAAAAAAGGGTTTATACCCCCCAACATAGTTTCAAATGAACTCAATCTTATTGAAATGTCAAGGAGTGAAAAACTATGATATTTATAACTCCGTACGTAGGTTTTAACGAATCCATAAACCTAAAATTTGATTCATCACTGAAATAAAAAAGATTCCTTATCCTTGGATTTCTGGTCTTGAAAATATAGGATATCGAACGATTGGTAGTAATAGTAATTGTTTTTAATGTTGATACTCTATGGATCCATGCTTACACTTATCTCAGTGATTCATCAACCTTTAATGTGGATGAGAGAATGATTAATTAGGAAGATGAAATCTATAATGTTCATCTATTAAATTCTTTCATTTATGCTAAAAACATATATCATTAATGGAGACGGATTTGGAAAAATATGAATCTCGTCAATCATAGAATCCAAGACTATTGGATTACACTTAGTGATTTTAATGACATATTATATCTTTATGAAAGGATGTGGGATGGCCACTTCACTCTATAATTCTGGGAGTTGAAAATGAATTGATGGAAATTATCTGATTGAAATTAGTCTTGTTGGGGAAAAATACAGCTTGTATAGAAGGCATAATAATAGAATGGTTGCTAGAAAACATGATCCGGACTTCGCTAAAGTCTAGATCCTTGGGTAATGGGATATTATGTGAATTATTGCACTCAAATGGATCATCATTGACAATCAATTTTTTCAATCATATTATTATATATTTCAATACATGGTTTATTTTTAGATTTAATAATTCATGGGCTTCACGCTCATATTTTGGAAAAATGTTTTTTGATTTTTTGAACTCCCACCATTGTGGAGATGATTATTACATCTGTTTCATGAACATGAATCTTTTGAAGTATAATTTAAATGTATGGTTCAAGGAAAATTATAGTAATACAGAAAATGATATTGTCTCAAGTGACATCTCGTATTAAGATGAAATATGAATCCTCAATTTCAGATTTTGAGTTGAGTATTCATCATGAAATAGAGATTGTATCTAAGATTACTTCATTACTCTCCATAAAAAACAATCTACAAAATTAAACTTTAAAACAAATTTTGATAAACAATAGGGATACAAATATTAAATATTATAATAATCCCTAAAGACACAGGAAGGATTATAGACCCCTCACACTACTAAATGACGGTGACAGAATTATTGATAATGAAGAGTCCCTTACTAATGAGAGATAGCATACGCCGATGGCTCCCCAATCCCCTGGCTCTCGGTTCTCTCCCGCTTTCTCGCTCCGGTAGAGTTCCTCCTTTCCCTCATCCTTATTTTCGTCCTTCGGTATGGCTCTTCTAGGGTTTTATCCCCAGATTCTCTCTCGCGGTTGGTCCGCTCAGGTATCCTCTCTGGTTTGGTCCTCCTTTTCGGCTTCGTTGATGGCGCGATGGTTCTTCTGTGCTCTGAACTCGCAATCAGCCGCTCCATTCCAGGTCGGATTGGGAGCGTCAGATTCACTGAGTTTTTGGGCTTTAAAGTTCGGCGGCCGTGGATCTCCTAGCGTCTTCTTCTCCCTCTTTTAGGGTTTCGCCCCACCTTCTCCTCTTCTTTTCTTGTTCGTTTTCAGCTTCTTCCTGTTTTCTTCTTGTTTCTTTTTTTAGGGTTTTCCCTGGTTCGGTTTCTGGATTTGATTCCTTACTCGATGTGGTGTTCAGTCTTTTTGGGAGTGTTTTGCGATGGGTTTGGTCTACTGTTTTTACTGCTGGTTGTTCGGTTGTTACGACTGCGCCGGTGATGGCTTTCTTCGACGTCGAACGTTCCCGGAGGTTTTTGCTGTTTTCCGTCCTACAAAAGCCGGCTTCTTCTCTGCTCTGGATCTAGGGGTCCTCCTTTCTCTCCGAGGTGGAGCTGCGAGGAGGCCTTTAAGTTTCTTCAGGATGTCAGTCTGATCGGGTTTTGGGAGGTTGACGGTGACGGCATTTCGATCGTTGACGGCGAGGTTGAGTTCATCTCCGGCGACGATGATGATGGTGGTCTGGTGAAAGGTAGAAAATTCCGAGATTACATCAGTAAAACCTCTGAATGCACCAATATCCTCATTAAAACAAATAGAGATGATGATATTTCTATCAATATGAAAATCAGAAAATCCTTTGAGAATGTGGATTAGATTTTTATTTACATAGTACTTCATAGATTTGGATTCAATGAAATTATTGTTAGATGGGTTAAGGTTACATTTGAATATTCTCATATTTCAGTGCTTATAAATGGTTCTCCAAAGTGGTATTTTAAATATTCAGGTGGAGTTATATAGGGTGATCCTCTTTCATCCATTATTTCCTCCACAGATAATGATTAACTTAGCTGGCTTCTTACTCACATGGAGTAATGCAGGCTAAATCCCATTCATACATAATGGAATCTTGATATTACTACCCACCTCTTCTATACTGATAACATGTCCATTTTTTTCAAGGAGGTAAAATAATATTCAATTCTAAAAAGAGAACTCTCCCATTAAGAATATGTTTTGAGGTGGGATATTAATTAGAATAAGTATTTTATTTATTTTTGGAAGGGAACCTCAAATGTTAGAAGATCTCCTCAATTATTAGAATTGGGAATCAAAAAAGGCTACATTCATATTCACCAAATATGAATTACATTATTTAGTGGAAGAACAAATTTTTTTTCTTCCTAAGGATTGCTAATCTAATAAAGAAAACAACTTTCATCATGGAAATGGAAGTCTATTTTAATGGATAATAGGATCTTCTTAGTTAAATTTACTATTGTATCCAAATTGGTCTATTACATTATGATTTATAAATAGCCTTTATCTCTGCTCAATCACCACAATTCCAGAATTATCAAATTCGTTTGGAGTGGTGACATGCTTGAAATTAAAATGGTCATTGTACCTTATAGAAAGTGTGCTATTCTCCTAGATAAATGTGGTTTAGGGATCAAAAATATCACTATATTTAATGAAGCCTTGCAATCCAGGTCTGCTTGGAATCTTGTCAACAGTGACTCACTGGCTCTTAATTATATTATAGATAGAGTTATTGATAAATTGAAAAGGGGAAAAGCCTATTATATAGACTCTTTTGTTTATCCTTTAATAATTTTTTTTTCTAAACATCACGTCTTATTCTAGACGGATTTCTTGGAGGGAGTCCTCTATTAATGTTTTATTGATAATTAGATTAGAACTCCTCTAATTTCTCAAGTTGATCCTCAATAACTCCATATGGATGATAATGTCTACATTTATGATTAACTGAAACTACCTAACATGGAGTTGTCTGATGATTGTATTACGCTACTAAATAATTATTTCTTTGTTCTAAATAGGGACACTCTGATCTAGGAACCTTATTATAATTGTATTATTTATTCCAAGACTTTTTACCATGAAAACATTGACCCTAATAATGATTTCTTTTAGTTTAAATGCTTTGATAATCCATTTTTCATGACTTAAAGATTGAACCTGATTTGAAGGAATTTTCACAAAATAATTCATACAAGTGAAAACTTTATATCATTTGAAATTTATTAATGTTCGAGGTGTAGATTTTTCCATCAACATAGAGAAGATTCAACATAAATATTTTTGTCTTACACTACTGCCTTAGATCTCTGGAGGGAAATGAATGATATTTTTGAGATCCCAATGCTTGGGATTTCTAGTCTCGCTACATTGTTTCTGCATTTTAACACTATAAATCATTCACCATAGATTATGAATCTATACAGTTTTGATGTTGCTGAGATGTTGTACCTCATATGGCATGGGAACATCTCCATCATGCACAGGAAGAATCCTTTATCTTTTCACTTTTTTTTTGTTCGCCTCATCAAAACCACAAAAGAAGAAAAAAATATTCAATGTGAAAACAACTTCAACACTATCCATAATTCATGGTTATAAGAATGCTCGGCCTTATAGGTAAAGCTACCAAAATTCTTTTTTATGGTCATCTAGTAACCTCCACTTCAAGGATGGATAAAGATAAATGTTTATAGGGGATCAAAAGGTAACCGGGGTCCTTCCGGCTATGGTTCAATTTTTTTTACAACAATGGAAGGTACCTTGGATGTTTCTTTTGGTTTTCTGGTATTTAATCATATCTCAAGGAATAAATTCTCAGTTTCATACATTCAGTTCAATTTTCTAGACAAAACGGATGAGAATAACTTTCTCTTGATTTGGACTTCATAACTGTTGTCCAAGATATTCAAAATGGTGAGATTTGCCTTTCATGGAAACTCACATCTATATGTATGGAATGTTTCTCATTCCTCTTGGATAAAAACTTCATCATCACTATTTCTTACTTGGAATGAAACGTGTAGGAAAACACGCTTTCCAACAAAGGAATCAATAATGAGATCACTTGGTTAGATAAATTGCTATCTGATTTGTGATTCCTTTTTGAGAGATATTGTAATAAAATCCCCTCTTTTAGATTCATCAATCCACTTTTGTTTTCAATAAATTATTCCTTTCCTCTTTGGACAAAACAACCCCTCAATTAATATGTTATTTATTGAAACGTGGCATTATCAAGTAATTATTAATAAATAGAAAAAAATGACATAAGAAAACTATATATAGTAAGATATATATTAATATGATTCTTTAAGATATGTATAATATAATTATAATTACTATACTGGATTTTTGAATGTGTATGAAGGACATCGAGACTTAAGGTTAGGGATTTGTCTCTCATTTTTTAACTTTGGGGAGACACATGATATATTAACCAACTATTTCTTATCTATGGGGTATATACTGACCCTGAATATATTTTATGATTATTATCAAAAATATATATGAGGATTTACATATTCATTTATGGGTCTATCTTTCATGGGGTTTATGATGGATAAATTACCAAAGCACTAAAATATATTTTTCTCAATTTTCCTTCATTGATACGTACATTAGGTTTTGATCTTATATCCTTTCATAAGGTGAATATAGTTCCACATTGTTATGTAATATCATTAATTTATTCATCCTTAAGATATTTTAATTTTAATTTTATGTTGTTAATTCATGGGGCTTGTGATTCAATGAAAACAATGTAGTAAATATATCATATTACAATCTCATCATTTATCAGCAATGTTTATGATTATGCTTCAAATGATGATATCCTATGATATATCACTTAAGAAATAGATCAATTTTCATATAATATGGTTATTCATAATGTTTTCATGAATTAGTACCATTTCAACTATTTTTCAATTAATATAATTTAGATTCTTATTCTAAGTAATTATCATTTATTTCTCCCTTCAGTCGGAAAATCTATTTTCTCCCAATCCATTTTCCTAATAATATTTCCAAAAATGTTTTATCACCCTCTAATGTTTTTTAAAAGTCATTTATACCCATTTCTGGCCTTTTGAAAAATTATAATGTCATTTTCATGTCATTTTCCAAACAATCCGTGTTTGGATTTTAACAAAAATGTAAAATGAATCCTAGTTTTTAACGTTCATGACATGATTAGTATTTCCAACTATCATCAATACTCTTTTATTTCATTATTTCCATATATTTTTTCAGCTTATTTTATAAAAAAATCATTCAATATTATTTTGGAATTATTTATATTTTAGATAAATGATTTGAATGTGAAAATGATTTTAAAAGTGAATTATGTTTTAAAAAGAATATTTCAAATACAAAAGAATATTTTTTTCAAGAGTTTTTTTAAATTATTTTTAAAATATTTTTTTATATGTATTAAAAATCATTTGAAATGAAAATTGTTTTCATATTGTTTGATGATTTTAAAATTTAATTTCAAATATAAATTATTTTTCTTAAGAAATGTCCCAAGTAGTCATTTAAAATTATTTTTCATCGAAGTTGACATTCTTTTAGGTTATTTATTATTTACTTGGGATATGATCTGAGGATTAAATTGTTATTATTTTACTAAATTATTTATATTTCCGATGAAAATATATTTATGAAACCCATTTCCCTTCCACGGGTTATTCCATGATAAAATTTTTTTGAAACCCACTTTGTTTTGCAGGAGATATTCTTTAATGAAATGATTATGAAAACGATTTATTTTCAATCTGTAATGATATGATGAAATGTGTATGAAAACCATTTCATTTAATGATTTCTGATATGATGAATGTTTTATGATATTATGGAACTCATATGTATTTTTTTATTATGTGATGGTGGTTAAGTTATAACTAAGGAAGATGGTTTCATTTTAACCAAGGACGGTGGTTATAGTATAACTAAAGATTAATAAGAACTATATCTCCCTACAATGAATTGGGTAAATATTTATCTCTTAGGAGAAATACTGGAATAGAACTAAGTGTGAACTTGGTTTAGTAATATGGGGCTGTAATGGGGAGTGAACATTGTTTAGTAAGACATAGCTTGAACGGAGAGTGAACCATGTTATGTAAGGGACTTTTTCCATTATGATTATATTGGGTGTGAACCATGAATACTATGATGGGTTGGATAGTAAACCCATTATAATATAATATACTTTGAAATTATCCTTGAATAATATGGAAATAATTTTATATTATTATTTATATGATAGAAATCCTTGTCTTATACCAATGTTATGCTCTCATGGAACTTTTTCAATTACTATCTTATGATTCACATAATTTGAACTACCAATCATTAAATCATGACTCATTTTTATGATAAAATGACATGTTGGTTACGAACGTCATAAGTCATGTTCATTATCATGCACCCATATTCTTTTTTATTTTTTCATATGATATTAGATTAATATCCCTGATGTTCACCCTTAGTGAGCATCTAAGATCGCCCTTCCCACTATTTCAATTAACGTGTTTATGAAGATATGATTTATGTAGGGTATGTCTATAAAGAGTAATAAATGGAGTGATCCGTTTTGGAAAAATTGATGATCATTAACTAGATTATAAGATTGTGTTACACATTTTAAATTTCATTAAACTATTACACTACTCAAGATTTTAGTATACTATAGTCAATATTCATCTAAAAAGATTTAATATCCATGTGTGAGAATATTTTATTTTTGTCTGTCTATTTCAGAATGTTTTGAATTCAGAAGTGATTAAAATAATTTTTATAAAAAAGGTTATTGGGTCATAATCTGATCAAGGAAATCAAATAGAATTCTAGAGTCATTCAATAGCATGTAATGGAATCTTAAATCCAATAATAAAGTTATGTCAATAATCATCGATGGGATCTAGAGTTTATAGTTGGTGAAAAGGTATTCCAAAAAATATATATTGGGAAGAAGGTTATGAGATTTGAAATCAAATGCATGTTATTCCCCAGATATACCAGTTCATTATAAATTCATGGCAACAATGATACGTTAGAATATCGCTTGCTACTTCTGCTGAATCTCTCCCATGTTCATGATTTGTTCCATGTATCTATACTATGGAAGTACAGACACAATTCATCACATGTGCTATGCATAGAGAACATATCACTAGTGAAGGACCTCTCTTATGATGAACAATTTATGTATATTTTGGATCACATATATAAATTTCTATGAAACAAGACAACTAACAAAATCAATTTTTTTTGTAGTGAGACCAAAAATTTGAGGAAGTTACATGGTAATCCAATGATGTGATGAGGAATAAGCACATTATTTATTTTTATTCGAGTGATATAATTTGTATAGTGAAATTATTATAGGGGGTTATAATGTAGAACCACTAAATTTTATGATATATTTATCTTTAAATAAATTTTATGTGTTCAATAGATTCCTTACCACATCACACCATGTTTTATCTAAAGTGTGTTATATTATGAAAATATTATTAATTAAAAAACACGCTTACAAAAAATCCATTAAATTAGTGGTATGCATAATATTATCCAAATTTTAAAAAATATATAATATTTATTTTATTAAAATTTATTAATTTTATATATGCTCATTATGTGCATTAGAAATACATTATCCAACAAATTTTGTTTTAAATTAGTTTTGTGAGAAATAATATAATAATTTGTTTTCAATTTTTAGAATGTTTATATGAAATAATTAACTAAATTTTTGAAATAATCTTGTCATGTTTATTATATAATTAATTTATGATAGTTTTATAAAAGGGTATATTTTGTAATGAATAGTAAAATATACTTATTTTTATTAACAGTTGTATTTTCATTTGAGGAATTTAAATAATATCCACTATGTTTTAAAATTACTCAAAAGAAAAATTAGAACATTATTATTATTATTATTAATCCAATTAATTTCATTATAATAAATTTTATATTGGATTTTGGTTTTGCACATTATTATAGAATAATATATATTTTATAGAAAACTGCTTTTAATCGCATATTATGGTTTTAGTTTTAAATTTAAAATTTAAAATTATTTCAATTAAATTTGATATAATGTATTATATGTTTTAAATTAGCATAATTTCTATTATTTAATAAGTGAAACATAATTTTTGGTCCTAATGAATTGTAAAATATTTAAAAAAATAATACAATGATTAAGCTTAAAATGTGTTTATTGACGGTTAAACCAATATAAGATGGTATGTATTCAAATTTATCATTTCTAAATCCTATTAGATGGAAATATTTTGACATCATACAATCCCAAATTTAAAACACTACCCATTTTAAAACATATACATTGAGTATGAAATTAATATATTTTAATCTTTTAATTTATTCCATGTATGTCCTCTCGCCTACATATAATGGGAATTGTAATCTTATTTACACCGCATTGATCCATTTAGTTTGATTTCCTACCCAATTATGTTATTAACATTACAAGACTTGAGCTAGATGTGTTTATCTTTTAAAATACCATTACATGCTTCCTTATGAAATGATCAATAAGAGGCTAACTAAAGGGAATGTAATAATCAATCCTAACATATTTTAAAATATTTCATCCTATACCTCTAATAAATTTATGGTATTCATCATAAAATATTATCTTTAGTTTCAAAAATATATTTAAATGGTGATATGATTATGGATCCACTATTATTCACTCTATTTTTTCGTATCCCTAGTTTTATTTTGAGATATTTCTCATTTAGTTATGGTTTTTTAGTAATTTCATAGATTTTCTAGGTGTTTTAATGAAAAATAGTGGTTTTGGGTAAGATAATTGGTAGATAATTGTTAGTAGAAATCATATTCCAGACCTAAGTAAAGAATGTAGCCCATATAGTGGGTATGTAAGTATTTTATATGTAGGTGCACAATCATGTTGCATCCCCCAACAAACCATGTATCCCTCTCCCCTTTTAAGTGAGGCAACACATAGTTAATGAATGGTCTGGAAGACCATTCCTCAAACCAAGCGTCTTTCCAATAACATAAAAATGTAGAATTCTTAGTCCCCCCTTTAACCTAACTCACAATTATTTTCACCCCATTTGACTCTCTACACCTGGACATATCTCTATTTATTTATCCTCCTCTCATGTCTTCAATATTGGTTGGATTTGGATCTTGGATATTTATAAAAACTTAAAACGTCTCTTCTCTCCTCCTTCTATGGTCTCTTATTCACTTTTTTGGGGATCTCATTTCTCTAGTTGTTATGATGACCTTAAAAGAGTGAAGTATGAAATTATTGGTTTAGATCATTATGTATATTTTCGTCACACAACCCTAGAATCCCATATCTAGTGTAATCTATCAATTAAATTGTAATTATTAAAAGGAATCAAGCCTCGAAGGATTGAGAGTTTAGTAGTCATGGGAAACCATATTTATAAATGTGTCTTTTAATATAAAAGAGTACATAAATTACAACATAAATTGTTTTTCTAAAAAAATTAACAATATCAAGGATAACTATATTCCATCTATTAAATCTTTAAATATCATTCATAGTATTATTCTTGGATACCTAGTTAATGAAACAAAATATGAGTGAGATCAAATGCTCGGTAATGGAAAATATAGAATAAGTGGTAATGATTCAATAAGAGTTATTATTATAGAATGGTAAATTATTGAACACACATACCATGTAATCAATATAATAAATGGATTTATTTAAAAAATATGGCAAGGTAATAATTTGAAATAAATTCTTTTCAAATAACTAGATAAATGGAAAATAAATATAGCAAGTTAAGAAATTAAAATACATTCCATAATTCAAAGAACTAAAATGAACTCTAACTATAGATATACTGAACCAAAATCTCATGGATGAAAAATAACTAAAAATAATTTGAATAAAATGATTTTATAATGGGATTCATGAATAAGGCACATGAAAACCAATTACCGTCAAGAAATTTAACTAGAAAGTTTAAAAATATGGGTTGAAACCCATTTGTGAAACTATTTATCTCATGGGAACATCTTGATGCATCGAGGAGATATATAATGCTCAAGTTCCACCCGTCAATTCTATTCCCAATAATTCCTCATATTGAATATAAAAAATAACTTATATTCCTTATCAAATAACTATATCGAATGAGAAATACAGATTTATCAACAATTCCCCAAATAATCAATTAACTGTTAATGAAGACACCATATGCAATATGGTATATGGTATATTGAATACTAATATCCATTGTATGATCATATGGATATTAAATAAAATATCTATATATAAATGATTAAAAAATTGAATGTTTCAAGAGAATGTTAACAATCACAAATGGAATTTAAAATTTCAAAGATAATCATTAAGAACATTCTAGATGAGAATAATCTTTAGTCATTTCAAAGTGAACCATACCACTTTGAAACATTTGAATCGTAATCTTCTAAAATGTATTAAATGAAATGAAACATATATTATCATGAGAGTAAGGAGATTCGTGATATAACTTTTCAAAAGGTAGATTATACATCAAATAAATGTGAATTGACGTATAATAACAAATAATTCTCAATGGAATGTATATTGAGATAAAATTCAGATGCATATGAATGAAAAGACCAAAATGTAATAACCATAAAATGAAACATATAAATACCATGTATATAAAATAATTAGTGATATAATATATAAAAATTGGCCGCTGGTACACCACACAAAAGAAGTAAGTTATGAATATGAAATTTATCCCAAGGATGTAATAAATGAGATGAAAACATTAGAAATGTGGTAACAAATGAATCCGAAAATACAAAGGTAATTATAATTAAATAAAACATTTAAATAAAATTAAGATAATATAATTGAAGATATAATATGTTAATGTGGCTGTATGTACACCATATATTAGAAATTATTTACACAATAATTAAGGATTCTGTAAAAAATGAAAATGAGACAAGAATCCCTTACCTTGAGTTTCCATTCGAGCGAAAATCCTTTAACATCATGTATAATAATCATATGTTAATTTTATACCTCATTACAAACCATTTTAATTTTTATAATTAATTTTATTTCACTTATTTACAGGTTTTCTAAAACAATATAATCAATTAAGTTTACATCTTGAATTTTGACCAAATTCGGTTTATGTGTCATAAAAAACATTTGCTTGTTATCTATGGTCAAATGGGTCAATATATAAAACATATATAGAATAAAAAATGAAATAATAATGATATTTATACGTTAATTAAAATTTTAAAATCACTCATTGATTATGGTTATGACAAATTAACCAACGCTACAATCATAGAGACAATAGACCGTACATATGCATGAGTAACGTTCCCATTTTTCAATAATCATTATTAAAAGAAGAAAAGTAAAATTATATCATTCCAAAATGATAATTATATCATAATTACAATTTTATTCAGTCATGAATACATATATATAGAATTCCAATTATGTAAAAGGAATCACATTGTGTGGTGGAGGTGGTAGTTCACACGTCAATGAGCAATGTTATCACTTTTTATGTGTGAAAACGGATAATAAAAGAAATGATATATATGATATTTACAAAAATATAATTATATAAATCTTATCAGATATTTTTTTTCATGTAACATATGTTTAATTTAATTCATCCTTTATACAGTCCAGGGATCATGTGAACGAATCATGTCGTTTTGAGGGGGTGGTAGTCTGCACTTCCACAAATGATGCTATCATTTTTATATATAATGGAGAGTATAAGAATAGGTGTTGTAAAAAACAACATAAAATTAAATATTTAATAATTATTATATATGAGATATATAAATATAGAGTTTATTATAAAGGCTAACGTGATATACGGTATGGAAAATTGAACAATCAATATTTAGCAAGGTGCTAGAATTCCATACACGTAAACAGTATGTCCATTACCAATTAGATGGATGTGTTTGTATGTGTTGGAAAAATCATTAACATAATGAAATAATATTATATTTTGGATAAATTTTTTGTTTTAAATTAATGTAATAATAATATTTTGCGGAGTGGAGAAAGAAAATAAAATAGATTAGTTTGAGGGAGATTGTGACCTCTTAATCGGGTTAGTCCTTTCGGTTTGTACCAAAGAGGTTATTTGGATGGATTTATAACAAATTTATTCTTCATGTAATAATGTAAGGATTTTGTGGAGTGTATGGGGATGATTTTTTCATATCATAAGTGTCCTAAGAGATGTGAGGAAGTGGGAAGAGAGGAGTTGTTTTATAGTAGAGGAGGAGTGACACTCTTGTAATATTTTAAGTCAAAGGAACCCCACCAACCTTTTTTTATTTCAAGTGGATAAATAATGGTTCAATGTATAGAAAAGTGAGGATAGGATCGAAATATTTCCATACAATTTATTTTAGAAGAAGATTGTAAGAACCCAGATCTTTTTTCAGGTATGTTTTCCCTTTTTCTAGAGTTTTTAAGGAAAATAAATTCTCTGGAAATTTCAGAAGTACACACCATGTACTTTTTGAGTACATGCCGTGTACTCTTCCCCGACTCAAAGCTGTGTGTTGGCCATGTCCGGGCCACACACACGGTGTGTAAGGATGAGGTGGAGGCCGGTTAATTCGGAGTATGGAAAATTGAAGTACATGCCGTGTACTCAATAAGTACACGCCATGTACTTTATTTTTTTCATTAAATGGAACAGGGTCGTGCCTAACCACCAGTTTCATCCTATTCATCAGTGTTCGTCCATCCGAGAGCGACCATACGGCCGGATCTTCGATGGGCTCCTGCCTCGCCATCCGTTCTCCGATTCGAGCACGGTCGATTGCGTTGGAATCGCAGCGGTGAGTTCTTCCTATTTCTTTATTCCTGTTTCTTGATTCCCCTTCATTTTGAAGATATAATGGGATGAACGTTTTGTGCATTTTCTCATATCTTTGTCGTTCTAGGAGGAATCTGACATTGATGTTCACGTATATCGATCTCCTAGGATCAAGGTAGGTGGTTTGTTCCTTTCTGTAGAATGTTTATGAATATTATGTGCAAATTCCACCAATACCCTTGAACATGGCATTTCGTGTTTCCTGTTTTTCCCTTGTTGTTTGCCTTCTTTTCTTGATTTATTTAGTAGAGGTTATTACTTGTGAGTAGAGTAATTTATTTTGTGCTCAGGTTGCTTTTCCATGCTTGTTTTTCCTGTTGGGCATTTTTCCAGTTTCCATACCTTATTGTAGGATAGTGGAACTGTCTCTTTTGTTATACTGTTGAGCCTTAGTTGATAGCCAAGTAGTTCTTGATGTTTACTTGGACGATACACACATACTGAGCATGTTTAGTTATACTCAGGACTGTGAGAGCGTAGAGTAGTAGACCACAGGTATAAATGACGGAAGGGCTTCTCCAGAGTGTCTTTGAATTATGATGCGAGACTATAGGGGGAATTGACGGTGAGTGCTTCCCCAGAGAGTCTGCTTAATTACGTAGCTGAACCAGAGGGGTGAGACTGTGTGTGCTTCCCAGAGGGTTTCTAGTACTTATAGGTTGAACCATAGGGGTTAGACTGTGAGAGCTACCTAGAGGGTTACCAGTTTCGTCTTTTGTTGTTGGCTGTTTACTTGTGTACTATGTTTTCCAGAACTGTGGATTGTAGATGTTTGTGCTTTTCTGTTTACTGCTTCTTGTTTTATTACTGCCATGTATTCATTGACTGTTAGGCACAAATACTTGGGTGATTTCCTACTGGGATTGTATCTCACACCCTGTTTGGGCCATGCTTTTGGGCCCAAGAAGACTATGTTGCTACAGGTATAGATAAGGGCAAGCGCCCTTCTACTTCAGGATTTTGACTGCATCAGGAGCTGGGGAGCATGGGACCGAGCCATGGCTCGCGATGCTGAGGAGCTTAATTTGTTTTCTTTTTCACTTGGTTTCAGTTGTATTTCAGCACGTTGTTGTGTTTTCAGTTTTTCTTAGATACTTTTACCTGCTGCGTCATTGTCATCATAGTTATATATCTACATTGCTTCCGCTGTTTGGTTTCTATTGTTATTCATGTTGTTTACTGTTTCCACTATTTACTGTTGTTTTCTTACCTTGTATACCTTACCAAATGAGGGAATATTTTCCCCACTAACTCACCAAGGTCCTCGCTGCTAGTCGGCAGCCTCTGGCATTCGCGGAATCGTGCTTGAGGTCATGTGGCGAACCAGGTATGGGGCACCGGTGGAAGGGCTCCGGACTCGGGTCGTTACAAAGTGGTATCAGAGGAGTTCTATTCTCTTACTTTACTGTTTGGAGACCTTATCCAGGGATAGGATGGATTCGGTACTTGGCATTAAGCTGTGCTTGGGAGTAGCTATCCCGTGTACAGGGAAAAGCCATACTACCTCGTTAATTGCAGTTTCTGGTTTTGAGATTTTATGGTTGACCTGATTTCACCTAGAGTGATTCACATGGCTTGTGCTATTATTGTTTTGATATTTCAGTTCTATTTCTATCGAATCCTGATGAGATGGGGGTATGCCATCTCATGCATCATATAGGCACATTTAGAAATCACATGCCATGCATTCTTTCCATGCCATCTAGGGTGCATTAGCGATTGCATGCTGTTGTGATAGATGCTTGATAGATTCTCTGATGTTATGTTAGAAAACTGTTTTTTTTTGTTCCTTGCTTAAAATGAACGCCAAATTTTGGTTGTTGAGGTGTTATGGGCCCTCACGGATCAGAATTTGGCATCTTTTACCTTGTTTTTAGTGTTTCTGGAATTCTACGCAGTTTCTGAGCTACTGCCCAGAAAAACCCAGAATACACGGCGTGTACTTTTCGGGAACACACCGCATAGTTTTCAGGCCGTGTCACTGACCGTGTGACCAGAACATGGTGTCGTGGGAGTAACTTCGGGATCACGCCGTGTACCATTGGTACACGCCGTGAGATTTCAGAGCTGTGTACCCGGCCGTGTCACTAACAACACGGGCCGGGGAAGCTCGGGTAGAACACACTGTGTCCACAGGGAACACGCCATGAAGTCCTGTCTAGGTACCCGACTGTTTTATGAACAACACGGGTCGACATTACCTTCTTTTCAACACGTCGTGTTTGCTCGTAACACGCCGCGTAGTCTTTCCAGGTACCCGACCATGTCACGAACAACACAAGACGGTGTTGCCTTCGCCTATGCACGTCGTTCTTGTTTGGAGCATGCCGTGTAAGGTCCATCCATGTAGATGGTCGTGTACTCAACAACATGGACCGCCGAAGCCTTTTCTAGTGCACACCGTGTTTGTTTCGAACACGCTGTATAGTCTCGGGTTAAGTTAGACCGTGTGGGTTAGCCGTGTAAGGAGACTCGGGAAGGGGAACAATTTTCATGTACACGCCGTGTGTGGGTGCAGCACGCCATGTAGTTGAGGTGTTACACTACTTGTAGGGTGAGAGTACACACCCATGTCAGTGGTTTAATAAGACACACTGTGTAGTTTTATACACGCTGTGTTGTCGTGTTTTGCAATCTTTTGTGTTTTCTTCCCCTGTTTCCATTTATTACTCTTGTGTTCTCTGTCCTTGTTTTCCTGATCTAAGATGTGCTTTTGATCTTTCAAATCTATGCCTCCGAGACGTCCCCCGGTCGTATGTCTGTCGCCAGGCAGTGATCAGACGCCAGACAGGGCTGATCAAGGACTTCCTGTCGATCCCCCACCCGAGCCAACCTTGGTACCAGTTGTTGTACCATTTGAAGGCACTGATGCGTAGTTCAGGGAGGGTTTCATGAGGATGATGTAGGCTTTCTAGGGACCACCGCCTCCTGCCCCGTCTATGGCAGACTTGACGCGGGTTTTCCAGCAGCAGCATCCTACCACGTTCTCAGGGGAGGGAGGACCTCAGGTAGCAGAGTCATGGCTGGAAGCCATGCTGAATATCTTTGAGCATCTGGAGATGCTTCCAGAGAGGCGGGTCAAGCTTGCCACCTACATGCTCCAAGACTCCTCCAAGAGGTGGTGGTAAGTGATCTCACAGGCGGGTGAACAACAGGCTATGACTTTGGAGGAGTTCCAGTGCGTGTTCTACGACTACTTCTACCCGGAGACCCTGAGGGCCGATCGAGCTCGGGAGATCATGAGCTTAGAGCAGGGTACTCTATCTGTCATGGATTATTCCTCTCGTTTTACTGAGCTACAACGTTTTACACCCCTTCGGGATGGGAGTGGGGGTGTTCTTAGTGAGGAAGTTTGAGGATGGACTCAGGAGGGAGATACGCTCGTAGGTGAACATCTTCCAGCTGACTTCCATTACTTCCATCGTCAACCAGACATTGATTGTGGAGCACAATCTGAGAGACTCTGGAGCTGCGAGCCAGGGCGGGTCTGCTTCCAGAGCTTGTTTGCCTCCAGATGACAGCAAGAAGCACCGTAGAGAGCCTACACACGATGATTCAAGGAAGCGAGACATATCATCAGGCATCCAGGTGACATGCTGCCAGTGTGGCCGGACATGGCACACGAGGCCGCAGTGCCAGAGGGACCCCATGGAGTGCCGATCTTGCGGCAAGATGGGTCACCTTCAGCGTTTCTGCAAGGTTTTCTCACTAGCAGATGGTGACCGGGGTTCTTCCATGACTCCTCATTCCGGAGCACCCCCACCACTTTCTCACTAGTCATGAAACTGGAGTTCTTCCGGCCGTTCGGGCAGAGGTGGAGGTCGAGGCTGTGGTGGTCAGCCAGCATTCCCTCAGCACCAGTAGGGTGGTTCAACTCAGAGTGGTCAGTTAGGGGCGTAGGGCCGCGGTGCAGGCCAGTCTTTCGCCATAGAGCAGACTTATCATGAGCAGGATCCCGACCCTTCTATTGTTCGAGGTACGATTTTAGTAGCCTCAATTTTATCTTCAACCCTTTTCGATACTAGTGATACACATAGTTTTATCTCTACTGTCGTTGTGGAGAGACTTGGACTCTGCATCTTTTCTTCTGCTGACTCGTTGACACTAGACACACCTTTGGGAACGAGGACATCTAGTGTAGACCAGTGTAGAGAGTGCCTCTCGAGGTGGAAGGATACCACTTCTTATGGGATCTCTATGTCCCAGAGATGACAGGATATGATGTCATCCTCGACAAGGACTGGTTGATTCCCTTCTAGGAATTTGTTGACTATTATCACCGTAGAGTCAGTTTCATTTCACCAGAAGGGGAATCTTTCCTTCATAGAGGCGAATGGGACGTTCGGGAAAGTCGGGCGGGACTCGAGAATCTTGGGCTAGGAGGAGTGATGGATCAGATTTCTAGTCTTTATCTGCATGATCAGGGGACTCCACAATAGGACTTTCCTCCAATGGTGGATCGCTTTAGGGATGTCTTTCCAAAGGATTTTCCGAGTTTGCCTCTGGAGCGTGAGGTAGACTTCTCTATTGAGCTCGTGCCAGGAGTAGAACCGGTGTCTATTCTTCCATATAAGATGGCCACACCGGAGTTTCAAGAGCTCAAGAAGCAGTTTGAGGAGCTACAGGCTAAGGGTTTCATCCGACCCAGTACTTCTCCTTGTGGTTCGCATGTTCTGTTTGCGAAGAAAGCAGACAGTACCCTTCCGCTTTGTGTGGATTATCGGAAACTGAACCAGTTGACAGTCAATAACTGATATCCCTTACCACGGATTGATGACCTTTTCGATCAGCTTCTAGGAGCCTGGGTGTTCTTTATGATCGAATTGAGGTCCGGTTATCATCAGTTGCACGTTATACCATCAGATATACCTCCGACCACCTTCAGGAGTAGGTACGGTCTTTACGAGTATACAATCATGCCCTTCAGACTCATGAACGCACCTGCAATTTTCATGGCACAGATGAACCAAGTGTTCCATCCTTACTTGGACTCCTTCATCGTGGTCTTCGTGGATGATATCTTGGTGTACTTTCGCACTCGAAATGACCATGCCACACATCTTGAGATCTTCTTGAGTATACTGAGAGAGCATCAGCTTTATGCTAAACTCTCGAAGTGCCACTTCTGGATTGATCAGATTAACTTCTTGGGTCACATCATCTCAGAGGCAAGAGTATCTATGGACCCAGAGAAAGTGAGAGCTGTAGTTTCCTGGGAGCATCCGAAGAATGTTTTTGAGGTACGGAGCTTCCTAGGGCTGGCTGGATACTACAGACGCTTCATTCAAAACTTTTCTCATATAGAAGCACCTTTGACAGGTCTGACCAAGAAGGGGGATAAGTTCTTATGGTCAGATTCTTGTGAGTCATCCTTTCAGGAGCTGAAAGGGAGGTTGACGTCAGCACCGATACTATTCTGGCCAGATCCAGGCAACAACTACACTGTTTATTGTGATTCTTCAGGTATCGGGCCAAGAGCTGTGCTTATGTAGGGATATGGAGTCGTTGCGTATGGGTCTCAGCAACTGAGTCCAATGAGAGGAACTACCCTACGCACGATCTAGAGTTGGCAGCTATTGTTCATGCCTGGCGCTATTGAAGACACTATCTTCTGGGAGAGCACTTTGTGGTCTTCACTGACCACAAGAGTATCAATTATATCTTCACTCAGCGTGATCTGAATCTGAGGCAGCGTAGGTGGGTTGAGTATCTACAGTCCTTTGACTTTGATCTTGCCAATACGTTGGGAAAGGGCAACGCTGTGGAAGATGCGTTGAGCAGGAGAACTCAGATTCAAGCAGTTCAGGAGGCCAGTAGTGAGTTGTAGCTAATGACTCAGTTCTCTAAGATGCATTTGGAGGTGCAAGACAGACGAGGAAAGTATTTTCTATCTTCTGTAGATGTTACCTCCATGCTACTTGATCGGGTACGAATGAGGCATCTATCAGACTCGGAAGGCACAGTTTTGTGGGAGAGTGTGTCAGGAGAGGTCCCTCTTCCTGGATGGACAGTGGGCGAGGATAAAATCTTGCGTTTCCAGGGATGCGTATGGGTTCCAGCAGACATACGCGAGGAGCTGATTCGGGATTTCCATTCCTCTGTTTGGGCAGTTCATCCTGGCGTCACCAAGATGTATCAGGACCTCCATCTCCAGTACTGGTGGCCAAGTATGAAGTAGGATGTTACTGGTTTCATCATGCAATGTTCTACTTGTCAGCAGATGATTGCAGAGCATCAGTGACCAGCAGGCCTTCTACAGAAGCTACCCATTCTGGAGTGGAAGTGGAATGATGTTGCGATGGACTTCATGACTGGGTTGTCAAGGTAGCCGCAAGGGAACGATGTTGTTTGGGTTGTCTTCGACAGGATTACAAAGTTTTCCCACTTCTTACCGATCAACGAGACCTTCAGTGTCAATGATTTGGGATGACTTTACATCAGAGAGATCGTTCCTCTTCATAGAGTTCTGTGCTCTATTGTTTCAGACAGAGATGCACGCTTTACCTCTCGGTTCTGGCAGGGAATTCAGAATGCCTTGGGTACATATGTACTTTTGAGTACAGCTTACCATCCCCAGACTGATGGCCAGTCCGAGTGCATGATCCAGGTGCCTGAGGATATGCTCCGGGCTTGCATTCCTTGACTTTGGCGGTTCTTGGGAGAAGCATATACCTCTAGTGGATTTCGCCTACAACAACAGTTTCCAGGTGACCATTTAGATGGCTCCATACGAGGCTTTGTACGGTAGGCCATGCCGATCACCCTTATGCTAGCTGGAGGCAGGAGAGGCAGCTTTTCTGGGACCTCATCTTGTTCAAGAGACTTCAGAGCAAATAGAGCTGATTCCGAAGAGGATGACTACAGTGCAGTCTTGACAGAAGTATTATGCTAATCAGCGGAGATGACCTCTAGAGTTCGAGGCTGGAGATCAGGTTTTCCTACATGTCGCATCGAGGTTGGGACACAAGAGGATTCAGAGACAGGGTAAGATTTCACCGCAGTACGTCAGACCGTTTGATGTCTTGGAAAGATTTGGGCCGGTCACCTATCGGTTGCAGCTACCTCAGAGGTATCGGGACATGCAAGACTTCTTCTATGTCTCTCAGCTCCGACACTACTTTTCAGACCCATCTCATGTCTTTCAGCCTGAGGAAGTTGAGCTTGAAGTAGATGTGACATTCGAGGAGCATCCTATCTGGATTTTCGATCGTAGTACAAAGGTTCTCCGCGAACGGTATGTTCCTCTGGTATGAGTGCTATGGAAGAACGGGACAGTACAGGACAAGACCAGGGAGAGGGAGGCCGATGTACGATCACAATGGCCAGAGATGTTCGGGGTTTCTTCTTCTCCGTCTCGTTAGGGAAATTCAGGGACGAATTTATTTAAGTGGGGAAGTTTGTAAGAACCTGGATCTTTTTTCAGGTATGTTTTCCCTTTTATGGAGTTTTTAAGGAAAATAAATATTCTGGAAATTTCAGAAGTACATGTCGTGTACTTTTTCAGTACACGCCGTGTAATCTTCCCCAGCTCGAAGCCGTGTGGTGACCGTGTCCGGGACACACACACGGTGTGTAAGGCCGAGGTGGAAACCGATTAATTCGGAGTACGGAAAATTGAAGTACACGCCGTGTACTCAAGAATTACACGCCGTGTAATTTCTTTTTTTCATTAAATGGACCGGGGTCGCGCCTAACCCCCAGTTTCATCTTCTTCTTCAGTTTTTGTCCATCCGAGAGCGACCGTATGACCAGATCTTTGACGGGATTCCGCCTCACCATCTATTCTCCGATTCGAGCACGGTCAATTGCGTTGGAATCACAACGGTGAGTTCTTCCTTCTACATTAGCCTTGTTTCTTGATTCCCCCTCGTTTTCAAGATATCATGGGATGAACGTTTTGTGCGTTTTCTTAGATCTTCGTCGTTCTAGGAGGAATCTATCATCGAGGTTCACGTATATCGATCTCCTAGGATCGAGGTAGGTGGTTTGTGCCTTTCCGCAGAAAGTTGATGAATATTATATGAAAATTCCACCAATACCCTTGAACGGGGTATTGTGTGTTTCCTGTTTTTCCCTTGTTGTTTTCCTGCATTGCTTGATTTCTTTAGTAGAGGTTATTGCTTGTCAGTAGAGTAATTTATTTTGTGCTCAGGTAGCTTTTCCATGCCTGTTTTTCCTGTTGGGAATTTTTCCAGTTGCCATACCTTGTTGTAGGATAGTGGAACTGTCTCTTTTGTTATACTGTTGAGCCTTAATTGATAGCCAAGTAGTTCTTGAGGTTTACTTGGAAGATACATGTGCACTGAGCATGTTTAGTTATACTTAGGACTATGAGAACCTAGAGTAGTAGACGAAAGGAATAATTGATGGAAGGGCTTCTCCAGAGTGTCTTTTAATTATGATGCGAGACTATAGGGGGAATTGACATTGAGTGCTTCCCCAGAGTGTCTGTAGATCCACGACGCAGGCCACAGGGGGAATTGACGTTGAGTGCTTCCCTATAGAGCCTTTAACACGATACGAGACTATAGGGGGAATTGACGGTGAGTGCTTCCCCAGAGAGTCTGCATAATTACATAGCTGAACCAGAGGGGTGAGACTGTGTGTGCTTCCCAGAGGGTTTCTAGTACTTATAGGTTTATCCATAGGGGTTAGACTGTGAGAGCTACCCAGAGGGTTACCTGTTTCTTCTTTTGTTGCTGACTATTTACTTGTGTACTTTGTTTGCTAGAACTGTGGATTGTAGCTGCTTGTGCTTTTCTGTTTACTGCTTCTTGTTTTATTACTGCCACGTATTCATTGATTGTTAGACACAAATCCTTGGGTGATTGCCTACTGGGATTTTATCTCACACCCTGTTTGGGCTATGCTTTTGGGCCCAAGCAGACTATGTTGCTGTAGGTATAGATAAGGGCAAGCGCCCTTCTACTTTAGGATCTTGACTGCATCAAGAGCTGGGGAGCATGGGACCGAGCCATTGTTCGCGATGCGGAGGAGCATACTTTGTTTTGTTTTTAACTTGGTTTCAGTTGTATTTCTGCACGTTGTTGTGTTTGCTGTTTTCCTTAGATACTTGTACCTGTTGCATCTTTGTCATCATAGTTATATATCTACATTGCTTTTTCCGTTTGCTTTTTGTTGTTATGCATACTGTTTACTGCTTCCACTATTTATTGTTGTTTTCTTACCTTTTATACCTTACCGAATGAGGGCATAGTTTCCCCACCGACCCACCAAGGCCCTTGCTGCTAGTCGGCAGCCTCTGGTGTTCGGGGAAATGCTCTTGAGGTCATGTGGCGAACCGGGTACGGGGCACTAGTGGAGGGGCTCCAGACTCGGGTTGTTACACAGATTATAGGTTGATTTGGGCATGAAGGTTATAGTTTAGTATCTCGTTAATCTTACATCAACATTAATCGTTGTAATTAATTTTCATTAACATAACTAATATTTTTGGGTCAAAAACAGTGTTGAACTTATTATAAATTATAAATTATGATGATCCTGAAAATTGAATCAATTCTTCCAAAATCCAATAACATAGGTGGAATAAATTTAATTAAAATTAATCTTGTAGATTGGACAATAATGTAAGTTTTAAAAGTAAAAAATCCATAACATTTGCTATGTTTTTATAGTCAATTTCAAATTGAAATTGATTAAAATTACCCAAATTTAATTAATTCATAAAAATATTATATAATTAGACTTCAAAACAAATTATAATTATTATTTATCCTTCTAAATAAAATAGATAATAATGTAGTTTTGAATTAAATTACAGTAATTTTTACTATTTATTAAAAAATGAATCTTCGCAGAAAAATAACAAAAAAATAACTTAAGATAGTTTTTATGTTTAGATTTCAAATTTGATGTTTATCTTGACATTTAATATTAATAAAAGTTCTAATAATTTGAATTAAAATGGTTTCTCCATAAAAGGACTGTAAAAGTGCTTTAATAAAATTTTGATTTTATGTTTAATATTAAGATTATTCTTATCTTATGTCTATTGAATCAATTGAATGAATATCAAAAATATTTGGTTCAATATATAAAATATATATTTCATTAAAATATTTAACTTATTATTTTTATTTATGTTTATTATGAAAAAACTCTTTTATGACCATAAAGATAATAATATTTCTTTTATATTCAATTAGATTGTACTTTCATTTCCAATTAATTAGTAACCTATTAATTCATTTTATATATTTAAAAACTGTAAATTTTCATAAGTTATTTAATACAGTTCATAATAAAAAATTTAACAACTAGGTCAATTATTATTATATTAAATAATAATGTTTTAATAATATATTATTGTTCGGTAAAACTCGGTTTTGCGTGTAACACAAGCATAAATGGTGGTATGTATTACATTTAATGCATGTTAACTTTGTGTTTTAGGTATTGAAAACTATAAAATATATTGTTTTTTTAATATTAATTATATTATAAATTATTGGGATATTATATTTTTTATGTGCTTGGTGTTGCGTCTCAAACACAATATTGAATACAATATTCCTACTTTAGATTTTTAGGTGTTATATCTATGGTGATTTCGTTATTCCTTAGGATATCGACTTTATTTAAATTAAAATTACAACTGGTTAATAATTATTTCTTGAATATAGGTATGTGGTTCCATTTTTTTCAATATTATAAGATAAATATTATTTTCTTTATTTAATTTTTTTTTTCAAATTTTTTTTGGAGTGAAAATGGATTTTTCAAGGGTATTCTGTGTGTGGGAAACTCTAAATATGGTTTATTAATATTTAAATGGTTAAGAATGTATTGTTTGGATTATAATGACGCAATTCATTATTAAAATTTAATTTAAGTGGTTATAAATGGAATGAAGCACTTGTGAAATATGGGTACCTAGTTGGGTGGTCTATGGACTAGTATGGTGAGAGTGGTGGTAGGGTTTTATCCAAGTCATCCTAATTGGACTATTTTGCAATAATAACGAAACATGATGATGACATGATGGGTAACGATAGAACATTAGTGACAACATCTCTATATGATCATCTAGTAGGGATGTTATTGTTGTAACTAATCATGGAGAGTATGATGATTTGAGAACCCATGTAACCTAGGTAGTTAAGAGTTGGCCCATTGTTTTAATGTTTTTTTATCTTCTCTTAGTTATCATTACATTGTATATCATTCCATAAAACAAAAAAAATTTAAAAATTAATAAGTAACTTTCATTAAAACCATGAATTTTTGTTTTCCTTATATTAAACATACATGGAACACCTAGTGTGATCCTATATGAATATTTTCTCAGAACCTACATAAACTCTATGGGAATATGGAGATATTTAGTATCTATTTTAGGTAATGGAAATGTATAATATGGGAGGGTAGCATGTGCCCTTGGTATTGGGTTCTTCATCTAGATCGTGATGATGTTGGTTATATAAAGGTTTTTGGAACTCATGCTTTAAGGAGACTTGTTGTCATTTGTTTCTCCCTTTTACATTTTTGCATCTATTGGTTCGAGAATAGAAATGTAAAATGTTCAGCTTGATTTTTACCTGACTCATTTGGATATCCATGTTATAGATTTGGGATGTGATTTTTATGTACATGTTTTTTTATTGTAGATTATGTGATTTTGATATGATATGTGATGTGTATATTGTGTATTTTTTAGGTAAAAATCATCACCAAGGTGTTAATTGGATCCCAGGAACAATATATTAGCCCATAGTGGTCGGGAATGTCCTTTTCACTATGTCACGATCTGGAACAGATGTTGGATTGGAAAAAATCCTATACCAGTTCAGGATATGGTTGAATCAAAGAATATTATTTAGTTATATATGTCATTTTATATACTATTGTTTGTATAATAAGAGATATTACTATCCAACTTTAAGGTATTGGTTGATAATAGTGTATCTAACCAACACACAATGTGAAGGGCCTTGGGTTTCCATGGGATTTTTGGATTATGTATCTACTACTCCTATGGGTATTAAGAACATGTTTCAGACTATAAATGGATTCCAAGGTTCGGTGGAGATATTCGATTTGTGTCTTGAGTTATTTTGGTTCCATGATTATTTTCATGTCTGTTTTACTATGTTGTTTAATAGTTCTCCATGGGCTGGTGTATTGATAGATCCTATTTTGTTGTGTGGTCTTTTCACATACCTCCATGATTGAATCTTTTATATCTATAGTAGGTGATTAGAGAGAGTTATCCCTAACCCATTGATTAGATATTAGTTTTTTTAGTGGTTTAGGATGGTAGAGACATAGATCAGGAGGTGGGTTTAAATCCTTCTTAGGATAAGGAAGATAAATGAGTTTCATGTAAATATGAAGCATATGAGTTTCTTAATCGAATAATCTCTTCCTTATAGGGAGAACCGAGCCCTAAGAAGATTAATATTTGTTGGAAAAGGTTGAAAAGTTATTTTAATACCTCGGGACTTTTGATGTAATGAATGTAATGTATATAGTGTTTCTTTTGGAATTCCACAGCCACTTGTGGTGGGAGTAAATGAATCAAGAATGGATGTATGAGTCGATAGACTGGATATACATGAAGGTCATATTTAAAAATAAGTACATCCCTAAGACATCATCCTTCACTAATACATAGAAATTCTTAAACCTTCACCAAAGAGAATAATTATTATAGGTGTATTCCAAACATTTTTCAGACTTGGTGAACTTTTCCCCATAGATAGTTTCCAATGAAAAGCTTTTAGATCAACATTTTTAAATGGGTCTTCAGTCACAATTTGATCTTAGGACGATTTGTTTAATATAAATACTTATGCTATGGTGGTCAACCGATCTCTGATGGTAGAGATTTACTAGGAAGGTAGGCCAAGGTTTTCTTTGACACGTCTAATACTAAGATAGAGTTGGATTTAATCTTCTATGAATAAAAGGATATTTGAGTATCCACGAAAAAAGGGTGTTAGTAGTTCTAGATACCCTCCCTGATATCTCATGTTAGTTTTTGTGGGAAGTAGATCTTTCATATGCTCTTTGTTTGGGAAATATGGGCTTGCGTGGTGTTCTTGTCTTATTCCACCTATGTTACTTTATCAGTGAGGATGCATGGGCCACTTGTAATGCTTCTTTATAAGTTATTTCTCATATCAAACTACCACATGATCTATATGTCCCATAGTTAATATGGCTTTATATAATGCATCCAAGGAAAATGGATCTCATTCTGGTGAAAATAGTGGAAATACTAGATAACCAATTGTAAAGTATCATTTTAGGGAAATGTCACAAGTTAGTTTTCGACCAGAGGCATAGACATAGATGACGTAAATGCATGATATTAATTAGAAAAAATCAGAATAAGATGATTTCTCTATAATAGTTATATGTATAGTCCTTATTTAATATTCTATGGAAATTAATTTTTTAGATACTACTACACCAAAACCATTTGTTTCTATTAATATTGTTAATGTTCTGAAAATAAAAATGGTTTTTATACTATATGAAAGTTATTTGATTATACGTCATTGAAGTAGGAAAGAGTAATATTTTAGATTCCTATATTATGTTATATCCATTTTATAGGTTGATTTGAAATTTGACTTCCTTGTCTGAGAAATGGACCTATTTTATGTTATGTAAGGGGTAGATTTGATGATTTACTTTAAGGCCCCCATCACCTCCTTTAATTGGTTGGTGGATTTAATATCCCCTTATTGGATCACTCATGTCTTTTTGAAAGTGTAGGATCTTCTATTAGGATGTTCTTGACATCCACATCAAATTATAATAAGGCTCTCTTATCATGTGACATCCCTTATACTTGAGGATGAAGGAAATGTCTTAGGGAATTGTCTTCCTTCTGTGGTGGATGAGTTTCTTAAGGTATTCCTAGAGTATAATTCATGTTTACCCACGGAACATGATAATTAATTAACCAGTGATTTGGTATTGGTTACACAATTGATATCAGTCCCATTGTATTATCTAGCTCCCATTGAGTTGTGGGAGTTAAATATACAAATGCACACTCTGTAATCCAAAGGGTTCATTCACTCAAGAATCTCTCTGTGGAATGTGATAGTGATTTTTTCTACAAAGGGTGATGGAACCCTCTAGTTGTATATCAATAATCAAAAGATTAATAGGACCACCACTAGGAATAAATATCTGATGCCTTGTATTGATGATATTTTTTACCATCTTAACCGAGAAAGGTGTTTTACAAATTTTAAACTATTTTCAAGGTATCATCAAACTAGTGTTGGTGAAGAATACATTTCTAGGATAACCATTCCAAGTTGGTATAACTATTTCTAGAATTTTTTAATTTCATTTGAAATAAAAAATTATATCATGGTATTTAGGGATATTATTAATAATGTGGTCTATATATACCTAGACTCATTTTCATGGTGTTTTTAGATGAAACTAGGTATACACGATAGTTGAAGAGATTCATGGGTAACATTGGATAATTATATTGAGAGCATTGTGAGATCGTCTTCATTATTATATGTTATCGGAGTATAGATCTTGGATTCTGGAAATTATGTTTCTAGGACAAGTTTTATCATATTGTTTAGATTTATTGGATCTATGGAATTCCAGATTAGTGATGTTATCGGAGGAGTTGAGAATGGTATTTGAGATCAAAAGTTTTGTTGGCCTGAAAGTGTATTACAAGGGAATATATAGAGACTTATCTTTACTTTTTTGAATTGATGATATCACTAAATAAAAAAGGGATGATGTTAACATTGAATCCAAAATGACAAGAATATTTTGAGGTGATTAAGAGGCAATTAACCACTACTCATGTCTTATTTTTATCCAAGGATGGTCAAGGAAACATGGTATGATATGATGATTTGGGTATTTGTTTAGGTTTCATAGTGATCATACAGTTTTGCATGGTTCCTGTCAACTCTGACCAAAAAATATAAATTACCCAACCAATGAACATGAGCTTTCGGTAGCAATTCATTCCCTTAATTTATTCGACCACTACCTCTTATGTGATAAATTTAAGGTCCTATAAAACCATAAAAGGGTGAGTTTCATTTTATCTAAGAAAGACCAAAACATTTGTCTGTAGTGGTGGATTATGTACCTTTATGGAATTCACTTTGATATTTTTTTCACCCTACATAAAGGAGCATTGGTAGATGATGTCTGGAGAAGGATTTTTCCAACCTAGGCTTTGAATGAGTCCAACAGTTGGTAGGCTATAATGGGGATTTTTTCCTCTAATTCACCTAGAATATATGTAACAGAGTGGGGAAATATTCTTCTCCACTATTCAGTTGACACCTTATCTTTAAGAACTAATTTTGGAAGATCATACTTGGGATGAGTTTCATTAATGTTTTACCCAATTTCTAAATTGTGAAGAGGTGTCTCGTGACTAATCATTTTTTCATGAGGTTTTTATTTTCTTCAATGTTTTTTTATTGTGTTAGTGGAAGGTTGGGACATTGGAAATTCATCAGTATCAGTGGGTTTTCCATCTTATGTATAATAAGATGTTTTATGATGTGTGATACCTATTCTACTAGACATTTATAATACATCATATAGATGACTTTGTATCTCAATGTTATACATCTCATCAATTCAAATCTTAACACCATAATCCCTATAGCTTCATTCAAGCAATTACTATTCTTACATAGAAATTGGATGAGGTATCCATTGATTTCATCATTTGGCTACCTTGTACACCTCATAGAAGGAATAAAATTTGTGTTGTAGTAGATCGTCGGACCAAGTCCACACATGTTATTTGATCAAAGACTTGAATAATGTGGAGTAATTTGGAAGGTTTTATTTCCTAAGGATTGTGATTATACATGGTGTTCCACAAAAAATTGATTGTGGTGGGGACCCTTAGTTTACCATTCATCTCTGGGTAGTCCTATAGTTGAAAATTGGGTAAAAGATCAAGCTTAGCACGGCTTGCAATCCTCAATCTAATGGTCATAATGAGCAAGAAATCCTGATTTTGGAAGACATGATATGTTCACATGTGTTATAATTTGGTGGCTCATGGGATAAAAATCATGGATTGGTAGAATTTTATTATAATTATAGTTACCAATCCACAATAAGGGTGTCCCCCATCGAATCAATATCTGGTAAACCATATTGGTTCCCTCTATAATGGATAGATGCAGGTGAGACTACCTTGCTAGTGTAGGAACCCGGGACACCCAGTGAGGGGTGGGGTGAATAAAGATGTCAAAATTTTATTTTAAATCAAATATATAGTTCTAAAATTGGTAGGAACGCATTAAACCTATAATACTGAAGGGATCAAAAATCAAACAATCACATGAAAAGTTACCACACACCACTTTTACTCGGTTCAACACTAAGGGATACGTCCAGGGACCATATACCAACAGGTTTCCATTCGTGCCAAATTCCAGTAAACATCACTATCTATGGATTATATTGTTTGGTTACAATCACTCTTTCCCATACAAATTGCATTTACAATAGTTTAGGGATAGCTCACTACGTCCCATGGATCACTTCTGTTGACTCCCCCTAGCTCACTACCCTTGGTGAAGTCACACTCAGTTTATAGATGCGAAGGTCCCATAAATAAATTTTTGTGGAAGTCTCCATCTCTATTCAGAATGAGACACTTCCATCATCAATGTCCTGAATTTATGCACCATAAATCACAAAACCACAGAACCAAATATTCAATACATATATTCAGCATACACTAACAATTGCACGTAGCACCTACCCTATGCGCACAAGATTTGAATTTTGCATGAAAGATTTTCTTTTTGGGAGGAAAATCTTTCATGAAACTAAACCCTTTATGTGTAAATTTATCTTTTTCATGGAACATGATCTTTTGCATGCAACTTTAACTTTTCTGCGCAACGTTATCTTTTACGCGCAACATCAACTTTTACACAAAGCTTCCTTTACACACAACATTTACATGCATCAGAACATAGATATTATATATGTATTAAACCATACCAAATAAGGGGGTGACCTATTATTTAAAGGCATTGCTGACCCCATGCGCAAAACACATCATTTCATGAAAACCGGCCATTCTGCACGTAAATGCTATTCGTAGAAGAATCATTTTCCTTGCATAATGCTATATTTTTTTCACAGATCACGCCTTTTCTATTTTTTGATGTGTTGATCTCAAAACATTCCCTACGTGGTTGTTTCCACAACACCTAAAATTATGTTTATAACATTCTTTTCCAAACACAATTTTATCCATTTTCGATTTTTAGGCTCAAATATTTCGCAAACATTAGAAAACATCGCCACCTTCAATACTGTTTTTGGCTTGAACTGTATGATCCCTTTCTTAAAAACAATTCTAAACTTCCAAAGAGGATTGAATTAAAACACAAACCAAAATTGATTTCCTACATTGAATGGTACTGGTTTCAACAACCTCCCCCTCTAGGTTTGTTGGCAATCACTAGATAAATTCAATAGAGCACATGCCATAAGAAAAACCTGAAACGCAAAAATCAAATCGGCCAACACTATAAGTACATGTGAGAAATTCTTTGTGTAGAAAACCATAGGGGAAGATTGAATTGGGTTCTTGTTTTTCAGAATTTATAAATATTCCCAATAAACACTCTTACTATGACACAAAATCATTACATGCCCAAAATTTATTCCTTCTCCTACTAACACCGAATTCTCACCGTGTCATAGAACAATTACATTTCCAATGTATTCCTTCCACTCTTATCAATAAATTCTTATCATGTCACAGAATCATTACTTTTCCAATAAATTTCCTGAATTTATTCCTTCCCCCCATTGTGAATAAACACAAAGACTGATCATTATCATCTCAAAACACCCCTGGATAGTATCTCCTTCATAAACCTGAATCACATCCATAAAAAGATTAAAAATAGTGAACATAGATTGGGAGAGGGGAATTTTGTAACCTATACATGCACTGGTAGGTGGAGAAACATCGAGGTTCATCTGATGTTTCTTATAAACAGTTGCTGACAGTTGATTTTTCAGGATATACACCACTTTCTCATCAGCTCCCACATGATCCATTTTAATAACACCTTGTTCAACTTTTTCCTTGATAAAGTGATATCTAGTTTCAATGTGTATTTATGAGAATTATGAACATGATTCTTCATAAGATCAATTGAACTCTTTTTATCACAATAAATCACCATTGGTTGTTTCAACTCATCACCAATATCTTTCAGTTGTTTCTTCATCCATAGTAGTTGAGTGCATGCCTTTGTAGCAAATACATACCCAGCTTCATCAGTACTATGATAAGTACTCTCTTATTTCTTTCTCATCCATCCAACACATTTCTGGAAAACATATAATTCTACACCACTGGTGGAATTTTTGTTCATGGAATCTCTAGCACATTCAGTATAAAAAAACACCGATAATTCACTATCCCTTCATACAATAATGTATATTCTCTAATTGTGAGTACCTTCAATATAACTCATGATTCTTATTACTGGTGTCATATATTCTTCCTTTAGATTACTCTAAACAAATACTACTAAGCATTTTGAAAATACAATGTCTGTTTGTGCCATTGTTAGGTACAATAATCTCCCAATAATCATTATATACAATATTGGATCTATAGGTGTCCCATCCTCATGCTTTCCAAGTTTTGTTCTAACAACAATTGGATTTGACATTGGTTCTTAGTCGTGCATATTAAATTTCGTCAAAAACTCCCTTGAAAATTTTTCTTGTGAAATCAATATATAATTTTTATATTGAATCACTTTTAGCCATAAGAAATATGTGAGTTCAACAATCATGGACATTTCAAATTCTGATTTCATGTGATTGGAGAATTCATCCACTGATCCCTGCCTGCTTCCACCGAAAATTACACCATCCAAAAATACCAACACCATGAACTAATCGTTATGAGAATTCTGCACATAGAGGTTATGATCGACTCCTCAACTTTTTAATGAAAGCTTTCATAGATAAGAATACATGCGATAGTACCATGATATTGGTTCCTATTTCAAGCCATAGAGTGCTTTATTTAACTTTAAAAACATTGTTTCTTCATTTCCAAGATAGAACCTAGCAGGTTGTTCAATGAAGACTTCTTCATCCAAAAATCAATTTAATAATGTTGTCTTAACGTCCATTTGATACACTTTATAACATCTTCGGATTGTCATGGCTACAAATGACCTAATTGACTATAGTCTTGTTACTGGATAAAATGTTTCCTCAATATTGACACCTTAAATCATTGAATATCCCTTTCACACCAGTCACACCATATTTCTAATCACATTACCCTGATCATCTTATTTTTTCTTAAAGATACACTTTGTACCAATCACATTGTGATCTTCAGGTCTTTTGACCAGATCCCAGGTTTTATTCTGGTCAATTCGATCTAACTCTTCATTCATGGCCTTTACCCATGATTCATCCTTTGTTGCTTTTTCAAATGAGGATGGTTCCACAACTGATAGAAATAAAGATTGGGTATTTCTCCTCATTCTCCTCATTTTTTTGGGCACAAACCAATCCCCAATTATGTTGGATTGATCAATTTCTGCTCTTTGATTCCTCCATTTAGGTTCATCTGAATTCACTCCTGATGTGGTTTCAACATCAGATTCTTCTTCTGAGTCAACATCACGATGTGAATCCTAAGAGTTTTTTACATCTTCCTCTATTTTTTTATTTTCATTTTCTCTATGTTCAAAATTTTCCTCATCTTATATCTTTTCATCATAGGAATTCTTTAAAGAATTTGATTTTTTGTCTTCAATGATATTAACATCACTTCATTCGACAATACATCCCAATAACTTATTGAAATGCATATAAGATTTGATGTTTAATGGATATCAAAGGAATATTCCTTCATCTGCATTATCAACATACTTCCCTTGATTCCCTTCTTTGTTTTGGGAGAAACATTTACTCCCAAAAATATGAAATTATTTCAATGAAATCTTCCTTCCATACCACAATTCGTATGGTGTCTTCATTTCTCCCATATAAATCCCTGTTCAATTTTAAATTTCAACTGCCGCTTTAATAGCTTCTTTCTAGTAATGGTGAGAGAAACAAATCTAAATCAGTATAGTCATGTCCATGTTGTTGACCTGTCAATTCCATCACTCAACAACAACTTTTTGCGACGGAGTTCTCACACCATCAACCTCATGTCGCATTCCGTGTTTTTCTATGTAATTCTCAAACTCAATGGATGTGTATTCTGCTCCATTTTCAAATCGCAAGACTTTGATTGTTTCATTGGTATCATTATCATCACTTTGGTGATACGTTTTCATGCAATAAAGTACATGCCACTTCCTATGAATAACCATTAAATAGGCTATTTTACTAAAATCATCAATGAAAAGGATGAATTGCCTCTTTCCATGAGTCCAAGGAATGTTTATCGGGTCACATACATCAGCATGGATGAGACTAATAAGGTGTGATTCCCCTTTCATCTTTGGCTGATATGAACTACATACAAGCTTCCCCCATATGCAAGCATCAAAAGTCTTTTCCCATTCACATTTTAGAATGCGGATATCCATGACTATCTTCATCTTAGATATATTTTCTATGATTTTTTTGTAAAGGATCCCCAAACTTCGATGAAACATGTTTTTTTTCTTATTAAACAATCATATAACAAGAGTTATCTTTACTATAATCCTAATATAAGTTTCCATATGTTCTGTAGCCTTTCATGAGAGAATTACTTATTTTTCCCTTTATAGTGAAGCTTTTTTGATTGAAAGTTACTATGAGCCCTTAGTCATAAATTTGACTCACACTGAAGAGATTATGACGTAGACCATCCACATAAAGAAATTTAATCTTCTTCAGCTTCCCTTTGGCCAGAGAAGTATTTCCAATGCCTTTAATCATAAAAGCACCGCCATTACCAAACCTCAATTTTACATCAACCTTCTTTTTAGTGTTATTTAATTGGTATGCATTTCCTGTCATATGGGTCAATCATCCACTATCAAGAATCCAGGAGGTAATGCTCTTAGTAGCATTGAGGGCTACTTCTATAAGATTGGATTTCCCAATTTTCTTCTTTTATTTTACTAAGATATTGGATTTATCATAGGAAACTGATGGTCGTCCAATTATTTCTTCCACATAATCAGATTCTTAATTCACATACTGTTCATCAAGTGGAGAAAACGATTTTCTGAGAACAACACCATTGGGAGGGTGAGTATTGACCCATCTGTGAGAGTTTATAAAATTCTCCAGTCATACCTCTACTGGCAATACCTAGCATTATGACCAAATTTAGAACAGTGAAAATTGTATCCCTAAAAACTATTTCTTCAATACGATGTTGGATATGAAATAGGTCTCATTTGTTGACTTTCCAGATATTCCCTATGCAAAATGCTCCTTGCCTCTTCGCAATAAGACATGGTATGGACCAGATAGCCACAAAATTTACACTTCATGAGAGGAAATTTCTTCTCACTTATTTATCCTCATGACTTATTCCATGGTAAAATAGTTGGACTGCCTATAATTTAGTAATGTTTGAGGATAATATTCATTTCTTATTTTAGTTTAGATTGAGGGTTTCTTTTTTAACACTTCAAAATACTATTCAACATGTCCAACTTTCATCATTTCATTCTTTTGGATATCTTTACTTCCAAAAGTTGATGTCTTAACTTCACAACTGATTCCACTATTTCCCATTCATGTGGGTCTTTGATCACTCATGATTTTGGAAACCCCATCTGAACCATGATAAGATCATACCCGTAATTATGCATATGAGAATCTTCAAAAATTAATATTCTTCTTTTTATATTTTTGTTTGATTGACATTGATGTTTTCTCCAAAGATTAATAACTTCTTCCTCCAGACCCTCAACAGTCTTGGACTTCTCTTCTAGTCTGGATGTAAGGTCATTGATCACAATTGCTTGTTTTTCAATTCTAATCTTATGTTCCACAACATCAATTGTTATTTTAAGGATTGAAGACTGTACTCTCACCAGTTCTTCAATTCGTTCAATTTTAGCTTCAATCTCATCAACATATTATGAAGATTCTTCAACAATTACATTCCACTTATTGCATCGCTAACATTTATTCTCATATTTGGAAAATGAATCCTTAATTTTAAACTTAGAATCACTACTAAGATTTATCTGATTATCATTATCTTTATCGATCAAAGGTTCTAACTATTCAATGGTATCCATCATGGAAGCATGGTTTTGGGTTTTAAATTCTGTTTCTTCTACTTCACATAATTCTATATCATCATATTCTTTTTCACAGACAAAAATCTTCTTCTATACTTTATTTCCAGTTTTTGAAGTCTCCCATTTTAAAGAAACTTTTCTGAGGCATCTCAATGTCTTCTGCTAAACTCTCTTCATCATTTATCTTTCTATGGAACTAGGATGCAATGTTCCCAACTCTTCCAGAACTAAAACATGCCAAAGGTATCTTACATTTATATTTACCTTTTTCATTCTTCAGCTTATTGGTAATGAGAGAAATAATTTATTTTTCATCATCATTCTCACCACCACTATTGGCTTAAATTTTCAGTTTGTACATGGATTTGAATGCCATTTTTGTGCTAACATGAGTCGTTGCATCTTATGTATTGAATCTTATCTCATATTCCACTAGACTACTTATCGGATCATCCATAGATAGTTTAGATAGATCTCTTTCTTCAAGGGATAACACCTTTTCATTGTACATAGGCAGAAGGCTTCTCAAGACTTTATTTAAGATATCAATGTATTTAATTTCCTCTCCAAGACCTCGAATTTATCCATCTAGTTCAGTAATTCATTTGAAGAAGGAATTTTCATTCTCATCAGGATGCATTTTCAGATCATCGAACCTGTTGTGTAGGACATGATGTTTTCCCTCCGTCAATTTGTTGTCTCCTTCATAAATATTTTCATGTTTATCCCACATAGACTTTGATGAGGTGAAACACATCAACTTTAGATATATCTAATCTAAAAGAGCCATAGTTATAGCATTTTGAGCTTTAGCATCTGCATCTAGAACATTCTTGTCTATATCAGTCATAGAAAGACCTGTTGGCTCAGTAATTTGTATTCCTTGCATTATAAAAAAGAGGAATTCTATTCTATCAGATCTTAGATGAGATATCATTATGTTCTTACAAATCAAAAAATTACTTACATCGAAGAGAGGGATTTCACTGGGATTGGAAGCATTATCCATGACAGAAAAGGGAAGATCTAACACAAGTAACGTTTACCCTTTGATACCACTTGTTGAACTCCAGGAAACCCTTAGAGGGGACAAGAAAATCATGGTGTAATTTTTTTTGTTTAAATCAAGGATATTTTTCCCATGTTGGTAGGAACTAGTTAAACCTGTAAGAATGAAGGGAACATAAAGAAAAAAATCATATGAAAAATGACCGCACCACACTTTTACTTGGTTTACCACCAAGGGCTACATCTAATGAGCATACGCCAACAAGTTTCCGGTCATACCAAATTACACTAAACTTCACTAGTATAGGATTACAAGGTTAGGGTACATTCACTCTGTCCCAGGCACATTGCCTTTACAATGGTTCAGGAGTATCTCACTGGGACCCTTAGATCACTTTCATCAACCCCCTGCCTCACTAACCTAGGTGAAGTCACACTCAATTTATGGATGTGAATTTCCCTTCAATATATTTGAATTGAAGTCTTTATCTCGATTAAGAAAGAGACACTATTTGTATCAAAGTCCTAAATTGATTCCCTTGAAAGCACTGAACCAATGAAATGGATATTCAAAACATGTATTCATCATACACTAACAATTGCGTGCAACACTGACCCTATGAGCGCATGATCTATCTTTTGTGTTAAAGATTTTCCTTTCACATAAAAAATCTTTCACACAACTACACCCTTAATTTTCATTTTTTAACTTTTGCATGCAATATGAAATTTTGCGTGTAACTATAACTTATGTGTTCAATATTAACTTTTCCATGCAACGTTAACTTTTCCATGCAACATTAACTTTTCCACCCAACTTTAACTTTTCCACAAAACATTAACCTTTCCACACAACTCCCTTTTTGCAAAAATTTTACTCACATTAGAACATGGATATTCTCTAACTCTTCAACCATACTGAATGAGGGGGCCACCTCTTATTTATAGGAAATGCTGATCCCACATGAACTACCCACAATTTCATGCAAAACCTCTCATTATGCGTGCAAATTCTTTTCGTGCAGGAACTATTTTCCACGCACAACTCCATATTTTATATGCAGCTCATGCCTTTTCTATTTTTTGATGTACTAATCCCAAAAGAGGAGTGACAAAAAACACATACCAAACTCTATTTCATGCATAGAACATTCAATGTTCAAATAACTAGGATAGGGAATTACTTAAGTGACAACATGTAATAATCAAATGATCAAAAAATGGTAATTGATAACTCAATGTAATTATAAATCATATTTCAATAAATTATTCCAATATTTAGAGTTCTTAGGGGGTGAACAAATGTTTTTAATGTAACACCATGCATTGTTCATTTTCATCTTGGTATGTAGGGGAAGCTTACAACATGGTATGTCATACTTTTTGAGATCATATAGTGGATCGATAGGTTGGCATACCATATCGAATTTACATTTTAGTTTATGTGGATTCACCACATTTTTTATGTCCCAAAATTGATGATATATATTGCACAACCATCTCATTTGATGATATGAGAAAAGAATAAGATATAACTTGATCTTTTAGCAACCAAGAAAAAAGTATGTATTGTGGATTCCCAAGTGAATACTCTTCAGGGGAAATTTGTCTCATTAATTTGGTTATTATGGAAAAAAATAAAGATGAACATGAGATATGGGTGTGGAAGACAATGTTTAAGGAGAAGTACAATCATAATTTGTATAATTAGAAAATGAATGACTTTCTAAGGATAGAAAGTTCTATGATGGAGAGAATTATTACACTTATTATGTTATTTTCATGTATTTATCAGTTATCTAAATCTTTTATCTTGTTTTATATATTTTCCACCTATTTTTTAAAATGTGGGTTTTTTCCAAATAGTGGTTATCAAACGAGTACTGCATGGTAAGTAAAAACCATGCACCAACCCTTTGTATACTATGTGTCCTGCCTAGTGGGTATGTCAAGGCCACATGGATTGAAGCATGTCTATAATACAACCCCAAAATATCATGTGGCGTACCATCCCATTTGGATTGTTGCTTTACATGGTTTGAACAAAGCATATAATATCATCCTACGTCCCCACATCTTTAAAAATATAGAATTTCTAAATTTTTCCCACCCCCTCATTATCCAAACTGACCCTCATTTCCCCATAATTTTTCCTTGATCCCAATACATATATCCTCTTATTTCTACTCTTCTATTTTCATCAATCATGGGAAGATTTTGTGCTTTTATATTTAATAAAACTTCACATAATCCCCTTATCTATCATATCATTGGTCTATTCATACCTTCTTGATTGGGTTTCCTTTATCTGGTGATTGTTCTGACATATAATGGTTTATATATGATTTTTTTGTTTAGATATTGATGTTTGTGGTGTGATCCTTCTTCTATTGGATCTCCACTTTCATTGGATTTCTATTTTCACCTGGTAAGTGGTGATTTAAAGAAGTGAGGTATGTGGTTCAATGTTTTTATATTATTTAATGAGGTAAATGAGATTTTCTTCATTCTAAAAGTTTTCCTGAACTTTTTGTGTGTAAAATGGGTGGTCTCAAGGGTTTTTTTCTTGTGTGTGAAACTATAACAATTATTTATCCCAATGTAAATAGTTGGAAATGGACTTTTCCTTTGGTAATGAGTTGGTTAATGATATAAAGGGAATTAAAATGGTCTAGAAACGATATTATTCACTTGGAAACTATGGGTACCTTAGTTGGTTGGCTAATGACAAGTACATTGGGAGATATAGAGGGGTTCCTTCCCAGTATTCCTAGAAATTCATTATTACACCACTAACTAAAAATGATGATGTAACTATGGGTACAACTATAATTTTGTTGATGGGCCCTATAGAAGATTTATTAAGAGTCTATTTATGGTTGTGACTAAGCATTGATAATTTGAGGATCCTAGTACCCATGTAACCTAGGTATATAGGGGTTGGACAGAAGTGTTTCTTTTATTTTTACCTACTTGGAGTTATCCTTTCCCTTTTAATAATTCCTTAAAACCAAACCATGTATTAAATGTTAATTGGCTACTTTATTTAAATATTTAATTTTTCTTTTTTCTAATAATGACATTTCCTAGAAAATGCAATGATATCCTTTTTGGAAATTGTGATCACAACCTATATATACTGAATGGGTATATGTTGATATCATGATGTTAGATTTAGGTAAAGAAATGTAATTCTATGTGAGTTGAAGAAGGGGGTATTTATAGTGGATTATTTTTTCAAAAATTATTGATAGTGGTGGCATGGTAGGTGTTAGTCCTCTTTTCATGTAGAGGATTTTGTTCCTTTGTTTATACCTTTATGTTTTTTTCTTTTGGGGGTGTGTTAGTAATATAAAATGTTGAACATGACATGTACATGTCTCTTTTGTATAAACATGTCATAGATATTGGTTGTGATGTTTATTTATGTGCTTTATTGTTTTTGAATATGTGAGTGTGTTATATTATGTTATGTTGACTTTTTTTATTATCCAAGGGAAAATCTTTCTTAAGGTGTAATTCCATGCCCCTGAACGAGTTTTCAGCCCATAAAGATCGAAAATTTTCTTTAACTGAATCCATGGGCTAGGTCAAGTGTCATGTTGTATGGAATCCTATAGTGGTTAATGAAAATGTTCAACAAATGGTAAATGAGATCATCTCTCATGAATAGGTATAGACTACTCCCTCCATGTAGTGATACAATTTTTTTCCATCACCATATTTCATATATAGTTATTATTATGTGTTTAATGTCTATATATGATATTTATGATATACTTATTCTTCTATAATTATACCATCATATGTTCTATCTTAACTATTCGTCTATTGGAAAATGATAATGTCACTCTTGCGTACGTGTGGACTACCACCTCCACGAAGCAAGGTGATTCATTTTTCATTTCCACATTACATTGATGGTATTAAGGATATATTTAATGAACATATATGATATAAATAATATAATAATGATTCTATAAAGTGAATAGTTATTTACATATATTTATTTTCCTCCCATGAAAATTGAAAATAGTGTTCTTGTATATGTACGACCTACCATCTTCATAGATGGGGAAATTATTTTTCACCCTTATGCCTTTTATGGATAATACTATATTTATATATATAGATTATATATATTATTTAAATATTTATTATAGTTCTATATATATGATGAAATAATGAAAAAGTAAAAATGTAATGTAACTAACAAACTGAAACTGACATGAAAACGAGACCACTAACACTTTGAAATACTGATTTTATTTAAAAAATACTAATAAACTGGTGATGAAATGATAAAATTGGATCATATGTTGTATTATAATTATATATATGGTTTTGGTATGGATGTATAATATATTTAACAGTAATAAATATGGGGATGGAAGTAATTAAAAAGAAAATGAGATCTATGGTAAGTGTTTATTTTGCAATCTCAGCCTTATCCAGGATTGTTTCACTTATAACATTCAATTTATGGAAGTATATGTTATTTTTAAATTAAATGAAATATATTTTATTCTACTCAATTTTTTAATTATTTTAATATAATATTAAAATTTCCCTCTCTTCGGTACTTAAAATTAATAATAATTTTTTTATGAAAAACAGACATTATTTACTCGTAGGCTGGAAAACTATTCCATCCATATCTATTTTTTATTTACAAATGATTTCATGAATGTATTAGGCTGTATTTGTATAATTTTTTAATACATATTTTTAATTGTATAATTTTTTTCGACAAAATAAACTTTCAATTTTCGAAACAGGGTACTTTTGTCCATTTATATAAAATGTAAAATAATTAATTATTCTAATATAATACTTATGAATGTAATTTCACATAAGGTAATATCAATTATTGGAGTATTCTATTAAAATGAACAATGTTTCATTCCAAATAAAATATTTTCTTAATACTTTTGAAATGTTTATGTTTTAAATAATTTATTTCGATATGAAAAGGGAATTTCATCAAGAAATATTCTAGTAATTGTTATAAAGTACATTCATCAATGTCAATATCCTTTATTTAATTTTTTGATTTATTTTGTATATAACAAAATCATACCATAAAATATATTTCATTAGATGGTTTATGATCAATGTTACTGGGGGAAATTATTGACATTTTGTAAGCTAGTTTTTCCAATACTAACTGTTATTTGATTGTTAATGTGTAGTGATTAAGATGTATATTTATTCATATGATAAATCCACTGGACTTATTAAGTGATTGGTGGGGATCAAAATTATATTACCCCTTTATGTATTTGTGGTTATAATGAGATATAATAGGTTGGGTATTCAATCGAGGTTCTACCCATTATTATATGATTTCATGGAATTAGTAGTCAATGAGGTGTTCAAAATTTCTCATTTTTTTCATTCCATTGTTATAAAATCAGTTATTGATGGGCATGTGATTATTCAAATAGTTATTTCTTCTATGTATATTATTCAAGATCATGCAATTATTTATATAGAAACATTTTATCATCATTTATTCATTCGATCTTATCAATGCCTTATTTATTCCATGATAACTTCTTTTGTACTCATTCCCCTAGTGAGAATATTACCTCACCCATTTTTTATGTTTTCGTTCCCAAGAATTACTGGAAGTGTACTATGCTTGATATGAAAGGAATTCCTAGAGGGAATAATTATGTTCTCAATGAAAATACTACTTGGAATATTATGTTTTCTTGTGTAATATGTTATTCATGTTTTTTTATAAAGTTTTCCAAGGCTGCTAAACAATTTGGTCCTTCATGAATCATTACCATGTATCTAGAGTCATTTTAATAAAGAAACAATAAAATTTGGTCTAATAGGGGTGGTGTATTTATAAAATTAACTAATATAAGAATTTTAATTTCATCAATCTTGCTTTGATATCTTCTGACTAGTTGTTGTCAGAGTAGATCCCATGGTAATTGAAGGTGAGTGTTTCCCTCAGAATCCGGGGATAACCGCCTTGATTGGAGGTTCAAACATTCCGATAGGTTTCTAACGGGATTGTTCATAGAACTGGAAACATCCAATGATTCCAAATCCATTCGGACCTACTTTCCAAAGGTAGGTGCTCATTAGTTTGTGGACTGATGAGGCTTAGGAATTTGCATTGGTCGAGAGGATGGGAGGTCGGACTCATCACACCTTTTTGAGGGGAATTATTGTATACTCCAGGACTCTCTTTATAGATTTAAGTTATGTTCGTGAATCCTTATTACATTACCAAGTATAAAATGAGCTTTCCTTCAGATATGACAATCAATGATCAAATATGTAGATAATTTAGAGAATCTTTTATATGTATTCAAGGTTCTTCATCGATAGAGAATCATCTGTATTTATTAGAGATTCTTGGTCAATGGTACCCTTCGACACATTTATATAGAAGTCTCTTGGTCATTATGATGACCATGCTGGTTTTAAAGCCACTCAGTGGGGCACTTGAAGTTTATTGTCATTCAGAAGGACATGGATTATTTTAGAGTTCGGATCAAACCCGTAGATGGGCTACCTACGTATCCTTTGTTTAGAAAAGGAATCAGAACCCATGTAGTTTGAGTAAGGGAGTATGATGTTTATGATTCATGGCTCAAAGAAGGATGTCATAATTACTTTTACCCTCTAAGCTCACGTAAGTCATGCTCGGTGTGAGAAACAAGAGGTATTGGTAAAAATTAGACAATTGGGCCATGAAAGATGCAATCATAAGAAATGATGTGGGACTTATGTATGAATGACTGCCCAGATAAATGAAGGTTAGGATTTACTTTAGGGAAGAAATCCAAGAATAGGGTCCATAAAGGTATATGTGCTTAATGGAGATTTTGAATACTCTAATTTGGGGCTTACTCCTGAAAAGGAGGCCCGAATTAGGAGAAGACTTATGATTGGGTTTTACTCCTAAAAAGGAATCCCAGATCAAAGGTAAATTAGGACTGGTTAAGAGAAATTAAGACTGGGGATTACTCCTGAAAAGGAGGCCCAGGTCAAGGATTAAGGTTTGGGGCTTACTCCTGAGGAGGATGCAAAAATTAGGGGACTGGGGCTTACTCTTAAAGAGGATGCCCAGATTTGGGAACTTTAAGAATTGGGGCTTACTCCTAAGGAAGATGCCCAAGTTAAGAATTATGACTAGGGCTTACTCCTAAGGAGGATGCCCAAACTTGAGACCGGGTCTTACTCTTGAAAAGGAAGCCCAGGTTAGAGGATCTCTCATCTTAAAGGATGAGGTTAATGAATGAAATCTCAATCTTTAGTGACATAAAGATGTGTAAATCACTAGGTTTTGAGAGATATTCCACAGAATTCCTTTAAGATAAGGAAGTCAAATCATGAAATCATGCCATAAATGGATTTGAAGAGTGTCTTTAAGACTGAATATTGAATAGGCAACGTGTAATGGCTTAAGAGGGGTGAAATGGGCAAGAAAGGAATCCAAAAAGGCAGGGGCGTGCAAGTCCTGGCAGGCGCGCAGGTACTGCATGGGTGCGCAGGTCCTGGTCGTGTAGGTATACGCCTGTGCGACACGTTTGGTACTTGCGTGGTGTTCAACCAGCAGGGTAATACTTGAGTGACCTTTGTTTAAGGCCTTTAGATTCCTCTTGAGGTTATTCCAGTAGAGGGGCGCACATGTTCTATTGAAGGAGTAAGGCGGTGCGCAAGTGTGGACATTTCCATTAAGGGATGGCCACCTAGGCGTGCAAGTGTTGATGAGTTTCAACACTTAGGTCTTCCTCCCCCTCTTTATATCTTCCGTTCTAGGTAAGAAATTACTTTAGAAGTGTTCCGGAAGCTTTGAGAAGAGACTAGGGAGCCGGGAGCTCAAATCTGAGTTTCTGGAAAAATTACTCCTCGAATGGGGGGCCCACAAGGTCTATTTATAAGCAGGGAGAAGACCCAGGGAGGTTATCACTTAGGTCACACAAGTCACTTGCACGACCATAATGCGTTGCGCAAGTGGACTTGCACGACTATGAGGAAACTTGCACGACTTATGGGAAATCTTCTCCTTGTTCATGCCTTTGTCGATTTTTGATATTTTCTTCAAAGGATGGATCAATTTGTGCTAAGTCGTTTCCCTTTACATTCCTTTGGACTCTATGACGAAAAAGGAGTGTCAACAAAAGTCCCCCCCTCAGATTTGGATTCGAAATAAATGAGGATTTGACTCTGAGGAAATCTAATACATCCAAAGGAAAGGTGGCAAGCAAGTGTTGAGGGCGCAGAGGGTGGCGCACAAGTGCGCATCACACAGGGCCTGGGTGCACTGGGTACGGCGTGTAGATAGGCCGCCTGGCCTATAAATATAGGATCCTTGGCCGTGCATAGCATCTGCTTCCAGATTTCACATCTTCGAGCTCTCGTCGCGCAAGTCACCTTAGCTGCATAGGTTGCACTGTTTTTCGATGTTTCCTTGATGGCATGCTGCTATCAAGGTATCTTGACTTGCGTGGTGATACTTTCGTGCCAACTACTTGCGCAACACATCTACACTTGCGCGCCTTAATGACTTTGCCATTTTTTTCGAATTCATTCACAAATTTTATGAAAAATCAACTTACTTAAGAGTTAATTATTTATCCTTTGTTTAGATTCAATGGTTCCTAAGGGAATTGGAACAGATGATGAACTGGATAGCAAGAGGATTAATGATATGATGAACATCATTGGCCATTATAACTATGATATCTATGACATCACTCTCCCAGATTTTGCTATGTACTTGAAGAAATATCATCTTAATTTCCCACAGATCATCTATCTTCATCTGTGTGGTCATGGTCATCTGCAAGGAATCAATGTTCCAGATACAAAGAACTATACGCCTGAAATGCAGCTGCACTGCCACTCCTCCATTTCGGTTATGCTATGCATTAAGAGAAACAAAAATGGTGTGAACATTCAAATTCCTCCATGTCATTTCCTTGCAGATATGAAAATGGAAAACCCATGGGCTGAAATGTTTTCCGCTGCCAGTTGGTGGAGAGAAGACAAACATGGCATTAGAGAAATATCTGAAAAGAGTACTCTCTCCAAATGGCTCTTTACTTTCAATGCTCCATTCTCAAATCCATGTATCGATCTTCCAAGTCTCTTGGACAGAAACAGAGTCACTATTTGACCAGCAGAAAATTTTCCCAAACTGCACTCAAGAACATCATTTTATAATTGTTCCAAGAAGAGATGGTATCACTGCATCTCTTATTGTATCCAGTTGAATGAATGAATTCCAGGTGGTTGCTGATGAAGCTCGGGATGCCGTAAATCAAATGAAGAGCTATGTTGAAAGCCTCTTGTAATTCTTGAAAAAGAGAAGAGACTCTAGTCTGTGGATGTCCTTCTAACTCTTGTGCATCAATGAAAAACACTTTCATCTTCAATCATTTGTACTTGCATTCTCTTTTTCTACATGCTTTATATTTTACCTAAGCCAATGGGCCTAGTAAGCATAGTTTGATTTTTACTAGGATTAATGTAAATAAACCTACAAACTTCAAACCTTTTAATTGCTCAATGTTACCTAAATCATACAAAATGTATGTTTAGTGAGCTGAAACTTGACTTTTATTCAGAGTTCTTTTGTCTTTTGTGGGCAGTTTAAAGTCATGCACGTTGGACATAAAAAGGCTAATGTTTAAGGTTGAAATAGCTTTGACCAAAATGGATTAGAATTGAATCAATTCCTTGAAAATCCATCTGAAAACATATTACCATACTCAACTATGAGGGAAAATATGTAAGCTATGACTTAAGAATATTTGAATCTGAGGAATGATATGAAAAAGAGCTAAAAGGCATTAAAAGAATTAGTTTCCAAGAATGAAGTTACCATTATTTAAAAAACCCATTAGGGGGTTGAATTATGCATGGCCACCTAAGGGCATTGGATGTATAGTTAAATAAAATAGTATCTTTTGGCTAACAAGTCTGTTATGTACACTGTTTATGCAAGGCCACCTATGGGCACGTGCTGCATAGTCAGTCAAAAGAACTCTAAAAAATTTACATTCCTAGTGCTAAAATCCAGTGAAAGTTTATGGAGATTCAAATCTTCCAAAGTATAGAGTTTTCTATATGGAAAGAGGTACTTGAATATGGAGAAGATATTTCCAAACAAGATTATCGAAGAACTGGATGAATATCACTCCTACGAAGGTCTGACCCAAATGTAGGGAAGGAGAATATAAGCCATAGACTTGAGCACTTTCAGTTCATGAAAAAGGATATGGGACAAATATGTTAAGGATGGCTATTTTTTTACGGATCCTTACATACTGTCATTTAAGAAAAATAAGGACAAAAGAGGCATTCATCCCATGAATGAAGTTACCAATACCCGAAAAACCTGTTAGGGGGTTGAATTATGTAGGGCCACCTATGGGCATTGGATGTATAGTCAAATAATAGTATCTTTTGTCTAACAAGTCTGTTATGTAGACTGTTTATGCAAGGCCGCCTATGGGCATGTGATACATAGTCAAGCAAAATAATTCTCAGAAGTTTAACATTTTTGTGACTATAAGTCATGAAAAAGAGTTATGAGGATCTGAAAATATTTAAGGTTAGGATTATGACACATAAAGATGGATATTGTTCAATGTATACAGAGATACACAGATCAATGCTAATCATAATCATGTTGTGGCTGGGTCCTGAATTGAAATGTTGGACTTCACTACGTATCCCCTAAGGATGAGAATCAAGCCATACATAGTTCATAAACTACAGTTTAACATCGTGTGGGACAAAAAAATTAGAGATCTTAGTTTAGGGTTATAGATCTTGGACCATTGTAAGAAATACACAGTGTGTGTTTTCATGGGGACTTTTCATCCAAGGGACTGAAAATGGAATTTGGGGTTAGGCCAAAAGACTTGGGGCTGGATTCGAGGGACACTCGAACATTCCTACGTATCCCATAAGGATGGGAATCAAGCCTACGTAGTTCTAGAAATACCCTCTGTACAAATTTGGTTCGTACATGTGAAGGGTGAAAGGAGACTTTAGTGCAATGATGGTTTAACCCAAGATAAAAGGTTCGGGCATTGCCATGTATGCACGTAGTCTTCAAAATGAAACATGATTGAAAAATCAATGAAAATAATGGTTCCCTCTCAGGTGAGGGTATCAAAGAAATTTGTTGTTTATTGTCATACTGGACAAAAGTGTTGTATAGTTTAACGTCGTATAACAAGGACGAAAGTGAACCAATGTAAAGATATTGATTCTAGGGGCGGTTTCATGAATTAACATCATATGAAATGGAGGTGAACCGATGTAAAGAGATTGGTTTTGTGATTGAACCTTGGGAGGTTGAATACATACCCAGCCTAGAAGGCAAGGATCAAAGTCCCTGTAGTTCAATTAAATAATGAATTAATGATCAAGTTGTTCTTGGGGACAATGACCTAAAAAATGATTTTGGGACTTATACATGGTTAGTAGCCCAGAGAGAGTGTTATGGTTGAGGTTTTCTCTAAGCTCATGTGATTCATACTCGGTGTGAGAAACAAGAGGTAGCAACAAACTTAACAATACATAGTTTAACATCATGTAGGACGTATGAAGGGACTATGTAGTTTAAAGTCTTGCAGTTAGGACTATTGGTGATGCACAGTTTAGTGTCATGTAGCAGGGACAAAAGTACAGTTTAATGTCATGTAGGACGTATCACAGACTTTCTGTACAGTTTAGCGTCATGTAGTTAGGACGATGGGGACAATAGAGTTTAACGTCATGTTGGACGAAAGGGGGACTGTGCAGTTTAATGTCATGTAGTGAGGACAAAAGAGTACACCATTTAACGTCATGTTGGACGCATTGGGGATTTTTTCACAGTTTAACGTCATGTTGGACAAAAAAGGGACGATACAGTTTAGCGTCGTGTTGGACGAAAGTGAGAATAGTTTAAGGTCATATGCATGGACCGTGGATGGTGCAGTTTAATTTCATGCAGGACGGTGGTGTAGTTTAAGGTCATACATGACCTTTGATGATTATGTAGTTTAACATCTTTCTGGACGTAAGGGACTTTTATACAGTTTAGCGTCATGTAGTTAGGACGTCACAGTTTAACGTCTTGCTGGACGTAAGGGACTTGAAAATAGTTTAGGGTCATATTCATGGACCATTGATGATGTAGTTTAAGGTCATACAAGACCTAGTTAGGGAACTTTTTCACAGTTTAGCGTCGTGTGGGACGAAAGTACAAATAGTTTAAGGTCATATGTATGGACCTTTTCTGTATAGTTTAACATCATATAACATAGACAAAGTATAGTTTCATTTCATTTAGGATATTTTAAAGGACTTTTGTATATTTTAACGTCATATAGAAAGGACGAAGTGGTGCTGCACAGTTTAGTGTCATGTTGCAGGGACATCTGTAAGGTACTTTGTAGTTTATACAAAATACTTCTTAAAAAATCTGGCATTGGTTGGAGTAGTGATGAGTTCTCTATCCATCGAGATTAATGAATAAGCTCCATTAGAGTAGACCCTATGTATTGATTAAGGTCCTTCCCATTTTGGCTCAAGCTTGGGAGGTTTCTTTCCTGGTATCATTGGAGTTATGAGAACTAATACCAATTCTTCCTGAGTGAATGAATGAAGACGAACTTTTTTGTTAAAAGCTCGTGCTATTCGATTCTGATAGATTTCCAAGTGGTGCAAAGTGCACAATCTTTTCTCATCTAACCATTCCAATTCATTCAATCACGTTTGAGATTTCTCATCTGTAGATGACTGATCGCAAATGGATACTCTGAGTGAGGGTAGTTGAACTTCAATGGGCAAGACGGCTTCCGTTCCATATACCAATGAATATGGAGTTGACCGAGTTGCAGTGCGGGTGGTAGTCTGATAAGACCATAAAGCATGAATGAGTTTATCAGGCCATGACCACTTATCTTTATCCACCATCTTTTGAAGTATATTTGAAAGAGTCTTGTTAAAGGATTCTATCTGGCTATTGGCCACTGCATGATAACGAGATGAATGGTTGGATTTGATGTTGTATTCTTGATACAATTTCTTCACCTCGGATGAACAGAAATTGGTGCCATTGTCCATCAATATGGTATGAGGGACACCAAATCTGGTAATGATGTTAGACTTGATGAATCAAACAATGCATTTAGAACTGACTTCCTTGAGATGTATTGAATCTTCCCATTTGGAAAAGAAGTCAGTAGCAGTAAGAATGTACTTAAATTGCTTCACCGTAGCCGATGAGTAAGGTCCCACCACATCCATCCCCCATGTGGCAAATGGACATGAGTATTTAGCTGTATGAAGAAACTCTAGAGGTTGATGAATGAAGTTGGCATGTACTTGGCATGAATGACACTTCTTTGTGAAATCAACACAATCTCGTATCATTGAAGACCAAAAGTATCCAAGCCTTCGAATTTGATCAGACAGTCTATGTCCAGACTGGTGGGCACCACAGACTCCTGCATGCACTTCTTTCATGACAACCATTGTCTCTTCACCATCAATGCATCTGAAGAGAAATCTATCAAAACCACGTTTGTAGAGAATTTTCTCTAGGTGATCCGCGCTATCATAAAGAGTAAAATTAACCACACGTCACCAGATTTGTTCTTTCTCAGCTCTATCTGGTGGAAGTGTTCCATTTTGAAGCTATTTCCTGATAGGTGACATCCATCCTGTAGTATGACAATACGGTTCTGGAATGGGAGAAATTTCATTAATTTCCTCTGTTTTGATTCGAACATAAGGTGAAATTGCGCGACGGTGGGCAATACTGATGGTTGTCTCATCCCGATTTGGATTTGCCAGAGCTGTGGCTATATTAGCCAACGCATCAGCTTGAGCATTTTGTGATCTTGGGACATAAGAAAATGTCAGTTCTGAAGGGAATTTCGCCATTAACTATCTGACATAATCATACAAAGGGATTAGTTCTTCTCTTCTAATGGCATAATCCCCATTGACTTGTTTTATTACCAGGTCTGAATCACCCTTCACCTTTAAGTGATTCACTTGTGCTTGAAGCGCTAATTCCAAGCCTGTGATAAGAGCTTGGTATTCGACTTCATTATTGGTACCACCTTCCCACAATAAGAAGGAATAAGGCAACAATGACTTTTCTGGAGAAATGAGCACAATTCCTAAGCCAACTTTGTTGAATTTAGGATTTTCCATTTTCCTCCCTGTTGGACTTCTAGAAGCACCATCAAAATACATTTCCCATGCCTGAGGACTTTCTTGAATAGATAAGACTTCCTCATCAGGGAGTTCAATATATGAAGACGTGTCTTACACTGAAGGGTGTTTAGCTAGGAAATCAGCCAGAGCTTGTCCCTTTATCGCCTTTTGAGACACATACTGAATGTCGAATTGCTGCAAAATAACTGCCCACCTTGCTAGTCGTCCTGTAAGCATTGGACGACTAAGGATGAATTTGAGTGGGTTATTGAGAGATACCAATTGGACCTCGTGATGTTGCAGGTAGTGTCTCAACATCTGAACTGCAAAGATTAATGCCAGGCATCACTTCTCAATACTTGAATACCGGGTTTCTGCGTCAAGCATGGTTCGACTGAGATAGTAGAGACTGTTTTCATTCCCAGAATCATTCTTTTGAGCAAGAAAGGCACCCAATGATCACTCTAGAGCTGTCACATAGAGGATAAGTGGTCTTCCTTCAACAGGCGGCATGAGTACCAGTGGACTCAAGAGGTATTTATTGAGAATATCGAATGCTTCTTAACATTCTTCAGTCCACTGGTAAGTGACCCCCTTCTTCATCAATTTGGTGAAGGGTAAACTTTTTCCTGCTAAATTGGAGATGAAACGCCAAATATAGGATAAGTGTCCTTGAAGTCCTCTTAATTATTTCAAATTTTTAGTAGGTGACATACTAAGGATTGACTTGGTCTTCTCAGCATCGATTTCAATACCACAATAGCATACAACAAAGCCAAGAAATTTTCCTGAGGTTACCCCAAAAGCACATTTTAAGGGGTTCATCTTCAAATTATGTTGTCGAAGCTTGCAGAATATAACTTCCAAATCATCCAAGTGATTAGAAAATTGTTTGGATTTAACCACAAAATCGTCTACATAGCATTCAACAAACTTCCTTTATAAGGGTTTGAAGATACGATGCATGGCGCGCTGATATGTTGCACCTGCATTCTTTAAGCCAAAGGGCATTACCCGGTAACAACACACACCCTGAGGGGCTCTGAAGGCTTTTGATTCCTCATCTTCTGGGGCCATTCGGAACTGATTATATCCAGAATATCCATCAATGAAGTAAAGTGCTTCACAGCTAGCTGTTGCATCAATTAGAAGTTCTATAATCGGAACTGGGAAATCATCCTTAGGACAATGCCGATTAAGATATTTGAAATCGATGAAAACTCTAATTTTTCCGTTCTTTTTCTTTACAAGGACAATATTAGCCAACCATTTGGGATATTGAACTTCTCTGAAGATGTTATCTTTGATAAGATTATCCACTTCAGCTTCAATTTGGGAAGCATAAGTTGGGTGTGTTTTGTCGCGGCTTGCTTAAATCTTTGATGTTCTTCTGGTAAACCCAAATGATGAGTAGCAACATCAGGATCAAGCCCGGGCATTTCTGTATAGATCCAAGAAAAAATATCTCTATTTCGCTTTAGAAAATAAATATACATCTCTTTCTCTTCAAGGGTCATGGCCGCACTGATTAAAGTGGGGCGTGGATCTTCCTTTGTACCCAGATTTATTTCTCTGAGTTCATCCACAGTGGTAGAGATACCCTCTTCAAATGCTGGAGGAGCATCTCTGAGATCTTCATCTTCTTCTTCATCATGTGTTATTTCTTCCATGTCTACTTGCATATTAGATGACAAAGCATAATTTTCATAATCAGAAGAGATGTCAAAATTTGCATTTCATGAAGAAGAAGCTTCCATTTCTGACCCGATTGATGGTGAAGGGTCTTCTTTGGGTAATAAAGAGGAGATGATGGATTGAGAATCAACATCATTATTCACCTCCGATGTTGCTATAACTTCTTCTGGCCTAATTGGTGAAGTATAGACTTGTTGGATTTCAGTAGATGAAATGAAGACATCACCATTTGTTCTTTCATCACTGCTTGGTAGATTACCAAATTATCCCATGTTGTCTGGCTTGATTGTTATAATTGAAATTATGTATCTTTACATAAGAGTATTTTGATTTGAGTATACCTTATCAATTTGACTGATAGGGAACACATAATCTGTACTCACATGTGTAAATGGATTTACAGGAATTTTTTCCAAACCATATGGAGCATTAACTTTGGTAATCTCCTTTGTTATGGATTTCTCCCTTTACTTCATGTGATAGAATTACGCCTCAATATATTGAGACTCACATGTCTTGAATGGGGCCTTATCACCATAGAATGTCCCAACTTGACCATCGAAACAATATTTGAGAGATTGATGGTATGATGAAGGGATAGCCGCATGCTGATGTAGCCAGGGTCTTCCAAGAAAGACGTTGAAAGCTGAGTCTTGATCAACAATCATGAAATCTAAATTGGATACAAGATCTCCAAACTGAGTTCTGAGTGTAACTTCACCCAGTGGTTCTTGTTCATTTTTATCATATCCTTGTAACATCATCGTAGAAGGAGATAAACCAGATTCCGTGAGGCCCAATCGACAAAGTGTATGAATGGGCATGAGGTTGACTCCTGAACCATTGTCAATGAAAGCCCTTCGGACGTCTACACCATTGAACTTTACAGATAAATACAAAGGTATGATATGCCCATGCACAACATCATCTTCATCTTTATCAGTAAAAGATATTATTACATGGCATTCTGTAGGATTATTCTCTATGTGATAGACTTCATCTGCAGCAATTTCAGTTTCAAACTCCTGAGGACTTGACAAAGCCTCGATGAGTGCTTCCCAAAGATCTTTTGACAGATTCAAAGCATCTAGAATTGATAACTTGGCTGGTACCTGGGCCAAGTGTTTCAATATATCATACTTTTGATCCAAAGGTCCACATTTCCCAATAGGAATATGTGGTTTAGCAGGTACTTTGGAAGCAAATGCTTTGGATGTTGATGCATCTTGTATTGGGATAGAAGTTGGAAATATTCCTGGTTTTGGAAGATTAGACCGATTAGATCCATTTACTTACTGAGAGGAAGAAGATGGAACCTTCAACCGGTCTTCCAAAATAACTGTTCCAGGACTGAATTTGCTATTGGTAGAAGAACATGCCTATTCTTTCTGAGCTCGCCAAAGGGATCTACCATGAGTTTCTGCTGCATACAAAGTTCTAGCAGGGGTAGAATTGGAATAGTGGCTTTTGAAAGATCCACGTCTTCCCCTGTATCCTGAGACCTTGGAACTTCCTCTGATTCCTCTATTTGATATAGGGAATTTAGGCTCATTGAAACCAAAACTGCGACTGGCATATGGATCTGTTAATTGAATCATATTAACAGAACCAAAGATTAACTCTTCGTTTGATGAAGACTCTTCCTGATTAGCCTGTTCAGGCTGTGCCGTTTGGTTGGGCGGTGCCCGTGGCTTTGAAGTAGATGGCATGAAGTCCGCCAAAGTCAAAGACGACTTAGGCTTTGACACATACTCATCCTCTTCTGATTCTTTTTCTTTCTTTGAATCATGCCATTTCTTTGAGGACTTTCCCTCTGACGAAGAGGGTTTTGCTGCAACATTCATGGCATAAGATACAATTGGTTTCCTTAATTGTGTTCACAAAATAGCATGAGTTTGATTGATTGTATTTATGACCATCCAATCATCATAATTTTGTGCATTTTTTCTTTTAACTTCCTTCCATTCATCTTCCTCCTCTGGAACTGTAGCAGTGATACATGCTACCTGGGCTGAGGAGCCTTTTAATGTGACCTGTCTCGAGTCAACCATCTTTTTCAGGAGGTCTTTGAAGACAAAACACTCCTGGATGGGATACCCCAACATTTGATGAAAAGGGAAATAATTAGGACGGTCTTCATCTCCTTTCTTATTTGGCATCTTGGGTATTGGCAATTGAACCAAATTGTTTTCCAGAGCCGAAATGAAATAACCAGGAACTTGTTCATTTCAGAAAGAGTATGTTTTGCTCTTCAGATCCTCAAATTGTTTTCGTCTTTGATCTTTTTGATCATCTGGATGAAAAGGCCATTGTTGTTGGCGCTCAGAAGGTGGAGCCCTTCGAGAAGATGGAGGTTTTGAGGTAGAAATAGGTACAGGTGCTTGTTTGAGCATAACTGTAGCAGTTTCTACTTTACCCATTCTCCTTCTTGGAGCTGGTGGAATTACACGAGATTTAGCCTTAGCTTGTATAAGGGAATCTTCAATCTGCTGAGCAATTGAAGTAAGGTCTTGAAACCCTCCTGTGTATTTCACAGGGATTAACAACGTGCGTAATTCATCACGCAGATTTGCCACACATATTGCCAACAATTCTTCTTGAGGGAGTGCTGAACTCAAGGAATATGTTAATACCTTGCAGTGAGTAATGAAATCAGAGACTCTTTCGTTCTCCCTTTGCTTACAGTTTGTAAGATCAAAAACTATTGTCTTTGGAAAAGTTGAGCTGAACTGAAGGAGGAATTTTTGGCGAAGATCCTCCCATCCGGTAATTGACCGGGATTACAAGCTTGTATACCAAACAAAAGCTGGTCCTTACAAGGTTCGCACAAAGCATATGAGTTTCACTACTTCTTGCTTCTCCAGAGTTCCCATTATAGGATCGCAATAAGACACGTAATGTGTCAAATGTTGTTCAGGATCACCTGATCCATTGAAAATAGGGAATACAGGGTTCCCAAAACTAGATGGAGGAGAAATTGAATCTACCCATTTAGGGTAAACTTTCTTTTCTAGTTGAACTTGCGCATGCTTCCCTTCCATAGTTTATAACTATGCTGTTAATGACTCAATAGTAGTTATTAACTTTTGAGAAACATCTGGTTGAACTTGGACTTGGGTAGGTGCAATTACTGGAGCTTTGGCAGATGTGGCGATTGGTGCTGCAACTGATGGTAGAACTGACAATCGTTGTTGCATTTGAACTATAAGATTAGACATGTGAGGGTGTACTAATAGAGGAGGATATTCTTGATCCATCTCAATAGCTGCAACAAATTGCTTTGGCTGACTAACTCCAGCATGCTTAAGAAGAATACTATTCTGAAGTAGTTCTGCATTCAACCTTCTTAATTCCTTTATTTCTTCCTCCTGTTGTGCAAACCTCTTCTCTAGTGAAAGCGATTGACCTTCTCTAGAGGAAGGATATGTAACATGGTTCTTTCCCTTCCATTTGTTGGATCCTTTTCGGAGAGGGGGAAGTGGGTTACTCAAAGGATTACTTAAGCTCTAAGTAATCCTTTGACTTCGTGTACGCACACCTTATTCATTTGTGTCGGTGCGTACATCTTCTTGACCAGGAACCTCTTCATCTGAGTCCCCTGAGTGAGCCTCATCTGGTGGATCAGCAAAAAAGGCATTGATGACATTAATCGATGCATAATTCATTACATCCCTTCTATCAGCATTTCTGTGATGTTGTCTTCTTCCATGTCTTTGATGAGACATTTCCTTTTGTTGATTCGATCCCTTAGGAACTTCTTGGCGAACCGTAATTTGGAGGGAATCTCCTGATAATTTGGCTCTTCGTTCCTCTTGAGTTTTCTTCCCCAATCTAGAAAAGACCGACTTTCTCTGAGGAGAAGATTGATGATTTGAAAAAGTCCCCAGTCTGGTGGACTGGGGCTGTTCCTTCTATTCTCGCTCAACTCCCCAAATCCTTTTTGTTGATTCCGAGGGTTGGTTTAAAAGAGTCCCCAGTCTGGCGAGTTGGGGTGATTCTTGACAAGGTATGTCTGAGACTTTCTTGAAATTCCTCCTAATCTTGCGAACCTTAGTCCGAAAATTAGCTGGATGCATTAACCTGTATCTGCTTTTATCACCAGGTTCAAAAGACCGTTGGATGATTTCTGACACTTCTGTCACTTGGTGACGTGCTTGCTCCAAATGAGAGGCATGTTCAATATTCTCGTTTGCTTGATGCAAGAGTAATTCAACAACTTGTTCTCTGTATTCTTGATTTTGAAAGGAACTAGTTGAAGCCTATTCTTGGGAAAGCTTTTGATTACAAACAAAGACCATTGACTGTGGCCGGCCATGTGCAATAACATTGCATGAGACCATTTTCGGAGGACTTTGCTGACTGGAGAGCACCGTGAAATGCAGTGCTCCATGAACACCCCATCCTTTTACATGAATACCAGATGGGGAATTGGAAATTAACTGACACAATCTTCTTAGTGCGCCAAAGCATGAACATTGAAGGGCTCTCCGCTGCTTTTCAGTATTCGGATATCGAGAGACTAATAGAGACTGCAAATCAATCTGACGTTGTAACCCTTCTATTAACTTAAGATGATTTTCATATTCATCATAAGATAATACTTAATTTTTCAACTGACAAAGAGTTTTTCATATTTTGAGAAGAATATCATGAATTTCATCTTCCGTCAACATTTCTGGAATATTATACTAGGAGTCAGCCAGAGGCCAAAACATGACTGGCACTTCACCTTTCGCCAGTTGTTTTCTCATATTCAGCATTTACTATTTATCATTTGATGAAGATTCTTCTACCTGATTTGACTATAGTTGGTGTTTCTTTGTTGCTTCATTGGATTCAACAGGATTGGTAGAGAAATCATTGATCAAAATAGAATATGCATGACTTAGGGGTGGTTCGGAGAATGACCTACACCCTGGGCTATCTTCTGATTGAGAAAGTATTTCACCTGCTAGCGATGAAGCTTCAAACATGACTGGTTTCACATTTGCAAGTGCCTCAAGATAAGAGGGCTTTCTCGGCACTACATTGTCCACTGGAGCATTTTCCGGGCAATGTGCATCACTACTACGGAGAGGAATTTTGCAGTGAAATTCATCATCATGGGGAGGACCACCATAATGGGTTACAGAAAAAGATGAGATCTCTTGCTCCTTGGTCTTCTGACCACATAGAGGGTTCCTGTGGCACTCATCTGAAGATGAAACTTCGAGATCGACCAAATTGTCATAAAGCAAGCCTTCATGAGGAAGTGTCTGTTGAAGACCTTTAGAATTAATGTTCCCACTATTGGGAACTAAGGGAGTATAATCTTGAATTCCAATATATAATTGTCTAAGGGCTTCAAGAACTCCAGCATCGAGCAAGGCCTTGTTACTGATTGGCTCTTGATCTCATGACTGTGTTGGGTGGATCTTTTTCTTAGACGCCTTCTTACTCACCTTGGAAACCACTTGTTGATGAAAGTGGCTGCTCTGAGCAGGTGTATGTGCCTGATCAGAAAATATGGCCTGGTTAGTCTGTCGATCTCCTCTCAAATCAGGTGTATGTACCTGACTTGGTCGTCCGTATGATATAGGGGAGTATGCCACATAACCCTCTTGGACTGGAACATATGTGTGTGTCTGTTCCGGAGTGAATTGTTGATGTATCACTCCACTGGTAGGGATAAATTTTTGTGTCTTTCCCTGAGATGCCGCTGAAGTTATTATAATATCCTGGCAGGCATCCAGAATATGAGCAGGGATTTTCTTCTGCTCTTTCACCATTGATAGAATATGCTTGGTGACTTCAGCTGTCGGAACGGGAATATACGTCCATTCCGGGATTAGAGCAGGTGTATGTGCCTGCTCTTGTCCTCTTTTTCCTATCAGTGAATCCTGACAGTACTCAAGTGTGGGGGTAGAGAGTTGAGTCTAGCTCCTATTTGTTGTCGGGGATTTCCGACTAACTTCTACGAATGCTACCAAACGAGACTGTTGGTAGGCTTGATTAATACTAGCAGGTGTATGTGTCTGCTGATTACACTTCGCCAGACGTGGTTGACGAGATTCATCATATATAGTCATACGAGCCTGCTGACTGGCTGATGATTTATAAACAGGTGTATGTTCCTGCCTATAGTACTCCGCTAGAATTGCCAGGCGGGATTGGTGTGATGCTGCCAGATGAGTCTGCTGGACAGTGGGTTTAAAACGGACAGGTGTATGTGCCTGCTCATTTCTTGCCACCAAGTTAGGTTGGTGGAATTCTTTGGAGATGGTAGAGATGAGAACCTACTCACTGTTGGCCAGATTCCACCTCTGGTGGTTTTTCTTGCTTGCTCGGGTTCGAGGAACCTGAGCCGAACGCCTGGAGTCAGTACCGTCATCATGTTGAGGGAGCACTACCGCACGAGTTTGGCGGCGATTGTTGGTGGGAGCCCTCAGGAAGGACTCCTGTCTGTTTGAATTAATGTCCTGAGGGACCTGCTCATTCACCTCCCCAGAATAAGGGAGCGAATGGTGATAGCATTCCGAGGATAACGACCCGAAACGGTTGGAGATGGTAGTCAGCACCGCCTGCTTCTTAATCACTGGTCGTCGTTGTCCGGACGACCAATGTGATTTGTTTACTCGGAGGGCTTGTTGGGCAGCCTCCAAAGTTGGAATGGTACCGTATTGACGGTACTCCTAAACCTGTGCATTTGATACCCAGCGTTGAAGACGCTGAGTAGGTGATATTTTCCTAAGAGCGGACGACGATCCAAAAGGAGTAGCAGCAGTGGCATTTGCAGTAGCAGTATTCACAGGTGTGAACTTGAGAGAAGCCATTCCAGAAATGCAGAAGATCTTGGGAAAAGAGTTCCTGTTTGATATAACAGACGTAATCAAGATAAATTCATCCACTACATCTTTTGGATGAGCACATATGTCAATGATTGTTTTTTTTGGCCCTCTCATTGAGTTTTAAATAGGGGCCTAACAAATAGGTAAAACATCATTTTAACTTGGTTAAGTATTTACATCGTGTTCACCATTTTTTGTTTCCCTTGGAATCCGGGGATGACCACCTTGATGGGAGGTTCAAACGTTCCGATCGGTTTCTAAAGGTTTTTTTCGTAGAACCGGAAACATCTAATGTTTCCACATCCATTCGGACCTACTTTCCAAAGGTAGGTACTCATTAGTTTGTGGACTGATGAGGCTTAGGAATTTTCATTGGTCAAGAGGATAGGAGGTCAGACTCATCTCACCTTTTTGAGGGGAATTATTGTCTACTCCATGACTCTCTTTATAGATTTAAGTTATGTTCATGAATCCTTATTACATTACCAAGTATAAAATGAGCTTTCCTTCAGATATGAAAATCAATTATCAAATATGTAAGAAATTTAGAGAATCTTTTATATGTATTCAAGGTTCTTCATCGATAGAGAATCATATGTATTTATTAGAGATTCTTGGTCAATGGTACCCTTTGACACATTTATATAGAAGTCTCTTGGTCATTATGATGACCATGCTGGTTTTAAAGCCACTCATTGGGGCACTTGAAGTTTATTGTCATTCAGAAGGACATGGATTATTTTAGAGTTGGGATCGAACCTGTAGACGGGCTACCTACGTATCCTTTGTTTAGAAAAGGAATCAGAACCCAGGTAGTTAGAGTAAGGGAGTATGATGTTTATGATTGATGGCTCAAAGAAGGATGTCATAATTACTTTTACCCTCTAAGCTCACATGAGTCATGCTCGGTGTGAGAAACAAGAGGTATTGGTAAAAATTAGACAATTGGGCCATGAAAGATGCAATCGTAAGAAATGATGTGGGAATTATGTATGTATGACTGCCTAGATAAATGAAGGTTAGGATTTACTTTAGGGAAGAAATACAGTAACAGGGTCCATAAAGGTATATGTGCTTCAAGGAGATTTTGAATACTCTAACTTGGGGTTTACTCCTGAAAAGGAGGCACAGGTCAAGGATTAAGATTTGGGGCTTACTCCTGAGGAGGATGCCCAAATTAGGGGACTGGGGCTTACTCCCAAGGAGGATGCCTAGATTTGGGAACTTTAATAATTGGGGCTTACTCCTAAGGAAGATGCCCAAGTTAAGAATTATGACTGGGGCTTACCCCTAAGGAGGATACCCAAACATGAGACTGAGGCTTACTCCTGAAAAGGAATCCCAGGTTAGGGGATCTCTCATCTTAAAGGATAAGGTTAAATGAATGAAATCTCAATCTTTAGTGACATAAAGATGTGTAAATCACTAGGTTTTGAGAGATATTCCACATAATTCCTTTCAGATAAGGAAGTCAAATCAAGAAATCATGCTATAAATGGCTTTGAAGAGTGTCTTGAAGACTGAATCTTGAATAGGAAATGTGTAATGGATTAATAGGGGTGTAATGGGCAAGAAAGGCATCCAAAAAGGCAGGGGCGCACAAGTCCTGGAAGGCGCGCTGGTATTGCGTGGGCGCACAAGTCCTGGTCGCGCAGGTATATGCCTGCACGACACGTTTGGTACTTGCACGGTGTTCAACCAACAGGGTAATACTTGAGCGACCTTTGTTTAAGGCCTTTAGAATCCTCTTGAGGTTATTCCAACAGAGGGGCGCACAGGTTCTATTGAAGGAGTAAGGCGGCGTACAAGTGTGGCCATTTCCCTTAAGGGTTGGCCACCTAGGCATGCAAGTGTTGATGAGTTTCAACACTTAGGCCTTCCTCCCCCTCTTTAGATCTTCTGTTCTAGGTAAGAAATTACATTAGAAGTTTTCAGGAATCTTTGAGAAGAGACAAGGGCGCTGGGAGCTCAAATCTGAGTTTCTAGAAAAATTCCTCCTCGAATGGGGGGCCCACAGGGTCTATTTATAGGTAGGGAGAAGACCCCGGGCGGTTATCACTTAGGTCGCGCAAGTCACTTGCACGACCATAATGCGTCGCACAAGTGGACTTGCATGACTATGAGGAAACTTGCGCGACTTATGGGCAATCTTCTCCTTGTTCACCCCTTTGTCGTTTTTTGATATTTTCTTCAATGGATGGATCAATTTGTGCTAAGTCGTTTCCCTTTACATTCCTTTGGACTCTATGATGAAAAAGGAGTGTCAACAGTGAGTCTATTAATTCACCTTTCTATATTTTTTCCCTTAATTAGAGATGGTCAAATTTCTAATAATCACTTATGATAGGTTTATGTAAACATTGAGTGGGAATTTATTTTCGTTATATGGGCCATAAATGTTAATATGTCCATTTTTTATGTCAGTGAGATATAACACCCAAAGAGTTTGTGAAATATTATTTTCCAAATGAACTTAATCTATTAATTTTTTTAATTCATTTAACATTTTGTTCATATTTTGTTACATTCAAACCTTAGTATAAATGAAATGCGTCATGTTATTAAAATATTATTTTATGATAGTCAACACCTAACCATTATAAGGGAGTGTATGAATAAGATTAACTAAATTATTAAAATATATGGTTTACACATCATTATAAAATAAATTCATTGGTTACTAATTAATAAAAAATGTTAATTGAAAAACTATTTGAAAATAAAAGAAATCATTCTCTGAAAAACAATTTTTATGCACAAAAACACGTTTTACATCAATAAATTATACAAAACAATTTTGGAAAATTATTTTAATGACATTTATATAGTATATATTCCATCATTTTTTTAAAATTCATCTTATTTGTTTTCTCAGAAGGAGATAATAGTAAGTCCAATTTTATGCATACAAACTATATTTTTTTTCTTCTGAGAAACACTTTCTTTCTCATTTTTAAACAATTATTTTAAAACTAGTTTTTAATATATTTAGAAAATTTATTTAAACAATTAAATTTTATTTTTTTCAAAACCATGTCAAAATTATCTTATGGTGATATATTTTGATGTTTTAGAGCTGATTAATTTTTTGATAAAATGATTAAAATAAGAATTTTAATTTTAAAGTGTTTTTTTAAATATTTTAAAAGAAAAATTATATTTTAAGTTGTTTATAAATTAAAATTAGTTAAATTATAAATATATAGATCCAATTTAGTTCATTGAAATAATTTTAAATTTTAATTTTCATATTAAAACTTGAAAACTTTTGACCATTTTATTTTTGAAAACCTACTTTTTCATCACACCTTTTGGAGTAATTTTAATTTAAAAATATCCAATTATGTGTATGGAATTTAATAAAATAATAAAATATATGGAATGATAAATATTAAAATTATGTAATAATTTCATCATTATATTTGTATCATAATTAATATTAAAAATAGTAAAAATCATTCAATACAGTTTAGGAAAAAATGGGGTTATTAAGGGTTTCAATAAAATAAAAATTGTTTAAATGAAATAAAAACATTTCTAAATTATATATAATCTTTATATGTGGACCCTATAATTTCTATTACTCAAGAATAAACCATTTTGAACAATTTTTTAATGTGAATAATTAGGGTAAACATTTTTCTTTTCCAAAATTATAAGTGTGCCACTCACCTCACTTATAAAAGGACGCCTACTCTTTTATCCTCTTCACACATTCAAACCATTTTAGATTTAGAAAATACCTGACCCATTCACATCCCAAATTCCATTATCACATCATATAATCATTTCTTTGGATATAAATTAAACCTTGGAAGGATTTTGGGGAAAACATAGGAGGTTACCTTGATAAGAGGTAACATTCTTTAACGAGTGTTGTTATTTTATTTTTTTCTACACCTCATTAAATTATTATTAAACATTGATAATATAATATCATAAGTATACTTCATGTACTTAGATTTTTTTTGTTAATATCAAGACCGAACACTATCTCCACTTCTATCATATGGGAAATGAAATCATCATTCGTGTGCATGATAGATTATGCACTCTCGAACCTATATCATTCATTTTTCCATTTCCACCTCTAACGGGTTTGTATGATGTTGAATATAATTTATATATATATGTTATTTTTAAAAAATTATCCTACTATAGTAATTATACCAGATGTATCTTTTATTCATTACCTTCAATAGTAGATAAGAAAATGTCTCTCATGTGTATGGCATACTACTGTTCCGTGAAGAGATGTGATATGTTTTTCACTAATGCTTTACATGGATGATAATAAAGATAATTTTCATCATTATATATGAAATAAATCAAATAATAATGATATTCCAAACATGTTTATCATTCTTAAAATATAATATACCATTTTATCTCTTCCCATTTCACTCAATGAAATATAATAACATCATTTGGGTAAGCATGGACTACAACCTTCGCTAGGTGATGTGGCTCTATTTTTTTTAAATTGCTACATGGATGATATGTATAATTATATTTCAATAAATAATATGGTATTTAGGAAATTATTATAAATAATTATTTATAAAATATTACTTTCATTGTTACTATAATGATCATTGAAAAATAGAAATATTACTCGTTTTTACGTACAACCTACCATCTCCATGATCATAAGGTAATTCATTTCTCAAAACCATATTTTATTATAATTCATAATAATATAATTGATTTATAAAAATTTTAATTATTAAATTATCATTATTTTGTATATAATGGAACTATCATCAAAGTAATATGGAAAAAATTACAAACTAAAACATATACGAACAATAATGTGGGTTTTCGCTGAAATGTGATTTTAACAAGGAAGTACTAATAAAAGTGTAATAAATTTACATAAGTATATTAAATATGATATGATGTATATATGTATGGTTATATAATGTATTTATACTAAACTAATATTTATTATACATTAGGATTTAATGTGAATAAAGGAAGTCGATGCTTAATTTAGGGGATTTATAATATCTATTTTATTTTTGTGAGACAATTGAAAATTCACCACTAGTTTCATATTGTGGTATATATGCATAAAATTTCACAAGTTATGTAATGATTATTCTTATTTTGAGTGTATTTAAAATTTTATTTTATTTTATTATTTATTGGGTCTTACGATTCAAAATATTTCTACAATGGTAGGGGATTTTTTGTCTAACTTTTTTTCCCATAAGATACATTCCATATTCACAAATGTTTTCTCATATGTGGTGTATATATTTTAAATGAATATATTTTATAATAATTCTCATAAAAAATATTTGTATTTACAAATAAATTTAAAAATATATCTATTGGAAGGTCTATAGTTGCAAAGATACCCAATCAATAAGGGATTTTTGTCAAAATTTTCATTCATTGACTTTTACATTATCTTATGTACCTATATAATTTTATGAGGTGTATATATATATCCTTTGACATGTAACATTAAAAATATATTTATTCTCAAGATATTTAACATTTCAATTATTTTTATTCTTTAATGGGGCTTACAATTTAATGTAACCAAAGTGGTAAATATTTTATGTTACAATATCATTGTTTGATATGATTATTTGTGATTATATTTATGATGATGAACTATTATAACCCATTTCACAAAAAAAATTATGACTTTTATTACCCTCTTTTTATTTTAGGTGAATATATCTTTTTCATTCATTTTTCATAAAGTATGCACTCAAGAGTTTACAAGAATTTTTTAAAGAAAAAAGCATCATTATATAACTCTTCGGTCGAAAACATATCTATCTTTAAAAAAATATTTTCTAAAAGTGATTTCAAAAATGTTTTTAAAATTATTATATTTATTTATTAATAAAACTTTTACCCATTTTTTACTTTTTGCAAAACAATTCGGGTTGAATTTTATTGTTGTTATCTAAATAAGTTTGGTTTGGTTTTTACCAAAAATGTTAATGGAATATATATTTTAATGTGTAAAACATGAAACCAATTTCCCACCATTATGAAAATTATTTTAATTGAATCTCTATTTATATTTTTTAGAGTTTATCTTTAATGTAAGGGATTTCCGAAACATTTTATGATTTTAAAAAAAAAAATTAATTTTCAAATAAATGTTATATTCCTCAAGAAAAATTCGAAGGGAATTACTTTTCCATGTAATTCTCCATTTAAGATGATATCCCTTGAAGTGTTTTGTGAATTAATGGGGATTTGAACCCAGGATACCATTATCATTATTTCATTTAATATTTTATAAGGAAAAGATGTTTATGTAACCCATTTCTGATTCAGGGATTATACCATCATAAAATTTTTATGAAACCCACTTCTTTCTTTATGGGTTATGAAATGATGAAATGATTAAAGGATTATGAAACCTATATATTTTTTAAAAAATTTGATATGATGAAATTTTTATGAATCCCATTTTAATTCATGGGTTTTAATATGATGATTTTTTCATGATCTTTTTGTATACATATATTTGATTTTCATTATGTGACAGGTGGTACCTATATGTACATCTAATTCATTGGTTACAAATTTATATGTCAAGTTATAGTCATGAATGGTATGGGGAGTGAGCCTAGTTATGTAAGGGACATTGTCCATTATGATGATCTGGGGACTGAACCACCACTATTATGATGATTTTGGTAGTGAAATAATTCAAGTATGATATCCTTGGTTGCGATCCTTGACTACTATAGAAATTATTTTCATATATTATGTTTATGCCACAATTCCATGTATTAGGGATATGATATTCCCTATTAGATAATGCCCATTGAATTTCCATGTTATTAATATCTTATGAACTACTAGTAGTCATGTCAACAATCAAGATTATTATATTTGATATGTAGGGTTTGGTTTTAAAATGGTGTTCTCATTTTCTCATACATTTATTTTAATATTATGATTATATATCTCACTTGTTTAAATATATTGTTAATTTGAGATCACCCTTCCAGGTGATTCCTTTTCCAAGGTTATGAAGAAATGTTTTATGTATTTTATGATTTTAAAGAGTAATAAGGTGGATGATCTTAGTTCTCTATGTTAATGATAATTCCCAAAATTAAGATATTACATACCTAGTATCTGATGACATAAAAAATTATGGTCTTCAAGCCTGTGTTGTTATAATTCTATGAATATTCATCTAAACAGATATAGTATCTATGCATGAGAATCTTGGGTTCTAATTATTGGAATCAGAGGAAATTTTTTGTTTTCCATTGAAAACTATGATGAGAAAACTTCAGTGATATCCCAAGGTATATTTATAATGATATTCCTATGGATTTATCTAAGGATAATTCTAAGTATTAACCAAACTATAAGAATATTTCTTGTAATTTTTTAATGTATTGAGATATTGGATTCCAATAAATTACAACCCTTTATGGATAAAAAAAGTGTATGTGGATATGGAACAGAGCTACCTTGGGGTAATAACTCCGAAAAGTGCACATTGAGCTAGACATGTTCATAAAATGGCACATGAAAACTTTCCTTCCTACACATCTCGTTTGACACTCCCATGAGATATGATTTGGAAATTCACAAACTAATTATAAACTGTCATGGAGGATTTAAATGGACTATGACTATGGAAAACCTAGGATAAACATATGGTTTCAATGATTAAAATGAAGGGTTTTGTATTTAAAATTTATATAAGATAATTTTTTCAATATTATGTGGTTTTATACTATAATTTGTCTTGCTCACACTGCTATTTTTGGTTTTAGTTAATGGTGAGAAATATAAGGAACTGGTTTAGCATTAAATTCCATGTATAATTTTAAAATTAAAAGATAAATGGGATGATTATTTCAGTGAAGGGTATTGTGATTATTTCTAATATGTTATCATGGAACACGATTAACGACATACACCTTATCCAACTCTCAGCCTCCCCAATATTTTTTTAAAGAACGTGATGCCTTGGTCAACGACGAAAGCACAATTTATTGAAAATAAAAAACAAAAGGGTTACAGGAGATGAAAATTAGGGAGTTTTTTATAATCATTATCAAAGAGATGAAAAGGATCACGAGGATGGTCATCCAGCCAAAGCATATCCTGGTGAACTCCCTTATTAGCAAGAGCATCAACAACAGTGTTCGCTTCCTGAAAGGCATGGGTGGAAATATAATCAATCTCCTAGAGCGAGTTCTAACACATCATCTAAAGGGTGGTGAGAGGCCAAGAAAGGGGAATAACCCCATTCAAAATTTCCTAGACAATGGTGGTTGAGTCACTTTCGATCCATAGTTTTCTCCATCCTTTTTTAAGGGAAAAATTGATGGCATGGATGACACCCATCATTTCATCTTCCAATGATGAAGCTATACCACATCTGCCAAAGAAATAACCATGGCACTAGCTAGAAGAATCTCTGTAAATCACCCCATAGCTGGAAGGCCCAGGATTGCCCTTTGAGGCACCTTCCACATTCAATTTGATCCATCCTAGAATGGGAGCCTTCCAGAACGCATCAAATGTACTTTTGGGTTATTGATAGATGCAATCGACTCGCATTTTGTGCAGAATCTCCCAATCTCCAATAGAGTTGCTGCAGTGGGATTTTTGGATCAAAGTAGCCTCTCGGACCACAATGAGAATCCGGGATTTTTCTACATTGAGATTTAATGAGAATTTATTATGAATGATATCATTTCTATCATACCAGATCACAAGTAGGAGCTCCGAAACACCAGAGAGGAATATGTTTTTGATTTTTTGAGATGCTTCATGGCCAACACATTTCATTAAAAGAGAGCATATCAAGTTGGGTATAATCCATCTACAGTTAAAGATGTCAAAAATATAGTTCCATAAAGCAGAGGATATAGCAAATGATAGAAAAAGATGGTTAGAAAAGAAAGAATGAAAAGAAAGTAACTGAAATGTAAAATGAAAATTTTTGTTAACAAAATGGATGATAATAATGATCTCCCTAATATATCATTGAAAATTGATTATTTTAAATGTGTTATTTATGGAAATTATTCAAATCGATATCCTAAGGGAAAATATCATGAAGAGAATCACCAAGGTTGTAAGAGTAATGGTTATATTGCTGATGTTGAAGAGTCCATGAATGAAATATGAATAGTATGTATTCTTCTAACAATATTATTTTTGTTAATCATAAGAATCATGAATAAATTATTCTTGAAAAATGTTAAGACATGATTCATATATCATATTTAAGGAATGTTGTATTAAGGAATATGATGAGGAAGCCTAGTTAATGGTTTGAAATGGATGTTAGATTATTTAATAATTAATATATGTGAATTCAATGGTTCTGTTATATGAATAATGAAATATATAATGATTTTTATAAGATTTTTTTCGATATGGATTTTAAAAATATGTGTAAAATGGAACTAGTGGATAAGAAAAGTGATTTAATAAAAAGGTGATATTTTATTTAGGGAAGATAACCCTTAATATGTTTTGTATTATGAGATAAGTATGTCAGGATAAAGAGTTTTCTGAATTGAATAAGTAAATTTAATAGTACTGATTACCTTAATGGTTTGCTGAAAAATTGGTTTTTTATATCATTAATTGAGTTTATAACATTTTGGATTTAATGAAAATATCTAATAACTTATATTTTAGGTAAGGAATGAGGATTATTTTTTGTTTTTAATAATGTTATATTGTATTTCTGTTTTTTGACATGTTTTAATAGAATACATGATAAAGGTATTAACATGTTTGGTAAGTGAAAATTATGAGTTTTTTCCTATTTTCTGGGGGATTAATGGTATGTTTATTTTTGAAATTAAGTTACCTTATTTATAATTTTTTAATTTTTTAGGGTTATAAGGATAACCATTAATAGAATGGTTTAAGTTGATCTTTTGATTACGTTACTAATATTATTTTATTACATAACCATAAGAACATCTATCCTTATTGGAAAACTAGTGCTAGACTATTTTAAATTTGATAAAAGGACAAACTTAACATTACTTATTGGATCTTATTTAGTGCTTTAGACTTGAAAAAATCATCTCTTAGAGTAAGAGATTAAGTGGAAATTGATCGAGGAACATCCAAAGGATGGAATTGTGCGCTTGAAAAAAAATCCCAAGTAAATTTATATTTGTTTTAAATATATATAGATAAAAGAACTCCCAAAAATTTGGGAAAACATCTTTAATTAAAATTGTTTCCTTTTAGAATTATTTTTTATGATATCAATGAACTTTTTCATTTTTTTTGGTTTATAGTGTTTTGGTTGTTAATGTGCTTGTGAAAATGTTCTCTATCACTATTCATCATCATTTGGGTGTTAGTTTATTTTCTATGTCCAAGTTTTCACATCCCTCATATGTTATCCCATTGGTAAACCTAGTATGTGTTATTATTGAAGAATTTCTCACTTCCCATTCGGGTTTTCAAGAGTATTTATTTATTATACCTTATTATAATTTTATTTTCAATGAAGAAATTTTTAAAGGTTATACCTTTGATGATCGTGATGAATTTAAAGTGATAAATTCATTTTAATGAGTGTTGAATTTAACACTATTATATCTTTTAAAATATTATTTTCAAATGAATTTAATCATTTTGATATTTTGTGTTTTACATAACAGTGATTTTAGATTACAATACATGCAACCCTGATTTTTAATGAAATGTGTCATATTATTAAATTATTATTATTTGATTATTATCACCTAGCCATTATAATGGTCTATATGAGTAGGATTACCTAAATTATGAAAATATATTGTTTAAACATGTATCTTAAATTTATTATTTGGTGATTGACTGATTAAAAATGTAAATAAAAATCTATCTGAGAAAAAAAGAAATATTTCCTTGAAAATTTGTTTTATGAAAAAAACACATTTTAATTCATCAAATTAAACCAACCACTTTTGGGGAAATATTTTTATGAAATTTATATTAGATATATTAAATAAAATATTTAACTTTATCTTATGTTTTTTAAGAAATTTTTTAATAATAAATCCAATTTTATTCTTAAAAAAATCATTTTTCTAAAAAGATGTTTTTTAACATTCTTGCACGCATATTTTAGAAATAATTTTTTACACTTATAGAAAACTTATTTAGAGAAATAAACTCTATTTTAGTAATAATAATTTAATAATAAACTTAGGTTTTATTTTTGTTATTTTTATAAAAAGAATACTTTTTTGATGAATACTGCATAATACTGCATTTTAATTTAAAATACATTTTAGTTTAAATTATTTATAAGGATAATTTATATTTAAAATTGGTTTAAAAATAAAAAAATTAATTTTACATATATTAATCCAATTTTTTTTTTGGAATCATTTTCATATATAATTGTTTTATAAAATACTTATATTCTTTAGAACATTTTCTCTTTGAAAACATGCTTTCTCGTTGCGTGAGAGTGATTATTTTTAAACTAAAATTTTCAACTTATGAGAATGGAATTTGGAAAAATAGATTCAATGTTTTCAATAAAAAATAATTATATTATCTAATAAGGTCAACTTTTTTTACCATAATGACTAGTAAAAATAAGAATAATTATTCTTTGCGGTTAAGGGAAAAATTTGTTTATCATGGGATTAAACTAAATTGATAAGAATTAAAATGAAATAAAAAAATTTAAAATATTTTTGTGGAAATAATAATACCCTATTAAGTATAGGTATTATAATTTTCCATTTTGGTCTCCTTTTCATATGGAAACAAAGGTAAACCATTTTATTTTCAAAAACTACAAGTGTACCACTCATGTCACTTTTAAAAGGCTACCCCACACCTCTTCTCATCACACTAAAAACCCTTTTACCAATAATTAAATAAACAAATAACTTCAAAAAATCACTTCTATTCCCCTGGAATACTTATTTTGGGTATAAATCTATCATATTATGGATTTTGGTTCAAGCCTAAGGATGTTACCCAAAAACGATGTAACGTTGCTCAAAGAGTGTTTTAATTTTATTACTTATTACACCTCATTAAGTTATTATTAAAAAATGATGATATAATAATTTCAATATCATAATTATTATAAGATGTTATTATTTTATTTTTATGACCACTATATATCCATATTTTTATCAAATGGGGCACATAATCATCATTTTTTAGCACGATCTTCTAATGAATCGCGAACCAATGCCATGCATTTTTCAATCAACAAATCTCACGGTTGGGTATGAGGATGGATATAAGGTTTATATATTATTTTTATAATATAATTATAACATTTGAGTAACTATATCATATATTCCACATTAATTTCTATTCTCTATTGGATAATAGAAGGTCGCTATTATGTATGGAGGACTACCACCTCACCAAATGATATGATTCATTTTTCATAAAAACTTTACTTGGAAGATAATAATGATAAAGATAAAAAATATATTTTATATATATAACATAATTATGATATTAATGACATATATATGTCATTATTTAAGAAAAATATATCATTTTCATTCTTACCATTATACACACTAAAAGATGATAATGTTATTCATGTTTATGTAGACTACCGCCTTAGTTAAGTGATGTGACTCTCTATTTTAATCACCAAACAAAATGGATGATATTTATAAGTATATTTAAAAACTACTTTGGTATTTATGATATCAGTATCATTATTTAATGATAAATTATTACTTACCTTCATTTTTTAATGATCTTTGAAAAAATGAAAGGTTACTCATGTGTACATACGACCTACCATCTCCCTGATCGTAACCAACTTCATTTTTCAATACCACATTTCAAGATTTTATTTAAAATTATAATTGGTATATAAATATTAAAATTATTTCACTATTATTTTTATTTAGATTATGGAACCATGATCAAACTAGGAGGATAAAAAATAAAAATTCAAAACACATATGAAATACAAGGAAGTTATTACCAGAAACACGATTTTAACAAACTATTATTTACAAATTGGAAATAAATTGTCATAAATAAATCATATATTGTTGGATATATATAATTATGGTTCTATAATTTTTTTATAATAAAAATATATTTAGTATACAACATTTTTTATTGTTTACAATTTAAATTGATACAAAAGTTAAGGGATTTCTAGTCTCTTTCTAATTTAATGGATACATATGGAAATTGACAACATATTTCTTTTTTGTGGTGAATATACTTCCCATTTGACATGTTATATCTTTACTATAAATATATTAATGATATATAATGTTTCAATTTAGGTTAATCTTTATTATGTCTCATGATTCAAATGATTACTAAAGCTATAAGGGATTTTTCGTCTCACTTTTTTATATGTGAGATATATATTTTATTCACCACTTGTTTCAAATATGTGGTGTATATAATTTCCCTGAATACCATTAATATTAAATATCATGATAATTATTTGGATTAAAATATCTATTGTTTGATCCCTCTATTACAAGGTTTATGGTTCGAAATTTACCCAAGGTGTTAGATATTTATGTCCCAATTTTCCTTCCTTGACACATATGTTTCGTTATACTCCAATATTTTTTACGATGTTTATATAATGTTCTTTGAAATGAAATTTCTGGAATATATTTATTTAATTATATTTTTTGTTTCATTTAAAGGTATTCCTTCATTGGGATTACATTTTAATGTTACCAAATGGTATATATATATTGTTGAAATATCATCATTTATATGGATTATTTTCTATTACATTTTCGATGATGAAATATTATAATCCATTTACCAATATAATAATTAATATTATTATTCTATATTTATTTTATTAGAATATTTGTATTCAATTCATTTCCTCACTTTATTTTCTCAAAATTTCAAAAGAACGTGTTTAAGCGAAAACTGTATTTATTTATCTCTTCAACTGAAAACCCATTTTTATTACAAAACAATGTTTTCTCAAAATGTTTTCAAATATTTTCTTAGAATTATTGAAATTATTTATTAAATAAATTTTCACCCATGATTTAATTTTAAAAAAACGTTTTAAAACAAATTGTCATGTAATATTCCAAACAGTCCCCATTTGGCTATTACAAAAATGTGGATGAAATCTCTATTTTAGTGTGTACTCCATGAATTGATGTTCCCACCATCATCAATATTATATCATTTTATGATTAAATTAGAATATATTGATTTTATATTATAATAAATTTATTTTGAAAATATTTTTTAATTTTTAGTTTAAAATATTGATTCTCTATGAAAATATAACTTCCTCAAAAAGAGTTATAAGAGTTTTATTTTTCAAAATGATTCTATATATAATGTGGAATTTCTAGATGTAATTTATTATTTATAGGGAATATAATCCAAGTATAGAATTCGTAATCATTGTATCAATTGTTTATACTGAAAATATATTAATGAAATCTGTTTTTCTTCCATGAGTTATACCATGAAAAAATTATTATGAAACTCACTTCTATCACCTAGGGTAATGCAATGACAAAATGATGAAATGATTATGAAACATGTCATTTTATCAAAGGTTAGGATATGATGAAATTTCTATGAATTCAATTTCATTTCATGATTTATGATATGATGAATGTTTTATGATCTTTGGAGACACATATATATGCTTTTTATTATGTGATGAGTGAGACATATATCTCTCTTTGATGGATTGGTTAAAGATTTTTATCTCATGTGATTGAAATGATTGGAATGTGGGGAAAACCTAGAATAGTAAGTTAAATTTTTCTCTATGATGGTCTTTGTAGTGATACTTGATTACTATAATGGTTTTTGGAGTGAACCCATTCCACTATGATAACCAGTGCAGTGAGGCTTGACTACTAGGGAAATGATTCTATATACTTATGTGTATTCCGCAATTACATGTCCTATGAAAATGTAATTGTATATTGGATCATGTAATTTTATTTCTTAATTATTCATGTCTTATTAACTTCCAATCATTTTGTCATGACTAAAGAGATTATCATTGATATGCAGGGTTTGTTTTTCAAATATAATGCTCATATTCTCATACCCTTATATTCATGTTATGCTTACAGGTCTCCCATGTCTTCTCATACCATGAATCGGAGCTCACCCTTTCGTATTATTATTATACATAGTTTATAAATAATTGGTTTATATAGATAATATTTGTGAAGTATACATACCAGGTAGCTTATTATAGTAGATGTTGAAGATATTTTTCCAAAATAGAATATTGTGTACATAGTTTCTATACAAACTAAACTATTAATTTTTTAGGGAATTTGTTTTGGTAATTAACTGAATATTCACCTAAATATATACAATATCTTTGTATAAAATTCATGTGTTTCTATATGACCCATTCCTCTTATAATATCATTAAAATGTTGGCCAGCTATATGTGGCCATATGAATTTAATATATATGAAATATATTAAAGTATAAAACATTTTTATAAAAAGATTGGTATAAATTCTAATATGATTTTGTTACATTTTTTTGTTTATCATAGTAGATTTTGTTTTTTGACATATGAATGAATTTTTTATTTCATATAAAATCATTTAGTCTTCTCAGATAAATTTTCTGATCAATAGATATTTTTTACAAGAATGATAATATTACTTTGTATTATTTCATTATTAGTTATGGGTATCATATTGAAATATATTAATTTCCCACTGAGGTGTATTGAAATTAATGACTTGTTAGTCTATGTTATTTTTTTTCATATCAATAAAAGTTGAAATTTAATTAAATGATCTTGTAAAAGGAATATGTATATATAAAATACCATGTAAATCCTGAGTAGTTACTCCACCTATGGAAAAAATTACTGTTGGTTTTTTATGGTATCCTAATTTGGTGAATCATTATACCTCTTACTTTTCTCCTTGTATTAGATGAAATACTTCCTTGGATAAACATAAAAAATCCTTATTCCCCCTTTTTATTGGTATTTAACCCCAATTATTCATACACAGATATCTTTTCCCTTTAGATTGGTATTTTACCCTGACTCATATACTCGTCCTTCTCTGATCCTTAGAATAGTCTTGATACATATTAATTGGTATAAACCCTCAAAATAGAGGTGATTGTGGGTTATAACATATAAAATGGATAGAATAATGTCTTTGGAAACAAAATCATGCTCCCTAAATATTTATTATAGTGAGAAGATGGTTACAATGGTAAAATGAGGTATAATAATCTAATTTTGACAAAAGAGTTAATGAAATTAAACACAATATATGGGATAAAACCCATTTTTGAAATGATTTTTTAAATAAATAAAATTAAAATTCATCCAAATATTCTGATTTGAATCCCTAAAAACAACCTCCAAAACAAAAAGACCTAATGCTAACCAAAATTACAGCCAACTATTTCATAGTTAACATGTGAACATCATCATGTAAAATTGTTGAAGTAAAAATCTAGGTATTTATAGGTGAATAATCTTTTATAATATTATAAAATACATGTATTTATAATATTATACCAACTTCATGTGATGATATAATCAATCTTTCGAACTATCCCAATATTTAAGTAGTGAAATGTCCATAGACCTCCCAAAACTAGAAAAATCCAAAAACAATTTTCCCATTGATGGAATCAAAAGATAAGGTTTACACATCCCATTTATATCCCTAATATAAGAAATGAAGAATTGGAGAGATTGTGATAAATGAAAATCCCAGGTGATTACACACCGAAGCACTCAGTAATAACCTTTCTCAAACAACATAAATAAGAACTATGTATCTAATCTATTAATTATACCTGCTTCAAAGAAATATAGAAAATAAATACAAGATATATAGTTAAATATTATAATTTGAAATGGAATCCTTATATGTTATTTTATAATTGATTAATAGTGGATTTGGTTGGTCTTTACTTATCATTCTACTCATATTTTTATATTTCATCACTATGAGGGCCCAATTTTAAAATAACATACAACATAGACCTTAATTCAGAAATATATTATTCACCATATGATGTTAGAAATGACTTATTTACATAGAGTGTAATATCTATATAATTTCATTAATATTAATTTAATGACAATGATGAAACTCCTCTTATATCCTTGAGAACATCCATTCTTTGACATGAAGATATTCCTCCGTAGTGATTTCTCCAAAACCATATTCACCATACACAATAATGTCTTTATCATCAACAAAAAATAAATTACTACCCCATGTAATCCCAAATATTTTTAGAATCCTTCTTATTGTAATTAATGTCTTAATATTATCCACTACTAGAATCAGAATATGATTTCAACTCAACCACAACATGAGTGGTGATGTTATGATATCCTTTCATGAGACCGACCTTACTAGTTTATACCATCATCATTAATTTATATTGGTAGGGGAGAAATATTTTTTATAAGAATAATCCCATGTATTTGGTAAAAATATATATTTTCAATTTAGAGTGATCAACATGCCAACGAGGGTGTCACAAGTGTGGAGTAAGAAACCCATTCAATACATCAATTTGACTCATCAATTTTTTGAGCTTGAGTGAAAAACATCATCATCAATTTGTTGAACATGGTCATCTTAATCTATACATTCTACATAATATTGAATATATCAAACAAAAATATTCATACATCATCATTACAACCCTAAATGTAAATAAACTCCAAAAAGGATTTATACTAATTATGTATAATATATTGACATTGTGAGGTTGGGGAAATTAAATACGAGAAAAAGGTTGGGGAGTCATAACCAGTTGATTCATTTATTCCAGCTAAATTTCATCTTACTAGCAAGGGGATGACCCTTAAAGAGTCCCTTTTGTGTCATCTTACCACAAATCCCAAATGACCGGGCCAATTTTTAAGACCACTTACAATATTCTAGGATGATTTTTTTGAAAAATATTTTACCAGGAACCATAATCAATATTTTGAATCAAGATATTTGATGGCATTCTAATCGATTGATCATCCTTAGTGAAGACTCTAGAAAGATAATTATAGGAAATCATAATAGTGGCTGAAAAAAATTTAGGGGGTACAAAAAATAGACTAGAAATGGAAAAAATCCTAACACACTTGAAAATATTACCCAGAAAACCCACAAACCTTATCATAATCAGAAAAATGTTACGCTCAATCACCGTTTCAAAATCAGGAAACAAATATTTTTACATTATAGAGAACCATGAAAAATTCCAATAACATAGAGACCAAAAATGATAATACTATTACTATTAGCATAAATGAATAATAAAATGGTTGGAATTAAGTTGAACAAGATCGAAGCATGAAAAAGAAATTATTTCAAAAGTTTGTCTGATAAATTTGTTCAAAGGATGATAATAATGGAACATACAAAATTGCATGAACCATATTTCCTAGTTAAGAACACCCACACACCTTAGAAAAAATATTACAATTAGATTACCATTGTGACCAAATGTGATTGGAAAAATTAGTGAATTAATGGAATTAACATGATTAGAAGAATAAAATCTTATCACATCAACATAAGATTCAACAGGAATCACTCAGGGATCACTCTATTGATCACCTATTAGTTGATCTCCTAAATTATTTTATTATTACCTAATATTAATTCTGAAATTAAGATAAGTTAGTGGGGGTGACTAGAAACTGAGTATTATATGATCACACACTATATGTATCTTAATTCAGTACTCATGTAGCCATGTCAATATATGATCCATGAAGGGAAATGCCCTAGATTATGGGAATGAGTCTTGCAAGGAGTCTAGAGTTTGAGAGATTTCATTGTGATTATTTTGATAGATAATAATGGTATTTTTCATGGGATATCCTTGGATATCTATATGGGATATCTCTTATATATAATTTCCATTTTTAAATTCATGGAATATTTAGTATGTGTCATATATGTATAAGATAGATTTTCATACTTTTGATTTTTTTATAGAATTTATGGGTTTTACTGAAACATTACTTCAATAAATTTTACATACAAATATTTTTTATATTTAATGTTTTTCTGGAAACCTAAGGAATAGGTTCCCAATATTGGATTTTTGTATTTTATGGTTTCAATTTCCCTATTTCTATAAATCCTTGAAGAATTATTTTCATCGATTGTACATTATTTATTTTGTATTTAATGAGGGAAAACCATCCGCTACATTTATCCAATTTAGTTTTCTTTGTATCCTCTAGTGATCAAGAGGTATGTCTACGAGGTTTTGGTTACCTGTTCGGATATTGTTGGGGTATTTGGGTCATGGTTCATACACATTAAACACACCTTTATGTAAAAATGGAGTTTTTAGGGAAATTCAGTTTACATTTAATTACATGAATATCACATATATAAATGGTGAATCATTATGTATTTTTAATTTTTGAATATGGAAAAATATATATATAAAAAGTATACTCCATTTCAAAAAATATTTTTCAATGATTTCCCTCCAAAATAAGCATAGAATATTACATATCAGTTTATTCTATAGATACAAATGAATGAAATATCATATAACCAATAAAATAAAACTAATAATAAAAAATTTCTAAGAAACTTTAAACATATTATCATTTGTTTCTTCTTGAAAATCAATATTTTCCTCATTAATTGGATTATTAACAGTAAAATTATTTTTTCTAAAACTCCTTGGAAATAGCTTATGGAATATCATGAAAATATGGAAGATGCTATGTCTTGGGTTGATAGATTGTTGATCAAGATCAAATTTTCATTACTTTTATATATTATGCATTGGAACTGTTCTCCATATACTTTAATAATAATTTCAAAATTATCTTTTTTAATATTAGAGATTATTTTAGTGAATAATACAATTTTAATATCAATATATAATATATTTTAACATAATTTTTGTTTAAATTTCAAAATTCATTTGATTGATTTTTTTATCTATAACTAGTACTCGCCCAAGAATTTTCATGGTGATATCAACTAATGGTATGAAAAATGATCTACTACTCAATTAAAAATCATAATCCACTTCTCAAAAAAACTACATGTTCTAATGATCTAAAAAAACATCAACTTGTAAAATTAAAAACCACATCCAATTCTCAAATAGAGTACATGATCCAATTTTCAAAAACATGTATCAAAATTGATATATAGTACAATTATATATAACTAATAACCAAGAGAAAATAAAATGATCCACTTATCTTTCATTCCCCCACTTCTTCTCTATTCCATGACAAAATCCAGTTATAGTAAACCCTATAACATTGTATACATGAATGTAACATTTTACTGATATTTACAATATTGAAAATTTAAATTAGTGATACAATGTATAGAAATAAAAGTGGAATGACAAAATACAAGAAGGAAAGAAAATTGAAAGAAGAAAGGATAATTACTTTGTACATTTTTTTGTACATTTTTTCTAAATAATCATCATGAATATCTTCCAACACTGTCAAGATTTCTGTAAAAAACAGTTGAGAAAATAAAAAATATAAAGTTTAAAAATTAGGATAATTAGTAATGAAATATTAAAACAACAATTTTTTTAGTTCAGGTTATATTTATTCAACTATTATGTATACTTTCTAGATAGTTAACAATATTAGTACATTAATGTTCAAAATTTAGAATAAATAGTCAAAAATGAAATATGAGTATTGGAAAAAATACATTATAATATGATGAATAATTATTGAACATGATTATATTATGTAAATGGTGACATAATATATATTAAGATCACAAAAAAGTGGTACTTAATATTGGAGATGAATATTAAAGGTAAATGGTCACGAGAGTTAACAAACATGATTATTATAGGTAAATGGTCACATAAAATATATTATTTTATGACAAAGAGTTAATGAAAATTATTATTAAATATTTCAAAACAAAAATATAGTGATACATAATATTGAAATAAAATCGGAAAAAATATATTAAAATCAATATGAAAGGTTCACCTGATTCCCACTTAGCATCCTTCACAACTATCTCTAGAAAGTGAAAAATTTGAGCCTGTTGAGACAAAGTAAAGAAATTAGTGAAACGAGAAATTGGAAACCAAGTGGGAATATTTTATTATAACACTATATTGAACCAAAATATGATAATGATCACATTTATATTTCGTCAACTCATTCTCAGATTGAGTTTCAAAAAATGGGGTGATGGCTCACCAATTTCTTTTTCAGTCAGAAAATATTTGGAATCAATACATCAAACACACTTGTAAAATAAGAAATCCAACATATCGAGTATTGTATTCCTAAAACTAATTAAACTACAATGAACAAAAAATGATTTAAATGGATAATTCAAATTCTAGAAATGAAGATATCAAAGGGCTAAATATGGATACCTTGAACCTTAAAAATGATTTATATAAAACCTTTAATAAAATAGATGAATAATTTCACAGGAGGAATATCAAGAAGGAAACTATTTCATAATGGATTATTCTAACAAAGAGTAAAACATACCAACTAAAAAAAGTTATGGAGATACCAAATCAATTAAATTACTCATCTATGAAAAACATTCTGTTATGTTTCATGTCGTTAATCAATATAGTGGCCTCCTTTAATACCCCAACTCCAATAGTAGGGTATGTAGAAAATAAAAGTAATAAATTAAGTTCTCATTCTCTTTGAAAACATCAATAAACTCAATTTATTACTATTTGACACAAAAAAGTTTGAAATAATTAGTATAAATTGATATGAAAACTATATAAACTAAAATGTATGATAATGAAATAATGAAATAAAATTTGTGTCAACTGAAATATATAATGATGTGCTTATCGAAAATAAAAATTGAAGATATCGAACCCCCTGGTAAAATGGAAAATCCAATCTGTTTAGGATCGTATTACTAAAACTCATTAAACAACAAGGCACAAAAAATGATTGAAATGGATAATACGAATTATGGAAATGGAGAAATCAATTGGTTAAATACGGATACCCTGAGTCTTAAAAATGATTCATTGAAAACATTTAATAAAAAAGATGAATAATTTCAGAAGAGGAATATCATGAGAAAAACAATTTCATGAGGGATCACTCCAAAAAATTATAAAACATACCAATTAAAAAAATATGTCAAGGAGATACCATCTTAATTAAATTATTCTTCTATTGAAAAATTCTTTTTAATTTCATATCCTTTATCAATCTAGTGGCCTCCTTCAAGGCTATGACTCCAATAGAAGTATATATGGACATTTAATGAGGCTAAATTAAGTTCTTCTCCTATTATAATACTTCAACAACCTCAATATATTACTATTTAACACTAATATGTAGAAATATGTTGTAAAAATTGAAGTGAAAATAATGTAAACTGTAATGTATGATAATGAAATGTTAAAATAAAATATATCTAAACTAAAAATTATAATTTATTGATTACCAAAAATAAATATTCAAGATAAAAAACCCTCTAGTAAAATGGGAAATCCAATCTGTTCAGGTTCATATTTCTAAAACTCATTAAGAAAAACAACACAAACAATGATTGAAATGGATAATTCAAATTCTGGAAATGATGAAATAAAAGGGCTGAATATGAAAGTCTTGTGGTTTAAAAATTATTTATAGAAAACATTTATTACAAATTATCAATAATGTCATAGGAGGAATAGTAGGACCAAAACAATTTCATGATGGATCACACAAACAAATGGTAAAACATACCAACTGAAAAAGAAGTCAAGGAGATATTAGCTCAATTAAATTACTAATATATGGAAAAATGATATTTTAATTTCATGTCCTTTATTAATTTAGTGGCCTACTTCAATTCCCCAAATCTAACAACAAGTTGTCTAGAATTGCAAAGAAGCTGAATTTAGTTCTCTTACTATTCTACTACATCACCAATCTCAATAGATTACTTTTTGACAATAATCTTTTGAAATATATAGTATAAATTGAAAATAAAACTATATAAGCTAAAATTCATGATAATAAAATGATTAAATAAATGGTTTTTAAAATGAAATTTATAAGGTTGTGGTTCTCAAAACTAAAAATTCAAGACATCAAACTGACTGGTAAAATAAAAAATTCAATCTACTCGGGATTATATTCCAAAATTTCATTAAACAAAAAAGCACAAAAATTATTGAAATGGATAATTCAAATTTTGGAAATAATGAAATAAGAGGGATGAATATGGATACCTTAACGCATAAAAATGATTTATAGAAAAAATTTAATGAAAATGACGAATAATTTCATAGGATTATTATCAAGAAAGAAACAATTTCATGATGTATCACTCCAAAAAATAGTAAAACATATTAACTAAAAATGAGGTCAATTAGATACCATCTTAAATAAATTTCTAATCTATAAAATTTTTTAACTCAATTTCATGTCCTTTATGAATCCAACGGCCTCCTTTAGTGCCACAAATATTTTAAACATTCAACTGTCAATTTCTTATCACATATAGACCTCCCAGATCCCTCCCACTCTTGATGATGGATAATTACATATTCATGTAATGTGAAAATAAGGATGGGTGTTAATATATCTTTCATATATTAATTCACCAAAGTTGAAAGGTCACATCAGAAGTCGAGAAGAACACAAAATTAAAATAGGGTGAATGATGTTTTCAATTGGTAAAATTAAAAACATTATTCAAACAAATCTACTTAACTAGGGTACCTTTAATAAATTAAGACCCTTCAAGTTTACATCCACTTTTATAAATTGGTTTTGGTGATCCATCTACATTTAATACAATTACAAGGATTCAAATCTAAATGCATTGAAATGTTAAGGTGGAACAAATTCTAACAGAAAAATGATTTATTTATGCTAATTTATGCAAATTTATGCTCAAAATACTTACTATAGGAAAAACAATTCAATATAAACTAAATCTAAGAAAACACATGAAAAATAATTTGTTAAAAAAATAATGTTATCATGTTATTTTAAATGAAGTTTTTTTAAATAAAAATTAATAAAAAGTCCACAATTAAGGGTAATAAGGATGTATTTATCATATAATAATGATTTGATGGGGTTTTTACCATCTGTTTTTGTAGTTATAATTTCAGAACCAGTGAACCCTATAATATCAACAAAAATGACTCTTCCCTGCACATACAAAGATGATGTATTAGTTAAAATGTATTGAATCCATAAAAAAATATAAGATGGATAAATAATGAAATTCTAAATAATGAAATTAAACTTCCACATTTTAAATTTTAATATATATATTATACTTTGAGTTATACATTCAAATTTAATGCTTAAAATGGAACTGCACCCACAAATTCCTTTTATCTAGAGAATGAACCATGTACAACGTAAGTTATTTAAAAACAAACAGAAAAGAGAAAAAAATGCATGGATTTTTCAAGGTAAAAACATGAACTTGAAAATAAGGATAAGTTGAAATATAACTCAGAAGAACCCAAAAGTCCCTATAGAACATGTTTTTGAAAGTGGGAAAATAACTACAGAGTTTGTGAGACATACCATTAGGAAAACAATGATCTCTGGAAACCCATACCTACAACCCAACTATAAATAAATCCAATCGGTCATGACACCAATCACAATCAAAGATCAATTCATACATTAGCTTAAAACATTTAAATGAATAAAATGTTATATATCCAAAAAATCACCAGATGAAAAAAAATCAATGTTGTATAAAAAGCATTACCTCCAATACAGTACAAGTATCTTAAAAACAAAAAAATAGAAAAAAAATGCTACAATTATTTCAATGTAATAATTGAACTTGAAAATAAGATTAAGTTTACAGCCCCATTCAAAACACCCAAAACATCATATAGAACATGTATGTTAAAGTGGGAAAACAACTACAGATTTAGGGGAACACAACTTTAAGAATGAAAAGTTCTCTAAAATCCCATACCAACAACCCACATGAAAATAATGATATTATGTCATGACACAAAAATAATTCAAATATATATTCATACATCACCTTAAATCATTTCCATGAAAAAAGAGTTACATAGAAAAAAACACCAAAAGGAAAAAAGAAATCAATGTTGTATAAAAATGATTATCTCCAATACGTTTTTTCCTTAAATCTATAATGTACATCACGAACCTCATGTTTCAACCCATTGAAAATATCAAATAAATTGTAGTAATATTTCAATTATCCTAATAATCAGGTCATTTTTGGCTTTAAGGACAAATAATATAAATTCCATTAAAGGTAATGAAGATGCATTTTCCATATAAGGATGATTTGGTGGTGTCGTTAACATATGGTTTTATAGATTTCACTTTGAAACCAAAAATGAAAAGTGAAGCTATCATAGGTGAAAAAGATATCCTCAGAACTGTAACTAGGCTACCATGGTGTAAGGAAGATAATCCCTAAATAGACAACCAATGTAGATCCTGTAGCACCTAATGGGTTTAGAAATTCATTTACGGAGCCTTATGAATTCAGTGTATAACCTTACCCTTATGTTGATCATCAAAATGAAAATTGTTCAATATATCAATGGAATGAATCCAAATATTTATATATCCTACATGATTTATTTAATCTAATTTTATCAAATAATAATGATAAAATATATTTAAACCATAATGTTTTTCAAATATATCAAAGAGATCCATAGAAATTAAATATGTAACCTTACCTTTATGTTCTTATTCAAAATTAAAAAATGTTAGTATATGAAAGGAATTAATCTTCAATATTAAAACCCATATCATAGAATGTTTTGTATGTAATAATAGTTATATATATTCATTATTTAAATCACTAAGTGGTGTGTAGTGGTTGGGACATAAAAAAACATACATTGAATGAAAATCACTATAGATTAGGGAATGTATTTCATGTACCTAAGTAAGCCGCATAAGTGACAAAATTTTAATTTATAATTATTACAAAAAGATATCATAGGAACTATGATACAATATATGACATGGTGGATGCTTAAAAAAATTGATGAAAACGTTAAAATGAATTTCTCAACATTAGATATTTGACAAACATAGTGGAATGTTTATCCTTGTGATAGGCATGGAATGAAATATTTACAATATATGTGATAAAAGAGACCTCATAAATTTATAAAAAAATAAATAGAAATGAAATAATTATTTCAATGAAAAATTTACTTTAATATTTGTCACCATTGCATTGAAAAATTGGATATGATGATAAAGCAACCTGAATAAAAGAATAAATATAAGCTCATTGTGAAAAATTATAATGTTAATTAAATGTAGAATCATTTTATAGATCATTAATAAAATTAAATTTGGTTGAATTTTAATCAAATAATGAAACAACAACGCTAGGATACAAATCTAGAATGAGGGGACAAAATTCATGAGAGGGAAATGTTGAAAAAAGGGGACTCCAATCTAGGAAGGATCCCACTGAAGAGGTGAAAAAAGGGTGTGTGATACTTTAGAAAATGAATAGGTGAAAAATACTATCCAAACAAATGAAATATATATTGCAATTGGTGAATGGGAAAAATAGTGATATACCAAAAAAATTATTCGGATAGAAATTGTGAAAAATGAATAGCATAGATTAAAAAACTTTAATTGGGAAGAATATAAAGGTGTTGTAAGTGAATTAGTTAAACCATAAGGGATTTAAGTGTTGTTAGATAGAGATTTAATTACCTTATGAGATGAAAATATGGATTTTTACAAGATGGAGAAGCAGGAGAAGTCGATTCCCAGTGGTGTCATGGTGAAGAGATAATGAGAGGAAATTCAGTAATTGAGCATTGAAAATGAATGAGAAGTTGTATTCACTGGTGCATATGGGAGATCATAGAGTACATATTGAAAATGAAAGGTAGGTGGAATATTTACAATGGAGTGGAATGAAACTCGCGAGAGGTGTGAGATAGATTGGAGGAATAGAGGTAGCAGAAGGAAGTTTTGGATGAAACCCTAGGTTGGAGTTGAAGAAAAATCATGGGATTGAGGGGTAGGGAATGAAGGAAATTAGTGTGGAGGAACACGATGCTGACCTTAAAATTTGAATTCATCGTGGTGGTATCAGTCAATTGTACAGATCTATCTCTGTAGTGGAGGAATGAAACAGAGAGGAATATAAGGGCGTTGGTTTGCAGGAGGAGAAACATGAAGAGAAGGGATATCGTAGCGGGAACCGTATATTGGAGGGGTAGGTAGAGGCTATGGGTGACCGAGGAAGAACGTGCGGTGGAGGGGTTGGCGTAGGTGGAATAGTTTATATAAATTGTCTAGAAACCTAATCGATACAAAGGTAAATACCTAGTGGGGAATGGATTGGAGAGAGGGGAAGAAAAAATAGACGGGGAGGGGTGATGTGGAGGACTGTATGAATGACACATCACTGAAAATAACCCCAGAATTATTATATATAATTTATTTATAAAATAAAACATGTTTGCATGTAGTGTAAATATAGGTAATATAGAATGAAATTATGGATCTGAAATAAATGTGCCATAATTTTTTGGGCTTTCACATTTGATTTATATATAGGGAATTAATGGAATTGAGTTGGTGGGTTTCCATGATTCAGTCAAATCCTATCATGTTCATGTATTAAAGAGGTCAAACACATGATGTAATTTGGGTGTTGGGAAAGAATAAATTTATAATTGTGTTTGGAATTTAGTGGCAGTTATTGTATTGTGATGTTCAATTAAATTAAATTATTCTATTTCAAATATAATGCACTACAGTTGACAACCTATGGTTGAGCTCATACTAAGGCAAACTGAAAAACACTATCCTTATTATTAATTTTACTTATTTATATATTTCATATAATTATAATTAAGATGAATTAAAAAGTGTTATATGCATACAAAAATGCATATTATATATTATTTATAGATTAATTTATATATTTAAATATGTAAAATCAATAAAAATAAGAGGTAATATTATTATCAATTTGAATTATATAGTAAAGACACATCATTGTTCTAATGAAATAAAATAATTCTTATTATTTTCACACAATGAAGGGATTAAAACCATTCACTATTCATATTCATGGTTTATTTGTGATACTATTTTTCCAAAAATGGACACATATATAATATAGCCTCTAGAATATAGTTTAAAAAGGTCATCACTATACTTCATCAATGCATTAGAAACCCATCAATTGAACAAATTCAGTGATAAAAAATGTATAATTGATGATTCCTTGAATAAAAATTCAAATGATATACAACAGTAATAAGACAATTCAACCTAATCATTTTTAACTCCCATTTAATCATCATAATGAAATTAACAATTAAATAAGATTGACTGAAATAAAAAAAATCTTATATCATTGGTTAACATATCAGTTGTGTAGTGGAGTTATTTGGTTATGAATTTAGAGAATGGATAATCACAACATAAAACTGATAAAAAAGAAACAATTCAGAATACTCAAAAAATAATGAACAACCCTACTATTGAATAGTTAGAACAAAGACCAACGATCAAAAAAATTAATTAATTACCTCCAAACTCACTCACCTATCTTATCCTAATCATGAAAGAATAATATTTTGAATATTCACCTTCATTCATTAGGAATGGGTCCATGTGGGTATAATTCTAATTCATTAACACCTTTATTTAATCAAAATAAGTCAAACATGCTTCATCTCTAACTAAAGTTGTTATACCATCTATATATTACTCACCTTTGATACACTTGTACACTTCTAAAGAAAACATTATTCTTTTATACATTCTTTAGTTAAATTATTATGTAATAATATGAGATGGTTGAACATTAATCCTATTTTAAAGATCCATTTCATCAAATAAAATATCCAACCCAGTATCTATCTAATTTAGTACTCCATAATCTTCATTTCTCACTCTATATAAGACCACCATCATATATATTCCATTAATCTTAAACAACATTGAATAGTATAAATAACCTTGAGAATCTCTAACCTCATCATCATAATCGAAAAAACATCTATCACACAAACACTACATTTAACCGTTTATTTCACCTTTGAAATTACTACATGAAATGTTGGGGAAGAGATAGACATGGTACACAGTTCTCTACAAAACATTAGTGTACCATGGTCGGAATTTTATAATATAATTCACGAAATTGAAATGAAACCAAGATGGAAAATATAGATTATAAATTATGTAGTTAATTTTCCCAAAATAGTAATGGAAATGCGTGAAAAGTAAAAAACATCTATATTTTACACACTTTAGTAATAGTTATTTCTTTTCCATGGAATGAATACCAATACATAAATCTTTATTATTTCCAAAAAAACACTTAATATTCATTCAATAAATATGACCGAGAATTAAGAAAAACATTTGGGACCACATAATCTCTATGTTCTTGGTGTCTATGTCACTCCAAGAGAAAGCATTCAACCTAGTTTTTAGGATGGTAACATCCACTTTTGAATTGGATGGACTCATATATTCTCAAAAGTGATTGGGAAAGGAAAATGTAAATTCAAAACAAAATAAAAGGAGAAAATAGGTATAAACTATTAATTCTAGATCTAAAACAAGAATATGGATTTAAATGTAAAATAAAGGTAAACATTATTTGCATCGAAGTCCAATTAAATTAGTGTTTTTCAATTAAAAATTACATAATTGTAAATTCAAACAACAAAAAAATTACTATAAAAATATATATGTGTATCACCATCATAGAAAATTGGATTCAAATATATCTAAATCTATATCTCTATATATTTCTCTTCCTTTTTTTATATTCTCTCTAAAACTAGACGTTAAATACCCAACACATGAGGCAATCTTGGAATTAGAGTTTTTTTAATCATGGAATGGAAGGAAAAATAACAGCATATTGATAGATGAGAGCACATGGATGAATCGAGAAGCACAATGGTTTAATAAATAATAACATCCTAGATGGAAATGTAGAAAGGGACTAGTGGATGCCAAGGAAAAAGATATATCATGGGATTTTGAGAGGGTGAAAAACCACACCCAGGAAAAATATAAAAAACAATACATAAATATTCAATCAAGATCATGAATGGATAAGAATACACCATATGATTAAGTAAAGTCTTCAAACATAGGTCATAGTTAAGAGACAAATTCCCTCAAATAAAGGTACCCAAATTTTTACATAACTATAAAAAACATTTATAAAGGATTAAAACACAAAACCCATATGTAAGAGTAATAAAATACAATGAAAAAACATTATGAATGAGAAATAGATTTCATTAAAGAAAAAACTAGTCCATCCAAGGAAAAAGATTACAATATGATAAAACTATCACAGAAAAATTCATGTGCATATAACTTATAAATCAACATGTATTAAGAAACTGACATAAAATTTCTAATTTGTAATATATAAAGATTCATGAAAATAAAAAATATCTTCCTTATAACTATAATCTAAATCAATAGTGTTATGGTCTTGTAAGCTACTATACCCTATCAACTGATAATCTTAATAGCATGTAATATAGTAGTTGATATCACCATATACCAACACATATATTTATATCAAATAGTAAAAATAATAAAAAAATAAAAATAATTTAATAATGAACATTTAAAATAATCTTTCCCACTATATACCATTTTATCAACATAAACTAATGTCACTGAAAATAGGAAATGAATATTAAACACCTGTAACTCAAAAAAAAATAGAGAGAAAAACCTTTATCGGTAGTGGATATAGTAAACTATATACTCAAAAAAGAAAAGATCAAAATAAAATTGATATGTTAATAGAAAACATATATCTTGAAATAATATTAATAAGATAAGATAATTTTATCCACATATAACTTAACAGATCCATATACAAAAACTAACTCTCATCCTACATTCCCGTTGGGGACCCCTAAAAATAAAATTTTTAGCAATTGAAAGTATAGTAGAATAAATAAAATATATATGTAAAACAGATTATCCTCTATGGGATACTAAATATAATAAGATAACATAAGAACAATAAAAATTGGTTTATACCACACTGTTAAATTCCATATTATCCATAGCATAATTATCTAGTATTTCTATCTAAATGTGGTCAGTATTTCGACAATAATAGTGTCAAATATTTATAAACCAACTCTCTCTATAATGACCTTATATTTTTTAAATAAAATTAACGTTTTGATTTAACTAATTTCTCTATTTTGTATTATGCTTATAGAAAACCCATGAACTTATTTGGTTTCATTATATCCTATCAGATTGAAATGAAAATTTGTCATTATAACCCTTGATAACATAGTTGTTGAATAGTGATCATACGACTAGTATAAATATTGGGTTTTGATAAATAAAATTGACATTGAAAAAGTAAGTGATGGCCTCGAAAAAAATTGCATACACTATGAAGACCATTTATAAGAGCTTCTATATAACACCACAATCTTCCTTGGTATGTTTCATTTTAAATAAATTTAATTTCTTGTGACGCACACAACACTGAGTTCAAGTGCATCATGACCTATCAAACTAACTATTTGAAAAATGGTTATTAATATTATTAACCACATTACTAAAAGTTATAAATTTTATTTTCGAAAATAGACTTTATTTTTGAATTCAGAATATAAAAAATATCTCATGCTAATTTTTTGGTATTTTTCTTAATTGATAAATTTGTTGATGAATAGAGAAAAATACTGCATTATTATAAAAAACTGACATTTTAATTTATATAATAATTTAAAAAAAACTGATTTTAAAGTAACAATTTATAAATCAATACAGTTATAAACCCAATATAGGTCATTGTAACCATTTTTATATGATATAAAAATTTATTAAACTTGTGAACATTAAATTTACCCGCATTCTAACAAGTTCTTTGAATAAGTATTAATCATAATTTTACAACTTCTATGAATTGAATTTTGAAAATTTATATAAATGGTTTTAATCAGTATAAATTTTTTTGTCTAATAAGATCAAAAGAATTTATTTGAATAGTATCTTTTGAATTTAATTTACCACGGTTAAAGGTAAATCAGGTAATTAAATATAAATATAATATTATAATAATAATTAATTACCCTAACACTTGTCCTAATTATATTGGATAGGTATATTTAGAAGAAAATAATCCTTACGTAGAAAATAAGATCCCTTCTAATCCACCAGTGTTCGATTAGGTCATTTATCTAATTTTATTTAAAGAAGAGTTATAAATGTCATATTAAAATTTTAATAACAATATAATTTTTAATATTAGGTAATATAAGTGATATAGTCTACTATTAATAGTCTTTGTAAAGATAAAATAATTATATACACCACATTATGTTATTTTTAATTTTTAGAGTTTAAATAATTACCATTAATGATGACAGAATAGTGAAGTAGAAATTATTTTATTAATTGAAATATCTATTAAATAATATTAAAAATTGTAAAATAAATATAATTTGACTTATATAATTAATTAAACTAAATTAATAGGTAACATAGACATTTTAGTGACATATTTTATGTATTTTATTGAATTTATCACATTTTTTAATATTTATAAAAATAAAAATATTGAATAGTGTCATAATTGACATAAATGTGATTTCGAAATAAATACTATTTTATTAAATGATGTAAATTTCATAAAAATATCCAATTCATCCAAATACACTAGATAGTTTAAATTATTTCATAAGTGATAAAATTTATGTTCTTTTGTAATTTTATAGTAACTATATAAACCATATAGTATAAAAAGAAATATTTACATGGTAAGAGTTAGACAGTTTATCTAAGGGTTAAATCAAAAAGTTTAGATTCATTTTGTGACCTAAACATGTCTACAAATAATTGTTTGAGATTATTTCGATCCATCCTAGTCTGATCCTCTAAATAACTCACTTATAAGATATTTGAAATTAAAAATCCATTTATAATAAATTATTAGTCTTGGAATTTCCTAAAGCGCCTCTCCCCTGTCTAATAAAAGGGTACCTATCCTTCTCATTTATTCACGCATCTAAATCACTTTTTCTTTGGTAAACATCGAAAAACACTCTAACCAGCTTCCCTCAAAACATCTTAGTGGGCTTACTTTGGGCATAAATCCAACCTTTGAAGTCCTTTTTTTCAAAACAAAACGTGATACCCAAAAAACATGTAATTGTTTTATCAACTCTTTCAAAGATATTTTCTTATACTACTTCCTCTTATGATGTTATTTCCACACTAAATTAATTTATAAAAAATAATATAAATTATTAGATGTTATTATTATTATGGGACAACCATATTCTTCTTTTTATATATCTTATGAATAATAAAATAATCATGTGACTGTACGTACGACTTACTTTCTCCACATTGTGGTGTAATTTCATATTCCAATATACATTATTTTTATTTGTATAATGATGAGTATAATGGATATAAATAATTAATATAACATGATAATTATTTTTTATAGTTAATATACCATCTAATTTCATACCATTTAACAATCAATGGAATGGTATTGTTGCTCATACATACGTATGGCCTACTGTCTCCACGATGCAATGAGATTTATTCACTATGAAAACCATTAAATAATTATTATAGAATATATATGATGAGTAAATATAATATTTTAGGACTTATTATCATCATGGATATGAAGAAAATATATCCTATGCATAAGAAATGTGCCATACATAACAAAAACTTTTTAAGAAAACAAAGTAGTTAACACCCGAAACAATTGTAATACTAACATATTATTAACAAAATTATATAAGAGGATCATATATGATATTATAAATATGGATATGGTCTTGGAATAATTAATAACATGATTTAACCATTACACATGATTTTATCTCATCTTAGACTAATGTAATGTACAAGGTAAGGGTTTATTTTGCAATCTCATTATTATCTGTAGTTGTTTATACATAAGTATCTATGGGGACACATTTACCATTCATTTCCATGTTTCATAGAATATATTTAAAAATATTATCATGAATTATTTAAAGTCATTTTTACACATGTTTGAATTTATATATATTTTTCAAAGGAATCATTCCCTCATTTTTAAATGAGGTACATTATGACCTTTTTGAAAAATTAAGGAATGGATATTTTTTTAACTTATACGATGCCAATGGATATTTTCACCACTATATTTTCAAAAAAAAATTCCTTTATAATTTTGAGACTTATAAATAATTTCATTGTAAAAAGGGATATTTCTCTCAAAGATTTTTATTGATTTTATTAGATTACTTTCACCTTAGTCAAGATTATTTCATGTACATTATGATTAATTGAGGTTAATTTACTATGATAAAATCATCTATAAGGTATTAAATGTTTTATTATATGATTGATTGTGGATTTTCTATTTTTATAACATTCATGGTTAATGGTTAAAATATTTACATGTCGTGTTCTAGTTTTACTACGAATGTTTATTTTATGTTTCACCCTTTTCATATAAAGAATAAATTAGATAATGTAAGTGACGGGCGAGGCATGTTATAGCCTCTCGATGCATCAATATATCTCATGATACAAACTAGTATCATGGCATAAGTCTTTGATGGTATGGTTATGTATGGTCTTAGTAAGAGACCTTGAAAATATGTTTATGCTGTATGGACTTTTTCATTCCCTCATTATAAGATTAGTTATTGTTATTACATTTGATTAATCGACTTGTTGAATATCAATTAGAACGTTTAAAGGGAATAATTTGATCAATTTTTCCATATTATTTTGAATATTATGTTTAAAAGTATTGTGTTTTAGTTTTATACCTTGCCATAAATGTTTATGCATATTATTTATAGCTTATGCAATATTGTTTATCCATATTGAGCATCTGAGCTCACACATTTATTATGTTTCATTTTCCCCAGGATGTGAAGAATTCAATTATGATTAACCTATAGGTATAGTCTAAGGGTTATGAGTGTTTTTGAAATAAGTTGTTATGTTTTTTTTCATTTCATGATGTAATGTAAAACGTATGTTTGTATCTAGTTTTTCAAAGGAATCTAAACTGATCAATAATTTGGGATTTTATTTCTTGTTTTCATTCCAATGTAATAAAATAAGGCACCAATTATGGGAAATTGGGTTCGGGGAGTTACATTATTTTTCAAATGAATTTTAGTAAAAACCTTGTAAATTAGATTTATAAAAACATCGATTAAGGAACATTACCCATAGATCAACATAGAGGATACATTTTGATGAACATCCTAGAATATTTATCATATTGAGATTATTTGGATCTTCCATGAAATACATCCCAGTCTGGAAACAACAAGTGAATGTGGTTCTGGTAGAGATGTACACAGGAGTAACAACTCCAACATGGTGTTCCGAGCCAGACTCAGGGTAACCTAGTACATGAAAACAGGCCTTACTGTATGCCTGATTTGACACTCTTAGTGGATATACTTAGGATAATTCACATTTAATTTTAAAACCATTATGAAGTATTTATTAGTACATATTTTCCCAAACAAACCATTTTTAGGATTATGGATTGGATATTCATAAATGATTCAATTTATGTTCTGTTTTTACTAGTTAAGAAATTATGCATTATGATTCACAATCAAATCTAGTTAATGACATTTTTTTGAAATGGAGCCAAGTAGTAGGAATAAAAACCACATAATCATAAGTAATCCATGTAATGATTTCCCTCTTATACAATATAATGATAGTGGAGCTGGTGATGAAACTAGTGCTGAACATCTTATAACCATATTGGGATAGCTGACTCGCATACTGAATAATAACCTTACCTGTATAGAGCACCCTGATCCACACCGTGGAGGACCAATGATATTCTAGTTCATGAGAAAAAAACCTTTAATATTCAGTGGGTCTAGGAATACATTTGTGTTAGAGCAATGGATATGTTCATTATAGAAAATATTTCTAGCTTTGGGATGTAGAAAAAGAGAAAAAGTTTTCATTTAAAGTTATCATCTCTCTGGAGATGCAGATCAATGTGGACCATAAATTCTAAACATGAATTATTATGAAGAAGTAGAAAATATGGATGTGGATGGATTTTAAAAAAAATCATGAAAAATAATTTCATCATGAATAGAGTGCTGATATGGAATAGAAATTTCTGAGTCTAAGGAAAAAGTAGGATGAGAATGTTGCAAAGTATGAGGCTAACATCACAAGGATAGAAAGACATTCTGCAGACCACATAAATAATAAAAGAAGTAATATTGATCGATTATTCGATGGGTAAAAACCATTCTACCAACAGGAATTGGTCTCACAATAATTCTAATCGCATGAAGAAATAGTTACATGTGTTATCCAGAAAATAAAGGAATTCTTTAAGTCATATGACTTCAAAGTGAAGATAGAGAAGAACAAGGCCATTGAACACTCTAGAAATGTATTTAAAAGAAATATGGGAAAAGTTTACTTTTCACCCTATGGTAATTGTGGGTATAAACACAATGGTACATTCCTATAGTTGATGGGGTTTTATTAAAAGTGTGGATAAAAAGGCTAACGCGCTCGTGATTTCAAGGGGAATAAGGAATCTACCAATGTTCAATTCTAAAATTGTAATGATATGGGACATTCGGAAAATGAATGCCCTAAGTGTCAAGGAAACATTCCCCAAAAGGTTATTGAAACAGGTCCAAAACGTTTAGATCATAACTACAGAGGTTGAAGTTCCTAATTACATGGTGGTTGGTACATTAATTATCTCATCCAATTTTGAAAAATATTTATTTGATTTCGGATGATAAAATTCATTTATTTCTTCCAAGTTTTCTTTAAAATTTAGATATTTTCAATTCACATTAACAAGGTATTTTTCACTCGAAACCCCTAAGGGATGTCTCATTGTAAAAATGAAGAATTAGGAAGTTCCCAATAAAGAATATAGACATCCTTTATCTTCTGAATTTATTGTCATACCTGAGAGGTCCTAGACCCGGATGCCACTTAATGGGTACCTCGAGCCTAGTGGGCCACACATGCAAATCAAGCCCCAACCTAACAGAATGAAATCAAGGGTTTGATGTCGTATGCTTCCCTTTGTCAAAACCTATAACCATGTAATATAATTTGGGTACCAAACATTGAACATAGATGGTGTGAGATAAATATCAATGGGCTACAACCGACGGTTTCTATAACCTTTGTCCTGTGAAATGGTCTATAACAGTGTGCAGGCATGCATACAAAATGTAAAGAAAGTAGTACAATATAACTAAATACCCAAGTACCTAATTCAGCCCTTGGATAGTGTATGAACATGTAACCATTCAATTAATTATGTAATTACCATTTAATGATAATAAGTCACGTGAGGCCTCCACAGCACTGACATCCCCTCGTGATAGTATAAGTAGTGAAGGTTCCAAGGCATAATAAGAAAACTAGACGACGCTGTTAGGTGAGGGACTTCTAGGGTAATAACCAAGGTAACCTATGTCTCACATAATTTTATCTTAATAGTAACTAAGTATATCTATGGGGTAAGAGTGTAATCCATGGAGAGTAATCCAAGGAATTCCACAATAAAGTGCCTACCAAGTCCATGGTGGTCGACCAAGGTAAAATGGGGATAATAAAGGATAGGGCCCTATAGGGTTTCACCATGGCACCTGCTTTCCAATTCGAGATTTAAGGAGTGTATCCAAGGTATCATTTAATAATGTAAATGACTCTATGGTAGTTTACAAGGCATCTGAAGAATAGACAAGAACCAGAGTCTTGGTGGGTATCAACCTAATAAAACCACATCCTTGAATCGTAATGGGTTTCCTGAGACCCATGGAATTCTCCTCTTATAATCCAAGGCGATCTCAGATCCATCCAATCCTATTTGATATTGTAATCATGTAATCATTCTTAGGTTCAAGCCTTTTCTTCCATTAGTGTGGATAGCCCAAGTAGCATTGAAAACATTTAATCAAGTTTATATTAACCATTAAGGCATAATAAATTACATAGGTTCACTCTACTACCTTCCATCAATACAGAAAGGGGTGATATAGACATGTAACCTTTATTCAATCTTATTTGATAAGGCCATTTTATATACTTGTATACCTTCCATTTCACATTTCTCATTTAATAATCAATTGAAGAACTTACATTAGGTGTGTCATGTGGTGAGAAAACACGGTACATGCCATTATTTAATTATCCTTATTAAGTTTTCATTTATTTTAATAAGACTCACATTTAGGAAAGTCAAGAAAGGGCACACCCAGACAGTGGATCAAACAAGCCGAAACACTAAAAACCCAAAAATGGATAACCTTCAGCATGGGGAAAATGAGTTGTGGGTGTAACCGGTAACAACTAATCATATAATTAGAAAGAGAATAACAATATTATTTTAACAATTATAATAATGTTATGTAAATTTAAGAAATGAATTCCGATGAAAATGGTGGGCCCCACATAAATTTTCCAAAATCAACGAACTTTAGGGATAGGTTATAAACCACCCACATTATGGTTGTATGACTCTCCTCCTCTCGTATAATCCATTTATTTGGATTGGATTTGAGTAGATCTATTAAAAGGTGAAAAACAGTCACATGATGATATATAGGTCGAGAGTAAGAGAGATGTATAATGGAAAAAGAGGACTCAAGAACTTACTGCTGTGCATCCAATATGATGAACAAAAGATCTATCATATGCCAGACAATGAAGATCCACTAATCTCTATATTTGGGATTCAAAAAGCTATAAAGTCAGTGGAAAAGGGTATAGTCCCACCAGTTCTCATATTAGGGAGGGAGAGAGGGTGAAATAGAACATTAAGGGGATTTTGGACATTTTACCTAGACTTTTAGTTGGCACATGATTTTTCGAATCGTGTGCAAACTGAGGGAGATGGGTCAGTCCGAAAAAAGAATCCTTTACATGGTTTGATCAAACCATGCACAATCTATGCAAGTGCAACTAGTGGAAATGGGACTCACACAGTTAGGCCCCACGACCATGATCCAACCATGTGAGGGGGATCTGTCTGAAAAAAAAACAATCGACATAGTTTTCCAAACCATGTGCCAAGCCTCCCCCCCAAAAGATGGGTTCTAGGCTCCGAACAAGACTTGGATGCCCTCAGAAACATTAATAACTCATTTGGCATTCATATTAGGTCCAGTGTAATGATTTTGACAAAAACTTAAAGGATCCATAACTGAGTGAAAAACAGGGTTCTTATAGTTATCCTCCCTTAAAAGAACTCCCCCCTAGTTCTACTTCCATGGGAAAGAAAACAATGCATGAGAATAAATCTGGCCATTGGGCACATACATCAGCTTCCCTCTCCCATGTCTCATCCTGTACTTTCTTGTGCTTCCAAAGCACCTCTATGAGAGGGATATACTTGCCTCAAAGATCCTTTGTACTTTAGTCAACTAAGCATACTGGATATTCCACAAAGTTTCATCTTCATATAACTCAACATCCTTGGGATCAAAGGTATGATACAGGTCAACATGATATGGGTGAAGCTATGAGACATGAAGGACATAGTGCATGGCAGAATACCTTTGAGGTAGTAGCAACCGATAGGCTGCCGGCCTGACACTCTCTAAAATCTTGAATGGCCCAACATAACAAGGTGAAAGCTTTCCATACTTCCTTAACCATATATGACAAAGCCTGGGTGATACCTGCAGAAAAACACGATCCCCAACCACGAACTCAATACTTCATCGACGGTGATCGACAAATTGTTTTTCTAGACTGATCTGTAGTCCTATTCTTTATGATCATCTAAACCTATTCTGAACTCTCCTGAACAAGACAAGGAACTAGTAGTGCTACCTCACATGACTCAAGTTAGCACAAGGTTGAATGGAATGGACAACTATATAAGTCCTCAAAAGGATATATCAGAATCATCATCTGAAAACTGTTATTATAAAAAAAACATGACAAGAGGGATATGATTCTACCAAGAAACACCAAAATCAAGGGCACATTCTCAGATCATATCCTCTAGAATTTTTATTATTCATTATGATTTCCATTCGATATGAAGGTGAGAAGTTATTCTTAGAAGCACTAGAGTCTTTATAGATTTCTGCAAGCTTTGATAGAACCATGAAGTTAAATGAGCATTACTATCTGAAATGAGAGTACATGGAACCCCATGTAGTCTTATTATCTCACAAAAATATAGTCTTCCCAGTTCATTAGCTGAGAAAGTCTCATGTATGGTAATTAAGTGGGATTATTTCCTTAGTCGGTCAATTACTGCACCGATAAAATTGCTACCCCTTAGCGACCTAGGTAAGCCGACTGCGAAATCCATAGAAACATATTCCCATTTCCATTCAAGGACTAGAAGAGGTTGTAAAAAGACTATAGGTATTTGGTGAACCACCATCACCTGCTGATAGGTGGATCACCTAGTAATGAATCCTGCAATATGATTTTTCAATCTAGGACACCAATATCGGCGTTGCATATCTCGATACATATTTGATACTCCTAATTGAACTGCCCACTGAGAAGCATGAGACTATTTCATCAACTCCTCTCTCTTATCTTTAGGGACCCAAATATGTCCACGTAGACACATAATGTCGTCTCAATCCACCTACCAATATAGAGGTGGGTTATCTCTTGATATAATTTCATGGTGAACTAAAACTTCTGGATTTGAAAACTACATACTCTTCACCTTCTCAGGGTGGGAAGATGTAACTGTTAACGATGAAAGGTAATACATCCCATGACTGTCATGAAAGTCCATATGATGTTTAGAAAAGAGGGCCAATAACATACATTCATCACTGTCTTCCTGTAATACATGAGTTTGAGTTTTCCAACTCAGTGTATCAATAACCACATTTCCCTTTACATGCATTTAGGCAATCTAAAAAACAATGGATTTTAGATATTCGACCCATATCTTCTGTCTGAGGATCAAGTTATGTCGAGAAAAGATATACTTGAGTCTATTGTGATATATATACACAAAAAACACTCACTTAAGAGATAGTGTCTCAAGAAAATTAAGGCATGGACAACTATTGTTTGCCCAAGGTCGTGCGTTAGGTAATTTCTCTCATGACGCCTCAAATTCCGAGAACCGTATGCAATGAAATTTACTTCCTGCATCAAAACATATCCTAGGAAAAATCCTAATGCATCACATAAGATGATATAACATTTACCTTATTCTTGAAGAATCAGAATCGGTGCTAAGAGAAGCCTCTCATTCAGTTTCTGAAAGTCATTATTGCATGCTTCTGAAAACATGATTTTAACACCCTTTTTGGTAAGTACAGAAATAGGTGACATAAGATGTGATAATTCCAATATGAAATGCCTATAATATCTAAATATACCTAAGAAAATTTTGATATCAAACACATTCTTGGGATACTACTAGGAAACTATATCACTAACCTAATCATGGTCAACAGATACTCCTGATTCTGAAATAATATTGCACAAGTAGTGTACCTTGTCAATCTGGAATTCACCCAGAGTATGTTTGGTATATTGCTGATGCTCTCTTAGTTTACTCATAATGATCTCACGATATTTGGAATTGTCATTATGAGTTCGAGAGTACACCATGATTTCATCCACAAATACAACAACAAAAGAGTTCAAACACAGGTGGAAAATTCTATTCATCAAAACCATGAAAGTGGATGGTGTGTTTGTAAGACCAAACCGCCTAACAAGATACTCATATAGACCATCCCTGCTATGGAAATATGTACAATGTATGTCTGATGGACTGACTCACACAGGATGATAAGATGATCTCAAGTCGATCGTAGAGAATATATTTTCTCTTCCGAGCTTGTCAAAGAGATAATCTATTCAATTAAGTGGATACCAATTATTGAATGTATGCTAGTTAAACCTTTTAAAACACATGCATATTTGTAAGGTTCCATCTGCCTTCTTGATGAAAATCATGGGTGAAACCCAAGAGGATATACTAGGCCATATAAATCCTTTGGCATCTCGGTCCTCTATCAACCTATTGAGCTCTTGAAGTTGAGTAGGATCCATTCTGTATGGATGAATTGACATTGGAGATACTCCTAAAACAAGATTTATTGGAAACTCTACCTCTCTCTTAGGATTTATGCCCGAAAATTCATCAGGAATGACTTCTCTAAAATGATCAACTACTTGGGGGAAATCAGTTTGAAGAAATATTTGATCCTCTATGAAAATATTTTCAATCTTGGAAGTCACTTCACATAGAACATTATGCTTTAGTCTAGCTATCCCAGCCCAGACATCCAACTCACCTATGAAAATATAACCTTTACCTTATAGTAATGTAAAATAGACCCTGCAAAGATAGAGGTATAAAAAGGCGTGATAGTGGACCAAACCATCCATCCTGATATAGACATCAATTCCCTTTATCTCATGAACAAAGAGATTTCACAAGAAAGTGTAACTACCTACCTCAAGGGTATAGTCCCTGCACTGGCGTATGCCCTCCATCCTTATTCCCAAAAGTGTATCAAGGGTTATTACACCATAGTTATACTATATACCTAGTCTAAGACATTCCACGATAGATACAAAAATAAAAGATTTTGAATCACCTGTATCAAATAATGCAGAGACAATAATAGAGGCCACTAGAATAGTAACTCATACTGTATATGGTCCAACAACCTGATCCTCGGGTATAGGCTGTAAAGAATGTAGCTGACCTGATCCAAGGCACAGTGCAACAGATGGACTACCATGATCATAATTGCTTTGCAGGAGTTACTGGTGATCAGGGGCCAGACTACCATGGCCACAACTTCCTCCTCATCCAGAACCATTGGTGCTATTCCAACTCCACGCCTATCCTGGTGAAAAATAACTCTCTTTTTTAGGTGGAGCTGATGGAGATCCTTTTTTCACTCGAAGCTGGTGGAATGGTCCTGAAAAAATGATGAAGATGGCCCAAAAATATATAAGCCTAACACTACATAATGTCTCTATCATATTGGGGCTTCTTTTTTCCCTAGTCTTCCACACTGGTGACACACCACAGAGCTATGAAACTGGATACTCAGGCTGTCGTTGCCCTGATGAGAAAATTCAATGGAATTCTTTCTGACACTGGAAGAACTACATGCCTGATGCAACACTGATCCTTTAAACCTAGTACTCATGTCTTCACTTTTGTTACGCTCAGTGATATGGTACATATCAATTATTACATAAAATATAGGAATGTGAAATACATTCACCTGAGTTCGGAGGGGGTACTGGATCCCATCCTCAAAATGTCTAGCACGTGAAATATCATTACCAGCTAGAAGTGGTGGAATGAACTTTAAATCAGTGTATCTTGCTGAATATTTTATAACTGACCTAGAACTCTGCTCAAGATGCATGAAATCTCTCGATTTGTCAGCTCTTAGTTCCTGAGGAGTGAATTGATCATTGAAGGAAGTCTGGAAATCAACCCATAACATGCCCTAATGACGACCGTCCTGGGTAACAACATTCCACCAATACATGGAAGAATCCCAAATAATGTATGTAGAATGATTGACACTACACTCTAGAGGTGTTTCAAGATTCTAAAAGATAGATAGAATGGCCTCTAGCCATGACTCAGTTTTTCGAGATCCTCCATCCCGTGAAAAAGTAGGAGGATGCTACTACTAGAACTCATGGGTCAAATTAGCCATCATAGGTGTAACCTGTAGAGCCCCAAGAATATACTAAATATGATGTAAGAAACTATCATGGACTTGGTCATCAATGCCCAGATCAAGTACAGTAGGTGTTTCCTTAGGTGTCACTCCTAGAGGTAAGACTAGAGGGTCAGGGCCCACCATGTCTAGGGCATGGTCGTCACCATCCTCCTGGCGGACGACATGAGGATGTCGTAACATAATTGGTCTGAAAAATCCAAGAACACACATTAAAATAGGCTTAGGATCATATGATAGAATCACTAGAAAAAATAAGATGTAATAAAACTCACTAACCAAAGAATACTAACCAAACTACCCACATAGATGGCCTCGTATTGGTAAGTTCTCAAGTATAAGTTTCATGGAATTTTTAGTTAATTTCTTAGTTTACTTCATTACCTTTCATAGACATGATCAGGCCGAATAAGAATGTGTAACCAATTAATTTTATATTTAAGGATTCACCTTATAATGGATATCCATTTCATATTAATACATGTCCATACACGTATCACCCGAAACAGAACCCACTTACTTATATCATAATGGGTTGACTCGGTAAATTACTCATCCCAACCCATGATATCCCATACACCTCATGAATTAAGATATGTAACCACACAATCGCATCCAAAGTAAAACAAGTACAAGTAAACTATCACAACATCACTCAACAATCACAGGCATATCAAGCAATGCAAGCAGTAAAATGAACCTATATGGAATGGAAATATGCATGACATGTGACTTCTATGTCCCTATAATATTTCATGTAGCAAGACTCCTTGCCCTCATATCATTGGTCTAAAGATGAAATAAATTCTCAAACAATGTAACAATCAACAACACCACACCACATGGGCATCACTAAATAGTGAAATAACATTAATAGTAATAGGAAAATGTAGAATGACAATTAAAATGTTTCCAACTTGGTTTTTAGCCCGAACATGGGTTCGCAATGCTCAAGCATGACTTATGACCATGTCCTAATCATTAATATTTTCCAATATATTTTCTTCAAATAGTAAAGAAAGAATTGAAACCACCTATGATACCATTTTGTGATATCCCGGACCCAGATGCCACTTAATAGGTGCCCCGATCCTGGAGGGCCATATGGCCTCAAGCACATCTCCCAAACACAGGAGGATGTTGACTAGCTGCAAGGACCTAGGGTGCATCCTTGTTGAGACTATTCCCTCATTAGCATATAGTATCATAATGGAAGGAATATAAATAAATAATTAATATAGGAAGAAATTTAATTAAATAGAGAAAGCTAACTGATGAAATAGACAAATGAGAATAATAATAACTGTATAAAACAAAACAAAGATGATGAAATTTCATGTCACTAATAAATTGGGAAACATAGATACAAGACTATAGGAACCACATGTTCCACTAAGTAAAAGAAAACAAATGCTACTCCAATAAACCAGAGATACAACATGTACATATCTTATCAAGATCTATCCTAACAGCAATCAATCAAGTGTTTGAATCTCTATGCTTCCCTTTGTCAACACCTGCAACCAAGTAATCTACTTCGAGTACCAAACTGCTCTGGGATGTGGTGTGAGGTAAATCTTAGTGAACCACCAACAATAGTATTTATAACCTCCAGCCCATGTAATGGAATATATAAGTATGCATGCATGCATATAGAAAGTAAAACTAGCAGTATAATACAACTAAATACTCATGTACCCACTTTATCCCTCTACTGGTGTCTGGGCTTGCAACCAGTTCCTTAATTAAGTAATTACAATTTAATTATAATATGTCACATGTGGAATATCCATAACTGACATCACATCATGATTTTATTTGCAGTTATGGTCCTAATATGTAACAAGGAAACCTAACAAAGATATCTGATGAGGGAGTTCTAGGGTAATAACCAAGGTAACGTAAATCTCACAGAATGCTAACTCAATAGTTTCTGAGTCTAGGTAAGGGGTAAGAGTTTATTCCAAAGAGCGTAGTCCAAAGCCTTCCACAATAAGTCTCCAACTGAGCCCAATGTTATTGAACATGTTAAAACATTTCAAAGCAAAGAAAGGGCCCTACGGTCTTTCATAATGGAACCTATTAGTGAATACTGGATCCAAGGAGTGTATCCTAGGTATCATGTAATAATGTAAAGGACACAATGGTATTATACTATACATCCAAAGAATAGACACGAACCTAAATTTAGGTGGGTATTAACCTATAAAAACTGCATACTTGAATCAGAATGGGGTTCGTGAGACCCAAGGTATTATCCTCTTAGAATCCAAGATGATCTCGAGTCAGCCCATTCCAATTTGATATTGTAACCATGTAATCATTAATAGGTTCATGCCTAGTATTAACATAGTGTGGATATTCCAAGTTGCATTGTATCCTTTTAATCAAGTCTAAATTAACCATTAAGGCATATTAAATTATGGAGGTTCACTCCAATACCTTCCATCAATATGGAAAGGGGTTCTACGAATGTGTAACACTTATTCAATCTTATTTGATAATAAAAATTTATATACTTGTACACTTTTCATTTCAAATTTCTCATTTAATAATAAATTGAAGCACTTAACTTAGGATTTCCAAGTGGAGAGCATACAAGGTACATTCCATTATGCAATTCTCATAAAAAACATGCCATTTAATTTAAGAAGAATCGCTTATAGGAAGGTCAAAAAAGGGCACACCCAAACGGTGGCTCAAACATGCCGTAACACTAAAAACCTAAAAATGGTATAACCTTCAATCTAGAGGATAATTGAGTTGTGGGTTTAACCACTAACAACTAATCAAATAATTAGAAAGATCATAATCACACGATTATAACAAGTATAATCATGACAAGTAAATTTATTAAACGTCTTCTTAGGAAATTGTCATGCCCCAGATGAATATTTTAAAATCAACAAAATTTAGGAATTATTTATAGAACACACACCTTAGGGTAGTATGACTCTTCTAATATGGTATCGGACCTTGATTTGGCTCAGATTAGAGTGGATCTAAGAAATGGTGAAAATGGTCACATGATGATATCTAGGTCGAGAGAAAGAGAGATGAAGAATGGCGGAAGAGGTCTTGAGTACATACCATTGGGCATCCAATGTGATGAACGAAAACTCGATCGGATGTCAGATGAAGAAGATCTCTTTATCCCTATAATTGGCCTTTAAAAAGCTCTAATTTATGAGTAAAAGGGCTTAATCCCACCGGTTCTCGGATTATGGAGGAAGAGGGGAGTGAAATAGATCATTAAGGTCATTTTGGACATTTTACCTCGAATTTTAGCTTGTTCTTCGTTTCTCCGCATAGTTTCTCAAACCATACCAAAATTTTGAAAGACAGGTATGCAAGAAAAAACATCCTTTGCATGGTTTGATCAAACTATGTGCAATCTGTGCATGGTTTCCAAAGGAAAAAAAGGTGTTCTCATGATTATGTCACACAAAAAAGTGCCAACTGAGCAAGGTGGCTCTATCAAAAAAAATAATAGTCTGCACGGTTTTCCAAACCCTATAGAGTTCCTATAAAGTTTAATGGAAACTATGTTCCAAGCCTATTTTCCCCAAAAAGATGGGTTTTGGGCTCCGAAAAAGCCCCAAACACTGTCAGAACCTTTACTAACTCTTTAGGCATTCATATTTGGTCCAACACAAAGATTTAGAACAAAAAATAATGGATCCTTACCTAACTGAGAAACTGGGTTCTCACAATACCTATGGTAAACATTTATATAATCCTTGGTATGGACTGTATATCAAATTAGGATGCGAAAATCTATTACAAGAAGAAGGAATTTATTATTTGTGAATAAGATGTAGAATCTATTATCTTTACAAAAAAAATCATGAATTGATTCTTTTTAAAATCCGCCACCAATATCTTTATTAATTGAGATTCTTTGTGAGGAAGAGAAAATAACATACAGGGATTAAAGAGGTTATATTCTAGTAGAATATGTACCTATTTTAAAGTAATATTTTTATTTTCCCGGAAGATTAAACCAAACACCACCCAGAGCTTGAAGTTGAGTTTTTTATTGATTTAATCCCAAATAAAAAACTGATATCAAATAATTCATATAGAATAGCTACAGTGTAATTAGTAGAGGTAAAGAAATGACAAGATGAGTTGAATAATAATGGATTTATTCTACCTAGTGTTTCTCTTTGGGTATCCATAGTTCTTTTTGTTAAGAAGAATGATGGATCCATGAGGCTATTCATTGAATTTAGAGAAATCAATGATATTAAGATAAAGAAAAAGTATCCACTTCATTGAAATGATGATTTTTTTGATAAAATTCATAGAGCTCAATATTTTTTGAATATTTAACTTCATTTGAGATATCATCACTTGTATGTTAATATGGATGGTATTCCAAATACAACATTCTAAACTAGGTTGGATATTATGAGTTTAATGTAATTCCATTAGGACTGACCAATGCACCCTCTATTTTCATGGATATAACAAATATAGTGTTCAAGGAATATCTTGATGATTTTATAATAATATTTATTGATGTTATCTTGGTATGCTACAAAATCTATGAAGACCATGAGAACCACATATAGTTTGTTCTAAAGACTATTAGAAGAAATGTGCTCTATTGGAAGTTTGGATAGTGTGAATTCTAGCTTTAGGATATTTCTTATCTTGGAAATATTTTCTCAAAGTGGGAATATCTATTGATCCTTCAATAAAAAAGGCAATTCAATAATTTCCATTACTGATGAGTATAACTGAGGTACCTAGTTTTATTGGTTTAGTAGGTTACTATCAGCATTTTTTCAAGAATGTTTCTTAATTAGACAACCCATTAACCATATCAAATGTAACAGGGATAAATTCATTTGGATGAAAGATAGTGAGGAATGTTTTGAATAATTTAAGAGGAGATTACTCAATGCTCCTAGATTGACTTTACTATCTAGGATTGAAGGGTTTTTGATTTATAATGATGCGTCAATGAAAGGACTTGGTTTTTCCTTATACAGAATGATAGTTTTATTGATTATGTATCAAGGAAATTACATATTCAGGAAAAAACTATCCAAACCATGATCTTGAGTTAGCATCAGTAATATTTGACTTGATGATATGGAGACTCTATCACTGTGGTGAAAGATCAGAGATATATACTAATCATAAGGGTTTGAAATATATTTTCTCACATAAAGAAATCAACATGATTCAAATAAGATGTATTGAGCTACTAAAAGATTAGGATTTCACAACACACTACCCCACATGGAAGAAAAATAAGGTGGTGGAGGCTTTGAGAAGAAAGGAGCATGGAGTTAAAAACAATATGAGTGTTGAAAAAGTTCATATGTTCACTGATCTAGTAAATATGGATATGGGAATTATCATAGAAGGTGAAACATAACTTGTTTATCAAATGGTGCCAAACCATCTTTATTAGGAAGGAAAAAAATTTCTCAGACAAATGGTGAGTAGTTTCAAAAGAAAATTGAAGCTCTGAATGATAGTAGAATGATTGGATTCATATTTAAAGATGGGATATTGAAATTTGGGATGATACATTGGGTTCCCACTGTACCAGATCTAAAAAAATAATTATTGGTTGATTCTCAAAGCTCCAATTTATCTATACACTCTAGTGGCACTAAGATGTATAAATATTTGAAGGAACACTTTTGGAGGGACAACATAAGGTGGGAGATTACTGATTATGTGACGAGATGTTTGGTTAGTCAATAGGTAAAGGCAGGAAGAAACCATCCAAGAGGATTCATGCAACCTCTTCCTATAATTATGTGGAAATGATATGATATTAATATGGACTTTGTTATGGGGAAATGAAATATTCCAGAAGAAATTATTTGATATGGGTAATTGTTGATTGTCTTACCAAATCAAAAAAAATTCATGATATAAGAAAATATTTAGCACTTGAACATTTAGCTAGACTATATATTAATGAATTTGTAAGACTTGATAGTGTACCTCTCTCGATTGTTTCAGATTGTGATCTTTATATTATATAAATATTCTAGAAATGTATTTAGAAATCAAAAGATACTGAAATCCCATTGATCAATGTCTTCCTACCTCAAACTGATAGACAATTATAACAGATAAATTAATCTTTAGAAGACATGTTGAAATATTTCTCATCAAACATTCAAGGTATATGGAATCAATATTTTACTCTAGTAGATTTTTCCTATAAAAATATATTTTATTCAAGTATTCATATGAAACCATATTAAGTGTTATATGGAAAGATATGTAATACTCCTACTTTCTAGGATGATGATGGTGAAAGAAAACTTGTAGGCCCAAAACATGTTGAGGAAACAATGGAAATTGTGACGATTATCTGAATCCACATCAATGTAGCTCAAATTAGTCAAAATAGTTATCCCAACAACGGAAGGAAGGATTTTTAATTTCAAGTAGGAGATAAAATTTTCTTGAAGTTATCTCGTTGGATTGGTGTTATATGATTTGGTAAGAAGGGTAAATTACATCCAAGGATCATCGGACCTTTTTAAATTCTATAACAAATTGGAGTTGTAGCTTACCATTTGGAAATGCCACCATGTCTCTCCAAAGTTCATGATGTGCTCAACGTATCATTATTATGAAAAAACATGACATAACCAACACAAGTAATCACCACTGAAGAAATATAACTAGAACCTAATCTATCTTATTTTGAAGATCATATCATGATTCTTGACACTTGAGAAAAATTATACGAAAATCAGACAAATCATATACTAAAATATCTTTTGAGAAACCATAAAATAAAAGCATCAATGTAGGAACCTAGGGAACTCATGATGATGAAACACACAAATAGTTTTATCTAGTGATATTATAGGAATTTTGAGGATGCAATTATTTGAATTTGGGAAGAATGTAACACCCCTATCTTCCTCAATACATTTCCATTTAAATAAATTCAATATCTTGTGTTGCACGCAAAACTGAGTTTGAGTGCACATTGACCTATTAAACGAGTTGTTGAAAAATGATTATGAATATTATTGACCATTATTTGAAAATTTATAAAATACATTTTTCATAATATACATAATTTTTGGATTTGTAATATCAAAAATAGCTTATGGTGAATCTTTGGTAGTTTTCTGAAATGTTTCAATTTTTGATGAATAGTAAAAAAAATATTGCATTGTTGTTAAAATCATAATTTTTCATTTAAATATAGATTTTAAATTAAATTGATTTTAAAGTAACAATAGATAAATAATAAATTTATAAACCAAATTTTTTTCATTGGAATCATTTTTATAAGATAAAAAAATTTATTGAACTTTTGAAAGTCACTTTTACAGGCCTTCTAACCACATCTTCACACTAGTATACAAATTAATTTTACTACTGATGTGAATTGAATTTCAAAAAATGGACATACGTGGTGTTAATTAGAATAAAGTTTTTTCTAATATGATCAAAAGTATTTTTGATGAATATTGACTTTTGAATTTTATTTACCATAATTAAAGGTGAATAGGGTAATTAAAGGTTAAAATAATATTATAATAATGTGAATCTATGATAAACATTGTGATAATTAAATTCTATAAGTATATTTAGACTATAATAAACAATATTTAGAAGCTATGATCCCTTTTATGCACCTTTTTTTCGAATTTTACATTTATTATATTTTATTTAAAGAAGAGTTAAAAATGTCATATTGAATGATTACTAACTATATCATTTTTAATATGAGGTAAGATAAGTGATGTGGTCAACTATAAATAGTATCTAGAAATATAAAATAATTATATACATAAAAGTAATTTAATTATTATTTTAATATATTAAATAGTTACCATTAATGACGAAACAATAGTGAAGTTGAAATTATATTATTAGTAGACATATCAAATACATGACATTAAAAATATTAAAATAAATATAACTGAACATAATTATTGACATACAATAATTTTATATATAACGTAGACATTTTCATGAAATATTGGAAGTATTTTTTTAAAGATATCTCGTTGGATATATTTTTTTTAATATTAAAATATTGAATATTCTCAAAATTGACATAAATGATATATTAAAATAAATAAAATTTTATTAAATGATATAAAAGTCCCGAAAATATATTATTTGGAAAAAAAATTTATAGTGTAAAATATTTAATAAATATTCTAAATATATTTATTTTTTCATTTTATAGTAACTATATTAACCATATAGTATAAAAAGACAAGTTGACATGGTAAGAGTGATACTGTTTAACTAAGGGGTATATCCAAAAGACAATGTTACTTTAGTGACCTAAATATATATAAAAATAATTTTTTGAGATGATTACAACCCATAATTATATTATAATCAAGATAAGTAACTTTTTTGATATTTTAAATTGAAAATCCATTTATAATAAATTAATAGTTTTGGAGTTTTTGAAAGTGACGCTCCCCTCTCTTATAAAAGCCCACCTCTCCTTATCTTTTATTCACACCTCTAAATCCATTTTTAGATGATAAAACCTTACCAAAGATCCTCCTAACATCAATTAAAACCTCCTAGATTATTTACATTGTGCATAAGTCCAACCTAGGGAGTCCTTTTTTCAAATCAAAATGAGATACCGGAAAAGAGGTAATTATTTTATCAACTATTTAAATGTTTTTTTCTTCTTCTACTTCCACTTCCTAAGTTCATTCCAAAATAAATTAATATATGAAGAATAATATAAAATATAATATGTTATTTTTATTTTTATACAACCATATTCCTCCTATTATCTATCCTACGAATAATAATATCACAATGTGTGTGTGCGTACGGCGTACCGTCTACACGCCGTAGTGTAATTTGTAATTACAATATACTTTATTTGGTTTTGAATAATGAGGAGTATAATGGATATAAATAATAAATATAAAATTATAATGGTTCATTATAATTAACATAACATCTAATTCCTTACCATTTAACAACCAAGGTAATGATATTGCCGCTCGTGCGTACGTATGACTTACCGTCTCCATGATGCGGTAAGATTCACTCTCCATGTTAACCATTAGATAATGATTATAAAATTTAAATGATGATTAAATATGATATTTAATGAATTAGTATCATTCGGGATATGAATAAAATATATCTTATGCATAAGAAACATGACATACATAACAAAAAAAATGTATAAGACAATGAAGCAGTTAACAAACGAAACCACAGTAATACTGAAATATTATAAACAAAATAATATAAGAGGATCATATATGATATTATAAATATGAATATGGTCCTATAATATATTAATAAAATTATTTAACCATTATACAAAAGTTTAACACAACCTTGACTAAAGGAATGTACATGGTGAGGCTTAATTTTGAAATCACATTATTATTAGAGGTGGTTTAAACATAAGTATCTATTGGGGAAACTTTATCATCCATGTATATTTTACTTACAATGTATTTCAAAATATTATCAAAAATATTTTAAAATAAATTTTAACCTTTTTTAATTTATATAAAACTTTTTAAAATGAATCATTCTATCATTTTTCAAATGAGGTATATTATGACTTTTCAAAAAAATAAGGAAAGAATGTTTTTGAACTTATACAGTGTGAGAGGAAATTTCCACCATTATGACACCTTAACATTTTGAGGATTCCATTAATATATTAAAATGTTATTTTAAAAAGAAATAATATCCTTTGTAATTTAAAACCTTTTAAATAATATCAATGTAAAAAGGGATATTTCTCTCAAAGTGTTTTAATGGTTTAATTAAATTACTTTAATCATTGTCAATATATTTTGTTGGATTTTTATTCTTATTTTAGATTGATTTTATATTATAAAATCTTCCATATTGTATTGAAGGTTTTATGATATGTTTGACTATGAACGTGCTATTTTAATACCATTCATGGTTTATGGTTAATGTATTAACATTTAATATGCTATTTTTAATAAGAATGTTTATTTCATGATTCACCTTTTTTATGTGAGGAATTAATTGGACAATATAAGTGACAGGTGGAGCCCTCTATAGCCCCAAGATGCATCAGTAGGTCTCATGAGGCTCACTACTATCTTGGATTATGGACTTGTTGGTGTGATTATGTATGGTCTTGGAACGAGGCCTTGACAGTATGGTTATGATGTCCGGAATTCTACATTCCCTCATTATGAGATTAGTTATTGATATTACATATGATTGTTAGGCTAGTAGAATCTCATAAATAATGTTCAAATAGAATTATTTTATTTATTGTTTCCATATTATGTTTAATATTATGCAAAAAAGGTTTGTGTTTTAGTTTTATTCCTTGCCTTAAAAGTCTATACTTATTTATTACATCTTATGTTATATTTTTTGTCCTTACTGAGCTTCTGACCTCCCAAATTTATTATGTTTCATTTTCCCCCATGATGGAAATAAATACATTTTGTATAACCCACAAGGATAGTATAAGTGATATGATGGTTTTTCAAAGGTAATGTAATGTAGTTTTTCATTCCATGATGTACTGTAAAACTTACCCTTAAATAGTTTTTTAGAAAATATCAAAAAATGGATTTTGTGGGTGATATAATGTAGAACTTATGTTTTCATATAGTTTTTTCAAGGCTACTAAATAGATTGATCCTTTGGGTATTGATTTATTGGGATCATAGAAATGTCATAAAATAACGCAACGAATCTGGGAAACTATGGTTGGGGTGATACATTCTAATAGAGATAGAATAACTGAGATTTTATCTTGACGAATTCCAAGAAGAGATCAAACAACTAAATCATTAGTGTGACCATTTATGACAGAATTTAAAGCACATTGAGATCAGGGCCCATATCATGTACGCCATACAACCTATGAAAATATAACCATCATTCAACTTACCCATAGAGATTTTTCTACTGTAATAATGGGATATATATCAAGACCCTAATTATATGAATATTTATATTGTATATAATAATAAAAATATTTTCATCTTATTTTTGTTCCTTTAACAATGATTTTAAATTTGAAACGATAAAAAAATAGAATTTTTTAGTAATATGAAACTTTAATTAAGAAATTTATTTTTAGGAATAAATAAATTTTTTTAGTAAATAATTTTTTAATAAAAAATATTCTTAAATAATGATATTTAAATCTAAATGAAAATATAATTTTTATAATGTCCAATTTCATTTGTATATTGGTTCCAAAACTATTATTGTCCAAAAAACCCATCATTTCTTAATAAATATTTATTCGATTTTAAAAAAAATCCGATAGTTAAAAAACAATTTTCGTAAAATAAATATTACATTTCTAATCATAATGTCGAAATTATACAATTTTTTTCTTAATTTTATGAGACTGTTAATTTTTGGGTAAACATGAGATAATGTTTAAACATACTATGTGTATTAGGAAATAATAATGACCCAAAAGTGATTTAATAAAAGATATAAGATATATCATTGACAAAACTCTGTTTCCCCTTTAAATTATTGTGTTATAGTTGTTATTTAGTTAATTTAATAGAGACATATTGAATCTTCCTAAACCTATATTATATATTAATGTTTTAAAATAATTTCTTTATGATCATAAATCAAATCTACATCACCATTGGAAATATTTTAACAGGATCATCCATTTTCCATATAAAATAATTAAAACCACTCCTCTTTAGAAGAAAACAGAGGAAAACCCATTGGAAGGTTTTTGGTTTTTAATACTTTAATATATATAGTCCAAAACCTATGATTGGAAAATAATAAAGAACTCCCCACTCTTTTTCTATATAAACCCACCCAATAACTCATTAGACTTCACACAAAAAAAACTTAGGGCATGCAATTACTCTATCCTTCCATCTATAGAGTCATCCAAATGTTCCACCAATATCTCAAGAAGCTCCCCGCATGCTTTTGGAATCACCCTCTACAGCTAGGTGACCTCTCTCTCTACTTTTCAATTATAAAACTCTTTTTATAATTAGTATTCTAACTCTATTTTGGTTATGTTGTAATAACCATATAAATATCCTCCCATATGTCCAATTTTTGTTGTAATAATGAGGGATCATTTATCCCCTCTTATAATATCATTTATATAAGCTATTACTATGAAAAATAATTTGTACGAGTTCATCTCCTTCTCATATTTATTCAATCATCTTATCCATTTTAGGCCTATTATTTCATATTACAAGTGTTTTTCTAATTTTTTATGTGTCCCTATTACTTAAAATTTTATTTTCCAAATGATGAGAGACTCATTTTTCTCTCATCAAATCCTTTTATGAAATTTTTTGTACTGCTATTACGGTCACAAAATTTCATGGAAAATTTTCCATGCCAAACCATTTTGTTTTGAATATAATTACTATTTCCACTCATGGGTATTCATGTAGACATACATAAAATTATTTTATTTGGGAAATACATGTATTTATTCAATACACCATGATCATGGAATTAAATGTGATGAAATATGCTCTTGTTTTATATGATCAATATGTTCCACTCATATTCATGTATATGATATGATTATGATGGGTGCACCCGGATATAGATCTAATGCATTGTGTAATGTTTTAGTTTCAAGTGACTCTAAGTATGTTGTGTTGGAGGTTATCCTATGAACAATATATTTTTATTTTATGGTGGTTATCTGTGGATTATGTTTATGATGTCATGTTTAATGTTGCTTCTACATTCCCATATTTCCTTTCTTTTACCAAGATATATCGTGTCCCATTTTTCAAGTTTATGGTTCTCTACCCCTTTAATTCCAATTGATATTACAATTGTATAACATGTAATTGTTTCTAAATTTTATTCCTTTCTTATCCCTTAGTGGACTTTATAGATCAACCCTTTATTCTATATGTCCCCATGTTATCCCATATAGTTTTAAGTGCAATGTAATATTATGAGCCTGTAAAGGAAGTTTTAAAAAACATTGTTGTATCCCATGTTCATGATAATAGGAAATGTACCTAATTACCAAAGACACTACAATAAACAATCTTTTGGGTTTTATTATGTAAATTCCTATATAAAAAATAATGATTTATTTTTTTATAAAGAAAAGTATTTTAATAGTTGGTCGCAAAGGGATGTTTAGTTATTTTTGGAATTAGGATTTGAAAAGTATTTATAAAGACTAATAGATAAGAATAAACATAAGAAAAAGTTCCTATGATTTGGAAAGTATAGATTGAGGGGTTTAAAGTACATCCCAATCTGAAAACTACATGTGGATTTGGATCTAGAATAGATGTACCTAGGAGAAAAATATGAAAACACCGCATTGAGATTGAATCGATTGGGAAATGCTTCATGATGATGGTCCAGGCTAAACACCTCGTTTGATACATTTGATGGATATTATTTAGTAAATTATTTAACTCATTTAGAACCATTATTTTGGGAAAAATAATTCACCTATGAATCTATGTTAGGAGAAATATCATGAATAACTTAGATTGATTCCAATAAATTCTTATGTTAAAGAATAAATGTTAGTTATAAATTACGAATTATTATTAGCGGATTCCCCATTTATGTGCTTATTAATTTCAAATTACTCATCCCAAATTATACCATTCTTCTATCCAATGGACTGAAATAGAAAGAATCAAGTAAATTACCAAGGAGAATGGAAATGTTATGACTGACCAATTGAGATTATTAACCAGATGGGATCATGGATCAGTAATTTTAGATGATACTCACTCAGTTGTTTTATGTTTTTAATGGAAATAGAAATCATAAGCAATGAAAAAATCCCCCTAAGTAAAATCAAGTTGAAATGAATAGCTTTATGTTTCAAAGGCCTCTGGCATTCAATGAATCATTAGATCGCTTAATTGTGAAACAATAGATCAACACCAATGAGAAGATATTATCTAGCATTCAACAATATGATCAAGAGATGGTTATACTAGTGATTTATCATATGGAGGGATATGATGATTACTGGGGGAAAATTATCTATAATATAATTCATGGGGAATAGACTTAGGAGATTGGGTGAAATAAATCCTGAAAAATGTTTTTCAAAAAACATTTGACTCGCACTCTATTACATAAAATAGAAAGGTATTTCCTTTCCTTCAAGAAAAATTAGGATTAACCCATCAGAAAGTAAAAGGAAAATTCAAAATATATACATGATATGCCTTCATCTATTTCATTACACCCTGAATAAATGGTTGGCCACATCTTTGGTGGGATAATACAGTGTCTATGAAAAGACCAAGATATATGAGACATTGATAGAAATGGGGATGTTTTTTGGAGTTCTTTTAATTTCAAAATAGAGATCATAGAATCTCAAAGTGGATAAGGATTATAAGAAGTAGAATATGAAGTTTATTGATGGTATCGTAATGAATAAATACGATGGTGGTATGAAATTTTAACATCCCACTTGTAAATAGTGTAGAAAGAATCACCCTTGAATTTTGACTAAGGGGGATGAGGAAATAATTTCGGTGTGGAATAGAAGGATACCTAGGTTGAGAATGTTGTTTGGAGAAACCCTCCAATAAAATGGAAGAATGGAATGATCCAGTTTACCCTTAACATATTGTAAAAAATTTCAACTACAAGGAATAAATAACCTAAATGGACCATTATCCTAATCCAATGGTAGTCAGGGAAAGTCAATTCCAACAACCTCCAAGGTAGCAAGAGTGACCGCATGTCATTACAACAGTTGAGGTGGATCCCAACAATAATGTGCTGATTGGTATGCTAATTATTCATACAATAATAGTAAAGGTACTTTTTATTCTATTTTTATGAATTCCAACTTATTATTATTGTTTAGTATAATTATCGAAATAATATCATAAAGCATGGAAGTAGATCTTTAGGTAAAAATAGAAAATTGGGAAATTATTTCATCTCATGTATATGACTCTTCTCCTTTAAAAATAAGAATACTAAACTTATCAGAAATCCTTTTGATACTCACTTTTATGCAATTTTATTCAATTCTAGGTAAGGATTAGCTTTCCAAAAATAAATCCAATATAAATTGTCATTGGAATTAAACCACTCTCTACATCTTGAATCATTCCCCGATTCTGTATAATTTTGATGAGGAGTATGAATCTTCTTTAGCATAAAAATATAATGTATAGATGCTGTTTCCCTATGAGAAATAATATCCTAATAAAACTATTAATTCATTGTAAAAGATCATTCTTGAAGATATAACCATTATGATAGAATATGCTGAAGTGTATGTTGACAAATTTTGTTGTCTTCCTCCTAAATGAGAGGTTGAATTTTCAATTGAGCTTATACAAGGGGATTTTCCAATATCCAAGACTCCAAATAGATGGAGGTTCTATAAAATGGGTAGATAAATGAAAACCTATAGTATAATATAGATAAATGGTTTATATTCCCCAGTTTTTACCATAGGGTTCACTAATCCTATTTTTCAAGAATATGGTTAGATAAATTCATCATTTAATTAATAATCAGGAGCTCAATAAGATAATGATAAAAAAGGTATCATCTTTCACAGATTGATGAATTTTTCAATCTCCTACATGGATCCCAATACTTCTCCATGGTGGATCATCAGTCGAGGTATTATCATTTACAGGATAAGAAGAAGGATATCTCCAAGGCTATTTTCCATACAAGGTACGAGAATGAGGAGTACATAGTAATGACATTTGGACAAACTAATTCTCTATAAATGTTAATGAATGTTGTTAATTGAGTCAATAGTTATTACCATGAAATTATTTTGGTATTATTTATATATGATATTCTAATATAAAATAAAAGAAAGGAGGTTCATAAGGAGAATATAAGAATTATGATAAAGACCATAATAAAGGAGAAACTTAATGAAAAGTATATTAAATGTGAGTTATGGTTGAAAGAAGTATCATTTTTGGGTCACAATATCACAATTAATGTGATATATGTTGACCCTTATAAGACAGAAGAAATTATATCATATCAAAGACTAATATATGTGAAAATATCCATAGTTTCCATGGAACGTCAGGGTATTATATACCATTTCTATATAATTTCTATTTCTTTTCAAACCCTATAACCAATCCTCCTCAAAATGGGGTCATATATGTAAGTAATGATGAATTTTAATAGAGATTAAAGTAGTTGAAAAAGATTCTTATCACTCCACTTGTACTTACACTACCCAAAAGTGGTGAACATTTCTTGGTATACAATGAATATTCGAAGAATTTATTGGGATTTGTACTATTACATAATAAAAATATGATTTATTATTCTTCAAGGCAATTGAAAATTCGTGAATATAACTACCTAAAATATGTTTTGGAGTTGGATGCAGTAATATTTGATTTGAAAATATGGTGTCACTATCTCTTTTGAAAGAAGAATGAAATATATAAGGATCATAATAGACTCAAGTATATGTTCACACAAAAAGAGAAGAATATGTACCTGCAAAAACATGGTCAGATCTAGTTAAGTACTATGAGTACCTAATAAACTACCATACTGGGATAGAAAATAGAGTGGAAAATTATCTATGTAGAAACTATCTAAAATTTTTATCATTGATAATAATTCAGAAGGATTTAATCTTCCTACACAAAAAAAGGATTGACATGGGAATCATAAAGGAAAGAAAATCATCAATCCTTTCTCATGTTATCAGCCTTTGTGGCCAGAGGGGTCTGCATATTTCTGAGGTTGAAACTAACTCTTTGGTGCTGCATAATTCCCTCTGTGGCATTGGGGTGATTCCGTGGTCAATCTCATACGTGGGCAGGGCATTCTGTGGCATCTTATGAGCATATACGGGTGTACTTCATAATTGGTGGGAAGGCAACAAGGTCGCGTATTTCTTGGCCTCCTTTAGTTTCCTCGGTTCGGACCGTGTTTATTTCCACAACCTGGAGAGTCTGAATCCTTCGGGGGTTAATTGTATTCATGGGGATGCCCTCGGTCTCCATTTCTTTTTCCCCTTGTAGCTGCTTTGTCAGCTGACCCTGGTTTTCCCGGTGGGCCTTTGTGGTTTTTTTTGCATCTTCGAATAAAATTTTACTGTTCAAGGTCATGTTAGCAAGTTAATGGTGGAAAGTAAAAAATACAAGGGGATTATTCAAAAATTACACCAACCAACATGGAAAATGGAAAAAATATCCATGCACATTGTCACTAGTCTTATAAAAACATCTAGAAGGAAAATTCTATATTGGTTTTGATAGATAATCATTCATATAAAACTCACATCATTACAATCTGTGAGGATTTATTACTCGATGCACATGTGAGGATATACATTAGAGAAGTAGTGAGGAAATATGGAACACCACTAACTATTTGATCTAAAATAATGTCAACATTTCCATCCATGTTCTGGAAGACTTATCAACATACCCTAAATACTAAGTTAAAATTCATCACAACTTATGACCATAAAACTAATGGCCAATCCAATTGGACTATCCAGACACTAGATGACATGTTGAGAGAATTATTGATGGACTTAAAAGAATGAGGAACCATAATATTCCTATAGAAAACATCTCATAAAATAATAGTTTCTAATCAAGCATAAAAACAGCTACAAATATATCTATATGTGGTAAGAGATATAGAACAAATTCATGATGGGGTGATATTGGTGAATGAAATCTACAGCTCCCTAAACTGGATGAGGTAATGGAGGAAAAGTTCAAGACCATTCAATATCAAATTATGGATACTTAGAGATGATATAAGAGATATTTGGATAATTGTGAATGAGATGTGGAGTTTGAGGTTTGAGATAAGTTATTCCTATGTATATCTCCATGGAATAATGGAATTATATTTGGGAATAAGGTAAAGATTTTTCCAAGATACATCAACCCTGTTGGGATCCTTGATCACATTAGAGTGGTGGCCTATCAACTAGAACTACCACCTATCCAATCTCAAGAATATTATTTTTTGAACATTTACCTCTTGAGGAAATACATACGAGACTACTCAAATGCTCTAAATGCAAATGTCATACTATTAGAGAATGATCTTTTATATGAGGATCATCCAGTGAGGATCCTATATTATAGAGATAATTTTCTAAAAATACAACGCACCTTGTTAAAGTGCTATGGAGAAACCACAAGATTGAAGAAAAAATGTGGGAAACATATGATTTAATGAATCTAAATTAACCTCATCTTTTTAGTTTGTGGAATAAAAAATTTGAGGGATAATTTTTTGAATGCGGGATGATTGTAACGACCAAAAATTTAAAATATAAAATTATATTTGTGATTGAATTAAATTCCCAATTATGAATTATGGTTATAGAAAACACATGAACTTATTTAGTCTATTTATATATTATTCAATATAAAGCATAGTTAATCCTCATAATTTATTACAATATAGAAAATGTAGAATGATCATATGATTAGTATAAATATTGGGTTTTGATGAATCCAATTGAAAAGGACAAAGGAAGTGATGGCCTTGACCAGTAAGATCATACCAAAGGAATCCCATTTATCAGATCTTCCAAGGGAGATAAGGTCACTGGGATTTTCCCTTGAGCAAGCACATGACTAGACCCAAAAAGTAATGCATGAGTGAGACCCATTGTGGGTAAAGATCAAGCTCAAAGTGATCACATCCCAAACCACATACATTGAACCACCACATTAAAATCTCACCATCATGCACCTTAGCCTTAAGGAATTTTCTAGTGTAAAAAATGTCTCTCTATTAATCCCAAATAATATGAAAATGTATATGGTATTGAAAAATGAATATATAATCTTCATACTATTGTTATATTATAAATGATTTTTATTTTTAAATGATGAAACAAAAATTTTATTTTTGGATAATATAGCATTTCATTTAGGCCTTTTTTTTGAATTAATGGATTTTGTAATACATAATATTTTAATAATTTTTTTATAAATATTTATTATTAAATGTAAATGAATATATAACTTTTATGATGTAAAAATTAAATTTTTTAATGGTTCAAAAACTGTTATTTTCATAAACCAATCCAAAATTTATCAATAAACATTGATTCTAATTTAAATGTGAAAAATACAAAATTGAAAAAAATATTTTGATAAAATAAAAATTATTTTTTAAAATCATAATGTCTAAATTATCCAATGGTGATTTTTCTTAATTCTCTGAGATATCCGATCTTTCAGGTAAAATTTATAAAGGGTATAAATATACAGTGTGTATTATGACATCATAAAGACCCAAATTTAATCAAATAAAATCTATAAAAGATATCCAGAGCCAAATATATGTTTCCCATTTAAATTAATGTTTTCTTGAGGTTATTTTATTAAAATTATAGAGTATTTATGAATCCTCTTAACCATTTATTATATATATTAAGGTTTTAAAATCATTTCATTATAAACACAACTCACTTCTAAACCACCAAGGGAAATATTTTAATGATATCAACCCTTGGAAATATAAAATAATTCAAACCAATCCACTTTAGTAGAAATCATGATCAAAAACCACGTGATGGGTTTTGTTTTTGATTACTTTATACTATAGAGTCAAAATCCTATGTTTGGGAAATAATAACCAAATCATCATTCTTTTCCTATATAAACCCACACAAGACCACCTTCCATATCACTTAAAAACTATACAGAACATATCTAATCTCCCTTATCCACTCTAGAGTCTTCCCAAGGTTCTTTAAATCAATCAAGAAATCTCATTCCAAGCTTTTGGAATCACCATCTCAAGGTAAGGGACATGTCTCCTAATTTCAATTCTTGCAACTTATATTTATTTAGTCTTATAAATATAACAAGATTTTGTATCAATTTAAATATAAAAATCCCCCTATTAATACAATTTATGTCAAAATAATGTGTAATTATTTATCCCATCCCATTATATAATTTTCATAAGTCGGTACTATGCCGAGACTTATTAATAGATCCTCCCCTTCCCCTATTTATTCATGAATCTATTCAATATTCTGTCTTCTATTTCCATTCACTTATTTTGGGACATGTATTTCCATATCCCACTTACTACACATATAATTTAAAAATGATGATAAACCCATTTTCCTCTGATTAAACCATTTTATAAACCTTTTGGTATTGCTATTATGTTGTGGAATTCTCACAACGACTTTTCAATGATAATATTTATTTTGTTAATACCATTACTATTTCAACTATAGGGTATTCACCAAGGCATACCAATAAATTATTTATTTTGGAATACCATGTATTTATTACACACTCTTTTATTGTGGAATTAAATGTTATGGAATGTGTTCTTATTTTATATGATCTATATGGAACATTTATGAATGTACATAATATGATTATAATGGGTGCGCCTAAATAGTTCTCCAATGAATTGGGTAATATATTTGGCTCATGCGAATTCATATACAATGTTTGGGAGGTTATCTTAAAAAGAATAAATTAATATTTCTTTGTGATTATCCTTGACTTATCTTTATGATTTCATATTTAAAGTTGTTTCCACATTCCCACATTTCCATTATGTTATGTTGTTTTATAATATGTAATCTCCCGATTCAAATTTTAGAAAATTATTGGGAACATTACGAGACCATGTACTGAAAAAGTTTATGATTATAAGGTCCTCCGTGCCCTGATTAATCTGTGGAAAAATTTCAAGTCCTTAAATAGAACGCATTAGCGGTTTTCCTAAAAATGTGGAATAATACTAAAACCAGTGCCTAGTTTAGAAATATGAAGGAACCGTTGAGCTCAAAGATGTGGATTTACCCTTGGCATGACCCAATATTAGTCAACATAGGTATACTGTGGAAAATCCCATAAAGTAAATAACTATAAATAAAATAATTAAATAAAATTATTTTATTATTAGAAAACTTATAAATCATGAATGGTAACTCTGATTAAAAATCTAATACCACCATTGATTTGGAAATGAGGTGTTTTATTTAGGTGGGTCCTAACCTAGACTAATGTAGGTTGAGGGTGAATGTGAGTTTTTGGACATGAACTTCATTAAAATATAAAATAAAAATATTTTAGGTTTGAAGTTATGTGTTGATGCAGTTACAATTTTTTTAATAAGCCTCATCATAGATCCAGGGTTATCTTGATAACCCTAGAGTTTGTATAATGAAAGGAGAACAAGTCTCTCACTGGTGATGACAATTTGGAGAACGAGGCTTATATGAAGAAATGATGGATCAAAGATTGGAATTTAGTTCAAGCATCAATGAACAATAACATGAAGACCTTTCTTCGTCAGTGATCAAACTGAATTGATGTAGGGGTTTAATTTTTTCTATGTGATTACATTTCCCTATTATTCTCTTCAAAATGAAGAACATAGATCAAATCACTATCAAGTAGATCCATGAGTCAATTGATCTTGTGGGTTTTGGAATTATCTTACGGGGACATAAAAATGATGTAGATCTTTGTTATTACATTATTTACATTCTTTGTGATCATTCTAATAGAAATTATCTAAGGCTGACAAGAACAAAGGCATGGATCATTCTTTTGGTGTTCATGGTGGTCTCTCCTACCCCCATTCTTGTGTTAATCGTCAAAGGGTCCCCAGGGTTGCGTTGGGTTTTTTTGGGAGGTTCCGAACATGGTTGGACCCATGGAGTGACAACAAGACTCTTTGGTGCATGAAGTAGTGATGACGATGACCCAAGGATTCTAGAGTTACTAAAGGATCAATAAATGAACTGCCAGAGCGACAGTGGTGTCCCATGGAAGGTGGAGCCATCGGGGCGGTGCCGATGGCGGCGCATGGTGGCGCAGCCACCCGATAGGGGATGTCCCCCTGACAACCGCCACTGGTGGCATCTATGGGCTATCAACCAGAGGTCACGTCATGCAGTAGAGGTGCAGTGGTCCTTCTAGACCACCACGGCAGGAACCTGCATCTAATCCAAATGGTTGTTAATGTGGGGGACACTCGCGTGCAATCCGAAGAGGGATGTAGCACCCACCACATCCATAGTGGAACAAACTGTCCCACTTCTACTGGCTCAGCTAGGTAGGCGGGCCGGTGTTGTGGTCTGGGCTGGGCCCGACCTGCCCCTTTTCACTTAATTTCCTAAAACATTCAAACTGTATGTTTTTTTGAAGAACTATTTGTAGCATTGTGATCCTCGCGACAATGTAGTCCTTTTCAGATAATCTAAGTTGGTTTTTGGGGAAATTGACATATGAACTTTGGATTGAGGAGTATGTCCTCCCAAAACAAGAATGTTACGAGTGGGAAGCATGTGGCTGGCTGTAACTAGAAGACTAAGTGACTTAGGGGTTCTAAGTGACATAGTGGTTATAAGTGAATCAATGGGTCTAAGTAACTTTGCAGGTCTATGTGACTCTATGGGTCTAAGTGTCTCAGCGGTCCTATGTGAATCTGTGGGCCTAATTTTATCAGCGGGTCTAAGTGATTGATCTGGTCTAATTGACTCATTGGGTTTAAGGGACTCATCATGTCTAAGTGACTCATTGGGTCTAGGTGACTCATCGCATCTAAGTGACTCACCAGTTCTAAGTGACTCATCGATTCAATGTGACTCATCAGGTATAAGTGACTCATCGGGTCTAAGTGACTCATCGAGTCAAATTTACTCATCAAGTCTATGGGTCTCATCGAGTCTTAGTGACTCATAGAGTTTAAGAGACTCATCAGGTCTAAATGACTCATCAATATTGAGTGATTTGTTTACTAGGTGGGACCAATATTTACTCGGGCATATATCCCCTATCTAAGATGATAATTCAAGTTGTTCCATGGTATCCCCTAGTGAGCCTTGGTCATAGGATCCCCTATTTGTTTATCAAGATCAGTTTCCTTCTTTTGTGACTTGACCTGACTAGTTTCCTTGGCGTTGATGTTAGTGACTTCCCATTGGGTGGTGAAAAACTTGGTGAGACCTCTTTGAGAGTGTCTCTGATGACTTCATAGCTTGAGGAGAAAGTTCTCCTCAAATGAGCATACCTTGAACAGGATCATGTGACCAAGGATTGGTTATGATGTCGAATCTCTTGGTATTAGCGAGTCCAGACATCTCCACGTAACTATATCAATACCATATGTTATCTTAGAAACATTTGGTAGACTTGTTCTATGTGATTACTATTAGATTGCTTGAGGAGTACAATCACCTAGAATTAGGCATACTATGAGCGGAACCATATAGATGGTAGTGGATGATATGATTCATCTTGGCATACCTTAAGAGTTTACATGGATGTTATTATTTTATGTTTTGTTGACATATACCTATGTTGAGTGGAATATATCTTCTTGGTGGTGTTTTCATTGTGGTATTTTAATTTTTGTTTCATGGCTCCCTATTGATTATTGATTTACTCACCCCTTAACGGGCCTGCCCGCACGTTTCATTCCCTATGAAGATGGTTGATTCACTGTTGATGTTTCATAAAAAACAAGGTCCATGTGGTCCCTAATGTGATCAGATAGACCACGTTGTGTTCTGGTGTCTTACAGATAACAGTCCAGTGTTGTACCTTGCAGTTGAGTTAGGCGGGGATTAATGTGGATGCACTTATGTACTTGTTTTACTAACTATTTCATTTAGGTTGGCTTATATTCTGACCCAGTTACACTTTACTTCTTTTATTTTTATCATACTATGTTGTTGGGTTGTATTGGTATGCAAGCATTTTTCATTACTTAGTATTTTGTATTCCATTATCTTTGACTGAGAGTTGTATGCGTGTGTACAGGTTCACAGGAAAATCCCTCCAATGTGTGGGACATGAATACTCAATACTATTCACTAGCCCTAGGACTATCAGAGGTGGTCTTGGGGTAGTCATGGGATAGGCCCCGAGGAACAGGTTGTGACATCATTCCTATTGTTCATGTTTATGATTTTAATCCCTTGTATGTTCCACTGACTAGACTATTTTCTAGAAAGTATAATTTATTCTTATATGATTATTTATACCATTACTTGTCTTTTTCAATCACCAATATCTTATGAACGTCCCTATTTTATCCCTTCCATTTTAGAAAATTTGGAATATTATGAGCATGTCACGTAAGTTTTCAATAACTTTGTTCTATCCAATGTTCATGATGTTATACCATATAGCTAATTTGAAAAATTCTATACATAATGATCATCTAGGATGCATTATGTTCATTATAATATAAAAATCAATGTTATAATGTGTAATAATTATAAGTTTTGTCATAGTATCCCTTATTACTCTTTCTATTATTATTTAATTAACTCCAAACAATCATCAACTGATTTTATGTCTTAACCAAACAAACCTCTCCCCTCACACAATGTTTTTTAAAATCCATTGATAATATATCTAACATGAATTCCAATAAGGTGACAAACTCCCTAACATTTCCCATTTAATGATTCAAAAAAATTAAAAGAATCATTTAACGAGGGGAAAATTATGAATTTTCCAACATCGATAATTTTAAAATCAATGTTAGATGATTCAGGTGAAAACATTTTAAATTCATCTATACGAAGGGAGAAGAAATTTATACAAATCATTAATAATATTTTAATCTCTATCATCTTAAATAATCTATAAATAAGGGATTAAGAAATTTATATATTGTTGATATTCACCCAATTTCATTTAGTAGTGGTCTCACCATGCCATTAGTCTAGATGGAACTTATTTTTCAAAAAGGACTAGGCATGTGAAACATGGAAGGTATTTTAGGGTTTTATATTAGTTACAATGCGTGTTGAAATCACAGTGTAGCTATTGGACTCTTGGTTATAGAGGTGGAGCTGAAATTGGAGGAGGCCAAGGAGTATGGTTTGTTTATTTCTTCTTATTGTTGGATACTTAGGGAGATATGAAATAAGTCATGGCAAAGAAAATTATATTTCAATTTAGTTATAAAGGTCCGAGTTGTCAACACTGTGGTGTTAATGGGTAATCTACACCCTTGTGGGTATAGCTCAAATTTCGTTTATGAAGCTAATTCCATGTGGGAATATGTTCTAACATGATACCGATAGACATAATATGGTTGACATGGTTGTACTGGAACCCCATAGGAATGGTTTGAAATTTAATATTAATGGATCATATGAATCAAGGCTCGCGAAAGGTGGATATATCATTTGGGAAGGAAAATATTATTTCCCAGTGGATTTTAACATAATTTTTTGAAAAATAGACTCTATTAGGGATGAGGTGATTGAATTGATCAGTGGGATTTCCCTATGAAGGATTTATAATTTTTTTATAATGGATGTGGAAGCAAAATCCAAGGTTCTTCTAGGGTTTTCATGTCAAAAAAATAATATTCTCTGGAAATTGACATACCTCATTACGAATGGGAGCATAATGTTGGATTAAGGCAAGGAGGTTGGTCACGCATGGAGAGAGGTAATGTTTGCTACAAATTCATTAACTAGTAAAGTATATTTTAATAAGATAATCATTCTATATTTTGAAACATGTTATCTTCTGAGTGATTGCAAACTTATTTTCAGGGAGAAGCACTTTTCCTTCACTATTTACATCCTCAATGATTTTAATTATTTCATCCTAAAAATCAATAAAAAATAATTTTAATCCATTATCATTTAAATAACATGATAGTAAAAACAATTCAAGCTAAAAAATTAATATAAAATTATATTTTGGACAATAATATCTTAAATATTGAATCTATAAAAGTCTCAATCATTCTATATTTCAAAATTTTAAATTTATTATTTTAGAAGAGACAATATAGAACCAAAAAAATATATTTTTTACCAATTTTAAGGGTATAAGGTGCTTATATGATACAGTTCTCCACTAAATATATTTTTTGAAAAGCATGAATTAGATAATATAATTTTTTGAATAGAAATTAATTAGTCAAATAAAAAGCATGATATAATGATATCAGGAAAACAAATTCCTCAAAATAGTTGTGTAAAATTGTGAAGAATAAATAACATAAGTATTTTACATAATTTGTAATGTGTTGGATATAATTTAATTGAAATAACACCACCCACATATCATTATTATTCCAAAAAAACACATAGCTAGATTAAAATATATTACATAATTAAAAATAAAAACACACAAGTCCATAGAAGATATTCGATCATAGAATCCTTGTCACTATAAGAGACATATGATAATCTAGGATTTTGGATTTTAACTTTCTCTGTTTAAATGGAAATAATCAATATTGAATATTTAGTTAGAGGGTAGGTAAAAGAAATACAATAAAGAAAATAAGTGGAAAACAAAAATGGGCTTGAAATCCATTAACCACACAAAGAACATTGATGTAATCTATGAAAAATGATATTTATTATCATAATTTATGTCCTCTCAAAGTAGTCATTACCCACTAAATTGGTCATGAGTTTAAACTGATAATGGATCAGAAGAGACTGAGAAAATTTCGTAGATAATAGAAATTTAGGATGTTCTTGAAAACAACATGAAAACAAAATGAAAACTCAACTACATCGATCTGATATTCTGAATCGATGATCTAGATCCCACCATAAATAACATTAAACCCTCCTAACACAATTGATATATCATTTTCACATGCCCCAATATAATGGTAACTCAATTCATATAAAAGAGTAAAAAATGAAAAAAATGAATTACTAAATGGATCATAAACATTAAAAAAGAGTAAAATCCTATGCAAAAAATCTGATGTATGAGCTACATCGTGAAAAAACAAGAAATCACATGCTATAGTTAACATGATAATAAAAATTAAAATGAATAATGTATTTGAATATAATAGGGAATAAAATATGGAATTAGTAAAATAAATGAAAACATTTTAATTCATAACATATTTGTATTCTAAAAAATGAATAAAAATTAATCACAATTTTCAACGAATCTTGTCTCTAGATTACTATCAAAAAAACATTTCAACATTATCAAAAACATATATTTTAATCTATAAAATATGAGACTAATTTTTTAGTCATATATACTAGTTAACCTCAATCCAACTCATGGGAAATCAATGAACACAACTCATGTTCTATCCTATAGTTTATCATCAGGGGAAAACATTGAACCCATGAACCAAATTCATTATAGTATAAACACATTACTATTACATTATAATTGAAAATAGTAGCTACTTTTTTCTTTATTGAAACCACTTTCAATTTTTAAATTGACCACCTTTGGAATAGAACATCATAATAGTATCCAAGTGCAGTGAAAAAACGAGTCATCATCACTTTATATTTTTAACAAAAGGGAAACATATATTTATAAAACCTCTCTATATATGAACAAATACTCATATCTAGAAAAATTTCACCTCAAGAATTTGAATTAAAAAAGTGAATTCCAAGTGTTTATTAGAACTCCTCCTCTCAAATGATATTCAAGGTATATATTCATTCATACAATCCTTGATAAATTTACCATCACTTGGAAACATTTGTGACCGATAGATCATATTATATTATAACAATCAAAAATATGATATGGTTGGGATGCCAATTTCTATATCGAAGTTCCCAAATGCATATCTAGAGTAGTAAACAATGGTCTGGAAAGCCATTTTATCAAAATATATTAATCCCCACATTTCAAATACTGTTTATTAATAATTAATTCCTAAACAATTATGCTTAAATTATTTCATTCTTGACTTTTTGCTATTTTAAGCTGAACTAAATAATTTTATCCTCTCATAAATATTCTCACCTACCTTTTAGGGTATATTTCTCCCATTATCATTGGATAGTTTTATTTATTATTTTAAATTTAATGAATTAATTATTGGTTTTGATATTATCAAAGTAATTTTTTATTTATATATGTTGAGAGATAATTTATATATGTGTGAATTTTATATTTTACCAGTATGATTTTTATTCATAAATATTTTGTTATGTAATTCAACCTATATATTGTGTGAATATAGATAATAATGGAAGAGGTCATGCATGTGGACTTGGTCATTCCATAATCAATTGGGCTTTGGAATGAGACTTTTATAATTCCCCATTCATGGAATTATGTATATGGACTCCCACCAGTTTCTTAAAGCTATGAATTTTGATGGATTTTATAGGATAAACATTTAATTTTCAGTCTTCGGGGTCCCAAAAGGGCACAATAATAGTTTTATTTTTAACTGTATTAAGGAATCTAAAATCCACTCATCAACTATATTTTCTATTTCTTTGGGATCCCAAATGGTGATAGTGGTGGAGTAAGTATAAGATGGATCAAAGAGAGTAATCTCTAGGTTATTATCAATTGAATTTCCCATTCTATTTCTCAATTTAATTTTTCCCTCTCATAATTTTATAGTAATGATACTACAATTTTGAAATTTACTTAAATTTTAAACTAGTACTCATGTAATGTAGATGACACGTGGGAAAGAATTAATGATTTTTGTAATGGTGAATTGGTTTCATGAGAAGTTGTATCTTGAGAATTAGAAGAAAAGTGGTCATCTATAGCTACTAATAGGTTAGGATTATTCTTTTTTAGAGAAATGGATTGTGTAAGAGTATAAGGTATGATTAGGAAATTCATATATAGAATTTCTTTTATTATTTCAAATAGTTTCTATGGTCTCTATAATGTTATCCTTGTAGGACATGAGATATGTTTAATTATAATATATCTACTGCTTGGGTTGAGAGTGGTTATTTACTAATTTAGAGATCTGATGTAGTCTATGGTGGGAGGAATCAATGGAGTAACTCTATTAATATTCCAATTTCAATCGATTTTCACATTCTGAATGTTGATCATTCCCTATTATTGTATCAAACCCAATTTGATTGTAGTATAAAAGTATAAGAAAAAAATATCTATCCAATTTAATCCAATAGAATATAGTTATCCAAATATCACATGGAATTGCACTATTGTTTAATTAAATTACCTCCAAACATGCTCTATTTTTTCTTAATCTTCATTACTTTAAAATACCAAATCATTTATTTGGAAAAATTTAGATTATTACCTTTCATTATATTATACAAAATGAAAAAAATACAATTGGGCTTCAACCACATATCTATTCCCATTAGATAACCAATACATGGTTGATACATGGAGTAAATTATATAAATGAATAACCACTAAATTTTATATGTTGTTAGTATATCAAACATTTATCACATGTGGTTCAATATTCAACTCTATTTAGTGTTTATAATATATTCCATTTCTGGGGTACATTATAATAATAATATAATAAATTAATTGTAAAAAATATATAGAATAAACTCATATACGCACTCCAAACTCTAAAAAGTACACCATCCATTTAATATGAACTAATCTAAAATGAGAATACCCATGATTATAATTAAATGTAATAATCAAACCATGTTTTAGTTATCGATATGCCTACTCTTGAATGTCAATAAATTTCTCAACAAATAGAAATAATCAAGGAATTCGAAATAAAAAAATGAATAGAAATATTAATCAAACTTATTACTTTGAAGACATTACTTTTCACGATGTTATATTCTAAAATTACGTCCTAATAGTTTTATTGTGAATTGATCTTAAATTTAATGATTTAATAGTGTTATCCTATCATGTATTTCATAGTCATTTAAAATGAATCAGAGAGGGTGTGGGTTGGTTTTGTTAGTGGATAAATAGAGTATGTGGCATGAGTTTAGTGATGTTTGGGTAATTAAATTTACTATAATAGAATTTGTTTTGGCCCTTGGTAGTTTCATTTCATCATGGAAGAGAAATAGGCCAGGATATTTAGCTTAATGGGATTTATATGGTTTGAAGCATATGCGTAAGCGGATAAGGGATGGATATACATAATTTTTTATGATATGGAACGTTGTATCATATGAGAGGGGTATGGAAAATGATCATGTATATAAACGAAAAAGAATTTTTTAATGGGGATTTAGGGATGGAAAGTGATATGAGAAATAAAATAAAATATGGTGAAATAATTAAGTGATCTTTTGTGGCTATAGGATTCAATCAGTTTTAAGGGACTACAAAAGAGTGAGACCCTCATTGGATTTGGGAAACACTATGATTAGGGTTTCGTGCTCATTATGTTTAACGTATTTGAGTCTAATATCTGTAAAAAAATTTACATAGCATTTTTTTTAGGATTTCATGCTTGGGATTGAGGGTTCTCTATGGATACAAAAATTAATTCATATTAAATTTGAACATATTGTAATTATTTATAATATTTTATCAAAAATATATTTTAGAAATTGTATTTTTGAATTATAAAATAATAATTTTTTCCTTTTTATTGAATGGTTTTTAGAAAATGATTGTTTTAATATATCCTATAACTAGAAAACTCAAAACATTTCAACTTTCTATGTAATTTTTATAGAAAATAAGGATCCATTGGTATATATTATTTGAGATACAATTATTTGATATTATTAAGGGGTTTGGAATATTAATATTTTATTGTTTTCACATACCAATTTTTGTTAAGTGTAACACCATAAATTTATGTCACAGTTTTAGTAGGAATGCTTGGTCCATCCCAAGGTGGAGGAATTTACACAACTACGACATGGCTGGTGGCATTATTATATTTCAATAATATTAACATCGGTATTAGAAAATATGGTATGAGTAATATAATAGTTTCATAAGGAAGTGTTCATGGAATAAAAAATGGGAAATAATAGTTGAAATAATGTATTCTATCATTATAAGGTATTATTTAGGCTATTTATGATGTTTTTAAAGATTAAGATATTAATTCAGTAGTGTTTGTTAAAATAAATCAATCCATTCTTTTTTATTTTAAAAAAATCATTTATTTTTCACTTATTTTCTTTCCATATTCACTAAAAATAATTAATTCAATTATTCATCAAAAAATTTTACATTTTGGGGAATAATATATGTTTTAAATCCATAAATCAGGAAGTCAAAAAACTAAAATAAAAGACATATAATAAATAATTTCAGAAATTTTTTCTTAAGAATAGAATGGAAAATATGAAAGTCCTACAAACTTACTTGTGTTCTATTTTTTTAAAATTTAATTTTATGTACAAATCTAGACACAACTACAATATTTACCAAATAATTTATGATTGAAAAGAGGTATCATCCCATGGATCACTAAAAATTAAGATTTTTTAGGTTGTATTTAATACTTCTATGTTTCTTCATTTTGTTTCACTACTAGAAATCAAGCACATGCTAAGAATTTTAGATGATAATTGGTGTAGGTATGGTTTTTATCTACCAATAGAAATATTTTGGGTAAACTTTTTGTATATTTCACCCATAATAATGGTTTAATTAAACTTTTGATATAGATTTTTCATACTTCCACCTACACGAATGATTTCCAAAAATCATTTGTATAGGTGAAACTATTATTTCTGTATAATAATATTAATAATAAATAATTAATAATTAATAATATATCTATATATCTATATAGATGAACATAATATTTTTTTATTGTTTAGTGATAATGTATTTTAAAAATAATTAAGAGGTATTGGGATCCATATATGATGGTGGAATTGTTTTAAGTCAATGACTGTATAAGTGGTTTAAGAAACATTGGTATAGAAAACCTATATGAATGATTTTACCAAACCATTAGAATAGGTTTTCAAGATTCAATTTCACCCTGTATATTATTGAACTATTTAAATAGACTATACCAATTGTTTTTGGGCCTATATCAATGATTACAAACTATTGGTATATCATTTTTCCAAAAATATTTGAACTTTTTTTCAATATTGTTTATATGTTTTTTCTAAGGTAAGTTAATTTTTTCATCTCAACATTTTTGACAAGAACAAATAAGAACTATTTATCATAGAAATTCATAAAATTATTTAATTCTTTATTTCTTAAAAACAATTCTCATCGATTCTATACTGGAATCATCAATATCCTTCATAGTTGATCATTCATATTCTTTTTATCCAATTAATTTTATTAGATTTTAGTTGGATATCGTTATTTTTTTGTGAAAAAATTTCATAAATAATAAAACAATTCCCTCAATAATTTTAATTTTATTTCTAAAATTAATTGATATACCAAGGGAATATTAATTTTATCTTTTTTACTAACACCATATTAATGTGTATTATTAATAACAATGATATTTAATTTTATGGTTTTTGAAAATGATCATTTATGTCCATGTACCCTAGTAATCCAAATTTGATCAGTAAATTATTTCAAGGTAATTATATTATAAGAGAGTATATAACCATGATAATGGTTTGGTGATCCATAAATGGCTAGATACATAAATATTCCACTTCAATATGATATACAATTTTTTTGAGTATAAATCGTTTTTACATGATGTTATCCATATAAAGGATCATACAATAGATTCCTCTATATTACATTGGGAAAAGAGAAAAATAACTAATTTTTTAGATTAGATTCTAAGAAATTAATAGCAGACAGTGAAATATTAAATGAGATAATAATAGAATAATCAATATGGTAGGTGTATTTAAATAAATAATTCCATATAAATTAATACAGAAGTATAATAAATCATTGGTTAAATTTAAAAATAACTAACCACATGATTAATTTTAATTTATCTCATAATGATGTAAATAATGGTAATGTATAATGTTATACTTTTAAAAACATATTGTTGAGGACTAGTGTCAGGACATAATACTTAAAGGTTAGGGAAACTCCCATTTCCCTATCATTGTTGTATCATAAGACCTACTAATGTGATGAGAGGGTATATAATTTCATACCACAGTAGTATTATCAATGTTCAATGAATTCTATAATATTCCAAATATAATAGGTAATACATGATATAATTTTCATTAATGGACAACCAAAAAAACTTTTTCAAATTTATATAATGAAACTTATATTATAAGATTTTCTAGTATATAATAAAATATTTTACCAAATTCTAAAAATCTATCCCCATTAATAGAATTCAAAATTATATCTATGTGAATTCTTTTAAAATTTATTTAGAGTATTTAGAAATTCACTATTTCCATATTAGTATCCTAATTAAGTTAAAAATATAGAATTATGTTTATGTGGTAGTTCTGAGAATTAAGATGATTGATATGTTTTTTTCCATTAAATACTTATACATGGAATGGTATGAGAGAAAATAAATTTTTGATAAATACCCTTTTAAAATTAGGATTTCTCAAGTAAAAATATTTGATATGAATTAGGGATATAAAATTCCATTACGGAGAAAACACAGTTTTGATTTGATTAATTTCAAAAAAGTGAAATTATACTAAAATAATGTTTTCTCTTCTTGGAACATAATAGAGGCACTAATAACTACATATCAATCATCCTTCATTAAAAAATGTTCCCTATATTGTATATACTATCCATAATTCCAAAAAATACCTGATGTACATATGGATTATTAATCATGGGAAAATTTAGAATTTCTAGCCCCATGAAAAAATTGTCATTAGAAAATCATATGAAATTAATATATTATCAATGAAATAGGATATCAAATGTATATAATAAAATTAGAATAGTAATTATAATTATATCAATAAATTATTGGAATAAAAATATGTAAATAGATATGTATTCTATTATGATGATTTAAACAATAATTAGAAATAGAGATAAAAGACCCTCACTTAAACACAGTAATAACGTCTGAAAAGGTGATTAATAAACATGAATGAATAGTATCATAAGTAAAATGAATTAATTGGATTATATTATTCATGAAATAGAATCATGTTGTTAATGGACATGAAATTTTAAAATTGATTATTATAAAAAAATCGCAATTCAAGATGAAGTAAGGAAAAAGGGAACCCTTACCTCTTTTATTATTCAAAGCCCAATGTTCACATATATAATACACCAAAATCCTCTATATTTAAAAGATAAAATTTTAAAAGGATATATGAGTGACATGTGAAGACATAAATTATACTTTATTTGCGGAAGAATTAGAAGTGAGTAGAGTATTTATATCCATGATAAGTGGAATACAAGAAAATAAAGTATTGAAATTGGTTTTACATTATCTCATTTTCTCATATACTTCATATAGTACCCCAATACCCCCCCTTAATGATAAGAAACACATTTTAGTGAAAAAAATTGGAAATAATTATTACCTTAGTAGTGTTTCAACATAATTAAATATTTCTGATGTCATGTTTATTGTTTTCCCCATATTATATAGTATTTTTAATTTTTTACCAGTACATAAAAAAAATGAATTTTTTTGATAATATTTCAATCCTAATTAAAAATTTGAAATTCATTTTAAAAAATAAATAATTCAATGGTGATATTTTAATAATTTTCAAAAACTACGATACATTTAATAAAACAAATTTATCGAAGATACTATGATTTTTTTCTTCAAAACTATCTTCATGTTTCATTTACCAAGAAAATATAGATATTGAAATTGTTGTTATATTAGATAATCATTTTAAATTTAAAGAAAACAAAATATAGTATCTTTTTAATCTATAAAAATTATATATTTCAGTTATTTTTTTGGGAATTGTATATTTCATGGAGACTATTGATTGAAAGGGTCTACATGCATGAAATTTCATAGAGACATAAAATTTGGATTTATTTCTAGATAATCCCCTTTTTATGTATGCTAGGAGGGAACCCTTACAAGGATCAGATGTTAAATGACATTTAGAAGATACATATCTCTTAGGATCTAAGAATTAGGGGCCATGTAAAGGAATTATATGCCCATATCCCATGATCCCACAATGAATAAACCATTTTACTTGTCTATGACATCTATCACTCTAGTGTTTAGTTGAAAAAACATTATATTTGTTTTTCATCACATTATCTTATAATGGGTCAATAGAAATATCATTAATGTATAAAAATCATTAATAAATGATACTTTTGGAATCCAAAATTAACATAAACTAATTTTCCTATATAATTTAATTTTTTAGAACCTTAAACATAATTTTAAATTGAGTTACATTATAAAATTAACACTTATTTTAAAAAGTATTTATTATCAAATACCATCACAAACAAATAAAATAAATTATTGAATACTATATTCATCAAATAAATCTGAATGAAAGGTTAATTTTATAACCCAAAAGGCCATATTGTGAAGTCATAATGCCAAAAACTCATATGAAATGCAATATTTTTTAAATTAACTGTTTAAATATTTATTAAATGATAACTTTAATGATTATCAATATTAAATAACTAGTAATCCCCGTGATGTTGAGTAAATAAGATACTAATACATGGAAATTGATGCACGTTCTTTATAATAATTCCATCGATTGCCCAAAAATTAATATATATCCTAATTTAACCATATTTTCTATTCCAAAAAATAGGTTCTACCCATTGTGAAACACTTGAATGAATTAAACCTATATCATATATATGTTATAGTATTATCTCTGTCACAACTAATTCCATTGAATCCATTCTATATGATTTTTTATATGTGGATTTTCTTTATGTATAATGTCAATGGAGAATTTATGTTCTATTTCCAAGTTATATCCAAGTATTTCCTTGGGAAATACATAAATATATTGATTTATAATTGGAACACCTTCATTTATTATATATTTTTAATCATTCATGAATGGTATTTAACCATTTTCTTACAAATGGATTTCATTAAAATGGGAGACAATGTGTGGTTCCTGGACCAATATAGGTAATGAGATATTCTATTTGAAAATTAGTAACTCCAAACACACTTCACTGATTAAAACTTATTTCTACCTACTATATGCTTTACCCACATAATTTAAAAGTAATATTTCCTCAGATTTACATCAAAATCCATCATTAGAATTATAATTATATTTGTAACTAAAAAAATGTATCATAAGTTAAACTATTTGACATTTGATTATTATAATAAAAGAGAACATCATTATTCTAAATAATAAATTATACCTTACTATATAAGGGGTTATTGGTTATTTACGTAAAATAATAATGATATATATGAATTTATTGAACTAGATTCAAATAATGTTTTATATGTATAAGTGTGCAATTAATGTTCCTACTATCACATTATTTAAACATAAATGTAATAACCCTTGACCCATTAGCCTTGAGTCTGTGGTTTTTTATTATAATGACATAGATACAAGAGATCAAATCACCAAGGATAAATCAATTTTGTAGTCTTGAAGAAGTAGATACAAACACGATTTACTTATTACATTGGTAATTAAACATATAATATAGAAAAAATAAACTACTTATATAACACTTATTCAAATATGTCATATTAATAATCTAGGGAAGTAAAATATATAAAAGGGTGGAATTATATTCTTCGTAAAATTTACCCGAATCACTAATAATTGATTCAATGTCAATAAGTAATAATAACTTTATCAAGGTCAATAAATGAATAACATATTCTATCATGAAATAGAAAATTAAATAGTATCCATAGATTTTTTTAAAGTGAAAATCTTAGGGAAATTTATTACTAAATAGTGAATGATGAAAATTATTAAATATCGGACATCATGTATATATTACCTGAACCATTATAGCATCAAAACTGTTTATGTATATTGGTAGAAATCCATTGGTTTCTTCACTGAAATAAATGTGAAGGGTTAGTCGCCAACAATGTTGTGTCATGAGACATATCGATGATCTAAGAAGAAATATATAATCAGAACCACCCATCACTATAAGTCCAAATCATTATTCATTTATATATTAAATTAATGAAAAATATGAATTTTCAAAAATTACATTTTGATAAGAGGATACTGATTTATGATTTTATCGCCAGTTAAAATAACATTCAATGTAAAAAATGAATATAAACATGGTATACAACATATAAAATAATCATATCCATGATACAAAAAATATGGATATTTAAGAAAAATATAATGGAAAATGAAAATTAACCTCAAATAGGTAGTAGATACACTACATAAAAATTATTAGTTGCACAATACAAGGTAAGAAACAATGAAATTGAAATTAAGATGAAGTACCTTACCTTAATTCTGACTTAATTTTATCACATTTGTAGTTTATGAGTAATACGAATAGGTTTATTAAAATGATGACCCATAAGTGAATTACAATAATTTATACAACTATTTAACAATGTTAATATTCAGATTAAATTTCTTATTTCTTTATGAAATTGAAGCATTTTGGTAATTTCTTTTTTTACAAAAAATTTCCCATTTCCTCAATTTTTTTATATTGATAAATATAAATAATAAATTATAATAATTTATTTCTGAATAATATAATAAATGTAAATACAGATAATTAAAATGTTCTATCCATAAATGAGGTTATAATAATAATCATGGAATTGACTTCATAGGTGGTCAGCTAACCATTAACTGGATATTGTCAAAAGAGCAGGAAAATGGATAATAGAATTTATATATGTCATTCATATGATATATAAAGTAAACTAAAATAATTAATATCATGTTAACATAATTTATAAATACTATTATATGATTTGAGTTTTAATATATTTGGGAAAAAAGAATAAGGAAAAGGAATAAAAGTTGGAAGGGTTAATAGATACTTACACTTTCTTCATTGTGGATTTCTAGTACGACATTATAAATCCTTAGTATTTCTGAGTTATGTTTCTCCATGACATGAGTATGGATTATAAGAGGCTTAATAGAGAATATTTGGGAATATATTTGTCTTTGGAATGGGTGGGATGAGTGGTTTTCCAAATGAAGGGAGTGGGTTTATTTATATTCGAAGAGGGGTATTTTTTGAATAAAATAATAAATAAACTATTATATCAAAATCTAGATTATAATAGTTCTTTATGGAAAATATATGTCATATATTAATATAATATTCTATGTTTCAGTCATTAAAACACCTTTATGATCCTAATTCATTAATTTATGGAAAAGGAAAGTGAAAATAAAGATAAATTATTGTTTTAAAAAGTATCACTGGACTTTACTTTTTGGAAAATTACATTTTATTTTTGGAAAGTGAGTTTATTGTATTTTAATTAATCATATATCATATTTAATATATAATAGCCCAATATGATGTTCTATAAATAATTATGCCACCAATACATCATGAATGATTTTATTTAACTTACACTGGTTACGTGAAAACTATATTTTAAATATCCATCAAAAAATTAAAGTATTTCAAAAAATTATCAAATAATCAACCCTATATAATTTGGCATTTTGATTTAAAAAATGGACTCCATTTTATGAATATAATTTTCTAAAATGATTTTTTAATTTTTTTTAATTAATATCATCATTTATTCAAAAAATACCATTTTTAAAATTATAACTGATCTTATGAAACATTGAAATATTAATCATTGAATCATTATTTTATAATAAAAAGACAAGAAAATATTGATTTATAAATATGTTAAAAGGAAATATATTATCTTTTAAATCATTATGTTAAAAATAATATAGTAAATAGACATTTAAATTTCTAAAAAATGCCAACAATTTATTTATCATTTGAAAACAAAATTTTCTTTTTCCATGATAAAAATATATCATATGTTTATTTATGAAATACCTAAATTTTATTTATAATTTAATTGGTGAGGTTATAATTCTAATGGTCATGTAACTATTCCTAACCATCACACTACTATTCCAATGCTCATATTAATATTTAATAGTATATCATGGTTCATTTACGGCCGATGTTACATGCATCATAATCAATCGAGTAAATTGAATCTATTTTAGTGGTTACATACCATAAATATTAGAAAGTTACATTCTTCCCTCATTTTGTAATTTTTTCTTAACATGTTTCATAAATTTTGATTTCTAAATAGATGTGGGTGGAACTTGTTCATAACATCCTCAGGTTCTCACATTTCATCTTCCATTTTACGGTTTCTCTAAAACAAATTACCAGTTGATTCATTATATATACCAATACATTCTCTCTTATATCAATAATCTTAATAGGATCTTGGGAATAAGACAAGTAATGTTCTATTTCTATTTCTTTAAAGGTGGATACATGCATTGGGTATGAAATATAATTCTTTATTAATGATATGTATAACACGTAATGATATTTAAAGATAATTGGTTGCATTGCTAATCAATAAACTATAGATCCAATTATTTCATGCAGTTCAAATATTTCGATGTACCTAAGGCTCAATTTCCCTACCAGACCAAAACATATGACACCGTTCCATGGCGACACGTTCATAAAGACAAGATTACCCAATTAAAATTCAAAATCATTTCTCTAGTTGTCATCATAACTACTTTTCCTAATTTAATATGATTAAATATGATCCTGAATAGTCTTTACCTTTTCTTTTGTCTCATAATAATGTTATGGGATAATAAGATTCCTCTCACGAACTTCATCCAGACAAGTTAGAGTATGACATCTTTTTCTATATAATGATTCATATGGTTCCATTTGAATACAATAATGGAAAATATTATTATAGTTAAATTATAAAATAGGTGAATACTAATCCCACATACCTTGAAATTCATGTTACATGATCTTAACATCTCTTATAATCATTGAATATTCCTTTCATAATTTCCTGGGTTTGAGGGTGATAAGTAGTACTCAAATGAAGCTCAGTGTCCAAATCCTATTAATGATACTTCTAGAATTTTGATGTGTAATTGGGAAATTGATAAGACAAATCTATATTGATACACCATGAAGTCTTAAAAATTCATTATTTTATTTTCATTCTAGGTTTTGTAAATGTAAATATTCTCTTATAGAAAGAAAATGTGTTGATTTTCAAAAGCAATTAATAATAACCCATATCGCATCATTCCTTCTCGGTGTCTTTGGTAGTCCTGTGAAAATGACCATTGTAATTTCATCCCACATCAAAATAAGAATATACTATGTTATAATTAATCCACTATGTTGTTGTATCCCAGCCTTCACTTGATGAAAAACTAGGAATATTGACACATAGTATGAAATTTCCCACTTTATATTATTCCACAAAAAAGTTTCACTAGTTCATTGTACATATTTGTACTTACAAAGAGTATAGTGAAATTATAGCTATGATCATCTTCAAATAGATTCCTTTTTAACTCAGGAATTTATGGAACACATAACCTCTTTCAATATTTCATAATTCCAACCCTATATAGAAAATACTTACAATATTTCATCATTAAAGGAGTTAAGTTTTTATTGAAAATTCGCATAATCAAATTGAAAACATTTATTTTCTCATATAAACATGGTTTAGAAATCATTTAAAAGGAGAGTGATGTAACCCATTCATTAAAAATTCCCATATCCATCATTACTAAATCCATGAATATAAGATCTTTCACAAACCCCATTTATGTTTTAAGTCAATGATATTTCTTACTTGATGCATAGTCTTCCTTATTTTCCATTCCTGGGTGGTAGTGTATTAAGAAATCATAATATTTGAGTAACTTGAGCCATCTTCTTAGCCTCATGTAATGTTCTTTCTTTGTAAAAATATATTTCAAACTCTTATGATTAGTATATATATCATATAATTCAACATAGAGATATTGTCTCTATATATTTAGAGAAAACATTATAGTTAATAACTTAATATCATAAGTTGGATAATTTTTTTTCAGGAGTCTTTATCTACCTTGAGGAATATGCAATAACTTCTCACTTTTCATAATTAAACAACTCAATCCTTTCATTGATGGATTAATTTATATCACAAACCTATCATTTCATAATGTCAGAGATGAAATTGGAGCACTGAATAACCATATCATCAATTCTTCAAAAAAATTACATTCTTTTTACCATATGATCATTACCCCATTATGTGTAAGCTAGGTTAACAAGTTATCCAATTGAGAAAAATTCTGAACCAAAATCCTATAGTAACATACAATGCCAATGAAACTATACAACTTGGTTTTGTTCATTGGTGTAGGCCATTCTTGGATTGCCTTTTTCTTCATAGGATCAACTGATATTCCATCCATAGAGATAATATGTCTAAGAAAATATATTTCCCAATGTAATAATTTCAACTTTCTATATTTACCCTATACATTATTCCTTATTAGAGTCTCAATAATGATATGAAATTTATTCTTATGGTATTCATACCTTTTATAAGAAACCATAATACCTTCAATGAATACAAAAATAAAATCATCATGAAATTCATTGATTAATCTATTCATTAGATCCTTGAAAATAGAGGGTTCATTATTCATTCAAAATAGAATTATTTTAAACTAGTAATGTCCATACATCATCTAGAATGTTATCATTGGAATATAGTCCTTCTCTAATTACAATTGATGGTACCATAAATGAATGTTAATCTTTGATAAGTATTGAGATCTTTGATGTAGATAAAATAAAGAATCAATGTGAGGTAGAGTATACTTGTTCTTTATTGTGATAGCATTCATATCTGCACAGTCAATAAAAAAACCCATAGATCAGTCATTCATCTTAACAATGTGAATAGAAGCTCCCCATATAGAAATAGTAGAGCGAAAAAATATATTATTTCATAACTCATCTAATTTTTTTCTTCAGATCCATTAATTCCATACCTTTCATTCTATAAGGATTACATGATATTGGTCATTCATCATGTATAAAATCAACTCTAAACTCAATTTCCCACATTGGGGGTGTCCACGTAATTCCTTTAGAAATAAAGCATTATATTCTCATAAAATTTGTACATCCTAAATTTTAATATTAATTTACTAATACCTAGATGATGTTTTATCTTCATTCCCAAGAATTTAATTTAGTAAATCTACTAAGGTAGATATAGATAAGAATCAGATTTCTGCTCTGAAAATAAGAGATTCTATAACTTCTTTACAAGTCATAATTTCATTTTCCTTGTAAAAAATTTTAACATTATATTTTTAAATCAAGTCCATACTCAGGATTATGTAAATGTAACATACATGTATAGTGATAAAGTCAGCAATAGAAGAATTTTTATGTGTCATAATGGGAATTGACCAACATATTTATGTTGCAATGAGACTTCCCTTATAATTTATCACTAAAAACATTCTTATTAAATCAAAAGGGAAATATATAATTTTCTTTTAAAATTCAGTTAGTATAAAAAAGTGAGATGATCCAGAATAAATTAATGCATTAAATAAATTTGAAGATAATATTTTTGAACCTACCATGACATCATAGGGTACTTTTACTTTAGTTGTGGTGATCACATAACAACGGCCATCTCCCCTTTGTATTTTTTATGATAGATTCATCTGATGCTTGGTAAATTGATTTTAATAATCCACATTTTCAATATAATTGAATCATTGAACATCATTTATTTGTTTCTTCCCCTCGTATTCATTATCACTATAAAACATTTGTCCACACTAATAAAAATATTCCATTCCTTTAATGAATTTTGAAGGATGATTTTATCTACAGTTTTCACATAATTAGATTTTAATCATTCTTCTATTATTTATTGATGCTTAACCTCTTTAATTGTTATAAAAAACCCTATTATTCTATTAATTTACATAGAAAAAATAGGATCTACAAAATCCATTCCTCATATTGATGTCACTTAATACTATATCATCATGTGGTAAATTATTTAGAGAATCTAGTTCCCTTTAGAGACATGGATTATGGCCTTAAAATAAATGATCAGACTTGTTTTTTTATCATGTATGTAATATATAACATACATGTTGAGTCTTTTTATGTTATCATTATACTATAAAACAGTCTATTCTATATTTTTCTTAATGATATGTAATTTTATCTTCATTTCAGTTTGTTTCTCATGAGAGAAATATTTCTCGAAGAATGATTCTTTAAAGGATTTCTCATCCATGGGTTCTATGTTATTTTCCTCCTTAGTTTTATAGATAAATGACCACCATTGATTAGAATCACCCTTGAGACAATATACTTCCCCTACAACATTTTTATTTTCATTGCATCCTAATTTTAGAAATAACATTTCAAGGGACCTGATCCACTTCTCATCCACAACTTCATTAGTAGTCCCACTAAAAGATGGGGTCCTATTTTGTATGAAATGATCTATCATAGGTGTATTATGGTAATTCATCATCACTTGAGTATGATTTCCTAATATGGTAACGATCCACTCACCTCTAACACTGACTTTGATGACTTTCTCAGTGGGGAAATCCCTATATTTTCTACGGGTATTCATTCAATTTCATCCATTGGTCACCATCACTAAATAATGGAGCACACTATGATAGCTCATAATCATCATGAGTATTTATCCAAAAAATTAATATAGGGAATTATTAAAATTATCATGTTTACATAACATATATTTCCCATGTTTTCAACTAAACATCCTCTTATACCACCGGTAACAACCCCAACTCCATTAGCCCAAAGTCAATTGCTATTTTATTTGAATAGACTAAATAAAATATCACATCACTATGTATAGAAAAGTTTTGTAGTATTTAAGAACTAATTAGATAAAAAATTCCATTATTACATTACCAATTAAATATAGAATATAAAAAATGATACATACATCTTCCTTGAAAATTATTAAAAGATTTCGTCTTCATGACCAGCTGAATGGAAAAAATTAAAGGGTGAGATAAAATTCATAGTAACAGTTACACGAATCAATAATAAGTAAAGAAAATTCAACAATTCATAATTATTACGAAATGGTATATAACTGAAAAACACAAGTCCTCAAGATACTTATGATCAAAATTCATATATAGATTTTTTCATAGTGAAAATCTCATGAAAGTAATAACTTAATAATGAATGAGGAAAAATGCTAATTATTAGAAATCTTGTCACTTTTACATAAATTGTTATACCGTCAAGAAGTTTTGATTATGTGGGTATAATCCCTTCTTTTTATTCCAAGAAACAAACATTAAGGGTCTATCACCAACTATTTTGACTCGTGAGACTTATCGAAGCATCGAGGGTATACCAATAATCGGACACCACCCATCACTACAATTCAAAATCATTCATTATATATAGATATAATTCATGAACAATTTGACTTATTAAAATAATCATATTTAGTATAATATACATATTTATAAATTTTTTTCTAGTTAAAATAAATTTAAATTTAAAAATCATATGTAAAAATGGTATACAGTATAGGCAATAATCATATCCATCATATTACACATATATATATTTAAGAGAAATGCAATCTAAAATTAATGAATACCAAGTATAGGTACAATATACAACACATAATAATCCTTTGGGGACTAATACAAGGTAAGTATCAATGAAATATAGATTGGGACGAAGTCCCTTACCTGAATTTGTGCTAAATTTTGTTGTGTTTGTGCTTCCTGGATAATAAAATTACGTTTAAAAAAATTATAATTTAAAGATAAATTATAGTAATATATAAAAATACTTATAAATTATAATCTTTGTATTCAATTTATTAATTTTATATATAATTGATACTCTCCATACATGAAGCATTTTATAATAATTTTCTTAGAAATGTCTTCAAAGGTGGTTAAACAACCATTAATTAGATGTTTTTAAAGGTACGCGAAAAGGGAGTTTGAAATTTATATATGTCATTTATATGACACTTGTAGTAGGTTAAAATCATTAATACCATGTTAAATTACTGAATATATAATTTTATAGTATATGGTTTTGAATGGAATTGGGAAAAATAATAAGGAGAAGAAGAAAAGAGGGTAGAGTTATTGGAGACTTACTCTTTCCTTGGGGTGGCTGGTCTTGTATGACACTATATCACATTTAATTTTTTGGGTTTGATTATTTCGTTACATACATATAGATTATATTATTATTAAGAGAGAATACTAGGGAATATTTATTTTGGAATGGGTGGGATGATTTTTTTTCTCAGGGAAGCGAAAGGGGTTATTTATACATGTGGATAGGGGTGTTTTTAGAAAAAAAAACTATAATATTATATCACTTTTGACACATGTAATAGTGATTTATTTACAATATGAATCATATATTAATATTATATAATGATTTTATGGATTTAAAACACCTTTATAATTCTAATTCATTAATTTATTAAATAGGAATGTGGAAAGAACATCAAATAGTTATTTATCGAACCACTATTTTTACATTAGGTTTTGGAAATATATTTTTTAGGTGTGGAGATTGAGTTTATTTTATTTTAATGAATAATATTTCAAATTAAATACATAATAGGAGAACATTAAATTCTAGAAATAATTATGTAACAAAAATATCATTAATGATGTAATTTAAGTCACACTGGTTACATGAAAACTGTATTTTTATTATTTATCATAAAAATGAGGTATTCCAGAAAATTACTAAAAAATAACCATTGTATAATTTAGAAATTATGATTTCAAAAATGGATTCAATTTGATTAATTTTTTTTCAAAATTTGAGAAATAATTTTTTTAATAAAAATAATTTTTTTTTTGAAAATTACTTATTTTATAATTATGACTGATTTTTTAATCTTTGAAAATTTAATTATGGTAAAAGTATCATAAAATTGCAATAAAAGTATATATTAATATATGTATATATGTTATAAAAATAATCTCTATTTTAAATCGTTAGGATAAATATAAAATTATAAATAAACATTAAAGCTTAAGAAAAATACTAACACTTAATTAATCATTTTAAAAACATCTAATTAATTATTCAATGATATAAATATATCTTATTTTCATTTAAAGGATACCTAAATTTGATTTATAAATTCATAGGTGAGGTTTTTATTCTAATATTCATATTACTAGTCTAAATAGTCATATTAATATTCCAATTATCATGTTAATATTTAATACCATATCATAATTTTTTTGTACTTAGTATTCAATGAAAGATAAGCTATAGAGGCAATTGTATTTATTTAAAAAGATACATAACATAAATCCAATGGTGTTATATTAAAACTCATCCATTTTTATTGAAAAAATGGACTTTATCTACAAGACTTCTTTATAAGGTCCCTTGGTTCTTTATGAATTGACTAAAGAAACGTCTCATATCCATGCAATTAAATCAGTTCACATTAACAAAGTCTCTCCCACCATTTCACTTATGATCCTAATAGATAGTTACTTATATTTAAACTATACACACTATTTCTTTATTAAATCCTAGGGGGTTTCTTACAATATTAAAAACATATATGGAACTCTACACTTCCCTTCATTTCAAATTTAGTGATGTTTCCATAAATATATAATCAATCCACTTCTTCTCATGATTCCCCTTTAAAATGAATGATATATAATACCCAGTCTTAATATCTAAAGAACCTATTATTATTTCTTCAAGGATTATTTTTTTAAAAATTACAAATGATTTTTGAGGAAGTTGATTAAAACTAGAAAAGAGGTGATAATTCTTACTCACGAGGTTATGTAATAATCAGAAACATATGTTCTTAACCTTATGAAATTATCATAATACTCCACCACGATATATTCTTTATATTGGAACAATATCTAAAAATAACTTTCAATCTTAACCCATTGATCATGAAAAAACATTTTCTTCAAATAATAACCTTAAATATACTTCATTCCTTGTTTTTTTCTCCTCCTAAATACTCTGAATTAGGGACAACCGTGGGTTAGAATCTTGTAATAAATTATATTAATCCATGAATACTTTTTCTTTCTTAGTACACAATAATTCTATATAGATCTCCTCTATATATTTTCTCAATTTCTATACCACCATTGGATTAGTATATCCACAAAATTATATTTTTTCCCTAAAAAAATGATCTAAATAAATTTTTCATTATTAAGGGTAAACATGTTGTTATATTTTGGAAATGTTATTAGTCATACCACAAGATAATTTCCATAGAATAATAATAATTTAATTAACACTAATATTAACTACATTCTCCTAATTATTTATTTAAATCACACATTTTTGTTAGAATTTAGATTTATTTTAAATAATTTTCGTAAGAATATAAATTTTTCAACTGGAATATATTAATTAGAAATTTATTAAACTAATAATGTTTGAAACATATATTATATATCATTATTTACAAAATATTTTTTTATAAAAAATATATATAATAACTACCAAACTAATTATAGGGTTATATTTAAAAATTATGAAAATAAAATCTAATTTCTCTACCTATGTTCATTTATATATTCTTACAGAGGATACTACTAGACTCTTCTCTAAAACCAATTATAAATCCAATGACATCAATAACTAAAAGATAGTGGGTTATTTATAACATGGTAATTAAATTATATGATATTAAAAAAACCATACAATGGTTATATAGTTCATAATGTACAAGATGCAAACACATTACAATACCACATGACACATTAAATCATTTTTGTAGAAATATTTATTTCTTAATGATAACCATTATATTGATCATACATTTTATTCATCTTCATTACCTTGGGAAATATAAAACATATGGGAAGGGTGAGATAGAATTATTATTAAAGGACTTCATACAAGTGAATCTATTAAAACAAAAAAAATGGAATATTTAATACAACTGAAATAGATAAAGAGATGATGTTATATCTAAAAATATAAAAGAATAACGTAATATATAGATGAAAAATAAAATAAAATTAACAATTCAATAATTTTAAATGATATCAAAATTATAGGAATGAAGGGAATGTATAATTTTTTGCATTCATAAAAAAATCATTGAGGTGTTATTCCAGGACATGATGCATAATGAAAAATGATAGTTGTAGCATCTTTCTCTAGTTGACAATCACCAAGTCCCTAAGATGGTGGTCCAAATGACCACATGTGTGGCTCCCTAAATACTAGAGAATACCTACTAGAAGCAAGGGTCTAGGGTATATCTGGGGGGAGACTATTCCTTCATAGATCAAAGAACAGTGAAATAGTATTATAGTTATAAGAAACGACATTGAAAATAATCCAAAATAAATATCATAATAATAATAATAATACATTGAATCCAAATTAATAATAAAAAATATGTATAATAAAATATTATGTATGACGATCATGTCATGGGAATGTAACTATTCAAATAATGGACTTATAGGGGAAGGGGATACAAATTATATAAAACATGCTCTCAAAATTTTAAAAAAATCAAATACTTCTAATACAATATTACCGATCAATGTCATGGCCCTCAACATCGATATTAATCCTAAATATGAGAGTTAATAAAGGATTGTAAAATATTTTCTTCCCTTTGTCTATACCTGCAACCATAATATGTACTCGGGTATCGAAGGTGCATGGGGAGGGTGTGAGATACAATCTCATTAATCTAGAACCAATTATTTATAGGCCTTTCTATTTCCTAAAAAAATAAAAAAGCTAAGTAGTGTACCATAATTAATTAAATGCAACGAATAATTTAAATAAGTTAATGCCTTAGATTGTGTCTATTCAGAAACCTTCCAAACTACCTTCTTCGGTCTAAGCAGGTGAGTTTGAACCAAAAAGTATATTAATAGAAAATTGGGTGAGGTAATAAGTGAGAATGTGGGACTATCCCCAATTTTGGGATTGGGCATGAAGGACATGTCCCTCTACTTTCCATATGAAGACATCTTTGGTAATTTTGAGAACATTCCATTTCATTTCTATAAATCAGTTTGAAAAATATTTTTTAAAATGTTGCAGGACACCCTGATCTAATCCATGGAAGTCTATTATGAATTTCAAGTACAGTTTAAGGGTATCATTATATAACCAATACCATGGATTCCATACATAGTGACCCAGGTAAGAAGTCCCATGTGTGAATCCAATTATGGATTGAAAAACATGAAACACTAGACAATGTATGAGTTTTTATAAAGTATAACATGTAGGGGCATGAGTCTCTATCGATGAATGGTATAACTAATCATTACATAAAACCCATACAAGGGTTCTCCTCTAGGGAATTGTTGTCACTTTTATGGAGGTAGAAATAGATAATTCATGGCGATCCCATCTCAGGAAACACTAAAATCACCTTAGAGTGTTTACTAATCATTAAAAAATCTAAAATGAAGGAACGATATTCTGTCCAAGGGGTCCTCATGTCAGAACCCCTAGTATCACCATCATCTATGTGATTAAATGACTGAAGATAAATTTTATTAATTACAATTTAAATTAAAAAACATAATATTTTAATTATTGCATTTTTATTGTGATAAAAATAAATGCCAACACATGTCATTAGGTGAATTCTCTATGACATAGGACATATAGTATTCTACCAAATATCATGTCCAAAATATTTTATTCAATTAAATAAATCAATTGAAGATATTGATTATAAAGAAAAACCCTCAAGGGTAATTTAAAAATCTATGGCATAAATTCAACTTCATCTTTTAGGTAAGGCACACCCATGGGGGTGTAAATGGATAAGGAGTTGCACCTTAGTGGAGATTCACTGGTAGTTTGGAACACAATAAATGTGAAAACCCAATTTGGATAAATTGATTGTTGTTTTGGGGGAAATATCAAAATTTCTAGTCAAGAAGAACAACGAGAAAAAATTATTTATCACAACTAAATGAATTGAAAGAGAATAGACCACCTACCTTAGTCAATTATAGATTCCCTCATTCGTGGTCAAACATTGATTCGAGTTAGGTTGGAAAAAATTAGAGAAACCACAAAATTTTATAAAAATGTGGGAAATGAGATTTCACCCAATGAATAAAATAGATAGTATGTATAACTTGAAATATATTGGAGAGAATTTAAAATTGTACCTCAAGCTTCCCGTTGGATTTGACGGATAATGAATCAGAAATCGAACGTGGGAGTTTCTAGAATCCATTTTTGGAGAAGAGAAATGGGTTTCTACAATATGAAAAAGGAGAAACTTTTGTAGAAATATCAGGGAAGTAAGAATATTTGGTTTAAACCATTAAAGAGGGGGTAATTAAACCCCCCCCCCCCCAAACCATTGTGCACAGTTTAGCTGCATGGTTGGCCAATCATGCACCAACCATGAACAATCCACTGCTACATTGGGGAACATCAGATGGTTAGAAGCCTAGTTTGACTAACAGTAAAAAATCATGAAAATGTTATTTGTCCCAAACCTCTACAACCTCCCATGGTTGTGAACCTGGGGCTGCACGGTTGCAGAAAAGTCTTGCAGCCCCAAGGTTCCCACTGTATGCATCCACACCATTTTAGAGAAATCATGAAGGCTGGGATACAAGGTATTATTTAACTATGTATTCCAGTATTCCAATTCCCATATTAGGGCTCCATGCATGGAATGAACCCTGAACACACCCGATCCATCTTTGACATGATTATGCATCATAATTAGGAACGTTTTAAGGAATTAAAACAAAATTTTAATAGTCGGTACCTTAGATAAAATTTAGGAAGTTACAACCTCCTCTCTTTAATAAAACCAATCTCCGAGTTATTCTTATGGTTGTATTATAATGAAAAATGAGAATAGTTCTATCCATTTGGCATGTACATAATCTTTGTACTTCCAAGTCTCATCTTCTACTCATCTGTGATTCCATATCACTATGACTGGAGGAACTGAACTGCATCAGAGAACCTTCATACTTTGATCAATGATATGTATCAGATGCTCCTCAATAGGTGCATCTTTCTCCAACTCGATATCTATAGGTTCAAATGAATTATATTTTTTTGGATGATACATTTGACACTAAGATATGTGGAAGGCATCGTTCATGTTACGATACCTCTGAGGTAACTATAACAGATGGGCTACCATCCTAACTTGCTCCACTATCTTGAAAGGATTGAAATATCATGGGGATAACATTACATGACTATGAATTCATCTATGACCTAACCTAAGAGATACATGTAGATAGACCCTATGTCCAACCTCGAACTCCAAAGGTCTGTAGTGATGATTAATATAAGACTTATTGATAGACTGAGTGATATCCATATGCATTGTCATTAGCTAGACATTCTCTAAAGTATCTCGAACGATATGATGATCCCATAGTTCTCCCATATACCTTAAGGCAGCATTGATTAGAACGACACAGTCTTCCATAAAAGGCCTTATACAAATCCATTTGGATCATTTCCTAAAAATTGTTGCTGTAGGAAAACTCAACTATAGGGATATAATATTCCCAAAACCATTAAAATCCATGATACATGCCGGAAGAATACACTCCAACACTAGTATCATCTTCATAGAATGACTATAATTTTTAGGGTGATATACAGTACTCAAGATAATATATGAACCAGGTTCTTTTTTCAACCCTTTCCAAGACCATTAATTTAGTTGGGCATCCTCTCTAATGATCTAGAATGGGGTATACCATGTAGTCCCATTATCTCCTGGATATATGGCCTTCCAAACTCATCATGAAATACAGACTCCCATATTGGCATGAAGTTCTCTACTTTAGTCAAAAAACTGGGGATCACTCATACTACATCGCTTCCTCGAGGGGATCTTAGTAATCCTATGACTAAATTCATCATGAAATCATTATATTTCCACTCAGTAATGAAGAGAGGCTATAAAATTCCAGTAGGTTGTTGGTCCTCTTCCTTCACCTACTAACAGGTGGAGCATTGAGTGATAAATCCTACTATGTACATCTTCATACCTATCCACAAATACTGATGATCCATATCTCTATACATCTATGTAAGCCTATGATAAACTACCTAGAAAAAGGCATGTGACTCCCTCATCATCCCTTCTCATATATTGGAAGGCTCCCACAAATGACAATATAGGAGTATGGTTTTGCTACCTCCCAAAACCAAAACTATAGGTTGGTTCTCATGTGAAACTCTACCACAAAATGAGGCCCTTGGAATCATAAAACCGGTGTATCCAAACCCACTCCATAAGGGGGGATGTCACTACAAGATCTAAAAAGATAGAATTTCTTTGAAATTATTGAATATCTCGATGGATCATCAATAATGTTGCCATTAATTGTCACTCACTATTATCCACCATGATGGATTTCTTTTCAGTCTTCTAGATCAAGGAGTCATCAATGCAATTTCCCTTTCTAGGCTTCTATGGAAGCACAATGTTGAACGATTAATGATTTTCCACCCACCTACACTACCTCAAAATTAAGCCTCATTGTGTGGATATGTATTTGAGACTATAATAGTCTATATGACAATGATAAGATCACCCAAACATATTTTCTCCAAAAAATTTCAGATGAAGCTTGACTGGTAGCTCAACATCACGCATAGGGTAATTATGCTCATGAGGCCTCAGCTAGCAGGACCAATAATCTTCAACTTAATCACCTAGCATCAGAACCACACCTAGCCCAATTCATGAAGCTTCACAAAAATACAATATATTCTTCCCATATCATGAAGAATTAAAATCAGTGATGAAGTGAGTCTAACCTTTAATTTCATGAAAACTATCCCACAATCTTCTATCCTGTCAAATTTCACATTTTTCATGGTCAATCGTACAAGCATAACTTCATGGGGTGTGAATTCTCGGATGAGTCTTGTATAATTAACAACATGACCTAAGAAGCTATGTATATAAAATATTTTCATGGTATGGGCACACACAAAAACTATCCTCACCTTCATTGGGAAAAATGATACAGCAGCTTCATATATGATATGACCCAAAAAGTGAACCTTATAGATCCAAAAGTTTTATTTACTAATATTTTCGTATAGTTGGTGCTCCCTTTGTGTGTTAAAAATGATCTCATGATGATTGGAATGGTCTTATATGGTGCATTAATACACAAATATATCATCTTTGGATACTACCACAAAAGAATCAATATACATGTGAAAACTAAGATTCATCACATCCATGATGATTGTTGGCATGTTCGTTAGGTCAAATGACAAAACCAAGTACTCATAAAATCCATATATGCTCTTGAACATTGTGCATGGTATGTATGATGGTCTCACATATACATGATGATATATTGACCTCAATCAAATCTTAGAGAAAACAGTAACTCTTCATAGATGGTCGAAGAGATCGTCTATTTTACGTATTGGATACAGGTTCTTCACCATGACCCAGTTCAATCAGCAGTAATCCACAAACAGTCTATGTGTACCATCCACCTTCTTGGAGAAAAGGAAAAGTGAACCCCATGGTGATGTAATGGGTTAGAGGAAGGAAATAGACAAATAATGGATACCTGGATGTCTGCCCAAACCATACCCTGTTTTAGTCCAGCCTGAGTCAGTACGTCTCATCATTGCTTGGTGGAGTCACGTAGAAGGTAGGTGATGAGACTTACCCTCAAATTTGGAGGTGTCTTGATATATCCAATTATTTAATTCACAGACTCTAGATAAGACTCTACATCCTTAGGCCCTCCATCACCCAAAAAGGCAAGAGGATGACACTACTATAACTCATGGGTCAATTTTTCCATTTATTGGACATGCCAAGGAACACCATGAACTCATTACCTAAAAGAAAGAAGGCTATCCTAGAACTAGTCATCTGAACTCAGTGTAATATCTATAGAAGGTTGTCTAGGTTTCACTACAGGAGGTATCACATGTGTCTCAAGGAGAACCACCACTTTAGTATTCTCAATTCGACATTCATGGTGTTCAACATGAGGTCATCGTGATGACATATCTCTAAAAATTCCATGCTCTTTCCTTATAATTGTTTTTGAATAGCTAGGAAAAGTGGTGAATAAGACATGTATAAGGCCATCCGAATAAGGAAACTCACCTCTATGACTACTCTTGGAGTAAATTCTGGGTGATAATAATAATCAATATAATGATCAAGGATACACCTCCTAAAGACCAATACTATGTTTGGGTCAAGATGAGGTCCCACATTCCTCATATAATAGGAAAAAATTTAATTTTAAGGATCCCATTCATTTTAATTTATTTGGTTATTCATTGTTACCTAATTATTTATCAACAACATGATCTAGTTGATTGTGTCACTAATTCCCACTCATAAGGGCTCATACAACATAAAAATTGAAATTGGTGTGAAAACTATCCACATCATGAACATTACACATAAAAAGGGAGTAATAGTCCATAGTTGTGGTCTGATCATATGAGTACATTTGGTACTAACCAATCAAACAAAATTGTGTAGAATTATTGGTCAATTTTACCAATTTTTCTATAATAGCTAATAAATACACACTGCAAGACATAATTAACAAATAACATACAATAATCACATGGGAAACACACAATGCTTAAATAAAGATAATATGGAATAATAGAATAATGCATGGAAGTTTTAAGTCCTATTGTTCCTTGTATGATGTTTAGTTGTAATGTTCCCTAGTATCATTAGACTGATGCTGAACAACCCTCTTAAATAATTTCAAAATCAAATAACAATATAAAGAATGTGATTCACCCAATGGTGAGATCCATTAAATTGTAATATTTTAAGTAATAATTGCATTTATCCATCCCGTGTAATTTGGAAATTCACCCATACATGAGGTAGATACTTCAAAGAATAGGCTCATAACCAAATTACATTATCCTAGTCTCTTATCTAAAACCAAAAAATAAGAAAAAAATGAAATTAACCTTTGATTCCACATTGTAGAATCCCTCCTTATGTAAAACTCATCAGTTCCCTGAGATGGTGGGTAAAAACACCTCAACCGAGCCTCCTCGAATGCCAAAGTCTTCTGACTCGCATAGACATCCTAGGGTGTGTCCATGGGAAACTATTCCATCATTGATCAGAGTACAAAAAAAGTATAATAAGTATACATAATAGTAGAAACAATAATCGAAAATAGATATGAGTTGAATAATAATGAGAAGGCATTATATAAAAAATTTTAAGAAGTAGAATCTATATTATAGATTACTCTATATAGTGATCATGTCATGGGAATGTAACTATACAAAAATGAGAATTCTTGGGTAGGGGATACAAATCATATAAATCAAGCTATCAAAATATATAAAAAGTAAAATCTGACAAAGATTATCATCTCGAGTATAGGCTATGTAATCTACCCCGATCTCCATCAAAAAGATAAAAGTCAATCATGCATTGGAAATTGGATGCTTCCCTTTATTGATAGGTGAGACCATAAATTCTACTCGGGTACTGAAGGCCCCTGATCAAGGTGTGAGATATAATCTCACTAGGCGGGCACCCAGAGTTTCTAGTCCTTCAATTTTTTTTTCAAAATAAAAAAACTAAGAAGTATGTAATAATTAATTAAATATAATTCAGAATTTAAATATGTAAATGCCTTTTAATGGGTTCCATTAGAACACCCACACAACTACATTCTTTAACTTAAGTTGGTGAGTCTAATAAAAAGGATCTTGAAATTTTAAATTAGGTGAGGCAATAAGTGAGAAGGTAGACTATCCCCAATCATATGATTAGTCTTGTAGGACAGACCCCTACATTTTCCATGATAAGAGATATTTTTTCAATTTGAGATCATTCAATTACATTTATTTAAATCAATTTTAAATCAGCTTTGTTAAATATAGAGAGACACCCTGAGCCCCTCCATGGAAATCCATAGGGACTTTAAAAGTATTTCTCTAGGGGATCATCAAATAAAAAATTCTAATGAGTCTTTATATGATGACCCAATGATTATGTCCCATATGTCACACTAATCATAGATAAAGAAATTTAAATCCCAAGATAGCCTCTTTATTTGTATCTAGCACCACAATTTGGGACCTCAATCTCTGTAAATAAATAATACAACCAATTGTTCCATCAATCCCATCTAAGGGGTCTCCCCTAGGGAATTTGTGTAACTCATCTAGAGGTAAAAACATAAAAATCATGGTGATCCCATTTCAATCATAGTTGATATTTCCCCCAACGGGTTTACAAACCATCAATAAATCTCACAAGAAGGAACGAGAGTATGTCCAAGTGATTCTAAAGTAAAATCCCCATGTTTCACCCTTGACAGTAAGATAAAATAATTAAAATTAAATTTCATTTATAATAATTTCTAATAACCAACCCTTACATATTAATTCATCCATTTGTATAGTGATAAGTGTAATGCCCAAGTCATGTCATCGTGTGAATTTTCAATGGCATTGGATATAAGTTATGACACCAAAACCCATTTATAAAATAATTTATTCAATTAAATTAATCTAATCAAGTTATTAATTATCATGAAAAACCATCAAGGGTAATTTAACAAGCTAAAGAACAAATGGAAATTAATATTTTAAGAAAAATAACACACATGGGGGTGGAAATTGTCAAGTAAATCAACCTTTGTGGTGATTCTCAACGAGTTGGGAACAAAATACACATGAAAAACCAATTGGTGTAAATTAATTAATGTATTGGAGGCATCCCCATAATTGACCAAAGAGTGAAATAATGGAAAAAATTATATAACGTAAAACAATGATTGGAAATATCCTAGAACACCAACCTTATCCTTGTATATATTCCCTCATCTAGTGTCAAAATTTGATTTGAGCAATGTTGGAAGATATCGATGAAACTATGAAATTATCTAAAATTGTGGAAAATGACCTTTCACCAAAATATCACTATAGATGGGATAAAGTAAATGAAATAGATTTTAGGTGTTTTGATATTGCACCTCTAGATTCCCATTGGATTTTATGGAGAAAAAAAAACAGATATCAGATGGAGGAGTTGCTTGAATTCTATGGTTTAGAGGATAAATTAGTTTTTAAGGGTGAAACATGTGATGATACAAGAAAAAATAATGTTAAATGAAGAATAAGTGTTTTAATTCATTAAATATGGTAAAATTATTAATTTCACCCCCAAAAAACAATGTGCAGGGTTTGGACACACATTTGGTCAACCCTGCGGTAATAATACACCATCCAGTACCACTAAGGGGCATGCCCAATGGTTAGGAACATGGTATGACTAACCATGTGAAAATTGTGAAAAATAACCAAGTACCACACCTTTAAAACCTAGCATGGTAGTTTTTTGGGTGTCTCACAGGTTTAGAAAAACTATTGGGCCCTTAGTTTCCCATTGTCTGTAATGGAATGGTTTCAATGAAACCATGCGAGCTAGGCTAAAAAGTTTTCTCTAAAAGTGAGCCCCGGTTTGTCTTTTCCCATATCTTGGATCCGGACTCTAAATGAGCTCTGGATGCACTTGATCTCTCCATAACATGCTTAGTAATAATAATTAAAATCATTATAATGAATTAAAATAAAAAAAATAATGATCCATATGTTAGATAATATTTGGGATGTTACAATAGTCTCACTCACACAAAATGTGTAAGGATGTCCTCACCTTCTGATCATAGTTGTACCGTGAGACATAATTCTACACAGTGGGGATATATAATTTCTTTCTACACCCATAACATAAATATTTAATTCATTTCACTATATACTAAAATATTTTTTTGAAATTCATTACAAAACATTTATGAATGAAAAAAATAAAAATACTTAAGAATCTTTCTAAAAAATTAATTTCATATTAGATTATATTGTATTGAAATAAATGATTATGTGGACTACTAAATATATTTATCAATAAATATCAATTAATAAAGATGTCACGATGAATTATCTTGATATTTTTTTACAATAATTATGGATTCTCAATGTTAAAATAAGTACCCCAATATTGTTAAGAATATGTTAATATAGCTATCAGGTACTTATGATGATTAAGATTATCAATGGGTCTAGTCCATAAAATTCATATACCAATAATAGCATGTGACCAAAAAAAATTAAAGATAAAAATAATCTAAAAATTAAATTTATGTGATCATTTATTATTTATATACATTATGAAAATGAAATTTCAATTTGAAGAATCCTCCTGGTCCGTATATATTGATTGACAACCTAATATTGATACAAAATCGTGTTTAACCCACAAAATACCTTATAGTGCCTCCATAATATACATATCAATCATAATTATTTAAAATATATCAAATAAGTTTAATAAATTATACATAATACACACATACATGGAATAAAATTAAATTTATGATCACATGATGATTTTAAATTTTAGGCCACTTAAAATATCGTGGCATCACAACATCTATTAATTATAGTATAATATAGATCAAAAGGGGTATCTAATGAATTGGATTTCATAATCATAGTACATAAAATGATTTTAAAAAATTATGGGAATAATAACATGAATATACTAATATAATCTACAATGGAAATTAAAATAGGAATTAAAAATTGAGTGGAAAGGGACCCTTGAATAGGATGTTAACTACCAAAGAAAAGGAACTTAATGATATTAAATGAATAAACACTCACATTAAATACATTATAGGGTTGATGCAATACTATAAAAATAAGAATATTATCATTTTTAATGATATTTAAAAATTTATTACTATAAAAGAATAATAATTAGAAATGAAGTGAGAAAAATTATAATCGTTACCCCTATTGATGCATATTATATAGTACAAACATTAAACAGACCAAATCCTCAAGATTTTAGAGTTATATATAAAATGAAATAAATGATTTTGATTAGAAATAGAGTTTAAAATTAGATTAAGGAGAATAGTAAATGAGGATGGGAATTTATTGGGGCGGTGAGTGGAATCCAATGGAATAAAGTATGAAATATTTTATTTTTTTCATTATCTCAAGTAATATGCTACTCCACATAGTGACATGTTACCTATATTAATGATCCAATATAGGTTTTATTTCAAAAATTAGTCATATGGTTCTAATATGAGTCTCCTTAGTAATTCTTATATGTTTATGACTTCATATTTATTAATTCCACCTTTTAATCATATTTTACTATCATTACCAACAATTACCAAATTTCATTCCCTACAGAATTTTGAGCTCACCGTTTAAAATATTCAATTTAATCAATCAAATTAATTAAACGACAATATATATTTTAAAATTTAAATAAGGATGATGCATTTAATAAAAATGTGGTACTTAATTAATCACTATTTTATTATTAATGAATTACACATTTATACTATTAAACCATATATACATAACCCCTTATTATATCAAAACAAACCTTAAGGTTAATGTATGGAATGTGGTTAATTTTATGTAGTGGTTCATCCAACATTGATTATGTAGTTATTTCCACTAACATGAACTTCTATTATGGAAAATTCCAATCAATCCTAAATTGTTGAAGATCTATTTGGGCCTTGTTATGAAAAAATAACAATGATATAACCCCTTACCATGAATTGATAAATCTAATTTAATTAGGATAATATTATTTCTTAAATACATGGTTAATTCCTTCTGTACCAATTACTTCTTATCTTTTCTCATAATATATACTAATTCAGATAGTTACATTATAATAGTTATATCGCACATAGTCACAACTCTTGATGGTAATATTATTTATATATTTACTCTTAATTCTAAAAAATGAATTCATTCCAACCTAAAAAATTAATAAGTATAATTTGTAATTATTTTGATAATTTGATAGCATGGCTTGTGTTATTTCTATTTTTTATTGTACTTATTGTAGTCATAAGGTTAATAGGAAAGTACGAGCTAAGATGCATCTTCATTGTAATAACATTATTAATTTTTCATATATTATAATCTTTGTTATAAGATTCATAGTAAATAAATTTCAAGAAATTTGGTTAATCCTTATGTAATAAATTTTTTAAATTTATTACTATAAATTATCATATATTTATGATCTACCAAAAAAACATTATAGTGATATCCTTGTTTTTATATACTCATATAATCCATGCTTATTGATGAAATAAAAAATTATTGTTGTTGTTATCTCTTTTAGTTCATGAAATTCCTTAATAAAAGTACATGAACCAGTTAAATGAGAATTATAAAACTATTTGGGTCTATTATCGTTAGACGTATTTATTTTTATTCTATAGAAAATCACTATTGAAAGGCTGATATCAATCCCCAATCCTCTATGTCCACTTTTGCATCATGATATATTTTTATAATTATTTTTAAAAAAATTTATGAAATAGTGATAATAATTATAATATATACATGCATCTCGATAAACATTTCCATAAAATACTTATATTATGGTTATATCATATATTATCACATCATCTTCAAAAAATGAAGTGGTGCATTGAAGGAATTTAATTTTTTATTCATTTTTAATCAATATTTATCTCCTCTCAAACAAATTCTGGATGCAAATAATTTAATATTATTTAATTAATTTTTTTTCCATCTCTTAAATGTAATCCTCAATTCAACTAGTTTCATTAATTCCAGGATCAAATATAAATTCCTTTACACATGGAAACCTCCCAAACGTATACTCTTCACATTATTATTTGGTATTTATTGGTGGTTCTCAATTATTTCTCTTGATACATTCTAATAACATATATCCTTTAGGATTTTTTATGGTCCAAATAGAATCCAGACACTTTTTCAGGAAAATATGAGGATTTTGTTTATTTTTTTAAATACATATAATCAAATTCTCTTTATATTTAATTTATTTTGTGACCAATTATCTAGAAGATATTATTTATTATTTTGGGTGTTGTAGAAATTATAGTTATGATTTATTGGAAAGAGTTGTCAGAATTCTGATTATTTAATACTGAGAAAATACCATTATTTTCACTGTTAAAGTTCTGATATATCTTTATTATGGCTCATGTTTTTCCCACTATCATATTTATACCATCCCAAAACTTTATTATCCATTATTTTATAATTATATTATTTCAAAAAATATTTAAGAGTTCAATTATATCCAATAAATTTTCATCTATCGGTTTGTTATCCTCCCATATGGAATACCAATATTATAAATGTTATCAACCTCCACATATTTTACCAAAATATATTATTTTTCAGGAAATATTCTAGTAGTCCAATACATAAAAATGGTTTTAATTATACTAGAAATTTTATCCACTTTTTTATAAAGATTCATAGTCTCTTATATAATTAATTCGTCTCTTTAGTATCACTCCTTGTAACATTCCAGGAATTTAGTATATATATATATATATTGATTTAAATAATTCTACATGTCATATATTTCTTCCCATGCACTAAACCAAAATAGGAAATACTTTATTAAATTAAAATAATCATTATAAAAATATCATTATGATAATATATAATTTATATATATAAGATATGAAATATTAAAAGTCATTAAATTAGAAAATTAGTATGAAATAATATTAAAAGATATTTTTTAGGAATTTATTTTTTTAAATCAAATAACATCATATCTAGATTTGTTTTCTATTGAATGTTAAATATATATATATATATATATTAGATATAAAATTAGATAGGTTAATGTTATATTTTATTAATGTCTTTTTGATATATTAAATGTATAAATTTAAAAGTAAATGTAATATTATATTGAAATATAATTAGATTAAATGAAGGAAAAATTTTCATTCATCACATATAATTTTTGTGGGAATGTTCCTCTTTTATTTTAATTTATAAATTAATTAAAATTATTAATATTTAGTTAAGACACATTAGTGTTAAATGGTTTAATATAATGAGTTATAAATTTTCCATTGACTATTTGACTTATAATACTTCTAGATGTCATTTGTTTGGATGTGAAATATTACATATATGTCTTACTGTCCTTCCCTCACCCAACACACCTAACATTTTTTGGGACTAAGAGGCTTTTAATTACCATTTGTTTAGTCGAATATAAGAAGAATTTGGTTTGTTGGAAGTTATTTATTTATGATGTTGTCCTTTTCTATCAACATGTTTTTGAATTTTTTTCACACACTAAAATTTTAGGGTTATATATAGGGTCCTATTGTTGAAAGTGATATCATTAGGGGATACTTTTTAGATTCTACATCCATGGTGAAACTATTGGGATTATATCATTGAGTTGATACCACTAGCATGAATCCTTTGGGGATACTATTGGTGAATTTATACCACTAGTTACTACCATTAGGTACTATCTCCAAGTGATATCACTATTATGGTACTATCAGGTTCTACCATGGTTCTATTATTGTTATGTGTTACAATGGGTATGCTAATGTTAGGTGCTACAATTGGGATCAAAACCTCTTAATTTAAAAAAGAGGAAACCTAAATCACATAGTTTTTTATCACTAAAATGAATTTAAATTCAAAAATTGAAAATTAACCTGTTCTATTAAGATTTAAGTATCTTGATATAGAGTATCATGACCCATACAAAATGATTTATCTAAACAATTTAAACAGATGAATAATGTTAGTGAGATTTAGTGCAACAATTTGTTTCACCATAGAAAGGATGGAAATAAAAAATGTTTGTTGTACACATTTTTACACAAATGTAGAAAAATGATATTTGGCTAGATTGAATATGATTATTTATCTATATAAATAGGATTTTTAGGCTAGTTAAATGAAACTTGTAAAATGAATTATAGAATTATTTATACTCTTTTTATGGAATGTTTATCTTGATTGCAAGTAACAAATATAATTTTTTGTTATCCACTTTGGAATATTTTAAAAAAAAATCCTAGAGTTAGGAAAAGATTCAGAATAGTGTTTTTGGGACTGAAGATCCTTAGTGTGTATATATTAAAAATATTAAACATATTATAACACATGAGTGTAGTTTTTCATAAATAATGCAATAACTCCTATATAGTGTCTTAGGTGTAAAACCAGATACATTTAGTAAATATAGAGAGTTTGATTAAGCCTAGGAATGACATAATTCATGTCAATGTTAGGGGAATAGGTAGAGTGATTTCAAGGGTGGATCAAACGAAAAATATTATTTAATTAATTTGATTTTAATTTACTTAAAAAATATAATAGAATCTTCATATAATCTATTATAGCGATTTATCTAGGGTTAGCTAGATAACCCTATAGGGAAGGATAGATAAAGAGGTACTACTCTGGTGGTAGGTGCTATAATGGATGGTTGTAGGATCATGGATTGGGGATTGGAGTACCATAAGGATCATTATCATAAATTGAGTTCTTGGATCACTCCAATGACAATGATGTAGAAATTTTCTTCAAGAGTGATCGTTCTAACCTGAAATAGGGAATTTGATTTTGTGGTTTTGTCCTCATTTAAATATTTAAAATAAAACTAATTAATAACTTGTAAATTAATTAATAGTATGATATTCATTGGTTTGTCCAATGTTTTATTTATCTTCATAGATATAGTAATTTGAGATTTATTTCTTCGATGAATTTGATGATCTAAAAATCCCCCCACCCCTTCATAGGATTGTAATGATGAAGGAAAAATTAACATAAATATTGATAGATTCTAAAATTGTATCTTGTGTATTTCATGCTCTATTATTGAATATTGGGGCTGGTATTTATGTTTTCTGATGATTTGATGATACCCATGAGGATCAGTCATTATGTGTTCCACCATTGGAAAAATGAATTATGGTCACAGGTTCTATGTTGGGTTTTTGAGATACAACATATTATTATGAATGATGATGGTTATCCAATGATATATCGAGTATTGGTGTATTTGAAGGCTATTTTGAGGGAAAATTTCTGGTTGATTTTGAGAAATATGTGGTCATAATCTAGCCACTAGCAATAGAAGTTGTCTGATGCTGGAATGAGCAGTGTGATTTCTAAGTGCCATGTCTTATGGAACCTCAGATGCTGATGGGGATTTTTTCCTATGGATAAAAGCCTAAATTTGACTTTTATCCAACCATAGAGGGTGGTTATCCAAGATCTTAGTGTTATGTCATAATTCCTAGTAGTCCTGATAGTTGCGGTGGAGGTGTGAGTGAAGACACATGAACCAGAGGGAGTTCTTGTGAAATCATGATATATAAAATTTGTAATGTGGATAAATTTAGGCCATATAGTCGACTCTATGTGAATGATTGGTCATTTTCATACCGTTAAATATCCCATGCTTGGTTATGTGCCCACATGTTGTGTGTCCCATAGTGGACTAGCTTGGGGTGTATAGTGAGTACATGCCTAGGATCCCATGTGACTACACATGCCATATAGTTGGCCCACACACCTTGTAAAACCTTGTTAAATAGTTCAAAATTTATAAGGAGTACATGAAATCGAATCCATGAGGCACCACATGACATGTGTGATGGGTTTGGCCTATTGTACTTCTGAAGGTACATGAGCTTGGGATGACTGCACACATTGAGTGCTGACCAGACCCTACATTCCATGTGATTTATATTACACTGTATACATTGAAAAGTTATAATAATCTATCAGGTTATATTGGCATGACTATTGTACATGGGAACAACCATTATACATGGTCTTGACCAAACAGAACACGTTGAGTGCTGATTTGATCTATATACACTGTGTGCATTACTACACATGTCATGTATTTGGGGAAAGGCTTTTCATGTAGTATGGAGATACAAGGGTAGTGATAGAATCTGATAGATACTCTATCTACTCCATGGGACATGACTTGTACTACTCCAATGGAATGTAGTTTCCCATTTTATTACCATAACAGCTTCAGTATTAACTTGGATGAGTCCCATTGGAACATTTTTCTGTTGGTGTATTCCCTTGGTTTATCCCTATGAGGGTAAATTCATGAATCACATAATGAGAATAGGATGAGTGATATCCTCTATGGGATTAGTCTCAAATTTAGTTAGGTATTACTCCATAATTATTTTAGTGTGAACCTATATCATTCATACCTAGGTTATTTAAGGTATATCATTGCCAACTATCAAGGTGTGTGATTTCCATATTAGCATGATTACTCGAGGTGGGTTCAAGTATCCCACATAGGCCCTAGGTATTATCCCTTATTTTTGTATAAAAATTTGTTGTCTTATGGATAGTTGTGGTATAATAGAGTTATTATCTTAAAGGGTCCAAAAAAATTTTCTTGGTTATTCATTTATTCAAGACTTGAGGAGAATGTCATCTAGTATAATTTACATCAATAGTGAAGCATGATAAGTGAGTTTTCTGAAATGATTGTCTCTATTTTTCCTTTAATGTAATCCTAGGCTAGCTGCGAGAACGTGATGTCACCTTGGATATTTTTGTCTACCTTTAATCATATCTAGTTTATTATACTTATGAATCTCTCAATGTCTAATTGACATATATTTGTGATGATGAGATTACGACCCTCTTCATGTTTTGGGTTTAGTAATTTTTGGGTTCCCTATGGGATATTTTTATACTCACACCTACATGGGGATTTCCCACACATGTCATGTATTATGAATAAAATAGGATTTTCAATTTCTACAAATGTGTACAAGGATTTGGATGAGCCTTTTGTACAATATGGGCCTTTGATGGATCAATGAGTTTCTTCTGTGTAGTTTCCTATGTGTTTTTATTATGATAGGGTTTTTTTAGTTTAGTGGGATTGAATTTGGGAATTATTATTTTTTATGTACTCTAATATGGTATAGATGATATGCAAAAATTTTCATTATGGGTTTTTATCATTCTACATTATATTGGGGTATCAATTTGTGTTCATGTGTAAATGTGCTTTAGGATTATTCCTCCAATGTGGGTAATATGCCTACTCTATGATATACATCATCACGTAGCCTAGTGTAGGTAAGATTGGTGTTTCATTCTAGTATTAATTCTAGACATGTTTGCACCGATGGGTCATGTCATGATTAATTTTTATCAAATGAGGCCATATTTGGAAAAGATCTTGGAGTATTTATATCTCTGATGTTTAGATTGGGAACTATGGTAACAATATTAAAGTAACCCAAGTATGGATATCAAGCTAAGGAACTAAGGGATAGTGCTTTGACCAATATATTCATTAACTAGGTCTATTATTACCTAATCATTGAATCTGAACATGTACGAATTAGTTTCATAGAAACATTAATATTTGCATCATCTCCAATGGGTAGTGGTTTTCATGTTATTTTTGATTCATCACCCAAAATATTTTCTATTCACCATGGTGTGTCCTATAACACCCCAATATTTCATGGTATATTTTCATTAATAGATTATCTTTCACGCAACACTTACATGTCTTACGTTACACATAACATTGAGTTTCTAAACAACAAAACATTATTATTATAATTATATATATGATATATTTATAACTTTTCAATTAAATATAGTAATATAAATTTTAATAAACTATTTTTAAGCATTATTTATTATGTTTTCAATTAAATAAAACATATTTATAATGAAATGTATATGTTTCGGTGATATAGTTATATGTTTTGAAATTAAATTTACATAAAGGAACCACTTTTTTATGTCCTTATATAAACACTAATTAATTTAATTTTAGACACTCCTATAAATCAAATTGTGTAAAATAAACCCCATTTTTTAATTTCAAATATCAAAATTATCTTAGGGCGATTTTGGATGTTGTGGTGAAAACATTAAATTTTTATGAATAGTGAAAAACAATACATTATTGTTAAAACCCTACTTTCTTCATTTAAAAAATTATTTTTCACTAAATTGATTTTAAAATCACAATACAAAAATAATAAATACATTGAAAAAATACAGGTCATTAGAATCACATTTATAATAGAATTTGAAATAAAAAATCATTGTACATTTTAACATCTTTTTAATAGCTTTCTAGCCACATTTACAAAATAGCATTAAACGTAATTTTAACACATATCTGTATTCAATTTAGAAAATAAAATATATATGGTAGTAATTGGGGTCAAAGGTGTGGTCTAATAAGATCAAAATAATTTTTTAGGAATATTAACTTTTGAATTTTATTTACCATGGTTAAAAGTAAATAAGTAAAATAAAGGAAAAACTAATATTATAATAATATAAAATTACACTAAAACTTTTAATAACTTCATTGGATAAGTATATTTAGAACCAAAGCAATGTTAGGTCGAAATTATGATCCATATATGACACTTTTTTAAGATTAATAAATTCATTGCATTTTAATTAAAGAAGATTCAAAAGTGTTATATTCAAATTTTGATAACTAAATTATTTTTAATATAGGGTTTTACATAATATAAACTATAGTATAAATACTAATTATAATGAAAAAAAATTCTACATCATGATAATTTATTTATAATTTTTAGACATTAAATAATCAGATGAAATGTTGACATAATGATGATGTAGTAATTGTTTAATTTGTTGAGATATGATATAAATGGTACTAAAATTTTTAACATAAATATAGTCTGACTTAATTAATGTTAGTAAATAATTTTTTATATAACTTAGACATTTCTGTGACATATTGTTTTGTATTTTATTGATGTTATCTGATTATTTTGACATTTTTAAAAATGAAAATATTTAATAGTAACAAAATTGATATAAATGATATTTTAATATAAATACGTTTTTATTATATGATATAAACATCATAAAAATTTAAATTTTGGCCAAATAACCTGGATAATTTCAAATATTTAGTAACTTCAAAACATTGGGTTCTCTTGGACTTTTATAGTAACTATATTAACCCTATAGCTTAAAAATACAAGAAGACGCGGTAAGAGTCAAATTATTTATCTAAAGTTTGTATCTAAAAGATAACCTTAATTTTATTACCTAAAAATGTGTAAAATATATTAGACAAGAATAGTTTGACCCATACTCATATTATACTCTAAAATTCATTTTTTAGCTATTAGAAACCAAAAAACATTTTTTAATAAATTAATATTTCACGATTTTCCTAAAGTGACACTCACCTCTTATAAAAGCGTACTTATAATTATCTTTTATTCACATCAATAAAGACATTTGGATTGGAATAACCCAGACCATTTCCTCTCCAAAAATCCCTAAAATCATCCTATGTTACTTACTTTGGGAATAATGCCAACCTATGGAGTCCTTTTGATCAAATCAAAAGGAGATGCCTAATAAAGAGGTAATTGTTTTACCAATTATTTCAAAGTTATTTTCTTCTTATAATTACACTTCATATGTTGTTTAAATAATAAAATACTAAATTAATAATATAATATATTGTAATATTTTTTTTATTTTTATGGTACAACCATGTTCTTCTTTTTACCCATCCTATAAAAAAAATATCACCATGTGTGCATACGTACGACATACTGTCTCCGCGTCGTGGTGTAAACTATTTTTCTTGAAGACTTAATTCCTATAGGTATAAAGATGAATATAATGTATTAAATAATAAGTATTAAAAAATATTTTTTGGTTCAAATTCATATTTCATACATTTCAATACCATTTAACAATTAATGAAATGATATCATCGCTCATACGTACATACAACTTACTGTCTCCATGACACGATGAGATTTATCTTCCACATTACCATTCAAGAATGATTATAAAAATATATATTATTTATAATTATGAAATATATGAAATAATAATTCTACTATAATATATATATAAATATATTTAAACATATATTTCATTTATTTACTTCCATTCAATACAATAAGAAAAAAGAAATAGTGTTCAAGTGTATGTACGACATACCCTCTCAATGAATGGTGTTATCCATTTCATATATATATATATATATTATATATTTATATTATGAATTTATATGATATATAAATCATTTTATATGTTATGGTTTTATTTCAATCATTATCTATGTAATACGATCAAGAATAATAAATCCAACTCACACAATAAAGAAATCAATTATTACAGAAAATGTTTCTTTATCTTGGAAATTATTAATAAATGGGTTATATAAATCCATAAAAGAACAATATATGATATCATAAATATTATTATGATTATGGTATAAGTTAATAAATTTTTATAGAAAATTATATAGGAGTTTCAAACACATATGGAGAGTATTAGACTTTAGGTAAGGGAATTTCGTCCCCCTTTTAATTTTTTGGGATATAAGTCATGTTCACCTCCTATTTCTTATGTGTGGTTTTTATAAATTCCTTATTGTATTACATATCATGAATAAATTTATCTTCTTGTTATTAAAAGTTTCATTTAATGATATCAGACCTATGATATAAATGTTCAAAGTGGTATGGGACACTTTGAATGTTTAATGAATTAATCCTTTCTCCAATTCACTATTCCTGAATATATATATATATATATATATATATTATTATAAATAACATTTTATAATTATTTTTTATTTCATTCAAATGTTTTCAAAATTAATATTTTTAATGTTTTATTCCAGGGTTAATTTAATAATTTTTTTATTATCTAAGGTTATTTATACCTAAGTATCTACTAGGGCATCATTATCATCCATGTCCATGTCTCATAAAAATGTATTTAAAAATGTTAAAACTATTATTAACTACTATTTAAGAGAATTTATACAAATATTTCACTTTTTATAATTTTTTTAATTAATATTTTGTTTTTTTCCAAATGAAGAGTTTATGACCTTTTTGACAAATTAAAGAAATAATTTTTTTTCAACTTATTGGCGCAAGCAACAATTTTACACCATTATGATGACTTAAAATTTTGAAGCTTCCATTAAAAGAATAGAAATTTATTCTCATAATAAATGTTTTATTTTATAATTTCACTACTTTTAAATGATTTCAATGTAAAAAGGGGAAACACACTCAATGTGTTTTAATAATTTTATTAGATTACAATAATTTATGTCAACATCCATTATTGGATATTGTTATTAATTGAGGTTGATTTATTATGATAAAATCTTCCATATTGTATTAATGACTTTACGATATGGTTGACTATGGATGTGCTATTTTTATACCATTCATGGTTTATGGTTAAACTATTAACATTTTGTATGCTAGTTTTAATATGAATGCTTATGGTATGTTAACCCCTTTCATAAGTGGAATTAATTTGAATTAGTATGTGATGGATGAGTACTTCTATATCCTCTAGATGCATTATTATTTAGCATGATACGAACTAGTGTCTATGGAGAAGTCCTTGCCAAAAATGAATATGATGTCTGGCATTATACATTCTGACATGCATTAGACTTATTCTGTGACAGGTGAGCCCCAATATAGCCTCTCGATGCATCGATAGGTCTCATGGGACATCAATTGTCTTGGCACAAGGTCATGACTGTGTGGTTATGTATGTTCTTGGCATAATCTCTTAACGTTATATTTATGATGTATGGCATTATGGATTTCTTAATTATGAAATTAGTTTATGATATTACATTTGATTTTTCGATTAGTATAATATCCACATGATTTTCTAAAAGGAATTGTTACGTTTATTATTGCAATATTATGATGAATATAATGTTTTAAAAGTCTTGTGTTTTAGTTTTATACCACTCTTTAAAAGATTATTCTTATTTATGATAGCTTATGCTATATTTTTTATCTTTACTAAGCATCTGATTTCACTTATTTCTATTTTTTATTTTCCCGGTATGCCAAGAAGTGTTTTATGACTAATAAGAAGAGTTAAGCTAAGAGAACAGTGGTGTCCCAAAAGATATAACTATGTTTCATTTTATGATTTTAATTATAATGTAACGTTCATATATGCAATCTACATTCTAAGATACCTAAATTGGCTTATCCTTTAGGATATGATTACTTGTAATCATGCTAATGTATTAAAATAATGCAATAGCTTTAGGAATTAGGGTTCAGGGCATTATAGTTGGTATTAGAGGAATTTTAGAAACAACCTTGGAAACTAGATTTTGAAAACCTAGATTAGGGATCATAACCCTAAGACAGACATATCATATAAGTATAGATTAACATCCTAAAATTATGGTAATTTTGAGATTCTATGAGTATTCCTGTCGAATACATCCCTATTGAGATACTATATATTGATGTGGTTCTAGAACATATGTATATAGGAGTAATAACTATGATAGGGTGTTTCGTTCTTGACTCAGGGTAACCTTGTACATGACAATGTACCTTACTGTGCACCTATTTTGACACTATTGGGGATATTCTTAAGACAACTCACATTTTCTTTAGAGAATGCTATGAAGAATTTATGAGTAAATATGTCCCCAATGAAACCATTTTTATGATTATGATACTATATACATATAAATATTAAATTTTTGTTGAAATGTTTTCAGGTTTTCAGATTATACATTATGATATGATCTAACATAGTATATTTCACCATTTTGAAATGGTGACTAGTAGAAGGAATGTGAACCTCACTGATACACGTGATCAAAAGAGTTAGAAGGATCATATATTTCAGAGTTATAAAACAAAATTTTGATGGTAAATAGTCTCACATGAATTCTCTTCATATGAGGAAATACTATCTTATGTTAATAATAATGGTAATGAAATATATGAATCTTATGGATTTGAGGGGAAGTAAGATTAGAAAAGGATGGTGGAGAAAAATATGGATAAAAAGAAGAATGGAATGAAAGATATTCTCACATGTGATAATTTTGGAGAGAATCAATCTGGTAAATGATTGAACGTAATGGGGGTTTTCTATAAGTATGGGGAAAAACAAAACCACGTTCATGATTGCGAGGGTAAGAAAGAAGTTCCCATTGTACAATGCTTAAACTACAAGGATATTTTTAAATGATGGGGATGAAGCCTCAATATTAATATTAATGCAAAGACATATTCTTTAAAATTAGGTTGTGGGGGACCCATTATAAATCTCATAGGCCTGGGGTATAAAATCCCATGTACAAGGCCTGAAAGCCCATTATTTGGCCCATAGGAACCTTTTGTGAATAGTGCTGCTATATTACCCAAGCTGTAGTCGTGTCCTTGCCGCTACTATCCCTATTACATTACCTCCCCCAGTACAGTATCACCACTACTATAGTTGTCTGCTGCTATAGTACTACTACAGTGTCCTGCTACAATTTATCTACAGTACTCAGAAATTTTCCCCTACCTGAATTCGATCCTGGGAATTCCGGTTGCAAAGATGGAGATTTTACCACTTTTGTAAAAGCTTGTTGGCCTTCAATGTCAACGTAATGGGACACTATACAAATAACTATCCCTATAATCGAATGAATATACCCCTGATGATGCTATTAAATAATTATCATGTTATAAAACTACCACATATGAAGTAGAATGATTAATATTTCGATTCAATAATTAATTTATTTTAATAATTTATAAGAAATTTACTATTTATAACAAATATAGATTACATAAGGATTTTTCTATAGTACTATTTCATTAATTATTTGAGATTATATGGTACCAAGTTATGTTACAGAGTAGTAAGTTAATCGTTTTAGAAAATATATGGTCAAGGTAAAGATATCCTTAATATGGTATTTATACTGAGATAATTATTTTGGAATAAGTGATAATTAATTTCGATAAATTAAATTTTATATTGTTGACATCCATGGAACTGATTAATGGTTTGTTTAAAATGTGGTATATACAATCATTATTGGGATTTTTCAAAATTTTTTTTTCTAAGGACTATATCTAGTATTTTATGTTTTAAATAAGGAATAATAAAGAATGGTTGTATTCAATATTTTTTTTGGCAATTCAAGTTGTTACCATGTTTTAAGAGAATACAGGATGAAGGTATTCACAATTATTATATGTGACCTTCCTTATAAATTTTTGGACTGTGCATCTGGATAGAAGTATTTTGGAAAAGACTCATGTTTTGAATGGATTAATTTAGAAATTTGATACTATTATTTAAGGTAAAAACATTTCGTAATATTATTTTTTTTAATTTTAAAATTATAATAAAATGACAACTCGTAGGTTAGGTGACAACCTATCCCGTCCGACAAGACTGTGAGACTTGAACCCACAATCAAAGTACAACAAGGCATTATCACCTATCGATGGCCTACACAATGTCTTGGTTTGTATGACATTGTTGTTTTTTAAATGGTATGACATATGAGATATTAATTCATTTTTGGAACCTTATATGATTAATATAAATAGAAATTTTTTGAATCTTTTGGTGTGAATGATGAGTTTGTGGTGGAAATTAGTAAAGGATGAAACTCTACTTGTCAAGTAAGAATATTTCATTTTTTTTCTTATTATATATATTAAATTAATTATTAAACTATAGTTAATGAATCTTCAAACCAAAATTGTTTTCTTAGTAATTTTTTTAGATGAATATAATAGTCCCTTAGATCATAATTAACATCTAACTTTGTGAATGTTATCTTTTTCATGACCCTGTTCTCTATCACTCTCCATCAGAACATGATGGTTATAAGTATCTTCCACATCCATGTTTCCCTATATTTAACCCTAGAATGTGTTATCTCTGGGAACCATTGTACATCCATTTATTTATTTTCAAATAGAGGGGCTCATTAATCAATTTTTTAAAATAGGATAAGTATAATAATATTTTAAAAATTCCTAAACATAGTATTCAATTCAAAGGTTAAATTGCAAGGATACAATTTATTGAAGGAGGGAATAATTTACCTCCCTAATATTACATGGTACATTATCTTAAATATCTTTTGTTGCACGCAACACTGACTTGGCTTGTGTAACACAAAATATCGGGTCTCTATGAAACAACACTTTAGTATTATTATTATATAAAAGATATATTTGTAACTTATCCATTAAATATAGTAATAGAAATTTTAATAAATAAATTTTAAGTGTTATTTATAATGTTCTCACATAAATAAAATATATCTATAATTAAATTTATAATCTTCCAAAAAATAGTTATATGTTTTGAAATAATATCATTATAAAGGAACTATTTTTTATATTCATTTGTGAACAATAATAAAATTAATTTTTGACACTCTTAGATATTGGATTTGATAAAATAGAACTCATTTTGGAATCCGTAATATCAAAATTAGCTTAGGGTGAATTTTAGGTTTTTTTGAAATCATTGAAATTTTAATGAATAGTGAAAAACACTATATTATTGTAAAAAAACTGACTTTCTCATTTAAATAATTATTTTACATTTAATTTATTTTAATGTTAAAATTGATAAATAATACATATACTAACCCAATTTATCAAATTTGAATCATTTTTATTATAGAATTAGATATAAAAATTCATTGAACTTTTTAACGTATTTTTATCCACCTTCAAGGAACATTTGCAGATTATCAGTAAAAGTAATTTTACTAATACTTTGAATTAAATTTAAAAAATAATACATACTTGGTAATAATTAGTGTGAAAATTGTGGTCTAATTGGGTCAAAATAAGTTTTTGTAAATAGTAAATTTTTAATTTTATTTACTATGAAAAAAGTTAAATAGTGCAATTAATGTTAACAATCATACGATAATAATATAAAATTATGCTAACACTTCTCAAAATTTATTTATATAAGTATATTTCGAAAAAAATAAATCCTAGTCCTAACGTATAATCATTATTATGCTAGTTTTGTTACATTACACATTAATTATATTTTATATAAAAAAATTAAAAGTTTCATATTAAAATTTTAATAAATAAAGAATTATTAATATTGGGTTTTACATAAGATAAATTAGAAAATAAATACTCATTATAAATATAATAAATATATCTACATAATTAGAATTTATTTATAATATTTAGACATAAAATAATTTGATTATATGGGGATATAATGATGATGCAGTAATTGTTTAATTAGTTGAGGTATCAAATAAATGATATTAAAAATATTAAAATTAAGATAATCTCACTTAACTAATGAAATCCAATACTTTTATTGATAATATATACATTTTTTTTGAATTTTTGAATTATTTTATGGATGTTATCATGTCAGTTTCATATTTTAAAAAATACAAATATTGAATAGCAAAAAAATTGACATAAATGATATTTTAAAATAAATACTATTTTATTTAATAATATAAAAGTCATAAAAATAAAAATTCATAAAAAATAACTTTTGTAATGTCAAATATGTCATAAATGAAATAATTTATGTTCATTTATTATTTTTTAGTAACTATATTCACCGTATAGAATAAAAATACAAGAAGACGGGGTAAGAGTTAAACTATTTGACTAAGGGTTAAATCTAGAAGATAAGGATTATTTTATGACCTGACCATGTTTAAAATCTATTAAATAGAAAGATATCGATTAATACTCACCTTATCTTTAAAATAAATGACTATTGATCTATTAGAAACCGAAAATCAATTTATAATAAATTAATATTTTATTATTTTCCTAAAGTGACACTCACATGTATTATAAAAGGCAACTTATCCTTCTCTTTAATTCACACCTCTGATGCAATTTTTATTGGTCAAAACATGCCCATTTCCTCTCTAAGATTCCCTCACTTTATCTTAGGGGAAATAAAATCTTTATAAAACTAACCTATATATTCCATTTGATCAAATCAAAAGGAGATACCTGATAAAGAGGTAATTGTTTTACCAATTCATTCAAAGTTCTTTTCTTATTCTACTTCCACTTACTATGTTGTTTCCTTACTAAAACAATAACTCTATCATCTAATATATGTTTATATGTTATTATGGATATGGTAAAACAATATTCCTCCTTTTACCCATCCCACAAAAAAACAATATCACAATGCATGCGGGCGTGTGGTTAATCATCTCCATTTTGTGTTATAAACTGTTTTCCATGTATACTTTATTCCTATGGGAATAATGATGAAAATAAAAGTTATAAAAATAATTATACCATAATATTTGTTATATTAAATTCATATTCTATCAAATTTTATACCATTATTCGTTAGGAAAATGATACAATCGCTCGTGTGTACTTATAACTTACCGTATCAATGACGTGATGAGATTCATCTTCAGCATTCACCATTCAAGAATGATTATAAAAATATATATTATTAAAAATAATGAAATATACAAAATGATAATTCTACTATAATGAAATATATTTTTATGTACTTATATGACATTCACTTACATCCATTCAATATAATAAGAAAATATAAACAATGTTCGTGCGTATGTACGACTTACCGTCTCCATGAACAGTGTATTCCATTTCATATATATATATCTATTATATATATTTATATTACAAATATATAAGATATATAAATCATATTATACATTATGGAATTATTTAAATCATTATATAATTAATACGATCATGAATAACAAGTCAAACATGTATGATAAAGAAATCGATTATTACACGAATTGTAGCTTTATCTTGGAAATTATTAGTAAATAGGTAGTATAAATCCGTAAAAAATCATATATTATATCATAAATATTTTTATGATTCTATAATAATTTAATAATGTGTTTAAAACCATTATACATGAGTTTCAGACATACAGAGAGTATCAGACTTGTGTTAGAGGAATTATGTCTCACTTTTAATTTTTGTGAGATATAATCCATGTTCACCACATATTTCTTTTACGTGTTGTATGTACATATTATATTTTATTTAATATCATGAATACATTTATCTTTATGTTATTTAAAGAATCATTTGATTATATCAGACATATTATATAAATGTTCAAAGTGGTGTGGGATGCTTTGAATGTTTAAAGAATTAATCCTCCCACCATTTCAATATTATTTATAATATATTTATATAAATGATTATAAATAAAATTTAATAACTATTTTTAATTTCATTAAAATGTTATCAAAAATAATATTTTTATGGTATTATGTAAGGTTTAATTTCAAAATATCATTATTATCTGATATTTTTTATATGTACATATCTACTAGGACATCTTTATCATCCACGTCCATGTTTCTTAAAAATGTATTTCAAAATATTACTACTATTACAAAAATAATTTTTAATGTCATTTATACCCATGTTTGAATTTTTATAAAACTTTTTCAAAGTAATTTTTTTGTTGTTTTCCAAATGAGGTACATCAGTACCTTTTCAACATATTTTGGAAGGAATGTTTTTTTATATTATTTGGTGCAAAAAACAATTTTCCACTGATATAATTCCTTAACATTTTGAAGCTTCCCTTACAATTTTACAAAGTTATTTTAAATGATTTTTTTTTATAATTTCACGGATTTTAAATGAATTAAAAGTGAAAAGTGAAACTCACTCATAGTGTTTTGATTATTTTATTATATTATTTTAATCTATGTCCACATCCATTATTGGATTTTATGTGTAATTGAGGTTGATTTATTATTATTCAATATTTCAAATTTTATTGAAGGATTTATGATATGTTTCACTCTAGATTTTCTATTTTTATACCATTTACTATTTTTGGTTAAAGTATTGACAATTTTTATGTCAGTTTAAATATGAATTTTTATTTCATGTTTTACTCCTTTCATTTGAGAAACACATTGGACATAGTAAGTGATGAGTGGGGCCCGCTATCGACTCTCGATGCTTCAATAGGTATCAAAATAGAAACTAGTATTTTTGCATGAGGCCTTGAAAAAAAAATATTACGATGTCTGGAATTATGCAATCTCATATGCGTTGGACTTATTATATGTTGGGTGAGGCCTGCTATAGCCCCTCGATGTATCAGTAGGTCTCATGAGACAAATGAGTGTCTTCGCACAAGTCCTTGATTGTATGGTTATGTATGGTCTTAGGATGAGGCCTTGATGGTATAGTTATTATGTCTGGAATTATGCATTTCTTCATTATGAGATAATTTAGTGATATTTCATGTTGTTATTTGACACGTAGAATATCCATGGGAATGTTTAAATTTAATTGTTTGATTTATTCTTTTCCATATTATGCTGAATATAATGTTTTAAAAGGATTTGGTTTTAGATTTACTCATTTACTTAAAATTTTATTCTTATTTATGATAGATTATCCTATATTTTTTATCTTTATTGAGCATATGAGCTCATCCCTTTCTTATGTTTTATTTTCCCAGGGTGCTAATACATGTTTTATGATTTATATGTATGGTTAAGGTAGGAGAATAAATTCATTCCCAAATAAATATTTTCATTTCTTTTTAGGGTTTTAATTATAATATAAATTTCGTAAATGTAATCTATTTTCCATGACTTCTAAACTAATAATCCCTCCAAGATTTTATTACATATAATAATGCAAATATATTATAATAATGCACTAGATCCAGTCATTTGGGGTCAGGGAATTAAATTTTAAAACTATTGTTGGATCACACCATGAAAAAAACAATCTAGGATTCCATAACATGATCATCTTAATGATCCACTTAGTGATAAGGATTTATATAAGAACTTATCCATGAGATGATTCTTTTTTGTGGATAATAAGTGATTTCTCCACCCATTGAATAACATGATGAACCACCTCTATCGGTTCAAGTGTATCTCCCAATTAGGTTGGGAAGTGGTTAGATCTAACCATATTAGTAGTTGGTACAACTATATTGAATGAGATTTTGGAGTTTAAGATTCATAGAATTCTTAGGATTCACAGTGTGCCAAACCCCCCATAATGGGGGTAGTAAAGGACTTTCTCGAGACTGTGGTTTGAATGTTACTATTAGTTATATATACTCATGATATTTGTATTAGTAGTGATGATTCTATAGGGTGATTCATGTTGTTGTTCGATTAGTATATTAGATATGTTTGACAAGGATTCCAGAATGCAAGGAATATGAACACTTTCCATTTTGATACATGTTACTATGATGTGATAAAAAACTATACGAGTTAGTTAAAACTGGCCACAAAGTATAGTTTCAATGTTTGGTTATTGAGTTCCTTTGATTTGTGTGTTTTAAGATGTTTTTATATTATATGTTATTGCATTTTCCCTTGTATTAATCCAATTTTTGTGACCTAATAATTATAGTGGGGGCTTTTTTTATCCTAGTGGTTAAGGAATCCTATAGAGATGATTTGTAAAGACCCTTACTTCCATAGCCATTTACTATTTGTAAAATTATTATATTGTCATAAGATACAAGTAATTATATATTGACATAATCAACAGTTTAGTATTTTGGAAAATGTGTTATACAATTTATTCCTGTATTATATTGGAGGGAAAATATAAAACATAGTAAAAGTAAATATACTATATTCTTGATATAATTCAAATAGTATTACTTGATATCCAAAGGAAAGGAAAAAAAATAAAGATAATCACAAATATTTAGTAAAGGTTGCGTTTAGTGGAAGCTGTTAGGGGTAAATAAGAAATTATTAATATGTCAATCTAAATAATATAAAACACATTCTATTTAATCAATAACTTGAGCATGCAGAATTATATGGTATGTATAAATGTTGATCAAATAATTCTATTAAAATAATCACATGATCTAAAAACTTACACAAGGATATCATAACTATAAAAATAATCATATAGAAATCAATAACTAATTTCATAATGATGGAATGTATAATTTCATTTATCATAAAATTACTGTGAAGGCCCTGTTCAAAGACATTTTTAATAAATGGGTAAGGCCTCAGCCAAAAACCCAAACTAGTTTGCCTCATGAGACCAACTGATGAATCAAGGTATTACAACAGTCCCTTACGATCACATACTAAGTAAAATTCATTCATCATATTAATGGGGTGAATAAAAATTAAATGCATAATAATTATATACATTCATATTTAAGAAAAAGCATTAAAAATGAATATATTTCCCCCATTATAATTTATCATAACCCATAAAGTGAATTAATAATTATGGAATGATTATATCATATCCCCAGTAGAGAATAAATAAAATAATGGTTTGTTTTTGTTGATTAATAGATGTATTATTAATATATTATTAAAAAAATTCTTAAGGTAAATAACCTTTTTCATTTTAAATTCACATTAATAAACTAATAAGTTATGGAATATTAGGAGACATATTTCCATTGAAAAGAATAATGGATAAAAATAATGGAATATATATAGCATTTGGTGATCAAGATTCTTTGATATTTCTTTGATATTGTATACATTACAATAAAATATTCTTTTCACATTTTCAGTACATAGTTTAAAGTACCTCACTAAGAAAATGATACTAAGATCCACTTTGAACCATTTTTTTTAAATTAAAACGTGGGTAAAAATTTCATAAATAAATCATTATGTTGTATTAACAATATTATTTAAAACTTTTCAATTAAAATATTGACAAGGACGAATATGATTCCTAGTCAAGTAAAAAAACAAAGTTAGTTTTCCTTAGATACATTATCTTTGTATCAATTGTATAAAAAGATATGAAATTGAAAGGAAAACATGTAATTTAATTAAAAAACCATTAAAAAATATTATATAAGGTTTAGGATAGATATATAAACTATTTCTCCAAATTTATACTTAAATATAAAATATCCTGAATAATGTGAATATTTTAAAATAAACCCTTACCACTTTGGTAAATTTTCAATCATAAGATCCAATAAATATTTACATCAATTGAAATATTAAATATAATTAATATAATTAGATTCATGTTATATCAAGTCAAATGATCAATATATACTCATAAAAATAAATAGGTACATAACATAAAATATATCTAAATGAAACAAAATTTAGACGATGAACCCTCACCTCTAGTATCACATCCATCATATGCGTTGGATCCTAAAATATAGCGACTATAAATATATCATATTTCTATATTAAAACCATAATCATATGTATAAAATTATATATTATTTAATTATAATCATATATCTCATTTTTTATTATCAATTCTTTATTAAGATCCCTATTATGGGCGATAACTGCTTTTTTTTCCTATATGTTTTTCAGTCATTAGTTTTGGTCCATGTACTTTGATCATGGTTCAATCATCTCATAATTTTAATAATTAAATAAATATCATATATATTCATAATACATATAGTTATAATCATACATAAAATTTAAATATATAAAAACAAATTTCATCATTCATGGTGACGGTAGGTTGTACGTATACATGAATACTGTTTTCAATTTTCAACATAAAGGACATGGTTGTATCGGGTGCGGCTCGAGGGTTTCTACGGTGATCCGATTCTTCCCTCGGTGATGAAAGTGTATTCATCTCTTACCCCTCCCCCCATCACGCGGGAGGGGGAATCATCAATTCCTGAGGGTCTCGAGCCCTTCCGACCTTTCTCTAATCCTGCTTTTATCCCTCATTTCCAAATGTTCCGGTTTTCCCTAAAGCCCTGGAACTCCTCGATGGTTACCCTAAACTCAAAATCTCGAACTCGAAGTTCATGGAGTCTTTGAAGCTTATAAAACTCACTCTGGTTTCTCCCTTCAAGCTTGGGTGACCTTCCGTTGATGCTTTCGAGAGGTTCGTGTTTGGTTCTTGGGATCTATAGGAACAAGCGGTGGTTGGTTTTCTTGACAGCCTCCAGATTATGATCCACTTTGAATCGGAGGCGGACCTCATTATGGAATATTCCAGGGTTCCACAAAGCTTCAACGAGATGATTTTCATTCTCCTTCACTGGGCTTTCGATCTTCATATGAAGCGGGATTCTTCATCAATGGCAGTTTGGGTCAGTTTACCTAAACTTCTGCTTCCTTTCCAGAACCCTGCTCTTCTTCATTTGATCAGTAATATGATAGGAAGATTTCTTTGTTCAGATAATCGTACTGCAGATGTGTGTCATCCTATTAAACCCCGAATTTGTGTTGAATTTGATGTGTCTCACTTGCCTTTCAAGTTTATATGGATTACCATCGGTGAGGAGTACAGGTTCAAACAAAAGGTTGTTTATGAGAATTGGATGAATTTCTGCTCTGTTTGTAAGTGACCGGGGCATCCCTCATCAGTCTTCTGTAGGAGAGAAACTTCGGGAAAGCTAAAATTGAAGGATAAGAAGGCGAAGGGTGTTGCAATGAACATCCCAGTTCAGGGGGCTTCGGAGGTGTTCACTGCTAAAGACACCCATAATTCGGATTCTCCTAGGGGTATGGTGTCCCCAATGCATCTTATAACTGATGATCGGTGTGGCAAGCATTCTGGTTTGGTGAGGTTAGAAATTGATTCAAAAATCATGAATTTTGGGCAGCAAATGGCTATGCAGCACAGCCAGGTTGATCTGGGGTTAACAGATGGGACGTGGGCACCTCTGCTATCTACTGTGGAGGTTACTTCTATCCCCCATCAGGTGATCTGCAGAGAGGATCATAGATCAGAGGCAATTGGAGGTTCGAGGTTGCAACCAAATCTATTGGTTTCTGATGTTTTCAAGAGGTTGAGACATGACATAGAGATTATTTCTAATCCCACTATTAGGACTGATACTTATCAGCATGAGGAGGAAAGACACTCCAGCTTCCTGGAGGTGGTCGATCCTGCATGTGCTAAGGATTCTAAGGGTTTGGATCCCCTGGCTAGGCCTTTTCATACCCTTAGCAACTAGTATGATGGACTCTCGACAGACTTGTTGGAATATGGAATAGCTGAGGATGAGGATAATGTGGTAGATATGGATAGTGGTGTGAAATAACCGGAGGATCTATAAGGTATTGGAAAGGAGACAGAGTCCATGGCCATGGAGGAAGCTATTGCTGAAGAGGGGTGGATTTCTTTGATGGAGAGTAACAGTCCATCCAAGGGGTGAGGGAACAACTCAGTGTCTCCTGCTGCTGTTATAGGGGTGTGATATGATTTTGGAAGGGAGAGTCCTGGGAGAAGGAAAGAAAATGTGAGTAGTCCAGTCAGCTGCTCTTTCAGCGATGTTGTTCAGAGAGGGAACCAGAAGATGGCTTTAGCTAATGATCCCTTGTCTTATTCGCCAAGAAGAAGGCCAAGGAGGGATTGCTCTTATCTTTCGCGGCCGATGTGGACCAGATCGGCATCTAAATGGAATAAGGAGGTGATTGTGGCCTTTAAAAAGGGTATTGTGGTCAAGAATTCATCCCCAGATCAAACCGGTCTGGATATGCTTAGAAGTCGAGTCCAAAGTGCAAGCTATTGGAGGTCTCCTGATTGGAAATCTGCTACTGAAGAATATGGTTCTTACATGGGGTGTGGAGATGAATTTGGCTACTATGATATGTAAGTTTCACTTGTTTTTTGGGTTGTATGATGGGGTACCAGAACCTTTAACCAGCTTTTAAAATGGAAAAAAAAATGATTTGCAGTGGAAATTTTCAACAGATGGAACAAAACAAAAGTAAACAACACCTCACCTTTACATAATGACTATTATTATATATATATCTATTAAATATACCCTTACTACCATATATCCAAAGAATAAATGAAAAATGAATCACATTGGTTTATATATTTGGTTGTTCACACATACACGTGAGTGGAATTATCATTTTCAAATGGATTGGATGGAAATAATGTAGATATAATAAAATAAATCAAGAATCACATTTTTTTATAAATATCATATATATTCACCAGTTTCATATTTATATTTATCCAAGTAATGTGGTGATTAATTATGAATTACACTAATATATAGAGATAGTAACATGTATGCACTAAAAACTGATGTTTTTTTCATTCATGGGTTATTTTTTTGGAAATTTATAATAATCATATGTGAAGGAGAAGATGAAAGAAATTTCAATGAGTCAGTAAAGGTGATTATCTATTCCTTGGTATAATTACATTCTATTACCTATTAAGGATCCATGGAATGGCATTTTATGAAGATTGGAACATTAATTAGTCTATAGGTTGAGATAATAAAATGATAGGGGTTGGATGATCTATATGTCCCACAGTTTTATGATGATTCTTGATAATGGGGTTCCCTTTTAAAAGGGAGGATATGGAAAACTCTTGGAATCCCTTAAAATATTAAAATATAGTAAAGGCACAAAGTTTTCAAATGATTCAAAATAGCAATAGATTAGAATCGAAGGTCAGTTGAGGTAAATATCCCAACAACCAACAAAAATTTAATTGTTTTATGTGGGGTTTTAAAACATATCTTTTGGTTTAGACCATTAATTAATATATTTTAACATTAACTGTAATAATGAATTTATCACTCTTAAAGGATTATAATTCTACAAATAATGAAATCATTGCATCAGAAATGGCCAAGGTATGACCTTTTAAACCATTTTCAATCCTAATTTTATTCTGTAATGATTTAAATAATCTAATAAAATATTATTTAACATTAAATACCATTGATGATATTTTCAACATTATTCATTTATTTTTATATTAAAGGCACAAATACAAAGATGTAATTCGAATCAAATCCTTTCACATTCCATAATACTTTAAATTTATCTAAGCAATTAATGAAATTCAATAATTCGTCATATATATATATATTACATTTAACATTTTTAAAATAATTTATATAATTTCCTTATTAATTGAAGAAATAATATATCAGTGTTTCATAAGCATTTAGGTTACTTATTAATTCAATAAAAATGAAAAATAAATTACTATAACAAATGATGTTATTTTATCCTTCAATAAAACTTTTATATTCTAACATTACCTTTTTTAACAATATGATAAAATATTATAGATATTAATGTCAAGAGTGTGACATTTGGTATTTATTATTTTCATAATTTAATATAAAATTCATAATAACGATATATTGGAATAATTATCCATAAATTTAGGACTTGTATAAAAATGGTTGAAGTGTATCCATACGGTAGTATAATGGAAAGTGTTGATTAAATTTTAATGCCTGATCTAAAATTTCTAACATTATTTTTCATGTTTTACCCTTACTGGTGTTACAAAAATTTAAAAATATAAATATTCACGAAGAACAAAAATAAAAGGGAAATATTTTCCAAATTTACGCATATTAATTCTTGATCTATGATAAATTATATGATATTCAATATTTATAAGTGGAATAAATTATTTTAAGGGAAAAATAGTAAAATGCAATGAAAGTTTGTTTTAAAAAATATTCTTTTTTAAGTATAAATGTTTTTATACAAAATTGAACCATAAAATTAAATACAATAAAAAATAATATAATTATTAATAAAATCAAACTAGTTTTACATTGGTATTATTTAAAAATAAAATAAATCTTTGAAAATGCTTGAAAAAATTAGTTCTCAATAAAAAATCTGTATTTTCCCTATTTACTATGAAATTGATCTTCATAGAAAAATTCCGAACATTATACATAACATAATATATGTATTATTAATTTAAAAATGTATATTATTTTTATAAAATATACATTTTAAAAGTCATACAAATTAATTATAACATTTTCTTACATGAATCAATAAACCCCATTTTTTAAGAAAACTTTTTTTAATGAATAAAATGACATTTCTTAAAATTTAATGCCTATTTACTAATAATTAATATGAAAATTTGTATTTAGTATTACTTATGTATATAAATCATAATATTTTTATTCCTATTTATACCCCCCAGTTCAATTTATAAGTTATAAGGGCCATATTTAAATAAGAATATTTCCCGGTTCATTTAAGCACAATGTTGTGCATTTTATACACTATCATGCATATTGTAATTTTAATATATTGGAGTGTTACATCCACCAAAATAGATTTCATCTTCTAAATTTTAAAATTTTCATGGTAATCAGGGTTTTGACATTTAAAAATTACTTTTGGAAAAACTATAATCATAAAAATAGGTAATAAAAATTCCTTATATAAGATGGAAATGTATATTTGATGGTCATTTGGAATGTCACACAAATATGTTTCCAAATATTAGAATATCTGTGTGATGTGAAAATATAGAAATGTACAAGAAAATTATTTACCAATGACTGATAGATAGTGGTATAGAACATGGTCATGAGAATGTAAATGACGAAAAACCATAATCTTTGATGGGTGAAAATACCATCAATTCCTAAAAATTGATCATAATAGTATAAATAGTTTCTTTCAAGATCCTTTTATGAGTTTTAAGGTATTCCATTACCATTAAAACTTAGAAAATATGTAAATATACTTAATTTAAAAGTGTAATTTGATCTTTTAATAAATTTCTACAATAATATCATATTTTCTCCAAATTATGAGTCTTCAAGATGCATTTTTCATACCTAAAGCACTAAAATTTACTCATAAAAGATCACATAATCCAAAAAAGGATAAAAATAGATTCTTCATAGCCTATAATTTAACCAAGGAGGAAACGTTTACCAAAATTTAAGATAATATCTACAATGTATAATCTTTTATATAAAAGAATAATACATTTTACTTCAAAATTTCTACAATAACACAAAAGGTTTAACTTAGATTATTTATATAATAAATAACCCAAAATCCCATTTAACCTAAATAACATTAACATTAGAAATGTTTTAATCTCAATGGTGATATCATTACTTTTAACTTACATCACCGAAATTTAATTCTATTCTTCGGAAATATTCTTCCATATTAAGCCACATGTTAAACATAAATGTTACGTATAATTCAACCCAATGAGACCTCCTAAAAACATCTTTAATCAACTTGATAGTTTACTATAAATATCATTAAATAAATATAGATACTAGCCTTAAATCTAATCCTTAACTTGGTAATTAATATCTTTAAAAATATCAACTTTTCAAAGAATCACTTTTGATCAACAATTTTTACAATATCCAACGATAAAATGGTCTCTAATCATCATCACATCAAATAAAATTAAAACTACTTGGTTTATTTGAACAATAATTGAGTTCTCTTCATAAAACCTAGTAGAAGTTTCAAATGACCTTGAAATCCTATCATTGAAATCCACAAAATGTGTATATATTCCTTTGAAATTATGATTTCTATAAGCATACAAACCCATCATGGTATCCATAACTCTAATGTTATTCCAACATGAGAAAACATATTCCTTCAAAAAATGAACACAATAGATATTCCACATATATAGTCATAACTATTTCAATAAATTCAAAACATAAATACTCTTCATTTAATATGATCGAAGAAACTTTGTTCGGAGATGACATGCTGATTTTCAAGGTCACCAATACTATTCCATTTACTACATCAATGTTAATAATATCTTTTTGAAAACTAAACAATTTTTTGTACCACTAAATCCATTTTAGAGGATATTGATACCATTTAATATAAATTTTAAAATACATAATGAAAAAATACTAAGGAATAATCCATAGATGTTTCATGACTTTTATATATATAATATAATTGATAAAACACTTATAGTACATAATTCATGAATCACAATTTATATACACTACTATAGTTGCAATTAAATGGTTATCATTTAACATGTCTTTAATTTTACTAGGATATATCTCTTATATTAAGTTATTAGAATATATAATACCCATATTACACACATATAATTAGTTAAATTTTAAATGATACCTTTGAATAAATTCATATCCCTTTATCAAACTCTTCATTTTCCATGAAAATTAATTTATTTGTGGCCTTATTTTTTGCACATAAAACATTTTACCATTCCATTGAGATTTTATTATGGTTTATCTTTCCACATTTCTGACATGAAATAAATTGATCTTCCAATCCTCCATTGGATCCACCACTCTAACTCTTATTAAAATCTATTCATATCTTTTTTGGTGACTCTGAGAGTTCATTAAGGTGTAGGTTTTTAATAATATATCATGATAAACGATTTGTAATAATTACAATATCAATCACTCCTATAAAAAATCAATTTGATTTCACATAATCATCATGTTTACCATCACATTCAGTGTCATCATGATTCCTACTTGTTCCAACCATTTATTAAAATCATTAATTATTGTATGATAAATAACAGACGTATTGGTAACCCAAATAATCATGAAAATCATTTATATATATCTAAATAATGACACATTTTTTAAATCAAATAAACCTTTAGTTTAAACTAGGTCATTAATGGTCATAATCTATTCAAATCCCTTAAAATGGTTAATAATGAAAATTTGGATTAACCTAATAAAATCCTCTGGGAGTTTCAAAGAAAGTTTGTATCAAGGGAAAAATAATTGTTCAAATGAATAATAATTGAGGTATTCTTGAATAACTTTTTTTGGGTTATTATACCAACCTGTATATGTGGTAAAACTACATCCACATATAATATATGTTGGAACCATGGTTGTTATATGCATGAATTGGATTGTGGTTTTTGTTTTTTATCAATCCTCATTGCAAGTTCAAAATGTGTGCTAGTGAAGTGATCATACAGAATAATAAAATTATGGTATTGAAGTTGGGACTGTTTTCTAGTGTTTTCCAAATTTTTGGGCCTGAAAATCAAAAAATGAAAAAAGTGGTTTTTGGAAAAGAGGCTTGTGCGCCGTTGACTTGAAGGAGAGGAAACTTGAAAGCCTTTTGTTTTTCAAGATCAAAACATGAAAATATGGAAAAGGGAAAAGGGGGTCCAAGTTTTATGTTTGGTCGCGCATGTGACATTTGTGCCGAGGGAAGACTTGCACTTCATCACACAGCTTATCCAAATGACTATAAATAGAGTTCGACCCCTCCTCATTCTACATGAATCTTAGAATTATAGAAAATCCGAGATCCCGTCGTGCAAGAGTTGTGGTCATGTATGTGGTGGTGGGTCGCGAAGCTGTAGTTGCGCGATAGCTATTTGCTCTGCGTCCAAGGTTTTTTGGGCAAGAAATGGGTTGATTGGCCCATGTTTGGAGTTGGTGGAGGAGGTGTCGTGCAGGTGGTTTGGTGACACTTGCGCACTAAGATTTGAAGAAGCGTTACAGTTGACAGTTGCATGCCAAAAAATAGTTTGGGAGTAAAAGGATGTGATTTGCGCAAGTTTGGTGTTTAAAATTTGAGAGTCGCGCAAGTGGTTGAGGTGGACTTGCACGCCAGCTTTGAAACTTTCACGTCGGCTTGAAGAAGAGTGCAAGGTGTAGTTGAAGCACGCTGGTCTTTTTAGAGCTGCACGAAAGCTGGAAGATTGCCCGATACCATCGGTGTAATGTGAGATTAGTCTACGGGTGAGAGTTGGACTTCAACAGAGCATCTACATACAATAGAAGATTTATTAATATGCGAAGATGAAGAGACCTTCACATCTATAAACTGAGTGGGACTTCACCAAAGGCAGTGAAACAGGGGGAGTCAACTAGAGTGACTCAATGGACGCAATGAGCTATCCCTGAACCTTTGTAAAGGCAGTGAGCCTGGGACAATGAGACTCTACCCAAACCATTGTAATCTACAGCTAGAGAAGTTTAGTAGAATTTGGTACGACCAACAACCTATCGGTGTATGCTCCTTGGATGTTGTCACGACCCGTCCTCAGGACCCGTGCCGTGACTACCCCAAGCCCGCCTTCCATAGGCCAGGGGATGGTGACTAGCACCATGGTGTAAATCTCAACAAAAGGGGAAGGCATTGCCTTTATAAAGTAAACAAACACCACAGAGTAAGAAAGAAGAAGTAAACACTAAGTAAAACTGGGTAAAAAAGTAGTGTGGAATAGTAAGTGAGCCAGAATACACACCCAAACTGAAAGTAAAGTACAACTGGAAAAAAAGTATAGCAATTGAAAGTAAAGCAGCAATGTCGAGCCATCCACTGGAAGTCCCACCTGAAGGGTGGGTACAGATAGCCTCCTAAGCTCCTCTGGTCCAGCCGTCCACTCCGAGTATGTCCCGCCCAGTGGTCCACCTCTAGGTACTGACTTGCTCCACAAGCCTCAACCACGATCAACGCTGTCCGTCGTCTGCAACCAACACAATGTAGTGCAGGCATATCCTGTACAGGGGTGAGTATACGCTACTCAGTAGGGACCCTGAGACCCCTGAAGGTCTCCCAAAATCCATAAAAGATAATCCACAAAGGAAAGATACAATCAAGAAGTAACAACCCACACTACTTAGGTATATTCCCATACATATACCTAAGTCATAAATTCTAGTTTTCTTCCAACATCCGAGCCCAAGTTCGATCACGTCCAAATAGGAGTACAACCCAATCCACAAGGATAACACAACTCAATCCACATAGGAAAGCAAGTCAATCATATCGAATATATTGATTGAAAATCAAGACTCAGCTCACACAGGTATACTTCTTCATAAGGTGATAGAGATGATCAGATGTAGCCACTCATTCATCTAAGCTGGGACCCACGCAGGATACCAAACCAGCCAAGCTGCCGAACCCACATAGGATTTCAGTGTAGTCTTCATCGTCGTTGAACGCACATAGGATTTCAGTACAGTCTTCATCTCTGCAGAACCCACATAGGATTTTAGTGCAGTCTTCATCACCGTTGAACCCACATAAAATTTCAGTATGGTCTTCATCACTGCCGAACCGACATAGAATTTCAGTTCAGTCTTCATCACCGTCGAACCCACATAGGATTTCAGTACAGTCTTCATCGCTGCCGAACCCACATAGGATTTCAGTGAAGTCTTCATCACCATCAAACCCACATAGGATTTCAGTACGGTCTTCATCACTTTTGTACCCACATAGGATTTCAGTACAGTCTTCATCACCGTCGAACCCACATAGGATTTCAGTACGGTCTTCATCAGTCACAGTCGCAGCCAGCTCTAGGGTTCCCGCACACAGCATGCTCGTTTTCAGGAGGGTCCGCTCCATGATCCAAGGGGGTTGATACATCAACTGACACGTAGTCCGGAGTTGATGTATCTCAAAGTTCCGTCTCGACAAGAGGAAATCAACGTGATAGACGACGCGTCAATCGGACGCCCGGTCTGAGAGTTATTGGCTTTTTCATTCCAGGGGCCCGGTTGGTTTATAAGTCAAAACCAACCTGACCACACTCCAACTGCATCTAAATCTCGAACTGAGTAAGCCAAAAGGTTCGTCTCACTAAGAGTAATCCATCAAAGTTGATGACACGTCAATCGGACGTCCAGAGCTCAAGTTATAAGCGTTTCCGCTCCGAGGGCCCGGTTGGTTTCGTGTTCGAACCAACCCGGCTGTACCCAAAGTTTTCCAAACCTTGAGTGTAATATACCGAAACTCCAGTCTCGATCGAAGGATCGTATCCCAACTGACAGTGCATCAATTGGAGGTCTGTAGCCCAAGGTACGGGTGTTTGAACGGAACTATATGGAAATAGGGGGTTTGGGCCCAGACCGACCCGGCCCATGACCCCCCCTGGGTCGGCTCGAACTGTGTCCGGTTCCGGACCATTAGGGGGCAGCTCGGCCCGGTGGCCACGTCCTGGCCCGGCCCGGTGCGCCCGGTCTAGCCCGGGGCAGCTCGGCGCTGGCCGAGCGGACGCGCAAGGGGGCGGATGCCCCCTTTATTGAATCTGCAGCCCCGCGTGGGGGCCGCTCCCTTCTACCATTGAACGCGGCGCTGGGAGCCGCGTCTCCCATGGGTCCCGCAAAGCCACGGGACCACTCGCCTACCGTCACGGCTTCAGCCAAGGTGGTCCCTCCTGGCGGTGCACCGGGACGCCACCACCGGTATAGTCCGTGGGACACCAGAGTTGCTCCGGTTGTCCGTTTTCAAATCCGTCTGCCCCGGTGTTCATCTCGGGTCCCTTACATTACTAAGGAATCATCAAATAGCCCTTGCATCCCGTTCTGTCATCGCACGTCGATCCATCTTCAAATAAACAATTTGTGGAGTCTTCGAATCACCTCAACGGCGCGGCGCGATGGCGCTGCGCATCTTTTCCAGTTCTTCATTATTTTCGTGCGGTGCCATAGTACCGCTCCGCCTTTGCTCGTACCGCAACAAGTACAATCAACAAATGGGGAGGAGGGTCGTCTGTGTTCGTGCGGTCTGACCTCCTCCCATTATTACGATAACAGGTGGCCGAAATAGAAGTCGATGAACGACAAAGAAATAATTCACGGGTAGAACAATTAACCCCTACCTCAAGGCGTCGTCGAACGAATGTTCGTCACAAAAAAAGGTTCTGAAAGCATCGTCGACATCTACGAGAAGAGAAACGTTGGCATCGTGGTACACGGTGTCGCGTCGTCGATCTCCGAGGATTCGACGTCCTTCGTCAAAGGCTGGCGTTCTTCGTTGGCAACGGTGCGTTCTTCGCGTTCTTCAAGGAGGAATATGAGGATTCGAAGACTTGAGCTCTCCTCTTCAAATCCTTCTTGCACAATGAAACAACATAATAAAATAAGGCCTTGACTTATTTTATTTCTCATGCCAACCATTTTTTAAATTCAAAAATAGATCACAATTTATTTATCGAGTGTTGACCAATTAATGAGGAGTTTAATAATCCAATTAAATGCAAGAGTTGACTTGGATTTTAAGAGGGGGTGCGGGTGAGTTACCAAAATAAATGAACATGAGAGGTAAAAGGAAATAAAGGGGGTGGGTATTGTGTAGTCCCCACCTCACTAATATCCTACCTAGGAGTTTGGATATCAGTGAGTCCCACTCCAACCATCATGCCTAGGTTAACACTACTTAGAAATAAAATAAAATCGGTTGCACAATATTTTATTTTATTCTTTAGTCAACCCAAATAATTAATAACCACACCTGAGCAAACCCAACTCTAGAAAAGGTGTTCTTAAGCAATTAACGGCACTGCGATTCCATCGGTGCCCTCAGAATTCGATTCCGAGCACCAGTCCAAATGTTTGGAAAACCTGCTCGTTCGTTCACGGATCGTACCCGAGCTAAACTTTGGAAAATGATTTCGGGGAAACCAGGCCTCGGAATCAGGTGCCGTCCAAAACTGTGTTCTTGTAAAATCCCAAATAAAATTAAGAAAAAAATTTCCCTTGAATTTTACAGGTCTTTACATTACTCCCACCTCAGGGATTTACGTCCCCGTAAAGATACATCATAAACTTAGGGGAAAAAAATTGGGTACTGAGCACGCATCTGAGCCTCCTACTCCCAAGTGCTCTCCTGGAGGTTCACGTGCAGCCATCTGATGTGTACTAGAGGTATCGACCATCCACGAAGGTCCCCCTCTTTTTAATCCTCGATCTCCACCAGGACCTCTGCAAAAGTCTCCCCATCGTCAATGTCCAACTCCCCATGGTCGATGGTATGCGTCGGGTCATGCATGTATCTCCTCAGCTGGGATACGTGGAAGACGTCGTGCACCCGGTGCAACTGAGGTGGCAGAGCCAGTCGATAAGCCACCTCGCCTATCCTGCTGAAGACCTGGAATGGTCTGATGAAGCGTGGAGATAACTTTCTGCCCCAGCCAAATCTCTGTAATCCACATCGAGGTGAGACCCACAAGAAGACGTGGTCGCCATCCTCGAACTCCAGTGGCCTCCACCTCCTCTCAGCATAAGACTTCTGCCGACTCTGAGCTGTCCTCATCCGCTCCTGGATGACTTGGACCTTCTCTGTCATGGCCTGAACCATATCTGGTCCCACAAGTGCTGAATCCCCAGGCTCTGTCTAGCACAGAGGTGATCTGCAAGGTCGGCCGTACAATGTCTCGTATGGTTCCATCCCGATGGTGGAGTGGTAGTTATTGTTGTACGTGAATTCCACCAAGGGTAGGTGGTCCTCCCAGCTGTGACCAAAGTCGAGGACACATGCACAGAGCATGTGCTAGAGAGTCTGAATGGTCCACTCTATCTGACCATCCATCTGAGGGTGAAAGGCAGTGCTCAGACGTAGCTGTGTACCGAAAGCCTCCTGCAACCCTTTCCAAAGCCGGGAAGTAAAGCGAGCATCTTGATCAGAGACGATTGATGATGGCACACCATGAAGCCGTACTATCTCCTGAACGTAGAGGCGCCCCATGCTCTCCACAGAGCCCTGCTCTATGATGGGTAAGAAGTGGGCCGACTTGGTGAGTCGGTCGATAATCACCCAAATGGAGTCGTGACCTCTGGATGTGCATGGCTCTCCAGTCACGAAATCCATAGATATCCCATCCCACTTCCACTCTGGGAACTCCAAGGGTTGTACCAAGCCTGCTGGTACCTGGTGCTCTGCCTTCACTTGCTGGAAGGTGAGGTATCGAGAAACGAACTCTCCCACAAAGTTCTTCATACCCGGCCACCAGTGCTATCGTCTGAGATCCTGGTACATCTTTGCCACTCCTGGATGTACAGCTAAAGGGGAAGTGTGAAACTCTCTCAGAACCTCCTCCTGTAAAGAAACTAGTACCATGGTACGTCCTCAGAAAAGGACGTCGTGATCTCATCCTATAGATAATCCATCAGGTGGCTGTCCTGAGGATATCTGCACACGCCGTGTCTCACAGTCAGTTTCCCCACGTTGTGCCTCTCTGACCCACTGCAGTAGTGGAGGAGTGACTGTGAGTGACTGAAGAAAGGCTGCTCCATCTCTACCCACGAAGGATATCTGCAAAGCGGCTAGCTGCTCCGTTGCCTCACCAAGTAGCTGAATGCCCATCCTCCTGATGAGGACATCAACTACCATGTTCCCCTTTCTAGGAGTATAGACTATCTCAAAGTCATAATCCAGGAGGAACTCGAGCCATTGCCACTGTCTCAGATTCAGGTCTTTCTGCGAGAAGATTTACATGAGACTCTGGTGGTCAGAGTAGACTGTAAAGCGCTCGCCCATCAGATAATGTCGCCACATCTTCAGAGCGATGACCACTGCTGCTAACTCCAGGTCATGGGTAGCGTAGTTCTGCTCATGCTGCCTCAACTAACGTGATCCATAGGAGATCGCGGACTGTTCTACATCAGGAAACATCTGAGTCTGGTCCCTGATGCATCGCAGCAGACTACGTACCCTACTCCCTCCTCTGGTAGCCTCAAGATAGGCACACTGGTCAATCTCTGTCTCAGCTCCTGGAAACTCTGTTGACATCTGTTTGACTACACGAAGGATTTCCCCTTCTTCATCAAAGCTGAGAGTGGTGCCACAACTCTGGAAAAGTCTAGAACAAATCTCCAGTAGTACCCAACTAGACCCAAAAAACTCCGCACCCCTGTCACGCTCCTGGGTGGCTCCCAAGCTATAACTGCCTCGATCTTCGTAGGATCCACCGCAACTCCCACCTAAGAGATGACATGTCCCAAGAAGTGGACCTTATGTAACCAGAAATGACACTTCGAGAGCTTTCCATAAAACTGGTGCTCTCAGAGTGTGTCTAGTACAACCCGCAAGTGGTAGGTGTGCTCCTCCTCACTGGTCGAGTATATCAATATGTCGTCGATGAAGACCATGACAAATCAATCGAGGTATGGCTGAAAGATCCAGTTCATGAGAATCACGAACACTCCTGGAGCATTGGTTACACCGAAAGGCATAACCAAGAAATCATAGTGGCCATACCGACATCTGAAGGCCGTCTTCTGCACGTCCTTGTCTCGAACTCTAAGCAGATGATAGCCTGATCTAAGGTATATCTTTGAGAACCACTGTGCTCCCTTGATCTGATCTAAGAGGTCGTCAATCCTCGGTAGCGGATACTTGTTCCTCACGGTCACCTAGTTCAGGTGACGATAGTCGACACAAAGTCGCAAGCTCCCGTCTACCTTCTTGGCGAACAATATCAGGGAAGCCCAGGGTGAAACACTGGGTCGGATGAATCCCTTTCACTGCAAGTTATCCATCTATACCCGTAGCTCTCGAAGCTCAGCGGGAGCCCTCTGATATGCTGGAGTCGATATCAGGGCTGTCCTGGGGTACATGTCAATATAAAAGTCTACCTCTCTACGATGAGGTAGTCCTGGAACGTCTTTAGGGAAAACGTCTGCACACTGATCCACCACTAACAGAAAACTAGGACTATGCACGTCAACTGCCCCTAGGATGAGGCTAGCCAACTTATGAGTGATGGGTTGTCCTCTCCTCTGCGTGAGTCCATCATGTGCGGCCAAAAATCCCTTCTTGCCGGTGAAGGTGAACCTGCTCCCATCGGTGAGAACACACCGCACCTTTCGCCTAATACAGTCGATCTGAGCATGGAATGTAGTTAACCAATTCATGCCCAAGATGACGTATTGGGGCCTCAATGCCGCTATAAGAAGATCCCAGCCGAAGATCTCGCCTCCTAGAGTAAGCCCACACTGCCGGAACTAGTGCGTAATTGTCGAACCTGCTCCCGTAGGAGTCTCTAGTCGTAAGGATCGAGCCAATAGCTTTGTCGGAATCTCCGAGCTCCGAACAAGGGCAGCAGAAATAAAATAATGACTTGCTGATATGTCTATAAGAACTGCAGCAAGGGTGGAGTAGACACAGATAGTACCTCGAATCATCTATGGTGCGCCGTGGTCGTAGGCCTCCACTACCAGAATCTGAACCTGTCTCTGACCACCAGCTCCCTGTGGTCGGGGTGGGCCTCATGGTGGTGGTAGTGGTAAATCCTCAAAGCGTCGCCCACCACCTACTGCTCAACCAGCTCCTCTGCCTCGTCCGCATGCTCTCGGCGGACCGCCTCGGTCGACCCTCTGCCTCTGCCTAGGTGGCCCCTCAACCATCTGTTTCTCCTCTGCACGACGGGTCGGGCAGTCATGAGACATGTGGTCCATACCCGCCACATGCGTAGCACTGTTTGATCCTCGAAAGGCTGGATCTACGCCCTGTGCCCCTCACCTCTGAGCCAGTGTCTTGAGGTCGTCTGCTTGATGGTTCGGTCCACCTAGACCCCTGTGACATCTGTCGACAGCCTGCTACAGACGACTCTACCACGTGCCGCCCATCGGTTGGTCTCTCTGCTGGTGTAGGCTCAACAAGAAAGCTCTCTATGAGAAGAGCTCTCTCCAGTACTCCTGCCTGTGTTGGAATGCTGAGGGAGATCATTGATGCCTTGATCTCATGCCTCAGTCCCTGCTCAAAGGTCCGGGCCTGGAAGAATGGGTCCTGTACCACATCCTTCGAATAGCACGAGAGGTCGGTAAATCTCACCGAGTACTGGGTGACTGTCATGATGTCCTGCCGCAGCTGTAGAAGCTCCTCGATGCGCACCGTACGGAGGGTGGCTGGGAAAAACTCTGAGCAGAAGAGGCTCTCAATGTCCGTCCTGAGGATTGATGCCCCGTCGTGCACCTGGAGAATCAAGCTCGACCATCTTCCTGCTTTTGCGTGCAAGAGGCTCGCTGCGAGGATCACCATGAGGTCAGCTGGTATCCCCACTAACATGAAAACTTGCACAACTACCTCCAACCAATCCCTGGAGGCCTAAGGGTTCGTCTCCCCACGGAACCTGGGCGGTCTCTGATGCTGAAACACGTGCAACGCACTAAGGTGGCATGCACTATCAGAGGCTGGGGCTAGTAGCATCGGTGGCTCGGCGGGTAGAGGTATCGCCGGTGCCTCCTCTGTCAAAGGGCCCTGCACCGAGACGTCGTCGCTCGGTGGGCTGTCGTATCGCACAATGCTCAGAACCCTAGCTAGCTGCCATCGTGGGTCCATCCTGAAAAGAAACAGGTGCAACACAGTCAAACAGTATACCTGGTGAGCTGACACAAAGTAATCAAAAAGAAAACTTTTGAAACACACATGCAATCAATGTTTTCATGCATTGAGTTGGAAATCAGAAGTCAGGGTCCTGGTGTATGGATACTTCAGTCACCGCACCAACACTAGACTCCCGGGACTGATAACCACACTCAATACCCTTATCACTATTGCTTCACATAGAATAAAGATTAGAGTCCTGAGTTCTGTGGTAGAACCGAACTCCTCTGATACCAATTTGTCACGACCCGTCCTCGGGACCGATGTCGGGACTACCCCAAGCCCGCCTCCCACAGGCCAGGGGTTGGCAACTAGCACCATGGCATAAATCCCAACAAAAGGGGAAGGCATTGCCTTAATAAAGTAAACAAACACCGTAGAGTAAGCAAGAAGAAGTAAACACTAAGTAAAACTGGGTACAAAAGTAGTGCGGAATAGTAAGTGGGCCAGCATACAAACCCAAAATAAAAGTAAAGTACAACTAGAAAGAAAGTACATCAACTGAAAGTAAAGCAGCAACGTTGAGCCGTCCACTGGAAGTCCCACCTGAAGGGTGGGTACAGATAGCTTCCTCAGCTCCTCGAGTCCATCCGTCTGCTTCGAGTACGTCCCGCCTAGTGGTCCACCTCTAGGTACCGGCTTTCTCCACAAGCCACAAACATGATCATCGATGTCCGTCGTCTGCAACCAACACAACGTAGTGTGGGCATAGCCCGTGCAGGTGTGAGTATATGCTACTTAGTAGAGACCCCAAGACCCATGAAGGTCTCCCAAAATCCACAAAGGATAATCCACAAAAGAAAGATACAATCATGAAGTAACAACCAACACTACTTAGGTATATGCCCATACATATACCTATGTCATCAATTCCAGTTTGGTTCCAGCATCCGATCCCAAGTTCGATCATGTCCACATAGGAGTTCAACCCAATCCACACAGGATAACAAAACTCAATCCACATATAAAAGCAATTCAATCATATCGAAGATATTGATTGAAAATCAAGACTCAGCTCTCACAGGTATACTTCTTCATAAGGTGATAGAGATGATCAGAAGTAGCCACTGATTCATCTAAGATGGGACCCACGTAGGATACCAAACTAGCCAAGCTGCCGAACCCACATAGGATTTCAGTGCAATCTTCATCGCCGTCGAACACGCATAGGATTTCAGTACGGTCTTCATCACTGCTGAACCCACATAAGATTTCAGTGCAGTCTTCATCACCTTCGAACCCACATAGGATTTCAGTACGGTCTTCATCGCTGCCGAACCCACATAGGATTTCAGTGCAGTCTTCATCACCGTCGAACCCACATAGGATTTCAGTACGGTCTTCATCGCTGCCGAACCCACATAGGATTTTAGTGCAGTATTCATCACCGTCGAACCCACATAGTATTTCAGTACGGTCTTCATCGCTGCTGAACCCACATATGATTTCAGTGCAGTATTCATCATCGTCGAACCCGCATAGGATTTCAGTACGGTCTTCATCAGTCGTAGTCGCAACCAGCTCTAGGGTTCCCGCACACAGCATGCTCGTTTCCGGGAGGGTCCGCTCCACGAGCCAAGGGGGTCGATACAACAACCGACACGTAGTCCGGAGTTTATGTATCTCAATGTTCTGTCTCGAAAAGAGGAATTCAACGTGACAGACGGCGCGTCAATCGGACGACTGGTCTGAGAGTTATTGGCTTTTTCATTCCTAGGGCCCGGTTGGTTTTTAAATCAAAACCAACCCGAATGCACTCCAACTACATACAAACCTTGAGAAGAGTAAGCCAAATGGTCCATCTCACTAAGAAGAATCCAAAAAAGTTGACAAAACGTCAATTGGATGTCCGGAGCTCAAGTTACAAGCGATTCCGCTCCGAGGGCCCGGTTGGTTTCGTGTGCGAACCAACCCGGCTATACCCAAAGTTCTCCGAAAACTTGAGTTTAATATACCGAGACAACCGTTTCAATCAAAGGATCGCATCTCAACTGACGGTGTCTCGATCGTAGGTCTGTAGCAAAAGATATGGGCGTTTGAACAGAATTGTCCGGAAATAGGGGGTTTTGGGCCCGGATCGACCTGGCCCAAGACCCCCCCTAGGTCAGCCCGAACCAGGACGCCCTGAACCGGGTCTGGTTCGGCCCATTAGGGCATGGCCTGGCCAGGTGGGCGTAGCCCGGCCTGGCCGGAGTGGCCCGGCCCCATGCGGTAGTTCCGGCCCGGGGCGGCTCGGCGCTAGCCGAGCGGGGTCGGCTCCGCGCTGTCCGAGCGGACGCGGAAGGGGGTGGCTTCCCCCTTGATTGAAGTGGCAGCCCCATGTGGGAGCCGCTCCCTTCTTCCAATAGAGGCGGCGCTGGGCGCCGCGTCTCCCCCGGGTCTCGCGCGGCCACGGGACCACTTGCATGCTGTCGCGGCTTCAGCCGCCACGGTCCCTCCTGGCGGCGCGCTGGGACGCCGCCGCACCGGCGATCCGCGCCGCAGGTGTAGTCCGTGGGCCACCAGAGTTTCTCCGGTTGTCCGATTTCAAATCCTTCTTTGCCGGTGTTCATCTCAGGTCCCTTACTTTACTACGGAATCATCAAACCGCCTCTACGGCCCATTCTATCATCGCCCATCGATCCACCATCAATTAAACAATCTGCGGATTCTTCGAATCGCCTCAACGGCGCAGCGTGACAGCGCTGCTCTTCTTTCTCGTTATTCATTGTTTCCACGTGGTGCCCTTGCACCACGCTTCCTTTGCTCGTACCGCAACAAGTACAATCAACAAAGGGGGAGGAGGGTCGGCCTTATTCATGCGGTCTGACCTCCTCCCGTTATTACGATAACAGGCAGCCCAAATAGAAGTCGGTGAGCGACAAAGAAATAATTCATGTGTAAAACAATTAACCCCTACCTCAAGGAATCGTCGAACGAAGGTTTGTCGTGGAAAAAGGTTATGAAAGCGTCGTCGATGTCTCGGAGAAGAGAAACATTGGCGTCACGGTACACAGTGTCGCATCGTCAATCTCTGAGGATTCAGCGTCCTTCGTCGGAGGCTGGCATTCTTCATTGGCGACAGTGCGTTCTTCGCGTTCTTCAAGAAGGAAGATGAGGATTCGTAGACTTGAGCTCTCCTCTTCAAATCCTTCTCGCACACGAAACAACATAATAAAATAAGGCCTTGACTTATTTTATTTCTCATGCAAACTGTTTTTGAAATTCAAAAACAGATCATGATTTAATTATCAAGCGCTTACAAATTAATGAGGCGTTTAATAATCCAATTAAACGCGAGAGTTGAGTTGTCAAGAAAGAGGGGGGGGGGGTGCGGGTGAGTTACCAAAATAAATGAACGTGGGAGGTAAAAGGAAATAAAGGGGGTGGGGTGCGTGTGGGCCCCAGCTCACTAATATCATACCTAGGAGTTAGGATATCAGTGGGTCCCACTCTAACCACTATGCCTAGGTTAACACTACTTAGAAATAAAATAAAATCTGTTGCACAATATTTTATTTTATTCTTTAGTTAACCCAAATAATTAATAACCTCACCCGAGAAAACGCAACTCCGAAAAATGTGTTCTTAAGAAATTATCGGCGCTGTGATTCCATCGGTGCCCTCAGAATTCGATTCCAGCACCCGTCCAAAAGTTAGGAAAACCTGCTCATTCGTTCATTGAACGTACCCGAGCTAAACTTTGGAAAAATGATTCCGGGCACACCGGGCCTCGGAATCAGGTGCCGTAAAAAACTGTGTTCTTGTAAAATCCCAAATAAAATTAAGAAAAAAATTTCCCTTGAATTTTACGGGTCTTTATAGATGTAGCCCTTAGTGGTGAACCAAGTAAAAAGTATTGTGTCATCTCTCTGCATATGAATTCTTTCTTTCTGATCATATTTATCATACAGGTTTAACAAGTTCCTACCAACGTGGGAACAAGATCTATCACATTAATATAAAACATTATCACCCTGATTCACCCCTCCCCTCTAAGGGTGACCCGGGGTCCTACAAGTGGTATTAGAGGGTAATGGTTGCTGGTGTTGAATATGTCCTTTGTCGTCATGGAGAATGCAGTCAATGTCAGGGGAGTACCTCTCTTCGATGGATGCAATTTTCAGATCTAAAAGAATAGAATGAGATATCATCTAATATCCCTTGGAATGGAAGTCCTTTTTTCCACTATCCAAGGTATTCATGTTACTGATCCAACAGGGCTGGCTATTGTAGATGCAGATAGGAAAATTCTTGATGCTGATGCTAAAGAGTAGAATGCTCTCACCACAGCCCTTTCTGATAAGATCTATCTAATGGTAATGAGTTGCACCTCAGCAAATTCTACGTGGGATAATCATGAAAATATTTATGAAGGAGATATAAATGTGAAGGAGGTGAAACTACAAGTCTTACACAGTATGATTGATGATATGAAGATGCATCCTGACAAAAATGTATACTCCTTCAATCGAATTACTGAAGTGGTTGGAGAAATTCAGGGTCTAGGTGAAGAAATCAAAGACGTTGACATTGTAAAGAAAATATTAAGAAGTCTTATACCCCTGTACAATTCAAAGGTGTTAGCGTTTGAGAAAATAGGTCATTCCAAACTTTCATTAGATGATCTGTTGAGCAGCCTAGGGGCATATGAAATGAGAGTCAAACCAGAAGATGATACTACACGAGTAAGCATGGAAATGGTGTTCAAATCCATGGAGAAACTGAAAATTTCATAAGATAGTAGTGGTGAAGATGATGAGGAAAAATAAATTCTTTCTCTCATATCTAAGAAGTTCCAGAAGGGAAAAGAAAAATTCAAAGGGAAGTTACCTCTAGCTTGCTTTCGTTGTGGAAAAGTCGGGCTCATTGCTTATCAGTGCTTAAGAAAGATCGCTGATGATTATAGCGATGTTGAAAACATTCAAAAGCCTCAAAAACGTTTTTACAATAATTGAGACTTCAAATCTAGAAAGAAAGTACTGAAAAAGTTTTTTTTTCAGTGATGAGGAAGATGATGATAATGAATTCTGTGAAGAAGGAGAACCAGAGTTCAAAACTGGAAACCATGCTTCCATGATAGCCACTGTTGAAAAATTAGAAGATAATGGTGGAGAAAATTAGTTAAATACTAGTGGTAATCCCTAGTTGTAACTTAAGGATGCTGTTAGAAATCTTATGATGAAATGTAAGAGTTGAAATAAAAGAAATCAATTTTAGAGGAATCAACTAAATATGTTGATCATCTTGGAGATGAAATTCAATGACTGGAAGAATTTGTGAATGTAAAGTCTAAAATCCATGAATGAAATGACGGTGTAGTGGATCTAAAGCTGAGAATTGAAGAGAAGGGAAAGGTCATCAATGACCTCACATCCAGAATAGAAGAAAATCCATGACTGCTGAGGGTATTGAGGAGGAAGTTGTTACTCTCAGAAGTAAACTTGAGACTGAATCAATTTCAAAAGAATCAAAAAAGAAAATGCAGTTTGGAAGATTCTCATATGCAGAATTACTAGCAAGAGCCAAGTGTGGTTCAGATGGGGTTGGAAAAATATTGAGTGATCAAGGACCCACTTTCATGGGAAATAGTGGAATTGGATGTGAAGCTAAGACATCAATTTCTAGAAGTGAAGTGATCATAAATAAATACAAGATGAAAGTTGGACATGTTGACACATTTCCTGAAGTGTTGAAAATGAGACCCTCGATCCAAAATAAAAGGAGAACTGAAAATTATCCTCAAACGTTCAAAAATGACAGAAAGTCCAACTATTCTTCCAAGGAAGAAGGTATGAGGAGAAATTCATGTGAGAAGACATTTCCTCTCATGAAGTGTCAGTTCTGTGGCTATCTGGGCCATACCATGTCATATTGCAAAGAGCCATGTAGCCACTTGAATGGGGAAGATCTGGGACATCAACAAAGGAGACTAACTTCATATCCTCCATCTTATAGAATAAATAGTTTCTATGGATATTGTTTTAATTGTTCTAACATTGACCATAAAGTTATGTATTGCAGGCAGAGATTCGATAGAAGAGATTCATAAAACTCTTAGAAATGGGTCAATATTCATCCCTCTGAAGGTGTTGATCTCACAAACAGGTTTTATCCTCTGGAAGAAGAGTATGGGTATGAAGAATCTAATTACGTGGAAGAAATCATTAGAAGGCTGTCAATATCTTATACTCAATCCAATATCTCTTGTAATGAAAAAATGGAGATAAAAAAATCCAATCTTGCAGAAGTAGCCTTCAAATCTACAAAGAGTAGTAGTACTTGGATTATTGATAGTGGATGCTCTACACATATGACAGGAAATGATGACCTTTTGAAGAACATTGAAAATAAGGTTGATGAAACTGTAAGGTTAGGTAAAGATGGTGCTCTAAAGATTAAAGGCTGTGGGAATACTTCTCTCACCAATGGAGAGTTGAATAAGACTGAAGTTCTTTATATGAACAGTCTACGCCACAATCTCTTCAGTGTGAGTCTACTATGTGACTCAAGGCTCATAGTAACCTTCATTCATAAAGGCTGTACTATAAAGGGAAAAACATGGAATTGTCTTATGAAAGGTTGAGGAATAGATGGAAACTTATATAAGGTTGACAGCAAAGTAAACTCATTCTATTTGTCTTTTGAAGAAGAAAACAACCTCTGGCATCGAAGGTTGGGGAACATTAACCAACCATACATGGAAAAGATATCTAAGATGAATATTGTCATAGATATCCCCATTCTGAAATGTGAACAAGAAAGGTCTTATGATGCTTGCATACAGGGGAATCTATTCTGTAATTCATATTGACCAAATAAGAAAAGGGCATCACACCTACTTGATCTTATCCATACAAGAGTATGTGGCCCGATAAATGTTGTTGGAACTCATGGATAGATGTAAATAATTCTTTTCATTGATGATTATAATAGAATGTCTTGTGTAATGGTGATTCATAGGAAGATACAAGTACTTGATTTCATGAAAACTTATCACTGGATTGCTGAGAATGATATTGGACGGAAAATAAAATTCCTGCGATCTGACAATGGATGGGAATACATGTCCATTTAGTTTGGGAATTACCTAAAAAAACATGGAATAAAGAATGAGGAAGATTCTATGATAACTCCATAGTAAAATGGATTTGTTGAGAGCTTGAATCGATAGGTCAAAAATATGGCTAGGACTATGCTGATTGAGAGTGGTATCTCTCACCATTACTAGAAGGGAGCTGTTGAAGCTGCAGTGAACATTCATAATCGAACAGGTCTTTATATAGGAGAAACGAAGACACCATATGAATTGTGGCATGGAAGGAAGACTTTGTTGAAATACATTTGTGTTTTCAGAAGCAAATTTTTCATCTGGAATAAAGAAGGAAATCAAGGGATGTTTGGTGACAATGCTGATGAAGGAATTTTTCTTGGGTATCCAATGAACATCAAATCCTACAAGTGTTTCAATAAACGCTTGGGAGTATTATGGAAAGCAATAAAGTTAAGATCATTGAAGGCAAAACCCCAAATGCTTCAAATAATACCTATGCTGATGAGATAGAAGATGCGGATGAATGTGAACATGGAGTAAGTACAAATACATAAATAGAGGAAGGTGTAAAAAACACATTGGGCTCACTTTATTATGTTTACTTAGATGAAGAATCTGAAGAGGAAATCATGGGTGGAGATAATGCGACTGAACCTCAAAAGAGAAATCGAAGAGGTGAGATTGACCCATATAACATAATTGGGGATAAGAGTGCACCCACACAAACAAGGACGATGAGTAATAAAAAACAATATGCATTTCTATCAGCCATGGATCCATCCTCATTTGAAGAAGCTGCAAAGGATGAATCCTGGGTGAAATCCAATAATGAAGAGTTAGATCAGATTGACAAGAATCAGACATGGGATCTTGTACAAATACCTGAAGGTCATAATGTGATTGGTACAAAATGGATCTTCAAGAACAATTTTGATGAGAATGGAAGTTTTATTAGAAACAAAGCTCGACTGGTATGCAAAGGATATTCCCAGATTGAATGTGTTGATGTTGAAGAAATCTTTGCTCTAGTGGCTAGACTGGAGTCAATCAGGATGTTCCATGCCATGGATCTCCAAATAGGATATAAATTATATCAAATGGATGTCAAGACATCATTATTAAATGGTGTACTCGAAGAAGAAGTCTACATTGAACAACTAGTGGGTTTTCTTCTTAGTACTGATTAAATAAAGGTCTGCAAACTAAAGAAAGCACTTTATGGCTTGAAACATGAACCATGAGTGTGGTACTCCCAGCTGGATTCTTATCTCAAGAAGCTGGAATTAAAAAGAGGAGGAGTAGATCACAATCTATATGTGAAGAATTATCCAAAATATTAATTCATGGTTCTAGTATACATTGATGATATCATATTTGGTGGCAGCAGGCAGAAACCAGTGGATGAATTTTCCAATCACATGAAATCAGAATTTGAAATGTCTATGATTGGGGAGATCACATATTTTTTGGGGCTGCAGGTGATTCAAAAGAATGATCACACATTCATTTATCAGGAAAAGTATGTAAGAGAGCTTCTGAAGAAGTTTAATATGTAAGACTCCAAACCAATTTCAACTCCGATTGTAGTTGGAACTAAACTTGGAAAGCATTTGGATGGGACCTCTGTAGATCCCACTATATACAGGAGGATCATTGGGAGCCTACTGTACCTTACAGCGACATGGCCAGATATTGTCTTTGCCACATGTCTTGCAGCCTTCTTTCAGAGTAATCCAAAGGAGGAACATATGGGAATAGTAAAATGAATCATGAGGTATATTCAAGGTACTCGCAATTGTGGATTATACTTTGCTGCAGGAAGGGATAGTGAATTATCAACATTTTATGATGCTGGCTGGGCTAGCAATGTTGTGGACAGAAAGTCCACCAGTGGTGGTGCATTCTATATTGGGAATAAATGTGGTGGCTGGTTGAGAAAGAAATAAGAAAGCACTTCTCTTATTACTGTTGAAGTTGAGTATATCTCCGCCACAAAGGCATGAACTCAACTGATATGGATGAAGCAACAACTAACAAATATTGGTGATGTGGTGAAACTACCAATAGTGATTTACTGTGATAACAAGAGCGCAATTGATCTTACGAAGAATACTATTCATCATTCTCGTACGAAACATATTGAAATCATGTATATCTTTATCAAAGAAAAAGTTGAGAAAGGGGTGATTAGAATGGATCATGTGGGAAGTAATGAGAAAGTGGATGATATTATGACCCAACCACTATCAACAGTTCTATTTGAGAAGCATCGGTTGATCCTCGATGTTCAGCCACCTCCCAGTGCATAAGGAGGTAACAAAAATCCCTTCTCCCCGGTTATGTTATTTTCTTTTAATCTGTTTATGGATGCGATGTGGGTTTGTGGGGGAGATACTATCCAGGGGGAGTGTGGTTTGAGATGATCAATAAACAATCACCGGTATTTGGTTTTATTGTCAATGGGGGAGAAAGGAATAAATTCAGGCGTGTAATGCATTTGTGAAACATTTAGAATTCAGTTTCAGTGATAGGATGGGAATGAATACATTTGACGGGACCCAATTCAAGGTTCCTCTCTAGTTTTATACACTTAGCATTGCTCACGTAGACGTAGAATGTTGGCTGAGTTGAATCTTGCGTTTGTGGTTTTCTTATGGCTGGTTCTCTATTGAATTTATTTACTGATTCCAACAAACCCAAAGCGAGAGATTGTTGGAACTATGGTCATTCTATGCATGAATTGGAGTATGGTTTGTGTTTTTTTTTCAATCCTTAGTGGAAGTTTAGAATGTGTTCCAGCAAAGTGATCATACAGAACAAGTAGATAATAGTATTGAAGGTGGCACCGTTTTCCAATGTTTTCCAAATTTTTGTGCCTGATAATTGAAAAATGGAAAAAAGTGGTTTTTTAAAAAGAGGGTTGCATTCTGTTGAATTAAAAGAAAAGGAAACTTGCACGCCTTTTGTTTTTTAAGATCAGAACATTAAAATATGGCAAAGGGAGAAGGGATCCCATATTTTATGTTTGGTCATGCAACTGAATTGCATGGTAGAGACTTTTGCGCTGAGGGAAGACTCGCGCGCCATCGTCCAGGGTATCCAAATGCCTACAAATTGAGGTCGACCCCTCCTCATTCGGCACGGAGTTCAGACTTAGAGAAAATCAAGGATCCCGTCGTGTAGGAGTTGTGGTCACGCAAGTGGTGGTGGGTCGCGCAAGTTGTAGTTGTGCGACAGTTGTTTGTTGCACATCCAATGCGTTTTGGGCGAGAAAGGGGTTGAGTCGCCAATGTTTGGAGTTGGTGAAGGATGTGTCGCGTAGGTGGTTTGGTGACACTTGCGCACCCGGACTTGAAGAAGCGTGATAGTTGATAGTTGCGCGCCAAAAACGGTTTAGGCATAAAATGGTGTGAGTCGCACAAGTTTGGTGTTGAAGAAGTGAGAGTCACGCAAGTGGTTGAGGTGGACTTGTGTGCCAGCTTTAAACATGTGTGCCGGCTTGAAGAAGTGCGCCTGGTGTAGTTGAAGCACGACAGTCTTTTTGGAGCTTCACGATAGCTGGAAGACTTCCTGATACCTTCGGTGAAAAGTGATATTAGTCTACAAGTGAGATTTGGACTTCAACAGAGCATCTACATACAACATAGGATGTATTCATTAGAAAAGATGAAGAGACCTTCACATCTATAAACTATATGGGACTTCACCCAAGGTAGTGAGTCGGGGGGAGTCAACGAGAGTGACCCGGGGGACGCAGTGAGCTATCCCTAAACCTTTGTAGAGGTAGTGAGCCTGGGACATAGTGACATTGCCCGATCCTTTGTAATCCACAACTAGAGAAGTTTAGTGCAATTTGGTACGACTAACAACCTGTCGGCGTATGCCCCTTGGATGTAGCCCTTAGTGGTGAACTAAGTAAAAAGGTTTGTGTCATCTCTCTGTATGTGAATGTTTTCTTCTAATCATGTTCATCATACAGGTTTAACAAGTTCCTACCAACGTAGGAACAAGATCCTCTACATTGAGAGAAAATGTTATCAGCCTGATTCACCCCTCCCCTCTCAGGGAGTCCCGAGGTCCTAAAATATACACACTAGGTTATATTTCTATGAAATCCAAATAATATCAACCTTACTAAAACCTTAGGATGTTATCCAATAATTATACTAATCCTAAAATTTCTACATAATGTTTTATTCTCCTATCCATTTCATCCTAAATCTTATTCACAAGGATTCTAGAAAATAACCTCTTATACATACTAAAATATGTTAACTCTAGTATCCCATCACCAGACTTACATTTTTAAATTAGAATAATATAAAAGAAATCACATCATGACGGATTAAATATTTAATTATTCTTGGTAAAATTTATACATAAATTCTTTATGTATAAATTGGATATAAAATATAAAATAGTGTGAAAGTAAATATTCCTCATCCTTAAACTCATTCTATGATTTCTCCTTCATATCATGATGAATTGGAACTAAATAATGATGGGAATAAATACTAAGTAAGGGTAATGTATAGTGGAATATATCTTGAGTAAATATGGAATGGTAAATAACCAAAGATATATTCAATTTAATCATTAACTAGAGTATGAAGAATAATATGGTAGGAATAATTAATGATAAAATGATTCCATATAAATAAAAATATGTGTCTGAAACATATATATAGACATCATAACTATTAAAATAATCATAGAGACATAAATAAATATTTTTATAATGAAGGAATGTATAATTTTGGGTATCATAAAATTACCCTCAAGGACTCTGACCAAGACATGTTACATAAATGGTTAAGGCCTCATCCATATATACAAATTATTTTGTCTCATTAGACCTGCTGGTGAATCATGGGGCTATAATGGTACATGATCATTACCTGAAATTTATAATTCATTCATCATGTGAATGGGGTGAACAATAATTCAGTATATAATCAATAAAAACATTCTTATTGAAAAAAAGAAAAGAAAATGTTAATATTTCCCCCAATTAAACCAATTATAAAACATATAGATAAAAAATATATGATTTGAAAAATATTAAATATCACTACTGGATCATAATTAAAATAAATGGAAGTTGTCATAGATGATTATAAATATCATAAAAATATCACTAAATATATTCTTGATGAAAATTCCCTTCAAATTTTAACATCACTTTTGAAAAATAAAAAATTATAGAATATTTTGAATAAAATATCCCAAAAAATTACCATGTAAACATTTAAAGGAATATTCCAATAATTTATTGTGTAAGATAATGGGAAACTCCATTGACGTCGTATATGTTGAAACAAATATTCTTTTCACATTTTTGGGTTAAAAATTAAAAATTAATATATTTGTAAAAAGGAAAGGAGTTTCCTTTTACACCATGTTGTAAAAATTATAAAATGTTCAAAAATTGCATTAATAAAACATTGGAGAACATTAAAACTTTTCATAAAAATATTTTATGGAAAATATAGACATTGAAGAAAAATATTCCCAACTGAGGAGAAAAATAATGCTGGATTTTCTTAAAAACCTTTTCTCTATATAATGAGTACTTAATGAAAATAAAATTAAAGTAAAAACTTTAATTTATAGAAAAACACATTTTATAAAATAAATATTTAATTTTATATACAATTATTAAATAATTACCCCAATAGTTACTTAAACATAAACAATCCGGAATAATCATAGGAATGTGAAATCAAATCGTTGCATCATAAGACCCAATAAGAAAATAACGTTAATGGAAACATTAAAAATAAAACAAAAAATGATATTAATTACATATAATTAAAATTAATCCTTATATACACATCATAAACATAAATATGTGTATAACATCAAATATGTCTCAATGAAACAAAATTGAGGTGAATAACACTTACCTTAGGTCTGACTTCCTTCTTATCGGTTCGAACATCCTATACAATTTATATATATTTATTAAAAATATATTAAAGAACCATAATATTATATTTCATACCATTTATAATTTACTTATAACCTTTTTTATATAGTTTATTAACAATTATTTATTAAATTCATTATTTTGGGTGATAAATGCTTCCTTTTTCAGGTCTATTTTTGTTTTGTAGTTTTGGACCTCACACATTGATAATAGTTCCACCATATCTAGAATGTTGATAATTATATATATATAATATATGTTCATTATATAAATTTTTATAATTATCTATGAAGGGATTATATAGAAAAATGAATTACATTTTTTTAGAGATGGTGGGCCATATATACGCATGATTTATGTATTCAATTTTTGACAGATGGATCAAAAGAAAGGGAAGTAATAATTATACTTTATAAATTAAATAGTTTATCATATATATATATATAATATATTAATTAAATAAATTTTTATTACCATCCATGTAAAGAGGAAATGAAAAATGAATCACTTCTCTTCGTGTAGGAGGTAGTCCATACTTGCAGATGGTTGACATTTTAGTTTTCTGACATAATGGATGGTAAGAAGGTAGGTGGGAAATTATAATTATAGGATAAAAATTAATTTATAAATATCATATATATTCATTATTTCAATATTTATAATTTTCTATGTAACATGGTGATGAAAGAAGAATTACACTGCTATATGGAGATTATATGTCGGACGTACAGATAAGCGAAGTTTTAAAATTTCAAAGGTTGGAAAAGGAATTGAAATGGATTTTCCATAACCTTAATGAAATATAATAAATTTTATGACACTATATTATTATTTTTGGATAAAATAAATTTAAATAATGTAGAATATGACTGAAATTTAAGTGAGATGGTTAGGATGATTACACCTCCCTTGATTAACATCCTTTCAATATCTTTATAATGACCCTTGGAATGGTATTTTAAGTATAAAACTATATAGTTAGTCAATTGGGATGTTTATAAAAATTGGTTTGGATTTTTACTATCTCAGTTTCTCAATGTGGTTTTATGAATTGAGATAACGGGACCCCCTTTTATAAAAGAGGATAGGGGCAGTCTTGGAATTTAATTATAGATTAAAATATATTTAAGTAATTCTCTAGGAAAATTATTTAAAATGTACTGATAATAAAATATGTGGTACGGTGATATTTAAATTACATAAAACTATACAATTTGGACAAGTTTATGAGTATTTTGGAACAATATTTTCTGGTTTAACCCCATAGTAAAAATATTTTAATAATAAATGTGATAAAAACTTTTTCTCTCAAAAAAGGTTAACAATTTACATATAAAGTTAAAAATGGAAGATAAATGGAAAATTTATCACATTTTCTACAATTTATCATCTAGATTTCTACTATTTAAATATTATAATAACTTAAGAAAATATTATTTAACACAAAATATCCTTAATTTAATTTTAAACCCTCTTTATTTATTTTGACATTAAAGACACCAATACAAAGATTTACTAAGAATATAATCCTTTAAAACATCACAAATATTTCATATTTATGTAAAATATTTTTTGGAATTATAAAATTGATCAAAATTTAATGACATATAAATTTTTTAAAATCATTTATTATATTTTTCTATTCAATAGATAAATACTATGTCGTTGTTGCAAAAGCATTTTGGGTAATTATTCAACTAATAAAAATTATAAATATATTAATATTATAAATATATATTTTTTAATTTCAAACAAACATCTAGAATAGAACATATATGTAAGAACCTGGTTTTTTCTATAAAAGAATTTGTAATATTTTTGATGTTATTCCAGAGTAGCGCCTTCAGACGGCGGGCGATTCCGAGCCCCGGTGTGGACGAAATTAAATTTTCAGTGCGTTCACAATGGGCACGCCAAATATATGGGATAACTCCTAAACGGTGTTTTGGATCCTAAATATGAATGTACGGATGGGTCCGAAATGAGGATTTTACCATAGGAATGACATAAAACATGTAGGCGCGGGGCGTTTGGACCCCTCGCTCACTTCCGAAATGTTAAACGGATAAATTAAATAATTAATTTATTCACTTAATGGCTTAACTCAAGTATCTCTTAAACGGTAGCTCGGATTGGAAAACTAAGGGCACCGTTGAGTCTGGATCATGCCGTTTACCCCAAGAGGGGTGTAAGTTTTGCGGGCGTGGGTCTTCGGTGAAAAATGACGCCAGGGGTGTTTTCGTAATTCTGCAGCCTCAGACGTTATGTTTTATAACTATTGAATGGGGCCTCGGATTAAAATTCCGAGATCTCAGCTGTGCTCAAGAGGTGGTGTTTACCCTAGGCATGACCTAAGTTTGATTGTGTTTGGGGTTTCAGACGCGGATTTAAATTGGGATGAGTTTTTAATTAATTAATGGATTACTTAATTTTCCTTATTTAATCCCTTCATCCTCTTCCTACCCACTCTCAATTCCCCTGGAGAAACACACCTTCCCTCTCAACCTCCTCCTCCTCCACCTCCCTCCTTCGATCGAGGCGGCATCGAGCGTGGCGGGAGTGGTAGCGGCAGGTGCTGCGAAGCTGCGGGCCACACCCCGACTGGTTGGAGTTTACGTTTTGCGTTTTAATTTACGAACCTCTCTTTAAATTTCAATTTTGGGATCAAACTACTATTTATTTTCTATGAAAATCCCACTGTTGCGTAGTACTTCTTCTGAGCTTCCCGACCCATATCTCAGATTTAAATTTGGAGTCCTGAGGCAATCGCAATCGTCCACAAAGATTGCGGGTATTGGGTGTTTTCCGATGGTTTTGGAGGTTCTCCGGCCAGTTTTGGGGATTCCAATAGGTGGTTTGGAGGGCTCTCGGGCGGTGGCAACAGGCCGGCATGGCGGCTCGGTGAGCTGGGGGCGTCGGAAAAAGCGAGGTGGCCGGGGTCGAGCGGCCGAGCGAGCGGGCCATGCCAAGGGTGACAGCGGTCTTCAGTGGGAGCGGCTGAGTGAGATGAGGATGGTAGGGGTGTTCGGCTGTAGGGTGAGGCACTGGGCGAGTGACGTCAGCGAGCCGGGCGCGCGGCGCGATCGGCGAGGCGGTGAATTCGGGGGAGCAAGACCCGCAGCGCGTGTAACACCCCGAGATTTTATGAAAAATATTATTTTTAATTTCATTAATGTCTTGTGTTGTATGCTACACCAAAAGGAACTTGCACAACACGAATCCCTGACTTGCCTTGCATTACACGCAATCGCGACCTTCCTCGATAGCATGTGTAGTACGCAATACCATGTTTCACTAAATGAGATATTATTATAATATTATTATGAACTAGCCGTTATGAATAGTAATACCCACTTTTTGAAATTTTATAAATTTTATCTTTCAAAATGGACTTCATTTTTGGATTTGGAATATCGAAATTATCTTAGGGTGAAATTTTGGTACTTTTCAGATAACTTTCATATTTTGATGAATTGTGAAAATTACTAAATTCTAATTAAAAACAAATTTTTTAATCGAAATAATTAATAGTGATAAGTTATTAATTTGAGTGGTTTTAAAGTATATTTAGAATATATTTTTACATCTTAATAAAATGTTGGTCATTGGATGTAATTTCACATTTAAACCAGACATAAACAAGTGTCAATCTTTTGATAGTTATTATCTCTTAAGAACACGCTATTTGTTTTGACGACGGGATTTAATTTTTAAATTAATTAATTCAAATGATATGTTTTGAATTTGGTAAAATAGACATCATTTTTTAATTCATAATATCAAATATAGCTTAGGCCTAATTTTTGGTATTTTTATGGCAACTTTCATTTTTTTGATGAATAGAGAAAGCACTAAGTGGTAGTTAAAAAAACTAAATTTTTCATAAAACATAATTTTTCCGCTTCTATTAGTGGAATTTAGAAAATCCGAGAGACATTGTTAATATCAAGTACTAAAATGTGGTTCAATGAGATGAAAATAATTTTTGGTGAATAGTAACTTTTTACTTTTTTTTACCACGGTTAAAAGTAAATAGGGTAATTAAGGGTAAAAATGATATTATTATTACCCTAACACATGTACTAATTCTATTGGATAAGTGTAATTAGACCAAAAACAACCTTAGGAATAAAATATGACCATTTAGGCCCACTTGGATTAGATTAGGACATTTAATATTAATTTATTTAAAGAAGGGTTAAAATAGTTAAAATAAAAGTTTAATAAGTAAATCATTTTTAATATAGGGTTATACATCGGATAAATTCGACTATAAATATTCATTAGAACCATAAAACGATTTCCTACATAATGGTATTTTATTTATAATTTTTAGACATTAAATAATTTAATTTATTTTTGACACAATGATGATGTAGTAATTATCTTATTAATGAAATATTGACATAATAGATGTTATAAATACCCAAATAAATTTAATTTGAGACTTTTTATTAATTAAACTAATTTTATAGGTTAATATGACATCTTATTATTGATTTAATTAACTTTTTTAGAACTAATAATTCTGTTATGATTTTGACAAAAATCAATTACCAAATATTGTCAAAATTGACATAAAATAGTTTTTAAAACAAATATTATATTATTAAATGTTATTTTATTTCTAAAAATCTATGGTTCGCAAAAATTACTTAGATAATGTTATATTTATTAATAATAAACAACTTGGGGTAATTTTGTCTTGTTATAGTAAGTTTATTAACCATATAGTGTAAGAAAACAAAAAGAAACGGTAAAAGTAAAATTATCTAACTTAAAGTTAAATATAAATGATAAGGTTAAAATATATCCCTAAACTTGTATAAATTATATTGGATGAGAGGATTTCGACCCATAACCACCTTAGATATGAAATAACTCAATTTTGATCTATTAAAAATCGAATATGACTTTATAATAAAATAATAATTTTTTTGTTTTTCCAAAGGTGCCCCTCTCCTCCCTTATAAAAGGGAACATCCTCCCTCTCTTCCTCACCCCACTTTGAGCCTTCAAGCTTGGAAAAACCCTGAAAAATTATCTTCTACACTTCCCTAGAAACATCTTAGAGGTCTTGGTTTTCTTCAGAGACCAAATTTATTGCCCTAAAAGGAGTTCTCAAAGAGGCGCTTCAAAGAAGAGGTAATGTCCGTTACTGATTCTTTCAACATTATTTCTTCTTCCACTCCTTCTTCTTTAGTTGTTTCATTATGAAGTAATAACATCACTATCACTCATATACTGATATGTTATTATAAGTATGAAATAACCCTATTTCACCATCTATCCATCCTATAGAAAATGAAATCATCGCGCATGCATACGTACGGAATACCGTCTCCACGCCGTGGTGTAATCTATTTTCCACCACCACCTTACTTGGATGGGTATAATGGTGTAAATAATAACTATATATGATTATTTTAAAGTTATATTGATTATGAATTATTATACATACACTTCAATACAATTCCACGATCATGGAAATGATATCATCGCTCGTGCGTACGTACGGACTACCGTCTCCACGACGCGATGAGATTAATTCTCCATGTTAACCATTCATGAATGATTATAAAGCATATACAATAAGTAATCATAAAATATATGACATAATAATGATACTGGATTTATGTGTATATATATTTATTTCATCTACTTAATTTCATTCAATTCAATAATGAAACGAAAACAGCGTTCATGAGTACGTACGACCTACCGTCTCCATGAACGGTGTATTTCATTCCTTTTATCGATCTATAATATATATGTATATGATGAATATATATTATATATAAATCATGTTTTACATTCTGGAATTATTTAAATCAGTATATAAGTAATAATATCAAGAACGACAAGTCGAAACACATACGATAAATGAAACGATTTTACCCAAAATGCTCTTTAACATAAAATTTACAAAAGAACGGGTAATATAAAGTCATAATTGAACCATATATGATATCATAACAATGAATATTATTCTATAAAAAGTAAATTAAATTATTTAAATCATTATATATGAGTTTCTGATACATAAGAAGCATATCGGACATAAGGTAAGAGATAAATTTTCAATCTCATTTTTATCCGAGATTGCTTGTACGTAAGTATTTAGGGGGGTTACATTTATCATCCATGACTGTGTTTTGAAAAAATGTTTTCATAAAATGTTAACTATTATTCCATGAATGTTTAAAGTCATTTTTACCCTTTATTGACTTGTTACCACATTGTATTAATGGAATCTTTCCTTTGGTTACCATATAATGTACTTTTTGACTTTTCCGACAAAAGTACGAGGAGAATGTTTTTTAACTCATATAGCGTGAACTGATTTTTATGGTTTCATAACACCTCATTTTCAAGAAGCTTCCTCAAAATATTTCATGACTATTTTCAACAAAATCCTTTTCTTTTAAAATTGAATGATGTTTTGTGAAAAGAAATTGATTTTGAAGAAGAAATGATATTTTCCTCAAGAATTCATTTCAATTGTTTTTATCAAAACTATTTTCAATCTAAAATGAAATTATTTAATATGTTTATGTTTCAAGTATAATATATCCCTTATTTACATGGTTTGATTCTTCTTATGATGAAAAGATATCCATTTTTTATATGGATTATGTTATGATGGCATGATGTTTAAGAATCCCATTTTATTACATGGGTTATGCTATGATGTATGATTTATGATTTTGTGGCACACGAAAGAATGATTTCATTATGAGATGGGAGGGACCTATATCTCCCTCCAATGCATTGGGTAAAGATTTATATCTCATGATATAGACATGGCTAGAAAGGTAAGTTAATCCGGTTCAGTAATACAGGACTGAAACGAGGAGTGAACTCGATTCAGAAAAGGGACTTTGTCCACTAAGATGGTCTTGGCAGCAATGCCTTGGCTACTATGGAAATCATATCATGTGCTTAATGGTTTCCACAATCACATTTTTTATTCCCAAGCTATTTTATCATGATTAATGTTTATTTATGATCTATGCCTTATATTCTTCCATGTTTTATGTCATTGATCAAGATTTTGTTGTTTAAACATTATGTTCATGTTTTTAAGTTCAAATTTATATGATTTGTTTTATTTTATCCATGCTTACCCTTACGGAGCATTTGAGATCACCCTTTATATTTTTTCTTTTCCCCAGGATATAAAGAAAGGTTTTAGGTAAGAAAACAAAAGGGGAAGATCTTTATGGGAGATGTTGAAGATCTTTCACCACGATTAGAAGATTACGTTCTGAGTTTCCAAAGACACTAAACTATTATAGTCCTTGTGTGTCTGTTTTTGTTATGTATTAAGTATTCCGAAAAAGTAATGTAATGTCCATTAACGTCAAGCTTTGGGTCTCTATAGTTGGTATCAGAGGAAAGGTTTAGTCAACCTTTGGAAACTAGGATCGAAAACGTTAGTGAGATCCCTATAGATATTTCTAAGGTATGTATAGGGATGTCCCTAAGGATAAGTATTTGTATAGAATATAGTCCTAGAACTATGGTTACAATCTTAGAATTTAACCTAAGATGTCAGATATTAAGGAAACTCCCCCTTTACTATGTTGTTTTCCCGAGCATGATTTTTGCCTCTCACACTATTCTTTTTGGGTTTTAGAAAATGGCTGGAAACAGGAAGATTCACGATAATGGAGGATATGACAGACAATGGAATGATATTCTTCATGAGAAACCAAATGAAACGGGATTTGGAAGTCCAAACACCGTTATTATGCCTAATCAGAAATATCATAATATGATCAATAATCTCAACTTTGGTAAGTTTCCCGACTCAGATAATAAGAGAAAGATGGAGTTTCATGATGATCATAGAGGAAAGAAAGTTCAATTTCCCTCATGTAAATCATGTGGGAAGAGGATTCAGTGAGATTGTTTCAAAGGAACTGGAAGATGCTTTGGGTGTGGAAAAGAAGGACATAAAGCCAGTAAGTGCAAAAGAAAAGGTTCAGTTAACACCATGGACAAGGATAATTGTATTGCTAAGACATCAACAATGATTAGATGTTTTAAATGTGGAATGTACGGGAATTATGCAAACCAATTCCCTAAGGGAGAATCTCATGAAGAGAATCAGCATGGTCATATGGGTAGTATTTATGCGGATGATTATGAGGAGACTACAAATGATATATGAGCTGAAAGAAGTGTTGAAGCTCAGTCAGTTGTTTTAGAAGGCAATGGAATGATTTTATGTTTATCGAGAGTTATGTTCTATAGTTAATGGTACTATGGAATAAAGAATCATCTAAGGATTGTTACACTATTGTTTTTCCTAAAGTATTTAAATGTATATGTTGAATTGTACCGGTAACCATGGAAGGTTATTCAGATTTTTTTGGAAAGTAGATGATATGCGCATAATTAAGGAATAAGAAGATAATGAGATGTTTGATTGTATTTATGAGCTCATGATTGATATAAGGACTAAGTGATATCATGGTTTGAGTATATATAATTTTGAGGATTTTGGTATGTGGAAAGTGTTAACTTTTAACTGCATTCATGTTTTCACTAAGGTTCAATGGGTATTCATTTTTCAAGAGAATACATGATTAAGGCCTTCAAATGTTTGTAATGTGACCAACAAGACATATCTTATGATATATGGGGATCAACGATGTTATTAACATGCTTATTATATGAAATATATGGTAATCGTTTTCACTATATTATGAGAGTGGACTGTAGTATTATGGATAAGCCTAAATATTGGAATGGATTATGTTGGACATAAGTTAGTATTGTTTAAGGATAGAATTTTTTTCGATATTATTGATGGGATGTTATAGTAATGTAGTTTTAGAAAAAGGAAACCCTGCAGGACGGGCGACAGACCATTGTGTCGGACAAGGCTATGGGAATCGAACCCACAACCGAAGTGCGACTGACCTTTATCACCTACCACTGGCCTACAGGAAGTCCCTGGTCAGTAGAAACTAGTTTTATTTTATTAAGCAGTATGATATATGAAGTATAAGTTCATTTTTGGAACCATATACGATTAATCTAACCATAAGATGGACTTATCACTTTTGGTAACCTTTTGTTTGAAATAGATGGAATGACCCATCATTCTATCACATGATCTGCTAACACATCACGAATAAAAAATTCAACTTCATTTCTTTAATGGATGGAGTGGAAATTGTTCAATTCACGAACAATAGTGAAATTGTACCAAAATCATGTAAGTATTTCTTTTAATTCATCAACTTTAGGGAAATGATCTTGAAAACCAAAAATGTTGTCCTAGTTCCCTTATATCCGATGAATCAGATGATACCTTAGATCATCGCAAATCTATGGCTTTGTGAATGTTGTATTTTTCATAGCCATGTTCTCTACCACACTCCATCATAACTTGATGGTTATATTTTTCTTCCATATACATATTTTCACCTATGTTCTCCTACATGTAAACCCAGTGATGAGTTAAATTGGGTAACCATTACGTTTCATACTTTAGTTTTTAAATCCAAGTTTTGGTATTTCTTTTTACGATGTGGGTTTCTATTAAAGAAACTTTCAATTAGTAAACCATTTATAACCCCGATGAATTTCGAGGGCGAAATTCATTTTTAGGGGGGTAGAATGTAACACCCCGAGATTTTATGAAAAATATTCTTTTTAATTTCATTAATGTCTTGTGTTGTACGCTACACCAAAAGGAGCTTTAACAAAACGCATCCCTGACTTTCCTTGTGTTACACACAATCGCGACCTTCCTCGATATCGTGTGTAGTACGCAATACCGAGTTTCACTAAACGAGATATTATTATAATATTATTATGAACTAGCCGTTATGAATAGTAATACCCACTTTTTGAAATTTTATAAATTTTATCTTTCAAAATGGACATCATTTTTGGATTCGGAATATCGAAATTATCTTAGGGTGAAATTTTGGTACTTTTTGGATAACTTTCATATTTTGATGAATAGTGAAAATTAGTAAATTTTAATTAAAAACAACTTTTTTAATAGAAATAATTAATAGTGATAAATTATTAATTTGAGTGGTTTTAAATTATATTTAGAATATAGTTTTACAACTTAATACAATTTTGGTCATTGGATGTAATTTCACATTTAAACCAGACATAAACAAGTGTCAATCTTTTGATAGTTATTATCTCTTAAGAACACGTTATTTGTTTTGACGACGAGAATTAAATTTTAAATTAATTAATGCAACTGATATGTTTTGAATTTGGTAAAATAGACATCATTTTTTAATTCATAATATCAAATATAGACTAGGCCTAATTTTTGGTATTTTTCTGGAAACATTCATTTTTTTGATGAATAGTGAAACCACTAAGTGGTAGTTAAAAAAACTGAATTTTTCATAAAATATAATTTTACCGATTCTGTGAGTGGAATTTAGAAATTCCGAGAGACATGGTTAATATCAAGGACTAAAATGTTGTTCAATGAGATGAAAATAATTTTTGGTGAATAGTAACTTTTCACTTTTTTTTACCACGGTTAAAATTAAATAGAGTAATTAAGGGTAAAAATGATATTATTATTACCCTAACACATGTGCTAATTCTATTGGATAAGTGTAATTCGACGAAAAACAACCTTAGGAATAAAATATGACCATTTAGGCCCACTTGGATTAGATTAGGACATTTAATATTAATTTATTTAAAGAAGGGGTAAAATAGTTAAAATCAAAGTTTAATAAGGAAATCATTTTTAATATAGGGTTATACATAAGATAAATTAGACTATAAATATTTATTAGAAAGATAAAAATATTTCCTACATAATGGTACTTTATTTATAATTTTTAGACATTAAATAATATAATTTATGTTTGACACAATGACGATGTAGTAATTATCTTATTAATGAAATATTGACATAATTGATGTTATAAATACCCAAATAAATGTAATTTGAGACTTTTTATGAATTAAAATAATTTTCTTGGTTAATATGACATGTTAGTATTGATTTAGTTAACTTTTATCGAACTAATCATTTTGTTATGATTTTTACAAAAATCAATTACCAAATAGTTTCAAAATTGACATAAAATAGTTTTTAAAACAAATATTATATTATTAAATGTTATTTTATTCCTAAAAATCTAAGGTTCGGCCAAATGACTCAGATAAGGTTATATATATTAATAATAAACAACTTGAGGTTCTTTTTTCTTGTTATAGTAAGTTTATTAACCTTATAGTGTAAGAACACAAAAAGACATGGTAAAAGTAAAATTACCTAACTTAAAGTTAAATCTAAATGATAAGGTTAAAATAGAACCCTAAACTCTTCTAAATTCTATTGGATGAGATTATTTTGACCCATACCCACATTATTTTCCAAATAACTCAATTTGGAGCTATTAAAAACTGAATATGTCTTTATAATAAAATAATATTTTTAGTTTTTCCAAAGGTGCCCCTCTCCTCCCTTATAAAAGGGAACATCCTCCCTCTCTTACTCACACCACTTTGAGCCTTCAAGCTCAGAAAAACCCTTCCTAATTATCTTATCCACTTCACTAGAAACATCCTAGAGGTCCGGGTCTTCTTCAGAGATCAATATTAGTTCCATAAAAGAATTTTTCAAAGAGGCGCTTCAAAGAAGAGGTATTGTCCGTTACCGATTCTTTCAACTTTATTTCTTCTTCCACTCCTTATTTAGTTTTCTCATTATGAAGTAATAACATAAGTATCACTCATATACTAATATGTTATTATAAGTATGAAAAAACTCTATTTCACCATCTATCCATCCTACGGATAACGAAATCACCGCGCGTGCGTACGTACGGAATACCGTCTCCACGCTGTGGTGTAATCTATTTTCCACCACCACTTTACTTGGATGGGTATAATGGTGTAAATAATAACTATATATGATTATTTTAAAGTGATATTGATTCTGAAATATTATACATACAATTCAATACAATTCCACGATCATGGGAATGATATCATCGCTCGTGCGTACGTACGGACTACCGTCTCCACGACGCGATGAGATTCATTCTCCATGTTAACCATTCATGAATGATTATAAAGTATATACAATAAGTAATCATGAAATATATGACATAATAATGATACTGGATTTATGTGTATATATATTTATGTCATCTACTTAATTTCATTCAATTCAATAAGGAAATGAAAACAACGTTCATGCGTACGTACAACCTACCGTCTCCATGAACGGTGTATTTAATTCCTTTTATCGATCTATAATATATATGTATATGATGAATATATATTATATATAAATCATGTTTTACATTCTGGAATTATTTAAATCAGTATATAAGTAATAATATCATGAACGACAAGTCGAAACACATACGATAAATGAAACGATTTTACCCAAAACGCTCTTTAACATGGAATTTACAAAATAACGGGTAATATAAAGTCATATGTGAACCATATATGATATCATAAAAATGAATATTATTCTATAATAAGTCAATGACATTATTTAAATCATTATAAAGGAGGTTTGGATACATACGAATCATATCGGACATTAGGTAAGGGATAAATTTTCAATCTCATTTTTATCCGAGATTGCTTGTACGTAAGTATTTACTGGGGTTACGTTTATCTTCCATGACCATGTTTTCTAAAAATGTTTTCATAAAACTTTAAATATTCTTCCATGAATGTTTACAGTCATTGTTACCCTTTATTGACTTTTTACCACATTGTATGAATGGAATCTTTCCATTGGTTACCATATAAGGTACTTTTTGACTTTTCCGTCAAAAGTATGAGGAGAATCTTATTTTTAACTCATATGGCGTGAAAGGATTTTTACGGTTTCATAATTCCTAATTTTAAAGAAGATTCATTCAAAAGATTTCATGACTATTTTCAACAAAATCCTTTTCTTTTAAAATTGAATGATGTTTTGTGAAAAGAAATTGATTTTGAAGAAGAAAGGATATTTTCCTCAAGAATTTATTTCATGTGTTTTTATCAAAACTATTTTCCATATAAAATTAAATTATTTAATATGTTTATGTTTAAAGTATAATGTCTCCCATATTTACATGGTTTGTTTTTTTTTATGATGAAAAGATATCCATTTTTTTATATGGATTATGTTATGATGGCATGATGTTTAAGAATCCCATTTTATTACATGGGTTATGCTATGATGTATGATTTATGATTTTGTGGCACACAAAAGAATGATTTCATTATGAGATGGGTGGGACTTATATCTCCCTCCAATGCATTGGGTAGAGATTTATATCTCATGAGATAGACATGGCTGGAATGGTAAGTTAATCCAATTCAGTAATACAGGACTGGAACGAGGAGTGAACTCGATTCAGAAAAGGGACTTTGTCCACTAAGATGTTCTTGGCAGCAATGCCTTGGCTACTATGGAAATCATATCACGTGCTTAATGGTTGCCACAATCAAATGTTTTATTCCCATGCTATTTTATCATGATTAATGTTTCTTTATGATCTATGCCTTATGTTCTTCCATGTTTTATGACATTGCTCAAGATTTTGTTGTTTAAACATTATGTTCATGTTTTTAAGTTCAAATGTATATGATTTGTTTTATTTTATCCATGCATACCCTTACTGAGCATTTGAACTCACCCTTTATATGTTTTCTTTTCCCCAGGATATAGAGAAAGGTTTTAGGTAAGAAAAAAAAGGGGAAGATCTTTATGGGAGATGTTGAAGATATTTCACCACGATTAGAAGATTACGTTCCAAGTTTCCAAAGACACTAAACTATTATGGTCCTTGTGTGTTTGTTTTTGTTATATATTAAGTATTCCGCAAAAGTAATGTAATGTCCATGTACGTCAAGCTTTGGGTCTCTACAGTGCGTGCGGGTCTTCTTCGACGAGGGAGAAGACCGGGGTCTTTGGACCCCGGCTGGCAGACAAAGGACCCGCAAATGCGGGTCTGTGTTGGATCAGTCGGACCGTCCAAGCCGGTCCAAGAAGTTCGGGGTAGTTTTCATGGTGGACCATGGACCACCGGTGCAAGGTGGGGGAGGGCCGGCCGAACTGGCCCGACCCCCCGTTTCGGTCCTTTAAAAACTTTAAAATTCCCATAAAATATAGACCGGGCGTCAGATTTGTGTGCCGTCAGCGGTGATGTGTTCCTTAAATCGAGGTGAACTTTTTGAGATTTTTTTCAGGGGTTTTAATTCCCGAAACGAGGGGCCTCAGAGGTGCGACATGCCTATAAGTGAATTGGCGTTTTTCCGGGGGTTTTTGTTTTGGGTGACACAGACACATCTGATGTCCGAATTGAGCGTCGTCAGTGGCGTTGCGACCCTGGAGTTGAGGCAGAGATTACGAGTGTGGCTTCAGGCGTTGAAGACAAAGTTGAGGCATGGACCCCATGGCCCATCTTTCATGGTGTGTGTAGCGCTTTATAACTTTTTCATTGGACGTCAATTCGGGGTGTGCGAGTAGTCAATCCTGGGTGTTTTTCCAAGGGCATTGCAACGATGGAATCCACCCGATTTAATGCACCACACTGGTGCGGGCCCCACGGGGGCCATTTTGGGTGTTGGCAGTGATTTCTATCTTTATCACCGGGTGTCCATTTCGGACAAATGAATAGTCAATCTTGTGTACTTTTTCAGGATAACAACAATGGTGGTATCCGTTCATTGTGCTTTGGGACCGTGATGCGGGTCCCACGTAGCACTGCTCGTGTGCGGTGCGCCGGAATGCATCTTTTTCTCCGGGTATCCATTCCACTCAAGTGAGCAGTCATTTTGAAGTGTTTTCCCGAGGGGATCTCAATGGTATGATGCACCCGACTATTTTCAGGGCCGAGGATTGGGATCACGGGATGCCGTTCGGGCATAAAGCGGTGTTTGGCGACTTTTCTCTCGGATATCCGTTTGAGGCGAGTAAGTAGTCGATCTCACGGGTTTTTCCGCAAGGATTACAATGGTGTAATCGGATCAGGCGAGCAGAGCATCTTATATGATCTTATTAAATGTGGAAATATGAATGGTGCCCCAATGGCAGTTCATCTTACTCTGTTCGGAAGAGAACCCTTGGTGTGTTATCGCGTACACTCTCATGTGAGTGATGCAAATGTTTGAAGAGATGTAGTTGGTAGTTCCTGGGCTGATGTGTTGGAAAGTTGGAGTTGTTACGTTTACAACCTTTGCGTTGATGTTGTGTGCCGTGTGCATGATAGCCTTTGGGATGAAAACGTTGTATGCTCTGGGAGTATACGAGAACACTTGGAGGTACATGTTGTTGTTTGTACCTAAGAACATTTGTGTGCTTGGATGAAGTTGACTTGGGGCCACACATTGTGTGGGCCCCATGTACCTGTCATGTTTTTCATTGTGTTACCTTGACCTCTAGCGATCTAGAGGGTCCCTCTATTCTTGATTGTTGACCAGCAGGGTTGAGTTTCCCCTGGTTATGTTCTCGTTCATTTGATCAGCAGGGTTGAGTTTTTCCCTGATTCTGTTCTCGTTCATTTGACCAGTAGGGTTGAGTTTCCCCCTGGTTCTGTTCTCATTTTTTTGACCAGTTGGGTTGAGTATCCCATAGATCTGTTCTCATTTGTTTGATCAGCAGGGTTGAGTATCCCCTGGTTCTGTTCTCGTTTGTTTGACCAGCAGGGTGGGGTTTTCCCCTGGTTCTGTTCTTGATGGTTTGGATGGCAGAGTTTCTTTCATGTTCCCTGGTAAAGATATTGTGGATTCGGTGTGACCAACACATTACGTGGGCACTGATCCTATACCCAGGTGGTTGTTTCTAGCAGGGCTGTCCAGGAGGTTGTACCATCCAGTAGTGATGGCCAGTGCGGTACCATCCAGTAGGGATGGCCAGTAAGGTTCCATTCAGCAGGGATGACCAGTTGTACCATCCCGTAGGGATGGCCAATACAACGGTGTTCACCAAGCAGTACCATCCAGCAGGGATGGCCAGAGCAGTTCTGGGTTTACCTCCAGCGGGGATTGGAAGTAGTCCTCGATGTCGGGTTTACCTCCAGCTGGGCTGGGATATGGTCCCCGATGCCGGGTTTACCTCTAGCTGGGCTGGGAAGTGGTCCCTGTTGACGGTTCTGAGCCTCCCTCTAGTGGAGTACCCTTTTACGGAACTGGGAATTGGGACTCGTCGATGACTTTATCTGGGTCTCCCTCTAGTGGATTACCCTTTCACAGGACTGGGTAGTGTGGCACCCGTTGAATCTTTTCGAGTCTCCCTCTAGTGGGAACCCGTCGACCTCCAGGGATTACCCTCCAGCGGGGCGGGGCAAGGGGGTCGCCTGTCGACTTTGAGGAGACCTATCGACTGCGGGGCAGTGACGAGGTGTGGGTTGACCTTGCCCCAGAACTCTCAAGTACAAGGGGTGCTTTCCCCATCGAGACACATCCTTACAACGCGACCTAAAACCATGCGGGCGAGTTAGTGCCGCCCATAGTTGATAGTGTCAAGGTGCAGTGATTTGAGCCCCTTGACTTGCAGTTCGGGGTAGACGTGCGGGATGCTGGGCATTGATGGTGTTTACTTCTGGGACTGTTGGTTACTCACTTTCTTGGGCTGAGCTACGGGGTGAATATCCCCTTACTATATTGTTTGGGATTCTTTCTTTATCATATGGATATGTATATACCTTGTTCCAGTACCCACTCCTTGGATTTTGGCTCCTCTCCTTCCAGGAGAGGCGAAGATGCACGAGGTATGCCACGTGCTTTCCGTGTCTAGCTTCTCGTGGTTGGACGATTCTAATATCCTGCTATAGGAAGTGAAGTCTCGATGATAAGTTCATCTTCTCACCATTTCTAACTCCTTGTGTCTGGATGAGTCTACCTCCTTTCTCTTGTTTGGTTGAGATGGACTCTCTAATGTTATTCTACATCACTCTCAGTTGTACTCCTATACTTTTCCCTATTCTATATACTGCTCACCCTTCGATACCTCCTTTGTTGCTTCCTCGAGCCTTCGGGGTATCCTACTGAGTATTTTTATACTCACCCCTGCTTGGGATTTGCCCGCACTTGGTGTGCCCTTGCTGAAGACAGACATGTTTGTCATGACTTCAGAGGAGGTTAGGAGTTCGGGAGCTTGGACTGCGTGTGGTGTTCGTAGTCGGGTTCCAGGTGTGGGACCCTCATAGCTATTTGATTTTGTTTACCTGATGTCGGGTTCTGGCACTTTTCTGGTTGGACGCGTGTTTTGCCCATTTATTTTCTGTTTATCTTCAACTTTTACCTTGTACTGATTAGAGGTCAATGCACATTTGTGAATTATTTATAGTAGTTGGTAATTTTCTTTTCTTTTTTTACTCTACACTTTTGCATTCAGTGTGCTGCGTGTGTGTGTACAAGTACTCTAAAAAAGGCCTCCCCGAGTTGTTGCACCTTTGGCGGTAGTCGCCTGCCCCTAGCCTATTGAGGCGGCCTTGGGGTAGTTGCAGCTCGAGCTCGGGTAGGGTCGGGTCATGAAAAAGTGGTATCAAAGGTGGTTCATTCTGTGAGATGTTGTTTGGACGTCCCTAAAAAGGAATTGGTTGGGATTTAGGGCAACGGTGTTAACATGTCTCAAGAGCAGCTCTCAGGCCAGGGAGTCCAGTGATGGTGCGGCGACCGACATATCCATTCACCAGGACACTGATAACCCGTTTGTCCACTCAGCATGCTGAGACACTTGTTGCATGGAAACTAGGTTGTGCATCACATAGGATTGAGTCTTTGACTGTCCTTCTTGAGTTAGCTCCACATTTTTGTGACTGTTATATACATATATGCTCATCTGACCGCGGAACTCCTCGATAACATTCAGTATGTCTCCACAAAGACAGCCAACCTGGATACTAGATTTGGTTCATGAAGATGACCCTGTGAGCTATGAGGACTCAGTACAGGACCGATCATGCTGGCCCCTTTCTCCAGGTGGGTTGGTAGTAGCACCCCCACCTGTTGAGCAGCAGAAAGCTTCAGCAGAGTAGACTGAGCTTGAGCTTAGGTTGAGCGTGCTCTGCGAGTTCCATCGGCAGAGAACGCTGAGGTTCAGTGGTGAGCCAGACCCTCAGGCAGCAGAGGTTTGGCTGGGGACGGTGGTTCACCTTTCCCGGCTTGTGCAGACGCTAGAAGATCTTATGGTGGCTTTGGATGCAAACCTTTTCCACGGAGAAGCTTGGTGTTGATGGAGTCTGGTGACTCAATTTCATGATGAATCATCGCTTTTGTGGGGAGACATTCAGTTGTTGTTTTGTGAGGAGTTTTCCCCCTCCTTCTTATGCTCTTTTCGGATTCAAAATCTCGTACAGTTTTAGTAGGGAGGATTGATGGTGTCCGAGTACGCGACTAGTTTCACAGATCGTGCACGCTTTTACCCGGACTTGGTCCATGACAACAACATCCTAGCGCGAAAGTTTGAGCAGGGTCTCTGCCCAGAGATTCATTCTATCATAGTTCCCTTGGGAATTCCCACTTATAACGGGGTGCTAGAGCAGAAATTGGTGACAGAGAGATTCTTGTCATGTTCTACAGTTGGTGGTGGCAACTGGCTCGATAGAGTCGAGATGTCTGCTGCAACTAGCGGGCGTCGGCTGACAAAATCTCGACGCAGGTGGCTTTCTGATAACCGGACTCAGGGGCGTGTTCGTATGCCACCATGGCGCCAGAGGGCACCAGTACAGCCCGAAGAGATCTAGTGCTATGCTTGCGATGGGCGAGGTCACCTGGCATGAGACTTCCCGACCAGGCGCACTGAGAATATCGGACAGTCAACAGGTGCACCACCGCGGAAGAGGTAGCGCCGTGATCAGAGTAGTGCCTAGAGAGGTGGTGCTAGTAATGGAGTGGGAGAATATGGTAGTGGGGGATGACTTTATGAGGTATTCCAATCGCCACTAGGCGGTCCACATCAAGTTTCAGTAGCTGATAGTTGGGACCGCGGAAAGCCGCGGGCTTTGGATGTCTTTGATTTTGTAGAGCATGAGGTGATAAGAGGTACGCTCTATAACTCTTCTACTTTTTGTAGTAGAATTGTTTGGTTTTGTGTGTGAAATGCTTTTCTCCCTTCTCCTTTTTTGAGTTGTTACCAGGGTGGTGCGGGGCATCGGTGTAACCGTGTGTTGGTAAGGTAAAATGGCGTGGGACCTTTTTCTTTAGTCGATAGTGTTGACTCCTTCGCTCTTAGAGCGTGTAAGAGAGTCTAGGTCGTGGGACATCGACTATGAAATCTTGCGTGACCAGATATCCTTGGGTGTTCCAACATATGGATATTCTGAAAGAGGGAATCACCGGGTCTTGTTCTAGGAGTGGGTGGTGATTCCAGTCGCGGCGTACGACGTAGGGGTTCGTTCAGGGAGGTGAGCTACCCCCGAGGACCTTCGAGCCGTTTGAGGACGTGCGAAGGGATGGCGAGGTTCCCTACCACCTTGCCCTAACCCCAAGGTCTGGAGTGGGTGCACATTGTCTCCCGCGTGACTTACTCGAGGAGATGTGTGCGGACTCATATGCATGTCATCGGGAAGAGCAGACCTCAAGTGAATAGATCAAATCCTTTGGTCTGGGTGTCGTGATGCAGGACTGTTCATGAGTTCTTCTAGGTATGGAGAAGACAGGTGTGGGAATAGTACCCTGACTTATTCCTTGGTTTTTATTTTCAGGGACAAAAATCTTGAAGGAGGGAATGATGTAAGAACCCAGTTTTTTTATAAAAGACTTCAGAATATTCTTGATGTCATTCCAGAGTAGCGCCTTCAGATGGCGTGCGATTCCGAGCCCCGGTGTGCCCAAAGTTAAATTTTCAATGCGTTCACACTGGGCATGCTGAATAAATGGGATAACTCCTAAATGGTGTTTTGGATCCTAAATCAGAGTGTACGGATGGGTCCAAAATGGGGTGTTTACCCTAGGAACGACATAAAACATGTCGGCGCGGGGCGTTTGGACCCCTCACTTGCTTCTGAAACGTTAAATGGATAAATTAAACAATTAATTTATTTTTTTAATGGCATAACTCAAGTATCTCTTAAATGGTAGCTTGGATTGGAAAACTGAGGGCACCGTTGAGTCCGGAGCGTGCCGTTTACCAAGAGAGGGGTGTACGTTTCGCAGGCACGTGTCTTCGGTGAAAAATGCCACCAGGGGAGTTTTTTTAATTTTGTGGCCTCAGACGTTATGTTTTATAACTTTTGAACGGGTCCTCGGATTAAAATTTCGAGACCTCTGTTGTGCTCCGGATGTGGTGTTTACCCTATGCGTGACCTATGTTCAATTGCGTTTGGGGTTTTAGATGCAGATTTAAATTGGGATGAGTTTTTAATTAATTAAGGGATTAATTAATTTCCCTTATTGAATCCCTTCATCCCCTTCTTCCCCTCTCTCAATTCCCCGAGCGAAACCCACCTTCCCTCTCAATCTCCTCCTCCTCCACCCCCCTCCTCCGATCAAGGCAACATCGAGCGTGGTATGGGCGGTAGCGGCACATGAGGCGAAGCTCCGGGCTACGCCCCGACAGGTAGGAGTTTAAGTTTTGCGTTTTAATTTCAGAACCTCTCTTTCAAGTTCCATTTTGGCATCGAAAAACTATTTATTTTCCGAGAAAATCCGACTGTTGGATAGTACTTTTTCTAGGCTTCCCGATGCATATCTCAGATTTAAATTTGGAGTCCTGAGGCAATCGCAATCGTCCGCCAAATAATGCGGGTTTTGGGTGTTTTCTGGTGGTTTTGGAGGTTCTCTGGCCAGTTTTAGGGGTTCTGGTAGGTGGTCTGGCGGACTCCCGGGCGGTGGAAATAGGCCGGATTGGCGGCTTAGTGAGCCAGGGGCGTCGGCGAAGGAGAGGCGGCCGGGGTCGAGCGGCCGGGCGAGCGGGCCTCGCTGAGTGTGACAGCAGTCATCAGCGGGAGAGGCCGGACAAGCTGAGGGTGCCACGGGTGTTTGGCAGCAGGGCGAGGCACTGGGCGAGCGACATTGGTGAGCTGGGCACGCGACACTATCAGCGAGGCAGTGACCTTGGGTGAGCAAGACCCACAACACGCAAGTCTTCTTTGACGAGGGAGAAGACCGGGGTCTTGGACCCTGGCTGGTAGACAAAGGACCCACAAATGCATGTCCATGATGGATGAGTCGGACCGGTCGGGCCGGTCCGAGTGGTTCGGGGCGGTCCATGCGGTGGATCGTTGACCGCCGGTCCAGGGTGGGGTCGGGCCGTCCGAAACGGCCCGACCCCCCCTTTTCGGTCCGATATAAACTTTAAAATTCCCATAAAATATAGATCGGGCGTCGGATTCACGTGCCGTCAATGGCAACACGTTCCTTAAATCGTGGTGAACTTTTTGAGATGGTTTCAGGGGTTTTAATTCTTGAAACGAGCGGCCTTGGAGGTGCAACATGCCTTTAAGTGAATTGGCATTTTTCGGGGGTTTTTGTTTTGGGCGGCGCGGACACATCCAATGTCCGAATTGAGCGCCGTCAGTGGCGTTGCGACCCTGGAGTTGAGGCGGAGATTACCAATGTGGTTTCGGGCATTGAAGCCAGATTTGAGGTGTGGTACCCATGACCCATCTTTTGGGCTCCGTGAAGTGCTTTACAAATTTTTCATTGGTCGTCCGTTCGGGGCGTGTGAGTAGTCAATCTTGGGTGTTTTTCTGAGGGCATTGCAATGGTTCAATCCGCCCGCTGTAATTCAGCACATTATTACGGGCCCCATAGGGGGCCGTTTTGGGAGTTGTTAGTGATTTCTATCATTATCACCAGGTTTCCATTTTGGAAAAATGAATAGTCAGTCTTGTGTACTATTTTGGGAGGATCACAACGGTGCGATCCGTTCGTTGTGCTTCGGGGCCGGGATGCAGGTCCCACGTAGCACCGCTCATGTGCGCTGTACCAGAATGCATATTTTTTATCCAGGTCTCTATTCCACTCAAGTGACCAGTCCTTTTGACATGTTTTCCCGAGGGGATCGCAATGGTGCAATGCGCCCAGCTGTTTTCAGGGCCGAGGCTCAGGATCACGGGATGCCGTTCGGGCGTAAAGTGGTGTTGGATGAATTTTCCGTCGGATATCCATTTGAGGCGAGTAAGTAGTCGATCTTGTGGGTTTTTTCGCACGGATTAAAAAGGTGTAATCAGTTCAGGTGAGCAGATCCTCTTACATGATCTTATTAAATGTGGAAATATGATGGGTGCTCCTATGGAGGTTCTTCTTGCTGTGTTCGGAAGCAAACCCTTGGTGTGTGATCACGTGCACTCCCATGTGAGTGATGTAAATGTTTTAAGAGATGTAGTTGGATGTGCCTGGGGTGACGAGGTGGAAAGTTGGAGTTGTTTCGTTTACGCCCTTTGCATTGACGTTGGGTACCATGTGCATGATAGACTTGGGGATGAAAATGTGGTATACTCTAGGAGTATACAGGAACTCTTTGAGGTACATGTGGTTGTTTGTACTTGAGAACGTTTGTGTGCTTGGTTGGAGTTGATATGGGGCCACACGTCGTGTGGGCCTCATGTTCGTTCCATGTTCTACTTTGCATACCCTTGACCTCTCGCAACACAGAGGTTCCCTCTATTCTCGATTGTTGGCCAACAGGGTTGAGTTTTCCCCTGGTTCTATTCTCGTTCATTTAACTAGAAGGGTTGAGTATTCCCCTAGTTCTATTCTCATTCGTTTGACCATTAGGGTTGAGTTCCCCCCTAGGTTATATTCTCATTTGTTTGACCAGCCAGGTTGAGTATCTCCTGTTGTTGTTCTCGTTTGTTTGACCAACATGGTTGAGTATCCCCTGGTTCTATTCTCGTTTGTTTGACCAGCAGGGTTGATTTTTCCCCTGGTTCTATTATCAATGGTTTGGCTGGTAGAGTTACTTCGTGTTCCCTGGTAGAGTTCTTCTGGATTCATTGTGAACAAAAAATTTTGCGGGCACCGATCCTCTACACAGGTGGTTGTTTCCAGTAGGACTGGCCAGGAGGTTGTACCATCCACTAGGGATGGCCAGTTTGGTACCATCCAACATGGATGGCCAGTGAGGTTCCATTTAGTAGGGATGTATAGTTTTACCATCCAGCATGGATGGCCAGTAAAACGGTCTTCACCGAGAAGTACCATCTAGCAAGGATGGCTAGAGTAGTTTTGGGTTTACCTCAAGTGGGGCTGGGATGTGGTCCCCAATGCCGAGTTTACCTCCAACTGGGCTGGGAAGTGGTCTGTGATGCTGGGTTTACCTCCTGGTGGGCTGGGAAGTGGTCACTAATGACGTTTCCGAGCCTCCCTCCAGTGGAGTACCCTTTTACGGGACTGGGCATTAGGACTCATCGATGAATTTAGCCGGGTCTCCCTCTAGTGGATTACCCTTTCATGGGACTGGGCAGTGTGACACCCGTCGACTCTTGTCGAGTCTCCCTCCAGTGGGAACACATCGACTTCTAGGGATTACCCTCCAGCGGGGTTGGGCAGGGGGGTCGCCTGTCGACTTTGAGGAGATCTCTCGACTGTGGGGCAGTGACGAGTTGTGGTTTGACCTTCCCCCAGAACTCTCAAGTACGAGGGGCACTTTCCCCCCCGAGACGTGTCCTTGCGATGCGACCTAAAATCGTGAGGGCAAGTCAGTGCTGTCCAAAGCGGATAGTGTCAAGGTGCAGTGATTTGAGCCCCTTGACTTGCAGTTTGGGGCAGATATGTGGGATGCTGGGCATCGATGGTGTTTACTTCTAGGACTGTTGGCTACTCACTTTCTTGGGCTGAGCTACGGGATGGAGATCCCCTTATGATCCTGTTTGGGATTCTTGTTTGAGCATATAGATATGTATATACCTTGTTCTAGTACCCACTCCTTGGGTTTTGGATAATCTCCTTCCAGGAGTGGCGAAGACACGTGGGGTATGCCATGTGCATTCCATGTCTAGATCCTCGTGGTTGGATGATTCTACTATCCTACTATAGGTAGCAAAGACTCGATGACAAGTTCATCTTCTCACCGTTTCCAGCACCTTGTGTCTGGATGAGTCTACCTCCTTCCTCTTATTGGGTTGAGCTGTACTTTCTACTATTATTCTACTACACTCTCAGTTGTACTCCTTTAGTTTTCCCTATTCGATCTAATGCTCACCCTTCAGTACCTCCTTTGTTTCTCTCTCGAGCCTTCAGGGGTATCCTACTGAGTATTTTTATACCGACCCCTGCTTGGGCTTTGCCCGCACTTGGTGTGCCCTTGCAGACAACAAACTGAGTGGTCATGAATTCAGAGGAGCTTAGGAGTTCTGGATCTTGGACCACGTGTGGTGGTCATAGTTAGGTTCCAGGTGTGGGAACCTCCCAGTTGTTTGCTTTTGTTTACCTGTTGCCGAGTTGTGGCACTTTTTTAGTTGGGCGCGTGTTTTTCCCTATTCTTTTCAGTTTACCTTCAGCTTTTACCATGTAATGATTAGAGGTCGATGCACATTTGTGGATTATTTTTAGCAGTTGGTACTTTGATTTTCTTTTTATACTCTACACTTTTGCATTGAGTGTGCTGCGTGTGTGTGTACAGGTACTCAGGCAAAGGCCTCCCCGAGTTGTTGTTCCTTCGGCGCTGGTCACCAGCCCCTGGCCTATAGAGGCGGGCTTGGGGTAATTGCAACTCGATCCTAGGTAGGGTCGGGTCATGACAATAGACTATGTTTATCCTTATCAAAAAATATTAGAGATCTAAAATCCTAGAGTGTGATATTATCTATTTATTATTTTCTTCAATTAATATAAAGGACATAATCAATGAAATATGACACAAAGTTTCCGTTTATTCGAGAAATGGATAGAAAAGACATTATTCAACCTATAAAATTCTTTAATGTAATGTAATAGATAAATTATAAAGACTTATCATAAAATTTTTACCATATTTTATATTTTTCCCTTATTGAGGTGACAAAAATATTCAGAAGATACAATTCATAATGTACAAAATAATAAGGACCATTTTTTTGAAATTTTTATAAAATATTCCATCTGTATAATCCATTTTTATAAATACAATTTTTATAAATTGAAATGAATAATTTATGATATGGATGTAAAATTCAATGACAAACATTTTGTAGAATAATTCATTTTTAAGTATAAAAGTTTTTTATAAAAAATTAAACCCTAAAATTGATTCCAATGAATATAATTGTACTATTAATAAAATAATTGAAATTATTTTACTATGAAACTAATTTAAAAAATGAATCTTTGAAAATACCTAAAACAAAAATAGATTTTTTTTTAAAATCAATAATTTCAATATTTACTAGAAAATCAATCTTCTTACGAAAATACAAAAAACTATATGTAGGATAAAATTTATATGATAATATTAATTACATATATTCTTTTTACAAAATAATTTTCTGAATGTTCTAAACGTTTATTATAATATTATCTCCTAAGAACAAATGAAGACGGTTTTGAAGAAAGTGAAATTTGAAAATTAAATGCGTTTTCTTAAAATTGAGTTCTTATTTCATAATAATTAATCAATTAATTTTTAATGATTGAGTCTATTATATGTATATTTTTATATTATAATATGGTTAATCCTCTTCATACCCCTAATTCAATGACTAGGTTATAATGTCCATATTTAAACAATAATATTTCATTGTTCAATAAAGCATGGTCTTGCATTTTGCATATGCTATTGAACATAGTGTTATTTCAAAATCTCATGTTGTTACAAAATTCAGTGATAAAAAACTTCTACTAAAGGTCCTACCTAACTCAAAGTGGAGAGATAATCATATGGGATCCTTTTTTTGGGGTGGTGACATTTTCCTGGATACAGAGAAGTTGCCTAATGTTCATGCCCAGTTTGACTATTAACAATGAGGGTTGTAGTGACTCTAAGATAGGGGTATGTAATTTTCCTTCCATTTTGAGTAGTAATCCGAGGCAGAGTAGTATGATCTTATATAAATCAGGATATATTATATTCCCAATCAGTTTGCTAGTATGTTCCACAGAGTAGCATAAGCTATGATCTTTTAGTTTTCTATAGTGGTGGAGGATCTCGAGGAAGTCCTAATTGGGGATGTTGTTAGATTACCTCCAAATATAAAGATAAAATTATATATAATCTAATTCCTAGGTATGTGATGATATCTTCACTAGAATATCTGATGAACCAATAGTGTTATCAGAGATTATGATGTAGTTGGTGGGTCTATAGAGGAAGGACTTCATTAGTCCTAATGTATTTTCCTGGGCATCATAGTTTTTTCACCGAGAAGGTGGATATGAGATTGTGGTTAGGCATGGAATAATATTTCCTATATTAACTGAATATTAGGAAGAGGTATCCACCCATGAGAATCAGTAACTTCTTCAACCAGTGGTTCAGGGTGAAGTGGTTCTCATAGTTTGACTTGAGGACAAGATATCACTAGCTCCATGATTGAGTGGAAGATATACTAAAGGTTTTGTTAGAAAGATAATATGGTTTCATTGAGTTCATGTATATTCATTTAAGTGTGTTTAATTTCTCAACTATGTTTATGGGACCTATGAACCTGATCAGTTAGTCTTTCAATGATGTGTTCAAACGCGTTTTCAATGTTTTCACACTCAAGTACTAAAAATCAAAGGTGGATTTTGTGAGACATTTGAGGATGATTGTTTACATGATCTAATAATTAAATAATAAATAGAAATATATCAAGAAGTTATTTCATGATTTGGAAGGTAAACTACTGGAGATATGTATTCTCAAATTTGAGAGTAATGGTGGAACCAGTGATGTTTGAGGCAGTGCTATCCTGGGAACCACAAAATAGTGGTATCTGGGTAAAAATATTCCTTGGGATAGTGGGATTCCAATTGAGTTTATGACCATCTTTTCTAGGATTCAGTTACATCTAACTAATTTTACAGAAATGGGACACCTTTCATACAGATTGAAAAGTGTTATCACACTTACTATGGCCTATAATAATGGTGGTTGAGTGCCCCTATATTAAAACAGTCTATGTATATTGTTGAGTATGTGGTATTCTACCTTTCCTACCAAGATGTACATGGAATAATTCTAATTCATTGGAAGGTGGTGATTACATTTGGGGCTCAACAACTACGATACCTTGGGTAGGAATACAAAACCCATGAATTAGAGTTTGTAGAAGTAGACTTTGCTCTGATTCCTTGACAACTCAGTCTTTTGAGAGATCCAATGTGATATATATCCACTGGAAATGCTCCAAATAGATTTAATGAAGGTGGGGACTATGTCATCCCATATTATAAGGATAGATGATGGTTTAAGCCATACTAATAAAGGACTTGTGGATGGGGTATCATTCAACTCTCTTAGATGTACATCCCTGAGTTTTAGTGATGTACCCAGATAATTTGTCATTGGATTGGTTAGATAGGGATGTAGAAGCATTTTTATGATCTTAACTCTTGATGCCTCCACAAATAATCGATGAAGGTTGATGTACTCAAATTTTATTGTAAATGGTATAGTAAAAAATTTGGTTATTTGGATTGGGCCTTATAGAATCGTGGAAGGTCATGACGCTATCTCCGTGATCATAGACTGACTCTCCATGTTCATTCACTTTCCGAGCATCCGGGAGAACGTACTAGTGAGGATTTTGTAAAGCATTTGTGTAGAGGAGGTATTTTACCTTCATGGAGTTCCCTACACAATCATTTTATATTATGATTCTCATTTTATGCCATGATTATGGAAATAATGCAGGAGGAATTTGGGACTTATTTATGACTGAGCACAACACATATACCCCAAACCAAATATACAGGTAAAGAATACAAAGGTAGAAATCTTGTTGGCTCTGAGCTGCTTCCTCTCTCACCTCTACGGCGACTAGGGTCTCCCCTTCGGCCTCACATCCCCTTCTCCCTCTGGATAAAATTGGTGTTGTGTAGGCTTCCTCTGGATCACCTCAGCATGTTGCAACTTGGTTGGTGTCCTCCTGATCATCTTGTCATGATGCGGCTTGGTCAGATTTCTCTACATCATCATGGCGTGATTCAACATGGCGATGGTGCGATGTGGTGGAGTTTTGGTGAGGTTTAGTAGTTTCTTTAGATTTTGGGGAAGACATGTCTAGGTGGAACACCGGCATCATCTTGATTCAGAGTTTTGGTGACATCGGGTCAGCATGTGAGTTGGATCGATACAGCTAAGTATGTGTGGTCGATGGATCTGGCTTTGGTTTGGTATGGAGTAGACATATTTGGCCTCTGGTGTGCTTCTGGTGATGGCCGACGACATTTCTAGAGAGGTCTAAAGGAATAAGGTCATGTTCTCTAATGTTTTTTTGTGAAGATTTTGTAGGTTTTAATGTTTCGTGATGTTCTTATTTGGTTCAGTTGGATATGTTTTTTGTTATATTATAGTTTTTCTGGATTTTCTGAGTTAGATTTGGGGCTACCTTCTTGTGTCGGTCTGGTATTTTGGTGTCATTTCTGGATTTCGAGATGTGGGGAATATTTTTGATGGTTTGAATGGTTTGACGTTACGTATGAGTTTAGTGATGTTTAGATGTGGTAAAATGTTTTGGAATGGAGATGAATATAGACATGACCTCATAGATCAGGCCTCACAGGAGGTACCATAGATCAATTTTCATCATTGTAATCTTTTACGGATCTGGATGTTTGAAAGGGTATGTCACCATCCATCAGATTGGGCCAGTGCTTTGACACAGGACACATTGTTGTCGTTTAACCATGTAACGATGGAGAGCATTTTCATTACCATGATTTTATGTGTAGGAGGGGTGAACCATGTTGTATGTTTTGTTTTTTCCACTTGACCTCCGGGTAGTGATTTGATTTATGTTCATGACGTCTATTTGGGTTCTCCCTCTACTTCCCTTAAAGGGGGATTGATTATAAAAAAAATTGAAGGACTTTGGGAAAAGTGGTGGATGGAGGTAAACAAGACCATTCATGTCCTAGAGAGTATTATTTGGGTTACATTATTAGTTTTTGGAAATATATAATAGGATCATCATGATTAATGTATCTCCATTCAATATTGTGTACACAAAACCATACAATCCACCAATGTACTATTCGGGGCTAGTACAAGATAGTTATTATCGGTCTAGATTTGTTTTGAGTAATATTAGTGAAGGTACAATTCATTCAGGGGAATATCAAGACTATACAAATTCAACAATAGTCCATTTTGAACAAACTATGGAGGCCTTGGGAGTTTTATGAGGAGGTCTTGAATTCCATTTGATGTCACCATGTCATGGATTAAAGATATTTCAATGATATGAATTGATCAATTCATGGTTTATATTCCCTTTTTCTTGTACTATCAATGGTTTGCGAGGTGGTGTACCACTTTCCCCCACTACTGTAGTATGATTTGGTGTTCATTGTATTCCACATTTCCCAGGATAGGAGATATGGGCATGAAATTTTGTAGGATTTAAACAAGAAAAATATGTACATTTTGGGTGGACATACATTTTCATGGTTCTTCATTTATTTTAAGAGATGTTGGTTGAATACCCATCATGGGAAATTATTTTCCTTGGGTATATGTTAATTTCTATTACAGTAACCTCATGTAGAGTTCATGGTAATGGGAGATCCATATACAATCTTAGTTTCTTCACCAATCAAAGCATGTTGTATTTTTTCTAGTTAAAACCCCATGAACGTGTAGACATTTTAATGAATTTGATTTTCTATTTGAAAATCTGAAATATTTTTAAAAATATTTCTCGAGTTTTGAATAGAGTTGGTGTGGGATTCAAGGCCCTAGAGATCCTAAAAGTGGATATAAAAAAATTATTTAATATGACAAATCATGAATGTGAATTATTTTAAAAATAATGAAATAACTTTTGAATGGTGTCTCATATGGGAAAAGAGAGACTGTTATTAAATCTGGAGCATGTGTTTTAACATTGTTGAAACATATTTCATTTCAGCGTCAGTCACTTTGGTAGAGTGTTTTCATAGGTTGATTTAATTAATTAATCTAATTTATTAACATAATTATCATTTATTTTAAAAACCCTATTGAAATATCTTTATAATATCCTCTACGTTTACTTCCATAGGATTCTCCACATAACACTAGAGGTAATAAAGGGATATAGAGGGATCCCTCCATTTGTGGCTGCATTGGAATGTGGTTATGGGATTGTGGATTGAGGATTGAAGTACCATAAGGATCATCATCATCAATGGTGATATGGGATATCACAAATGTCAATGAAGGAAAAAAATTCTATATACGTGATTTCTCCAACCTGAGGAAGGGAATTTTATATTTTGGTTTAATCAATATTTATGTATTGGGAAAAATCATAATTAATCTCTTCCAAATTAATTAAAAAAATGACTTATGTTGGTTTTCCAATGTTCGATTTCACTTCCTGTACCTAGGAATTGTATATTTGTTTCTTTATTAAATTTGATGAACTAAAAACCCACCCCCTTTCTTTGGATCCTAATTACAATGGCCGAATGAACATAACCATCAGTTGATACACATATTGTGTCTTCTTCCATTCATTATCTATTCTTTTCATTCATCATCAATATTTTGGTTCCCTAATGATCTGATGATACATAGGTTGATCAATCATTCTGTGATCATCCATTTTTACAATAGATAATGGTCATAGGATCGATGTTGGGTTTTGGAGATGTGATAGGGGTGTGGAAATAAATTTTTTAATATGTTGATATATTGGGTAGTGATGGATATGTGACCCAGAATGAGAGGATCTTTCTTTAAGAGAAGGGATGGGTGATTCTAAGTAATGGGTGGTAGGAATATTTCCATAGAAAATAGTAGTGGTTCAATGTTTTCTTGGGTTGTGTAGTTTCACAAAGCAAGGATGTGAGGCACTTTAGATGGAATAAGGATCATTATTCCAATGAATAAAGACTTTAATTAGTCTTCAGGATAGCCATAGAGGGTGATCACACCAGATTTTGGTATTGTGGTGTGATTATCTATGATAACAAAGGCAGGGGTAGATACAAGGGAGAAAATTCATGAACATGTGGGAGTTTTTTTTGAAATCTCGAAAAACGTAGTGGCAAATGTAAAAAAATTCACACCATGTGGACTCCTCTGTGAGGTTGCTCTAGTTTACTCATTAAGATATATATCAAAAGATGTGTGGTGTTCCAACCTGTTGTGTGTCCCTTATCAAGACAACTCAGCGTTTATAGGGTGTATACACTCAAGAGGATATGTGACCTTATATGCCATTATGTTGGCTCACATAGCATGTCACCCATTGTTACAGAGCTACTATGTACATAGAGTACACTATGAGGATTCCATGTGTCCCACATACCGTGTGTGATGGGACACACCTTGTATACTTTGGAATTTATATGGCCTTTGAAAGAGGGTGAACATTGAGTTTTTATCAATCCCTTACACACCATGTGTTGTGGAGTATATGTTGTTTACTTTAGAAACTAGTGAGACACTACGAGATTACATAGAAATGGCCAGTTTAAATGTATATGATCATTATATAAAATCATGACCAGACAGAATATGGTGAGTTCTGACTCAACTTCTACACATTATTCACTATATTAGACATGCCATTTATTTTAAGGAAAACTTTTTATATGATAAATATAAACACGATTAATTAAAAACACTGAGATAATAATGTGTACCCCATGGGACAAACCATGTAATCTTTAAAGATCATGTAGGTTCCCTTATTATTTTCATATTAACCATTGAATGGGCTTGGTTGAGACCCCTGTGACCACTTCAGTGTAGGTGTATTCACTTTTTCCATACCTGTGATGGTACATCATGAAACCATGTTTGGATAATTGGATGGGCGATCACCACTAAGGGATTAGCCTCAAATGTATTCATGTATCACTCTGTATGGATCAAGATTTGATCCTTAGTCATTATTTTTTGGTTAGGGACAAGTATCTCATTACCGAATATTAGGGAATGTGATCACCATCATAGTGGGCTTACTTTGGGAGGGTTAGGTATCCCCGTAGGCACTGGGTGTGATCCACTACCTTTATATCGAAATATTTTGTCTTCCAGTTAGTTATTTTTTGATTGAGTGTGTATCATAAAACACACTTCATTGTTTTCTTGGTGTTTCTTTATGATGAGATCAATCAATCAGGTCCTCTAAAATGAATTCCATTAGTAGTAAAACACTATGAGTGGATTCACTATGAGGGTTGTTACTTTTGGGCCCTGAATAGAAGCATAGGTTTTTATAGAGGATGTGACCTCTCCCTAAGACATAGTATATATCTTTGATCATGTTTTTTTACTATTATTTTGATTATATCATATTTTGATTGATGTATCTTTATGATGATGAGTTTACATCCTTCTGGGTGATTTGTTTTGTGATTTCAGGGTGTCATGCATGGTTTATTTCTACACCCCCTACATAGGTTCTTACCACACAAGTCATGTATTATATATAAGATAGGATTATAGATGTATTTCAAGGTAGAACAAGATCATCTATACCTTAGTTGTTTTAGATGGACCTCATATAGATCTAGGAGTTTCATTTTAGTAGCTTCACCCTTGTTGGCAAGAAGGACATATCCTTTTTTATTTTGGTGAGATTTTATTTTTCACATATTACTTATACAGTACCTCATGATATACTCTAATAATATATATATGTTATTCATGCATTTTTTGTATGGGTTTTTTATTTTTATGCATTACACTATTGTATGGAGATGTGTGAAAATTTATAGGTACACTAATTGATGGTCTCCCATGAGTGTAATATTCCTACTCAATGGTAGTTTATAGACCATGGAATATTTTTGGTGGGATAGGGGTGTGAATATTTACATAATTACATCTAGGTGGTCCCCTTCCATTTGGTTTGTGAATTTTTATTCATGTATAGATTCATGATTATTATATTTGATTAGTTTTTTTTCAATGAATGAGGGGGGGGGGGTTAGATTTTGGATGATGAATTCCCTGATTAATGAAATAATGGTCTAATATTTGTATCATTCATATATTTATACATATATATGTAAGTAATTTGAAACAAACAAAATTTTTAATGAAGAGTAGATATTCTATTTAATATTCTTCATGAATCAGTGCATATAAAAATTATTATGGATGTTTTTCCCCATAAAAATTTATTAGAATGACCATATCTGAATTTCTTTGGGAGTTTGAATTAAAATATATTTATTTATTATTTTAAATATTTTAATTATGATGAAATCTAAATTAATAAAAAAAGGTGTTGAATTTTTGGCATAAGTTTTGAAATGTTGTAGGAGATGTGTGAATAGGTTAAATAAGAGGTGTTGTTGAATAATCAGTGGTTTCATGCAGTTTTTTACATGAAATTACAAGTGAATCCATCCCTAATAAAGAAGATAAAAATAATAAGAATATCTCATCACATTGGATAACAAGATTATGATATAAAATAAAAACGGTTATCTATTATATCTTTATCATTTTAATTTTTTATTAGTGTGGAATTCCCATTATCTTCATGATATACAAAATAGTCTAGATAATTTTAAGTGAGTTTTAAGGAAATTACATACTCACTATGGATCAAATTTTTTTTAACAGTTTATATGATTAGGGGATTTAAATGATCATTACACAGACTACCTACTCAAATTAATAAGTTAACCTTATAAATTTTAAGTGCTCACTCAGTGTTTACATGGGTATTATTTTATATAAAAATGTTCTATATCTAATCTTGAATGTTTTTTAAAAGGGATAAAACATACATTTTATGAATCAATAATTCACCCCCTCACAGGGATTCCATGATATGGTCTTCCAATAATTAGTATCATTGAATGATTCTTATATTTGGGTTTTCAATTTAGATGATCTTGGTTATGAACTTGTCTCAATTTTTTATAATCCTTAGTGGAAAATTTCAATTCCGTGAATATCAATGGGATTGTAGTGTTTTAAGATAAGTATTACATAAATTACATATTTTAATGTTAAATTTCATTTAATTTCCATGAATGCTTTGTTTTGGGGGTTTCCCAAGCATTTATGGAGGAATGAGTTGCTTTTCATGAATTAGGCCAAACCATGAGCCCAATTCCAGATTGAAAAACAAATGTTTATTCCTTTATAACTGCTTAATTTTTCAACATTTGTCATGCATTCCAATTCCTACTTGTCATCCTCAGATATATGAGCACCACAAAATAAATTTGGACCATTTAGAAATCTATAATCATGGTGGAGTTTAGTTTTTATTTAAGGGATTGGGCCTGCCTGAAAGCCCATTTCCTGCATTAAATTTATTTTTAATACTATTATAATGCATTATATGTTTAAGTTTGTTTGGTGATTCCAACTCCCACCCAAGATCACTTGCCTAAGGCGCACCCCCATTCTCTCCTCCCCCAATTTGGAGGTCAATAGAATCGCGAAATTGGGCGAAACTTCTATGGATTTCACAAATCGTACAGATTTGAAGAGGTAAATTGATATTTTCATAACTCCTTCTATTTTTACTACTTTCCCCCCAGTATAGTTCCTACATGACCTCCTAATATATATCCTAAACTCACATAAATTTTATCTTTTTTAAATTTCATATTATGGTAGATTTTGGGTCGTTTTATTCAAGATTGTTTTGTGTGAGTTTTTCTCTCTTCAATTACTTCCTTCTCCTTAGGGTTTCTTCCGTCTTTCATTAATTTATAGAGTGTCTAGAAATTAGGGTTCCTACTAAGGGTTTTATTTGGGATATTTTTGGTGAAATATTATGGTTTAGGGTTCGTTTTCACTTCCTTGTGGTGCGGCGGAGATGCGGTTGAGGTTTCGCACCATGATTCAAGGGCTTTGACTCATAAGGTACGTGGTTCCTTGTGTAAAAAAATATTGGTGAGTTAGCTTTCTATATTTAATCATTTTTCATATTCCTCATATGTTGGGTGTGGTGTGAAAACTTTTTATGATTTATTTGGTTAAGTGTTAATTTTTATAGTTGCTTTTTAACATGAAATTGGTTGTTTTCATGTATAACTCATGGGGTAAAACTCGGGTGTATTTTATAACATATATAATTGAATTACCAAATATTTTTTGGCCTACCAATTCTGGTTAGGTAATTTATTAGTGTCATGTTTTCCCAAAAAGTGTGTTTTTCAATAGGTTTGATATGTAAAACATTCTTATACTTCTTGATATCATTTTATGAAAATGTGTGTTTTCATTTGTATCTTTTGTGGTATTATTTAGGGTTATTTTATAACCCTTGAATGTGGTTTTATAAATGTATCTATGGATTTAAATTATGTATTGGATAATAATTGTTATTTTTTTGGTCTTAAATGGGGGTTTTGAAATGGGTTTTGTGTGCAAGACATAGTTACACCCCTTGAGTTAGTTTTATGAAATTTTAGAATGTTTTGTTTGGTCAACAATAGTGGGTAAAAAGGTGTATATGTACTGTTTGGGGGAGGGGTGTTCACCTAATATGGGTTTTTAAAGATAATTTGTTTATTTAGGGTGTCAAATATATTTTTAGAATGTTTTATAAAGTTCTTAAATGTTTTAGAAAATTGAAAGAGAGCTGTAAAACATGGTTTTGGGCTGTTTTGTGTGAGTGTGTCATGAAAAATAAATTTTGTTGATGAAAGAGGTATTATATGATATTTGAGTGGGATTTTATGTGAGTTAGAATTTACTGTAATGGTTTATAAAAATTGTATATAGGATTTGTGGAAGTTTTTAAGAAATGTGAAAAGTGTTGTGCGCAATTTTGGTGTGAGTCAGATTTGAAAATCAATTTGAATGAAAATTGGACTTTTTTTACTTGTGTGGTATACATGTGGGATGTTTGGTGAATTTTTGATATGAAAATGATATTTTCATGTGCTAAGTATATTTATTGACTTTTTGAACTTGTTTTAGCACAATGGGAAAACCCGAGTATCTAGGTGGGTGGACACGTACTTGTATGCTAGTGATTCCAAGGGGTTTGGCCTCCATTTCACATAGCCATATTTACGTGTACAACTATAACTAAATTGTGACGATGATGATTGGGGACCACTAGGTTATGAGTATTTTCTCTACTAGTGGCTCGTGCACGAGAACAAATATTTGTGATGATTACTCTCACCGAGATACGAGGTTCCTGGGACCCACAACGAGGTAGTGCCTAGGGGTTATTTGATATTTCTTGTGCTCGAAGATCCTTTATACATACCATCAGCATGTGGTATATTTCTTTGGAAAATTTTGTAGCTTTGGCATTTATAATAAAGGTGTTGATTTTTTAAATTACCCACTTGAAAATTGATTTTTTATAAGTTGCATCTTTTAGAAATTGTAACTATAAATTACATGTTTTTGAAAACTTGCATGATTTTCTTCTTTGAATGTTTATCACATGGAATATTTTAGTAGTGGTATCCTACTGGTAATTTTCTCACACCCTACTTACACCTTTGGTTGTAAGTAGACTTGGTTATTTTTGTTGTCATAGGTTGGTTAATTTTTTTTAATTATAGTGGTTCGGGTTTCTAGAAGGTCCTTGGTGGTGAAGTATTGTTGAGATGTCTTGACAGAAGTGCCCCTTGACATGAGGGTTGTTGGGATATTACCTTTTGGTTTTGTAACATTGTTATAGTCTTATTGAGTTGTTTTAAAATTTGTAATTAACTTCTGAATTTGTGTAAAGGATTGTTTTGTTTGAAAAATCCAGACTCGTTTTATTGGATTCTTTTGTTGTTTTAAGTGTATAAACTCAGGTAAATCATTCCTGATTCTCATTTTATGATACTTGGGCACTTGTTCTAGCCCATGAGTATTGGGAATTCCCTTCAAGCCTTGTCATGGCCCGGGTCAGGTGCCGGTTTTGGCAGCGACCAGATTTGGTTCATGACAAAATGGTATCAGAGGTGGTTCGCTCTCTTTGGGTCATATTATTTAGGGAACAGTTGGGATAGTATGGGGTTAGGATTATTGGGACATGGAATTCTAGTTATGAGTAGTGTGTTTGATCATGACACCACATGATAGGATTCAAGTTTCTAGGGGATGTCGAGACTTTTCTGAGTCCTTTGGTTTTCTTGGTTTGATGTTGATTAGTGGAAATGAAAAGAGAGTTGGGTTAATGGTCTCAGCGAGTTCGCTGGGTCTAGTAAGACTTGTGGAGCCAGAAAAATTTCCCTTGAATACTCTCTATGATGGTAAAGTGATTGTGAATATGGATGCTAACCATATTTCCAAGTCACCCACTGAAACTAGTTTCTTCTCGCATTGTCTTGAGTTCCTCAGTTTTGAAATCTTGGAACATTGGTTATAAACTGACTTGGTTTTAATAAGCGTAAAGTTTTTGGGAAATAATTATCTAATAAAGATATAATGGTTTTATTTTTGAAAATAGGTAACTGAATTTTCAGAATTATATTAGAATGGAAAATGGTTGCTTTGACCCTATTTTTATATCATGAACTATGTCAAGTTTGGTTTTGGAAAAGTGTTTCCAATAGAGTTTTTAAACTATTGAAATGTGTTTTAATGGGATGAGATGTTTTGAAATTGATGTGAATAACAGGATGTGAGTTTTAATTTTAATGATTGTGCTTTTATGAAATGTTTTTTATGCGGTAATTTTGGTTCGATTTCGTGGTTAGCGGTCTTGAGAAAAAGGAAGTATTTTTTGATGTTTTTTGGATTTGAAAAGTGGAATGATTTTTTATATTAACCTTTGGTATTTTTGTGATAAACCACATGAATTGAGTTATATGGGATGGTGGATGGTTAATGGTATGACTGGATGAGTTCTAGGATGGATATAAGTAGGGTTCTTGGTATGGCACATAAACATGCATCTGTAAGGCCCATGGGGTACCATTTGTGGATATGCTAACTGCTGAACCAGTTATTATAAAGAATGATGATTTTATAGGGAAAAAATTATGTCTTGATGACTAGTTTGTGATGTTGTGTATTATGTTCTTTTGAAAATGTTGATGTTGTGGGATTTTTTGAGTCCAAGAACCCCTCCTGTTTGAACTGTGTTTTGGGTTTGTGTTTAATCGGTAATCTGTGTTGGAGGGCTGGTTAGTGGTCTCTTCTAAGAAATGTTTTGGGACACCTTTATAGTGGTTCCCATCATGTGTGTGGATCTAGTTTGTGGTATATCTTGACCAATGGACCATCTCAATTGGATCCTTGGGTTCCATCATTGGATAATTTACTCCCCATTATGGGTTACTGCACAACTGAAGTGAAATCTGGATTGTTTAACTGTTTGAAGACCCTCAAGTTGTTCAATATAAGGAATATTTTTCATTAGGTTTTTAGATTGAGTATACACACTTTCCTTTCATGGTTTGGTGTATCCTCATGTAGTGGGAGAGTGATCATGGAACGTTGAAAGAGACCATAGCTTCTTATGTTTCTTGATTTGCTGAAGGTCGATGTGGTCAGGGGTTCTTGGCATGGATGAGTATCTAGATAGTGTCTAAGAGGTCCTCTCGGTCCCTCGTAGTCTCTTAGAAGAATGATTTCACGTTAAACTACTAGTGTGGTAAATCTGGTCATGAGGGGATATTGTGTCCACTTTCTATAATTATTTGTTGTTTTGGGATGTTGTAAAAGTTACCTCTACATGCATTTTTTATATTAGTCACAATGGTCATGTTCGATGACGCCTTGTGATGTCATGTGCTCGATTAACTGTAAAGGTGAAAGTCATGCAGTCATTTGAGAGTCTCTATTATGTTGGGAGAATGAATCTCTTGGAAAAACATCAAAATCTTCTATTTTAGAGGAAGGTAATTATAGGTGTTCTTTACTTATATTGTTTCTCACCTGATTAAACAAGGTGTGATGTGTGTGCATCTTCTAAGCCCTTGCTTCAGTGAAATATAGGGTTAGGGTAAAGTATGTTTGGAATGTGTTATATCTTGGAAATCTAATTGGGGATTACAGTGTAGTGGATCGTTGCACTGAAGGATGGATTCTCATTCATGGGGTTTCCAAAGCCTAACTATGAGGCCAAAGATGCTTCAATCATTGATCTCTAGCCATAGGTCTCAGAGAGAAGCTGGCACATAGTCAGGGGAAATCCCATGGTCGTTTAAAACCTTATACAAAGTCTTATCCTTAGTATGAAATATAGGAATAGTTCAAACCTATGGTGTCTTCATGGTTGAGCACATAGTTTGTGCATGATTAGTAGTGGTTGTGTGCTAGGAAGCCATGTAGAAAGAATGATCTTCCCAGTTAGGGAACAGTTTCCCATACTGTGTGGACTAACCCTTTGCCCTTCCCAAATCATTAAATTTTTTTGGGTCTCTCTGTGTCGGCACATACTGGTTGGTTAAGATGGTTGGTTATAATGGTGGGGAGACCCACTATGATTCTCATGTACATTCCTTCATCAAAATTTAATGTAACCATACCCTTTGTACTAGGTAGTCCATTCAGGCCTCCCCCTGTTAGTGTGCTGATTCTATCTCGTAAAAATATAGGTTGTCTCTTATGGTGGGGTGCCTATTTGTGTTCCCCCACACCAATAGGTCATATTTATTCATGGTCTTAGCTTGGCAGTATGTAGTCTTGTTCGGAACTATCTATGTACCAACATCTTCCCTGAGTAAATGTTGGGATTTGAGAGCACCCAATGGTTTAGTTAAAGTAAGGAAACTGTAACCTTGTTTGAAGTTGTTGTTCGTTTGGGTGTATTTCTTGAGTCTTGTTCGGATAGTGTATGAGGAGTTTTATTTTGGAATAATGTATGAATGTGATTGATAATTTCATAAAAGTTGTGTAAGTTTGGGCGGTGGGATTAATCCTTTCTTAATTGATCACTAGAGGGTTTTTGGCCCTTGGGGGAAAATCTTTGAAAAGAAGTACATCTTGGTTTATTGGTTGGGTTTGGTTTTAGTATCTAGCCTTGTTGTTGTTTTAGGGTTCATTTTCACTTCCTTGTGGTGCAGTGGAGGTGCAGTTGAGGTTTCACACCATGATTCAAGGGGTTTGACTCAAAAGGTAAGTTGTTCCTTGTGTAAACAATTATTGATGAGTCAGCTTTAAATATTTAAACATTTTTCATATTCCTCGGATGTTGGGTGCGGTGTGAAAACTCTTTATGATTGATTTGGTTAAGTGTTAAATTTTATAGTTTTTTTTTCAACTTGAAATAGGGTTTTTTTAATGTGTAACTCATGGGGTATTATTTTTGTGTATTTTATAACATATGGAATTGGTTTAATAAATCATGTTTGGCATTCCAATTCTGGTTTGGTAATGTATTAGTGTCATGTTGTCCAAAAAAGAAGGATTTTCAATAGGTTTTATGTGTAAAACATTGTTATACTTCTTGAGATCATTTTATGAAAATGTGTGTTTTCATTTGTATCTTTTGTGGTATTATTCAATGTTATTTTTTAACACTTGAATTTGGTTTTATAAATGTATCTATGGTGTCCAATTATGATTTGGATATGAATTGGTATGGTTTTGGTCTTAAATGGGGGTTTTGAATTGGGTTTTGTGTGCGAGACATAGTTACACCCATTGAATTTGTTTTATGAAAATTGGGAATGTGTTGTTTGGTTAAAAAAAGTGGGTATAAAGGTGTATATTTACTGTTTGGGGGGGGGATGTTCACCTAATATGGGGTTTTTAAAGGTAATATGGTCATTTTAGATGTCAAATATATTTTTAGAATGTTTTATAAAGTGCTGAAATGTTTTAGAAAATGGAAAGAGAGCTGCAAAACATGGTTGTGGGCTGTTTTGTGTGAGTGTGTCATGAAAAATGATTTTTTGGATGAAAGAGGTGTCATATGATATTTGAGTGGGATATTATTTGAGTTATAATGTCTTGGAATGGTTTATAAAAATAGGTTAAATGATTTGTGTAAGTGTTAAAGAAATGTGAAAAGTGTTGTGCGCTCTTTTGGTGTGAGTCAGATTTCAAAATCAATTTAAATGAAAAGTGAAATTTTGTGACTTGTGTGGTATACTTGTGGAATGTTTGGTAAAAATTTTTATATTGAAATGATATTTTAATTTTAAAATTATATTTCTTGACTTGTTTAACTTGTTTGAGCACAAAAGGGAAAACCCAGGTATCTAGGTGGGTGGATGTACACTAGTATGCTAGTGATTCCGTGGGGTTTGGCCTCAGTTTCACTTAGCATGATTCACGTGTACAACTCTAACAAAAAAATGATGATGATGATTGGAGACCAATATGTTATGGTTATGTTCCCTACTAGTGGCTCGTGTATGAGAATGAATATTTTTGATGGTTACTCTCACCGAGATACGAGGTACCTGGGACCCACAATGAGATAGTGCCTAGGGGTTATTTTCTATTTCATGTGCTCATTAGATCCTTTCTACTTACCACCAACATACTTTATATTTCAATGGAAAATTTTGTAGCTTTGGAATTTATTTTAAAGGTGTTTATTATTTAAATTACCCACTTGAAACTGATTTTTTAAGTTGACCATTTAGAAATTGTAACTAAAAATTACATGTTTTTGAAAACATGCATGATTTTCGTCTTTGAATGTTTATCGCATGGAATCTCTTAGTGGTGCTATCTTATGGGGTATTAGATCACACCCTAATTACACCTTTGGGTGTAAGTATATTTGGTTTTTTTTTCTAGTTGGGTACAATTTTTTAGTTCTAGTGGTTCAGGATTCTAGTAGGTCCTTGGTGGTGAGGTATTGTTGAGATGGCTTGAGGGTGGTGCCCCTTGCCATGAGGGTTGTTGGGATGTTTCCTTTTGGTTTTGTAACTTTGTTATAGTCTTATTGAGTTGTTTAAAAATATGTAATTCATTTCTCAATTTTTGTAAAATATTGTTTTTTTTAAAAAACCTTATTCGTTTTATTGAATTCTGTTGTTGTTTTATGTTTATAAACTCGGGTAAATCATTCCCAATTTTCATTTTATGATACATGGGAACTTGTGCCAGCCCATGGAGATCATGACCGCCCTTCAAACCTTTTTAAGGCCTGGTCCAGGTGCCAGATTTGGTGGTGACTAGATTCGGTTCGTGACAAAAAGGGTATTAATATATGGACGAATATCATGTTATAGTATCTCTTTTCAATTAGTTATGATGTTCAAGAAGTAATAATTGATGGATTTGTTCCCAATTCTGAAGGATTTACCCTTACAATAGCAGATAAGAAGATTTTAGAAGATGATGTTCATGATAATAATTTATTTTTATCTTCTCTTTCAAAATATGAATTTATGAAATATAAATTTAAAAAATTAGAAAAACTCATTTGGGGTAAATATCACAATATTAGTGATGGTAATACCCATGTGATATGGAAAAATATAATGTTTTGGAGGCTCAAGTATGAAGATATATTAATGATTATTGATGAGACTATTCATGGTTTCTTCTCAAGGGATAATGAAGTTGTTAGCACCATTAGAGGATATGGTGAGGAATTATTAGATTATGATATTTTAAACAATATTTTATGTCTCTTACCAGATACATTTGATTCTAAAATCTCCGCAAGGAAATAAATTAATAAAAGTAATATTTATCTTTATGAGTGACTTATTAATCTAATTTAATATGAAATGATTTAATATGTTATGACTAATAAAATTTTAATGGAATAAAATGGAATTATATTTAAAGCCTGTAAAATTGTGAAGGAAAATAAGATATTTTAGGATGGTATAGATGGATCATTAAAATCAAACTCTGATATGGATGTCAATTTACTTAAAATGAATTCCATTATCTCAAGAAATTAAAATTTATCTATTAGAGAAGAATATGAATGTTTCAAAAGATCATTAATGAAAAATTCATCAATGAAAAAATTATTTTCTAAATGAAAGCATAAGAATTTCTCTATAAACTGAAGGGTAAATATTTTATCTATCTATAAGGAAACTGGAATTAGTAATTAATAATATGTGGTTGATACTGAAATTACTATTTTTGAAAATCATAATATTAACAATATTAATGATAATGTCTTAACAAGTGATATTTTAGTAAACAAGGAAGAGAATATGGGGAAACACAAATGATTTCTATTCATAAAAGAGGATTAGGAGATTGTGTTTTCAAATATTCAAAGCATGAATTGGTAAACAAGAAGTTAATGAAAGATGATTTGTCTACTAATTGTTTGGGAACAGTCCATGGAGAAGAAAAATCTTTTATATTAAAAGAGATTTATAATTTTGAAAAATTTCTTGATTTTTTACAGCCTTGGGTATCAAAACCAAAGAATATGTTAATTTGTTGTAAAAGTGTGGTGATCATTTTTAACTTATGCTCTTTAAAATTGAGGAAGAAATAAAAATTTCTAGAATTATATTTCAATATTTTATTAATGAATGTGTAGATTTTTCAATGATGAATAAAATGTGATAAATTGAATAAAAACCATCGTCTCATGATGATATTTATAGAACAAATTGGGTATGAGGTTTCTGAATAAGAAGAATAAAAAAATCAAAAGAAGCATGTTTGGGGATAAATATTTTATGTCCACAAAATATGATAATTATTGGATTGTCAACTATAGTTCAAATTCTACAACATCTTGTAACTTTAAAAAAGTTGAAAATAAATATATTATTAAAATAAATTTTTTCAATGTTTAATAAAAAATTTATTTTTATAAAAAATACAATATTATTTATCAAAGTAATGACAAAATTCAATGAAATGAATCTAGATAACATGTTTTTTTCAATAGTAGATATGATTCTAATGTATATTATTGCTTTATTCAATCCTTAAGGAATATAAAAAGTCTTTAATTGATTAATTAAAATCATCATGGTGTTTCTATAATGCATTGAAGTCAAATTTCTAGTGGATGGGGGGTCATCCCACTCTATGAATACAGATTCAAATACAACTAAGAACAAGAGGTCTGGGCGGTACTGTAACAGCGGAGGTACTGTAGAAATAGTGAAACTATAGTGGTCACATGACACTGTAGTAGTGGCAGGATACTATAGCAGCAGCTTGTACTATGTGGTACTGTAGCAGGTGGGTATTGTAGCAGTATTATTCACAGAATGGGTTTTGGGCAAAAAATTTGGGCCTACAGGCCATGTATTGGGCTACATGCCCACTAGACCTTCAGGCTATGTAATGGGTCTCCCTATACCTAGTTAAAAGATGTATTTTCATTAATTTGATAATAAATGAGCCGTTAGCCCCAAAAATTTAAAAATATCTTCAAAATCAACTCCTTCAACATGAGATTGTCCCTTGAAAACTAATTTGGATTTTTTAATCTTCACCTTTAAAATTGAGTTATTTTTTAAAAACCCACCTGGTTTTAATAACAATTTTCCATTATATATATAGAAAAAATCCCTTGTAAAATTCATTTTAATCCGATATACATCCTCATTCATTTAATTTATCTATTCATTGTGCAAAACATATTCTATAACAGATTGTGTATCCACATGAGAAATGAAATATTTTTAGTTTTCATGTATGAATCATCTTCTTGTATGAACTGGTACATTATGATCTCCAATTATATATCCAAGACCCATATTATTATATAATATCTAATGATTCAACTTATCATTCTAAATAGCCCACCTTTCATCATTGGTCTGATGTGAATAAACCATAACATTTTTATTACAATTTCTTCTTATTTTTCACTCGTTTTTTTAAATATACATGTTTTCCTTGTCAGAAAATTTAAAATATTATTCATTTAGATCATCAAAATTTTTCTTATTTAAAAAAATCACATTAATGAAGTAGATCATCTTGTTTATTTTTTGTTTCTCGTACTTTTAACCTCTTACATTGGGTAAATAACAAATGAACACACATTCTTTAGAATTTTCATCTAATATTAAAAGGAATGAATTATTAATCTTCAAAAGGCACAACCTATCAAAAAATTTGATGTAACTAATTTTTTCATTCCTTTTCATCCAAATCTCATAAGATTTCATGTTGATTTGGGCCCAAAAATCACATATTTTTAATATGCATAACTGTACTAAAATCATCACTCTAGAATAATTTTGATATATTGAATTACATTTGAAATTTTCTTCCCAAATCAAATATATTTTCATTATTCTTTATATAGACCCATTTTATTAGGGTGTTTATAGAGCAATATATTGATAGGTTTTCCCATGATTGAGAGGATAAGATTCAAATGAAATAATAGTGAACTCCCTTCGATTATCAGTTTCATTCTTCTTGATAAACACTTCCAGAACACACTCAAATTCTCTTCGAAAAATAATTAACATATAAAAATAATTAACATATAAAAATAATTATATTTATTATTCAAAAACATTAAATTAGTTATTCTTTATAAAAACAAAAATTATAGAGATTAAATAATGATCTCATCTATAGTGTTGATATCTCACTTTCCAACATTATTCTGAATTAACAAATTCATGTGACCTAATATATGGGATATCTACACATTTAAGTCTACCATGTATAAAGTTTCCTTTTCATAATGTTTAAAAATTATGTTCAATTTCTGTTTTTGTGGTGGTAAGTCTCATACCACATTACACATTGAATTTATACTCAAATTCATTTAACCAAGATGTTCAAGTCTTTTATACCATAATTTTTTCTCATCTTCTGAACTCCAATTTCAAGTATTAGTTGAATTTAATATTTACAAAATGTTAGAACTAGTTTATTCTCCGTTTTTGGTAGATTTTATTTACATTAATCTCATATTGATACAATAATTCGTCCAAAAGATAAATTTAATATCATTTTCACAAAGGTAATTAACTCATAAAAATATATTTTAGATCCTATAAAATAATAATAACATATTAAGACTTTAATTTTTTAGCTTCAATATCATTTTTTTTTCACTCCTATGAACATTAATGTGTTTTCGTTACCAAAAATAAATGTTCCTATATCATTTTATTCTATGTACTTAATGAATTTTCTGACTCCTATCTTATGAGACAAAAATCACTATCAAGAATCTATGGTTCACTTATGTTCTTTAAGATCCAACTCAAAAACAAGTAAATTTTAATATTTTTCTCTTCTATAATGATTCCCTTATATATTATAATAAAGATATTTTCATAGAATTATTGTCATGTATTACCCAAAACAATGACATTTTTTATCACACCTTCTATAGATTTCTTCATAGAAATAAAATCTAATCAAAGTATTCAAAATTAGTATATTTCTATTCACAACTTCTATATTCTCATATTTATTCCTCCTTTATCAAGAGATAATCCCAATCAATTCATCCCTCATTTGGATCCAATTAAAATAAACGTTCAACAAAAAATAGTATTTTTTCTATATGCTCCACAAAATCAACAATATCATTGAAAATATTATATTCCATGAAACTAAAGAATATATTTCTTAAAGTCTTATTATTATACGATTGTATTATAATATTCCTTTTACCCATTCCTTCAAAAAAAATATCACTTATTAGGATGTCTCAAAATTCCTTTGATATATAATTTCTATTCTCATATATTTTCTGCCTAAAATTTCCTAGTTTTCGTTTAGAACCTGTACTATTTGTGGAATGATATTTAACAATCAAAGCCTTTCAAAGTCAAATATTTTACATAGGTTTTTTTCAAAAAATATTTCAAAAGGTTTTGATGAATCCACCCCCACTTACATAGATTTGTAATAGAAATTTGTAATCTTTTTTGGAATATATTAACTTCAAAAAAACATTTATTGTTTATTCTTTAACTTCTATTTTACAATAGAGTTGTATTAAAAATATTGAAACATTCCTTCTTATTTAGAATAATTCACTTAGAAATGTCTTATTTCATCAATGTAAACATTCCCATTTTTGTAAAATTCATATTAATATTCCATTATATTCTTATACTCTATTATAAAAAAATTCTCTATTAAATTTGGTGTTTTATACAATGCATGGATGAATATCAACATTCAACATGTGTCGAGTGTTATTATATTCTTATTCTTTATCACTAATTTAGGATTATTTATTATTTCCCATATATTTCATGAAATTTCTAAACATTTCTATGTTGTATCCTTTACATTTATTAAATATAGTGTAGTATTCATACTCTTCCATGTTTAACATGGCTCTTCTCTTTCCTTTTATGAACATATACATTTTATCGATATCCTTTTTAATTTATTTTTAGATCATAACTAATTTATTATTCTTGTTTTGGTATTCCTTCTCTTCATCTTAATTTTCACCACTTATCTCTTTAGCACAATCAACTGAAAATATCTCAATTCCACCATATTAAAAAAAAATTATTTGTATGTTTATTTTCTCTACACCTTTCATTTTCTATAATTCTATAGTGTAGGGGGATATTATTCTCACATATTATTCATCCCTCTCAGATTCTATGGATGAATAATTTTCCTTTTATTGAATATTGAAATTTTTCAAGGATTTAAAATCAATTTCCTAATCTTATTTGATATTTTAATTAAAAACATGTCTATTTATCATTTAATATAGAATAATTAAAATGTATATCTTATCAAGAGAATAATCATCTCTATGTTCTAGAAAATAGACCTTTACATCAAATAAATCTTTGAAATTTTTCATCATCTTATGGATAATAGATGAGTCTTACAAATTTTATCTAAAACATCTTATATTTTTTAAAATTTAATTCACATTTATAAAATAATCATAAATAGTCTCATCATTATCAATTTTAATATCTTATAATTTTTATCTCTAAATGTGCAACTTTGATTTTTTAACATTGAGATTACCTATATTTATATTATCACAATCATCCCATATATATTTAGTACCTTTTTGTACCATAAACATAGTGTTAACTTCATCAAATAAAAACATCATAGTTTCATTCCTTGAATTTCAATAAATCTACAACATTCTTTTTCCCTAAAATTTTAAAGAAATATCACTATTATGTTGTGAAAATCCCACTAAAATTCCATTTATAACTTATAAGCCAATAGAATGAAAATAATGATTCATAATATTCTTCTAAACATGATAATTATTTCCTTCAAATTATGGTATGCCATATTTGTTCCCCAAATTATGATTTTATATCATTAGATTCATATAAAACAGGATCACTCAAGGGTAACCATGCTTAGATTTGAAACAACATTGAGACCCTAATGGATTGATATTTTAACACAGAGGGGGGGGGGGGTTTAATTTGGTGACACTTTTTTTAGGTTCTTTTATAAAATAATTTTTTGAATTTTTAGGATCAATATCTAGTAAATAAATAATCTAAACTCCTATATATATAGAAAATAAAGACAAAAAAATCAAGTACACAATATTTTTATATGGTTCTCCCCCAAAGAGGGTCACTGGATCTTTATTGTGTTAGGTCAAGTATGAGACATAAATATATCTATAATTTCATTAAGTGAATATAAGGGAAGGAAATGTTTCATCTTAAACCCTTTAATACATCTTTAAATAGTTATTTATACTTATTCCCAATAGTTTACAAAAAATGATCAAAACAAATACATAAAGATCTCCAAAAAGCTCTAGGATGATTTGATAACAATGATTAATCACCTCAAGTCCATAAAGATATTTTAAAATAACAAATAATAACTCTTATTCAAGATAAATACATTTAGAACATATAAAATTATTAGAATATTGTAGGTCATAAATTATCATTCTCAATATCTTCTCACCTATTAATTCTCTTAGTATATTTTTCATTATATTTCTTTTTCTCTCACAATATATTTTTCAACTAATTTAATCTATGTTGGATTATTGAATTGATTTATTAATTAATTGAGAATTATAGAAATTAAAAAAATATCCCATACAAATTTCTTATTTAAAACCACGTCAAATATAATCATGTTAATGTCTTTATCTTACCATAATTTATGATTCATGAAACATTCTAAAAAAATCAAATGTGTTTCTCCCAAAAAATCAATCACATTCCTATGTATTGATGATAATTTAAAAATATTCAAGTGGGTCATCTCCCCATTATCTATAAATACTATCCTTAACAAATATACTTGATAAATTTCAAAAAAATACTCACTTCCATTAATTTCAGGAAAATATCCCAGCAATGATCGTTGATAAATCATTTATATGTATTCATATTTGAATATCCAATATTTATTACTCAACATGAAATTATGTTACATTAAGTGACCATTTTATATTTTTGAAACTTTAGTACAAATCAAATTTTAAAATTTTGTGGAACAAAATTTCTTATTTTATAGGATGAGTTTCGATTTTGAAATTACAATGTCAAAATAAACCTAGATTAAATTTTTCGAAATTTTACCTTACAAACAAGATTTTATGAGTAACTGAAAATGTATTATTTAAATAATCCTATATTTCATTATTATAATTAATTATAATATGTATAATTAAACATATATTTATTATTAATTTCATAGAAATAATGTAAAATCATTTATAAGTAAATTGTTATATATATCAAAAAATATTTGTTAAGTGCATAATGATTTTACATTTCATTTAATCACAAATAATGAATGACTTAAATTGAATTTATAGATTATTTATATAAATATATGAATTTAAATTAAAATAATTATTATTACTAGTCATAGAGTTAATGTAAGATCATCTTATTCTTAAAACAATCATTTCCATGAAAACCTGTTTTTCACCACAAATATTAGGGTTTATTTTTAAATTAATTTATATTAATTATGGGAATAGAATTTGAAAAAAATAAATTTAGTATTTTTAATCATCATTTAAAATGTTCTCAATCAGTACACTTTCATTTTTTGTCATTATGAATAGTAAAAACAATACAAATTGGTTACCACAATTTAGGTTGAAACGAGTTTACCTGTGGTTAATATTAAATGATTAGGTTTAAAATGACCTAAAACTCATTTAAATTTTATTTATTTAATTTATTTACACCTTATAATATCTAAACATATATATAGATTCCATTTGGAGCCACATTTTCATGAAAGCGACTTAATAATATTTCAAATCTTTAAACAATTACATGTGTGTTGTTCACCTAATTTGTAAAGGAAACCTTAGATACTCATTTATAAACACCTATTTATCCATTAGTATTAAATAAAAATCGAAAATATATATCTGAAATATCATTAACCAACTTTTATAGGTGTATTTCGACCCAAAATACCAACCATAGTGTCTTTAACAGTGGATCTAAAGGATCTCTTTCAAAAAAAGGTAATCATCTTAACCGAACACTTTAATTTTTATTCTTATTTTAAAAGCATAAATTTTTTCCTAACCATTATAATATAAAAAAATCAGTATCTTCCCTATACTAAAATGTTATTTTTTTTATTTCATAAGATTTAATCATCTTATTCTAAGAAATGAGAAAACAAATCATAGCATATGTGTACGAAAAACTACTGCCTCATGAACTAATGTATTTTTTTCCATTAACGCCACACATGGATAGTAATAATTATAGAAATAATGAATATATATAATATTTATCACATAATTATGATTATTTAAATATAAAATATCATCTACTTCCTTACCCTTCCATCTCATAAATATGATAACAGTTTGTGCGTATGTGTGGACTTCAACCACAACAAATTGTTGGGATTCATTCATTATACCATATTTTTATTAGTAATTATAAATATGAATAAAATGAATATATATATATATATATATTATTTAAATAATGATACAATTTATTGAAATTATACAAATATAATCAATTCACAAGTACAATAACTAATGAAATGAAACATATACAAATAATGAAAAGGTTAACACCTAAAACAATTATAATAATGTATTGTTGTTAATAAATAGGTGATAATATTTTTTAAGTGGATCATATATGATATTATAGATATTAATATATTTTTTAAATTTAATTATTATAAATTTAAATTTATTATATTGTAGTTTAAAAAAACGTTCAACAATGTGGAAGCATGAGGTAAGGGATTTCGTCTCAATTTACACTCCTTTGAGAAATATTTGGTACCTTGAACCTCTTTTAATTTATATGGTGTATATAATTCCCCTTTTTATTCATATGAAATTAATTTTTATTTATTCATGGTACTTGAATGTTAAATTCCATTTTATGCTTTCAATGGGTTATAGTTTAAAAATAACCAAAGAAGTAAGAATTTATTTTACAATATCAATTAGAAGGACACTAGTCATCATCATCAATAATTAAATAGATTTTCAGAATAAAGAAGTCCACAAATAGCCTAGGGGAAAAATGATAAATCCCTAGGGTGCCCCCTAACAATAATATTATAATAATTTTGTAAGGATCCTGTATGAAATAACAAAATAACGGTCTCCTTGAGATCCATTTTATCTTCCAAAGAATCTAAAATGAAGTTACCTTCCCTCCAAGTGTGTTTGATCTCAATATTTTGAGATAAGGACATCCTAAACCTTGTAAAATATAATAAATATCCCATGGAGTACTGGACATGCCATTAGAACATTAGAATCTAACCCTACCTCCATAACCAAGAAATATTTATGTCTACATAGCATGAGTCAACTGTACATCACCCTCGCTACTGCTCCTATAGAGTTTACCTACCCATAAAAAGCATTGAATACATAAATAATAGAGCCTATGTTATCTCACAATAGGCCTCCTCCTACCATTATTCCCTAAAGTCAAGAACCATCCAAATTAATTTTCAGGCTGACTGATGGCATAAACCAGGCCACACACCTCCCCTTACCGTGCCATTCCTACCCAGTAGCAATAGCCTCATGAAGATGTCACTGCCTCCCTCTATCCCACCCCTAGAACCAGCTCGCTAGAAAATCGAACAATGTGTTGCTACACCGCACAACTCCGATGCATCTGTTCAAGAATTCCAAAAGGCCACGTACCAATTCCCCATCAAAAAATAAGTGCCAAACAGTTTCTTGTCGAGGGATGTGGAAACATCTGTCGTGATAATCCATGTTGATACCCCTCTTTTGAACATTATCATCGGTAGTCAAGGCTTGATTCTTGGATCCCCAAACTAAGAAATTTATTTTAAAGGAAACCTTATTACACCGAAGATTCATCACCCTTGTATCAGTGCCACTATTAACTTACAACAAGTCACAATAGACATTCCTAGAAAAAAACACCAAATAAAGATCTTGCAAACATGCCCCTATCGGGATCAACTGTTAAAAAAATATTCTAAATAATAGATCATTGATGTTCATTAAGATTTTTTGATCTCCTTGGGATGCAATTACACTTCTCTGAATGAGATCATCTGATTTTTGAATCGAAGGAAAAAATAGGGTGACCATCCCAGTTATCCTTCCAATAGCTTATTTCACATCTTCCCACCACCCATCACACATTATCCCCCAACCATTCCATGAGATTAACCAACCTTTTTTAAAGTCCCAACATCATTCTATATCTATCACTCCAAAGTTTCTAATATGCATTGTATTGATGCCTCATGAATCTCCCCTAGAGATTTTATGTCAATGATATCTCATGCCATTCTAGCTTAATTGTCATGCATAGATTCAGAAACATCAGTATGGTCAGCACCCCCTTCATTAACAAGCTTTTTCATTCTTCACTATGATGCCCAGTGGCGCTTACCAGAGTGATTTTCTTCCCAAATAAATATTTTCAAAAAATTTCAAACCTTTAATTTTTCCCTTTCGATGCCTTAATTAATGAAACCACATGAATTGGGATAGAGGATAAAACACAATTCACCAAAGTGATTCTCCCACTTAATGGGATGAACCTATTTTTAAAATTAAAAATCTATACCTTGATTTTGTATAAAATTTCATAAAAAAGAACATTCTTAATTCTAAAATTGGAGATGTGAATGCCCAGCTACCACAAGGGGAATAGACAAGCTATAATGCCCAACTTATTTTGAATATTTTTTATTCTCCTGAGGGAGAAAATATAGAATATGTGTACATTTCTCTTAACCAAATTAATCCTTTTCCCATTAACACCACCATAGATCTCTATGATTTTATTAAAAATATAAATTAAACATCTCTTATCATTAATGAAGATTAAAATATCATCAGAAAATATCATGTTTTAAATTGTGTTTTCCTCCATTCTATTCGTATTGGGAAAGATATATACCTCCTGTATAGCTCTATTGATATTCCTGGAGAAAACCTCCTAGGAAATAATAAATAAACTAGGTGAGAGGGGATCACCTTTCCTGAGACCACAAATTGTATTATAAAAACCGAATCCATATCCCATGAAAGAGATTGAGATCCACGATGTTGAAAAAAATATGAAGAGGAGATCACAAGCCCATTCACTGAACCCTTGGTTCCTCATAACTTTGATAATGAATATCCACTCAATTATATCCTATGATTTATCCATATTATTTTTTATGATTATTTTAGAACCCAAAACATTATATTCTAGTCCACCACCATCTCTTGAACAATTCCCACAACCCCTTGAATTCTCCTACCCAGAATAAAACAATACTGCTCATCCAAATCAACTATCAGCCCTAAAAGATCCAATATTTTATTCAAAAAACTTTCCAAGATTTTATATTTGAATTTACCCAAGAAAATAAAATGGTACTAGTTTATGGAGACCGACTGAGACACCTTCAAAATGAGCACCACTATGGCAGCACAAACCGATATCAGTAAAGCCCCCCCCCTTCTGAAAAAATCTCTAATTGCATCATTGATGTGCTCCTTGGTAATATTCCAAGTTTCCATGAATTAATAACCCAAAAATCCATCTGTTCCAGTTGCACTATCTTTTTTTAAACTTTTTATTGTCTCTTAAATCACCTCCATGTCTAGTCGAGCCACTAATTTTTTTTTATCTCCAACCACAACTAGCTTATGTATACATTTCATAAACTCCTACCTACCAATGATGTCCTCACCTCGGTGGCCCAATGTGATTTCATGCCCGGAAGAAAATCCCTTAAACTTTTCTAGAGCCAACCTCCCGGCCACCTCAATGTCATTGGTATATGATCCATCCTAAAGACTCATATTGATCTTCTTGGCTACCTTCTATTCTTTAATAAAAGCATTGAAAAACACTGTGTTGTGATCCCACTCATGCAGCCATGTCACCCTTGAACTTTCCCTGCTAATCCTTTACACCTTAAGCATCTTTTTAGGCAACATGTTTTTCAAAGTTTCTTATTTTTTTCATTGAAGGAATCATATAAAATAAACATTATAAAATTCATCTTTTTTATCATATAAATATTTATTGAGTTTTTCTGTATTATTTTTTATTTTTCTATATTAATCACGTTAATCAAAAAAGAAATATTTGAAATGAAATAAAATCATATTTCTATTTTTGATCTCATACATTTTTCTTCCATAATTTTCAAAAAAAAATAAAAACCTTACTTTTTATTTAAGAATATTATTTATTAAGGGAATATAAAGTCATCCATTAATGTGTATATTGTTTGGAAGGAATATTTTGATTTTTTTCAAAAGGTTAATTTTTTTACTTTATTATTAAATATAAAAATTTAATGTTTCTTTTTAACATATACACAATTAATGGATTCTCTCACCACAACAACTGTTTTATGATATTTAGCTTATTCTATAATTTTTCCATCATTTAAAATTAGAATTATTAAATGAAATATATTTTAATTTTTTATTATTTCATTTTATTCTATTATCCAAAGAAATTTATTTGATAATAAAACTTATATTTTTTATGAATTTATTGTTATATTAGATCTCTTGTTAATTATTTTTCAATTAAATTTCTCTTTAAACATTCACTTTCGTGTGATCATCATTCAAATGACATTATATTTGTATTCTATATATATATTCATTATATCATGGTAATTATTATTACTTAATCAGTATTTTGATTCTATATAAGATATTTTATTATGAATTTTATTTTATTGACTAGGGAAATCATAATTCTCCATATGATTTACTCAATACAGAATTTTTTTGAAAATGAATATTCTTTATAAATTAAATTGATCATTCAATATATGAGGAATGCATTAGACATGAAATCATGGTTTGGGACTTGTTATCAATATCCCCTCAACACATTGATAAGTATCATAAGATAAACCAATTAGATAGCCTCATTAAATGGGTTTTTAGAATATACCAACACATATTTGAAAAAAAATTAACCCAAGGCTTTCATCAAGACATCCAACACTATTCATTTCCTTTATTACAAATTTATTTGTTTTTATCCATGATTTTAGTATATTAATGTTATCCATGGATGCATTTTGTGCATTTTTTATTGATTAAATGGCATGTTTTTTCATATATTTACATTTTCATATTAATTATTCCTTATTTTATCATTATTGTATCTGTTGTAAACAACCTGTACTGAGATTTTGAGATTACAATTATTTTTTTCCTTTCATGAGGATATGAAGATGAAATCTTTGATTTATTTTCAAGGATTCTGAATATTTTCTTTTTTTATGTTTTATATTTCCTTTAAAATGTAAATTGGGAATCATTTATGTGTTTATATCTTCAAGAATAAAAAATTGATATGTCCTTGGTGAGTTGATCCCCTTAATTTTATACATATGTAATATAATATTCACCATATCTAGGTTACTCAAGTTGGTTTTGTTATATATATTATCTAAAGACATTCTTATAACTCATAATTGAATTATCCTCTGTTCCCATTTTGAATCACTTCTATATCACTAAAGATATCATTTTTTTATTTAAAGATCAAAATTTCATATCCTTATTTAATTACCCTTACAAATTCTCATTTTATAAATTTTCTCAATTCAATGAATATTCTACTCTTTTATAGGGAGCTGGTTAACCATAGGAATCTCATGAAAAATCCAGATTACCCTTACATGGACTTCTTATTACACTTACATTTCTCTTGGGATAATATTATTTTCCCTTATGTTATATAGTAAAATCTCTAATGTATCCTTTGAAATTGTTAGGTTAATCTTACATAGGTATTATAAAATTTATATTACCCTTACGTATTTTCTTTTTCACTGATGTATTTTCATTATGTCATATGTATTCATCATAATTTTAAATTTATCTTTATATATCACCATATAAACTTTTATTTATTTATTTTAATTTTATATTCAATATTATGTATCACAATGTTACTCTCATACTTTATAGAATGTCATTCTTCCCTTTGAGTACCCTTAATTATCCTATTGAAAATAAAAATAATTATTACATATAATGAAACATATATTCATGTATCATAGTGTGACATGGAAATTTTCCAATTTCCCTTTTGCAGCATCCGTGAAACCCTTAAAAATCCAAAGTAGTTTTATAAGTAATCATACAAACTCTGTTCAAATTCTAGAATACCATTACATATGCGTATTTATTAATTTCCCTAATAACTTGAAATTATTAACTTCACAAAAAATATTTTCCAACCATCATAATCTACTTCAAAATCCTCCATCTATCTTAAATAAACACAGAAAAGTTATTCGCACCTGAAAATAATTCCTAAAAAACATTTCATGTTTCTAAAACATGGATGTAAAAACAATTAATTTCATTAACAATTCCATGGATTCTCCATGTTAAATAGAATGAAATTGTAAAGATATATTTTAAAATTAATTATAACCATTATGATTTATTGTTCATGGATTTTAGAGTCACAAATTCTATTTTGGAATTAAATCCATTCATGAATTAAATCTTGCTAAAAATATCACGACACCTTTGTGCAAGTATTTACAGATGACATAGATATTTATTTGGTTAAAAATTAATACCATGAGAAATATATATATATATATTGTATTTATGAAATTTATTGACGAAAAATTGATTTTAATGTCTTATAAATTTCTGTTTAACAATATATTAGTGAAGCTCTTGGGAATTGCATTTTGGATAAAAGAATATTTATTAGTCTCGACAAGGTGAACCCATGGATTTTTAGGGAGAGTCAAGGGAATGTTTTTTTTAATTTTATTTTTTCTATGTATGGTTAAATATTAGTAAATTATTATTTTAAATTTATCAAAATTAAAATCACTTGTGATAACTTTTACTCATAATGGAGTAAATTTCATGTGGAATAAGAAGTATTAGTTGGCCATTATTTTGTTTAAAATTATGCTTACCTCAAGATAAGTAATTTTGTTTCTTGATTAAGAGATAGCTATATGGTATTTTGCAACAATTACAATGCAGGTTTTGGTTTATTTATTCCTTGAATATGAAAAATATTCAAAAAATTATTCATATATTTAATCCTCATGAGAATAACTCACATATGAGATCATTACTTAAAGAACTAGAGGAATTATATATTCAATGAAAAGTTATTAGTGTATACCAAACATATATGTTTAAAATTAATCATCATTTAATGTAATTTGAATATGATAAAATGATGGTTGGTGTATTGTAATAATAAAAATGATTTAATTCTATATATGCACTAGTAAAGGAAAATTTCATATTTTATGCTTAGAATTGGAAGAATCCAACTAATATTATTAATGATACTAATGGAAAGTAACACATGATAATAATGTTGGATGATTTACACATGGAGTAAGAAGAGTGTGGATATATTGAAGTTATATCTAACATCAATGTGGATTCCATGTTTTTAGATTATGTGAAAGAAGATAAACTGTTTTATTCCATGTTTAAGGGTAAGTACAACAACTATTATAGAATTGGGACCATTGACTGATGGGTTTTGAAATAATATTTAACTCTTTATTTAAATGGAAAATTAATGGTTCTTATGGTTTTATGAAAATCAGTTTAGGTGACCTTCCTAAACTTTATTGGGGTAGTATATCCCAGATTTACAAAAATGGGTTGTAATATCTTGTGTCAATTTTGGTGATTATGAGTGAAAAAATAATAGTGAGAATCAATGTTTGAAGGGATTAATATAAATATTCATCATATATATAAATAATATTGACGATATTTACATAGATTACTTGACTAGTTTTCCTTCATCATCACCAGAGTAAAATTATATTTTAGTTTTGGTGGATCAACTCACATGATTAGAAAATTTCATCACTTTTTATGAAATATATTCAATTAATGACCTAGTAATTTATTTAATATAGTTTTGTTTAGGATCATTGAAAATATTAAGCCTAGTTTTCAGAAAAGTATTACTAATTCACATATATATTCTAAAATGGGTTGTAGAATACAATTGTAATGTAACTGATAATGATTTTGGGCGACCATCCTCACACTTATTTGAAAATTGAGGGAACATCTTATGTTTTGTAAAATTTTATTCGGGAATATATTCTCAACTTTAGTAATTCCTAGGAAAACTATTTATCATTATTTATTTTCTTATATTAACATGTATTAATATTTTATAATTGTATAAAATTATTGATTTATTATAAGATAGACTATTCTAATCCTTATTTTTAGGGTATATATAGTGTATGGGAAACTTTAAAGGAATAATCATGGATTGAAAATGATTAGTTGAATTAAATTGACTCAAAAATGAATGAAAACTACACAATTTTGATATGTATTTTATGCATAAAAGTGATTGAAACCCCTAAGGTTTGATATAGGGTATTATATCTTATTATAAGTTTCTACTTATAAGGAATGTCAACAACTTGGACAAAGGGAAATTAACAACAAGGTATATGGGTTCATATTAAAATTTAAACTTATTAGTGAGTTAGATTGTCAATTTTCATTTCCATAATTATATTTTGTGACACCTAAATTATTTCATGTTTCTCAATAAAAATTTTATCAGTCAAATCCATCTCATATTTTTTATTGGGATATAGTTAATTTGGAACTAGATAATACTTCTATAGAGAAACCAATATGAGTTCTGGATCTTTAATTGAAAGTAATTATGACATGGAGTTTTCCCTTGGTGTGGTTATTATCAAAACATAAAGTGATATAATAAAAACTCTAAGGGAGATATGCCACAATAGTGGATAGATAATTTTGATGATGATAGTGCCCATCGAATTTATATGAGAAATGATTCATTGGATTGAGTGAATTTAAACACCTAAAAAATTATATATAATCATTCTCTTAGTATTTAATTAATTTTGGGTTGAAATAGATATTTGTAGTGGTTCATTAAAAAATAAATATTTAATTTTTGATTTAAGTAACCATGAATATAGTAATGTGTTTTTAAATTTTAAAGATATTAAATTATTAATAGTTTAATATATTTTTAAAAGGATTTTCCTATATTTCCATCCATCCTAGGAAGATAATCAAAATAAATTCCCAATTTTCATGTATGGTAAATAATAATGCACACATGCAGTCAGTGCAGCATAGAAAATGTTGTTTTCATTAGTTTGGGTAAATTTTTTCTCATCTAGATCATTTTAACAACCTAATAACTCTTGGGAATTTTATTATAACATATCTATTTTGGTATATCTTATTTATTTTTATTATTTTGATAATTTAATTATAAAATTTATACCATTTTTTAAAGTAATTATTAATTAATATTACATGACTTTTGATAAATAAAATAGGTTAGTTTTATATAATTAAATATTATAAATATTAGATTTCCTATTGAATAGGTTTATGATATTTCATTGTGATTTTAAATAAAAAGAATATTATTTTTTATAAATTTAATATTATAATCCTTCTCATGGATTTAGAAAATAAATTCAATGGGTGGATTTGACCAAAATGACATTATGTAATTTTATTAATAACTAATAAATATATTTGAATTCTTGAACAAATAAAATATTGGATCATTGTTATGGGCGGGTTGGGGAGTGTGTATAATTGTTTGAAATTGTTCAAATAGATAGGTTTATTGTTATAAGTTCATAACATTTTAATGGTGGGTTGAATATGTGGGTGGGTTATAGAGTTAATATATTGATGGGGTGATGATTCAGTCTATACAATTGGTTGGGTAGTTAACAAGTCAATCTTGTTTTAATTCTATCACAAACTAGTGTGTTCCCTTAAGTATTTGACACTCATGAAAATCTAAGTCACTTGTGGGCATTGGTGAACTCTTATAATAATGTGTTGGTAATGTGTAAGAAATGTATTGAATGGTTTATGTCTATTTTTTTATAATATAATAAGTATTATAATCATTGACTCATGATAAGTAATATTAATTTATGAATGTGTTTTTTACCAATGCTTTTTAGAAATCATATTCATGATTCCAGTTTGGGAAAGCCTATTTTCACAGTTTTGATAAACTAATCATGTAGAAATTGTTTAAAAAAATTACCTAGAATTGGCATAGAAAATTTGGGTTTCCTCTTATAACCAAATATATACGATCCATTAAAGGAATTCTACTTTTTATTATACTTAACCCCTATAAGTATGATGGACATGTAAATTTTATTGGTCGGGATAGAAGAAAATGTGATATTTTGATCTTTGTAGGTGGCGATGCATAGATCCAGGGATATATATATAAATATGGTGATGGAGTTTGTGATGGGTTTCAACTAATGTTTCTTAGATTTTTTTTGTTTTTATTGTATTTATTTTAATGACTTGGTTGTTATTACCTTGTAAACAGTTTTTTACAAACTATCATTTTTCGCAATTTTGTATTTTTTAAACATTTTTAAAATTTACATTTCATGGTTCTGTTTGTGTATATTATCAAGGACAAATCATTACCCAATGGTATATTTTAATAAATCTTACTAGTTATTATAATTTTTTAATTAGGCAACTCATTTAATGAAATTTAGTGTCCTCTATATTGTCTTGAATTTTTGGTATATTGGTTTCGGTGTTACATATTCTATTTCACATTATTTTTAGTCATTAATACTATCCTTAATGGAATTAAAAATTATATATTTCATATATTTATTATTTTACTTCTCTTTTCTAAAACTCTTTTATAACTAATCATTAAAATATCATGTTTAATGTGTTTCTTTATCTTATAATCATAATAGGTTACTTCTAAAGATTTACAATCTATATTATAATATGTTTTATTTTTATATTTTTTTATAGTTTGGAAATATTTTGAATAGTAACTTTTCTAACTATATTTCCTTCAATATCATGGTTAAATGTGTCATTTAATTATCACTATTATATTCAACTTTAATATTGTTAACTCATTTAAAACCTATTTTCCATTAATAAAATCGGTGGACAAAATTGATTTCATCTTTAGTTTATTTCAATTTTTCTTTCATCTAATCTCCACTTCAAATTTCATAAAATTTCTAATAAACTCTTGCAGTTTTAATATTTCAATTTTATAACATTATATATTTTTTATTATAATTCTAATCCATTTATGATTTAAAAATTTTAGTTACCTTAGAATTTTTTAGTTTTAAATCAACTTTTATTGAAAATATCATATAATAGACTCATTATATTACAGATTAATTATATTATACATACTAGTATTGGTATTTAAATGTTTTTATTTCACTAAATATGTTTCTTCATGGAAAATATCAAGAGTAAGGATCTAGCCAAAGATATTCAATTTTATTTTAGTATTTTTTAGGATTTTCACATTTGATTGCTTTTTGTTTTGAGTAAATTTTCGAAATATGAAAATAAGGTGAATCTAACATTTAATTATGAAATAGATTTAATCTTGAAATGTAATGTTTATCCATTTTTTCTATTAATTGAGAATAATTGATTCGTGTTTTTTGGGTGTAAAATGATTAAATAATATTTTTTCTAAATTTTTATTATTTAATTAATTTTGATTTAATTCAGAAAAACCCTACACTATGAAAATTATTTTCCTGGATGTATGTCTAAAAATGAAAAATGGGAAACTTTTAAGGCATTCATTGGGAAACGTGTATAAATTTGATCTTGATCAAGTAAGACTTACGTTTATATGAAATTCACCACATTTTAGGCTTTAATCTGGAACACCTATAACTTTAGAGATATATAATCAAAGAAATCAATGAGATAAAAAATGTGTGCATCAAACTTTCACTCATTTGGATAAGACTTCATCTCCTGTATAAGACTTTGGATCCCTTGTATGAATTCACAGACCTTTCATTTGACTTTAGGTAGCATGTAGTAATTTTGGGACAATAGTGTTGGACTTTAAGATCTTAATGACTTCATCTTACATAGTAAGAAGTCACTGGAACATTAATACTTTCATGTTTCTCCCATAAGACTTCCATTATGGTATAATACATTTGGACAATTCAGATTTTGGAATCTCAGGATGTAAAATTTGATGTTTTCAAAATAAGAAGGGCATGACCAAAAAACCATTTATATTCCTACGGTCTACCAAAATCATAAAATACAACTCCCAAGCTACCACATGTTGATGAACCCTTAATTTTAATAAGAATATGATGGTGGAATGGAATTTTGAAGATTGAATATTTGATAGGGATCTTCTTAAAGAGAGTATAGATCCACAACAAAGATATGTGGAGGCCATCAGACTAAAATGGTAGCTAGGAACTAAATATTAGAATGATTTTGGGAATATAAAAAGAGAAAAAAACTCATTCAAGAGTTTTAATATGGTGTTTTTATTACGGTAGGGGAATCAATTGATTCATAAAAGGAGACCAGGATCATTCTTCACATCTACTATGTTGGTGATTATTCACTATAGGAGAGGATGGTAAGTTGATTGATCTATGTGATAAAACTAGAGAGTTTTTTTTCATTTTTTTCTATAATCACTATATAAGGATGATACAATGGACCCTTTTAGTTCAAGCTATGGATAAATAACCCCCTCCCCAGATTAATAATTTTTATTATTCATTGTTAATTTCTCTAATGATTTGATTACTCGTCGAGTTTTCGATTTTTTAGACAATAACAGGTGTCTATTGACCTTATCATTTGAAAGAATCATATCATATTCTTTTTTTACATATAGGATTCCTGAATTTCCTTCACTTCTCAGGAAGTAGAGGGAAGTGAAGCTATATTCAAGAGTTATTAGATATTTTTAATCACTAAGTCTTGGTAATATTGGGGAACATCGTCATTATTAAACATTTTTATTTAAGATGAAATTTTTATGTATGGGTGATCAGTTGAGATTTCATATTATTAAAGTGTTATAGAGCAGGATGATTAATTTGAATCATGATTTAATAGTTAAATTAGTTGACTATGTATGGTTAGACCACTATTCTAAAACTAAATTCAAGAAAACATGTATTTAAAATCCTAAAAACACACACTAAACCTATCCAAAAAATGAAAATAAACCAAAAATACCATCTTTTCTAGATAAAACATGATTTCCCATAATTAATATTTTTACTTTGGTTTGAAATATGATTTTTATGAGGTTTGTGATGGATACTACATAAACTAGACTCTAGTTCCAGGGAAGTGGGGTAGGTTTTTTATTTATATTAATTTTTTTGATTTTATTTGAGATGTGTTTTATGCATGATGATATCTCATTATGATTACATATTTTACATAGATCCATAGGTTAAGATAACATTACTTGATGAGCATTTAAATTTTTGAATCACTAAAAAGGTAGAGAGGTAGTTTTACACAAATCCACCGATAGAATCTACATTCACTTCTTCTTTTTTAACTAAAGGTAATTTATTTATTGATAATATGACAGACAATAGGGAACAATTGAATATAAATTTGTGTTATTTTTTCATGTAATTTTCATAATAATAAATGGGTCTAAAAACCAAATATCCAATTACATTATGAATACAAAATTCGAATGATCCAATTACTACCTTTGTTTTAGGGTTTGGAAGGAGACGACCCTACCCAAAACAAAAAAGTGTTTGGGAGGGTTTACAGTAACTTCAAACCCAAATGATTCAATGTATATTGGATCAGTTAAAAAAATATATTCTCCCATGATGTATTAACCATGTATTGGGCATATAACATGTATCCAAGAGACTTTTCCACCATAAATGACTACTAGTTGGATATCCTCCAAATGTTCTTCTATTTTTCAAGAAGTAAGTAACTATGAAATGAATTTTATGCGATCAAGAAAGAAAGTGTTGTATCTCTATACGAGTATTGGAAAAGGCTCAATATATTGACTACATAATTTCAACAACAACCCTTTAGAGACCACTATTTATTGGTGTCATTTTATCTTGGATTGTTGGACAATGATTGAAACTTACTATATTCTTATTTTTCAAGAGATCTTAAGAAAAAAACACCAACTGATGTTAAAGAACTGATAAATATAAACTTAAAAAACTCTCAAAAACTAAGTGTAAGATATTCTACTATAGGGGTATATGATTTAAATCATTAAACACTCTTATACATTAATATAAAATTAAAGAAAAAATCTCCCTTATGATACAATTAAAATTTATCATGGTTTAGGATGTGTCGACATCAACACCCCATAACTATTATAGGTTTTACACCAATTAAAAAAAATTTAATTTATGGTTCAACATAAGTGTAAGAGTCCGAGAGTTATGGTTCCATGTACAATATGTGGAACCAAAAAATAACTAGCACTATATAATTCACGGAGTACTATATAATATAATATGGACTTGGAAAACTGAAACCCCATAGGCTACCATTCCAAAATAATTTTCATAAATCCCACTAGCCCCATAAATTTGAATGTAATGTATCTCAAACCTATACATTCATTAAATATTGGAATTTACTAGAACCCTACATGATGTACAATATGAGACAACTTATGTATTCTTAATGTAACTAACAACCCACCCTAAAAAATCATTAGTTGTAACTAAAAGAACTGAAAGGTTTTTTTGTGTATATATTATATACTATGAATAAAAATGCAAATCAAGGATCATGTAATCTCTATGCCTAATAAAACCCTTCTCATAAGGGATATGTATGTTATATTTATTTAAAACTTGGTGGTGAGGTGAAAACACTCTAATAAAAAATAAATCAAGTAGGGGGAATCCTGGATAACAAGTAGCACTAGCCCCTATAGAAAAATAAGTGGAAGTTCTTCTAAAGATACAACTTCTGAACAAGGATAAGTGTAAATAGAATATGTAAGAGGAACCTAAAACACAACCTCCCTTATATAAAAGAAATAATTTACCAAAAATACTGGTGAATAAACCATTTGAATATAAATGTAGAAAATGTTAATAAAAGTAAACATCAACATCCCTTTGTTAGATGTTAATCACTATATCACAAGGTATAAAAAGTTTCTCAAAGATATGAGTACCATGACAATAAAGTTTCATTGATATAAAAAGGTAAGACTATGAAGAATTGTTTTTCTCTAATATCCCCAGAACTACATAATAAATATTAGGACCCATGTACATTCTCTATCCCTTGCACCATAGGAGAGATAAAATTTATTAATGCATTGTGTGACTCTGGACATTAAATTAATTTCATCCCTTACTCAGTTTACACTTCCCTATAGATAGAAGAACTCAAGTCTCTGAAATTGTTGTATAATTAGTTAACCAAACCACTACCTTCCATGTATGTGCCTTAGAAGATATTCTACTAAGGGTGAAATAATTATTCTTCCCTATAGATATTGGCATCCTAAACATGGAATAATAAATTTTTATAACCCATTACCCGATCATTTTATGTATTAAATTTATTAATACTATTAAAATTGTAATGAATTTTCATTAAGGGCCACTTTCAATGGATTTTAGAGGATAAAGATCCAATTTTATTATATTAGATTTAATGAAATTTCCTTAAGAGGAATAAACAATTCTTATACTATCTATAAATAATATTCCTTATATTTATGAGGAATAAATTGAAATTTTTGTTAAAATAATTAAATTAGGATAATATTTGGAATCATCTATTCTTTGTGACAATTCTATTTTTTAAAAATGAGTTCAAATTTGATTAAGAGTTGTGTCCGGAATGGTTTGAGGATCTTTGTGATTAATATTTTGAAAATATTATAAAATTAGTTTTTGAAACTTAATCTTTTCATTTGTAATTCATAAGCATGTGAAACACAGAGCTAAAATCATCACAAGAACACCCACTTGAACTAGAACATAATTTATTTCCATATAATCTTAAATTTACTTTTTCAAAATACAATAAAAAACATCTCGTGATTTCCTAAAAAATTAAAACCAATTTGAGAGAAACAATTGTTGAGAATTATAAAAATGAACATTGGGTTTATAGGTTATTCAATAGAATACATACAATGTATTACTCCTACTAACTGGGTACATTGGGTTCTCTTATAAAATGAGTGAAGACTTATGAGAAATCCACAAATTAGGATTAAAAAGACCCTCATGAATTTTTTAAAGAAGGTAATTGAATGATTGTTAGGATTAAAAATAATATGACATATCTTATACACTCAATGGGTGAGAACTATTTAGATATTACCTAAAAAATTGGAATTACCAATGTGAAAATCATAATAACGATCTAACTCCTAGTATGACTCAAAATTTCTAGTTTTCCTATATTTATAATCGAAAATTAAACCACATGACTCAAAAATAAAACATCCCCCAACAATTTTATAGATTAAATGTTCCATAGACAAGATAAAAGGGATGATATTGTTTCCTTGATGTATTTTTTTGGTTATTTATAGTTCCCCATAACACCAAAATACCATGAAGAAACTATATTCACCAGTAACATTGGTAGGTTTTCATACTAAAGGATTGCTTTTGGGATATGCAATTCCCTAAGTAATTTAAAACACTATATAGTAATAACCATTCTACATATAATGAAAATATTATTGGAGGTATTTATTTATTAATTTCCTATATATATGAACTCAATAAAAATCATTTTTAATAATTTATACAATGTTTTATAGAAATTCATTGAAAATATATTATATATTAAATTTGAAAAATATCATGTTATGGAGAAGAAAAGATGTGTCTTAGGCCATAAAAGTCCTAATTGATGAACTGAAATGGAAACTCCAAGGTTGATATTATTTCCACATACCCTTATACCACCCCTATGAATTATATTAGATCACTATTAAAGCCCAAAAGATTTTATAGAAGATTTATTATCAATTATAGTGAAACTACATTATCATTTTTCACCCTCACAATGAAAGATTATGAATTTATAACTAATGAATAATGTAGTAATTTTTTTGATAAACTTATTGAAATACTTACAACTTCCACATGTAATCTATACACTAGAAAATAAAGATCCATTATAAAATTTTATTCCACCAACCAAGAAGTGGGAGTAGTGTTATCATAAAATATTTATAAAAACTTACATGTAATATATTATGTTTTCCCACCTTTTGACACGACCCAAATCAATTAAACAAAAACATTGAATGTGATTTCAGGTATTGTTACATATTTAGAGATATTTAATACAAATTGTTTAATAAGTAAAGTAAATATTTAGTCTGATTATGGATCCCTTTATTATTTAATCATGAAGGTCGATGAAAATCCATTAATGGTAAGGTGGATGCTTCCTTTATGAGATTTAAACATGGAGGTAAAATAGAAAAGGGGTTTATGGATCCTAATAATAGACAATATGATCACATTTTCCCACACTACTGAATATAAACCTCTTATAAAAGTATTAATGAATGGTTCCTCCCTTTTTGAGAAGTTGAATAAATTCAATATGGTACCTGGGAAAGCTAAAGTGAACCCTTCAGTCACAATAATGGTACATTCCCAATTTTCTAATAATGAAACTATTAATCTGAAATATGATTCCAAAAATTTTGTTTTTGAGGATCCCTATCTATATAAAATTAATAGTTATCAAGTAATTATAAGGTGTATAAATGAGGAAGAGGTTAATGTTTTATATACCAATGCATGTGGAGGATATTTTGGACCTCATAAAAAATCTACTAAACATGTTGTATTGTTTTTTTCAAATTATTTTTCTCAAATTATTTTTTTAACTCATGTAAAAACTATCAATATTATTGTGCAATTTATAAAATATTGGAAATTAACCCCCACAACATTTGATTTTCTATGAAATATTTGATATACGAGAATTATGTTTCATTAGACCATTTCCTATTTATTTTGAATTTTTCTTTATTTTGTTAGTAATAAATTATATTTATAAGTGAAATGAATCCCAATAAAGTAGAACTAATGATTGCAAATTTTTTATTGAATTTATATGATTATACATATTTCATAATTTTAGGATACCTTGAGAAATAATCATTGATCAGGGAACATGTTTCTATAAATGAATCAGTGAATCACTCATGAATTGATATGGATTTGATAGAAAGACCTCTAATTCATACCACCCATAAACAAATGGTTCTTTTATGGTATCAGAAAGTGAAATTAATAGAATTACTAAGAGAATAGTTTATCCTAGTTGGAAATATTATAGAAAAATTATGAGGACTTACTTAGGGAATACAAAAATACCTTGAAAATCCCCTAGGTATGTCCCCTTACCAAATAGATTATGGAAACTTCATTCACATTTTTATTGAGATAATCATAAATATTACCAACTGTGGAGAATCTAAACTTAGAATTTAGAAAGGCTGAAGAGCATAGGTATAAGAACCCGACCATAAAACATTATATAATCATGAATTAAATGAATAATTCACATAGAGAATGTTTTCAGGTTTAGTGTTTTATAGAATAAGGACATAACTATTACATCTCAAAAGATTACAAATTAGACACTTCTACTAAGTTTCCATAAAAAAAAACTCATAAAAAGAAACATATCTAGTTCAATGTTTTAGATATCATGTATTTCATTGATCCCATCCTTGACCCTATTCATCTTTAGGACATGTGGAAAACATTTCAAAAACGTGGGATGAGCATAAAAATCCCAGTAAAGGATACACAAACAAAGAAAACTGTAAGTTTTTCAAAACAATAAGTAAATCATGAATACTTTTTCATAAGTAATACTTTTCATCTTTATGAAGTAGTAAATACTCTTTACTGAATAAAATATCATTACTTACCCTGTTGTAACTAACATATTACCATAAAACCCATATAAAGAACACAAAACATATAAAGGTAAATTGAGACATAAACATACATAAATGGAATAACCATATGGTCAAATTCCACACATATCAATAAAAGGAATAGCCATAAGGCCGACTTTCATACCCAATGAATTGGAGGTTATAACATAACCACCCATCCTGGTTTTCTCGGCACCACCCGTCATATGTTCTATCATGTAACCACTCGTCAAATGTCCAAGTACCATTATCTAATAATTATACATAAAACAAATATAATGGAAAGAAAACATTTCCACATTTCAATCACAATATATCACAAAAATATATTGACATAACAAATCCATTATAAAAACCTTTTTCAATACCAAAATACATAGAATAGTATATGGTATTTATTTTATTTTAAAAACATTACGACTTGTTAAGGAAGCCAAAAGTTAAACAGTACTCGCGGTGGAAGAAAATATCGTTGTCACCGCTTACATGAAAAGAAACATTACTTATTTTCATTTAGTAAAATGCTTCATAGAAATAGATTCCCATTTAATGAAATGAATATTCAAAGGTTTTTATATAGCATATAAAAGAAAGTCTTGTATTAGAACAAAATATGCCTCAAGGAAATGATATTGAGACGAAGTCCCTTACAAAGTCGATATTATTAGATTAAGGATAAATCAATTACAAAATTATGTGTGAAAAATATATATACACCCAATATAAGAGGATATTATGTTTTAAACACTCAGAGGTCATCCACACATATTCATAGTATGACATAATAAAGAAGTAGAGGTTTAACCCAAAGAATTGAAATTGGGTTAAGAAGTTCCCTTATAGAAATTTGACAGCCTAACGCCGTCATTTTAAAATTCCGAAAATGAGACGATGAGAGTTAAAAAGGGTATCTCATAACTAGGATATATCATTTATAGAAATAAGGATATATAATAACATATCCCAACATAAGAATATGTAAATTAAAATACCTAACAAAAATAAGCCTTTTAAAAAGAGGAGGGTGAAAGGTTCCCTTACAGATTTGGGTAACTTTCGAAATGTACACCCCCTGAAAGAATGGTCATACAATGAAGATGTAAATAACCATAAAATAGAGTATATTAAAAATAATAATAGAATAATGGGCAGTACATACACCACACAAAAATAAATAGTGGAAAATGTGGCATGAATCTCAGGGGAATAAAATGTGAGATAAAAACCCCTTACCCTGTTGTAATCAATCGAGTCGTATGGTCAAAAGATAATAACCAAAAAATTGATATAAAAACAACATGAATATAAATGGAATCAAGATAATATATATAAATTGGAATTATACAATACACCACATTCCATTAATAAGTGGCGACCAATGGAAATCTCATGGAATTAAAAGTGAGATAAGAAATCTCTTACGAAAATTCAACAGCCTAACGACGCCACTTAATAATTATTAAAATGAATTGATGAGAGAAATAGGGGGTCTCTCATAAAATGATAATAAAAATTAGAGTAATTTGAATAAAAAAGAACATCCTAAAACATAAGAATATGAAGCATAAAATAAAATACATAAAAGGGATTACATGAAAAGGAAGAGAGATGTCAGATCCCTTACCTCAAGTCTGACTTGTCTTGTTCATTTCTTTATATTCCTGAATAATAAACATTGGTCAATTTATAATTTATTAAGGACCTATTTTTATGTTTATTATTCAATTCATATCACATATTATAATTTTATAATAATTAGTTAATTATGTGAGTGAATATCAGACGTTTTTGTCGATGTTCGGTACATGAGTAAAAAATGAACTTGTTTGAAAAGAATTGTCCATGTAGTTATAAGTACATCATCTCTAGAATAGTATTAATGATTTAAATGTCCTATATATCCAGTATAAATTCATTTTATACTATTCCATAACATTTTATGTTAGAAAATGAAACACACCATTCAGGGAGACGGTAGGCCTTACGTACGCATGAACGCTACTTTCATTTCTTTGTCATATTAATGGAATTAAAACTAAATGAGAGATATATATATATTATAATTACAGTATCATATATATGTTATATAGGTAACATAAGTTCATTAATTACATTCTTTATACATTCCATGTATTGCGTGAACAAGTCACATCACTTGAGGGGGTCGTAGTCCATACTTCCTCGTATGAAATTATCGCATTTTCATAACATGAAAAGAATAAAGGTATGTTTTAAATATAAAATACAGATTTATATATAAAACATAAATACTATATATAAAATATATAAAACACAGTGGCATCATAATGGCCACCATGAGAGGTGGTAAGAGATAATTGAACAATCATCGTTTCGTGAGGCAGTAATTCTCCATCCATAAAAACAGTATGCTCTTTAACCATTAGATGGAGGTTTGTATAAGTGTAGCTCATATACTTCTCATAAAAACATCCTAGTATATTTAAGATACTTTTTTTGTTACAAAATAAAGGAATAAATAGATTTTAGGATGTTGTAAATGAAAAATAAATCAAAAGAACATAAACGAAGACATTACCTTTAAATCAGGTAACTCCCCTTGGTTTGAACCAAAAAGGTTTCTTCAAGAGATTTCTACCTATGGTAAGGCTTCTAGGATGAATAGAGGGATGTAGAGAGACAATAGGAGTAGGGTTCGGATGAACCAAAGGCTTGAGAGGTGTGGGTAAGGGAGTAGAGGTGGGGGCCTTTTATAAGAGGGAGGAGGGGCACTCTTGGAAGGTTATGAAATGTTACTTTATTATGAAATGATTTTCGGATTTTAAAGGCCCCATAATGATATATTTATAGGATAATTTGATAAGGGTTAGAAATCCACCCTTCCAATAGGTTTTAGACAAGTGTAAGTCTTATAGTTTACCTTATCTTTTCATTTTATTTAAATCGTTCATTAATGAGGTAATCGCTGCATCATCAAGGTGTCATAAATAAACTTATTTATTTAATGTCTACAAATTATAAAAAAATTTCCATGATTTAGGAAATATTTTTAGATTTATAATGAATATTTATAGTCAAAATGATAACTTATATAACCCCTAGTACAAATTGTTTTAGTAAAATGATACATGTTTGTGATATTTTTATTTTAACATTAAATTAAAAGTTATGAATGTCATTTTCTTACCCATGTGGCTCCATGGGGTTCCCAAGTTGACCCATGGATTTTCTTGGTCAGACATGACTCATCAAATAAAATTAAAACATGTGTCAAGGTAATTTCAAATTATTAATCATTATTTTTACCTTATATTACACTAATTACATCTAATCGCGATTAATAAAACTCAAAAGTTACTATTCACAAAAAATTATTTTCATCCCATCGAAACAAAATTTACTTAATAATTACAACCATGTATGTTGTATTTTTAAAATTAAATTTATAGATTCGGTAAAATTCCATTTAAATAAAAAATCAGTTTTTAACTATCACTTAGTGGTTTCACTATTCATCAAAAATTGATGTTTTTCAGAAATATTCCAAAAATTCACCCTATGCTATATTTGATATTCTGAATTCAAAAATGATTTCTATTTTACAAAATTCAAAACATATAAGTTTCATTAATTAATTTAATAATTAATTCCCATTGTCAAAACAAATAGCTTGTTTTTGAGAAACAAAATATTTCCAAAGATTGACACTTGTTTACATCCAATTTCAAAGTGAAATTAATTCCATTATCCACCATTGGATTAAATGGAAAAATATATTCTAATTGAACTTTAAAACTAATTAAAGAGATAATCTAACCATATAAATAAATTAGATTAAAAGGAGGTTTTGAATTAAAATACAACATCATTCACTATTCTTTTAAAAATGAACTTTATCAGAAAAATACCAAAAACATACAGAAAGTAAATTGTGATGTCCTGGTTATAATGAAAGATTTTATTTTTTCAAATATAACATTTGAAATTTTCAGAAAGTGGATTTAAATATGGTTCACCATCAAAAGGCGGTTACTCGACCTTTTAAAGAATATTAGAATATTTACGCTTAAAATTGGATTCATTTTCAATTTAATCCTCTAACATTTATTGGATAAAAGTAAAAATATTTAACAAACATATATAATCATTTTGTAGTTAGTTCTATTCATTCCTGCCATTACAACATCTATTCATTAACTACCATTTAAAATAATATTAGTTTATTATTAGTGTGCAACGTAAGATTTCAAAAAAACTCGTTGTTTCATATTGGGTACGCCAATGAGCATATCATTACCTTTAAAGTAATATTAACATTTTATTTACAAATATTGATAAATATGAGAATTTCATATTCTTTATTTACCCGGAATGTTACATCCTTCCCCCCTTTTGGGAATCGCTTCCTCGCAATTTTGAAATTGTGCTCGAAAACTTCATTGAAAGCCCCACATCGCAAAAAATGTAAATTAAACTATCACTTTAAAAGAAAGAAAGAAAAGTAAAAAGGTCACTCAGGACAAAAGAAACTAGGATTACATAAAAACATGGATATGGATGAGAAAAAAACAATCAAGATCTGATGGAGAGTGATGAGAAAATATGTCTTGGAAAAAGTTAACCACAAAAAAATCACAAACTTGTGATGGGTTAAATGGTATTTGATTCCCTAGTAGGAAAAGTTAGCAGACTAAGTTTTTTTAAGTTAATTTTCATTGATGAATTTATTTATGAGCTTAACTAAAACATAAGGAAGCATACTTGTCGTGTAGACTTTCATATCTTACTAGATTTCTTACACTAACCCATACTTTCTCCAAAAGGTGAGAATTTAGGATGACTTGTTCACATTAAGAGCGCTATAATCAAGTTTTAGAGAATAGCCTAGTCCACAAAAGAGAACTATATATTCCCCATTTCATTAGACCTTATCCGAAACCAATATTGTTAGTATAATATCAGATAATCCCAAAAAAATAATCTTTTACAAAAATAAAAACTACTCTTAATCTCCAAAATTTATCGAACAAACCAAAGTTCAACAGAGACAATTTAATACAAAATTTCCCTCAAAATTATTCAAAAATATACCAAACTATGATTGAAACCAAAATCTATGAAGGATTTAATCACATATTCTTCCAAGGTAAATCTTAATATTTATCTCCAAATAACCTCAGTTACTCTTAAAGTATCATACTCAAAAGTTATTAACCTAATCACATATCTCCCATGATTGGTTAATAATTTCCATAGATAACCGAAAATAAAATTATTCCCGATTTATAAGATCATATAACTAAAAAGAATTATTCATACTAAATAGGGACATCACGTAGTCCCGTGGTAGGTGATAAATTCCAGTCGCACATTGGTTGTGGGTTCGATTCCCACAGCTTCGTCCGATGCGACGGGTTGTCATGTGGTCTGCATGTTGACCTTTTTACAAAACTATATAATTCTTAAAAAATTCCACAAAAAGAGATAAAATCTTTAAAAATAACCATAACGTAATTAACTTCATGTTTATATCTTTCCTTTCATTTTCCATCATAATATATAGTAACCCATAATTACCTCAAAAGTAAGGATCATATAAAACCTAATGGTTTCCATTATAATTATTACCGGAACATCCACATCGAGTTGGTTATCTCATATATGATGCATTTGAGAACTCACAAAGGTTCAAGTGGTTAATCATGACTCCTAATAGTTGGTTGAGAATAACCACAAGAGTTCTCATTGTAGCTCCCATATCATTCAGTTGTTCATTCAGAAAACTATCACAGTTTTCTTCCCATCCACTATTACTCTGGTGCCTGCTATATCCATCCATTTACTAAAAATAAATAGGTCACTGTGAGTATATCATTAGAATCATAATATAGTATCTTATGAGGAGGGTAAATACCAAGATATAATTATGCATTTTATCTTAAACTCATTCAGTTTATCTAAAACTATGACTCTTTTTGATAGCCTAACCATTATTATAATGTGACTTGTGCTTAAAGAATAACCTAACCTATAAAGTTATCTAAATTGACCTTTGATTCCAACTATAAGGACCCAAACTTATAACATTACATAATAATGAATTTAATGAATAATTCAAATAGCAGATCTTTTCAAGTTTAGAGTTTTAAAGAATTAGGACATAACTGTTACATCTCAAAAGATTACAAATTAGACACTTATACTAAGTTTCCATAAAATAAAAACTCTTAAAAAGAAACATGTCTAGTTCCATGTTTTAGATAGAATGTATTTCCTTGATCCCATCCTTGACCCTATTCATCTTTAAGTCATATGGAAAACATTTTAAAAACTTGGGATGATCATAAAAATCCCAGTAAAGGATACACAAAGAAGGAATACTGTTAGTTTTTCAAAACCATAAGAAAATCATGAATATATTATCATAAGTAATAATTTTCACCATTATGAAGTAGTAAATACTGTTTACTGAATAAAAGATCATTACTTGCCCTTTTTTAACGAATAGATTACCATAAAACCCATATAAAGAAAACATAACATATAAAGATAACTTGAGAAATAAACATACATAAATGGAATAACCATACGGTCGACTTCCACACATAGCACTAAATGGAATAGCCATACGGATGACTCCAATACCCAATGTATTAGAGGTTATAACATAACCACTCATCTTGGTATTCACGACACCTCCCTTCATATGGTTTATCACATAACCACCCGTCAAATGTCCATGTACCATTATAAAATCATAAGACATAAAACAAATATAATAGAAAGAAAACATTTCCAAATTTCAATCACAATATAGCACTTAAATATATTGACATAACAAATCCATTATCAAAACCAATTTTCAATACAAAAATACATAAAAGAGTATATGGTATTTATTTTCATTTAAAAACATTACGGCTTGTTAGGGAAGCCAAAGGTCAAAGAGTACTTGCTGCGGTGGATAAAGTCATTGTCACCGCGTATGTTAAAAGAAACAATCCTTTTTTTCCTATAGTAAAACGCTTCGTAGAAAAAGATTTACTTTGAATGAAATAAATATTCAAAGGTGTTTATACAGCGTATAAAATAATGTGTTGTATTAGAACAAAATATGCCTCAATTAAAGGACATTGAGATGATGTCCCTTACAAAGTCGGTGTCCTTTGATTAAGGATAAATCAATTACATAATTATGTGCGACAAATATAAATACACCCAATATAATAGGATATTAATTTTAAAACAATCAGAGGTAATCCACACATATTCATAATACAACATAATCAAGAAGTTGAGGTTTAACCCAAAGAATTGAAATTGGGTTATGAAGTTCCCTTATAGAAACTCGACAGCCTAACAACGTCATCTTAAAATTCAGAAAATGAGACGACGAGAGATAAAAAGGGTATCTCATCACTTGTACAAATCATTTAAAAAAATAAGTATATATAAGAACATATTCCAACATAATAATATGTAAATTAAAATACCTAACAAAAATAAGTCTTTTAATAAGAGGAGGATGAAAGGTTCCCTTATCGATTTGGGTAACACTCGAAACATACACCCCATGAAAGAAGGGTCATACAATGAAGACGTAAATACCCATAAACGAGAGTATATTAAAAAAATAGTATAATAATGTGTAGTACATACATTACACAAAAGGAAATAGTGGAAAATGTATCATGAATCTCACTGAAATAAAAAGTGAGATAAAAACCCCTTACCTTGTTGTAATCAATCGAGTCGTATGGCTAACAGATAATAACCACCAAATTAATTTCATAAAAACATGAATATAAATATAATCATGATAATATATATCAATTGGAAGTACACAATACACCACATTCCATAAATAATTTGCGACCAATGGAAATCTCAGAGAATTAAAAGTGAGATAAGAAATCCCTTACGAAAATTCGACAGCCTAACTGTGCCACTTAAAAATTATTACAATGAATTGATAAGAGTAATTGGGGGTCTATCATCAAATGAAAAAAAAAATTAATGTATGGTTAATATAAAATAAAATCCTACAACATAAGAACTTGGAGGATAAAAGAAATGACATATAATAGAGTACTTGAAAATAAGGAGAGAGGTCGGATCCCTTACCTCAAGTCTGACTTGTCCTGTTCATTTATTTATATTCTTGAATAATAAACTTTGTTCAATTTATAATTTCTTAAGTACCTAATTTAATTTTTATTATTCAATTCATATCACATATTATAATGTTATAATAATTTTTTAATTATGTGAGTTAATATCAAACATTTTTGTCGATGTTCGGTACATGAGTCAAAAATGAACTTGTTTGAAAAGAACTGTCCATGTAGTTATTAGTAAATCATCTCCAGTATAGTATTAATTATTTAAATATCCTATATATCTTGTATAAATTCATTTTATACTATTACATAACATTTTGAGATTGAAAATGAAAGGCACCGTTCATGGAGACGGTAGGTCGTACGTACGCATGAACGCTACTTTAATTTTTTGTCATATTAATGGAATTAAAACTAAATAAGAGATATATATTATAATTACAATATAATATATATTTTATATAGGTAACATAATTTCATTAATTCCATTCTTTACACATTCCATGTATTTCATGAACGAGTCACAACACTTGAGGGGGCTGTAGTCCACACTTCCTCGTATGAAATTATCGCATTTTCACAACATGAAAAGCATAAAGTTATGTTTTAAATATAAAATACAGAAGAATATAGAAAACATAAATACCATAAATATCATATATAAAATACAGTGAAATCCTAATGGCCACCATGAGGGGCAGTAGGAGATTATTCAACAATCATCGTTTCATGAGGCAGTAATTCCCATCCATGGAAACAATATGATCGTTAACAATTAGATGGAGGTGTGTGTATGTGTAACTGGAATACTTCTCATAAAAAAATCCTAGTATATTGAAGATACTGGTTTTGTTACAAAAGGAAGGGAAAATATTTTTAGGGGGTTGGAGAATCAAAATAAAACAAAAGAACCTAAGAGAAGACATTATCTTGAAATTGGGTAACTCCCCTTGGTTTGAACAAAAAAGTTTTCGTGAAGAGCTTTCTGCGTAAGGTAAGACTTCTAGGGTGAAGAGAGGTATGTAGAGAGACAATAGGAGCAGGGGTTGGACGATCCAAGGGCTTGAGAGGTGTGGGTAAGGGAGTAGAGGTGGGGGCCTTTTATAAGAGGGAGGAGGTGCACTCTTGGAAGGTCATGAAATGTTACTTTATTATGAAATGATTTTCAGATTTTAAAGGCCCCAAAATGATATATTTCTAGGATAAGGTTATAGGAGTTAAAAATACAACCATCCAATTTGTTTTAGACAATTTTATGTCTTATATTTTACCTTATATTTTCATTTTATTTAAATCGTTCATTTATGAGGTAATCACTGCATCATCATGGTGTCATAAATAAATTTATTTATTTAATATCTAAAAATTAAAAAAAATTACCATTATGCAGGAAATATTTTTAGCTTTTAATTAATATTTATAGTCAAATAGATATCTTATATAACCCCAAGTAAAAATTGTTTTAGTAAAATGATACATGTTTGTGACATTTTTATTTTAACTTTAAATAAAATGTTATTAATGTCATTTTCTTACCCAAGTGGATCCATGGGGTCCCAAAGTTGACCCATGGATTGTCTTGGTCAGACCATACTCATCCAATTATTGTGGGACATGTGTCAAGGTAATTTCATATTAGTAAACATTATTTTTACCTTAAATTACACTAATTAGCTCTAATCATGATTAATAAAACTCAAAAGTTACTATTCACCAAAAATTATTTTCATCCCATTGAACCACATTTTACTTAATAATGACAAACATGTATGTTGTATTTTTAAAATTAAATTCATAAATGCGGTAAAATTTCATTTAAACGAAAAATCAGTTTTTAACTACCACTTAGTGGTTTCACTATTCATCAAAAATTGAAGTTTTTCAGAAAAATACTATAAATTCACCCTAAGCTATATTTGATATTATGAATTCATAAATTATGTATATTTTACAAAATTCAAAACATATAAGTTTAATTAATTAATTTAATAATTAATTCACATTGTCAAAACAAATAGCGTGTTTTTGAGAAACCAAATATATCAAAAGATCGACACTTGTTTATGTCCAATCTCAAAGTCAAATTAATTCCAACGTCCACCATTGGATTAAATGGTAAAAATATATTATAATTTTACTTTAAAACCAATGAAATTTATAATCTAAAAATATTATTAAATTATATTTAAAGTTGGTTTTGAATTAAAATACAACATCATTCTCTATTCATTAAAAAATGAACTTTATCAGAAAAATATCAAAAACATACAGAAAGTAAATTTTGATGTCCCGATTCTAGATAAGGATTTTATTTTGTCAAATATAACATATAAAATTTTCAAAAAGTGGATTTAAATATGGTTCTCCATCAAAAGGCAGTTAATCGACCATTTAAAGAATATTAAAATATTTACGCTTAAAATTGGATTCATTCCCATTTTAAGCCTCTAACATTTATTGGATAAAAGTAAAAATATTTAACAAACATATATAATCATTTTGTAGTTAGTTCTCTTCATTCTCGCCATTACAATGGCTAGGTGTTAACTACCATTTAAAATAATATTATTTTATTATTAGTGCGCAATGTAAAATTTCAAAGATACTTGTTGTTGCGTATTGGGTATGCCATCGAGGATAGCATTCCCTTTAAAGTAATATTAACATTTTACTCACATATATTGATAAATATGAGAATTTCATATTATTTATTTACCCAGGATTTTATAATAGGAATATATAAATGATGGAACTAGTTTGGATGAGAAGGGAAGCTTATGAGAACTTAATATTGTATAAAGAAATTAATAGATAATTACATGAAAGATTAATTTAGAAAAGATACTTTCCAATTAGATATAAAGTGATCATTATCTCCTCTATGATGAAACTCATGCCTTATAAGATTCATTTCAAATAGACCATACCATTTTCTAGACCCCAATTATTTTTTGGTTTTATTTGTTTTCAATAGGTTAGTATGTTGATTATGTTGAAGAAAGAAAGTTTTTTGTGAAGATAATGGAAATCAGTATTGAAAAAAGGTGTGAGTAAAGTTTTTAATCATATCTAAAAACATAAGGATGGTAATCAGCATGAATATTGGACTCACCAACATATTCATTTGATCAAAATACAAATCCTTAAAAAATATCATTATATTTAGAAGTTGTTTTCTATAAGAAAAGGATCATTAGACAAACCTTGTTTCTGGAATGAAGTTATAATTATAATGAGGAATAGAATCATGTTTTACATGGATCAGATGTAAACCTGAAAATGATTTTCTATTAGGTAATTCAAAAAAGTCATAAGTTAACTACGAAACTTGTTATGAGGTCATGATGAACGATAGAGGGAGAAAATTTGTTTCCAATCGTATCCAGGCCAATCATATCTGGTTAGAAAGAAAGAATGTTGTTGGAAGTATAGGAAGTTATAATACTTCCTAAAGAAAGTAAGAATATGTTGGGTATGATGGAAATTTTTAATACTCTCCATTATAAGTTATATGCTGCTAAAATGATTTTCAACGTAATCAAAGTCATAAAGGAATTCATTCTTAAAAGAAATATTTTTGGGAATAATAAAATTTATTGACATAAAATCTTATTATTCTCAGAGCATCATATTTAGATTTTTTTGATGGCTGGGAAGGTTTTATTGATCATAATTACAGAAATAAATGGTGTTTGTTCTTAGTAAAACCAAAATCTTAAATATTAACATATTTGAATAATGAATTTGATATGTATCTTAATCCTAAAAGAGAAAGATGATGAGTGCTAAAATATATTTGTTATCATATTCAGAAAAAATGAGGTTGAAGTAGCTGATGAAGATTGAAGGAATTTATTTTCTTCATTGTATTTAAGAAATTAAAATGAGAATTTGTTCTGAGAATTTTAAGAAGAATACATATGTTTTTGTTCTTACATATGGTATAGAGAAATGTAATGAATAAATTGATGTTGAAAATAAAATTCCATAGTGATTTGGAATTTTAAATGGGCATAGAGTTTTTTGGGTGGTAGATATAAATGTGAAGTCATGTATTAAGTTTAGATTCATTTACAATTTGTTCAAGAAAATCATTGTGACCAACTTCCCTCATCATAATGAAGAAATAATATTGTGAAATTAGAATGGGAATTTAGAATCAGACTGATGTTTTCACAGAAGATTGATGTTGTCTATTTCTTCATAAATAATAGTGGTATGGAGATTTGTAATGAAAAAATCAAATTAGTAAATTAGATTGGGGAATCGTAATTGAATTGATGTTTTTCAAATTAGTTAAAAGTGATATGAATTTGAAATAATGTTTTATGCACTAAAGAGTTCAATAAGAGATCTGAAATTGAATGTAAATTTAAGGTGTTGGAAAAGTCAAATAAAGATCCAATATTTAAGTAAAATTGATTATTCAGAAAATTTGGTAAAGCAAGAAAACCTTTTCATAATCCTGCTAATCCATTTTGGGGTGTCTATAAAAGAAGGAGAAAACATTGTGTATTTGATAACTTTCATCCTCATAAAATAGGAGATATAATCTCCATAATTATAGAAAGAAGAAATTTTTAGATGTTGTTTTCTTGAAGAAGTTTTTCAAGAGACGAAGACAAGAGAAGAGAAGATCATATTCATCTAATTAACATATTGGGATGGATAATCATATTGAAATTTTTTAATAAAATTTATTGAATGAAGTAGAGGAAATTCTGAAGTGTTTCAAGCATATCTTGATGATTTATATTTTGGTATTGTGTAATTGGACTTGGGAATCAGACTGGGAAATCCAACTGAGTATCATTATGAAGTCCAAGAAGTTCTTACCAAATTTAGGGTAAGAATTGAAGAGTTGTTTTGAAATATCATATTTGTGAAATTTGATCAGGAATCATCGTAACTTGTTTATTACAAAATTTTGTTACATATTTTTTTGTTAGGAGAATCACACACACTAATATATTATTTAAAAATTGATATATGATTATAAGGGCATATCTTACTCATTGTCTTCCACACAAAAGGATTATTTTCTACTTTATTTTATGGAATTATATTATTTCCAAACCATACCAATTACATAACTACACTTGTTGATCAGGGAACCTTGTAAATTCATGTGTTCATGTGGATGTGTGTTTGATTATTTTAGAAGGTAAATAAATAATTAATATGGGTTGAAGGTTGATTAATTAGTTAGAATAGTTAGAAGAAAATGATATCATTTATTCAACCCTACCCCTCTCAGTAATAAATATATCATTCCTGGGAACTTACAAGTGGTATCATAGGGAAGGTTTCATTCATTTACTCTTTATTGATGTTTTGAGAAAACTTCATGAAGGAACAACTGAGTTATGTGAATATTAATGGGATTCTGATATTAAGTAATTGGAATTTTCATATCTGGATAGGGAGAATGAGGCCATATATTATTTCCCTTTCTTATGATGTTTCAAAATATTCTACCAATAGTTTTTCCCTTCATGATAAGAATACTCCTCTTAAAAATGATGATAAGGAAAACCTTGAGAATGATGGAAGAGATAATAATTTTTTATCTCTCATCACTTTAAAAAGTGAGTTTCTGAGAGTAAAATGGGATTTCACTAACAATGGTGTCTAGGATAGGTTGAACAATATTTATGAAGGCAATAAAAAAGACAAGAAAGAAAGGTTAAAAATCTAGAGATTGAATTATGAAGATATGAATATGGGTGAGTGTTAATATATTAGTGATTTAATTACTATGTTGTATGACAATATTAGATTAATTCGAAATCTTGGATAAAAGTTAGAGGATTTTATTATTTTTGAGAAGATCTGGATAATTCTTCCTGAAATGTTTTATGAAAAAGTTTCTTCATTAGAAAGTAAAGATCATGATACTTTATCATTGGAATATTTTTATAGTACCATCATCACATATGAGATGAAAAGTAAAAAATTATAAAATGAAAATCAATAGTTGATCATGAAATGTCTTTCAAGGCTGCCAAGAATGAAAAGTCCAATAAACGTTTTGTAGAAGAAGTTGTTAGAGATTCTGATTCTGGAAATTTGGAATAAAAAATCATAATGAAATTTAAAACTAATTTTATAATAATATAAAAAGAGGTATAGGAAGGTATAAAGGTAAAATCCCCTTAATGTTATTTTATTATGGATCCATTTAGAACATTGTTTCCCATTTACCTCAAATAGGTGATGAAGTAGAAAGTGATGAAGGATAAAGTAATGAAGATTAAAAAAGGTCCATAATATATTAAAAGAAACAAGATGATAAAGAAATATTTTATTCCAATAAGAAAGAAAATAATTTCTCCAATTACAAAAGGATAATATTTTTTTCTATGGATAATGATATTGATGATTTTAAAATGGTGTTGAATAAGCATGTTTATAACTATTGTTAGTGAGGCATGTTTTTCTAATAATGGTGATGAATCTGAAAATTTCCCTGAAAGAGTCAATACACTAGAAGAGATTGCTGATTTTAAGAAATATCTACTGAATTAAATTAATATTATTGAATATCTGAAAGTATATTTGATGGAAAAATTAAAAATATTTTGAACTTGTCTATTAAAAACTTTCAAAAGTAGAATAGAGGGCTACAATTTTTCATAATTATATCTTTGAAGTTGGTGAAAGTTACCATAATGACGAACCAGTTAAAAATGAAAAACAGTTACCTGCAAAGAAGAAGAAGAAAAATATAAATGGTTTTGAGATGAATAAACATTGGATGGTTGTGTATGGGGTCAAGACAACCAATGTTGGGAAATTATATGTTTCTAAAAATCATGTGTCTAAAAACGTTTTTGTTACTTCTGGTTTCAATAAGGATTAAAATAGAACAGAACTTAAAAGGAATAATTTGTTTGATAACAGAAAGGTTTATGGTCAAGAAAGTTCTATTAAAAAAAATAAAAAGTATTATGAGAAACATGTCATAAATTTCATAGAATATTGAAGTGATAGAAGAAGGTGTTCTTTCTATGGGTACAACTAGAATTGTGGTGGATTTGGACACATGGATAATATGTGTTGGTTCAACCAAAAACATTACAAATATTTCATGACTTATAAAAGGAAATGGTTGATTGGAAGTCAATTATCTAAAAGGTTGAATCCTATGAATGATGTACATAAGAATTCATTGAAGAGTACATTTAAATTTGGGAAAGGTAAACATGTTGATTCCGCCAAGAAAGAGTGCATAGTTATATGTCTAGAACAAGTTAAAATGGATATAAAGTTAGAAAAATTACAAAAATATGATGAACCAATGATAAAGAAAACGTTTTATTAAAATGAGAACAAATTGGATAAAAATTTATCAACATTTTTTTATTTGAGTAACCAAAAAAGATGCTAGATATACGAGCAAGGTGGGCATGTTTCTGAAATTTTATGGACTATCTTACCAGCCCAAGAAGAAGACACGGAGATGATGTTAAAAACTAATCATATAAAAGTTGTTACTAATGTTGAATAAATGTTGATAAAATTATTAGAACATTATAAAGATAAGAAGACACTTGTTACAAAATATGAGAAAGATGATCAAAATTAAAAAAACAAATCCTTTTCATGATTTCTGAAAAAATGAGAATATTTAATGAGATATGAAAAGTTATTACTTGAAAGTTATGATACGGAAAAAAATGATAACCTATATTATACCATATTTTTTTCTAAGCTAGGTTCAGCCCTGTAGACTTAGAGTTGTTATGTTAAATGTTCTTTTTTAAGAAACTCATGTGATACATATGTTCTCTTAATGAAGAGTTTCACGATTCATAGATGAAAAGTTTTAACCCATGAAATTAAGATCCCTTTTCAATAAGGGGGAAACTTATCATAATTTTCCATATAAATTTTATTTCCAAAATGTATGGATATACAAAAAATGGTAGAGATAAAAGAAATAGGGGGATCGAGAAAAGAATGTGGAGAAGAAATGGTGAGAAAAGAAAACAATAAGTGGACTGTTTTGAAATAGTTGAAGTGGGTACTATAGGATCGAATATGTAAAGATGGGATTCTCAAATACAAGAGGCGGATGAATTGTATACTTTAAAAATACCTAAAGAGATTTTTGCATAACCAAAATTCACAACACCTCTGAGCTCTAATAACTTGATTTATTCTGGAAATGTGATTCCGGAAATGAAACTTAACAAGAGTTTACAACAACTAAGATTCTACCTTAAAGCATATAGAATCTAACTAAATAAGAGTACAAGTATAATGAAGTATAATATAGTTATACATTCCTTAACAATACAAATGCAGTGGAAAACTTGTAACAAAACAAGTAACAAGTAGTAAATCTTTTAACCCAAAGAGATGGGTATCCAACAAAACTGGATAAAGGTTTATTGATTTATACTTTCAAGAAAGTCAGTCTTACCCACACCAGAGTAAGCACTCGATATGAATATCAGAGACTTTCTGGATATCCCAACAAGCCCTCAACATCGAGGTAGTTGGCACCTCTATCTTCCTCAGCAAAGAAGCCCTCAACTTCAAGGTAGTCGACACCTCTGTCTTCCTATCCCCGAAATCCCTTGATTGTACATAGAAACAATCGGAGTCGTACAACGAAAATCTGAACCATAAGTTCAGTACGCACTAAGAACGAGAGTATATCTCTCAAGAAATCACATCAGATCAAAAGTTTTCCAAATGTTCAGTCAATTTGAGCTCTTTCAAATGAGCTCTAATTTATAGGCACAACTTCAATGGTCGACTCCCTCCTCTAATGGTCATATTTTTCTATGAATTTCAGAGGGACCTGTACATGTGTCACTCAAACAACGGTTAGTGAATAACTGAAAGAACGACATCGTTTTATAACAAAACAAGTGTAAGAATAACTAAAATCTGATATTCAGAATGTACGAAAATGAAAGTTCGGAGTCTAACCCAAATTGAATTTGGAGTCTGTAATACAAGGATATTCGGATTCTATTTTCGAAGAATATAGAACCTAAATTATATATAATTTTGGTGTCGGAATTTCAAGGATTTTCGGAATCTCGATTCATAAGAATTTGGAACCAAAACATACAATGACCGGAGATAGATATCATGAGAATTCGGAGTCAGAACTCATGAGAGATCTAAGTATGTATTCAGAGAACATGGAGTCAGAAATTAGAATGTTCGTAACAAGAATTCGTATTCAGAATTTGGATTAAGAACTCATGATAGTTCGTATCCCGAATTTGTAATTAGAATTCAGAGTCAGAACTCAGAAGAGTTCATATTGAGAATTCATAATCAGATTTCCGAGTCGGAACTCAGAAGAGTTCGTAACTAGAATTCTGATTCCGAATTCAGAGTAAGAACTCATAAGAGTTCGTAATCAGAATTCTGAGAATTCGGATCCCAAAATAGAATGCTTCATATCTAGGTAATTATAGGATTCCAAGGTTTTGTTTTCAAATTGAATTTTACACTTAGAAAAAAATTATGATATTAACAATGAAAACATGATAAAGATAAATTTCCTTGGGGAAGACAATATTTATTATAGAATTAAAACAAGGGTTAAAAAGATATTTTCCTTGAGATAAGGTGTTTGTGATTTTAAAAACAAGAAGGAATGGTAAAGTCACTATGACAACCCTATTGACTTAACAATCTCCCCAAGTATGATGGAATGGAAAAGTCATAAGGAAAACCTTATTGACTCAACAATATCCCCTTTTTGGAAAGCACAAACAACCTTATGAAAAAGAATATAAGGACTTAACAACAATTTCTAGACTTTGAAAATAAAACTTTTCTCCCTTTTCATATGAACAATGGTGAATAAGACTAACTAACCCTTAGGATTTGGAACTCTAAGGATCATATTCTACATTTCTGGAATGATATTTTTCATTTGAATGTAGAAATAATCATAAGAAGAACTCCCCCTTTGATATACTCCCCCATAATTAGGGATATTTCTTGTTTTACTTAGAATTTCTTTTCCTTCTCCCCCTTTGTTATTTTCGAAAATAATTTGAGGGAATGGGGAAAAAATAGGTTACCTAAAGTATTAGTACAAAAATCAAGACAAAAACAAGAAACCACAATTTCATTAATATTGGATGTATTTGTACAAGGAAAAATAGATACGACAAAAGATCGGATTTGGATCTATTTTTCTTCTTTTTCCTTGGGTATCTGCTTCTTCACGATAGTTTTCAACTTCTTTAGCTCATTGTGATACTCATATGATTACTTCTCTAAGGATTTGATCCTATTATCTTGAGCCTTTAGAGCCTCTACCTGAGCCTTTGGCAAGTCATCTTGCTTCACTAGATATTCCTCAATCTCAGTTCGGATATCTCTTTTTGTTTACTAACTTTGGACAACATAATTCAACTTCCCATTCAGATCTTTGACATCCTGAATCTGAGTATTCTATTCTAGGGTTATATTTTCCTCAAATATATTTGTGAGATCCTTGATTTTTAAATCTTTAGTATCAAAATCATCCTTGACATCATGTTGAAATTGATCAAACTCTCTCAAGTTTTCAAAAACCTTCCTTAACTAGCTGGTTACTTTCTTTCAAGATTTTTTGTGGGCATCGTAGTTGATAAGGAAATTCTTATATTCGGCCTCAATCTTTACACACCTATCCATCACCATGGATACATAGTCTGATTTCTGATTCATGATATACTACAGCATCTGGCATCTGGAGTCAATTGATGGAAATATCATAATTGTGTCCTCTAGCATTTTTTGGGACTGAATGAAAAAATCATTTCCTAAAGCTGATGACTCTGAATCTGACACTTTTCTAGGTTGTGGTTCTTCCTCTAGCTCGACCAAAATCCTCTTAGAGGTTCCACTAGCTTTCTTCTTCCTCAACATTTCATTTGATGGGGTATCAACAACCACTTTTTTTCCCTTACTGATTCTCAGAACAACCTCATCATCTAGAGACTCATGCTCATTTCCAGATATCTAAATAATATTATCTTCATCAATTTTTTCTTTTTATGTTCCCTCTTCAATGTCCTTAGGTTGAATGAAGAAAATATTATATCTTTCTTCCTCAGAAAATTTGTTCACTTCCTTTTCAGCATTCTCATCATCTCTAGGGGTAGTAAGTTTCGAAGACCCATCTTGAGAATTCTGGAGTGAAAATTTTTAGGAAGAACTTTCCTTCTCATGATAATCTTCGACTTTCTTAATCAGATCATCAGTGTGAATACTACTTTCTTTTTTTTCTTGCACTTCTTCCACAACTTCTATCTATTCAACAACCTTCTATTGTGCTTTTTCCGGAGTCATAAACTTTTTCCCCATTGTATCAGGTAATGGTTCTACTAGAAAGGATTTAGGTATGGGAATATTCTTGGATTCTACATTAGTATCCTTCAAAATATATTGCACAATCTCTGCCTCTGACATCTTCTTCTTAAGTTTCTTCTCTTTGGAGTACTTCTCAAGATCTTCATCATCTTTCTTTTTCAATGCGTTGGCCCCTGTAGGGTCTAGGCCAAACTGTGGATCCCCTTATTTCTGGTTCTTCTTATCCTCCCTTCATTTGGATACTACATCATCCAAACAGGCTTTCTATTTCTTGGGCTTTGGAGGTGCAGATTCAGTTTCTTTAGCCTTAGGGGTTTTCACTGTTTCTTCCACTTCCTTTAGTTTCCTCTTCTTTCTGTTTTCTTTGATGGTTCAGCCTCTTATGCACTTTCAAAATTGGATTCTACTTCTTCCACTGGAAGATCATAAAACTCTCTTGAATCTTTAGAAAATCCAACATTAATTCTTTTCAAAGAGTCATCACTTACTAATATCACATTACAATTCCTCATCTTAGAACTACAAGGAATCTTGAATGATTCAAGAAATTGAACTATCAACATGTAGAGTAGGGAAGGATACATAATTACTTGTGCACTCAGATTCCCATTCTTGATATTTTCTATTGTGATGAGAATATGCTTCATCATCTTGATTTTCATTAGATTTACCAAAAAAATCTATGACATAAATATCAATTTTCTTAAGAGTGTTCATGTCACCATTTCTCAGTACTATAATGCCCTGAACACATAAATCTAGGAACTGATTGTTGGTAAAAAAGTGAGAAATCATTGTGGTTCTAACATCTATAAGTTCAAGACATTGCATAGACTTCACTTTTACAAAACTCCCTTGAACATCTGGCAGTTTGTGGGAACAAAAATCAGCATCACCTTTATAAGACAACCCTACCAAGATAGCAGCCTTGGTATAAGAAAGTGCATATGTTTTTTCATTACTCTTGAAGGAGAACTTTTCTCTGCCACCTTTCTTGAAAAAACAAACTTATTCATAAAATTCTATGAGTAGATTCAGATACTCGACATCCTGAGATCCTATCATTGAAATGGATAAACTCTCCCATCAATTAATCTTAATATTCTTGGAGATAATATGGTCAGAGTTGTTGAAAATTTTTGGATACAACAACCTCTCCCTGTATATTTTCCACTCTGAAATCTGCTTGACAGAAGGCATATCTTGAGAAGGAACTTCAGCAGACATTCTGACTCGAGAAAACTTTGAAAATCCGGAATGATATTTTGATGTTGGGTAGAGATTCGACACACAAATGCTTTGAAAACCGATGTGGGACAACCATCAGGTGTCCCCTTTTATAGGTGTTGATGTGACAATTCAACTTCCTATTTCAATCCAATGGCTGAGAATTCTTCTGAACAGATCTGACGGTAGAAATGATAGCCGCAAGGAAAAATTTGGTAGGATTTGATATTTTGAGATTTTTAAGGGAAAACATTCAGATTTAAGGAAACTAAAATTTGAGAAATTTTAAAAACAAAAAAAACTAATATCAAGTAAAAGGTTATTAAGAAAACTCAAGAAAGAATCATATCTTTCGGATTGTTAGGAGAATTATTTGTAATGAGTAAAATTCTTCTTGAAGGACATTTTATTCCAAAAAAAACCTGAGTACAAAAAAAATTGAGTACACAGATCTTCATTACGAAAATTTTCATTACAAAAATCTTCATTACAAAAATATTCATTATGAAAATTTTAGACTACGATCAAAGTCACTACAAAATATTTGAAAACAAAAACTGACTATGAAAAAGTTCACTACAAAATATTTTTAAAGCTTTATTACAATTTTTTTTTAAAATTTCATTACAAAAAATATGAAAAACTTCATTACGAAAAAATATGAAAAACTTCATTACGAAAAATATGAAAAACTTCATTACAAAAAATATGAAAAACTTCACTATGAAAAATATGAAAAACTTATGTACGAAAAATATGAAAAACCTCACTACAAAAAATATGAAAAAAATCACTATGAAAAATAATGAAAAATTCACAACGTAAAATATGAAAAAATAACAAGAAAATGTAACCCCCCTATGAAATGTAGTTTATTACTATAAGGAGGATGGATTAATAAGAAGTTAATGAGGAAAATTACCTTACAGTTATCATTCCTAACATCTGTTTAATGTACTCAAATCTATCGGAGGGTAATGATTTTGTGAAAATATCAGCAAATTGATCTTGCATTCCGATAATTTGAAGAATGATATCTCCATTTTTGTGTGTGATACCTAAGAAATTGATGCCTTGTATTTATGTGCTTTGCATGATAGTGATGTGAAGGGTTTTTACTAAGGGAAATGACACTTTTATTGTCACACAAAATTTGTATTTTGGTAAAACTCATACCATAGTCTGTGAGTGTGTGTTGCATCCACAACACTTGATCACAACAACTTCCAACTAATACATATTCATATTTAGTAGTGGAAAGTTCTACTGAGTGTTCCTTCTTGCATGACCAAGAAAATAATGAATCTCCTAAGAAATTACAAGTTCTGGATGTACTCTTTCTATCCATTCTACATCCACCAATGTCAGCATCCAAAAACCTTTTTAAAACAAAATCATTTCCATATGTATAAAAGAGTCCTAAATCCATCGTTCCCTTTAAGTAGCAAAAAATTCAATTCACTTCCTTTAAGTGAGATTCATTAGGATTGGATTAGTATCTTGCACATATGCATACTAAAAACATTAAGCCTGGACGACTAGCTGTCAATTAAAGTAAACTTCCTATCATACCTCTAAAAGATGTTTGATCTATTAGTTTCCCAGCTTCATCAAGATCAAGTGTGTTTGAGGTAATAATGGGAGTACTAATACTTTTAGTGTTGTCATATACATACTTTTTAAGAAGATCATTAATATACATATGTTGGGATATATAGAGTCCTTCTGGTTTTTGAGAAATTTGAAAACCAAGGGAAAATGTTAACTCACCCATCATACTCATTTCAAACTCAGATTTCATTAGATCTACAAAGGAATCAGTAAAATATTATTGAGTTGAACCAAATATAATTTCATCAGCATAAATTTAAATAATGAAAACATTTTTCTTATCTTTATTTATAAAAAGAGTTGGATCTGCAATTCCCTTAACATATTTATTTTGAAGCAAACATTTTATAAATCTATTATACCAAGCTCAAGGGGCTTGATTAAGGCCATAAAAAGATTTGGTATGTCTAAAAACATGATCAAAATGTTTTGTATCTTCAAAACCAGATGGTTGTTCAAAAAAACTTCCTCTTTAACAGAACCATTAAGGAAATTATATTTCACATACATTTGAAAATGTTTGAAATTGAAGAATTCTTCAAAGGAAAGAAAAATACGAATTGATTCAAGTCTAGCTACTGGAGCGTAGGTTTCTTCATAGTACATTCCTTCTTGTTGATTATATCCTTTAGCAACTAATATATCTTTATTTATTATAATGATCCCATTATTATCACACTTATTTCTAAAGAACCATTTTACTCTAATAACAAAATTTTCCTTAGGTATTTCAACCAAGGTCCAGACTTCTTTCCTTTCTAATTCATTTAGTTCATCTTGCATTGCTTTAATCCATTCATCATCACCTAAAGCATCATCGGTGATTTTTTGTTCTAATTGAGAAATAAATTCTAGATGTTCTAATTCATTTCTTAAGGAACTTCTAGTCATTACAGGTTGATTTACATCACAAATGATGCTATCACTAGGATGATTCTTTAGAAACAACAAATTTGGGGTTTTTAAAACTTTTTGATCAACATAGGGTAGAAAATATTCTGGGGTAAATGTTTCAGAATTATTTTCTTTGACATTTTCCTTATCAGAAGGATCTTCTAACAAAAGTTGATAATATGTTTTTGAAAACACATCCGAAGATGTAGGTTGGGGTTGCTTAAAAACCAAGGGATCAGTTTCATCAAATTTCACATGTACTGTCTCTTCAACAATACAATTATTTTTGTTGAAAACTCTATAAGCCTTAGACGTTGTGGAGTAGCCTAAGAAAATTCCCTCATCACATTTTGGTGAGAATTTATGAATATTATCTTTAGTATTCAGAATGAATACCTTGCAACCAAAAACCATAAAGTAGAAACGTCTAGGTTTTCTACCATTCCATAATGCAGAAGGAGTTTTATTAAGAAAAGGTCTAATCAAAACTCGATTTATAGTATAACAAGCAGTACTTACTGCTTCATCGTGAAAATATTTGGCTATTGAATATTCACCCAACATGGTTCCTTTTATCTCTTGAAGAATTCTATTTCTTCTTTCAACAACAACATTCTTATGAGGTGTTCTGGGTGCTGAGATGTTATGAGTAATTCCTTTTCTACTACAAAAATTTTCAAAATATGAATTTTGAAATTCTCCACCATGATCACTATATATAGTTTTCAAAGGAATATTTTTCTCTTTTTTAACATGGGATATAAAACTTTGGAAATAAGAAAAAGATTCAGACTTCTTTGCTAGAAAAGAAACCCATCTAAATCTAGTGTAATCGTCAACCAAGAAAAATACATAATATTTTCTTCTAATGCTTCCATTTTTTGTAGGACCAAAGATATCCATATACACTAACTATAATGCATTAGTAGTTGGGACTTCACTAACTGATTTAAAACTTGATTTATGTTTCTTTCCATATTGACAAGGATCACATACTTTTGAGGAATCAAATATATGCTCTGGTAGATCCTTAACTAATCTTTTCTTATAATGTATTCATAAGTTCCTAATATTGTAGTGTACTAACATTATATTCCATAACAATGAATGATCCTCCATTTCAGTAAGGCATGGTAGATCTTTTCTGTTAAGGTCTTCTAAGTTTAGTGTGTAAACATTCTCTTGCCTATGGGAAGAATGAATAAAATTTTCCTTGGAATTGTGTACTAAGAACTTGTAATTCCAAAAATTCACAAGGTAACCTTCATCACATAATTAGCATATGCTAATGAGGTTGTGCTTAAGACCCTTAACAAGTAAAACATTTGAAATCAATGTTTTATCATGAAGTACGATGTTACCTATACCAATATTTTCTCCGTGAGAAATATCTCTGAAACATACCTTTTCTCCTTTCGTCATGATAATTTTTTCAAAATAGTTTTTATTACCAGTCATATATTGGGAACATTCACTATCCAGGTACCAAGTACTGTTGTTGGTACCTTCTCTATTTTCTTGAAAAGAAGAAAAATTTAGGCATTCTGAATACAAACATTCCTGGATCTGGAAATCTCAGAAAGCAAAATTTTAAGCACCCACATATTTTTAGAAAAATAGGCTTTATGAAATCCTAAAGATTGGGTTTTGTTTAAGGAACAATTTTTTGCCCAGTGTCCACCACACTGAAACTTAGTACAGAATGGAGTAATTTTAGGAAAATAATAATTGTTACTAAAAATAATTTTAGAACTAGTATAACCAAAACGAGAACTATTCCTTGGAGGTCGGATTTGAGAATAAATTTGATCAAAATTTTCTTTACCTAAGGAAATGTTTGATAAACACCTCGTCAAGGAAAACATTTCAGATTTTAGTTTGATATCCAAGTTCCTATCTTCTAATAATTTTTATTAGGAACAAGAGCTAGGCTAGAAAACATTTTTCATAAAAATATCTTTTTCTAGATCTTTAGATAGTTTATTCTTCTAAGAACCTATTTCCTCATAATTTATTGAAATACTTTCAATAAAAATATTTTTCTTATCAAGATATTTAGAAAGATCTGATATTTCCTTAGTAAGAATAGTATTCCTAGAATTTTCCTTCTCATGTTTTTTCATGATTTTTGAATTCTCAATCTCAAGAAGTTTGGAAAACCTAGAAACTTTTTCATAGAAAGTTAATGTATTATCTTCACCGGAATAAGATTCTTCATACAAAGAGTTATAATATTTATCATTACTATAATTTTCATTTTAAGAAACTTTGTTCAATGATTCAACATTGTATACCTTAGACATCAAAAAATGATTTTCAATTGGTAGTCTGGCTATTAGACCAAGATTCTTCTATCCATAAGATTCATAATATGAAGATTCATCTAAAGAGTCACCACCACTAGCACTCCAGTTGTCATTATCTTTCAATACATTCTTAGCTTTATCCTTGTAATACTTCTTTCTTTTTCTCTCTGAATGCCTTTTGTTTCTTTCTTTTCTCTTAAGTATAGGACAATTGGGTCTTATGTGTCCATCTTTATTGAATTAATATCATTTGACTTATGAATCCTTCTTATCTTTCCATTCTTTCTTCTTATATCTAGATTGAAATTTCCTTTATCCGGGTATCTTTTTCATCCTTCGAGCAAGATTTTCGAATTCATTTTATGAGGATTCACATCCACTATATTCATATTGGATAACAACATTATTAGATTTGGATCTAGTAACTCTCTTAGAAGTCTTAGATTTCTTATGATTAGAAGTTATAGTAAAAGCAACACTGCCATTCAAATTATTCTTCTTTACTTTATCAGCATCTCTCTTCTTTCTAGGTTCATGTTGAAGAAGAGTTCCAAACAGTTCATCAAGAGTAATTTGAGTAAACTTTCTGTTCTCATCTATAGCTGCTCTCTTGTATTCTCATTCATTCAGCCTGATGTATATGATCTTATCAAAAAGAGATCCATCATCTAATCCTTTCTCACTCATGGATTGTAAACTATTCACAATAGTCATGAATCATTGTTGCACCTTACATATGGGTTCACCATAAGGAATGAAGAAACCATGATATTCAGCTCTGAGTGTGGCTATTCTAGTTTCAATTACGTTGGAAGTTCCAAAGTGAGTAACTTCATGTTTCTTCCAAATACAATTTGCTGCTTCACAAGATGAAATTTGGCTATATATGTTTCTAGTCATGGAGAAAAGAAAAGTATAGCTTACCTTATAATTCAGTTGATATTCATGCTTTTCATTATTGTTAAAGGTACTAACTCTTTGTCAGGGATTTTATATCCTCCAGTAATCATAACAAAATTATCAACTCTAGTATTGATAATGAAAGTATTCATGCAATCTCTCCAATATTCATAATCATTTCCATCAAAGATAGGTGGTCTAGTTGGATTGAAATTGTATATGGAACCAACATTGATTCCAACCATCTTAAAGAAAATTATTTTCACAAAAACTAGTTAATGGAAAAAGTTCGTAAACAAGGAAATTATTCCTAAGAAAAGAAAATATAGAACAAGAGCATCCTTAAGAAAAAATGAATCTGAACAACTCGAGTCTAAAAAATTGATTCGAAAAAAGTGTGAATCCGAAAATACAATTCCAAAAGTAATAAGAAGAAGAATTATCTTCTAAATATAATCGAGAGATTAATTCAGAGGTCACCAGCTCTGATAACAATTTTAATATCAAATATGGAAAGTTGAGATGCTCAAATACAAGAGGGGGGGGGGGTGAATTATATACATTAAAAATCCCTATGGAAATTTCTGCATAACCAAAATTCACAACACCTCTGAGCTCTAATAACATGCTTGATTCCTGAAAACTGATTCTAGAAATGAAACTTAATAAAAGTTTACAACAATTAAGATTCTTCCATAAAGCGTATAGAATCTTACTAAATTAGGGTTCAAGTATAAGGAAGTCTATGATAGTTATACTTTCCCCAACAATACAAATGTAGCGGAAAACTTGTTACAAAACAAGTAACACATAGTGTTTATTTTAACCAAAAAGGAAGGGTATCCAACAACCTTGGATAAAGGTCCCTTGATTTATACTTTCCAGAAAGTCTATCTTACCCTCACCAAGGTAAGCCCTCAATATGAAGATCCGAGTCTGTCTTGTTATCCCTACAAGCCCTCAACTTCATGGTAGTCGACACCTCTGTCTTCCTCAGCAAGGAATCCCTCAAATTCAAGGTAGTTGGCCCCTCTGTCTTTCTATCTCCAGAAGCCCTAGATTTTACACAGCAACAATCGGAGTCGCAAAAAGGAAAATCTGAACCAGAAGTTCAGTACGTGCTAAGAATGAGAGTATATCTCTCTATAAATCACTTCAAATCAAAACTTTTCCAAAATTTCATTCATATTGAGCTCTTTCAAATGATATCATATTTATAGGATTGTCTTCAATGGTTGTATCCCTCCTCCAACGACCATATTATTCCTTGAATTTCAGAGGGACCTGTACACGTGTCACTCAAACAACGGTTAGTGAAAAACTGAAAGCACGACATCATTTTATAACAAAAGAAGTTTAAGCATAACTAAAATTTGATATTCAGAATGTAAACAAATGAAAGTTCATAGTCTAACCAAAATTGAATTTGGAGTCTGTAATATAAGGATATTCAGATTTTGTTTTCTAAGAATTCAGAACCTTAAATCTATATAATTCCAGAGTCTGAATTTCAATGAAATTTGGAATCTAGATTCACAAGAATTCAGAACCAGAACATACAATGTTTGGAGTCTGAGTTCAGGAGAATTCGGATTCAGAACTCATGAGAGTTTGGAGTCTGTATTCAGAGAACTCCGAGTCAGAACATAGAAAGTTCATAACCAGAACTTGTATTCGGAATTTAGAGTCAAAACTCATGAGAGTTCGTATTCAGAATTCATAATCAAAATTCGGAGTCAGAACTCAGAAGAGTTCGTATCCAGAATTCATAATCCGAATTCAGAGTCTGAACACAGTAGAGTTCGTAACCAGAATTTTAATTCTGAATTCGGAGTAAGAACTCGTAAGAGTTCATAATTAGAAATCTAAGAATTCGGATCATAAAATAGAATGCTTCAAATCTAAGTAAGTTTCAGATTCTGAGGTTTTGGTTTCAAACTGGTTTTTACACTTAGAAAAAATTATGATATGGACAATGAAAACATGATATGGATAAATTTCCTTGGGGAAGAGAATTTTCCTTATATAAGTAAAACAAGGGGTAAAAAGATATTTTCTTTGAGATGAGGTGTTTGTGATTTTCAAAACAAGAAGGAATGGTAAAGTCACTAAGGAAACCTTATTAACTTAACAATCTCCCAGAAGTATAAAGGAATAGAAAAGTCATAATCAAAACCATATTGACTCAACAGGTACTATCTTTGGGAGGTATTGAAAACAAACACAAAGGGTGATGTTTTTAAACCCTAGTTATGTTTTGGTTGTATTTATTCTCAATAAGTTATTAGGTTGATTATGTTAAAGAGATAATTTATGATGAGAATATAATTGAAATATGTATTGAAGAATGGTGTGAGTAAATTTGTATATCAGATCTAGAACCATAAATATGATAATATGTAAGAAGATCATACTCCCAATCATCTTCAGACGATCAAACAGAAAATCCATAATAATGTCTATTAGATAGAGAATATTTTCTTTAGAAGAAATAGTTCATCAGAATCACCATGGGTCTTGAACAAGGTTTTTATCATAATGAGGAAGATAATAATATTATACATGGATCTAATGTAAACTTGAAAATGCATTTTTTAAATCCCCAAATTTCATAAGTTGTCTAAAAACATTTTATGTAAGCATGGTAAAAGAAATGTGAGAGAAGGTTCTGCCAAACATAATCAGACCAATCGTATTGAGACTAGTTGTGAATAAATAAATTTTCATGAAGAGTAGATCATTATTATACATCATAAAGAATGTAAGAATATTTTAGATAGCATGGGAAGTTATAATTCTTTTCATTATAAAATAGATTATGCCAAATATGATCTTCATCATAATAAATGTCATAAATGAAGTCGTTCTTACAAGAAACAATTTAGTGGAAGAAGAAACTTATTGAAGTAAACAATTTATGGCCTTAGATCATTAGATTATGATTTGTTTGAATTTGATATGGTCTTCTTGATCATAATGAGAGAATCCAAAGGTGTTCATTTTCAAATCAGAACAAAAAATAAAATATTTAAACCTTTGGAGAATAAATTTGATAAGTATTTTAATCGAAAAATAGAAATATGCTGAGTGTGAAAAGGTATTTGGTATCATATTTAGAAAATAAATAGTGGAAGCAATTGAAGATTTTTTAAAGAATCTAATATCTCTTTTGTAATATTGAAATAAGAATAAGAGTTGGTTTTGAGAATCAAAGGATAATACATTTTTTTTCTATCATACATTTGGTGGAGATAAATATAATGAATACAATTTTCTAATACAAATTCTTCCTGCGTAATGAGGTAATCATAATGGGTATAGAGTTTTTCTTATGGTTGAGGGAAATGTAATGGGATGCCTTCAGTTTTTTTACAAGTGGTTCATAAAAATCAGAGTGAACAAATTCCCTCATCTTAATGAAAAAATTGTATTGGAAAATTTTAATGGGTAATTTGAATCAGACTATGGTTTTAAAAAAATATTAATATTTCTTATTTCTTTATATATTCAAGTTGTACATAGCATAATAATGAAGAAATTGTATTAGGAATTTGAGATAAATTTGAAAGCGTTGATGAAGTCAAAGAGATATCAAAAATTGAATGGAAATTAAGGGTGATGAACAAATCAATTAATGATCTGAGATTTTATGAGGATTGAGAATTTAGAAAATTGGTATTGTAGAAAAAACCATCTCAAAATTATGCTTAAGACATTTTGGCATGTCTATAAAATTAGGGGAATGCATTTTGTATTACAATACATTAATAAAACATGAAAAAGGATATAAAATATCAATAATTATAGAAAGAAAATGTTTTGGGATTGTGTTTTCTGAATAATCTTGCTGGGTAGAATAAGAAAGGGGAATAGTAGATCGTATTTAGATGATTATAATATTTCACTGGATAATCAGACTAAAAATATTGTATTGGGATTTCCAGACTGAAGAAGATATCATTTAGTATTGTCTCAATCATTTTTAATAGAGTTATATTTCTGTATTAAGAAATAATAACTGGGAATTGAATTGGGAAATTGAATAGAGTATCATTCTAATGTCTAAGAAGTTATTACCAACTTCTTGGTATGAAAGTGACGAATTGTTTTGAAAGATCATATTTGTTAAAGTTGATCATGAATCACCGTAAAATGTTTGTTACAAAAAAATTGTATATTTTGTGCTATAATAAGAACACACACTATTTTATTGTTTACAATGTGCTAAATGAGGGTAAGGGAATGTCATACTCATTTTGTTCCACACAAAAATATTTTTTCCTTGTGGATTTTGTGGTATGGGATTTTTTCCAAACGATACAAAGGACTTAGCTACTCTTTTTGATTTGTTATACTTGTAAATTATTGTCTTCATGTGGATGTGTGTTTTATTTTTTCTGTAAGAAAAGAAATTTCCAATTAGAGGAAAAGTTTGTTTCATTAGTAATAAAACTTAAAATAAAAAGATATCACTGATTCACTCCTCCCCTTTCAATGATACTTTGATCCTTCTTATACTCTTACACCCTTTATAGGTAGTAATAAATTTCCATTTGGTGTAAATGAGATTAGAAGAATATAATTCAGGTAATCCTTAAAGATGAATTGTTAGAAAGTCAATAAATTTTTTTGAGGACTTTTAATAGGAAGCAATGGAGTAGTTAAAAATCCTCCATATTAAATATGAATCAATAAGAAATTATTTTGAATCCTTCCTAAAAAAATATTTTAAACAATCATTTTTTAAAATATAATCCACTTTTGATTATTTTATGTTGAAATAATGTATATGTTGTGACGATGATAATTGTTGGGAGAAAAAAAATAGTTAGTATATAAATATTTTTTTTCTTCATTGTGATTGTAAGGTTGTGGTTGAAAAATAAAATAGTGGCAATCAATTTTTGAAAAATAAATCTATTATCCCTTCACTAAAATGAAATAACAGTTTTGTGATGTAATTTTTTTTAAATATTTTCTCTTAGAACTAGTGTAAATGGGTGTTATAAGAAATAACAAAGTGGTATCAAAATGATGGTATAAAGGAAAAAAATTAAGCTCAAACATAGTTGAACAACCCATTGTAATTGATAAGAAAATTAGGGATCCTTACTAAATAAAATTTTGATATTTTATACGAATTATTGTGAAACAAGAAAATGTAAATTAATATAAAAATATCCCTAAGTCATCAAAACCATATGTGTGTGTGTTGGCCATAAAATATGAGTTATAGGGTTTCGAAAGCTGGATTCCCCTAAAATGCATATATAGCTAGACTATTATAAATAGTCCCAGGTGATATATGTAATCTTTTGATCGTTTATTTATAGGATAATCAAAACTCATTAAATATGTTTTTTCACAAACAAGGCTGGGAAAAATTAAATATGTGGTGATTGGAAAAGTGTATCAAATAATTTGGGTAATTTTGATCGTGGATGAAGAAGTTATAGATGATATATCTGGATATCATTTATCAAGTATCATGGAATTGTGAAAAGTAACATATGGAAAAGGAACATAGGGGAGAGGGATTTAGGAATGATTCACTTGTTAAAATATTAATTCCATGAAATTCAACTCTACTCACAATCCTAGAACTATATCCTTTTCATAAGACGAAGTGGAACCCTTGTGAACATGAGGGGAGTTATTGTTTAAGAGTGGGGGAGTGATAAAGCCATAAATCTTCAATTTATTTTTATGAATTGATTATAACTTTTATTTTTTATTTCCTTTTATTTATAATTAATATTGGAAATATATTAATAATGTGAAAAATTAATTAAATTGAAAAATGTATTAAATTTGTTTTAATGTTTTATTGAATTTTTAGAATCAATTTAGAATCAATACATTGATTTTTAATTATTCGGTTTAAACTAATTAGATTTTTATTAAAAAAAAATATTTTTTTAATTCATTTTCATGTTAATTTATAAAAAACCTATATTGACTAAATTATTTTCATGGTTTTAATTATGAAAAATGAAAATTATGAAGCTCATAATTGGACATTCCCTAGGAAATGAGTAAAACTATGGTTCTGACAACATATAACATCAATTTTTATGACTTTCAATTCATATGGGACTTTATCTCAAGACACATATGAATTTTGAGTTCCATAATTTGAGAAATGAATGAGTGATACCCAGTGGACCTCATAATTTCTAGGGGTTCTTAAGATTTCATTAGTAAAATATAAATTTGGAGACCTTATAAGGCTTCCCATCTATATCATATTACATTGTTCAGTGAAAAAAACATTCTAGAATGTTTTTAGGACTTTCAAAATATGTATGACTTCAACATATGTCCCAAGACTTCAATGGTTCCATAATACATTCAAGATGATTCTGTAAGACTTCCTCCATAATAAACTACTTTTGGAATATTCTAATTTCTTCCCTCATTAACGGAATTTATGTCTTCTTGTATTTATTTCTTGTCTATTTTATCTCTTAATTTATTATATTCTTTTTGTGCTCTTTGTTCTCTTTAGGAGAATCCTAAAAGGGGTAGAACCATCATACATTATCCATTTTATACCATTATCCTTTTATATATGTTACATCACCTATTGGTATCATTACTTTTTACATTGATCATTCACAAGGGAAAATGATAAGTTGGTTGATTTCATTCAACAACTATTGATTGTATTGTATAAATTCCATGATTTCTGATCATAAAAAAGGGGGATATTGTTGGCTCATAGATATTATTGGACACTATCTATAAATATAATGGTGTTTATTATCCCAAATCATGTTATATATTAACATTTATCTCACCTCATGACATCCCTTAAATAATGTCAAATACCTATTTGGTAAATTAGATCATTTCAATCATATATCAATTTTTTTTGTTTAAGTCTAACCAAGATTATAACTGATTTTCTATTTGTAATTATGGATATTAACACTCTCTAACATTACTGAACTGTACGATAGACATAAAATCTAGAATTATTTATGTATGATTCACTGTCCCTAATAGATAGATGACTCACCAACAGACAGATGACTCACCGGAAGACAGATGACTCACCGATGCATATGGATCACTGACAGATAGTTCAAACGAGCATATGTTCTATGTATGTGAATCTGACACTGATAGAATGAATCACCATTGGATGGACTCACTATTTGAATGAGTCACTAATAGATCCACTATCTCACCTACAGAAGGATGGAATCACTATTGATTTGATTAATTGATAGATCAACTATCTCGCCAACATAAGAACAGACTAACCGTTGAAATGAGTCACTGATAGGTCAACTATCTCACTGACATAAGGAATAAATAACCATTGATATGTGTCACCAATAGATGAACTATCTCACTGATCGAAGAAATGACTCACCATTGAAATAGTCATCGATGCACCTCCTACTGATAGACTGTTTAAATCTCTATTTGTTAATACTATTTCTATTGGTCAAATTTGTGACTATTAATGATAGTGAAATATTTTATAATATTTCTTGGAACTTTTATCAGATAGTAAGAGTTACGATGAACCTATGAACCTGGATAGAATGTACTCTTTTTCAGCCATCAACAATAATAAGAATTTTAAAAGAGATAATATATATAGAAGAGTCATGGTGCATGCCCATGCCAGATGAAGACATACTAAATAACATCTGCAACTCTCCTGAAGAAAATGTGAAATAAAGAACAAAATTAAGAACAAATACGACACTCTCAACTGAGCTAAACATAGAATTGAAAAACTACATCATCATATCAAAGAAGGAGTAGAATATACCTTCAGAACCATACTTTTACCTAGAATCTAGAATATGACACTCTATTTTTGTGTCAACTTCTAAAAGAGGACTCAGACTTCAACACAGCTATATCATTAGTGTCAAGAGAAACATCTCAAGAGACACAAAATCTTTTAAACCCTTTCTCATGTTTGTTTTCTCTATTGTGTTCATTTTTAAATTATTTTGATAAATTTGTGTATTTTCTATTAACCTCACATTGTATCCTATATCAAACTGAAGGATACAAGATATCCTTCCAATCATACCTTATTACACATGTTACTCCCACGGATAAGTTTATAAGAGGTCCTTGTGTGACCAAGTTGTTTTTACCCACGAAGAACTATAATAGAGGTCTTATGACCTAGACAGCATGTGTGCTGTTGTGAACCCAGATACAGGGTTTGAATCAAACTATTTATTATCTTAAATTTCATGGTGGCCGATGATCACTAAGTGGAGAGTATTCGGTCTCTTCATGATACTGAACCACTTATTCTGTTTTTATTTTGTTTTTACCTTTTAGTTTTACTCTGTTGTATCACATATTTCATGAAACTAAATTAAATTCTGGTAGTTAGTCTTAGAATTTTTTTATAATAGTATTAACTTTTTAGGTTAGTTTTAAATGTTATATTATTTTTCAAACTGAAACTGAGAACTAATTACTCTTTTAAGAAATTAATTGAATAGTCATGCTCTTTTAAATTCACTACTGGCTAAATGGGAAATTTAATTTTAAATTCGATGGAATATCAAATAAAACCTTTTATCATAAATTTTTATAATAACTCAATTCACCCCCCTCTTGAGTGTCCTACTACGACCAATAATGTTATTGATAAAATGTTATTCTTTAGGAAGGTACCTATTTTATATAAATAAATAAAATTCAAAACGACTATTTTATGTAATTTATATATTTAATATGGAATGTTCTTGATAAATTACTATTAATAATGCATGAAGTTATATATTTTATTTAAAAATAACTATTTTTATGTTATTTATATATTGAGGTAGGTGTAGTCTTGTTAAAAACACTATGATATTTTTGAGAATATATATATTCAAGTGGGAGTACATGTTATTATCTCAATATATATCACGTCCTTACATAACTACTATTTTTACCTATCAATAATTATCAATAAATATTATTCATATTTTGATAAAAAAAACTTTATCGGTTTCTTATAACCACATAACCCATGAAATCCTAGAAATTTTCATTTTATATAGTAAAAATATAGATATGGATTATATATATTGGGCCACTTACAAGAAAGGTAATATCATCATCATTCTTTTAACTTTTCATGTCTCACCAGCTAAAATAAAGATATTTTTATTTATGTAATGGTTTTGGTTGTTAGAATTTTATGTCTACTCAGTTATTTCACTACAATTTAGTGTATGTACTCAAATTATAAAATATTATACATGGGGTAACATATGGTTTTAGGCTATAAATTGAGTGAAATATATTGATAAAAATTCATATAGCAAATGAAGATGTTATTTTCTTAGGAATTAAACTATGAATTGAAATTATTCCTCCCACTTTTCAATATTTTTGTTTCAATTTACCATGTTCCCCCACCTCTAACCATCCATAGTTATAATATTAATTATTAATGTCTTTATATTAATTGTTCCAAAGTCCATAAACATTGTTTTTAGTGCATTACATAAATATTACTTCATTTCTCATAAAAAATGCAATTCATGTTTAAAATGAAAATTTGGGCCCAATCATTCATTTGTTTGTGGACAACATTATATTCATTTTCTGAATTTGAAATTTTTTGATATTCTTTATCACATTTTTTGTAACATTTTATCTTTTATGTCTGATGGATGAATCTCAAAGGAAGATTGATAATTTTGCGCCGGAAGGCAGAAACTTGCTGGAAAAATCATAATGGGCCTAAGGCCAATCAAACAAATGTGGGGCCCAGAAACCAAGACCAATTAAGGTCAAAATTATAAAGTAGAAAGATAAAAATAATAGGATCATTTTATTCTACTGTGGAAAGAGCTAATTCTGAGGTTTTCATGATGATAAAGGGATCTGAAGTTTAGATTTAAATGGTGGTCCCGACATTAATGCACAGAAATCCATCCCACCATTTCGACCATAAATTCCAAACGAATGATCCAAATTTCCTGAACTTTTGAGATCACCTAGAATCCACATGGAAGAAGATATGTTCTATTTATGACACCTTTGGATTCTGCCGTATGAATTGTCTAACGCACACGTAAAAATGGAGGATGAATCTGGCTAGTTTTGTGGTCAACATTGTAATGTTAATTTCCTTTTGATTCTTCACCCTCCTTTTGACTCTATTAATTGTTGGGGGGCGAATTTATTGTTGGGGGTGGACATAAGGCTCCTAATATGCCTATATAAGGAGCTGGTGGTGAAGGGAATAATCATCTAACATTTTTTCTTTGAATCCATGTTTTTCTTTCATCCATTGTATTTCTTTCAATTGTAATTTCCTGCTTTCAATTTGTAATCGCATCATCAAGTTTTCCCATGTAAGTTTTTATTTCAAGTTAATTATTTTAATAAAATTTCTTCTTCTTCTTCACTTTTTATTTTCCTTTTCTTGACACATTGATACCGTTGAATCGAAGTGTGAATTTATTCACACCCGCACTTGTGATTTCAATCACACAACGGTGGAGTGTTCGTTCTTTTAATAATTTTCTTTTTCTTCAATTCCACCCCCATAAGTCTACATCCTGCTTCCTTTGGTAGAATAGAATCAATGGAGGTCTAACCTCTTAAGGGTTGATCCAAGGGAGTATCGAGGTTAGGGATTGAATGTTATTTCATGTACTTAATATTTAAATCTATTCGTTATTTTAGGATTTCCATTTGATAAGTTACATTCTTTATCATCTTTTCCAACTTTAACGATGACACATTTTGAGTGCTAGTATGATCTATTTCCTTTGAGTGATCATTAAAGTGATCCTCAAAGTGAATTTTTGATTGACCTTGGAATTGTGTAGAGATTAAATTGGTGAATTATTTGGAAGAATTATCTCATTGTTTGGATATGTCTTGAATTAATGACATGAAATTTTCTAAGAAAAGAAATTCATCCAATCCACCCCAAGCAAAACCCTAAGATCAACCCACCATCAATAATTATTTATTTCACATCATTTTTTATTATATGTTATTTAAATTATATCTTTAGTTCCCTAATTAAAATCTACCTCAAAGTTGGCCACTTCATAGCCAACCCATCAACAAATCATAGTGTCTCAAGTTTTCTTCTTCGGTCCCTGTGGATTCGATCCCTACTTGTACTTCAACGACCGCTTTTACCAGTAGGGTAAATTTAGGCACAACCAAATTTTGGCGCCATTGCCGGGGACCCTAGTAAGTTTTCATAGACACCCACCTTCTATTCTCACCTAACTTCTCTTTTCTCACCTCTATTTCTCTTTTCTTTTCCCCTTTCTGTTTTTCCAAAAAAACAAATCCAAATCCAAATTTCATTAAACTCCAATGGAGTATCATCAACAATTTCCTTTCATAAAATCGGGCTGGAATCGAACCGAAAATCAACATTGGGAATCCCCTCACATAGGAAATTACTTTGATCAACCTTTAAATGAATACCCCACACCCGATAACATGAACGATCAATGGGATGCTGATTTTTTAAAGGATCAATTTCCATACCTCTCAAGGATGATTGGAGAGATCAAATTTAATGATGTTGATGATATAAAAACAACAATCAATCCTAATTCTGAAAACATTCTTGAACATTTGTGTGAAAAAATGGTTAAAATGAATTCAGAAGTTTCATCACTGAGATTAAAAATACAAAACATTGAGACTTATGAAGAACCCATTCCCACTCAGGATGTCCTTTCCACATCACTTATAGAAGAATCTTGTTTCCCACATAACTCATGTGAATTTAGTAAAGAACCCACTTTAAAATCTTGGAATACAGAGTTGGATAATGAAGAGATTTGGTCAGGTAATGTTGAAATTCAAGATAAAGAATATGAAGGAATTGTTAATGAGTATTTAAATCAGGATGAAATTGGTTTCATGAATTCACAAGAGGGAAATTATTCTTCAAGGATTGAATGTCCAGAATATTGCACCAAAAATGATTTTTTTAGAATCACCAATCATTGAACCATTGGGAGAGTTAACAAATATTGAGTCTATACCCACTCTCGAAATTCAAAAGGAAAATTTTTGGGAGAAATCAAAATTTCAAAATGAACCAATTATTTCTAAATTTCATGGAGAAAAAACTGTTTTTGATTCAAATTTCCATTCTTCTTTTGTAAATTTTTATCAACTTGAACTCAAAATTTTTCTCCTTTCTTCCCCACTCTTAAATGTGGATAACCAATACCATGAAATTTCAATTTATTATCATCTTGAAACTAAAAAATTGGGAATGTTTATTGATGTCTTAGGAAATACTAGATATTCAATTCAATCAACCATTTCTCATATTACATGGATTTTACTGCTCATTATAGAATAAAGGATTTCACATGAAACATATTTCAAACAAATAATCAATCTCAATCTTGTTGAAGTGTAGAAATATGGGTTAATTAAAATTTTGAAAGTTGGAATTGGATAAGTTGGGGGGGGGGGTTCAAGTCAAGCTAACGACGTTAAACAAAAGCGCTGCATGGGAGGCAACACATGATTTTCATGTTTTTAATAATTTTTGAATCATTTTTTTCATATAATAAATTACCATAAGTTGTTGACCTGTTCTTCTTTTATGAGTAAGGATGAGTATGAAAGGGGAGTGCCATATTCATCCGTGTCACGTGGTGTGATCTCTGAGTAATACCGTACCCAGAAAATATAAAGAAGACAATGTATCATCAGTTTATTTTGTTTTGTTTTATTTTTATGTTTTTATAGGTTAAAAAAAATAAAAGGACATGTCGTAAGCCATATGGAAAATCCATTCACCACCATCCAAGCCACTGAGACTCAAATCCAGGATTGAAGGGAGTCTATGGAATGCACTATCATCATCAACCACCAGGTGACTTCATTCCATGATTTTCATTTTAAATTTTTTCTTTGAAATCCTCTCCTACCCCCTTCTAACTTTTCTTTTCTTTAAACACTGGGGACAGTGTTATTATAAGTTTGGGGGGGGGGATAAAAATGAATTTTTTTTCAATAAGAACATGCATGGAAAGAAAAAATTCCATTAACCTTGAACATGATAACACACATTAAAAACTCTAAAATTGGTTATCAAATAATTTTGTATGCCTTGATTTTGATTTTAATGCAAGTTTAAGTTCATGAGCATAGTTTTTGGAAAGTGCGGTTGTCCGATGTGATTTTTCAAAGTTTACATTTTCATCCTCTTAATAAAAATGCCACAATGAACGTCTACTGGATTGTGGGTGTAAATTTGAGTTCTCGGGTCCCTTTCATTATAGCATAGGGTTCCAGGGTCACTTTTATTTTAATTTGAGTATCAAAAAAAAAAACAAAAAAAAAAACAAAAAAAAAAAAAAAATTGACCACATAGAGCAATGTTTTGTCCAAATGCGTGGCATCCGTCACTTGGGGATCATGACTCCATAGTTGTCTTTCCCAGAGTTAGGCTTTATATCTCTATTGTAGTGCATGAAATTGAAAATATGTGTGGAGTCCGGCACTTGGGGATCGTGACTCCATAGTTGTTTTTCCTAGAGTTAGTCTCATCATATCTATTGTGGATAAAATAAAATCAAAAAAATTAAAAAAAATGGATACTCATCTTAAGTTTTAATGTGATTCCCACCTAGCGCTTCCATTTTTCCCCTTGAACAATAAAATGGGCCCCATATCTTTTATGATGCACAACACTTTATCATGTTTAATTGGAATTGGATGAAATGTGGCGATGAATTTGAACAAAGGAATGAGCTTGGGATTGGGATATGCTTATGGACCTAGCTTGTTTTTAATGATTTTGATGGGTTTTCATAATTTTGTTTGGTATTAGATATTTGGGTGAGCAATGTGTATTAAAATGTTTTTGGAAAAGGGGATTTGAATTTCATATTTGTAATTTATTTTGCTCGGGACTAGAAAAACTCAAGTTGGGGGGTGTGATTAGTCACTGAAATTGTCTAATATTAATTTTTAATATCTTTATATTAATTGTTCCAAAGTACATAAACATTGTTTTTAGTGCATTACATAAATAGAACTTCATTTCTCATCAAAAATGCAATTCATGTTTAAAATGAAAATTTGGGCCCAATCATTAATTTGTTTGTGGATAACATTATATTCATTTTATGAATTTGACATTTTGGGATATTATTGATAACTTTGTTTGGAACATTTTATCTTTTAGGTTCGATGGATGAATCTCAAAGGAAGATGGATAATTTCGCGCCTGAAGGCAGAAACTTGCTGGAAAAAGCATAATGGGCCTAAGGCCCATCAAACAAATGTGGGGCCCAGAAACCAAGACCAATTAAGCTAAAACTTATACAGTAGAAATATAAAAATATGAGGATCATTTTATTCAACTTTTACCAGATCTAATTCTGATGTTTTCATGATGATAAATGGATCTGACGTTTAGATTTATATGGTGGTCCCGACATTAATGCACAGAAATCCATCCCACCATTTAGACCATAAATTCCAAACAAATGAGCCAAATTTCCTGAACTTTTTAGATATTCTAGAAGACACATGTATGAAGATATTTTATATTTATGACACCTTAGGATTCGGCCATATGAAGTGTCAAACGCACACGTCAAAATGGAGGATGAATCTGGATGGTTTTGTGGTCAACTTTGTAACGTTAATTTCCTTTTGATTCTTCACCCTCCTTTTGACTCTATTAATTGTTGGGGGGTGAATTTATTGTTGGGGTGGAAATAAGGCTCCTAATATGCCTATATAAGGATCTGGTGGTGAAAGGAATAATCATCTAACATTTTTCTTTGAATCCATGTTTTTCTTTCATCCATTGTATTTCTTTCAATTGTAATTTCCTACTTTCAATTTGTAATCGCATCATCAAGTTTTCCTATGTAAGTTTTTATTTAAAGTTTATTATTTTAATAAAATTTCTTCTTCTTATTCAGTTTTTATTTTCCTTTTCTTCACAAGTTGATACCGTTGAATCGAAGTGTGAATTTATTCACACCCGCACTTGTGATTTCAATCACACAACAGTGGAGTGTTCGTTCTTTTAATAATTTTATTTTTCTTCAATTCTACCCCCATAAGTCTACATCCTGCTTCCTTTGGTATAATAGCATCAATGGAGGGCTAACCTCTTAAGGGTTGATCTAAGGGAGTAGCAAGGTCAGGGATTGAATGTTATTTTATGTACTTAATATTTAAATCTATTCGTTATTTTAGGATTTCCATTTGATGAGTTACATTCTTTCTCATCTTTGCCAACTTTAACGATGACACATTTTGAGTGCTAGTACGATCTATTTCCTTTGAGTGCTCATTAAAGTGATCCTCAAAGTGAATTGGTGATTGGCCTTGGAATTGTGTAGATATTAAATTGGTGAATGATTTAGAAGAATTATCTCACTGTTTGGATATGTCTTGAAATAATGACATGAAATTTTCTAAGAAAAGAAATTCATCCAATCCACCCCAAGAAAAACCCTAAGATCAACCCACCATCAATAATTATTTATTTCACATAATTTTTTATTATATGTTATTTAAATTATATCTTTAGTTCCCCAATTAAAATCTACCTCAAAGTTGGCCACTTCATAGCCAATCCATCAACAAATCATAGTGTCTCAAGGTTTCTTCTTCGGTCCCTGTGGATTCGATCCATACTTATACTTAAAAGACTGCTTTTACCAGTAGGGTAAATTTGGGCGCAACCACCACCCAAACCAAAACATTCCCTAAAACCCCTGACACCCTTACATACTTTACATTTCTTACAAAATTCTATTTGGATTTTTATTTATATTTACATTATTCTAATTTACATTATTCTTGTTCATAGTTTCTATTCAACTATTTTATGCTTGGAAAGATCCCAAAATCGTATATTGTAATTTTCATAGATATCATAAGCCTTTGAATTTCAGTTTGTTGAATTGTAAAGTGATTTCATTCAATCAATAGATTAGTCGATAAGAAATTATAATTAGTGTTTCAAAAAAATTTATTCAATCTCAATTCATTATTTTTTATTACTTGTAACTGGACCAAAACAATTTGAACCTTTAATAACATAATTTTAGATTTATATTTGTATTTAGTAAGTAAAAACAAGAATTATTTCTTCATATAATTATATTCTCATGAATTTAATTTTTTTCACTTACTAGAAATTTCCATAAATTTATCAGGAAAATATTTAGATGATTCATTTATTCTATAATATACTTATTTGGGAATGGATCAGTTATCACATGTTTTCTTTCATGGTTTCCTATGTATCTAACTTTATAAACATGATATAGTGATGGGTTTAATGCTTTCATATCTGAATTCATGACATATATTTCTTTGTGTGAAAACATAACATACAAATATTATTTCTTCTAATTTCCTTGTGTTTTCAAACAATATTATACAAGTATTTTTAGGGGTCTAAAATATATGTACTTATATATTTTTTCATTCAAAAATCATTGAAAAAATAAACATTCCTCATATTTTTTTCAATGGGGGAAATATATTAATTATACTTATTTATCTAATTATCCATTTAATATCACATACAATACTAAGGTTAGTGATTCATAAAGTGATCATCAAAATCATATTTTTATTTGTTATAAATATTTATTCAATACAAATATATGATTATCATTTATTTTGGACCATAAGAATGAGTTTTAAAATTGACATTACATTAAATATTCTTATTGTTATGATAGATTCCAGAGAAAACATATTTATTCTCATGAAAGCAGGATTCCATTATTTTTTTCATTAGATTTTTTCTGATTATAAATTATAAAAATTAGAAATAATGAGATATGATTTTTTTTGTTATCATTGAAATTAATTTTCTATTCATATTTTATAGTTTCTTAATTGTACACTTAAAATTTAAAATGACATTTTTTAATAATAAAATCTGCATTAGCATACAAGTCCAAAATTAATTGTATTATTTTTTCTTATATTGTTATAACATGTTATAAAATTATTACTCGAGTAATTAATAAAACACCCCATGATTTTAAGAGATATATTCAACAATCTTCTTAGATTGTGTTACACACACTTTCAAGTTCTTTTGATAGAATCCATTTCACGCAATAGTGAGTGTATCTTTTGTTCAATGTATAAAAAAACTATGTTTGGATTTTTGTTATATAAAACACCAAATAAAGATTTTACTACATGAAACACTAACTTGGCTTGTGTTACACACAAGAGTGACCTTCCTCTATAGCTTGCATTGAACGTGATATCAAGTCTCAATAAACAACGATATATTATTAAAATATTATCATTTAATAAAATCTAAACTAGCCATTATGAATAGTATGAACCAAATTTTTTATTTTATATAACATTATAATTTACCTTTGGTATTTTTTATAAGATGGTATAAGAACAAATTGAAATTTTCCAGATAAAAGATGTATTTTTTTAAAAATTTCGTTTTGCACCTTTTGATGGTGCACCATTTTTAAATAAAGTTTTTAGCAAATCAATATATTCTATTTGAAAAAATAAAAAACTTATTTGGAAACTAGGCATAAAAATTTACATTGGTTGAATATATTTTATTGTTCTGATAAAATTCAGATTTTAATGAATAGTAAATAAAATACTAAATTTTAATTCAAAACTTGGTAATCATATAATTTATTTATATAGTATGATTTTATTTATAATTTATTTTAAATTGTAATTAGACTATGTTTTTATCATTTAATACAATTTGGGATGTTTTATGTAAATTCACATTTGATTTGGACATAAACACATGTTAATCTTTTGATAGTTTTTACTTCTTAAAACCTACTTTCTGGATTTGAATACGAGAATTATTTTTTAATTAATTTCTTCCGATTCTGTGTTTTGAATTGAGAAAAATGGATTCCATATTTGTAATAAGAAGGTCCAAATTAGGTAAATAGTACCCTTTTATTTTTTCATAATTGTAATAGTAACTATGATAATTTTTTTTACCATAATTATATGTAAATCAGGTAAATTGGGATAACAAACAATATGATAAAGATAATAAAATCATCCTAACACCTACAAAAATCATATTTGATGAATAAAATTCTACTATAAACGTATTTGGTTCCAAACTTAGTCATTTAATGGCCACTTGACATTTCAATTGATTTATATATTAATAAAACCAACAAATGTGACAAAATGTCAAATTCACATTTCATATAAGCATAATAATTTTAATTTTGGAATACCAGGTGATATCTTCAAAAATAAATAATACATGGAAATAAAAAAAATAATTAACTACATCATGGTAATTTATTTTTAATATTTAGTAAATAAATAATTACCTTAATATCTTATAATTTGATGATATAAAAACTAATTAATCAATGAGAAACAATTTTTTTTTATTAAAATCCTAATAACCATAAAAAGTCCCAAAAACAAGAATACATATTAATAGTTGAGTATATCTCAACAAAAAGCTTCCAAGGGTCAAGATAGTGACCATTTCAAGCCATATAGAATAGATTATGACATTTATATGATATTATTTAAAGTAATGATAAAGTTATCACATTAATACTTTAATAAGTATAACATTTTTAATGTTTGATTTTACAATAGATATATTATACTACATATATTCTCATGAAATATATTAAATTTATTTTCATTATAGTAATATATTTTTTAATTTTTACTCAACATATATGTATACTAAATAATTACATGAAATCATTGTAGTAATTATTTTATTAATGGACATATCATATAAATGTTGTTAACACATTTAAAATAAAACTATTTATGGATACTTAAAATATACATTTAATTTTATTGATAACCTTGACCGCATAGAAATATAATAAAATGGTTGGTTCATATTTAACTTTTTATCTTTATATTTTAAAAATTCAATAAATTGAATATTGTCAAAATTGACACAATTGATTTTTTATCAAAATGGTGTTTTATTAAATTATTTAAAAATCATAAAACATTTTAGAAAATATATAATAATTATTAAGTGGTAAAACAATGTTCTAAATTATTTATTTTTTATCGAATTCTTATCAAATAAGTAAATATTTTATCCTTTTAATATTGAAATATTTCATACCATAGTTAAAATGAAATAGAATAACTAAGTTTGAAATTGAAATGATAAGTTTTGAATGGACATAGAAACTTGGATAAAATTTATTTTTTGATTATATTACAACCCTATCTCATATAATCATAAAAATTGGGTCCTTTTGGATGTTTTTAGTGCTTTTTTATTTTATTATAAATTAATATTTTTTAGGTTTCCATATGTGCCCTTCACCTCAATTAGAAAAGAGAACCTCCTCCCTCATTTATCCACAACTCATTAAGCATTAAATTTTGTCCATCATCAAAAAATTTCTCTTCGAAACATTCCTTATTACATTCAAGAAATGGTGGTATTCTAAAAATACCAACTCTAGTTCCATTAATAGAAGATTTAAATAGAGGATGTTAAAGAAAAGGTAATCTATTATACCGATAAATTCATATTTATTTATACTTATTTTTATACTTAATTAGTTTTTTCAATATAGAACAATAACTCTAGTAGAACATATATTCAGAGATGTTATTATAATTATGAATCAATCATATTCAAATTTATATCCTTCCTATGAAAAATGAAATCACCACGTGTGGGTACATATGGATTACCATCTCCATATCATGGTGTAATATGTTTTTCACCTCCACCTTACTTATATGGGTATACAAATGGATTTAATAACAATAAAATATTATTTTAATATAATAGTGATTATGAAATAGAGTACACCATGAAAACTTTAATAAGAATAACATTTATAATGTTTGATTTTATAGCAGATAAATTATATTACATATATTATAATGAAATATATTAAACTTATAGACATCATATTATTTTATTTTAAATTTTTACTCAGAAAATAAGAATATTAAATAAATACATAGAATCATTGTAATAATTGTTTTATTAATGGACATATGAAATAAATTCTTTTAATAATGTTAATTTAAATATTTTGGGCTAACTAATATATCCAATGAATTTTATAAATAATATAGAAAACATAGGAATATAATAAAATACTTTGTTCAAAATTACCTTGTTTTATTTATATTTTATAAAGTCAATAAATTGAATATTGTCAAAATTTACTCTATTGATTGTTTATAAAAATAGTGTTTTATTAAACTATTTAAAAATTCTAAAACATTTCAAAACATATATAAAAGTTATGATATGGTAAAAAATAATATAAATAATATATTTATGATATAATGTACATCAAATATATAAATAATTTTCCCTTTTAATATTTAACAATTTGTTACCATGGTTAAAATGAAATATAATAACTAATTCTTAAATTTAAAGGAAAAAGTTTTAATGGACATAGAATCTTTTCTATCATTTATTGGTTGATGAGACTACAACCCTACCTCATATATTATTCTTAATTGGGACATTATTGAGGGTTTTGAGGGGAGTTTTTTTATTATAAATTAATATTTTTAATGTTTCCAAAAGTTCCCCTCATATCAATTATAAAATGGAACATCCTCCCTCATTTCTCCACAAACCATTAAGCCTTAAATTTCATCCATACCCTGACAATTTCTCTTCTAAAATTTTTATGTAACATTGTATTGGTTATGGTCCTCTCAAAAGACCAACTCCAGTTCTATTTAGTGGAGATATAAAGAGATCACGTCAAAGAAAAGGTAATCTATTCTACCAAATCTTTCATATTTATTTCTACTTATTCTTCTACGTCATGAGTTATTTCATTATATAATAATAAATAATATGGAAATTATATAATTAGATGTTATTATAATTATGAAAAAACCATATTCAACTTTCTATCCATCCTGATAAAGATGATATCACCACGCGTGTGTATATACAACTTACTGTCTCTACATTGTGGTGTAATCTATTTTTCACCACCACCTTACTTGGATGGATATAAAAATTTATTTAATAAATATATATGATTATTATAAAATTATATTTATTAAGAAATATAGTTCATCATTCAAATCAATACCATTCATCAATTATGGGAATGATATCGTCCCTCGTGCGTACGTAAGGCCTATCGTCTCCACAATGTGATGTGATCATTAAACATGATAAAAAACTCAAGAATAATTATATAAATTCATAGAATGAATAAATATGGTATTTATTATATAAATATAATTTTATAATCATATAATTATGACTTAATAAGGATAAATGGAACTTAATCGACAAAACATGCATACGTTCATAAAGCATTTAAAACCAAAATAATGAGTAACAACGATTTGTTACAAACAAACAAAGGATAATATAACCATATGTGAGGAACATGATTCTGTAATAAGTTAATAACATTATCTAAATCATTATATAGGAGTTTTGGACACATATAAAGAATATCATACCCAAGGTATGGGAAATTTATCCAATCTAATTATTATCGGAGATTTTTTAAAAGTATGTATTTACTAGGGGTATATTTATCATCTATTTCCATTTTTTCTAAAAATATTCTGTTAAAATGTTCAATATTTTTTATGTACGTTTAAATTTATTTTTACCCATTTTATCTTTTTCTACATGGTTTTGAAGAAATCTTTCTTTTGATTACCATATAAGGTACTTTTTTACATTTCCTGCAAAAGTATGAGAAGAATGTTTTTTAACATATATGACATGAATGGATTTTTAATCTTTTATAACTCCTTATTTCCATGAATCGTCCTCTATACTATTTAAATGTTATTTTTTATTAAAACTTTTTCTTTTAAAATATCATGGAATTTTGTGAAATGGAAATGTTTTTAAATAAGAAAGATTATTTTCCTCAAAAATTAAGTTTAAGTGTTTAATCGAAATTATTTTCCATCTAAGATGATGCTCTTAAATAGTGTTATGTTTCAATCTCTATTATTACTATGATTTTATTGTGTTTATTTATTAATTATATTTTATATGGGTTATTATGTGATGTAATGATGATTAAGAAACCCATTTTATTTTATGGGTTATTCAATGATGAATGATTTATGTTTTTGTGGAACATGTAAGAATGATTTCAATATGAGATCGGTGGTACATTTATATCCCTCCAATGAATTGGGTTAAGATTTATATCTCATGAGATAAACATGGATCGAATGGAAAGAAAATATGGTTCAGTAATACAGGGATGGAACGAAAAGTAAATTTGGTTCAGTAATACAATGCTGGAATGGGAAGTAAAATTGGTTCAATAAAGGACTTTGTCCACTATGATGGTCTTAGAAGAAGTTCGTTGGATACTATGGAAATAATATTATGAGATTATTTGTATTCTAAAAGTATTTGTTTTATGTTAATGCTATTTTATCATGGTTAATGTTCCTTTATGATCTATGCCTTATGAACTACAATGATATTTTTTCATGACACGTGATTTTGATATTTAAACATTATGTTCATGTTTTTAAATTCTTATGTTTAGGGTTTGTTTTAGGTTCTCAATGTTTACCCTTAACAAACATTTGTGATCACCATTTTTATGTTTTATCTTCCCTATAATATAAAGAAATATTTTAGGTAGGAAAACAAAAGGGGAGATCATTCACCATGTTAGAATATTATGTTCCATGTTTCAAAATACATTAAACTAATACAGTAATTGAGAGTCTATTTTTTCCATGTATTAAGTATTCAGAAAAATTAATGTAATGTCCACATACGTCATGTTTGTTTCATTATAATTAGGATTCTTAATCTTTTATAGGAAACAGAAATTAAAGCATTATTCCCTAGCTGACGCAAATTTTAAAATTCACACTTGAGTAATTTTCATTTATCTCTATTTTTCAAACATGTTTTTAAATTATGAGGGTCTTGAACATTATATATTTAGAATTAAATTTTAATTTTTTCTAGTTTAACTGATTATTGAATAGTTATTCTATTATAGAATATATGGATTTATACCATAAGAAGATTTTTTTTCCTCTTTGAGATAGATGACCTATCACTTTCTCATGGACCTGGTATATGTTCATATGTGAATTATGGACTGGTTATTGATTTTCATTAGTTATATTTGTCTATTTTATTGGTAATTAGTATATTTGGAGACACATATATTTATAATAATTTTTCAAATTATGATAATTAATCTATAATGGAGATATAGGGTTTGAATTAAGTTTGTACATGTTTAAACTGATGAAATTATCAAGGAAAGGTGGATATGAAATATATAAGAAAATGGAAAATAATATTCTTATTTTATATAGGTGAATAATCCTAAAAAATTAATAAAAATTGGGAATAATAGTATATTAGGTGTGAATTAGTATTTTTTAATTTTATATGGTAGAATTATAAGTTTCATTATGTCCTCGTGATAAGGTAAACAGAGCTTGGTGGTTTTAAGGTGTACAATTTCTCCTAAAATGTTCATTTATGCTTGTGGAAACTAATATTTAAAGGGGATAAGAATTTAAACCCAACATTGAAAAATTAACCTCATTATTGAAAAATATATAGGCCTTCTTAATCAATCTTCATTACATTATACAATTTTAGGAATAGTAAATTATGTGTATAAAAGTGGTTAATAAATTTATAGAAAGCATATAGAGTACTTGAGTTGTTGGACATTTTCTTGAGCTTACCATAGTGTATGATTGGTATGATTTAAATGTATTGATAAATGCTAGGGAAAAGGGTAAAGAGAAATATGGTATTGATTATAAGGGGGAATCATGTCCAATGTGTATTAAATCAGAATGTGTGATGACGTTACTTAACTGGGTTTGTTAAGATGTGAGTTACAAGATGGATTTGTATGTAATGAAGTAGGAAATGAATCCTTAAATGGTTACATGCAAAGAATTATTGTGTAATGGTTGGGTAACAAACACTGACATGAAATATGGGATATTGATACCTTGTTTTACCAAAGTGTAAGATTGGTATGCTTTAAATTTTTATCTAAATTCAATTAAAAATGTGTAAGATCAATATGGTATTTATATGAAGGGGGAAATAATGTCCAATACATGTTTAACCAAAAATGTGTGATGATGTTCATTAACCAGGTTTGTTAAGATGTGAGTTATATGATAAAGTTATATCTAATGAAGCTATAAATGTATCCTTAAATGGTTATATAGGAAGAATATGTGGGTAATGTTTGGGTAATTAATGTTGAAATGAAATATTAGATATTAAGACCTTTTCTTTTACCAAATTGTAAGGTAGGTGTGATTTAAATCATTTACTAATTTTAGGAAAAATGCATATGAGGAATATAGTATTGAATTTAAAGGAGAAAGCATGTACAATATAAATTGAACTAGATTGCATGAGGATTTTCTTTAACTAGGTTTGTTAAGGTATGAGTTACATGGTGAATTTATATGTAATGATGCTGGAAATGAATCTTTAAAAGGATACATAATAAGAATAATTGGGTAATGATCGGTTAATTATCCTTGACCTGAAATATGGGTTATAATGACATTGTTTGAGGTTATTTATGAGAATTAGTTTGAAATAATTATGATAATTTATATAGAAAATTGATTTTTATTTTCATATTGATTTCACATGCTATGAAGGGGGAATGAAATGAAAGCATGAGTCCTCATGGGAAAGAAATGATCTAATATGTTATACATTTAGTGATGTATGAGATGTTTATCACAAAACATATTGTGATACATCTTATATATGGTAATGGAAACTTTTATTTGTCTTATGGTGGGATAAGTTATTAAATCCCATGTTATGGCATAATTGTCCATAAAGATAATTTACCCTTTCAAGCATTACACTGTTATTTATATATTCACATAAAAACTCCTTGAGTTAAAAGTTTTTGTTGTATTTTTTACTAAGGATTATGTTCTTACTCACTATACATAATAGTTTTTGGTGCATAAAAATTAAATTCATGGTGTTTTGAGAAATTGAAAGTGAAATTTGTAGTTGAGTGTGGATTTCCAGATACAATTTGAAGCTTAGTCTGCAATATTACATATTATTAAGGAGTGTGTTTTCCACACTTAGTTCCATTATATATTTTAGTTACATTGATCAATTAATGATATGTATAATTTACCCTTATGTTTAATTTGAATACTTGAAATTTGTGGGTGTTTTAATATATTATCTCTAAATAGATTTAGTGAAGGTGAGTGACTTATAGAATTATTCAATAAGGTTAATAACACCACAAGAGTAATAGGTTAAATTTTAGTTACATAATGTCTATAACATAACTAGTGATATGGGTGTGTCATGATTTATGTAATGAATTACTGACTGAAAATTAATTTTTTATTAAGGAAACACTTTTAAGGAAAATGTGAGAAAACAAGAAACATGACATTAATGACTTAAAACATGAAAACGTGCCCCAACAGTCCAAAATTCAAAAAACCAGATCAACTCAAAAAGAATGGCCCCTCCCTAGAACAAATAACATTAAGTCTAGTTTCCACCATTCAAACGCTGCACGACAAGCTATGCCATATAAAGATTGGCCGATACCAATGTCCAAAGATATACCCTCTCAAACATCCAAAACCTAATCACATAAGTCTGGTGAAAACTTGAAGCTCTACACCACATATTGGGTTTTCTTTGTGAAAAATATAGAATCAAGAACCCTTGAACAACAACCGCAGGTAAACAACACTCACAATGAAGAGCTGAAACACCCGGGAAAGTCAAGAACAAAACAGACACAAATCCAAGTGAAAAACACAAACTCAAAGCCACATAGTGTGGAATGGATTAGAATACATGGCATTGTATAGAATCATTTCACTTCATCAATTTTAAGTTATCATAATGTATTTAGTCATTATTTGATGATTTATGAAAGGTATTAATACTATTTATGAAAACCATTTAAATTATATTTATTTTTTTATAAAAGGTCGAATATAATAGAGTTGTTGTAAGCTGAAATAGTTGGAGGATTTGATTTTTTCCAGTTATAACCTACTTGGTAAGTGTTTTTTTCTAGAATCTAGAGGATATATCCCTGGTTTAAACTCTCATAGTTGGAATTTTTCATGGAATCTAGAGGATATAAACATGATTTTAATCACAGTTGAAGCTTCTAATTTCCATAGTTCCAACTGTGGTATTAGGGGTTAATTTCCATAGTTAAAACATGGAAGTAGCTAAAAATTTCTATAGATAAAAATGGGTCTTCAAACATCAATTTACAAGGTTATAACCATCGTATTAGGTTCCAACTTCCATGGTTAAACTATGGAAATAGAGAGATAAATCCATATTTTAAATTATGTATATACATGGCCTACTTCCATGGTATAAACCATAGAAGTTAACAAACCCTATTGTAATGTATTTAACAGACACAAATAGGGAAATCCTAGATATACCCTATTGCCATGATTTTTTCCCTGCTATCATGGTTCGAAACCATTGTTGTAGGAAACATTTCATGATGTTTCAAGTAAGTATATTATATTATATTTTTAATATAGATAGTAAAATAAATCCTCAACTCTAGGAAAAAGATCTTGAAATGAAATTTTATCTTATTACCATTAATTTTGATGAATTGATGGAATTTTTAAAGCCTCATTGATTTCTGGTTTTTTGGTCCTTAATATTCTCATTATTATTCACTTTCTTGTGAAAAATTATCCTTCAACTATCTTTCATTATTTGGGCATTAATTCTTTCCTCCATGTCCATATTATTATATCCCACAGATTTTATACTATTTAGTAACCTAGTTATGTGTTATTCATGATGGCCATTATATTTTTCCTCCAATATTTCTAAAATCATGTTTTTTTATCCCTTTTTATGTTGTCTATTTTCACAAAATTAATTTTTTAACTATTAAAATGGTTATTAATTTATGTACATATATTTTATCTGACACTTTTTGTAACTGAATTTAAAATTTTTTAATCCATTTTTATAAAAAACCAGATAAATTTTGAGGATGAAATTAATTTTGGGGGGTAAAATGTAACATCCCATTTATTTAAAAAATATACATTTTTGAAATATTTCTTAGCATGAAACACAGATATTGAATCAATCTATGACATAGTAATAAAATATTTTTATTTAAATGTAACTGTTATAACATAACTGTTCAATTTAAGTAATAAATAGTTCTAAATAAAAAATAAAAAATATATACATATTTTATATAATTTATATTTATTTATTTATTCATAATAAATAACTCATTTTTTACTAAATTCATTTTACGCTTCAAAAATATATATTCATCAAAAATGGATCATAATTTCCTTTTATTGAAGGAAATTGTAATTAAATAATATAATTTTTAGGAAATATATTTTATAAAATTAATATCATTTTTTATATAATAAATAAAAAATTATCTTGGAATTAATGTTTTAGATTTTTCAAAAAATTTGATTTTTGGCGAATAGTGAAAATATCAATTTTATCGAAAACTATCATTTAATTTCAAGGATTTGTGAAGTTAAATTTTGTTTTATAATTTTTAAAAAGAAAAATAATTTAATTCATATTATTTATAATCCAATTATGTTCATTTTAATAAATTTAATTATTTATTTTGGTATTAAAACCTTTTATACATAAGAAGATGTTTTTTCTGTAAAAAAGATTTTTATCAGATTTTTTCGGTTTAAATTTTTATTAAATTATACCACTATTGTGAATTGAATTTAATAATATGTATTCTATATTTTTAATCAAAATAATTAATACTAGGTAATAATATCTACTTAATTTTTTCATAATGAATAATAAAAATTTGTTACCACGGTTATGGTTGAAACATGTTACTAGGGGGTTTAAAATAAAATAATATGGGTTTAAATGACCTAATTTTTTTCAAAATACAATTTAATGTTCATATTTATACCCTATATCATATAATATTTGTAAATGGTATATTTGGGATCCATTTTACTTCACTAAGATATTAATATATTTTAATATTTGTAGAAATAATCCAATTTTGTCCTCTCCCCCACATATAAAACCAAACCCCATCTCCTCTCTTATACACACATAAAGAGACATTTTTTAGTTAACATCTACCCAAATAAATTCTTAACATACATACACAGTTCCTATAGGTATTAATTTTTATATAATACAATCCTTAGTGTGTTAATTGTGTAAAACAAAGGATGTTGTTTGAAGAAGAGGCACAACTTATAACTAAATGTTTTAGTTTTCTTTCTTATTATACCTACTTTAAAAAAATATTATAACCATTTTTATATAATAAAAAAGTATATAATTTTAATAAAATCTTATTATGTTTATTTCTTAACTTTAATCCATCTTTTTCCAGATCTACTGGGAAACAAAACCATCATTCGTGTGTACGGAAGACTACCTCCTCGTGAATCGATGTAATTAATTTTCTATCACCACATATCAAGTATAGTTATGATGATGGATTTTATTTATATATATTATATTCATTAAAAAATTATCATTTTTCAATTATAACATATAATCTATTTTCATACCTTTCGATCTATTAAACATGATAATGTTGTTTGTCCGTATGTGTGGATTACCACCTTCATGGGGTGATGTGATTCATTTTTCATGATTTACCCACATGGATGGTATATATATGTGTATTTAAAGATATAATATTATATTTATCATATAATGATAATTAATAAATTATAAAATTATATTTACCTTCATTCCCTCATGTTTGTAATGGAAACATTACTCATTCGTATGTATGGGTTATCATCTCGATTTTGTAACTTAGATTATTTTTCATAAACAATTTTATTAGTTGGAATTAAAAGTTTAATTAATATATAAAAATTATAATAATTTTATGATTACCATTTTTTAGATTATTTAATAATTACCTCTTAGTCCATGGTCAACAAACCAAATTAGTTTTACAATGATGAACATAACATCTCGAAAACACACAATACACACTTAAATAGTTAATTAATTACATATGAAATTGAAATAAATAAATAATGAATTAATAATAAATTAATAAAAATTAAAAAGTCTAATGAACAATAAAATAGTTGATATAATTTTATTATATTGGAGTTAAGGTATATATATGGAAATTATGGACTCGATGTAAAGGGTTTAAATACTCAATTTTCATTCATTAGGTTATATCACTTATTCATTGATAGTATTATTCCAAGATTATGTGTGAAATTATGTTTTTTAGGATTATGTTTTATGTACATATTTATTCTCGGTATTTACATTTATTACAAATAATATATCTATTGATTAATTCCTAATTCAATAATATGATCTATGTAAGCGTTATTCATCTCACATTTTTATTCTTTAGGACTTATGTTTATATTATGCACCTATATTGTTTTAGAAAGTATAAATAATACCCTTTGACATGGTATGTCATCTATCTTATTATATTCATGACATTTAATGTTTTTTTCAAGTCATTTCTTTCATAGGATTAAGATTTAAAAGTTATTAAAATGGTAATAATTTTTATGATATAGTCTCATATTTGTTTTCTATTGTTTATATTGAAAAATACATTGGTAGGGTTGTATAATATTATTTTATTTAACAACAATTATTTTATTCTTATTTGATAATGAATTTGGTTTACATTATTCTTTTTCATTTCCTCTAATGTCGATTAAATAAAAATCATTTATGTTTTTTGTAATTGATATTGATTCTGTATCGTCTTTTAGATCAGTAAATTTTCTCTTCCATATCCGTGTTTTCTAAGATATTTTCATGAATCTACATATATCAACTTAAATTATTTCATAGGGTAATTTTCAAGTATCATTGAATTTTTTTATAAAGGATTTAATTAAAAAATTTCACATTGTTCATACAACCAAATTTTATTTTCTTTACCAATGTGTGTACATAATGTTTTATTTTTACATATATATCTCAACTACCATTTTCACCATCATGAATATTTTTTCTTTGAATATACATTTTAAATTTTCCATTGTTATTTTCAATGAAAATATTTTTCATAATATTCATGAATTTTTTTTAAAAGAGATTATGAAAGTGGAATGATTACATACCTGAATAATGTTTTTAGTGATCTTTTAATATTATTTATATTCATTAATGGAAACAACCATTGTTGTTACTTATGATTAATTGTTTATATTTTGTAATTATTCCATACTTATTATTTCCATAGATAGATTATGATTTCTCCAAATATATTTTCATGTAACCCATTTATTTTCCATTGGTAAATCAAAAAAATGAAAGAACTATGGTAATTGTTATACTGAAGAGAGAAAGTGGAAAAACATTATATCATTCTATTTTACATGTATATGTGTATAGATTATTAACATGTGGTTCCATTTTAAACCAAGGATGGATGTTTTTGTTATAAAAAATGACAGTTGGGTTTGTTATAGACCTCCAATGCATTGCGCAAAGATACTGCGTTAACCTATTATAGGTTTATTATAATAGATTTTTTGAATTTATAGGGTATGTTATTATATTTGTAAGATTGATTTTAAGAGTTATATGATTAAAATATTCCATGATACCAACACATTTTCAATATGTTTTCTTTGAGTTATATTAGATCCTTTTATCAAGGATTATTTTCACATGGATTATGATTGTTTACATTGATGAATGTTATATTTGGATAAATATTTATGCCATGAATCATGATTTATGAACCACATTTTATGGTTATGAATTCTCTTATGTTATGCTCACGCACGTTGATTATATCATTAGACCTTTATGCACATCTTATAATGAAATTCAATTGTTAATGCTTATGTTTACCCTTAATTGGAATTAAATCTCACCCATCATATGTTTTACAATTTCACTATGTTACAATGAATTAGGTAAAAATAATTATTACTAGAAAGGTTTCATGTGTGAATATGTTTTTGAGAGATCTTAAAGAATTTTTTGAAACAAAATAAGATGGTTATAGTACAAACAATGATTACTTGATGACCTGATAATTGTTATGTAAGATTGTGTATTAATTTTAAGAAATTATAAATCTAAATGGTCTTTCTGTATTTTTAACAACTCATGTAATGATAGTATATAGCTCTTTCATGATTTTATTCTTTATAAAAATATTAAGTTGTTTTTAAATCAAAAGGACATAGTGTTAACTAAACTATTCTCTTTTAAGGATTCATTTAAGAGATTCAATTATATTTTTTAATTAAAATTAGATAAAATTAATTTAATTTTTTAAACCACCATATAAAAATTTAATTTGTGTTAATTTTTTTTATTTTTCAAAAAAATTGATTTTTTTTGAATTGGGAAATATTTTGATTTTTATAAAAATTATTTTCAGTTAAATAAATTAAGAAATTTAAAAGTCAAAATATGTTTTGAATATGATTTAATGTAACATAATTATTATTATGTTCTATTTAATCCATATAAATAAATTTAAATAAACTTTTTATTCGAATTTAATATAAGTTTATTTTTTGGTTTAAAAGTGGATTTTTTTAAAAATAGTTTTAAAATGCATATTGTTTCTCCTTTTTAATTAATTTAAATAGTTCTTAATGAGGAATTTTTTAAATAAATATATAGATTATATATTAAACAATATTAATTTATATTCATACAATGATTATAATTAGTCATAGAGTTAATATAAAATAACATTTATCATGAGAAATACACTTTTTGAAAACCCGATATTTCATCGCATCTGCTTGTTTTTTTTGAAATTTAGTTTTTCCAATAATGTAAATTGAATTTTTTAAAATGGATATAATATTTTTAATAATAATAATTTATTTTTCATAATATGTTCAACATAATTTTTTGGCATAATGAATAGTGAAAATAGTAAATATTAATTACAAGACTTATAGAAAAAATGGGTTTACTAGAGGGTTTAGACTAAATAGATAAGGGTTATAATGAACTAAAAATTGTTTAAAATATATTATATAGAAATATTTAGACCATATCATGTATACTGATCTATAATACTCCTTGTTTTACCCTTGTTTCATGTAAACAATATGGGTACACCTTTTTCTTTTCAAATATTACAAGTGTGTCACTCACTTTACTTATAAAGGCCACCCTTTATCTTCTTTTATTGACACTTTCAAAGCCATTTGTTTTGTAAAATACATAAAAAATAACTTCCATCATTCAACCTATTAGAATATAATTCTTTTATTTGTTATAAATCTATCCTATGGATCATTTTTCTACAAACCAAAAGAAGTTACCTAAAGAAGAGTTTATGTTCCTCAACGAGTGTTTTTATTCTATTCATTCTACAGTAGACCTATATTTTTCCTAAAAAATTATTATACAATAACCATATTATATTGAATATAGTTATATATTATTATGTTAATGTAATAACAAAGATAGTTTTCTTCTTCTATCTAACGGGTAACGAAATCATCATTCGGGTGTACGAAGAACTACCACCTCACAAATTGATGTTAATATTTATTCTATTACCACCTATCACAGTTGAGTATGATGATATATATAATGTATATATATTATAATAATTAAAAAATTTTACCTCTGGATTAATTATATCATATATATATTTTTATTTTCTATTTCTTAGGGGATACGATACCGTCGTTCGGGTGTACGACAGACTACTGCCCTGCAAAGTGATGTGATTCATTTATCACTAACGATTTACATGGAAGGTAATAATGGTAAATATAATAAATATATGTGATAAACATGGAATTATTTTGAATTTGAGGATATATTTATCATTCATAAAATATAATATATTCTTTTTTATTCTTACCTTTTTAGTCACAGAAAAATGATTACTTCGTTCATGAACATGTGTACTACCTTCTTCATGAAACAATGTGACTCGATTTTCTTTAACACAATATTTTTTAGATATATATATAAGTATATTATAATAAATAATCTATTATATATTATCTTATTTTGGTTTTTTGAAGATAAAATATTACTTACCACCTTTCCATAACAATCGTTTAAAAATGGAAATGTTACTCATGTGTATGTACAACCTAACATCTCCATGATTGTAACATAATTCATTTCACAAAACTATATTTGATTATTTGTATTAAAATTTTAATTTATGTATAAATATGATTATTATTTAATGATTATTATTTTTAACATGTATAAATAATGACCTCTTTGACCATAGTGAACCTACGAAAGTTGTTTTTAACACATAAGCCGAATATGGTCAAAACATCTAACGTAAACATAATTGGATATGTTACCATAATTAACAAGGTAAAAACTGAAATAAAATGAATAATAAAATTTAAAAATGTTCTTATGAAATTAAATAATTAACAAATGTTTATTATTCAAGAAGATAAGGAATATATGTGATGAGTCAGACTCAAGGTAAGGGACTTCATCTTAATTTTCTTTTATTATGAAATATTTTGATGTTATGAACCTATATTATTTTATGAGGCATATATATACAACCCATTTAAAATTTTATGCAATGAATTTCTCTATTATCATGTTATTTAATATTTTTTTAATGTTATTCTTTCATGGTAATTATTATTTAAATATTTACAAGTTGATAAGTGATTTCTATATAAAAAATCATATGTTAATTGTTGGACTCATCATGTGTTAATCATGTTTTAATGATCACAAATCTCATTACTGTTCATTAATCTTGATCTTCAGTACACATCTTGCTAATACTCTTCAAACTCAACAATAGGTGCACATCGTGTTTTTATGATAACAAAGCTTATGGATGTTAATTATTCTCATTATTATTTACGAGTCCTATGCATGATCATAATTTTCTCATATATTATCTCTAATGATTAACCTTAAACCATATTCTACATATCATTGTATTAGTCCTAATACAGATATTCGTCTAAGTATGGAGACACCGTGAAGGACTCACCGTGACCAGACACTGTGACCAGACACCGTGACCACTCACCGTGACCAGACACCGTGACCAGACACCGTGACCACTCACCGTGACTAGACACCCTGACCAGACACCATGACCACTCACCGTGACCAGACACTGTGACCACTCACCGTGACCAGACACCGTGATCAGACACCATTTCCATGATCACAGTGACACCATTTCTTAAGCTTTTGGCAATGTTATTTTAAATGATGCTAATTGTCATATTTGTTATTTTTAATGCAATTAATGTTATTTAATATTAGTTTTTGGAAGGTCAGGAAACCGTATCTCGTACCTAAGAAAAGTAAATCATTCCTGCTGCTAGAACTTGTGGAATATAAGGAAGATTGAGATGCAGTACACGGGAAAGTGGTGAAACAGAGAAAAGTGTGAATATACAATGAGAAGAACTTACGTACACCCAAGTGCACTGTGCTGAACAAGAAGGAGAGATCAAGACCTTCAAAGAACACTTAAGAATGCCACCCAACACCACTGAAGAACACACGAAGAATCAAGAAATCCTTCTCACTCTTGAAGAAGACAAGATGAACTACAACACTCTATTTTTCAACAGAAAAACCAAAGAAGGACATCGAAGCATTCCTGTTGAATCCAATGAGTCCAGAGTTACATTGATAATCACTAGTTCTTCCCTCTACTATCATCTATCTTCTCTACGTGATTTATTTATTAACTTTCGAGCAGTGTGGTGTACTCTGTATATCTTTACACACATTTTCTCCTGCACTAAACTGGAGGATATCAAAATCCTCACTCAAATTCTCTTAACCTTTGTTTACCCACGTTAACTGTGGAAGAGGTCCTTGTGTGACCTGGTCTTTGTTTTATTTCCCACAAAGAACAGTGGTAGAGGTCCCTGCGTGGCCTGGACAGTTTTGTAAAACAGTTGGTAACCCCGATCCAGGGTGTGGATCACATTTATATATATTTGAGAGGACTAAGTCTTGGCTGGAGACTAAACATCTTGTTATATATACTGTGCATCTTTTATTTAAGTTTAATGTATACAGAATATATCATATTTATTACGCTGCTATTACTTTGAAATACAACATTATTTTGAAGATACTTTGATAGTTAAATTAGAAAGTGTTTACACTTATTGTAAATCAATAGGTTAGCTTCAAAAGTTAGTTTAATCTTGTTGTTAAACTAACTGATAACTAATCAATCTTTGAGAAGCTAAGTGAACATTTACAATCTGTATAAATTCACTATAGTTTAACTTATTTTATAAATCGGGGGATTTTAACTAGACAATATTATAACAGAAATTTTAATTGGAACTCAATTCACCCCCCCTCTTGAGTGTCCACTCCGACCAACATTTGGTATCAGAGGGTTAGTTTTTTTTTGTTTAAAGATTTTTGAAATAATCTATTTTTCAACTGTGATTTTAGTTGTATCTTTTAAAATCTTAAACTTCTGTTAGTTCTAAATTTTTATCTCTTTAAATTATCTTTCTAAAATCTAGTAATGGACAATAGACTAAGGGGTGCTGCTACTAACAGGCCACCTTTCTTCAATGGTACTAACTATGCTCACTGGAAACTTAAAATGAAAATTCATTTAGAAAGCATAGATTTTGATATTTGGACTACCATAGAATCATAATATAAACTTCCCACTACTGCTAGATCCACTTGGGATGAACCTAAAAAGACTGCTTACAATAACAATTGTAAATCCATGAATTCCCTGTACTGTGCTTTAAGAGATTAAGAGTTTAATAGAATTTCTACTTGTAAAACTGCTTTTGAAATTTGGGATACCTTGGGTGTTTCTCATGAAGGAACAACCAATGTTAAAGAAATGAGATTAAATACTTATACTATTAAATATGATAATTTTGAAATGAAAACTGATGAACCTATTTCTGACATGTATCTCAGGTTTAATGAGATAGTCAATACAATGAATTCACTTGGAAAAGCTGTTCCAGTAAAGGAACAAATTATGAGAATCATGAGATGTTTGCCAGACCGATGGAGAGGCACATCTGTTTCAATCAGAGAGTCATCTGACATTGCTGCTCTACCTATCAAAGAACTCATTTGTAAGCTTATGATGTATGAGGAAGAACTCAAGGTGAATAAAGAGGAAGATGATGAACCTAAGAGAAAATCAGTGGCTTTCAAGACTACTGATTCAAATAGAAAGGACAAAGATAAATCTCAACTACCTACTGATAGTTCAACCAGTCAAAATTCAGACTCTGATAGTGATGCTGAAATAGCTCAGATAGCCAGAAGGTTTAAGAAATTTTATAGGAAGAAGAAATTATTCAAAAAATCAAATTACAAAGGAAAGTATGAAAATAAGGGACATTGGAAGAAAGATTGGAAATAGCGATATAAAAGTGATGAAGTTGTCTGTTATGAGTGCAAATGAAAAGGGCATATTAAAGCAGACTACCCAAAGCTCAAATTCAAGAAGAAATATGATTACAAGGACAGTAAGTACAAAAAGGATATGAAGGCTACTTGGAGAGCTTCTAAGGATAGATCTAGTGAATCTGAAGCTTCTGAGACTGAAACCAGAAATAAATCAAACATGTGATTTATAGAAATCACATATGAGGTAACCCTAGATACTCCTGCTTTAAATTCTTATTATTCTAAAGATAGTGCAGGATCTGATTCTGATTCTAAAAACATGACTAGTGAGGAATTGTTTGAATACTGTAATATGCTGAAAGAAAAATGCAATGAACTTAAGGATAAATACAAATCATTAAAAAAACAACATGCTCTCACTACTACTTGTATAACTGAACTTACAATTGAAAAAGAAAAAAATGATCAACTGTTAAAAGAAAACACTAAACTAAAAATGTCTAATGATAAAATCATAAAGGATTTATAGAAATTCACAAATGGAAAGGATACACTAACTCAAATGATAGGAAAGCAAGTTGCACCAAAATATACTACTGGAATAGGCTATAAACCTGGACAGAGACAGTTTACTAAGAATAGATTTATACCTAAATCTGGACAGAATGCTGCTAATCCTGGTTCTGGACATTTATATGCTTCAACTAGTTAAATTCATAGTTATGGATCTAATAAGTCTTATCTTTCAAATTTTGTTGATTCTACAAATTTCATGAGACCGATAAGATAAATTTGGGTACCAAAAGCTTTGATTTCTAACCTATCTAGACCGAAGAAGATCTGGGTACTAAAATCATTTCCTATATAATTCTGTTTTGTAGGAAACTTGCTTAAAGAGCTCCTGTAGAAAGACTTGGTATTTGGAAAGTGGATGTTCAAGACATATGTCAGGAGAATTTTCATGCTTCAAGATTTTAGTAAAAGTTGATGGAGGCTTTGTCACTTTTGGTGATAATTCTAAAGGGAAAATCATCGGCTTAGGCCAAATTGGTAACACTGACTCAGTATTAATTTCTAAAGTTTTATTTGTTGATGGACTTAAATATAATCTGTTAAGTATTTCTCAGTTATGTGATGATGATTTTAATGTTAAATTTAAATTTGATTCTTGCAATGTTTTTAATTCTAAAAATGCTTCAGTATTTTCTGCCCTGCGGAATGAAAATGTTTATGATGTTGATTTAAATTCTTTAACCATGAGAAATATTACTTGTTTAAATTCTTTTCATAAAGAGTCTTGGATTTGGCACAGAAGATTAGGACACTTCAATATACACTCACTTAGAAAACTTACTAGGAATAACTTAGTTAGAGACCTACCCAAACTTGAGTTTCCAAATGACAAAGTTTTTAATCCCTGTCAAAAGGGAAAGTGACACAAAATCTCTTTCAAACCAAAGAAAGAAGTTTCAACTTCTCAACCTATCGAGTTGGTTCACATGAATTTGTTTGGACCATCTAGAGTTTCTAGTTTAAATGGGAAGCACTATGTCTATGTCTTAGTAGATGACTTTTCTAGATATACTTGGGTATATTTTCTAGATCACAAAAGTGAAGCTTGTTCTTATATTGTTAAATACTCTAAATCTATAGAAAATCTTAGTAGACTTAAGATTAAAAATCTAAGAAGCGATCATGGCCGCGAGTTTGAGAATCATGAATTTGAATCCTATTGCTCACACAATGGATATAGTCACAATTTCTCTGCCCCTAGGACACCTCAACAAAATGGTGTGGTAGAAAGAAGGAATAAAACCCTGCACGAAATTTCCAGAACTATGCTTAATGAGTATGACCTAACTGTTTATTTTTGGCCTGAAGCTGTAAATACAGCTTGGTATATTATCAATAGAGTCTTAATCAGACCTGTTCTCAAGAGGACCCCTTATGAGTTGTGGAACCATAGTAAACCTAAGGTTAACTACTTCAAAGTCTTTGGCTGCAAAGTTTTTATTCTTAATACCAAATATAATCTTGACAAGTTTGCATCCAAGAGTGATGAAGGAATTTTCCTAGGTTATTCTATCTCTAGTATAGCCTATAGAGTTTTCAATAAGAGAAGCAAGTGTGTGGAAGAATCTATTCACATCAAATTTGATAAAACTGATCCACATGAGCCTAAAATCTCTCTTGAGAATCTTGAAGAAGATTTATCCGTTATGGAACTTAATGATAAATCAAATTAACCTAATATAAAGACAACTAGTTCTGGAAATTTTCTAGGGCCTGCTTCTGTTGATTCACAACCTGTTGATGAACCTGATATTTCTACTCCTACCTTTACTAGATCAACTAGAATTATAAAGAATCATCCTTTAGATGCTGTTGTAGGAAATCTTTATAGAGGGACACATACTAGAGCTTCACTTACAAATCAGGTTGAACATCAAGCCTTCTTGTCACAACTTTAACATAAAAACATTGATGATGCTATTAATGATGATTTTTGGGTAATTTCTTTGCAAGAAGAACCAATCAGTTTTAAAGAAATAAAGTTTGGAATCTTGTTGAAAGACCTAATGACACTTTCACAATAGACACAAAATGGGTGTTTAGAAATAAAGTAGATGAATCTGGAAACATAGTTAGAAATAAAGCTAGACTTGTTGCACAAGGATATAGTCAAGAAGAATGTATTGACTATGAGGAGACTTTTTCTCTAGTATCCAAATTAGAAGCAATTAGGATTTTACTTGCTTATGCTTCACATATAAATTTAAAACTATATCAAATGGATGTCAAGAGTGCATTCTTAAATGGATATATTGCTGAGGATGTTTTTGTCGAACAACCACCTGGATTTTCAAACCCTCATTTTCCAAATCATATATTCAAACTATCAAAAGCTTTATATGGTTTAAAGCAAGCTCCAAGAGCTTGGTATGATAGATTATTCACTTTTCTAACTTCTAAAGGTTTTACAAAAGGAATAGCTGATCCTAATCTGTTTATAAAATGAATTTCTAAAGATGTTTTAGAGGTACAAATTCATGTAGATGATATTATTTTTGGATCTTCAAAAACTACATTATGTACTGATTTTTCTAAAATGATGCAAAATTAATTTTAAGTGAGGTTAATGGGTGAACTTAAATTCTTTCTTGGTTTTCAAATCAATCAAAATGATGATGGAATTATTTTAACTCAAACTAAATATACTAGAGATCTTTTAAAACATTTTGGATTGGATAGAACAAAAAGTAGTGACACTCCCACGAGTACCACCTGTAAGATGGATCATGATGAAAATGGTAAATTTGTTTATCAAACCACTTATAGAGGTATGATTGGAAGTCTACTCTACCTGACTGTAAGTCATCCTGATATTATGTTTAGTGTGTGTATGTGTGCTCATTTTCATGGAAACCCTAAAGAGTCACATTTAAATGCTGTAAAGAGAATTTTCAAATACCTCAAGCATACTCCCAATTTAGGACTGTTCTATCCCAAATGACAATCATTTGAATTAGTTAGTTATTCTGATGCTGACTTTGCTGGATGTAAGCTAGATAGAAAAAGCACCTTTGGAACATGTCATGTTTTAGGCAAGTCACTAGTATCATGGTGTAGTAAGAAACAAAATTTTGTAGCATTATCAACTGCAGAAGCTGAATACGTAGCTGCTGGAAGTTGTTGTGCACAAATTTTGTGGATGAAACACACATTACTAGACTATGGATATCAATTTAGACATGTATCAATAAATTGTGACAACACAAGTGCTATTAATATTTCTAAGAATCCTGTTTATCATTCTAGGACAAAACATATTGATGTAAGACATCACTTTTTGAGGGATCATTATCAAAAAGGTGATATCACTTTGGAATTCATTAGTACTGAATATCAACTTGCTGATATATTCACTAAACCATTAAATTCTGAAAGATTAGACTACATCATACATGATCTTAGTATGATTAATCATAAATGAATATCTTACTTATTTTAATGTTTAATACTTTACTCTACTTTATTTTACAGTTTCATGAATACTAATTCTAAGTTACTGTTTTATGCTCACGGTCTGACAACTCACTGTCTCACCGTGACTATATAAAATGCTCACTGTCTCACTGTGATGACTAGTTTTCTGTCTCAGCGTGAGAATTATGTTTAATTTTATTTTAACCTGTATCGTGGTAATTTTTATTTCACCGCTATTTGATTTCCCGCGTTTGTGTTTTTATGACGTTTGATATTCCTAAATGATAAAATTTAAGGGTTTCATTCGATTCCTTACCCGAACTCTCTCCTGAACCTCCTCTTCCCTCTTGCCTGAACCATTAGTTAATGCCAAGGATGAAGCGTCCATCCTCACCCTCGTCTAAGAAGTGCCGCTCTAATAAGAAGAAGAAGATACTGAGGATAGCTCCCGAAGGAACTCTAAACCCGAACCTAGTAAGCTGTACAGTTGTACTTGAAAATGTGGTTTGCCCTAAATGGCTGATGTCGAGCATATATTTAGTTTTGAAAGTTTTAAGAGAACAAGGATGGCTTAAATGGTTCACTGGACAGAATAGACCGATTTACCCAAGGCTTGTATCTCAGTTCTATCAGTATGTGATGTTTTTTTTAAATTTGGAGAAAGATTTTTGGTAACCAGCTGGATCTATGGTCAGAAGTGCTCTTTCTCTTCAATGTTGTGGGCTGCATGCCAAGGAATTCCACATGAAGGAGTGTGTGAAGATTACCAGAGAGACCCTCCTCCAACATCCGACATCTTTGACCCGGAAACCGCTTTGGAAAACCTAACTGGAAATGGAACCAAGCGAAGGGCCATAACTGCTGAACTGGATGGGGAGACAAGACTTTTGTTCAAGTTTGTTCAGAATTTGGTTAGTTCAAGAAAAGAAGATTTTGCTGTGATGAAGTATCAGGATGTGTTCCTAATTCACCTTTTGAAGAATGGCCATAAGATCAGTCTATGTAAGTATGTTATCAACCATATCTGTGAGCTAATCAAAGTAACATCCAAATCCACCTCCCTATTTTATTCAAGGATGATTCCAGCCATGTTAGTTTCAAAAGGGATGGTTGGACCGAATGAAGAAAAATTAGAGGACCTTGATTTCTGCCTATCCTTTCCTATCATCAGAATGATGAAGATTATCTGGAATCCCTAGAAAAAGCAATGGGTTGTGGATAGTGATCAACTGTATAGAAAGTTTAATCCTATTGACTATCCAAGAAGGCCTAAGAACCTTGCTGATCCTGGTTTGGAACCAGACGAAGTGGCTGAGTATTCAGAAGAAGAAGAACAAGAATAAGTAACAACTGAAGTTCCACCTGGTGAAGAATCTGTAATACCTCCAATGGAAACAGTTCCTGTTGAAGAGGAAAGGGTTGTTGTCCCTGCTGTTATCCCTACTGAAATACCTCAAGGATAGGAAGTTATTGTTGAAAAGGAAAGGGCTAAGGACCCTTCAGTTGTTCTTCATGTGGAAGAAGCTCATCCCAATGCTACAAGGAAATTGGTTTTTCCTGGTTCAGAATAGAAAGAAACCTTTGAGGTAGATTTTGTTGAAGAGACTCTTTCTATTGAGAAAGAATCAAGTCTGGAAGCCTATCCAGTGGAACAATCGGTTCCTGAGATTTTTCCATCTGCTGAAGAAATAATGGAAATTTCCTTTCAGCTGGAAAGGAAAGAGTTTGCTGAAGAGATAAGGGATGATCCTGTGGATCTTGTCCATGTTCCATAACCTCAAGAATCTGAAAGGGAAGCACAATTTGAGGGGGAGGAAACTCAAAATCTTGATATTGTGGAAGCTAGATCTGGTGAAGCTTCTCAACCTTCTGTCACTTACTCTATGCACTCTCAGTATGAGTTCCCAAGCTTTTATGATGTGAATGAGTCACAGCAAGTGACTGCAAATGGAATGGATCTTTCTTCTCTATTTCAACAAAAGTCCTTAGCTCTTTCAGAACCAGAACCAGAGCCCCAACCTCAATCTGGATCAGAATCTGAGTCTGAAGATGACTCTGACCCTCAACCAGAATCTGAACCTTTACCTTTACTTGTTTCCTTACCGGATATTCACTCCTATGTAACCAATGATGATTTGAAAGTTTTTGGAAAGACTTTTCTAGTTGTATTTGAGAAAATTGTCTCCACTCAACCTCGCCCAGTGACTCAATTAAGTCAAGAAGATGCATCTATTGTCCTGGAAAAAATTATCTTGCATATTCAACCAAGGATGATCTGAGAAATTCAAGAAGTCAGAATAGAGAATAAGTTGCTGAGTGATGATGTTTCAAGTTTGAAACGTTTGGTAGCAAGTCTGAAGAATGAGTTATCTTTGAGATCAGAGCCTGCACCTATTTCTGCCCCTGCACCTACTGCTGTTTCTTCTGAGTCTTCTGATTCCCTCATTGCTAGGGAGATTGTGTCTCAAGTTCATCCTTACCTACTATCATTTGATGAAAAGAGTGGAAAAAGGCACACCAAGATACTGAAACGCATGAGAGATCTTGTGGAAACTGTGAATAAGCTTATAGATGAATACACTGGATGTCTGCAGAAAGTTCTGAAACAACTCAAAGTTCTAACTGAAGCTGTCAAGGCTTCACCTGCTTCTGGTCAGACCTCCACACCTTCTTTGGATGATTGTATGTTGAGATCCATAATTAAGGAAGAATTTCAGAATTCCTTAAGTGGCCTGAATCTATCTTCTTTGTCAGAAGTGATTAAGAATAGTGATAGAGCATTGGACTTGGTTGGGCTTCATTCTAAGATAGCCAATGATGCTCAATAAGAGATCTCCAAGAAAATAGATTTGTATCTTTCATGGATTTTCTCTAAAATTGATATGATAGATCACTTTATATATCTTGCGGAAAATCTAAGAATCCCTCTCGTGACTCAAGCTTTTAAAGCTCAAGTTCAGAAACATTCAGAGTTCACCAGATTGTTGGAAAGATTTCTGGAGAATAAGGATGATTTTGAAAAGGCTATGCAGCATGGTGGTGAAATCATTACTGATTTCATCAATCTTTTAAAGCCATATCTTCATGTGAAGAGTACTGCTATAGTTTCTCCAGCTGCTGCACCCCTTAGACCTAGACTACCTATCTTAGCCTCAACTGCCATGATAGTTAGATAAGACCTTTCTCAGATCCGGCCAGTCATTCTTGACCTACCTAAGCCTAGATCTTTTACTGCTCCTACTTTGGCTCTATCTGTTTTTGAAGGTCTACCCTTACCCTCATTTTCTAACACATCTATTCCTTCTTCTACATCAGCATCAGCTCCTACTACTGATAAAGGCAAGGCCAAAATGGATCCCTAGAGAGTCTAGCGACTCTTTTTCTTTTTTGATGGGATGCCATTTCTTGTTTACAGTTTGTACTTCTCCTGTACTTTGTATTCTAAACCCTTTGTTTAATGACAACTGCCGAGTTTCATTTCCTTCTCTATGCTTTTTGATAATCCCAAAAGGGGGAGAAAAGCTACAGGTATCAGTTCTATAATAGTATAAATGGGGGAGAAAAATTTCAAGTATCTGTTCTTTTATATTCTTCCTATATATGATTTGTGATCATCAAAAAGGGGGATATTGTTGGACTCCTCATGTGTTAATCATGTTTTAATGATCACAAATCTCATTACTGTTCATTAATCTTGATCTTTAGTACACATCTTTCTAATGCTCTTCAAACTCAACAATAGGTTCACATTGTGTTTTTATGATAAAAAAGCTTATGGATGTTAATTATTCTCTTTATTATTTATGAGTCCTATGCATGATCATAATTCTCTGATATATTATCTCTAATGACTAACCTTAACCCATATTCTGCATATAATTGTCTTAGTACTAATACAGATATTCGTCTAAGTATGGAGACACCGTGAAGGACTCACCGTGACCAGACACCGTGACAAGACACCGTGACCAGACACCGTGACCACTCACTGTGACCAGACACCGTGACCAGACACCTTGACCAGACACCGTGACCACTCACCGTGACCAGACACCGTGACCAGACACCGTGACCACTCACTGTGACCAGACACCATGACCACTCACCGTGACCCGACACTGTTATCAGACAGCGTGAAGAAGACACCGTTTCCATGATCACTGTGACACCGTTTCTTAAGCTTTTGTCAATTTTATTTTAAATTATGCTAACATCCATATTTTTTGTTTTTAATGCAATTAATGTTATTTAATGTTAGTTGTTGTCATGTAAGGAAACTGTATCTTGTACCTATGAAAAGGAAATCATTCCTACTGCCAGAACTTGTGGAATATAAGGAAGATTGAGATGCAGTACACAGGCAAGTGGTGAAATAGAGAAAAGTGTGAATATACAATGAGAAGAACTTACGTACACTCAAGTGCACTGTGCTGAACAAGAATGAGAGTGCAAGAAATTCACAAAACACTTACGAATGCCACCCAACACCACTGAAGAACACATGACGAATCAAGAAATCTTTCTCACTCCTAAAGAAGGCAAGCTGAACTACGACACTCTGTTTTTCAACAGAAAAACTAGATAAGGACTTCGAATCATTCTTGCTGAATGAAACGAGTCCAGAGATACATTGATAATCACTAGAGATTCTCTAGACTCTCATCTATCTTCTCTACGTGATTTATTTATTAACTTTCGTGAAGTGTGGTGTACTCTGTATATCTTTACACACACTGTCTCCTGCACTGAACTGGAGGATATAAAAATCCTCACTCAAATTCTCTTAACCTTTGTTTACCCATGTAAACTATGGAATAGTTCCTTGTGTGACCTGGTCTTTGTTTTGTTTCCTACAAAGAAAAGTGGTAGAGGTCCCTGCGTGGCCTGGACAGTTTTGTAAAACTGTTGGTAACCCCGATCCAGGGTGTGGATTACATTTATATATATTTGAGAGGTCTAAGTCTCGGCTTGAGACTGAACCTCTTGTTATATCTGCTATGCATCTTTTATTTAAGTTTAATGTATATGACATATATAATATTTATTCCGCTGCTATTACTTTGAAATACAACATTATTTTGAAGCTACTTTGATAGTTAAATTAGCAAGTGTTTACACTTATTGTAAATCAATAGGTTAGCTTCAAAAGTTAGTTTGATCTTGTGGGTAAACTAACTGAGACCTAATCAATATTTGAGAAGCTAGGTGAACATTTACAATCTGTATAAATTCACTACAGTTTAACTTATTTTATAAATCAGGGGATTTTAACTAGAAAATATTTTAACATAAATTTTAATTGGGACTCAATTCACTCCCCCCTCTTGAGTGTCCACTTCTACCAACACTAATGTTTTCCTTAAGACCCTTCCTTTTCCGTGTCCATGTTTTTAAAATTATTTTATAAATGTTTTAATATGGATATAAATTTTTTATAAAGTTCATTTTATGAATCATTTTAATTTCTTTTCAAAATTTTTAATAAAGGAATATTTTTTCAAGTTTTATACAGAACGTTTGAATGGACTATATTTGACCTCTACTCGACATCAACTACATCATATCCAATATATATCGTGAATATTACGTAGTTTCTAATGGTCTTGCAAACAAGGGAGTCAATCGAGACATTACCTGGCTTGATGAACTTCCTACTGACTTATGTAGTTTTCATAATAATGATTGTAATATGTTTTCATATTTTAGACTTTTGAAATTATTTTCCACTATATTTAGAGTTCCTTGGTTTTCTGACTAGACACCATCTTAAAAAATAAAAGGAATGTTATATTTTTAATATACATGGTGATAATTAATGTTTCCACTGCTATGACCATTATTTTATTTCTGCATTCCTTTTCAATCTTTTATTTTTCCATTAAAAACCATCTTCCTCATTTTGGATGTTTTGGTTTTGAATATGGGGTTTTAAATTAAAATTTTATTTTGATATTTGAAAGTTATAATCATATGAGGTTGAAATAGTTTTTAAAATGTTTTTGAAGAAAACATGTAAGCATAAAAATGTTTTATTAAGGTGGTAGTTTGTGAACATTATTTATGATGGGTGTACCTAGATAGTGTCAGTTTATCCCATTATATCTTAGATGATGGGTGTGCACAAATAGTGCTCCAATTATGGGGAAATAATTATTTTCTATAGAGAATTATACTGGATGTTGGTTTTATAGTTATTCTAATTTGTAATGGTTTTTTTATGGGTTGTGTAAGGGTTCTATGGGATGATATCCTAAGGTACCCACATGACTTTTCTATTCTTGCTAATGAGTTTTCATTGAAATCGTTTGTTTTACAAATGTAATATAAATGATATTTTTAAAGGATTAATAATTCCATTTCTGGGTAAAAATATATGTTTTTAAGAAAATATTTTTCATGGGTTTTCATGTTTTTCACTAGATTTAATGTATTTCTTATTTTAATGTTCATTATAAAGATTTTTTTTTCTCATCCAATGTTTTTAAATTGTTTTTTATAGGATTTATGGTGGTGTATGTGAAAGGAATAGTTCATGTTAAATGTTATAAATATTTTTCATGAAAATAAATCATGTTTTCTTTTAAATGTTTTATATGGTGGTAAAAATGAATTTTTATCAGAAGTGTCCAATTTGTTTTATGTGATTTTTCATGTATGACTTATGAACTAATTCTCTAAAACTATAAACCTAAAAATACCCACAAATGTAAGAGAATGAATTCTTGACATAAAAATCAAGATCATTAAAATTTTAAGGTCGTGTCCTTATAATTAGTATCATAGGATGGTTTAAATAACATTAGAAGTTAGGATAATTTTTATAGTATTCCATAGAAATATTTTACCTTATTTATAAGTCGAAATGATATAGAATTTGATGATTACCTTGTTGCTTCTGATGAACTATATTAGTTCAAAATTGTTTTCCACAGTGGAAATAGGGAAGCTATAGTGGTAAGGTACTGATTAAAAAACTGTTATTATAAATCATCATCCTAAGGTGGTTGGAATTGGAAAAGAATATATTGATGTAGTGATGGATTATTTGACAAAATATCTAAAAAGTTGTGGTATCCAAGATAGAGAGATACCTGATCTTCTATGAATGAATATGTCTATTTTGGAGCATTTCATAAGCCAACAACCCCCATTATTCAGTGGATTATCTGACCCTGTGGTAGCCAAAGGATGGATCAATGATCTAGAGAAGATATTTGAAGTCATTGGATATTCATATCCTCAAAAGTTAACTCTTGTTGTTTATTCTTTTGAAGGTGAAGTTGATCAATGGTGGTCTTTAGTTATGAATTCCTAAGAGAAAAATGAATTTATTCCTTGTAATGGTAAAAATTTAAGGATATATTTCGTGAGAAAAATTTACCTAAGGTTATTTGACTCTATATGGGGAAAATTATGTAATTGAGGTAAAAATATGAAGATTATATGGACATGTATGTAGTGAATTTTACAATATTGGAAAGTTATGTACCAAATTGTTTTCAGGATATTGATAGTAAAATTAATTGATATTTATATAGATAGAAACCAATTATATGTAGAAATTTGGTCACATGGATATTCAAAATATATGATGAACTTTTTTATTAGGCTGAAAAAGTTAATATAAAGTTTTATGATACCTATGTGCCTCATCATGATGAAAGTAAAAAAAAAGGCATTTATGATGGTATGTGATGAGGAAACATATAATAATGAAATTGAGAGGTAATAAAATGAAGTTCCCATAATTTGGTATGTTTGTTAAAAAGATCCATAGATAATTATTATTAAATTAGGGAAGTGTTACCGATGTGGAAATTTTGGTCCTATGGTGCATGACTGAAAGTAAAAGAATCCTAATGAATCAACCAGTGGGGAAACCACTAGCCATATAATGGTGAGGTGTTTTAATTACAAGGATTTGGGTCAATATTAAAATGTGTGCTCGAAGATAGTAAATCATGATAGAAATCATTATGATCAGAGGTAAAGGGGTGTTGAAAAATATTTTTCTACTACGACGACCGATGTTGGGACACTAAATGAAGAGGCAGAAGGTTTTCTAATTATGTATTCAAATTATTCCAATACATTGTTTCACTCTAGATTTTTACATTCTTTCATTTTGGATATATTGTAATTTATATTAGAAATGTCACCTTGTTAAATTTAGATACAACTTTTGCTAAAAAATATCGGTGGAAGTTTTTAAGCTACCAAAATTTATAGGAATCCTTATATTGTTACCCGTGGGATGGAATTTCCTAAAAATATTATTGAACCAACTATATTAGAGTTTGATATCAGTTTGGGTATGGATTTGCTTTCATTTTTTTTGTGTTAAGATATATTGTAAAACATATAAAGTGTTATTCAGTAATTTTAATACTTAGATAAGATACTAATAAGATGAGAAATTGATTATAGATGGTAGAGAAATTTACCTAACATATATTATTGGAAAGAATGATACTATTCAAATTAGTGATGTGCCGGTAGCTAGTCAATACATGTAAATTTTTCTATATGAGTTTCCTGGTGTTATTACCGATTGAAGGTAGAGTTTATTATTGACTTAGGTCTTGATGGTAACCCTATTTATAAAACACCTTATAGAATGGATCAAGTGGATATTTTAGAATTGAAAAATTAATAGAAATAATTATTTGATAATGGTTTTATTCAATATAGAACTTCTTCATAGTGTTCTCTTGTGTTGTTTCTTAAAAATAAATATGATTATGTTTGGATTTTCATTGTCTATATATCTTTTAATAACATCATTATTAAGAAAAATTATCATTTTTCTCATATCAGTGACTTGTTTGATCATCTCCAATGATCATTGTATTTTCTGATGGTGGACTTATGGTTCTAGTACCATCAGCTGACGAGGAAGGAGGATGACATTATGACGACTGTAGGATCCCAAAACACCATGAGAGGGGAGGGGTGAATTATGGTATTAAATTTTTCTATTAAAACATCATATCTTCTTCACACATTGGTAGGGACTTGTTAAACTTGTAGGAAGGAATCATACAGTAATTAAACATTCACATGCAGAGAGACAAAACAACAGTTTTACTTGGTTCACCACTAATGGAAAATCTATGGATCATATGCCAAAAGTGAGTCGGTCATTCCAAAATCCACTAATATTCACTAGTTTTGGAATAAAAAAGTTTAGAAAAAAATAACTTTATTATAAATCCACAACCTTTATAATAATTTAAGTATATCACACTACCTCCATTATATCATTTTCATGGAATCCCTATAAATCACTACTTTTGGTGAAGTCTTACTTAGTTTATCTACATGATGGTCACTTCTGTAGATTGAAGTCCATATCCCTAACAAGCACGAGACACATATTCCATTAATGTCTAGAGTATATGTACTTGAAATAACTACTTACATAAACCATTTTTTCCAAACTATTATCCATGATGCACCATTGTAAATCTCTCTCATGATGCCCACACCCTTTGCGAGGAAAACTACCTTTATGGAACAAACTGCATTCATGATTCCAACTATGTCATCATGGAGTACCCCATCATCGCAAAGCTCCTTTTTGACAGATACCTAAGCATTTTTCAAGACTAGAAAAGTATTTTGGTGATGATCAAGCACACTTTGAATACATTAATTGAGAATCAATTTTCCTTCACAAATTTAGAGTGATTCAGCCTTTTCTACAATTCTATTCATGTTAAATGAAGTGGGGGTAGCTGATTATTTATAGTCTTGGAAATTCATGATGCTACCAAGACATCATCATATTTTTTTGGAAGCTCTAAAAAACCTTTGCAATGATCCATCATTCACGAAGCTCCTGTGAAATTTCTCGTAATCTCAAATTACACTCTCAACTCATCATGCACTCATGTTGCTTTATATCTTTGAAAATCTCATCCTTCATGAAACCCTTTCATCACAAAATCCATTCCTTCATTAAATTTATGAATTTTAAATTACCAAAAACCTCATTTTTGATGCTACAATCTTCCTCTAGATTTTGAGCCAAACAATTTGATAAACATTGGGAAATAACACCACCTTCTACACTATAGTTTTCTTGTATTATAAGATCACATTCCATGAAAAATACCTAATCGACCCAGTATGGATTGATATCAAACACAAAGTATACACTATTTCCAGAAAAGTAAATATATGGTTTAAAAAATCTCCCAATTTTGGTTTTATTTTCAATCTATAGATAAATTCAATAAAGCACCAACCTCTATCAAATCCTGACATGTGAGAAACAACTCATTCAACACTCTAAGTGTATCAGAGAAAAAAATAGTGTATAAAACAAGTGGGGAAGTATGAATTGGGTGCTCAAATTTTGGAATGCATAAAGATTTCCAACATAAGATCCGATCATTTTACATCGTGTCATAAAAACAATGCATTCCATGAACCATTTCCTCATAACACGCAAATCTTGTCGCGTCATAGAATAATTTCATGGTTTTCCAAAAACCTATAACCATATCACTTTTAAAACATTGAAATTATCTATCCATTATCTCTATTTATAAATAAACCCAAAAAACCTGTATTTGTACTTGTAGAACTCATAAAAAACTCCACATGGATCGAATATCTCCCATAACATGCATCACTTCCTTCAATAAATTAAAATAGTTAACGAAAATGAGGAGAGGGGAACACTCGTAAACTACTCATCCACAAAGAGGTGGTTGAAAACCATGGTTCAACCAATGTTTCTCAAAGACATGTGCTACCAATTGATTAGTCTTAATGTCATACAATTGGACATCAATTCCCACATGATCCATTTTAATCACACCCTGTTAAACATTTTTTTTGATGATGTGATACCTGAACTCAATATGTTTTTCCTGAGAGTGCTGAATAGGATTATTCATAAGATAGATCACACTATAGTTGTAATCGTGAGTCACCAATGGTTGTTTCACCTCATCAACAATATCAATCATTTGTTGATTCATCCACAAAAGATAATTAAATCCCTTCATTGTAGAGATATACATTACTTCTACCGTGGTCAGAGAAGTGATTTCTTTTTTTCATTCTAAACTAGCATACACATTTGTTTCCAATGATGAAATCTCCACCATTTTTTGACTATCAATCTACCACATCTCCATCCCAGTCAACATCATAGAATTCTATTAATTTATTGTCTCTTTTTTTAGTGATGTATAAGCCAAAATTGAGAGTACATGGAATATCATTCATGAATCTTTTAACTGCAACCAAATGTTCTTCCTTTGGATTAATTTGAATGTGGGCTACTAGGAATGTTGCAAAGACAATATCTTGCAATTTTTCACACAAGTATAATAAGTATCCAATGAAACTCTTATATAGTGTAGGATCCACATATGTCATATCTTCATTCTTTACATTATTTGTCCCAATTGTAATCAATGTTTAAATTGGTGGAAATACACTTTCCAATGACATGATCTTCATGAAATTTCCCGAATGATTACACTTGATACAAATTGAAATAATGATTTTGGAATCTTCTTCATTTTCCTCCTGCTCCTAGAGAACTATTATCAGCATCTTCATAATTGTGGATCTCATCAAGAATGGATTTCAATAAATTATTGTATGGACAATACACCATAAATGATCTTCAAATTTACACTATCCACATTGGACATCATTCACAACATCACCAAGGATAATATTCTAGAACACTTTTTCTCAATGATACAAAAAATAAGATCAAGGCCAGATGGTAAATAATTTGTCCTATTTTTCCAGAATATATCATTTTTAGCTTCACCAAAAATCATCCTCTATCATGTTTTTATTTGAATAACAAATTGGGGATTCATTCTATGATGGTGACTTATTCATCATTGTTATAAAAAAATAGATATCCTTATAGCTTCTCACATTCCCCCATTGAGATCATGCTTCACCTTTCCTCTAAATCCATATATTTCATATTCTGAAAACATAAATATGGTTAAGTGTGATCCTTTACAAAATTCCATGTTTGCACAATTCACACTAAAAATAACACAAAACCGAAATACATAACAGTGTTCCAAAGTAAAATAGAATTTATATTCAAAAACAACGTAACAGATTTTCAACCACAACAATTCCATCATCCATTTTGAATGATCAAAATTTAAAAACATGTCAAACCATGCATTGTGAACCTCACTATGAATCATCGATTCTAAGAACACATAATCACTAACAAGTGGGGCCACAATAAGTCCACATTTTCAGTGCCATTATCACTCCACTAACATCACCATACCGTCATCATCGTCAACATCACTGTTTTCCTCCACTCAAAGCATCGTAGAATCAATCATCATCCATAGATCTAAAAAAACCAAGCACCGATAGAATCCATCGACCTTACTGAGGAGCACCACCAAAGGAAAATTTAGAGGATGATGAACTAGAGAAAACCGAATTTAGAAAATCCTAAAAAATTAAAAATTAAAAACATTCTCCGAACATGGTTGATGTTTCAAGGATGAAAACCAAACTAGAACATCATAAGAAGATGATGACAAGTAAAAACCATCTAAGGATCCACCATAATCCGATCTAAAACATCACTAAGTGAAACATCATACAATGTCTAACTGGACCACTGTGATTGAAGGACCACCAAAAATATGCTAAGAACAAAGGTATGTGGACCCCAAAAATGGAAGAGAACCAATATGAGATACAACTTCCAATACCAAGCAACGAAGAAAAACCACTGAGACACACCCTTTTTGTCGAACGCTACCACCAACACTATCCCAAAAACCACCACAAACACCTTCATACCAAAACAAAATGGATTCAGGTACACCAAAAAGGGAAGAAAGAGTAGATATGGGTATTCGAGTCAATGTGAAAGCCAACAGATCCCAAACCATGAGAGCACCTTCAGGTAAATAAAATGTGGGTATTGTGGCTATGGTTCTCGAGATAAGTGTTTGTTAGTGACATTCAGGGATCAAAAATCGATAATGAACAACTGAGAATCACAAAATAGCTACAAAAAGGAGAACTAAAATTGAGGGGAGGAAAGAAGTCTGAAAATTGAAATAATTCCAATGAATGGGAAGAGAAAAAAATAGATCCACCCACCGCGAGGATTTAGGTAAGGGGAAATAGTGAGAAAACCCACTACATGTGGGGAAGAAAGTGGGAAATGGGAGGAGAAACTCTAGAGTTTGAGTGAGAGCTCCTCCAAGATGGAATGGTGCCATTCCCTTGAGATCATGATTCAACATTCAATTTCCTAAATTATAAACATAAATACAATTACAAAAGATTAAGGAAATAAGGTGGCTACGACATGCTTCATCAATATGAATAGTATGATTGAGATGGTCTTCTCATCCTTGTTGCTCAATTTTCTCTAGTCATCATGCTTTCAAATTTGATCATCTATTCTGATTTATGTTGCATTGGCATGGGTCTCTTCACATTATTTTCTAATATGGGTAGAGATATTTTCTTCTTAACAACAGTCATGGATGATACATTCTTACACCTCTTATGGATTACATCTTATTCTAGTTGTAAGGTTAAACAAAATTTTTCCACATGACCATATTTATTGAATCACTCACACTAAACTTATTTAGTATAAGAGTTTAATTTTTTAGAAAACTCTCATGTAACTCATCTTTATCATGTGAAATATTTTATTTTCCTTTTTCATTAGCCCTTGCCCATGCATCTTCATGATTCCTAACTCTTTCCAAATATTTTGACCAAATGACTAACATGTCATTAGAAACTATTGTATAATGTTTATATCTTCCACATGGGTTTTTCTCATTTCCATCCCTCTTAGTAGTTATTTTGGATGCACTACCCAACAACTTATTGGATTTATAATCCTTGGTCTTCTCAATTTCATTACTTAAGATCATATGGGGAGAATTTGTGTTCATGATATTCTTATGATTTCATTCCAGGGTAGATTCTTCATACATAGCCATATTTTGTGGTATTATTTTCTTATAACATTTTTATCCACATTGAGATAAGCATGTACCAACTTTGTGACCACTTCCATTTCATACATCAATGATATTATCATGATTACCAAATCTATTTATAGTACACATATTCTTCTAGACCTATGGTTGTTTCATATTCTTCTCTATCTTATTCCACTCTCAAAATAGTCTTTCTTTGAGCTTTTCAATTTATAATATTGTACAAAAAATCTAATGCACAATTCCTAAATCTGTTGTAGCATTAACATTGACAAAAATACCTTGATCTCTTTATATTATCTGTACAAATTTGTTGGATCTTATTTATGACTTATTGTGCTCTTTTTGGGAAACCAGGTTCAATACTTTTTTTTATATCCATCCTTGTCATTGTGGTGGGTTTATTATCACCTTTATTAATCCATATATGTTCATTTGTTGTATTACAACCTGCACTCTTCATGATAATATGGTTAGAAGTATTAATACATGTTGGGATGGATGGTACTTTTTTCTTCTCAGTTGCTTAAGAAAAATCATCAAAATATGTCATGATCTTCTTATCAAATTATGGATGTATTTTATCTTTATAATCGTCAAGTGAAAATTCAGTAGCTACAAAAACTATTTCCATCTTTTGTAAAGTCTCCATATATCTCTTCTCAAAACTAGGAAATTGGGCTTCAAAATATAGTCATTTCATATTGAAGACGATTATATGATCATCAATCATAATAATATTTTTTTCAAAATCCTTATTCATTATAACAATTTAGTATTTATGGATATTACCTTTATAATAAATCAAAGAGTCAAGTTCCTTGAAGTTCTTATATATTTCATCTAATTGAAAAACATTGAATTCAGTTCTATTTTTCAATAACACCTCAAGAGCATGGATCTTTTCTACAAGAGTCATTATGAATCCATATTTCTATTTAACTTATTTGAGGTATTTTGAGAAACTTATTTCATATTACCTATTCATAGCTTCAGAGGTTCCAACATTCCTGGAGATCATTAAACGTTAAATAATTTTTCCTTGTAGGTCCTTTTCGAAAGCATCATCTTCTCCTTCTGTTGGTTTTTCTCTACATGTATATATTAAAAGACTTCACAAAAAAGGGAGACTCTTTCTTCATAAATATATTGGGGGATTTTTTTTAATATATCAAAAAAAAAATATTTTCAGATTGTATATTGATCATCATCGCCACTTTCACTAGGACCCTTATTTTGATGAAAAATTAAATGGATATAATACATACCACCTGATCACTTGAATATTTTGATTTACATGAGGTAGGAAGATTGTTATTATATTTAGTAATGTCTGATCCACCTGATCTTTACATTCTAAGAATGATATATTTTCATTTTCAGAAAGGCATAGAGAGACACATACATCCACTTATTTATATAAGAGGAACTTATTCAACATTCTCTTCCCTTTATTTTTTCATTTGATCATGGTGTTTGTGGATATTGAAACTTGCACATAGATAATTGATTCTTTATCAAAACTGTACTTCATTTTCAACTCAAGAATGAATATAAATTCATCAAATGATAATATATTTACAATAGATAATCTGGAATAGGTAAACCTCACTTTGATACCACTTTTAGGACCCTAAACCACCCTAATAGGGGAGGGATGAATTAGGCTGTCCAATTTTTTATTTTAAAAAACGGATCTTTTTCCCATTTTGGTAGGAACTCATTTAACCTATTTGAAGGATTTGTATTGTAATTAAATATTCACATGAAAAGAGACAACACAGTAGTTTTACTTGGTTCATCACTAGGGGTTTCTCTAAGGAGAATTTGACGATAGTGTTTCAGTCATACCGAAATACACAAATCTTTACTAGTTATGGAATATAGATGTTCAAATAAAGTCACTCTATTCATGGCCTAATGAATTCACATGAATTTAAGGATACCAAACTGCCTCCTTCAGGAAACTTATGTCGACTCCCCCTAGATCACTACTTTGGGTGAAGTTTTAATCATTTTATCGATTTGAAGGTAACTATAGTAGATTGGAATTTAAGTATTCATATCTGACTAGAACAAGACGCTGATTTCATCGAAGTCCAAAGTCAATGCACTTAAAAGAATTATTTTTATAATCTAGATGTCCAAAACTAAATTCCACTAATCACTTTTCCAAATCTCTCTCATGATACTCACACCCTTCATTATGTAAAATACCTTCATGGAACAAACATCCTTCACAAAGCTCAATGGGTCATGGAGAAATAACCCATCATCATGACAATCTTTTTTAGATATTCCTAAGAAATATTCAATACAAGAGAAGTCTTTATTCAATGCTCAATCTTAATTTTAAAACATGATTTTCAAAGATCTTGGACATCGTGAATTTAGAGAGATTCATACTTTTCTCTTATTCCTTTCATTTAAGATGATAGAGATGGTAAATTCATATTTATAGGCTCGTTCATTTGTGATTCTACCATTCTATTGGTATATTTTTCAAAAATCTCCAAAACACCTTCTCAATGATCTGTCATTTGTGATGTTCTAATGAAATTTATCTAAATCAAGAAGAACACTATTTACTCATCATGCACACACGAAGCTTTATATCTTTACAAAACTCAACCTTTGTGAAACCTAGTAATCAAAAACTTAAATAATTTACCATATTTATAAATATTTCATTCCATAAAACAACCTTTTTTTGATGCTAGCCTCTTCCTCCATTTTTTGGGCTGAAAAATTTAGTAAATTCTAGGAAATGAATCCACCTTAAAAAATGTAGTTAACCTGTACCGTAAGATCACATTCCCTGAAACAACCTAATAAACCTATTGTGGATTGATAAAAAACAGAAAATAGAATTTATTTTTATCAAAAAATATCCTTGGTCTTAAAAACTAAATTTATGACTATATAGAGGTACTATGAGTTTGTAGTTATTCCTTTTGGGTTTTCCAATGCACATAATGTATTAAGGCACATTATGAATTTGGGTTTTAATGTTTTCATGGCCAATTTTCTGGTTGTTTTTATTGGTGACAATTTTTATTTTCTAAAATTGATAATTAATATGAAATACACCTAAGGATTGTTTTGAAAACCTTAAAATAAATGAAAATTTACAACAAATTTAGTAAGTCTGAATTTTGCATGAATTCTTTTCCATGGAAATATTGTTTCTAAATATGGAAGAAATATTAAAGAATCTAAAATAAACGTTTTTGATGAATGAACAAGATAGTCAAATATCATAGAGATTCTTAGTTTTCTTGGATTAGCTGGTTGTTACTAACGGATTACTGAATTTTTTTCTGGGATTTCTATCCCACTAACTATGTTAAATATAAAAATATTTCTATTCATCCATATAAAATAATGTGATGATTATTTTTAGGAACTAAACTGGATGATTGTTAAATGCTTTAGTTTTGGCCATTTCATCCATAAATGCAGAATTTTTCATCTATAGTTGAGCATCTTTAAAAGGACTTTGACGCATCCAAATACATAATAACAAATAAATTGCTTATGTTTCACATCATTTAAACCATCACGAGTTAAATTACCCTAGACTTGATCTGGAATTAAATTCTGTGGTTTTTTTACTTTAAAAATTTGGATGCATCATCTATATGGATTAAAGTGTGAAATATATACTAATACAAAAAATTTGAAGTATATATTCACTCAAATATAATTTAACATGAGATGGAGAAGATTGATATAAATGATCAAGTGTTATGATTGTATGTTTCCTTATCATCTTGTAAAATCAAAAAATGTGGATGATGTTTTGATTCAATAAAATAATTCTATATGGACAATGTAATATTTTTAATTTGACCCTTTGGATAATGATTTATAAATTTTATCCAAGAAGGTGTGGATACAGGGAAATCCTCTGTTTTTTCCATGTTTTAGTGTAGTTAAATTTGTTCTAAAATCTTATGTAAATCATAATGAGGATTAATATATGCAGGTTAATATAGAATATGTTAATAAGGGTAAGTTTCTAGATTTTATTATTCATGAATAATGTGTTTTATGATTTTAAAATTGATTATGTGTGTCTTGTTGTTCTTAGTTGAAGAAATATTTATTGAGTGAATATCATAGTTCTCTATTTTATGTTAATTTGGGAATCACTAAAATGTAAAGATACCATTGAGAGTATTACAAGTGGGATGGAATGAAATAATGTATTGATAACTTCATCATGAAGGGTTTGACTTGTTAGCAGGTTAAAAAAGAATGACAGTAACTGAAGGTAATGCGTTATCATTTTCTAGTTCCACAATAGAATTGGTAAAATATATCAATGGATTTTGTTGTTGGATTTCAAAATACTTGTTGAGTTAATAATGTGACTTGGGTTATTGTTGATCAATTATCTAAATCTGCACATTTACTTCCAATTTCAGATATAATTTATTTAGATCATATTTGTCAACTATATCTAAAATAGATAACATGTTCACACAGAGTTCCTATCTCCATTGTATCTAACCATGATATTAGGTTCACATCTAATTTTTTTAAAGGAAAATAAAAGTAATTATTTGATAAATTAAATTTTAGTAACACTTTTCACACTAAATCAGATGGGTAGTTTGAGTTAAAAATTCAAACCATGGAAGATATGCTTCGTTCTTTCTTAATTGATTACCGTGGAATTTGGGATCAAAATATTTATATGGTAGGGTTTTCTTATAATAATTTTTTTTATTTTATTATACAGTTGAAACCATTTGAGGAATTATATAGGAAGATGTGTCGGGTGCTAGCGTTTTGGGATGATATAGGAGAAATGAAGTTAATGTGACCAGTGTTGGTAGAGGAAATGGAAGAGAATGTGAAATTTATTCAGTGACATAAGATGATGGCCCAGAGTAGGAAAAAAATTTATGGGGATAACCATATGAAAGATCATTATTTCATTGAATGTGATATTGTCTTTATCAAAGTATCTCTCTGAAATAGTGTTATAATTTTTTTTAAAAATGGAATGTTAAGTCTATGGTTCATTGGAACTTATGAAATCCTATAGAATGTTGGATCATTTTCCTACCGAGTTCCTTTTCCTCTGAGTTTATTTTATGTACACAATGTATTTCATGTTACATTGTCATGAAAATATGTGTTGGATTCATCTATTGTTTTGAGACCTGAAGATATTAAATTGTAAGAGATTATTTCATTCTAGGAATAGTGATTTTGGATTCTTGATGTAGAGATAAAGTGTTACAAAATAATATGATTCACCATGTTATGATTTTATAGAAAACTGTATGGTTGGCAAGGTAACATTAGAATCTGAAAATGATATGAGGAAAAGATATGACTGCCTGGTTAATAAGTGAATAATATTGTGAGGAAAAAATTTAAAAATGGGGTGAGAATGTAACAAAATAAGTAATGATATAATAAAACACTTTCATGATTTTATTCATTATAAAAATATTAAGTATTTTATAAATAAAAAAGAACATATTTTTAACTAAACTATTTTCTTATAAGTTTTCATTTAAATGTTTAATTTAAATATTTTATAATTTAAATTATAAAAAAGTAATTTTAATTTTAAAATTATGATATGAAACTTTAATTTGGGTGAAATATTTCGATTTTAAAAAAAATTATTGGTTTTTTAGTGAATAGTAAAAAATATAGATTTTTGTAAAAAAAATTACATTTTAATAAATTAGGTAATTTAAAATCCCCAATTTGTTTTCCACATTATTTAAAGAAAAATAAATATTAGTTACTTTTATTTAATCAACATAATTAATTTTTAATTGAATTTATATTGTAACTTAGTAAATGTTTGTTTTTGTTTTTAAAAGTGGTATTTCCCAAAAAACTGTTTTAAAATGAAAAATGGTAATATTTTTTAATTAATTAAAACAATCACTAATTAGGATTGTTTTAAATGAAACTTTTAGATTATATATAAATAAATATTAATATATATCCATATAATTATTATTATTAGTCATGGGTTTAATACAAAAACATCTTTTTTCTAGAGAAACACACTTCTTGAAAACCCGGTTTTCTATCGCGCCTGCAGGTTTTGTTTTAAAATAAACTTTTTCACTTATTAAAATTGAATTTATTAAAATAGATTCCATATTATTAGTCAACATAATTTATATTTTATGATATATTAAACATAATTTTTTACCATAATGAATTGTAAAAATAATAGAAACTAATTACCACGGTTGAGGTAAAAAATTTGGTTTACGGAGAGAAGGGTAAAATTAAAAGATAATGGTTATATTGTCTAAAAACATGTCTAAAATATATTTTATGTTCATATTTAGAAATTAACATGTTTAATCCTCTTTAATAATCTATTTTTTACCCTTTTGTCATGAGAAAAATGTGGGTACTAGTTTTTTTTCCAAAATTACAAGTGTTCCGCTTTCCTCACTTATAAAAGGACACCCCCTCTCCTTTTATCTTCACACCTTCAAATACATTTGTTTAATAAAATACCAGAAAAATTAAATGACCTAATTACCTCATCTAATCCTATAATACTTATTTAGGTAATAAATATAACCAAATAATCATTTGGATGCAAACCAAAATTAGTTACCCAAAGAAGAGGTAATGTCCTTTAATGAACATTTTTATTTTGTTTCTTCCACCACCACATTAATTTATTATGAAACATCATTATATAATAAACTCAGTATCTAAAATATACTAATAAATTTTAATTTTATTACCCAAATCTTTCTCCACTTCCATCAAATGGGTTTCGATATCATCATTCTTGTGTATGGCGGACTATCGACTTGCGAACCGATGCCATTCGTTTTTCCATTAAAAACTATCAAAATAGGGTAAAATGATTGATATAAAGTATATATTTTATATTTATCACATTATTATACCCCATAATTCATTATATCATATATACCGTATTTTTTACTTTCTACTTTTTATGGTATACGATAACTTCACTCGTGTGTACGACAGATAACTGCCTCACGAAGCGATGTGATTCATTTTTCAGTATCACTTTACATGGAAGGTAATAAGAGTAATGATAATAAATATAGCTGATATAAATGGTATAATTGTGATAATTATATGATATTTATAATTAATTCAATAAAATATACAGTATTATTTCTTACCATTTCACTCACTGAAAAATTATAATGTCATTCATGATCTTGTGGAATACAGCCTTCATGAAGCGATGTGACTCTCTTTTCATCAACACACCACATGGATGATATATATAATTACATTTAATGAAATAATAATTCAAATATTATATTTTTATCATTATATAAATATAAAATATTACGTACATCTGTTCTATAATTATTGTTGAAAAATGGAAACGTCACTCATGCTTATGTACGCCCTACCATCTTCATGATTCTAAAATACTTCATTTCTGAAAAACATATTTCATGATTGGTAATAAAATTATAATTTAGGTATAAATATTTTAATTATTTCATGATTATAGTTTTGGATAAGTTTAAATAATTTCCAATTTGACCATATTTAACCATCCAAAGTCATTTTTGGCACATAAGACGAATATGGTCAAAACATCCGACGTAAATTTAATTGATTAAAAAATCATATGAAACCTTGTAATGAGTTAAATAAATAGGTAATAAACATAAATAAATTATAATAAGAAATTAAATAATTAACATAAATTTATTACTCAGGAATATAAATAAATTACAAGACTAGTTGGACTCAAGGTAAGGGACTTCATCTCAAGTTCTTTTCCTTATGAAATATTTTGATACTATGAACCTATATAATTTTTCAATGTGTATATACATATCATTTCAAATTTTATATCATTAATTTCTTTTTTATAATGTTATTTAATATATTTTTTCTTTAAATGGGATTATGATTCAAATATTTTCTAGGTGATAAGGGACTCTTCTTTAAAAGAAATCATTTTTATGTTTTCTTTCTAACGCTTCCTTTTTCATGTCCTTGATATTAAATTATTTTATGAATTATTATATACGGGAATCAAATATTTATTATTTAAATTTATTTATATTTTACATTATTTTCAATGTTTTTAAAACTAAATAATTTTCTGTGTTTTATACGGAACATTTTTGACAAAGAAAAATTAATGTTCTATTTTTAATGTACACAACAACAATAAATTTTTACGCGACCATAACTGTTACATGATTTATTAATTACATTGAAAGATTTCATGTTTTCTTCAATGGAAATACCTCTTTCCATTTTTGGGTATTTTGGTATCAAAACATTGGTTTTAAATGAAAATGAAATTTTGATATCCGAAAGTGATTTTCATACGAGTTTAAAATATTTTTTAAAAAATTTATAATGAAAAAAAGAAAAAATAAATTTTTTATTCATGTTTTTTTCATGGGAATTATATATAATGGGTGTTCCCAAATAGCATTGGGTGAGACCTATATATCATATATGATGGGTGAATCCAAACAGTGCTCCTATTTATTGGGTAATGATTATGATCTCTAAGTAATTATATTCGACGCTGGTCATATGGTTATACCATTTTTTAAGGGTTTTGTAAAGGTTCTATAAGGGTTCTATGAGATAATGTCCCAAGTTACCTACATGAATTTTCTATGTTTACTAATGAGTTTTAATTGGAATAATTTATTTTCAAAAGATAATATAAATGATTATTTAAGGAATGATAATTAAATTTATGGATAAAAAATTATGTTCTTAATAAATGTTTTCTTATAGAATTTTACGATTTTAATTAGACTATTAGTTTTTTCCTTTTTTATGTCCCTTAATGATATTTTTTTAATATACCACGTTTTTAAAATGTTTTCCAGAGGATTAATGATGTGTAAAGGAAATGTAGAGGTCAAATTAAATGTCATAATATTTTTTCAAGAAATTAAATCACGTTTTATTTTAAATGTTTTACATTGTGGAAAAAATGGACACCATTTAAAATTTTACACTTTTAATTAAATGGTTTTTTATTTATGTTTTATGACCAAATTATCTAGATATATAAAACGTAAAAGTTCCTCAAATTTAAGATAATGTATTCATGAATTAAAACTACAAATTATATAATGAGTAAGGTCTGGTTCTTATTGTTGGTATAAGAGTATGGTTTATATATATTTTGTGGTTAAGATAAATTTAATATAATTACCTTGAAGGAATTTACCTTACAACTAAGTTAAAATGATATATCATTTTTATATTATAATTTTTCTTCATATAATCTATATCTGTTAAGAATTAATTTCTATATAGGGAATATGGAAGTTGTAGTTAGAAGGAACCAATAGGAAAATTTTATTCCAATTCAGCTTCATGAAGTGGTTATAAATAGAAAAAAATAGTTTGTTGTCATGATGCATCCATTGACACAAGTTATAAATGGAGATGGTACCCATGATAGAGAGTAACCCAATCTACCATTATTGAATATGTCTAATGTGGAGCATTTCATGCAACACCATCCCCCATCATTCATAGGATCATCTAGACCTGTGGTAGAAACAATATGGATCAATTATTTGTAAAATATATTTGTAGTCATGTGTTGTTTGAAATACTAAAATGTAGAACTTACAATTTATCATTTTTAAGGTTATGTTGATCGATGATGTCCTTTAGTTAATAATACCCAAGAAAATAATGGTCTTGATTTCATGAAATTGTATACATTTAAATATATTTTTATTGAGAAATATTTCCATATAATTTTTTAATCTTCATATGTAAAAACAATTCCTAAAAATTTAGGTAAAATGATGAATATTATGTGGAAAATATGAATCTAATTTTATAAGTCTTCTAGATAATTATTATATTTTACTAGAACATTAATAGTAAAATTTACATAATAAAATTTGTATTAAAAATCAAATATATGAAGATATTTGTCTACACAAGAATTTAAAATCTAAGAGAATTTTTTTGTGGTGCTAAAAATGCTGAGATGGAGTTTCTTCACCCTTATGTTCCTCGTGATGAAGAAATTAAAAAGTAGTTCAGATAAAGGGCGATGAGGAAACATACAACAATGATATATGGAGATATGAAAATGAAGTTCCCATCTTGTGGTAAGTGTGGTAAAGATCACCCTAGAGAAAGTCTTATGGAATTAGGGAAGTATTACTAATATAGAATGATTATCCATATATCCCATTATTTTAAGAAAAATAATATTAAACCATAAAATAACAGTGTAAGTGATGGCCATCCAATGGTGATGTGTTTAATTGCATTGAATTGGGTCATTATTCTAATGTACTCTTGAAGCCAGTCACACATGATAGAAATCATCATGATTAGAGGGAAAAGAGTGTGGAAAAATCATTCTATACTACAAAGGTTGTTGTTAGGCCATCATATGAAGTGGTGAAATGTATGTTACTTCAGTATTCAAATAATTCCAATACTTCATTTGACTTCTAATCTTCACATTATTCTATTTCTTGGAAATTTTCAAGTAAATTTGGAATATCATCTCGTGAAAGTAAGATAAAACTTTTGTTGAAAACTCTGTGTTGAATCATTAAATAGAAAGAAGATTTTTATAATTTATTTTGTTGTTATCAATGGGAAGTTATTCCTAATAAATCTTTTTGAACTAACCATAGTAGAGTTGTAAATCATCATCATCATGTAGGCTTTTATTAGGAAAAGCAATAAAAATAGAAAAAAACATCCACAACAGCCTAGAGAAAGATCACACCATCCTGAGAAATGTATTAGATATTTTAGTGAATGTTACCTTACTCATATTGTTTAAAAGAAATAAACTATACATTTTAGCTATGTTCAAATAGTGAATGAATGGATAGATGTTTTCCGAGATGATATGTTTCTTTTTATTTCAGATTGGGAGTTTGATTTTACAATTGAATTAGTTCTTGATGGTAATCCAATTTCTGAAACACATTATTGAATGGATCAAGTGGAAGATTTATAATTTAAAAATATATTTTTGGAATTGTTAGATAATGTTTTCATTTGACCTATCAGTTCACCATATGGTGCTTCTATTTTATTTGTTAAAATGAAATATGGTTCAAGGAGACTTTTCATTGAAAATAGAAAATTGAAGAACACCACTATTATGAATATGTATCATATGCCTTATATCGATGACTTGTTTGATCAGCTCAAGGGGGCATAGTATTTTTTGAACGTTGACAAGAGGTTCAGATACAGTCTACTAAAGGTGAAGGAGGATGACATTCCTAAAACTACATTCTAGCATATATATGGTAACTATGAGTTTGTAGTTATTCCTTCTAGGTTTTCTAATGCACCTACTATATTTAAGGTCATTAATAATAATGTTTTTTATGAATTCTTTTACAAGTTTATGGTTTTTTTTTTGCTAAAATTATGTGTATATTCTAAAGGCAAGGGGGAATATTAAATATGCATGGGGATTTTATTGAAAACAATAAAATTAAAAAATATATATATGGTATGTTTAGTAATTGTAAATTTTTGTTGTGAAAAATAATTTTCCTCGAACATATTTCTTCAAAATATTGAATAACAACTGACCCTGCTAAATCACAAGTTATCGAAAAATGAAAAAAACATACAAGTATCACAGAGATTCCAAATTTTCATAGAATAGTGGGTTACTATTGATGGTTAGTTTAACAATATTTTCAATTTTCCATCCCAATTATTATGTTAACATTAAAAGGAGGTAAATTAATCGAAATAAAACAATCCAATTATTGTTTTTAGGCACTAAAAATAATATCGATTAATTCGATAGTTTTAGGGATTCCATAAAAAATAGAAAATGTATCATTTAAACATTTTCTTCTTTGAAAGGACTTGGTTGTGTCCAAATAAAGAAATATTGGGTAATTACTTATGGTTCACATTTGTTGAAACCAAATGAGTATACTTTCGATACACATGATCATTATTTATCTTATGTGGATTTTTACATTAAGAATTTATAGGCCTTATGATTATGAATTAATGTATGAAATATATACTAAAAAAAATTAAATATTTATTCACTCATAAATAATTAAACATGAGATATGAAATAATGCTAGAATTGATAAAGGATTATGATTTCAAATTTCATTACCATCCTAGAAAATAATACAAAGTAGTCGATGATTTGAGTGAAAAAGTAATACTACATTAACCATGTTACGATTGGAACGTAGACCCTTGGTTAATTATTGGTAAATTTTGGAAAAACATTTGTGAATGTAGGGACATCCTCTATTTTGTTTTAGATTTCAGTGTAGTTGAGATTTTCAGAAAGAAGTAGGAAAGCTCAAAAGGAGGATCAATAATTATAGGAAAAGGTATAGTCCATTAATAAGGTTACGTTTACTGATTTTAGTATTGTTAAATAAGGTATTTTATTATTTGGAAAATGATAATGTGTGCCTTGTGATTACTAGTTGAATAATGAATTGTTGAGTGAATCTCAAACGTCACTATTATTCATTCATATGAGTATCTCTAAGATCTATAGATATCTTTAATATTATTACTAGTTTCAAGTAATGAATAGAGAAATTGTTGACATCACCATTAAGTGTTTAGTTTTCATCATTTTAAAGGATAAAGATGGTAACCGAAGGGAATGATTCAACCTTTTCCAACATTAGATTGGAAATGGGAAAATATATCAACGGATTATATTGTAGTATTTCAAAATATTAATTGTGTAATAAATGAAATTTGGGTTATTAATGATTAAATAACAAAATTTTCACTTTTCCTTCCCATTCGGGATATAATATATTTAGATCATATTTTTTCATTGCATTTAATGGTTACAGTCAGGTTACTTGGAGTTCCTCTCTCCATTGTATTCAAAAATGATCTACGGTTCATATCTAATTTTTGGAACCGACTATAGATGTTCTTGGGTATTGAATAAAATTTTAATATAAATTTTCATCCTTTATATGATAGACAGTCAGAGCTAAAAAATCATTCCATGGATGATATGCTTATTTTATATTCAGTGGATTACCAAGGAAGTTGGGATCAATATTATTCTTTTCTTGTCTTTTCATATAACAATATTTTTCATTCTTGTATATAGATGGAACCATTTGGGGAATTATAGGGAAATCTGTGTCAGATTCAAGCATTATGGGATAATATCGAAGTAAAAAAGTTGATGATATCATAGTTGTTAGAGTAAATGGTTCTGAATGTGTAGTTGATTCAGTAATATATAAGAATGTCCTAGAGTTGGAAGAAATGTAATAAAGATAACTAGATGAATGATATTTCTTTCGAAGTAGGTGATAATGTATTTATCAATGTATCTCCATGGAAAAGTTTTATCTGTTTTAGTAAAAAATGAAATCTATGTTTTTCGATCATTGAACCTTATAAAATCCTGGAAAATGATCAATCAGTTTCTTATTGATCTGCTTTTCCTCTTAATTTATCTCAAGTACACAGCATACTTTATCCTTCGGTGTTAAGAAAATATGTTTCGGATTCATATGATATTTTGAGACATAAATTAGTTCATTTGGAAAAGAAAATTTCTTCGGAGGAACATCCAGTTAATATTCCTAAAAATAGGTATAATGTGTTGAGGGATAACGTGATTCACTATTTTATGGTTTTATAGAAACCCCATATGGTTGAAAAGTAAACTTGGGAATCTGAAAATGATAAGAGGGAAAGATATTCCATATTTTATAATTAGTGAATAAAATTGTAAGGAAATATTTCCCAATAGGATGGGGGGATTTAATAACCTTGTTAATGATAAAATAAAACACTTTCATTATTCTATATATCATATAAATATTATGTAATTTTTAAATTTAATAGGAAATATTATCAACTAAAATATTCCCTTATAAGGTTTTATTTAAATATTTAATTTCTAGATTTTATAATTTGATTTATAAAAAATTAATTTCATTTTTAAAATTGGAATTTAAAAATTCACTTTGAGTAAAATTTTTGGGTTTTTGAACATATTGATTTTTATGTGAATAGTGATAAATACCGATTTCTATAAAAAACACTTTTTGATTAAATATATAAAATAATTTAAAATTATTAATATGTTTTTAATAGTATTTCATGTAACATAAGTATTATTTAATATATTTAATCCACTTAATTAATTTTTCATCCAACTGATATTGTATTTTTGTATAAGTTTGATTTTTGAAATAAAAGCAAGATTTTTCTAAAAACTATTACAAAATCAATAATGTTTTGCATGATTAAATAATTAAAATAATCCCTAATGAGGAATTTTTAAATTAAATATGTATATTATATATAAATAAATATTTATTTAATAGGAAATAGTATCAACTAAAATATTCCCTTATAGGTTTTATTTAAATATTTAATTTCTAAATTTTATAATTTGATTTAAAAAAAATTAATTTCATTTTTAAAATTGTAATTTAAAAATTCACTTTCAGTAAAATTTTTGGGTTTTTGAAAATATTGATTCTTATGTTAATAGTGAAAAATACCGATTTTTATAAAAAACTCGTTTTGTTTAAATATATAAAATAATTTAAATGTATTAATTTGTTTTTAATTGGATTTAAAGCAACATAAGTATTATTTAATTATATTTAATCCACTTAATAAATTTTTAATCCAATTGATATTGTATTTTTGTATAGGTATGATTTTGGATATAAAAGCAAGATTTTTCTAAAAACTATTACAAAATCAATAATGTTTCTCTTGATTAAATAATTAAAATAATCCCTAATGAGAAATGTTTTAAATTAAATATGTATATTATATATAAATATTTATTTATTTATATTCATACATTGATTAAATCATCATTTTCATGAGAAATACACTTCTTGAAAACTCACTTTTTCATCATATCTACAGGTTTTTATTTAAAATTACACTACTAGAAATTAAATCTATAGCCACAGTTTTATTTTTCCATGGCTATATATTTCTAATTTCCATGTTTTAATTTAATAATTGTGGCTATACCACATGCTTTATTATTTGGTATCGGGGTCCCCTAATTTGCTACTCTCACTCCCCCCCGACTTCTTCTCCTATAGGCTTCTTCTCCTCCCGACGAGTTCTCCTCCCCGACCTCGCATGACTGCGGTTCCCTCCTCCCCAATGTCATCTCCTTCCCGACCTCTCCTCCCCATCCACTCTTCACCGTGGCACCGTCCTCTCCGACGAACTCTCTCACGTCGGCACCCTCCTCTCGACGACCTCTCTCACCGCAACACCCTCCTTTCAGATGACTTATCCCCTCGACACCCTCCTCCTTGCATCCAGACAATGCATGTATTTTATACAATATTATTTCATCAATGTTCTGATTTTAAGATTGTACTGTGACTTGAATATCATGGTATGGTTATTTATATCTCCCTTCCTCTTGTATTTATAGAAGACAAGGGTAGTGTATGAGTAGAAATTTAAGGCTTATTGATGAGATGATGTTGAACATATATGGGAACCATACACTATGATAGTGATATAATAATTATTGATAATAAAATATATGGGATGGGATTCTTATGATGTTTTATAATGTTTAATATACTTATTTAATAATTTTTTTTTGGATTTAGAATAGGTTCAAGAAGGTTTGATGATGTTTGGAGAATGAAAAGTCACGTCTTGGAAGTATTTATTGAGTTTTGATGATTGAAATACTATTTCAATATGATGTGAATCATAAAAATTCTATTTCTACTATATATGTATGAGTAAATCATAATTCTAGGAGAAACTTGGGACTCAAATTGTATAAAGTGGATATATAAAATAATACAATGTTTCTATAGTTCTATGTATAAGTAATGTCATAATGTTAGGAATAGAATGAAGATTATGTCAGAAATCAATTAATATTTACATGTAATAATGGAATAACTTGATATTTTAATACAGTAATAAAACTATTTCATTGGGTGTTGTCAAGCACATGGTGGGTGAAAGATGTATTAAACAACTAATAAGATGAGTAACACATCATATTATAAGATTTTGTTGGATTACATAATTTATATACAGAAAGGATTGACCCAAAACATGAGTTTTAAATGCTGTTATGAACTGTATGTAAGAATAAATAAAATGGGAAATTGAATAATACCCAAATTATGTAAGAAGAAGTTTTGAGTGTTGTGTTTTTTAGAGTTCTACAATAAACATGTAAATAAGCATTTAGAAATCTGTTTTGTACTTTTTGATTGAATTGTTTTACTATTCCATGATTTGTCTTAATGTAATCTCAAAATAGACACTTTATATAGAGGCTACACTATAGAAGTTTGAAAAATATTGGTTCACCCCAAATTGACTAGTTTAAACTTTGTAAACTATTTAGATGTTTTCTCCTAATATTCACCAACATAAATAGAGTTCATTGGTGAGGATCTATAAAAAGACAATCCAATGGATAAAATTGAATAAGTGAATGTTCAACATATTTAATTTCTTTAATTTTAATTGGAAATTAAAATCTCCATACTTGAAAATATAGAGAGAAGGCTACAATAAAAAGAGGTGAAATTATCCTGATAGTATAGATAATATATCGGAAAGGAATATAGAGTTTCAATAATGATGGAGTAAGAATACATAAGGTGATCATCAGCATAAGATTTATTGAATATTTTTTTTAAATATATTTATTATTTACTGAATATAATTTTATTAAATATTAGATATGTGGAGATAATGTTTTTTATAAAAGAAGAGTAGAAACTGAAGATGAAAACTTAGATTCTACTGATCACATCTTGTGGATTTGTTGAATAATATATAATACAACACGAGAATTTCCTATTTGGAAAAATCTTTTTCTAGATTTTTTCTACTATTTGATGTTGGTCTAAAGAAAACTTATTCAACACTTCTCATAATGATTTGTTCAAATATAGTAGTGTGTTGGGGTGTGGGATGTAGGGGGTGGGGTAGGGGGTGTGGGGGTGTTGGGGGAGGGGGCAGGGTGTGTGGGGTGCATGGGGGGTGTCCAGGGGGGCAGTGTGTAGGGAGGGGTGTAGGGGGAGTCGGCTGTCCTGGAGGGGGGAGCTGGGGTGAGGTGGGGGTGTGTGGGTGCAGGGGCAGAGGGTGTGGCGGTCCAGGGGGAGGGGTGTCCAGGAGGGGGGGTCTGGGGGCAGTGTGGAGGGAGGGGTCATGGGGTACAAGGGGAGGGGGATGTCCATAAGGTGGGGCAGAGAGTATAGGGTGTGGGGGTGCAGGGGGCATAGGGTGTGGGGGTCCAGGGGCGAGGGGTGTCCCGAAGGGGGGTGTCCGGGGGGGGGGGGGCAGTGTTCAGGGAGGGGGTAGGGGGTTCACGGGGAGGGGGATGTCCATGAGGTGTGGGCGTAGGGCGTAAGGGGTGTGTGGGTGTGGGGGTGCAGGGGGCAGAGGGTCTGGGTGTCCAGGGGGATGGGTGTCCCGAAGGGGGGTGGGTGTCCAGGGGGTGGGGCATTGTGTGAAGGGAGGGGGGAAGGGGGTGCTAGGGTAGTGGTTGTCCAGGAGGTGGGGTGGGGCAGGGAACATGGGGTGTGGGGTTGTATGTGTGGCAGAGGGTGTGGGGGTCCATGGGTAGGGGTGTCTAGGTGCGGGGGTGTGTCCCGGGGGGGGGGGGCAGGGGTTGAATGGGTAGGGCCTTTCTAGGAGGTGGGGGCAGGGAGAAGGGGGTGTGGGGGTGCAAGGGGGCAGAGGGTGTGGGGTCCAGGGGAGGGGTGTCTAGCAGGGGGTGTCCAGGGGGAAGTGTGCAGGGAGGGGGTCGGTGGTCCAAGGGGTGGGGGTTTTCCAGGAGGTGGGGGGGGGGGGGGAAGGGAGCAGGGGGTGTGGGGGTTTAGGGGGGCAGAGGGTGTGGGGGTCCAAGGGGAGGGGTGTCCAGGACATGGTGGTTGTCCGGGGGGGGGGAGTGTTCAAGGAGGGGGCAGGGGTGCAAATGGAGGGGTCTTCGCAGGAGGTGGGGGTGGGGGGGTTGGGGGAGCAGATTGCAAAGGGCAGGGCGGGGGGGGGGGGGGGGTTGGGGGAGCAGATTGCAAAGGGCAGGGAGGGGGGTAAGGGGTGTGGGGGTGCAGGGGGGCTATCCCGGTGGGGGGGGGGGTGTCATGGGCTGTCCGTGGGGGGTGTCCAAGAGAGAGGGGGAGGGGTGTCCAGGAGGGGGTGTCCTATTAGATAATTCTTTAAAAAACATAATTGGTCATTGTTAAAACATCTAGATTTTAATGTGGGTGTTGGAATTACACAAAAATAATCTTACATGGTCATAGAAATGTGCCACTATTCATGATTTTTTATAATTTGAAACATTTATGAATTATCTTAACAATAATAAATGTTATGATTTTTTTACTAAAATATTATTGATAGTTACTTATTATCATATGAAACAATACATATAATGTTAAGTCATTTTCATGATTATTTATTTAATGTAGGTTTATATGCCTCAGAATGGATAGTTACGAGATGTACAAAGCTGATCGGATCACTGATGAATTTCAGAAGGAGTTACGATATTTTATAGACTTTGCATTCACTAATGATTCAGATAGAGGATTGATTATGTGCCCATGTTTTGATTGTGTTGGAAGACCATGGTTAACTCATGGGGAAGTGAGTTACCATATAACTAAACAAGTTTTCTTACAAAATTATCATGTTTGGTATCACAATGGATAAAAGGTGCAAGTGGTAAATGACATCGATTCAGTAGAAAGGATTGGTATGAAAAATCTGATTTCCAATCTGTTTCCTTTTGTTTCTGAAGCCAACTCCTCATGTAGAGTAGTGCAAGAGGAAATGAATACTGGAAAATAGTATTCATATATTAATTAGGATGATGATGCTGAGAGTGTTATAAAGATGATGGAAGATGTAAATACATCAGTATATCAGGCATGTGAAAAAATGAGTAAACTTGAGTTTTTAATATGATTATATCTTGGAAAAACAAAGTATGGATTTATTAAAACTACGGTTAAGTATCTCCTTACATTTATTAAGGATTTACCTCCTGATGATGTATTTATTGTATAAAATGATTACATGGAATCAAAGTTGGTTGACCAATTTAGATTTTCATCTATTAAGATTCATTCTCGCCCCAAAAGATTATTTTCAGTTCTGGAATGAAAATACAGAGTTGAGTTAGTACCAACAGTGTGGCACATCAAGGTGGATGACTAATAAAGACGGAATGCAATCTCGCATACCAGAGAAAGTGATGTGACACTTCCCTTTAATTTCCCATCTTAAAGAACATTTTATGTCAGAAAAAATGGAAAAGAATATGAGATGGCATGACAATGAAATAAATAAAGATAATGATGAAACAATGCATCCAGCAAATGAATTGGCTTGGAAAAAATTTTATTGGTTACATCCAGATTTTGAAGCTGACCCACGAAATGTTAGATTGGGATTACCATGTGATGGTTTCAACCCATTTCACCAATTGAATACTGCACACAGTACATGGACTGTTTTCATTCACATTTATAACTTTTCTTCATGGATGTGTTTGAAGAAGCTATTTACTATCATGAGTATATTATTATCTGGACATAGTGATCCTGCAAATGATATTGATATATAATTTCAACCATTAATATAGGAGTTAAAGGAGCTTTGGATTGTTGGTTCACAAGCATACAATGAATTCAAGAAGGAGTACATTATATTTCACTTAGCTTTATTATGGAAAATAAATGGTTTACATGCCTATGGAATGATGTCTGGTTGGAGTACTAAAGAGAAATTATCCAGTCCTATTTTTATGAAAAATAAACATTTTCGATGATTAATGTTTTGAAAAACTTTCAACTTCATAGAGAATTGATGATTTCTACCGATGCACCATCTATACAGGAAATATCGAAGACAGTACGATAATACCATTGAGACAGATGAGACACCGTAATGAATGTTAAGGAATGATATTGTTAAATAACATGTTGATTTGAATTATGTTATTGGAAAAAGTCAATGAAATATCAGAAAGAGAAAACATATAAAATCGAATTCCAATAGCAATTGGAAAAATAAAAGAATATTATTTGATTTTCCGTATTGGTCATTGAAGTTATTGCTTCATTATTTAGATGTTATTCATATTGAGAAAAAAACTTGTGAGATTTTACTTTCTTCAATTTTAAATGTCGAAGGAAAAAACCAAAGACGGTTTTCGGTCTTGTTGTGATTTGATAGAGTGGGGTATTAGAGAAAAACATCATCCTAAGTTAATTTGTCTAAATAAGTGGAAAGTCCCCAATTCTTTTTATTTGATGACATATGTGGAGAAGAAAGAATTTCTTCAGGTCTTGGAAAGTTTTTAGTTTCTAGATGGTTATTCAAGTAATATTTCAAAATGGGATATTACACAAGATGTGAATCTAAAATCTCTTAAAACCCATGATTACCAAGTCTTGTTACATGAGTTGATTACTATTTCCATTGGTCATTTACTTTCACATTATGTTAGAGTTACTGTGATTAAGTTAGGTCATTTTTATAAAGACCTTTATGCCAAAATACCGAGCAAGAGTGTTGTTCAAAAATTGCAGAGAGATGCATCAATTATTCTTTTTGACTTCCAGAAACATTTTCCACCATCATTTTTCACATGTATGTTACATCTGAATGTTCATCTTCCCACAAAAGTTGTTTTTATTGGTCCTGTTTTGAGTTGGTGGATGTATCCTATCAAAATAATGATGTTAACATTGAAATATTATGTGAGAAATAAATATCCCATAAAAGGATCTATTGTGAAATGTTATTTAACACAAGAATGCATGGATTTTTGTTCATCATACATGGGTAACGTCACTACAAGTTCTAATCGACTAATGAGAACTAAAGATGAGAAATATTATCCCATTGAGCCTATATTTCCTTCACTACCCCAAATAGGGGGGATATCTGGATCTTACTCATTGTGTACTTTAAGCAGGGAAGAGTGAGAAATGGCTTAATGTGTTGTATTATTCAACTTTGGTGAGCGTGATGATTATATCTAGTAAATAACTAATAAATATTCATTTTTTCATTATGTTATTTCTTCATATCTTCTGACATTTTTAATCTTTCATATTTTTAGGGAACATTTAGAAATTATAAAAAAGAGACATTTCTCTATATCTATTAAGAGGAAGGAACTATTTCCCATCAAAGAAAAGTTGAAGGTAATAGATTTTTTTCTCATAACATAATTGCATGTCTTTGTTTAATATTCAATGTTGATATATTTTAGGCTTTATCACTACCAATGAATGAAGTATCAGCTGAAATAAGAGCATTTTCTATTGGTCCAAACGATGTGGTCCATGATTGTAAAGCAATGGTTGTCAATGGATTTAAATTTTTTATAAATAGATTTGCAAAAAAATGTCAACACAACATGATAGTGTCTCGATAATCACCATAACATATTGTTATGTGAGTGAATCAGAAAGAAAACCTCGGTAAGAAAATATATCATATTATAGTGTTGTTGAAAGAATGATTTTATTATATTACAATTCACATGGTCGTGTCACAATGATGAAATGTAAGTGGTTTGATTCAGTGACTCTACAATGAATGCATATTGATAATTGTTGATTTAGAGTGATTGATATGAATCACCAGCTTCATTTCAATGAACTGTATATTCTCGAGTCACAAGCTAGACATGTGTTTTATGTAACTGACCCGTTACAACATCTATTTGGTGTTATTGTTGATGACATTACTAGACATTTTTGGACCTAGGCATGGATGACAATGATGTTGTGTATGAACCTATCAGTATTTATTTGAATGTTGAATTTGTTGACATAGATGACTCAATTTCTAAAATAGATTATGAACTAAAAATAGTCACAGGTGGGGGGTGTAGGGGGTGTGCAAGGTGGTAGGGGCTGTGTAGGGTGGGGGGGGGGGGGGGGTTCAAGGGGACATGGGAGAGGGAGAGGGGGTGTTGTCCATGGGGTTGGACGGGGGTGTTCAAGGGGGCAGTGGGGGCTGGAGGGTGTGCAAGGGGGTAGTGGCTGTGCATGCACCATTTGTATTGAATGTGATTTCATATATGTTATGATTGTAAGTGAATTTTAATAATTCTCATTATTTTCTTCTCTTCTGTCAGGCTTCATTCTCGCATGCATTCACTTGCATCTATTTGTGTTTTCAACTTTTGATGGGTTCTATTTGGCCAGGTTTCAGTTGAATCAATGATTGCGGTGAGTGAGGCCAGTAAATTTCCACAAATTATCAAGGTTTAAAATCATATAGGTATCCATTTGTATATTCTTATTGAATTTGCAACTTGTATACTGAATACTTTTATTCATTTTTACCTCTTCTTTTCAGGTATGTGAGGATGCCTATAAGTCACAATTAAGCATCATAATCCTTGATGGCATTGAGAGTTAATTACAATAAATTTCAACACAATACTATTTTTGGTCCTTTTGTTCGATAACCACAATGTTGTTCCTTTTCGTAAAGGAATTCAGAGTACATTTCTATTAGACCTCATTTTTACAATAATATTTCTCAAACACTAATGGTCCTTCTGAAACGGCTTCCTCCCTAATCATTTGTCTCATCCCATTTACTAGTATAACTCATTCCAAATATATCATTATGAGGTTTTATTTGTCTCAATGTCTTCACAAGAACTGGATTTCTTGTGTGTATGATTCTGCATGATTGGTTGTGTTTGTGGATAGGGATGCATTCTATTCATAGAACCAGTAAAAAAACATAGCAGGGTAGGGGCAGGGGGTAGTGGGTAGGGGTAGGTATGCAGGGTAGGGGAATGGGCCATGGGTCATGGGGCATGGGCAAGGGGAGGTTTGTAGGGAAGTGGCAGTGGGGTGGGTAGAGGGGGGCAGGGTGCAAGGGGGAGGTCTGCAGGTCAGGGGGCATGGGCAGCGGGTAGGGGGCAGGGGGCAGGGGCATGGTGCAGGGGGCAGGGGGTGGTCTGCATGGGGGTCTGTAGGGTAGGGGAAGGGGGAGGAGTTCTAGGGGTGGGCGGTGGGGAAATGTGGGGGTGGGGCAGGGGGAGTATGTGTAGGCTGGTTTGGGTGGTGCAGGGGGGCTGGTGCAGGCTCGGGGGCTTGTTTGGCGGGTGCTTGTGTAGGCTAGAGGGGTGGTGCTGGGGGTGGGGGGTGTATGATTGGGGGCTTGTTTGGGGGGAGGGCGGTGCAGGTGCATGCTACAGGGAGAGGCAGGGGTGGTTAGGGGATGGTTTTGGGTGAGGGGATTGGTTTGGTGGGGTGAATGGGGGTAGGTGTAGGCTAGGGGTTGGGGGTGCGGGGGGGGGGGGGGGGGGGTACACGGGGGCTGGTTTGGGGGGTGCATGGTGAGGGGGTGCAGGGGGGGGGGGGGGTGCTCCCTGTTTTGTACTTCCATTCACAAACCCATGTTGTTCATCTAAAATCCAATGAGGTATATGTAGTACCCGAAGCTTCTATGGTACACTTTTCTTTGAATAATGCAATAGCGTGTGTTGTGCGCAACATCGAGTTCTAACACACACCACAACCAATCAAACTAGCTGTTATGAATAGAAATACCTACATTTTAAAATTTGATAAATTTTATCTCTCAAAATGGACTACTTTTTTGGATTCGGGGTATCGAATTTAGCCTAAGGTTAAATTTTTGTACTTTTCGGATAACATTAATATTTTGATGAATAGTGAAAATTACTAAATTTTTAATTAAAAAAAACATTTTTTATCAAAATAATTAATAGTGATAAATGATGAATTTGAGTGGTTTTAAATTATATTTAGAATATATTTTTACCATTTAATACAATGTTGGTCATTGGACAAAATTTCACAATTAAACCGGATATAAACAAGTATCAATCTTTTGATAGTTATTATATATTAAAAACACGCTTTTTGTTTTGACAGCGGGAATTAATTTGAAATTAATTTATGCCACTTCTGTGTTTTGAATTTGGAAAAATTTATTCCATATTTAGATTCATGATGTCCATATTGTGTAAATAGGTAACTTTTATTTTGAGACATTTCAGTAATTATTTTATTTACCATGGTTAAAGGGTAAATCTGGTAAATAAGGGTTAAAAAATAATATTATAATAATATTAAATTACCATAAAACGTTTACTAAACTTATTGTTGAATACATATCCGACCATGGGAATCATTGGGTCGATTTTGGGACCCCAGGGAGCGACTTGTAGGTGATAGGGACACATTATTTTAATTAAGTTAAAATAAATACAAAAATGACAAAAGCATATATCTTTTAGAAAAACAATTTTTTCATAGGGTTATATATGTTTGATTTTCAACTATAAATATTAATTATAAAGCTAAAAAATTCCCTATATAACTTTATTTTATTTATAATTTTTATACATTATATAATTTCATTTATTTATGACACAATGGTGATGCAGTAATTATTTAATTAATGAAAAATTAGAATAATTGATATTATAAATACACAAATAAATGTAATTTGAGACTTTTTATAAATACCAATAATTTTACAGGATAATATGACATGTTAGGATTTATTTAATTAACTTTTTTCAAAGCAATCATTCTGTTATGATTTTTAAAAAAATCAATTATTGAATAGTGTCAAAATTGACATAAAAGAGTTTTTAAAACAACTATAATATTATTAATTGATATTAAATTCCTAAAAATATATGGTTCGGCCAAGAGACTTATATCATGATAGGTGTATCATTAATGGACCACTAGGGGTCTCTTGGATTTATATAGTATGTTTATTAACCATATAATATAAAAATACAAAGAGACATTGTAAAAGTGAAACTAATTAACTAAGAGTTAATACATAAAGATAAGGTTAATATAGTAACCCAAACCAATATAAATCCTATTGGTTGAGTGTTTTTTGACCTATCCCCTTATTAAGCTATAAATAATCCACTTTGGAGTCATTATAAATGGAATATGAATTTATTATAAAATAATATTTCTAGCTTTTCCAAAGGTGCCCCTCACCCCTCTTATAAAAGGGCACCCCCCCTTCTCATTAATTCACACCTTCATAGCATTTTGGTCCAGCCAACCCCTGCCCAAATAATCTCTAAAATTCCCTCACTTCATCCTAGAGGAATTCCTTTAGTCATAATGCCAACCTATGGAGCTTTTTTGATCAAATCAAAAGGAAGAACCCGAAGAAGAGGTAATGATTTCCCCACCCTTTTTCAGGTTCCTTTCTTCTTCCACTTATTCTTTCTTTGTTATTACCATTATAAAATAATAACTCCAGTATATTATATATACTTTGATGTTATTATAAACATGTTACAACCATATTTCAGTATTCTATTCATCCTTTGAATGACATGTCACTATACGTGCGTACATACGGCTTACCATTTACACGTCGTGGTGTAATTGTTATTCAAAACATTGTTATTTGGATGGGTATAATAATGATGTGTAATTCATATAGATAATAAATATAACATGATAATGATTCTTTGTATATGATATACCATCCAATTAAATATTATTTTAATATCAAAAGAATGATATTGTCGCTCGTGTGTATGTACGGACTACCGTCTCCACGAATGCGATGAGATTCATTCTCCATCGTATCCATTCAAGTGTAATTCTAATTTTAAGATTAATAATAATGTTTAAGGACTTAATATCATTCTGGATATGAATAAGATACAAACTATCCATAACAAACATGTCTTACATAACAAAACATATAATAGAAAATGAGTAAGTTTACACCCGAAACGACAATAATATTAAGATATTATTAACAAAGCAATGTTAAAAGATCATATATGATATCATATTAATGTATATGATTCTTGTATAATTTAATAACAATTATTTCACCATTATACAGGAGGTTAAGCTACCCCCAACCAAGGAAAAGTACATGGTAAGGGTTTATTTCGCAATCTCTTCAATATCCGAGGTTATTTATACGTAATAATCTACTGGGACCTCTTTATCATCCACATCCATGTTTCTTAAAAATGTTTTTCAAAAAATTATTACTATTTTACACAATATGGGTTAAAGTAATTTATAACCTTGTTTTACTTTTAACAAGATGTTTACAAAGGAATCTTTCTGTCATTTTCCAAACAAGGTGCTTTTTAACCTTTTAACAGAATTAAGGTAAGAATGTTTTTTTAACTTATTTGGCAGGGCGGCTATTTTCAATCGTTATAAAATCTTCAAAGATTCCCTTGCAATCTTATAAGACTATTTTCACAGTAAATGTTTTATTTTATAATTATGTGATTTTTAAATGATTTCAAAAAATATATTTCTCTCAAATATATGAAAATACAGTGCAAATGTATACGTATTTAATGAAAGCTTATAAATATTTTCAAAAAACTCAGCTCTTGAGTGTGGTAGATAGGAAGGGATTCGGCGTGGACCCAATATGGCCTATAATTAGTCGAGTAGTCTTAGAATTAGTTATTTTGTTATTAGAAGCTTGCATAATGTTTTCATAAAAACACTGGAGTATATTTGAGAAATTTAAAATGTAAGTATTTTCTAAAAAAATTACATCGGTAGGTCTCATGAGACAAACTAGTGTCTTGCCACAAGGCCTTGACAAAATCTTATTTGTAGTCTTGGCAGGAGGCCTTGGATATATGGTTATGATAGTCTGGCATTATGCATTCCATCATTATGAAAGTGGTTATTGATATTGCATGTGATTTTTCGATTAGTAGAATATCCATGTGAATATGTAAATGGAATTATTTCATTCTATTTCTTCCATATTATTTTGAAGTTAAAGTTTAAAATGATTTTGTTTTATTTATACATTTCCTTAAATGTTTATTCCTATTTATGAATGTTTCCGCTATATTTTTATCCTTACTGGGCATTTGAGCTCACCCCTTTTCTATTTTTTATTTTTCCCAGGATGTGAAAAGTAATTTATGAATGACCTGCAGGGATAGTATGAGGGGATAAGAGTGTGGAATATGGATACTATATTGCTGTGGTTTTCATTTTATGAAATAATGTAAACTTTATTGATGTATCTAGTTATTCCAAAGCTGCTAAACTAATCGGTATTTCGAGATTTGATCTTTCTTCTGATCATGCCAATGTTATGTAATAATGAATCGACACTGGGTAACTAGGGTCAGGGCGTTACAGTTGGTATCAGAGGAAGTTTATTACAAACCTTGGAAGCTAGATTTAGATAAACACTGATTAGATCACATAGACCTAAGATATACATTGAAAATTAGTATAGAAGAGCATCCTATAATCTTGGTATTGTAGAGATTTTGTGAGTTTTCTGAGCAATACATCCCTCTATGGATACTTGCAGGTAGAGGCGGCTCTAGCACAGATGTACCTAGGGGTAAAATCCGAAAACACCACTTTGAGCTGGACTCGAACGGGAACTGGTGCACGACAACGGGCCTTGCTACACTCTTGGTTACGACACTCCTGGGGGATATGCTTAGTATAACTGTCATTTTCTTTACAAATCATTATGAAGTGTTTATTAGTATATACTTCCTCAAAGAAAACATTTTTATGATTATGGATTATATCCATAAATAGTTCAATTTATGTTAAGTGTTTTATAAGTATATAATTATGTATTTTGATTCATAAAATGATCTAGTTTATTCCATTGTTTAGAAATGGCACCTAGTGGAAGAAATGGAAACTGTATCAATGCACCCTCTGTATACATGGATCTGATGAATATATTTTTCAAGGAAAATATCGATGAATTTGTGGTGGTATTTATTGATGATACCTTGGTATAATCCAAAAGTTACAAAGATCATGAGAATCACTTGCGCATTATATTGAAGACTCTTAGAAGACATGAATTATATGGGAAGTTTAGCATGTGTGAATTCTGGATTCATGAGATTTCTTTTCGTGGCCATATTGTCTCTAAGGATGGAATTTCCATTGATCCATCTAAGACCAAGGAAATCCAAGAATGTCCTGCACTGACGAGTATAACTGAGGTACATAGTTTTATTGGTTTAGCAAGTTATTATCGACGTTTAGTCCAGAATTTTGCATGGTTGGCTAACCCATTAACAAAGATCAAACGTAAAGGGGTTAAATTTGTTTGGACAAAAGAGTGTGAAGAATGTTTCGATGAACTGAAGAGAATATTAGTTAATTCTCTTATATTGAAACTAGCATCGGGGAATGATGGGTTCAATATTTATAGTGATGCATCGAAGAAAGGACATGGTTGTGTCCTTATACAGAATGATAGGGTTATTGCCTATGCATCACAACAGTTGAAAATTCATGAACAAAACTATCCTGCTCATGATCTCGAGTTAGAAGCTATGATATTTGCTTTGAAGATATGGAGGCACAACCTCTATGGTGAAAAATGTGAGATTTATACTGATCACAAGAGTTTGAAATATATTTTCTCATAAAAATAACTCAACATTAGGCAAAGGAGATGGATTGAATTACTCAAAGACTATGATTGTACGATACACTACCACCCAGGGAAAGAAAAAAAAGTGGTAGATACTTTGAGTAGAAAAGATCATGGAGTTTTGAATAATATGAGAATTGAAAGGGATCCAATTTTCATGGATCTAGTGAAGATGTACATGGGAATAACTAGGGAATGTGAAACATCAATGCTTTTTCAAATGGTTTCCAAACCATCTTTACTTGAAAATATTAAGAGTTCTCAGACTGATGATGAAGAATTTCGAATGAAGATTAAAGCTATGAATGATGGGAGATTGAGAGACCTTGTGTATGAAGATGGAATTTTGAAATTCGGGAAGAGACTTTGTGTTCCCGATATACTTGATCTAAAAAGGGAATTTCTGGATGATGCTCATAGTTCCAATTTCTCTATAGACCCTGGGAGCACCAAAATGTATTGGGATTTGGAGGAACATTTTTGGTGGGACAACATGAAGAGGGAGATTGCTGATTTTGTGTCAAGATGTATGGTTTGTCAACAAGTGAAAGATGGAAGGCAAAAGCATGGCGGAGTATTGCAACCTCTTCCAATACATGAGTGGAAATGGGATAATATCACAATGGACTTTGTCATGGGACTACCAAAGACTCATAGAAGGAATGATGCAATATGGGTTATTGTTGATCTTCTTACCAAGTTATCACATTTTCATGCTATAAGAGATGATCTACTACTAGAATGACTAGCAAGACTATATATTGATGAAGTTGTGAGACTTCATGGAGTACCCCTATCGATTGTTTCTGATCGTGATCCCCATTTTACTTCAAGATTCTGGAAAAGTCTCCAGAAAGCATTGGATACTGAACTTCATTTGAGCACTGCCTACCACCCTCAAACATATGGACAATCAGAACGAACTATTCAAACCTTGGAAGACATGTTGAGATGATGCTCACTTGACTTTCAGGGTATTTGGGATCAATATTTACCTATGGTAGGATTTTCCAATAACAATAGCTTCCATTCGAGTATTCAGATGGCACCATATGAAGCGTTATATTGAAAGAGGTTTCACACACCAATATGTTGGAATGACGTTGGTGAAAGAAAACTTGTAGGCCCAAAACTGGTGAAGGAAACGATGGAAAAGGTGAAGGTAATCCAAAACCATATCGAAGCAGCTCAAAGTAGGCAGAAGAGCTATGCAGGTAATCGAAGGAAGGATTTGGAATTTAAAGTCAGTGATCATGTTTTCATGAAGGTATCTCCATGGAATGGGGTCATACGTTTTGGTAAGAAAGGTAAATTGAGTCCCAGGTACATCGGACCTTTTGAAATTCTGGAACGAATTGGGGCTGTAGCTTACCGATTGGCAATGCCGCCAAGTCTCTCCAAAGTTCACTATGTGTTCCACGTATCTCTGTAGAGGAAATACATGCCTGGCCCAACACCTGTACTCACCTATGATGAATTAGAACTGGAACCCGATCTGTCTTATTGCGAAGAGCCCATGGAGATTCTTGATACGAGAGAATAAGTACTGAGAAACCGGACGACTCGTCTGGTAAAAGTCTTGCGGAGAAACCATAAGATGGAAGAGGAAACGTGGGAACCCGATAAACTGATGATGAAGAACCACCCAAGTCTTTTCATGCGGTAGTATTCTAGATATTTCTAGGATGAAATTATTTGAAGGAGGGGATAATGTAGCACCCCAATCTTCTATGGTACTCTTCTCTTTGAATAATGCAATAGCGGTGTGTTGTATGCAACATCGAGTTCTAACACACACCACAACCAATCAAATTAGCCGTTATGAATAGTAATACCTACTTTTTAAAATTTTAGAAATTTTATCTCTCAAAATGGACTTCATTTTTGGATTAGGAGTATTGAATTTAGCCTAAGGTGAAATTTTGGTACTTTTCGGATAACATTAATATTTTGATGAATAGTGAAAATTACTATATTTTTAAATAAAAACAACTTTTTTAATCAAAATAATTAATAGTGATAAATTATGAATTTATAGTGGTTTTAAAGTATATTTAGAATATATTTTTACCATTTAATACAATTTTGGTAATTAGACATAATTTCACAATTAAACCGGACATAAACAAGTATCAATCTTTTAATAGTTATTATATCTTAAAAACACGCTTTTATTTTGACAGCGGTAATTAATTTTAAATTAATTTCTGCCACTTCTGTGTTTTGAATTTGAAAAAAATGGATTCCATATTTGGAATCAGGATTTCCAAATTGTGTAAATAGGAAGACATTTTGAATAATTACTTCAGTAAATATTTTATTTACCATGGTTAAAGGGTAAATCCGGTAAATAAGGGTTAAACAAATATTATTATAATAATACTAAATTACCCTAAAACGTGTTCTAACCTTATTTGTGGATACATGTCCGACCATGGGGATCTTTGGGTCGATTTTGGGACCCCATAAAACCACTTGTAGGTGATAGGGACACTTTATTTTAATTAAGTTAAAATAAATACAAAAATGACATAAGCATATATCTTCTAGAAAGACAATTTTTACATAGGGTTATATATGTTGGAATTTAGTCTATAAATATTCATTAGAAAGATAAAAAGGTTTCCTACATAATGATATTTTATTTATAATTATTACACATTATATAATTTATGTTATCTATGACACAACGGTGATGCATCAATTGCCTAATTAATGAAAAATTAGAATAATTGATATTATAAATACCCAAATAAATTTAATTTGAGACTTTTTATAAATAAAAATAATTTTATAAGATAATATGACATGTTTGGATTGATTTAAGTAAAGTTTTTTGAAGTAATCATTCTGTTATAAGTTTTACAAAAATCAATTATTGAATAGTGTCAAAATTGACATAAAAGATTTTTTAAAACAAATATTATATTATTAATTGATATTAAATTCCTAAAAATATATGGTTCGTCCAAGAGACTTATATCAGGATAGGTGTATCATTAATGGACCACTTGGGGGTTTTGTTGATGTATATAGTAAGTTTAATAACCATATAATATAAAATACAAAGAGACATTGTAAAAGTGAAACTAATTAACTAAGAGTTAATACTTAAAGATAAGGTTAATATAGTAATCCAAACCTGTCTAAATCCTATTGGTTGAGTTTTTTTCAACCTATCCCCACCTTAACCTTTAAATAATCCACTTTGGAGCTATTATAAACAGAATATGAATTTATTATAAAATAATATTTCTAACTTTTCCAAAGGTGCCCCTCACCCCTCTTATAAAAGGGAACTCCCCTTCTCATTAATTCACACCTTCAAAGCGTTTTGGTTCGGACTAAACCTGCCCAAATACTCTCTAAAATTCCCTCACTTCATCCTAGAGGCCTTACTTTAGTCATAAATCCAACCTACGGAGCCCTTTTGATCAAATCAAAAGGAAGAACTGAAGAAGAGGTAATGATTTCACCACCCTTTTTCAAGTTCCTTTCTTATTCCACTTCTTCTTTCTTTGTTATTACCATTATAAAATAATACCTCCAGTATATTATATATACTTTGATGTTATTATAAACATGGTACGACTATATTTCAGTATTCTATCCTTCCTTTGAATTACATGTCACCATACGTGCGTACGTACGGCTTACCGTCTCCACGTCGTGGTATAATTGTTATTCAAAACATTATTATTTGGATGAGTATAATAATTATGTGTAATTCATGTAGATAATAAATATAACATGATAATAATTCTGTATATATGATATACCATCCAATTAAATATTATTTTAATATCAAAAGAATGATATTGTCGCTCGTGCGTACGTACGGACTACCATCTCCACGAACACGATGAGATTCATTATCCATCACATCCATTCAAGTATAATTCTCATTTGAAGATTAATAATAAGGTTTAAGGAGTTAATATAATTCTGGATATGAATAAGATACAACATATCCATAACAAACATGTCTTACATAACAAAACATATAAAAGAAAATGAGTAAGTTAACACCCGAAACGACAATAATATTAAGATATTATTAACAAATCAATGTTAAAAGATCATATATGATATCATATTAATGTATATGATTCTTGTATAATTTAATAAAAATTATTCTACCATTATAAAGGTGGTTAACCTACCCCCAACCAAGAAAAATTACAGGGTAAGGGTTTATTTTGTAATCTCTTCATTATCTGAGGTTGTTTATACGTAATAATCTACTGGGACCTCTTTATCATCCACATCCATGTTTCTTAAAAATGTTTTTCAAAACATTATTACTATTTTACAGAATATGGGTTAAATTAATTTATACCCTTTTTTGACTTTTTATAAGATGTTTATAAAGGAATATTTCTGTCATTTTCCAAACAAGGTGATTTTAACTTTTTCAACAGAATTAAGGTAGGAATGTTTTTTTAACTTATACGATGGGTGCGGCTACTTTACATCGTTATAAAATCTGCGAAGCTTCCATTACAAGCTTATAAGAAAATTTTCAAATTAAATGTTTTATTTTATAATTATGTGATTTTTAAATTATTTCAAAAAAAGAGATATTTCTCTCAAATATATGAAAATCCAGTGCAAATGTATACGTATTTAACACAAGCTTAAAATGTTTTCAGAAAACCCGACTCTAGAGTGTGGTAGATAAGAAGGGATTGGGCATGGACCCATCATGGACTATAATTAGTCGAGCAGTCTCAGAATTATTTATTTTGTTTTTTAGAAGCTTTCATAATGTTTTCAGAAAAACACTGGTGTATATTTGAGCAATTTTAAACGTAAGTATCTTCAAAAAAAATTAAATTGGTAGGTCTTATGATAAAAACTACTGTCTTGGCACAAGGCCTTGACAAATATTATTTGTAGTCTTGGCACGAAGCCTTAGCTATGTGGTTATTGATAGTCTGGAATTATGCATTCCATCATTATGAAAGTGGTTATTGATATTGTGTGTGATTATTCGATTAGTAAAATATCCATGTGAATAAGTAAATGACATTATTTCATTTTAATTCTGCCATATTATGTTTAAGATCAAGTATAAAAGGATTTTTTTATTTATACATTGCCGTAAATGTTTATTCCTATTTATGAAAGTTTCCGCTATATTATTATCCTTACTGGGAATTTGATCTCACCCCTTTTCTATGTTTTATTTTTCCCAGGACGTGAAGAAGTAATTTATGAATGACCTTAAGGGATAGTATGAGGGGATAAGAGTGTGGACTATGAAGACTATATTGTTGTAGTTTTCATTTTATGATGTAATGTACACTTTATTAATGTATCTAGTTATTCCAAGGCTAATAAACTAATCTGTATTTCGAGATTTGATCTTTCTTGTGATCATGCCAATGTTATGTAAAAATGCACCGACTCTGGGTAACTGGGGTCGGGGCATTACAGTAGAAGCTATGATAGATACGTGTTAACCACTCTAGCAAATATAGCATTTTATATTGAATTTAATGATTTAGTTAATTTATAAAAATCTGGGCATATGAACATCAGGGTGTGACCCCTAGATAATGACATGAATCTCCTTCTAAAAACATCACGGTGTAACCCCCATGCCCACAATGTATTTCTAAAAGATATATATAAACTAAATTCTAATTTTTTATGATAAAAAATGGGTGATCATATTTATTTATTAATGTAATCATAAAGGAATATAAATCATATCTTGTATGTGATAAATTTATATATCATATCAAATGGTTATGGGATATAGAAATGGGTAAGAAAATGTGACTTTCATACTAATTCCATCACAATCATAAAGCATGATTGGGGTAGTCATAAAGTTGGCATAGAATGAGATTTCATACCATTTCATTCTTCATCCAATGAAATCATAATCTACTGTTATCTTAAGTCAAAAATATTTATAGCATGAATTTTTTGATGCCATTTGTTTTGAAAATTTTGGTAATCTAGGATCTACCACACTGTCTAAAGGGCAGAGGGTCGGGGGGGAGGGTGGAGGGGTAGGGGTAGGGGAAAGGGTGAGGGTGTAGGGGGGGCAGGGGGATGGTTGAAGGGGGTAGGGGGTAGGTGGAAGGGGGAAGGGGGAAGGGGGAGGGGTGGGTGGAGGGGTCGGGGGTAGGTGCAGGGTGGAGGGGGGAAAGGGGTAGGGGGTAGGGGGCAGTGGTCGGGGGGCAGGGTCAGGGGGTAGGGGGTAGGGGCATGAGGCAGGGGGAGGGTGTAGGGGGGAAAGAGGCAGGGGGTCGGGGTAGGGGTAGGGGCAGTGGGTAGGGGGCAGGGGCAGGGGGCACATGGGAGGTCTACAGGGTAGGGGTAGGGGGAGGGTGGAGGGGGGCAGGGGCAGGGGGTCTGCAGGGCAGGGGCATGGGGAGGGTGGAGGGGGGCATGGGGTAGTGGGCAGGGTGCAGCATGGAGGGTGTAGTGGGAAGGGGGCAGGGGGGGGGGGGGTCTGCAGGGCAGGGGGAGGGGGGAGGGGGGAGGTCTGCAGAGTAGGGGCAGGGGAGAGGTCTGCAGGGTAGGGGGAGGGGGTGGAGTGGGAAGTGTGGAGTGGAGAGGTTTTCATGAAGGGGGCAGGGGTTGGTCTACAGGGGGGTTTTCAGGGCAGGGGAGGGGGTGCAAGTGTGGTAGGGGCAGTGGGGCAGTGGAAAAGTGGGGCAAAGGGTGGGGGCTGTAGTTAGTTTTTATAGGATTATTTTATCTTACATAATGTTGAATAACCATTACATAGCTAGATTCAATATTACATTTTAAATTACATTAGATATATCCAAATACACCACATTTCATCTCGACTCTGTAAATAGACATTTCTTTCTTCAACATTTAGGTAATCTCCGAACAATAAACAACCAATTTTGTGATTCTTATTTTACTAAAAATAACACGATGTCATGTTTTCAGTGTAGGAACAACTTCAAAGAGAGCATATTGATCAAGAAAAGTGTGTCACATATTGTGGTATCTTGCAACATTAAATGTTCTTAATTTCTTTTTTTATACAATAACTTTAATTTATTTCTATATTTATTATTCTTGTTGTAATATATGGTTTTGGATGTATCAACCGCGTTTTTTGTGCAAGGAAAGGATAATAGTTTGGATTATTCATACATGAATGTCTTAACTCTCTATCCCTAAAGAAACCTTATCGATATTGAAATTATTATAATAACATATAGTAGCATACAACTGAAAATTGAAAAGACCATTCCCTAAAACCAAACCTCCTCATATCTTTGACAATCTGTCCTGGAAGGAGTGGGGTTTGTATAGGGGGGAGTGGGGTCTGTCTAGGAAGAAGGGGGTCTATTTAAAAGGAGGTGGGGGGGGGGGGGGTTTCCAAGGGGGTGTCCAAGAGGGTGGGGTGCAAGGTGGGTCTACAGGTGGGGGGAGGTGGGTGCAAGGGGGTTTGCAGGGTGGAGGGTGGGGGGGGGGGTCTGTCCAAGGTGTGAGTGTGTGTGTGTGTGTGTGGGGGGGGGGGGGTCTGTTCAAGAAGGAGGAGGGGGGTCTATCCGTGATGGAATGGATGGGGGGGGGGGTCTACTGCGGGGGTGTGCAAGGGGGGGGGGGTCTTCAGGGGGGAGGGGGTCAAGGAGGGGGGGAAGGGGTGCAAGGGGGTCCAGCAGGGGGGGTGTCCAGTAGAGGTGGTGCATGGGGGGGGGGGGGGGTTCTAGTAGGGGTGGTGGAAGGGTGGTCCGACAAGGGTGGGGGGAAAGGGGTGTGCAAGGTATGTGTAGGGTGTTACTATACAGGGGGTCCAGTAGGGGGGGATACCATCCAGGGGGGTCCAGTAGGGGGGCAGCTATCCAGGGGGTCCAGTAGGGGGCTGCTTTCCAGGGGGTCCAGTAGGGGGCAAGCGGTGTGTAAGGGGGTGAAAGGGGTTGTGTTCAAGGGGTACAAGGGATGTGTGTGTGGGAGGGGGGTGGCTACTATCTAGGGGAATGGAAGGGGGCATGGGGTGTGCATGGGATGTGGGGGGGGGGGATGTTGTCCATGTGGTCAATCAGAGGGGGGATTTTGTTCAGGGGGTCCAGCAGGGGGGCTTCTGTCCATGGGGTCCAGCAGGGGGGGTGCTGTCCAGCGGGGACCAATAGGGGGGGTGCTGTCCAGGGGGTCCAGTAGGGGGTTGCTATCTAGGGGGTCCAGCAGGGGGCTACTTTACGGGGGGGGGGGGGGGGGGTCCAGTAGGGGGGCTGGGGCTGCTTTCCAGGGGGTCCAGCAGGGGTAGTGGGGGGGGGGGGCTACTGTCCAAGGGGGTCCAGTAGGAGGGAAAGGGGTGTGCAAGGGGTGCAAGGGATGTGTGCCGGGGGGGGGGGGGGCTGGTTTTTTATGAAATTGGAAGGGTTTTAGCCACGATTCCAAACCATGGATAAAACCTTATATCCACTGTTCATTGTCTCGTGGTTGGTATTGGTGTGCCAATAAGGCTAAAGGTATATCCACAGTTTGAAACCATGGATGTATGTTTGGCCCTATTACCATGCCACTACCAGCCACCATTCAATGAACCGTGGCTACAACCTATAGCCACGGTTCCAAACCATGGCTATAGTATAATTTTCTAGTAGAGTTAAATTTTCAACTTCTATAAATTGAATTTGGTAAAATGGATTCCATATTTTTAATCAAAATAATTTATATTTTCTAATATGTTCATTTTAATTTTTTTTCATAATTTTATATTGAAAATAGTTTAATTTAATTTCCTTGAATATGGTAAAAATGGGTTTATCAGGGGTTAAGCTAAAAATTTAAGTGTTAAAATTACATAAAAACTTGTCTAAAATATATTTTATTGAAAAATTTTGACTTTATCATGACCAATGAAATAGAATACTCTATTATTTACACATTTTCATCTGAAAAATTGGGTTCACCTTTTTCTTTTCAATAATCACAATTGTGTCACTCACCTCTCTTATGAAATGTCACCTCATATCTTCTAATAATCACACATTCAAATAAATTTGGTTCTACAAATACATACCCAAATAAACACCCTATTTTCTAATATAATCCTTTAATCATTAGTTTGGACATAAATACCTCCTATGAATTCTTTTGGTGCAAACCCAATGATGCCACCTGAAGAATAGGTAATGTTATTCAATGAGTAGTTTTTTTTCATTTCATCTTTAACCCACATAATTTATTATTATCCATTATTATATAGTAAACTAAGTATCATATATATACTTATAAATTATTTTTTTAATGGACTAACCTAATTCAGTATCCTCTTCCATCAAATGGGTTACGAAATCATCATTTGTATGTATGATATACTACTGCCTTGCAAACTGATATCATTTGTTTTTCCATTAAAACCTCTCATGGTTGGGTATGATGATGGGTCTAAAGTATATATATTACATTTATAATGTAATTATACCTATGTATTAATTATATAATATTTACTTGTTGGGTATGTTTTTTCTCAACAATACTCTATAAACCTTATTGATTTTGATGCGCACAAATACCCTTGTTTATTTTTCTAATGAAACTAATTTATGTATTTTTTAGGAATATATTTCTTGATATGTTTATCTTATTTATGGGTTTAAAAATTTATGAAAGTATTTTGGAAATGTTTTGAATCTATTCTTGATACATTGTTCATATTCTACGGTATTAATCCTATAATATGGTTCAACAACCCCATGTTTGAAATAACACATATGAATCATGTACCCTAAACTATTGGAAACATATAGGTTATCAACAAAATGGTTAGAAGAAACCCTGAATTTGAGAAAATGAATGTATTTTTTTTATCAACCCTAGGATTGATAATAGGAATGTATTTTTTATCAACCCAATATTTATGACAACCCTACTTTTATTACAAACTTAAACATGATTTATTACATAAAACTTCACTTGATACAACAAATATATTGAGAGTTTTAGTGTCTTTGGGGCTTAGGATAATTACATAAAAACATAAAACATGAAAATAAAACATCTTTATTGAAAAATTCCTTTACATGACCACTACATTTCCCCGTACTTAGCATTGCATGGGATAACCTGAGGACATGAATAAGAAAAGGGTGAGCTATAATGCCCAGTAAGGAAATACACATGGAATAACATGAGGAGTACAATAAATGTTATACATTAGGAATATCAATATAGCACAATAGAAACATGAATATAAAGTCATGAGAAATCATGATAATCATAACATGGAAATGTGGCAACAACACTTAACATGGAATTAGCATGAGCCAAGGCTCATTGCACATGGAGCATGAGTAAATCATCATTGCACATGAAGCACGAGTAAAACCTCATTTCACTTGAATTAGCATGATTCAACACTCATTATACATTACGTATCATGATACTATACTTTACCCAATGCATTGGAGCGCTATAAGGGATCACCCATCTTAAACATTTCATTTCATGCATAAGTGTGCCACATGGATCATAAAACTTGGATTCATAAAACATAATAATTTATTCTTTGATAATGTAATGTGGTATTCATACATGAAACCTTGTAATAAAAAAGTAAATGTTCATAAAGGTGAATACCCTTGATGGAAAAATGGGCATGGTATCCACTACACAATGGTATTGGCTTAGAAAATCGGTGTAATTTCGGTAGCGTAACAGCGTGACATAAGAATTCATAAAAATGGTTGATGAAAGAGAAAGGGGTTCCTCATCATATTTACATGTAAAGGATAGTAAGGAGGTCATATAGATACATGTCCCAAAAATTGTAATGGAATTTAGATTCATGATACAAAATTATTGCTTGAATATAAAGGAAGAGAGAGAAGTTCCTTTCGGAATTTCGGCATAGTAACAGGTGTACATGGGAGGCATTTAATGGGAGAGAAAGGGGTCTCCCATCATTCAAAAAATAATAGGGAAGTATGGGAGAGGTGTGAAACCTTACCCTAACATTAATAATTGAAATTAAAAGGGAAATACCACATAAAAAAATTGACAAAAATTGAGAAAGGAAGAAAAACCCTTACTTGTAAGTGTGCTTCCAAAGGACAGAGAGAGGCTTGTGAGAGGCTTCTTGGGAGCTTGGGGAACCTTGGGAGGATTCTAGAGAAATTAGGGCAGAGGTTGGACAAACTCTGAAAGCTTTGAGTGAGGAGGAAGTGGGAGCTTGGGTGGGTTTATATAGGAAAGGTGAGGGAATTCTTTATTATTTAGGTTTGGGACCCCTTATATTAAATTAATCCAAACCACAAACCCTCCCATGGTTTTTTCACATGGTTTTTGACTAAGGGAAGAGGAAAACAATATTTTATAAGGACAAAGTCTGAAAATTTTAAAATAATAAGGTATCTTATGTGGAGGTGAGTCACACTCCCATGGAAATTAATTTAAAAAGACAAGGTGTTTAATAAGTCTTTTGGGGTCCATTAATTGTTTGAAAAGTAAGTCAAAAAAACCCAAAATCACATTATTTTAATGGTAAAACATATATTGGTCGAAAATAAAGATTATAGTATTTACATAACTATTGGGTCATTATGATGTCATCAAACACATTATATATTTAAAAGGTATTTAATTTTTACCCAAAAATTTTTCTGTATCAGAAAATTATGAAAAATTCACCGTTGGGTAATTTTGATATCCTGATTCTAGAAATAATATTTATTTTATCTAAATAATTTTCTTAATATATTAATTTTAACTTTTAAAATAAAAACTAACATTTATTGAAAATTCACGAGTTTTGACAGAAATGGATTTCAAATCTTATTAAAAACTATAATTGCATTAATAAAATTATAAGACCATTTATATTTAATAAAAATTAATTTAATAATAATATTTTACTAAAATATTATTTAATTCAAAAAAATCCCTTAATTTAATAAAATATAATTCTTAATTAAATAATATTAAAGACACTATTTGTGCTTTAAAAACTATTTACAGTGTATCAATGATGACAAGAAAGTATATACATTATTATATACAAAAAATAATTTACATGAACATAGTACTATCCATTTCTTACATAACCCCTTAAAACAGCCACATATGACCTAAGGGTAAGGTGTGCGATGGTGACAGACTCTTGGGGTGGCTCAGCTAACATTGCTCGAGTGGTAATCTCTATCAACTTCCACTTTTCCCGTAGACAGTCCCGTTCGAGCATGACATAGTGAAGCTCATCTTGGGTTTGGTCAAGAGCGAAGCCCAAGGATGCCACCTCTTTTCTGAGATCTGAAAAATGGGCTTCATATGGGGAAATTCTACCGGATGAGGCCATCTCTTCCTTTGTCTGAGTAAATTTGGATTTGTTAAAGCCCTATATTTATACTAATCATGAGATCACTGTTCAACGGCTATATTAGAAGTGGTCAAAATTCTTAGAATAAAACCAATAATGTTGACACTTTATATAAACATAAAGATACATTTAATTGGATCAACTGGGATTTCCATTAATAAAACTTTGGGTTGTTATAATATTTCCCCCCTAAGAAATTTCACCCTCGAAATTTTCCTTTTCCCAAACTAAAATATATATGGGTAACTCAGCTTCATCATTTCCTCCGATTCCCAAGTCACTTCTTCAAACCTGTGGTGTCTCCACAACACCTTGACGAGGGGCATTGTCTTATTTCGTAGAACTTTTTCTCTACGATCTATGATTTTCACTGGTTTCTCCTCACAAGAAAGATCATCTTCCAATTATACCACCTCAGAAGAGAGTACATGTGAAGGGTCCGGTATGTACTTCCTTAAGAGGGATACATGAAAGACATCATGTACTTTGGCCATAGTATATGTATGTGCTAGTCAATAGGCTACAGCCCCAGCACGATCAAGAATCTCAAAGGGGCCGATGTACCTTGGACATAACTTCCCTTTCTTTCCAAACCGCACGACCTTATTCCACGGAGATATGCGTAGAAAAACTATGTCTCCAACTTTAAACTGAATGCCTCGTCGATGATTATCTGCATAACTCTTCTGTCGACTCTGGGCTGCCTTGATATGCTGCTGAATGGTTTTCACCTTCTCCACCATTTCCTCGACCATTTCTGGTCAAAGAAGCTTATGTTCACCGATGTCATCCCAACATGTCGGTGTTCTGCACCTTTTCCCATATAGGGCTTCATATGGTGCCATTTGGATGCTTGAGTGGAAACTGTTATTATAAGAGAACTCAACTAGAGGAAGATTTTTATCACATACTCCTTTAAAGTCCATTGATAATTCTCTCAACATGTCATCAAGTGTTTGGATAGTCTGCTCAGATTGGACACCATTTTGAGAATGATAGGCAATACTGATGTTCAGTTCAGTATTCAGAGCATGTTGAAGACTCTTCAAAAATATAGAGGTGAATCTTGGATCTCGGTCAGACACAATAGATAGTGGTACTCCATTCAACCTTACCACTTACCTGATATATATCCTTGCCAGTTGATCCAATGAGAAATCCTCCCGAATAGCAATGAAGTGTGCAGTATTTGTAAAACGATCCACAACAACCCAGATTGCATTGTTGCCTTTGGATGTCCTTGGATTTCCGGTGACAACGTCCATGGTGATGTTCTCCCATTTCCATTCTGGTATGGGCAATGGTTGCATCATCCCCTTAGACTTATGCCTCTCTACCTTCACTTGCTGACACACCAGACACTTTGATGTATATTCAGCGATCTCCTTCTTCATATTATCCCACCAAAAGTTTTCTCGGAGATCCCGATACATCTTTATGCTCCCTGGGTGAATAGAGAAATTTGAACTATGTGCATCATCCAAAAGTTCCTTCTTCAGATCTGGACTTGATGAAACACATAGTCTTTTCCCAAACCGCACAATTCCTATTTCATTAACATTAAACACCGATGATTTCTCTTTTTATATAGCTTCCACTTTTTCTTGAATTCCCACATCATCCTTTTGAGAATCCTTTAACCTTTCCAAAAGAGATGGTTGAGCAATCATTTTTGAAAGGATTGATGACGTTCCCTTCTCAATGATCCCATGTCCATCTTCATCAAGTCTAGGAAGATTGTATCCTTCTCAATTCTCATCATTGATAGAATCGCAGGATCCTTTCTACTTAGGGCATCTTCCACCTTGTTTGCTTTCCCAGGGTGGTAATGTATTGAACAGTTATAATCCTTGATGCACTCTATCCATCTTATCTGGTGCATATTAAGCTCTTTCTGTGTGAATATATATTTAAGAATCTTGTGGTCCGTATATATATCATATTTCTCTCCATAGAGATAATACCGCCAGATTTTCAAGGCAATGATCACCGCCGCCAACTCCAGATCATGCGTTGGATAGTTTCACTCAAGGATTTTCAACTGCCTTGAGGCATAGGATATAAAGTTATCGTTCTGCATCAGCACACAACCTAATTCCTTCTTTGAAGCATCACTGAAAATAATAAAAAGTTCCCCACTTGTGGGTAAAGTGAGAGCAGGCGCAGTGGTAGCCTCCTTTTCAACTCCTTGAAGATATATTCGAATTCATCACTCCATGAAAACTTTACTCCCTTTCGAGTTATCTTGGTAAGAGGGTTGGACAATCGTGAGAAATTTCTCACAAATCGTCGATAATATCAAGATAACCCCAAGAAGATACAGATATCCATTACCAACATTGGCCTCGACCATCCCTCAATTGCATCTATTTTGGAGGGATCCATAGATATCCCATTGCTTGTGATGATATAGCCCAATAATGAGACCTCCTTCAACCAGAACTCACACTTGTTGTACTTTTCATAGAGATTCTCCTTTTGCAAAGCCTCTAGTACAGTTCTTAAATGCTCCTCATGATCCTCCTTGGTTTTGGAGTATATTATAATGTCATCTATAAAGACTACCAAAAATTTGTCAAGGTAATCTCTAAAGACTCTATTCATCAAGTCCATGAAGATTGCTGGAGCATTAGTGAGTCCGAAAGGCATTACTATGAATTCATAGTGCCCGTATCTTCTGCGAAAAGCAGTCTTGGGGATATCATCCTTCTTCACCCTTACTTGATAATATCCTAACCGCAAGTCCACCTTGGAGAAGTATTGTGCTCTATGTAGCTGATCGAACAAGTAATCAATTATTGGGAGATGATACTTGTTATTTATCACGATTTTTTTAAGTTCATGATAATGGATGCAAAGCCGCATTGCCCCATCCTTCTTTATGATGAAGAGGACTGGTGCACCCCATGGTGAAGCACTTGGGCGTATAAACCCTTTATCCAGATTCTCCAGTAGTTGTTTCTTCAGATCTTCAAGCTCTGAAACAGCCATTCTATATGGATTCTTGGATATTGGTAAAGCCCCGTGTATAAGTTCAATTGAGAATTCAACATCTCTTCTAGGAGGAAGACAAGGCAGTTCCTCGGGAAACACTTCCGTGAATTCCCTCACAGTATGAATTTATTCAAGGATGGTTTCTTCCTTTGACTCAATCATCTGAGCTAGATACGAGGGCTCATAAGGTAGTAATATCCATGCTTGAGATGATGGAGCTAAAGGAGATTCATCTTCCTCCTTACAGTTGTAATGAATCGGGGGTTGATTCTCCATATGGAGTGTGATTTCCCTCTCCCGACAATTTATGTTGGATCTATATAAGGAAATCCAATCCATGCCAAGAATTGCATCAAATTACACCAGAGGGAGTTTGATGAGGTTTTCCTGGATATTCGATCCCTAGATTATAATAGGGGAGGACTTATATTCATGGGATGCAATGATTTCCCCATTTTCTATACTAACAGAAATCTTCACTTCCATGATTTTTGGTGGTGCTTGGATTGCTCTACTAAACATTCGAGATATAAAAGAATGTGCAGAACCTGAATCAAAAAGTATGTTCACTATTATTGAATGAATAACTAGTGTACCTCTCACCACTTCGTTTTCGGGGTTCACTTCAGCAGATGTGATGGCAAAGGCTCTTCCTCGCTGCCTTGGAGGTTGTTGGTTGCCTCCGAAAACCCTTGGATTAATGAACTGATTTGAAAAATGACCTGGTTCTTTTCATTTATAGCATTGAACAACACGTTGAGGTTCGAACAGAGCATTCCCCTCCTCTATCGCAACAGCGGGTCTTTCTTGATGACAGTTAACAGCTAGGTGCCCCTCTCTTCCACACTTGAAGCATTTCCTCGTCCCCTTAAGGCAATTTCTCGGGTGCTTCTTTCCACACTTTTAGCAAGTGGGGTGCTGGATCTTCTTAGAACCATTGGATTTATCCATCGGACCGCCAATATTGAAGTCCACCTTATGATACATTCCCCCATGGTACCCCTGTGATTCCCCGATCTCCATTTTGACCTTGAGGGCACATCAAAAAATTTCCACATAGCTGTCGAAGTCATAGATCTCCAATTATTTCCGCAGGCTAGGCTTCAGCCTACCAAAGAAGCGGTCAACTTTGCATTCAGGGGTAACGACAAAGCTGGAATCATATTTTGCAAGCCCTGTGATGTTTTCCTCGTACGCTCCAACAGATTATTTGTCTTTTTTCTTGATGGAAAGGAAGTCCCTTTCCATCTTAAGCTGGATGGTGCGTGGAAAATATTTATCGAAAAACATCTTTTGGAAATCCTTCCATTCCAATGCCTCAATCTCCTCATCAGGGTTTGTATTTTTGATCAACGTCCACCATTTATCAGCTTCACCCTCCATATGATAAGCCTCCAGGAGAACCTTCTCTTGTTCAGAACATTGACGGATGGAGAAGATCTTTTCAATGGAGTTGATCCTTTGTTCAGTGATCATGGGATCAGATGATCCACTAAAAGTAGGAGGCCTTTGTCTCATGAAGCTCTCGATAGTAACTTTTTCTTTCTTAGGGGGGGTTGAATGTTCCTCTTGACCCGTGTTTCTATTCAAAACCTGAGTTAGTTGAGAGAGAAGCATGACAAAGTTCGCAATTCCCGCTCCCATTGGATTAGACATCTCATTAGTACAATCATCACACTGATCTTCACATCGGTTGTTAACCCGAGTCCTCCTATTACCGGCCATTGGCTGGAATAAAAGGAAAGTTAGGGGTAACAAATAAAGGGTAATCCAAAGACAAAAGTTGATGACTTATAAATAAACTTTTATTTATTTAACTCATGAGTCTATAGGCATCAATCTAGGATTTTCATGATCTACTTTCTAACATATATTCTTAGGGGTTTTTTTATTCCCTTAATAAGGGTTCATACTAAGCTTGTGAATTTATCAAAACATATCCTCCGAAAGTTTCATAACCAAGAGTGCAGTAAGGCCCATTTTCAGGCACCAGTTCCCGTTCGAGTCTAGCTTAAAGCGGTGTTTTCGGGTTTTAACCCTAGGATACATCTGTACCAGAGCCGCCTCTACCTGCTAGTATCCAGAAAAGGATGTATTTTTTTGATAAACCACTTACTCAGTACTTACCAAAAAATAGGGATGTTTTTATTATACATAGTCTTGTCTCTAAGGCTTTACTAGGGTTTTCTAATCCTAATCCCAAAAAATAACTAAACCTATCCTCTGCTACCAACTATGACAACTGTGCTTTTATTACAAACATAAACATGATTTATTTCTTAAAACATCACTTGATACAACAAGAAAATAGAGAGGTTTAGTGTCTTTGGGGATCATGATCATCACATAAAAACATAAAACATGAAAATACAACCTCTTTATTGAAAACTTCCTTTACATGACCACTACATTCCCACGTACTTAGCATTGCATGGGATAACCTGAGGACATGCATAAGAAAGGGGTGAGCTATAAAGCCCAGTAAGGGAATACACATGGAATAAAATGAGGAGTACAATAAATGTTAGACATTAGGCATATCAATATATCACAAGAGATACATGAACATAATGGCATGAGAAAGCACTATAATAATAACATGGAAATGTGGCAAAATCACTTAACATGGAATTAGCATGAGCCAAGGCTCATTGCACATGGAGCATGAGTAAATCCTCATTGCACATGAAGCATGAGTAAACCCTCATTTAACTTGAATTAGAATGATTCAACACTCATTTCACATGACTTATCATGATACTATACTTTACCGAATGCATTGGAGCACTATAACGGGGGACCATTCTTAAAAATTTCATTTCATGCATAAGTGTGCCACATGGATCATAAAACATGGATTCATAAAACATAATAATTTTTTACAAGATAAAGGAATGTGGAATTCAGACATGAAACTTTGTAATCAATAAGTAAATGTGCATAATGGTGAATACCCTTGATGGAGAGATGGTCATGGTATCCACTACACAATGGCATTGGCTTAGAAAATCAGTGCAATTTCAGCAGTGTAACGGCATGACATAAGAATTCATAAAAATGGTTGATGAGAGAGAAAGGGGTTCCTCATCTTATTTACATGTAATGTACAGTAATGAGGTCATATAGATACATTTCCCAACATTTTTAATGGAATTTAGTTTCATGATACAAAATTATTGCTTGAATGTAAAAGAAGAGAGAGAAGTTCCTTTCGGAATTTCGGCATAGTAACGGGTGTACATGGGAGGCATTTAATGATAGAGAAAGGGGTCTCACATCATTTAAAAAATAATAAGGAAATATGGGGAGGTGCGAAACCATACCCCAACATTCATAATTGAAATTAAAAGGGAAATACAACTTAAAGAAAATTGACAAAAATTGAGAAAGGAAGAAAAACCATTACAAGGAAGTGCGCTTCCAATGGATAGAGAGAGGCTTGTGAGAGGCTTCTTGGGAGCTTGGGGAACCATTGGAGTATTATAAAGAGAGTAGGTCAGAGGTTGGACGAACTAAAAAGGCTTTGAGTGAGGAGGAAGTGGGAGCTTGGGTGGGTTTATATAGAAAAGGTGAGGGAATTCTTTATTATTTAGGTTTGGGACCCCTTATATTAAATTAATCCAAACCACAAACCATCCCACAGTTTTTGCCCATGGTTTTTGGAAAAGGGAATAGGAAAACAATATTTTATAAGTCCAAAGTCCGAACTTCTTTAAATAAAAAGGTTTCTTATGTGGAGGTGAGTCACACTCCCATGGAAATTAATTTAAAAAGACAAGGTGCTTACTAAGTCTTGATGGGTCCATTAATTCTTTGAAAAGTAAGTCAAAAAAATCCAAAATCACATTATTTTAATTGAAAAACAGATATTGGCCGATCATAAAGATTATAGTATTTTATTACATCACTATTGGGTCATTATGATGTCATAAAACACATTATATATTTAAACGGTATTTAATTTTTACCCAAAAATTTGACTGTCTCAGAAAATTATGAAAAATTCACCGTTGGATAATTTCGATGTCCTGATTCCAGAAATAACATTTATGTTATCTACATAATTTTCTAAAGATGATAATTTTTACTTTTAAAATAAAAACCAACATTTATAAAAAATTCACGGGTTTTGACAGAAATGGATTTCCAAACATAATAAAAATTATACATGCATTAAAAAAATTCTAAGAACATTTATATTTAATAAAAATTAATTTAATAATAATATTTTATTAAAATATTATTTAATTCAAAAAAATCCCTTAATTTTAAAAAAATAATTCTTAATTAAATAATAACTAAAACACTATTTGTTCTTTAAAAACTATTTACAATGTATCAATGATGATAAGAATGTATATACATTATTATATACAAAAAATAATGTACATGAACATAGTACTATCGATTTGTTACATAACCCCTTAAAACAATTGCATAAGACCTAAGGGTAAGGTGTGCGATGGTGACAGACTCTTGGGGTGGCTCAGCTAACATTGCTCGAGTGGTAACCACGATCAAATTCCACTTTAACCGTAGACGGTCCAGTTTGAGCTTGACATGGTGAAGATCAGCTTGGGATTTGTCAAGAGCGAAGCCCAAGGATGCCACCTCTTTTCCGAGCTCCAACAAAAGGGATTCGTATGGGGAAATTATACTGGATGAGGCCATCGCTTCCTTTGTCTTAGTAAATTTGGATTTGTTAAAGCCCTATATTTATACTAATCATGTGATAACTATTCCATGGCTATATTAGCAACGGTCAAAATTTTTAACATAAAACAAATGAAGTTGACAATTTATATAAACATAAAGAGAGATTTAATTAGATCAAGAGGGATTTCCATTAATGAAACTTTGGGTCATTACAGTATTTGTAAACAACCATACATCATCAACCCAACATTTTCAAACAATAATACATTGTCAACCCTAAATTTTGATTTTTTTCGTTACATAATGAAACCCTATGATTGACTATTCAATGAAAGAGTTTTGAATTAAACATATTTGTTGTGATTATTGCAACCGTCTTGAATGAATTAATAGTCATATTAAAGCTATTTTACAACCACTTTGAAGTCCCATGTTTAATGGGGTAAATCGTTTGGATTTCTAAGGGAAGTTTCAACTCTCATGAATGATTTTAAATTGAATGATTAAGAACTATTAAGAAACATTCATAGATCTACTCAACAAAATGAAAACCAATTTTTCTATATATAATGAAATAGTACATTTAATTTATAAAAGTATTATAATATATTGTTTGTACAATATATTTTTGAATATATAACTATTGTAGAGGAACAAAAGACCGAATGAATCTTTTATTCTAAAGAATCTACACATTGGAGACATAAATGTTTCATCCTCATGATGTGTAATTATTGATGTTTTTTGTTGATATTCTAATTGAATATAACTCTCAAATAGATATATTTGAATCTATTCATTCTTGAATAAATTTATCTACGAAGAATAATATTTTTATTCTGTCAGTTTCTAGTACAATTTTTATCAATAACTTGTTTAATCAATCAAATTAAAATCATTCGATTTATTCTCTTTTTGGAATCTCAGACTTAGTTGTGTTGGAGTATCATATTCTAAGTCTAATATATAGATAATATAATTACATATAAAATAATTAAATATCTAAGTAAATCCTTATTGTAAAGGTTTCAACTTCCTGCATTCAGTTTTTAAGGTCTTGTGATAAGAGGATCTTTCTAGTGAAATTCCCCAAGCATGAAGAGAGAGTGTTCATGGAGTAGATTAGGGGTCATTGTTCCATAAACCTCAAGAAAAATAGTTATGTTCTTATTTAATTTTTATCTTCTACCTAAAATTCTTTCATAAGATAATAATTCATATCTTCATAAATAGTAAAGAAGGATAAAAGATAAAATCTTCAAATATTATCAAAAAGACACAATTCACCCTCCCTCGTGCGTATATTTGTATTATTGCAACCTAAAAATTGGTATCAAAGGTGTTATTTGTTTTTGAATAAAGCACATAAGCTATAGATAGCTCCAAATTTTAAGGGCCTATACAAGGACATATGAAAATGGTTGATCTTAGATAAGGTATGCCAATGATACGCACTCCATAATTCAATGGTGATAATTATGGATTTTGGAAATAATGTATGATCATCTACCCGAAAAATCATAGATTTAAAGTATATATAAATACTATCACTCCATATTCAATCCCTAAAAAACCAGAAACATGGGATATTTTCAATGACGTTGGGAATGCCACAAGTTCAAAATCAATGAATTCTATTATTTTTACACTTGGTCCATAAAAATTAAATCAAGTATCTCAATTTCCTTCAACTTATGAAATGTGGAAAACAATTTTTGTTGAATATGAAGGAACTGAAAATGTTAAACAATTAAGCTACATTACTACAAAACTGAAGTTTGACACTTTTAGGATGTATGATCGTGAAAGGGTCACCTAGATGAATGGGAGATTAACAGAAACAATCAATGATATTTTTTCATTCGGAACTAAAATTACACAATAAAATAATGAACTAAAATTACTTAGAGTACTACCCTAAAAATGAAATGAATATCTTATATTATAATAAAATCATTACCAGTCAAAAATTTGACAATGAATGAATCAATTTGAACCCTAATGATATCTGAGTAATAGATGCATTTTGAAGTTGAATATCATAAGATAGTAAAAAGGGAAAATATTTCCCTCAATGTTACATCTCAGAAACATGAAAATAATTTGAATGAATATATAAAAATCTCATAGGATTCAGATTGTTTATATTCTGAAATAAAACTAACATAACTATCTAGAAAATTTCAAAATTTCATTTGTTAGAAGAGTTACTTAAAAAAATAATTCAATAAATATGTGAAAGGACCAAAAGATGTAATATTATATAAATGAAAACAGATGGGTCAAATAAGACCATATTTCCCATAGTTAAAATATGAAATAAGAAAGATATAAAAGAAAAATATGAATAAAGACGATTGTGAAACAAAATTGAAAAGATTTATGAAACCTACTTGGAGTGTGTCTGAAGACTTTAGTAGCTCTTCCAAATATGATATGTAAAAAGAGAAAAAAAATATAATCAGACATGGGCTTTATGGTTATGAACGAATATAAGGTATACTCCTGTTACTCTTTTACATCTTATTCAGATAACTAATCAAATATAAAATTACCTGCTTAATGGTCAATTATTGAAGGATAATATGAATCTCTAGTAAAAAATAAAAAGTCACAAAATAATATTCATAATGTTGTTTTAAGTGAAAAATATTTAATTCAAAAACAATATCAATAATTAAAAGAAAAATTTAATAAATCTATATGAAACAATATTTTTCATGATAACAAAATAAAACAAATACATGATAAAGTAGAATCATTCAAAAGTGATGGCAGTATATTAAACAATGGATAAAAATCACTGAATGAGATTCCTTGGAAAAAAACAATTAAAAAATACGGAATAGGATGCATGAGAGAAGAATTGAAATTATGTAAAAATTATTTCATGTCCGGTTCTAAAAATTCTACTTGTTTCTACTGTGGAATTACGTAACAACACCGACCCTAATAGCCCAAAGTCAGTAGTTATTTTATTAAAATGGAATAGATACAATAGATCACATCACTGAGAATCAATATATTTAGATTTATTAAAGAACTAGATACATACACGGTTCCATTATTCTATTGTTAATTAAATATATAACATAAGAAAGGGAAATAAACTGCTTCCATGAAACTTATTCAAAGATTTAATCTCCATGACCTGGGGAAGGAAAAAAAGAGTCAACTGAAATTATTAGTAAGTTTACATACATCATAAACATGAATAAATAATAATTAACTCATAATCGATATGGAATGTTAAATAACTGAACACACATGTCATTTAATTAATAACTAGATAATGTTTTTCATTCATAGATTTTTTTACTGATAATCACATGGATAGTAATAAATGAATACTAAATAAAGGAAATTATTAATAATTGGATTTCATGTATCTGAAACATGAACCACTACATTCAATAACACTCACAATATGGTTTATTTATTTGGCTAGAAACTCATCTGATTCAACTTAGAAACATTGGTGAATGGTTTTTCGCTAACTATTTTGTCTAATGAGACATGTTAATGCCTCAAGGGGCTATATAATTTTTGGACCCACCCATCACTAAAATATCAAATAATTATTCAAAAATATATTAAATTCATGAATAATATTACTTTTCAAAATATATGTATTGATTAATGGATATATATTTATCAATATTTTCCCAGATAAAATAACATTCAAAGTAAAAAACGTATGTAAAAAATGTTATACAACATAGACAATAATTAGATCAATGATACAGGAGATATATAATTTTTATTAGAAATGAAATATCAAATGAAAAATGATCTGAAAGGCATATTATATACAACACGTAAAACATATTAGGTTTATACTACAAAGTAAGTCTCCATGAAATGGAAATTGAGATGAAGTCCCTTACCTTATGTCTGAAATCATTTTGAACATGTACATAATGTCCTAGATAATCAAATTAGATTCATTAATTACTTAATTCAAGACATATTCAACATATACTTTATTTATTATAATTTTATTATGTTTATTTATGGCCATTCTAATGTGAGTTATATTGTTTAATTTTGTTGTTCCTAGAGCAATCGTTTCATGATTTTATGGTTTTTCCCTTGTGTATAATTATGAGAGTTCATGTAAATTGTAAGAAAACCTCTGGAAGTGAAAATATTTAGTATTAATGTACCTATGTACGTTTAAATGGTATCATATATAATTTTTTTATATGGTATGAGGATGATTCATTAGAAAAAAATGTTAATGAAAATGGTTTAATCTATTTTGGTAGTTTTTACAACAATCACAAACATGTATGATTTTATTTAATATTATGCTTATATACCGGATCTAGAACATGATATAACTTATAATATGTATCTTAAAATATGATTTTAATATAATTATGGTTTTATAATCATCCATGAAGGTGGTAATGGAAAATGAAATCTCACCATCCTTGAAGGCGGTGAATCAACACGTCATGGATGATATTTTCATTTTTTGAATAAAAGGATAAGAGAATATATTTTATGATGGATATTCCATTATCATAATAAAATTAAAATATATTTATATATTATAATGTAGTTACCAAGCTACTTTGGATGGGTTGGGTGTGTAGAGTATATGAAAAGAAAATAAATTAAAAGAGAGAGGTGGATTTTACCTCTTGAATATCATCTCCATAGGAACCACCTTAAGACACTTGGATTTGGATGTTTGGTATTTCCATGAAGTATTAGGAATTGGTAAGAGACTTGGGATTGTATTTTCGTAGAATTAACATAATATTAATGACTTATAAGGTGCGAGGAGAAGGGCTGGTGATGGGTAGTATTTATAGGAGATGAGATGGGTGTTTTTTATTATTTTATTCATGAGAATATTGTTTTGTATCAAGACTATGAATAGTGTTTATTCTTGTGAATAAGTAATGTAACTATATTATTTTATTTCAAACTAATGGGGGCTTAACTCATCCATATATTATTTGTGACTCAATATTTCATTCATTTACTTATAATGTTAAAAACCATATATTTTCGTATTTAACTATTCACTAAAAATTCAACAATTTTTGAAAAATATTAATATTCACCTGAACCATTTTTCAATGTGTAGATTTAAAAAATGATTTTTTTTTTGAAAATAACATTAAATATATGAGAAATTTAATTTCTAATTAAAATCATCCTTTATTTGAAAATTGCGGATTTTAATTTTATAACTGATTTTATGAAACTTTGAAAAATTTATTATGGTCTCATAAAATTATCTTATAATTACAGTAAAACTAACTTTTATTTCATGAATATATTTTTTGAACATACAATTTGTTTTAATTAAATATATTAATTATAATATTATAAATAAACAATTAGGTTTCATGAAAATACCAACACATAATTTATCATTCATAAATATATTTTTTACTTTTTCTATGATATAAATATATCATATTTTCATTTGTGAGATACCTAACTTTTATTTATACTTTAAATGGTGATGTTATTATTGAAAAGTCCATATTATTATTCCAAATGTTGAAATTAATATTCTAACAGACATGTTATTATTTAATAATATATCATGGTTCGTTTGTGCAATGTAAATTGTTTAATAAGTTGGATTTATTTAAGAAGATACATACCATAAAATCTTTGGGTGTTAAATTATTACATCCTTCTATAAATTTTATCCTTGAAATTTTTATGAGGATTACATTGAATGTAGATGAGGGTGGTTCGTCTTCATAACATCTGTAGGTTACCACATTACTTCTTCCATTTTATGGTGACTGTAAATAACTGTTACTAATAGAGTCATCAAATTTATCAATAATTTCTCTATAGTGTCAAGAATACCAATAGGTTATTCACAATAAGACAAATCAAGTTCAAGATCTATTACATTATAGTAGAGTATAGGTGTTTGTTCTCACATGAACTTATTTAACTGTGATCTTTGGAACACATCATGAACATTGGAGAGACTTTGGGGTATTTCTAATCGGTATGCTCCAGCTCCAATTCTATCTAGAATTTCAAATGGTTTGATGTTCCTGGGGATCATTTTCCATTTACTACCAAACTATATGACACCCTTCCATGGATACACATTCATAAATACATGATCTCCCACTTTAATTTCAAAATATGTTCTCCGTTTTTCTCTTTTTCTTACTTTGATCTACTTAAATATGATCCAAAATACTCTTTACCATTTTCATTGTCTCTTCAACAAGTTTGGGCCTATAATTCTCCTCTGTACAAATCCATATCAAATATTTGTAGTACGGCATCTCTTACCATATAATGCTTTATATGGTACCATTTGAATACTATAATGGAAACTATTATTGAATGAAAACTCTACCAAAGATAAATAGTATTCTCATATACCTTTAAATTCAAGTGATAATGATCACAAAATGTCTTCTAATGATTGAATATTCCTTTCATACTATCCATCAGTTTGGGGGTGATAATCAGTACTCAAAAGAATCTCAATATCTAAAACCTTCTAAAGAAACTTACAAAATCATGATGTAAAAAAGGGGATCCCAATCAGACATAATCGATAGAGGTACACCATGATGTCTTAAAATTTCATTAATATAGATCCTTTCTAGTTTCTTAAGAGGAAAATCTTATCTTATAGCACGAAAATGTGTTGATTTTATAATGTGTTCAACTATGACCCATATCGTATCATTCTTTCTAAGGGTATTTGGTAATCCATTGATTAAACCCATAGTAACTTCATCCAACATTAACATATGAATAGGTAGTGATTTCATGACCCCCAATGGATTTTGTCTTTCAACATTCACTTGTTGAAAAAATAGACATCATGACACATATTCAGTAATTTCCTGGTATATATTATGCCACCCAAAGTGTACCTTCAGATCTCTATACATCTTTATACTACCATTTTGTATATAGATAATTTAGGAATGAGAATAATATAATAGTTCCATTTTAGTATCATGTATAGATGGAACACATATCCTCATTCAATATTTTAGAATTCCATCCTCACACATGATATGTTGCAATATTCTATCCTTAAACCATTTAATTTTGTTTTGAAAATTCTCATCATCAGAGTGAGATATTTTTATTTATTCCAATAAATACGGTTTCATAATCACTTGAAAAAGAAGTGATGTTTTATCTTCCTTAACAATTCCCATATCCATATTTACTAAATCCATGAACATAATATCTTCTCAATCCACATTTGGGTTAGAAGTATTTGTATATTCTGCTTAATGCATCTGTAACCTTATTTTCTTTTTGTGGGTAGATGTGTATTGAGAAATCATAATCTTTGAGTAGCTCAAGCCATCATATTTTCAACATGTTGAGTTCTTTTAGTGTAAAGATGTATTTCAAACACTTGTGATTCGAATATATCACATATTTATCACCATATAGATAGTGTCTCCATTTCATCAGATCAAGATTATGGTTTCTATCTAAATATCATGAGTTAGATAATTTTGTTCAAGAATCATCAAATTCCTTGATACATATTCAATAAAATTATCATTTTTCATAAGGGAAAAATCGTGTCCTTTATTTGATTCATCACAGTATATTACAAACCCATAATTTCATGATGGTAGAGTCAAAATCTGATCATTGACTAATCTTATCATAAATTATTCAATATAGTTTTCACTATATTTTTTTCATACGAGCTTAACCCCTTAATGTGTGACCATGGTTAATGGGTTATCCAATTAAAAAAATTATGAATGAAATGCTGATAGTAACTTGTTAAACTAATAAATCTATGTACCTCATATATCTTCATTATCATAGGATAGTCATGGATTTTCTATGCCTTTTAAAAGAAATTGATATTCGATCCTTATTGATAATATGGACATGAAAATAAATTTCTTGAATCCATAATTCACACTTTCTAAATTTACCACATAATTCATTCTTTTAAGAGTCTCAAGAATAGTCTTCCAGTGATTCTCAGGGCTTTTATAGCTTTTAGAATACACCAGAATATCATAAATGAATACTACTATAAAATCCTCATGATATTCTTTTAATACTATCTAAAATGATATGTTCAGAATATTTTCCTTTTTTACTCACAATTGGTGACAACCCGAATGGTGGGCAATCTTCGAAAAATATCAAGCTCGATGATGTTGATCTAATAAATCATCAATGCTAGGTAGAGGATACATGTTCTTTATTATAATATAATTTATTTCCCTATAGTCAATTCACACCCTCATGGATATGTCTTTGTTCTTAACAAAGAGAATAAGGGCACCCATGGAGAAACACTAGGGATAATAAATCCCTTATTACTCAAATCTTATTGTTTTTTCATCAGCTCCACTAATTCCTAAGTGGTCATTTTATAAATATTCTTTGATATTGGTCTTGCATCATGGATTATATCAACAATAAAATGAACTTTATTCTATGGGGTGTGTTTAGGTAATTCATTTGGAAATACATCGATGCATTCATATACAATTTGAACATCCTTAATTTTAGGATTACATTCCTTGAACCTGTATTTTTTTATCTTACACTCTAATAATTTCATTATATAGAGATATTGGGGTGGATCTAGATAATAATCAAATGATGATGTTTTTTCTCTATAGATAAGGAATTTTACATCTTTTCCATAAATCATAATTTACTTTTTCATGGAATAAATTTACATCTAATATTTTGAATGTTAGTCTATAAAGTGGATTATATCAAATTCAACCATAGGTATAATGATAAGGTTATCAAATTAATCATGTTTATGTGTCATAATGTGGATATATTAACACATATTTATTTCTGTTATGCTTCCCTTTAAAGTTTTGATTGACAAATCCATTATTAAATAAAAAGGGAAATGCCTAATTTTCTTGGAAAACATGATAGTTATAAAGGAGTGCGATGATAAAGAATCAAATAATTCATTTCATAAATTTGAATATTGGATTAATGTACCTAAACCATATCATTGAGTACTTCTACTTCAAATGTAGTTATTGAAAAATCATGGACATCTCTCATTGACCTATTCAAGGGTATATTACCTTTACTATTATGATTTTAGTTTGAATAATGACCCATCTCATTACAGTTGAAGCATTGAACATCATTTATTTATTATTCTTATTCCATTCATTAGCTCAATGAACCTTTTCTCCACACTTTTAACAAACTCTCATGCCTTTAAAGAATTTACCAGGATGATTTTTTCCACAACTTTCACATAACGGGGATTTCTTTATTCTCTCATTACTCTTTGATGATTTAGATTTTTCATCGTTATCATAAGACCTCAGATTCTCTTTATTTCACTTGAACATATAGGATTTATATAATTCCATCTCTATTTTTTTGGAACTTAATACTATTTAATCATATGATGAAAATATTTGGGAATTCAGTTCCCTTATGAGACTTGGATTAATACCAAAAAATAAATTATCAATATTTTTTTCAAATCACATATGTAATATATGTCATACATGGCTTTTCTTTTGAAGGTATCCTCATACTCAATAATAATCTCTTATTCCTTTTGATTTAATATAAATAATGTTATCTTTATTTCGGTTCACTTCTCACAAGGGAAATATTTTTTATCAATGTTTCTTTAAAAAATCTCCATTAGATTTATTCTATTACAACTTCCTTCACAGTATTTTTGATCAACAACCACCATTGATTAGTATCACCCTTGAAGATATGTACTTCTAACACTACTTTTTCTCTTTCATCACATCCCAATTCCAAAAATATATTTTCAACGGCTTGATCCATTTTTCATTTACCAATGGATTAGTAGTACCACAAAAATATGGGGGATTCTACTACATGAAACGATCCAACATAGGTTTATTATGTTTATTAATCATAACCTAAGTAAGATATCCTTATATAGTCATTATATTCAAAGCTCCAACACCTAACATGTTGACTTACTCCTTGGGTAAATCCCTATATTTTCTATGGGCATCGATTACCTTCCATCCATTAGGAATGATCACTAAATAATGGAACACATTGAGTTATCTTATAATCATCATGAGTAATGAGAAAAAAATCACTTTAAGTAATTGTTATAATTCTCATGTTTATATAAAATCTAGTTTCTTAGGTTTCTACTAAACCTTCTATGATACCTACTATAATAACCCTAACCCAAGTAGTCGAGAGTCGGTGGTTATTTTATTATAATGTCATAGATACAAAATATAACATCTTCAAGGATCAGTTAGTTTACTACTCTAGAAAAACAAAATACATCCATGGTTCCGTTATTACATTGGTAATTAAATATAGAACATAACAAAGGAAAATAAACTAATTCATTGACACTTATTCAAAGATTTCAACTTCATAACCTGGTGTAGGTAAAAAATAAAAGGGTGAGCTCAAATAATCAATAAGGGCTACAAACAAAAGAAATGTGAATCAATAACGAGTGAAGAACAATCAATATCTAATGATAAATAACAAAACACCCATTCCATTTAATCAACAACAAGATAATTTAATGAATCCATAGATTTTATCATATTGAAAATCTCATGGATAATAATAATTGAATTCTAAATGGAGGAAATGATCAATTATTTGACTTCATGTATTTAGCACATGAACTGCCACCATCAAGACCATTAACAATATAGTTTATGTATATGGGTAGAAACCCATCCGATTCGTATTGGAAACAAACATGAAGGTTTTATCGCCAACTATTTCATATCATTAGGCACGTGAATGCATCAAGGGGATATATAATTTTAGGGCCCACCCATAATTCAAATTCCAAATCATTCTCTATACATAGATTTAATTCATGATAAATATTCCTTATAAAAATATCTATATTGAATAGAGGATACAAATTTATCAATATTTCCCCATTTAAAATAACATTCAAAGTAAACACTATATGTAAAAAAAGAATACAACTTAGAAAATAATCATATACATTATTCAAAAAATATAGATATTTAAGAGAAATATGTTGTCAAATGAAAAAATTATATCAAAGGGGTAGTAGATACACCACATAAAATGATTAGGTGTACAGTACCAAGTATGTCTCAGTGAAATATAAATTGAGACGAGGTCTCTTGCCTTATGTCTGAAAGCATTCTACACTTGAACATAATTTCCTAGATAATTAAATTAGATTCATTAATTACTAAATTTAGAACGTATTAAACATATATTATATTTTTTTTATAGTTTTATAAAGTTAATTTATGTCCATTTCTATTATAATAATGTTTAATTTTATTTTTTGGGAGCTTTTGTTTCATGGTTTTATGGTTCGTTACCTTGGGTATAATTATGTGGGTTCTATTCCAATGGAAGTAAAACTACATAAGGTAAATTATTTATTATTAATGAAAATATATGAGTTTAAATGGTCTCATATATAATTTGGTTCTATGGTTGTAGTATTATTCATTATATAAATGTTAATGAAAATCTTTTAATCTCTTTTGGAAGTTTTTAAAACCATCACAAACTTGTATCATTTTATTTAATATTATGTTTTTATATTTGTTCCGAAACATGACAAAATTTATAATATTTATATTTTAATCTTATTTAGCTATAATCATGGTTCCATTATCATACTTGAAGGAGGTAATGGAAAATGAAAACTCATCACCCATGAAGGTGATAGATAGACACATTACCGAAGATATTTTCATTTTTAGCGTAAAAGGAGAATATTATATATTTTATAATGAATATTACATTAAAATAATAATATTTCAATATATATATATATGATATGGGGATTACCATTAAACTTTGGATATGGTGGGTGAGTAGAGGATATTAAATTAAAAGAAATTAAAAGAGAAAGAAATAGGATTTTACCTCTTGAATATCGTCTCCTTGGGAACCTCCATAAGACACATGGATTTTTTATTATTGTAATACTAGAAGGTCTTAGAAATTTGAAAGAGGATTGGGAAAGACTTTTGAAATTATTTAGACAATATTAAATTCTTATAAGGTGTGATGTGAAAGGGAGTTGAGATGTGGTATTTATAGGGGTGAAGAGGTGTGTTTTTTGATTAGTTTATTCATTAGTTTATTATTTTGGATCATGAATATCAATAGTGTCGAGTCTTGGGACTAAGTGAATCAACTATATAATATAATTTTGAAATAATGGGTTCTTATCTCATTCATACATCATCCATGACTCAATAATCCATCTATTTACTTATAATTTTAAATACCATAAATTTATGTTTTTTGTATGCAACAATAATTCAACTAGTTTAGAAAAATCCAAAAAATTCTACCTAATCATTTTTTAACGTGTAGATTTTAAAAATGGAATATATTTTTATGAAAATATTTTTCTAAATATGTTAAATTTAAATTCTAATTAAAATCACCATCTATTAGAAAAATACTGATTTGAATATTATAACTGATTTTATGACACATTGAAAAATTAATTATGGTCTCATAAAATTGTCTTATAATTATAATACAACAAGAAATTAATTCATGAAACTATTTTATGAAAATAATTTTTTTAAACCAATGTATTAATTACACAGTTGTAAATAAATATTTATGTTTCACAAAATACCAACACATAGTTTATCATTTGGAAAACATTTATGTACTTATTATATGATATAAATATATCATATTTTCACTTATGAGATACCTAATTTTTTTATACTTTCATACATGAGATTATTATTTTAGTTCCCACATTACTATTCCTAACAGTCATAATAATATTATAAAAATCATGTTAATATTTAACTGTATATCACGATTTGTTTGTGCAACGTAAACTATCAAATAAATTGAATTTATTTAAGAAGATATATATCATAAAATCAAGGGGTGTTAGAAATTAAAGGAAATTATTCTAACAACTATTTTTTAAGTACCCATCAGATATATGGAATTAAAAAAAACTTTTATTTTAAAAAACATTTTCGAAACATGTAATGTAAATTTTTGTAAAATAAGGAAAATGTGGATTCCTATATATTATTTTTCTGAAACAACTTGAACCAAGAAAATAAGTGTTCCAAAACAAAATCCTGTATTAATACATTTATAGAAAAAACGTTTATGTGAAAAATAGTGTTGTATGGTATGTGGATAGTGGATGTTCAAGACACATGGGTGTAGACTCTTATAATATTCACACACTAGAAAAACTAAATAAAGGTATAATCACCTTTGGAGAAAATGATAAAGGGAAAATAGTTAGAGTTGGATCAGTTGGAGATACAATGAAAATTTCAATTAATAAGGTGCTATATATTCAAGTGCAAAAGAAAAACAGGATAAGTATTTCATAACTATGTGATGGTGGATTTTATGTTGATTTATCTAAAAATTCTTACTCAGTCTAAATTATAAATTGGTTAAATTTAGAGAACCTATAACTCAAAATCTTTATACCATGGATCTTGATTCCTTGTGTAAACATAAAAATGATTTTTTAACTACAGAGGAAAATGAATCATTGATTTGGCATAGAAGAATTTGTCACTACATTGCATTTACATTATATAAATTTTCTAAGAAACACTTAGTTATTGATTTACCTATTCTTAAATTTAATAATGATAGATTCTATGATGCATATCAAATTGTAAAATAAATGAAATAATTTTTAAAGATCTATTAACAATGTTTCTATATCTAAAAAATTAGAACTTATAAACATAGATTTATTTGGACCATCCAGGGAAACATATTTGTATTATAAATTTTATGTTTGTGTATTAGTTTATGATTTTTCAATATTTACTTTGGTTTATATCTAAAAACATAAAAATTAACTGTTCTATATTTTTAAAATATTTTTCAAAATATTTCTAAATGAAAAATATTATAAAATAATATCATTAAGATGTGATCATGGTAACGATTTTAAAAACCAATAATTTAATTATTTTTCATCAATAATAGGCATTAAATACACCTTCCAAGCACCAAGAACACATTAAAATAATGGTATTGTTAAAAGAAAAATTAAAAATATTCAAGTGATGGAAATGACTATTTTATATGATCATAGTCTTCCTATGTATTTTTTGGAATAATCTGTAAATTCAACTTGCTATATTATGAATACAGTTTTAATAAGGCCTCTTATTATAAAGAAACCCTAAGAACATTGGAATCGTATAAAAACTAATTTTAGGTACATTAAAGTATTTGGATGCAATGTGTATATCTTGAATACTAAAGAAAACCTTGGTATATTCAATTTTAAGGCAGATGAAGGAATCATTATAGGATATTCTACTACTTCTAAAGCATTTATAGTGTATAATAAAAAATCAAGGATTATAGAATAATCATTTCATGTGATGTTTGGTGAAACTTATCCTTTTGATAAAAGTAATGATCAAATAGATGAAATTAATGAAATTCTCGGCAACATGAGTCACAAATAACCAATGATTTATTTTAAAATAAAATAAATAAAATTAATCCAATTGAAAAGAACATGAATAAGATAAACATGAAACTGTATTACCCAGATAATGTAAAATCTTAATGTATTATCCTTTAGAAACATTTATAGGAAATATTGATACAGTAGTAAGAAAGAGAATAAATTTAGGAAAATTATTTGAATTTTATACCTTATATTAAAAATTAGAACCTAAGACTATATAATAAGCTTTAAAAATGAATGTTAGATAATGAAAATGCAAGGAAAACTTAATCAATTCAGTAAAAATAAATTTTGGGAATGTGTTGGAAGACCAATAAAATATCAATTAATTGGAACCAAACGGTTTTTAGAAATAAAAAATATGATCAAGAGATTATTACTATAAATAAATAAATATTAGTAGAAAAACAATACAACTAGGAAGAATGGATAGACTACGATGAATCCATTTCACCTATCACTAGATTAGAAGATATTAGAAACATTTTATCCTATGCAAATCATATAAATTTTAAATTATATCATAAGGATGTAAAATAGGATTTTTAATTGGATATTTAATTGAGTAAGTATATATTCAACAACCACTAGGTTTTGAAAACCCTCATATAGCAAATCCAGTTTTTAAACTTACTAATTGTTGTTATAGCTTTAAACAAGCATCTATAGTATGTTATGAAAGATTGAGCACCTTATTATTGAAAAATGGATTCTTTTAGGGTTACAAAATACTATTATTTTTAAGAAAATAATTTTTTATATATATTATCAGTACAAATTTATGTCGATTATGTTTTTTGGGTTCAATAACCAAAATATTTGTAATTATTTTTCAATCATTAGGGAAAAAAATTTAAAATGAGTTTGATGGGAGAATTAAATTTATTTATGAGATTTCAAATCTATGAAAAAGATTATGGAAATGGTTTAAATATAAAAAATACATTATATATTTATTGAAATTTTTTTACTTGAAATATAGTAAGACTTATATAACTCCCATGTGTACTAATGGAAAGAATGATTTGTATGAAGCAAGAATACAATTTGCAAAAAGGTATAAAGATGTATGATTGGAATTTTATTGTATCTTACTACTAGTAGACCAAAAATAATGTTATATGCATGTTTTTGTGCTATATTTCAATGAAGAACATAATAATCTCATATAACTATTGTTAAATGAATTTTTAGATATTTAAAAGGGACTGTTTTTCAATCTCTACTTTACCCAAAAACAACTGATTTTACTTAATTTAATATTCTGTTGCATATTTTGGTGGATGTATGTTAAATTGAAAAGGAACATAAATAACCTGTCACTTTTTATGAAAATATTTAGTTTCATGTTCAAGTATGAAACTATATACAGTTTCTTCTTGAATTGCTTAAGGAGAATATATATTTATTTTAGTTGTTTGGCATATGTGTTGTAGATGAAACACACCATACTATAATTTGGAATAAATTTTAATCATAGTCCTATTTTGTGATTATTAATTATTCTTTTGAATAAAATAAGAATTCATTTCATTTTTGAAAAATCACAAATGTTTTTAAAAATTAAATAATTATGAAATTGATTAATTGCCTCGAGGAACTAGATCATCATCACCAAAACTTTTCAAAAACCATCTCACTCTCTCTCTCACTCTTACACTTAGTATTTGAACCCTTTCAACTTTGAGAGCCCTTGTTTTTTATTCAATCTACTAGAATCTATACCTTCAACTGCCATATTCAAAGCAATATCGATTATTAAGAGAACATATAAATGTGAACAATGTGGAACAAAGTGATATTGAGGCACCTATAGAAATATAATTCAACAAAAGGTTATATATATATAATAGTTATATCAGAAGAATCTTCATCTAAGGAAATATCTATATTTCCAAGGTATATAATTTATTTTCAATAAAGGGAACACTGTGTTTATTTTCGATATAGAAGTATAATAATTTTATTGAAATGTTTATTTCAGTTTTGGTGACATAGAGGACGTTATCATATCTTGGGTAAATTATAGGGACTTTTCTATATGTTCTGTCGAAATAGTTAATGTTTTTTGTGTACCCGTAAAGGGTTTTTTCATTTCGATTGTCAATTGATCAAAAATCAAGAACATAAATCAGAGGATATTATGTCATTTCACTTTGGATCTACCCTACAAGAATGAAGTTTTTAATAGGCCTTGAGGTAGACCATATAGTGATGGTCAATTATTCAGTTAGAAATAATTCCAAGAATTATTGAGCTCAAAAAGATTCTTCATCCTAAAATGTATATGATATTATTGATGATGAGTTATATTAATATTAATTTCATAGAATACATGTTATGGTACATGCTAGATTTTTTCTAGGAAGAGGAAAGAATGTATATTTATCCTTATAAAAGTATAATTCTTTGCACCTATATAAAAGTGTTATGATTCTATATATACAGATCCATACCAAGTGCCATCATAGTAATATATTTATTTCTAGAATGTTGAGGAAGATAGGTTTCTTAGAGAGTATAGTTAGATGAAAACTATTACTTGTTTGTGCATAAGACCAACAAAAATATGTCCTAATTCTCAGGAGGAGAAAAAAAATTTAGGATCTATTAGTGCAGTCCAAATTCAAAAAAAATTAGTTTTTGAATCTAATATAGATAATGCAATTCAAACCAAGAGACAAAGAATTAGATATGATGTCTATGATCCAAAAGTTGCAAGATTTGACCATCAATCACTTGAAAAAAACATAGATTAATAAACTGATGATCCCATTTTCATCCATCATAGACAAAGGGATAAACCTACAGATCATACTATTATGGGTCAGACACCAGAGGCAGAGGCTATTGAAACTTGTGAATTTCCTCCAGAAATTCTTTTAGTATTTTCACTCACATTAGAAGAACACCAACCAGAAAATCAAAATCAAGGAGATCTTTCTTATAAAAAGATTAGTTACAATGATCAAGGAAATGAGAAAGAACAACCAATAGTATATGATATTATAAGGTTAGTTGAGATTCAATAAGTTTCAATTATATTTCATTCCTTGGACAGGAAAATTTCAAAACCTACTAAGAATATAGTGGTTCTTGAAACTATTAAGGCCAACCATCTCAATTTCAAGAAGAATAATCATTTGATTCTCTGAAAAAACACATTGAAATTTTTTATAGCTTGACAAGGTGTGGGGAGATGATTCAAGTATAAAAAGTGAACTACAGTCTACAATAAAATCCTTGGAAGATTTGAAAAGCAGAGTTATTACTAGAGTGGAATTAGAATATGTTCGGTCCCAAAATTACAGTCTTAGAGACAGTTCAGTTTGAAGAAAAGATTTCGATGATTTTAAATGATAAATAACCGATCATTTTGGAAATATCCAATTAATGTCTATTTCAAAAACATATTTTAGAGATTTAAAAAGGTATTCAGAAATACTATTCGAATAAGACATAAGTATTTCTAATCAATTTTTTGAATCTTAATCTGCACCTCAAACTTCATCAAATTTAGTCAAAATGTTTGAAACTAATACATCTATCATGCCAAATTTTAATGATCAACTTCATATTATTCAATGTGAGAGTGCATCACTAAATGTGTTTTTGGACAACCAAAGAAATATCATTGAGAATATAACTTCAAGAAAACCTAGTATAGGAAATATTCTCAATTTGTTTGGTAAGATTCTACCACAATTTTTCCAGTCAGAATAAAAATTTCCTGGGTTTTTGAAAGTGTATTTAGTTGAATGTTTAATGATTGGTCATGATTAAAAGATTTTATACGACTGTTCTTTGAAAAGCATACCAAAAGATTAATAGTACCAAAGGAACAGTTCAAGAATGTTTTTCAGACTAATCGAGCTTTAAAAACATCTAAAACTATTATGAACCAGCCCTTACACAATAATCTAGGCATAATTTTTATACATTTCTCAATCAAAATGATTCTTGTAATGATAAAACATCTTTTATAAAATTATTTTTTATTATTTTTCAGATTAATATTATTTATATCCATCTATACAGGAAGAACACATATCATTTTAATCATAAGAATAATATAACATTCATTTACAATTATATGATATATTAAATGTTTTTAATTCATTTTTTTTACTTTCATTTTTATATCAATAAATGTGGAGAAATTGGGTAAACACAATATTTTTGACAATATTAGTAGTTTATATTTTAATCAATTGGAATATATTTTCGATATAAATACATTTTAAATAATGATAATTTCTATATCATTTAATGATATATTTAATTTTTGTTTAAAATTACTATATTTTATTTTATGTTATTTTATAGGTTTTGTGATCATAAAAATGGGGGATATTGCTGGGCATGTATTGTCTCAACAATACATTATAAATATTATTGATTTTGATGCTCACAAAACCCCCTTTTTTAACGATGAAACAAATTTATGTATTTTTATAGGAATATATTTCTTGATAAGTTAATCTTATATATGGGTTTAAATATTTTTCAACCTATTATGGATGTGTTTTGAATGTATTCTAGAAACATTGTTAATACCTTAAGTTTTCAAGCATAACATATGGTCCAGAAAACCAACATTTGAAAAAACATGTTTTATAGTTTCAACTACTGGAACTCAGTTATGGTATAGTATCATCTTCTTAGACTAAGATTTTAAGAATCTGAGACCAAGTAAAATAACCATAAGGCTCTGCAATTATTTATTATAATGGTTCAATAGCCTTCACTCAGTTATTAATTTCTTCAGATATGAGGAGCTTTCTATTAAAAAACATCAATTTCATAGATAGAGTATTCTACATGTGGACTGAGATATATCTATTTCCCAAACAACAATAAAAAAATTTTGTTCTTATTTACTGTTTATCCACTCAATAAGCTTCTTACAAAAGAGAATATAGCATATCTGTAAATATCATAAGGAATGAAAAAAAAATCTGCAAGACTATGGAAAATTATCAATTCAACCCCCCCACTTGTGTATATTTTTATTATTCTAACCTAAAAATATATATATTTTTTTACTTTCTATTTCATAGGGGATACGATAACATCACTCATGTGTACAACATATTATCGCCTCGCTAAGTGATACAATTCGTTTTTCAAAAACACCTTACATGGAAGGTAATAATTTTAAAGATGATGAATATATGTAATATAAATTGAATTAGTATGGTATTCATGATATATTTATCATTATAAAAAGATAATATATCATTTTCTTTCTTACATGTACACTCACTAAAAAAATGATAATGTTGTTCGTGAACGTGTGGACTAGAGCCTTCATGAAACAAAGTGACTCATTTTATCACCACACCACATGGATGATATATATACATATAAGTATATTTAAATAAATAATATGGTATATTTGACATTATGATCATTTTGTAAAGATACAATTTTACTTACCATCTTTCCATAATGATCCTTGAAAAATGGAAACATCACTCATTTGTACGCCTACTATCCCCATGATCATAATTTACTTCATTTATCAATACCATATTTTAATATTGTAAGTATAATTTAAGTATAAATTTGATAATAATTTCATGATTATTATTTTTAGTATGATTAAATAAAAAAACATTTTGACCATATTCAACCTTCCAAAATCATTTTTGAGACATAAGCTGAATACAGTTAAAACATCTGAGATAAATTTAATTGATTTAGCATTCTTATATAAGACAGTAATAAGAAAAAAAGGAACAATAAACATAAAAAAGGTTCTTAATCAAGTAAAGAATTAACATAAGTTTATTATTCATGAATATAAAGAACGTATGTGATGTGTATGACTTAAGATAAGAGTCTTCGTCTCAATTTCCTTTCGTTGAACCATATTTTTATGTTATCCACCTATAATATTTTATGAGGTGCATATATAATCCATTTTAAATAAAAGATAATGTATTTCTATATTCAAATGGTTTTTAATGTTTTGATTAATTTTATTATTTCATGGTTCTTATGATTAAAATAGTTTGAAGTCGATTTGGGATTTCTCTTTAAAAAAATACTATTTTAATGTTTTCATTCTAACTCTTCCTTTTCTATGTCCATTTTTATAACGGTATAAAATATTTATAAAGTAAATATTATTTTTTATCAATTTAAAATGTTTTTAAAATGAATATTTTTACATGTTTTCTAGGGAACATTTTGACAAATGAAAAAAGGAAATTTCTATTTTTATGGTACACTATGACAATGACGTTTTCTACCACTGTGATCGTTACATGATTTTTCTCTACCTTTGAAAGATTTCATGTTTTATTAAATGAAAAATCTAATGGTACCAGGGAACATAATAGAAGATGGTGGGTTAAGATTTTTTAAATGTTTTATCCCTGGAGTGACAGAACTTGTAATATCGGGTGATATGAGCCTTGGTACAATCTTAAGATCTCCTATGGATTATTCAATGCATAGAAAATAATATATAATGAGTACCTAATTCTAAATCAATGTGTATTCAATATAATATTTCACCAGTGACTGATGCTCAAATGATCTGAAGACAAACCAATATAGACCATCCACACATGCTATAAGAATCAATATGCACATTGTTCATTGAATTCAAGGTGATATCAGGGATCTTTGATTATCTATTTTATGTCACAATAATCACCAAAATCTCGTGACTTCATTCCTTGATGTTGTTCATGGATTATTAGCTCTATGAAAATCTTTCTCTCTTTATGATGTGGGTGTCAATAGAATATTTCATTTATGAATTCATAAATAGTACATGGAATGAAGCACTTGTCCTACTTATATAGTGGATTGCAAAAAATACTCGGATAGGGTTCCTAGACCACATATATTTAATATCAACTAAATAAGTAAAAAATAAAAATTATGATGAACTAGCTGTGTCATAAATATTATTTATATGTTATCACATACTTGTAAGATATATTAATAAAATTACTTGATAAACCATGGTTATTAACACAACTCATAATTCTTACTAATATTAAATATACCTCGAATATTAAAATAATAATTTTTGGAATAATATTATTCCTTATATTTACTTAAATACTTTTAAATAATTTTTATAATTAAATTCAACCCAATTATTATTTACTTTTATAATATTGAATTTATTTTTTTATCATTTATCAATAAAAGTGGTCAACTCTTTGACCTTGTGGTGAGGCCCACCATGCCCAATATATCTATTAACCTGATAGAGAAGATTCTTGAAGGCGATATTGTGTGTGACCATCTAGGACCTTATCTAGATAGAGTTGAATATTATTCACAGACCAAGACCAGATTCTAGCAACTCATAAAGATCTCTAAATATATAAGGAATAGTTATAGTAAAAAAATCGTCCTAAAAACATGCACTGTGTAATATAATATCTTTTTCTTTTGATATATCATAAAGTCGGATGCATAGTTTTTTCATTGTCCATTATTTATTTATTGTTTGTTGATCTAACTAAAAAAATTTACCTTTGACTATCATGTCCATGGATTTATGAAGGTTCTACCAATCTGATCAACATGGCCTAAGATATTACTTCATCAAATCGGATGTGAGATATTATATTTTGAACATTTAACTAGTTTCACTCCACCAATGACACACCCAACACAAGCTACATCACCATGACATCATTGCCATGCCTTTTAGCTTACATCAAAGTATGGGATCAAATGGAAAAATTGATAATGATCTCATTTAAAAATACAAATACACATGTCTTTAGATAGGAACAATCAATAAATCATGAAACATTTCGTGTTCCTATTGGTAAGTATCTCCTAATGATCTCACCTTCTAGATATAACAATCTATGAACTTCATGAGAAGATGTCATAATTCTTACAACATCCAAACACCTGATAGTCAGACATCAATAGTGTCCAGTTAGTATGATGTATCTAGACCATATGACATATTTTAACGATTAATGTTATAGTATCTCAAGGTTTTCATTATAGTATGGTATCTTCTATAACCATTTGATCTGAAAATTAGTCTATGGACATTACCATTTAAATAGTAGACTCATAAATATCTATACAATAATGGTAATTGTACATCATGCATAACTCACTGTATCCATGATATGATAATCCAAAAGTGTTTTTAGTTATGTCCAGGGCACCCACTATTACAACACACACATGTGGACTAGATCCAAATTTCTAACAATATTTGTTGGGTCTCACATGACTAAGATCAATTTTCTTCTTATTCATGATTTTAATTACTAATTATTTGGCTATTTTTCTATGTATGACCTCATCTCCACGAGTAAAACTCCCCAAGAGATGTAAAACTTGAGTGTGTTCCTTTTTTCCATAGTAAAAACTTGACATATTAGCATGTAATATTATCATAATTTACATACTAGGTGTTATTCAAAGAACTGGAACAAATCGTTGCTTATTTCACACTGCTTCTTAGCTACTTCATAAGTTGTAATGCACTTCGAATTTATAGTCATGGCTACCACTGGAATCAATGATCTGTTATTTCTCATTACTTTTGCCTAACTATGATATTAGATCATATTGAACTTATAAGAAAACTAGTTTATGTTCCCTTATTACTAGTATCCCTTCCTTTTCACATACCAGGTACATATCATTTGTACCATCACAAATACAATCAGATATTTTTGACAGCATCCCTAGAAGTTCTCTGAAATATAACAAATATTCTCATACTATAAAACATTTGTTGGAAATATGATATCTTTTACAAATCAATCAATATATCATTGATCCATCGCAAACATATGGAATTTAGCTCACCACAGTAATATCCTCTTATGTCTTGCAGATATCTTCTCTGAGGGATTTATTCCATATGAATTTTATAACAATTATCTCTCGAATTGTTTCAGATTGTATTTTTTCAATACTATGTAAGTATATGTACAATTAAATGGGTCTAAGAAACCATTATATTTACCTCAGTATATCATTGTTTCTATATCTTAGGATGCTACTTTAATTCACTCATTATAGAATTACTTTTATTCTGGTATTGAATAACTATAATACCAATAAATACTTTTCACTTGTTACTAAACATATTATACTTTGAAAACATGGTGCTCCCACTTACCTCTGGTAGACATATGAAAAAAATTCATTCCAATTGTATGTTAAGTTATATTATTATTAAATTTAATACTTTACTGTATTTACTTTACTTTCACTCCTTATTGACATTCTATGGTGTCACCATCCTTTATGGTTGTGTTATATAGACACCTTCGATGATTGGTCGTACTGACATCGAATACATAATAAATGATAATTGAAATTATCTATAACAACTAAAAGTATAATGGAATTAGGAATAACAACTGAGTGTTTCCAATTAAGCCTTATTGGTATGACATTTTTACCATCCATGTAATGTTTCACTTGAATAACTATCAAAATATTCAAAATAATAATTTCTTTGTATTTTGATATATGGAATCAACTATGGAATTATAATTTATCTTGATAATTTTAGCTATTTACGGCATACTACATAATTTTAGGAATTATAATTATCAATGAATAATTTGTCACCAACCGTAGTGAATATAAAACCATCACAATGGTTTTAACAAGGAAACACAGTATGTGTCTCTCGAATATTCCACTTCCACACCTCTAGTGAAACTAATTCATATGACAACTATTTTTACATCCCTAGCATTGAATATGCCCAAGTCAGTATTTCACTCACGATTTCAAATAGTTATGTGAACCCATTTATAGAGGTATAGTCTTTAACTTGACTATCACTTTTCTATCATATATTTTTTTTCTGAAAAATACTTATAAAATTTAGGATAATTAATATAGAAGAAATTTGTGTTTTTTCTTGATGCACATTTGCTTATATCGGAACACTCTCTTTTAATGTAAACACATGTTTTTATGAAATAATGAATTTATATAACACTAAAAACATATGATAGGAATTTTTCATTATAGTTGGCATGTGGTTTTCAGATAACACATCCAATTGAAAAAAATGTCTCGAGAAATGGAAGTATTTCCAATGAATGTGTTCTAACATTGATGCTCTTTTTACATACATCATGACTTTGATGTTTATAATGAAATTTTCATTTAGGAATTTCTCCACACTATATTTTATTGTTCAATGCTATCATCTAGTACTCTTCATAATTCCTCCTTATTAGCATCGTAGCTTTGATGTAGATAAGGTAATGCAGTTTAATAATTACTCTATGCCACAATATAATGATCAATTAATTCTAGGTCAAGAGTTTCTTTAGCACATAGGCCAAAAGAAACTTATATCTTCTGACCTTGCATATACCATACTTCACTTTCACATTCCTTAAAAACTTATTGGAATATAATAAATTTTATTTACCGCTATCTTTATCATAGAATATTACAAGCTCCCTAGCTGAACTAATTCTAAAATCATTATATATTTCCATTATTTCTAAAGGTTTTATTGTCATAAAAAGTACATAAGTGTGTAAATAATACCTAAGGTCTTTAAATACAAAGTGTATAAAACCATACTAGCAATATCCATGACATTCACTTTTAATTTTTCTTGAAAAGTTATTTTCATTCCATAATTGGGTATTTAAGTCATAAATTTTATATTAATCAGTTATTGCTAACATTTCAAGTAATACAAAACTTTTGATTGAGTATTAAATAACACAAGAAACATTCATTACGGAACTGAAATAATGTAACATTGTTTCCAGAGGACACATGAGATAAATTTGATGGTAATACTTAACAAACGTTCAACTAAAATCATTTAACATGGAAATTAGAATTTTTGTACTTCTCACCACTGAACTAGGAACCAACCTTTCTCATACACATGGATAATAAACCTTACTTACTGTACATGGTTACTATATTCAAATACAAACAAATGATTGTCATATTTTATTTAATAACCAATAAGTAAAAAAATCAATACCTGCAATAATGAATATACCTGAATAAGAAGTGATTACGGACATCTTCAATTTCGTTCATTGCATTTAGATTTCCATAGATTTATTTCATTATATGAGAAGTAAATAACCTCTTGTTTAATACCACTTTAATTTTAGTACATTTTTTAGGTTCCTTTGGAATTTCTCTTTCCATTGTCCTTTTCATCTTCTCTTTCCACCCTTTCACCATATGAATTAAAAACTATACATTATTTATGTTATTATTTACTTGACGTACATTACCCAAAAATTATCAATGCAATTTTCACTATTTACTATCCATTTTTTAATATTAAACAAAACTGGAGTATATAGGTGAAAATGAAATATGAATGACTTGTGATCCATCTTTCAATTACACATATCCATTGTAATTATCATGAATTCTTATCTCACTTCAATTTCTACTTGTAAACTTCTCAGATATGATACAACATGTGAAATCATCCATGTCCTGATGTTTTATCTACTAATAACATCAGATATTGATGAAATAATTTTGACATAACCATCAAATGCGCTAAACATGAGTCTCTTATAAGCATATTTAACACCCTCTCTTCCTAAGGTTGCTTAATAGGTATTGGGGACACTAACACCATGAATTTACAATGTCGTAGTACATGGCATAAGCACATGTACTACTCCTAGAAATTCATGCAGAATAGGACATAGACATCATCCAATTAATATAGGAGTATGTCTTGTGATATTACTAATCATTTTCTATAGAAATAAAATATAGTAGATTACGTTTTTATCTTGATTACCATCTTGAAATTACTAATTAATTAATCATTAAATGTATCATACTATATTAACGAACTATAGAAATACTTTATACTAGAATTGATGTACTCTATCACTTGATTATTATAGTGGTAAGGATCCTTAAACCTCCCCTCATAGTTTACAAGGTTTGGCTACTGTTCCTCTTGGAAATGAGAATGTCCTTGTTTGTTTAAGGTTTAAATTTTCCAATTAGATTCTAACAGGTTTATTCATAAAACCCGAAACATCCAATGATTCTATATCCATATAGACCTACTTTCAAAAGGTAGGTGCTCATTAGTTGCGGACTGATGAGGCTTAAGAATTTTCATTGGTCGAGAGGATGTTAGGTCAGATTCATCACACCTTTTGGGGGGAAATATTGTCTACTCTGGGACTGTATTATATATTTAAGTTATGTTCTCGAATCCTTATTAATTTACCAAGCATGAATATGAGTTTTCCCTTAATATCTTGAAATCAATGATTGATATGTATGGAATTTAGAGAGTCTTTTATAATTATTTTAGGTTCTTCATCAATATAGAAACATCCATATGAATTAGATATTCTTAGTCAATGGTATCCTTCCATACATTATATAGAAATCTCTTGGTCATTATGATGACCATACTTGTTTTAAATCCACCCACTGGGGAACTTGATGTTTATTGTCATTCAGAAGGATGAGATTATTTCAGAGTTGGGATCATACCCGGAGATGGGATACCTACGTATCCTTATTAAAAATAAATGAATCAGAACCCACGTAGTTCGATAAGAAGGATATAGTTTAATGTCATATGGGATAGAAAAGTATTTAATGAAAGATGAACTTGAACATTAGAAAGGCTTCCTTTGTACTCTAATTATAAGGTAGAGAACAAATTCCATGTAGTTCAGGTGAAGAAGTATGGTGTTTATGCATGATTAATGGCCCAAAGAGAGATGCCGTAATTACATTTACACTCTATGCTCACATGAGTCATGCTCGGTGTGAGAAACAAGAGGTATTAGTAAAAACTGACGATTGTGCCATGAAAGATGCAATCATAAGAAATGATGTTGGGGATTAGGTATGTATGACTTTCCAAGTGGATGTTCCATATAGGTATTTGTACTTTATGGTGATTTGGGATTTTATCCCAGGACATACTCTTGAAAAGGAATCCCAAATAAAAAGAAATTAAGGCTGGTGCTTACTCCTAAGAAGGAGGCCAAATTAAGGGAAATTATGATTGGGACTTAATCATGAGAAGGAGGCCCAATGAATTACTCTTATATAAGGAATCCAACAAAGGAACCATGCCACAAATTGAGTTTGAAGTGGGTTTTGAAGACTATCCTTAAAGGGGAGAGTTGGATTTAAAGAAAGGAGATGACTAGAAAGGAGGTGCACAAGTATTATTCTGGAACACAAGTCTTGGTCACCCAAGTATACTTTCACAACATGAGTCACCTTGGGCGATGAAGAATCCATAGGTTAATACATGGGAGACATTGAACTAAAGCCCTTAGTATCATCCCTAGAGGCTTCCAGAAGGGTAGAGCGCAAGTTTCTTCGAGAGGGAAAGGCATCACATGTGTCTTCACTTCCCTTAAGGGATGGACAGTTAGGCACACAAGTATTGTTGAGTTCTAATACTTAGGCATTATTATTACTCTTTAGAGCTTCCATTCTAGGTAAATAATCACCTTAGAAGTGTTTGGAAGACGTCAGAAAAAGTCTTGGGCGACCAGAGCTTGAATCTGAGTTTTGGAAAAATCATCCTTGAAATGGGGGGCCCACAGGGGCTATTTATAGGCCGTTGGTAACCTTGGGAGAAAGAATGAATATGGCACATAAGTGACTTGCACGACCCATATGTGGCGCGCAAGTGACTTGCGCGACCAGAAGGAAACTTTCACGACTTCTTCTTAAAGGGTCACTTGTTCATGACTGTAAATTTTTGATTTTCTTCAAAGGATGACTCTTCTTATACCTAAGTTATTCCCCTTTTGCATTTGATAGAAATAGTGACGGAAGGGAGCGTCAACAAAAGTCCCCCCTCAGAGTTGGATCCGAAAAAGGAAAGAGGATTTGACTCTAAAGAAAATGAGAAACAAGAGTTTAGCGGTGCGTAGGTGGTAGGCACACAGGTTTTGGCGTGCAGGATCCAGACAGCAGGGTTGCAGTATCACCTATATATATGGGTGTTACATCGTGCTTCTCATCCTGACTTCCGAGTTTTTTGATCTCTCATCGCGCAAGTGTCTACATCTTCTTCGGTCGCTCGCTTTATTCCTGTGGCATGCTTCTCCAGTAAGATTTTGACTTGCAAGACTGTACTTGCATGACCGCACTTGCGCGGTCACACTTGCACGACCACACTTGCGCGACCATACTTGTGAACCTTAATTCCTTAGGCGTTTTATTTTCTTCACAAGTATTTCATAAAAAAACAGAATTCATTAAAAGTTAACTGTTAGATATTTGTGTAGATTAAATGGCTCCCAAAATAATTGGATCGGCTGATGAGTTGGCTAGAAAGAAAATTGATAATATGATAAACGTCGTTGGCTATGACTATTATGATATCTACAACAGTACTCTCCCAGATTTGGCCATGTACTTGAAGAAGTATCATGTCAATTTACCACAGAGTATTTACTTTCCATTATATGGCCATGGTCATCTGCAAGGAGTCAACATTCCAGATGCAAAGAACTATATTCCTCATTTTTGGTTTTCGACTTACATGAATTTTGCTTCAGCAAATGTCTCAGTTGCAGGATCATTTGATAATTCTGGAATATTGGAGAAGGCATACATAATGCATCATAGCCCATGTAATCCAGATCAGAAACATCACAATCCTGAGCTGCAGTCGTATGTCAATCTCTCCATTTTTCAAAATTCTCAAATGGATCAATCCAATCGATGGAAAAATAGTTGGGATTTCCATATCGGAGGAGGTGTGGAGCCGACTTAGATGTGGGCATATTGGGTGTGACAAACCTATGTCGATTTTGTCGAGGATCTGAAGGGAGCTTAAATATATGAAGACATCTGGGCTGTGAAAACATATGTCTACAGGAATGATAATTTTGTGTCGGAGCTAATCAGCCACTAGGGCCCAAAAACCAATTCATTCCATTTGACTCATAGAGAATTAGGCATCAGTTTGAGGGATGTCTACAAGATTTCTGTGGGCTCCAATTTTGGGCGATATGTGTGATAAATTTATTCACCCAAGGTGACCTAGAATGATTCGGTGAAGACTCCGGCTTTGGATCGAGAGTTATTGAAAATTCATCTAGAGGAATGAATGGATATGTTTCTTATCATGAAGAAGGAGAAGGGGACCACCTACAATAAGCCTACCAGCTACCCCAGAATAGAGAAGAGGGTTTCCCATGGCCCATTCTGGCCAAATTTAGAAGTGGGAGAGTTTGAAAAATGGGGGTATGAAGTGGACCAAATAATCCCAAAGAAGACTCGTCTAGTGGGATTTTTATCTTTGTGGATCAGTGTTTATCTTCTACCAGTTCGGTATTGGAAGGGAGGAGTTAGGCCAGGGACCTTTGTTGTTATAGCCAAGTTGGATGAGAGGAAAATGGTTGGGTTGGCCACCCTGATTCTAGCGAAGAATCACAGGAGCTTACTCCATTTCTATATGGGTATGTCTTCTTTGAGAATATTCAAACCAATCCAAGTTTTGTGGGGATGGATCACCACTCACTTTAGGACATATGCTGTACATAGCAGAGTACATGTTCCTGGATGTTCTTTTAGGCCATCGGTGCAGGCCTTTTCTGGAATTTCTCCATTGTCCCTCAATCCTTATGATATGAAGGTGAGGCTGAGCATGCTCAAGTAATTCTATTTCTTTCTTATGGAAACCCACCAACTGGGAGGTTTATTGATGATGTAACAACTAGACTATAATTGAGGTCATATATGCTGGCTTGCAGAGATGGTGTATTGGCCACCAGAATTGACGGAGAGATTATATGTGAGGCCTATGCTCCATATAGATTTGCATGCCAATTCAAGTGTATGCAGAATATTGGTGTACCCCATCCTATGCATGTCAGTTCAGAGAAGCATCCAATGGTTTTCCGACAATTATGGTTGCTGACAGCTATGGAGAAGACCGGGGTAGTGTTTGATCTACCAGTTGTTGGAGCGGCGAGTCAATTCACTACATGGTATGCCTAGAACTAGGTAGCATCAGACCCTGAAGGGGTACAGAATCATCTGGTTCCTCAGGTGGGGACAAAAAAGAAAAATTTTAGGAAAGAAACCCTTCGTCTAGAAGGTGAATCTTCCTCACCCGGAGCTGATTCACCGGTTTCCTCACCAGGGACTGATTCACCGGATTCCCAGGATGGGGATGCTGAGGCATGACATGCTTCAAAGCGGCCTCGTGCGAGATATAATCCTCTTCCCGGAGTCAAGAGACCTACTCCAACAACTTCTGGTGAGTTATATCATTGAGGAAATTTAGTCATCATTATTTTATTGAGCAACAAGTTTCATTTTCTTATCCTTTATCTGTGATTGCTGGAGTTGGGAAGAAGTTGAAGTCACAGATTGTAGGACCCTCCTCGCGGCCTTCTAGTGCAAATGATGAATATTTATGACCAATGGATATCCAGGTATTGTGGAGTCTATATTATGATGATGAAACAGCCAGGATAGACTTACGCGAAGGGCTACATATCCTTGGAGTGGGGAATCTCCGGGCTCCAACTAATATACACTTCGAGGATAACCCCAATGAAGTGTGGGCTTGCATTAGAGAGCTGGAAATGCTCATATATTCCACTAATGATTCCATTCCTATTACCAAATGGGTGAAGGAAATGATGAATCCTAGCACCACTGAGGATATTTGTGCTTTAGTAGATGAAGAGTGGCATGATTACGTGGCTCCTGAAGATGTAAGTTTCATTCCTTATTTACTTTGCAAGTTGATTTCAGTTACATCTTTTTTACTCAAGTAAATTACTTTCTTTATCCTGTAGCTTGTTAAAAAGGAGCTACTGAAGTCCCTTCACCATAGTATTGCCCTGGAGGCACTGTTATTGGAGCCGCTAAATCTCCTCACAAGCCGAGCGAGGTGTCTCCAGGCCGGAATGCCATGGACGAGGAGTCAGAAAGGGATTTTCACTCTCCAATTCCTTTATTTGGAGGTGACGATGTCTATACACCCAAAACTCCAATGAAGAAAAGTCATCGAAGAAAGAAGCCCACACCTGAATGCTTCATCAGTATTGGTAAGTCCTTCAGATAGTCAAGAATCCTAACTCATGAAAAGATTTCTCATACTTATTGGGATTGCAGTGGCTTCTTTAGTTTCTCCTTTAAGGGAGGGGACTAAACCTCCTCTAAAGATGATGGAGGGTGCTGGTGAATAGTCGCAAATTTATGTTGACCTGGCTGATCCTTGGGAAACAGTGAGAGAAGAAGAGCCAGTGTCTGTTCCCAGTACTGCTCCAGTTGCTACTGTAAGGGGAGAAGAGCCTGCTTCTAGTAAATTTGTCATGACCCGCCCTTAGGGCCCGTTCCATGACTACCCCAAGCCCGCCTTCCAAGGACAGGGGCTGGATACTTGCACCAAAGGCGTAAATACCGATAAATGGGAAGACATTGCCTTTATATAAGTAAAGAAACACAACAGAGTATGCAAGCTGTAGTAAACACTAAGTAAACTGAGTACAAAAGTAAGTGCTGAAAAGTAAATGGGCCAGGATACAAACCTAACTGAATACATAGTACAACTGAAAAGAAAGTACAACAGCAGTAAAGTAAATCAGGAACCACAGAGACGTACTCCGACAATCCCACTTGAAGGGTGGGTACAGATGGTCTCTTGAGCTCATAGGGTCTAGTCGTCCGCTCCGTTTACGTCTGGCCTGATAGTCTACCTCCGAATACCGTACCGCTCCAGAAGCCACATCCACGCTCAACACTGTCCTTCTTCTGCAACCAACACAACGTAGTGCGGGCATAGCCTGTTCAAGGGTGAGTATACGATACTCAGAAGGGACCCCGAGACCCCCGAAGGCCTCCCAGAATCCACAAAGAATAAAACAAAAAGGATAGGTACAAACATGAAGTATCAACCAACTATACTTAGGTATATGACCATACATATACCAAATTCATCAATTCCAGTTCGACTCCGACTCACAATCCCAAGTACAACCCAGTCCACACAGGAAAGCACAACCCAATCCACATAGGAAAACAAGTCAATCATATCGATGATATTGATAGAAAGTCAAGACTCAACTCACACTGGTATACTACTCATGAAGAGGGGTGGAATTTATTAGATGTAGCCTCTGAATCATCTCCTCTGCCGAACCCACGTAGGATCCTAGTACGGATGTAATCTCTGCCGAACCAATGTAGGATCCTTGTACAGTAACCACTGCTGCCGATCCCACGTAGGATCCAAGTACAGTCGTCATCGCTGCCGAACCCATGGAGGATCCAAGTACAGTCTTCCTCACTGTCGAACCCACGTAGGATCCATGTATATTCGCCATCATAGTCGAACCCATGGAGGATCCCAGCACCGTAGTCGTCACAGTCGCAGCTAGCTCAAGGGTTCCTGTACACAGTACGCTCGATTCCGGGAGGATCTACTCCACGAGCAAAGTGAGTTGATACATAAACTATCACGAAGTCCAGAGTTGATATATCACAAAGTTCCATATCATCAAAAGGAACTCAACGCGACAGACGACGCGCCAATCGGACTCCCGGTCTGAGAGTTATTGGCTTTTTCATCCCAGGGGCCATGTTGGTTTTTAAACTAAAATCAACCTGAGCATACTCCAACTGTGTCCAAAACTCAAGAAGATTAAGCCAAAAGATCCATCTCACTAAGAGGAATTCAACATAACAGATGGAACATCATTCGGACGTTCGGGCGTTATGTTATAGGCGTTTCCACTCCAAGGGACTGGTTGGTTTCGAGTTTGAACCAACACGGCCATACACAAACCTCGCCGAATCCTTGAGTGTGATATACCGAAACGACCATCTTGATCCAAGGATCCCAGCGCAACTAATTGGGCATCGATCGGAGGTCTGTAGCCCATGATATGGGCGTTTGAACGAACCTTTCTGAAAAATAGGGGTTTTGGGCCCGGCCCGACCTGGCCCAATACCCCCTGGGTCGGCCCGAACCGGGTCGACCCGACCCGGGTCCAGGTCCGGCCTGATTAGGAACGGGCCTGCCCGGCTGGCGCAGCCTGGCACGGCGCGGGCGGCTCGGCCCGGCGTGGGTGGGCCGGCCCAGCGCAGGCGGCCCGGCCCGACATGGGCGGGCACGGCTCGGATGTCGGCCGAGCGAGGTGCGAAGGGGGCGGGACTCCCTTTGTTTCGGAAATGGCGGCCCCCCTGGTGGGGTCCGCCCTAGGCAGGTCTGGGGGGTTACGCCCCCCTGTTTCTTCGGAAACGGCCGGCCATAATGGATGGTCGGTGTGAGTTGCCCCAGGGATCCCGCCACCTGGAGCATCAGTGGCCAGCCGAGCCCAGCCGCCCCTGCTAGTGACTGCCGCGGCCTATGGCCGCGGTTCCCGTTATATCGGTGCGGCGCGACGACAACACACCCCTCTGCCACGGCCCGCTCCGGCCGCGACCTCCCTCGGGTTCTCCAGTGCGGCGAAACGGCGCCACAACCCACCCTGGACACGGTTCCTTCGGCCTCACCAGCACGACGTGACGACACCGCACACCGCCGCCGCGACCCGCTCTGGCCTCGGTCCTCATTGTTCCCTCGCGGTGCAAAGGCACCGCGCCACCCTCGCCTAAAACATCTACGTCGATCAACAAGGAAGCGGGGAGGAGAATTGGTCATCTTTGTGCGGTCTGATATCCTACCATCATTTTGATAACAAGAAGCCATTGTATACGAGAACGTTCAACGACAATACAAAGCACAATTTAAACTCATTAAAATTGAACTTAACCCCTACCTCGATTTAACAATCAATTTTTCCGGTGACATGGAAGATGGCGTTGCGGGGTGGGGTATCGAAGATGGAGTTGGCGTACATCCATGGAAGGAACGACACCTCACACTATCTATGAACAGAAGATGAAATGGCATGTTTTCTCTCCTTGTGGTGACGGCGTTCTTTGTCGAAGGGTGTCATTCTTCGCGGGAGGAATTAGAGCTCTCTCCCCAATTCATAACCCAAAATGCTAAGCACAAAATAAAATAAGTCTCATCGTATTTTATTAATTCACACTAGGCATTTAAATTGAAAAATTCAAACACATATCTAATTAATTGATTAAGTGTTTTGGCATGATTTAATGTGGGGAGTGGGGAGAGGAGAAGTCACCCAATTAATTACAAGGGGGTTTAATGGGGAGTTTAAGCAGTTATGGGGAAAGTGAAGGGTTGGGATCATGTGGGCCCCACCTCACCTTTTTCCTCTAAAGGGTAGTTAGTATCTAGTGGGTCCCACCCCAACTCCCACACCTAGGATTTAACCACTTAGAAAAATAAATAAAATTGTAACACAATTTTATTTAACATTTCATTTAATCCACTTTTTTTAAACAACTCCACTAGAGAAAACACACCTTCAGTAAAGGTCCTCTTATGCAATTACTGGGGCGACGGTTCCATCGGTGCCCTCAGATTTCAATTCTGATCACCGGTTCAAAATATAGAATAACCCGCTCAGTCGTTCATTGAACGTACCCGAGCTAAACTTCATAAATTTATTCCGGGCACACCGGGCCTCAGAATCAGGTGCCGTCAGAAACTACATACTCGTAAAATCCGAAAGAATTTATGAAAAATTATTCCTTGAAATTTACGGGTCTTTACATTACTTCCACCTCAGGGCTTTACGTCCCTATAAAGATACATCATAAACTATGGAAACAAATGAGGGTACTAAGAACGCATTTGAGCCTCCCACTCCCATGTGCTCTCCTAAAGCTTCTTGTGCTACCACCTGATGCGAAATAGAGGAATCGACCGTCCACGTAGGACCCACTCCGGTCGATCCTCGATCTCCACCAGAACCTCCGCAAAAGTCACCTCATCATCGATGTCCAGCTCCCCATGGTCGATGATATGCGTCGGGTCGTGCACGTATCTCCTCAGCTGAGATACGTGGAAGACGTCGTGCACTCGGTGCAACTGATGTGGATGATCTAGGCAATAAACCACCTCACCTATCCGGCTGAGAACTTAAAATGGTCCGATGAAGCACAGAGATAACTTGCTGCCATGACCAAATCTCCGTAATCCACGTCGAGGTGAGACCCGTAAGAAAATGTGGTCGCCATACTCGAACTCTAGTGGTCTCTGCCTCCGGTCATCATAGGACTTTTGTCATCTCTAAGCAGTCCTCATCCGGTCATGGATGATTTGCACCTTCCCTGTCATAGCCTGGACCATCTATGGTTAGACAAGTGTTGACTACCTACGGTTTGTCCAGCATAGAGGTGATCTGCAAGGATGGTCATACAATTCCTCATATGGTGCCATCCCGATGGAGGAGTGGTAGCTGATGTTGTACGAAAACCTCACCAAGGGTAGGTGATCCTCCAAGCTGTGACCAAAGTCGAGGACACATACACGGAGCATGTCCTTGAGGTTCTGAATGGTCATCTCTGTCTGGCCATCCGTCTGAGGGTGAAAGGTGGTGCTCAGGCATAGCTGCGTCCCAAAATCCTCCTGAAACCCCTTCAAAATCCAGGAAGTAAACGAGATTCTTGATCATAGACGATAGACGATGGTACACCATGAAGCCGTACAATCTCCTGAACGTAGAGGCGTCCCATGATATCTACTGAGCCCTTCTCTATGATAGGTAAGAAGTGGGCCAACTTGGTGAGTCAGTCGACGATCACCCTGATGGAGTCATGTCCTCTGGAAGTACGTGGAAGTCCCATCACGAAATTCATAGATATCCCATCCCAATTCAACTCCAGGACCACTAAGGGCTGTACTAAGCCTGCTGGCACCTAGTGCTCCGCCTTCACCTGCTGGCAGGTGATGCATCGTGAAATGAAATCTTCCACAACCTTCTTCATACCCAGCCACCAGTACTGTCGACTGAGTTCCTGGTACATCTTCGCTACTCTAGGATGTACCACTAGAGGGGAAGTGTAAAACTCCATCAGCACCTCCTCCCGTAATGCAGCTGGTACCATGGTATGTCCCCGGAAAAGGATGACATGCTCTCCTCCTACAGAAAATCCATCAGGTGTCTATCATGAGGATATCTGTGCACGTCGCGTCTCACTGTCAACGTCCCTACGTTGTGCCTCTCTGACCCACTGAATTAGTAGAGGAGTGACTGTAAGTAACTGTAGAAAGGATGCTCCATCTCTATCCACAAATGATATTTTCAATGCAGCTAGGTGATCTGTCACCTCTCCATATAGCTGAATGCCTGACCTCCTGCTGAGAGCATCAGCTACTACGTTCCCATTCCTAGGAGTATAGACTATCTCAAAGTCATAGTCCTGGTGGAACTCGAGCCATTGCTACTATCTTAGGTTCAGGTCCATCCACGAGAAGACATACCTAGAACTTTTGAGATTTTAGTAAACCATAAACCATTCTCTCAATGAACTATGGTTGTGACTAGCCATTTGAAAAGAATTCAACTACACCCATTTCTCTCTTATGTCCTTCAAGAGCAGCAAAGATTTCTCCTTTTCCAAGAAGAGAAATCTAGTCTCATCTCCTAGATGAACCATGTTATTTTCCTAATACAGTCAATACTGACATGAATGGTACTATTTCATCCATGGACGACGTTGTAAGGCCTCGACGCTACTACCAAGAGATCCAACTGTTACTCTCATCTCCAAGGGTCCAGTCACACTGTCGGAAGTAGTGTGTGGTGACTGTGTCTCCTCTAGTAGGAATCTCAAAAGTGAGGGTCAAGTCAATGGTTTTATCTGGAACCTCTCAATATCAACCATAAAAAAAGGCAGGAGAACAAACATCACAAGGACAAGTGTCTTTTATGACTGCAACTCAAATTACAAAAACAAAAAGAAGCTACAAACAACAACATCAAGAAAAAAGGTCTCTATGCCTAGAGCTAGTCTCACTCCTGTCCACTTGCTCCTGGAGAATTATGGCCATAGGCCTCAGCTGCCTGAAGATGAGCTCTCCCATGTTCACTAATTCCCTGTGGTCGGAGTGGTCCTCCTGGTGGTGGTGGTGGTCAAGCCTCAAAGCGTCGCCCGCCACCCGCTACTCAGCTAGCTCCTCTACCTCATCTGCCTGCTCCCTGTTGACCGCCACAGTCGAACCTCTACCTCTTCCTGGGTGGTCCCTCAACCGTCTGATGCTCCTCTACATGGTGGGTCGGGCAGTCATGAGCCATGTGGAACTGCCCGCCGCATGCATAACACTGCCTGCTTCTCATATGTCTGTATCTACTGCGTGTGCCCCGCACATCCGAAACATTATCCTGTGGTAGCCCAACTGTTGGACTGGTCCACTTGGACCTTTGTGTCATCTGCCTACCGTCGACTATAGAAGACTCCGCTACGTGTCGCCCTGCGGTAGGTCTTGCTGCTAGTGTTGGCTCAATAAGAAATCTCTCCACAAAAAGGGCTCTCTCCAGTACTCCTGCCTGCGTCAGAATGCTGAGAGAGATCATTGAAGCCCTGATCTCATGCCTTAGTACCTGCTCGAAGGTCCGGGCTCAGAATAATGGGTCCCGTACCATGTCCATGGAGTAGCACAAGGGATCAGTAAATCTTTCCGAGTACTGGGCTACTATCATGATTCCCTGTGGCAGCTGTAGTAACTCCTGGATGCGCATCGCTAGGAGGGTGGCTGAACAAAATTCGAGCGGAAGAGGCTCTCAAAGTCCTTCCAAAGTAGAGATTCCTCATCGTGCACCTGTAGCATCAGGATCCACCATTTACCTACTGCTGCGTGTAGGAGACTCTCTGCAAGGATCACCATGAGGTTAGCTGGTGTCCTAACTAATATGAAGACTCGGACAATAGCCTCCAGCCAATCCTCGGCTGCCTGAGGGTCCGTCTCTCCACGGAACCTGGGGGGCCTCTGACGCTGAAACTCGTGTAGTGCACTCAGGCGACGTGCACTCTCAGCTAATGGGGCTGGTGGTATTGGTGTCTCAGAGGGTATAGGTACCACCAGTGCCTCCGCTGTAATGGGGCCCTACACCGAGGTCTCATCACTCGGTGGGCATCCATATCTCACAAATCTCGGAACCCTAGCTGGCTTCCATCGTGGGGCCATCCTGAAGGAAAAACAGGTGCGCCATGATTAATACAGTATACCTGGTGAGCTAACATAAGTAATCACAATGAAAACTTCTTGAAACACCCACACAATCAGTGTTTTCATGCACTGAGTTGGAATTCAGAGATCAAGGTCCTCGTGTATGGATACGTCGGCCACCGCACCAACACTGGACTCCCTGGACTAAAAACCACACCCAATACTCTTAACACTATTGCTTCACAAAAATAATGATCAGAGTCCAAAGGTCTACAGTAGAACTGACTCCTCTGATACCAATTTTTCATGACCCATCCTCAGGGCCCGTGCCGTGACAACCCCATGCCCTCCTTCCATAGGCCAGGGGCTGGCGACTATTACCAAAGGCGTAAATCCCGATAAATGGGAAGGCATTGCCTATATATAAGTAATGAAACACAGTAGAGTATGCAAGATGTAGTAAACACTAAGTAAACTGAGTACAAAAGTAAGTGCAGAAATGTAAATGGTCCAGAGTACAAACCCAACTGAAAGTACAGTACAACTGAAAAGAAAGTACAATAGTAGTAAAGTAAATCAGCAACCACCGAGTCACCCTCCGGCTATCCCACTTGAAGGGGTGGGTACAGATGGTCTCCTAAGCTCCTTGGGTCTGGCCATCTACTCCATCTACGTCCCACCTGGTAGTCCACCTCCGGATACCGTACCGCTCTATAAGCCACAACCACGCTCAGTGCTGTCCATCGTCTGTAACCAACATAACACAGTGCGGGCATTGCCAATGCAGGGGTGAGTACACGATACTCAGTAGGGATCCTAAGACCCTCGAAGGCCTCCCAGAATCCCCGAAGGATAAACTAGAAAGGATAGGTACAAACACGAAATATCAACCAACTCTACTAAGGTTTATGCCCATACATATATCTAAGTCATCAATTCCAGTTCGGCTCCAACTCACGAGCCCAAGTACAACCCAGTCCACACAGTAAAGCACAACCCAATCCACATAGGAAAGAAAGTCAATCATATCGATGATATTGATAGAAAGTCAAGACTCGGCTCACATAGGTATAATAATCATGAAGAGGGTTGTAATTTATTAGATGTAGCCTCTAAATCATCTCCTCTGCCAAACCCACGTAGGATCCTAGTATAGAAGTCATCGCTGCCAAACCCACGTAGGATCCTTGTATAGTAACCATCGCTGCCAAACCCATGTAGGATCAAAGTAAAATCGTCATCGCTGCAGAACCCATGGAGAATCCAAGTACAGTCGTCCTCGCTGTCGAACCCACGTAGGATCCAAGTACAGTCGCCATCGTAGTCGAACCCCTGGAGGATCCCAGCACGGTAGTCGTCGCAGTCGCAGCCAGCTCTAGGGTTCCCACACACAACACGCTTGATTCCTGGAGGATCCGCTCCATGAGCGAAGGGGGTCGATACATCAACTATCACGAAGTCCAGAGTTGATGTATCAAAAAGTTCCATCTCGTCAAAATGAACTCAACACGACAGATGGAACGTCAAACGGACACCCAGTCTGAGAGTTATTGGCGTTTTCGTCCGAGGGGGCCAGTTGGTTTTTAAGCTAAAAAAACCCGACCATACACCAACTACATCCAAACCTCAAGTGGATTAATCCAAAAGAACCTTCTCACCAAGAGTAATTCAATGTAACTGACGCCAGATCATTCAGACGTCCTGACGTTAAGTTATAGGTGGTTCTGCTCCAAGGGGCCGGTTGGTTCCGGGTTCGAACCAACCCGACTATACCCAAACCTCACCAAATGCTCGAGTTTCATATTCCAACATGAAATTATCGATCCAAGGATACCAATGCATCTGACGGAGCATCGATCGGAGGTCTGTTGCCCATGATGTGGGCGTTTGAACGAACCTGTCTGAAAAATAGAGGTTTTGGGCCAGGTCTAACCCGGCCCAATACCCCCTGGGTTGGCCCGAACTGGGTCGACCCGACCCTGGTCTGGTTCTGGCCAGATTGGTCGCAATCCGGCCCAGCTAGCGCGGCCCGGCTCGGCACCGGAGGCCTGGCCCGACGCGGGCGGCCTGACCAGGCGTGGGCGGCCCGGCCCGACGTCAGTGGCCCAGCGCAGCCTGCGGCCCGGCTCGTATGCTGGCAGCGGCTCAGCTGTCAGCCGAGCGAGGTACGAAGGGGGCGCGACCCCCTTTGTTTTGGAAATGGTGGCCCCCCTAGTGGGGTTCTCCCTAGGCATGTATGGGGGGTTATGCCCCCCAGTTTCTTCAGAAACGGCCGGCCAGTGTGAGCAGCCGTGGGACCCGTGGGGGTCCTGCCTCCTAGAGCACCGGTGGCTGGGCAAGCCCGGCTGCCCCTGCTGGTGACCGCCGCGGCCTTAGGCCGTGTCTTCCATTCAATCGGCGCGGCGCGACGGCGCCGTGCCCCTCCGTCGCGACCTGCACTGTCCGCGGCCTCCCTCGGGTTCTCCGGAGTGGCGCGACGGCACCACGCACCACCTCCGTGACCCACCCCATCCGCGGTTCCTTCGGCCTCACCGGCATGGCATGACGGTGCGGCACACCCCCGCCGCGGCCCGCTCCGGCCACGGTCCTCATCGTTCCTGCATGGTGCAACGACACCGTGCTACCCTCGCCTCTAACGTCAACGTTGATCAACAAGGAAGCAGGGAGGAGAATCGGTTGTGTTTGTGCGGTCTGATCTCCTTCCATTATTTTGATAACAAGCAGCCATTGTATACGAGAACGTTCAACGACAATACAGAACACAATTTTAACTCATTAAAATTGAACTTAACCCCTACCTCGATTTAACGATGAAGTGAGACGGTGATGCGGAAGATGGCGTTGCGGGGTGAGGTATCGAAGACGGCATTGGTGTACATCCAATGAAGGAACGTCACCTCACACTAGCTGTGAAGAGAAGATGAAATGGCACGATGTCTCTCATTGTGGTGACGACGTTCTTCACCGAAGGGTGTCGTTCTTCACGGGAGGAATTAGAGCTCTCTCCCCAATTCTTAACACAACAAGCTAACCCCAAAATAAAATAAGTCTCATATTATTTTATTAATTCATTCCATGTATTTAAATTTCAAAATTCAAACACATATCCTATTAATTGATTAAGTGTGTTGGCATGATTTAATGTGGGGAGTGGGGAGAGGAGAAGTCACCCACTTAATTACAAGGGGGTTTACTGGGGAGTTTAAGGGGTTATGGGGAAAGTGAAGGGTTGGGATCGAGTGGGCCCCACCTCAAATTTATCCTCTCAAGGGTAGTTAGTAACTAGTGGGTCCCACCCCAACTCCCACACCTAGGATTTAACAACTTATAAAAAGAAACAAAATTGTAATACAATTTTATTTTACTTTTCATTTAATCCACTTTTTTTTAAACAAATACTCCCAAGAAAACGCACCTTCGGTAAAGGTCCTCTTCAGCAATTACCAGCACTATGGTTCCATCAGTGCCCTCAGATTTCAATTCCGAGCATTGTTTCAAAATATAGAAAAACCCGCTCATTCTTTCACTGACCGTACCCGAGCTAAAATTCGGAAATTGATTCTGGGCACACTGTGCCTCAGAATCAGGTTCCGTCAGAAACAGTGTACTCATAAAATCCCAAAGAATTTAAGAAAAAATTTTCCTTGAAATTTACGGGTCTTTACAAGATTAACAATAATTCATAGAACGATGAAGGAAAACATCAACTGAATTCCATTCTGTGATGCATTGGGTTCAACACCTAGACCGGAACATTTGGCGACCACTGCAACTGACTCCGTAATTTTTTTCTGAGGAAGCTATTCGGAGTTGGAGGTCACAGGAGGAGGTTCGCCAAGAAGAAATATCATATTCTCCCACTGGTGAGACTAAACAAGAATATGAGATATCACTGAATTTAATGATGAAACTTGGAACATCTTTTGAAGAAATTTTTGATAATGTTAAATTACCATGTAATTTAGAAGATTTTGGACATGAGTGTTATCCTTTGTCCTGTTAAAGATTTCATATTACATCTCTGACCATGATTGGTTCAAACGTGTAGTTCCTTCTGAGAAAGCTACTGATCTGCCGATGCCTGAAGGGGGTAGAGACAACCCTATCTTTGTAGAGATGCTAGATCAAGTGGAGATTAACCTAGCTGGGTTTCCTGAAATCCATCCTGAAAATACTATTGAATCTAGGAAATATGGGGAGGAGCCTTCTCATGCTGATGATCTATCATTGGGTAAAATATGATAATATTTGTGGTTGTTCTTAAATTGTGAAAAATATTAACAACTTTTGTTATCCATTGGAACTAACCAAAGATTTCAATTTACTATGTAGTGCCGTCAATTTTAGTGGTTAGATCTGGAGGTGATGCCTCAGCCTCCTCCCCAAAAAGAGTATAAAGTGAAGTACCAAGGGTCAGGGGGGAAGGAGCAGAAAAAGACACTTATTTAAGTGAATTAATCCAAGACAATATTCCCCTCTATGATAGTGATGCTGAGTCAGACCCAGAGGTGAATAAGGCGCTCCAATTCTCACGTCGCAAGGAATTAAAAAATATATGGAATATCGTATCTCACGTCCCTCTTGAAGATCTATCTTCGAAGATTGCGTGACTATCATCCTTGCTCGTCATGTTATGACTTGTTGGTTTTGGATATCAAGAGATCCATGTCGCGGTGAAACAAGTCATCTTAAAGAGGGATCAGAAGAAAAAGTACCTTCAAGATCTGACCAGAGTGAGGCTATTGACCAATATTGACGAATATGAGTATGTGGTGTCTTGAGATGACGCTGATCACGATACAATGTTGAAGGAGCTGAAGCATAAGATTAAGGAGAAATTTGTCCAGTAGATGCATGATCAGCAACAGTTAGATGCCATTACTGGGGAACATGACCAGCTTAACAATTCACTTGATGGATTCCAAAGGAATGGTATGAAATCCATCGCAGATACCAAAAACTCACTCCATCAAGCTGAAAAGAGTGATGTTGGTCGAGTTAATGAGCTTCAAGTGGCTTCAGATGAAGCTCGGGATGCCGTAAATCAAATGAAGAGTTAAGTTGAAAGACTCTTGTATTTCTTAAAAAAGAGAATATAATCCAATCTGTGGATGTTCTACTAATTTTGTGAATCAATGAAAAATACATTTCATCTTCAATCCTTTGTACCTGAATTCTCTTACTAATTACTTATATATATATTTTACCTAAGCCAATGGGCCTAGTACATGAATATTTTGGTTTGAGAAAGGATTATACAAACTACCCCACAAGCATTGCATCTTTTATTGCTTAATATTTCTTAAATCATACAATATTTATGTTTAGCGAGCGGGGACTCGACTTTTGTTCATAGTTCCTTTTACAGGTTCCCAATTTAATGAGTTCCCTGTCACTTGTTGGAATTTTAAAGTCATTCATGGTAGACATAAAAATGCTAATGTTTAAGGTCGAATATCTTTCACGAAATGGATTAAAATTGAGTCAATTCTTTGATAATTTGTTTGAAATTTTTTTACGACATTCAAGTACGGGGAAAACATGTAAACTATGACTTATGAAATTTTGAATCTGAGGGATAATTTGAAAAGGGGCTAAAAATCATTAGAGTAATTATTTCCTAAGAGTGAAGTTACCACTTTTTAACAAACCCGTTAGGGGGTTGAATTATGCAGGGCCACTTAAGGGCATTGGATGTATAGTCAAATAATAACATCTTTTGGCTGATAGGTCTGTTATGTAGACTAATTATACAATTCCACCTAGGGGAATATGCTGCATTGTCAGGAAAAATAACTCTCAGAAATTTTACATTTCTATTGCTAAAAGCCAGTGAAAGTTTATGGAGATTCAAATTTTCGAATGTATAGATTTTACTGTATGGAGATAGGTACGTGAATATGGAGAGGATATTCCCAATCAATATTATCAAATAATGGGATGAATGTCACTCTTATGAAGGTCTAACCCAAATTTATGGAAGGGAAATATAAACCATAGACTTGAATACTTTCAGATCATGAAAAAAAGTATGAGTCAAATATGTTAAGGATGACTATTTTTGTAGATCCCTACATATTTTCATTAAGTCTAATAAGGAAAAAAATCATTTTTACCTCCAAGAATGAAGTTACCACTATTTGAAAAACCCATTAGTGGGTTTGAATTATGCAGGTCCACTTAAGGGCATTGCCTACATTGTCAAGTAATAGCATATTTTGGCTGATAGGTCCACTATGTAGACTACTTATGCAAGGCCGCCTAAGGGAACGTGCTGCATAGTCAGGCAAAAGAATTCATGGGTATCTGACATTTTGTGACCAGAAGTCATGAAAAGGGTTATGGCGATCTCGATGTATTTATGGTTATGAGTATGTAACATAAAAATTGGTATTTTCCAATGCATAAAGGAGATACATAGACCAACGTTAGCCATAATCATGTTGTGGATAGGTCCTGAATTGAGATGCTAGAATTCACTACATATCTCATTACGATGAGAATCAAGCTATACATAGTTCTTGAAATACAGTTTAACATCATGTGGGATGAGATTGTAGGAGATCTTAGTTTAGGTTCTTAGAGTTTGGACAATAATGAGGGAGAAACATTGTGTGTTTGTTATAAAACTGATGTAAATAAAGACTAGGGTTTTCATACCACATTAATGTGCTCATAGGAGGAATTTTCAGCCAAGGGAATGAGATTGGAATTTGGGGTTAGGCCCAAAGGCTTCAGGCTCAGTACGAGGGATTCTTTAACGTTCCTACGTATCCCATAAGGATGGGAATCAAGCCATACGTAGTTCTTGAAATACCTTCTGTACATATTTGGTTTGTACATGTGAAGGGTGAAAGGGGACTTTAGTGTAATGATGGTTGGATCCAAGATTAAAGGTTCGATCATTTCCATGTATACATGTAGTCTTTGGAATATAACATGCTTGGAAATCAATTTCAATTATTATTCCCTCTCAGGTGAGGGTGTCAAAGAATGTTGTAGTTTAGTTTTGTACTAGACAAAAGTGCAAATAGTTTAAAGTCATATGCATGGACCGGTGCATCACAGTTTAGCGTCATGTAGATAGGATGTGTGGTTATGTAGTTTAGTGTCTTTCAGTGAGGAGAATGGGGGACTATATATTTTAATGTCATATATCAAGGACGACTGTGAACCAATGTGAAGATATTGTTTTTGGTCTTGAACCTTGGGAGGTTGCCTACGTACCTAGCCTAGAAGGCAAGGATCAAAGTCTGCGTAGTTCGATTGAAAATGAATTGGTGATCGAGTTGTACTTAAGGAAAACAACACAAAGATGGTGTTGGGACTTACACGTGGTTAGCGGCCCCGAGAGGGTGTTATGATTTAATCTCACTCTAAGATCACGTGAGTCATACTTGGTGTGAGAAACAAGAGGTAGTAAAAACCCTAACGTTGCATAGTTTAATGTCATGAAGGATATATAAGGGACTAGACACATTTTAACATCATCATGGAAAATGGAGGGAGCTATTCTGTTTAATGTCCTGCAGAAAGGACAAAAGGGACCATGCAATTTAAAGACTTGTAGTAAGGTCTAAAGGGACCCTGTATTTTAAAGTCTTACAGTAAGGACTAAAAAGACCATGCAGTTTGAAATCTTGCAGTAAAGACTAAAGGGACCATGCAGTTTAAAGTCTTGCAGTACGAACTTAAGGGTCTATGCAGTTTAAAGTCATGTAGTAAGGAATATGAGGTGTATTTGTGTGACACAAAATACTTCTTTAGAAATCTGGCATAGGTTGTAGTCATGATGAGTTCCCCATCCATTGATATTAAATAATAAGTTCCATTGGAGTAGACCTCATGTATTGAGTAAGGTCCTTCGCACATTGACTCAAGCTTTGGAGGATTCTTTAATAGTATCATTGGAGTTATGAGGATGAATACCAATTCTCCTTGAATAAATGAAAGAAGATGAACATTTCGTTGAAAGATCATGATTTTTGATGCTGATAGACTTTCAATTGGTGCAGGGTGCACAATCTTTTTTCATCTAATCATTCCAATTCATCCAATCACTTTTGATATTGTTCATATATAGATGACTGATCACAAATGGAAACTCTAACCGAAGGTAATTGAACCTCAATAGGCAAGACTGCTTATGTTCCTTATACCAATGAATATGGAGTTGACCGCGTAGCATTCTGGGTGGTGGTCTGATAAGCCCATAAATCATGAAAAGTTTATCACACTATGATTTCTTATCTTTATCCAAAATCTTTTGTAGTATGTTTTAAAGAGTCTTATTGAAGACATCTATTTTTCAATTGGCCACTAAATGATACCAAGATGAATGGTTGGATTTGATGTTATATTCTTGATACAACTTATTTACCTTGGATGAACATAAGTTGGTGCCATTGTCTGTCAATATGGTATGAGGGACACCAAATCTGGTAATGATGTTAGACTTGATGATGCTAACAATGATTTTAGAACTAAATTCTTTGAGATGTATTGCCTATACCCATTTTGAAAAGAATCCAGTAGTAGTAAGAATATACTTAAATGCTTGGATGTAGCCAAATTGTAAGGTCCTACTACATCCATTCCCTATGTAGAAAATGGCAATGAGTATTTTGCTGTATGGAGAAACTCTAGGGGTTGATGAATGAAATTGGCATATACTTTGAAATAATGACACTTCATAGTAAAATCAACACAATATTGTATCATTGAAAGCTAGAAGTATCCATGCCTTCAAATTTGATCAGATAGTCTACATCCAGACTGGTGGGCACCACAAACTCCTTCATTTACTTCATTCATGATAGCCATTGTCTCTTCACCATAAATATATCTAAAGATAATTCCATCAAAACCTCACTTGTAGAGAATTTTTTGTGATCTGGGCTATTATAAAGAGTAAAATTGACCACACATCACCAGACTTGTTCTTTCCTGGCTTTATTAGGTGGGAGTGTTCCATTTTGAATGTATTCCCTGATATGTGTCATAAATCTTGTAGTATGACCATATGGTTCAGAAATGGGATTGATTTTATTGATTTCCTCTGTTCTGATTTGAAAATAAGGTGAAACTCTATGACGATGGGCAATACTGAAGATGGTTTCTTCCCGATTTGGATTTTCCAAAGCTGTGGCTATATTATCCAGCGCATCAGCTTGGGCATTTTATGATCGCGGGACATAAGAAAATGTAGGATCCGAAGGAAATTTCACCATTAAATCTTTGACTTAATCACAAAAATGAATTAACTATTCCATTCAGATGGCATAATCCTGATTTATTTGTTTGATTACCAAATCTGAATCACCTTCTACCTTTAAGTGATTCACCTGTACCTGAAGCGCCAATTCCAAGCCTGCAACGAGAGATTGATATTCTACTTCATTATTTGTACCACCTTCCAAAAATAAGAAGGAATAGGGTAGCAGTGCCTTTTATAGGGAAATAAGCACAATTCCTAAACCAAATTTGTTGAATTTAGGATCTTCCATTTTCTTCCCTGTTGTACTTTTCGAAGCACCATCAAAGTACATTTCCCATGTTTGAGGATTATCTTGAATATAGAAGAATTACTCATCAGAAATTTCAATATTTGAATATGTATCTTCTACAGATGGGTGTTCATCAAGGAAATCAGCCATATCTTGGCCTTCTATTTCCCTTTGAGACACATACTAGATATCAAACTGCTTCAAAATAACTTCCCTCCTTCCCAGACGTCCTTTAGATGTTGGAAGACTAAGGATAAATTTGAGCAGGTTATTGCGAGATACCAATTGGACCTCATGATGTTGCAGGTAGTGTCTCAATTACTGAACTACAAATAATAATGCCAGGAAACACTTTTCAATACTTGAATACCGAGTTTTTGCCTCAAGCATAGTCCAAAAAGGATAGTAAAGTCTATTTTCATTCTTGGTATCACTCTTTTGGCAAGGAAGGCACCCAATGATCGCTCTAAAGCTGTCACATAGAGAATAAATGGTATTTCTTAAATGGGTTGCATTAATACTAGTGGAATTAAGAGATATTTCTTGAGAATATTGAATGATTATTCTCATTCTTTAGTCCACTGGTAAGTGACTCCCTTCTTCATTAATTTGGTGAAGGGTAAACATTTTCCTACCAGATTGGCGATGAAACACCGAATGTAGGCCAAATTTCCTTGAAGTCCTCTCTATTCCTTCAAAATTTGTGGAGGTGAAAAAACATGTATTGATTTTTTCTTCTTAGGATCAACTTTGATACCACGATGGCATACAACAAAGCTGAGAAATTTTCCTGAGGTTACCCTGAAAGCACATTTCAAGGGTTTCATCTTCAAATTATATTGTCGAGGTTTGCTGAATATGATTTCCAGATCGACCAAGTGATCAGAAAATTGTCTTGATTTAACCACCTAATAATTCACATAACATTCAACAAATTTCCCTAAAAGGGGTTGATGATATGTTTCATGGCACATTGATACGTTGCACCAGCATTTTTCAGGCCAAAGGGCATTACCCAATAGAAAAACACACCTTGAGGGGCTCTGAATGCTGTAGACTCATCATCCTCTGGGGCCATACATATATGATTGTACCAAGAATAGCCATCCATGAAGGAAAGATCTTCGTATCCAGCAGTTTCATCAATTAAGTGTTTTGTGATTGGAACTGGTAAATCATCCTTGGGACAATGCCGATTAAGATCTCTAAAGTCAATAAAAACTCTAATTTGTCCATTATTCTTTTTCACAGGAACAATATTTTCCATCAATTTGGGATATTGAACTTCTCTAATGAAGTTAGCCTTGATAAGATTATCCACTTCAGCTTCAATTTTGGAGGCATAAGTGGGGTGTGTTCTTCTTATGGCCTGCTTGAATCCTCAATGTTCTTCTGGAAAACCCAAATGTTGAGTGGAAACATCAGTGTCAAGACCTAGCATTTCTATATAATTCCAAGAAAATACATCTCAATTTTACTTTAAAAATAAGTATATATTTATTCCTCTTTAAGAGTCATGGCCGCACTAATTAAAGTGGGACATGAATCTTCTTTTGTACACAGATATATTTCTATGAGTTCATCCACAATGGTAGAGATACATTCTTCAAATGATGGAGGAGAATCCATGAGATATTCCCTTTCTTATTCAATATGTGTTACTTCTTTTGTTTCTACTTGCATAGTAGATGATGAAGAAGATTTTTTTAAGATCCGGGGAGAAGTTAAAATTTGAACATATTAAAGAAGATGATACCATTTCTGACCCAAATTATGACGAAGGGTTATCATCGTTCTCCTCTGACATTACTATAATTTCTTATGGCCAAGTTGAGTAAGTACAGAATTGCTAGATTTCAGCAGATGAAATGAAGACATCCCCATTTAAGCTTTCATCATTGCTTGTCTAATCAAAAATTTCTCCCATGCTGTCAAGTTCAATTGGAGTAATTGACATTATGGAAGTTTAAGAGTGTTTGGATTTGGGTCTATCCTATCAATTTGACTAATATGCAACACATAATCTGTATGTACATGTATGAATGGGTTTTCTGGAATCTTTTCCAAACCATTTGGAGAATTAATTTTGTTAAACTCCTTTGTTGTGTATTTCACCTCTCCCTCCATGAGATAGAATTCTGCCTCAATGTATTGAGATTCACGTGTTTTGAATAGGTATTTATCAGCAAATAATGTCCCAATTTGACAATTGAAACAATATTTGAGACATTGACGGTATGATGATGGTATAGTCGCATGTTGATGTAGCCAAGGTATTACATGAAAAATGTTGAAGGCTGCGTCATGACGAACAACAATGAAATATAAATTAGACCCAATCCCTCCAAACTATGTTCTGAGTGTAATCTCGCCTAGAGGCTCTTGTTTATTTTTATAATATCATTGCAACATCAATGTAGAAGGAGATAAATCAGATTTTGTGAGGCCCAATCGGTGAAGTTTAAAAATAGGGATGAGGTTGACTCCTGAACCATTATCAATGAAAGCTTGTAAGATGTCTACATCATTGACCTTTCCAGATAAATACATAGGTCTAATATGTACATGTAGCACATCATTTTAATATTCATCTATAAATGATATCACTGCATGGCATTCTGCAGTATCATTCTCTATATGGTAGAACTCATCCATAGCAATTTCAGTTTTAAATTCCCGTGGACTTGAAAAATCCCCAATAAGCACCTCCTGAAGATCTTTTGATAGATTCAAGGAATTCAGAATTGATAAATTGGCCAGTTCTTTGGTTAAATGTTTCATGGAATCATACTTTTTATCCAAAGTTCTGAGTTTCCCAAAAAGAAACTGTGGTTTTCCAGGTTCCTTAGAAGATGATGCTTCAGAATTAGATTCATCTCATATCAGGGTATAAGTTGGAAATACTCCTAGCTTCAGTAGATTAGACTGAATAGGTCTATTTATTTGTTGAGAGGAAGAAGGTGTAACCTCTAACTGATCCTCAAAAATAACTGTTCCAGGACTGGATCATCCATGTGTAGAAGAAATTTCTTGTTCATGTTGAGCTCACTAAAGGGATTTGCGACGGGTTTCTACTGCATATATAGTTCTAGCAGGGGTAGGATTGAAATAGTTGCTTCTCGAATATCCACGACTTCACCCATATCCTAGACCTCTATCTCTTCTTCTAATTCCTTTGTTTGATACAGGGAACTCAGGTTCATCAAGATCAAAATTATGGCTGGAATATAGATCCGTTGTGTAATTCATGTTAACAGAACCAATGATAAACTCTTCATCTGATGAAGATTCTACCAGATTATTAAGTTCATACTGTTCCGTTTGATGGGGCAGTGCCCGTGGTTTTGAAATAGATGGCATAAAATTTTCCAGTGTCAAAGATAATTTAGTCTTTGACATGAACTCAACTTCTTTTGAATGCTATTATTTCTTAGAATTATGCCACCCCTTTGAGGATTTTCCTTCTGAAGAAGGTGGTTTTGTTATGGAATTCAATGCAAAAGACACAATTGGATGATTCAATTATGTTCTTAAAATGGAATGAGTTCGGTTGATCATTTTCCTGACCATCCAATCATCATATTTCTGCGCATTTTTTCTTTTGATTTCATGCCACATTCCTTCTTCCTCTGGATCAGTAGCAGTAACACATGCTACCTGGGTAGAAAAACCTTTATGTTTTACCATTCCAGAGGCCACCATCTTTTGCTAGAAGGATTTTAAGACAAAAAATCTTGAATGGGATACCCCAATATCTGATGAAATGGGCAAAATTTGGGGAGGTCTTCATCTCTTTCCTTGTTCAGCCTTTTAGGCCTTGGCAACTGAACCAGATTGTTTTCTAGAGCTAAGATGAAGTAGGAAAGAACATTTTCATTCTAGAAACGATAAAAATTGTTCGTCAAATCGTCAAACTGTTTCCACATTTTATCTCCTTGATCATCTTGACGAGGTGGCCTTTGTTGTTAACGCTCAGGAGGTGGAGCCCTTCGATATGATGAAGGTTTTGAAGTGGAATCAGGTACATGTGCTTGATTAAGTGTAACTAGAGGAGTCTTTTCTTTCCCCATTGTCCTTCTTGGAAATGGTGGAATTACACGAGTTTTAGCCTTAGTATTTGTAAGAGAGTCTTCGATATTCTGAGTGACTGAAGTAAGGTCTCAAAACCCGCCTGTGTATTTCAAAGGGATCAATGGTGTGCGTAATTAATCACGTAGATTTTCCACACAGATTGGCAACAAATCTTGTTGAGGGAGTGCTAAACTAAAGGAATATGTTAATACCTTCCATCAAGAAATGAAATCTGAAACTCTTTCATTTTCTCTTTGCTTATAATTGGTAAGATCAAAAGCTGTCATCTTTGTCAACATTTCAATAAATTAAAGAAGAAATCTTTGACGAAGATCTTCCCACCCTGTAATTGACGGAGATTTCAAACTTGTATACCAAACAAAATCAGGCCCTTGTTATGACTGCACAAAATACCTAAGTTTAACTGCTTCTTCTTGTTGAGGAGTTCCCATCATAGGATCACAACGAGAAACATACTGTGTTATGTGCTATTTTGGATCTCCCGAACCATTAAAAATTGGGAATGTGGTATTTGAAAATTTTGATGGGGGAGGAATTGCATCAACCCATTATGGGTAAGCATTCTTTTCTTGTTGAACTTGTTCGCATTTTCCCTCTATATCTTCCAACCATTATTTTAATGAATCATTGGTGGTTATTAAATTTTTAGAATCATATGGTTGAGCTTGGACTTGAGAAGGTGCAATAACTGGAGTTTGGATGGGTGTGGTGACTGGTACTGCAACTGATGGTAGTACTACCGGTTGTTGTTGCACATAACCCATAGGATTGGACCTGTGAGGGTGTACATGTAAAGGAGTATATTCTTGATCTATCCCAATAGCTGCAACAAACTCCCTTGATGGACTAACTCTATAACTCTTAGGAGGAAGACTAACTTGAAGTAGTTCTGCATTTAACATCCTTAACTCCTTCATTTTTTATTACTATTGTGTGAAACTTTTCTCTAATGAGAGTGATTGTAATACTCCAGAGGTAGGGTGGGATGTAACCTTACTTTTACCCTTTTCCATGGCATGTGCCTTTCTGGAGTATGGAAGGGAATTACCCGAAGGAATATCTTTTCATTGACCAGCCCTCTGGCTTCTGGTACGCACAAATTCTTCATTTATTTTTGTGTGTACAAACTCTTGAATAGAAACTTCTTCATCAGATTCCTCGGAGTGAACCACATGTTCTGGGGGATCAGTGAAAATGGCATTGATGACATTTATTGATGCATAACACATTGCATATCATTTGTCGGCATTTCTGTGATACTATCTTCTTCCATGTCCTTGATGAGACATTTCCTTTTGTTTGGTTGATCCCTCAAAAACTTCTTGACGTACTATAATTTGGAGGGAATCTCTTGATAATTAGGCTCTGTATTCCTCTTGTGGCTTCTTCCCTAATCGAGAGAAGATTGACTTTCACTGAGTAAGAGATGGAGAATTAGAAAAGGTCCCCAATCTGGTGGACTGGGGCTGTTCCTGCTGTTCCTGCTCAACTCCTCGAATCATATCTATTGACCCCGAGGGTTGGATTGAAAGAGTCCCCAGTCTGGAAAGCTGAGGTGTCTCTTGAGCTTCTACATCTGAAACATTCTTAAAATCTCTCTTTATTTTGTGGACATTAGTCTGAAAATTATCCATATGCATCATCCGACATCCAATCAAATCACCTAGCTCATATGATCATTGGATTATTTCTAACACTTCTGTATCCTAATGATGTGCATGCTCTAAACAAGGAGCCTATTCGATATTATCATTTTCTTGATGCAGGAGTAATTCAACAACTTGTTTTTTATATTTCTGACTTTGGGAAGAAGTAGTTGAGGCGTTTTCTTGGGCAAGCATTTGATTATGCACAAAACCAGCTAGATGTATCAGCGATGGGAAATAAAATTTCATGAGACCAACTTTGGCGGGATTCGATGACTATAGAGTACAATGAAATTCAGTGCTCCAAGAACACCCCATCCCCAGATAAGAATACCAGATGGGGAATTGGTAATTAATTGGCGCAACCTTTTTAGTGGTCTAAAGCATGCACGCTAAAGGGCTCTCTACTGCTTTTCAACCATTGGATATCGGGAAACTAAGAGAGATGCCAAGTCAATTTGAATTTTTAACCCTTATATTATATTGAAATGATTTTCATATTCATCATAAGATATTATTTTCTCTTTTAGGTGACAAAGAGTTTCCACATGTTGAGACGAATATCGTGAATTCAATCTTCTGTCAATTTTTCTAGAATATCATACTAAGAGTCAACCATAGGCCAAAACATGACTGGTACTTCACCTTTAACCAGTTATTTTCTCATATTCAGAACTTCCTCCTTTTCATTTGATGATGATTTTTCTACCTGATTGGACCAATGCTAGTGCTTCTTTGTTACTTTATCAGATTCAACAAGATTGGTAGAGTATTCATTTGTCAAATTTGAAGATGAATGACCCATGGCTAGTTCGAAGAATGGCCCACACCCCAGGATTTCTTCTTCTTGAGAAAGTATTTCACCAACTAGAGCTAAAGCATCAGACATGACTGGATTCACATTTGAAAGTGCCTCAAGATTAGAGGGCTTTCTCGTTATTGCATTGTCAATTGAAGAATTTTCCAGGCAATGTGAATTACAAATTCGGAGAGGACATTCATAGATAAATTCATCTTCATGGGGAGGACCACCTTGCTAGGTTACAGAAAAAGATTAAACCTCTTGCTCCTTGGTATTCTGTCCACACAGAGGGTTGTTGTGGCAATCATCTGAGTATGATACTTTGAGATCGACCGAAATATCAAGAAGTAATCCTTCATGATGAAATGTCTGATGAAGACCTTCAGAATTATTGTTGTTACTTCCAAAATCAGCAAATGAGAGAGTAGAATCATGAGTTGCAATAGAAAATTGTTTGAGCGAATCAAGAACTCCAGCATCGAGCAAGGCCTTATTGCAGATTGGCTCTTGATTTCTCGACTGTACTGGAAGGTTCTTTTTCATAGATGACTTCTTAAACACTTTGAAAATCACTTGTTGATGAAAGTGGTTATTATGGGCAGGTGTATGTGCTTGTACAATAGAAATGATCAGGTTAGGCTGATTATATCCATTAAAATCAGGTGTATGTGCCTGACTAGGTTGTCTGTATGACATGGGGGAGTACACACCACAACCTAATTGGACTGGGACATAGGTGTGTATCTGCTTCGAAGTGATATGTTGATGATTCACTTTACTGATAGGGATAAATTTTTGATTCTTTCCCTATGATTCAACGGAAGTTGTTATAATATTTTGACAGGCATCCAGAGTATGGGCAGGGATTTTCTTCTGCTCTTTCACCATTGTCAGAATGTGCTTGGTGACTTCAGCTACTCGAACGGGAATATACGTCCATTCCGTGCTAGTAGTAGGTGTGTATTCCTGCTCTTGTCCTCCTTTTACTATTAGTGAATTCTGACAGTACTCATATATGGGGGCTGAAAATTGTGTCTACCTCCTTCTTATCATTGGAGATTTCCAATTGACATCTCCAGGTGCTACCAAATGAGACTGTTGGTTAGAATTATTATTTGTAGCTGTATGTGCCTGTGGATTGTTCTCCACTATATTTAATTATAGATTTTCTTTGGTTATAATCAGAAGAGACTGTTGACAAGCTGATGAATTATAAATAGTTTTATATTCCTGCCTATAGCACTCCACCAGAATTTTTACTGCCAGACGAGTCTGCTAGGAAATAATATCATGACAAATGGGTGTATGTTCCCACTCATTGTTTTCCATCAATTTCTCTTGACGGAATTCTCTGGAGGGGGAAGATGTAAGAACCTGCTCCCTGTTGTCCAAATTTTGCCTTTGACAGTTCGTCTTGTGTGCTTGGTTTTGAGGAACCTGAGACGAACCCCTAAAGGCGATACCCTCATCATGTTTAGGGTGCATTACATCATGATTATGGCTGCGATTGTTGATGAGTTCCCTCGAGAAGGACTCCTGTATTCATGAATTGAGGACTGGGGTGACCTCTTCATTCACCTACCTATAATATGGGAGAGACTGGTGATTGCATTCCGAGGATAATGACCCGAAACAGTTGGAGATGGTGGTTGGCAACACCTGCTTCTTGACCACTGGTCGTCACTGTCTTGTCAACCAGGGTGAGTTATTACCTTGGATGGATTGTCGAGTGGACTCCTGTGTCGGGATGGTACCATGTTGATGGTATTACCTCACTAATGCATTTCATACATAGCATTTAAGACACTGCGTAGGAGATGTCTTCCTCAGAGGGGACAAGGATACAGTAGGAGTAGCAGCCAAGGCATTCACAGGTGTGAAATTTTAAGAAACCATTTTTTATTGCTTAGAGATCATTGAAAAGTGTGCATCTTTGATATAATAGACATAATAAAGATAATATTTTCTAGGCTATATCTTTTGGATGAAAACATATGTGACTGATTGCTTTGTGTTCCGTCACATTGAGTTAAATAGGGGCCTAACAAATAGGTAAAACATCATTTAACTTGGTTAAGGATTCACGTCGGGTTCAACATTTTTGTTCCTTCTGAAAATGAGGATGTCCTTGTTTGTTTAATGTTCTAACTTTCCAATCAGTTTCCAATAGGATTATTTATAGAACCGGAAACATCCAATGATTCTATATCCATTTGGACCTACTTTCCAAACGTAGGTGCTCATTAGTTGTGGACTGATGAGGCTTAATAATTTTCATTGGTCGAGAGGATGGGAGGTCAGACTCATCACACATTTTTGGGGGGAATTATTTTCTACTCCGAGACACTCTTATAGATTTAAATTATGTTCATGAATCCTTATTAATTTACCAAGCATGAAAATAAGTTTTCCCTTTAGGTCATGCAATCAATAATTGATATGTAGGGAATTTAGAAAGTCTTTTATATATATTTGAGGTTCTTCATAAATAGAGAAACATCAATATGAATTAGAGATTCTTAGTCAATGACATCCCTCCAAACATTATATATAAATCTCTTGGTCATTATGATGACCATTCTGGTTTTAAAGCCACTCAGGGGGGAACTTGATGTTTATTGTCATTCAAAAAGACATGATTATTTCAAATTTGGGATCATACCTGTAGATGGGATACCTACGTATCCTTATTAAAAATAAAGGAATCAGAAACCACATAGTTTGATAAGAAGGATATAGTTTAATGTCATATGTGACAGAAATTTTTTTAATGAATGATGGGCTTGAACCTTAGAAATAATTCCTTCATAATATACTTTTAAGGGAGAGATCAAAGTCCACATAGTTCAGGTGAATAAGTATGGTTTTTATGCATGATTAGTGGCCCAAATAGAGATGTTATAATTACTTTTACACTATAAGATCACACGAGTCATGCTCGGTGTGAGAAACAAGAGGTATCACTAAAAACTGATGATTATGCCCTGAAATATGCAATCATAACAAAAGATGTGGAGCTTACGTATGTATGACTGCCCAAGAGAAGGGTCTATAATGGTATTTTTACTTTATGGATATTTGGGAATTTAACCTGGGAATTACTCCTTAAAAGGAATCCCAAATCAAAAGGAATTAAGGTTGGGGCTTACTCCTAAGAAGGAGGCCCAATTAAAGGAAATTATCATTTGGACTTAGTCCTATGAAGGAGGTCCATATAAAGAGGACCCGTAATTTGGGGCTTACTCTTGAGAAGGAGGCCTAATGAATTTCTCTCAGATAAGGAATCCAACAATGGAACCATACCACAAATGGCTTTGAAGAGGGTTTTGAAGGCTATAGTTTAAGAGGAGAGGTGGATTTTAAGAAAGGAGGTTACTAGGAAGGATGCATGCAAGTATTATTCTGGAGCGCAATTCCTGTTCGTGCAAGTATACTTGCGCGACATGAGTCACCTTGGATGATGAAGAATCCATAGGGTAATACTTTGGTGACTTTGAACTCAATCCCTTAGTATCATCCCTAGAGGCTTCCATAAGGGTGGTGCGAAAGTTACTTTGAGAGGGAAAGGCAATGTGCAAATGTCTTCACTTAACTTAAGGGATGGACACTTAGGCGTGCAAGTATTGATGAGTTCTAATACATAGGCCTTATTATTCTTCTTTACAGATTACATTCTAGTTAAATAATTACATTAGAAGTGTTCAGAAGTCATCAGAAAAAGATTTGGGTGACCAAACCTTGAATCTGAGTTTTGAAAAATTCCTCCCTAAAATGGGGGGCCCACATGGGCTATTTATAGGCCACTGGGCACTTTGGGTGAAAAATGAAATAGGGCGTGCAATTGACTTGTGTGAACCATATGTTCCGCGCATGTGACTTGCATGACTAGAATGAAACATGCGCGACTTCTTCTAAAGGGTTCCTTGTTCATGCCTTTGTCAATTTTTTATGTTCTTCAAAGGATGACTCTTCTTTTGCTTAAGGTATTCCCCTTTTCTATTCAGTAGACTCTGTGACGGGAATGAGCGTCAACAGCGACGCCACAACTCGAAGAGTTCACGGTAGGCATTCGATTGGACAACCATATTAACTCGTAGATCCTTGATTATTGAGTGAAGTCGCATATTCAAAAATAATAAATTTGATTTACTTGATGTTTTATTCTAAAGTTGCAGTATGTTAGCTTTTGTAAATTTTCTATTGCAGCCTTTTATTAAGTCAAACAATCACTCTCATAAGTACTCAATGGTTATAGGAGGCACCCTTAACATTGGCTGAAGAACACCGTGAATACCTAGTTTTGTTTGAATTCAAAAGATGGATGGCATTTGTGACATAATATTTATGTTAGGGGTTTTAATATTTTGTTCTATAAATTTAATCCATTTCTATTAATTTTTTATTCTATTTTGTTGGGCTCACTACATTACATTAATAGTAAAAACACTGATCACATCTTTATTCATTTTAATTTTTTTTTATCATTTTATGTTTTTTCTATGATTTCATGTATATTAATAAAATAATAAACATTGAATAATAGAAAAAAATACAAGACATGTCTTGAGAAACTAATATTGGTTGATTTTTTAAACTAAATTTATCAACCATGACTAAGGGGAGTCATACCAAATTTTGTAGGATGACTCATGATGCATCTTGTCCCCCATCCAGTGTGTCCACATCTCGTTTGGATTTCACCTCATCTTGGCGTGGTCCAGATATTATAACATCATCATAAACTATATATGTATACTCACACACATGCAAGGGGTTAAAAGGAGTGCAATATACAACACATAAATTTGAATCACTGATGCTTATACATATTTAACGTAAATACAATGCAAATAATATCATTTAATTAACTACTTATTACATTCATCACATGAAATAAATTATTAAATAAAAAACCATACATTCAAGATTGGTCAATTACTCATGACTGCTTGGTATATAAAATAATCACATAATAAAATTAAATTTCTAAAAATTTAATCTACATTAGGAATTTTAATACATTAAATGAATTAATTAAATCCAAATAGTTTATTCAAATATTCTATTCATTTTCATTTTAGAAATTAATTTAATTTTAATTACAAAAATTAAATTAATTAATTAGTTAATTTAATAACTAAATTAAATTAATTTTTCCTAGAATATTAAAAATATTTTATATTTTATGCCAAAAATTAACTTTCAATTAATGTAATTTAATTATAAAATTTAATCAATTAATTTAATCAATTTTAGATTATATAAGAATACTCAGGCTTTGAAACCCCATGCAAAGTCTATACGGGTTTGGCTGAACCCGTGCAAGGCAATTTCTGGCCGTGCAGATCGCATGCATTAGTGTTCATGGCCGGGTGGGTCCACCCAGACCCGTTCTAAATTGGAAGGACTCACTCTGGCATGTTACGGTATGAATCAGGTCCAAGAAGACAGATAGAGGTCATGAATGATAGTTACCTCGCACGACAGGGGTATCCTAGGTCATCAAAAGTGACATGAATGGCTCTTTGGAATACCAGTTATGGGATGTAGACAAATATGGGGCTCACACACACCGTTTTAGGGGGAGATAGAGGATTATAGTGCTCAAGAGGTGTCATGTTGTTGTAGTCCTCAAAAGAGACCATGGGTACCGGCAGTGAAGGCAGCATTCAAGAGGCTCGTCAACAGCTGGATCTGTCAGCGGTCAGGACAACGACGATAGTTCCTCATGAAAATCTTGGAGGGAGATGTGGCAGAGGGATCTTGATTCACATGTGGTTGGATCCGGTCGTGGTCTGGACAATGACGGTGGGCCCTCATTGTGGACAAGGAGGGTGATGTTGTGGTTCACTGACCATGAAGAGAGATAATAGAGAAAAGAAGTGGAAGAAAATGTGCTTTATTTCAATGTGAACAAATCTTAAAAAATCTTCACTCTACACCTCTCTCACATGGATCTCTCAAGGATCCCTTGGCTAGAATAGCTATATTGGCTCAAATTTGATGATTTTAAGGAAGCTCCCTTGGCCCTCCTTAAATAGCCATGGTGGAGGAGTCCATGTTTGAAACAACTCCTCCACTAATCCCCACCTACCTTGAACAATGGTAGCCTACACCCTTAACATGTGCAATATGCAATGTCGAAGTAGCCATGGTGCTGGTGGGGTTAGTGCACCAGCCACCTACCAGCTGGAAATATCTCCATCAATTATACCCCTCCTGCTGCTGTCCACTGAATCATCGGAAAATGTATAGATTTTCCTGAGAAACCACCTTTGTCATCATATCCACTTAGTTCTCCTTCATGTGTATCTTCACAAATTGTAGCAGCTATTGATTCATCACTTCTATGGAATCTCAAAATTTAGAGGGACTGATGGTGATCGGTTGATGAAGAAGCATGCAACCTGAACAGCTTCTCCCTAGAATGAATTAGGGAGCATAGACAAACTCATTATTCTTCTAACCTTTTTCATGATAGTTCTGTTCATCCTTTTTGCAACTCCATTTTGTGGTGGGATGTGAGGGACCATCCTCTCATGTTAGATTCCCTGACTCCAACACTAGGAATCAAATTCTCTAGATGTGTACTCTCCTCCATTTTCTGAACAAAGACACTTCCTCTTCCTTCCATTTTCATGCTCCACCATGGCATGGAACATCTTGATGTAGTCCATTACTTGGTCCTTAGTCCACAGAAAGAACACCCACACCCTTTGAGATGCATCATCAATAAAGGATTCAAAATATTTGTTACCTACGAGTGTATCCACCTCCATGTGTCTACATACATCAGATTGCACAAAATCTGGCAACTCAGATCTCCGTGATAAAGTAGTATTGAAAGAGACTCTATACTGATACACATACAAACAATATTTCCAAGGATCAAGGGATGCTTCCTTTTCAATACTGATGCATTTCTTCTCCATTGGGGTAGATAACCCTTTTTCACTCATGTGGAAGAGCCTTCTATGCCACATATTGGATGACATTTATCCTTTTACCATATCGAGGTTTTCTAAACATATCTTCACATGATTTTGGTACAATGTAATGAATATGTTTCCTCAGGAAATGATGATGGATCCTTTTTTCATCTTCCATTCAACATTGCAGAAGAAGTTTTCATAGCCTTGTCGATCAAAGGCTATACTTGGTAAAAGGTTGAGTCGAAGGAATAGAACATGCCGAAAATCCTTCAAGGTGATTTTTTATCCAACGTTCATCTTGACTTGGATATCACTGATGCCAACAATCTACACTGAACTATTATTCTCCATCTTGACTGCACCAAGGTCACCATCTTGATAAGTCAATAAATACTCACGATACAGCGTGACGTGGTACAATGCTATAATATCCACCACCCATTCTTTGTCTTGGCCTAATATATGAAGACAAGTCTCTTCTTTGTCTTTGTAGATAAGAATAAATTCTCTGGTGATGCTCACATGTGCGTCTTCATTTCTTCTTAGCTAGTTTCTACTTTGACCCTTTTCTTGTAACAACTTTTGGATGTTTTTTTTCATGTGTCACTCCATGAAAAATGGTAGCATTTGTTTGTTGGCCTCCGGCCATCTATAGATCTTCTACTATTCTTTCTTCGACCTCTAGTTCCTGCCAGATTAACTTGTCCTTATTGTCTCCCTCGCTTCTCTAGAACGAGAGCTTGCGTCAGGTTATAACTCGCATCCATCCTTCAGGCTTCCTCGTTGAACAATTCATCTTTTACCATCATTATGGAAAGTTTTCCTTCAGGAGGCAAGTTGCTGAGTGAGATGAGAAGCATATCCCAACTATCAGGAAGTGTGCCGAGTAAGTGGTTCGCTTGAACATCATCATTTAGAGTCTTTCCAAAATCCACCAACTCATTCACCAGGTTTTGGAACATGCTACTGTGTTCTGCTATAGATTTTCCACTTTTTAGTCTAATATTCATCAACCACTTCTACAAGAGGATCTTTTTTCAAGCGGTCTTTGACATGTATGTATTTTACATGTTTTTCCAATGTTCGTACACACTAGTCCCTTAAGAATCATGGTGGTAAACATCATGATTGATCCATTGGAGAATTTTTCTGATTGTCTTCTTATTCAGCTTCTTCCACATTGATTCCCTGATGGCATCGGGGCTGACTCCCTCATACTCAATGGGGTAAAAGAGAACTTTAGCATTTATGTGATCTTCCATTAGAGACTTCCAAATGTAGTAGTTTGAAGAATTCAACAAGATCATACATTCCGTGGATGATCCCTCTATTAGATTTCAATTTATTTAAAATTCATGTAGAATATGGAAACATAGAGCACCCCGTTGCATTCATGAAAGGTTGAAAATGGTTGAATCGACTCTGGAAACATAGGTAAACTCACACGTTTCATAGGAAGAAGTTCATACCATTGGGATGATAGTGTCTAGGCATGAAGTACTGTTACACTAAGAAAGGAGGGAGATGGTGTGATAGCCTCACAGTGGTCGGATGCTCAGGTGTTCAGACAATACAATTGACTATAGCTGGTGAGGAGGGGTTGCAGCGCTTGACGGAGCAGGAGAAGAGGGTGGCTTGTGGGGAAGGAAACCAAAGGGGAACTTGTTGGCGTTCATGGGAAGCCCCATGAACCCTATTTTATACATGTTTTATTCTAATTAATCGGTTTTTGATGGGGTTCAACCCAATTATATCTATATTGTATGTATTTTCGTCACCGAGGACACAAAGCCAACAACCCGCAATTATTTTTTTCCCATTTTGATTAGTATAGTCATCCAAAATATGATGCCTATATTGATATGTTTTTTCTTGATAATTGTTTTTGGAATACTTCCACAAAATGTGTGGAAGAATTACAACAGGTCAGAGGAGATCCAACCACTGGATTCCAAATGGATGTTGGTCGGAAATTATAAAGGTCACCTGAAATAAAAGCTTCTTGATGTTTTTTAATCTTATCATTGTAACAATATATATATATATATATGTTTGTGTGTCTATGTGTTTTTTCATTTTAATACCATAAAACTCTTAGTGTACGATACATTTTTTTAGTATGGTCATAACTTGGCCATTTGAGATTGGATCGATACTCAATAAAATCCATTATGACCAAATTAATATCCATTACATTAATTTAAAACAAATAATTTTTATTAGGTTGAAAAATCTACGTGATCCCTATGATACCAATTGATGATACCAAGGAGCACAATAAAAGCTGATGGTTTAAGATTTTTTAATTTTTTTATTACCGTAGCGACGAAACATTTCATCTCCAGTGGTCTATGCCCTTGTACAGTCTAAGGATATCACTTGTATTATTCATATCAGATAAAATGAAAGAGAATGAGTAACTCATTCTGAATCGAAGGGCATTCAACATCATCTTGTCATTGGTGATTAGTGCTCAAATGATCCAAAGCTAAACTCCTCTAGATCATCCACACATAAATCAATAATCTATACGCATGTTGTTTGTTGAATTATAGGTGGTAAGGCGGAGCTATAATGATCACTTTGATGTAGTTTCAATCACCATGATCCTATGTCTATAATATGTGAATGCATTCATGGATCGTTCTCTCAAAGAGAGGCTTTCTCTCTTTAGAATGTGGGAGTATATAGAAGCACTCATTTAAAAATGCATCAATAGTGAATGGAATGAAGCACTTATAGTACTTATAAAGTAGATTTCAAAAAATACACTGATAGGTTTCCCATCACCCAGATATTTAATGTCCATTAAATAATTAATAAATAATAATTTTTAATGAGATAACTAAATCATAATTATTATTTATCTTTTATCACATACATAAAATATTTATTAAATATACTAACTAATAAACATGAATTATTAACTCAAATCATAATTCATAATAATATTAAATGAACATTGAATATTAAAATAATATTTGTTTTAATAATATCATTCCCCATATTTTATATAATCATTTGTAAAATCTTTTACCAAAAATATTTAACCCAATTATTCATTAATTGAATAATAATGAATTTATTTATTTATCGGTTGTCAATAAAAATGAACAACTCTCAGAACATGTGATGGGTTCCACCATGACCAATATAGCAATTCACCATAATATAATAGATTTTTAACTATGATATTGTTTTTGACGCTCTAGCTCATTATATCAATAGCACTAAATAGTATTCACAAATCAAGAGAGATGTCTAGTAGCCTATCAAGGGAACCCTAAAGAGATTATGAATAGTCATAGCAATGAAAATCATCATATAAACATACTCTATTTAAAATAATCTATTTGTCTTCTCTTGTATCATAAAGAAGGAACCACACTTGTGTCATCATCCATTCATGATTTATTATTTGTTGATCTAATTGGACGGATTTACCTTCGACTACCATGACCATGGATTTATGAAGGTTCTTTTATTCTCGTCAACTTGGCCATAGATATTACATTCTTAACTCATATGTGGATAATTCGATCTTGATTATTCAACAATGTCATACTGCTAATGATGAACCTTGTAAAAGATATGACTCCACAATATCATTTTCAGGGTTTTTTCCTTGCATAAAAGTACACGACCAAATTGCACTCATTGATAATGATCTCAAGTCTGGGAATAAATAAACATGTTTATCTATGGGAACAACCAATGATACCTAAAACATGTGGTTATCCTATTGGAATGTCTATTCTCATTATCTGACCTACTAGAGATCACCATGTGTGAACTTCATGACAATAACTCTCAATTCTTATAACCCCCAAGCATCTAATTAACAAATATCAATTGTTTCCAGCTAGTATGATGTATTTGGACCATGAAACATATTTTTAAGATATTTCGTTTTGAGATTCTCATTATAGTATATGGTTTGTTATAACCCTTTGATACGATAATAATCCTTCTAACATTAGTATTTAATTAGTGGATGAAAAAAATATCTACATTATAATGGTAAGTGTCCATCAATAATTACTCACTGTATCCATGATATGGTAGTTGAAAATTAATGATTATTTGGGTCTAGGGAACCCACTATTAAAATAAAATGGTCTTTCCCTTTTTGGGTATTTTTGTATTGAAACATGTTTTTAACTAAAAATTTTATTTTGACATCGAAAAGTGATTTTCATATGAGTTTGTAAGAGCATATCAAACATTTTCTAATGAAAAAGTGAAATATAAAAATTTGTATTCATGTTTTAGTTCTTGTAAATTATATACTATTGGTGTTCCCGGACAGAATCAGGTGAGCTGATTATAGATTATTCTATGGGTGCACCCAAATTGCTCACCAATGCATTGGGTAATGATTCTGTTCACTGAAGAATTATATGGGAAGTTGGTCGTATGGTTATTCCAATTTGTAATAGATTTGTTAGTGTTTTTAAGGGTTTTATGAGATGATGACCCAAGGTACCTACATGACTATTCTATGCTTTCTAATGAGTTTTATGGGATATCAATTTTTTTTAAATTTTAATATCAATGATCTATTTGAAGGAATGATAATTCCCTTTATGGGTAAAATGTTATGTTTTAAAAAAATGTTTTTTCATGGGTTTTCATGTTTTTCACTGGACTAAATGTATTCAATTTTATGTCTCTTACAAAACTTTTTGTGATCATCTCCCATTTTTAACATGTCTTGTCACATGATTTAAGGATGGGTAAGGGAATGGAAGAGGTCAAGATATATTTTGTTAAGATGTTTCATGACATGAAATCTTGTTTTGTATTAAGTGTTTTTTTTCATGGTGGAAAAAATGGGTACTGATCAGAAATGTACACTTTTATTATATTTTTTTCTTATTTATGTGCAATGACCTAATTCTCTAAAACTATAAACAAAAAAATATCCTCAAATGTATGAGAATAAATTCTGGACTTAATACTCAAGATTATGTAATGTATAAGGTTGGGTCCTTATAGTATGTATGTGATCTAATATTTATGTTTGATGATGTATGTTTTGAATTTTATCAATTGGGTCCCGTTTATTGGTATGAAATCCATAAATTTAAGGATTATCTTTTAGGCACTGGATTCCAGTAGTGCGAGTTCATAGATATCACATGTTGATTGTGCATTTTTTCAAAATAAAAATTATATTCTTGTTCAAAGCATGGGTCACATTATCAAAACTAAGAAAACGATCTCTAATTTTCATGAATCACTTGATAATAATCATGGATTAATTTTTGACCAAAAACAATGAACCACATTTCATCCCAACATGTGTTGTTATTAGAATGTAATAAAGGGTACATTTCCTTATTATTTATTAAATATGTTCAAAACACATATCATTTACTAAAAACTAATCTAATATGTTCATATTTTCCATAAAAACTATGGAAACAGTCAGTGATTCATTGATACTTGTAAGAACAAACTTCATGTAACTTTGATTCATAGGTTGGATGGAATGACTAAAAGTTTATGTGTTCAATATAAAATTGATATTTTTGTTCAAAATATGAGTCACATACTCAAAACTGAGAAAACTATCTTAGATTATCATGGAACTCTTGGATAAATATTTTTGATTCATTTGTTACTTGAAGAAACAAAATACACAAAATTTTGATTCACAACATAGTTGGAATAAACCAAAGTACTTTTTCCATTTTAATTGTCAAATAATCCCAAAATGAGAATCACATAATGAAAAATGATCAAACATTCTTGGATAGTAATCAAACTCTAATAAAATGATCATTGATTCATTTTTGGCATGAAGGAATTAATAAAACATGATTCCAACATGAAGGGTGGACAGTATGACTGAATTTGTGCATTTTCAATATAAAAATTAAATTTTGGTTCGAAACATGCACAACATACTCAAAACTAAGAAAATGATCTCGTATTTTCATGATACTCTAGGTAATGATCGTTGGTTCATTTTTGACCTGCGGGAATGAATCACATGAAATTCTAATATAATATGTAGTCTAAATGATCTACAATGGATTTTTCCATTTTAAGCATTAAAAAGACCCTCCATATATGAAGAAATGATCAAACATGTTGGTATTTTCATCAAACAATAATTCAATGATTGTTGATTCGTTTTCTAGTATGTTGGAATTAACCTTATGTCATTATGATCTGCAGGGTGGACTATTTGTCTCAAAGTGAATGTTTCCAATATAAAAATGATATTTTGGTTCATAATATGTGGAAAATACTAAAAATTAAGAAAAAAATTATATTGATATCAAACTATAAAAAATGATCATTGATTCATTCAAAACATGCCAGAATTAACCAAATCCAATTCTAGTGCATCATGTAGATAGAACTACTTAAAGTGTACTTTTCTTTTTAAGTGTTAAATAAGATCAAAATATACATCACATGCTCAAAACAGAGTAAATTCATTCATGTTTTCTTGATACTCTATGAAAATGATCATCGATTCATTTGTGATAATTTGGAATTAACTACATGTCATTCTACTATGTGGTGTGGACAGTATGACTAAAAGTGCATGTTTTCAATATAAAATAAATTTTTTAATTGAAAACATTAATCATTGACATAAAATTGATCAAAAAATAATATATCATCGTGAAACTATAGGAAATAAAATGTTATTCATTTGTGATCTGTATGAATAAATTGCACGCCATTCCGATGCTCGGTGTAGTCAGAGTGATGTGAAGTGTATTTTTTCATTTTCGGTGTTATATAAGTTCGAGGCACACATCATATAATTGAAAATGATCTAACATGCTCAGAATGTCATCACAATATGTGGAAGAAATCTTTCATTCGTTTTTTATATGTAGTAATTGACCACGTGTCATTTCGATATGCAAGTTGGGCGGTGTGGCTAAAAGTGCATGTTTTTATTATAAGAAATATATTCAAGTTCAAAACGTGTGTCACATACTCAAAACCAATAATATTTGTTAAAAAAAATTAATGAATAAACTGGTTTGCTATCCTATCATAGATACTTAAATAATTATGTGGCTATATGGAGCCCAAACACAATTAAGGGGTACTCAAACCCTTTATAATCAGATCGGGTAGGATAGATGATATGATTTTCAGGTACACATTTCCATCTATATGGTTTCCTTTGAGCATTTTATACCTTTATTTATAAAAGTTTTGTACCTATTTTTTTCCATAACTATTCATGTTTTTTGTTATACATTTTTTATTTTATAATTTATTTATGACCAATATATTAATTATAATTTTTCTTATAATGCGCCAAAAATTTGTGATCAAATATAAAATAAATACATGTTATTATGTTGGATCTCATGATAAACAATTATTTTAAACCTAGGAATATTTTTTTTTGTCGAAAATGAAATTTTAATTAATTTTAATATAAATTATTAAAAATAATAATTTATAAATAATTTCTGATGAATGCATGGGCTGCACAGTTTCATCCATTTTCAACTGCGATAAATCTAAGACTCGATTTATGTTAAAAAAATAGTGATAATAATTTATAAATATTATTACTTCTTTTGAAAGAAATATATATATATATATATATGTATATATATATATATATCATTACATTTCCATATGTGATAATGACTCAAATCAAATAGGATAATTAAACGGTGACGTAAGGGTAATCATCGTACCCCGATTTTCTATTTAACCAAATTTGTTTTTTCTCGCCTATTTTCCATTATATATTACTAAAAATTAACAATTTGTCCCATCACAAAACAGGGCACTTCAGATGTGATCTGAGGTGTTTTCAACACCTCCCTCTCTAATAATATCATATTTTCAACCTTTATCTATGTATTAATTTACATCTTCTATTCGTTACTGAATAGATATTTTTTCCACATGAAAAAATATTTTTTTACAAAATTTATTGAAAAATAACTTTTATTGTTTAACTTATTCATTTATTAAAAAATAATTTAATTATAGACGTCATATCTATAAATTCATAAGGAAATTCTGCTAACCAAAAATATAAACGAAAAGAATATTATTTAATATCTAATTATGATCCTCAGCTATGAAATAAATCATAGTCAATATTCTATTTTTTACTAGAAATTCACAATAAAAAGGGAAATAACTATGGGATTTTATTGAATTGGTAGTGGTTTAAACCACTGACCAATAGTATAGTGACGATTATCAAAAATGTTGTGTATTGCACAGTCATCATTCATTTCGCGGCCGTTTCTTTACCATAGCAGTAGTTTCTATATGTATTGATTTTAAAGAATTTAGCTATAGTTTCTCTTTTATTTAGGGGAGATTTTTTAAAAAACAATCTGAATATAAATAATTAAGATGAACCTAATTGAAACTAAAAAGAATTTTCATTAATTTACTTAGCATAGGTTATAAAAAACCACCACTAAATATTACAATTAACTTTTTTCCTAAAATATGTAATAAAAAAATATAGATCTAAAAAACTAATATATAATATACTAAATCATTAATGTCTGATAAACCCATCATACATACATTATACATCAACTGTAACGCCCTGACCCCAGTTACCCAGAGTCGGTGCATTATTATATAACATTGGCATTATCACAAGAAAGATCAAATCTCAAAAGACCGATTGGTTTAGTAGCCTTGGAAGCACTAGATATATTCATAAAGTCTTAAATTACATCATAAAAATGAAAACTACAACAACATATTTTCTTCATAGTCCACACTCATATCCCCACATACTATCCCTACAGGTCTTTCATAAATTACTTCTTCACATCCTGGGAAAAATAAATCATAGAAAAGGGGTGAGCTCAAATGCCCAGTAAGGATAACAATATAGCGGAAACTTTAATAATTAAGAATAAACATTTAAGGAAATGTATAACTAAAACAAAATCCTTTTAAAAATTAACTTAAACATAGCATGGAAAAAATAAAATGAAATAATTCCATTTACTTATTCACATGGATATTCTAATAATCAAATAATCACATGCAATATCAATAACCACTTTCATAATGATGGAATGCATAATGCCAGACTATCATAACCACATAGCCAAGGCCTCGTGCCAAGACTACAAATAAGATTTTTCTAAGGCCTTGTGCCAAGACACTAGTTTGTCTCATGAGACCTACCGATGCATCAAAGAGCTATAGCAGACTCCACCCGTCACATATTAAGTCCAATGCATTCCCATATGAAAAGGTTTAAACATAACATAAACATTCGTATTAAAACTAGCATAAGAAATGTCAATACTTTCACCATAAACCATGAATGATATAAATATAGCACATCTATGGTCAAACATATCACAAAACCTTCAATACAATATAGAAGTTTTGTATCATAATAAATCAACATTAATTAAGCATAAAATCTATCAAAAGATGTTGACATAGATGAAATAAAAATTCTTTTTAATGAAATATCTCTTTCTATTATGAAATCATTTAGGAGTCATATATTTATAAAATAAAACATTTTCTTTGAAAATATTCTTATAAGATTGTAAGGGAAGCTTCAAAGATTTTATAACGGCGAAAAATAGCCGCACCCGCCTTATAAGTTAAAAAAAACATTCTTACCTTAATTGTGTCGAAAAGGTTAAAAAGCACCTTGTTTGGAAAACGACGGAAAGATTCCTTTATAAACCTCTTATAAAAAGTAAAACAAGGGTATAAATGACTTTAACCCATATTCTATTAAATAGTAAAAATTTTTTGAAATTCATTTTTAAGAAACATGGATTGGATAATAAAGAGATTCCAGTAGATTATTACGTATAAACAACCTCGAATAATGAAGAGATTGTGAAATAAACCTTACCTTGTACTTTTCCTTGATTGAGGTAGGTTAACCTACTGTATAATAGTGAAATAATTGTTATCAAATTATACATTAATCATATACATTCATATAATATCATATATTATCTTTTAATATTGTTTTTGTTAATAATATCTTAGTATTATCGTCGTTTTGGGTGTTTACTCATTTTCTTTTATATGTTTTGTTACATAAGACATGTTTTTCATGGATAGGTTGTATATTATTCATATACATAATGATATCATGTCCTTAAACATTATTTCTAAATCATCAAATGATAATTATACTTGAATGGATACGATGGAGAATGAATCTCATCACGTTCGTGGAGACGGTAGTCCGTACGTACGCACGAGCGACAATATCATTATTTTGAAATTGAAATAATATATAAATGGATGTTATATCATATATAAAGAATCATTAACATGTTATATTTATTATTTACATGAGTTACACATCATTACTATTCCAATCCAAATAATAATATATTGAATAACAATTACACCGCGACGTGGAGATGATAAGCTGTACGCACGCACGTATGGTGACATGTCATTAAAAGGGTGGATAGAATACGGAATATGGTTGTACCATATTTATAATAACATCACAGTATATATATGATACTGGAGTTATTATTTTCTAATGGTAATAACAAAGGAAGATGAAGTGGAAGAAGAAAGAAACTTGGAAAAGGGTGGTGAAATCATTACCTCTTCTTCGGGTTCTTCCTTTTGATTTGATAAAAAGGGATCTTTAGGTTGGCTTTATGATCAAACTAAGGCCTCTAGCTTGTAGTGAGGGAAGTTGGGAGAGTATTTGGGAAGAGTTTTGCCGAACCAAAATGCTTTGAAGGTGTGAAGAAATGAGAATGAGGAGTGCCCTTTTATAAGAGGGTTGCGGGGCACCTTTGGAAAATCTAGAAATATTAATTTATAATAAATTCATATTCATTTTATAATGGCTCCAAAGTTTATTATTTAAATTTTAAGGTGAGTATAGGTCGAAAAACACTCAACCAATATAATTTATACAGGTTTGGGTCATTATATTAACCTTATCTTTAAGTATTAACTCTAAGTTAATTAGTTTAACTTTTACAATGTCTCTTTGTATTTTTATATTATATGGTTAATAAACTTACCATATACATCCAAGATACCCCCAAGTAGTCCATTAATGATTAACCTATAATGATATAAGTCTCTTGGCCGATCCTTAGATTTTTAGGAATTTAATATCAATTAATAATATAATATTTTTTTTAAAAACTCTTTTATGTCAATTTTGACACTATTCAATAGTTGATTTTGTTTGAAACTCATAACAGAATTAGTACTTCAAAAAAAGTCAATTAAATCAATCCTAATATGTCATATTATCCTAGAAAATTAGTGTAATTCATTAAAAGTGTAAAATTATATTTATTTGGGTATTTATAATATCAATTATTTTAAATTTTCACTATTATTTTAATTACTTCATCATCATTGTGTCATAATTAAATTAACTTATGTAATCACTAAAAATTATAAATAAAATATAATTATGTAGGAAAGCATTTTATATTTATAATGAATATTTATAGTCGAAAATACAACATATATATCCCTATGTAAAAATTGTTTTTCTAAAAGATATATGCTTGTTTCATTTTTGTATTCATTTTAACTTGATTAAAATAAAGTGTCCCTATCACTTACAAGTGGCTCCATGGGGTCCCAAAATCGACCCAAAGATGCCTATGGTAGAAAATTTATCAACCAATAAATCTAGGACACGTTTTAGGGTAATTTAATATTATTATAATATTATTTTTGTTAACCCTTATTTACTGGATTTACCCTTTACCATGGTAAATAAAATATTTACCGAAGTAATTATTCAAAATGTCTAAATATAAAAGTTACCTATTTACAAAATTTGAACATCCTGATTCCAAATATGGAATCCATTTTTACAAATTCAAAACACAGAAGTGGCAGAAATTAAATTAAAATTAATTCCCGCTGTCAAAACAAAAAGCGTGTTTTTATGATATAATAACTATCAAAAGATTGATACTTGTTTATGTTTGGTTTAATTGTAAAATAATGTCCAATGAATAAAATTGTATTAAATGGTAAAAATATATTATAAATATACTTTAAAACCACTCAAATTCATAATTTATCACTATTAATTATTTTGATTAAAAAAGTTGTTTTTAATTAAAATTTAGTAATTTTCACTATTCATCAAAATATTAAAGTTATCTGAAAAGTACCAAAATTTCACCTTAGGCAAAATTCGATATTCCGAATCCAAAAATGAAGTCAATTTTGAAATATAAAATATATATATAATTTCAAATATTAGGTATTACTATTCATAACTACTAGTTTGATTGGTTATGGTGTGTTAGAACTCGGTGTTGCGTACAACACACGCTATCACATTATTCAAAGAGAAGAGTACTGTAGAAGCTTGAGGTGTTACATTCTCCCCTCCTTCAAATAATTTCATCCTCGAAATTTCTAGAATACTTATCACATGAAAAGACTCGGGTGGTTCTTCATCATAAGTTCCTCGGGTTCCCACGTTGCCTCTTCAATCTTATGGTTTCTCCACAAAACTTTTACCAGACGCGTTGTCCGGTTTCTCAGTACTTGTTCTCTTGTATCAAGAATCCTAACGGGCTCTTCACAATAAGACATATCGGGTTCCAGTTCTAGTTTTTCATAGGTGAGTACATGCGTTGGGTTAGGCATGTATTTCCTCAATAGAGATACGTGGAACACATCGTGAACTTTGGAGAGACTTGGCGGCATTGCCAATCTATAAGCTATAGCCCCAATTCGTTCTAAAATTTCAAAAGGTCCGATGTACCTGGGACTCAATTTACCTTTCTTACCAAAGTGTATAACTCCCTTACATGGAGATACCTTCAGGAAAACATGATCACCGACTTGAAAATCCAAATCCTTCCTTCGATTATCGACATAGCTCTTTTGCCTACTTTGAGCTGCTTTGATGTGATTTTGGATTACCTTCACCTTTTCCATCGTTTCCTCCACCAGTTCTAGACCTACAAGTTTTCTTTCACCAATTTCATCCCAACAGGTTGGTGTGCGACATCTCTTTCCATATAACGCTTCATATGGTTCCATCTGAATACTTGAATGGAAGCTATTGTTATAGGAAAATTCTACCAAAGGTAAATATTGATCCCACATACCCTGAAAGTCAAGTGAGAAAGATCTCAACATGTCTTCTAAGGTTTGAATAGTCCGTTCTGATTGTCCTTATGTCTGAGGGTGGTAGGTAGTGCTCAAATGAAGTTCAGTATCCAGGGATTTCTGAAGACCCTTCCCGAATCTTAAATTAAAATGGGGATCACGATCAGAAACAATCAATAGGGGTGCTCCATGAAGTCTCACAACTTCATTAATATGTTGTCTTGCTAGACGTTCCAGGGGTAGATCTTCTCTTATAGAAATAAAATGTGCTGACTTGGTAAGACAATCAACAATAACCCATATTTCATCGTTCATTCTAGGAGTCTTTGGTAGTCCCATGACAAAGTCCATCGTAATATTGTCCCATTTCCACTCAGGTATGGGAAGAGGTTGCGTGGGTCCTCCAGGCTGTTGCCTTCCATCTTTCACTTGTTGACAAACCATACATCTTGACACAAAATCAGCAATATCCCTCTTCATGTTGTCCCACCAAAAATGTTCCTTCAAATCTCTATACATTTTGGTGCTCCCAGGATGTATAGGGAAATTGGAACTATGAGAATCATCCAGCAATTCCCTTTTCAGATCAGGTATATTGGGAACACAAAGTCTCTTCCCGAATTTCAAAATTCCATCTTCATACACAAAGTCTCTCAATCTCCCATCATTCACAGCTTTAATCTTCTTTTGAAATTCTTCATCATCGGTCTGAGAACTATTAATCCTTTCTAGTAAAGATGGTTTGGCAACCATTTGAAAAAGAATTGATGTTTCACCTTCCCTGGTTATTCCCATGTCCATCTTTACTAGATCCATGAAAATTGGATCCCTTTCAATTCTCATATTGTTCAAAACTCCATGATCTTTTCTACTCAAAGCATCTTCCACCTTGTTTTCCTTCCCCGGGTGGTAGTGTATCATGAAATCATAATACTTGAGTAATTCAAGACATCTCATTTGCCTCATGTTGAGTTCTTTTTGTGAGAAAATATACTTCAAACTCTTGTGATCAGTATAAATCTCACATTTTTCACCATAGAGGTAGTGCCTCCATATTTTCAAAGAAAAGATCATAGCTTCTAACTCGAGATCATGAGTAGGATAGTTTTGTTCATGAATTTTCAACTATCGTGAGGCATAGGCAATAACCCTATCATTCTGCATGTGGACACAACCAAGTCCTTTTTTCGATGCATCACTATAAATAAGGAACCCATCATTCCCCGATGGTAGAGTCAATATAGGAGAATTAACTAATATTCTCTTCAGTTCTTCAAAACATTCTTCACACTCTTTTGTCCAAACAAATTTAACCCCTTTATGTGTGAGCTTCGTTAATGGGTTAGCCAATTGGGCAAAATTCTGGACGAATCGTTGATAGTAACCAACCAAACCAATAAAACTACATACCTCAGTTATACTCACAGGTGCTGGAAATTCTTGGATTTCCTTAGTCTTAGAAGGATCAACAGAGATTCCATCTTTAGAGACAATATGGACAAGAAAAGAAATCTCCTGAAGCTAGAATTCACACTTGCTAAACTTCACATATAATTCATGTCTTCTCAGAGTCCTCAAGATAATGCGCAAGTGATTTTCATGATCATTGTAGCTTTTGCAGTATAACAAGATATCATCAATAAATACCACCAAAAATTCATCAAGATATTCATTTAAAACTCTATTCCTCAGATCCATGAATACAGAGGGTGCATTATTCAATCCAAAAGGCATTACTGTAAACTCATAATGCCCGTACCTGGTTCGAAATGCTGTATTCAGAATGTATTCATTCTTCACACACAAATGATGGTATCTAGATCGAAGGTCAATCTTTGAAAAGTATTTAGCTCCATGAAGATGTTCAAATAAATCATCAATGCACGGTAGGGGATACTTGTTTTTTATTGTTATAGCATTGATCTCCCTGTATTCGATACATAACCTCATGGATCCATCTTTCTTTTTAACAAAAAGAACAGGGGTTCCCCATGGAGAAACACTAGGGAGAATAAATCCTTTATTACTCAATTCCTCTAGTTGTTTCTTTAGTTCAAATAATTCTACAGTGGCCATTCTATAAGGGGTCTTCAATATAGGCCTTGATCCAGGAATTAAATCAATGGAAAACTCAACTTCTCGTTCAGGAGGATGTCCAGGTAAATCTTCCGGAAATACATATACATATTCTTTCACAATAGGTACATCCTCTATTTGAACATTCCTTTCCTCACCCATAGTTATTTCATTATCTTCCTCACCAATAATTGAATTTAGTTGAGCTACTGGGGGTGGATCAAGATAAGAATTAGGTGGTGACGATTCTTCTCTAAAGATAAGGTGTTCCTTATCATCATCATCATCAAGAATCGTAACCTCTTTCTTCTTACAATAAATCTTCACATCATAGTCCAAAAGCCAGTCTATAACAAGGATTATATCAAACTCAATAATAGGTATGACGATGAGATCAACAGATAAAGACCATTTATGTGCTCTAATGGGGACTGATTCACAAAACTTTGTTGCATTGATACCTCCCTTAGGAGTTTTAACTGACAACTACCTTGTTAAATCAAATTGGAAATATCTAATTTTCTTAGAAAACTGGGAAGATATGAAATAATGCGATGATCCAGAATCAAATAATGCATTTTCTAAACTTGAGGAAACCATTAAATTACCTGCCACCATGTCTTTCGGAGCTTCTACCTCAACAGTAGTGATAGCATAAGCTTGGCCTTGATCCCTTGGCCTTTTCTGAGGTAAGTTCTCCTGACGTCTAGGACATTGATTTGAATAATGTCCCATCTCCCTACAATTGTAGCACTGAACATTGGTAGCTTCCTTCTTCCCCTTGAAATCACGAGCTTGGTGGCCTTTTTCACCACACTCCTAACAGACTCCCATTCCCTTCAAGCAAGTACCGGGGTGTTTCTTCCCACATTTACCACATGATTGATATTCAACCTTTCCCTTATTCCCCCTATTTCCATTCCCAGATTGATCAGCAGGTCTATTCTTATCTTGCTTTGCTTTAAAGTCATAAGACTTAGAGAATTCCTTTTCGGTCTTGATAGCACATGAGACAATGTCTTCGTATGATGAAAAGGAATGTGAGACTAATGCTCGACGGAGAAATGGTTTTAACCCATAAAAAATGATCAATCTTACTTTTGGGTTACGTATATAATCTCCAGCATACCTTGCTAACCTTGTAAAGTTAGCCTCATACTTTGCGACATTCTCATCCTCCTTTAGTCTCAGACTTAGAAACTGCCTTTCCATATCTACTCAGTGGTCGCGAGGAAAGTATTTTTATAAAAACAGATCTTTGAACTCCCTCCATTACATATTTGATAAATCATCATCTTCCTTCATGTTTTGAATCAATGACCACCATTGATCAGCATCTCTAGTGAGTCGATAAACTGCCATGATAACTTTTTCAATTTCACTACTCCCCAAAGCCTGAAATATTTTCTCTAAGGAAAATATCCATTGCTCAGCTACTAAGGGATTTGTACTCCCATTGAATGTTGGTGGTTTTTGCCTCATGAATCAATCTAACATTGATCCTCCATGCTGCGGATTAGGGTGCTCCATACGGGAAGGTTATTATTCAAAACCTGAGTGAGTTGTCCCAGTATGGTGATTAGCTTATCGGCACCAGTTGCATCACCAGATCTACTATAATTATCTTGAGCAGGAGGGAAATCCCTACATGGAGTGCGTGCATTGACACAGTTTCCATTTCTTCCACTAGGCACCATTTCTAAACAATGGTATAAACTAGATCAGTTTATGAATCAAAATACATAATCCCATACTTACAAAACACTTAACATAAATTGAACTATTTATGGATATAATCCGTAATCATAAGAATGTTTTCTTTGAGAAAGTATATACTCATAAACCCTTCATAATGATTTGTAAATAAAATGATAGTTATCCTAATCATATCCCCCGGGAGTGTCGTAACTAAGAGTGCAGCAAGGCCCGTTGTCGTGCACCAGTTCCCATTCGAGTCTAGCTAAAAGTGGTGTTTTCGGGTTTTACCCCTAGGTACATCTATGCCAGAGCCGCCTCTACCTGCTCGTATACAGACATGGATTTATTGCTCAGAAAACTCACAAAATATCTACAATACTAAAATTCTAGGAATTTCTTCTATACTAATCCTCAAAGTTCATCTTAGTTCTATGTGCTCTAATCAGAGTTTATCTAAATCTAGCTTCCAAGGTTTCTATAAAACTTCCTCTGATACCAACTGTAACACCCCGACCCCAGTTACCCAGAGTCGGTGCATTATTACATAACATTGGCATGATCACAAGAATGATCAAATCTCGAAAGACCGATTAGTTTAGTAGCCTTGGAAGCACTAGATATATTCACAATGTTTTACATTACATCATAAAAATGAAAACTACAACAACATATTTTCTTCATAGTCCACACTCATATCCCCACATACTATCCCTGCAGGTCATTCATAAATTACTTCTTCACGTCCTGGGAAAAATAAAACATAGAAAAGGGGTGAGCTCAAATTCCCAGTAAGGATAACAATATAGCAGAAACATTCATAATTAAGAATAAACATTTATGGAAATGTATAACTAAAACAAAATCCTTTTAAACATGAAATTTAACATAGCATGGCAAAAATAAAATGAAATAATTCCATTTACTTATTCACATGGATATTCTAATAATCAAATAATCAAATGCAATATCAATAACCACATTCATAATGATGGAATGCATAATGCCAGATTATCATAACCACATAGCCAAGGACTCATGCCAAGACTACAAATAAGATTTTGCCAAGGCCTTCTGCCAAGACACTAGTTTGTCTCATGAGACCTTCTGATGCATCGAGGAGCTATAACGGGCTCCACCCGTCACATATTAAGTCCAATTCATTCCCATATGGAAAGGTTTAAGCATAACATAAACATTCGTATTAAAACTAGCATACAAAATTTAAATACTTTCACCAAAAACCATGAATGGTATAAAAATAGCACATCCACAGTCAAACATATCACAAAACCTTCAATACATTATTGAAGTTTTGTATCATAATAAATCAACTTTAATTAAGCGTAAAATCCATCAAAGGATGTTGACATCGATGAAATCAAAATTCTTTTTAAAGAAATATCTCTTTCTATTTTGAAATCATTTAAGAGTCATATATTTATAAAATAAAACATTTTCTTTGAAAATATTCTTATAATCTTGTAAGGGAAGCTTCAAAGATTTTATAATGGCAAAAAATAGCCTCACCCACCGTATAAGTTAAAAAAAACATTCTTACCTTAATTCTGTCGAAAAGGTTAAAAAGCACCATGTTTGGAAAACGACAGAAAGATTACTTTATAAACCTCTTATAAAAATTCAATCAAGGGTATAAATGACTTTAACCCATATTCTAGTAAATAGTACATTTTTTTGAAATTCATTTTTAAGAAACATGGATGCGGATGATAAAGAGATCCCAGTAGATTATTACGTATAAACAACCTCGGATAATGAAGATATTGTGAAATAAACCTTACCTTGAACTTTTCCTTGATTGGGGTAGGTTAACCTCCTGTATAATAGTGAAATAATTGTTATTAAATTATACAAGAATCGTATACATTCATATGATATCATATATGATCTTTTAACATTGTTTTGTTAATAATATCTTAGTATTATCGTCGTTTCGGGTGTTTACTCATTTGCTTTTATATGTTTTGTTACATAAGCCATGTTTTTCATTGATAGTTTGTATATTATTCATATACAGAATGATATAAAGTCCTTAAACATTATTTTTAAATCATCAAATGATAATTATACTTGAATGGATACGATGGAGAATGAATCTCATCGCGTTTGAGGAGACGGTAGTCCGTACGTACGCACGAGCGACAATATCATTCTTTTGATATTAAAATAATATATAAATGGATGGTATATCATATATAAAGAATCATTAAAATTTTATATTTATTGTTTACATGAGTTAGACATCATTATTATACCCATCCAAATTATAATATATTGAATAACAATTACACCATGACGTGGAGACGGTAAGCCGTACGTATGCACGTATGGTGACATGTTATTCAAAGGGTGGATAGAATAATGAATATGGTTGTACCATATTTATAATAACATCACAATATATATATGATACTGGAGTTATTATTTTATAATGGTAATAACAAAGGAAGAAGAAGTGGAAGAAGAAAGGAACTTGGAAAAGGGTAGTGAAATCATTACCTCTTCTTCGGGTTCTTCCTTTTGATTTGATCAAAAGGGCTCCTTAGGATGGCTTTCTGATAAAAATAAGGCCTCTAGGTTGTATTGAGGGAAGTTGGGAGAGTATTTGGGTAGAGTTTGGCCGAACCAAAAGGCTTTTATGGAGTTAAGAAATGAGAAGGAGGAGTGCCCTTTTATAAGAGGGGTGAGGGGCACCTTTGGAAAAGATAGAAATATTAATTTATAATAAATTCATATTCGGTTTCTAATGGCTCCAAAGTTTATTATTTAAATTTTAAGGTGAGGATAGGTCGAAAACCACTCAACGAATAGAATTTAAATAGGTTTTGGTCATTATATTAATCTTATCTTTAAGTATTAACTCTAAGTTAATTAGTTTCACTTTTACAATGTCTCTTTGTATTTTTATATTATATGGTTCATAAACATACCATATACATCCAAGAGACCCCCAAATGGTCCATTAATGATGAACCTATCATGATATAAGTCTCTTGGCCGAACCTTAGATTTTTAGGAATTTAATATCAATTAATAATATAATATTTTTTTTAAAAACTCTTTTATGTCAATTTTGACACTATTCAATAGTTGATTTTTTTGAAACTTAGAACAGAATTATTACTTCAAAAAAAGTCAATTAAATCAATACTAATATTTAATATTATCCTTTAAAATTAGTTTAATTCATTAAAAGTCTAAAATTATATTTAGTTGGGTATTTATAATATCAATTATTTTAAATTTTCACTATTATGTTAATTACTTCATCATCATTGTGTCATAAATAAATTAACTTATGTAATCTATAAAAATTATAACTAAAATATCATTATGTCGGAAATCGTTTTATCATTCTAATAAATATTTATAGTCAAAAAGCCAACATATATAACCCTATGTAAAAATTGTTTTTCTAAAAGATATATGCTTGTGTCATTTTTGTATTCATTTTAACTTAATTAAAATAAAGTGTCCCTATCACCTACAAGTGGCTACATGGGGTCCCAAAATCGACCCAAATATGCCTATGGTCTAACATGTCTCAACCAATAAGGATAGAACACGTTTTAGGGTAATTTAGTATTATTATAATATTATTTTTTTAACCCTTCTTTACCGGATTTACCCTAAACCATGGTAAATAAAATATTTACCGAAGTAATTAATCAAAATGTCTAAAAATAAAAGTTACCTATTTACACAATTTGAACATCATGATTCCAAATATGGAATCAATTTTTCCAAATTCAAAACACAGAAGTAGAAGAAATTAGTTTAAAATTAATTCCCGTTGTCAAAACAATAAGCGTGTTTTTAAGATATAATAACTATCAAAAGATTGATACTTGTTTATGTTCGGTTTAATTGTGAAATTATGTCCAATGACCAACACTGTATTAAATGGTAAAAATATATTATAAATATAATTTAAAACCACTCAAATTCATAATTTATCACTATTAATTATTTTGATTAAAAAAGTTGTTTCTAATTAAAATTTAGTAATTTTCACTATTCATCAAAATATTAATGTTATCCGAAAAGTACCAAAATTTCACCTTAGGATAAATTCGATATTCTGAATCCAAAAATGAAGTCCATTTTGAAATATAAAATATATATATAATTTCAAAAATTAGGAATTACTATTCATAACGGTTAGTTTGATTGGTTATGGTGTGTTAGAACTCGGTGTTGCGTACAACACACGCTATCGCATTATTCAAAGAGAAGCGTACTGTAGAAGATTGGGGTGTTACATACAAAATCATATATACAAACATTCACAGTCATCATAACCTTAACCAATATGTATCTCATTCTACTCATACCTCGATCATCAATATATACATTTATAATATGTCCAATAACAACTCATTCCAAATATACGCCCTCCCCATGACCTCCACTGCATCCATGTCCTTCTACATAATCTTATCAACTGAAACTGACCACATCAACTTTTTAACTATAAATAAATAAAAAATAAATGAAAACTAAAAATAATAAATCATAATTACTATAGGGTCATTTATAACACTTAAACAAACTAAGGAAACTAAGAACCATCTCAACCACCATTTGAAAAATGTCATAGATCAGAACAACCAACCACTTGCATACTGCCAGTGTTTTTCACCTACAATAAAAACAAGTACATTTAAGAAAAGAAATGAGAAAGAGAAAAAACACATAACATATTCAAAATATTGCACATAAAATTTGTTAATTTTTTAATCAAATAGAAGACATTTTAACAAAAAAAAACAAATAATATGTCATTAAAAAAACATTGAAAACATATACTTCAAAATATAATATATAATTCAATACATGAAACTGAAAAAGGGATCGGTCAATATTTTAATTAATTTTTAAATAAATGTTCAGTGTGCTTGAAATTTAATTAATAAATAAATATTAAGTACATTGATATGAAAATATGTCATATTTTTTAAAAATAAATCATGGATGACTATAGAAGTATTTCACACAATATGTGGCCCTTTGATATGATTTTTACCGTTAAATGAACATTTTAGTTTTTTAAAACACTAAAATAACTTTTACATGAATTCTGAAAAAATCATAACTTAGAATGAAATGTCTTTAGTTACTACATTTAAAAATTCAATATATGGTCATTTTCTTTTGATTTTAGGGAAATCCGACATCATTTACCTAGTTTTGACCTCCCCCCCTCTAAAACATGTTTTTAATGGCGTTGATACACTTAAAAAGTGTTTGCCTAGTAATTCCGACCCCATTACATGTCATATTGACATTTTGTCTATGTGTAACAATAAAAAACACCTCAATGGTGGTATTCCCATGATTTCATGTCAATTTGAGATTATTTTCTATGGTTTTGATAGTTATAATAATGATAAAGTTCTTTAAAATACTAAAAATGCATTTGCCGCCATCTTGGAGAAACTGTAACTCGAAAAGAAATTCTACGAGTTTCTATATTTTAGAAATTATTCTAAAGTCACCATCCTATTATTTCTAGGCAGATCTATAACTTTTTCTTGGTTTGGACATCGAACACATGTTTTCAAAGGCTTTGATAACATTAAATTTTTTTACTTAGTCATTTTGATCACACCACATGTCATATAAGAATGTAGTCTACATTTATATGTCGAAAATAACTCAACAGAGTTTTCCCAAGAATTTCATACAAATATAAGGCTATTTTATAGGGTTTTTAATATTACACGATTGTTTAAAACCCTAAAAATGCTTTTACATGCATCCTGAAAAAATCATAACTCGAAATGATGTGTTGTCAGTATCTAAATTTCAAAAATCATTCTATGTTAATTGTTCTCTAATTTTAGAAAAATTAGACATCGTTTGCCTTATTTTGACCCCCTGAAACATGTTTTTAAAGGCTTTGGTATATTTAAAATTTCATTACTGAGTCATTTTGACCACACCATACATCTGATTGAAATGTTGTTTGTGTGTAAACATAAAAAATAACTCAACGGTTGTTGTCCCAAATTTCACATCAATATGAGTTTATTTTCTATGGTATAAACTATTACATGAACATTTTAGTGTTTTTAAACACTAAAATATAATTTTCTAGTATCATGGGAAACCGGTTACTTGATAAGATGTTTGGTCAGTTCCTACATTTAAAAAATAAATCTATGTTCTTTTCCTATGATTTCATGGCAATCAGACATTATTTTCTAGGTTCCCCCCTCCAACATAGGGTTTTAAAAGCATTTGTGCCTTTAAAAAGTTTTTACCAAGTCATTCTGACCACACCATATATAATAATGGGTTTTCACTATTCGTAGACATCAATAATAACTCAAATATGGTTTTCCCATGATTTGACATCGATATGGGGTCATTTTCTATAATTTTTAGCATCATAAGAATGTTTTACTGTTTTAAAACACTTAAAAAATGTTTATGGGCATCCCAATAAAATTGTAATTTGGAATGATGTGATGTTAGTTCCTATATATTAAAAATAAATATAGGGTGTTCTCTAATTTCATGTAAATCCAACTTTTTTTATTGGTTTTGTCCCCCCAAACACATGTTTTAAAAGGTTTTTATACCTTTAAAAAAGTGTTTCACTAGTCATTCTATCCACAACGCACATCATATTGATGCATTGTCTACGCATAGATGTAAAAAATAACCTACTGCTGGGTTTCCAATGATTTCACATCAATATGAGGTCTTTTTATTTGGTTTTGACTGTTACATACAGGTTTCTTTTTTTAAACACTAAAAATTCATTTACGGGAATCATGGGAAAACCAAAACTAATAATAAAGTTTCATTAGTTCATAAATTTTAGAAATCAATATATGGTCATTTTCCATTTATTTTAGGATAATTTGATAATGTTTTCATAGTTCAGACCACCCATAAACATGTTTTTAAATTCCTTTATACCTTTAAAAAGTGTTTACCAAGTCATCCTGACAACCCTACATATCAGATTGATGTGTTGTCTGTGTATACACAACAAAAAATAATTAAATGGTGTTTTTTACCTTATTTCACTACCATATGAGGTATTTTTCTATTTTTTAGCTGTTACACAAAATTTTTAGTGTTTTAAAACAATAAATTTGTTTTTACAGCCATCCATGGAAAAATGAAACTCAAAATGACTTTTATTCAGTTCCTATATTTCAAGAATCTATATACAATCATTTTCCTCTAATTTCAGGGAAAACCGATATGGTATTTTTAGTCCCCCCCAACATATGTTTTTAAAGGCTTTGATACCTCTAAAAAGTGTTAACCTAGTCAATCCTACAACAACGCAGGTCAGACTGACATGTTGTATGCATGAACACATCAAAAATTAATCAACAGTGGTTGTCTCTATGATTTCATTTCAACATGAGGTTTTTTTTATGGTTTTGACAATTACATTCATTTTTTACTCTTTTTAACCACTAAAAATGTGTTTACAATCATCCCAATAAAAATGTTACTCGGAAGGAGGTGTTTTCGGTTCCTACATTTCAAAAATCATTCTATTGTCATTGTACACCAATTCCAGGTCATTTTAATATCATTTTCCTAATTTTGACTCCCTAAAATCATTCTTTTTCATGAAAAACTCTAAGACCCAACAATGCAATAAATGAATTATTTCTCACGATTTACAGTATTTTATAGATAATTCCTACAAAAAATTGGAACATTAATAAAAAATATAATTTTATTATGCCAAAGTCATTAAGAAACTGTAAAATATTCAATTACATATTGAGATGCATCTCTGTTAATATCAAAAAACAACTTCTATTGCTCATAAGAAATTACTTTAGTCGATTTCTATTACATATGTCATGTGCTTAGAGATGTGTCATTAAAATCATTCCATAATCTACATTTGAAATATCTCCCTTTATTGCTCAAAATTTTCAATGATCTTCAGTGTGTAATGGTGTCAGGGACATCCAAATGAAAAAACATCTTGAAATAAAAAATGTAACACTTTATAAGTATATTGAAAAAATTTACTCATATATTTTAAATTATTTATAAAGGAATATTAAATTAACATTACCTTTACCTGAGTATCAAATAACACAGTTTTCCAATATGTATGAATAAGCCTCCAATCATTTTATTTAAACAGAAGGTACCCCATCTTGCAAGAAAGTTGCCTAAGAATATGGCCATTGATTCTAATAGTGTCACCAGTAGGCACCCTGAACTCATCAAATGGAATGATAATATTGAATTCCATTAGGTCCCATATATATGTAGTGTTCATATTTGTTTCCCTTTTATAGTGGTCTTTATCTTTTTGAAAAATGAATTTAACAATTAATAAACTATTTAATTTTTTGTAAAATGAAATACATACCAATAACAGTAACTTGCCAATATCCCGTAGATGGAGGGGTGACCAACAACTCCATCACTAGTTGTGAATCAGGAGGTGGGCTACCAACAACATCTCGGGAAACGACTAGCTTGCTAGTTGTATCAGGTACAACAGAATCTCTAGGATCCATTAAATATGACAGTATTAGTGGCATGTTCCGATATACTGATCGTATTGGATATTGTATATTTTTCTTGTATTTCCTATAATTGAAATGGTTTAGATATATTAAATGTATAAATAATAAAAAATAAACAATTTTTTTTTAAATAAAATAAAATCTAGAACAATCTATATATGTAAGAAACACTTATCAATGAGAAATTGTAATATATTTTCATTACCAATTTATACATTCAATTATTTTTATGTTTATTGTATTAATTATTATCAACCTCCATTATTATGGGTTCTTCATTTTCACCCTTTCTTGCAAGTTATAATATTTTTATATTATCAACAAAAAACTCATTATTGATTTGTGGTTGATGAGGTTCACTGTGAAGAGTACCAATTGATGTTCATCACCAATATCATATAATTCTCTCTACTTTATGTTTGAAACAACACCCCAAACATCTTGTATTTTATCTTTGACATAATAAACCATCATCGCTTTTGAATCTGAGATAAAAGGATCATTCCTTACACGCTCTCTATTATGGGTCAAGCAAGGGAAGTTCAAATAAGTAAAATGTAATGAATATTTCATTATACCATTATCAATGTTGAACAACTTGCATTTGAATAAGATAATATAAAACTAACCATGATAGTTTAATTAAATTATATCATTTATATTTCCATAGTATCCCACCTTTGTATGTGTAAAAACACCACTATTTTGAGTTTTCAAGTATTCTTTATGATATATTTTATGAAACTTGATTCCATGAATATTGTAGGCATTGAATCTCATAGTGCACCTTATAGAACCTCAATCCAAAAACATAATTCTTTTTTGATATTTAAGCTCGATTCTCAACATTCATTTTTTATAAAAAATATATAATTTTTTATTTTTAATATAGAAAAAATTACTACACGTCAATAATAGGAGTGTGAGTATATACATACACAACGGGCAGACCATTCGACAATCTTCTTATTAATATATTTTTTTTAATTCTATACCATTTAGATCTTGACCCCTTAATCACCATTTTTTGCAATTTTAATTCTTCAATAAATGGATTTGAAATAAGACTATTGTGTAGCATATATCTATGTGCTTCTAGAAACTCTAATATAGTCTGTGTAAAATATGATTACTTTCTAATTGGTCATCCCATTTTTTAAAATAACTAGGACTATTTTTTAGATTAAGAATTAGTGGATAAGTCGTCAACAATCTAGCATGATTTAATATAGTCTCAATCCCATCCAAATACCTAGAACAGAAGATCAAGCACTATTCTACTATGTATCTTTCAGCAAAAGAGCTTCTAGTTGAGCTTTATTACTTACATATGATTTCAAATAACCTTTGTACTAGATGAAAAAAATAATAAAAATAATAAGAAATATTTAGGAGTGATTTGATTAAATCAAATTCCCCATAAAAAATAAAAATAATATTAATTTACCTCTCAATTGGATACATCCATCGATAGTGTACCGATCCACCAAGATTATCTTCTTCAACCAAATAAAAAATTAAATGAATCATTAATATGAATAATAAAGGGGAAATGAGATATCCAAATGAAAATGTTTCAAAAAAATAATTTTTGGATGTTTATCAAGCTTAGTGTTATTAAGAGTTTCTCCAAAAATCTCATTCAAAAAGGTAAACATTAAACTAGAATCACATTTAATTTTTTAGGTGATGTATTATGAATTTAAAATGTAAACAATTGCTCCATCAGAATATATAGTTCATGAATTTTCAATCCATATAACATTTGATGTTTTAAATCGACACCCCTTGATATGTTACATGAATATCCATCGGCAGCATTTAAGGAATTTAAAGTGAAAAGGAATACACCTTTCCCATGATTTTTGATTTTAAAAGTAACTTAATGATATATTCAATTATCATTTTCCCATAAACCATGTATTATATTCATTAACTCTAAAACCTTATAAGCAATAAATTTATCCTTCAATTTACCTATCTCATTAAGAAATGTAAAAATTACATCCTCACACATGATATTCTCAATATACATTATGTCAAGATGATGATGTATCAAATTAAACCCTAAATAAGGAAGTTTGAAAATTATAATCCTTTTCTTCCATTGTTGTGATCCAACTGCTTCAGATACTATACCTTATACCCTTTTACTCCCTTCATTGAACTGGTGACATTTTCCAAATTTTTCATTGACATTCTTAGTTATCACATGATTTTTGAACCAGATAACACGTTTGTTGCCTTTATCAATTAAATATCTACATTAAATCATGTCTTGTTAAACCTGTGATTATGAGAAGCATCAAGAAATCAATGATGACACATAAAGACCATGTTACGCTATGAGGTAGTCATTAAAGTTTAAAATATAAATTAAAAACTAGAAAATCCAAACTAGTATGAGTGCTCCATCTAGATAAATTTCCTATCCTAGGAAATTTATTAATTTTCAACATTAAAGTATCATGAATTTTAAATAGTTTTCTCATTTAAGCATCATATTTTTTCACACCATCATCCCACAATTCTCATAAAAATTCGATTAGAGGTTGGCAGTATACGTTAATGTGAATTCCAAGAATTTAATTCTAGGAAGAATCATCAAAATAATGAAACAATTCCTCTTCATACACATACATGGAGGTAGATTATATGGGATCAAAACAACTATCAGAATTATATAATTACTACTTAATGTACCAAATAGTTTATAACCATTAGAAGGCAATCCCAAACATACATTCCTAGGACCCGAAAAAAAATCTAGACATAATGAATCAAACGTCTTTCATGAGGTTAAATATTTTGGATGTCTCATCAATCCATCATTACTATCTAGATAATTCCACGTCTTTTCATATGCCCTATTAGATGACATTAATAATCTTTTCAAGAATTGTTTCAAATGACAGTAATGAAATAACTTTCCAAGAGTTTTCTTCTTCTGTTTCTTCCTAGGGATGCATTGATTTATACTCTCATTGTTGTTCATTGACTTCCATATTCTTGTATGACATCTTATGCATTATTCTTTATCATAATCCTCTCCACTTTAAAACATTAAATCATTAGGGTATGCATGTATCTTTGTATAATAATGTCTACAACAACCCTTCTTTTTATTACTTTACCATTACATCATTTTAAAAATAAACAACATAATAATGTTACAAAACCAAGACCAAAGGACTAGTGTATTGGGAAAATTAGGAACATACATAACTTTTACAAAATAAAACATAAACATTTATTTAATTACTTCGTCTCTAGCTTCTTATTAACTCTCATGTTTTACTTAGTACAACAATTCTCCTAAGGATATACATAAAAAGAAGGGGTGAGCTAAAATCCCTGTTAGAGGATGAATAAGGGATATTAAATATATGTGGTCATAATCACCATCATCATCATAACATAAGAAAATTTTAATCATCATAATCATAATATTAAGAGTTATATAAATTCATGGAATGTGGAAATGCATAAAAATGAAATATCATGTCTAAGTGGTCCACTACAACATAGTTGTGAACAAAGCTAGCGTCATGTTCAAACATTACATATGTAAAACATTATAACATCATCATTATTAACAAATATAGAATAATGTTCATGAATAATACACATTATATCATGAGATAAATCACATTACCCATTTCATTGGAGAGCTATTTAATTCTGCGCACACCCATAAATTCTAAAAATTTACATATCATGTATGACACGTAGAACATATTTCAATTTTAGACATAAAATAACCATGGAAGTGAAATGGGTTTCATGAATATTTTATTATAATATATTAATGAATAAACATGGAGGTTTCCAAAATAAAAAGTTAATAAAATACTTGTTATAAGAATCATCAATCTGGAGTGTAGAAGAAGCAATTGCAAGAGAAGTAAATGATGTGATTTTTTAGAAATAGGAGTTCATTTCGAAGAAATTTTTATATTTTTCACAAAATCATATTGAGAGCATGGAAATCCCAAAAAATAAATGTTAATAATAAATAATTTATATTTTATGAATAATAAAATAATACCCATGCTGAAATTTTCATGAAAAAGGATTAACCCAAAAAAAAGGAAACTGAGTTTGAGAACCCCCTTAGCTTATGTATGAACACTTTCAACAGATTAATATCCTAGATAATAAAATTATATTAATTAATTAATAAATAAATAACCACTTATACATGTATTTTATTAATCATTATTTCATTAAGTTCATTTATTTATATTTTGTTGAGTTATAATATTTAATTTCATTATTCTGAAGTGTTCTTTTTCTTGGTTTTCAAGATCAGTTTTCTTTTATACATGTAAAAAAGATTATATAAAATGAGAATAATTGTCCATAATTGACATTATATTTAATTAATGAACATAAATAAGTTTAATCAGACTTATATATTATTTGTTTAATGTGTTATGAGGATTATTTTTTAAATAAAATGTTAATGAAAATGATTTAATTTATTTTGGAAATTTTTATGACCATTACGAACTTATAGCATTTTATTTAACAAAATATTTATATATTGATTCCTAAAAATTATATTACTTATGAAAAGTATAATTAAATCCGATTTAACTATAATAATGGGTTTAATACCATCATTGAAGGTGGTAACGAAAAACAATAACTTTTTGTCCTAGAAGGTGATAAAACAACTCCTCCTAAATGATGTTCCCATTTTTAGAATAAAAGGGAGAGGAGAAGAGATTTGATGATAGATTATTACAATAACATAATAAAATTATAGTGTATATAATATAATGGGGTTATCATGCCACTTTTAAAATGGTATATGGGTAGAGAATAAGAAATGAAGTGAAATTGAAAAGAAATTAAAAGATAATGAAAAAGGATTTTACCCCTTAAATTTCTTCTCCTTCAGAACCTCTTTAAGGAAAAGGGTTTGGTATTTTTATGAGACCAAGGGATTATGAAAATTGGGTATGATCTTGGTACGAGTATTGGTTATAAGTTGGTTAATCTATAAGGCTTTAGAGTTGTGCGTAGAAGAGGAAGTGAGAGGTGGTGTTTATAGTGGAGGAGAGGGGTGTTTTCTCATTATTTTATTCAAAAGTTTATTATTTTGGATCAAGACTATGAATAGTTTGAACATTACCAATAAATATTTTAAAATAATTAAATAGAGTTTGAGATTTTGGGTTTACATCAGCCTTACATCAACAATGACTAAAAAATTCAAGTATTTTTCTTTTATTGTAAATTATCTTATTTTAATAATCACAAAACATTTATGTAATTTTGAAATATTCAAATATTTCACCCTATCCATGTTTAAATTTATAGAATAAAAAATATATTCCATTTCATAAAAAAAATTTCTAAATATTTGAAATTTAATTTTTAATTAAAATTATCATTTCCATAAAAAACAACGATTTTAAAATTATAACTGATTTTATAACACTATGAATAATTAATTAAGGGATCATAAAATTATATTTTAACAATAAAAAAAAAATTAAAGTTTATAAATCTATTTTTAAAAAATAAACTTTATTATAAATCATTTTATTAATTATAAAATTAAAAATAAATATTAATGTTTTATAAAAAACACCAATAGTTAATTAATAATTTTTAAAACATTTATTTAATTATAATATGGTATAATTTTATCATTTTAACATTTATAAGTTTTCAAAATTTTATTTATAATTTCATAGTTAAGGTTATTATTTTATTGGATGGATTACTATTCCTAATGGGCATATTACTATTCCAAAAATCAAGTTACTATTCAATCAGTATAGATTTCTTAATATTTAGAAATACAACTTATTTCATTCATTATGAACATATAATGTTTGTATTATGTTCTCAAAGTGATTTTATGTGGTTTATACTATATTCTATAATTAAAATATAGAAATTTCATTTAATAAAATTTTGGGTCGTGACATTCTTCCCCCTTTTAAATTTCACCCTCAAATTTTCATTTTACATAAATAGGTGATGGTATTTCTACTTAATCTCTTCCAAAAAATTCCATGTTTCCTCTTTGTTCTTATAGTTACACTATAATACTTTGACCGGGTGAGTAGTCTTGTTGTGTATAACTTTATCTCTACAGTCAAAGATCTTCACTGGATGCTCCTCATAAGAGAGATTATTTTCCAACCATACCACCTCATGATTAAGTAAATATGAGGGATCTAGTATGTAATTACATAATAAGGATACATGGAATACATTGAATACTTGATATATAGTAGGTGGAAGTGCCAATTGATAGGCGACAAGTCCAACATGATCCAAAATCTCAAAGTGGCCATTTTACTCATTACTCAAATTTCATTTCTTCAAAAATATCATGATCCTCTTCCATGGAGATAAGAAGAGGAATATCATATCATAAAACTCAAATCATGGTGTCCTCAATGACTATCTTCATAGATCTTCTGTCAACTTTGGGCTTCTTGGATGTGCTACTGTATGGTTTTCACCTTCTCTACCATTTCATTGACCATTTAAGGTCCTAGTAGCTTATGTTCACTGGCTTCATCCCAACATGCCAGTGTTCTCCAACTATTCCCATAAAAGACTTCCAATGGATCCATTTGGATGCTTGAATGAAAACTGTTGTTGTAAGAGAACTTGGCCAAAGGAAGATGTTGATCCCATCTTCCTTTGAAGTCCATATAACATACCCTCAACATGTCATCCAATTTCTGAATAGTCCTTTTATATTGGACATTATTTTTAGGATGATAGTCCATGCTGATGCTCAAATCAGTGTTTAGAGCATATTGGAGACTTCTCCAAAACATGGAGGTGAACAACATATCTCGATCAGATACAATTGATAGTGTCACTAAATGCATTCTTATCATTTATCTAATATATATTCGTGCATGTTGATCTAGTGAGAAGTGCTCTCTAATTGAAATAAAGTGAGTTTTCCTTGTCAGTCTGTCCACAATGACCCATATAGCATTATTCCCTCTGGATGTCTTTGGAAGTCCAGTGACAACATCCATGATAATATTCTCCCACTTCTATATTGATATAGATAATGGTTTCAACATCTATTTAGACTTTTAATGTTCATCATTACCTTGCTGTAATACCACTCACTTTGATGTATATTTAGTTATATCCTTCTTCTTATCGCCACACTAATAGTGATCTCGGAGATCTCAATACATCTTTGTGATCCCTAGTTAAATAAAGAAGGTCGAGCTTTGCGTATCATTCTGAATATCCTTATTTATATCTGGATTTGAAGGTACACTTAATCATGACCCATATCAGAAGGATCTATCCTCATCAGTTTTTAACTCTGAGGGTTTTCCCAATTTTTATCTTCCACGTTTTTGTGTTCCCCCATCATTTTTTGGATTATCCATTATTTTATTCACAAGGGATGGATAATAAATCATTTTAGAAAGTATTGATGATGTTTATTCCATAATTATTCCATTGTATATCCTTTTTAGTTCTCATAAGATTAGAGCCTTATAAATTCTAATCATTGATGAAGATTCATGATTATTCATACTAAGAGCATCCTCCACCTTATTTTCATTACTAGGATGGTAATGGATTGATCCTTCACAGTCATTGATGATCTCTAAACATTTCTCAAGAACATATTAAGCTCCTTTTGCATGAATATATATTTATGGCTATTAGCATCAGTATATATTTCAAGCTTCTCACTATATAGATAATGCGATGACATTTTCAACGTGACGATCACAACAGCCAAATCCAGATCATGCATAGGATATTTTTTCTCAAGAATTTTCAACTATCTATTGGTGTAGATGATCAATTTATCACTTTTATCAATACACAACCTAATCCCTTATTTGAATCATTGTATTATACCGCAAAGAGTTCCCCACTTGTTGGAAGTGTGAGTACTGATGTTGTGATAAGACTCTTTTTTAACTCTTTTAACCAATATTCACATTCATTGGTCCAAAACAAATTCTCCCTTCTGAGTCAACATGGTTAGTGGGTATGATAATTGTGATAATTTCTTAACAAATCACTAATAATACCCATCTTGAACATGGAAACTACGGATCTCAGTTATATATGTTGTTTTAGACCAGTATTCAATTGACTTTAATAGAGAATGATCCACATATATTCATTTATTGGTGAAAACATGACCCATGAATGATAATTCCTCCATCCAGAACTCACATTTACCATATTTCATTAAAGTTTCTTGCTTTTTAATGTCTCTATAATAGTATTCATATAATCTACATGTCCCCCATGCTCTTGGAGTATATCAAAATTTCATTAATAAAGACTACCAAAAATTTGATGAGGTAATCTCTAATGATTATATTATTTAATTAAATGAATTTTGCTTAATCATTCGTGAGTTTGAAAGGAATAACCGTGAACTCATTGTGTCAAAAAATCATTAAGGAAGCCATGGGAACAACTTCCTTCCATATCATTAACTGTTAATATCCTGACCGAAGACCCCCTTAGATAAATACTTGGCCCCATGAAGTTTATCGAACAAGTCATATTACCAAATAAGGGGATACTTTTTCATTATCATGATTTTTTGGGGATCATGATTATCAATTCACATGCACATTGATCCGTCATTATTCTTAATAAGAGGACTAGTGTACCCCATGGTGAAACACTAGGTCATATAAAACCCTTGTACATATTATATTGTAACTGCTTCATTAGTTCCTCTAACTCAATTGTGGACATTACATAAGGTGTCATTGATATATATAGAGATCATAGAATAAGTTCAATTGAGAACTCACCACTTGGTATGGATGGATACCAGACCATTCTTCAGGAAACACATCAGGGTAGTACCTCACAATGGGAATTTCTTCAATCATGATTCTCTCATTTCTGACAATCATTTAAGAAAGATATTCTTGCTTATAAGGTAATACTATCCACAGTTAAAATGATTATTCTAAAGGTTATTATTCCTCCTCCTTACACTTTTACAGAATTAAGGGATTCCTCAGGATGTGAAATCTAATATAACATTCCTAATAGTTGATGTTGGATTTGTATAAATACTGCCAATCCATGCACAATATTGCATCAAACTCCACCAAAGGAAGCATGAAAATATTGGATGGGAGGTTTAGTCTACAAGCATTAACTGGGATGAGTTATATACATTGGATTCAATAATTTCTCCTTTTTTTATTCTCATAGAAAACTGAACCTCTATATTTTTAGGTGGTGTTTGAATAGTTCTAATAAACATGCATGATATGAGGGAATGCATAGAACGAAAATCAAATTGTTTTTTCGCTATCCATGAATGAATAAACAACACCTGTGAACACATTATTGTTTGGATCCACCTTAGTATTAGTGATGGAATAATATTTCCCTTGCTTTATTGGATTTGGTGGCTACTGATGCCGATTACCCACAAGGACTCGAGGTTTATTGAATTAGATTGCATAGTTCCCACACTCATAATAGTTGAAGCATTGAACCATAGTTGGGGAACTCTTTTATTCCACCACACTATCCATATTCCTTATTTAACTTTGACATTAATGAGCTTGGTTTCCCGTTCTCCCACATATGAATAATTTACATGTCCCTTTGAGGCAATTTCCATGATGATTCTTCCCACATTTTTGACATGCGAATGGTTGAATTTTCTTTTACCCTTTTCATTAGATTCCCTAGATTAAAACTCCATATTTTGTTTCTTATCACCATAGCTATGGGACCACTCTCTAAACTCGATCTCCACATTGAGAGCACATAAAAAAATTCATCATAACTCCCAAAGTCTCGAATTTTTAGAGCCTTTCAAAGGTGTGGTTTTAAACCACTAAATAATCACTCTATTTTTCATTCATTATTGATAACAAAACCCGAAACATACCTTGAAATCCTTGTGAAATTTTATTCATATTCCATGATAGATTCATCTTACCTTTTCTTCAACTCAAATAATTCTCTATTCATCTTTTTATAAATACTTAAATGGAAATAATTGTTAATAAATATTTTTATAATGTATCCCAACTCCATATCATCAATTTCTTCCTTCAGCATAGAGCTCTTAGTCAATTACCACTATTTATCAGACTCTCCAACTAAATGATAAAGGACCAGAGTCACCTTCACTATCTCAGAATAGTGAATCATTGAAAATATATTTTTTATTGAGTTGACCTACTATTCCACAACTAGTGGATCAGAAGATCTGCTAAATGTTGGGGTTCATTTCCACAAAAAAGACTCAATATCTATTTTCTGTTTCTTAGGTGAAGAAGAAAATTACACATTATTTAAGTTATTTTTCATATCCTGAGATATCTACTTAATAATTTCATTGAAATTTTGAACTACACCTTCCAAGGCATTGGGTATGTCATTCGAGCATTCACTACATTGACTCCCACACTGATTCGGTGCTAGGATTCTCTAGGTTGCCACCATTTTATAAAATAGAAAACATTTGAACAAAACACAAGTCATCATGTCATGAATAAATGAATTGTTCCTTCTTGTCATTACCTTTAAAGGAATATTTTATGGGATCCCTAGGTTTATAATTTTTTCACAAATAATGATACATGGGTGCTTAGTTCTACTTAGTCTTATTCCAAGGGTTTTTACTAAGGTTCACTATTCCTAATTCTATAATTAACTAAAATGTGATCTAATTCCAACTATACTTACCCAATTATTCTTACATTACTATTACATCATTTTAATAATAAAAAATATAATAGTGTTACAAAACTAGGATCCAATGTTTTAGTGTATTGGTAAAATTGGAACATATATAAGTTTTACAAAAAAAAACATAACAATTTGATTAATTCCTTCTTCTCTAGATTTTTATTGGCCTCGGTGTTCTCTTAAATACAAGTATTCACCTATGGATATACATCAAAAGGAGGGGTGAGCGAAAATCCTAGTAAGAAGAAAAATAATAGACATGAAACATAGCTGAGAATAAGCATGACTATCATAGCATATGAAAAGGATCATCATAATAATCCTGAGAGTAAGCATTAGATAAATTCATGGAATGTGGAAATTCATAAAAATGAAACATCATGCCTTAGGTTTCAACTACCACACATAGTTGTGAACACATCTAGCAACATATTCACACATAACATATGTGAATCATCATAAAATTATCATTATGAACAATTATATCATCTTGTTTATGATCATTTCACTATATCACATGAGATAAATCACATTACCTAATGAACTGGAGCACTATATAATTTCGGGAGGGCCAGTCGCATCATAACATTAACATAATCATGCGTGCCACATAGAACATGTATCAATATTATACGTAAAATAACCCATGGAATGGAAATGGTCTTTATGAGAATATCATAAGTATACATTCATGAATAAATTTTGTGGTTCCCAAAATAAATATGTAATACCATACTTGTTATAAGAATTATAAATATTTAGTGAAGAAGAAATAATCCCAAGAGATGTAAATGTTGTGTTTTTAGAAAGCATTATTTTGGAAAAATCATTTTATTTGTAACAAAATCATATAAAAAGCATGTATATACCAAAAATTAAATGATAAGAAAAAATATATTATCTTTTGTGAACATTAAAATAACATCCCCACTAAAATTTGGCATGAAATACGAATATCACAATGAAAGGAAAGTGGGTTTTGAGAATCCCCTTATCATAAGTCTGAACACATTAAACAATTTAATATCCTTGATTATCAAATTAATTTTATTTATTAATAATCACAGAACCTCTTATACATGAATTTGATTCATTATAATTTCATTAATTTAGTTTATGGCCATTTTTATGTGTTATAGTGATTAATTTCATTGTTCGGGAGTGTTTGTTTTTCTTTGTTTTCATGATCGATTCGCTTGTCTACAGGTATGAAATATCGTCTAAAAGGGGAATAATTGTAAATTATTAAAATTATATGTTATTAATGAAATTATCTACGTTTAATTGTCCTTGTATAAAATTTTATTATATGAGGATTATTTGTAAGATAAAACGTTAATGAAAATGATTTAATATATTTGAATGTTTTTATGACCATTTTGAGCTAATATCAATTTATTTAACATCAAGTATATATATTGGTTTCAGAACATTATATAACTTATAATTTGTGTAATAATATATTATTTAATCATAATAATAGTTAAATGACCAACATTTAAGGCAGTTCAGGAAAGTGAAAACGTGCCATCCTTAAATGTGATAAAACAACACGTCATAGATGATGTTTACATTTATAGAATAAAAGGGAGAGGAGAGCAATTTTTATGATATATTATTCCATTAAAATAATAAAATTACTGTTTATATAATATACTATATTTATAATCATTTTATAAAAAGTCAACAAGGGTATAAATGACATTAACACATAGTCTAGAAAATTGTAAAAATGTTTTGAAATAATTTTTTTAGAAACACAGATGTGGATGATAAAGAGGTCCCAATAGATACTCACATAAAAACAACCTCGGATAATAAAGAAATTGTGAAATTAACCCTTATCTTGTACTTTTCCTTGTTCGAGGGTACGTTAACCTCCTGTATAAAAGTTAAATCATTGTTTTTAAATTATACAAGAACTATATACGTAAATATGATATCATATATTATCCTTAATATTTCTTTGTTAATAATATTTTAGTAGTATCATTGTTTTAGGTGTTAAATGATCTGCTTTCCTTTATATGTTTGGTTACAAAAGCCATTTTTGTTATAGATAGGATGTATTTTATTCATATTCGGAAAGATATTAAGTTATTAAACAATATTTTTAATCATAAAATAAAATTTATTCTTGAATGATTATGATGGGGAATGAATCTCATCACATTCGTAAAGACGATAATCCATACATACTCACAAGCGACAATATCATTATATTGATGGTGAAATCGAATGTATTTTTATGGTATATCATATATACATATTCATTAACAAGTTATATTTATTATTTTCATCAGTTATACTCATTATTATACACATCCAAATAATGAAGTGTTTGAATAAAAAACTACACCACGATGTGGAGACAGTAAGACATACATAAGCACCTATGGTGACTTTTTCATTCATATAATCGATAGAATAATAAATATGGTTGAACTATTTTAATAACATCACAGTATATAGAAGAGTTTGAAATATTATTTTATAATTAAATCATTTTTTGTTTCTAACATCTCCAGAATGAATTATTTCAAGGCTATGGTGGGGAAGGGTCAAAAACTTCTCAACCAATAGTTTTTAGACCAGTTTAGGTCATCATATTAACCTTATATTTTATATTTAACTCTTAGTAAAATAGTATGACATTTACCATGTCTCTTTATATTGTTATATTATATAGTTAATAAACATAGTATAATAATCCAAGAGAACCCCATGTGGTTCATTAATGATATATCTATCATTATATAGGTTCTTTGGAAGATCATTAGATTTTTAGTACAATTATCTAATTTAATAATATAATATTTGTTTTAAAAACTCATTTATGTCAATTTGAACACTATTTAGTATTTGGTTTTAGTGAAAGTCATCACGACTTGTTTAATTCTAACCAAATACACTGAATCACCACTAACATGTCATATGAACCTAGAAAATTCTTGTATGTTATAAAAATGATGAAATTATATTTATTTTAATATTTATAATACCATTTATTTGATACATTCATTAATAAGGTAATTACTGCATCCCCATTATGAAAAAAATAAATTTAATTATTTAATGTCTAAAATTTATAAATAAAAAATTATGTTGGAAATATTATTAACTTTATAATGATTATTTATAGTCAAAAGGATAACTTATATAAGCCCATTTAAAAATTGTTTTACTAAAAGATATATGTCTATGTCATTTTTGACTTTACTTTAAATTAATTAATATAATGTGACATTATCACCCTCAAGTGGCTTAATGGATTCCTAAAATTGACCCAAGGATACCCATGGTCGAACATATATCAACCAATAGGAATAGGACACATGTTAGAGTAATTTAATAATATCATAATATTATTTTTTACCCTTATTTACCAGATTTACCCTATTACCTTGGTAAATAAGATATTTACCGAAATAATTATTCATAATGTCTTAAAATAAAACCTACATATTTTCACAATTTAGACCTCCTGATTCAAATTATGGAATCCATTTTTCCAAATTCAAAACCCAGAATTGACAGATATTAATTTAAAATTAATTCCCATTGTCAAAACAAAAAAGCGTGTTTTTAAGAAATAATAAATATCAAAAGATTGACACTTTTTTATGTCTAGTTTAAATGTGAAATTACATAAAATGACCTAAATTATGTTAATTGATAAAAATATAATCTAATGATACATTAAAATACTTCAAATTTATAATTTAACACTATAAATTATTTTGATTAAAAAATTTATTTTTAATTAAAATTTATACTTTTTCACTATTCATCAAAAATTGAATGTTTACAGAAATGTACAAAAAATTCACCCTAAGATAATTTCAATATTCTAAATTCAAATATGAAGTCCATTTTGAAAAATAAAATGTATAAAATTTCATGAAGTGGTTATTAATATTTATAATGTCTAGTTTGGTTGGTCGTGGTGTGTTAAAACTCTACATTGCGTACAATGAAAGCTACTGCATTATTCAAAGGGAAACATACCGTGGAAGTTTGGGATGTTATAGTTATAATCAGGGTGAAAATATAGTTCAATAGGATCTATTTTTTGGTGGATAACAAATTTAACATTGGGATTAGTAATTTTACCCTTGTGAATTTTAATTTGACCAATGGAATTTTAACCTTGCCTTAGGAAGTATGAATATATTTTAGTCTTCTTAAATGGTAATGTGATATAATTATATCATAGTATATGAAAATAAATATTTTAAAATTTATTATTTATGTATTATTATTTTATCTATTTTATTTAATTTAAAATTAAATTCATTTATATAAACTATAGGTCACTTTTGAATTCCACACATTGAAAATTGGTTAGGGTTATTTTTTTTGGATTGTTCTATAACAATTGATTTTTCGATGAATAGTAAAAATACAGTTTAAGTTTTTGGTATGTTTAATGAAATCATAACTATGTCATAATGATGTAATGAAAAAGATAAGATTACGTTCAACTCTTATGGATTAAAATATGATATGAGGTCTCCCATGTGGCCAATACCATTGGAAAGCCCATGGTTTTTTCAATACAACTAATGAGGTGTCTTTTGAAATTAATAAAATATTACCTCACTTTTGCTATAAATACTGACCCATTCCTTAGTTTCCATTCATTCAAAAATAATTATAAATAAATTTATAGTTTTATTACCTCCCAATGAGTCCTACTAAGTCTCCCTCAATCCCCAAGGACTTGATCAAAGAGTTTTAGACGTAACTCCATAGGGAAAGGGAACCTTTCACCCTTTTCATTTAGTCAAAGACTTCTTTTATGTTATGTTTCTTAATTTCCACATTCTTATGTTGGGTAATGTACTTATATATCTTTATTTCTATCCAATTTATTTTAAAATAACGAGATACCATTTTCTCTCTTATCAAATCATTTTTTAAATTTTTATTTGGTGACTTTATGCTATCGAATTTGCATAAGGTAATTTAGAACTTCTTGTTATCTTTCAAGTTCTATATTTTGTTATATGTTTTTCAAATTTCCATTCCATGTTCTTACCTACATGTTATTATGTCCATATATTTTATTATGAGTTTTTTTATGAATGGGTGACCTCTACCCCCTGTCTTTTTAAGGTTTTCTAAAACCATGCTTCATAATTGTTATGCTACAAAATTTTCATCTCAAATTCTCCCTCTTTTTCATAAGAGATTGTTTTATTTAATTCATTAGAACACCCAAAACACTTAAATTTTTAGGGGTATTCATCAATAAATTAAAAATATTTTTTTTCTTGAATTTAAATACATACAATCCTCATTGTTTTTCCATGAGATATAAATGACATACTAATCATGTTTCTAAGAACTTTTTAAAACACCATGATTTTGTTACGAAATACTTTTCTATTATTCCTATTGGGTTATATATGAAATTTTTTATTATGATATATTATTTCAAAATAAAAATAATTACATATTAAGGGTGTTCCCTGATATCAATCCAATGCATTTGGTAAAGAAATTAATCTCTAAAGATGACAATATTTACGATACCTTGGTGAATAACAATGATAATTTTTATGACACCTTTGGGATTGAACCAGGTTATATGCTTAAAAATTTTTAAATGAAATATTTTATCCTCATTTTCAATTTCTTATTTAAGGTCTTATTATTCTTATATTCCTATTTATCATGCCATTATGATATTTCTGAGGTTTTTATTGATATTGCTCATGTTCACATGTAAAAAATTTCACTTGTTTTCCCTTACTGGGCCTTCTTCTCACCCTTTCCATTGATGTATGTCCCCACTTTATGAACTGTATTAAGTTTTCTCAAAATGAACCTATGATTAATCCTTACAAGTTTATTAGAATAATTTCTAATGTTTTAATCCATTTAGTTCCTTATTTCCAATACATTGATCTTTAAAGACCCTCTATTTGTAAAATGTAATGAAAAGCAATGTAATAAAAAGGCGGGATGTCATATTTCTTATCAAAGGATAGTTTAGTTATATTTGGAATTAGGTTTGAATAAATTATAAAGTACCATATAGAAAATATTAAATATAGGTAAAATTCATGGTATTTTTGTGTGATATTTAGTATGGGTTTTCCAAACAAATAAATCCATGTTCGTATATAAACAACTGGATGTGGCTCTAGAACAGATGTTTCTAGGGGTAAAATTGGAAAACATCACTTGGACCTAGAATCAAATGATAACTAGTGCACAAAAACGGGCCTTTCTACACTCTTGGGTTGACACTCCTGGGGGATATGTTTGGTTACTCACAAGATTTTTATGAATCGTTATGAAGTATTTGTAGGAAATGTAGTTGTGGATGATGAATAATGTGTTTAAGCATTATGATTTAATATATAAAAAAATTATTTAGAGTTAAAATATTATTAAATGAAACATGTTTCTCCCTAAGGTTTTATTCTTTTATAAATTGAGGGAAATTAAAGGAACCGTGAAAATGGTGACCACAATGGACATTGCGCTGACAACCCTCTAATGGAAGCTAGAATTGATGATTTCATGAGAATGATGAACCAAATGACTCAAGTTATAGGAAATAAATTAAATCATGGTGATAGAACAATTCAACCAAGAATAGAACAACATTCTGTTTAGTCCTTTATGTGTCAACGAAAACCTACATTCAGTGGATCTCCTATCCCATTGATTGTAGAAGAGTGGATAATCTCAATATAGAAGATCTCTTATATAATTCGTAGTTCAAAACAAGAAAACGTCACCCTGGATGTTTATCATTTAGAGGGAGAAGATGATAAGTGGTGGGATCTAATTAAAAAAACAAGGGGAAGAGGGGATACTGAATCTATGCAGTGGGAAGAGTTATAAGGGATCTTCTTCAAAAAGTATATCCCTTGTTCAATGATAACAAAAATGTAGAAGTAATTTCTAAAGATGAAGTAGAAGGAGAATGATTCTATGGGAATATTTGAGATGAACTTCACAATACTTTCCTTTTATACCGAAAGATTTTTTCATGGATGTCATGACCCGTCCTCGGGGCCCGTGCCATGACTACCCCAAGCCTGCCTTCCATAGGCCATGGGATGGCAACTAGCACCAAGGCGTAAATCCTGGTAAAAAGGGAAGGCATTGCCTTTGTAAAGAAAAAAAGCACCACAGAGTAAGAAAGAGGAAAACGTAAACACTAAGTAAATACTGGTACAAAAGTAAGTGCGGAAAGTAAGTGGGCCAGAATACAAACCCAAACTGAATGTAAAGTACAACTCGAAAGGGAAAACAACAACTGAAAAGTAAAGCCACAACGTCGACCCGACCTTTGGAAGTCCCACCTGAAGGGTGGGTACAGACAACCTCCACAGATCCTCGGTCCAGCCGTCCACTCCGAGTACACCCCATCAGTGGTCCACCTCCAGGTACCGTCCTACTCCGCCAACCTCGACCACGATCAGGGCTGTCGGCCGTCTGCAACCAACATAACGTAGTGCGGGCATAGCCCGTGCAGGGGTGAGTATACACTACTCAGTAGGGACCCCGAGACCCCCGAAGGTCTCCGAAAATCCACAAGGTATAAACCACAAAGGAAAGATACAATCACGAAGTAACATCCGACACTGCTTAGGTATATGCTCATACATATACCTAAGTCATCAATTCCCGCTCGACTCCAAAATCCGAGCTCAAGTAAAATCCAATCCACACAGGAAAGCAAAACGTAAATCCACACAGGATGGCACAAAAAAATCCACATAGGAAAGAAAAACGTAATCCATATAGGATAGCACAACACAATCCACAAAGGAGAGTAAACAAGATTCAGCTCACACAAGTACTTCTTCATATGACATTAGAGATGATCAGATGTAGCCACTGATTCATCTAAGTCATCGGAACCACAAAGGATCTGTGGGTACTAACCCCAGCAATGACCCACATAGGATCGATCAAGAAGGTGAACCCAAATATATTGGGAAACTCCTTCTCCATCAAGTACAGTGGTTATGCCGCTACAACCAAGCGCTTCCCTCTCTCCTTGGACTGTTGTAGTACTCCACCTATCAAGTACTTTGGGCCTGATGCTACAAACAAGAGCTTCCCACCATGGGTCTGCTGCTACAACCAAGCGCTCCCCCTCAGAGCATCTAGAGGTACCCCTTCTATTGAGTACCACGGGTCAGCCACTACAACCAAGAGCTCCTCCGTCGTGGGTCTTCCGCTACAACCAAGCACTCCCCCGTGCTGCTACAACCAAGCGCTACTCTGTCGTTGGCCTACTGCTACAACCAAGCGATCCCCCTCATAGCCTTCAGAGGTACTCCTTCTGTTGAGTACCGCGGGTCTTCCGCTACAACCAAGCACTCCTCCGCCGTGGGACTGCCGCTACAACCAAGCGCTCCCCACTGGGCTATCTGTAACACACCGACTTGTTTGATCAGTAGTCGTCAAGTCTCAACCGGCTCTACGGTTTCCTCCCATGGCAGGCTCGTTCCGGGAGGGTCCACTCCACGAGCTAAAAGGTCGATGCATCAACTGACATGTAGTCTGGAGTTGAAGTATCCCAAGATGTACAGTAGTAGTCACTTCCAAAGAAACAGAGGATTCTTGTACTGTTTTCATCATCGTTGCAGTCGAATCCACTAAGGATCTCTGTACAGTCGTCGTCGTCATAGCAGCAGTTGCAGCCGGCTCTAGGGTTCCCGCACACAGCAAGCTCATTCGGGAGGGTCCGCTCCATGAGCCGAGGGGATGATACATCAACTGACATGAAGTTCGAAGTTTTTGTATCCAAAAGTTCCATATCGTCAACAGGAACTCAACGTTGCAGACGGCGTGTCAATCAGACGCCCGGTCTGAGAGTTATTGGCTTTTTCGTCCCAGGGGCCCAGTTGTTTTTTTAAGGAAAAACCAATCCGACCATACTCCTCCTAAGTCCAAACCTCAGGCAGAGTAAGACAAAAGATTTTTCTCACTTAGAGGTATCCAAAAAAGTCGACGGCACGTCAAACAGACGTCTGAAACTCAAGATATGAGTGTTTCCGCTCCGAGGGCCCGGTTGGTTTCGTGTAGAACCAACCTGGAAGAACCCAAATTATTCCAAAACCTTGAGTGTATTATACAAGAACGACTGTCTCGATCCAAGGATCGCGTTTCTGCTGATGGCGCGTCGATCGGAGGTCTGTAACCCAAGAAATGGGCGAAAAACCAAAAAGGGGCCGAAAACGGGGGGTCTGGGCCCGGACCGACCCGGCCCGGCGGGTCGGCTCGGCTCGGCTTGGCCGAGCGACCGAGTGAGGGAACCGTAGCCCCCGCACGAGGGCCGCTCCCAGGTACCTGGAGGCGGCTAATGCCGCGTCCCGCCTCCCTATTCCGCGAGGCGGGTTTTGCCGAAGGCGCGCCGGGCGCCGCCGGCTGAAGTTTCCGCGAACCACCGGACGCGCTCCGGTGGTCCGTTTTGAGTGTGGTCTTCACCAATCATCCTCCCGAGACCCGATCTTCACTGCAAGGCCCTCAAATCGCCCTTGCGGCCCCATTTTCCATCGTCCGCCATTTCGCACACCAAGAACGAAAAAAGGGTGGTGGGTTTGGACTTGTGCGTTAGTCCGCACCCACCGCGTTAGCGGTTTTAAAAGGCTCCCAATAAATCATTAAACAACTGGGAAATACAAATCAAAGAGATTTAAAGAATCAAAACCCTTACCTTGGCAATGTCGTCGAACGTGTGTTCTTCGCGGAATTGATCGTCGCAGAAGAAGAGGATCATCGCGTCGCGGAAGGGCGTCGCGTTGTCGCGGTATACGGCGTTACGTCGATGATATCCAAGGGGTAAGGAAAACAAACGGATTTTATTTAAACGAATTAAATCCATGTCAAGTATAAAATCCACAAAGTAATTTAAAATATTTGTAAACTCCTACCTCAATCAGATGTTCGAAGATTTGTCGCGGAAGAAGGAACGTCGCAGAAGAACGTCGCGGGAGGAGAGTCGTCGGCATCACGTCGTCGATCTCCGGGGGTTTGGCGTTCTTCGTTGCCCTTCGTCGGAGGCCAACGTTCTTCGCATCCTTCGCGTTCTTCGCGTTCTTCGCGAAGTAGGATGAAGATCTACAATTCTGTCAAATCCTCTCAATGAACAATCCACAAGAAGACAAGTGTTGGTCTTATTTTATTAACAGTCCAACAAATTGAAAAAAAAACTAAGTAACAACCCATTAATTAATAGAATTAATTTCAATGAATAAACCGCCCAATAAATATGAGCGTTTAAGAGTTTAAGAAAATGCACCAGTTTACTTTCATTAATGAGGAGTTTTCGCAGGTGCGTTACTTAGAGGAAAAGAAACGGTGGGGCTCATGCGGGCCCCACCTCACAAATATCCTACCAAGAGGGTAGGATATTTTGGGTTCCACCCTATCCACTTCAACTTAGCTTAAGCAGCTTTAATTGGCTTTAAGCAGCTTTAAGTGAAATAAAATAAAATTTGTCGTACCAGATTATTTTATTTCTTAACTTAAAGCCCAAAAATTAAAAACCACACCCGAGAAAATGCAACTTTGGAAGAGGCATTTCTAATCAAATACCGGTGCTACGATTCCATCGGTGCCCTCATAATTCAATTCCGAGCACCGGTTCAAAAGTTAGAAATCCCCGCTCGTTCGTTCACTGAACGTACCGATCCAAACTTCCAAAAATGATTCCGAAAACACCGGGCCTCAGAATCAGGTGCCGTCAAAAACTTCGTTCTTGTAAGATTCCAAATAAAATTAAGAAAAAAATTTCCATGAAATTTATGGGTCTTTACATCACTCCCACCTCAGGGCTTTACGTCCCCATAAAGATACATCATAAACTAGGGAAACAAATGTGGGTATTGAGAACGCATCTGAGTCTCCCGCTCCCAAGTGCTCTCCTGGAGGTTCCCGTGTTGCCATATGATGCGCACTAGAGGAATTGACCGTCCACATAGGTCCCACTCCTATCGATCCTCGACCTCCACTGGGACCTCCGCAAAAGTCACCCCATCATCAACGTCTAGCTCCACATGGTCAATGATGTGCATCGTGTCGTGCACGTATCTCATCAGCTGAGATACGTGGAAGACGTCGTGCACCCGGTGCAACTGAGGTGGTAGAGCCAGGCGATAAACCACCTCACCAATTCTGCTGAGGACCTGGAATGGTCCGATGAAGCGTGGAGACAACTTGCCTCATCGGCCAAATCTCTGTAGTCCACGTCGAGGTGAGACACGCATGAAGATGTGGTTTCCATCCTCGAACTCTAGTGGCCTCCGCCTCTTGTTAGCATAAGACTAATGCCGGCTCTGAGCTGTCCTCATCCGTTCTTGGATGACTTGGACCTTTCTGGTCCTACAAGAGCTGCTGAGATTTCTTCTTTGCCGATAAGAGAAATCTGGTCTCATCCCCTGGATGAACCATGTTCTTTGCCTAATACAACCAATCCCGACATGGATGATACTAACCCATACCAAGGATGATGTCGTAAGGCCTCGACGCTACTAACAAGATATCCAACCATTGATCTCGCCTCCAAGGGTTGAGTCACACTGTCGGCATCAGTGTGTGGTAACTGGGTCTCCTCTAGTAGGTATCTCTCAAGTGAGGGTCAATTCAACAGTCTAAACCGGAACCTCTCAGTAACAACACAAGAGAGGACAGGAAAGTAAATGCCATAAGAAAAGGTGTCTTTTATTACTGCAGCTCAAGTACAAAGACACAAAGAATCTACAAAAAACATAAAAAATGCTAGAAGCAGTATAAACAAAAGTCTCCAGGGCTGGAGCTAGTCCCGCTCCTGTTCATCTGCTCCCAGAGCTCCACGATCATAGGCCTCAGCTGCCTGAAGCTGATCTCTCCCATGTCCACCAGCTCCCTGCGGTCGGGGTGGACCTCCTGGTGGTGGTGGTGGCAACACCTCGAAGCGTCATCCACCTCCAGCTGCACGACCAGCTCCCCTGCCATGGTCTCCTGCTCCACGTGGTCCGCCTCGATCGAACCTCTGCCTCAGCCTGGGAGGTCCCTCATTCATCTGCTGGTCATCCGTATGGCGGGTCGGACAGTCACGAGCCATGTGACCAACCCCGCCGCAGGAGTAACACTGCCCGCTCAAGGTAAGTCGTTGTCCACCCCGAGTGCCTCACACAAATGATCGTGAGTCATGTTGTCGAACACCTATAGGTCTAGTCCTCTTGGACCCCTGCGTCATCTGTCTACTATCCGCAGCAGAAGACTCTGCCGCATGTCGGCTAGTGGTGGGTCCTGCTACTGAAGTCTGCTCATCAAGGAAACTCTCCACTAAGAGGGCTCACTCCAACACCCCTGTCTGTGTCGGAATGCTGTGAGAAACAACTAAAGCTCTGATCTCTCGCCTGATACCCTGCTGGATGGTTTGGACCCTGAAGAATGGGTCTCGTACCATGTCTGTGGAATAGCGCGAGAGATCGATAAACCTCGCCGCGTACTGGGCTACTATCATGCTGCACTACCGCAGCTGTATTAGCTCCTGGATGCGCACCCCTCGGAGGGTGGCTGGGACGAACTCTAAGCGAAAAAGGCTCTCAATGTCCATCCAAAGGAGTGATGCCTCATCGTGCACCTAGAGCATCAAGCTCCACCATATGCCTATTGCCGCATGCAGGAGGATCGCTGCAAGGACCACCATAAGGTTGGATGGTGTCCTCACTAACCAGAAAACTCGTACAACTGCCTCCAGCCAGTCCTCGGCTGCCTGGGGGTCCGTCTCCCCATGGAACCTGGGCGGTCGCTGGTGCTGAAACTCATGCAGTGCACTAAGGTGACGTGCATCTTCAGTGGCTGGGGCTGGAAGCATCGGTGGCTCGACGGGTAGGGGTATCGTCGGTGCCTTAGATGTCAAAGGGCCCTGTACCGAGGCCTCGTCGCTCGACGGGCTGTCGTCAAGTACAACTCTCAGAACCCTAGCTAGCTGCCGTCGTGGGGCCATCCTGAAAAGAAACAGGTGCGCCACGGTCAGAACAGTATACCTGGTGAGCTGACATAAAGTAATCATAATGAAAACTTGAAACACACAAGATCAATGTTTTTGTGCATTAAGTTGGAAATCAGAAGTCAGGGTCCTAGTGTATGGATACGTCAGCCGCCACACCAACACTTGACTCCCTAGACTGATAACCACACCCAATACACTAAACACTATTGCTTCACATAGAAAAAAAAAGATCAGAGTCCCAAGTTCTGCAGTAGAACCGAACTCCTATGATAACAATTTGTCATGACCCATCCTCGGGGCCCGTGCCGTGACTACCCCAAGCCCGCCTTCCATAGGCCAGGGGATGGCGACTAGCACCAAGGCATAAATCCCGGTAAAAAGGGAAGGCATTGCCTTTGTAATGAAAACAATCACCACAGAGTAAGTAAGCGGAAAAAGTAAACACAAAGTAAAAAATGGTACAACAGTAAGTGTGGAAAGTAAGTGGGCAAGAATACAAAACCAAACTGAATGTAAAGTACAACTTGAAATGGAAAACAACAACTAAAAAGTAAAGCCACAACATCGAGCAATCCTCTAGAAGTCCCACATGAAAGGTGGGTACAGACAGCCTCCACATCTCATCGGTCCAGCCGTCCGCTCTGAGTACACCCCGCCGAGTGGTCCACCTCCAGGTACCGTCCTACTCTGCCAACCTCGACCACGATCAGCGCTGTCCGTCGTCTGCATCCAACACAACGTAGTGCGGGCATAACCCGTGCAGGGGTGAGTATAAGCTACTCAGTAGGGACCCCAAGACCCCCGAAGGTCTCTGAAAATCCACAAGGGATAAACCACAAAGGAAAGATACAATCATGAAGTAACATCTGACACTGCTTAGGTATATTCCCGTACATATACCTAAGTCATAAATTCCCGCTCGGCTCCAATATCCGAGCTCAAGTACAACCCAATCCACAAAGTAAAGAAAAACGTAAATCCACACAGGATAGCACAACACAATCCACATAGGAAAGAAAAACGTAATCCGCATAGGATATCACAACACAATCCACAAAGGAGAGTAAACAGGATTCAGCTCACACAGGTACTTCTTCGTATGACGTTAGAGATGATCAGATGTAGCCACTGATTCATCTAAGTCGTCGGACCCAGAAAGGATATATAGGGACTAACCCACACAATGACCCACACAGGATTGATCAAGAAGTTGAACCCAAAGCTATTGGGAAACTCCTTCTCCATCAAGTACAGTGGTTATGACACTACAACCAAGCGCTTTCCTCTCACCTTGGACTGCTGTAGTACTCCACCTATCGAGTACTGTGGGCCTGCTGCTACAACCAAGTGCTTCCCACCATGGGTCTGCCGCTACAAGGAAGCGCTCCCCCTCATAGCCTCTAGAGGTACCCCTTCTGTTGAGTACCACGGGTCAGCCACTATAACCAAGCGCTCCTCCGTCGTGGGTCTTCCGCTACAACCAAGCGCTCCCCCGTGCTGCTACAACCAAGTGATTCTCCGTCGTGGGTCTGCTGCTTCAACCAAGCACTCCCCCTCATAGCCTCCAGAGGTACTCCTTCTATTGAATACCGCAGGTCTACCACTAAACCAAGCGCTCCTCCGCCTTGGGTCTGCCGCTACAACCAAGCGCTCCCCACTGGGCTATCTGTAACACACCGAGTTGTTCGATCCGCAGTCGTCAAGTCTCAACCGGCTCTAGGGTTTCTGCCCATGGCATGCTCGTTCCGGGAGGGTCCACTCCACGAGCTAAGAGGTCGATGCATCAACTGACATGTAGTACGGAGTCGACGTATCCCAAGATGTACCATAGTAGTCACTGCCGAAGACACGGAGGATTCTCGTACTATTTTCTTCATCGTCGTAGTCGAATCCACTGAGGATCTCTGTACAGTCGTCGTCGTCATAGCAGCAGTTGCAGCCAGCTCTAGGGTTCCCGCACACAGCAAGCTCGTTCGGGAGGGTCTGCTCCATGAGCCGAGGGGCTGATACATCAACTGACATGAAGACAGAAGTTTTTGTATCCAAAAATTCTGTATCGTCAACAAGAACTCTACGTCGCAGATGGCGCGTCAATCGGACACCCAGTCTGAGAGTTATTGGCTTTTTCGTCCCAGGGGCCCGGTGTTTTTTTAAGGAAAAACCAATCTGACAGTACTCCGCCTATGTCCAAACCTCGGTCGGAGTAATCCAAAAGATTCGTCTCACTTATAGGTATCCAACAAGGTCGACGGCACGTCAAACAGATGTCCGAAACTCAAGATATGAGCGTTTCCGCTCCGAGGGCCCGGTTGGTTTCGTGTACAAACCAACCAGGCCGAACCAAAAGTATTACGAAACCTTGAGTGTAATATACCGAAACGACCGTCTCAATCCAAGGATCGCGTTGCCGCTAACGGCGCTTCGATCAGAAGTCCGTAGCCCAAGATATGGGCGAAAAACCATAAAGGGGCCGAAAATGGGGGGTCTGGGCCCGGACCGACCCGGCCCAAACCCCCTGGGTCGGCCCGAACCGGGTCGGACCCTGTGGGGCGCGACCCGGCCCGGCCTGGGCGTGACCCGGCACGGTGGGTCGGCTCGGCTCGGCTCGGCCGAGCGGCCGAGAGAGGGAACTGCGGCCCCCGCGCGGGGGCTGCTCCGCAGTACCTGGACGCGGCTTAAGCCACGTCCCGCCTCCCGGTTCTGCGCGGCTGCGGAACCACCTCGCCGCAACGGGTTTTGCTGGCGGCACGCCGGGCGCCGCTGCCGCGCCGACGTACGTTTCCACAGACCACCGAACGCGCTCCGGTGGTCAATTTTGTGTGCGGTCTTCGCCAGTTGTCCTCCCGGGATCCGATCTTCACTACAAGGCCCTCAAATCACCCTTGCGGTCCTTTTAATTCTTTGTGGATTATAACATAAACATGGATTTAATTGTTATAATTAAATCTGTATGTTCTTGATCCTCGGAGATTGTCTACATTATAACACCCCAAAATGATAAAGGGTTAAGTGACTAATTGATAAGACTCATGTCAACAAAGTGAACCTTCCTTTTCGGGAGCCTGTCTGATTAGAAATCCACAGTTAAGCATGCTTGGCCCGGAGTAGTGATCGGGATGGGTGAACTCCTGGGAAGTTTACCAGGGTGTGTGTGAGTGAGGGAAAAACACACTAGAAAGGACATGTGTTGGCCTATGGGGACTGTCATTAGTCAGATGACTCATTCAGGAATGTGGGTGGACCCTGGGGTGGGCCCCATGTGTCTGCGGGGAAAACTGTTGGTACCTGGTAGGCGAGGACCTGACGACCTTGTTAAGGCGGGGTGGCTGTGCTGTCACTGGGACCCAGTTGTCACATTTGGTATCAAAGGAAGAACCCAGCCTTAAGTGCGGTGCACTACCTGGGTTGAGATGTAGGGCCCACAACGAGGGCATTGTGCTCTAGGGGGGGGGGGGTGATTATAACACCACGAAATGATAAAGGGTGAAATGACTAAATGATAAGACTCATGTCAACAAGGTGCACCTTCCTTTTCGGGAGCCTGTCTGATTAGAACTCCACAGTTATGCGTGCTTGGCATGGAGTAGTGATCAGGATGGGTGACCTCCTGGGATGTTTCCGAGGGTGTGTGTGATTGAGGACAAAACACACTGGAAAGGACATGTGTTGGCCTGTGGGGACTGTCATTAGTCAGATGACTCGTTCAGGCATGTGGGTGGACCCTGGGGTGGGCCCCACGTGTCTGTGGGGGCAACTGGTGGTACCCGGTGGGCGAGGACCTGATTAGCTTGTTAAGGCGGGGTGGCTGTGCTGTCACCAGGACCCGGTTGTCACAATGGATCTTAATAGTTTGTATGATAGATTCTCTGGTGGACTAATACCTCTTATATGGAAGAATCTAGCCAACCGAGACTATGATAGCTATGAAGAGATCATGAGAAATGATATAAAAGTTGAACTGGAGTTCGATGAGATGCATTGGTCTCAAAAATTCAATGAAAAGAAAGATATCAATGGATCCAAGAATGAGGAGTATATTTGAAAAATGAAGAGGTGTAAATCAAGTGAAACATTCCATATGCAGAAAATGTTTTAAGAAGAATTCGGGGAATAGCCTACTCTGGAGCAGGAAATGTTAAATGTGTGGAAGTGAAGCACATATTGCTCAGAATTGTCTTAGAGAGGTGAAGCCTGAACTTACCAACAAAAATGACAAATGTAAGATGGTTCTAGCCCTAAATGAAGTCCATTGATTCATGTTTGGACAACTTGGGCACTTTTATAATCATTTCTCAAATCTAAGGGCAGTGGAGGGGAATCACCATTAGCAACAGTAAAGGATGAGGGATAATGGTCCTTCTTTTTCTATCATGACAACTGATGTTGACACTCCAAATGACGTGGTGGCATGTATTCTAGTTGTTCCCTAAAAACAATAAAGTACCATGTTTGATTATTATTTTACCCATTCCATAATTTCCTCCAATTTTGCAAAGAATATAGAATCAATCTCTAAACTGCTAAAAGTACAGTAATCAATCAAGACTCTTAGAGGGATTATCCAAGAATCAACAGTATTTGGAAACTCCAGTATTTAATTTAGTGAGAAAAATAATATCTCAAATCGTGTTTTCATTCCCAAATTAGAATTTGACATTATAATAGGAATGGACATGATCTCAATGTATAATTCTAATATCAAATTAAGATGCATAAAAATCTAACTAGTCTTGAATGGAAAAACTACAGTTATCTTCCAATGAGAGATATCTTTCCTTGATCATTTCCTACTATCACCTCTAATTTCCTTATTTAGGATGTTTATTTGTAAATAATAATAATAAATTATAATATAAGGATAGAGAATGTCCCCATCATTCATGAATGCATTGACGTATTTCCTAAGGACTTACCTAGTACTCCCCTAGAAATTGAAGTAGAGTTCCCCAATGAACACATACCTAGATCTCATATGATATCAATGACCCCATATAAAATGGATAATTTAAAGATTGACGAACTAAAGAAACAACTGCAATATCTTTTGGATAAGGGGTTTATTCAACCGAGTCTGTCTCCTTAAGGAGTGCCAATTTTCTTTGTGGACAAGAAATATGGATCAATGTAGCTATGAATTGATTATAGATAACTTAACGGGATCATAGTGAAGAAAAAATACACCTTAAATTAATTGATGACTTATTTGAGCTACTTCATGGGTATTAATTGTTCTTCAAGATTAATATATGATTTAGAAATCATCAATTGAGGGAAAAGAAAGAAGATATTCCAAAAACTGCCTTCATATCCTGATATGGGAATTATGAGATTATTGTTATGCCCTTTGGATTGACTAATGACCCTATTTTTTTAGGGATTTGATGAATAGAGTATATAAGGACTAACTTGATTAAATTGTTGTAATTTTTATTGATGATATTCTGATATATTCCAAAATTCATGAGGAACATGAGGGTCATTTGTGGGTTATATTGAAATCTATGAGGAAGGAGAGATTATTTGGAAATTTCAGAAAGTTTGAGATTTGGTTACAAAATTTTTATTTCTTGGGGGACATTTTAACCAATGAAAGAATATCAGTTGACCCTACCAAGACAAAGGTAATGGGGGAGTGGCCTCATCCTACAACTATAACTATGATTCGTAATTTCCTTGGATTTGTGGGATATTATAAAATGTTTGTGAAAAACATTTCATGGATTTCTAATCCACTAACAAAGTTAACTCAAAAGGGGTTAAGTTCATATGGAAAAATGAGTGTGAGGAATGTTTTCATGAGATGAATAATGATGAGTCAATAAAGATTCCTTATGACTTTTACATTTCTTCATGTTTGGGGATATTGTTTAGTTAATAAGATTTCCTTATAACTCTACCATTTATTCATGATTTGAAAATCACAAACACCTTATCATAAGGAAAATTTCATTTAGCCTATGCTTTAAATTAAATACTAGATATGATAAAGAAATCTAAAAAACAAGATCCTTTATTACATAAGAATTTTGAGGTCGTGACTGATAGAGAGTTTTCTGAGTTCAATATTGAGCATGAAGGTGTAATAAAATTTTGTACAAGGCTATGTGTTCCATATTTTGTGGAAATAAATAAGGAGATGATGGATGAATCTCATTGATCTACATTATCTATACATCATGGAGACACTAAAATGTACAGGGGCCATTATGATCATTATTGGTGGGATAACATGAAAATGGAGATTTCTAACTACACTACAGGTTGCCTGGTGTGTCAAAATGTGAAGATAGGGTGACAACTTCCTAAAGGGGTATTAATACCACTACCCATACCAACATGGAAGTGGGACAATATCACTATGGACATTGTCACTGGTCTCCTGAGAACTTCTAATGGAAAAAATGACACATCGGTTATAGTGAACCGTCTCACCAAGACTAACTATTTTATATATATTTGGGATGATTTATCTCTTGATCAACATTATAGGATTTACGTAGAAGAAGTGGTAAGGCTATTTTGGGTACAACGCTCTACCATATCTGATCATGATCCGAGGTTCACATCAAATGTTTTGTGAAGTCTTAAACATGCATTGAGTAATGAATTAAATTTTAGTTTTTCCTATCACCCACAAACTGATGTCCAATCTGAAAGACCTATTAAAACACTCAATGAAATGATGATAACATGCTCAATTGAATTTATAGGTGGATGGGATCAACATATTCCATTAGTTGAGTTCTCTTGTAGAAACAACTTCCACTCAAGAATTCAAATAGAACCCTATGGAGCTCTTTATGGGAAGCGATGCAGAACTCTTACTTGTTGGGAAGAAGCTGGTGAGAGAATGCTTCTTGGGTCTGATCTTGTGCAAGAGATGATAGAAAATCCTAATTCCATCCCACAACATATTAAGGATTCTTAGAGTCGAAAAAATATATATGCCTAAAGACATCAATCCAACTTGGAGTTTGATATTTGTGACAATTTCTTCCTTTGAATTTCTCCATTTATGAGAGCCACGAGGTTTGGAAGGAAAGGTAAGCTCAAACCCGGGTAAATTGGACCCTATGAAATCCATGATCCCATAAGAGAAGTAGCATATTGATTTTTTTACTTCTTGAATATCTATAAAAAGTTCATGGTTTATTCCTCATATCCCTCTTAAAGAGGTACATACTTGACCCTTAATATGTAATAATTCCTGAGGAGTTGCAACTGGAACGTGACCAATTTTATGTGGAGTAGCCAATGGAGATCTCAGACCATATAGTCAATATTATAATCTATATGTCTACACACTATATTAAAAGGTTGTGGAGGAACCAAAAATATGAAGAATCCATATGGGAACCAGAGGATACTATAAGGTAGAAGGATGCACACCTTTTCTCTTCTGAGGGAAGAAGTTGAAATTTGGGGGAAGAAATTTCTTAAGGGGAAAGAATGTAACACCCAAAACTTTTTAAATAATATGTTATATTACGCATTACACAACAAAACTATATCCCATTATTAATGAAGTGATTATAACGGAAATTAAACTATTGGGTTTTGACTATTATATGACTATTGGAAAATATGACTGTTGGTCAATATGACCATTGGAAACTATACTCTTAATGTTAATATTAGTAATTATAAATTGAAATGACAATGGTAAATTTATGCATAAGGAGGAGTTGATGGAATCGTCTGATAGAATCAAGCCATATGAAACCCATTTGTTTGAGCTTGGGAAGGAGATTACATCACTTGGATTGTCTCTAGACCATCCCAAGTTGACCTTTAACAAGTTAATCTTGAACAAAATTGTCTGTGGGAGAAGTTCATGATTGTAGAGATTAAAACTCTGGCAATGTTATCCAAGCCACCCCAAGAGTATATCACCATCACATACCTTACCCTTGGGTCATATGTGGGTGTTTTAAGGGGTTATTTATCAAGCCATACATAATTCATATATAATCCATTTTTTTAATAAATTTGTTGTTTCATCATTTAAGTTTTTATAATAGCTTGGATTAAAAAAAATATATGTTTATTGAGAGAAATTTTATATATTAATTTTAGAAGTAAAAAATTTACTTTTTAAAGATTTCACATAGATCGAGTTATTATGGTAAAATAAACATCATTTGTGAATTTGAAATGTCAAATATAATCTAGGAAGAATTAAGAGAATCTTTTAGGAAGTTTCATTTTTTTATTTTTCTGAATAGTATTTGATGAATAATGATTTTTATGATTAGTAATTGATGAATATTATTTTATGATCAATGGTATAAAATTATATAATTATTAAATAAATTTTTTTTTGTGAAATTATTTTTGAAAATCGGACATACATGGTTATAATTAGGGTGAAAAATATAGTTCAATAGGGTCAAAATATTTTTGGGCAAATATCAACATTACCCTTTGGAATAGTAAATTACCCTCCTGAATGGTAATTTTAACAATGGAATTGTTACCTCACCTAAGGAACTATGAATATATTTTAGTCTTCTTAAATTTTAAAGTGATAAAATTATATCATATTATAAGTAAATAAAGGTTTATAAAATTATTAATTATATATTAGTATTTTATTTATTTAATTTAATTTAAAATGAAATTTATTTTAATAGAATGATGTTATCTTTTGAATTATATACATCAAAAAATGGTTAGGGTGAATTTTTGGGATTTTTTTGAAATAGTTGAATTTTTGATGAATATTAAAAATACAGTTTAAAGTCTTCAGTATGTTTAATGACATTGTAACTATGTCATAATGATGCAATTAGTATGATAAGATTCTGGTTGAATCTTCTGTATTAACATATTATATTAGGATTCCCACATAGCCAATATGATGGGTAATCCAATAGTTTTTCTAATACCACTAGTGAGGTGTCTTTTGAAATAAATATAATATTACCTCGCTTTTCAATAAATACCCACCCATTCATTCATTTAATTTCATTAAAAAATCATTATCCATGATGTTATGGTTTTATTAACTACCATGCAGTCCTCCCAAGGTTCCCTCAAGCACCCAATGTCCCGATCATTGTGTTTTAGATGTTACTCTACATGTTAAGGTAACATTTCACCCTCCTCTTTTGGTCAAAGACTTCTTTTATGTTATGTCTTTTAATTTCCATTTTCTTATGTTGGGTTATCTTCTTCTGGATAATTATTTCTGTCCATTTTATGTCCAAATTATGAGATACCCTTTTTTTTCTCATCAACACATTTCTTTAATTTTTAGGTAATGTCGTTAGGATGCTGAATTTTCATAATAGAATTCAAAACTTCTCTTTTTATTTAAGGTTATATTTTACGTGATATGTTTTTCAAATTTTCGTACCATGCTCTTATGTCTATGTTATTCTACCCCAATAATTTATTATTATTTTTTTATTAATGGGTGACCTCTATCCCCTCTCTTTTTAATGTTTTCTAAAACAATGTTTTATAGCTGTTATGTTGCAGAATTTTCATCTCAAAATCTCTCTCTTTTTTGCGAGAGATTATTTTATATTTGTTATATGATTACCTAGAACTCTTTCATTTTTAGCATTATTCATCATAAAATAAAAAATATTTATTTTATTATGTAATTTATATACATAAAATCAGCATCCCTTTTCCTTGGGTTATAAATGACACAATGATCATGTTTCAAATCACTTTTTATAACACCATGATTGTGTTACGAAACCCATTTGTATTATTCTAATTGGGTTATTTATTAAAAGTTTTATTGTGATCTATGTGGGTCACATGAAAATAAAGACATATTATGGTTTCTCCCTGATTTTTCTCAAATTCATTGGGTAATGAAATTAATCAATTGAGATGACATGTTTTACGATATCTTGAAGAATAACCTTGAAAGTTTTTATGAATCCTTGGAGATGGAATTTGGTGGTATTATTTTGGATGTCTAAATTAAATATTTTAGGTAAAATTTTATGTTTTGATTCATGTTATTATTATTATGATATGGCTCTTTATCATTCCTTTATGATATTCCTCATGTTCTTATAGATATTTCTCATGTTCAAATGTAAACAATTTCAGTTGTTTTCTCTTACAGGTTCGTCTTCTAACCCTTTCCTTTGATGTATGTCCCTAGATTATGAGATTTTGTTATTGTACTTAGTATGAACCTATGGTGAAGCATTACAGGTGGATTAAAATAATGTTTTATGCTTTCATGTATTGTGTTCCTTATTTTGAAGACACTGAACATTTAAAATCCTTAGTCTGTAAAATGTAAGGAAAAGTCATGTAATAATAAGGAAGGATGTCATAAATGTTATCAAAGGATAGTTTAGTTATATGTGGAAATTTTGATTTGAAAACATTAAGATGAAACTTATATAAAAGTTAAAATAGTGTAAAAAATACTGATATTTTAGTGAAATATTATGTATGTGGTTTCTGAACAAATAAATCCTTGTCTAGATACGAACAAGTGGATGTGGCTCTGGAATAGATGTATCTTATGGTAAAACCAAAAAACACTACTTCGAACTAGAATTAAATGGGAACTGGTGCTTGACAACTATCCTTTCTTCACTATTATTTTGACACTATCAAATGATTTTTTTGGAAAATCACAAACTTTTTATGAATCATTATCAAGGATTTATTGGAAATTTTGTTGTTGATAATGAATAACATGTTTTAGCATAATGTTTTATGATAAAAAAAATATTTTAGTGCTATAAGATTCATAAATAAAACAAGTTTATCAGAAAGTTTTTCATCTTTTAGAAATGGAGGTAAATAAGAGGAACCTTGTAAATGGAAACCGTAATGGACCATGCATTGATGGCCCTCCAATTGAATCTAGAATGGTACATTTCATGAGAATGATGAACCAAATGACTCATGTTATGTGAAATAACATTAATCAAGATGAGAGACCTATGTCACTAAGAAGGGAAAAATATTTTTTTGAGTCCATTATGCATCAATGACCACCAATATTATTTGGATCTACTGACCCAATGATTACAGAACAGTGGATAAGCTCTATAGAGAAGATCTTTTCTATACTTCATAGTTCCAAACAAGGGAATGTCACACTAGCTATTTATCCTTTATAGGTAGAAGCTGATCAGTGGTAGGAACTGATTAAAAACACAAGGACAATAGGATAGATTGAAGCTATGGAGTGGGAAGAGTTCTGAGGGCTCTTAAATAAAAATTATTTCCCTCATTTGATGAGAACGAAAATGGATAAGTAATTTATCGATCTGAAGTAGAAGGAGAATGAATATGTGGGAATCTATGATATAATATACAAAAAATCATGTTATACCTCAATCATTTTCATGGATCTTAATAGGGAGGTTTATAGATTCTTCGGTGGATTGAGACCTCATCTGCGGATGAATCTATCCAAACGAGAATATAAAAGCTATGAGGAGATCATGTATAGTAATATGGAAGTTGAACAAGAGTTTGGTGAGACTCATTGGTCTCAAAAATCCAATGAAAATATTTACTTAATGAATCCAAGCTGGGTGAGGATATTTGACTAAGGAAGAGGTGGAAAAAGTGAAACTTTTCACATGCAAAATTTTTTGTAAGAAGCAATCAGGGAATAACCTGCCTAGGAGAGGGAAATGAGACAATTGTGGAAGAGAAGTCCATATTGCTGAGAATTGTTGTACATAGGTGAAGACTCAACTTCCCAACACTAAAAACAAAGGGAAGATGGTGCTGGCCCTACCTAATGTCCAATTCTTCAAGTGTGGAGATTTTGGACACTTTTTTAATCATTTTACAAATTTGAGGGTAGTGGAGGGGAATCACCATCAGCCTTAGAAAAATCCAAGGGAGAAATGTACTAATTTTCTTATCATGATAGCTGGAGTTGAAGCTCTAAATGATGTGGTGGAAGGTACATTTATTGTTCTCTCAAAAGTTGAAAGACCCTTGTTTGATTCTGGTTCTAAACATTCTTTTATTTCCTCTAATTTTAAAAAGAATATAGAATCAATCCCGGAACCGCTAAAATTATAATTATCAGTCAATAATCATGGAGGGATTATCCAAGAGTAAACAGTATTTCGAAACTATAGTATTTAATTCAGCGAGTACAATATTATTAAAAATATAGTAGCCATTCCCAGGTTGGAATTCAACATTTTACTAGGGATGGGCAGTCTCTAAATGTATAAGTCTATGATAAAATGCTGGTGAAAGGTAATATTATAATCCATGAATGAAAAAAACAGTTATCTTCCAAAGAGAGATATCTCGCCCTGATATTTTTCTATAAGCACATCATATTTAATTATTTATGGAATTTATTATTGAGTAAGAAGAATAAAATGAAAGTATAAGGATATAGAATATCCCCTTAATTTAGGAATATATTGATGTATTTCCTATGGAGTGACCTGGTCCTCCCCTAGAAATAGAGGTAGTGATATCCACTGAACTCGTTCCTAGATCTCTTTGGATATCAAAGACCCCATATAGAATGGAAAATGTGGAGCTAGAGGAAATAAAGATACAACTCCAATATCTTTTGGAGAAGAGTTTATTCGACCAAGTGTGTCTCTTTGTGGATTGTATGTTCTCTTTGTGATGATGTATGATGGATCAATGGGTCTATATATGGATTATAGGGAACAAAACGGGATCGCTGTGAAGAAAAAATAACCCCTTCCAAGAAGGGATGACTTATATGACCTACATTGTGGTTTTAAATTCTTCTTTAAGATTGATCTTTGATATAGTTATCATCAATTGAGGGTAAATAAATTATATATTCCAAAAAATGCCTTCTTATCCAGATCTGGACTTTATTATTATTTTGTTATCCCTTCTGCTTAACTAATGCTTCTACTATTTTAATGGATTTATTAATAGAGTATTTAAGAACAGGATGGATAAATTTTTGGTAGTTTTTATTGAACCTATTATGATATATTCCAAAATTTGTGAGGAAAATGAGGATCATCTATAGGTAATATTGCAAACTCTAAGGAATGATAGGTTATTTAGAATGTTCAGAATGTGTGAGTCTTGGTTACAAAAATATTATCTCATGGGGAACATTGTAACTAATGAAAAAATCTTAGTTGTCCTTGCCAAGAAAAAGGTTATTGAGGAGTGGCCTCAGCATACAACAATAACAATGATTAATAGTTTCCTTGGATTAGAAGGATATTAAAGGAGGTTTTTGAAAAACATCTCATAGATTTCTAATCCACTAACAAAGTTAACATGACAAGGGGATAAGTTCATCTATAAAAATTAGTATGACGAAAGTTTTCAAGAGATGAAGAAGATATTGGTTACTACACCCATGTTAACTCAGTCCTCATGTAAAGAAGGATTCATTTTCTTTAGCGATGCATATCTGAAAGTGCTTGGGTGCATCCCCATTAAAAAATGAAAATATTACTGATTATGCATCTTGACAGTTGAAGACTCATGAACAGAACTATCCTACACATGATCAAGAGTTGTCTACAATTTTTTTTCTCTGAAGATATGAAGGCACTATTTTTATGCGGATAATTGTGATATATATAGAAACGAACAAAGTTTCAAGTATATTTTCACAAAAATTGAATTGAACATGAGACAGAGGAGATTGTTGGATCTTTTTAGAGATTATGACTGCTCAATTCATCATCATACAAGAAGACCAAACAACATCGTTGCTTCATTAAGTAGGAATGAAATTGTTGTTCAGTAAATGTTGAGGATTCCAAGAGATCCTTTGATAAGTAAAAATGGACAGGGGAATAATATGGGATGGGATATCACCAACCCTATACAAAATAATTTCTCAAACATAAATACTAGAGAATATCAAGATAGATCGAAAAGAAAATCCTTTATCACAAAAGGAGTTTGGCCCTGTGAAGGATGGGAAATTTCCTATGTTCAATATTGATCAAGAAGTTCAACTAAATTTCTATACAAGGCTATGTGTTCCATCTATTCTGGAAATAAAGAAGGAGATGATAGATTAAGCTAATACCTATACGTTATCTATACATTCTGAAAGCATGAAAATGTATAGTGACCATCACAATCATTATTGGTGGGATAACATGAATATATAGATGACCGACTACACTACAAGGTGCCTGGTGTGTCAGGAAGTGAAGGTAGAGTGACGACTTCTTAAAGGGGTAATAGAACCACTTCCCATACATGCAAGGAAGTGGGACAATATCACTATGGACATTATCAATGGTCTCAGAAGAACTTCCAAAGGAAACAATGTGATATGGGTTATAGTGGACCACATCACCAAGACTTCCCATTTAATATATATTCAAGAAGATTTTTATTTTGATCAAATTATTAGGATTTACATTGAGGAAGTTGTAAGCATACATGGGGTACCACTATCAATCATTGATGATCATGATCTGGGGTTCATATAAATTTTTTGGAGAAGTCTTCAACATGCATTGAGTACTGAATTGAATTTATGTATGCCCTATCACCAACAAATTAAAGGAAAATTGGAACGAACTATTAAAACACTTGAGGATATGCTGAGAACATTCTAAATTGAATTTAAATGTTTTTTGGATCAACATATCCCATTAGTTGAGTTCTATTTCAATAATAGCTTCCACTTGAGAATTAAAATTGAACTCTATGAAGCTATATATGAGAAGTGATGTAGAACTACTAATTTTTTGGATGAAGCTGGTGAGGGAAAGCTTGTTAGGACTGATCTTGTGAATTAGAAGAAAGAAAAGGTTCATGCAATCCAACAACATATTTTAGTTTCTCAGATTCTGAAGAAGAGCTGTGTTGACAACCATTGAAGGGACTTGGAGTTTGATATTGCTGACAATTTCATCCTTTGATTTTCTCCGTGGAAGAGAGACATGAGGTTTGGAAAGAAAGGGAATATCAGCCCCAGTTAAATTGGCGCCAATGAAATCCTTGATCTCATAGGATCGGTATCCTATCAACTTTCACTTCCTCCAAACCTAGAACAAGTTCATGATGTTTTCCACATATCCCCTATCGAGGATGTAAATACATGACCCTTCACATGTACCGAATCATGAGGATGTGCATCTAGAACATGGACTCTCCTATGAGGAGTAGTCAGTGGTGATATAGGACCGTAGAGACAAGGTTTGATGCAACAAGACTACACACCTTGTTAAATTGTTGTAGAGGAACCACAAATATGATGAAGCCAAGTGGGAACCAGAGGAGACTATGTGGTAGAAGAATCCGCACTATTTCTCTTCTGAGGGTACAAGATAAAATTCTAGGGAAGAAATTTCATAGGGGGGAAGAATGTAACGACAAATTTTTTTTTGAATAAAATGTTATATTGTTTATTACTGAACAAAACATTAAATTTATTAATGAATTTAGTATAATTGAAATGAGACTATTGGGTTTTTAATGTTATATGATCATTAGATAATAAAACTATTGGAAAATATACCCTTAACATTATGATTAGTGATTAAAAATAAAAATAATTGTGTTTAATTAGAGAATAATGAAGATTATATGGCCTCATCTTGTAAACTTGATCCATACGGATCCCATTTTTTAGTGCTTGGGAAGGAAGTGGTGTCACTGGGATTTGCTCTAGACTAACCCTACAACAAGCATCAATGTGTAAATATTGAACAAAATTGTAAAGACCCGTCCCTAGTTTCCCATATCCGGTGCCTTATTTGATTACATTGGTAGATAAACAAGGAATATGCATTATATAGGACCTAGTAGTTTAGTATTATTGGAATCAATATCCATACATAAGTTCATCATTTCAACATGAAACAAAAAAAGTGAAATTTCTTTGATAACATCCATAACTACTAGGTTTTTTTAAGCATGTCATTTATAATGAAATTCTTAATTTATTGTGAAAATATAACATAAGAAAGGGTTGATATTAAATTCATAGTAAGGGAAATCAATACAATGAAAGATATAATAACATAAACATTAGGCATGTAGAATAACTAAAAACACATGCCTTTAACAAAAACATGAACACATTATGGAAGAAATAAGTGTTGAATAAATAAATCCATAATAAAACATAATAATGGGTATTTTACTCGGCGAATAACCACATGAACCATAAATAATGTTATTATAATTAGGTAATGCATAATATTGGACATCATAACCATATTGTCAACGCCTCGTGCTACGACAAAAAATAATCATTTTTTCAAGGTTTGGTGCAAAGACCATAGTTTGTCTCATGAGACATACTGATGCTCCTAGGGGATATAGCAGGCCCCACCCATCACTTAATATGTCCAATTCATTCCTCATATGAATGTGGATAAACATAAACAACATATATATTCATATTGAAACTAATATATGAAATGTAAAAAACCTTCCCTGGACATTAATAATAAACACTAACAATTTAATGTAAATTGGTGAATTATTTTATGATAGAACAAAAACAGCAAAAAAATAGGGGATGATATCATAAAACATTAACCCAATTTAATAATAATAATAAACAAGAGTGTTGAAATGGGTGAAAATACTATTTTTAAATTGCCGAGTAATTCTTGTTATAAAAAACCCTTTTACTTGGAAAAGAAGAGTTATTTTGGAAAAATATTTTTATAAAACCAAAACTCAAGCAATATATTATTTTACAAATACAAATATTTATTTTAGAATGATAATGGTTGCTAAAAGCAGATTATAGTGTTCCCTTTAAATTAGGTAAGAATTTGTGAAATTCCCATGAATCAGGCTTCTATTTTGGAACGAATTGTGTATGTTTTTTTAAAATGTGAAACACCCCATGAAATAAATAAGGATTCTTGTTGGTAAAAATATGTAGTGAAATAAAATATAATTTTTGTGTATTAAATAATAATACATAAAAAATTCATTAAGGTAAGTAGACAATAAATGTAACTCGAAAGAAATTGGAGGTTCGGGTGGAAAACCCTTACCTTTAGTATGAATGTGTTCCGCTCTTGAAATTAAGGTAATGGAATATAAATTTTGGCATATTAATAACATATTTCAGAACATATTAGACATGTATTTTTTCACCATTCTTTTTAGTTAATTTATGCCCTTGTTGATAAGTTATTATATTGAATTTCGTCGTTCTTGAGTGTTCATTTTCTTGATTTTCATAATCATCTCACTTGTATTAATGTAATGGAGTTCATGTGGAATGGATGTAAATATTCAGAATTTAAAATATATATTATTTATAAATATAAATAATTGTTTGTGGTCATTTATATGAGTTGGTTACATGGAAATATGATGAATCATTAGATAAAATATTAATGACATTCACTTAGATTATTTTAGATGTATTTTAATTATTATGTACTAGTTTGAAAATATGATTTAATAATATGTATGTATACGGGTTCATGAATATTAATTAGGTTATAATACATATATTATAGTCTGGTTCCATGATAAAAATTGTTTCATTACCAGTAATTAAGGAGAAATTAAAGAACAAAATCTCATCGATCACAAAGGTAATAAATTGGAACCTCGTGGATGTTGATTTCGTTTATAAAATAAAAGGAAGAGAGTAAGAATATTGATGAAGGTTCATACATTCAAAAGATATAATTCCATAATATAGATTATACTAGAGGTATCGTGGTCATTTTGACAGAGTAGGTGGGGAGAGGATAATAAATGAAGATAAATTGAAATGAAACTAAATGAAAAAGAAGGGCGCTTTACCTCTTGAAATAACCTCCTTAATAACCTCCTTAAGGGAAGGGGTTTTGGTATTTTGGCACGAAAAAGAGCTTCTTGGAAGTGGTGAGTGACAAGGGACGGGTAATTGGGTAGATATTTGAGGATCTTCATGTATTATAAGAGTGAAGATAGGAGGGAGTAGGGGGCTTATAGTGGAGGAGAGGATTAATTTTTGAATATTTTATTAATTATTTATTTATTTTCCTCAAGACAACCAATAGTTTTTTTTCATGTGGCCAATAATATTAATAAGTTCATTTATGTTCAAACTAAGTGTTCTTCCATCACTTATTATGTCATATATAGTTTATTTAATAGATAATTTGTGTATACTTTATTTTATCATATTTCACTGTTCATAAAAAATCAATAATTTTAGAAAAATCCCAAATATTCACCCAAACCATATTTTGATGTATATAATTCAAAAAAATGAACTCCATTTTTCAAAAATAATTTTTAAAATATTATTATTTTAATTTTGTAAAAAAATCATAATGAATTAGAAAATAATAATTTTCAAGGTAAAATTAGTTTTATATCACATTGGAAAATTAATTAAGATATCATTATCTTATTACCTTAAGAAAATAAAATAATATCATTATTTACTATTCATAAGGGTCATATTACTATTCATATTACTATTCATAAGGGTATGTTACTATTCCCCAACAATCATGTTTGTTCTATCAGACTTTAAAAGACATACTGATCACACTCTAGATGACCATTTTTTGAAATTGAAAACATAAAAGAGGAAATGTTGTATTTAACAAAAATAGTATAAAATGTGTTGTTATCTAGGTACTTAGTGTTTCATGCATTAAATATTTATTTTCAAAACCTTGGGGTGTCACATTCTCCCCTCCTTACAAAAAGTTTTTCCCCGAATTTAAAAAATGATACCTACAAGGATTTTGGTATGTCTTCAACATAATATCCTCAAGGTCCCATGTTTCCTCATAAATTTTATGATTCCTACAATGTTTCAATACTATAGGAGATGTGGGATTCCTCAAAACTTGTTCTTTAGTGTCCAGAATCTAGATAACCTCTTCATAGTAAGATAGGTCAGGTTCCAACCCTATAGCTTTAGAAGTGAGGACATGCGTTGGGTCTATCATGTACTTTCTCAGCGATGAGACATGGAACACATTTTGTACTTTTTATAGGCTAGGAGGGAAAGCCAAAGGATCTAAAACAACTCCAATTATATCTAAAATTTAAAAAGGCCCAATGTTCCTAGGACTCAATTTCCCTTTCTTCCCAAATCTTATAACACACTTCCGTAGAGATACATTCAAGAAAACGTGATCTCCCACTTGAAAATCGAAATCCATCCTTCGATTATTAGCATAGATCATTTGTATGGTTTGTACTGTTTTCATATGGCCTTGAATATTTTTTTACCTTCATTGTTGTTTCCTCCAGAAGTTCTATACCCACAAGCCTCCTTTATCCAACTTCATCCCAATAAGTTGGTGTACGATATCTTTTTTTGTACAATACTTCATATGGATCCATTTGAATAAATAAATGGAAACTATTATTGTAGTAAAAATCAACTAATAGTAAATATTGATCGCACATACCTTTAAAGTTAAGGGAACATTATCTCAACAAGTCATATAAGGTTTGGATCGTCCTCTCTGATTTCCCATTAGTTTTTTAGTGGTAAGCAATACTCGATTGAATTCCAACATCCGATGATTTATGAAAACTTTTCCAGAATTTTGATGTAAACCGTGGGACATGATATGACACAATTTAGAAAAGTGGTCCATGAAGTCTCACAACTTCTTTGATATAGAGTCTGGCTAGCTGCTCTAGTAGCAAATCATCCCATACAGCGAGGAAATGTGAAGATTTTGTATGTCGATACACAATTACCCATACTGCATCATTATTCCTTGGAGTTTTGGGTAATCCAGTGAAAACATCCATGGTGACGTCATCCCATTTCCACTTAGAAATAGGTAGAGATTTCATGACTCCTTTGGGATGTTTTCTTTCGGCCTTCACTTTTTGACATACTAAATATCTTTATACGTAATTTTCAATTTCTCTCTTCATGTTATCCCACCAGAAACGTACTTTCAAATAACTATACATCTTAGTGAAACCATGATTTATGGAGAAATTAGAAATATTGGAATAATCTAATAAATATATTTTTAGCTTAGGTAAAATGGGAATGCAAAGCCTCTTCCCAAATTTTAGAACACCATCTTCACACACAATTTCATAAATCTTCTAATCATTCACAAAAGTAATTTTATTTTGATTGTTCTCATCACCAAGCAGAGAAGCATAAATTATTTCTAATGAAGATGGTTGGGAAGAGATTTTAAAAAGTAATTATTTTCACCTTCTTTGATAATTCCCGTGACCATCTTTATTAGATCCATGTACAAGGGATCCTTGTCCATCCTCATTTTTTTGGGAACTCCATGATCCTTCCCGCTCAATGAATCAGCTACCTTGTTTGCCTGTCTAGGGTGCTAGTGTATTGGAAAATAATAATCCTTCAGTATTTCGAGCCATCTCTTTTGCCTCATATTTTGTTCTTTCTATGAGAAGATATACTTCAGACTCTTGAGATCCGTATATATCTCACATTTTTCACAATAGAGATAATGTCTCCATATCTTTAGGGAAAATATTACTACTTCTAACTCAATATAATTAGTGGGATAGTTTTATTCATGAATTTTTAAATGCATCGATTCATAAGAAATAACTCTATCATTCTATATAAGGACACTACCATGCCTTTTCATTGATGCATCACAAAATATCACTAACCCATCGTTCCTCGATGATAGGGTTAGGATCAGAGAATTCAGTAACCTCCTCTCCAATTATTTGAAATAGTCCTCACATTCTTTTTTCCATATGAACATAACCCCATTATATGAAATCTTTTTCATTGGGTTGGATAAATGTGTGATTTTATGAACAGAAAACCTATAATAACCTACTAAACTAAGAAAAATACATACCTCAGTTATGTTCATTTGAGTATGCCATTATTGCACAACCTTTGTCTTTGCAGGATCAAAAGATATTCCTTCTTTAGAGACAATGCGGACTAGAAATGAAATAGATTGAAGCCAAAATTCACATATGCTGAACATCCCATTTCATTCATTTCTTCAATGAGTTTTCAGAATAGTGAGCAAGTTATTTTCATGATCTTCATATCGTTTAGAGTATACAATGATATCATAAATAAATAATACCAAAAAGTGATTAAGATATTCCTTGAAAACTCAATTAATTAGATCCATGAAAATAAAGGGTGCATTAGTCAATCCATAAGGCATTACTGTAAACTCGTAATGCACATACCTTGTTTGAGACGTTGTGTTGGGAATGTCTTCCTTCCTCACAAGAAACTGATGATATCCCTACCGAAGGTCAATCTTCGAAAAAAATTGGACTCCAAGTAGCTGATCAAATAAATTATCAACGTGCGGTAGGGGATACATGTTCTTTATTGTTATAGCATTGATCAACCTTTAGTAAATGCACAACATCAATGATCTATCTTTCTTCTTAACGAAAACAAAGGGGGATCCCCATTGAGAAAAACTAGGGAGGATAAACCATTTATCACTCAATTCCTCTAGTTGTTTCTTTAGTTACACTAATTCCATAGTGTCCATTATATAAGGGGTATTTGATATGTGCATTGATCCAGGAATAAAGTCAATGGAAAACTCAATTTTATGCTCCAAAGGATGTCCAAGTAAATCCTCTGGAAATACGTCAAAAAATTCTTGCACAATAGGAACCTACTATATTTTAAAATTCTTATCCTCACCCATTGTTTTTTAATTCCCTTCATCCCCAATAATTTAATTTAGTAGAGCTACTGAGGGTGGATCTTGATGAGAATCAGATGAGGATGTTTCTGCCAAAAAGATAAGGGATTCCACATCATTCTCAAAAATTGTAACCTCCTTCTTCTTACAATAAATTTTCACATCATGGTTAGAAATCCAATCCATAATAAGGATTATATCAAATTCAATCATGGTAATGACAATAAAATTAGAAGATAAAGAATGTTTATATTCCATAATAGGGACTTCCTGACACAACTTTGTAGCAATGATATTTCCCTTAGGAGTTTTGCCTGAAAACTCCCTTATAATATCAAATTGGAAATATCTTATTTTATTGGTAAACTAGGAAGATATGAAATAATGAAAAGATCCGGAGTCAAATAAAGCATTGGATATGTATGATGAAATGATTAAAGTACCTACCAGCACTTCGTTAGGAACTTCCACATCTATAGTTGCGACCGCATAAGCTTGGCCTTACTCCATTGGCCTTCTTTGGGGAACGTTTCCCTGACACATATTACATTGATATTCATAATTTCCCATATCACAAAATTTGTAACATCGATCATTGGTTGCTTCTTTCTTCCCCTTACAATGCCGATGTAGATGGCCTTTTCTCTATACGTGTAGCAAACTCCCATTCCCTTCAAACAAGTTCTATGGTGTTTCATTCCCCAATTGTTGCAAGATTAATGTTCAATTATTCCTTTTTCCCATTTCCTTATTTCCTTTTCTAGTGTTTTTAGCAGCCCTGTTCTTCTGTTTTTTTCCTATAAAGTCATAAGACTTAAAAAATTTCTTTTATCTATTGATAGCACTTCAGTCTATATCTTCATATGATGAGAAACTATGGGAGACTAGAACCCTTTTGAGTAATGGTTTTAAACCAACAATGAATTGTCCAATTTTTCTCCTTTGATTACATATGTAGTCAGCATCATGCCTTGGAAGCCTTATAAAGTTGGATTTGTACTGGGAAAATTTTTTATCCACCTTCTTCCCTAGATTCAATAATCACCTTTCCATATTTTCTCACTGTTCATGAAGAAAATATTTCACTAGGAAGATTTCGTTAATGTCCCTCTATTATATATATTCAATGTCTTCCTCCCCCTTTGTGTTTTGGTTTAAAAACCACCACTGATCTGCATCTCCTGATAGACGATAAACTAACATGATGAACTTCTGTCTTTCGTTACATCCCAATGTGTTAAATATCTTTTCTAGGGAACTTATCCACTAATCAGCTACAAATGGGTTTGTAGTCGCATTGAATGATTGAGGATGTTGTCACATAATGTGATCTAACAAATCTTCACCACGTGGTTGATTCAGATGCTCCATATGGGTAATTCTATTTTTCATAACCTGAGTAAGTTGTCCTAGTATAGTTATTTGTTTCTCCTTGCCGACTGTGTCTCCAAAGCTGACATCATTATCTTCTAACAGAGGTAAATCCTTACATAGGATATGTATGTTCATGTAATTTCTATTTCTTTCACTAGGCACCATTTCTAGATAATGGCATACACTAAATTAGGCTATGAATCATAATGTATAATCTTAATTGAAAAAAATACACAGCATAAATTGAAATCCTTTGCATGCCTTACCCCATATCACAAAAATTGTTTCATTGAAGAAAAATTTTCATTTAGATCCTTCATAATGGAATGTAATAAAAATTTGAATTATCCTATGAATATCCCCTAGGAGTGTCAAACCAGGCGCGTAGTAAGGCCCGTTGTAATGTACCTGGATACCCCAGGTCAAGCCTGAAACTCCTTATCAGATTTTTCACTTCTAAGTACCTCTGTGCTAGAACCACGACTACTTGTAGTATCCCAAGAAGGATTTATTTTCCAGAAATATTCACATAATATATTCCTTACCAAAATACTAGGATTTTATTATATGTTCATCCTAAAAGACTATCGTATAGAATTGTTCCTTGACCTACGTTTTTTAAATCTTGTTTCCATGTTTTCTAATAAACTTCCTCTGATACCAAATGTAAGGACCTAACCAAGTTTCCTAGAGAGGGTGTCTTATTTGATTAAATTGGAATATAAAGAAGGAATATGAATCCCGAAGGACGGATTAGTTTAGTATTATTGGAAACATGATATATACATAAGTTCATCATTACAACTTGAAACAAAAAACAAAATAGAAATTTCGTTGTCAACATCCATAAATCCTAGGTTATTTCATCATGTTATTCATAATAAATTTATTCATGTCATGATAAAATAACTCTATCATTCTATATAAGGACACTACCATGCCTTTTCATTGATGCATCACTAAAGATCACTAACCCATCGTTCCCCGATGATAGGGTTAGGATCAGAGAATTCACTAACCTCCTCTCTAATTATTTGAAATAGTCATCACATTCTTTTTTCCATATTAACATAACCCCATTATATGTAATCTTGTTCATTGGGTTGGATAAATGTGTGATTTTATGAACAAAAAACCTATAATAACCTACTAAACTAATAAAAATACGTACCTCAGTTATGTTCATTTGAGTATTCCATTCTTGCACAACCTTTGTCTTTGCAGGATCAATAGATATTCCTTCTTTAGAGACAATGCGGACTAGAAATGAAATAGATTGAAGCCAAAATTCACATATGCTGAACATCCCATTTAATTCATTTCTTCAATGAGTTTTCAGAATAGTGAGCAAGTTATTTTCATGATCTTCATATCGTTTAGAGTATACAATGATATCATCAATAAATAATACCAAAAAGTGATTAAGATATTCCTTGAAAACTCTATTAATTAGATCCATGAAAATAAATAGTGCATTAGTCAATCCATAAGGCATTACTGTAAACTCGCAATGCACATACCTTGTTTGAGATGTTGTGTTGGGAATGTCTTCCTTCCTCACAAGAAACTGATGATATCCCTACCGAAGGTCAATCTTCGAAAAATATTGGACTCCAAATAGCTGATCAAATAAATTATCAACGTGCGGTAGGGGATACATGTTCTTTATTGTTATAGCATTGATCAACCTTTAGTCAATGCACAACATCAATGATCTATCTTTCTTCTTAAAGAAAAGAAAGGGGGATCCCCATTGAGAAAAACTAGGGAGGATAAACCATTTATCACTCAATTCCTCTAGTTGTTTCTTTAGTTACACTAATTCCATAGTGTCCATTATATAAGGGGTATTTGATATGTGCATTGATCCAGGAATAAAGTCAATGGAAAACTCAATTTTATGCTCCAAAGGATGTCCAGGTAAATCCTCTGGAAATACGTCAAAAAATTCTTGCACAATAGGAACCGACTATATTTTAAAATTATTATCCTCACCCATTGTTTTTTAATTCCCCTCATCCCCAATAATTTAATTTAGTAGAGCTACTGAGGGTGGATCTTGATGAGAATCAGATGAGGATGTTTCTGCCCAAAAGATAAGGGATTCCACATCATTCTCAAAAATTGTAACCTCCTTCTTCTTACAATAAATTTTCACATCATGGTTAGAAATCCAATCCATAATAAGGATTATATCAAATTCAATCATGGTAATGTCAATAAAATTAGAAGATAAAGAACGTTTATATGCCATAATAGGGACTTCCTGACACAACTTTGTAGCAATGATATTTCCCTTAGGAGTTTTTACTGAAAACTCCCTTATAATATCAAATTGGAAATATCTTATTTTATTGGTAAACTAAGAAGATATGAAATAATGAAAAGATCCGGAGTCAAATAAACCATTGGATATGTATGATGAAATGATTAATGTACCTACCACCACTTCGTTAGGAACTTCCACATCTGTAGTTGCGACCGCATAAGCTTGGCCTTACTCCATTGGCCTTCTTTGGGGAACGTTTCCCTGACACATATTACATTGATATTCATAATTTCCCATATCACAAAATTTGTATCATTGATAATTGGTTGCTTCTTTCTTCCCCTTACAATGCCGATATAGATGGCCTTTTCTCTATACGTGTAGAAAACTCCCATTCCCTTCAAACAAGTTCTATGGTGTTTCATTCCCCAATTGTTGCAAGATTAATGTTCAATTATTCCTTTTTCCCATTTCCTTATTTCCTTTTCTAGTGTTTTTAGCAGCCCTCTTCTTCTGTTTTTTTCCTATAAAGTCATAAGACTTAAAAAATTTCTTTTATCTATTGATAGCACTTCAGTCTATATCTTCATATGATGAGAAACTTTGGGAGACTAGAACCCTTTAGAGTAATGGTTTTAAACCAACAATGAATTGACCAATTTTTCTCCTTTGATTACATATGTATTCCGCATAATGCCTTGGAAGCCTTATAAAGTTGGATTTGTACTGGGAAAAAATTTTATCCACCTTCTTCCCTAGATTCAATAATCACCTTTCCATATTTTCTCACTGTTCATGCGGAAAATATTTCACTAGGAAGATTTCGTTAATGTCCCTATATTATATATATTCAATCTCTTCCCCCCCTTTGTGTTTTGGTTTAAAAACCACCACTGATTTGCATCTCCTGATAGACGATAAACTGACATGATGAACTTCTGTCTTTCGTTACATTCCAATGTGATAAATATCTTTTCTAGGGAACTTATCCACTAATCAGCTACAAATGGGTTTGTAGTCGCATTGAATGATTGAGGATGTTGTCACATAATGTGATCTAACAAATCTTCACCACGTGGTTGATTCAGATGCTCCATATGGGTAATTCTATTTTTCATAACCTGAGTAAGTTGTCCTAGTATAGTTATTTGTTTCTCCATGCCAACTGTGTCTCCAAAGCTGACATCATTATCTTCTAACAGAGGTAAATCCTTACATAGGATATGTATGTTCATGTAATTTCTATTTCTTCCACTAGGCACCATTTCTAGATAATGGAATACACTAAAATAGGCTATGAATCATAATGTATAATCTTAATTGAAAAAAATACACAGCATAAATTGAAATCCTATGCATGCCTTACCCCATATCACAAAAATTGTTTCATCGAAGAAAAATTTTCATTTAGATCCTTCATAATGGATTGTAATCAAAATTTGAATTATCCTATGAATATCCCATAGGAGTGTCAAACCAGGTGCGTAGTAAGGCCCGTTGTAATGTACCTGGATACCCCAGGTCAAGCCTAAAACTCCTTATCAGATTTTTCACTTCTAAGTACCTCTGTGCTAGAACCACGACTACTTGTAGTATCCCAAGAAGGATTTATTTTCCAGAAATATTCACATTATATATTCCTTACCAAAATACTAGGATTTTATTATATGTTCATCCTAAAAGACTATCGTATAGATTTGTTCCCTGACCTATGTTTTTTAAATCTTGTTTCCATGTTTTCTAATAAACTTCCTTTGATACCAAATGTAAGGACCTAACCAAGTTTCCTAGAGAGGGTGTCTTATTTGATTAAATTGGAATATAAAGAAGAAATATGCATCCCGAAGGACGGATTAGTTTAGTATTATTGGAAACATGATATATACATAAGTTCATCATTACAACTTGAAACAAAAAACAAAATAGAAATTTCGTTGTCAACATCCATAAATCCTAGGTTATTTCATCATGTTATTCATAATAAATTTATTCATGTCATGATAAAATAACTCTATCATTCTATATAAGGACACTACCATGCCTTTTCATTGATGCATCACTAAAGATCACTAACCCATCGTTCCCCGATGATAGGGTTAGGATCAGAGAATCCACTAACCTCCTCTCCAATTATTTGAAATAGTCTTCACATTCTTTTTTCCATATGAACATAACCCCATTATATATAATCTTGTTCATTGGGTTGGATAAATGTGTGATTTTATGAACAAAAAACCTATAATAACCTACTAAACTAATAAAAATACGTACCTCAGTTATGTTCATTTGAGTATTCCATTCTTGCACAACCTTTGTCTTTGCAGGATCAATAGATATTCCTTCTTTAGAGACAATGGGGACTAGAAATGAAATAGATTGAAGCCAAAATTCACATATGCTGAACATCCCATTTAATTCATTTCTTCAATGAGTTTTCAGAATAGTGAGCAAGTTATTTTCATGATCTTCATATCGTTTAGAGTATACAATGATATCATCAATAAATAATACCAAAAAGTGATTAAGATATTCCTTGAAAACTCTATTAATTAGATCCATGAAAATAAAGGGTGCATTAGTCAATCCATAAGTCATTACTGTAAACTCGTAATGCACATACCTTGTTTGAGATGTTGTGTTGGGAATGTCTTCCTTCCTTACAAGAAACTGATGATATCCCTACTGAAGGTCAATCTTCGAAAAATATTGGACTCCAAGTAGCTGATCAAATAAATTATCAACGTGCGGTAGGGGATACATGTTCTTTATTGTTATAGAATTGATCAACCTTTAGTCAATGCACAACATCAATGATCTATCTTTCATCTTAACGAAAAGAAAGGGGGATCCCCATTGAGAAAAACTAGGGAGGATAAACCATTTATCACTCAATTCCTCTAGTTGTTTCTTTAGTTACACTAATTCCATAGTGTCCATTATATAAGGGGTATTTGATATGTGCATTGATCCAGGAATAAAGTCAATGGAAAACTCAATTTTATGCTCCAAAGGATGTCTAGGTAAATCCTCTGGAAATACGTCAAAAAATTATTGCACAATATGAACCTACTATATTTTAAAATTCTTATCCTCACCCATTGTTTTTTAATTCCCTTCATCCCCAATAATTTAATTTAGTAGAGCTACTGAGGGTGGATCTTGATGAGAATCAGATGAGGATGTTTCTGCCCAAAAGATAAGGGATTCCACATCATTCTCAAAAATTGTAACCTCCTTCTTCTTACAATAAATTTTCACATCATGGTTAGAAATCCAATCCATAATAAGGATTATATCAAATTCAATCATGGGAAGGACAATAAAATTAGAAGATAAAGAACGTTTATATGCCATAATAGGGACTTCCTGACACAACTTTGTAGCAATGATATTTCCCTTAGGTGTTTTGACTGAAAACTCCCTTATAATATCAAATTGGAAATATCTTATTTTATTGGTAAACTAAGAAGATATGAAATAATGAAAATATCCAGAGTCAAATAAACCATTGGATATGTATGATGAAATGATTAAAGTACCTACCACCACTTCGTTAGGAACTTCCATATCTGTAGTTGCGACAACATAAGCTTGGCCTTACTCCATTGGCCTTCTTTGGGGAACGTTTCCCTAACACATATTACATTGATATTCATAATTTCCCATATCACAAAATTTGTAACATCGATAATTGGTTGCTTATTTCTTCCCCTTACAATGCCGATATAGATGGCCTTTTCTCTATACGTGTAGCAAACTCCCATTCCCTTCAGACAAGTTCTATGGTGTTTCATTCCCCAATTGTTGCAAGATTAATGTTCAATTATTCCTTTTTCCCATTTCCTTATTTCCTTTTCTAGTGTTTTTAGCAGCCCTCTTCTTCTGTTTTTTTCCTATAAATTCATAAGACTTAAAAAATTTCTTTTATCTATTGATATCACTTCAGTCTATATCTTCATATGATGAGAAACTTTGGGAGACTAGAACCCTTTAGAGTAATGGTTTTAAACCAACAATGAATTGACCAATTTTTCTCCATTGATTACATATGTTGTCCGCAGCATGCCTTGGAAGTCTTATAAAGTTGGATTTGTACTGGGAAAAAATTCTATCCACCTTCTTCCCTAGAATCAATAATCACCATTCCATATTTTCTCACTGTTCATGTGGAAAATATTTCACTTGGAAGATTTCGTTAATGTCCCTCTATTATATATATTCAATCTCTTCCTCCACCTTTGTGTTTTGGTTTAAAAACCACCACTGATCTGCATCTCCTGATAGACGATAAACTGACATGATGAACTTCTGTCTTTTGTTACATCCCAATGTGATAAATATCTTTTCTAGGGAACTTATCCAATAATCAGCCACAAATGGGTTTGTAGTCGCATTGAATGATTGAGGATGTTGTCACATAAAGTGATCTAACAAATCTTCACCACGTGGTTGATTCAGATGATCCATATGGGTAATTCTATTTTTCATAACCTGAGTAAGTTGTCCTAGTATAGTTATTTGTTTCTCCTTGCCGGCTGTGTCTCCAAAGCTGACATCATTATCTTCTAACAGAGGGAAATCCTTACATAGGATATGTATGTTCATGTAATTTCTATTTCTTCCACTAGGCACCATTTCTAGATAATGTCATACACTAAATTAGGCTATGAATCATAATGTATAATCTTAATTGAAAAAAATACACAGAATAAATTGAAATCCTATGCATGCCTTACCCCATATTAGAAAAATTGTTTCATTGAAGAAAATTTTCATTTAGATCCTTCATAATGGATTGTAATCAAAATTTGAATTATCCTATGAATATACCCTAGGAGTGTCAAACCAGGTGCGTAGTAAGGCCCGTTGTAATGTACCTGGATACCCCAGGTCAAGCCTGAAACTCCTTATCAGATTTTTCACTTCTAAGTACCTCTGTGCTAGAACCACGACTACTTGTAGTATCCCAAGAATGATTTATTTTCCAGAAATATTCACATAATATATTCCTTACCAAAATACTAGGATTTTATTATATGTTCATCCTAATAGACTATCGTATAGATTTGTTCCCTGACCTATGTTTTTTAAATCTTGTTTCCATGTTTTCTAATAAACTTCCTCTGATACCAAATGTAAGGACCTAACCAAGTTACCTAGAGAGGGTGTCTTATTTGATTAAATTGGAATATAAAGAAGGAATATGCATCCCTAAGGATGGATTAGTTTAGTATTATTGGAAACATGATATATACATAAGTTCATCATTAAAACTTGAATCAAAAAACAAAATAGAAATTTCGTTGTCAACATCCATAAATCCTAGGTTATTTCATCATGTTATTCATAATAAATTTATTCATGTCATGATAAAATGAAACATAATAATGATTTGATCTCAAAAACTTAGTACATGTAAGAAATAAAGAAGAATATATCATAACATAAACATTAATCATGTATAATAGCATAAAAACATATGCCCTTAATAATAACTTGAACACATTATGGCAGAAATACGAGTTGAAAAAATGAAGCCATTATAAAACATAATCATGGGTATCAGACTAGAATAATAACCACATGAAACATTAATAATATTTTTAATAATGAGGGAATGCATAATGTGGGACATCATTACCACACCGTCAAGGCATCATGCCATGACCATAAATAATTATTTTTTATGGCCTTATGCCAAGATCATAGTTTGTCTCATGAGACATACTGATGCACCGAAGGATATAGAGAGCCTCACCATGAACCTAATATGTCCATTTAATTCCTCATATGAATGGGGATAAACATAAACGACATATACATTCATATTGAAAATAATATATAAAATGAAAATAATTTTCCCCGAACATTAAGCAAAACACTAACAATTCAGATTAAATTAGTGAATGGTTTTAATATAGCACATCCATAGTCAAAACATAGGGTATGATATTATAAAACATTAACACCATATAAAAATAATTCTCAACAAGAGTGTTTAACTGCGTGGAAATACTCTTTTAAAATCCTAGAAAAATTCTGGTTATAAAACCCCTTTTACTTGGAAAAGAATAGTTCTTTTGGAAAAGTATTTTTGTAAAAATAGAAGTTAAGTAAGATATTATTTTCATAATAAAATGAGTTATTTTATAATTATAATTGTTTCTAAAAATATATTATAGTGTTCCCCTAAATGTAGGTAATAATTTGAGAAATTCCATTGAATCAGGCTTGTATTTTGGAATGAATTGTGTACGTTACTTTTAAAATGTGTAACTCACAATAAAATAACGTAGGATTATAGATGGTAAAAATATATAGTGAACTCACATAGAATTTATAAGAATTAAAAAATAATAAATAAGAATTTCATTGAGGTAAGTAGGCAATAAACGTAACCCGAATGAAAATGGAGGTTTGGGTGGAAAACCCTTACCTTATGTCCAAACGTGTTCTGTTCTTGAAATTAAGGTACTAGAACATGAAATTAGACATATTAATAAATTTTTTAAGAATACATTTTACATTTATTTAGTTCAAAACAATTTTAGTTAGTTCATTTATGTCATTATATTGTATTCTCTCGTTCTGGAGTGTTTGTTTTCTTGATTTTCATAATCGGATCATGTGTTTTAATGTAATGGAGTTCATGTGGAATGGATGAAAATCTTCATAATTGAAATTAATTATTCTTTATTAACATAATGTAATGTTAATTCTCATTTATTTCTTTTTTACATTAAAATAGGATGAATCATTAGATGAAATATTAATGACATTCAAGTAGATTTTTTAGCGGTATTTTTATTATTAAGAACTAGTTTGGTCATATGATATAATAATATGTATGTATACTGGTTATTTAATATTTATCAGTTTATAATACATATATTATTGTATGGTAAAACCATAAAAATGGGTTCATTACAATTAATTAAGGAGAAATTTAAGAACAAACATCATCATCATGCATGAAAGTTGTAAATTGGAACCTCATGGATGTTGATTTCGTTTAGAAAATAAAAGTAAGAGAGTAAGAATATTGATGATGGTTCTTCCATTAACATGATATAATTACAGAATATAGATTATAATTGAGTTAACATGGTCATTTAGACATTGGGGGTGGGTAGAGGATAAAAAAAGAAAATAAATTGAAATGAAACTAAATGAAAAAGTTGGGTGCTTTACATCTTGAAATATCCTCATTGAGAACCTATTTATGGGAAAGTGTTTTTGTATTTTGTGAGGAGAAATAGCTTCTTGGAAATGTGGAGTGACTAGGTAAGGGTAATTGGGTAGATTTATGAGGATCATATAGCCTTAGAGGATTTAAGACAAGAGGGAGTGAGGGGGGTTTTTTAGTGGAGGAGAGGAGTATATTTGGAATATGTTATTCATTATTTTATTATTTTCGTCAAGAAAAAAAATAGTGTTGGTCCATGTGAACCATAATAGTAATCAGTGATTGTGAGTAAAAAATATGTGGCCTAACATCATTTATGATTTCATAAATAGTGTATTTAACCGATATTTTGTATATTCGGTATTTTACCGTATTTCACTATTCATAAAAAATTCATCAATTTCAGAAAAATACAAACAATTAAACCTAAAAATTTATTGATGTATAGAATAAAAAAATAAATTCAAATTTTCAAAATTAATTTTCAAAATATTATTAATTTTATTTTTAAATAAAATCATTGTTAATTTAAAAAATAACAATTTCAAATGTATAATCAGTTTTATATCACATTGATAAATTAACTAAGATTTATTTATCTTATTATCTTAAGAAAATAAAATAATATCATTATTTTCTATTCATAAGGGTTATATTACTATTCATATGGGTATGTGACTATTCAGAAAAAATCATGTTTGTTCTATCAAACTCTAAATGACTTACTGATCACAACTCAAGATGAAAGTTTTTTGAAATTTTAAACATTGAAGATGAGAAGTTATATTTAAGGGACATATTAAAAAATGTTTTGTTTTTTAGGGACTCAGTGTTTCTTGCATTAAATTTTTATTTTCAAAACCTTGGGGTATTATAGAAATTGCCTACGGGAGAAATTCAAGTTAGTAGGGATTACCACTCAGGAAATGTTATCCAAGCCACCCCAAAAATTTATCACCATTACACACATTAACCTTAGGACATATAAGGGTGTTGTGAGGTGTTATGTGTCAAGGACCAACATACTTAATATGCAATCCATTTGTTTTAATAAAATGGTAATTTCATCATTTCCGTTTTAAGAAGAGATTTTCTTAATAAAATATATTTTTATTGAGAGTAATTTGATAAATTTATGTTAGAAGTAAAAAATAATAATTTTTAGAGATTTATTATACATATAGAGTTATTATGGTAAAATAAACCTCATTTTTGAATTTGAAATGTCAAAATTAATTTATGATGAATTTTTAGAAGTTTTCTAAGAAGTTTTATTTGTTAGTATTTGATGAATAGTATGGAAGGAATAATTTTTTTGATGAATATTAATTTATGTTTAGTGTTTTTTTGGAATAGTAAAAAATTATTTTATAATTAAATAAGTTTTCTTGTGAAATGATTTTCAATAATTGGACAGTCATGGTAATAATCAGGGTGAAAAATTTAGTTCGATAGTATAAAAATATTTTTTTGTTGAATTGTAATTTTACCCTTTATAATAGTAATTTCTCCCTCATGAATGGTAATTTTACAATTGGAATAGTAACCTCAACTAAGGAAGTATGAATATATTTTAGTCTACTTAAATGATAATGTTGTATAATTATATCACAGTATATGTAAATAAAATTTTTAAAAATTATTTATTAAGTATCAATATTTTTTTATTTAATATAATTTAAAATGAAATTCATTTTAATAAAATGGATCTCACTTTTGAATTCTACAAATAGAAATGTGGTTAGAGTGAATTTTTGGGATTTTTATGAAATAGTTGAATTTTAGATGAATAGTAAAAATACAGTTTTAAGATTTCGGTATGATTAATGGCATCATAACTTTGTCATAATAAAGTAATGAGTAAGATAAGATTCTGGTAGATTATTATAGATTAATATATTACATGAGGTGTCCCATGTGGTAAATACCATGGGCAAATACAATGGGTAAGCCCATAGTTTTTCTCATACCTCTAATGAGGTGTTCTTTGAAAGTAATAAAATATTACCTCTCTTTTGCTATAAATACTCACCAATTACATCATTTACAGTCTTTCCAAAACCATTCTTCACTATGTTATAGTTTTATTACTTCCCATGCAGACCTCCCAATGTGACCTCAAGACCCCAAGGTCCGAATCATAGTGTTTTTGAAGTTACTTAACAAGGTAAGGGAGCATTTCAACCTCCTCTTTTTGTCAAAGGATTCTTTTATGTTTTGTTTTTTAATTTCCATTTTATTATGCAGGGGTATGTTATTATATATCCTTATTTATGTACATTTTATTTCCAAAATATTATAGACCTTTTCTCCCTCAAAATCTCATTTTATGAGTTTTTAAGTTATGTCATTAGGCTGCCGAATTTTCACAAGGGAATTTGCAACATTTATTTTTCATTAAAGTTCTATTTTATGTGATATGATTTTAAAATTTCATTACCTTGTTATTATTTCAATTTTGTTCTATCCCTATACCTTATTATAATTCTTTTATTAATTAGTGACCTATTTCTCCTCTCTTATTGCTGTTTTCTAAAACCATGTTTCATTGCCGTTATACTGTAGAATTTTGACCTCACATTCTCTATCTTTTTCATAGGAGATTCTTTTATTTTATTTATATGAATAACAAATACTTTTTCATTTATTGGGAGAATTTATCAATAAATAAAATTTATTTATTTGATTCATGAATTTATATACATAAAATGCACATTCCTTTTTTGTGGGTTATAAATGACCTAATGACCATGTTTATAAGCACTTTTTAAAACACAATTATTTTTTTATGAAACCCATTTTTATTAAGATCTTGGGGTTATTTTAGAGATATTTCATTGTTATATACATGGATCACCTGAAAATAAAGACATATTAATGGTGTGCCCTGATATTTATCTAATGCATTGGGTAAAGAAATTAATCTCTAGAGATGACATGTTTTATGATACCATGGTGAATAACCATGGAAATTTTAATGACACCATGGGGATGGACCTTTGGGATAATCTTATGAAAGTATAAATTAAAAATTTTAGCCACATTTTCGAGTTATGATTCATGTTCATATTATTATTATATGCCTCTTTATCATTCCTTTATGATATTCCTCATGTTATTATAGATATTTCTCAAGTTCACATGTAAACAGATTCATTGGTTTCCCTTACTGGGATTTCTACTCACCCTTTCCTTCGATGTATATCCCCATTTTATGAGATTTTGTAATTTTACTTAGGATGAACATATGATGAATCCTTAAAAGTGGTTTAGAAGAACATATTATGATTTCATATATTATGTACCTTATTTCCAAGACACTAAACTTTAATGATCATCTGTTTGTAAAATGTAATGAAATATTATGTAATAAAAAGGAAGGTTATCATAATCTTTGGCTATCGGTCTAGGGTGAAATAATGCCTTCCTCCATTTTTAAGTGAATGTGAAAATGTTGGGGGTCCATGATCCCAAAAACAAAAAGGTAAATCAAATCCCACAAATCTATAATGAATTGGTCAATGATGTCAAAAAATGGCCGATTCTGACTAAGGGGAGACACTAAAGAGAGAATATGATGGTTCGATTCCTCTGTGAATTCCCTTCCAGAAATCGAAGGCTTGGGAAAACCTTGATGGAAATATGGAGTCGTGGGGCTAAGCATGATATAATGAAAGGTGGGGAGATCAGACGAGACTTTAAGGGGTAAAATTGGAGGATGTAAATCTGAGACAATACATCCCCTCCCCCTCGAGGTAGGGGAGGGGCGAAACTAGCGACCATGGCTGTCAGGCCAAAGAAGACTTAAGTGGGAGTCGTATGTGCACCATTAAGGGTTTTGATTATGAGAAATCATTTATTTGATTGTGTGACTCCAAATGATTGGGAGGACCATCTTTATTTCTTGGGGTGCCTTGGTTGGACTCTATAGAGGGGATGTCATAGTATGGATGTGATCTAAGGATTTTCAATGAATATAAATGGGAGCTTCAGTGGGTATATTTATGAAATGAGTAATGATTTATTTAATAATTCATAAACATAGGTTTGGGGATCTATATAATAAAACAACCAAAAATAATAACCCTACAATAGTTTTTTTTCTCATGGTTTATACCAATTGATAGTGTTTTTAATTATTTCATATGGCCAATGTCCAAACAGAATAAATTATTTCTCTTACTTTTGTGAAGGTGAGTCATATTCTTAAATAAATGATTTTAAAGACATAAAATATATTTATGGTTTTGGAGGATTCATGAAGGGCATATAAATTTAATCAAACAAACATAAAATAAAATTGTTTAAAGGTAGAACATATATATTTTTTAGATGACCATTATAGTATTTAAAACACCCCCTTTTGGGTCATTATGATATCATAATTCCAACGGTATATTTATATGGTATTTAATTTTTACGCGAAAATTCTTCTATCTTAGAAAATTATGAATAATTAATTGTTCAATAATTTCAATGTTATGAATCCCAAAATAATTTTAATTTTATCAAAATAATTTTATAAATAATTGTATATTCACTTTTAAAATAATAACAAGTATTTATTAAAAAATACTCGGTTTTTTGACAATAAGTGTTTTCAAACACTTATAAAAATTATATTTGGGTCAATAATATTATAGGATAATTTATATATAATAAAATTCTTTAATAGTAATATTTTTTTGAAAAACTTCTAATTTCAAAATTCCATTAATTCCTCAAAATAAATTCCTAATTTTAAATTGATCATTATAGAAAAATTAAATTTGTGTGTTTTTATAATAAAATAAAATCATTTATAATGTAACAATGATATTATGGAAATATATTCATTATTATATAAAGAATAATTTACGTACTCATATTTCTAGGATCATGATACATATCACTTTAATACACCATCCAATACACTGAGATTAAGGTTCACGACGATGAGATTTTCATTGGGTTGTTCGATGAACATGGTTTGTGACATGATCTCGATGAGAATGAACTTCTAACATAAAAGGTTTATTTCTTGCTTAAGTTGATTCATCTTATCATGGGATTAGCCAACGGAAAATCTACGTGATTATATATCCATCCGATGATTTTATAAATGGTCTTCACATGGTACAATCGTACTGGTTGATGCCATCACCAACTTTTCCTGTGTCAATTGGATTTTTTAAAACACTATATTTATACTAATATTGTGATAACTATTCAAAGGATATATTATCATCGGTAATGATTCATAAAAATTCTTTTATATATGATAGGATACAATTAAATCAATGAAGTTCATGTGTTTTCTATAACCAAATTACATAATAATAGATTTAATTAAATCATAAGGGGAATTTTACTTATAAAAGATTGGGTCATTACAATAATCTCCCCTTTATAATTTTCCACTTAAAATTTTTCATTTCCCACACTAAAATAGATGAGGGTAACTCTATTTTATCTCCTCTTATAATTCCCATATCACTTATTTAAAATCCGTGTTTCTCTATAACAATTTGACCTTGTGCATTGTCTTATTTCATAGAACATTATCTCTATGATATAAGATCTTCATCGATTTATCCCAATAGTAATGGTCCATCTAAAATCACACTAAATCTATATTGAGTACATGTGAGTGGTTTAATATTTACTTCCTCAAGAGGGATACGTGGAATACATCATCTACTTGAGACAAGTTAGGTGGGAGTGCCATTTGATAGGCCACCACTCCGATGTGATCAAGGATCTGGAAGGGGCCAATGTATAATTACAATATTATTTCCATTTTTGAAATATATCATCACATTATTCCATGGATATATGGAGAGTAATAATGTGTCTCCAACATCAAACTGTAGCCCTCATTTATGATTGTAAGAATAACCCATTTGTCGATTCTGAGAAGTCTTGATGTACTGTTGAATGGTATTGAAATTTTCCACTATTTCCTAGACCATTTCAGGACCTAGATGTTTTTATTCCACACCTTCATCCCAACATGTATTTGTTTTATGCCTCTTCCCATAAAGGTCTTTATATGGATCCATTTGGATGATTGAGTGTAAATTGTTTTTTGTAAGAGAACTCGATCAAAGTAATATGTTGGTCAAATCCTCCATTGAAGACATTTGGGAATTCTCTCAACATGCCCTCATGTTTCTTGATAGTTTACTCTTATTGGTCATTATTTTTAGGGTGATGATATATGTTAATGTTCAACTCAGTATTCATATCATTTTATAAAATATTCCAAATCCAGTAGGTAAATAATATATCTCAACTAGATACAATTTATAGTGGTACTCAATACAACCTTACAACTTCTCTGATGTATATCTGCACAAGTTGATCTAGTGAAAAGTCCTCTTAAATTGAGGTAAAGTGAGATGTATTTGTAATATTTTCCACAACAAACCACATATCATGGTTTCCTCTTGATGTCTTTGGAAGACTAGGGACAAAGTCCAGGGTGATGTTTTCCAATTTCCATGTAGGTACGGTTAATTGCTGCATCAACCTCTTGTATTTTTTCCTTTCTACCTTCACTTGATTAAATACAAGACATCTCAATGCATACACCATGATTTGTTTCATCACATTATCCAACCAATAGTTCCCTCTGAGATCTCAATACATCTTTGTGCTTCCTAGATGGATGGATAAATTCGAACTATGTGCATAATCCCATAACTCTTTATTTGTCTCATGGTTTTATGGTACACATTGTTGTGAACCAAATATTACAACTCTTTCTTTGTTAACATTGAATCTGAGGATTTACCATTTCATATTATTTACACTTTCTTCTGAATTCCCATATTATCTCTTTGAGAATATTTTATATTCTCTATAAGGGATAGTTTAGAAACCATTTGTAAAAGTATTGATGGTAGTTCATCCTGTATTATTTCCATGTACATAATTTCTAAATATAAGAAGACCAAATCCCTCTCAAATCTAATTAATGATACAATTGTTGGATAAATTCTACTTATAGAGTCTCCTACTATATTCACTTTCCTAGGATGATATTGAATTAAGAATTCATATTCCTTGATCTCCACTAACCATATTCGTTGGCACATATTCAAATATTTCATTGTGAATATATACTTGAGGCTTTTGTTATCCATATATATTTCACACTTCTCACCAAATAGAAAATTATACTATATTTGAAACACAAATATCACTAAAAATAACTCCATATCATGCATTGGGATGTTCTGTTCATGAATTTTCAACAGCCTTGAAGAATGGTCTACGACTTTGTCATTAAACATTAATACACAACCCAATCATTTATTTGAAGCATCACTCAATAACATTAAAAGTTCACCACTTATAGGTAGTATGAGAACATGGATAGTGATAGGCCTCCTTTTCATCTCCATAAATCTATTCTCACATTCATATTTTTATGAAAACTTGAATCCCTTTTTTGTTGTCATGGTTAGGTGGATGTACAATCTTGAGAAATCTCTCACAAATCAGTGGTTGTACCTAGTTAATCGATGGAAACTACAGATATCTACCAATTCTATTTGCCTCATACATCATCTAATTGATTATATCCTTTAAGGGTCCTATGATATCCCATTTCATAAAATGACAAGCACTAATAAAGTGACTTCCTTATACTAAAACACACATTTTATGTTCATGGAATAATGCTTTTCCTTTTTCATGGTCTTTATAACATTACTCAGATTCCCCTCGTGATCCTCCTTGGGTTTGTAGAATATTAAAATATCTTCTATAACATATACAACAAATTTGTTGAGGTAATCCCTAAATACACTTTTCATCATGTCCATGATGTTTTCTAGAGCATTAGTGAGTCCGAATGGAATTACTATGAACTCATAGTATAAATACATTATATAAAAATCAATATTGGGGATATCCTTATTATTCACTCTTACTTGATAATATCTTAACCACAGATCCTCCATGATGAAGTATTATGCTCAATATATCTAATAAAACAAGACATAAATCAATATAAAGGGATTATTTTTCTTTATCATGATATTTTTGAGAACCTGATAATCAATTATATGTCACATTGACCCATCGTTCTTCTTAAGGAAGAAGACAGGTGTACCCCATGGTGAATCACTTGGGCATATCAACCCTTTATCCAAAATCTCTTGTAGTTGTTTCTTGAACACCTCACGTTCCACAAAAACCATTATATGTGGATTCTTGGATAATGGAAATTCACTTGGTATAAGCTTTATTGAAAATTAAAACACTCAACATAGAGGAAGACTAAAAAATTCCTTAGAAAACACATTAGTGTATTCTCTAATAATGGGCATGTCTTCATGAATGATATTTTTCTTGGATGTAATCATTTGAGATAGATAATCTTTATCATAGTGAAATAATATCCATGCTTGAAATTATGGGGATAAATAATATTCATCCTCCTCCTTTTAGTCTTACGTATTTAGAGGATGATTCATGATACAGAGAGTTATTTCCATTTCGTGGAAATTTAAGTTGGATCTATATAGGGGAATCTAATGCATACCTTGAATTACAACAAATTTAGACCAATGGGGTATAACAAGGTTCTCTAATATGTTTAGCCCAAAACGTTTTATAGGAAATGAGTTAAATACTAATGGTGAAATAATTTTTCCATTTTCTATTTTTAATCATAGATTTACTTCCATGCCTTGTGGTGGTGTTTGAATAGCTCTACTAAAATTTCACAATATGAAGGAATGCGCAGAAATATAGATGAGAAACCAACCTTTAACTTTTTTGTTCAGGTTAGAACCATTTAATTCATCAAGAAATACATAGGGATGATATTTTCAAACTATTATATTAATAAATCAAAAACCAATGATATTAAAGAGATAACAAATAAATTACATATATTTCCTCAAATAATGAATTTTTAGGATTCAATATATTTTATCCACGATCTATTTACTAAGATTTAATTTTATGGTAATTTTTACTTAATAATGTTTTATAATGAGATTATGATTTATGAAATCATATCCCTAAGGACTGTCAAACCAAATGGGCAGTAAGGCCCATTTTTAGGCACTTGTTCCTGGTTAGTCCAGACCAATGTGGTGTTTTCAGGTTTTACCACTATTTACATATCTGATAGATCCACAACAACTTATAGTATCTAGATGGGGATTTATTTACTTGAAAAAGAACTTACATTATAATCAAAAAAATTAGCGATGTTGTCTTATACATAATCTTATCCCTACGGCTTTTGCTAGAGTTTTCTAATCCTAATCCCAAAAAATAACTACACTTTTTCTTTGATACCAAATATGACAACCATTATCAGTATTACACATTAATTATTTGTTTATTAAACAAAATTACACTAAATACAACCTATAAGATCGATATATATAGTGTATTTTTGATTAGTTACATTAGATAACAACTTAAAACAAGGAAATACATAGTATTTATTAAAAACATCCTTAATGTTCTCATAATTAAAAATGTATGGGATAACCTGGGGAAATATTTAAGAAAGTGGTGAGATATAAATCCTAGTATGAGAATAAAAATGACACTACATGAAAATAATTATACATTTTTTTCAATAAGAATATCAATGGGGCATAAAAAGAGTATGAATCACAAATATGAACAATGAGACAAGAAATTACATGATAATTATAATGGAAACATGGGAAATGTTACATAAACATAAAACACTGCATCATAAACATAGGTCAAGGATAACTTCCAAGACATAATGATGGAAAAATTAACATAATGAAATCATGATTTATACCTTTCAAAATATGAGATATCATGGGAATAAACATTACCCAATGCATTGGAGTGATATCTAATTTCTGGAGCACTCGTCACATTCATTTTATTCTAATACTTAAGTGATGCACATAGATCATAAAATATGGAATCATTTATCATCGAATTTTATTGCATGATCATAGATTATGAAATATATAAATAAAAGTCCCCAACAAATAAATATAATTTCAGAAAGGTGAACACACTTGATTGGAAATTGGTATGGGTATTCACTACACAATTGTTTGGCATGGAAAATCATAGTGGAATTTTGGCATCATAATGAAGTCACTTAAAAATTCCTAAAATGGGTTGATGAGAGTGAAAGTTGTATCTCATAATTTGGGAAAAATGGATAGTAACATGAACTAGTAAAAACACATTTCAATAATAGTAGTTGGAAATCAAACGCTTAAGATATCCAAGAAACCTGAATAATGAAGAGATTGAAAATAACCATTACTAAATTTTGGCACGGTAACAGATATACATATAGGTTAATTGGAGGGATTACTGAGAGTAAAATAGGTATTTAATAATTTATACATCGAATTTATAGTAATTGGGATATGGAAGAATATATCCCATAACGAAAAATGGAAATTAAGAGGCGTAACTTAAAATAGGTGCTTGAATGGAAATGATAAGAGAGAAATACCTAACTTGAGTATGTGACTCTAAATGATTTAGAGGAGATTCGTAAGATCTAGGGGGTGCCTGACGAGGACTCTAGAGTGGGGATTGCAGAGTAAGGACACGATTAAAGGATTTTTAGTGATGATAAATGAGATCATAGGTGGGTTTAAATAGAAAATGATTGGTGATTTATTTAATATTTCTCAAACATAGGTATTATAATATATATTAAAAAATAACCAAAACAAAAAAGATTCATGTAGTTTTTGACCATGGTTTATACTAACTGAAAGTGGTGTTTATTATTTAATAAGTCCAAGAACAAAATATTATAAGTAATTCCCTTTCATTTTTGGAGGTGAGTCATACTTTTAAAGAAATGATTTTGAAACCTCAATATATAATAATGGTTTTGGAGGATTCATGAAGGCCTTATAAAATTAATAAAATAACAATAAAATTAATTTATTTTAAAGGTAAAAAATTTATTTTTTATTGGATACCATTTATATTTTTTATTAAATCACGTTTGGGTCATTTTGATGTCATAATACAGATCATTTATTTATACGGTATTTAATTTTTACCGAAAAATTTGACTATCTTTAAAGATAATGAAAAATGCACCACTTTATAATTTTTACATTATTTTTCCAAAAATAATATTCATTTTAGGAAAAAAAATTTCCAAATAGTTTTATTTCCACATTTTAAATAAAAACTGGCATTTATTGGGAAATGTTGTCTTTTTCGACAATAATATCTTTTGAAAACCTATACAAATTATATTTGGATTCATAAAAATTATATGATTATTTGAATTTTATTAAAATTATTAAATAATTATATTTTATTATAATATTATTTATTTTAAAAATCCATTAACTCACCAAAATAAATTTTGTAATTGAATTTTATCATTACACAAAAATAAAATTTGTGTTCCATTTCATTAAAATAAAAATTATTTTTGAAGTAACAATAATTGGATGAAGATAAATTCATGATTCTATAAAAAATTTACATACTCATATTTATAGGTCATGATATATATCACATTCCTATTGGGTAAATCCCTCACTTCCTTTTTTAACGTCAATTGTATTTTTTAAAACCCTATTTTTATACTAATCTTGTGATCATTGTTCAATGACTATATTATCAATGTTAATTATTATTAATAGTCTTTTAAATTTTATATGATATAAAAAAACCATTGATTTTCAAGTGTTTTCTATAAATATTTTACTTAATAATACATTTAATTAAATCATAAGGGGCCTTTTATTTATAAATGTTCAGGATGTTATAGTTTCGGGATCCTACAGGTTTTTTCAGAGGTTGGGTTCTGGTGTTAAATTTGTCCCCTATTTTTTTTGAAAAATTCATTAAATTATAGGGGAGTCCCCCTCTTTGATGGATGCAACATACAAATTTGGAAAAACATTATGAGATATCTTCTATGATCTCTTGAAATGGATGTTCTTTTTTGCATATCACATGGGATTTAGGTAACTGATGAAACAAGTCTTTCTATGACTAAAAATATAAGAAAATGTTTTATTTGGATGAAGAAGAATAGAATTCACTTACTATAGCCCAATATGACTAAATATATCTAATGTTGAGGAGTTTCACTTCATCTAATTCTATGTGAGAAAAACTATAAAATATATATAAAGGTGACCACAAATTGAATGATGTGAAACTCCAAGTTCATAATAATAGGTTTTATTATATGAATATTCATAGTGATGAAAATATAGATATCTATTTTTACATTACTGATTTTTTAATAAGAAGAATTTTTGAAGAAATAAAAGATATCGACATTGTGAACAAATATGGATAAGACTTCCACCTCTCGACCATCCAAAAGTGTCATCAATTGGGGAAGTGGATCTATCTAAAATTTAAATCGATAATTTTCAAAGTAGACTAGTATCATATGAATTGAGAGTCAAAGTAGAAGATGCAGGAAGACATGTTAGAAATAAAAATTCATTTAATTCCTGGGAGAAATCTGTGATTTATAGTGATAGTTTTGATGAATCTAATGAGGAAGATGAACGTATTATTATTTTTTCTATGAAATTAAAGAGAGGAAAAGGGATATTTGATGGAATGATTCTTATGGATTTTTTTGATGTGGTCGAGTTGGGAACATTTCCTCTTTGTGCTCAATGATGTTGGATGATGAAGAAAGTGAAGCTAGAAACATGCATAAGCCTCAAAAAAGGTTAACCCAAAAGGGGGAATTCACACCTGGAAAGAAATTACAGAGAAAAAGTTTCATCTATAAAAAATTAAAAAATATAATGAATTTTTTGAGGATGAAGAATCAGAGTTTAAATTAGTAACCCAGGCATCCATGATGGCAACAGATGAAATGTAAGAACGTTCAAAAAATAAATATAAAGATAATAAGTTTTTTGGTGTTGTTCATCCCAAGTTGGAACATGAGGATGCTCATAATAAGGGTTACAATAAAATAAATAAAAACATAAACATGAGAGCCATTGTGGAAGAGTCATTAGAGAATATTGGTTATCTTGAAGCAGAAATTGATTGAATGGAAGAAAGAGAAAAATAAAAATAAAAAATTCTCGAAATCTTGGAAGATATAGTGGAATTTAAGCTCGAGATTAAAGAGAAGAAAGATATCATAAAAACATACATAAAGACTGTAGGAGAAAGCTGAGATAGTTGAGGGGCTTGAAGAAGAAGTTATTACTCTATAGAGTAAATTAGAAACAAAATCAAATTGATTGGATATAATTACCAAAAATACACTTTAGAATATTCTCATATGCATAGCTCATAGAGAGATAGATAGGTGTGGTTATAAAAGTGTAAGTAAATCCATGATTTATAAAAGATACATATGAATAGGAAAAAGTGAAATTTTTTGTGATTCTGAAACATCAATGGCTTGAAAAATATGAGCCAAAATAAAGGGAAGAAGAAAGTTGGACATATCACAATGGAACCTGATGTCCTATAAGAGAAAGATTCAAATTAAATAGAAAATAGATCTGAAACATATCCATGAGTATTCCGAGATAATTTATATTCAAATAAATTTTCAAATTAAGGGGACAAGAGGAGGAATGAATGCGAGAAGAAAAATAAATAAACACCTATTAAGCTCATCCATACAAATGTATGTGGTCCAATAAATATGGTCGTCACATATAAGGAGAGGTACATAATTATTTTATAGATGATTATAGTAGAATATATTGTGTAATGATTATACATAGGAAAGTAAAAGTTCTTGTTTTCCTGAAAATTTAGCATCAAATAGGTGAGAATGATATTGGCCACAAAATCAAAGTTTTACGATCTGACAAAATATGGGAATACACATCCATTGAAATAGAAAATTACCTAAAACAACCTGGAATAAGTCATGGGGTGGATGTAGCGATAACACAAAAAATTGAGTTTTTTAATGCATAAATTGGCTGGTGAACAATATGGACAAAACTATAATGATTGAGAGTCCAATCTCTCGTTATTACTAAAAAGAGGCTATTCAAGTAGAAATGTACATTGAAAATCGAACAATGATTTATATGGTAGAATCCAAGACAAAATATTAATTTTGGATTGGAATGAATCCATATTTGAAGTATTTTCATGGTTTTAGAAGTAAATGTTTCATAAAAAACAAATAATGAAATCGAGGAATGTATGGTGATTCTATATATGAGGGAATATTCCTTGGATATTCAATGAATGGTAATGCCTAAAAATTATTCAATAATCATCGTGAAAAAATTGTGGAAATTAGTGATGTCAAGATCATTGAAAATAAAACCACATATTCCACTAAGATTTCATTTAATGATATGATAGAAGATGAAGAAGAAATTAGACATGAATCATATTCAAATACATAAGTAGAGGAAGGTGTGAAAAATATTTAGGGGTCACAAAATGATGATGATTCAGAAGAAGAATTAGGAGAGGAAACCATGGATAATGAAAACTTCATATAAAACATCCAATGATAAATAGAAGAGGAGAAATTGGCCAATCCAACATCATTGGGGATTAGACCGTACCCATACAAACAAGGAAAATAAGGAATGATGCATATTACGCCTTCCTATCAATTGTGAAACCAACCCCATTTGAATAAGAAACACATGATGAAACTTGGGTTAAGCCATGAATGAAGAACTAGATTGAATTGAAAAGAAATGGATATTATTACGAGAACTAAAAATCAAAATGTGATTTTAACAAGTAGGATCATTAAAAAAAATTTGATGAGCATGAAAATGTGATCAGAAATAAAGAACACTTATTATGTAATGGCTATTCTCTGATTGAAGTAATTAATGTTGAAGAAGTGTTTACTCTATTAGTGAGGTTGAAGTTGATCATTATTTTCAATGTTATGGATATTAAAGTATGATACAAAATTTATCAAATGGATGTCAAAAAACATTCTAAAACAGAGTTATTAAATAATAATCATACATTGTACAAAAAGATGGATTTGTGATTAGAAAGGATGAAGAAAAGGTTTTTAGATTAAATAAGTCCCTATAAGGTCTAATGTATGAACCATGTGTATGGTATTCTTGATTGGATTCGTATCTGAAGAATTTTCAATTAAATATAGGAGGCGTTGATCATAATCTATATGCGAATAATTCAATGGAATTTAAATATATGGTTCTTGTGTATGTTGAAGATATTATAATTGTTGGAAGAAGGTAGGGATAAGTGGAAGAATTTTCTAATCACACGAAATCAGAATTTAAAATGTATATGATTGGTGAAATAAAATAATTCATTGGGATGAAAGTGATTTTAAATAGGGATTACACATTCATTTGTAAGGAAAAATATGTATGATATCCGCTGAATAAATTCAATATTCAAAACTTCAAACCAATTTCAACTTCGATAGCGGGTGGGGAAGGACATGGAAAGCATGAGGTTGAGACTTATATGGATCCCACCATATATAATAGAATCATTGGAAACTTATTATACTTGACTGCAACATGGAAAGATATCAACTTTGAAGCATTCTTAGTAGACCACTTTCAAATTAATCCAAATGAAGAGAATTTTTCAGTTGCTAAAATAATGAGGATAAAAGTTAAAGTCCTCAATTTTGTATTATACTTTGTTGCATGAATAGAAAATGAATTAAAAAAATTATTAGATGATGATTGAGATGGAGATGTGGTGGATTGAATTTCCATAAGTGGTGGAGCATTATTCATTGAAAATTAATGTGTGGATTAGTTGAGAAAGAAACAATATATATCATCATCTAGTACAGGTGAATAAAATTATATCTCCATTACAAAAGATTACAATCAACTATTGTGGATGAAGAAAAAAATCACTAATATTGGTGTTGAGGGGAAGCAACCAATGGATATTCAATATGAAAACAAGAGTGAGATTGATCTTATGAATAATATGATATATCATTCTTCTACAAAACCTATTGTGATTAGGAATGACTTCATCATGGAAACAGTTGAATTGAACGTGATTAGAATAGAGCATGTTGGAACTAATGACCATGTGGCTAAAATTTTGAGTAAACCATTGGAAACACTTATGTTCAAAAAACATTAGTTGAACCTTGGTGTTCAACCACCTCCCAGTGCATGAGGAGGTTACAGTTGTTCCGCTTTCCCTATTCTATTAACTGTTTTAATCTATTTATGTAATTGATGTAGGTTTATAGTGGAGATATGATCTATAAGGAGTCTATTTCAATCTCTACAAGTACAAATATAGGTTCTTTGTTATTTTTTCAAAATGGGAAATTGGATAAATAAAACATTTATTATATGGTTAGATAGATTCAATTTTTTTATAAAAATATGAAATTATTTCATGACATGATGATAATTATGTTTTATGAGGAAACAATTATTTTTCTCAAATATTATATTTGATATATTTAAGAATTAAAAAATCTATGAGCCCAATTTATGCATCCCCTCTTGTTTTCCACACTGAGAATTACACATGTATTCTTAGATTGTTTCATAACTTCTCTCTCATGTTTTGTGTCTTAATAATGGATGATTCGTTTTTGAATTTATCAATAGATTTTTAACAAACCCAAAGGTGGATATAGTTCGAACCAAGGATTTCCCTTGTTGGAAGCAGATTCTTGTTTGTGTTTTTTGTGAATCCATACATAGTTGATCAAGAAGTTTGCAAGGAAAGTGATCTTATATTAAAAACTGAGTATAGTATTGAAGGAGGCAATATTAGTGTTTTCTATATTTTTGGGTCCAAAATTTGGATAATGGAGAAAGGTGTTTTTAGTAAAATGATGTTGTGCACATGTTTGACATTAAATATGAATGATTTGTGCAATAAAAGTTTTAGGATCATCTCATCAAATTACGAAAAAGTTTATAATCACACAATAGATTTGATTTGCGTGAGAAAGAAGGATTGTGAGACTAGAATTTTTTCACACAAAGTAAAAGGTACAGAAGAATCTTACCCACGAAATACGACATCATGTTTGAGTTATGATCAAGTGGAGTTTCATGATATTCATAGAGAAATATGGCTAGGGAATGAGATGCACTCAAAATATCAAATTTCATGAAAGGATCTTATATACCAAATACAACATCAAATTTAGGCTTATGCATATTGGGGTTGGTGTGCAAGAAAATATCATATACATATGAAAATTTTTATATATAATTGGATTCCCCATGAAATACTTAGACCTTTTTCAATGATGATATTCTGTCTCTACTATGAAAAATAGTTGCATGAAGGTGACTTACACTTAGTAAATCTTACACATAGAATGTTTCTTTCATCTATGAAGACCATATGAAAATTAAGGTGTGGTTGTGGAAAATATAAGTGTTGTGTGAAATACATCTCACATGATAATCCAAAAAAAGAGTGCAAGAACAAGTGTTGTACGCAAGTGCTTTAGTTGATATCTTAGTAGGTTTTGAATATTCGGTTGGTTTGATTAGTGTTTACAAGTGTATCAATTCAAGACATCAATTCAAGAAGAATGTAGTTCTATATAGGGTCAAAGACTTAAATTCTAATATGTTGAATAGTCCTTAAAGTCATTAAATTGACCCAGACATCACCCAAAGAAACGAGCAAGGGGGAGTCGATAAAAGTGTTTTGAGGGAGGTAGTTTTTTGTCCCAAAAATTATGTATATTAAGTGTTCCTAGAATAGAGTGAATATATTTTAACTTTTTTATTCCACAAATATTGATGATTATTGAATTTAGGTATGACATAAACACTATTGACATATGCTCCTTCGACTATCCCTTAGTGGTGAACCATGTAAATTTTTTGTTTCATCTCTTTGAATGAGAATTTTTTTATTACTAATTGATTCCAAAATAAACCTTTAACATGTTCCTACCCTCATTGGAATAATATCCATCATGTTAAAAGAAAACGTTTACGCCCTTATTCACCCCTCCACTCTCAGGCTATTCCAGTGTCATGAGTAGTTGTTCTATAAATAATAACATCTACAAACACACTAGAGTGAATATAAAATGGGTGAGTAATCATACATAATAGTACTTCCCCATGATACTTCCCAACTCACTCCAGTAGGAAATGAATATGTTAGTACACAACTCAAAATAAAATTTATAAAAAAGTAAAGAACACAAAAAATAACTTACCATTATAAAAATGTAAAAATTAAAGAAGAAAAATTTATCTATTAATGACACATGAAATAACCACAACATCCATTCATGTTATTACATTCGAATGACAAGTGACAGTTCCATACTGAGGATTTGTTATTCATTGATCCACCAATTCATCAATAGGTAACCATTCTCCCAGCACCTCTTGTCTAGAACCACTCCCGTTAATTGTGGTCAAATCCAATGCAATTGTACATATTCCAACCATGAATGCCCAATTATCATATAAATTCCTTTCAAATAATATATTTATTCCCATTAAAACATTTCATCAAATATATTTCTTGCATATTAGACTAAAACTATAAATTTAAATCTATAATTTCGAATTATAACTCAAGGAGTTTGTCAAAACCCATTCAAATTACCATGTTAGAAAATAAATAAGAAAATGGGTTTTATGTAAGAAATAATTCCACATTTCCTTTTAAAATCAAATAAAAACATTCAAATATAACTAATAATTAATGTTCTATAATAATTGGAGAAGAGAGAGAAGCCACCTACCTCACAATTGATGACGGAAACGATGAATGACACAATAAAACCCATTGATATAGGATCAAAACTCATTACCATCCATATATCCAACTAAGATCTCATCAAAACACATCATCAATGATATATCTATCCATAATGAATTAGATCTAACATTCCACATGAGAGGTGATGAGAAGATCTAAAGAGAAAGTGACAAATAAGATGCATATTGTTAATTCTAGAGATCTAATGCACTTAGATCCACCTAAAATAGACTACAAATCAAAAGGTACTACCAAGAACACTAAATAGAGGAGAGTTGTTTGTGATTATATGAGTAAGGGTGATAAATGAGGGTTTTATGAGTTAATACTAGAGTTAAACAATAATTTTAACATCATTAAATACACATCACATTGTTAGGTTTCATGGTTTGGGTAACTATGCACTAATTGTGCACTTATCATTGCCCCAAACTAGCCCCTCACATGGCTAGTTTTCACAGATTGAAAAATAATGTGCTAAACATGTTTTTTTTCACTATCTACAGTTGCACGGTATCACCTAGAACCTAATTTTTTGGGAAAACAATGCAACTACCAAATGACCTTTCATGTTTTCCTAGAGAAGCTACATAATTTCTCTTAAATGTTTTCAAATCATGAACCCTTAAAACTACTTAAAAAACGAAATAAAACCATAAAAATATCAACACCCAACCCTTATATTATATAAATTCAAAATACATAATATAAGGGTAATGTACCTAAAACTAGAGGTGTTACATTCTCCCCACCATTATGATTTCCATCCTTGGATAGCTAAATATTTCCGATTATTTGGAAATGACCAGGCCATTTGTCTAACATAATGTCTTCCAACCCCCACATATCTTCTCAAATATGAAAATAATTCCATATAACTCACAAAAAAAGAGTAATCATTACACTCTAAAATTTATCGGCTTTATCCATAATTTTATCGACACATATCGTAAAGTATAATCTAGTATAAGATTAAAACAGCCCCATCAAATCACATAGTCATGATCAGGTTAGTACTTCTACAAGTGGGAAACATGAAATTAATGTTGTATAGTGGTAAATCATTATGGTAAATCCAACTTATAATAAACATCCTGAATCCATTCCAATATTTCAAAAGGGACAATGTACCTTGGTGGCAATTTACCTTTCTCACCCAATCATCTATGTCCTAGACATGGAGTGAATTTAAATATTTCCTGACCTCCCACTTCAAATTATAGTGGCTAATGATGATGATATAAATAAGATATTTGATTACTCTGAGTTAAATCCACCATTTTCTAAATCATATATATTTTATCAGTAGTCTCATGATAAAGACTAGGTCCCAAAATCAATGTTTCACTATTCTCAATCCAACAAAGTGAAGGATGAAAAGGGTGATTATATAATGAATAAAAAGGTGGCATATTTATCAATGAATGATTTCTGGTATTTTATGATAACTACACTTAATGTATATGATCTTCCGATGTGCCTTTGAAATCCATGACACAAGGTCATAGCATGCCTTATATTGTCTATATTGTTTATTCAGAATGAACATCCTTTTTAGGAAGCAATTATATATTCATGGTTAACTAGGTACCCAACTCTTCTAGAATGGATCACCAATTAAATAGGTAAAATAAGGATCTGAGTTAGAGAATAATTAAACTCATATTCCCTGAAACCTTACAACATTCCAAATATTGAGGTTTTCCAAGTCTTTTGTCATCTTGGATTCATGAATCATAATGAACCGATATTACTTTCTAAGATGACACACAATAAATAACATGGAATCATGTTTCTCAAACATTATTTTTAGATGTGTGAAAAAATCCATAGTTATGGCCTCCCATTTCTATATATATATAAGTAAAAATTTATATTCACTAGTCGATCAAGGGTGTTTAGTTTTGACCTACAAAAAAGTGTGGTATATTGACACATACTCATCCATTATCCTTTTCATTTTATCCCACAAAAAACGAGTTCACAATCCCTAATATTGATTCTTAATCCTAAAATGAACAACCAATTTTGATTGGTGTAATTTAGAAGTAATTTTCTCCCAAAAGTCTACATATTGAAAATTTGATCACGAAAAGAAACAAATATTTACCCTTCTATTTCCATCCATTAATAGTATCTTAACCACTGAGTATTTACATAATGGTAAGGCAATCATATTCCATTCATTTCATATTATTAACATGTTAAAAAAAAATTATGAATAAGAGTCCATAGATATAAAATTAAATCTTCATCCTACTTAGTGAAATCCAATGACATTTTAACAATCACATCCATCAATGTCCACTTATCATGATCTTCGTTGGCTAAATAATTAGATTAATTTGCGATTAAAGTATCTACCCTGAAATTTCAATTCATAAGTGTATAAACCATGTCAAATTTTATAATCTGGAGGTATTACATCCATCATCTCTCTCACAAGTTCAAATATCTTTGTAAAATATGTGTTTCAAACATTTATGGTCTCTGAAAAAAATGAATTTCTCACCAAAGAGGTAATGAAACCATGATTTTAAAGCATGTGATACAATAATCCATTACATATCATGGATAAAATAATTATTTTAATGAATACACTACTATCATGATCCATAAGATACCACATAAACTCATTGTATGAGAAAAAAATGGAGTATCGATCTAGATGAATAAAAATATAGCACATAACCATTACCAAATTCTAGAAATTAAAATAATTATTTTGGTAGTGAAGCTTTATTTAACATCTAAAAATTAATTATGATAATAATCACCCCTCTGGAATGAAGTGAACTTTCTCATTATAACTATCATATGAGATGTGAGTTATGAGAAGTCCTGAACAAAGTAACAATAGTATTTTTTTAATCCCAAAAAGATACATATATCCAAGAAATGTTTTGGTGGTTTCCAAGAGATAAAAACTTCAATATTTACAGGTTATACTAATACACAATTATCAGAAATAAAATTTCTATTTAAACACAATTATTTCATATAAAATACACATTAATATAAATTTTTATATAACCGATGATCTTGAAACAATTTCCACAAAATCTCTAAATGTTATTCATGTTCATTCTAATTCAAGAATACACCAAAATATCATTTGTGAATACCATAAAAAAGAGTCAAGGTATAACTAAAATAAGTGATTCATAAATTACATAAAAACCATCAGTGCATTTTTTAGACCAAAGGGCATGGACATATATTCATAATGACAATAACCAATTGTAAAAGATTTATTTGGAATATCCTATTTCCTAAACCTAAGATAGTGATACCCTAATTTTAGATCAAATTTAGAGAAACAATTGGCTCCTTTAAATTTATTGAAAAGGTCATAAATTTGAATTAGTGGATATAAATTCTTCATTGTTTAATGATTCAACTTAAAACAGTCAACAATGAGGCATAATAAACAATCTTCCTTTTAGAAAAAAAAAATAAATGAGCATCCTAAGGTGATGTAATCCATCTTATAAACCCATTACATTGAAATTATTCCTATTGGATAATAATTTAATAAAATTCCACTACTTCCATTATATAAAATGGAATTGAAATATGATTTTTCTCTATAAGGATATCAATTGAAAATTCTACTTCACTTCCATGTGGAAACTAGTGAAAGTTTTTCGAAACAAGTTTGGACATTGATACACTATGGTAGGAAAATTTCTAAAGTCAACTATATAATTAGTCCTTAAATTAACTATTTGTAATTGATAATAATTGTTTCCAACCATTGGTGCTAATGGTCTAGATCATTCACTCATCACATCCTAATCTCATTTAAAAACATGAAGCTTCACACCAGGATATGTAATCATTATTCACTAGTCATAAAAATCGATATGGGCCCAGATATATGTTAACCATTCCATTCCCTTGAATAAGTATAAGACATCCAGATCCAAAACAAACAAAAAGTACTTATTTAACAGGACTCCATCATTTGTTATAGAATAGAATTTAAATTTAAATCCCTTGCACTCTCTTTAACTGAGAGGTGTCTTGACACATATCTCATGTGGCATCATCTTTATATGAAACCCCATTTTATTAGCATTACAGGAAGTAAAAAAAGAGTAGGATACACCAATATCAAATTTAACTTTCATAAGTATCAATTTAAGAAGAATATAACATCATACATTTGAAGGAAATGATTAATCCTATGCAATCATCTTGTCAACACCATATAATTTTTACTAATCTTCTATTATTTCTTAATTCCCAATTTTGTTTTCATTTTTTGATAATTTAGTGTGTTCCTTGGATCACCCATGATAGATCAGTTCTAAGGATGAGAAGTATTATGACATGATATTACTGTTAAAGTATACGATGTGTGGGATACATGAGATGTATTCCAACCAGATGACTTAGTAGCGCTATGAAAATAATGAAAAATATGTCCCATATGATTATTGTTGTCACATTATTTGGGTTGTTTCATATAATATCAAATTATATGATAAAAAGACACATTATATTATTCTATGCTTAATTTTGTATCATATATGAAATTTAAATAATCTAGTGGTTTGATTATAAGATGATCTAACAACTTAGAAATAGTTTTCTGCCCTAAAATCGTTCCATGAATTAGATTTACCACCTGTTCCAGTGGAGAAAAATATACTTACTCTATTCAGATATCTAGATATATCTATTTCCACCAATATAACTCTATTAAGCATCTCTATATAATTAGTAATACATAGAAAAATTATCATAGAATGTACTTCTAGTAATAGTACAATCTCCAAGATGCGTGCCTTTAAGGATGCACTATTAGCTACTTTTAGAGAAAAAAAACTAATTTCATAAACATACCTTCATATTCCACCACAAATAGATTATCTTTATTAAGGGTAAAAAAATCTCTCATTTTGGATATTTTGAAGGTGAATGTATAGAATCTTTTATTGAAAAATTATTCAAATACCTCCCACATAATTATGTATTTGACTTTAGCTTGGAAATATTATCATTAAAAATTATCTGGGATATAGACTGTTAACATGACATTTAGATCATCCAATTTTCCAATGAAAAAAAATTCAATTAATTATACTAATCGAGACATCTTATTTTTTAGGTTCTAAATCCCCCTAAAATATTTGTGTAATTTATTTTCTATAATTCCAAAAAAATATTAGGTTGGTGTCGTTTATCATTTTTATTTCCCTTACTAAACTCATGAAAATATTGAAAAATACTCTAAACAAGCCGTTGTTTCCCATAAGTCTCAAGTTTAAGAACATTTTCCATGACCTATTATTGTAGGTTTTGAAATTATCTAACAATTTCCATTCATTTATAGTTATAAAAAACCACACATAGTCATCAATAGCTTGAAACCGAGGTATTAAAAAATTAAAACTCATCCAATGAAAGAATCATTACAACAAATATTGAAAAAATCATCAAAAATAATATAAACAATGTAGTCCTAAATAGAAATCTGAATATTAATTCCTGATATACTATACTCATTCGATAAACCGATGACGAAAATGCGACAAAACCCTACATGTGTGTGGAACGGCTTTTGGTACTCATACAACCTTAGTAACATTATGTTCAACATAAAGATGTCAATTACATCTTTTTTATACTATATATTTCAAGTTAAAAACTGTCATATCTTCTTACTCTCATCCCAAGATGATAGACTGACTCAAAATGATACCATATGTAACCAAACCACCAAACCAATTGGCTTGTCTTGGGTCGAAGGATCAACTAACCTTAGGTGACTTCCCAAACACACCAAAGGGTGGAAATAAATTCCATGGGATTACATATAAACGAGGGGATGCTTTTTTCCTTTTAAAACAATTCAACATGAAAAGAAATAATTCAAACAACCACAACAAGAAAATATAACTCTGGACACACTTTTATATCTATGGTTTACACAATCTATGGGTACAAGTTCCGTATAGACACAATTTCTTTAAACTGTGGAAATACGACAACTTAAAACCCTAATTATTTGAAACCATGATAGTATGTGGACATGATAATCATCTTTGTTACATGGGAGCCCCTAAAAAAATTGGAAAATTGGAAGGAAATAGATTTTACATGGTTCTAGAGAATTTTTGTTATAGAACTCCCATATTTTGGTGCTTTTATACAATTGTTGGAATAAATCTGGAAAAATCAGCCATATCAATGATTTTAGATATCGGTGGCAATAAAACCCCACATATTGCTATAGTTTTTTGCAACCAGGGAAATATCCCTTGAAATAAATAAATAATTACTGTGGTTTTAGAATACCTTGGAAATGTCCCTCACTTATTACAATAGTTTTATACAATTATGGAAATAATCCTCATGAAATTCACATAATTACTATGGTTTTGGAGAACTGTGGAACTAACACTCACCTATTTCCATGGTTTTATACATTAATGGAAATAAGCCTTGAAATATTCACATATTTACATGGTTTTAGAGAACCATGGTTCTAGCCCCCACCTATTTCCATTAATTTTTAAAAAAGTGTCAATAAGCCTCAAAAAATTCTCTCATTTCCACATTTTTAACGAACTATAGAAATAGCCCTCACTTATTTCCATTATTTTTTAAAATTGTGGCGATTTGCATTTTAGTGAAATATATTTTTTATTTATATAAAAGGTAAATAAAATTATAATTATATAAAATTATAATTAAAATTATGTGTGTATATATATACATATAATAGAGAATAACATAGTGGTAGAGTGCTAGGAGTATTCTCAAAGAGGTATTGAGATCAAAATATGTTTGTTCCAGATTATTTTTTCAAGGATACTATAATGGTTTGCTAAATATTTCTAATAGGTGTATGTTGTGTGTCCAATAGCCACAGTCCACATGGACCATGGTTGTAGACCACTTATTTCCATGATTTAAAAACGGGGGAAATTGGTCCTATTGACATAGATTATCACCACTGTCCATGTAGATCATGGGTATAGCCAGCCTGTGGATACAGTTTGAAACCATGGATATAGGCCGAAGACCTATTTTAATGGCCTACAAAGACACAATTACCAAAATTAAGGACATAGGCTTTGGGTATGGGGTTGGACCATATTATTGTGGTTTTGAACTATTGAAATAGGCTACTTTTCTAGTTATGAACCAAGCCTACAATATGGTGCTTGATTATAAAAAATAAAACTCAAATGAAAATGGAATAAAACAATAACATTTGAGAATAAACATAATAAAAAAATAAGGCAACTCAAGAAAACCAAAGGAGTATATGATGCAACAACACTGATATGTAATCACGTCGTCTACTCTATGAGAGGGATCCAAGCTCCAAACACCATCCTGAGAAGGTAGCATCATAATGGTCCACTAGAGAAATAAAATACCTTTCATTTCACTAAGTCATGAAAAATAATGTTAACATACACACAAAAGTGCATATATAGTGGGTGGGTAATCATAACTCATTTTCTTTCCACAAATCAATTTTCTAACTCATGCCACTAGGATAAGAACATGATAGACCCTAGTTCAAAATAAAATTTTTATCAATAATAAGAACATATAAATAATTTACCAATTTAAAACTAGAAAAATTATATCCAAATAATTTATCCATTAATGCCACTTATCATACCAACGAAATCTATCTACTCACAAACACATGCATTCCAAGTGATAGTCCTATGCTCATAAGTGGCCACTCATCTATCCACTATGTCATCACTTAGTGACCATTCTCTAGGTCCTAATAGTTTGTAAAACACCCCTTATTCAGGGTCCCATCGAATGTAAATAGAAGCAAACCAACCTTGTATTCCAATTTCTAATATCAATCCATTACACATAATATATTTCTTCCCTTTCAATCATTTCATCGAACATCTTTCCTACGTTAAACCAAAACCATAATTTTAAATTTTAAATCCAGTGGTCTTCCAAAGGTTATTGATATTTCCGTGTTCCCAAATCAAAATAAAGGGTTTAATTTATGGAATCAATCCAAATTTTCTTTCTAAATACAATTAAAAATTACAATAAAATTGTTTCTCAATGTTCTAGAATAAGTGGAGAATAAAGAGAAGCCACCTACCTCACAAAAGGTGATAAGAATAATGAATGACACTACAAAACCTCTATATCTAGGCCCAAAATCACTTTTCTCTAATATACCTAATCAAGATATCTTGAAAAGAATTCATATATCATATATATATCTAAAATATATTAGATCAAACATTTTTTATGAGGGGATACGAGAAGATTTAAAATTAAAAATAGAAAATGTAGACTTACCATTGATTCTAAAGATCCAATACACATATATCCATCAAAAGAAACATCGGGATCAATGAGAACCACCACAAATACATAGAAGTGTAGATTAGTTTGAGAGCCAAATATGAGAAGTGGGAAATGAGGTTTTTTGGGATTAAAAACATATTAATAACTATTCTTAGAGCATTAAATTCATGTCATATGGTTAGGCATAATGATTTGAGAAACTGTTATCTTTCCACTAACTCCAAGCTACCCCTTATATGATTGGTTTTTATAGTTTGAAAAGCTCTATGCGAAAAATAATTTTTCCTCTATTTTAATGCACACAATCTATCTTATCACCTATATGGTTTGGGAAAATTATGCTCAAATCGTGCATCTACAAAGTTCCCTTGAACAATTTCTTACAGAAGTTTCATGGTTTCCCATTATCATTCTCAAACCATGAACCCTTAAAAAAATTTATAAAACACAAAAAAAAATAATATAGAAACTCCCAAAACTAATACAAAGAATTATATAAATTAATAATACATAATAAAAGTGTTAAATATCCAAAACTATGGGTTTTAAAAGCTAGGGAAAGTTAGAAAATATCTAGGTATCACCACATAAAATTTTCTTTATTATGAAGCACTATTTCTTCCTTATCCTCCAACACCACACATGATTGATAATATATATACATCTAATTGATTTTCCTACATGTGATCATAACCTAAGTATTGAAAACCATTTATCATAGATCAGATTAATCTACCAAGCACACCAATAAATCCCAAGTGACATGAATATTATTAAACAAATCATATTGGGGATAGAGATCGTCATAGGGGGATTAAGAACCCCTATTAAAGATCAATGGTGTAAATAGGATTGATACAATACACATGTGAGAAACATGTAATGTGTTCAACCATAAGGTAAATATTTATTTTTGTTGTTACCCCACATCAGGTAATGATGATGTGCTAACTACATATTTCAATGGTCTAATTGTATTGAAAATTAAGGATTGTGTGATGATAAAAGACTATATAAGAACACTTATGAAGCTATAGAAAGTAGTGTCCGTAATTTTATTTATTTATTAATTTTCTATTTAAAAAAACTATAGCATTATTTATCTCACTATTTTCATGTTCTTTACTTTAATATACCTCTTTATGTCTGTGTTCATGGAAAACTAACCCAATGGTTAATTCTTTTGGAAGGAAATGGGTTTCTAAAGTCTCATAATTCATTTATAATGTGCTTAATTTCTATTTCAAGATATGATTTTGAGGTTTTGATTATAAGGTTAAATATATTTCGACCTTACTCAATATTATTGATTTTGATTCATTCCCTATTAAATCACTTATCATTCCCTTCACTTTTTTTACCCTACATATAGTAAATTTGTTTAGGTAGATTGATCAGTGAAATAAGGTGGAGATAGGTGTTGGGAAAAAGAATTTCCTTAGTTGAGGATTGTTCACTTCCCCTTCACTATAAAGAAGATGTTTCATAGTGTGTAAAGTATCTCTCCAAGTTATATAATTTCCCACAATATATATAGAGGTAGAAAATCCTAGAATAGTATTTTGTGGGTTTAAAAAAACTAAAATAATAAAATGATGGACCCCTGGACAAAACCTACAGATTATTAAATTTCAAACTAATAATTTTTTTATTTATTTTTTATTCATTATAAAAAAATATTTTACAATATTTTATATTTTCTATGTAAATAATTCAAATGAATAAAAAAAGTGAATGAGAGTGAGTGATTTATATGGATCTTTAAGAGGTAACTTGTTGCCTACAACCATGATGTATTCATTGGATACATAAAAACCTATTTTATAAAGAATCTTAAAAATTTTCATTCATCGAATTTGGGACTATTTTTGGGAATGCAAGCTATAAAATTTTTTTTATTCACATTGTATAGATATTAAATTCTATTTAATTTAGTTGATTTTTTCCAAAATGGATTTCATTGTTAATGAATCTCGTATAAATATAAATAAAGGGGTTAAAATTTTGGTAAATTGTTTTAAAATGGTATAAAATTTTAATTATGAGGAGGGAATATTTAGGGAACTTATAATGGACCTTATGTATGAGATAATGTGTCCACACCTAATATTTCTTATGGAGGGACATTGTGAGTTTTTTTAAGTATTTGATATAATTTAATTCCAATGTGTATAAGGAAAATTTCTATCCACCACTAGATATTATCCGTATAAAATTGGATGTAATGTAATAGAGGTTGAGGTGTGTCATTATAATTATCAAATTACCAACCATTCGAAAATATATCTAGAGGATTTTAATAAGGACAATGTTCTTTAAGTTAAATAAAGCAAAGGGGATATCCCTATCTTGAACACATATCTCTCTATCATAATTAAACCAAATTGGTTACTTACTACATCTATGTTAATATTCTAGATTTAACACATATGATTTCATTGTAGGATTACCATGAATTGGATACAAAAGCGGTGTAATGTATTGAAGAATAAGTGGAGGACCATTAAATTATTACACCCCCATCATTCAATTTTTTCCCCAAGAAAAGAAGTGGAAACATAAAGTTTTTTTCAAGGTAATCTCATAATTAAGTGCACCATAAATGGAACTAGAATAATAATAATGTGGTTTTAAAAATCCCATTATCCACATACATAATTAGGTTTAGGATAAAAACTAGAATTTTATATTTTCAAGAAGTATAAATAGAACATCTCTTGGGGGATGAAAAAAAACTAATTCCACTTCCAATTTAAATTGCCTTTTTTTTAAAAAATTTGGCATATGTTGTTTCAATTTTTTTATTGGATGAAAAATCACTATTGGGTAGTAGATAGAAGATTAACTCAATATAACACTAGAATAATCAGGTTGTGTCTACCCTTATTTATGTGTGATTACTATCTTAATCTATTGTGTCCACTATCTAAAATTAAATGAAGGATGGTATTATAAAAGTATAGGGGAGTGATATTAACCAACCATTACGATGTAATATCTATTTTTATTTTTATTTTTTGGATATATTTTTAGGGGGTTGTTGAGCTACTGGAATTACTTGGTTAATTAGAATTATAATATATATATTTTTGAAATATTGACTGAATTGGGAATCTAAATAGTTAAATTATTTTTGATTTATATTTCCTTCCATAATCTGATTTTTCAGAGTAATAGTAATTTCACTGAATATGGAAACCCATTTCCATAATGAACTATATAAATTTAAAATCATATAGATATGAGTATTTTCATAACCTTTTCACATATTATCACATTTTCTCATTTCTTGAGAGAATGTGATCCATGCTATGAGATCTATAACATTACATTTATCAATATCAATATTTTTTTAGAAAATTGATAAGCTGGGTTATAATGATTAAAGAACTCTTTTGAAATCTCTTTTTATATTTTCAGTATCTTTATCCCACCCTTATGATTGACCATCATTTTAATTCCCTATAATATTTAATATATTTTTTAGTTTGATACATGATAAGCCTATTATCCTCAATCACTATAATATTGATTATTTTTAAGATATTAATTGTGAACAAGCAGGGGATGAATATTTTTGGGATTTAGAGGATGATTGTTTCCATAATGTAATAATTTTGGGGGTTTTTAACACTTATTGGGTATTGATTCCCATTAAATTTATTATAATTAAAATATTTCTCCATTTCTTCCATAAAAAACAATTGTATTAGACTAAAAAACTAATAAAAGAAAAATAAGTAGAATATAATATGGTTATTTCACTACAATAATTGTTTTATGAATGTTTATGACAAAGAAGAAAGTATGGTTTTGGAAGAATCATTTGAAGGGGAATGAGTGAGGTGTATTCATTATGTGAACAAAAGTTTTCATCAAACATTATTAATTTATTAGTCAATACCCTTTATCCTACATTTTCTTTCCATATCTAAACAACCCATGTTCACCCATATAACTTCCTTTCAAATACCATGAGAGTAGATCAAAATATATATTCATTAATATAGATTAAAAAATATCTGTAAATCTATGGGGATTTATTGAGAATGACTTATGCAATTAAAATTATATTGTGTATGATAAGGGAATATTTTCCTAGAATGTAGGTGTAGGTGATCTTGGAGAGAAACTGAAGAATGGAATAAAAATTATGAAAAAGAAGGAAAAATTGTGAAATGATATCATAAAGAAATCATAATGAGTCTGTGGATGTGATAATTTAAATGTGAAACCATTAATGACTTCAAAATTTTGATTTGACCCTGGTATATGTATTTTCCTAGGAATTTTTTTTTACATTTGGGGAATTGATAAAAAATATAAATCCATAAGTTTTTCTCATGTCATTTACGGAATACAACTCTACTAATTTTACATTACATGATAATTTACTATATATTTAGTAAATTAAGATGAATTTTAGTTTAATTTAATATTGTAAAAAAGTATTTATTTTATTGATTTATCTTTGATGTTTAATTTTATTAATGATTGGTGATATTTTAAATGATTATTTTGTTTTAGATAGGAAAAGTATGGGTATAATTCACAAAATTGTTCTATATGTTAATCTAGAAATGTTATGAGTGCTAAAATATTCTTAGTTGACTTGAGACATATAGCAGAAATATGAAATGTTCTATATTGAAGAGAGCTTTTTGCACATATAATGCAATAACATAAGTTTGATATATTATAAAAGTGTACTTATAGATTCATTTATGTGTGCATCACATCCATTCATAAAATTGAGTGAATTTCCCACTCACCATTCCATATGAAGTCATAAAATATTAAGGCTTCACCTAGAAAATGTTTTGTACAGTGGGTTAACAAATATTATGCTCTTTAAAATATTTTTACGATAGATGAATTCTTATATGTTATGTTTTAATTTTATTCTATGATGAATAGTGTTATTAGGGATCTATTAATACATCTACTCATCCATCTAGATGTTAAAAGTCAGAACATACCAATATACCATAATAAAAAAATGTTATTTATTCTAATGACTTGATACTTCTTTACCCACCAACACCACTGGAGACTGAACCACTACCTATGAATGGTTGATGTTGTTTCCTCTAAACACGAATAAATAAATTGTCCCCCTTTGTTTCCTCTTGATTACAAGACAATAAAAATTTATGAAACCTATTAAACTAGGGTTTTAGATTATCATATATTTCTTAAGAACCCTAATTAATATTAGTGGTGGTTTTAGGATTGATGCAACATACTTGTGGGTGATTTGTATGATGCTTGAATATAAATAAAATATTCATTCAGGTTTTAATCCCACATTGGGTAATTCTCATGTTCCCACTCCACATGACCTACATAAAAAAAGAATATTATATAGTGTGCCAATATTGTATAATAAATTAAGGTTACTTATTAATCTAAGAGTAGATTCTCAAAGAAACCCTTGTGGGCATATCACTTAACTTACACCATACAAATGGAATACATTTATACATAGAAAATATGTTTGTGGGCCATCGTCAAAAATTATTATAGGAAAACCAAGAAATTATTTTGGTGGATCCCACCCATCAATAAGTAGTGAAGGTCTCATTTTGTATTTATATAGATTCAGTTTTGTTTTATAGTATCTTTATTTCACATTCCATTTTAATTTAATTCCATCTAACATTCTTTTATATGTCCATGGTAATGGAAAACTACCCCTGAGGTTGATCAATGTGGAAATAAATTGGTTTCTTAATCCCAATAATTTATTTCTCTTGTGTTTAATTTATATTATATGATATAGAAGTGTGGTTGTTATTGAATGGTTAGTGGGTTTAACCTTCCTCTCTTATTTTTGGCAATGTTTATTCCATTATTAAATCACTTATCCCTCTATTCAATTTAATTTCTATTTATATGGTGAAATTGGGTATGTAGAGTGATAGACCATATATGATGGCGTTGGGTGATGGGTTGGAGAATTCTATTGGTCAATGTGTGTTCACTATCTATTTACTATGGAGGAAGTTTTACTTGTTGTTCCAAGAAGATATATAAAGTGTATTAATTTATATAAGGTACATATAGGGATTCAATACATTAATAGTGTTTAGTTAGTTATTTATTGTATTTTAAAATAATAAAATGAAGACAATGAATGCCCCCATAGATAAACCCAGGGATCCTCACTTTTCACTCTAACACTTATTTTCATTTATTATTTTTTTTGCTCTCTATTTCCAAACTCTATTATCTTATGTTTATTATCTTTTTATATTTAAAAACTAAATAATAGTAATATAATAAGTGTAATATAATGAGTTATTTTAAAGGTTCTCTGAGTGAATACCAATGACATCCACCGATTTAATATTTATTGGAAACATAAATTTCTATTTTTTGAGAACTCATTAGTAATATCCTATATCATTAACTGGGAAACAAAATAACATAACAAGACAATTTATTAAATTTCAATGTTAACAAAATTAAAATGTATAATAATCTATATTCGAGTTATAGTAGGTGTATAAGAAGTAAGAAATTAAATATGATAAATGGTTGAATAACCCTTTGTAACGCCCCGACCACAGCTACCCAGAGTCGGTTCATTACTTCGTAACATTGGCATGATCACAAAAGATCAAGTCTCGAAAGACCGATTAGTTTAGTAGCCTTGGAAACACTAGATACATTCATAAACGTTACATTACATCATAATGTGAAAAACTACAATAACAAAGTCTCCATAGTCCACTCTCATATCCTCTTCTGACAATCCCTGCAGGTCATTCATAAAATACTTTTCACATCCTGGAAAATATTAAAACATTGAAAGGCGTGAGCTCAGATGCTCAGTAAGGATAATAATATTGCAGAAGCTTTCATAAATAAACATAAAAATTTAAGGCAATGTATAACTAAAAAAAAGACTTTTAAACATGAAATTCAACATAATATGGAAAAAGTAAAATGAGATAATGCCATTAACTTATTCACATGGATATTCTACTGGTCGAATAATCACATGCAATATCAATAACCACTTTCATAATGAGGGAATGCATAATGCTAGACATTCTGAAACATTTTGTCAAGGCCTCGGCCAAGACGTCTAAAATTATTAAGGTCTCGGCCAAAACCATAAATCAAATTGGGAAAGGGCCTCGGCCAATTCCACGTCTAGTTGTCTCATGAGACCCACCGATGCATCGAGGAGCTATAGCGGGCTCCACCCATCACATGTTAAGTCCAATGCATTCCTCATATGAATAGGTTTAAACATATCATAAACCATAACATAATTGTATCACATAAAATATGCATAAAGGAAACATAACATTTCCACATTTCAATCACAAGATATCAATACAACACATTGATATAATAAAAACGCTTTGAAAACCATTTTCAATACCAAAATTAAAGAAAGTTAAAACTTTGTATTTATTTTTTATTAAAAAAAATGATGGCTTGTAGAGGAAGCCGAAACTCAAATAATGGTCACGGCGGTGGAGAAGTCATTGTCGCCGCATAAGTACGTAAAGAAAAACATTCCCTTTTTGTCGTTTAGTAAAACTCTTCGTATAAAAAAGATTTCTTTTGAATAAACGTAAAAGTCAAAGGGGTTTATACACCGTATAAAAGAAAGTTGTGTATAAAACCAAATATGCCTCAATGAAAGGGGATTGAGACGAAGTCCTTAAAAAGATCATTTAAAAAAATATATATCTATTATGTGTATTCGCTATTGTTACACATAAAGAATGTGAAAATACAAAATAGTACATAATAATATCATGACATAATTTGAAAGTAGGAGATTAACCCAAAGAAATTGGGTTAAGAAGTTCCCTTACCTTGCGTCTTGTCCTGACTCGACCGTTCTTTAACCTCCTGAATAATAAACTAGAGTTAATTTCTATTTACTTAATAACCTTTTTCATGTTAATTATTCCTTTTATATCACTTATTACCATGTTATGAACATTATGTAATTATTTAAGTTAATAACGGTCGTTTTGTCGATCTTTGGTACTTGAGTCAAAAATAAACTTCTTATAATTACAAGTTGTTCATGTGGTGAAATATCCATCATATACAAAATTATATTCATGATGTAGATATAATATATATCATATATATACAGTATATACATTCATTTATAAAATTACGTAACATTTAGAGGTAAGAAATGAAATGCACCGTTCATGGAGACGGTAAGCCGTACGTACGCATGAACGCTACTTTCATTTCTATTTCACATTTAATGGAATGAAATAATAATTATATAAATGTATAATATAATTCCAGTATAATATAGTGTATAATACCATTTACTCCATCCTTTATACATCCCACATATGGCATTAACGATTCAAATCACTTTGAGGGGGCGGTAGTCCGCACTTCCTAAAATGAAATTATCGCGTTTACCCATAATGGAAATAATAAAGTATGCCATAAATGAGAAATACAGAAGCATAAGTAAAACATAAACATATTATATATCATATATAAATATAGTGACATCTTAATGGGCACCTTTGAAGGTGTTATATGAGTGTTGAACAATCATCATTTCGTGAGGCAGAAATTCGCCATCCACAGAAACAGTATGTTTTTTAACCATTAGATGTAGGTGTGTGTAAGTGTAGCTAGAATCCTTCTTATAAAAACATCCTAGAATATTGAGGATACTGGTTTTGTTACAAAAGAAATGAATAAGAAGAGTTTAAGGGGTTAGAGAAGCTAAAAAAACAAAACAACATTAGAGAAGACATTACCTAAAAATCGGGTAACTCTTTTTGATTTGAGCCAAAGGCTTCCTTGGGAATACTTCATCCCAAAGTGAGGCTTCTAGGAGTAAGGGAGGGAAGTTGGGAGGGTATTTGGGCAGATTTTGGCCGAGCCAAATGGCTTGAAAGTGTGAATGAGGTGGTAGAGGTGGGGGCCTTTTATAAGAGGAGAGGAGGGCCACTCTTGGAAAGTAAGGGAATTTTACATTATTATACAATGATTTTCGGATTCTAAAGGTCCCACAATTATATAATTCGTGGATAAGGTGATAAGGGTTCGAAAGATACCCATCCAATAGTCTTTGGACAAGTGTATGCCTTGGATTGTACATTATCTTTTCATTTTATTAAAATCGTTAAATAATGAGGTCATCGCTGCATCATAATGATGTCATAAATAATTTAATTTATTTAATGTCTAAAAATTATAAAACAAATACTATGATGTAGGAAATCTTTATAGATTTCAAATTATTATTTATAGTCAAAAATATGACTTGTATAACCCCATGTAAATTTTTTTTAGTAAAACATTTCATGTTTGTGTCATTTTTTACTTTAACATTAAATAAAAGGTATTTAAGTCATTTTCCAACTAAAGTGGCTCCATGGGGTCCCCAAGTTGACCCATGGATTTTCTTGGTCGGCCATGACTCATCCAACAGGAGTAGGACAAGTTTCAAGCTCATATCATATTATTAAAACATTATTTTTACCTTAAACTACACTAATTACCTCTAATCGCGATTAAGAACATAAAAGTTACTATTCACAAAAAATTATTTTAATCTCATTAAACCAAATTTTACTTCTTAATTACAGCCATGTATGTAGGAATTTTGAAAATCAAAGCACAGAAGTGGTAATATTTCAGTTAAACGAAAAATCAGTTTTTTAACTACCACTTAGTGGTTTCACTATTCATCAAAAATTGAAGTTTTTCAGAATAATGCCAAAATTTCACCCTAAGCTATAATTGATATTCCGAATTCAAAAATGATGTCTATTTTACAAAATTTAAAACATATAAGATTCATTAATTAATTTTATAATTAATTCCCGCTGTCATAACAAATAGCGTGTTTTTAAGAAACAATTTATATCAAAAGATTGGCAATTGTTCATGCCCAATTTCAAAGTGAAATTAATTCTAATGAACCCCATTGGATAAAATGGTAAAATATATTATTATTATACTTTAAAATCACTAAATAGTATAACTTATCACTATAAATTATTTTGATTAAAAAAATTTGTTTTAATAATTTTTCACTATTCATTAAAATTTGGAAGTTCTCAGAAAATTACAAAAAAATCAACATAGGATAATTTCAATGTTACGAATACAAAAATGAATTCCATTTTGAAATATAAAATTTCGATAATTTTAAAAAGTGTTTATTACTATTCATAACGTCTACTTTGATTAGTCGCGGTGTTTTAGAACTCGAAGTTGCGTACAATGCAAGCTATTGCATTATTGAATGAGAAGCGTGTCGTGGAAGCTCGGGGTGTTACATTCTCCCCTCCTTCAACAAATTGCGTCCTCGCAATTTGAAATTTTTCTTTGAAAATAAAAGGTTGAAAAGAGAAAATACCTTTGTGGAAAACCCACATCGGAAATAAGATTAATAAAATTTAGCCTTAATAAGAGGGAAAGGGAAATGAAAAAGTCACCACCCAATTATGATCTTGATTAGGGGAACATTGGTGGCAATTAGAGACATATAATTTGAGGAAAAACGTAAATATTTGTAGGGAGTGATTGAGGCCATCAATCACAATCAACTGTCAAATTGAGGGCCTCAAAGCCTTCAATCTATGTTGATTTAAAATATCATTAGTTCAACAAGACATAAGGTATTAGGATAACACATTTTTTTGTTTTAATATCCCTTTACTAAAGTTTAAGAATTAATTTATTCATTGAATAAGAGATAGGTATATATATATTTATGCTTGACAATTAGAGTTTCAACCTTCAACTCATCTTTCACTCAAAAAGATAATAGAACTCAAAAATATTATACTTATCCTAATTGTATAAGGTTCCAAATATTAACACATACCATTTAGATTAGTAAAATTATTTTGTAATAACCAGGGACTTCCTGTAGGCTAGTGGTAGGAAATAAAGGCCTATCGCACTATGATTGTGGGTTCGATTCCTGCAGCTTTGTCCGACGCGACGGGTTATGCCCCACCCTGTAGGTTGTACTTTTCCTAAAACTATAGTATTATAATATTCCAAAAATAATCTTCATAAATTTTTTAACCTTAAACAATACTATCCAAAGATCAACTTAATCCACTCAAACCTTTATAGTTATCCAAAATACATCTGTCCAGACTTTCTCTAAAAGGTCTCTTAATTCCAAAATCAATTTATCAGATTCCCCAAACAAATTAAAGTTTCTATTTTTGTCACATACTAAAAATATGATTACCTTCATCATATTAAAACCTTACTGAAATCAATAAGTACTGCAATAAAATCCTTGTATATATATATCACATTATTCTAATAACCAGAATATAATCCATGAGTCCAAAAGCACCAATACATTAATTATTCTGATTCAACTGTAGTAACAGCATAAGATTTTCCTTGATCCCTTGGCCTTTTTTGAGGTAAGTTTCCCTGATGCTTAGGACATTCATTTGCATAATGACCCATTTCTCTACAATTGTAGTATTCAACTTTGATATCCTCTTTCTTTCCCTTGCAATCACGAGCCTGGTGACCTTTTTCTCCACATTTATAAGAAACTCCCATTCCTTTTAGGCAAGCACCGGGGTGATTCTTCCCACAATTATCACATAATGGAAAATCCTTCTTTCCCTTTTTCCCTTTATCTGTCTCTTGTTCCACCGTTCTCTTATTCTCTTGCTTTTCTTTAAAGTCATAAGACTTAGAGAATTCCTTTTCCGTCTTGATTGCACACGAGACAATATCTTCGTATGTTGAGAAACATTGTGATACTAAAGCTCTACGGCGAAATGGTTTTAACCCATCAAAGAAACGATCAATCTTACCTCTTGGGTTACGTTTATAATCTGCAGCATACCTCGCCAACCTTGTAAAGTTGGCCTCATACTTTGCGACATTCTCATCCTCCTTTTGTCTCAGACTCAAAAATTGCCTTTCCATATCTGATCTATGGTCATGAGGAAAGTATTTTTCTAAGAAAATATCTTTGAACTCCCTCCATTCCATATTCGATATGTCATCATCTTCCTTTGTGTTTTGAATCAATGACCACCATTGATCAGCATCTTCAGTGAGGCGGTAAACTGCCATGATAACCTTCTCCCTTTCGCTACTCCCCAAGGTGTGGAATATTTTCTCTAAGGAATTTATCCATTTCTCAGCTACTAATGGATTTGTACCCCCATTAAATGTTGGTGGTTATTGCCTCATGAAGCGGTCTAACATTGATCCTCCACGTTGCGGATCAGGGTGCTCCATACGAGTAAGGTTATTATTCATAACCTGAGTGAGTTGTCCCAGTATGGTAATAAGTTGATCAGCACCAGTTGTATCTCCAGATCCACAATAATTATCTTGAGAAGGAGGGCAATCCCTACACGGAGTGCGTGCATTGATACGGTTTCCATTCCTTCCATTAGGCACCATTTCTAAACAATGGCATAAACTAGATTAGTTTATGAATTAAAATACATAATTCCATATTTGTAAAACACTTTACATAAATTGAACTATTTATGGATATAATCCATAATCATAAAAAGGAATGTTTTCTTTGAGAACATATATAATCATAACCCTTCATAGTGGTTTGTAAAGAAAATGAGAATTATCCTAAGCATATCCCCCGGGAGTGTCGTAACCAAGAGTGCAGCAAGGCCCGTTGTCGTGCACCAGTTCCCGTTCGAGTCTAGCTCAAAGCGGTGTTTTCGGGTTTTACCCCTAGATACATCTGTGCCAGAGCCACCTCTACCTGCTTGTATCCATATAGGGATGTATTGCTCGGAAAACTCACAAAATCTCTATAATACCAAAATTCTAGGAAGTTATTCTATACTAATTCTCAAAGTCCATCTTCGGGCTATGTGATCTAATCAGAGTTTATCTAAATCTAGCTTCCAAGGTTAGTACTAAACTGCCTCTGATACCAACTGTAATGCCCTGACCCCAGCTACCCAGAGTCGGTGCATTACTTCGTAACATTGGCATGATCACAAAAGATCAAGTCTCGATAGACCGATTAGTTTAGTAGCCTTGGAAACACTAGATACATTCATAAACCTTACATTACATCATAAAGTGAAAAACTACAATAACAAAGTCTCCATAGTCCACTCTCATATCCTATTCTGAAAATCCCTACAGGTCATTCATAAAATACTTCTTCACATCCTGGAAAATATTACAACATTGAAAGGGGTGAGCTCAGATGCTCAGTAAGGATAACAATATTGCGGAAGCTTTCATAAATAATCATAAAAATTTAAGGCAATGTATAACTAAAACAAAAGACTTTTAAACATGAAATTCAACATAATATGGAAAAAGTAAAATGAGATAATTCCATTTACTTATTCACATGGATATTCTACTGGTCGAATAATCACATGCAATATTAATAACCACTTTCATAATGAGGGAATGCATAATTCCAGACATTCTGAAACATTTTGTCACGGCCTCGGCCAAGACCTCTAATATGATTAAGGCCTCGGCCAAAACCATAAATAAAATTGGGAAAGGGCCTCGGCCAATTCCACGTCTAGTTGTCTCATGAGACCTACCGATGCGTCGAGGAGCTATAGCAGGCTCCACCCGTCACATGTTATGTCCAATGCATTCCTCATAGGAATAGGTTTAAACATATCATAAACCATAACATAATCGTATCACATAAAACATGCATAAAGGAAACATAACGTTTCCACATTTCAATCACAAGATATCAATATAATACATTTATATAATAAAAACGCTTTCAAAACCATTTTCAATACAAAAATAAAAGAAAGTTAAAACTTTGTATTTATTTTTTATTAAAAAAAATGATGTCTTGTAGAGGAAGCCGAAACTCAAATAATGGTCACGGCGGTGGAGAAGTCATTGTCACCGCATAAGTATAGAAAGAAAAACATTCCCTTTTTTTCGTTTAGTAAAACGCTTCGTATAAAAAAGATTCCTTTTGAATAAACGTAAAAGTAAAAGGGGTTTATACACCGTATAAAAGAAAGTTGTGTATAAAACCAAATATGCTTCAATGAAAGGGGATTGAGACGAAGTCCTTAAAAAGATCGATTTTAAAATAAAATAGATCTATTATGTGTATTCACTATAGGTACACATAAATAATGTAAAAATACAAAATAGGACATAATAATATCATGACATAATTTGAAAGTAGGAGATTAACCCAAAGAATGGAAATTGGGTTAAGAAGTTCCCTTACCTTGCGTCTTGTCCTGACTCGACCGTTCTTTAACCTCCTGAATAATAAACTAGAGTTAATTTCTATTTACTTAATAACCTTTTTCATGTTCATTATTCCTTTTATAGCACTTATTACCATGTTATGAACATTATTTAATTATTTAAGTTAATAACTGTCGTTTTGTCGATCATTGGTACTTGAGTCAAAAATAAACTTCTTATAATTACAAGTTGTTCATGTGGTGAAATATCCATTATATCCAGAATTATATTCCTGATGTAGATATCATATATATCATATATATACAGTATATACATTCATTTATAACATTACGTAACATTTAGAGGTAAGAAATGAAATGCACCGTTCATGGAGATGGTAAGCCGTACGTACGCATGAACGCTACTTTCATTTCTCTTTCATATTTAATGGAATGAAATAAGAATGATAAAAATGTATAATATAATTACAGTATAATATAGTGTATAATACCATTTACTCCATCCTTTATACATCCCACATATGGCATTAACGATTCAAATCACTTTGAGGGGGCGGTAGTCCACACTTCCAAAAATGATATTATCACGTTTACCCATAATGGAAATAATAAAGTATGACATAAATGAGAAATACAGAAGAATAAGTAAAACATAAACATATTATATATCATATATAAATGTAGTGACATCTTAATGGCCACCTTTGAAGGTGTTATATGAGTGTTGAACAATCATCATTTCGTGAGGCAGAAATTCGCCATCCACAGAAACAGTATGTTCTTTAACCATTAGATGTAGGTGTGTGTAAGTGTAGCTCGAATCCTTCTTATAACAACATCCTAGTATATTTAGGATACTGTTGTTGTTACAAAAGAAATGAATAAGAAGAGTTTAAGGGGTTGGAGAAGCTAAATAAAACAAAATAACATTAGAAAAGACATTACCTAAAAACCGGGTAACTCTTTTTGATTTGAGCCAAAGGCTTCCTTGGGAATAATTCTTCACAAAGTGAGGCTTCTAGGAGTAAGGGAGGGAAGTTGGGAGGGTATTGGGGCAGAGTTTGTATGAGCCAAATGGCTTGAAAGTGTGAATGAGGTGGTAGAGTTGGGGGCCTTTTATAAGAGGAGAGGAGGGTCACTCTTGGAAAGTAAGGGAATTTTACATTATTATACAATGATTTTCGTATTCTAAAGGTCCCAAAATTATATAATTTGTGTCTAAGGAGATAATGGTTCGAAATATACCCATCTGATAGTCTTTGGAAAGGTTTATGCCTTGGATTGTACATTATCTTTTCATTTTAGTAAAATTGTTAAATAATGAGGTCATCGCTGCATCATAATGATGTCATAAATAATTTAATTTATTTAATGTCTAAAAATTATAAAACAAATACTATGATGTAGGAAATATTTTTAGCTTTCAAATTATTATTTATAGTCAAAAATATGACTTGTATAACCCCATGTAAAAATTGGTTAGTAAAACATTTCATGTTTGTGTCATTTTTTACTTTAACATTAAATAAAAGGTATTTATGTCATTTTCCAACTAAAGTGGATCCATGGGGTCCCCAAGTTGACCCATGGATTGTCTTGGTCGTCCATGACTCATAGAATAGGAGTAGGACAAGTTTCAAGCTCATATAATATTATTAAAACATTATTTTTACCTTAAACTACTCTAATTACCTCTAATCGCGATTAAGAACTTAAAAGTTACTTTTCACAAAAAATTATTTTAATCTCATTGAACCAAATTTTACTTCTTAATTACAACCATGAATGTCGGATTTTTGAAAATCAAAGCACAGAAGTGGTAATATTTCACTTAAACGAAAAATCAGTTTTTTAACTACCACTTAGTGGTTTCACTATTCATCAAAAATTGATGTTTTTCAGAACAATGCCAAAATTTCACCATAAGCTATAATTGATATTCCGAATTCAAAAATGATGTCTAATTTACAAAATTCCAAACATATAAGTTGCATTAATTAATTTTATAATTAATTCCCGCTGTCACAACAACTAGCGTGTTTTTAAGAAACAATTTATATCAAAAGATTGGCAATTGTTCATGCCCAATTTGAAAGTGAAATTAATTCTAATGAACACCATTGGATAAAATGGTAAAAATATATTCTAATTATAATTTAAAATCACTAAATAGTATAACTTATCACTATAAATTATTTTGATTAAAAAAAGTTGTTTTAAGTATTTTTCACTATTCATAAAAATTTAGAAGTTCTCAGAAAATTACAAAAAAATCAACATAGGATAATTTCAATGTTACGAATACAAAACTGAATTCCATTTTGAAATATAAAATTTCTATAATTTTAAAAAGTGGTTATTACTATTCATAACGGCTACTTTGATTAGTCGCGGTGTTTTAGAACTCGAAGTTGCGTACAATGCAAGCTATTGCATTATTGAATGAGAAGCGTATCGTGGAAGCTCGGGGTGTTACATCCTTCTTTATAAAACACAACCCGACTCTATAAAATATTTAAATAGGAAACAATTAGATATTTAAAAATATATACTTGGTGTAAGATTATCTATATTTATTTTTGTGGGAAATTTAAATTTTTTATTCTATTGGATACTTATGGGATCCTTAAAAATTTATAAATAAGTTACCTATTTAATTCAACTTAGAGATCTGATTTTATTGGTCTAAAACTAAGACTATAGAGTTTATATTTCTATTTCACTCAAGATATTTTATTGAACCATCATACTTAGTAATGGAAGAAAATCCCATATTTATTGATTTTAAAATTGAGAAATATTAATTAAAGAATTATTATCTTTTTATGGGTTTTCATAGAAATTGTGATTTCATTCTTTTCAAAATATCTATATTAAATTTATTTTCATACATTTTAATTATTATAAAATATTAAACAATATCCATCACGTGGAATGTATAAACCCATTCTTCATGGTTTATTAAACTAACTATTTTTTCTTCATGGAAGATCTAGATAAACTACATGATCAATGAAGTTTAAATTCACACACATTTTTCATTAAATATTAAATCTTATTAATTTTTGTGTGTTGTTATTTTTATAGTATAGGATTAAAATAAAACATATAGCCAATTTAACATCTTGTTAAATTAGTTATTTCATGGAAGAATTAACATCAGTTGAGACAACTTAATAAAAGGATGGAATATCCCAAAGGGGTTTATTTAAGATACACTACTGATTAGAATGTTGATAGAGTTTTAGATATTTGAGATCCCTTATAAGGGGAAATTAAAAATCATATTTATTATTTAAACTTAATTTAGACATGGGAAATACAGTATTGATATTGACATTGAGAGTTATAGAACTCTTAAAAATATCATTCTATTATATGGTAATATGTTTATATAACCTTAAAATTAGAGTAACAATATGACTTTTTTATTGAGATAATTTATTTATATGTATTGAAGTTATTTTCCTATTCTATTTACTGAAACATGCTAATGGATGTGTCAGTGGCCAATTTGTACAGTTTTGGTATGAAAATGAATGAATATTTATTGAGTTGAAGAAACTCAAGGAGTAAAGGTTATGCATCACAAAACAAAGGAGTGTATCATAAAATGTATATATTAATACATAACTAGCCATTCCATAGTAAAAGGGAATTAGACTATGATGAGTTTTATATGAATTATTGGGTGTGATTGGTACTATGTTGGGGAGGATGTGAGAAGTTTGTGATGCACTATCAAAGGATCCTTAAAGGAAACATGACATGTTCCATGGAACATGTCACAATATATTTGTTCACTCCCAAAAGTGTATTTCCACAAAATTTTTGTTCATGGATATCTTGGTTGATATAAATCCTTTTATGATAAGGATGGAGGCCACACTGAAAGATGCATTCTAAAGATATGAGTAGATATAAATAACACACCTTAAAATATTCTACCATGCCACATTTGTGGAGAGTTTTTTTTGAATCTATAGTCTATATTTTTGGAATATATCTTTTCATTCCCCATTGAACATTAGAATTTTCTAAAAAAATAGAGGGTTTATACATATAATTTGTACTGCCTAGAGAAATACATGAAGGGGCTTTGAGATAACTAGCTGCACATCACATGGGAAATTATTGAAAGTTTTTATGGGACTACGGAGGATAAAAAGGGTGGACACATGATCAAAACTTTTATGGAACTTATGGTCGGGAAATGTAGATCGATCAACTAGTTAAAAAACCGTAAAATTTATTTCTTCTTCTAGGAGTGCATGACAATCTTCCTACTCCATATCATTGTCATGTTTCTAATAATGTGTGTAGAAAGATTGAAATAATTATTAATAAAGGACGTTCTAATCAATAATAAGTGTTATTGACCCTGTTATAAATACTTATACCATTTGTGTTCTTTCCTAATTTATCTCTCACTATCACATTATTCCGTATGAGATCCAATTGTACTAATTAGTTAATGGAAAATGATTTTTACAGTTAATATTTTTGGTAACCATTGATTTACTTCCATATAAATGTCGTTCTAATCTATAATGGGAGTTAAACATGGTATAAGACTGTACATAAGTTGGGTCTAGGTATTTTCATTGGATCTAAGTATGATATTTATAAATAATATATTTTGACCAAAGAGATATATGTAATTTAGGAACACCAATGATAACAATTATTTCCCACATTCGATGAGAAGGGATTTTATCTATGATTGGAGATGATGATTCCATATCTTGTTTCTCTTCGCTTGTACATTAATAATATCATTGTGAATGGAATATATATTCTTGATGTTATAATGACCTAAATATTTATACACAAGTATAATATTAATGATGATGGGAGAGAACCCAATGTGTTATTTTCATCCCTCTAAGAGAAATAATAAATAACAGTTACGGGTACAAAATAACTAATATAATTGTAATAAAATTAAATGATAAAATTTTGTGATACAATAAGATTAATGTGTCTTTGTTATAAACTTATTATGTTAATTTTTAGGATTTATGAATGGGATAATATTAAATAGTAGATTAATTATTCATTATAGTAAACAAGATTATATGTTTGATTCATTATTATAGAGAAACGTTTGAGGATTCCACAGTTGTGAAGAAGATCATGCGGATTATCCCATATAAATTTGATACAAATATTTCTATCCTAGTGTACAGATACATTCATGAGTAGACCATTGATAAGGTTAAAAATTTCATGATAACCTATGAGATGAGGAGATAGCCATCCATAAGGATAATAGTAAAATATAGTATGGAGACAAATTTAAAATCTTTAAAAGGATTAAAATATCTTAAACCAGAGAAGTATCTTAAGGATTAAATTTAAATAAAAGATAATTCTATTAATTTCACATAATTTGAATCACACTTCTATAAATGATTCTAGTTTAGTAAAGTTAAACACTAGGGTAACATAGTGTTTCAATACATGAATGATCAGACACTTTTCTACTAGTTTCCTTGAGTTAAAAAATAGTTAAAAAACTAAACATCAATATTAAATATTATTAAGGATAAATAAGGTGGAAATTAGATGCATTATAGGAATTTCCTTTAAATTTAAGTGAAAATCCCAGATATCATAAAAAACCATTATATTAAAGAAAATTGACCTTCTCTCAAAACATGATGTTATAAGTTCTAGTGAGGATAGGAAAACAAAGGATGATGAATTATAGGATAAAGTTCTAACAGATTTTGTTAGCACAAATATGTTAGATACCCTGATGTGGTGATAAATTAGGGTATGATAAATTAAAACAAAAACCCCTTGGTGTCTTCTTTCATTGTTAAACAAAAAAAATACTATCTCCCCTTCCCATAAATAAATATGAACATAAATAGAATCATGAACATTATAGATCAATTTTACATGGTTCACATGAACATGGAAACATCCAATTAGAATAAAATGAAAATTTTTCTACGTACCAAATCAACTAATGTTCATTTCTGTTACAAAGTTCAATGGGGGATCCCTATCCCTCTTGGTTTTCAACCAATCATAATTTGATGGCTCACTTCTCTCTTAACTAAAATGTGATCACTATCTTTCAGAATATTATTGTTTTGGTAACATGAATAAATATGTTTTAAACCCTATTTGGGGCATCATTAAGTTTCACATTCACCCCTATGTAAATAAAACATTACCAAAAAATAAAGGTCAATCCCTTTTAGTTCGCATAAGAATCACCTTCGCAAAACCCCTTTCTCAGTATTCATGAATCTACCAAATCTTTTGTGATACTTTTAAAACCATTATTAAACATTGGATTTCATTAAAATAACTACCTTTTGTGAAACCTTGTAAGACTTCATGAATCTCACATCAATTTGAGAAAAATTTTATTTTATGATACATTATTCCATCATGAAACTGATATTCTTATAGATCCCTTACAAGATGAAATATTACCTAAAATTCCTTCACGAACTAAAACAATTTGGATTATAATTAAGGATTCTTCTACTAAAATAATGGGTGTATCCAAAAATTTATAGATTTTTCTTCCCTTTAATGAAACATTCAATCTCTCTATTTCTTTTTTAGGAAACTTTTCATTCTTGTTTGTGAAACTCCCTGTCATCACAAAAATTCAAAAAAAAAATATCCATTAAAATAACTTATCATAATCACGTGTCTTACCATCTTCGATCGTGACTTATCCATCCTTTAAAACAAAAAACCTTCAGTGATAAAAAAACTTTTTTGAGACACCAATATTTTTTGAAACACCAAAATTTCAAGAATTACGTGTCTTTTCCAAATTTTCAGGAGGAAACCCTAGAAATTCAACAATCATGAAACTTGATCCATCATCTATATTTTGGACCCCAAAAATATGGAAAACACAGAGAAATAGATCCACAATGTAAACATAGCATTCTATAACACTTATAGTGCTTTGATACCTCTATCATGAATCATTATCTACTTACATTGTCACCAATCTCTCTAGAACTCTACAACTTACCTTGTAAAACATCTTTTTAAACAAAAATAATCAACCCAAAAACACTATAATGATACCTTGATGGATTTTCCCCCAAAAAAAATCATTGAAAAATATTATACATTTGATGATATCTCCATTGAATAATATGACCATCTTCAAGAGTAGAGCATTGCTGACGAGACACGAAAATAATTTTAATTAAGGATATAATTTTTGGTGATCCAAGAATAAGTTAAAATTATTCATAGAGAAATTATTGATATAATAAATTAGAATGAATCATTAAATAAATATTTTCATGAATAAAAATACTAATACATAACTGATATTGAAATAAATATCACACAAAAGATTGGCGATCTTAATGAAAAACATGAATCAAGATAGAAGATGTTTGATGTTAATACAAAAAACATTATTTCTAAAAATGTCGAGGTAAAATATGTTGAGGAGAATTTTGTTAATGCAGATAAATTATAAAAAAAACCTGATTTGAGTTATCAAATTCTATTAAGGACCTTTTTAAAAGTACAAAATTAGATGAAAATGATAATGATTCCTCTATGAATCTTTTTGATAGCCCAATGGTTCCTAAAAATATCATATTGGACACTCAATTGTTCCACATAAATTATGTAAATAATGAAAATAAAGGATGATGGGTGATTAACTCACATAATATGAATAAACACATAATATAGTTCCATGTAGTGATTTTGAATATCCATAAAATAAAGTGTTATTATAGAAGAAAGGTAATCAGGCAGATCCCATATTGAATGAAAAAATAAATATCAAATATAAAGGAATATCAATGGGTTTATTTTGAGGAATGAAATTTACAACCAATAAGATTTTCCATTAATGGAAGATATTGGGGTTGTGATATTTATGAAAAAAAAACATTTCTGTACTCACATAATTTTTCATTTTTTTAAAGAGAGGTTATGAACTGTGGGGAGTCAACCTAAAGTTCAAAGATTCAACCAAGACAACATCATAAATATAATCTAGAGTTACATAAATCTTTTTATTATGTAAATAAAATATGTGGGAAGTGTGATCAATCTAGATACCCACCTGTAAGGGTCTGAAAGTACTACCATACAAATTAAAAATAAATGAAAACTATAAATATATATAGAGGAGTGACTATGAAAAATAGTCCAGGGTTTAAGTGGATTTCATTGAAATAAAATGAAAAATAATTATATTATTGAAAACATATTCTTATCACACATGATTAGAAACAAGTAACTCTTTAAGGATATCTAATGTTGTAATAGAGGAGCTGTCAATTTTGGAAATGATGGATCACAGAATTCTAATGAAGTTGGAATCACCAAAATGTGTTATAATAAACTTTAATCCAATGAAATTATTTTCATTAATGGATTAAGTTATAATATATTTAGAGTTTCTCAACATTTCTATTATGTTAATGAAATGATATTTCACAACAATGAATGTTTTATATGGAGATTAAAGGATAAAACTATGATTATAAATCAATAGTGAACTAGTGGAAAATTATATCAAATTTCCAATGATCAAAGGTTATATTTCATGAGCTTAAACGAGGATAATGGGATTTTTCATAGATGAATCGGATGTTTGGGTAAAGAAACATGAAAAAATATTCAAATTTGAGAATATGAAGAATATAATAAAGATGAATAAAAATTGTATCAACACTTTTGGAACATTTCATAAATAATAGTGAACATGAGTCACAAGGAAATGAAAATAAAACTACGAACCATCATGAGTTGATACACTCTGATATGTGTGGTCCAATGAAATTGAAGTCGGCCAATATAGATAATTACTTTATTAATTTTTTTATAATTTAATATATATGGTTTTTGTATTTTATATAAAGTAAATAAAAACTCTTGATATTATTAATAATTTTTAATTTTGATCTAGAAATAAAATAGATGTTCTGGAAAATGAAGTTTTGTTCAATAATTGAATTGAATATATAAATATATAATTTTTGGTGTACCATCAGAATCACGGTTTAATGAAAAAATATATTTCACCATAAGAACCAAAAAAATAATAATTGAGTAGAAGAACCAAATTTGGGTGGACTTGAAGAGAACTATGTTTTCATAGAAAGACACCTCAGAATACATTTTTAGATAAGATACAACAATGAAAATTTCAATTATCAATTATCACTTAATTAAAACCAATTCATTGAATACACCTTATAAGATTTCGATTAGGAAGAAGCCAAACATTAAATGTCGAAAGGTATTTGGAACATGTTGTTATATCAATAATGAAGAAATATATTTTAGAAAGTTTTATGAGAGAGATGATGTTAGGATACTCCTTGGATATACACCCAGTGGAAGGATTAAATAATGTTTCAACAAATATATATGGAAACTAATTTATAATTATGATATTTTTTTTTCAAATAATAAAAAATACAATAAACAATCATTACTTATTGATGATGAAATCGAATACAATCAAGGAGAGATCATTATAAATCTTGGTGTAGACTTAAAATATTGTTCATTATTCTCAAATATATTATGTTACTAATGAAATTCATAGTAACAAAGAAGAACCATAATAAAGAGAATCTAAATTTCAATGACTTAGAAAATATATTGAGAGTGGAAAAAGACTGAGAGGTAGAAAAAGGGTGTGAAACCCCAAAGAAGTCTATAAATTTCGAATCATACGATATTTCTCTCATAAGTATATCCAAATAGTGTTCAATGGGTTTTGAAACATGGGGATTGAGTAAAAGTAAATGAAGAAGAGATAATTTGTATTAAGAATAACTAAACTTGGGAATTAGTGTGATATCCAAAATATAAGAATATGATCGGGATTACGTGAGTTTTCATGAATAAACTCAATGTGAAAGGATAAGTAGCACAAAATAATTCACCTAAAGTATGAAAAGATACTCACAAATTAAGGGTGTAGATTTTGATAAAAAAAATTGATTCTTATAAGTATTTAAAAAATGTTAATATTTTTTGTGATATGTGATTAAATTAATAACATAGTTTTCCATAATGATCTTAATACCACATTCCATAATGGTGAAATTGAGAAAGAGATTTACAATAAGAAATGATATGGGTAAATAATTTATGGTTATCAATTTTTTGATTATAAGTAGATAAAATTAAATCATTGACATAAATATCTTCCCCAATAATGGTATCTAAAATTTAATGTTAGCTTAAGGTGTATGAGATTAAAAATAAGTAAAGTGGATAGAAACATCTATATTAATGGGAATGACCCAAAGTCACTCATTTCTATAGAATATGTCGATGAATTTATTTTTATAAAAAATATTAATTTTTTGAGGTATTTATTTTAGGAATGTGTATTTTATTTTCTTTTTATTTTTTAGTTCTCATAGATGAAGGATATCTGAATGATAGCTTCAGCTCATGGAAGGCAGTGGCCGCAGAATCCAATGGAGGTTGGTATATTTAATTCATGATTTCAGACGGTGTACTGGTTTTTGTTATAGAAGGTGAAATGAATTGAATTTAAATAATGAGTATACCTGAGAACAATTACTATAATGGTTTTGTTGTTAAGGAAATGATATGAAAGAGTTACTGAGTGGAATGTTTGGGTAACTTTTATTATTCAAAATATTTCGATGTTAAGATACACATTACTGTAAATAATTAATGTTTTATTTGATATATATAGATATATTTGAATATTAGAATTCATTTCTACTCGATGACTAACTGGGATCAACTAGAATTGGATGTAACCACTTGTACATGTATGGAAATGTGATTTTGTGATTACCTGTAATTAGTGGTCTACTTAGTTTATTAGTCAAAGTGATTATAATTCTAGTAAAATTTGAAGGAATAAAATATTTATCAGTGTCTCCCCATTTATATAGGACTTAACTTCCAAACCATTTGATGTGATTTTATCTTTATATTTAATTTATTTTTCTCATGAATTATTTTTTATGAGTTTTTCTTGAGTTCCTATTAACTTAGAATCAATGTGGTGAATTATAGTGCGTAATTTTATTTTTATGTTATTATACATTGAATGTTGAGGGGTATTTATAGATCAAGGATTTTCAAGATCTTGTTCTACGATTAAATCTTTTAGATGGTGTGTCCTCTAGTGATTAGTGGTTCGTACCCCCTAACAAGTTGTATCAAATCTTGGTTCAAGTCTTAATAATACATAATCAAAAGAAAAGTCATCTAATATTACCTTAAATTTCTTATCATTATATTGATTTAGTGGAAGATATTATATTACAAGGTATGGATTCTAATAAAATTAAGTATCATATAGAAAAGTTTTTTGGGTTAGACTTTAGCTTTTGGAGGATGATTTTGAAAGCCTTTTATATTCAAAGGTATTGTGCAGTTTTGTTAAAGGGGAACAAACCAAGTGTTATGGAAAAATTATAATAGGAAAGGATGGATAGGAAGACACTGAATTGGATTAGAATTTATGAGAAACATACAATTTTTAACAAGGTTTTCATGATGTGGATGGTATTATATATGATATTTCAAAAATTTAGACCCCTGAATGATCATGTGAATGGAATTAATAAGATCTGAAGTCATCTTGAATTAGTTAAATTAATTTTTATGGAAGGTGGGTGGGAATTACTATTCTTATCATCACTCCAAGAATCCTATGATTCAATGGTAGTTACTATAACCAATTATTGTGAGAATACTGACTTACTGTTTGAGGGTGTGAGGGATTATATTTTGAATTAAGAACATATATAGATATAATTATAAATACCTACCAAAATAGATATGGATATGTATGACAGAGGATAACCACCTTATCAAATGTTTTATTTGAAAAAATTGGAAGATAATTATTGAGATATGATTCATATAAACTGTACCAAGACCTATATGATGGAATTCTTAATTGAATGTGCCTCTCAAAAAGGATTATGATGTGAATAAAGTGAAATCTAGAAGAACAATTTTTGTATGTTTATGTTCAATTAATTTAGATGAAGTTAGAATCCAATTATATCAGATTATAAATTTTTTTCTAGAATCATTGGTCATTTATTCTAGACCATCATTCCATTCTATGAAGGAGTATGGATTTATGGTGAAATATATATCCAATTATTTAAACTAGTTCAATTTTACAATGATGAATATTTGGAAGTAGATGGTAAGGGTAATACTAACATCCGAATATTGAATAAGATATTTTTATAGTTGAAAGATGTTTGATACATACCAGGTGTATATAAGAACCTACTTTCAATTGGTATGGTGGATAAGGTACATTACAGAATTATAATTAGAAATGGATTTGGTAAAGTTACTATAGTATTCATGATCTTGGCTATTTATGTAAGAAAAATAGAACCGTATATTTGACCATAAGATCAAATGGGGACACAATTTTTCGTGATGACACATTAAATTGCTTGAAATTGTTGAATTGTTGAATTAGGATCCTTAGTAAGAAGAAAATTAATGTTTTAGAATCAAATCGCATTAAATCTTGATAACAATAAAATAATATTTTTTATAATTTTTTACTCTAGAATTATTTAAAGGTATCATTCAACATGAATGAAAGGATTATTATATCTCAAAAGCTATAAATAGTGCACATGAATGTTTAGGATACCGTTTAAGTTTAGTCTCAATATGGTCATAGTAATTTATGACTTTTATTGATGACTCAATAGTAAATATTTGGAATTGGCCTTAAACATTACATAATCTAGTTAATTCAACTAGAATACATATACTACATTCCCAAGTATATATTCAATTTATTTTTTAAAATAATCAGGTCATAAAAAATACATGACAACCCATAAGTATAAAAATATGATACTACTAATAAATATCCATTTATTTCGTAATACAATAGTTTTTAATAAAATATGAATTCATTACAAAATTTAGTTATGCTTCTTCATTTCACTTACTCATCCTTAAATCCCATAAAAACCATTTAAAAACTATGGATGGTCAAAAAATTATCAGTAAGGGATATAAAAGAATAGACAAAACATTATCACATGAATACTTATATAAAAATTAAACAATTTTCAAAAAGACATACTTCTCACCTATAATGTATCACATACTTACTTTGCGAAAAATAACAGATTTCCATAAAACATTGAAAACATAAATAAAAACATATATGTAACTTAGATAATTAATTAAATAATATTATAACCCTAATGGATACCATATTATTTTTTACCCTCCCTATTAACTTTCAATGTTACCTAATGCCAACCTAGGTTGTAACCCTCACAGCTACCTTATGGTGAAATCATCATAGTTACACATGGAAAAATCATTACGGTCAAATTATAACATAAACATACCCAATGCATTGGAGGGAGATATAGGTCACACATTTAATCTTAAAAAATTCCCCAAAAAGATAACATAATCCTAAAATAAGATTACTTGCATCATAACAACATTCCTATTGAATTTTGTAAAAATAGAAATTTACGTGGATTTTTAAAGAAAAGTCCTTTAACTCGGGTTCGTATTACTTAAAAATTGTTTAATAATATTGTATAATGGTTTAAAGTGTGTTATTTATTTATTACATAACTATACGCATTTTTATACAACCTTATGTGGTCATATTATAACAACATTCCAGCCATTTATTAATATTATTTTGTTATTTCCATCTTTTTAGGTGCATTCTTTTCATGGTTACCATAGTTGTCTCATTATAGATTTTCTTATCCAAGGTATGATAAACACCATAAGTGAAAAAAAGGTAATAATATGTTTACATAATTTTAAATGATACCATATAACATTTTTTCATATTTGAGGATGAATCATTAGATACCAAATCAATGGAAATGATTTAGTTTATTTTGGCGGTTTTTATAAACCTCACAAACAAGTATAATTTTATTTAATATCTTGTTTATATAATGGTTCCAGGACATTATATAACTTATACGATGTATAAAAAATTATGATTTAAAAATAATAATGCTTTTATGACCAGCCTTGAAGGAAGTAAAGGCAAATGAATATGTAACATCAATGATTACTGTAAATCGACACATTATAGTCTATGATTGGATATTTAGAATAAAAAGTAGAAGATAAGAAGAATGATAATGAATCTGTACATAAATATTATAAAATTATATTATATATAATACACTTGAGCTTTCAAGCCACTTGGATAAGGGGATGTGAGGAGTAAATAAAAAAAATAAAAGGAAGTGAAAGAGGATTTTACCACTTCATTTATTCCCCTTGGGAACCTCCTTAATTAACTCATTTTGGCCTTTTTGTTAGACCATAAGGTCATGGACGTAGGTAAGTGTTTTGGGAGGGGAATTTATAATAATTTAAAAAGGATAAAATGATTTTAGGTGTGAGGAGAGGAGGTGGTGATGGGTGGTATTTATAGGGGAGGAGAGGAGGGGTTTTTGATTTTATTATTCATTGGTTAATTATTTTGGCTCAAGACAATGAATAGTTTAGGAATTATAACTAAATATATTAAATTAATTAAGGATGGTTCTGTATTATCGGATTACATTAGCAATACATCATCTATGACTCAATAATTCAGGTATTTTTCTTATATCGTATGTTATTGTATTTTACTTTTCACCAAAAAAATAAAATATTTTAGAAAGATTCCAAAAATTTAACCTAACCATTTTTCAACAATTAGAATTAAAAAATTATATCCAATTTATGAAAATAATTTTCTATATATGAGAAAATTAATTTTTAATTAAAATCACACTTTATTCAAAATATACATATTTTAAGACTACAATTGATTTTATTTATCATTGATAAATTATTTAAGGTCTCATAAAATTATATTATAATAATAAGACAAAATAATATTAATTTATGAATCTATTTCATAAAAATAAATTTTATTTTATATCATAAAATTAATTTTACGATTACAAATAAACATTTATATTTCAGAAAAATACCAACACTTAATTTATCGTTTTCAAAACATTTTATTACTTATTCCTTGTTATAAATATATCATATTCCTAATTTTAGGATACATAAATTTTATTTATACTTTCATATTTGAGGTTACTATTCTATTTGTATATATTCATTAATTCTTATAAATACCACTTATTTCCTTATACATTTATAATGAATTATACTATTTAATTTCAAAATGGAAGTAAATTATTTTACAATTTCCCCAGTTGTTAAATTCCCATATCACATTAAAAATTACATACTCTCAATTTTTATTCACTTATTATAATAGTGTTGATACATTTCCTTCATAGCATTTTAATGTTCCCATGTTTCTTATTCAACCATGTTGTTTCTCTACAAAACCTTAACCTGGTGAATTACCTTATTCTTCAATACTAACCCTCAACGATCATGAATTTGAAGATTTTTCTCTTCATAAGGAAGGTTCTCTTCCATCTGAACAACTTCTGGGATCAAATCATGAGATGAAGATGGAATATAGTTTCTTAACATCTAAACATGGAAAACATTGTGTATCTAAGATAAAATCGGAGGAAATTCTACTCAGTAGAAAAATAGTCCAACATTTTTGATGATTTCAAATGGATCAATGAACTATGGAAGTAGATTTAATATTTCACCAAAACACATAATACTTTTCCTTGGATGTGATTTTTGAAAAACGTGATCACTTACCTCGAATGAAAGGTATTTTCCTCCTATTATCTACATAAATTTTCATCCTTCACCAAGCTGTCCTCAAGTGTTGCTGGATTATCTTCACTTTCTGAGCCTATTCATATATTAATTATTGTCCTATAAAATTTTGTTGGATAGAAATATGATTTAGATGATCAATATATAAGTAGAGGGTGAATTTAACTATTTAAGAAACTCCATTGGATCATTTAAAGATGGTATACAACTCTCTATTATTGTACAAGGTTAAACAAGGTTAATTCACAAAACCTCTTAGTTCTATAAACATGCTTGAATCCGGAAATATGGTTCCGGAAATGAAAATTTGGAGAATTTTATAGGGGAAATTATTTTACCTTAAAGTGTATAGAATCTTAATAATCAGAGTATAAAAATATAAGAAAGTATAATATAGTTATACTTTCCTTAATAATCAAAATGTAGTGGAAGAAAAACATGAAACTATACAAGTAACAAGTATAGAATCTTATAACCCAAAGAGTAGGTATACAAAAACCTTGGATAATGGTCCCTTGATTTATACATTCAAGAATGTCTGCCTTACCCACACCAGGGTAAGACCTCAATAGGAATATCAGAGTCTATCTTGTTATCCCCATAACCCCTCGAACTTCAAGGTAGTCGGAAACTCTTTCTTCCTCATCAAGGAATTCCTTGAACTTTAACGTAGTCATCACCTCTTTCTTCCTATCCCCGGAATCCCTCGATTATACACATCAACAATCGGAGTTGCACAAAGAAATCTGAATAAGATGTTCAATACACACAAAGCTTGAGAGTCTGTCTCTCTAGAATTCACTACAACAGCATGTAATCACTAGTGTTATAGAACAGTCATCAAAAGTTAGTCCTGATCTCAATCAAATGAGATCATATTTACAGGATTTTTTCCAATGTTCGGCTCCCTCCTCCAATGGTCATATTTTTCTTTGAATCTTAGAGGGACCTGTACACGTGTCACTCAAACAACTGTTTGTTAGAAATAGAATGCATGACATTGTTTTATAACTACAACATGGGCAAGTAAAATATGATTGCTCTACCAAATCTATTTTTTGGAGTCTTAGTAAAAAAATAATTTTTAGAGTCCTAGTGGAAAACATTTGGAGTCTATATGACATGGATATTTGGATTTTGTTTTCCACAGAATTAGGAATCAGAATTATATAGACTTCGGAGTCTAAATTCTAATCAATTCGTTGTCTGAATTCAAATAAATTTGAATTATGAATTATAATGAATTTTATGTCTGAATTCTAAGGAATTTGGAGTCTAAAATTAGAGAATTCGGATTCTAAATTTCAGAGAATTCGGATTCTGAATTTCAGAGAATTTGGAGTCTCAATTCAACGGAATTTAGAGTCTGAACTCTAAGGGATTAGGACTCAGAATTCAAAGGAATTAAAAGTCTAAATTCAGATAATTTAGATTGTTAACTTTTGAGAATATAGATTTTTAATTTCAAAGAATTCAGATTTTCAATTTCAATGAATTTGGATTCTTAATTTTAGAGAATTTAGAACCTGAATTTTAGAGAATTCAGATTCTGAATTTCAGAGAACATGGAGTCTGAATAAAAAGGAATTTGAAGTCTGAATTTTATGGGATTCGGAATCTGAATTCAGAGGAATTTGGAGTTTTAATTCAGAGAATACTGTGTTTGAATTTCACAGAATTTTGATTCTGAATTTCAGAGAATTCAGAACCTGAATTTTAGAGATTTCAGAACCTGATTTCTGATCCTAATAAAATAATACTGTATATCTATGTATTTATCGAATTCTGAGGTATTAGATGAGAAATTTTTTTTTCACTTAGGAATATAAAGAGTTATATTTAGAGAAACTAAAATACGAACAATGAAAAATAAGTAAGGATAAATTTTCCTTAGGGAAGTGAAATTTTCCTTATTATGAAAAATTTGATTAAAAAGAGAATTTCCTTAAGGAAGGAAAATATTCCTTAGTTAAATAAGTCTTCAGGAAAATCAAATTTTCATTCAAATAGAGTGTTTATGGTTTTCAAAACATAAAGGAATGTAAAGGTCCTAAAGAAACTTTATTGACTCAAAAAATTACTTTCTATGACGTCATCTCAAAATGCTGGAGTCTGAAACTGATTTCTATATAATTACCTATAAGGTGACATCTGTATACTACAGTGAAAACTACTATTATAAGAAAACTCTACTAAAGAAAGGTGATGATCCAAAATTCCATGGTAGTTCATTGGACAATATCAAAGCATATCCTCCAATGTCTAAATAGTTCTCTCTGACTGACCATAAAATTGAGGATGAAAGGTTGTGATGAAATTTAATTCAGTTCCCAAATACTTCTCATGGCCTTTAGAAAAGTTAGAATTAAACCTAGGATCACATTTAGATAAAATGGAGAGAGGAACTCCATATAACGTGACTACATATTTAAGGTATAGTTATGAAATATGATCTAAATACACATTATTTCGAATAGGATGAAATTGGCCATATTTGTTAAGTTGGTCAAAAATAACATAAATCTATTTGTTACCATGAGAATTATTTCGTATTCCCACCACAAAGTCTATGGATATATTGTTCCATTTATAATCCAGAAATTGAAAAGGATAAATAATCTTCTTATGTAGTTGTCACTATAATTTAACCTATTGAGAAGTCAGACATTTCATGGTAAAATCAACAATATCCTCATTCATTACAACCCACTAGTAATACCCCCAAAGGTAACATTACATCGTAGTGCTTCTAGGATAAACTGAAAATGGATAACTATGAAATTCACATAAAAATTATTTCTTCAACTGGGAATGAGATGACACACATAATCTCTTTCCAAATATCCAGAATCCTTCTCTATAAACACTAAATTTATGAAATTTACATTTCTTACCCAATTTTACATTTTTCTGTAACTCTCCATATTCATTTTGTGATTTTATAATTCTATATAAGAGAGTGGATTTCAATGATACATGGTCATTCTGTATCATAACACAACCAAGTCCCTAGAATAAAGATTCACTGTAGATGAAACAAATCAGCATTTCCGGAAGGAATGCCCATAATTGGAACATTCACTAATCTTTTTTTAGTTGCTAAAAATAAACATCATAGTCTTCTATCCAAATAAATTTTACAATTTTTCATCTTAGCTTAGTTAGTAGTCTAGATAACAATGCAATGATTTTAAAAAAACGTTGTTAATACCATGCTAATCCAAGAAAACTACAAATCTTAGTAACATTTGATAGTATCTTCAATTCATCAACAATATTGGTTTTAGTGGGATCAACTATTACAAAATAATTATTTATAATGTTCCCAAGAAAAGAAATCTGTTGCAAAAAAAAAAATTCCTAAATTTTCCGTATAACATATTTTCTTTGAGATTTTCAGGGAAATCCTTAAATGTACTTCATGATCATATTAACTCCTGAAAAACACCAAATTATCATCAATAAAAATCCTATCTAAATATTCACTGATGATTCTATTCATAAGATCCATGAATAAAACATTTTAATTTTTCAAACCAAAGGTAATGACATGAAACACATTATTCACATATTTAGTATAGAATTTTGTTTTCAAAATGTCATTCTCTTTAATGTTTGGCTGATGGTACCCAGATCTAAATTCAATCATGTAATAATGCCACTATCCCTAGAGCTAATCAAATAAGTCCTCGTTATGAGGAAATAGATGCCTATTCTTATGAATAATTTTATTAAAATATCTCTAAAGAATACAAAGTCTCATGGAACCATATTTCTTTTTAATAAACAAATCTGAGGCATGTGATGGTGAAGTTCTAGAATGAATGAATTTTTTATCAAGCAACTCCTACAACTGCCTTTTCAATTCCCGATGTTCACATTGTACCATTAAATAAGGGGTTTTGAAAATGTCTCAAAATCATGAACTATGTAAATAGCATATTTAGCATCCTGATCATGTATAACACCCAGAAACTAATTAAAAAAATATATCTGACTATTTATTTACAACTAGAACATCATTAATCTGAATAATACCATTGTATTAAAAAATATGTGAAAGATAAATTTCATTTTTTTATTTTAATAGTTTTTCATCCTCATGATAGGTTATCAAGGGTATGTCTTAATTCATAAATAAAAATTGAAGCTATTTTTGAAAAAAAAAACATTTTTTCTATGCAATCAATCTTATCATGATACAAAGAATGAAATTACATGACCAAAATAACATCAAAATCTACTAATTGAAGAACAATAAGGTTTGCAGGTAATGTCTTTCCATAGAAAACAACAGGAAATAATATTATAATATCATTTTACTTCAATATTTTCCCTCTAGTGTTTTAACCAAAACCTCTTATTTCAATTATTGAGGTGAAATTTCCAATTAACATGAATATTTCTTAGAAATAAAATAATGTGTAGACCCCATATCAAATAATACATTACAAAAATATGAGTAAACAAAAAATACTTGATACCACTTAATTAGATGGAACAACATCTTTTGATGTAGTCTCAAAGGATTTCAATTCAGATTTATGCTTATAATCAACCTGCTTCCCATCATTCATACATTACTTTGTGTAGGTATTTCCATAATGAAAATTTTCACCACATTCAAAACACTTTACAATTTTACTATTAGAATTAAACAGTCCATCACTAAGATCTTTTTCAGTGAAATATCGATTCATATATCCAAACAATCCACATCATAAAAACCTCCTATATTTGGTAAGGAATTCCCTTGGATATTTTTTACCACACTTCCCACTAATTGGAATCTAAATTTTCATTCCATCGTATTTCTTTGATTCAATATTACCAATTTTTTACCATATGGACCTCTGCATATTCTTCTTTTCAAAGAACATGTGATCACCTAAAAACTCCATTTCTACCCTCTCAGCACATCGAACATGTTTATCAGAACATTAGAATTAATGGGAGGCCTAATCCTTTGGTTATATTGGCTTCAATCTGAAGTAAATACAATTGATTTTACTATAATGATCTTGAATAAGATTTGAAGAATACCTTTCCAAGTGAGTGATGTTTTCTTCCCAAATAGCCACTGATTCTTCCTACTTTTGTTTAAATTCATGTAGTTGTTTTTCTATCCTAGGTCGATCTGCCATATGAAAATATTTTTACGGATATTATTATTGAATACATACCATTCCAAGAAATCAATCTCCTCCCAATCCCTGATATTCTTGACCATTGACATGTATTGGTCAACTTCACCTTTAATAAAATAAATAACAATACTAATATTTAAATTATCTGAACAAACCATGACATAAAATATCTTTTAAAGGTCTATAATTCATCCTTTATCATGTATTGGGTCAGAAGATCCACTGAAAGAATGAGTGTGTTACCTCATAAAATGTTCCAAAATTATTGTGTTCATTTTTGGTAACTCTGGCTATTCTATTTCATGAATCACACGAATATTTATATATCATGTTAACTAAGCCTTTATTGTCACAAACTACTCAGTTCCAATTCCCACCATTCCAGGTTTTCGATTGGGAAGGTTATCATTCTTTTGGTGCCTCCCACTTCAACATCTATGTTTCTTTTGTGGAAAACCATTCTAAACAAACATATTTTTGTGAAGCAACATGGTTAAATGAAAATGCTATATATGTTTCTCATAATCCTATATTAAAAATAATTTATGGTTTTAACAAAATCATAATCCCTAAAGATATCTAAATAGTGATCTGATACCAACTATAAGGACCCACCTTAAATATTACATAATCTAATTAGTTGGACTAGAATAAACTTATTGCATTCCCAAAGATCATTTCAGTTTAGTATTTTATAAAATTATGTTATTAAAAATACATGACATCCCATAAGCATAAAATGTGGGTGCCACTATAACAGTATCCATTTCATCCATATTACAAAAGTTTTTAATAAAACATTGATTCTTCACAACATTCAGGTTTGCTTCTTATTTTCTCATAACCATCCTTATGTCCTATGAAAAACATTTAAAAAAATGGATGGTAACATAAATATTATTAAGAGACATAAAAAAGAGGGAACACAAGTCCTTGAATAATTATAAACATAATAAATCATTTCCACAAATACATACTTCTCACCCATAAAGTATCATATACTTTGTGAAAAATAAGAGATTTCTATAAAATAAAGAAAACATAAATAAAACTATATCGGTAACATGGGGAATTAATTATTATATAATATAACCATAATGACTACCTAATGATTTGTAACTATTATGATTACCTTATAATGTATCCCTCCTGGACACCTTATGTTTTAACCCTCACTACAACCTTATGGTGTAACACTCACAACTACACTTGTAATAACCATTACAGTAAAATTATATCCTAAACATACCCAACACAATGGATGGAGATATAGGCCCCACCCTTCATCACAATCAAATCCCATGAACTGGAGCAGAATCATAAAATAATAATACATTCATCATAAAAACATTCCTTTTGAATTTTTTAAAAATATAAATTTAAAAGAGGATTTTTAATGAAATGTACATTACCTCAGGTTCATATAACATTAAATGTGTTAAAACCTCTTATATAATGGTTTAATTAGTTTTATTAACTTATTTTAATACTATAACCATGTGTATATTACCTTATATGACCATATTATAACAAAATTCCATCCATTTATTAAAAAGGTTTTGTTATTTCCATTGCTTCAGGTGCATTTTTTTAGGGTTTTGAAGGTTTATTCATTATGGATTTTCATATCGAATGGAAGAAAAACTCTAGAGGTGTAATGAAAGGGTATTAATATGTTTCCATATTTTTAAATTATTCTATATATCATTACGTTTTCGGATATGAGGGGGAATCATTAGATAAAACATTAATGAAAGTGATTTAGTTTATTTTAGCGATTTTTAAGAGCATCATGAACTTATATCATTTTATTTAATATCATGTTTACATAATGGTTCCATAAAATTAAATAAAATATAATATTTATACTAAAATATTATTTAATAATATAATTTTTTTATTACTAGCCTTGATTTCAGTGAAAGAAAATGAAAATATATCATCCACGATGGCATTAAATCGACACATCATAAACGATGTTCTCATTATTTAGAATAAAATGGAGAGTATAAGAATATTGATGATGAATTTTTCAATAAAAATTATGAAGTTCCAATCTATATATGATACTGGAGTTTTCAGTGCACTTAGATAAGGGATGGTGATGAGATAATATGAGTAGAAATTAAATTAAAAAGAAAATAAATGAAAATGAAAGATGATTTTACCACTTAAATTATTACCCATGAGAAAATACATAAGCCACTTAGTTTTTAACTTTTTGTGAGGCCATAAGGTCTTCAACATGAGAAAGAGTCTAGGAAGGGGAATTGGGTAGAAATCTAATAAGTTATGAAGCATTGAGGTGTGACCAGAAGTGGTGATGAGGGGATGTATTTATAATGGTGGAGAGGTTGGGTTTTTTATTATTTTATTTATTAGTTTCCTATTTTCACTCAATAATGTTAATAGATTGAGAATTATCACTAAATATATTATGAATGATGGATAGTTTTGAGATTATGGGACTATATCATTCAAACATCATCTATGACACAATAATTCATGTATTTATCTTATATTGTAAATTAGATTATTTCACTACAAACAAAAAATTCCATTATTTTCAGAAAATACCAGAAATTACCTCTAACAATTTTATGATTTTTATAATTTATCATTGAAATCCATTTTATTAAAATAATTTTCTATAAATGAGAAATTTAATTTTTAATCAAAATCATAATTTATTCAAAAAATACTAAATTTACAACTATAAATGATTTTAGAACACTTTGAAAAATTAATTAATGTCTTATTACATTATCTTATAATCATAAGAAAAATAAATATTAATTTATGAATTTATTTTATGAAGATAAATTTTCTATTAAATCATTAAATTAAAAATACATATATAAATAAACACTTGTGCTTCAAAAAAATACCAATACTTAATTTATCATCTTTAAAAAATTTATTTACTTATTATGTGATATAAATATATTATATTTTCCATTTTAGGATAAATAAATAATATTTATAAATTCAATGGTGAGGTTACTATTCTATTATTATCGATTATTTAATTCCTATAAATTTTACTTATGTAATTATACATTTATAATGAATTTAACTATTTAATTATATAATTAAAACAAATTATTTTATAAGTACATGGATTGTTACAAAAAAAGTATGAGTTTAATTTTGTAAACAAAAAGTTGAGGTATTCAGGGTGTTTTTTTTTCAATGGAAGGCAATGGTGAAAATGGATATTGGTAGAATACTAAAATTATCAAGGTCAGATAATAGTGGTTATTATAATATAATAGATTTTCAAACCTGGTGTCAAAAGAATGAAATATGGATAGAAAATACTATACCTAAATCACCATAACAATATGGTGTGGATGATTGAATGAATCATGAATAATTGAAAAATATGCGAATAATGACTCAATATTATGGAATTTTTAAGGAAATTATTGGTGAATGCAGTCAACTATGCATTTTAATTAGTTAAAAAAATATCATCAGTAAGGATGTGTTTGGAGATTATATAGTATTTAAGGTCTAAAAACATTGGGAATGTACCACCTCCTATTTTATGGAAGTCCCTATTATATTCATTTTGATTCTACGGATTAGTACAAATATTAATCTATGTCCATTAAATGATTCTTTATGGGTTATTGTGATTAAAACATTGGATTCTGAATATGAAGTAATAAAAATAAAATGTTAGTTAGGATCCAGAATGTTCTATTCAATGTGATGGTATTATAGAAATACCAAAATGTGATTGAAATGGAATTTCAGAGAAATTATACAACTTAACATATCTAATTTAATAAGAAACAAATCTTCATAAGGAAAAATGTTCATAATAGATCATATGGAATGGAAAGATCAAAATATAAAATAGTGGAAGATATACCTGAATGCTCAAGGATGATAATACATCGGATCAGACTATTAGAAGGATAATTTTTCGAAGTTTTAGTTTAAAAAATAGCAGATCCAGACAACGAATTTTGGATATCTAGTAGAGTCAGACAACCAATATAGAGGTTTGGACATAACATGAACTATATTCATTAAATAAATGAAGGATATCCCAAGATCTTGGAAGAACAGGTAAACAACAGACTATTTCCATTGGCATAACATCAATGGATAATAAATTCATGGCTATAAAATTAGAGCTATAGCCATGTGAAAAGATGGTTTTTATTGCCAATTTAAAATGGAACCTATTCCATGATGTACCTATAGACACGAGAAAATTTCCTATGGATATATGGTTTATCTAGACAAAACTATTAACATGACCAATTGATCATGGAGATATGGTATTTAAAAAAAATAAAATGTAGTGCAATGGTTCAAACCCGCAACATATATTTTTATCCCCACGCATCTTCCACTATTTTGTAAGTCATTTTTTTAAAATATACATGAAAATTATTTAACAGATATAAATATACAATATGTTTTTGAAAATAATGAACTTGAGGGTTCAGAAACACAAACTCGGTTCAATTATAAGTCAATTTCATCCACTATGCTATGACCAACATTGAACATTTTTATATAAAAATAATAATATATATATATAAATATGAAAAATAAAAAATGGTATTTATTTCAAAGCATGGACGTTGTGGGATTTTTAGAGGGAATTTTCCACTACACTATGACGCACATATTCATAATTTATATACAAATTTATTTATATATACATATATAAGAAATTTTTATTATAAAACCTTGTCCACATGTGAATATTATGATGGCTACAAGAGTTATGGGATGGGTATGTAGTTGTGACCCCCCCCCCCCCCAATTCCTTTGGTTAGAATGGTTCTAGGATGGTCTTGAAGCCATGGACCATCTATTATCATAGATATAGTTGTTCTTAGTGGGGGAATGCAGCCATAAATGAACATTCCCATGTATAAAAGGGTTATGGGATGATATCGTACTCAGGAGAAACATTCCTTTGGCTATAATGGTTTTTGGAGGGGCCTTTAGTCATGAACCTCCAATGCCTATGGCTACATTGGTTTTGGGATGCGTATGTAGCCACGAGCCACATATTCCCTTTAATATACGGGTTCTTAGTGCGGGAATATATCCATGGGAACCTAGAAATATGTTTATAGTACATTTCATATAGGGAAACATTTTTCCATTAATGGATATATCCCTTATATAGCCATAGATATCCTTGCTCATGGTTATAGGCATGTTTCTTAGAAGTGATGTAGTGACCAGTCATAGTGATTATGGAAAGTTGGAATTAGCTATGAATGATGAGTTAGATTCATTATTTAAAAATAATCCTCAATGTTTATATGACTAACACAGGCGATGAAATGACATTAAAACAAATGATTATTCTATTATAAAGTATTGGTTGATGGTAAAATTTGGTACAAATCTAGAATGGTCATCAAAGGATTTTAGTAGGAGGAAGGTATTGACATTAAAATATTTTCACTGGTGGTTAAGAAAACTCCCATACAGATAGTGATGATTATGGTTGCTTCTTATAAATTTTATCTACAGAATATGGATATAAAAACACATTACTTAATTGGTGAATTAAAAGATAAATTTTATATAAATTAAAATTTGGTTTCACAGATAATCAAAATCATGGCTTGGTGTGTAAACTGAAGAAGACTCTATATCGATTGAATTAATTCTAGGGAATTGGAATAGAAAGGTCAACATATTTATGAGTGATAATGGATTCATGTAGATAAACATGGATTAATATTTCTACTAGGAGTATTTTTATTATATGAGTTTCATTCTATTCATATTGTACGTGAGTGACATACACTTTCTAGTTTCATAAATAAAAAATATTCATAAAAAAAATATTTTTTCTAAAAGATTCAAGATGAATGATCTAAGGGATACTAAGAAAATATTTGGGATGAGGATTGAGAGAGACTAAAAAACATGATGTTTGGTTTTATCTCAAAGGTAATACTTCCAATATAAAATCTAAAGGTTTGGGATGCTTGTATTTAATTCAGTATAAACTCTATTGGTCAAGCACATCAATCTATCTAATGTGAATGTTTCAAAAGTAAAAGATAAGAAATATTATATGGTGAATAATATATTATAATTATCAGTAAAAATATTGATGTAATCCAAATTATATATTCAATTAAAAATAAAATTTGAAGTGGGATACAATAGATGGTTCCTATAAAATCTGAGGAAAGAACAATGGGAGTCCATGAAATGGATCTTTTATTATCTCAAAGGATTAGAATATAAAAAATTATGTTTTCGAAAAAAATGATCTATTGTAGGTGTACATAGATGCACAAATTTAGGGAGATTCCGATTCATGAATATTTACACCATTTTTTGTATTCCCATTTTATGGAATGATAGATGGAAATATGTTGAGGATGTCGCCTGTGGTAGCTTTTTCTATAATGACAGGGAAATGTTGTGAAATAATAGAATCTGTGAATGAATTTATTTAGTTAAATTGTTTATTTAAAGAGATCCAACTAATATAAGGTGGTGTATTTATCAACTCATATATCCAAATTGAAATTAACATAGGTTAGAATATAGTGTTTCAAGTTTAAATGAAACATGTTGATGTGAAATATCAATTTTTCTAGAAGGTTTTGAAGCAAAAAGAGTTAGAGCTGTGGAATATAATGAAGAGATAAAATAGGGTTGACATGTTAAGAATGGAATTTGTTCATGATGGTATAAGGAATCATTATCCCATAGCGGGACTGTGGTTAATTGAAGAAAAGAAGGAGACACTACTATTATTGATGCGGAAGAAGGGTTTCATGTTGTGCCTATGTGTTGGAGGTTTCCATAGATTCCTTGAAACCAGTATTCACGTTAGGTATTTATAATAATGTGAAGTCTATATTCATGATCCTCTATATTTTTTTCCAGATGTAGGAACTCTATAAGATGACTTCATATTCTGTAATCCAATAATAATGGTATCTAGTGGGGACAGGTGTCTAAAATTTATGCTTCCTGATTTTGTGCGAGTCAATGACCCGAAAGATTTATTGATGGGAAGTGAGGACGTTGTTGAGGCTCGTTGGTGACATTATGTAAGTGTCATACATGGTTTTTTTTGAAAACTAAATGATATATAAGTACGTGAGAGTAACTTTAATTATTCCATAGATTTAGTGGCTGGGTAAAAATTATTATCCACAATCAGAGGTTGATGGGATCAATAGAAGTACTTTCATGAATATCAAAATTTGGGGCTACTCGATGACTGGTTGGGACCCAAAATAAGTGGGTGGGACCACTTTTACACTTGTGAAGATTCAAATGTGTGATTTATTTTAATTAATGATCTATATGGATGATCATTTAAGTGGATTTTAATTATTATATTTTTTAATAGAATAGAAAAAAGTACCAGTGTTTTCCCATAGATTCCAAACTTAATGTTCAAACTCTATAATGGAAAGTGTTCTTCAAAATTATTTTATTTTTTAATTGAATTATTTATTTTGTGATTTTTCTTAGAGTGTGTGATAAGTAACACTTAATATAATGATTTATCGTGAGGTAGTTTATTCCTAAGTTCTAGTACACTATATTTAATAGTGTGACTTCTAATAAAGGATGTTTTAGATCATGTTCTGCCTTTAAAGCTCTAAGATGTAGTTTCTTTTTCTGATCGATGGTGTGGACCCCCAAAAATATGTTTCCCAAATGAGAAAAAACATTGATATATATAATATATTCAAAAAGATATTATTTTTAGGATTTTATGTTTTTAACACAACAAGATATATTTTCTATCCCAAGAAAAATATGATCGTGAGTTATTGAATACATTCTGAATGAAAAATCGAGAGAGGAATCTACGCATATAGAACTTGGGACCAAGTTTTCTATGGATGAAGATGGAATGAGTATGGATAAATTAGTTTTATAAAGGAATATCTAATTTCTACAGTACTTGATAGTTTCTAGATAAGAAATCTTATTCACAAATATACTTTATGGCTGATTACAATTAAATCAAAAGGAGTCATGTATTATGGAAGTGAAATATATATTAGGATATTTCAAATTAACTCTTAATTATAACTCATGGTTTGATAATGATTCAATCTTTTATCATTATATCTATTCAAATATGTATTAGTTAGGTGAGGTTTCTGATTAGAATTCAACGTCCTCATGTTCATTTTTTATTATGAGATGGTGTATTGTATGAAGAACTAAATAGAAAAATAAAATCATATTAATTAAAATTAGATCTAAGTATGTGGTCAAATGATAATTCTGAACAAAAATTATATGTATTAAGTCTTATATTGAATACATGAATTTTAATGAATCATACCCATTGATGATTGTACATGGAAATCAATGTGACATTAATTTATCAATGAATCCAATGTAATATTGAAAGTCCAAGAATATTGAAATAAAGTACCAATATATTATGTAGAAGGAAGAATGTGGGGATGTTTTATTTGAGTATGTTTCAAAAAAGGATCAGTTTACAGTAATCTAAAACAATTCCCAATGAATGATGTACTCTAGCACCTAAGAGTGTTTTTGGGTGTGCATTTTATTCTAAGATACTAAAAATTTTTCTGTTCTTTCCCTCTTTTATTTAGTTATATATATTAAAAATTCAGGAGAATAAAAATGAGATATTATTGTAAAGGGGTGGAGACTATAATATTTTTTTACTAGTGATTATTAAAGAGGAGTAAAAGAGTGTTCCTCATAGGGGAGAAATGAGGATTTGGTAGATTAATCATAGAGAAGAGTTCATGTTTTGATTCAAATGTTTCCATTAAATATAAAGTGGGAGATTGAAGATCCTATAATGGTAGATAAATGATACATTGAAGTTTATGAATTTTTTAAGACTAGATATCAATAATGAATTGAACTGAGAAAGGATAGTATTGAGTTGATCAAAATTTATACATGTCCAATATTGTATAGATAATTACACTAAGAGTTAAATAACTCTCAGAAACATTAATTTATGTATGATATAGTGTTTTAGTAGACCTAAAATTAGAAGAATAATATGAATTGTTTCTTGATACAGTTAATTCATGAGCCTTGAATATGTTTTTCATGTTTTATTTATTTAAGACAAGCTCACATATGAGTTAGAGGTTAATTTATTATGAGTTATAATGCAACGTAATGAAAATTTTATGAGTATACGAAACTCAAAGTCTGAATGATATGTTTAATGTTTAAATTGACTGTAATAGAAAATGTTTTTGCTCTTACATAGGAACTCACACTATAGTCAATGAGTGTCATGTCATGAAGGGGGTGTAGAGTAATTATAGGGTGTGATAAGGGCTATGATAAAGATCCCATAAAAAATAATGCTAAACTATTTATCGACGCCAAAATACATCATAATATAATAGATAAGATCACACAATAATATTTGAGGACATGTAACTTTGGTTCATGATTATCTTAAAAGACAACCCTCTTCACACCAAAATGATTGAGGCCACACCACAACATGTATTTTGAAAATACAAGTAGATATAAATATCGTTACGCAAAGTATTTAACCATGAAACAATGGGGGAATATTTTTAATAAATCTATAGTCCATATCTATCATATATAATCTATCATGGAATAATAATAATCACTATTATGTAAGGATTTAGAGGATTATAAATATAATTAGATCTTCTTGGAGAATGATAAAGTGAAAATTTTAGATAACATTCCACCCCCCATAGGGATAGTTATATGGTAATTTAGATGAGAATGAGGATAAGTATTAGGGTGCACATGTGATCCAAATTATAAAAGCATGTGAGGTTGTTATGTGAAGGTTTATCAACTTAATGTTTTTATATCTTTATTTTTCTTAAACATCAGGACCATATTCTAGCTTCATTCCTTGTTCTTTTTTATAATTAGATATGAATGTATGTTGTAGGATCCCAATGACTGTTCACCAAGAATCTTCAAACAATAGAAAGAGTAAGATAACGTTATCAAAAACACATGTTCTAGGTGTGTTATTTCCATATCCATCTATCAAAATCACAACGTTTTTATATGAATTCACACTAACCGATTAAGGGAAAATTAATTTTAGAGTTATTAATTTTTTTGACGACAAATCCAACCACCTTAGTGGTGGGATAATCTCACATTGGACATTGAATAATGAATATTACTTGATAAAAATTTTATAATTCATTCACAATTGATGGAGGTGAACTAAGCCCTCAATCTAGTTATATTGCACTTCCAAAAAGTGGGTCCAAAACACCTTAAAAGTGGGGGATTGAGGTGTAAAATTTTTATCAGGATAACCAAATGGATATTTTTCGCATCTTTTAAATAATGATATAAACATATAAAATATCAAACAGATCCAATGAATTAGAGTACGAAAATTAAAATCATGATAAGAATGATTTTACATGGTTCACAACCAAGGAATTCTCTAAGGGCACACACTAACGATTTGTTAATTTTCCAGGGGGGGCACTACTTACTATTGTTAAAATGAATGTTTTGGATGGTATTAGTACTGATCAAAGGGACACTCCATAAACTTATCTCTATAAAAACTACTTAAAGAAATTAAATCCAAGAAATTTTGACATGTAGTTTTCCCACAATTAATATCACATGAAATAATCAACCAAGAAATAATCTATTCCCATTATTCTTTAATCTACTCTATCAATTCTAGAATTACAATGTCATTATTTTCATAATATATTCTATGAGAAATTCTGATGAAAACATTCTTACATTCTAAAAAATTAATCTTCTCATTCTCCCTTCTTCGTCATTAAAATATTAATAATTCGAGCTTCCAAGTTATTACTCATTTGAATTCCATGTGTCAACCCCTTATTTGTCCTAAAATATTTTAATTACAAAAAAATAAATCTGTGGTAAAAAACTATTTTATTTCCAATTTCTAAATCATATTATATTTCCATTTTTTAAAATTAATAACCCACCATGACATAGTCACTTCTACATAATGACATGTTCATTCTCTAGTTGTACCCCTATATCTATGAAACACAATATTTTCATTTGAAACTCCAATCATATTCACCCATTTTAATTTTTATAAAATTACATTGCTCTAACCATTATGTAATTATTATATTTTGACCATGATATAGTCTCCATGGTCCCATAACAAGATGAAACATTTATATGAAATTTCCACAAGAACCCTTGTTTACCATTTCTAGTTTATTTTATACTTCTTAATAGTTCAGAAAAGTATGAATCAATATATATCCATATATTTTCCTCTGATTATTTTTAAGATTTGGTGAACACCATAATGTCCAAAAATTCCCATAATTCACCTTTTCATGTATTAAAGGGATTTCATTAACCACAATTCCCTATGTCATTGAGTAAGGCCAATCTAGATATCCATTTTATTTCTCTAGAATAAACCAAAACTAACTAACATGTCATAATTCACTAATGATTCCTATTCCAAAAAACATATACAAAAATCAAAATAATCAATCCTTTAGTCATCAAGATCAACTACCATAATATATCCTCATTTTTATGTATAAAGAAACCTCCCCCATGGAATAAATACCTACCCATGGAGAATTTTTTTATTCCCAAAACAATAGCCACCACCATGACTATAAACTCCCTATTATTCTTATTTTCAACTTCACCATGGAATAATCTATGCCACAATCGAATATTGTGTGTTCTTTTTAAAAAATATCTTTTAAACCAATTCAAAACTATTATAATCTTCTATAATATCTATTTCATGACAAAAATAATTAAAAACATCGAATAAAAAAATTAATTATAAAAACAACATCACTACCGACCCAAAAAGTAAAGATTAAAAAATTCAGTAATAATGTTAACATTATTCAATAAAGATAATTATGATAATAATAATTTCACAAATATTTTTTTCTAGTAATTAGAAAAAATTGAATATCTTGAATTCTTCCCAATAAAATTATTATTTGGGTTGGGTAGACTTTTTTTAGCACCTTAACCCGTATATTTGAATGTTGTGTCTAGTTTACTTTGATATATTACTATCATATAATAAAATATTCTCTGTTTCATCCAGTTGTCTTGATGGGATTTCTATTAAAATTAAATTATTTTATACTCATATATGCCTTTATAATTTTTTAACAACGAAAATACCATTAATAAAAAATTACACTTCATATGAAATAGATATGTTAATCTCATTATAAAAATGATTTATGACTATTAAAATAATAATCTTTTGGACTTGAACAAATAATATCTCCCATTTTATCAAAAAAACATGATTATATAACCTAATAAAAAAATATGTAATGTAATTAGGGAAATGTGTAAGAGAATATATAAAAATATTTTTTAAATTCTCAGTATACTTATAAAAATATATGATTAGATCATACAAACCCACTATCATAGCTAAAAAAATAATATGAAATCTTTAAATTATAACATCCATGGAAAAAATAAGTCCTAAAAGTAAAGTTTATACAACCCATATAAAAATGGACCACAATGCTTTCTATTAATGTAGATAATAAGAATTCTATAGTTAAATATGAATGTTCTGGAGTAATTTTAGTATTGATATAATCCTAATATGTTAACTTAGGTTGTTTTTAAAATAAAATTATACACACATAAAGACCATGTGTTTTTCATAGGGTTAATCCTTAGCTTTATAATTGATCCCATTAAATAAAATCATATAAGTTATTTAAAAGATAAAAATAATATTTATATAGTCTAATGGGGATAGACGGTTGAGTTCATGACCTCGAGAGCTAATTCTATTTAAAATCATATATATTTTCAACATGGTTTCTCTGATTAATGGATTTAATATCTCCTAATCTTATTTAATTTGGATGATTTTTAAAATATTTGTGATTAGAAAAAAAATTGATGTGATAGAATTTTATAATTCTTATATATTTGTTACACCAACATAGGTGTATTCACTGAGTAATTTATTTCAAGGTACATTAAGATCTATGTAACCAATAAGGAACCATGTACCGATCTAGAGTTTCATACGATGAAGGAGTTGTGCAGGATTAAACACATTAATAAATAGAATAAATCCTTCCACACTTCCTGTTATTTACAACACAATGGATTTAAAATGAATGAAACGGGTGGTGTTAAGGTTGGATGGATCATTACCTTCGCCATCATGCTATAAAGTTCATAAATCCAATGTTATCTAGGATTAAATCTCTAGATATATGGGTTATGTAGGAATCATATTCACATGGATCATGGTATTTAGGATCATGTGGAGATGAATGAAATTGAACAGGTTATAAAATATATTTAATTGGTGGACCTATGTCAGATTAAATTGATATTGGTGTGGTAATGCATTGGGGATGTACGAGATTAAATTGAATATGATGGGAATACACTATGTTTTAATGGATGTACTTACACAATAATGAGCTATCAAGATAAATATACATAGATGTAACTACAAAAGTCCATACCATGACCACTTTATGTCACATACCAAGATGATAATGTTATGTGACATATGAAAATAATTATAAATCACACCACTATTAGTTCCCACATCTTGCATGACACATTTGGAATTGACGAATGAGAATGATTTCTGGTTCAATTTTTTTGGTATTCATGCCAAGAGTTTTGAAGGATTCAAAAATTATAATGAGAAGATATACCAATCAGGCATCAATTTTTCTGACTACTCTGTAAAATATCATGACAGAGAAATTATAAAGGTACCTTTTCTGTGATTTGTATTGTTCCACACCCTGATTCCTACCATTTCACCACAATTTTGAGTATTTATAGAAGTAGGGATTGTTTTCATGTTATAAAGGGATTGTATTAATTATATCTGAATTTTATTAGTATTTTCAAGCTATTTTATGATTTTTTAAATCCTAAACTATTAATATCATTTTTAACTATTAATTCAAGTATGTAATGCATTATTTAATTATTTTTTTTGTTATTTATTTCCCTAGAATTATTATTAAGATGATTCAGTCATGTGTGATGTATTTATGCTCTACGTTATTTGGATGATTAATTTAAGTATTGAAGGATAATGATGACAAGGATTTATGTGTAAATTCTTTATTAATTCCATTCATTAAAGAGGAAATTTCACTAAAAATCACCATGTAACAAAAAATTAGTTTGATCCCTAACATGTATTCAATCAAGAGACTTGTGAAGCGATGATCCATACAAAAATTTAGTTAATTTATTTCTTACAAGTATCTTAGATTTGTATCTTACAAAAATATTGATATTAACACATTTAGATTAACACACTTATTTGAATAAGATATTTATATTAACCTAAGAAGATTCAATGAACTTGAACATAAAGAGTTCATAATTTTAGAATATCTAATGAAACGAATTGAATCAACTAATTTAGGACGGATAAATGTGACATTCTGTACAAATATCTTTTAAAAATGATCTTATTCTTATTTTTTAATAAATTACATTAAATCCTGGTGATTTTTAATCCGTCTCGATATAATATTTTTTTTGAAACTGCATTGGATTATAATAATCATACACATAATATTGTGGATAAAATTAAATCACTATGGGATTGTACTCAGAGTCAAACTACTCTTCAAATTAGTAGATAAGTAAAGGATCAATAAAACGTATAATTCAAAAATTCGAATCTCATTTGAGGTATCAAATTTTTTGGGGCCTATATTTTTATTAGAATTATTACCATGGAGGATGGTGAAATCAATATTTTTTTTGATTAACTCATTCTACTCTTACTTCATTTATATTTCTATTTATATTTTTTTACATTCATGAGTTGTGTTGTTTTTGTATGTACAGGAAGATCGATTCATGAGAATGACACCAATGACTTAGTCATAGAATGTCAATTATTCAAAACTACATGAGTATAACCTAAATATTAAGCATTTACTCTTCTCACATCAATATTCTACTATGGTAGAGAATCATAATATAACAACACCCAAAGTATTTATTGACTTATTTTCAAATGTAAACCAAAAATATTGAGCACAAAAAATTCTTCATACTAGAACCATCATGGATTTAGTCTTACCATCCATCGATGGAAATGAATTGATATTTTTCATCCTCATATTCGTGGAATTGTTTTTGAGGTAAATCCAAGCATTATTCAAATGATTTGAAACATAGGAAAAATTAGTGGAATGAAAATGGATAATCTACAAAACTAAATTTCAAAATTATTATAAATATATGAAGCCTTTAAATATAATAGGGTGTATTTAGGTTCAATTTAATCGATATTATTCCCATTACCACTCCAATACAAGTCTAATTTATGGACAATGAGTCAACCAATATGGTCTATTATAACCTGTGATGAGCTATCAAAGCATTTTGTTTAATAAGTACTTTCCATTGGTGAGGACATAAAAGATACAAAGTGATATATATTAATTCTTCAACATGATGAAGAATCAAAATTTAAAGCATGTAATAAATTTAAGGCACTAATGTGAAAATTACCACATCATAGAGTTGATGTTTTTCTTAAAATAAATTTTTTTACTATGATTTATAACATTCATCTTGAGTTATGGTCAAAGCTTCTGCTGATGGTGGAATGATGATGAAGACTCATATGGTTGGATGAGGCATTCCTGATGAAATCTATGTCAATTATTGTCTTTGTAAAATTAATGTAGGTCAAACGAAAAGGGAAATGTATCATGTGGATGAGGATACTGATTTTGAAACCCATGTGAATGTGTTTAAAAATACGTTTGACAACTTCCAATTTACAGTGCAAGATATTCTCCCAAAGAAAATATCAGCACTACAACCAACAAAATAAGTTTAATGTTTTGAAATGTGTGGAGGTCCCCATGTATAATATGAATTTGATGATGGATTAGAATATAACCAAACACTTTATTTTAATGATGTAGGTGAAATCACAGTCGATTTTATAATATCGACCGGTCAATGTTCTAGTGCTCTTCTAATCTGTATAGCAGCACTCCGGTCGAATCCTTGGAGATAATACTTTTTAATAGTCAATTTTATTCTGATTGGGAGAGTTTGTTTGAAGAGAATATGAAATGATGGATTAATTAATAATGAATAAACAAATTTATAAATATTTGGGTGAGTTCATTTTTATGTAGTTAGGATTGTGATATACTTGTGCTTTGCATTATATTGCCTTTAATTGAACACCCACATCACAAGATAACATTGATTAGAATTCCTAAGTGTTAAGGCTTTAATCCAAGCCTTAACATATCTTAGGGATATAATATCAATTAGAGAATGTTGATGGTAGTGTATTTATGGTTCCAATAATCATTTCAAACCACATGTTAAACAAAACAAGTCATTAATCTATGACATGTTAAATCCAAAATACACAGTTCTAAATTAAAGAATACTCATCGAGCAAAATCTCTAAATCCCTTAACATCTCAAAATAATGACCACACCAATGAGAGATTTAATCATCCATTGAAATGAATAATAATATTGTTATTATTCTTAGGATTATAAATTAATACGAGAAGAAAAAATAAGGGATAAAAAAGAGTGGTGTGTCGAACACACAGACAAATAAAATTTAGAATTAAAAATAGACTTTCGATTGAATGAGAAAGAAAAATAAGGGAAAGGGATTAAAAATTATTTATACTAATTAGGGAAATTAATATTAAACTATAGAAGGTGGATAAGAATAATATATATTTAATAAGAAAATTCCATTAAAACAGAATTACAAAAAACAAACACTTACATGATTACAAATGAAGAACAACACAAATGAAAATGAAAGGAAGAAAAGAGGAATGGTTTCAGAAGTAAAAACTGGAGTATGAAAGATGCTACCAAGCATTTCATAGATACATAGTCATTCTAACCGACCCTCATTTGCTCTAAAATGCCAACTCCTTTTTAGGAGAGTAGGGGGATGTATTTATAGCCCAAGGAAGTGGATTGTTTGCATTCCCAATATGCCCCTCCACATGAATTGCCGATTTGGCTATTAAAATAGGCTAATCTCAAGATAGTCTCTTCTTAAAAGTAGTAGACAAAATTGTTTTCATACGACTCTAAATATTTGTATTCATTTGGACTTATGGAGCCCACTTTATGGTGGATTGATTAAAAAAGTGAAACAATCCATTTCAATCCATACGTTTTAGAAGTCCATAATGTTAATGGGTTTATCAAAATGATGATGCCTTCAAATCAGACCACTTTCTTCAAAAAATTAAGACACCTATATCTCATCATTCACATTGAAAAATATCATCTTTATGTGATTATTAAATCATGAGATATGTCATGACTAGTGTACTAATTTTATATAATGGCCAGAATAATGGGCTAAGATTAATTGAATCAGTTGGGCCCCTTTTAATTGAATTTTGGAATTGAAATATTTATCCAAGACTCATTATATTGTACCCTGAAATTTTGAGGAGAATGAATGAATTTTCACCTCTGGATTGATCCTATTAATTCAATCATCATGAATGGTCCAGTTTCTTCACATATTCTATTGGCCTTGTGTAGTCCATATGAGACTTCAAATGGAAGAATTTTCCAATGATTCCTTATAATGATATGTGGGAAATTGATTAAGGAATCCTAAAAGAATAACTACACAATTTGGATCAATAGGGAGAGATTTATAAAAAAATAGTAAACTGACTCCATTGGAATACTTCTAAAAATGCTCCAAAACTATACTTAGTTTTAAAAAATTAATATTTCACACAAATTATTCACATTTCATGTAAAATCTGTAAAGGGAGTATATAATATGTCATAAAAATATTAATACCATAAAATTCTCCACACTTAGTCTTGTGCATGTCCTCATGTGCAAAAAATATAAAAAATTAAAAAATCATTTTCACTTACCAACAAATATTAAAATATTTTTTCCAAACCACGGGTGATTTAGACAATATCACTCATCCATATTTAACTCCACCACAAGTTTTTATAGAAACAATGTTCTAAAAACAATTCAGTTTTTCATTCTCAAATTTAGAAATAGAAAATGGTGACACAGAAAACATAACCCTCTCTATATGATAAAATTAATTTATAGATATTCACTTATTCACCAACCAAAAGTGAAAAACTTAGTGTTTAGAAGATCTATCAGCTTCCACTGCCTATCCTAAAGTTCTCAAAAAATAAAGAGGTATTTTTAGGGATTTTGTTGTTGTTATGGGACTGTAGGAAGTTGATATCCAAAAAATGGGGAAAAGGGGGTAAAAACCCAACATGGAAAAAATGGACTTTTCTTTTTAAATGAATCATGGAAGGAAATGAAAACACATATTTACAAGGGAATTATTGTGTGAAGAAAGACATACGATAGGAAGAAAATTTAAAGGGGATGAGAAGATAAAATACTTACATAACATAAAACATCTCCCAATGACATAAGTATTCATTCTTTTTCTTCTTTTTTTAATTTTTTAATGATGAACATGAAATAGATCTCACAATCATCCCCATTCCATGATTGATCTCCTCATGACACTAATTTTCATATTTATAATAAGATCAAATGTTGAGGAAGATTGATTTTTGTCCTTCCCAATACACAACCCTTTTTTGTAATTTTTTTTATTTTTGTTGATTTTTGGTTGAATGTTTGGTGAACACTTGTCCATAACATTTAAAAAATTACATAAATGAATGTACTTTACATTCCCCATAACATAGTGAATTACAACCACTACCCCCACTGAAATGGATGCTTTCAATAAGGCATATGTTAACATGGTGAAATAAATAAAGGCTACCCAAAATTAAATCTATTCCCCCCACACTCAAATTTCAAAAAAATATGCAATGAAAATCCATGATGATATTGGGTGGGAAAAGGTATCAGGATTGTAATGTGGCTATCAATGAAAATGTTTTTATAGTCTTAAAGGGGCATTCAAAAAGAGGAATAATGTAAGTGAAATGGGAGGCTATTTGGATATTGTGATTCTCATGTGGTTCAAAAAATTCCTCTATCGTATTAATTTACACTAAAGTAGGAAATTCAACTTGAAATTACATAAACTTAGGACTCACAAATGGGGGTGAAAAACACACATTTTGAAAATATGGCCATAGGTAGAATTGTCATGAAAGCTAATTTTGTTCCTTATGGATGGGGAAAATAATTTTCCAAATCAAAAATTGAGCATTCTAAATTTTTTGGTTTTGACATAATATTATTTATCCATATTTTTTAATAAACCACAAAATATTTGAGATGAAACCATGTCATTTAACTCCCAAAAATGGTTGGAAAAAATATGAAAATTGGAAGTTGAGTAACCATTTAAATGGATTTTTCATATTATTATTATTATTGTTATTTAGGATTTTTTAGTTTTTTATAAAGACACATCCACACAAAAGCGGAAGAGTAAATAAAAAAATGTGAGGAGGAAAGTTGTAAAAAAAAGAGAAAGAGGAATGAAGAAGATAGATATAGAGAGAGAGAGATGATGGGATAAAGAGAAAGAGGTTCCCCTTATTTAGATTTGGTGGGTTTACATCTTCATCCAATATTGGGTCAACTACAGATGTTGGGGATTCAATGGAAGTTGATGTTATTCTAGGATTGTGTGATGTTACCTAAAAAAGAAAATCCATTATTCATCTAATGAAAAACTAAAAAGAAATAAAAATTTAATAAGAGTAAAAGAAAAAAATTGTTTCCTCCCAAGAAGTGATGCATTTATTTGTCTACAGCTGGACAGTTGCAGTGGACTACCCATAGTTTGACAGTGGCCATCATATTTTCTCAAATACAGTGTGCTTCTAGAAAAAAATTTCTTTTTTTAGGCTTGATGAATCATTGGATAATTTCATCCATTCCATGTTGTTTAGGTTGCAATTCAATAGGGTTGGAAAAAAAACATGATTATCATTCCTTTAGTCTTCATTGTGAGGAATGGTTTTACCAACAATGTGACGGTTTTCTATTCTTGGAAATTTAGGATGATGTCTCAATTATGATGGTTCATTTATTTATGGTTCCGATAACATGAAACCAGAGTATGAGATCTCCATTTTTTTGACTCATTTATTTCATCACTTACTGATGTAGAGTAATGAGGATCAGTAGAGTCACAAGACTAAATAAAAATTTCAATATCCTTTATATCTATGTTGTTTTGCAAAGAATGATCCATTTCAATATCACTAGTGATCAATTTTTTAATTATGGAAAAAATATCACAACCTTCGCTCCCAACTGGACAATATAAACACATTGTTTTAGGGTTCACCTCACATATAACTGAATTTTCAGAATTATGGATATGAAATGATGATTGTTGGATAATCATATTTGAATTAAAAAAATGAACATTCTCATTTGTTTTCCCTATTTCCATCCAAGTTATAGAAGTGGATGTCATAGGTGTGATGGTATTCCAAAGTGTTTTCTAGTATCTTTCGATCAATGGAGTTTTCATTGGTATTGTCAACATCAACTTCACCATTTTTGACTTTGTTGATGAGGATGCAGTATTTAAAAACTCCATTATCAGTTGAACAGGAAGAAGATGGTGGATAGGTATTAATGAAAATCTTATAGATATTTTTAGAAAAATTTATATAGAATGAAGATTCATTCTATGATTTTATCGCATGGATTGAATAATATTTATCTTGACCAGTTGGTCACCAAATTCCACTGACTAGATGCCTGAATAGACATCAATATTGGTTCTTGATGTCATTAGGAATGGTATTCCAAGAATTAATGATGATTGATAAGATTTTATCTCCCCTTCCATGTCTAGGACATAAAAATCAGCTGGGAATACAATATCATTAAGACGAACAAGGATATCCTCTATTATAACCTCTAGACTAGCTATGCTTTGATTAGCTAATTGAATGACAAATCCCGTTGGAATTAAGGGACATAGGCTAAGGTTGGAGAATATGGATTTGGCCAAGATATTAATTGAGTATCCTTGGTCTATGGGTGCATCATCAATGATGGAATTTCCAATTTGGCATGGAACTATAAAGGTCTCTAGATCTTTGCACATTATGTGAATAGACGGCTGGGTGGAATCATTTTCGAAGGTCCTAAGTTTCCTTTTTTGGGTGTAAAATTCCTTAAAAAACTTTTCATACATAGGGACTTGTTTTATGGAATCTAAAAGGGGAATTTTGACTTCAACACATCTAAACATATCAAGTATTTCTGGATAGGGTTGAAAGGACTTCCTTGGTTTAGAAAAAGGTTGAGGAAAATGAGTTAAATTCCTATGTGGAATGGAAGGAGGTGATTGAATGGATTCAGATTCCTTTTCATATGTATTTTTCTTTTCATTATCTAGGTAAATATTCAAAGGGGGTTGGAGGACTTATCTTGAGGAATATCAATTTTCATTCTCGATCTATGTGCAATTGCACTTACATTACCCTTGGGGGTGGGTAATGGTTGAGCTGGGAGTTGGAAACAATTTTTTTGTGGTTGTTGGCTCAGGTGGGATGCATTTTTAGCCATTTTGGTTTCAATTTTTTTGAGGCTGGAATGGGTGAAGAAGGCAAGATCTTCCACTACACTTTCCCATGGCATCTTGGAATAAGAGGCTAGTCCCGAATTGGTATTACCATGATTTTAGTTCTTGAGAAAGAGATTGTATTGGGTTGGGAATATGGAAGGCTCACTAGGATAGTGGAATCCAGGAGGAGGAAGAGGAGGATTGATCCATTGAAGTTGAGGAACAAAAGTGTATGTTTGTTGGAAGTTACCAAAACTTTGACCATAAAGTAATTAGTTTGGGTTTTGATGAGGGTACATAGGGGGAAGAGAAATGGGATTCCCATATCTCACGTTAAGGTTATATGTATAATAGAAGGGCTCATAATGTGGTTGGTTGATGTTTCTACCAAATTGAACAGATTGTTGAGGGTTGTTGTTCCGCTGATTATATGCTACATTGAGCTCCATTGGTCTAGATGAACAAGATTTTACCTTTTGAACTTGTAGACATGTGTTAGTTAGATGATATGGGGAGCTACAGATTCCATAGTTCTTGATAGGTCCAAGTAACAGAGATTGTGGATAAGATGAGGTTGAGGATTTGGTAGCCAAATCTAGTTGTCACACAATTGTTAGGTCAACTAGGCTGGATACCCTAAGAGGGGGGATGAATCAGGGTATGACAAATTAAAATGACCTCCACTTTTGATCTTGTTTTGCTGTTAGACAATACCCTCTTCTCTCTCTTTCCCAATGTAGAGTATGAACAAAGCTTAAATCATGCACAACACACAGTGATTTATACTTGGATCACCCTCATCGGGATACTTCCAAGGAGCAAACACCGACAGTGTGCCGATGTACCAATTCCACTATAAGCGCACTGCAGTTTACATGTTCTAAGGAGGCTCACTATCCCTCCTGGTTTACAACCACTCACAATATGAAAGCTCGCTGCTCTCTCAACTGACGTGTCCTCACCGCTTCTTCAGATGATCTACTCACAGTTTATAGACCTGTAGGTCTCTTAATTATATCTAATGAAATGTGCATCCTTAACTGTTGATAGTTTCTCTGTTCATTTCCAAATTTCACTTGTAGATCAATCTCACATTGCACTGGGTGTACCAGGCAATAGAAATTTTTATGTACAACCTTTACTGCAACTTGCGCGTAATTCCCTGCTTTTGCACGAAATTCAAATTTCGTGAGACACTTCTTTAACATGAAACACCTCTTTTAAGAGCAAAAAATTATTTTACGTGCAATATATTTTACACGCAACCTCTACATTTCCTTACATGGAATTATTGGCTTTTGTGGGAAATTCACTTTTCGCGCAACAATATTCTTTTTTGAACCACATCTACATTCCGCACAAATAGCTCTTTTACATGCAAACTTGTTGTTTTCGTTCAAATATATTGTGCACTCTAATTTAGCATGCCATATCTTGGTTACTCTTTATGTCTTGAACATCACTGAATGGAGGGGGTCACTTCTTATTTATAGGCAAAATCGACCCCGCACGAGAAACCCTTCTTGTGTTTGTAATTCTCATCAAGCGTGAAAAACACATCTTCCACTCAACACCATTTTTCGCGCATGACTCAAATATTTTTCACCCCTCATGCCTTTTCCAATTTTCGAGCATTAGGGCTCGAAAAACCTCTTGCGTGAAAAAATTCATATCTCTATTTCATGCATCCTGCAAATATTTCGCGTACCGCTTTCCTATTTTGATCACCGCCCAAATATCTCAGACACCACATCCCTTTTTCACACACTTGAAAATATTTCATGTACGACAATCCTTATTCATGCACCCCAAAAAAATTTCATTCCACACATAATTTTATGCGCACCATGCGGATATTTGGTGCAAAACATTTATTTTCCCCGCACCGCATTAATATTTCGTGCACCCTGCTGATTTTTCGCATGCCAATATATTTTTCATGCACCACTTGAATTTTTTCACGCACCTCCTTTTTCCAAAAACACTTCTCTCCATTTTTTTATTTTCAGAACCAAAAATTTGGTAAACACTGGAAAAAGGTGCTAACTTATATCTGCTCTTTTTGCACTTCCTCCAAATCATTCATTCCTTTTTTGTGGTTCTTCAATCAATCATGGATTGTTGGAATCATCCCATGAACCTGACAAATCACCATGTGAACCCCCATTTTCAACACACTCATACATCATGGTCTGCTTTGTCAACAAACACAACATGGAGGCCCACTTTGTCAACAAACTCAATCATCTCAAAAATACTTCAATGATTCCTTGAGGGACATTTTCTCAACAATCTCCCCCTTTGGGATTGTTGAAAACTCTTCTCATAAAAATTTTCTTCACTTTGATATCTCATTAATGCTCCTTCCAGCCGCTACCACCATTCGCCTCTTGTGATTATGATAGGTTTCAAGGATTTAGTTAACACATACTCTAAGACCACATGAGAAATGCCCGACATGAGAAATGAGAGTAAATGAGAAGTTCATCAATGAAACACTTCATTTCAGAAACCATCCATTGACCCTAAACTGATACCAATTTCCAAACTCATACCAATTGTTGATCATTGGAACCCTTCTCACACCATTCAAACATCACTCTTATACTTTTATAAAGATCCTTATCCATCATGATATCTAATATTTGATCGATCACTTCTAGCATCATCAGATTTAAAACTCCCCCAGCCTTCTTACAGTTTAAACTCCTCTTTGGCCTTTCAAATCCCTCTATCTCGCTGCTCCACTTGTCAACTTCTCACAATGTCTTCGATTAAGACATTTTCTCCCTTCCATGTCCACTATTTCTCCCCCTTGAGGAGTCACTATTTCTCCTCCCTTGTCAATGTACCCAAAGGTCACTCTTTTGGGATCTGAGACACTAAAAAGAATACAAAGTAGCACATTAGAGAAAAAATACCATCCCTCACGGAGGGGGGGGGGTTCCACATCCACACTATTTCAAGTGCAGGGAGTTGAATAAACTCATAGAGCCCATCGATTCCTTTCAAATGCTTCCTTGGATAAGGACTTTGTAAGAATGTATGCAACCTATAGTTCTTGTAGGCACATACTCCAACTTCACTATGACCTGCACAACCTTCTCATTGATAAAATGATAATTTATCTCAATGTACTTTGTCCTTGAGTGATGGATGATATTTTTGCTGACATTTATAGAACATGAGTAATCACACTGGATTCTGATCGGAGAATTCAATTAAATTCCCATATCATCAAGCTGCCGCTTCATCCACAATAACTGTGTGTAAGCTTGAGTGGAGGCAATATATTCAGCTTATGTGGTGCTTAATGAAATGCAATCATACTTCTTTCTTAGCCATGAAATACAGAATCCACTAAGATAGAAAGAAACACATGACGTTGATTTCCAATGATCTTTTGAGCAGGCCCAGTTTGCATCAGTGTATCCCAGTAATTCTGACATAGATTTGTCACTATATATCAAACTGAAATCAACAGTGCCTTGATTTACCAAAGTATTATTTTCATTGCAAGAATATGGATTTCCTTTGTATTTCTCTGATATCTCACTGCTTGTAATGTAGATAAGACAATGTTAGGCCTTATCGTAGTTTAGTACAACAAAGATTTTCCTTTATTCGTGGATATTAACTGCCTTGACATCCTCTTCTTTAGACAGTTTCATCCAGGTAGGAACCAGAGTCTTCATCTCCTTGGAATTTTCCATTATAAATCCTTTCAGAACCTCCATGGAATATTTGTATTGAGAAATGAATGGTCCATTCCTTCATTGTGTCACCTGTAGACCATGGAAAAATGTTAGCTCTCCAATCATTGACATTTCAAATTCACTTTTCATGAATTCATAGAATTGTCTACACTGATCTTCATCTGATCCGCCAAATATTATTTCATCGACATAAATAAGTACCAACATCCTTTTATTATTGTTTTTGTTTAAATAGAGGTTGTAATCAACTCCCCCATGCTGGAAATCATGTTTTTTCGAGTACTGATCGAGCTTTGAGTACCATGCACTTGGTGCTTGTTCCATCCCATATAATGCCTTCTTCAGTCTTCAAACCTTGTTCTCATTGTCATGAATGAGAAAACCATCTGGATGGTCAATATACACCTCTTCCTCTAAAACCCCATTCAAAAATGTTGATTTGACATCCATCTGGAAAACATTGAACTTCTGTTACACTGCAATGGCTAGAAATAATATGATTGTCTCTAGTCTCGCAACCAGTGAAAATGTCTCATCAATATCTATTCCATCTATCTGGGTGTATCCCTTGCACAATAGTTGTTCTTTGTTCCGAATCACTATGCCATATTCATTCATCTTGTTGGGATAGAACCACTTAGTCCCGTTGAAATTCGTATCTGCTTGCCTCGAAATAATCTCCCATGTCTGATTCTTCTCAATCTGATCTATCTCTTCATTCATGGCCTGAACCGAGTTTTCATCTTCAACAGTATCAGAAAAGCATTCTGGTTTTACCTGAGATAAGAAAGATATCTACTGTAGTGACATCATTTTTCTTGTTTGAACTAGAGATGAATGATCGCCAATGATATTTTTCATGTCAATTTCAGCATGACTCCTTAGATTCTATGAAGATATAGATTTTTCTTCTTCATTCTAATCATCAGTATCTTCTTCTAAATTAGCATCAACCACTTCTGCTTCTCCTACATTACCTTCCTCCTCATCGCTTTCATCTTGAAATTTTTCACTGTGCTGGTGAATACTCTCCTCATTCTCTACAACAGTGACATCATTGCTATAAACTACTTTTCCTAGACTATTGTTAAAACATATGTATTCTTTTCCTTTCCATGAATAGCCGAGGAATATCCCCTATCTCCATGAAACTAAAATTTCATATGTTTATCCTTGTTGAGGATGAAGCACATACGTCCAAATATTCAAAAGTATTTCACTATTGTCTTCTTTCTATAACACATCTCATTCAGAGACATTCCTTCCTTCGGACACAATAGAGCCATGTTAGAAATCTAGACCGATGTCAAAACTTCTTTCTTCCAAAATTTCTATGGTAGGTCATTTTCTATGAGCATCGTTCTGGTCATTTTTTCGATTGTCCGATTTCTCCTTTCAACCACTCCATTCTGTTGTGGAGTTATCACTAAAAAACTTGATTCCTTAACCCATATTTCTCAAGATAGTCTTTTTCCTGACTGTTTGTGAATTTCTTACAATTATCAGTATGAAACATCAGAATTTTCTGTCCAAGCATCCTTTCTCTCTCCCTCTAAAACTGTTTTAAGCTGGTGAACACTTCAGACTAATGGTAAATAACAAATACCCAATCCATTCTCCTATAGTCAACAATTAAAATAACATAGTACCTATTTCTGTCAATTTATCTTGGTGTGATAGGCCCACATACATTAGCATGAACTAATTAGAGCACCCATGTAGACTTCTTATCCTTTTCATTATACGTCCTTCTGATGAGATTCCCTTGTTGGCATGCATCGTACGTGTGAGTATGATCACGTGATAGCTTAGAGAGGTCTCTTGTTGTATCACACTTTACCAGATCTTCCAAGGATGGTTGGAATAAATGACCATGTCGTTTATGTCACAACTTGTTTTCTTCCTCTCTGGACAGAAAGAACATATCTTCTTCTCCATTTACCAGGTAGAGATTTCCCTTTTTCCTTTTTCACGGTATAACCACTACCCCATCACTTCCTTGAAAGATACACACCTTCTTAGTAGACCTTATAGAATGTCTTGAGTTACATTGTAGACTGACTCTGAGAAAATTGTGACTGAGGCCTTCTACTACTAAGACAGTAGCACATCTCATCTTTATACCCCCAAACATGGCTTTCTAGAGCAAATTATCTTAAGGCTGTCATCATTTCCAAACCTGAAAACTCCTTCTTTGTCATATTTTCCACCTGTAACAAGATCCTTATTACCTATGTTGTGAGATGAGAAACCACTATTAAGAATCCACAAACAAGAGTGAACTAATGCTTTAAGGGAAATTTCTGCCACCACAACCTTCTCATCCTTTTACTTCTTGGTCCATATTTTTTCCTTCATACATGACATGGATTAAGACTTCTGATCTTTTTTAGAGTATGATGGACCAACTTCATCTTGAAAAGCTGTAAATCTGTTTTGCATTTTTAACTCACGTGTAGGTTCATTGATCTGTTGCTTGCGAACATTTTGATTCACTTTTAGCACATTCCTTTGTATGGTTGAAGTAAAATATCTAGCAATGTTCCCAAATCATCCACACGCAAAAACAGTGTCCTTCGAAATATGTTCAGGAGAACCATTCTCTATTTGGCCACCACCATTGTTCTTGTGCCCTTTGATATCTCTTGGCTATGGAACACACATACTGTGAATGTCCCATATTTCCACAATAATAACTCCTGATATGAGGTGTGTTTTGTTGTGTGTCTTCTGCACTACGGGTTTCCACTTGGGATCAATGAAAATTCTGATCCTACCTTGTGCACAAATCATCCTTCAAATCTCAGAGTGGGTTCTTGTGGGCTGACCTCAATTTTCACAGCTTTTTGTTTTCAATCAAGCCCCCCATCAGTCATAGCATCTGAACATAAATGATGCTTCTTTTCTGCTGAACCACTATTCTCCACCTTTATTTTCTCAGTTTTCAATGTGATCTTCTTTCATAATGACCCAATAGGAGTCAAGTTTTCTCCTTTATCTTTAACCTTTTTCTGCAAACCGATAACATCTCCTTAAAGTTATTTAATATGCTTGATTTGATCTTTCCTTTTTCTATTCAGGCTATCGATCTCCCTTTTCTATTCTCCAATTTTTATTTTATACAGACTAACTGATTCTGAGTCCTTTGGTATTGATGACTGGAGTTTCTCAATTTCTTCCATCAACTCAGACTTATATTCTTCCTCCTGCTTCATATAGAGTTTGGCATCATGAACCACTTTGTTGGTGTTCATTGTTTTGTCTCTCCAAACATCTTTCTTCTAAAGAGTAGCCTCTAACATAGATTGCATATCAACTCTTCCCTCATCTTCTTCTTATTCTTCTTCATCGGCTTCGGTTTCATTCTTATTCTATGGACTTCCAACAACTGCCACCATAGCATTTTCTCCATTATCTTTTCAGTTCTCTATCTCCTCAACTTTCTCAACCTCAAACTCATCTAAACTACCATATTCTTTCAAAATAAGGTTATTATTCTTAAAGAAATTTCTCTTGAACTATTTCTTTCCTTTCCCATAGGTTGGAGACTTCTTCTTGAGAATTTTGATTTAATTAACATCATCATCCTTTTTCAACTTTTGGGGCACCATGCTGCAAGATGTCCTACCTTCCCACATAGAAAACAAGCAAGTGGAAGATTCCCTTTAAATATTCATTTTCCTCCTTGAAGGGTTGAGAAGAGGAATGACATCACCTCATCTATCTCTTCCTCTTCCTAAGATTCTTCAATAGTGAGCTTTTTCATGGCCTTGAATGCCACCTTTTTCGATTTCCCCTTGTCCACAACATCGTTATCATCATTTCTCATTTCTTATTCAACTATGGTGCGGTGAAGGTTATAAAATTTCATATCTTTCAGGTCCTTATCTTCCAAAACCAAAACTATCAGATTGAACTGAGGTGGATGTTTCCTCAAGATGCAATTTACAATCTTTATATCTTCAATAAGTTCTCCAAGACCTTGCATGTCTTCCACTACAACATTTTCCCTGTCAAATAATGCATCAACAAACTCATTCAGGTTCATTATGAGATCTTCATACTTATTCCACAACCCTTTCAGCTTTTCCTCTCTTACCTTTATATCCCCTTAATATATATTCAATAGCTTTTCCCACATGGCATGAAATGTTTTTCATGACATCACCTTTGTATAGATAGGATTGGATAAGGATCCTCCTAAGGAATTAATTGTTTTGGCATCAAAATACAAATCTATAGACTCATCTTATGATAATGAACCACTGTTAATATGAGCTGTTATTCCATGAATTGTTGTTGTGAACACATCCATTCCTATTAATTGGAAGTAGTGTTGCTTATGATTATTCCATTGCTGGAAATTGTTCCCGTCGAAGATCAGAATCCCTTAATGATTAGTAACCTCCATTTGAGAGAGAAACACTAATATTAAACATTCCCTCTGATACCAATTGGTAGGTCCACTAGGCTAGATACCCTAAGAGGGGGGTGAATCAAGGTATGACAGATTAAAGCAACTACACCTTTTGATCTTGTTTTGTTGTTAGAAAAAACCATCATCTCTCTCTTTCCTGATGCAGAGTATGAAAAAACATAAAGCATGCACAGGAAAACGATTTTTACATGGTTCACCTTCACTGTGATACATCTAAGGAGCATACACCAATAGTGTGCCGATGTACAAATTTCAGTATAAGCACACTACTGTTTAATAGTTCGAAGCAGACTCACTGTCCCTCCTAGTTTACAACCACTAAAAATATGAAAGCTCACTGCTCTCTTAACTGAAGTGTGATCACTACTTCTTCAGAATATCCACTCCTAGTTTATTGACCTGTAGGTATCTTCATTATCAATAATGAAATATGAATCCTGAAATATTGATATATTCTCTGTTGATTTCCAACTTTCACCCGGATATTAATCTTACTTTACACCGGGTGTACCGGGAAATTGCAATTTTTACGCACAGCCCATACTGCACCTTGCATGTAATTCACTACTTTTGTGTAAAATTCACTTTTCGTGCAACACTCATTTTACAAACAACACCCCTTTTACACATAGAAAATTATTTTATGTGCAATATCTTTTTCACGCAACCTCTACACTACCTTGCGTGGAATTCTTTCTTTTTGTGCGAAATTCACTTTTCGCACAAGAGACTTCTTTTCGCGCCACCTCTATTTGCATGCAAATAGTTCTTTTACATGAAATCTTTTTGTTTTTGTGCAAATCTCTTGTGTACTAAAATTTTTCATGCTAGATCTCAGTTACTCTCTTGTCTTGAGATTCACTGAAGGGAGGGGGGTCACATCATATTTATAAGAAAAATCGACCCCTCGCGAAAAACCATTCTTGAGTGCGTAATTCTCTTCAAGCGTGAAAAACACATATTCCTCTCAAAACCATTTTTCCCCCATGACTCCAATATTTCAATTCCCCAATCCTTTGCCAATTTTCAAGCTTCGGACCTTGAAACATCTCTTGTGCGAAAAACATCATCCCTCTATTTCGTGCATCCTGAAAATATTTCACGCACCGCTTTACTTTTTTGCGCACCTCGCAAATATTTTTCGCGCCACATTCCTTTTGTGTGAACCATGCAAATATTTAATGCATGATAATACTTTTTCGTGGACTCCACAAATATTTCACACCACACTTTATTTTTCATGCACCGCATAGATATTTCGCAGAATACATTTATTTTATGCACACCGCATTGATATTTCATACACCATGCAGATTTTTCATGCACCAATATATTTTCCGTGCACCACACCAATATTTTCACACACCTCCTTTTGGAAAAAACACATCTCTCAGTTTTCTGAGTTTTAGGCACAAATTTTTATAAACTCTAGAAAATGGCTCCACCTTGTATCTTCTCTTTTTGTACCGCCTCTAGATCGTTCATTCCTTTTCGAGGTTCTTTAATCAATAATGGATTGTTGGAAGCATCCCTTGAACACGAAAAATCACCATGTAAACCCCCATTGTCAAAACACTCACACTTCACAATTTTCTTTGTCAACAAGAACAACATGGAGGCCCACTTTGTCAACAAAATCAATCACCTCAAAAACGCTTCAATGATACCTTGAGGGACTGTGCCCAACAAAAATACCTATAAGTTTAAAATCCACTATGTAATCTTGTTTGGATCTACAGATTGACTATCTGGGGATTTATTGACATGATCATGTGCTCGAGTATGGAATTTTTGTGTGTTCGTAGCCATGTTACTTTGAGATCTCTTGCGGATGGAGGAGTTTTATCAACCAGATCACTGCCACTCGAGGCACCAATGAGAGTTCTCTCCATAAAAAATAACTCCTCATATATGTATTTGATCTATATATGGTCGGGGATTTTGTGGTGTGGGCATGTTGCAACATGATTCTTGAACCTCTACCAGTATTCATGGATTGATTCACTGGGGAATTTAAGGATACCACTAATTTCCTTTTGTATGGAAGTAGTAAGAGAAGAAGGAACGAAATTATCTTAGAAGAGTCTCTTAATTTCATTACATGTGGTTATAGAACCAGTAGAATGGTAGTAGATCCATGACTTATCAATGTCATCTAGGGAGAAAGGGATTCCTCAAAGTTTTATTTTTTCCTTAAAAACCCCTTGAGGGTTCACGGCAGAGCACACCAATGGAACTATTTAAGTTAGAGATGTGTATCCTCATTTGATAGCCTATGGAAATGAGGAAGAAGAAGAATCTAACCCAATTTGATCTCAAAGTCAGCCTCTATATTTTTATATTGAATACCAAGAGGTTGGTAATTAATATCTGGTGCAGAAAGTTCTTTATGTGTTTGTTCCCTAGGATTGGCCATTTCTAATTCAACTGGTTGGACAAGGATAGGTTCTTGAATGAGTTGATTATATCTTATGTTCCTCCTATGTGAGATAATTCTTCGCTCAATTTTAGGGTCAAACAAATCTGATCGATTTTTGGCGAGGTTACAGGGAATTCAAAGAGATTTTGGAAGAAATTGGAATATGGGTTTTTTTTTTCAGTTTTTGATTTTTATGAGAAGGTGGGTTTTTCATTGTGTTTTTTTCAATTTTTTTTAAAAATTTGGTTTTTTTTTTTGTTTTTTTACAATATCCAAAAACTATAGACTATTAAATTTCACCATCCCTAGAAACAACGCCGTTTTAAATCATGGATGATTATTGCTTATCGACTGGTCAAGGTTCCAGTGCTTTGCTAATGTGTATAGCAGCACTCAGGTGCAATCCTCGGTGAGGATTCTTTTTAATAGTCGATTGTTTATAGTTGATTGTATTATGATTGGGGGAGATTGTTTATAGAGGTTATTAAATGATTAATTGATTAAAATTGATTTAAAAAATTGATTAATATTGGGGTGAGTTCATTTTTAGGGAGTTAATCTTGTGATATCCATGATCATTTCTTTCAATTGCATTTAAATTATCACTCACTTCACAAGATAATGTGTATTGGAATTCCTATGTGTTAAGGCCTTAATACAATACTTAACAAAACATAAGGTTCTAATATCAATCAGATCTTGTTGATGGTAGTGTATTTATGGTTCCAATAATCCATGGAATCTACATGTTAAACAAAACAAGTCATTAATCCATGACATTTTATGTCCTACATACTCAATGTTAAATTAAAGAATACTCATTAAGAAAAATTTATCAATCACTTAATATCTCTAAATGATGAATCACTCCAATGTGATATTTACTCATCCATTTAATGATTAATAATCTGGTTATAATTATTCTGATGATAAATTAATAAGAGGAGAAAAATAAATGGACAAGAAAAAGAGAGGTGCATCTAACACACACACAAATGGTATTGGAAATTAAAAACACACTATCAATTGAATGAGAATGAAAATTAAGGTAATGGGACTCAACTGTATTTAAACTAATTTAAGAACATTAATATTAAACTACATAAGTTAGATGAGAATAAGATATATTGAAGAAGAATATTTAATTAAAACAGAATTACTAAAAACAAACACTTTCAAGATTACAAACGAAGAATAAGACAAAAGTAAATGAAAGGAAGAATGGGGGACTAGTTTCTCAAATAAAATCTTGAGTATGTCAGATCCTAACAAGCCTTTGGCAGACCATGTTAATTCCAACCTATCCTACTTTGCTCTAAAGTTCCAACTCCTTTGAAGGATAGGATGGGGATGTATTTATAAACCAAGGAAGTAGACTGTTTGCATTCCCAATATTTGCATGCACTTGCATCGCCAATTTGGCTATGAAGACAGCCAAAGCTCGAGATAGCCTCTTCTTAAAAGTTGTTGAAAATAATTATGGCCGACTTCTCTCAAAATTGGGAGACATATTTACTTTAGTACCCAAGGTTAAGGTGGTTTGATAAAAAAAAGTTAAAATTTAAATTTAAATACATTCTTTTTAGAAGGATGAAATGTGAATGGGTTTATCAATTGAAAGTAGCATTTAAATCTAAACACTTTCTTGAACAAAGTATGCATAATATATATCCTCTTTCACGATGAAAAATTTCAGATTTATGTGATGATTAAATCCTAATTTATGTCATGAATACTATACAGATATTATTTCACAGCCAGAATGGTTGGCTAGGTTTAAATGAATTAGTTTTTCCCCTTTTATTTTCATTTGGGCATTAAAATTTGTATCCATGACTCATTATATTTTCCCACCGATCATTGGAGGAGAATGAATGAATTTTCAATTATGGATTGATGCCAGTAATTCAATCATCATGGATGGGCCAGTTTCTTCACAGATTCTGTGGGCCTTATTGTGTGGTCTATATGACCATTCATATTGATGTATTGGACAATTATTCCTTATAATGATATTTGGTAAATTGAATAAGGAATCCTAAAAAATAAGAACCACACAATTTGGATCATTAGGGTGAATTTTATAAAGAAAATATTAAACTTATTCAATTGGACTACTTCTAGAAATGCTCATACATTATACTTAGTATTAAAACATTAATATTTACCACAAATTATGCACAATTCTTACAAAATTAGTAAAGGGAGTCTATAATAATTCATGAAATTATTTATACCATCAGTAGGCTATATACTATCCCTTCAATGGTACCAAATTACTTATAATCCAGGGAGGCTAATGTAATCCCAACCTCAACAAATTATAAAATGAAATAAAAACATGGTTGTTATAATATTAAGAAAAACCAAGGATTAACTAAATATCCACATTAAATAAAAGATTGAATTCTTTTTCAACCATTAAAACCCCTAGAAATAAATATATTTATCCACCATATCAATTCAATCCTTGACCAAAACTACCATCCCAACACCCAAAACAATATATTGATGATATATTTCAAGAATTCATTCATAAATTGGACCTATGGATGACTATTATAAAAATTACCTGATGAATTAAAAATCATATCTTCAGAACCTTGACCATAAATTGTGGAAAAGGCTCAAACTGTATCAGAGTGCTTACTGAGTGCACTACCTGTTAACATATATTTGAATGAAAGGGAGGATTCGAATTTGGTAACATTATAATTTGGGTAACTGGAGTTAAGGAATCAATAAAAATCAAGAAAGAGGCGGAGAATAAGAAATATTGAAGGGATACTGCTAAGGAATAACTTGATACATAAGTTGACAAGATCAATGTTGAGAAAATAGATTATAATTATGGAATATTAGAATAGTATGTTCAAGAAGAAATAAGAAATTATGAGTATAATACACTAAAACTATAATGATCCCATCAACCATTCTTTTAGAGGATATGTCAAGGGAGAGTTGGTACTCAATATAATAAATTCATGAAAATTTGTAAACAAATACACATTAACATTCATTTTAGTAAATAAAATTTTAAAATGTTAGATTATGATAAATTAAAAAAGGTTATTTTTCAAATAATTAAAAATTAAAATATCTAGTAATTAATTATCATAATGAATTGTATTTTTGTATTTATTCAATGGAAGAACCCATCAAAGAGGAGATATCCAGAGAGTTTTCCACCCCATACACCATTGGATTATTCACATTTTGGATAGTTCTTTGTGATTTATGTGAATGTATAAATCTAATGAAACTTCGTCTTCTTAAAATCTGGCATTTGAAGAGCTATAAATAATGTGTCTAAAACTTAAAATCATAGATTGATTAGTGAAGTATCCATGATGAATTATGAAATATAGTATCACTAATGTGGTGAAATTCATTTTTCCTACATAATTCATAATCCTTGATATAGAAGTGGAAAGGTATGTACCCATTATTCTAGGAATACCATTCCAAAAAATATAAAATAAGATTATTGATGTTAACTAAGGGAAGAACATTCTATGAGTTGGTGATTAACAATATATGTTTGATCTAATGAAATCTAGGAATCATGAAGATAATTTGGATGATTTTCAGGCCCTTTTTTCTTCTGAATAACACCCTTCCATTATGAGTGTACAAAAAGAAGAATGTGATAATATGATGCAAACAATTGACGAGAATGTGGAAGATAATGAGGATAAAATCCTTGATGATGAAATAAATAAAATTATAAATTTATAGTGGAAATGTAATATGCAATGATATTACTATCATGTATTTATTATAACTCCCTGACCCCAGTTACCCAAATCCAGTGCATTGTTATATAACATTGGCATGATACAAGTAATCAGACACCTAAAGACCGATCAGTTTAGTAGCCTTGGAAGTACTATACATATTCATATGTTTTACATTACATCATGAAATAAAAAAAATCAACAAAACTTTGTCCCCTTTTGAACACATTTATACCCTTAGCCTATCCCTATAGGTCAACAATAAAATACTTCTTCACATCCTGGAAAAAATAAAACATAAAACGGGGTGAGTTCTGATGCTCAGTAAGGATGAAAATATAGTGAAAACATTCATAAATAAGTATAAACATATAAATCATTGTATAAGACTAAAAGAAAATCCTTTTAAACTTAAACATTACCGTAATATGGAAAATTTAAAATCAAATAATTTCATTTACTTATTCACATGGATATTTTAATAGTCAAATTTTCACATGCAATATCAATAGACACTTCTCTAATGATGGAATGCATAATTCCAGACTCCATAACCACATAGTTAAGGCCTTGTGCCAATACTAGAAATAATATTTCATCAATTACTTCTGACAAGACAGTTGTTTGTATTATTAGACCTACCAATACATCGAGGAGCTATAGCGGGCTCCACCCATCACTTACTATGTCCAAAGCATTCCCTATATGAAAAGGTTTGAACATAACATAAGTATTCGTATTAAAACTAGCATAAAAAATTTCAATACATTATCCATAAACAATGAACTATATAATAATAACACATCCATAGTGAGACATATCACAAAACTTTCAAAAAAATATAGAATATTTGTATCACAATAAATCAACTTCGAACAAGCTTAAAATCCTTCAAAAAGATGATGACATAGATGAAATTGAAACTTTTTTTAGAGAAATATCTCTTTCTATTTTGAAATAAATTAAAAGTCATATAATTATAAAATAAAACATTTATTTTTAAAATATTCTTATAAGCTTGTAAGGGAAGCTTCAACGATGTTATAATAGCTGAAAATACTTGCACTCGCCGTATAAGTTAAAAAAACATTCTTAACTTAATTTTGTCGAAAAGGTCATAGAGTACCTTGTTTGGAATAGGATGGAAAGATTTATTCCGAATCATATAAGTTCAAATAAGTTTATAAATTATTTTAACCCATTTTATAATAAATATTAAAAAAACATTGAGATACATTTTGAAGAAAACACGGATGTGATCGATAAAGAGGTCCCATTAGATACTTACGTAAAAACAACCTCGGATAATAATGGGATTTTTGAATTAACCCTTACCATGTACTTTTCCCTGTTTGAGGGTATATTAAACTCTTTTATAATAGTTAAATCATTATAATTAAATTATATAAGACCTATATACATAAATATGATATAATATATGATACACTAATACAGATTTTTTAATAATATTTTATTAGTATCATCATGTCAGGTGTTAACTGATCCATTTTCCTTTATATTATTGGTTAAGTAAGCCATGTTTGTTACTGATAGAATTTATTTTATTAATATATATAATTATATTAAGTTCTTATACATTATTTTTCATCAAAAAATGAAAATTATTCTTGAATGATTACGATGGATAATAAATCTCATCGCGTTCATGGAGATGGTACTCTATACGTACACACGAGCGACAATTTCATTATATTGATGGTGAAATAATATGTAATTGGATGGAATATCATATATAAAGAATCATTATCATGTTATATTTATTATTTACATTAGTTATACTCATTATTATACCCATCCAAATAATGAAGTGTTTGAATAACAAACTACACCACAATGTGGAGACAGTATGTCGTACGTATGCACGTTTGGTGACTTTTTCATTCATATGATGGATAGAATAATGAATATGGTTGTACCATTTTAATAAAAACACATTATATTGAAGATAATAGAGTTATTATTTTATAATGTAAACAACAAATAAAGAGAAAGTGGAAGAAAAAAAGAACATGAAAGAGGTGATGAAATATTTACCTGTTCTTCGAGTTCTTCCTTTTGATTTGATCAAAAGGGATCCTTAGTTAGGATTTATGATCAAATTATGGACTCCAAGTTGAAGGTAGGATATTTGATAGGATATTTGGATTGGGTTTGGCTGAGTCAAAAGGCTTTGTTTGTGTGAAATTATGAGAAGGGTAAGTGGCCTTTTATAAGAGATGTGAGGGTCACTTTAGGAAAAGCTTGAAATATTATTTTATAATAAAGTCATTTTTGGTTTAAAATGGCTCTAAAAAAAATTATATCAAGGATAATGTGGGGGTGGGTCGAAAACCTCTCAACTAATAGCTTTTATTCAGGTTTATGTCATCATATTAACCTTATCTTTTAGATTTAACTCTTAGTTAAATAGTTTTACATTTACCATGTCTCTTTGTATTTTTATATTATATGGTTAACAAACTTACTATTACAAGACAAGATAACCCCATGTGGATAAATATTAAAATATATAACCTTATCTATGTCCTTTAGTAGAATATTATTTTTTTGGAATAATATATCAATTAATAATATAGTATTTGTTTTAAAAACTCAATTATGTCAATTTTGACACTATTTAACATTTTATTTTATTGAAAGCCGTAAAAACATTATCACGTCGAATAATTTTTTTAACCAATCCTAACATATCATAAATTCATTTCAAAATTATTTTAATTCAACATCATTGTCAAATAACATTTATTTGGATATTTATAATATCAATAATTATAATAATTCAATAATAAAGTAATTACTACATCATCATTGTGTCATAAATAAATTAAATTATTTATTGCCTAAAAATTATAAATAAAATACCATTATCAAGTAAAAATTTTATCTTTATAATGAATATTTATAGTTTAATTTATAATGTGTGTAACCCTATATTAAAAATGGTTAAGTCATTAAACATTGAATTTAACTCTTTTAACTCTTCTTTAAATAAAATAATAATAAAGGTCCTAATCTATTTACTTTTAACCATGGTAAATAAAAGTCAAAAGTTACTATTTGTCAAAAATTATTTTCATCTTATTGAACCACATTTTACTTACTGATATTTTCTATGTATCTTATATTTTTGAGATTCAACTAATAGAAGCGGTAAAATTAAGTTTTATGCAAATTTGCAAATGCTCCTAGGAGGTGAGTAAAAGAAGGTAAAAAGTTCAATAAAATTTATATATATATAAACTTATTATAAAATGACTCAAATGAATTACATTGAACATTTATAGGTATTATGTATCTATATTGACTTAAAATAAATTTAAATAAAATAAATAATTATTTAAATAAAAAGTCAGTTTTAACTTATAACGTAGTGTTTATCACTATTAATCAAAAATTGAAAGTTTTCAGAAATATACCAAAAATTCACCCGAAGCTAATTTCAATATCAAGAATTCAAAAATAATGTCTATTTTGGAAAAATAAAACATTTAAAATTTCAAAAAGTGGGTATTACTATACATAACAACTAGATTGATTGGAGGTGCTGTGTTAAAATCTTGAAGATGCGTACAATGAATGCTATTGCGTTATTCCAAAGGAAATGTACCATGAATGCTTTGGGTGTTACATTATTCCCTCCTTAAAATAATTTCATCCTTGAATTTTTTATAATACTACAGAAAAAAAAAGATTTTTTGTGTTCTTCATCATTAGTTCCTCTAGTTCCCACATTGCCTCTTCCATCTTGCAGTTTCTCCATAGTACTTTTACTAGACGAGTCATCCAGTTTCTCACACTTGTTCTCTTGTATCAAGAATTTTTATAGGACCTTCACAATATGACATATCGTGTTCAAGTTCAATTTCCTCATAGGTGAGTACATGCGTTGAGTTAGGAATGTATTTTCTCTACTATGATACGTTGAACACATGATGAACTTTGGAGAGACTTGGAGGCATTTCCAAATAATAAGCTACAACTGCAATTTGTTCTAGAATTTTGAAAGGTACGATGTACCTGGTACTCCATTTATGCTTCTTATTGAAATGTATAACACCCTTCCATGGATATACCTTCAAGAAAACATGATCTCCTACCTGAAATTCCAAATCCTTCTTTTTCATTATCAGCATAACTCTTATGCCTAATTTTAACAGCTTTGATGTGGGTTTGGATAACCTTAACCTTTTCTATCTCTTCCTTAACATGTTTTGGGCCTACGAATTTTCTTTCACCAACATCATCCCAACAAGTTGGTGTGAAGAATATCTTTTCATATAACTCCTCATATGGTGCCATAAGAATACTTGAATGGATTCTTTTATTATAAGAAAATTCTAAAAGAAGTAAATATTGATCCCACATACCTTGAAAGTCAAGTGAGAAAGATCTCAACATGTCTTTTAAGGTTGGAATTGTCCAATCTGATTGTCCATCAGTTTGAGGGTGGTAGGAAGTCCTCAAATGAAGTTTAGTAACTAGGGCCTTCTGATGACATTTCCAGAATCATGATGTAAAATGGGGATCACGATCAGAAACAATCGATAGGGGTACACCATGGAGTCTTAAAACTTCGTTAATATATAGTATTTGTAGACAATCAAGTGGTAAATATTTTCTTATAGAAGGAAAATGTGATAACTTGGTTAGACGATAAACAACGACCCATATTGCATCAGTCTTATAGGAGCCTTTGGTATCCCCATGACAAAGTCCATCATAATATTATCTCATTTCCACTCAGGTATGGGATGAGGTTGCAAGAATCCACCAGGATGTTACCATCCAGCTTTCACTTGTTGACAAACCATACATCTTAACACAAAATCGACAATCTCCCACTTCATGTTGTCCCAACAAAAATGTTCTTTCCAATATCTATATATCTTAGTGCTACCAGGGTGTATAAAGAAATTGGAGCTATGAGAATTATCCTATAATTCCATTTTTAGATCAGGTATATTGAGAACACAATGTCTCTTCAAAAATTTCATAATTCCATCTTTATATATGAAGTCGATCAATCTCCCATTATTCACATGATTAATTTTTTTAAATACCTCATCATCTGTCTGATAACTTTTTTATCCATTTAGTAAATATGTTTTGGAAACCATCTGAAAAAGTATTTATGTTTCTCCTTCCATGGTTGTTAACATATCCATATTTACTATATCCATGAAATTAGGATCCTTTTCAACTATCATCTTGTTCAAAACTCCATGAACTTTTCAGATCAAAGCATCTTCCACCTTATTTCCATTCACCATTTTGTATTGTATTGTGCAATCATAATCCTTGAGTAGTTCAACTTATCTCCTTTGACTCATGTTTAGTTATTTTTATGAGAAAATGTTCTTCAAACTCTTGTGATTAGTATAAATCTGGATTTTTTCACCATAGATATAGTGTCTCCATATTTTCAAAGAAAGTATTATAGCTTCTAACTCAATATAAGGAGTGGGATAGTTTTTCTCATGAATTTTTAGCTGTCATGATGCATATTCAATAACTCTATCATTCTGAATAAGGACACAACCAAGTCCTTTCTTTGAAGAATTTCTACAAATAAAAAACCCATCATTCCCCGATGGTAGATTCAAGATAAGACCATTAACTTTTTTTTTCTTCAGTTCTCCAAAGCATTCTTCAAACTCCTTTTTCCAAACAAATTTATCCTTTTATGAGCGAGATTGGTTAATGGGTTATCCAATCAGGAAAAATTATGGAAAAATGCCGATAATAATATGCTAAACCAGTAAAACCACGTACCTCATTTATACTCATCAGTGATGGCCATTCGTGGATTTCCTTTCTCTTTGAAGGATCAACTGAGATTTCATCCTTTGAGACAATATGTCCAAGATAATAAATATCATGAAGCCAGAATTCACACTTGCTAAACTTCCCATATATTTCCTTTTTTCTTAGAGTCTATAGAATAATGCATAAGTGATTTCCATCATCTTTGTAGATTTTGGACTATACAAAGATATCATCAATAAATACCACTTCAAAGTCATCAAAATATTCCTTGAGAACTCTATTCATTAGATCCATCAAGATAGAGGGTGCATTAGTCAATCCAAAAGGAATTACTGTAAACTCATAATACCCGTACCTGGATTGAAATGTTGTTTTCGGAATGTCTTCCTTCTTCACAAAAAACTGATGATATACAGATCAAAGGTCAATCTTTGAAAAATATTGAGCTCCATGAAGTTAGTCGAATAAATCATAAATACGAGGAAGGGGATACTTGTTCATTATTTTTATAGAATTGATCTTCTAGTATTCAATACCAAACCTCATAGATTCATCTTTCGTCTTAACAAATAAGACACGGGCTCTCCATGTAGAAACAGAAGGGTGAATAAATCCATTATTACTCAATTCCACTAGTAGTTTATTTAGTTCCACTAATTCCCTAGTGTCTATTCTATAAGGTGTCTTCAATATGGGCCATGAACCAGAAATTAAATCAATTGAAAACTCAATTTGCAGTTCAGGAGGATGTCCAAGTAAATCATCTAGAAACACATCAACATATTCTTTCATAATAGGTACATCCTCTATTCGAACATCATTTTCATCACCCATAATTATTTCATTTTCATCCTCCCTAATAATTGAATTTTTTAGAGCTACTGTGGGAGGATCTGGATAAGAATCATGTGGTGACGTTTCTGATCTAAAGATAATATACTCCTTATCATCATCGAAACGTGTAACCTCCTTCTTCTTATTATAATTTTTTGTATCATGGTCTGAAAGAAATTCTATTCTGATGGTTAAATAAAAATCAATCATGGGTATTACAATGAGATTAGCAGATAAAGATCTTTTTTATGCCCTAATGGGAACAGATTCACAATACTTTGTTTGGATTACACTACCCTTAAGTGTTTTCACTGACAACTCCCTTATTATGTCAAATTGGTAATATCAAATTTTCCAAGAAAATTTGGAATATATGAAACACTACAATGATCCAGAATGAAATAAATCATTGGATAAACAATAGGAAACCATTAAATTACCTGCAACCATGTATTTCAGAGCTTCAACCTCAGTAGTAATGATCACTTAAACTTGGCCTTTCTCATATGGACTTTTTTGAGGTATGTTCCCTTGGAGATTAGGACATTCATTTTCATAATCCCCTTTTTGTCTACAATTGTATCATTCAACATTGACAACCTCTTTCTTCCCCTTGCAATCAAGATCTTGGTAGCCTTTTTCACCACACTTGTAAGAGACCCCCATTCCATTCAGGCATGTACGAGGGTGTTTCTTCCCACATTTACCACATGATGGATATTTCAATTTTCCCTTTTACCCCTTATTTCCATTTCTAGATTGTTTATCAGATCTCTTCTTATCCTATATTGCTTTAAAGTCATATGACTTAAATTATTCTTTATCTATCTTGATAGCACATGAGAAAATATCTTCATATGATAAGAATGATTGTGAGACTAATTCTCTCTGGAGAAATGTTTTTAATCAATAAAATAATCGATCAATATTACTCCGACGGTAACGTATATAATCTGAAACATGTCTTGTTAACCTATTAAAGCTAGCATCATACTTTGCGACATTCTCATCCTACTTTTTCCTCAGACATAGAAATTTCCTCTCCACATCCGCTCGATGGCCATGAGGAAAGTATTTTTTGAAGAAAATATATTTAACCTCATTTCATTAGATGTTTGATATTTTTTATTCTTACATTTTGTTTTGAATCAATGACCACCATTGATCTACATCTCCCGTGGGGCGATGAACCACCATGACAAAAATTTTCCCTTTCGCTACTACCCAATGCATGAAATATTTTCTCTATGGAACTTATCCATTTCTCATCTACTAATTGATTTGTACTCCCATGGAATGTTGGAGGTTGTTGCCTCATGAGGCATTCTAACATTGATCTTCTACAATGTGGATAAGGGTGCTCCATACGGGTATGGTTATTATTCATAACCTGACTGAGTTGTCCCAGTATGCTGATAAGATGATCAACACCAGTTGCATCACAAGATCCACAATAATTATCTTGAGTGGGAGGGAAATCCATACAAAGATTATGTGCATTGATAAGATTTCCATTCCTTCCACGAAGTTCCATTTCTAAACAATGTAATACAGTAGATTAGTTTGTGAATCACAATATATAATTTGGAACATGTAAAACACTTAACATTAATTGAACAGTTTATGTATATAATCAATAACCATAAAAATATTTTATTTTATGAGTTATATAATCATAAACCCTTCATAATGGTTTATAATGAAAATGATAATTATCCTATGCAAATCCCCTAGGAGTGTCATAACCTATAGTGCCGTAAAGCTTATTGTCGTCCACCAGTTCCCGTTCGAGTCTTGCTCAAAGCGGTCTTTTTGGGTTTTACCCCTAGGTACATCTGTGCTAGTGATGCCTATACCTGTTCATATCCAGACATGGATGTATTTCTTGTAAAAATCCAAATATATCTTCATTACCCAAATTATAGGAAATTCGTCTTTACTAATCATCAAATTCTATCTTTGGGTAATGTTCTCTAATCACTGTTTTTCTAAATCTAGCATCCAAGGTTTGTACTGAAATTTATCTGATAACAACTATAACACCCCAACCCCAGTTGACCAGAGTTAGTTCATTTTAACATAACATTGGCATGATAAAAGGAATCATGTCCTGAATGACTGATCAGTTTAGAATCCTTGAAAGTACTAGATACATTCATCTGTTTTACATTACATCATGACATAAAAACATCAACACCATTTTTTCGCCTTTTGAACACACTTTTATCCTTATCCTATCCCGGAAGATCAACCATAAAATACTTCTTCACCACCTGGGGAAAATAAAACATAGAAAGGGGTGAGCTCAGATGCTCAGTAAGGATAAAAGTATTTTAGAAACTTTCATAAATAATATTAAATATTTAAAGCAATGTATAAGACTAAAACAAAATCCTTTTATACTTAAACTTCACCATAATATGTCAAAATTATAATCAAATAATTCCATTTACTAATTTACATGGATATTCTACTAGTTGAATAATCGAATTCAATATCAATAGACACTTTCATTATGATGGAATGCATAATTCTAGACTTCAAAACCACATAGTCAAAGCCTTATGCCAAGACTACAAATAAGATTTTTTCAAGGCCTTCTGCCAAGACACTAGTTTGTCTAATGAGACCTACCAATGCATTGAGGATATATAGTGTGGCCCACCCATCACTTACTAAGTCCAATGCATTCCTCATATGAAAAGGTTTAAACATAACATAAACATTCATATTAAAACTAGAATTCGAAATTTCAATACTTTATCCATAAACCATGAATGGTATAAGAATAACACATTCATAATCAAACATATCACAGAACCTTCAATACAATATGGAATATCTGTATAATAAAAAATCAACATCAAACAAGATTAAAATCCATCTAAATAATGTTGACATAGATGAAATCAAAACATTTTTTAGAGAAACATATTTTTCTATTTTTAAATCAATTAAAAGTAATATAATTATAAAAGAAAATATATATTTTGAAAATATTATTATAAGATTATAAGGGAAACTTTGATGATGTTATAACAGCAGAAAATAGCCGCACTTTCCGTATAAGTTAAAATCATTCTTACCTTAATTTTGTTGAAAAGGTCATAAAGTACCTTGTCTGGGAAACAACCTAATGATTCCTTTCAAAACATATAAGGTCTAATAAGGGTATAAATGACATTAAACCATTTTCTAGTAAATAGTAAAAATGTTTTGAAATACATTTTTATGAAAACACAGATGTGGATGATAAAGAGGTCCGAGTAGATACTTACGTAAAAACAACCTCGGATAATAAAGAGATTGTGGAATTAAACCTCACCTAGTAATTTTACATGGTTTAGGGTAAATTAAACTCTTTTATAATAGTTAAATCACGGTTATTAAATTATACAAAAACTATATACATAAATATGAAATCGTATATTATCCTCTAATATTTCTTTGTCAATTATATTTTTGTAGTATCATCATTTCAGGTGTTATCTTATCCGTTTTTCTATATATTCTCGGTTATGTAAGTCATGTTTGTTATGTATTGGACATATTTTATTCATATGAATAATTATATCAAGTTATTATACATTATTTTTAATTATAAAATGAAAATTATTCTTGAATGATTATGATGGGGAATAAGTCTTACCGCGTTCGTGGAGACGATAATATATACGTACGCACGAGCGACAAATATCATTATATTGATGGTGAAATTGTATGTAATTGGGTGGTAAAACATATATACGAAATCATTAACATGTTATATTTTTATTTACATAATTTATACTCATTATTATACCTATCCAAATAATGAAGTGTTTGAATAACAAACTACACCATGACGTGGGGACAGTAAGCCATGCGTACGCACATATGGTGACTTTGTCATTCATATGATATATAGAATAATGAATATGTATGTACCGTTGTAATAACATCACAATATATATAATATCCTAGAGTTATTATTTTATAATATAAACAATAATGAAAAAGGATATGGAATAAGAAAAGAACGTGAAAGAGGTGATGAAATATTTATCTCTTCTTCGGGTTCTTCCTTTTGATTTGATCAAACGGGCTACATAGGATGGATTTCTGATCAACGCAAGGCATCTTGGTTGAAGGGAGGATATTTGAGAGGATATTTGGGTATGTTTTGGCCAAGCCAATAGGATTTGGAGATGTGAAATTAAGAGAAGGAGAAGTGGCCTTTTATAAGAGAGGTGAGGGTCACTTTAGAAAAATATTGAAATATTATTTTATAATAAAATCAGATTCGGTTTTTAATAACTAAAAAATGAATTGTTTTGAGGATATGGTTGTTATGTGTCTAACACCTCTCAATAAATATGTTTTAGACATGTTAAGGTCATCATATTAACCTTATCTTTTAGATTTGACTCTTAGATAATTATTATGACATTTACCATGTCTCTTAATATTTTTATATTATATAGTTAATAAACATACTATAAAAGACAAGAGAACCCCATGTAGTTAATTATTAATATATATAACATTATCTATGTCCTTTGGTCGAACCTTATCTTTTTAGTAATATTATATCAATTAATAATATAGTATATTGTTTTAAAAACTCAATTATGTCAATTTTGACACTATTTAGCATTTTATTTTTTTGAAAGCCATAAATACATTTTCAATTAGAATAAAATTTATTTAACTAATCATAAAATGTCATATTGAACTAGAAAACTTGTGGAATTCATCATAAATCTCAATTTACATTTATTTGGATATTTATAATATCAATTATTTTAATATTTCATTAATTAGGTAATTACTGCATAATCATTGTGTCATAAATAAAATAAATTTTTTAATTTATAAAAATTATAAATAAAGTGAAATTATTTACGAAATCATTTTATATTTGTAATGAATATTTATAGTTGAATGTAAATTGTGTGTAACCCAATATTAAAAAAGGTTTCATTATTAAACATTGAATTTATCTCTTTTAACTCTTCTTTAAATAAAATAATAATAATTGTCCTAATCTAATCCAAGTGGACCAAAGAGGTTCATATTTTATTCCTAAGGACTTTCTGGTCGAATTATACTTATCGAATAACGTTAGGACATGTGTTATAGTAATTATGATATCATTTTTACCCTTAATTTCCCTATTTACCATTAACCGTGGTAAATAAAAGTAAAAACTTACAGTTCACCACAAATTATTTTCATATTATTGAACCACATTTTACTTAATGATATTAACTTTGTCTATTTTATTATTGAAATTAATCTCACAGAAGTGGTAAAATTATGTTTTATGCAAATTTGAAAATGCTCTTAAGAGGTGGGTAAAAGATGGTAAAAAGTACAATAAAACTTTTATATTTGTAAACTCATTATAAAATGACTCCAATGAATTATAGTGTACTTATATAGGTATTAACATCAATTTTGTCCTAAAATAAATTTAAATAAAATAAATAATTATTTAACTAAAAAGACGGTTTTAACTAATAACGCACTGTTTTTCACTATTCATCAAAAATTGAAAGTTTTCAGAAAAATACAAAAAATTCATCCTAAGATAATTTAAATATTCCAAATTAAAAAATGAAGTCCATTTTGAAATATAAATATTATAAAATATTAAAAAGGGGGTATTACTATTCATAATCGCTCGTTTGATTGGTCACAGTGTGTTAAAATCTCAAAGTTGCAAACAATGCAAGATACTACATAATTCAAAGGGAAACATACCATGGATGCTTGGGGTGTTACACTTATCCCATTAAACATAAATAAATTAACACATATGAGGTTGGGATGAGATCATAAAGAGATATGTGTTTAGGTTTCCATCGACTGCCAGCTTCCTCTCCTCCGTCGCGGATCGGATGTAGTTCCTCTCATCGGTGGTTCTTCTTAGTTTGCTTATAGAGTGTAATTTAGCTTTTTATGGAAACATAATACGACCCAGTGGGCTTGACCATATTGAAAATTTCATAGTTTTCTATAATTATTCACACCCCACCCTTTGAGATGGCTATGTCATCCCATGGCGGTGTGGTGAAGGTCCAATGTTCGGGTTCTAGTTGTTATGGAGAAGTTTCCCTGAATGTTTCTGAATTGGCTATGGGTGTATTGGGAGTATATGGTCATCATGTGTGGTCTTGAAGGTGGATATATGATTTGCAGTTCAGGATTGCAGCACCTCTTCTTCTAAATATTTCTGGCGTTCCTGAGGTCATTTTTTGGTTATGGGTTTTGACGTTTTCTTTTCAATTGGTGATGATATAGGGTGAGTCTATGGTGTTCCAAGGATGAAAACATAGAAAGTGAAGCGATGAATAGATGTCATTTTTTCCTCGATCTAGCTTTTTTGATGACCCTGTCTTGTAGAACGTGTTATTCTAGAAGAAATTTCTAGAGTTCATCTCTTGTTGTTGGAGGTTTTTGGTGGACTCCGAATTGAGTATGCCACCCGTTTTGGGGCTTGGGGAAGGTGAAGATGGTCACATCGACATGGACATTCGAGGAGTTTTATTCCAAGGCTTTTTTAGGTTTTTATTTTGGTGTTCACATTCCATTTTTAATTGTTTCTTCGGTCTTCTCCGGTGATGAAAACCATGTTGATGTTCATTCTTAGTGACATTGTCTTTGTGGCTTGGAATGGTTGGCGTCAATAGGATGACAATGAAAAATTCACAATTGACCTGTTATGGTGTAGTTGTTCAGGTTTCATGTGTGATTTACGTGATTAATCTAGTTTTTATGATTTTGAATTTTGAATTTTGAGTTTCACTTATTGTGTGATGTTATGATGTTTTCAACTATTTTTTGTTTTGAACTATGTGTTGTTCAAACTGAATCCGTGAAAGTGGTTTATGAAAATGAAAAAAATGATTTGGAAATTCAATAAATTAACTATTTATTTGAATCCACTCCTTATACATTATGGAACTTATATTGGGTGATAAATGCACATTAATAGTGATCATAAACTCATAATTGATAACGTAACAAGGTGAGAATATGTTATATGTTTCTAATAAAATATTTCAATAAATATCTAGGGGTATTTTAGATATGATTATAAGTTTTCCAATAAATTTTTCACACACACAGTGGTGTTTGGAAATGGTATTAAACCAAGACATAAAACACCATGAATACTCAAAAACAAATGACAAAGGTGGTCGAAAAGAAATTTCTCAAACTCTTAGATATGGGAATTATCTTCTCTCTTTCAAACAATGAATAGTTTAACCAATAAAAAGTTGTTCTTGTGACGGGAGGACTAAAAATAGTATAGAATGAAGAGAATGACATCATTCCAAAAAGATCAGTTACAAGATATAGATTTTTTTTTTCTTATAGAAAGGATGATACAACTACATTAGAAGATCACATTACATTTTTTATTCGTGGGAAAAATTCTAGAAAGGTTACCAGAGCACGATTTTTTCCCTTAAATGGATACGATGATTACAATCAAATTCTGATAGACCTAACTGATCAATAAATATTAATATTCAAATGAATATACTATAATATTTCTGATCGTTTTATGATATTTGGCTTGTGAAATGAAATAGTGAGATTTCAAATATGCTTGAAACTTATTTTCCATGACATGGAAGAAGAATCTATGGTGACATTCATGGATGACTTTTCATTCAATGAGGGATTATTCAAAGTGTTCTCAAATAACCTAGACTTACTTCTCATGATATGTGAACAAAAATTACCAATGACCAACTAGAAAAAATGACACTTCATAGTGCTTGTAGGAATTGTACTGAGGCATAAACTATCCAAACAAGGAATTGAATTCAATGACATGAAGATAAGAATGATATATGATATTCTAAAGACAACCATATTAAAGGGTATCTAATGATTTTATGGAAATACATGACTATATCGATGATTTTTTAGGGAATTATTCAATATATACCAACCACTATCTCATCTCATAATTGATGAAGTTCCATTCAAATTTTACAAATCATGTAAGGAATTATTCATTTAAATAAAATAAATTCAGCGGACACTATTATTATAACATATTTAAATTATAAAATGATTTCAAGATCATTTTTTATGTGATAGACTTCCTAGAAGGAGATGTACTAGGATAGTACAGAAATCAAATCGTTTGAAACAACTACTACACAAGCTGCACACCAAAAAATACCCAAATCAACTACAACACTATAGAGAGGGAATATCTTATATTGGAATTTTCTATTCATAATTTTAAATCATATTTAGTGCTCTATATGGGGGTTTCTACACTGATCATGACATTTTAATGTACTTATTGAACAGAAAAGATACAAATCCAAGCTAGATTAACTGATCTTGTTGATTTAAGATATTTAAATTATGATATAGGATAGGATGGTTTAAAATAATGTGATGATTTATAATTTATAAAGACTATAGTTGAAACATGTATAATTAAGGGAAATGTACATTGGTACTGAGTTCCTGGAAATAATATTTTCTATCATAACTTATAATATCTCTCTAGGATTGTTGATATAGTCAATTATTTAGAGAATGTGACAATTTTTTTATATTTTTTTATCAACAATATAAAAGGTTTATATTTTAGATATGAAATAATTTTATTATGATCCCTTTTTATTAAATCATTATAGAGATAACTTCGACAATGTGTTTCTGGATCAGAATTGAAGAGTGTACTGTAAGTCTAACATCTCATTCTTACTGAATGACACCATGGTCCAGATAAAATAATTTCTATGATCATAATAAGTGTATTATTTTGGCCAATTTTTCCTAAAGACATAAGATAATTTGTGATAATATATGATTGATGTGAAATGAAAAGTAATACTGGAAATAGAAATGAATTTCCATAACACCATATTTTAGAAATCAAGGTATTCAATTTGTGGGGAATAGAATTTATTGGAAACATTCTAAATTATTTATACATCATATACATACTGTTATGAAATGATTACATCTTAAAATTCATAGTAGTAGAATCCACATAATAACATAACCAATTTGTTGATTATGTTTTCTAGAAATAATATATATTCCTAGTTCAGAATTCATCGGTTACTCATAAGTGACCTGGATACACAATTAAATAATTACATATTTAGGGGATTTCTTGGAAATAATGGATTTAAATACAAACCCACAACCCTTATCATCTATAAACAAGTGGGGATGTAGAGATACCAGGATATCAAGAATAATTTTAGAAAAGAAATTGTGTGAATTTTGGAAGAATTAGAGTATGAATCTAGATGATTAATTATGTAACAACTAAAATCTATGAAAAATGTACAAATAACTAGTTTTTTTAATGTATTAAATTTCCTTATTTGAAATTTTATATTTGTTTTGTTTTTTCAACAGTGAAAGTGGCAGTACTTAGTTTAGGGGTGAAGTTGGATTTGGAATTTGGAATTTAGTATGGTGTATGTTGATTGTCTAAGTAGGGTTTGTGTGTGTGGTTTATAGAGGTTTTTATATGGTTCTCACTTATCCAAAAAATGGATTCTAATAAATAAAGGACTTTTTTGATTCACCTAATCAAGATAAGGAGGTCATAGGGGAATCTGAGAAGTTTTTGGAGCCCGAAGCTTCGAAAAGGATAAAACTAGGTGGGTCACACGATTTGTCTCCAATCGTTTAACCCAGGTGCACAACTATGTTGCCATTTATAAAGGGTATCTAGAACCTTTCATCACAGTCTGTACATGGTTAAGAAAACCATGTGCAGTGTCTATGAAGAATTCCCACTGAAGCAGTGAGGTATGCACAGTGTGCGCATCGGTTTCCCAAATCATGTGTAGAAACCGTACGACCTAGTTTTTAAAGAAAAAAACACAATTTTTCCTAACCCTATTATGTTCTTATTTCTCCTTTATTCTCCATTATGTGCATAGGAGTGCCTATCCAAATCTTTGAGATCATAATCTTTAGTCTCATTCAATCTCTTGTTGCTCCTCTTTTCAGTGTCCAATCGTCAGTCCATCAGAAGCATTGGATCTCCCATAGAAAATCTGACCTCTCATACCACCCTTTCGTTACTAATTTATTCCATTGGTTATAATATTTTGATACAAACTCCTTTTCCCTATTTTTAGATAATTCGATGGATAATCATATCTAATCCAACCTAATTTGAATATGAGGCTAATACACAACGAGTCATCATCTACGACCCAAAGGTAGGTGGTCACGTAGTTTTCCATTTCAGTTTTGGCCATTTTGTGTTTAATATCAATGTTTTGTGATCCATACATTGTATATCTCCCTTATATGTTTATTTATTAATGTTTAATTAAACCTAGTGTGGTTATATAGGTTAATTGACTCATTTTTATTAGTTTTTTCATCATAATTGCTTTAAAGGGACTCCCCTGGGGTGTTGCACCCAAATTCACCCTTTTGGTCAAATTTCCAAAGGTTTCAAATTATATTTAGTAGCTCCCAAATTAGTTTCTAATTAATTTGACCAATTTAACATGTGTACTTGACCTATATAAAGGTGTCTAATTGAGGATTTGGCTCCTTTGAATTAGAATTGGAAATTGACCATAAGGGTATTTGACCATGAACCCTTAGCCTTCACAGTTTGACTTGGGTGGGTATTTACATATTATGATAATAATAAGGGTCAGTTTTTGTGGGTTAGCTAGGATGATATAGCACTAAACCTCTTAGTTTTTTTGGATTAAATTGTATAGATCCATGTGGTGGGATGGAATTTCCCTTGTCTTGTTTACTTTATAAAGGCATTACATGGTTAATTGAATTTTTTTTTAATTTAAATAATGTAAGATGGTTTTCCTTGAATTATCTTTATATTTAAATGCTTATATCATAATTATGAGTAGGGAATATAATGTAAATGTGTGGACTAGAGGCATCATTACCCAATGCCTCTTATGAAATGTGTGGATGGGAGGAATTCTTACCCAACGCCACTGTTAACCTCTATGTATATATGGGAATGAGGAATTCATACCTCGTGAAAGTACTCTATATGGATGAGAGAAATTCATACACCATGCTAGTATATACTATATTGGGAGTCATTCTTACCCCATAGCATCTATTTTACACATTCATGGATGAGAGGAATTATTACCTTGTGCTAGTGATAACATCTATATATATATACACACATATACCTCATGAAAAATTCAAACATAAAAACATGAAGATAAAGTAGGTAGACCCGCTATGTGTCCTTTAACAACCTGATCTGGAGGGTAATTGTTTAATCTTAACATTGTTACATTTCCTACTATTAGCTGCACATTAATTAATTATGAGTTCCACTCAGATTACAAATAAACACCATTCGTGGTGGAATTATGAGATTTATCTCACACCATACATGGTTAACATTTGGAACTCGAGCAGATTGATTACCTTTAGGTATGGATTGGGTCAAACTCCCCTTTTCTGGAAATTTAGTTTTCGGTTTAGATGGAGCTTAAGATCAATAGACTGAGCATAGGCTCATGATTCTATGAATAACTTTTTGGATTTGGTTTACTTTTGTATGAATTCTTCATGTTTCCTTTTCCCATTTGGTATTATCATGACATGCATTCATATCTATATCAGAATCTTCCTATGTGGATATGATTTTATTATTTAGTCTTATGTAGTTTTTTTAATCATCATTTGTTCACTTTATTTGTTTGATTGTTTATACTTCTGCTATTGAATATTTCTATTTCGCCATTCGGTACTATGACATGGGGGTAATGTCTCCCCAATGATTTTACCATTACTCCCATGCTACTAGTTAGTATCCCCTAACTTATGTGGAGTTACACTATGGGTCATGTGGACAACTGGGCTTGTGGGACAGGTTAAGTGGAAGCCAACTCTAGGACATTACAATGTGGTACCAGAGGTGTTACTTTCTATAATTACTATTTGGAGACAATATTTTTGATATTAGGAATGTAAAGGGACTTAGTCATGAGCTGTTCTTGGGAATCGCATACCCATATCTGTGGTAATGGACAAGTTCCCTTACTTATTGTTGTTGATTCAACTATTACTATTGATATCATTTTACTATCGGGTTCTTCACATATTTTGTGATGTTATTGGTATTTAGGAAATTGGAAATTTTTATTTCATTATTCGACCCAATGATATAAGGTTTTTGGATAGAACATGCATTACAATAGGCACAATATGAATAGGACATGCATATTGTGATGTCACATTTAAATTTTCGGTCAGAATTGGATGTTCTATATTTTTATTCCTTGTTATATATAGATACAATTGTGTTGAAACTTTTCTGTTGGATCTAGATCATCCTATAGTTTGGAAAGTTGGTAAAACAATTTGATTCACATGGTTTATAGACCCATATGAATTTGGAAATGGCATTCCATCTAACTCAACCATTTGAGGAATTATATTATCAAAGGCATACACACAGTTTAAAATGAACATGACATTCTTGTGAGTGTTATCTTTTGAATCATATGGTGTATGGACCCTTATGGGCCAGATTATGACATATCATTGGATTCAAATACATAAAATTACTTGTAACTTGAGATAATCCTTATTACACATGTCTAACTCTGATGCTTCACCCAAAGATGACCATAGTAGGCGGTATGGGGTGTTATTCATTCTAACGGCCTATCATGGTCTGTTCTAATGTCTAGTTCGTGTTATAGAAGTAGACAAAGAGGTGTGTTTGGTTATATAAGAAGCCTTTAGTACTAGTCCTAGTTTATTAATTGCCTTTCTCAAAATAGTAAAATATATTTTGAGATGTTTTTTTGGCACTGTTGTATTATGCTACCACAATGTACTCTAGTCATGTGCCCTAAATTCGGTGACGATCTTGTTCCTGATATGGCAGTCCCTATGCATCAAGTTGTTCTTCCAGATAAGCCACCTCTTGTTCACCATACTATAACATATTTAGGCTCTGATACATTCCATCAGGAGGGATTCTTGCATATGATGTAGAATATGCAAGGTGGAGTGTAACCTACCCCAAGCATGGTAGATTTCAATCACGAGTTTCAGTAGAAACATCATTACACGTTCTCAAGGGATGGAGGTCCACTTGATGCGATGCCTCAGATCAATGCAGTCTTTTCTATCTTCGATCACCTAGAGACGTCTCTAGTTCAGAGGGTCAATCTATCATATTACATTTTTTGTGACTCATTCTAGAGGTGGTGTGATTTCATTACTCAGGTAGGCTAGCATAGAGAGATGGTTGTGGCTAACTTCCAGACCATATTCTATGACTACTTCTTTACCCAGACTCTTAGGGATGATCGAGCTAACAAGTTTAGGGATCTACAGTAGGATGTCTAATTAGTTATGGGATACTCATCCTACTTCCCTAAGCAGTATCATTTCACCCCTTCTCAATCCACAGATGATTTTATGGTTGTGAGGCAATTCGAGGATGGGTTGTGTTGTACCATCCAATCATAGGTCAATGTTTTCAAGAAGGCAATTATGAAAAATATTGTCAACCATACCCTAATAACAGAGTGAAATATGAGAGATTCTATGCGTGCATTTCAGGGAGATTGGGAACAAAAATCTTCTAGTGGATCTTCGTTGAGAAAAAATCAACATTTCAGAGAGTCTCGCGAGAGTAGAGTTGCTTAGGCTCCTCCTACTAGTTGTTCTCCTATCTATCACCCGTGCGGGGTTCCCTTTCATTTAAAGAGATAATGTACGTGAAATCTAGTGGAGTTAAAGGGAAATGGAATAATGGGTTACCTCCACCATTTCTGTGTAACTTTACTTTTCATGCCTAGTAATTAAGGATGTACACCTACTCTTCGGTTAAGAGTTGGGTCAGAAAGGTCATGAAAATCAGGATGCTGGACAACCCTTGGTCGATCAGGCTGAGGTAGTGGATAAGGTAGACTCAATCACACATATGATTCTAAACTCTAATAGAGAGGTCCTACTTAGGGTAGTCAAGAAGTGACTATATGCCACGATGTAGGCTTGTAACATGTTGTTTAGTCTATGACGTGGGAACATGGAGCCAAACCATCTACTGTACGAGGTACCATTCTAGTATCCTTAACTTTTGATTCTTCTTTGTTGGATACAAGATCTTTTCACTCGTTCATATCTAATGCAATTACAGAGAGTCTATGCCTCGACACAGAGTATTATCATGGTGCTATGATGCTAGATAGACACTTAGGTGTCCGTTTAGATAGCTTTTTTCCATTATCCAAACTATTCCCATGAGATAGGTGGTTAGGTTTTTAAATGGAACATATATTTTATTGATATAACAGGTTTCGATTTAATTCTTGGGATATAGTAGTTAGTTCCCAATAGAGCCTACATAGATTTTTTATCTTCAGAGGGTGAAATTTACATCACTATAGAGAATTACACTTATGTATAATAGATAATGGGATGTTTGTGAGACATTAGCAGGGCTTGAGCAATAGTGGGTGGGTACTGTTATGACAAAGGTTTCCAGTATTTACATTGATGGAAATGGATTGAAACCCATAGTTTTTTCTCCTATCATGGGGTATTTAAAAGATGTTTTCCTGATGATTTCTCTATTCTACCTTCAGTGCAAGAGGTGGTGTTTACTATGGATCTTGTTTGAGGAGTAGAACATGTGACCATTCATCTGTATCATATGGAACCTAATGAGATTCTAGAAAAACTACACAGTTAGAGGATTCAGAGGGGAAAGGTTTTATAATCCACAATAATTATCCTTGGGGTTCACCTATCCTATTAACTATGAAGTTGGATGATACCCTTAGGATTTTTGTGGATTACTGTGGGTAGAATTAGATAACTATCAAGAAAAAGTATCCTTTTCCAATAATAGATGATCTCTTTGATAAGATTCAATGACCAAGGGTGTTTTCCATGATTGATTTCAGGCCATGATATCATCTAGTGTGTGTCAGGACTTCAGACATACCTCCCATAGATTACATGAGAAGTTATGGTATCTACGAGTACATAATAATGTCATTCAAACTTATGAGAACACCTGTTATCTTCATGGATCTTATTAATCAAGTTTTCCACCAATATTTGTATTATATATTGGTTGTCTACATATAAGATATCATTGTGTATTCTCACTCAAGACACGACTATACAACACATCTTGAGATTGTGATGAATACAATGAGAGAGCATCAGCTCTATGCTAATCTCAGTAAATGGCACTTATGGATTAATAATGTCCACTTCCAAGGTCCTATAATCTCAGAGTCAGGAGTTTTAATAGACCTAGAGAAAGTGAGGATTTTGGTTTCATGGGAGATGCTGAGGAACATCGTTGATATCTAGTGTTTCTTAGGGATTTCCATATACTATAGATGTTTCATTCAGGATTTCTCTGCCTTACAGTTCCGCTTACAGTTTTGATGAAAAAGGGTGATAAATTCGAATGGTTAGTAGCTTGTGAAGTAGCCTTTCATGAGTTGAAGGGAAGACTTACATCAGTACAGATACAAATTCTTCTAGATCCAAGAAAAGCGTATATATTCTTTTGTGATTCATCCTGTATCTGTATTGGGGTTATACTAATGCAGGACGAGTAAGATGCTGCATGTGGTTGTTGTTAGTTGAGGCTTCATGAGTGGAATTACCCAACACACTATGTCAACCTCACTATTATTGTTCATGACTTATTCTATTGGAGACTTTATTTATTGGGACACCATTTTATAGTGTTTATAGACCACATGTTCCTCAACTAAATATTCACATAATGGCATCTAAATCTTAGGTAGTGTATTTGGGTGGAGTACCTACAATATTTTTATTTTGAACTTGACTATACTCTTGGTAAATGGAATTTAGAAGCTAATTATCTGAGAAAAAAGACCTAGACATAGGCAGTTCATGAGTCTAGTAATGAATGGAAGCTCTTGGGCTTATTCTCATAGATGAATGTTGAGGTTCAAGAGGACCATGGTAAAACTATTCTCTTATCCTTATCTGTGACATATTCTATTATGGAATGAGTAATGTTGAGGAAGTTATCTGATCCTCAAGGACATGTCCTATGGGAGGGTGTCTCTGATTATGATACCTCTTCTAGTTGGATAGTCAATTTGGATGATACTGTTATATTCCTGGGGCATGTATGGGTCCCAAAAGACATCACAGGGTAGCAGATGTGGGATTTCCATGGCTCATCAAGGGTGGTTCAACATGTTGTCACCAAAATGTATCAAGATCTAAACTATAAATATTGTTGTCCCAACATAAAATGTGAGATAGTCAGTTTCATTACGCAATGCTCCACCTATATGTAGGTGATGATAGAACATTGGCATCTAGTTGGGCTTCATCATACATTTTTCCTTCTTTAGTGGAAATTACATGATGTTTCGATGGAGTTCATTACTGGTCTACATCACTCACCTCCTGGCAGAAATGCAGTGTGGGTTATCTATGATCATTTTATTAATCCATCACAGTTCTTACCTATGTGAGATAACATTTCCGTATATGATTTGGGAAGAATGTACGTCAAGGAGGTTGTACATATTCATATAGCCCATCATTCTATAGTTTTTGATAGAGATTCCCATTTCATGTCATGGTTCTAATAGTGGATACGGAGGGCCTTTGGTATGTGGGTAATTTTCAGTATGATCTATTACCCTTAAACTAATAGGCAGATATAATGCACAATTTAGGTGCATGAGGATATAATTTGTGCATGGATTCTGGACATTGAGGGTTCTTGGAATAAACAAATTCCCTTTGTTTGAGTTTTCTTCAAACAAAATCTTCTAGGATACCATTGAGATGGATCTATATGAATCCATGTACGGTAGAACTTTTCACTGACCTTTATGTTGGTTGGAAGTAGGGGAATCATTTATCCTTGGGCATCTACTCGTGTAGGAGAATTCAAAGTAGGTATAGATGATCTAGAAGCGTATGTTGAAAGATCAGTCTAGAAAATATTTCTATGCCAACAAGTGCTGATGAACTCTTGAGTTTGAGGTCATCGACTGGATTTTCTTAAAATTCCCTACTAGTTTGGGGCATATACATATTTGGAAGCAAGGCGATCTATCACTAAGATTCATTAGACCATTTAAGGATGTGAAGTGGATCAGACCTGTGGATTAGTAGTTGTAACTTATTTAACAATTTTAAAATATGCACAACATATTTCATATATCTCAGCTATACTAATATTATCTAGACCCATATCATTTCTTTTATCCTAATGAGGTTGAGCTATATATGGATACATCCTTTGAAGTGTATCCATTTCAAAATATTGATCGAGGCATGATGAACCTCAGAGTCAGGTGTCTTCCTCCTATATAGGTGTTATGGAAGCACATAAAAGAACATGACGAGACCTATTAATGAGAATATAATGTAAGATCTCAATGGAAGGAACCCTTTGTTGATAGTTGTACTTCTTTTCCCTCATAAAAGAAACTAGGGGACAAGTTACTTTAAGGAGGGGAGGTTGTAATGACCTGACCTTATAACCAAGGTACAGATCAATCGTTTTTCTTTGTGAATTTCTTAAATGGTCCAATTGGAGTCACCTAATAAAGATAATGAGGTCACATGGATGTCAGAGAAGTTTCTAGAGCTTGAAGCTCTGAAAAAGAGAAAACTGGCTAGGGCGTATGGTTTGTCTACAACTGTGCGACCTCAGTGCATGACCATGTGGCCTGGTGCATAGGGTGTCCAAAACCCTTATGCATGGTCTGATCATGGTTATAGAAACAATGCACATAGGTCATGTGAACTTCATTGTGAAGTAGTGAGGTATTCATGGTGTGAGAATGGTTTTCCCAAACTGTTTGTAGAAACCGTGCGACTCTGTTTTTAAGGGATAATCCCATTTTCCCCCTCACCCATCTTAAGTCCTTATTTCTCCTTTCTTCACCCTTTAGCACATATTAGGCCCTACGTACCTCCTTGACCAAACAATATTCCTTCTTCTTCAATATCCTTTTTCTCCACCATCCGTTGAATGATTTCTAGTCCGTCGGAAGCATTCGATCCCCCATAGAAAGGCTAACCTCGGATGCTTGTCATTCATCGTTAATTTCATCCACCTGTTCTACTATTTAGATGTAGGATCAATTGACATATTTTTATGGTGTTGAAAGGAAATTTAGATATTTTCCATCAAACTCTAAATCATAGGCCAATTCATTGTGATTCTTCATTTATGACCCTAAGGTCGGTTATCACATAGTTTTCCATTAGAGATTTGGACGTTTTGTTATTAATAACATTGTGTTGTGAGCATACCTTTTTTGAGTACCCCTACAATGCTTATTAATTCATGTTTAATTAACCCTAGTGTGAAGAAATAAGTGAAATGACTCGTGTTTAAGAGTTTCCTCCTCACTCTTGATTTAAATCGACTCCCAAGGGGTGTTCCACCCAAATTGGCCCTTTTGGAAAAATTTCCCAAATTGTTAAATTATGATATGTAGCTCCCTGCATACTTTCAAATTTCTTTGACCATTTTACCATGCATAGTTGTCCTATATAAAGGTTTCTTAGTGATGATTTGGATCCTATGAATCAAAATTGGAAATTTGACCATATGGGTATTTGACCTTGAACCTTTAGACTTGACACATTATCTTTGGTTGGTATTGCCTAGTTAGGCTAATGAGAAGGGTCGGTTAGTATGGGAGGGCTAAAATGATATAGTTCTACACCTCTAAGCTGTTTTGTCTTAAATGGTATAGATCTAAGGGATGACATGACCTTTCCCTTATCATGTTTACTTCATAAAGTCCTTACATGGTTAGTGGGGTTTTTTTAATCTCAATAATGTAATATGGTTTTACCTGCATTATGTTTATATTGAAATGATTATGTTAATGTTATGCATATGAATTATAATGTGAATTGGTGGATGTGAGTCATTATTACCCCATGCCACTTATGAATTGTGTGGGTGGGAGGCATTCTTATCCCATGCCACAGATAAACTCTATGTATATATGGGAGGGAGGCATTCTTACTCTGTGGAAATACTCTACATGGATGGGAGGCATTCTTACCCCATGCCAGCATCTACTATGGGTTGGAGGCATTCATACACCATGCCATCTATTGTACACATGCATCGATGAGATTCATTCTTACATTGTACAAGTGACAACCTGTATATATATATATACACCTGGTGACATATTCATACATTCCAAAATGACATTAAGTAGGTAGACCCACTAGGTTTCCTTTTGGAACGTGAATGAGAGGGTAATAGTTTAATCTTTAATATTTATGTTTTTTGTTTTAAACTGCACACTGATTAATTATGAGCACCACTTTGAATACACATGGACACCATTTGTGGTGGCCTACTAATATGTTTCTCACAACCTACTCAATCCACCTTTGGTACTTGAAAAAATTGTATAACTATAGGTATGGATTGCAGAAAACACCCCATGTTTGGTTGTTGACATTTTGGATTAGAAGGAGCTTAGGAGTAGAGGATCTGGCCTATGATAGTGGTGTTATGGAAAAACCTTTAGATTTTGTTTACTTTTGTATGCCTACATCCAATTTCTTATTCCCATTTGGTATTATCATGCCATGCATGAATATCTATATGAGACACCACCTATTCAGATTTCGGTATATTATTCAGTCTTCCGCTATATCTATTATTCTTCCGCTACTCACTTTATCTATCTGATTATTTATGCTTCCTCTATTGTATGTTTTTATTTCTATATAGTGTAAGTTGAAATTGGGGTAATGTCTCCCCACTGATTTTACAATTACACCTCCACTTCTTGTTTGTAGCCCCTAGATTATGGGGAGATGCATCAAGGGTCATGTGTCCAACTAGGATCAGGGCATGGGTTACGAGGTAGCTAGTTCCATGACGTCACAAATTATTGGTATAAAAAATAGTATTTAAAACAACAATATTTAAAAACCCAATTAGTAACATATATTTAAGGTCATGCTATTTATTGGTAGAGCTTGATAATAGATCATATTATAGTAAAAAGAAGATGAACATAGAACTAATGTGTGATGGAATGAAAATATTTCCAAAGATTGATGATTTGAAATAAATTTAGATGTATGTAATAAAATTACATGATTTTCAAGAAAAATATATAGATGTGTTACTACTGGAGTGTCACATAATAAAAATTTCCACCCAAAGGTAATGTTTTATTTTTTAACTCATGATTGAAACTGTATGAATGAATATTGTAGTAAAAGTCTTATTAGTCAATTTTTAACCACATGGATCCACTGAGATCCATATGGAGATTGTACCCTTATTCAAATTCAACCAATAATTGTTAAAAAATTATATGGACACATTATTAAAGGGGTTAATTCTCTCTTAGATGTATTAATGATGGAATTTAAGATATGTCATGATGTCAACCATAAATGTATCATTGTATGGGAGGAAACCGATATACATTTTATTTTTATATTTTTCATAAAATTTATATTTGGTATGTAATTTTAGTAGATTAGAGACTCAAGGTACTCTCATAATAGATCTTAAATGGAACTACATCAAAGCAAATGAAAATTTATCATTAGAATAATCTTATAATATCATATCTATATGACCCATAACAAGATGTTTGAATGAACCAAAAAATTCATAGTTCTGGGACAATGAACACCCCTAGGAAACATAATCTAAAAATAGGTCAAAACGTAACTTTCTTTGGGTTAACATCATCCCTAAATCCATAACAATGAGTAATTTTTATAAGGTAAAGGAATTTTTTAATGGAATGGAATCATTCAACCACACTAAAATTCATTTATAGTGAAAAAAGTTGAATCATAACTATCATAGGGTTTAGACATATTGTAATGGTAAATCATAATGTTTGGACTTAGGAAGAACCTAGATAGATGTGTTATGATGGTTATTTCAATTTTTAAATCACTAAAAAAATCAAGAAACTTTAGATTTCAGGGGTTTTTAATTAAACTAACCTCAGTGTAATGAATGGAATGATACCATGATCTATAAGTGTCTTATAAAGTTGTCAGTGGTAAAACCAAAAATAAACAATGGCGATTTATTTTACCCTCTTCCAACTCTCTTTAATATGGTGTTATCTTACTCTAATCATTATTTAATCACCATATAGAACCATGGTAACATCTCTATACCCTATCTTATGTAATTTATATATCTTCCCCATTCCCTAACATCCAACCCATTCCATCATTCCCAACTGGTCTCCCCAATTATTCCCTCCATTGTTTGAACCAACACCATATTTTTGGACCACCTCGTCAAAACACATTAAAACCCCTCTTAAAATCATTAATTTCCTTCTATATATTTCCCTAAGAACCACATTAAAATATTTAATACCAAAACTATATCCAATCATCAAACAACTTAGAGACTAAGGAGGGTCCCTACCATACCATATAAGAAACCGAAAACAAGAGTAACTATAACTTCCTGTTAGACTTTTCCTAACGACTCATCATCCACATCACTAACTTATGATCTAGTAAAATAAACCTATCATTCATATTAAACGGGGATTCCACTCATCAACCTACATATCACTTTTGGTAAATAACCGATCCAAAACACCAGGAGAGACTAGACAAGAAATAATAGAAATTGATTTTCACTAATAAGATGCTATATATGTGTATCTTGGATAAAATTGACATATAGAATCTAATAATGGATGATGTAAAGCCTATAAATCTAGATAATAAAATTAATGATATGAAATATGAAAATATAGATATTGTTTTAGAGTTTATTTATAAACAATAGTTGACATTGGAATATATCAAATTTTGGATAAATAAAATTTTTTGGATTATTTCTCTCATAGAGATTAGAGTTAGAATAAGAATTTATACTTTAGAGTTTTTGAAAACACATAATTATTTAAAAATCGTGATTGAATGTAATAGGATCCTGACATATCAGTGGTGGATAACTATCTTTCCTAACCTATGGAGTAAGCATGATGTTACTAAGATAATGTGTACCTATTTAATGAATACCTTGTTGAGAGTAAACTATTGGGAACTCTCTCACTCTTAAATGGAAAGTGGGGAATCCTTAAATGTATATGATAGATTTAAGTTCTCATACATTCTACTTTTTTTTGATGGGGGTCAAACATTAATATGGATCGATAATTTTCTATTTAAAATGTTGGAAACTTTAGGATGTTTAAGGGTAAAATCATTTTGGGTAATTTAATTACATATTTTTCTTGGAACATAATGGTTTTTGATACTTTTTTACCCATGTATTCATTAGGGAATATTCAACTTATTGCTTTAGAATTGATGTCTAAGATATCCCTTATTAAGAATAAATGGGAATCACTATGAGTTGGATAATAATTATAAATATTTTAAATATGTGGTTTAGGAAACACAGGGACACTATAAAGCCCAATATTCTTTTATATTATTTCCTTCATAAATAATAGGATGAGAAACCACTTAAAAAAAATTAGAAATCCACATACTTCATTCCTTAGGAGGCATGTAATTAGTAATTCTGATATGAAATCTAGTTCATCATCGAGAACTAAAAAATTTTAGTTCAGTCATTGATATTCCATTCCATTCACAACTAGAGGTACCACATTCGTAGACTTAAAATCCATCTTTAGTATAAAATCCATATAGGAAAATTCTTTCTTGGATAATCCATACCATTCCTTAAGATCCTGGTCGACTATCTACTTCTATTGTGAATATTAATCTAGTATTTCATGAGAATACATATCTTAGTAATATTCATTTTTTAAGAAATATATTCCATGGTAGCTATGAATTCCCTAATAATCAAGAGGCCCAAAATGATTTTTGAGTTTATCGCCCACCAAAAAAAGAGCCACGCCACTAAGTCTCAAAATGATCTTTACTTAAACAACTTGTCTTATAATTAGGGTATCTCTCTATCACTCTCAATTATGGAGATACCAGGTGAACATTATATATATTTGATCCCACCCCTTACTATTATCACCACTGACTATACACAAATTTCAATTACCATTTTATTGGTATTGAGAATCATGTTTTGGAATCTTATGCTATTATTAGTTTTGTGGGATAGGAAGAACTTTTTTCTATATCTATTGTATAGATTCATACCCCACCCTTCATATAGAGTCCACCTATATACTAAAATCCTACAGATATTTACCTAATTAAGATGTTTATCAAGTATCTACCAAATTTTGAACTGGGATTCTAAATCCATATTTTATGGAAATAAATAGGAGGTTGATGTAGTTGGGTGGATCTGATCTACTCATAAAGAAGATGACCCATGTTGGGTGTAGAAGAAGGTTATCTTAGAGTCATTGGATTTACCTTTTACTTTGTTTTTTATTGATCTATGTTTTGATATAATTTTTCGTGCATATCCTGAATTTCTCTTTTTCTAAGCCTCATGTATTTCTCTTCTGTATTATTTTAGTAAAATTTATGAAATGTTTTATTTACAAATTCATATACATTAGTCTATTTTCTCATATAATTTGTCCCTAACTAGTTTATAATTACATAGTTAAAATTTCATGCATATCCCAAAGTATCTAAACTACCAACACATTCCTAAACATTCACTAAAATCAAGTCTTATGGACGGAAGGCCATTTTTTCAAGAGAGTTTTAAGTTTATAATTTATTTGGATGATCTTTTTATATGAGGAATTTACATGATATTCTACTACCTATTTCTCATATTTCTTTAAAATAATGAAGAATATGTTTGATATTAATTTTGGGGGAGTGATTTCTGTACTCACATGACCTTTATATGAAATAAATTTTCTAGAAGACATTTTAATTGGATACTATCTTTTGACGTGATAAATTTAGAAAAAAGGGAATAAAAGTTCATATTTTTGGGTTGAATTTATTTGAAGGGATATTTTTCTTCAATTTAGGTTAATATATAAAAAATAATTGAATGAAATATTTTTTTAATCATAATTTTATAAAGTTATCCTTTATTAATTGATTACATAACATTAATGTCTTTTTTGATTGCCAAATATTTGGAAATATTATTGATGAGAGGTATAATAAAACATTTTTGGTATATTCTTTCTAATACATAATTTATTGAAAGAAAAATAACTTATATGATTACTAAAACCTACACTCTAGTATCATTAAGGAATGAATAATTTTAAAAGGGCATTTATATGATTTGGGCCATTTTATTTTGAAACCTTTTACCTTTATACATACTTTACATATAACTATATTTTAAACCAATAGAAACCATGAAATATTTTGATAATAATCCACATTAAAACCTAATTTATCCTTCCAAAAATAATTTTTTTGGTAGAAGTGCATGATGTTTCTATTAATATTCATGAAGGAAATTGGTGATACATTAAAATTATAGGAGATAATTACAGGTTATGGAAGATGTGATGTTTCCATTATAAATTCCAATAAAATTTCAAAACATATTTACATTATAATTAAGTGATTCCTATATTTTTTATGATAATTTAAAAAATGAGTTGTATCCTAGACTAGTGTTTGGCCAATCATACTCAACCCATGATATGGAAATGAATATTTCAATTAGTATTAGGTGAAGGTAAAATAAGGGTAGCGTGTTTGGAGTGATATTTTATCAATATAAAAATTACTTTAGAAAAAATAATGAAGAAAAAGAAAAATGAAGGCAAAACTGTATAATTGTTCTTACACTCTCAAGATGAGAATAACTGAGAAAAGAGGACCTTGATAGGAGGTGATATATTTTTAAGGAAGGAAGGAGGTATAATTTAATTATATTTATATAAAATATAATTTATTCTATTGAATTAATTGATCCCCGTTTTTATATTTAAATATTTATGATTACATTATGAACTACTCAACCCCAGCCATAACATCATTAAAATATTGTTGAAAACTCCACATGATTTTTGTGATTTGATTTTTATATAGAAGATATTGGTATTTAAGGAAATAATATAGATAGAATGAATGTTATTGATTAGTATAATAGAGATTTATAGTGAATGGAGTGGGAAACACATAAACTATGAGAATAGAAGTGTATATATCTCAAAGAACTGACACATAAACAAGGGAAACCGATTGAAGAGAAGCTAGGTATCCAATAAAGGAACCACACAATAGTGTACCTCAAACCTCCCATATCATATAGAAATATAATGAATATTTAATTATAATTCAAAATTAAAAATATCACGTATCATATTTTTAGATGGGAAAATTGATTCCTCTCTTTTGGGGGAAGAGTCACACTAGTGAATTGTGTACTTACATCCATACCCATGCACATTTTATCTGTCCTCAGAGATCCGAAAAGAAAAATTAGTAAGCTTGAAAAAAACTATTATGTAATTCATCTATATGATAAATAATAATGAAAGGTCCACTGGACATTGTGGAAATGTATGGAGAAGGTGGTCGAGGTGAGGGTATAAACCATCACAGTATATCAGACACCATGCAAGGATTGAATGTGCGACTGACATAAGAGATCATTGATGAGACATCCTTCTAAGAACAATGTATAAAATAAAGGCATGGGGATGAATAGGGAAGATTTTAATATCTTACTAGGAGACCCTGTAACATTCCAGGTAAATAAAGAATAAAGAATTTTCATAATTATTAATATTTACGAATTAAATATTAATTTTATTTTAAAGGTGTTGCTACGTTCAATAGCGTACTTGGTACGCAACGATGAGTTTCTTTGAAAACTTACGTTGCACACTAGTAATAAAATAATATTATTTTAAATGTTAGTTAACAAGTAGCCGTTGTACTGGCGGGAATGGATAGAAATAACTAAAATATGATTAGATATGTTTTTAAATGTTTTTACATTTATCCAATAAAAGATAAAGGCTTAAAATACGAAAAGAGTTCAATTTTAGGCATTTATACCCTAATTTTTACGAAAGGTCCACTTATCACTTTTTGACGAAGAACCGTCATTAAATATAGTTTTGATCGATCTTATAAATTCTATTGGACCAAATATAACTCTTCGTTAGAATCGGGACATCAAAATTTACTTTGTGTAAATTTTTGGTACCTTTCTGATAAAGTTCATTTTTTATGAATAGTGTACAATGTTGTATTTTAATTCAAAACCTCTTTTTAATCTAAATTATTTATATGATTAGATTATTATTTTAATTGGTTTTAAAGTGAAATTAGAAAATATTTTTACCCTTTAATCCAATGGTGGTCATTGGAATCAATTTCACTTTGAAATTGGACTTAAACTGGTGTCAATCTTTTGATACTTATTGTTTCACAAAAACACGCTATTTGTCATGACAGCGGGAATTAATTATTAAATTAATTAATTTGACTTATATGTTTTGAATTTTGTAAAATGGACTTCATTTTTGAATTCGGAATATCAAATATAGCTTAGGGTGAATTTTTGGTAATTTTCTGAAAAACTTCAATTTTTGATGAATAGTGAAACCACTAAGTGGTAATCAAGCAAACTGATTTTTCAGTTAAATGAAAATTTACCACTAATGTGTATTGAATTTTGAAAATCCGACATACATGGTTGTCATTAAGAAGTAAAATGTGGTTCAATGAGATTAAAATAATTTTTTGGTGAATAGTAACATTTTTTCATTAATCGCGATTAGAGGTAATTAGTGTAGTTTAAGGTAAAAATGGTATTATAAGAATGTGAAAACACCATGACACTTGTCCTACACCTATTGGGTGAGTCATGTCCGACCAAGACAAGCCATGGGCCAACTTGGGGACCCCATGGAGCCACTTTAGTTGGAAAATGACATTAATATATTTTTATTTAATGTTAAAGTGAAAATGACACTAACATAAATTGTTTTACTAAAATAATTTTTGAGTGGGGTTATACAAGTCCAAATTTTGATTATAAATAGTCATTGGAAAGATAAAACGATGTCCTACATCATAGTATTTTTTTATAATTTTTATAAATTAAATAAATTAAATTATATATGACATAATAATGATGCAGCGATGACATCATTATTTGATGATTTAAATAAAATGGAAAGATAATGAAAAATATAAAACCTACACATGGACAAAACCAATTGGATGAGTGGATTTCGAACCCTTATCACCTTAGCCGCGAATTATATCAATGTGGGACCTTTTAAAACCGAAACACATTTTCAAATAAAGTAATATTTCTCTACATTCCAAAAATGCCCCTCCTCTCCTCTTATAAAAGGCCCCCACCTCTACCCCATTTCACACACTTCTCAAGCCTTTGGCTCGGCCAACCTCTGCCCAATTAATCTCTCCACATCCCTCTCCTCATCCTAGAGGATTCCCTTTGGGCAGAATCCTTTCAAAGGAAGCCTTTAGGCTCAAATCAAAAGGGAGTTACACTTTTAAAGGTAATTCATTCTCTCTTGTTCATTTGTTTTATTTTGCTTCTCCAACCCTCTAAACTCTTTTTATTTACTTCTTTTGTAACAACACCAGTATCGTCAATATACTAGTATGTTGTTATAATATTTATTTGAGCTACACTCTCACACAACTACATAAAATGGTTAAAGAACATACGGTTTCCGTGGATGGCGAAATTCTGCCTCCCGAAACGATGATTGTTCAATACTCATTTAACACCTTCAAGGGTGGACATTATGATGTCAATATTTTTATATATGATATATAATATGTTTATGTTTTCTTTAAGCTCCTGTATTTTTCATTTTTGGCATACCTTTATGGTTTCCATTATGGGTAAACACGATATCTTCATTTAAGGAAGTGCGGACTACCGCCCCCTAAAAGTGATGTGATTCGTTAATTCCATATGTGGGACGTGTAAAGGATGGATTTAAAGTTATTATATATGATGTTATACTGGAATTATAATATACCTCTATATCATTATTATTTCTTTCCATTAAAGTATGAGATAGAAATGAAAGTAGCGTTCATGCGTACGTACGGCTTACCATCTCCATGAACGGTGCATTTCATTTCTTATCCCCAAATGTAATGTACTATTAAAATTACATGTATATAATGTATATATATAATTAAAGATATATCTAAATGATGAATATAATTCTGGAATTAAAATATACATTCCTCTCATTTAGTTTTAATTCCACTAATATGACAAAGAAATGAAAGTAGCGTTCATGCGTACGTACGGCTTACCGTCTCCATGAACGGTGCATTTCATTTCTTACCTCTAAATGATTATGTAATATTATAAATACATGTATATGCTGGATATATATGATACATATTATATCCAAATTGGGAATTTCATTCTGGATATAAAGAACTTTTGACCACATGAACAACATGTAATTGTAAGAAGACAACTTTCGACTTAAGAACCAAATATTGACAAAACAAACATTATTAACTTAAATGGTTACGTAATGTTTATAACATGGAAATAAGTGATATAAAAAGAATAATGAACTTTAAAAATGTTCTTAATCAAGTATAAATTAACTCAAGTTTATTATTCAGGACGTTAAAGAACGATCGAGTCAAGTCGGACCCAAGGTAAGGGACTTCGTCTCAATCTCCTTTCATTGAGGCATATTTCTTTTTATACACAACTTTCTTTTATACGGTGTATAAACTCCTTTGACTTTTACTTTTATACAAAAGGAATCTTTTTCTACGAAGCGTTTTACTAAACGACAAAAAGGAATGTTTTTTTAACGTACATGGTGACAACGACTTTTTCCACCGCCGCGAGTATTATTTGGTCTTTGGCTTCCTCAACAAGCCGTATTGTTTTTAGAATAAAATAAATACCATATACTATTTTATGTATTTTGGTATTGAAAATGGTTTTGATAAAGGATTCTATTATGTCAATATATTTATGTTATAGTATGATTGAAATGTGGAAATGTTATCATTCCTTTATATTGGTTTTATGTTTTATGATTTTATATTGGTACTTGGACATTTTAACGGGTGGTTACATTATAAACCATATGACGGGTGGTGTCATGAATACCAGGACGGGTGGTTACGTTATAACCTCCAATGCATTGGGTATGGAAGTCATCCGTATGGCTATTCCATTAAGTATGTATGGAAATTGGCCGTATGGCTATTCCATTAAGTGATATGTGTGGAAGTCGACCGTATGGTTATTCCACTTAAGTATGTTTATGTCCCAAGTTACCTTTATATATTCTATGTGTTCTTTATATGGGTTTTATGGTAATCCTTTGGTTACAAAACGGTAAGTAATGATACTTTATTCAGTGAAGATTTTTTTTACTACTTCATGAAGGTGAAGGTATTACTTTGATATAGTATACATGGTTTACTTGATGTTTGAAAAACTAACAGTTTTCATTCTTTTTGTATCCCTTACTGAGCTTTTTATGCTCACCCCAAGTTTTTTTTTGAAATGTTTTTCACAGGACTTAATGTGTAATAAGGTCAAGGATGGGATCAAGGGAATGTCATGCTATATAAAACATGGAACTAGACATGTTTCTTTCAAGAGTTTTTTTTTATTATGGAAACATAGTATAAGTGAATACTTTGTAATCTTTTGAGATGTAATAGTTATGTTCTAATTCTCTAAAACTCTAAACCTGAAAAGATCCTCAATGTGAATTATTCTTTTAATTCAATATTAAGTAAGGTTTAAGGCTGGGGCCTTATAGTTGGTATCAGAGGACGGTTTGGACAACTTTAGGACTTAGAAAAGTGTTAAATTATAATATGATTGAAATGATATAGAATTTACCGATTACCATGTTGCTTCGCCTAAGATATTTCTGTGTTCAGAATGGTTTTCCGAAGAGGAAAAAAAGCAGCTATGTTGGGACGACATCAGGAGAAAGATAACCTTCCAAATCAGCAACCTGAGATGGTCAGAATCAGAACTGAACAGTTTGTTGCAGTGATGGCACAATTGACTCAGGCTATAAATGGTGGTGGTATCCATGCACGAGATCAGCCAGATCAACCGCAGAGGAACATGTCAGTGGTGGAACATTTCATGAGGCAACATCCCCCATCATTTAGAGGATCATCTGAACCTGTGCAAGCTGAAGGGTGGATTAAAGCACTGGAGAAGAAATTTGATGCCATGGGGTGTTCAGAACATCAAAAGGTTAGTATTGCTGTTTACCGTTTTGAAGGTGAAGCTGATCAGTGGTGGTCGATGGTGAAAAATATAAGGGATAGTGATGAGATTGAGGATCTTCACTGGGACGAATTCAAAGGTATGTTTCTTTAGAAATATTTTCCTAAGGTGGTTCCTCTTAGGATGAAAAAAAAGTTCCTAGAATTGAGTCAGGAGGATGATTCAGTGGCTGCTTATGAAGAAAAGTTCACTCGATTGGCAAGGTATGCTCCAAACTTCATACGAGATCTTGATAGTAAAATAAACCGTTTTTACTCAGGGTTAAAGCCAAATATCGAAGGGCTTTAGCTTCTCGTGAATTCAAAAGTTATGAAAAACTTGTTCGATGTACGGAGAAGGTGGAAATGGAGTTTGCCGATGATCAGGTGTTCTATGACAAACAACAGAATAAGAGATCTAGTTGGAAGGAAAAGGGGAAGAATTCATCAAAGAAGTAAGGAGGTAAAAAACCAAATATCCATCCTGTGAGAAGTGTGGTAAAATGCATCCTGGAGAATGTTTATCCAAGTCTGGTAAGTGCTTTCGGTGTGGTAAGTCTGGTCATATTGCTCGTAACTGTATGGAAGATGATCAAGCCGGAAATGAAAAGCCAACGGTAAGATGTTTTAAGTGTAATGAAATGGGTCATTATGCAGACGAGTGTCCGATAAGGAGCTTGAGTGATGGAAATCAGTTAGACTACAAGCAGAAAGGGGTGGTAAAATCTTTTGCAACAACTTCAGCAGATGTTGGGCCATCGAATGAAGTGGTATCAGTTCTAGGGAGCTCGGTATTTTTCGAAGATTGCCTTGAGGTCGGGGTACCATCAGTTGAAAGTAAAAGAAGCAGAGGTTCCGAAGACTGTGTTCCGTACTAGATATGGCCATTATGAATTTGTAGTTATGCCTTTTGGGTTAACCAATGCACCTGCTATATTCATGGACCTTATGAATAAAATTTTCCATTAGTTCTTGGATAAGTTTGTGTTTGTGTTTTGAGGTTTGTGAAGAGGTTATGTGTGCCTTGTGATTCACAGTTGAAGAATGAGTTGTTTTTTCATCCTGGCAGTACTAAGATGTACAGAGGTCTGCGGGAGTATTACTGGTGGGATGGAATGAAAAGAGACATTGCTGATTTTACTGTGAAGTGTTTGACATATCACCAGGTTAAAGCAGAGCATAAGTTACCGAAAGGGATGCTTCAGCCTTTACCAGTGCCAGAATGGAAATGGGAAAACATATCCATGGACTTTGTTGTGGGATTACCGAGGACATCTCAAGGTAATAATGCAATCTGGGTTATTGTTGATCGCTTGACCAAATCTGCTCATTTCCTTTCTATACGAGATACTTTCTCTCTAGATCAACTTTCCCGTTTGTATCTTAAAGAGATAGTCAGGTTACATGGAGTTCCTCTCTCCATTGTATTGGATCGTGAACCCAGGTTTACTTCTAACTTTTGGAAAGGCCTTCAGATGTCGTTGGGTACTGAATTAAAATTTTAGTATAGCTTTTCATCCTCAATCAGATGGGCAGTCAGAACGAACAATCCAGACATTGAAGGATATGCTACGAGCTTGTTCTATGGATTATCAGGGAAGTTGGTACCAACATCTTTCTTTGGTTGAGTTTTCATATAATAACAGTTTTCATTCCAGTATACAGATGGCACCATTTTAGGCATTATATGGGAAGCGGTGTCGAACTCCATCTTTCTGGGATGAAGTTGGTGAAAGGAAGTTGATGGGACAAGAATTGGTAGAAGAGTTGGCAGAAAACGTTCAGCTGATTCAGAAGCAATGAGAACAGCTCAGAGCAGGCAGAAGAGTTATGCGGACAACAGGAGGAAGGATCTCTCTTTTGAGGTAGGTGATCATGTTTTTCTCAAGGTTTCTCCTTGGAAAAGTGTGATGAGATTTGGTAAGAAAGGAAAGTTGAGTCCATGGTTCGTTGGACCATACGAAATTCTGGAAAGATTTGGATCAGTTGCATACCGAGTGGCTTTACCTCCGAGTTTATCTCAGGTACACAATGTTTTTCATGTTTCGATGTTGAGAAAGTATATGCCAGATCCATCTCATGTTTTGAGTCCAGAGGTAGTTTAGCTGGAAGAGAACCTATCTTATGAGGAACAACCAGTCCAGATTCTTGACCACAGGGAGCAAGTGTTACAGAATAAGGTGATTCATCAGGTAAAGGTTTTGTGGAAAAACCATGTGATTGAAGAGACAACCTGGGAATTTGAAAATGCTATGAGGGATAAATACCGCCACTTATTTTGATAAGTGAATAAAATTGCGAGGACGCAATTCCCAAAAGGGGGGAAGGATGTAACATTCCAGGTAAATAAAGAATAAAGAATTTTCCTAATTATTAATATTTACGAATTAAATATTAATTTTATTTTAAAGGGGTTTCTACGTTCAATAGCGTACTTGGTATGCAACGATGAGTTTCTTTGAAAACTTACGTTGCACACTAGTAATAAAATAATATTATTTTAAATGATAGTTAACAAGTAGCCGTTGTACTGGCGGGAATGGATAGAAATAACTAAAATATTATTAGATATGTTTTTAAATGTTTTTACATTTATCCAATAAAAGATAAAGGCTTAAAATACGAAAAGAGTTCAATTTTAGGCATTTATACCCTAATTTTTACGAAAGGTCCACTTATCACCTTTTGACGAAGAATTGTCATTAAATATAGTTTTGATCGATCTTATAAATTCTATTGGACCAACTATAACTCTTTGTTAGAATCGGGACATCAAAATTTACTTTGTGTAAATTTTTGGTACCTTTCTGATAAAGTTCATTTTTTTTATGAATAGTGTAAAATGTTGTATTTTAATTCAAAACCTTTTTTTAATCTAAATTATTTATATGATTAGATTATTATTTTAATTGGTTTTAAAGTGAAATTAGAAAATTTTTTACCAGTTAATCCAATGGTGGTCATTGGAATCAATTTCACTTTGAAATTGGACTTAAACTGGTGTCAATCTTTTGATACTTATTGTTTCACATAAACACGCTATTTGTCATGACAGCGGGAATTAATTATTAAATTAATTAATTTGACTTATATGTTTTGAATTTTGTAAAATGGACTTCATTTTTGAATTCGGAATATCAAATATAGCTTAGGGTGAATTTTTGGTAATTTTCTGAAAAACTTCAATTTTTGATGAATAGTGAAACCACTAAGTGGTAATCAAGCAAACTGATTTTTCAGTTAAATGAAAGTTTACCACTAATGTGTATTGAATTTTGAAAATCCGACATACATGGTTGTCATTAAGAAGTAAAATGTGGTTCAATGAGATTAAAATAATTTTTTTGGTGAATAGTAACTTTTTTTCATTAATCGCGATTAGAGGTAATTAGTGTAGTTTAAGGTAAAAATGGTATTATAAGAATGTGAAAACACCATGACACTTGTCCTACACCTATTGGGTGAGTCATGGCCGACCAAGACACGCCATGGGCCAACTTGGGGACCCCATGGAGCCACTTTAGTTGGAAAATGACATTAATATATTTTTATTTAATGTTAATGTGAAAATGACACTAACATAAATTGTTTTACTAAAATAATTTTTGAGTGGGGTTATACAAGTCCAAATTTTGATTATAAATAGTCATTGGAAAGATAAAAAGATTTAATACATCATAGTATTTTTGTATAATTTTTAGAAATTAAATAAATTAAATTATATATGACATAATAATGATGCAGCGATGACATCATTATTTGACGATTTAAATAAAATGGAAAGATAATGAAAAATATAAAACCTACACATGGCCAAAACCAATTGGATGAGTGGATTTCGAACCCTTATCACCTTATCCAAAAATTATATCAATGTGGGACCTTTTAAAACCGAAACACATTTTCAAATAATGTAATATTTCTTTACTTTCCAAAAGTGCCCCTCCTCTCCTCTTATAAAACGCCCCCACCTCTACCCCATTTCACACACTTCTCAAGCCTTTGACTCGGCCAACCTCTGCCCAATTACTCTCTCCACATCCCTCTCCTCATCCTAGAGGATTCCCTTTGGACAGAATCCTTTCAATGGAAGCCTTTAGGCTCAAATCAAAAGGGAGTTACACTTTTAAAGGTAATTCATTCTCTCTTGTTCATTTGTTTTATTTTGCTTCTCCAACCCTCTAAACTCTTTTTATTTACTTCTTTTGTAACAACACCAGTATCTTCAAAATACTAGGATGTTGTTATAATATTTATTTGAGATACACTCTCACACAACTACATCAAATGGTTAAAGAACATACGGTTTCCGTGGATGGCGAAATTCTGCCTCCCGAAACGATGATTGTTCAATACTCATTTAACACCTTCAAGGGTGGCCATTATGATGTCACTATTTTTATATATGATATATTATATGTTTATGTTTTCTTTAATCTTCTGTATTTTTCATTTTTGGCATACCTTTATGGTTTCCATTATGGGTAAACACGATATCTTCATTTAAGGAAGTGCGGACTACCGCACCCTAAAAGTGATGTGATTCGTCAATGCCATATGTGGGACGTGTAAAGGATGGATTTAAAGTTATTATATATGATGTTATACTGGAATTATAATATACCTCTATATCATTATTATTTCTTTCCATTAAAGTATGAGATAGAAATGAAAGTAGCGTTCATGCGTACGTACGGCTTACCGTCTCCATGAACGGTGCATTTCATTTCTTATCCCCAAATGTAATGTACTATTAAAATTACATGTATATAATGTATATATATAATTAATGATATATCTAAATGATGAATATAATTCTGGAATTAAAATATACATACCACTCATTTAGTTTTAATTCCACTAATATGACAAAGAAATGAAAGTAGCGTTCATGCGTACGTACGGCTTACCGTCTCCATGAACGGTGCATTTCATTTCTTACCTCTAAATGATTATGTAATATTATAAATACATGTATATTCTGGATATATATGATACATATTATATCCAAATCGGGAATTTCATTCTGGATATAAAGAACTTTTGACCACATGAACAACATGTAATTGTAAGAAGTCAACTTTCGACTTAAGAACCAAATATTGACAAAACAAACATTATTAACTTAAATGGTTACGTAATGTTTATAACATGGCAATAAGTGATATAAAAAGAATAATGAACTTTAAAAAGGTTCTTAATCAAGTATAAATTAACTCAAGTTTATTATTCAGGACGTTAAAGAACGATCGAGTCAAGTCGGACCCAAGGTAAGGGACTTCGTCTCAATCTCCTTTCATTGGGGCATATTTCGTTTTATACACAACTTTCTTTTATACGGTGTATAAACTCCTTTGACTTTCAATTTTATACAAAAGGAATCTTTTTCTACGAAGCATTTTACTAAACGACAAAAAGGAATGTTTTTTTAACGTACGTGGTGACAACGACTTTTTCCGCCGCCGCGAGTATTATTTGGTCTTTGGCTTCCTCAACAAGCCGTATTGTTTTTAGAATAAAATAAATACCATATACTATTTTATGTATTTTGGTATTGAAAATGGTTTTGATAAAGGATTCTATTATGTCAATATATTTATGTTATATTATGATTGAAATGTGGAAATGTTATCATTCCTTTATATTGGTTTTATGTTTTATGATTTTATATTGGTACTTGGACATTTTAACGAGTGGTTACGTTATAAACCATATGACGGGTGGTGCCGTGAATACCAGGATGGGTGGTTACGTTATAACCTCCAATGCATTGGGTATGGAAGTCAACCGTATGGCTATTCCATTAAGTATGTATGGAAATTGGCCGTATGGCTATTCCATTAAGTGATATGTGTGGAAGTCGACCGTATGGTTATTCCACTTAAGTATGTTTATGTCCCAAGTTACCTTTATATATTCTATGTGTTCTTTATATGGGTTTTATGGTAATCCTTTGGTTACAAAAAGGTAAGTAATGATACTTTATTCAGTGAAGATTTTTTTACTACTTCATGAAGGTGAAGGTATTACTTTGATATAGTATACATGGTTTACTTGATGTTTGAAAAACTAACAGTTTTCATTCTTTTTGTATCCCTTACTGAGCTTTTTATGCTCACCCCAAGTTTTTTTTTTGAAATGTTTTTCACAGGACTTAATGTGGAATAAGGTCAAGGATGGGATCAAGGGAATGTCATGCTATATAAAACATGGAACTAGACATGTTTCTTTCAAGAGTTTTTTTTATTATGGACACATAGTATAAGTCACTACTTTGTAATCTTTTGAGATGTAATAGTTATGTTCTAATTCTCTAAAACTCTAAACCTGAAAAGATCCTGAATGTGAATTATTCTTTTAATTCAATATTAAGTAAGGTTTAAGGCTGGGGCCTTATAGACCCTCTAGTGTTGTGCATTGCATGGTCTAACATTTATATATTTTTAAGAACTTGATTTGAGGGGTGTTGTGTTGTGGGGATATTAGATACTCGAAGAGGAACTGGGTGGGAGTGATTCTATTTTTCTTGGGGTTACCAACTCCAAATATTTCATTCCATGGAGAATGAAAAAATCCAGGATTTATCATCTAAACTTCAATATGGAACATAAGGTTATTCATGGGAATATTTAAATGGAGGATGAACCCGACATGGGAGTTTTTCTATATCATCGTCTATTTTATTCAGTGTCAGAGATTACCAATCATTAATTCACATTGATCATGGTTCTAATGAATGGAAGAGATAAATTTGGTATAAATAGATAAAGATGAAGATGATTTTTTTTTGTTTGGCGGGGGTTGAATAGAGCCATACCCTTGGATGATTGTGTGCAGATAAAGTGGATTACATTTGAGTCATAGTGTTGGTACTATGATAAACCATCTTTAGAATCATCATATAATATCTTTATCAAGGGAAACTGGAACAACATAATTTTGTGGAATATCAGTCATTGTATGGGGATTGATGTGAAAGGGTATTCTCTTTTGTAATTTCACACATCATGGTTCAAGGGGGTGGGAAAATGTAGTGTGGATTCCAAGGTACATGGAATTATTTTTTCCATGTTGTTCTTGGAGTTATGGGTATCCTGGAATTAATAAAGGGAAGATAGGTGTAACGACCCAATGTTTTATCCATGTAATTTTTTTCTTGTAAACATTCCTCATAGTATAACTACTTTAGGAAACAAAATGACATATCATAATACTAAATACTTTGTGACCATTAAACATAATTTTTCCCATTTTTTGTCTTGAATTTTTAATATCCAACATACACGGTTGCGTTCAGTGTGTTTTTGGGGTCTGATGCAACAAACATACTTTTTTTAGTGAATACTAACCTACCCTTATGAATAGTAACCTACCCTCATGTATAGTAATATAAACCTTATGAATATTAAATTTTCTAAATGAATATTAACCTCACCCATGAATGTATAAATAATATTTAGGATTCTTATAAGTGATAATATGACCTTAGTAAAAGTATTGGCATATTTTTCAGTCATAAATAATTAATTGCAATTAATTAATTAATTAAAAATAAAATTCATTTTCCTAAAAGGTGTTTATAAATTTACAATTTTACGTCTTCTGGTTTTTAGATAATTTTAGGAGACCTTATATAATTTTTGAAAACTTTATAAATCCAATATAGTTTTCAAATTTTTATTTTTCAAGTAAATTATGATTTCAAATAAATATTAAATTAATCATATTTATAGTTTTTTTAATGGATTTTATTTTTTGATTCTACACGTTGAAAAATTGTTAGGAGGAATTTTTTGGATTTTTCTAAAATACATTAGTTTTTGATGAAAAGAAAAGTACAATATACTCCACGTTATGTTAAATACATGATTTATAGAGTCATGGATGATGTTATTATGATTTAATGACAATTGGTTTGAACTCACATGCACTTATTATAATTCATGGTCATAGAATCATTTCTATTTCTTGAAATAGGGAAAAATAATAAACTAATGATTAAAATATTGATAAAAACCCTCCGCCCCTCCACTATAAAACACACCCACACTCCCTCTTATCTTCACTATGATAATGCCTTTTTCCTTGCATAACTTATGCTAAAATATCTCCACAAGATCCTCCCCACATACATAATCCCTTTATCTCCTCAAAAGACTAAATCCTCTCACATAATGTGGCTCTCAAGAAAGATTCATTCAAGAGGTAAATTCCTAAATTCATTTTGTTCCATTCTATTCTGAGTTCCTTTTTTTATTTTCTTTTCTCCCCTTTTATCATCCAAAATTTAAAGAAAAATCTAGTAACTTACATATAATGTAATTCATTTATGATAATGAAATATGTTATTATCATCTCTCCTTTACCCTTCTTTTATACTAGTAGTAATGACACCATCTGAGATGTGCTAATTTACTACATTCAAGGACGATGAGTTTTCAATTCCTTTTACCATCATCAGTTCTGGTCATGAAACCATTTTTGTTATGGTTGAACCAGATTTTTATGTAACATATATCTTATTTATGGTACAATAATCTTTTTTAACACATTATATTATATGATAATTCAAAATGAGTTCGTAGTGATCAACAAACCGCCAATAAACCATAAAGGTTTCAATAATGATTTATATAATGACTCAACTTCACTCCTATTAAAAAAAATAAAATTTAAAACCATGTAACCGTATAGATGTTTGACAATAAAATATAATTCCCATTTTGGACGTACATCCCAATTTTTTTATTTTCTCTATTCATGAAAATAAGTAAACCGATCGTAAAAACCAAGAAAACAAACAGACCAAAACAATGAAATTGAACCACTTAACCCATCAAAAAGGACATTAATGAACATAAAAAGGTTATACTAAAACTATTAAATATACAATTGGTTCTAGAAATATTAATTACTAAACCTAATTTGATTATTATAGTCATTAATATCATGTGGTGAACACCATCAGACTTAATGTAAGGGATCCTCTCTATTTCACTTTTTTTCAAGAATTTCCTCAATGTTATACCCATTTATGTGTAATTACTAATGATTAGGTATGATTTAAAAACATCCCAATAGTTCTCCCATTATGTATATGTGATGATAAATCCTTTTATCTCTCACCAATCCCTCTTAAGTACACCTGATACCATGCGGATAATCCGTAAGGGATTCTACCCTAACATCATTAATTTATTTAGGTTTCGTTATATTTAGTTTTACCAAAATGATGTTATCTTATCTATTTATGTTCATATTAATAATTATTTTTACATGTACCAAATTCATTTATCATGACCCCATCATCATTATCTTTCATTTATATACATGTGTTTGGGTGATTCCCTCCTTAATACATCCCGATAAGAAAAGTTGTTTAAAGAGAACTTCCCAAATTATTACCCGATTTAAAGTGCACTATATCTTATATTTTAAGCCAAAATTATTTTTATAAAATCGTTATTTTTTGAACACATATTTGATTCACTTATAGTTTCATATAAAATTTTTTTGCCTCCTATTTTAGAGGCTATATAGTATTTTTGATAAAATTGCACTAAAATATTTTAATGCTAAAATTTCTTAAATACTCTTCTTACATGTTGTCACTTCTGGTTGACATCACTTACCCTGATAAATTCCCATTTTACATTATTAATTTCCATGTATATATTAGTTCCATTATTTCATGATCACTTTTATGATATTCACAATTGATATTCTTGAGGACAAGATTATAATACCCATTTCATTCCATGGGTAACCCTTACGTTTATGTATGATTTATGATGTATGATTATTTCAGAAGAAAACATATTCATGATCATGTTATGATGGGTGCTCCTATATATCAGAACAATGAATTGGGTAAATGTGAGCCTCATGATATGTTATGTGTAATGGTCTTGGTGGTTAGCCTTGACTTATGCAACCATGTTCAATGGTCATGGTGGTTAACCTTGACTTGTGATCCTCTATGTCAAATGAGCCTTGAAATGTGCTAAAATCATGTTTTATGTTTCTTCCACTTTACTATGATTACATGTTTATATGATCCCATGTTTATATGTTATGATTCCATATGTTCCATCCTTTTGATATAATTATTTCACGCATCCTAACACATGGGCTAAATCTTTATTCTTATTTCTACTTCCATACTGAGATTTTTAGATCATCCCATTGTTCATGTTATCCCCAGGTTATCCTAGGAAGATGTATGAGCCCAATGTATGTTTGTATCCCTCTACGTAGACTATATAGAGAATTTTTTTTAGTCTCATGTTTTCAGTCTTAAGATCCTAGTTTTCAACAACACTATACTTCACGATACTTGGATTTTACTCTGATATACAATTATGATTACAATCATGTAATGTAATGCCTATAAGGATAGGGTAACTATAAGAGGAACTACTCACATCTTGGTATTTACATTTGGGTGAGATAACTGGTGTTTAAATTCAATGCACTAAATTCTAGTTGGAGTTCATCAAACTCATTTAGAATGATCTTTCTACGGACTATTGAGTACATAGTGGAAGATATAAGGGATTCCCAAGGGAGATAGTACAATTGGAGGGCTCCTCTATTTGGGATTAAATTGAAAATAAATGGATCTTGTGAGTATGTGAAGATGAGAGGCATTGGCTTGGTGTGACATTGAGAAGGGTCTTTTTGGTTTTATAATCATCTTTAATTTAGGAAATTTTTTTGAAGCATAAATAAGTAAAATTCATGACCTTTATTCTATGGTTTGTTTAAAATTTTCATTTATATGGTTGATTCGAATTCCAAAATCTTGGTGGGCCTCGTTAATCGTATGTTTAACAATCCATGGATACAAGATTATTACATTAGGAGGTGTATGATTTTAATTGGGAAATACATTTATATTATTCACATATAAAAAGGGGATTTTGTAGCTAATATCCTTGTTTGTAAAGTGAGTCATAATGATAGTATCATTATCTACTAATGTAGTGGGTTGCTGCAAAATGATTGAAATTTTTTCATATATAGTGATTATCTTAGTCTGCACCACATTCTTTCCCCATGAGATCTTCTCCTTACGGAATGAGAAGGTAATGTTTATCGAGTCATGATTGGATCCCTCATAAGAATGAATTTTTAAAGGTTAATGATTTTTATTTAATTATATATTCTATTGGAATGCTATATGTTATTTTTAATTGGATTATAGTTAGTTTTCCTTTGTAATTTTTATTGAGATTATTTTTTTCATGAAGATATGAAATTGTTCATTTGAAAACTTTTGAAACACGCATTCATATCTTAAACATGGGTTTCATTGATTATTTAATTTAATAATTAATAATTATTTATTGATTGATGATTTTGGAATTATGAGAGATTGAAAGAACAATTGGGTAGTTTCTAAAGAATTTTATAAGAATTTTTTATTTTTCATGCCATTATAGGTGTATTAACAACATGATTGGATCGAAGATAGATCAAGAGGTAAGGAACTAAGAAGGAACCATGGTGAAAGCAAAAGATACACATCATAAGATAACTCCATGTGATTAAACATAATTAGAGTCAAAATTATTCACACAACAAGCCATGTTCATTATATTATAGTGAAATTATTATGAAATAATTAAGAAGCTTGAATGATGGTCATGTCATTACCAAGTCGGTTATGGTAAAACAATCAGAAAACAAATGCTCTGTAAGATTATAGTTCCATACCCATGGGCTTCATCAAAATAATCTGCACTTGAATCATGAGATATCAAGACATGAGGAGATATATCATGTTTTAATTTTTTTATGATAGATTAAATTCATAGATGAGAATCAAATTAAATGTATATATGATAAGTAACTCACTAGGGATGTGTGAGACAATCTTCAAGATTCTATGAGGACACCACTCTTTGAAGATAGTACTTTCACAACAAGGGGAAATCAACCTTGAAGTAACTACAAGAAACAACATCATGGTTGATTTTAGTTTCATTACATGTTAATGATGTTAGGTGAGATGGTAAAATCCTAAATAATAATTTCATAAACAATCATCCATTTATTCTATGAAAAATTATAAATTATAGAATAGGGATTATCTCCGAGATGATTTAATAGGTTTTATTAAAATGATTTTTGGAATATTCAAAATTTTAAATTAGAAGATAATGAAATCATGTCACAATTGTAACCACCATTACTTTTTACATATTACCGGGGATATTAGATATGAACATTTTCTATGTTTTTTATCAGTTATCAATGTGATTCTTACCATTGCACTGTTATTTATAAGACTTCTATTAATAGAAGGTTTCATCCAGTTTTAATGGGAATGTATTCATTGGTTCTGAATTTTATTAGTCTTTTATAGTTATTTTATTCTCATTTTAGTTCTAGAACATTAATTTCTATATTTTAACCGTTAATTACATTAATCCATTTTTTCTCTAATTGTTTTTCCATTTATTTATTTCTTCATTTCCCAATATATATTCTTAATATGGTTCAGTCATTTGTTATGGAGTTAACCTCTACCATGTTTTGATGATTCTCATAATTGGAAAGGAATCTATTGTAGAATAATTCCTATATAAATTATTTAAAAATTCCATTAATGAATGATTTTTTTGGATTTGGAATCAAATTGAAACATAAAATCCTTATGTTCTTTCATATTTTTTTGACCATGTGATGTCTGATGGGAGGAAACACAAATAAATTGAGAAAATTGATCTATTAAAAGTATCTTAGATTGGTATTTTCCCAAAATGATTAATGAAAACAAGTATAGTGTATTACAATTATATGATCAATGAATTTTTTTTATCCTAGGTAAAATCAAAGAACTTTCCCATAAAGAGTTTCTAATTTAAGAATGATTTTTAAAGTAATTGAATCAACTAATTAATGATTAATAAGGGTAATATTATTTGATAATGTCATTTGAAATTAATCTGGTACCCCTATTTTAATAAATTTATTGGAATTATGGTACTTTTTGTTTTAATTAGGTTTAATCCACTCTTGTAATAGACCATTCCAGGAAACCATTCACACTAACACCCATCCTAGTCTTTCACAAGCCCAAAGAGTGTTCTCGATCCCCAATGGTTGGAATCTAGTGACTGGGAATCCATGAAAAACACTTAATAATTATTTCCCCCTTATATACGAGTTATAGCATAATGGTACAATCATTACACAATCCATCATGACTCTTATATAATGTCAAACATTCATTCCAAATTAAACAAGAAGGAATAATGGAATATTAGTTACAATTTTGATAATTTAAAGTAAATACAGTCCCTCTACTCATCCCCATATCCCTCTACATGATATATAATTGAGTCCCTTTGTGACATATACATATATAATAAAATCCATCAATCATCGTAACTAAAATAAGTGATGATATAATTAGATGGTGTGATATTGAAAACTAATGAATCAAAATAGAAAATAGTGAACATAAATCACCAGCATTCACTAATTGACCTTGATACTAAGCATTCCCCAATAATGAACAAGAAATTAATAGAATATTAAAACTAAAATGTAATATTGGTGTGATCATAAACAGGTTTAGTAGGCCTCCACACACCTTTCTACATGCCGAACAGTTAATTAATGATCTGTATTAGTTTTAATAGAGATATAAAATAGGGGTTTCACATTAACTTTATATATAACCAAATGTCATTTTATAAATTATTAGTGTAGAATAACCCCTTCCTTTGAAAAAAGACATCTTTGGTGGAACAATAACCCTTTTTCCAAACTACTGTAAATACCATTATAAAAAAACAAGGATCATATGACCTAAACCATAGTTTTGAAACATCCCATAAATCACAGATTTTATTTTGAAATCATTTCAATATTAGGAAAGTTTAAATTTAATATTCATACCCAAAATATACCCTTTCTTCGTATTTTACCAAATTTATTTAAAATACAATTTAAAATAGTTACACATTCCAATTTTAAACAACCAACACTTTTCAAATCATTTCAAAACTTCATTTCCTACGAAAACTCAATCAACAAATGGATCTATTGGAAACAAGCACTGACACATCCAAAAATGCCAAAATGGATAAAAGAAACATAGTTCCAATAAAAAAATTAGTGGACAGGGGATACAATTGAAGAGAAAATGAACTCCACTATTTTATTCTAAAATTGGATTTATCGCCTTAGGAAACATCTTAAAACTCTTGTAATAAATACCTAAACTAGAGACAAGTAACGTAGGTTGATACTACAAAATCTATCCATTTTCCTATTAGAATCATCATATTATCCCCAAATAAATTTCTGAGGAGATCTTTTTATATCATAGTCTATATAAGGATTTTAAAATTTAATGGTATATTACACCTCTTGATCTAACCGGTGAGGCGTAGTGGGGAGACAATCACTAGTCAACACAATGATATACACTTGGGATTTCTCTTATACTGGTCACCTAATATTTTCCTAGAACATAGATGACATGTCAAATGGGGGTGAGAAATAAATAATCAGATACAAAAAGTATACATCATTTAAAAGTAACTCACTCATTACCTCTTATATATTCACAAAACACAACCCACCTTTTCAACCATGTAAATGTATTACAACATGCATAAAAAATTATAAAAAATACCTAAGGGGTTATAATCCATAATAGATACAAAAATAACACAAGATCCATTCACGTCATCACACACATTATAAAACTACTTAATATTTCAAACATGCCTTTAAAACATAATTATTGTAAGGCTAAACCATTTCAACCACTTTTTAATGACAACATGAAATCTAATTTCAATCATCCATTTAAATCATCCATTTCAAAACACATTGAAAACAATTTAAATACAAAAACTATTTATCTTATCATTTTGGTAAATTAAACACTTCTACAAGAAACTGTGTTTTATTAAAAACCTACAAGGGATTTAAACACTATACATCAATTTATTTAATGACCCTAATTGGTCAAACAATTTATAAACCTCAACTTTATTCAAATAAATTATTTAAACCTTTTAATAATACTTAGAATTTCATATTATAACCTGAAATTGAAATTAAAAAATTTGATATAGTACATTAAAAGGCCAAAAAATATTTATAAATTTGAAAAACTATTTTAATGATCGTATGGGAAATATTTCAAACATTTGGCATGAAAGATTAAGCAAAACCAGATTTGAACCATGAATAAAAATATGAATGATGTCTAATTTCCTTTTAAAAAATAAATACTAATTTCATTTATAAAGTCCTCATAAACACATTTAATATGTTGATTATGAAAATAAAACATAATTTCAGAACATTAAACAATTAATAGTTTAATAATGAAAAGTTATCGCATGATTAAAAATACAAAAAAACCAATGAAAGGAGGTACCAAGTTTGAATATAGTTTTATGGGAAGCTAAAATTGAGATAATACCCACAAAAAACTAAGGAATCAAATAAATTTAGTCAAAATGGAACCCAAGGTATAAAATTAATTGTGTGAAATGATAGGTGGGGAAGTAATCAATATGTAAGGAATAAGAGATGAGATATGAGTTCCTAAACCCAATTAGCAATCCTAAATCATGAATAACACACCAAGAAAAGTCAATAATGGAGAGGGACTAGAGTAAGGGTGGTGCAGACATAGAGGGGCCTCTTAGATGGGGGTCACAAGAGGTACTGGGGAGGAGGATAAAGTGTTTTAGTGATTTTAATATTAGAGGATGTGGATTATAAATTTATAAAAAATTAAAATTTTGGGTAAGCTGCATAGTATACCAACCAATGCACCAACAGTGCAGAGGAAACTAGAACCCCAACAACACATCACATGGTTTCTCACAGGAACCAAAATAGCTTAAATAGATGTTCAATAACCATGTTAAATATAATTGTTAAGAAAAAATCCCAAAGGAATGATTTTCATATGGGCACCCTCAATCATGTGAAACTTATGTTACACCAAAATTGTTTTTCAAAAAAATTAAATTACAAGACAAGAATTACTGGAACATAAAATAACCAAATAAAAAATAAAATAAAATAAAATAAACACTAAAGTGATATGGAGGGTATCACAATTCTTGTCCTACTATACCAATTTATTCTCCAAGAAAGTATTGTGTAAATATTGAGGATACTCAAAAATGAATTCTTAAAAAAAATATCTCCTTGAGAAATAGGATGAATCCTAAAAACACACCAAACATCTTCAATTGAGATATAATTCATGTATACTCAATGGATATAGGGAAATATAGACCTAACATTGGTCTCCACGTCATTTATAACTAATCTAAATTGGTTGAAAACCCCAAAACCAATGTTCTATAAAGTGAATGGACAACACCAAATATATGCATTCCCATAATATCCAAAAAAGGAATTAAAACATATAATTACCATATACAACCAGAAATGAACAACTAAAATCAAAAAAGTGAGCACAAAACTGGGAAATACCCCGATGCACCACTATATTGGATCACAAAATCCATGGCATACCAAATCTATTGAGTAAAAAACCTGAAGAATTATCTTTAAAATAAATAACATGACTCTAACCATATGGTCACACATTTCCAAAAATGTCTATTTAGTCCAAACCCTTGAAATACCATCCCATGGAGTTTCTATTGGAAAACTTATCTCATCATCACCCACTCCAACTAGAACCATACCGTTCCCCCTATCACCCAAACTCATGCTATAGGTTTTTCTCATGTTCATGACAATAACCAAGAACCAACCCATGGTATAGACCATCAAAAAGAAAAAATGAATACGATTAAGAAATGTGGCATGAAATTGTTAAAAGGAATGAACTCCCATAGAGATCAACATAAAAAGTACACGAATAATATACCAGTTTAAAACTTCCAAAATCCACAAATGCACCAATATCATCAAGCATAAATCCCAAAATTGATCATCATCCAAAGAGCGATGAACAAAATTTTTAAGAACATATCGAATGGTAAATACCCCATCAAACAAAAACATCTCCGAGATTTATTATACTAATTGGTCTAACCATTAAATGAAGCCTCACAGGTTAAAAACACTAGATATATAAGATTTTGAAGATCCCCATAAGAAAATTCTACCATTGATATATCCAAAAAACATTACTAGGAAGAGATTATAACATCATACACTCCATTCAGAGTCAGGTCAGTGTTAAAACTATAAGAAGGGATTCCCTTAAAGACAAGAACTCTACATTTATGCTAGTATTTTTTGTGAGTCCAGAAATAAATCACATGAGACATCAACCTAATCATACCTCTTAAATCATTTTATGCAGTACCAAAATCCAATAATGAAAAATCCAATCACATGGTTTAATAAAAAAATAACTATTCTTTTATAAAAAATTTCCCATTATAACAGGTGGGAAAATCCCCATTTTAAAAACCAATGAAAACATTAAAATCAAGAATTATTTCCCTAGGAACCAAATAGAAATCATATTTTAAAATTTCATCCTGAAGCCCAAACCATAATTGATTTATATAAAATTTTCAGCAAAATAATTTCAAAATACAAACCATTCAGTTTTAAAACAAAAACACCATTCCATATTTCATAATAAAAACCAACATATATATTTCAAATAATTTAAAAAAATTTACAACTATAAAAAACATGACAAGGATAAAACATAAAAAATTCCACAAACATATGTTTTGAAAATTACCAACTTCACTTAAAATATTAAAACTTCAATTTGAAATTATCATATTGGTAAAAATATCACACTTATTCAATACTCATAAAAACCTATTAATTAGTTATAATCTAATTTTTTTTCTATTTTAATGATAAAATGAATGCTTTCAATATTTCCTAACAATGTAAATGCTTTTAAAAAATTCTAAAACAATATATCATTTTATAAACAATCCCTACGATATTCATTTAAATCCAAAAACAATTTTCTCACAAAATATACATTTACAAACAAAAATATTATTTTATATAACATTTGAAATCACATAAACAATGCGATAATAGAAAACTCTACCTAAATCTAATCCAAAATGGACCATATATCATGAGTCCTACTTTAATCAATTTCTCATTTCCTAAATCATCAATGAAATCCAAGAGTTAATGAATATAAATAGAAAACCCAATTGTAATGTGAAATTGTGATCAACTTGGACACTTGATTGACAACCACATGTCAATGATGAATTTTTCCCTACTGTGTGTTCAATATTATGTGCTTGGTTGTTTTATAGCTTATAAGGCCCTGCAGGCCATCCTTATTCCTTGATTCCCTTTTCTATCTCTATCCCAAATTATCAAATATAAGTCTTATAGAAACTAATTTTATTGTAGAAAGGATCAAAACCACTAATAATGATAATTAAAATATAATACATAATTTAAAATTGAAATCCCACTTTACATGGAAACTCGTGGTTCAAGATTGTAAAAAGATAAATAGAATCTCACTACACCTACCTATTGAGTTTCAATGACAAATTCAAATTCAATTGTACCATGAAACACCCAAATAATATAACAGTTATTAAGAAATATACTCTCCAACTAAAGAACCTTGTATTTGATACCATTTTTAAGGGGATAGTTCAGACTGGCATCTGTATCGACACCTGACCCGATCTGCCATTGGCCTAAAAGAAATTCCTAATCCCCATTAGATAGAAACCAGTTCCTAGGGTTCCAATGAATATACCTGAGAAAGATTTTTATTTTAAATTAGTGTTAGATTAGAATTAATGTTTCCCCATAAAATATATCATGACTCGTCTATAAGTTATTTGTATATACGAAGTCAAATATACATAAATAAAAAAACTGGAGTTAAAAATTTAAAAAATTTAAGGTAACTGTAGTACCTCTACTCACCCCTAACCCTCTTGACATTTTATATCTCCACATTCCAATATTACCTCTATAACTATAATTCAATACACAAATGTATATTATTGAAATAATTAACGTCCTACATGAATCTTGCATCATGGATAAATAAAGAATAAAAATAAAAACTACTAACATCAAGTACCCACTATTCACTAACCAACCTTAATGTCGAGCATTAATTAGGTGTGTAAAAAGGTGAATATAATTTTAAAACTAAAATTTTATATTTTAGTGTGCATAAAAAATACTAGTACGAGACCATCCTCCTTTATACATGCCTAAAAAGTAATTAAAGATTCAGATTTAGGATGAATGGAATCTAGATAAAATATAGGGTTTTTACATACACTTAAGAAAAATTTTAACATCAGTATATAAATCCTTCATACAAAAAGACCCCTTTATTTTAAAAGAGTAAAAGAAGGGTGAATGAAAACAAGGCCTATACATCCCAAAATAATAGGTTTGATTAGACCCATTAATCAAAACTTTTGTTTAAAACTCTATGAAAACTAATAAAATAGTGAATTTAATGTTTATTCCCAAAACATATAATTTCATTATATTTTCCCAAATATTTATTGACATCGTTTTTTAAACAATATCACATTTACATTTTAAAGAAAACATTATTTTCCAATGATTTCACAAATAAATTTGAAATGAAAACCCAATCCACTTATAGAACTGTTCATAATAGTTTCCCACACATCACAAACATGCTCATATGGAAAAAAGTAAACTGATTCCAAAAAAAATTACAGGGTTGGGGATATAATCAAAGAAAAAATAAAATCCCATATATCATGCAAATGTATGATCAAGTGTATTGTTAAAAATCTTAAGGATCTCGGAATAAGTTCTATAAATAATGGAAAGGAACTAAGACCAACACTACTAAATTTGTACACATCCTCAGTAATCCCATATGACTATCATGAAATAAATTCATTGAGAGTTTCTTCTCTATCATGGGATGAAAAATGGATAATAGCTCAAATGCCCTATTACCCCTCTGGGTCTGACCGATGAGGTGTAGCTAGACATTATTCCCTAGTTAGAATATTATTGTACACAACATATTTCTCTCATATATGTCACAAACTATATTCCTAGGACTCCCATGACTAATCAAATAGAGGTGAATAATCAATAATCATATACAAAAATTATAAATAATTTAATATAAAATCACATTTTACCTCATATACTATCATAATAAACAACCCCTTTATTACATCCATGTAAAAGAGTCACCACAAGTTCACTAAATTCTAAACAATTACAAAGGTGTTACAATAAACAATACAAATAAAAATAACAGAGTCTCAATTGAAGATCTCAAATAAATTATAAAACCACTTATTGAGCCAAAAGAACCTTTAAAAAAGATTACTCAAACGGATGAGCCATTTCACCTACATTGTTCAAAACCCCTTTGAAATATCATTATAACCTTCCATTAAAATTAATTGTTTCAAAAGACATTAAAACCCATTTAAATACACACACAATTTATATAAAAAATGTATTATAAAATAATTATCCCCAAAACCATATTTTATTAAAAACATCTTGGGGTCCAAAACAACACCCTTAAATTTATTTTATGATCCAAATGGGGTAAACCATTTTTAAATCTAAAAATTTATTATAATTAATTAATGAAACCTTTTCTTGAAAGTTGGAATTTCATGTATCACATAAAATTAAAATTTAATCCTTTGATATATTACATTTAAAACCCAAAATATATTTATAAATTTAAAACATTATTTTAACTTTTATTCGAGAAATATTTCATACAATTTGAAATAATTGTTATGAAATCCCATATTTTAACCAAGCATCATAATGGGAAAAAGATTTGATTTCTATAAAAAATAATAAAAAAACTATTTTCCTTCTTATAAATCCCATAAACAATTTTAATACTATGATTCAAAAATAAAAAAACATTTTTTATATAATAAACAATAAATATTTGAATAATTAAATGTTATGAAATTGAAAACCTACCTCAACCTAATGGAGTATAGTATGTAGCTTTGAATCTAGGTTTAATGGGTGCTTAAATAAAGACCAAAAAGATAAAAAACGATAGAATCAAGAAAAATATGATCAAATTGAAATCATATGGATCAAAAGAATCACATGTAATGAATGAGGAGGATGTAATCGGGAGGGAAGGAAGAAGGGAAGGGTGAGGAGTTCCTACCTCTAATTTTTTGTCCCAAATTAGGAAACATACCAATAATATTGAAGAATGGAGAGAGATCATAAATTTCCTAGCATATATTAGGATGAGTCTCTTGTATGGTGCTTGCATGACACACAGGGAAAAAAGAGAATGTGTTTTTTGGGTTTTTAATTTAAGATGGGGGAGTTTTAAATTTCAAAACAAATTATATTCTAGGTATCCCACGTGGTATGGTCACAGAGATAACTAAACTATGGTCCAAATGTGAAAAGGCTAGTATAACCCAAAAAAACACGTTGAATTGTTTCCCCTATGAAGCCATATGGTTTAACTAGCGGTCTGTTAACCATTCCAAAAGGAATTGTCAATATATAAACTCTTGTGGATGTCTTCTACATAGTTACTAGTAATCATGTGAAACAAATGTTTCACCCAAATTTTTTTCCAAAAAAAAATTACATTTGGTGTTGAATATTACTAAAACATGAAATAACAAATAATAACATTAATATAAAATTAAATCTAAAGTTACATTGAGGGTTTCACAAGTCTTTTGTTAAATAAATTGGGTTAATAACAAAAAATGAAGAATCTCCAAGGGATAATAAATATTATTCATGGGAATGAAATCATACTCACAAAACACTACACATTAGTAGATTGGTGAAGGATAAATAAAAGTTTTAGTTTTAAACTTTAGCTACACGTTGAAGTTAATGATGTTAGTGTTCCATACATAAAGGATAGGTCATGAAATATGGTATGTGAGAAAACACCCCAACGAATGTCTAGTTACAATAATTAATTTTATATGTGGGTTATACCATAAGAACATTGTTCTTTAAATTTGGTGTAATAACTATATAAAAAATAGGAACTAAAAGTTTAATTAATACCACTGATTTCAATAAGGTTGAAATGTCTACAAATAAATGTGAATAAAAAATTTAGAGGGGGTTAATCCGTGTTACCACATTTTATACTTTTTTAGTTACACTATGTTAATAATTAATGAAAAAAGTCATATTTATTTTATTATCGCCCTCATAAGTATAAAATAATGTAAAGAGAACACAATAGGCATACAATTTTTTGAATGTTCCCTCTAGTGTGTGATATTTCATCATTATTTTTATTAATATCATCTTAATATTATATTAATCAACACATATCATATAGAACATTAGAAATGATTATCATGTGGAATTATAATTAACAATTATGTTTATTGTATATCATCTATTTACAAAATTATATATTCGTTATAAAATAATATATCTTCATGAATTTAATATATATTCAATTTTACACTATATTTATTATAATTAATTTATTAGTCATTTTTTATATGTGTTAAGAGTCAATAAAAATTTTCAACATCTCTGAAACCAACTTTTAGGGTTAAGTGGGAACCAACATCCCAAATTACTATAAAACTAAATATCTTTACATTTATCACCTACCATTATTAATACATAGTATAATAAAATTCAATTCTTATCATAACCTTTCATGTCTCTGTATAGAAATTAATATATTAAAAAAATGATTCACTAGTTTAGGTTGAATTAAACCCCCTGTAAAATTATTTTTTAAATATTTCCATTGACTGATATTTTATAATTCCATCAATATTCGATTGAAATATATTACAAAAAATATTTATGTTTGATATATAGCATTTTCTCCCAAAAGAATATTTGTCTATTTGACTGAGATGTGAATATATTTATCTAATTTTAAATCATTATTAATATTGGTAAAAATATTTTTATATCAGTTCTTGAGATAATATCTATATCATTAATTTCAAAATAAATTAAACAATATTAAACGAAAAATACTAGAATATGAACATCCATCAAAAATCATTTTTTTCATTACTATAGTACAATTTGAACACTCATCTAGATATCATATTTAAATTTGAAAAAGTAAGATTCATATTAAATGAAATTGATTCGTATAATTTGTTTATTTGAAATACATATCCATTTTATTTTTATAAATAATGAACATGTAATATTTGTTTTATTTATAATACAAAATTAAATTTCCATTCCCAAATTATTTATAATCATATTGATCATTTATTTAGACAAAAGTCATCAGGAAACCATCAATTGAAATTAATGATCATCATTCCTTAAAAACATGGCCATTTTTTCTAGTCTTCATAATCATTATTTCTCAAATTCATGGTCACCCATTTAGTTCTTCATATTCACTTAACATGGAAACAAATAATGATATTCAAGGAGTCTCAAAACAAAATCCCACAACATTTTAAAATAATTAATAGTGGTAACACATATAAAAAATATCTACTGCTAATTTTTTATTAATTTCATGTTTATTCAAATATAAAATAAAACATCACTTTTCATATTAATTTTACACAATCTCATATAATAACACAAATAATTATAGTGATGACTAATAAAATAATAATTAATATTCACTATGTGTATTTTATTTTTCTATATTTTGTTTGGGGTAGAAAATAATCTTATCATGACTCATCATTGGAGTAAAATATTGACATAAAATATAATTATATAAACCCCTGTGTTCTTCAATGTCCCTAAGGAACATACCTTTAAAATTTTAAGGGTAATGTAATATACCCCAATGGGTTTGTTTTCCAAATCACAGATCTTAATCTGTTAAGAGTTCTTATTTCCACCTTATATTGGAAATGACATCATTTTATGAATTAATCTTCTTTTATTAGTTTTTTCTCATTAAGAAATAATTGGAACTACATAATTAGATTGTGTAATATTTTTTACGATTCTAAATCTACTAAATTCTAAATTTTTTGGTTTTTCTAACAATAAAATTAATCTGTTATATATTCCACCATTTTAAATAGCTTAATCAACCTAAAAAACTAATCCCCCTTAAATTTCAAATTTTTCATAACTCAAATTAAATTCAAATTCTAATCCATAGTAATTTAAGTTATCAATATTTTTCCTCACTTATCATAATTTTAAAACATAATACATAGTACATTAGAGGGAATGTTTTTCACAACCATACATTAAGATTTTGTTTTCATGGTTGTATACTCAAACTCGTATTTAACTCTTAATTTGTTTTGTCGGTGATTTTATAAAAACATCAGTAAAATATTCATGTACCCCCGTAAAATTAAGATATTCAATTATCTATATAAATTAATATTTAATTTCATTTTTATTTTATTAATAATTTGGATTTAATTTTTGATAAATTGATCTTAAAATATTTCTTAAAGAAAAATACATATAAAACATCAAATATTTATGATTTTCATTCATTCAAAACATTTTTTCACACATATCATAATTTTTGTGATTTTTATCTTTAAAACTAATCCAGTTGATTCTACTATACATTTAAAAGTACATGACTTGAGGAATATTTTTAAAATTCTATTCAAAAGTATTATTTCGTGTAGAAGGACTAAGTAGAAATCTATTTTGAATATGATCAATAGTAAATAAAACGTTTCATTAAAATTATTTTTAAATTCGATACCCACTTAACACGGTTTTTCTAATTTTAATTAGATTTTTATTCTCTCTAAAATCCACACCATTATATTTTGGATTATATAAGGAACTACATGTGTGTTTTAAGTAATTTTATTAATATAAAATTCAACTTAATTAGATTTTAATTCTTTTAAATTATTCTCCATACATTTATTATTAAAACAATAAATTTTTAAAAGAACATCATTTTTTGAATTTGTTTTTTTTTATGATTTTTGTGGTTCTCATTTTTTTGTGGATATAAAAGGAAATGTAGGAATTTATAAAGAAATAGTGTTCTTAAAAAAATTAATATAATTAGTTTGCAAAAATAGGAAACCAAATAGATTTTCATGGTATTCTACTAGGATCATGGTATACATAAGAAATTTGGTGGTGTAATTCTAGGAATCAAGTAATGTCTCCTACAACAGTTTTTAATTATGTACATTTTTATACTCGTGTGGGTTTTCTTTTATTAAAACCCTTATGTGGTTTTGTTCAATGGTCACATGAGTAGGGGATATATCATTCTATATTCTTTTACCGTCCCCTCATTTTCATTTGATTATGTAACCATATAGAACTTTATCTATAAGTAATCTATTATAATGAATTTATTAAATCTTATAAATGGGGATACCTATTTATTTTTTGTCTCCATTTTTTCTTTGAGGAAATAAGGAGTAAATTTTTGAGGATTTGGGTTTTCTTATTTTTCTCTAAAATTGATTATTTGGGAAAGTTTCATTGAATCATTATCCTAAGTAAGATTCAATAATCTAAAATGTTATGTGGTATTAAACCCTGTATTATTTTATATAAATATTTTGAGTGTGTTATTTTGTGTTATGAGAGGAAATTGGGAATAAAATACTTAATAGGGATGCTAATTGTTCTAAAACTAATATATAAGTAAAAAACACAAATCAAAACGTTTTTTATGACCATAGGAACATGTGAAATGGTCTCACATGGTTTTTAATTAATTAATAGTTGTAATACAATGAAATGAAATGATAGAAACAAGCAGTCTAGATGAATCTATTGTGGTTGTTTTCTGATATTGGTGATAAGATAAATAATTAGTAATTGTGATATAGTGGGTATGTTAAATGGGTAAACATGTTGTTAAATAATAATTGAGATAATAAACTGATGTTTCTGGATTGTTGATTTTTAATTCGTAATGATATATTGGATGTGTTATGATACTTATAATGATACATATGGATGTTATGATCTTTTATGGGTAGTTATATATGAGTTAAATATTATTTATATATGTTTTATTGAAATAAATTTGAAATAAATTCCCTGATGAATGATCTTGATGAGGATTTTGTTAGGTATCATAATCGTATAATTCATTTTGATAAATGAGTACATGGTAATGGAAATTATATTTGTAATTGAAATGTGATTATTTTATCTCTGTTTGACATGTTGAGATTCCATTGATTTGTGTTGACTCTATTTAATGAATTTTTTATTACATAATTATTTTTTGTGATAATATATGATATATTGTGATGTGATATGTGGTACTAAACATATTTGGTTATACTTGAATGTAAAGGGCCCAAAATATGAGTATTAGAGATTGTGAATTTTTAAGGGTGTTTTTGGAGTTTCATATATTATATAGAAAATGATTATTTTTCCGAGTCAACGAACCTATTTTTTTTATGGTTATATTGAACACCTAATGTGGTGCTTCACTACAGGTATATGTTTGTAATGAATTAGAGAATTTTTGAGTTATGGTGAAGTTAATAATTTAAGACATTAATTATTAAAAAATCCATAAACACATTTTAATTTTTGGAACAAATGGTTATTTTATATGTAACATGTTTTTAAAATTTTATTTTGACCATATTGTTGATCTTGATAAATATATTTTTCAGTATCATAGATGTTTTGATGGATTCATAGAGCCTCAATATTCATATCTTTTAGAAATTTAATTAATTAATTATTTTTTTAGTTCTATTTTTTATTTACATTACTTTTGAACTGTATATTATATCGAGATTCTGTCTATTCCATCATTTTCTAGGGAAATGTTTTTCCTATTATGATAATGTTTGATTACATTGGGATTCGAGTTAGGTATACTACACATTTTCAATGGCGACTATAGTGTATCCTTTGGAAACCATTAACTTCACTTCTTTACATGTATTTTGAGAGGAAAATATTATTGGATAAATATAGTGGTGTCATTCATTTCCCTTGATGTAGGGTTCTTTGAACCTTGGTTTCCATTTCGTAACATGCCTCTAAATTTTGAAAGGAAAATCATAATCTAAATTCATTTGAGATGGTATTTTTAATCGATTGATGCATATAAAATGATTTATTTATAAAAATTCAATAATATTGGTTCATTTTTTATAAACAATAATATTTAATCAACCATATCACGATCGTTCAGCCTAAGTTCCCTCTACCGACATGATCAAGGTGTTCTATCCCCCTATCTATGCTATTGAAAAATGTCTTCCATCATCTAAGTAAATGTCCTTGAGATAATCGAATAAAAAAAATCATGAAATGGTGTTTTAGGGCATGAATAAATAGAGGGATCATGAGAATATTTGGAGTCTTATGAGGGGAAAATGATCAAATGTAGTAGTAGTAGTGATTTTGGGTTAGCACTTAATGAGGTGAAGAGGAAGTTGTTAGTTGGGTAGGTACTAGGAGGGAGGATTGTGTATTTTGAATATACTGTCGATATTTGATGATGGATGAACTATATCCTTCTGAACATAAATCAAACAACCAAAATTGATATAGGAACCTATTATTATATATATCATTTGATAGAAATATTTTATCTAATATTTTATAATCAAATATAATTATTTTTTATATTTTGGAATTATATGCGATAATCATATTGAATAAAATTTAACCCATTAATTTCTACCAAGATTATTATTATCACATTTATAGTTATTTAGATATAAATATAAAGTTATATTTATAAAACATATATGGTATTTCTGGATAGGGTTTTTTTTAGAAAATGGATAATAAAATTTACTTGGTTTCCATAAATACTATAATAGTGATATTTTTAAGGGAATTAAGGTTCATTTGGGGGTTTTTATGGGGTTTTTAAAATATCAGATGTCATGATTTATTTTAAATGATTTACAAAATATTCATGGTAGTTAACTAAATCAATTTAATGTGTATAACATGATATATTACACCACTTAAATATTTAGAGATCAAACATTAATGAAAATGAAAAATAAATTTTTTTGACATGTATATTGACATGATAAATCTAATAAAAATGTAAAGGAATTACATGGTTGATCAACATTTAGCGGGACCTAGAAAATATGAGGAAAATTTTATGATTATTGAGGATCATTAATATGAGACAATATCATTTTTGAATAGTGCTTTTGGTTATGAAATTTCATATTCTCCCTCATTTATATTAATAAAATTGATGAGTATGAGAAAAAATTTTGATAACGATAATTGCAACAACCTAAACCTTCAAATTTTGGTGGAATTAATGAATATTTAAACATCCATTGAGTTAGTGTCAGGGTGAATTTAAAAAAATTAAATTTGTTCAAGGGGAATATGGTTAAAAATGTTTTAAATGTTTAAATAGATGTTTTATAGGTGGAAAGTTGTGTGGAAAGTAAGTTTTGTAATTTTTTAAGTGTTAGGTATGTTAATGGTGTTCGAAAATGGGTGTTGGAAATCAATTGGTACTCATTATACTACAAATGAGTACATATTAGCTAAAAAAGTGGATTGTATTCCATTAGATTCCCAATAAAATCTAGGTGTAACTTTATCAGACTTTTAAAGGAATACTGGGTGGTTAGTGGTGTTTATATGGGTATCTTCTAGTCCCTATGACTATTTTTTAGAGGAACTATTTAGTATTTTTAAGGGATTACATATTAATTCCCATTTAGTGTAGAAACCCTGAACCTAGTAGTTCGAATATAGTGACTTATTCATTGTATTGGAATAAGATACAATTAATTACATCCCAAAATAATGAGATGTTTAGTAGTCATGGTAAACAAGATACATACTTGATTCCCAAATTACACTTGAAAAAAACTAAAACTTAATTATTTCAATGATAATATTATTACCTCTAGAATATACTTTCATAACAATCATAATACACATCCTAGATTCATGGTAAATGTAAACAAAATAAGTGTGAGCTCAAATACTTATTAAGGATTACATATAGTGGAAGAAATTAGGAAACAATAAGTTTAATCCATATGGAATGGTAAATAACTGAACACACAGGCCATGCAATCAATAAAATGATAAGGAAGTGAATCTAGAGATAATATCAATGCGAAATATAATAGATAATTACTAATATGGAAAGGTAAATATGGAAAAAACATTCTTTTTAATCAATAACATGACTATAATTACTGGAAAAGGCATAATAAAAATGGGAAGGAAAATAATGGAAAACACATACCATATAATCAATAATTGAGAATGAAATGAATCCAAATATAATATCATTGTGAAAATCCCATGGATAATTAAAACTGAATTCTTAATAATGAAAATGATTAATTATTGGATGACATGAACATAGAGTCATGTTTCCTCTTCCATCAAGTCCTTTTACAAGACATTTTTAAACCACTAGGTACCAACTCATTTGGTTTGGCCATCTAATTTTATGCTACCTTACCGATTCACCTAATGATATTATTGATGCATCAAGAGGATATCTATAACTAGTAACCAGCTAGATCTTCATGTCCAAAGCATTCGTCTTATATCGAATAGCCAATTTAATTAATGAACAATATCCCTTATATATATTGATTTAGAAATATAGGTTTGTCAATATTTACCTAGATAAACCAATAAATTTCTATTTATAACACTATATGTAAAAAAATATTTTCTTTTAGTAGTAAACATATCCATGATTAGTAATATAGATATTTAGGTGATATTTACTGTCCATAGGAAAGTGAATAACTCAAAGGAATGTTGACGACAAGAAAAATGAATCACAGAAGTGAATGTTAATACATTCCATGGTAAAAATGATCATTAACCATCGAGAGGAAGAATGTGGATTATATTAATAAAACATACACCCTTTAGAGTAAGAATAATCAGTTGTTCCCTTTGATCAATATAAATAACAAAAAAACCATTAATAATATTCTTGAAAAGAATATCCTTTTAATTTTGAAAATCACCTTTTAAAATTAATGTTCCCAAAAAAATTCCAAAATAAAATTTCATTAAAAATAATCTTAGAAACATATAATGTAATCTTTACAAAATTTGAGTTGATATGTCTTCTATAAATTCTTTCATGCCAAACACCATAAAACTAAGGCTCCTTTCACTTTTCTGGTAAAATCCCAATGATAATTTATTTGAAAATTACATGAATATTCAGATGAAAACATTATAAAAAAGGACAAATGGCTAAAAAAAATTAATAAATAATTTTAAAATTTTCAGAAGCGTTTCTTCATTTTTTTTAAACGTGGTTTTTTTAAAACAAATTAGTTTGAAGAGAGAAAAAAAGTCTTCTTTTCATAAAAATATTTTCACAACTACATAATGTTAAAAAAATTGTACGATTACATGAAAATATCATGAATAACCATAGGAGGAGAAAATGATATGGCTTAATTAGACAATGATCAAAAATATTTCTTAAACAAAAATTCAAGAATAAACAATCTCAATGAGAATGAGATTGTGAAATGAACCCTTAAAATTATCATCACACTGAATTGGGAATTAGTCAATTAAGATATTATGTGCATAAAATATAAATATACATAAAACTAGTGGATATAAAACATAAGATACACACATAATATTCGAATATCAAAAATGATTATTAAGTAATATAACTCAATGAAATGAAATTGAGTTATGAAATTCTTTACCACTTAGTATCTTTTGAATCAAATCCCCTTGGATTAAATAATTCAAATTGAAAATTAAAATAACATTAATAATTAATTAATCAAGATATTACATTTTAAAGTGGACTTAAATATACCATATAAGATAAACTTCTTCTTAATATACAAATGTGCCTCAATGAAACGAAATTGAGACAAGGTCCCTTACCTCATGCTTAATTTTGGTTGAATGTGATTTAAACTATTTTATAATGGTTTTAAACTTGTTATGATCTTATACTAGAACAATATTAAGAATTATTATATCATATATTATCGTTTTATAACATTTTATCACCCTTATGTTAATAATATATCATAATTTTTATTGTTTTGGATGTTAAATTTCTTATTTTCTCATGCACGTTTAGTCAAGAATGATTTTCATCTTTCACATATTATTTAGTTATATCATCTCTAGAATAATATTAATTAAATATTTATTATATTTTTATAGTAATTATTCTTTTAAAACCCATCAAAAAACGTGGTTAAAAAATGTAATCTGTTACAATCATAGAGATGGCAGGTCATATGTACGCATGAGTAACATTTCATTTTTTCAATGATCAGTATAGAAAGGTGGTAATTTTTTTTATATTTTCAGAATGATTATAATATCTTATATACCATATAATTTCTTTAAATATCCTTATATATATCATCCATGTGGTACGGTGATGAAAAGAGATTCACGTCGCTTTGTTAAGGAGGTAGTCCACATGAACATGAATAATGTAATCATTTTAAGTGTAAAAAATGAAATGATATATTATCAGTATCACTCATTACACTTTTTAGGTAATCAATTTTTTTTAAAAAAAAATCATCCTTATTTGAATGAGTTTGCAAGATTCTCAAAGATGGAGATCATTTTTTGGGGAAAATAACCTAAATTTTATAGATATATGTTTTTTTGAATTAATGACATCTTAGTATAAATGTTCCAAATAATTAGAGGGGTTATTCCCAAGATCTAAGAACACTTTGAGTGGGGTCTTAGAGTTTTCTTCTCAATCCTGCAGTTTATGCAGTTTGTTGGGGGGAATACACACTATGTAATTGTATTAGACACTGTGTAATGTTCTCAAGATAGTTAACCAGAAACAAGTTCAAGGTATGAAGGTTTTACAAACCATGTATTGGTTTCACATCATGTACTACAAAAAATCAGGTTTTTAATAAAATGGTGATGTATTTTTCATCAAACTTGATCTTTGTGGATTATATGTTATGTAATGGTATCACACGCTATCTAATCATCACGATTAGGTTATTTAGGTTATTTTATTTCTATTTTTACATTTCATTCATTGGAATACCTTCTCCCTCTCAACCTAGAATCTATTAGGTTATATTTGTGGTGATTTAATCCCTTCCTGATCACTCTATTAGATGATCAATCATCAGGATTGTTTTGGTGTTCCTCTCTGGGAAAGTATTCTATCTGGTTATTCTTTCCATTGGTTGAGACTACTGATTTAGATATGATTATGTTTAATATTCGAGTTCAAATTATATTTTATATCAATCCCTTGTAGTTTATTTTTATGCCCTGCCTTTTAACGAACGATCTTTTGGTTTCCTATCACCATTGACGAAGGCTTATAGGTTTGTACCGATTAGAGGTAGGAGTTTCTATACAATGTGTTAATGCAACGAATTTCTCATTTTTCTAGGTAAATCCATTTGGATTGTTCATTTAATTTATATGTTTTGTGGTTGAAAAGGTTTTCTTGTAAATTATAATGTTTTCAAAAAGGGGGTTTTCTTTGAAAACGTATTTTCTTGATTTGGAAATGGGTTTTCAGACACTAAAGAATATTTTCATGGTAATAAAAAAGTTTTATAAAATTATGAGAAAGGTTTGGAAATGTATTTTTATAATTAGAAAATTGAGTACCTTGGGTGTGTTAAGAAATATTTATGGGTAACCTTAGTGTACACGGAACCACTCGGAGGTTCCCTTTTTTATATCGATGGATTGTGGAAGGACTCAATGTTGGTTGGATCCAACGTAATACATGTTTAGGATCCTATATTTTTATTAAAAAATGTCGCATAGGCTATAGACCAATATGATGTGATTTTTTATATATAGTACTTTATTCCATGTTTGTTTTTATCATGGATTATTGATCATAGGTTTTTATATCTTGTTTTATCACATAGTTTCATGTGATAGTTTATTTCATAGATATGTGTTTGTTTTCTTACCTCTTGATTCATGTATATTATTTCCTCTTTATTTTAATTATACTTGTGAAATTTATGGTTTGAGAATATGAAATGATTTTATGAAAACCAAATATAAAATGACTTACAAATGAATTGGATTTATGAAAAGGATTTATAAAACAATTTTTTTTAAATAATCAAACATTTGCTTTCTTATTTTTTGACCTTGTTTAGATACTATGGTGGAATTTTATTTGGTGTTATTCTCATTACATAAACTTTCTCTTCGAACAATTCTAGATGTTTTTGTTTAGAATACAGGTTAAGTAAAGGAAATATTGTACCATTTTTTCTTCTATTTTGGTATTTTTCTTCAAAAGAGGATGGTTTAGAGGTGATTATTGGTCACAAGGGGACTTGTTGGTCTTACATTATTTATAATTGTTGGTTTAGCCAGCATTTCTTGGATTTTTTGGACATGGTTGTATCTTTTTCTTCTGTATAATACATTGGATGTATGAATTGTTTTTTTATATACAAGGCCTTACTCTATTTTCTTACTTCACCTCACCACTTGATAACCTACTCAAGTGTATTGTTTGGATGACCATGTTTGGTCTGTTAAAAATTGGTATTAGAGGGAAGACTCATCCTGAGATGTGTTAACACTGCCTAGGTTTGGTTTTGTGTCTTGGGTAGACATGATTTAGTATTATCAGAATTAATATATTATGTATGAAAAAGGGGCCAAACTATCTCACTTCTATGATTGAGCTCGAGTTACCATGGGTGTTCTTGGACATTCACGAGGTTTGAGAATTGGGGTTTGAGGAAATTTGAATGAACTATATGGGATGTTTATTTTAGTTGACCTATTATTTTTTGGTGATGTATTTAATTGATAAAATTCTTAATTAATTTAAATTCTTATTATTTTAATTAACTGATTTGAATTCTTGATGTGGTTCTATGATTTTCGGAATGTCCGTAAGATTTAATTGGTTATTGTATTTTTTATTAGACAATGCCTTCAAGAATATATCTTCAAATCTAAGAGAGGAACATGCAAGATAGTTCCATAGGAAATCCCTTTACTATAAGCATCATTAGTATATGATGTTATCTATACTATTCAGACTCTAGTTCAAGTGGTTGTTAGGAAACCAAGATGTGTGGTGGATCATTGAACTATGATTACTATGAAGAATCCAACAGTATCCCATTATGAAAAATGAACATAGGAATATTACTAGTGTCTTGAGGTGATTAAGGGGATATTCAATTTATTAACGACTCTTGAAGACTGATTTCATTGTCGAGTACATCAATTTAAATTTTTAATTTTTAATTGAATTTTAGGAATATAGATGGAACCACATGTTGTCTCTCGATGGAGAACTATAGATTAATAATAAAAAATAAGGTTGTGATTATGAAATGAAAAGTAGAATGATATTTTTGAAAAATAGGGGATTTATTATTTTATTATCCAATTGAAAAAGGAATGTGATAAAACAATGTAGAATTTAACAAAACTAATTAAGAATAATCAAATCAGCGAATTATCGGGATGCTCCTCCTACATAGCTTCCGGAGAAAGGGTATAGATATTTTGATCCCTTGTTGATGACACATAGAACCAGAATTATACTGATTTTATACTAGGATACATCATGGGGTTTATTATGAATCAAAAAATGTTTCAACTATTACCACCAATGATTGTGTGATTTGTGTTCAACTTCATAACTGAAAATCACTAAGGAAACACATGAATAACTCAATTTCCTATCCTGGTTTGAATTTTATTTTTCTTAATATAATGAAATTAATGTACATGGCCTTGAGAGTTTTTATGAGAGTTAAATTGACAATATGAACTACCCAAACACCACAATTAAAAAATTGAAGAAGAAATGTTAGACATTGTGTGAAACATAACATGGAAGAGTACCTCCAAAACATGATCATAGGAGCTTAGAATGACATACCAGTACATACATTTGTTAAATAAAAATATAGGATAATAAAAAACATAAAAACATATAATTTAAAATATAATTCAAATATTACAAACATGAAGCTCGATATGTACATCACGTTCCCCCTGAGCAATCACATGGAGTTTAGAACTCCATTGAAATGGAGGAATCCAATGATATTGATGTAGCACTTCCCAAAGCCACAAAAATGATAGGAATGAGTAGAGGACTCCATTAGGTCTCTAAAATGGCATCACCGTAGCTCCTGGTTGAACTTACAAATTGAGAGCCTATGTTTCCAATTTATATGCAATGTGGAATGTGGATTTGGGAATCCGTATTTTGTAACACCACTTTCATCATTGTTTCCAGCTACTAGATATTATTATTCCTCTTTTGAAAAAACTAAAAACATGTTTCCCTGCCACCTTTATTTCTCCATTGAAAATTTGGAATCTTTTGGGGCCCATATCTCTAGATATATCCAAAATATAGAACATAACTTTTGACATTAATAAGATTCCATTTCTTGGACAAATCAGTTTAGATGGACCCATAAATTGAAGTATTGGGATTGGGTGTCTTCAAAAGAGTTTTCTCACAAAAAAATATGCCCAATTAGATTCAAAAAATAGTTGTAGTGTGCATTTGAGTCTGCATGGGTTCTTGGTCTCCTGCATAGTTTGGGCCACTTTTCTTGAACATCATTTTGGACCCTCAAAATCACCTCCACCTACAATGAGATCGTCAAAACAAGTGAAATTGACCTTATTAATACAAATATAGACAAAATAATTGAATCATAAATGATGTTCAATTTATTATAATAATTATAATTTACAATACAAAATCAGTTTATCACGGTGAAATATGGGTGAAATAAAATAGTGAATCACGGTGCGATCACACTCCCACACCTAAACATTTTTACACATAGGTAACGTCACCAGGTCTATTCCTAATATAAAGAAAATTAAAATTAAAATAATTTTTTAAACAAAATCCATAATGTCTTGTTTAATATATAATTTTTCCAATAATTTTTCTTCTCTCACATTCAATGTTTTTCAAATTCATTTATTTACCCATGAAATATATCACAACCTACCTCATCTAGAAATTTTTCCCTTTAATCAAGGAATATATGAAAATGGAGTTATTATCTTTTCACAAAGTTCATGTGATTTCGTAAAATTCATTTCATGAGTCTATGTAATCTACCAGTAGAACCTAGTATGATACCCAAGAAGACATCATAAAGGTTGTTATATGGTTTAATGGTTGTCAATATTTACTATTTAAAAATTTGAGGTAGTAGAGGATTTTTTAATCTATTAAGTGCAAAAACATGTCAAAATTTAAAAAGTGTTCACAATGACTGTATGCACTAAACCCCTCAAAAGTTTTATCACTTCATACTCACTAACCCCATTTTATATTTATATGGATAAAACCCACTAAGTGAGTAATAATGAGTAAACATTCTCTTTTCTCAATTTTTTCTTTGGTTATAATTTTATTGATGTACATAACTATTTTTCAATATAATTTTTATTGAAGATTAAGAGGGAAACATGTATTAAAAATGATATAATATGGTTTGTGGACTCTGTACAAAAAAATATGTAGGTGCCCATTCACTTACCAATTACAATGGATTTTTCTAGAGAATTATCAAGGAAACACACTCTCCCCCACACTTGGTGAAAATAAAACAATACTGTACAAAAGATATGGGTTGGTAGGGATAAATTAGCTTGTAATGTGGATACCTAACATTCATATCATAGTCTCAAAGGAACAATAAGGGTAAAATGTTTGGGTGAAAAGAATTGAGGATAATTATAAAATAGTAATTTTAATTAATGATATCCTCTATCATGAATGTGGCACACTTGATTTTTATGGTTTCAAACAGAATCAAGGTAATTTCTTGTTTCCCTATATGACCCAAGACTTTCAAGAATGTTATTAAAAGATAGAATAGGAAATAAAGGGCTTAGAATGCCTCTTGGGTAAGGTATTATAATATTGGTTAGTGAAAATGATTCATGAGTTTAAGAAACCCATTAAACACATAATAATGGATGGAATATAAAAAATATACATATAGATTTTATATCAAAATTAATTTGAAAAAAAATTTTCCAAAAAAAAATTAATTTTCCGAACAATTAAATCAATCATGGAAAATGATTCTGGATATTCTTTTTAAGATCAATGTATATCTAAAAACCAAAATAAAGAAAATGAAATCCAAAATGAAAACACATTTTTTTAATCCTAACTATGACATGTCACCCTTCCACATACCAATAAATTACGTTGTACTCAATGAATGAAGATTAAATGAATAGAAAAAAATTTAATGATAGGAGAAGAAAAAGCCTACTAAGTGGTGTCATATATGATATCCATCAGCTGGACTTCCTCTAATTGATGCTTTTGAAAATCTTAATAGATGTGTGTGTGCCTCTTCCCATTGAGATTAAACCATTTTCCACTCTTCATATGTAAACCCAATATAATTCCAAAAGGGTAAACCATATTAACAATATAATGACCAACCCAATGGGAACAAAGCTTACCTAGGTGGAGCTTTATCCTAGAAATGTAAATTAGTAACTTCTCACCAATATAAATATTCCATTGATGAATCATCTCATCATAGATAGCCTTTGTCTTATATATATATATATAAGAGTTATAATATAAATCACATTGAATTTCTTAAAACTCATGAATATGTAGCATCCTATTCTCACCCATATTTGAAAGATTCATATTACAATTTATAATAGCCATATATTCACGATGCTCAACCTCCACTTGGAGGTGAAAACCCTTTCCAAACACAATACAGTATGGTGACATTCTGATCAAGGGTTTAAATACTATAGGTTACTTCCAAAGTGCATCATCCATTTTCAAACACCAATATTAACTATGGTGTTGTGCGGTTTTTTCCTAGATTCTCCTAACTTTCCTATTTGAGATTTCATATTGTTCATTAGTTTGGAGGTGATGTGTAGTGGGGACTTTATGAACAAACCCATACTTACAAAGCATATTTTTCATGTAGTGATTGCCAAAATGTGAACCCTAATCACTAATGATGAATCATGGTACACCAAACCTATTGACAATCTGGGACCTAAGAAACTCAAAATCAACTCAAGAGTCATAGGTCCTTGTAACCTTTTCTACCACCAATTTACACACATTTTCCACAACTAGAAATATGTTCATGAATCTAAATGAATGTGGAAAAGGCCCCATGAATTCAATACCCCATGCATCAAATATTTCACAGAATAATAAGGGTTGTTTCCTCATTTCAGTCCTGTTGGAGATATTCCTTATGAATAGAAAACATGTGCATGACTTACAAAACAAATGGTCATCCCTATATAATGTGGAGAATTAAAGCCCTGATTCAAGGACCTTTTGATATGTATGTTTATATCCAAAGTGTCCCCCACAATCTGTTGTGTGGTAGAATATTAAAACTGAGGTGAACTCATGGTCTAAAACACACCTACGAACAACTTTGATACATAAAATTTTCAGTAAATATGGGTCATCCTAAATTTAATGTCATGAATCATGATTATTCCTTTTGTACTGTGAAGTGATAAAGTGTATGGGGACCCTAGACGTTGATATAAAATTATAATTTTTGTTTAAAATGGGGTGAGGTCTACAACATCAAAAATCTTCTCATGAGGAAGGAATTATCCAATAGGGAGGGATGTATCAATTTAGTGATATAATGGATTGGAAATCATACTAACATAGTCAAGTACCAAATTTTCAACTCCTCAGTTATCATTAATCTCAATATAAAACTCTTGGAGGAGGAGCATACAACAAATGAGGTGGGTATTGGCTTCATCTTTCTTAAGGAGAAATTGAAGGTATGTATGATCAGAAAACAAAATGATTTTTGACCCAAAATAATATGAACTAATATTTTACATGAAAAAATAAAAAAAAGAGATATTTTTAAGTAGTGGTGTACTTTTCATTAGTAGTTTCAATGGTATGTGAGGAATATGAAATTACACGAGGGGAATTCTCAACCATTTTTTATAAAACTACACCGACTGTAATGTTAGATGTGTCACACATAAGAATGATGGGGACATACCACCTTGGTTGTTGAATGATGGTACATTATGTGATACTTATATTAGTTAATTTAATGAATTGTCAAATTATTTATCCAAAAAAACATAGAATATTTTTGTAATAATCAGTATAAGTGAAGTGTGATCTTAATAATGTTTTTAATTAATCGGTTGTAAAAACTAGCAGGACCCATGGAAAATCGCACCTCAAAAACACATTTAGGATGTGGAAGGGATGAAATTAATTCTATTTTTGAATTATCCACCTGAATTCCCTCATTTGAAATAACATTCCTAAGAACTATCCTCCACTTAACCATGAAATGACATTTCTCATAATTTAATATGAGATCTTTTTCCATGTAATGACGGGGGAAAGAACCTAGGTGATCTAAAATATAATCAATGGAATACCCATAAACCGTCTAGTAATCCATAAATAATTATATACAATTACCATGGTTCTCAAAAAAATACTCAACATACATCACTGAAAAGTGCCAGAAGAATTACATAGACCAAAATGATTCTTTCTATATGAAAATCTGTCTAATGGACTTGTAAATCTTGTATTCTATTTTTCCACTGGGGATATATGGAATTAGAAATAACCATAATATCCATCAAGGAAAAAATAATGATAATTACCATCTAATCATTATAACATTTGGTCAATGGATGGTATAGAAATTTCATTCTTTCGTGTAAGGACCCGACCCCAGTTGCCCAGAGCTGCTGCCATATTTGATTAATTTGGCACAAAAACAAGGAATAAGCATACTGAAGGACCTAGTTGTTTAGTATTATTGAAAAAAAATTCATACATAAGTCAAATATTAATACTTGATAAGAAATACATCATAGAAACTCCTTAGACAACATCCATAACTCCTTGGATATTTCAGCACATCATTCATAATATACCTCTTCATGTCCTATGAAAATGAAACATAATAAAGGGGTGAGAAGAAATGCTTTGTAAGGGTAATAAATATAGTGGAATATAACATAAACATTAGACATGGTGAATAATTGAAAACAAAATCCTCTAAAATTAAACATGAACATAATATGGTAGAAAATGCGCTGAGTAAATATTTCCATAACATAACATAATCATGGGTATTCTACTATTAAAATAACCACATGAACCATAAATACTATTGTCATAATGATTGAATGCATAATTTGGGACAACATAACCAACCCATCGAGGCCTCATACCAGGACTATAATTAATCATTTTGTCAAGTCACTGTGTCATGACCGTAGTTTGTCTAATTAGACCTACCGATGCATCGAGGGGATATAGTAGGCCCCACCCAACAATTAATATGTCTAATTAATTCTTAATATTAGTGGTGATAAACATAACAAAATATATAATCATATTGAAATTAATATATGATATTCTAATAACATTCCCCAAACATTAAGCATAAACCCTGATGATTCCTTTTAAATTTGTGAATGGATTTAAGATAGAACATCCACATCCAAAGTAATCATAAACCACTAAATTGAATATAGTAGATGATAAAATATAATACTAACCAAAATAATACATAATAAATAACAAGAGATTTTATATCATCCTGCCTTTTTAATACATAACATTTCATTACATTTTACAAATAAAGGATCTTTAAAGTCTAGTGTCCTGGAAATCAGGAATAAAAACATTAAAAACTAACCACTACTTTAAATCCCCTTGAAAATATTCCTGAAAATTTTATCCTATGTATAATTACTGCATATCATTACCTGGATACATAAAATCAAAGGAAAGGGTGAGCAATAGGCTCAGTAAGGAAAATAAGTGAAACAATTGACATGTGATCTTGAGAAATATTAATAAGAACATGATATAAATCAACAAGTCATGAGGAATGGAGGAATAGGAATACCATAAATAAATGAACCTAAATCATAACTTGAATATGTTTCTCTAACATTTCATTTAGGCATTCATGAACATATCACCAAGGTCCATCCTCAAGGTGTCATAAAAATTACCAAGGTTATTCACCAAGGTATCGTAAAACTTTTCATCTCTTTAGATTAATTATTTACCCAATGAATTAGAGTGATATCAGGGCGCAACCTTAATATCTATTTACATTAATGTGATCCACATAGATCATAAGCAACCATTTCATAAATAACCCATAGACAATAAAAGGAATGGATTCATTTCAAAGTCGTAATGTTTTAAACGTTCTTAAAAATATGATCGTTAAGTCATTTATAACCCAAGGAAAGGGCGAGAGTTACATGTATGTAATTTCTAGAATCAAATATATAATTTTTACAAAACTATGAAAAATAATAGAAACGAAATAGGTATGGGTATTGACATATATAAAATAAGTGAATTTCTTGAGAGAAAGAGAGAGAAATTTTGAGATAAAATTTCTACAACATAATAGCTATATAACATGGTTTTAGAAAATCATAAAAATAGATGAGAAAAGGGTATATCATACATTAATGGATAATTTTGAAGTAGAGGTACATAATAAAATGAAATAAGATCATGGTGTTGATATTTTAATGACACACCACATGAAAAGGAAACTTGAAAAAAAAGAGAAAGCACGATTTCTTTTATGAAAATTCGGCAGCCTAACGACATCACATAAAAATTTATAAAATAAATTGATAAGAGAGGAAATGTTCTATAATAATTTGAAAATGAAATTGAAAGTAGTAAAGATATATATGAACAAGGCCCCTCATAATAAAATGTAACTGTAATACATAACATAAAGGTTGTCATTACTTAAAAGAAGAGGGTGAAAGGTTCCCTTACCGATTTGGTAACTTTGGAAATGTACACCCCATGAAAGAAATATAATATAAATAATAGGTAAGTACCATAAATTAAATTATATAACTCAAATAGTACTATCATGGGCCATACATACACCACACAAAAGTAAATAGTGGAAAATATACCATCAATCTCATAGTAATAAGAAGTGAGATGAAAATATCTTACCTCGTTGTATTCAATAGAATCATATGACCAAAAAATACAAACCAAAAACATAATCTCAAAATTTCATGAATATAAATAGAATCATGATAATATATATTCAATGGATGTACATATTACACCATATTCTATAAATAAGTGGGGAATAATGGAAATCTCATGGAATTAAAAGTGAGATAAGAATCCCTTACCACGTTGTATTCAATCGAGTCGTATGAACAAAAGTTAATAACCACCAAATGATTCATAGAATAACATGAATATAAAAATAATAATGATAATATATATCGGATTCTAGTACACAACAAAGAACATGCAAAAAATTAGTGGTGAATAATGGAAATCCCACTGAATTAAAGTGAGATAGGAAACCCCTTACCTCATTGTCCGACGTGACTCGCTCGTATATTCCTTGTTCATCCTGAATAATAAATATATGTAAATTTATACTTGTATAAGAATATTTTTAATTTTTATTATTTCTATTATATGAGTTATTACCTTTATATAACAATTATTTAATTATTTGAGCTCATATCGGTCATTTTGTCAATGTTCGGAAATTGAGTAAAAAATGAAGTTGTTATAATTATAAATTGTCCATGTGGTCAAAAGTCCATTATCTCCATAATTATATTAATAATTCAGATGTAATATATATCATATATATCCATTATATATATATGTGTGTATTTATGATATTACATAACATTTGGAGATAAGAAATGAAATGCACCGTTCAGGGAGATGGTTAGCCTTACATACGCATGAACACAACTATCATTTCTATTTCATATTTTTAATGGAATGAAAACATATTTATTCATAGGTATATTATAATTTCATTATAATATTTATGTTAAATATGTTATATAATTTCATAAATTCTATCCTTTATATGTTCCACGTATGGAATGAACGAATCATATCACTTGGAGAGGGCGGTAGTCTGCACTTCCTGTAATGAAATTATCGTGTTTACCCATTATGGGAACCATAAAGGTATTATATAAAAATAAAAATACAGAAGTGTTAATAAAAAATAAATATAACATATATCGTGTATCATGTATATATACAGTGCCATCATAATGTCCACCATGATAGGTGGTACAAGATAATTGAACAATCTTCTTTTCGGGAGGCAGTAGTTCTCTGTCCAATGAAACAACATGTTCTTTACCCATTAGATGGAGGTGTGAGTAAGTTTAGCTCTACAAAATCTCATAAGAAAATAATTTTATATTGAGTATAGATTTTTTGTTATAAAATAAAGGAAAAACTAGTTTAGCGGGTTGGAGAAGTGAAATAAAACAAAAGAAATTATAAGAAGACGTTACCTTTAAATTGGGTATCTCCCTTTGGTTTGAACCAAAGGGGTTTTATAAAGTTATTTCTGCCTAAGGTAAGGTTTCTAGTATGAAGAGAGGGAACTCGGGAGATTATTATAGAAGTTTTTAGATGATCCAAGGGCTTGAGAAGTGTGAGAAATGGGTACGAAATGATGGATTTTTATTAGGAAGAGGAGGGGTTCTTTTATAATTTTTTAAAATATTATTTTATTTTATATTGATTTTTGATTTCTAAAGGTCTAATAATCATTAAAGTCTAAGATTAGGTGACCCGTGTTCAAAATAAAATCATCTAATAATAATTGGACATGTTTTCGATATTGTTTTAGTTTTTTTTCTTCTTATTTATTTAAATCATCCATTAATGACTTAAACATTGAATCATCATTATGTCATAAATAATTTTATTTATTTGATGTCTAAAAATTATAAAAAAATACCATGATGTAGGAAATATTTTTAGCTTTCCTATGGATATTTATAGTCTAAAAGAAAACTTTTATAACCCCATGTAAAAATTGATTTAGTAATACAATACAAGTTTATGAAATTTTTATTTTTTCTTTGAATAAAAAGTTATTATTATCATTATTTTAACCAAGTGGCTCCATGGGGTCCTAAATTTGACCCATGGATTATCTGGGTCGGCCATTACTCATACAATAAGGTTAGGACATGTGTCAAGGTAATTTTTTATTATTATAACATAAATTTTACCTTAACTTACCCAAAGTACCTTTAATCGTGGTAAATAAAAGTCAATAGTTACTATTCACCAAAAATTATTTTCATCTCATTGAACCACATTTTACATAACAATGACAACCATGTATTTTTTTATTTTTTAAATTGAATTAATTGAAGCGGTAAATGTTCATTTAAATATAATAGTCATTTTTTTAACTACTATTTAGTAGTTTCACTATTCATCAAAAATTGAAGGATTTCAGAAAAATTCCAAAACATTCACTCTAAGATAAATTTGATATTCCATATTAAAAAATGATGTCTATTTAACCAGATAAAAAACATAGAATTTTAATTAATTAATTTTATAACTAATTCCCATTGTCAAAACAAAAAGCTTGTTTTTAGGAAATAATAACAATCAAAATATTGATACTTGTTAATGTCCAATTTCAATGTGAAATTACTTCCAGCCACCAAAATTGGGATAAAAGGTAAAAATATAATCAATTTACACTTTAAACCCAATTTAAAATATTATTTAACTATATAAATAATTTAGATTAAACAGCGGTTTTGAATTAAAAGGCATCATTTTTTTACTATTCATTAAAAATGTACATTATCATAAAAATATCATAATTTCATACAAATTAAATTTTTTTGTCCCGATTCTAAAGATGAAAATTATTTTTTTCATATATAATATGTAAACGTGATAAAAAATTGATTTAAAAATGGTTCACCATCAAAATCGGTAAATCAACCTTTTAAAGTAAATCATGATTAAAATTAGATTCATTTACATTTTAAGCCTTACACTTTTATTGGATGAATGAAAAAACATTTAAAAATCATATATTATCATATTTAAGTTAGTTCAATTAATTCCTTCCAATACAACGGCTAGGTGTTAACAACCATTTAAAATAATTATATTATATTATTAGTGTGCAATACATGATTTCGAAGAAACCAGTTGTTGCGTGCCAGGTATGCAATTGAATATAGAATCCCCTTTAAAATAAAATTAAGATTTAATTACAAAATATTAATAAATATGAAAATTTCATATTATTTATTTTCTTGAGATGTTACATTCTTCTCCCCTTTTTTTAATTATGTCATCTCAATTTTAAAATTGGGATTGGAAACTTCATTGAAATTCCCACATCGGAAAAAGAGTCAGTAAAACTATCTATTTAAAAGAAACAAAGGGAAGTGAAAAGGTCACCCGAGTTAACCCATACTAAGATTCCATGTTGGAAAACATGGATATGGAAGAGAAAACCAACATTCATATTATAATGGAGAGTGTAAGAAAACATGATTAGGAGAAAGTTAACCACTTGAAAATCAGAAACATATGATGTGTTAAACGGTATTTGATTACCCAATAGGAAATGTAAACCAACAAAATTTTTGTTTTCCATTACTTTTCATAATTTTAAGGAATTAATTTACTATATTGAATAAAACCATAAGAATATATACACACCTTCAAGTAGAGTTTCATCCTTTAATAAGTTTCTACCAAAACTAATCTTTTCTTCAAACAATGAGCATTCAAAAAGACATGGTCACATCAAAAACACAAGAATCATCTTCTAGAGAATCTCATAATCTAGAAAAGAAGAACTATATATTTACATTGTCTTTAGACATCAACTAAAACCAAAAATGTTTAGTACGAGATCATATAATCCCCAAAAAGGATTATCCTTTATAAAAAGAAATATTACTATTAATCTCCAAAATTCAACAAAAAGTACCCAAAGTTAAAGAAAAACTATTAAATACACAATCATCCTTAAACTTTATTAAAATAATCCAAACTAAGGTTGAAAACCCAAACATAGAAGGATTTAATCACATATTCTTCCACAATTAATCTTAACATTTATCTCCAAATAACATCAACTACTATTAAAGTCTTGTAATAAAGTGTAATTAACCTATTCAAATATTCTCTTTGCATGGTTAATCATTTTCCAGAAATAACCCAAATCACCATATGTCCAAAATAAATACATTGATTCTTAAAAAATAAAAATTTCTAACATTCCTCCATAAATGAAATCATGTAGTATTTTATTTTCCTTAGGCATATAGTATTTTAAAAGTGAAAGCATGTTCCAAAATAACCTTTATCATTTAATAACCAAATCATCTTCCTATACAAAGGATATCCATTTGATAAATCATAAGTTCCAAAAATAAACTTATTCATGATCCATAAATATATTTAACTAAAAAAATAATCCATACAAACTAGGGACTTCACGTTGGCCAGTGGTAGGCGATAAAACCCAATCGCACTTTGGTTGTGGGTTCGATTCCCACAGCTTTGTCCAACATGATGGTGGTCACATGGTCTACGTGTTTGCCTTTTTATAAAACATAAAAATAACCATAATATGTTTTAACCTTAATGATTTTCTTATACATTTCATTTTCATCCCAACACATTAAGATAGTTCTGCTCATATCCAGACAGTGATGTATTTTCTTGATAAACCACTTACTCCATACTCACCAAAATACCAAGATGTTTTCCTATATTTAATCTTTTATATAGGGTTATTCCTAATGTTTTTATATCCTAATTTACATAAATAACTATACTATCCTTTGATACCAACTATAGCATCCAACCCTTTTAATACAATACTTTTCAATACATTTTACAAATAGAGGCTGTTTAAAGTCTAGTGTCTTGGAAATCAGGATTAAAAACATAAAAACGTAAACCCTGATTTAAATACACATAAATATATTATTGAAAATTTAATCCTATGTACAATTATTGCATGTCCTAACCTGGTGACATGCAATCAAAGGAAAGGGTGAGCATAAGGCTCAGTAAGGAAAACAAGTGAAACCATTGACATGTGATCTTGAGAAATATTGATAAGAACATGATATAAATCATAAATTCATGAGAAATGAAAGAATAGTAATATCATAATAAAAATACCATGAATCATAATTTTAATATGTGGCTACAACATTTCATTTAGACATTCATTAACATATCACCAAGGTTCATCCACAAGGTTTCATAAAAATTACCAAGGTTATTCACCAAGGTATCATGAAACTTGTCATCTCTAATGATTAATTCTTTACCCAATGCATTGGAGCGCAATCATGGAGCACCCTTAATATGTTATTAATTATATATGGGACACATATAACAGAAATAAAAATTTCATAAATAACCCATAGATAATAAAATAAATTGGTTCATTTCAAAATCCTGACGTCTTAAAAGATCATAAAATTAGATCTTTAAGTCATTTATAACCCATAGAAAGGGAGTGAGGGTTACATATATGTCAAATTTAGAATCTAATATATCATTTTAATATAACTATGAACACCCATAAAAACTAAATAGGTATGGTTTTTCACATATATAAAATATAATAATTTCTTGAGAGAAAGGGAGAAATTTTGAGACAAAATTTCTACAGCATAACAACTATATAACATGGTTTTAGAAAATCATAAAAAGAAAGGGGATAAGCATATACAATCCATAATGGACCATTTTTCAGTTTAGGTATAGAATAAAAATAAATAATATCATGGTGTGTATATTTGAATAACACACAACATGAAATGGAAACTGGAAAAAAGCACGATTTCTTTTACGAAAATTCGGCAGACTAATGACGTCACATAAAAATTTAGAAAATGAATTTTTAATAGAGTAAAGGTTATCTCATAACATGGAAATGAAACGGAAAGTACTAAATATATCGAATAACAATCCCCCTTATATTAAATGGAACTATAAGATGTAACATAAAAGATGTCATTACTTAAAAGAGGAGGGCGAAAGGTTCCCTTACCGATTTGGTAGCTTTCAAAATGTACACCCCATGAAAGAAGTATAATATAAATAATATGTAAACACACATAAATTAAATAATATTACAAAAATAGTACAATCATGGTCAGTACATACAAAACACAAAAGAAAATATTGGCAAATATACCATGAATCTCACAAGAATAAGAAGTGAGATGAAAATCTCCTACCAAGTTGTATTCAATTGAATCGAATGACCAAAAATTAGAAACCACCAAATTAATCACAGAATAAAATTAATATAAAAATAATAATGATAATATATATCCTATGTCTGTACACAATACACCACATACTATAAATAAGTGGCGAACAACAGAAATCTCAAGGAATTAAAAGTGATATAAGAATCCCTTACCACGTTGTAATAAATCGAGTCGTATGACCAAAAGTTAATAACCCCAAATATTTTTAGAGAATAACGTGAATATAAATAGAATAATGATAATATATATCAAATTTAATTATAAAATACACCACATTCAATAAATTAGTGGCGAACAATTGAAATCCCACAGAATTAAAAGTGAGATAAGAAACCCCTTACCACGTTGTCCGACTTGACTAGCTCGTATGTTACTTGTTCTTCCTGAATAATAAACTGTAGTTACATTATGCTTGATAAAGAATATATTTCATGTTTATTATTCATCTTATATTACTTATTACCTATATATAAAAATTAGTTAATTATTTGAGCTCATATCAGTCATTTTGTCAATGTTCGGAACTTGAGTAAAAAATGAACTTGTTATAATTCTAAATTTTCCATGTGGTAAAAAGTCCATTATCTCCAGAATTATATTCATAATTTATATGTCAGATATATTGGATATTTCCAGTATATATATATATATTTATAATATTACATATCATTTTTGAGATAAGAAATGAATTGCACCGTTCAGGGACTCGGTAAGCCGTACATACGCATGAATGCTACATTCATTTATATTTCCTATTTTTAATGGAATGAACACATAGTGATTCATAGGTATATTATAATTTAATTATAATATGTATGTAAAATATGTTACATATGTTAAAAAATTCTATCCTTTATACGTTTAACGTATGGAATGAATGATTTATATCACTTTGAGGGGGCGGTAGTCCGCACTTCCTCTAATGAAATTATCGCGTTTACCCATTATAGGAACCATAAAGGTATTCTATAAAAAGAAAAATACAGAATAAAAAAAACATAAATATAATATATAATATATATATATATAGTTCCATCATAATGGACACAATGAGAGGTGGTAGGAGATAATTGAACAATCAACATTTTGTGAGGCAGTAGTTCACCATCCACTGAAACAGTATGTTATTCACCCATTAGATGGAGGTGTGTGTATGTGTAGATTGAAATATTATCTTAAAAACATAATTTTATAATTAGGATAATTTTTTTGTTATAAAATAAAGTAATAAAAATAGTTTAGGGAGTAGGAGAGGTAAATAAAACAAAAGATATTAAGAGAAGACGTTACCATTAAATCTGGTAACTCCTTTGGGTTTAAAACAAAATGGTTTTATGAAGTACTTTGTGACTATGGAAAGGAATCTAGGATGAATAGAGGGATATTGGGAGATTATTGGAGTAGAGTTTGGATGGTCCAAGGGCTTGAGAATTGTGATAAATGGATATGATGTGAGGGATTTTTATAAGGGAGAGGACAGACTCTTTTGGAAAGTTTGAAAATATTATTTTATTATATAATGATTTTCGGTTTATAAAATACCAAAATTCATTATAGTAGATGATATGGTGGACCCAATTTGAAATAAAATCATCCAATAAGAATTGGACATGTTTTGGATAATGTTCTAATTTTTATCTTCTTATTTATTTAAATCATCCATTAACGATGTAAACACTGAATCATCATTGTAACAGCCCAAGATTTTATAAAAAAATATTCTTTTTAATTTTATTAATGTCTTGTGTTGTACGCTACACCAAAAGGAGCTTGCACAACACGCATCCTTGTATTGCCTTGCATTACACGCAATCGCGACCTTCCTCGATAGCGTGTGTAATACGCAATACCGAGTTTCACTAAACAACGATGTGCTATTAAAATATTATTAAAACTATCCGTTATGAATAGTAATAACCACTTTTTAAAATTCTGTAATCTTATTTTTCAAAATGAACTTCATTCTTGAATTCGGAGTATCGAATTTAGCATAAGGTGAAATTTTGGTACTTTTCAGATAACTTTCATATTCTGATGAATAGTGAAAATTACTAAATTATAATTAAAAACAACTTTTTTTAATCGAAATAATTAATAGTGATAAATTATTAATTTGAGTGGTTTTAAAGTATATTTAGAATATATTTTTACAATTTAATACAATGTTGGTCATTGGTTGTAATTTCACATTTAAACCAGACATAATCAAGTGTCAATCTTTTGATATATATTGTTTCCTAAAAACACGCTATTTATTTTAACAGCAGGATTTAATTATAAAATTAATTAATGCAACTTCTATGTTATGAATTTGGTAAAATAGATTTCATTTTTGAATTCGGAATATGAAATATAGCTTAGGATGAAATTTTGGCATTGTTCTGAAAAACATCAATTTTTGATGAATAGTGAAACTACTAAGTGGTAGTTAAAAAAACTGAATTTTTCATAAAACTTAATTTTTGCCGCTTCTGTGAATGAAATTTCGAAAATCCGAGAGACACGGTTAATATCAAGGACTAAAATGTGGTTCAATGAGATGAAAATAATTTTTTTGGTGAATAGTAACTTTTTACTTTTTTTACAGCGGTTAATAGTAAATAGGGTAACTAAGGGTAAATATGATATTACTATTACCCTAACACATGTCCTAATTCTATTGGACAATTGTAATTCGACCAAAAACAAACTTAGGAATAAAATATGACCATTTAGGCCCACTTGGATTAGATTAGGACATTTATTAATTTATTTAAAGAAAGGTTAAAATAGTTAAAATCAAAGTTTAATAAGTAAATCATTTTTAATATGGGGTTATACATAAGATAAATTCGATTGTAAATATTCATTAGAAAGCTAAAAAGATTTCCTACATGATGGTATTTTATTTGTAATTTTTAGACATAAAATAATTTAATTTATTTATGACACAACGATGATGCAGTAATTATCTTATTAATGAAATATTGACATAATTGATGTTATAAACACAAACATAAATGTAATTTGAGATTTTTTATGAATTCCACTAATTTTTTAGGTTACTATGATATATTAATGTTGATTTAAGCAACTTGGTTCGAACATTTAATTCTGTTATGACTTTTAAAAAAATCATATATCAAATAGTGTCAAAATTGACACAAAATAGTTTTTAAATCAAATATTATATTATTAATTGTTATTGTATTCCTAAAAATCTACGGTTCGGCCAAATGACTTAGATAAGGATATATGTATTAATAATAAACAATTTGGGGTTCGTTTGGCATGTTATAGTAAGTTTATTTACCATATAGTGAAAGAAAACAAAAAGACATGGTAAAAGTTAAATTATTTAACTTAGAGTTAAATCTAATTGATAAGGTTAAAATAATATACTATACTTGTCTAAATTCTATTGGTTGATAGGATTTCGACCCATCCCCACTTTAGCTTCGAAATAAGACCCTTTGGAACCATTATAAACCGATTTTGACTTTAATATAAAATAATATTTTGAGATATTCCTAAGGTGCCCCTCTCCTCCCCTATAAAAGGACACCTCCTCCCCCTCCTCCTCACACCAATTTGAGCACTCAAGCTCGGCCAACCCATGCCAAAATCTCTTCTCCACTTCCCTAGCAACATCCTAGAGGTTCTGGTCTTCCTCAAAGACCAATTCTAGTTCCCTAAGAGGAGGTCTCAAAGAGGGACTTCAAAGAAGAGGTAATTACCGTTACCAATTCTTTCATCTTTATTTCTTCTTCCACTTCTTCTTCTTAGGTTGTTTCATTATGAAGTAATAACATCAGTATCACTCATATACTGATATGTTATTATAAGTATGAAACAACCCTATTTCACCATCTATCCATCCTATGGAAAAAGAAATCACCGCGCGTGCGTACGTACGGAATACCGTCTCCACGCCGTGGTGTAATCTATTTTCCACCACCACCTTACATGGATGGGTATAATGGTGTAAAGAATAACTATACATAGTTATTACAAAATCATATTGATTCTGATATATTGTATAATCCACTCCAATTAAATTCAATATTTATAGAAATGATATCATCGCTCGTGCGTACGTACGGACTACCGTCTCCACGACGCGATGAGATTCATTCTCCATGTTAACCATTTAAGAATGATTATAATGTATATATAAGAAATAATAATGAAATATATGACATTATAAAGCTACTGGATTTATGTATATATATATACATATGTATGTCATCTACTTACTTCCATTTCAAGACAATAAGGAAAGAAAAACAGCGTTCATGCGTACGTACGGACTACCGTCTCCATGAACGGTGTTTTTCATTTTATTTATCTATCTATTATATATATATATATACTGAATATATATGATATATAAATCATATTTTATATTCTGGAAGTAAGTAAATCATGATATAAGTAATAATGATGTCAAGAACAACAAGTCAAAACACCTACGATAAATGAAACGATTTTACCCAAAACGCTTCTTTAACATGGAATTTACAAAAGAACGGGTAATATAATGTCATAAGTGAACCATATATGATATCATAACAATGAATATGATTCTGTAATAAGTCAATGACATTATTTAAATCATTATACAGGAGGTTCAGACACATACGAAGCAAATTGGACCTAAGGTAAGGGAAAATACCACAATCTCATTTTTATCCGAGATTGTTTATTCGTAAGTATTTACTGGGGTGTATTTTATCATCCACATCCATGTTCCCTCAATATGTAATATTGTTTCCATCCACTTACAATAGTTTAAATCCAATTTTACCCTTCGGTGAGTTTTTAGTAAAGAATATGAACAGAATCTTTTGTCGTTTTTTTCGTACGAGGTACTTTTTGACTTTTCCGACAAAGGTACGAAGAATGTTTTTTTTAACATATACGGCATGAATGGATTTTTAAAACATTATTTCCAAGAAGCTTCCTTTAAAAGTTTTCAAGTTTATTTTTAATCAAATTCTTTTATTTTTAAGTTGTATGACATGTTATGAAAGGAAAAATGTTTTTGAAGAAGAAAGGATATTTTCCTCAAGAATGGAGTTCAAGTGTTTTATCAAAATTATTTTCCATCTAAGATAATAAAGGGTTTTGTTTTATCCCTATTATTAAATTGATTTGTTCATGTTGTGATGGAATTAATTTTATGAATTCATTTGTCTTATATGAATTGATTTATGATGTCATGATGTTTCAAGAATCCCATTTTTGTTACATGTGTTATGCGATGATGTATGTTTTATGATTATGTGGCACACATAAGAAAGGATTAATTATAAGACGGGTGGGACCTATATCTCCCTCCAATGCATTGGGTAAAGATTTTATATCTCATGTGATAGACATGGCTGGAACGAAAGGTTATTTCGGTTCAGTGATACAGGACTGAAACGAGGAGTAAACTTGGTTCAGAAAGGGACTTTGTCCACTAAGATAGTCTTGGCAATGAGTCATGACTAACAAGAAATGATTTTCCATGATTATGTGTGCATGCCACAAAGTTTCAAGTCTTATGTTATGATTATGGGGATCTCATTTTCACTTCTCTGATTTATTCCATGTTAAGATATTATGATCTCTTTTGCAGGTATTGATTTTCAAAAAGATATGATATGATTTTTATTTCCTTTATTTGCCCTTGCTGAGCATTTGAGCTCACCCTTTTATGTTTTCTTTTCCCCAGGATATAAAGAAAGGTTTTAGGTAAAAAAAAGAAGATCTCTATGGGAGATATTGAAGAACTTTCACCACGATTAGAAGATTACGTTCCGAGTTTCCAAAGACGCTAAACTATTACGATCCTTGTGTGTGTGTGTTTTTGTTATGTACTAAGTATTCCGCAAATGTAATGTAATGTCCATGTACGTCAGGATACAGGTCTCTATAGTTGGTATCAGAGGAAAGGTTTAGTCAACCTTTGGAAACTAGGATGCGAAAACGTTAGTGAGATCCCTAGAGATATTTCTAAGGTATGTCTAGGGATGTCCCTAGGGATAAGTATACGTATAGATTATAGTAATAGAATTACGCTAACGATCATAGAATTAAACCTAAGATGTTGGATATTGAAGGTACTCCCCCTTTCTTATGTTGTTTTCCCTAGCATGATTTTTGCCTCTCACACTATTCTTTTTGGGTTTTAGACGATGGCTGGAACCCGAAGGAACCGTGTTGATCAATGCAATGGACAATGCAATGATTGCCCTCTTGAACAAACAAATGTTATGGGAGATGGAGTGCAAAATCTTATTGCTATACTTACACAAGCTATGAATCATTCTGGACTTCCAAATGAGCAGAGAAGGGAACAATATTCTATTGAGTCCTTCATGAGGCAACGTCCACCTTCTTTCAGTGGGACTTCCGATCCACTTGTTGCTGAACAATGGATCAGTACCACTGAAAAGATATTTTCAGTTCTTCAATGTTCTGAACATGATAAAGTCATCTTAGCAGTATATCGTTTGGAAGGTGAAGCTGATCAATGGTGGAATCTTATCAAGAATACGAGGCCAAGGGATGAAATTGAGTCCATGGAATGGGACGAGTTCAAGAACTTGTTTTTCAGTAAGTACTTCCCTCGTATTCTTCGAACAAAGATGGAAAAGGAGTTTATTGAGCTGAAGCAGAAGGATGATGAATCTGTTGGTATATACGAACCGAATTTTACAAGACTTGCAAGGTATGCATCTGGCATTATCATCCAACCTGAAAGTAAAGTTGATCGATTTTTCAGTGGCTTAAAACCAAGTCTTCGAAGGGAATTAGCTATAAGAGACTTCAGTAGCTATGAAGAAATTGTGCGTTGTGCTATCAAGGTAGAAATGGAAGTTGGTGTTACATATCCATCTCATGGTTTTGACAAGAAACGAAAGATGGAGTTCAAGGAGAAATCTCATAATAATGGTGAAAAGAAGATGAATGTTTCCTTATGCACAAAGTGTGGAAAGAAGCATGGTGGAGATTGTCTTAAAGGAACTAGAAAATGTTTTAAGTATGGAAAAGAAGGTCATCGAGCAGCTGAGTGTCGAAGTAATGCAAAAAGGGTTTCTAATGATGTGAATAAAGCAAACACTGCAGATAACGCACCACCAACACTTCAATGCTTCAAGTGCAAGGAAATGGGGCATTATGCTAATAATTGCCCTAATCCAAGGGTTAGTGATGATCAACATGAGCAACCACTGAAGGCAAAGGACAAAGGGAAGTCACATGCGATCACTATTGGCGATGTTGAATATGATAACGATGTGGTGGAATGATTAAGCGTTTATGTAATGGGATTCCAAAATAATGTTGTATCATTGAGTATTGCAATATTTATTGATGTGGTATTCAAAGTGATTGAGATATTTTTTTTGGAAATAAGATGATATGCGCATAATGAAGATGAGAAAATGAAATGTTTAATAGTATTCATGAGCTCATGATTGATATAAGGACTAAGTGATATCATGGTTTGAGTATATAGAATTTTGAGGATTTTGGTATGTGGAAAGTGTTAACTTTTAACTGCATTCAAGTTTTCACTAAGGTTCAATGGGTATTCAAGAGAATACATGATTAAGGACTTTGAATGTTTGGAATGTGACCAACAAAACATATCTTATGATATATGGGGATCAAAGATGGTATTAAATCTCTGGTAATCGTTTTCACTATGTTATGAGAATGGACTGCAGTATTATGGATAAGCCTAAAGATTGGAATGGATTATGTTGGACATAAGTTAGTATTGTTTAAGGATAGATGTTTTTTTTCGATATTATTGATGGGATGTTATAGTAATATAGTTTTAGAAAAAGGACAACCTGCAGGACGGGCGACAGCCCATCGCTTCGGACAAGGCTGTGGGAATCGAACCCACAACCGAAGTGCGACTAGACTTTATCGCCTACCACTGGCCTACAGGAAGTCCCTGTTTAGTAGAAACTAGTTTTATTATATTAAGCAGTATGATATATGAAGTATAAGTCCATTTTAGGAACCATATATGATTAATCTCACTATAGATCGATTTATGCATATAATTTTTGCTAACCTTTTGTTTGAGACAGATGGAATGACCCGTCATTCTATCACATGATCTTCTAACACTTCACGAATAACAAATTCAACTTCATTTATTTAAGAGATGAAGTGGAAATTGTTCAAGGCACGAACAACAGTGAGATTGTACCAAAATAAAGTAAGTATTTATTAAAATTCAAATTTTCAACATTAGGGGAAATGATCTTGAAAACCAAAAATGTTGTCCTAGTGATCTTATACCTGATGAATCAGATGGTACCTTATATCATCACAAATCTATGGATTTGTGATTACTGGCTTTTCCATATCCATGTTCTCTACCACTCTCCATCAGAACATGATGGTTAGATTTCTCTTCCATATCCATATTTTCACCTATGTGGAAACCCAATGATTAGTTTATTTGGGTAACCGTTACGTTTCATAATTTTGTTTCTAAAGATTGGTTTTGATATTCCTTTTTACGATGTGGGTTTCTATTAAAGAAACTTTCGAATAGTAAACCATTTATAACCCCGACGAATTTCGAGGGCGAAATTCATTTTAAGGGGGGTAGAATGTAACAGCCCAAGATTTTATAAAAAAATATTCTTTTTAATTTTATTAATGTCTTGTGTTGTACGCTACACCAAAAGGAGCTTGCACAACACGCATCCTTGTCTTGCCTTGCATTACACGCAATCGCGACCTTCCTCGATAGCGTGTGTAATACGCAATACCGAGTTTCACTAAACAACGATGTGCTATTAAAATATTATTAAAACTATCCGTTATGAATAGTAATAACCACTTTTTAAAATTCTGTAATCTTATTTTTCAAAATGAACTTCATTCTTGGATTCGGAGTATCGAATTTAGCATAAGGTGAAATTTTGGTACTTTTCGGATAACTTTCATATTCTGATGAATAGTGAAAATTACTAAATTATAATTAAAAACAACTTTTTTTAATCGAAATATTTAATAGTGATAAATTATTAATTTGAGTGGTTTTAAAGTATATTTAGAATATATTTTTACAATTTAATACAATGTTGGTCATTGGTTGTAATTTCACATTTAAACCAGACATAATCAAGTGTCAATCTTTTGATATATATTGTTTCCTAAAAACACGCTATTTATTTTAACAGCAAGATTAAATTATAAAATTAATTAATGCAACTTCTATGTTATGAATTTGGTAAAATAGATTTCATTTTTGAATTCGGAATATGAAATATAGCTTAGGATGAAATTTTGGCATTGTTCTGAAAAACATCAATTTTTGATGAATAGTGAAACTACTAAGTGGTAGTTAAAAAAACTGAATTTTTCATAAAACTTAATTTTTGCCGCTTCTGTGAATGGAATTTCGAAAATCCGAGAGACACGATTAATATCAAGGACTAAAATGTGGTTCAATGAGATGAAAATAATTTTTTTGGTGAATAGTAACTTTTTACTTTTTTTACCGCGGTTAATAGTAAATAGGGTAACTAAGGGTAAATATGATATTACTATTACCCTAACACATGTCCTAATTCTATTGGACAAGTGTAATTCGACCAAAAACAAACTTAGGAATAAAATATGACCATTTAGGCCCACTTGGATTAGATTAGGACATTTATTAATTTATTTAAAGAAAGGTTAAAATAGTTAAAATCAAAGTTTAATAAGTAAATCATTTTTAATATGGGGTTATACATAAGATAAATTCAATTGTAAATATTCATTAGAAAGCTAAAAAGATTTCCTACATGATGGTATTTTATTTGTAATTTTTAGACATAAAATAATTTAATTTATTTATGACACAACGATGATGCAGTAATTATCTTATTAATGAAATATTGACATAATTGATGTTATAAACACAAAAATAAATGTAATTTGAGATTTTTTATGAATTCCACTAATTTTATAGGTTATTATGATATATTAATGTTGATTTAAGCAAACTTGGTTCGAACATTTAATTCTGTTATGACTTTTAAAAAAATCATATATCAAATAGTGTCAAAATTGACACAAAATAGTTTTTAAATCAAATATTATATTATTAATTGTTATTGTATTCCTAAAAATCTAAGGTTCGGCCAAATGACTTAGATAAGGATATATGTATTAATAATAAACAATTTGGGGTTCGTTTGGCATGTTATAGTAAGTTTATTAACCATATAGTGAAAGAAAACAAAAAGACATGGTAAAAGTTAAATTATTTAACTTAGAGTTAAATCTAATTGATAAGGTTAAAATAATATCCTAAACTTGTCTAAATTCTATTGGTTGATAGGATTTCGACCCATCCCCACTTTAGCTTCGAAATAAGACCCTTTGGAACCATTATAAACCGATTTTGACTTTAATATAAAATAATATTTTGAGATATTCCTAAGGTGCCCCTCTCCTCCCCTATAAAAGGACACCTCCTCCCCCTCCTCCTCACACCAATTTGAGCACTCAAGCTCGGCCAACCCCTGCCAAAATCTCTTCTCCACTTCCCTAGAAACATCCTAGAGGTTCTGGTCTTCCTCAAAGACCAATTCTAGTTCCCTAAGAGGAGGTCTCAAAGAGGGACTTCAAAGAAGAGGTAATTACCGTTACCAATTCTTTCATCTTTATTTCTTCTTCCACTTCTTCTTCTTAGGTTGTTTCATTATTAAGTAATAACATCAGTATCACTCATATACGGATATGTTATTATAAGTATGAAACAACCCTATTTCACCATCTATCCATCCTACGGAAAAAGAAATCACCGCGCATGCGTACGTACGGAATACCGTCTCCACGCCGTGGTGTAATCTATTTTCCACCACCAACTTACATGGATGGGTATAATGGTGTAAAGAATAACTATACATAGTTATTACAACATCATATTGATTCTTATATATTGTATAATCCACTCCAATTCAATTCAATATTTATAGAAATGATATCATCGCTCGTGCGTACGTACGGACTACCGTCTCCACGACGCGATGAGATTCATTCTCCATGTTAACCATTTAAGAATGATTATAATGTATATATAAGAAATAATAATGAAATATATGACATTATAAAGCTACTGGATTTATGTATATATATATACATATGTATGTCATCTACTTACTTCCATTTCAAGACAATAAGGAAAGAAAAACAGCGTTCATGCGTATGTACGGACTACCGTCTCCATGAACGGTGTTTTTCATTTTATTTATCTATCTATTATATATATATATATATACTGAATATATATGATATATAAATCATATTTTATATTCTGGAAGTAAGTAAATCATGATATAAGTAATAATGATGTCAAGAACAACAAGTCAAAACACCTACGATAAATGAAACGATTTTACCCAAAACGCTTCTTTAACATGGAATTTACAAAAGAACGGGTAATATAATGTCATAAGTGAACCATATATGATATCATAACAATGAATATGATTCTGTAATAAGTCAATGACATTATTTAAATCATTATACAGGAGGTTCGGACACATACGAAGCAAATTGGACCTAAGGTAAGGGAAAATACCACAATCTCATTTTTATCCGAGATTGTTTATTCGTAAGTATTTACTGGGGTGTATTTTATCATCCACATCCATGTTCCCTCAATATTTAATATTGTTTCCATCCACTTACAATAGTTTAAATCCAATTTTACCCTTCGGTGAGTTTTTAGTAAAGAATATGAACAGAATCTTTTGTCGTTTTTTTTTCGTACGAGGTACTTTTTGACTTTTCCGACAAAGGTACGAAGAATGTTTTTTTAACTTATACGGCATGAATGGATTTTTAAAACATTATTTCCAAGAAGCTTCCTTTAAAAGTTTTCAAGTTTATTTTTAATCAAATTCTTTTATTTTTAAGTTGTATGACATGTTATGAAAGGAAAAATGTTTTTGAAGAAGAAAGGATATTTTCCTCAAGAATGGAGTTCAAGTGTTTTATCAAAATTATTTTCCATCTAAGATAATAAAGGGTTTTGTTTTATCCCTATTATTAAATTGATTTGTTCATGTTGTGATGGAATTAATTTTATGAATTCCTTTGTCTTATATGAATTGATTTATGATGTCATGATGTTTCAAGAATCCCATTTTTGTTACATGTGTTATGCGATGATGTATGTTTTATGATTATGTGGCACACATAAGAAAGGATTCATTATAAGACGGGTGGTACCTATATCTCCCTCCAATGCATTGGGTAAAGATTTTATATCTCATGAGATAGACATGGCTGGAACGAAAGGTTATTTCGGTTCAGTGATACAGGACTGAAACGAGGAGTAAACTCGGTTCAGAAAGGGACATTGTCCACTAAGATAGTCTTGGCAATGAGTCATGACTAACAAGAAATGATTTTCCATGATTATGTGTGCATGCCACAAAGTTTCAAGTCTTATGTTATGATTATGGGGATCTCATTTTCACTTCTATGATTTATTCCATGTTAAGATATTATGATCTCTTTTGCAGGTATTGATTTTCAAAAAGATATGATATGATTTTTATTTCCTTTATTTGCCCTTGCTGAGCATTTGAGCTCACCCTTTTATGTTTTCTTTTCCCCAGGATATAAAGGAAGGTTTTAGGTAAAAAAAAAGAAGATCTTTATGGGAGATATTGAAGAACTTTCACCACGATTAGAAGATTACGTTCCGAGTTTCCAAAGACACTAAACTATTACGATCCTTGTGTGTGTGTGTTTTTGTTATGTACTAAGTATTCCGCAAATGTAATGTAATGTCCATGTACGCCAGGATACGGGTCTCTACAATCATTGTGTCATCAATAATTTTATTTATTTGAATTATAAAAATTATAAATCAAATATCATGATGTGGGAAAGCTTATTATATTTCCAATGAATATTTATTGTGGATATGAAAACTTATATAACTCCATGTAAAAATTATTTTAGCAGAATAATACATGCTTATGCCATTTTTATTTTTACAATGAATAAAATGATATTAATGTCATTATCTTACCGAAGTGGCTCCATGGGGTCCCCAAATTGACCGATTGATTTTCTCAATCATACATTACTCATAAAATAAGGTTAGGACATGTTTCAAGGTAATTGTTTATTATTATAACATTATTTTTACCTTAAATTACAAAAATTACCTTTAAACGTAGTTAATAAAATGAATAAGATACTATTCACAAAAAAAATTATTTTGATCTCATTAAACAACATTTTACTCACTAATGAAAACCATGTATTTATGATTTTTGAAATTCAATTCACAGAAGTGGTAAAATTTCATTTAAATGAAAAAAGTCAGTTTTTTAACTACTACTTTGTGGTTTCACTATTCATAAAAAAATGATGGTTTTCAAAAAAAAATCCAATACTTTACTCGAAAATAAATTTGATATTACAAATTCAAAAATGTTGTCTATTTTAACAAATTAAAAACATAGAAGTTTCATTAATTAAATTTATAATTAATTCTTGTCGTCAAAAAAAAAAGCTTGTTTTTAAGAAATAATAACCATCAAAAGATTGATATTTGTTAATGTCCAATTTCAAAGTGAAATTACTTCCAATGGCCGGAATCAGGTTAAATGGTAAAAATATAATCTATTTAAACATTAAAACCAATTAAAAATATAATATATCCATATAAATAAATTAGATTAAAAGTCGGTCTTGAATTAAAAAACAACATTTTTTCATTATTCATTAAAAATGTACATTATCAGAGAAATATCAAAATTTCATCCAATGTAAATTCTGATGTCCCAATTATAATTATGAAAATTAATTTTTTAGATAGAATATGTAAAAGTGTCAAAAACTTGATTTAAAAAGGGTTAGCCATCAAAAGCGGTAAATCGTCCTTTTGAAGTAAAATATGCCTTGAATTAGATTCATATACAATTTATGCATCTGAATCTTATTGGATGAATGAAAAACAATTTAACAAACATATATTATCATATATAAGATAGTTCTATTAATTCCATCAAATACAATGGCTAGGTTTTAACAACCATTTAAAATAATAATATAATATTATTAGTATGCAACACAAGATTTCAAAGAAACCCATTGTAGTTTGTCATGTGCACTATTGAATATATAATCCCATTTAAAATATAATTTATATTTAATTAAAAAATATTAATAAATATGAAAATATCATATTATTTATTTTCTTGGGATGTTACAGTGTTGAAATAGATAAAGATACTCTTATAAATTCTTTGAGTAAATCTTGAAATAAATACTCTTTTACTTGTAAAGTAAGAGTTCTTTTGGAATAATATTTGTATAAAACCAAAAGTGAAAAAATATAGTATTTTCATAATAAAAATATTTATTTTATAAATATAATGGTTACCAAAAATAGATTATAGAGTTCCTTGAAAATAGTTACGAATTAGAAAAATTCCCATGGATCGGGCTGGTATTTCAGAAACAATTTCAAAAGTTCCTTTTTAAATGTGTAACCATACATAAAATAAAGAAATATTATATATGGTAAAAATATATATAACCCACACACATAATTATTTATGTGTAAATAAAAATAAACATGAGTTTTGATGATCTAATAGACAAAACATTTAACCAGAATGAAAAATGGATGTTCGGGTGAAAAAACCCTTACCTTAAGTTTGAATGTTTTCCCCTATGGAACTTAAGGTTCAGGTATATGAAATTAGAATAATTAATAACTTAATTAATAACTTATTATACATCTATTTAGTCTATCGTAATTATGTTTAGTTCATTTATGTCCTTACTGATAAGTTATAATATAGAAATTTGTTGTTTTAGAGTGTTTGTTTTCTTTATTTTCATAATCGGTTCTATTTTTTTTAAGAAATAGAATTCATGTGGAATTGATTTAAATATTTTGAATTGAAATTAAATATTTTTTATTAACATCCATAATTGTTATTGGTCATTTATATCATTTTTTATACAGAAATAATATGAATCCTTATTTGAATTGTGAATTATATTCACATACATTATATAAGCAGTATTTTGATTATTAGGAATTAGTTTGGTATTTAGATTTAATAATACATAAAAAATTTGTTTCTGAAAATTATTTTGGTTATAATACATATATTATAGTCTGTTTCAACCATCAAAATGGTTTCATGACCAGTAATGAAGGAGAATATGATGAATAAAACTTCGTCATCCACAAGGCTGTAAATTGTAACTTCAAGGACATTGATTTTGTTTATAAAATAAAAGAGGGAGATATAGAGAGTATATTGGTGATTTTTAGTCTATTCACAAAATATAATTATATTATATAGATGATATTGGAGTTATCAAGTTTATTTGGATAGAGGTGGTGAGGAGAGGAAAAGAAAAGAGATGAAATTGAAAATAAATGAAAAGTTGAGAGATCCCTTATGAGAATTTAGTAGACTATTGACATCGCTTAAAATTTCTTAAAATGAAAGGATGAGAGAAAAAGGGTTTATAATAATATAGAAACCAAAAATAGAGTAATTGGAATTCATAAAATAAAACTCCAACATATGAGAACAGAAATTCAAATAGATAACAAAAATAAGTGTTGACTAAATGTTGATGGTGAAAGATTCCCTTATCTTGTAGAGTAACTCCTAGAACATGAACGTTGGGACCTTGAGGGCTTAAGAACCCATAGGGAGGAATTATAAATAGTTAAAACCACCAGATATTTGAGGATGTGGGATTTAAAATGAATAAAAATGGATGGATGAGTGGATATTATAGAAAAAGAGAGGGAGTTTTTTTAATAATTTCAATGGGAAAACTCATTAGTGGTTTTTTCCAATACATGGGATTTCCCATGGTATGTTCCAATGTTTTTAGAAACATGGGACACCTCATGTCATATGTTACTGTACACAAGTCTACCATCCCCTTATTATGTCATTACGATTTCATTAAACTACCGAAAAAACAAAACTGTATTTTAACTATTCACCAAAATTCATGCATTTAATTAAAATTAGAAAACATATCCTCTACCATTTTCAACGGGTAGAATTCAAAAATTAACTCCATTTTCCAAAAAAATATTATAAAAAATATTAATTTAATTTTTAATTAAAATCATAATTAATTCTAAAAATAACAATTTTACGGTATAATAAGTTTTATTGCACATTGAAAAATTAAATAAGATCTCATTATCGTATTATTTTAAGAAAATAAAATAATATCATTTCTTACTATTCATAAGGGTCATATTAATATTCATAAGGGTATATTACAATTCCCAAAAAATCACGTTTATTTTGTCAGACTCCAAATGAACTTATGGTCACAACTCTTGATGACATTTTTTTGAGATTCAAAACGCAGTAGAGAAAAAGTTGTGTTTAATGGATAAGTTATAAAATGCATTCAATATTTATTTTAAAAACCATTAGTTGTTACAATATAACCTCCTTACAACAAGTTCATCATCTAAATTCCCAAAATGTTACATAAAAATTATTGGGTATGTCTCATATATAAGCTCCTCAGGATCCCATGTTGCTTCCTCCATCTTGTGGTTCCTCCAAAGAACCATTACCAGACGAGTTGTCCAATTTTTCAATACTTGTTCTCTTGTATCAAGAATATTGATCATCACTTCACAATAAAATTGATTGTTCTCAAGTTCTACTTCTTCATAAGTGAGTACATATGTTGGGTCTGGCATTATTTTCTTAACATTGACACGTAGAACACATTGGGAGCTTTGGAGAGTCTTGGCGGCATTGCCAATTGGAAAGCTATGGCTCCAATTCGGTCTAGAATTTTAAAAGGTCTGATGTAGCTGGGATTTAATTTTCCCTTCTTACCGAATCATATAATTCCCTTCCGTGGAGATACCTTTAAGAAAACATGATATCATTCTTTAAATTTCAAGTCCTTTCTTCGGTTATTAGCAGAGCTCTTTTTCCTACATGGAGCTATTTTGATATGGGTTTGTATAATCTCCACCTTTTCCAGTTTTCCCAAAAAATTTAGGGGCCTATGAGCCTTCTTTCACCAACATCATCCCAGTAAGTTTGTGTATGACATATCTTTATAAACAACTCTTTATATGGTTCCATCTGAATACTTGAATGGAAGCTATTGTTATAGGATAGTTCTACAAGAGGTAAATAATGATCCCACATGCCCTGAAACTCAAGTGAAAATAACCTCAACATGTCTTCCAATGTTTTAATCACCCAATATAATTGTCCATAAATTTGTGGGTGGTAGGTAGTGCTCAAATGAAGATCAGTATCTAGGGCCTTCAGAAGACTCTTCCAGAATTGTGACGTAAAATGAGGATCCTGATCAAAAATAATTCATGGGGGTACCCCATTAATTCTTAAAACTTCATTAATATATAGTCTGGATAATCATTAAAGTGGTAAATCTACTATTATAAGAAGAAATTGTTCAAATTTTGTAAGATGATCTATAATGACTCATATCACATCATTCTTTCTAGGAGTCTTAGGTAGACCTATAACAATTTCCCTTGTAACATCATCCCATTCCCACAAAATAATTGAAAGTGACTTCAGGATTCATCAAGGATGTTGTCTTCCAACCATCACATGTTGACAAACCAAACATCTCTACATGTATTTAGCAATATCCCTATACATGATTTCTCACAAAACATGTTTCTTTAGATCTCTAAAAGTCTTTTTGATACCAGGGTGTATAGAGAAATTAGAGTTATGAGCATCATCCAATAGTTCCCTCTTTAGCTCTGGAATAGCAGGAACAAATAGCCTCTTTTGAAATTTAAAAATTCCTCCTTCATATGCGATGTTAATCAACTTCCCATCATGTATAACTATAATTTTATTGTTAAACTCTACATCATCAGCCTGAGAACATTTTATCCTTTCCAGTAAGGAATTTTTGGAAACCGTTCGAAAAAGTAGTGATGTGTTACCTTCCTTAATAATTTCTATATCCATCCTTTCCCAAACCATGAACATAGGATCCCTTTCAACTCTCACCTTGTTCAGAATTCCATGATCCTTTCTACTCAATTAATCTTCCATCTTTATTTTACTTCCGTAAGTGGTAGTGTATTGGGAAATTGTAGTCATTGAGTAGCTCAATCGATCTCCTTTGTCTCGTGTTGAGTTATTTCTGTATGAATATATATTTCAAACTATTATGATCAGTATACATCTCACATTTTTCACCATAGAGGTAATGCCTCCAAATCTTACAAGAAAATATTACCACTACAAACTAAAGATCATGAGTTGGATAGTTCTTCTCATGAACGTTTAGCTATCTAGACTCATAGGAAATCCCTTGATCATTCTACATAAGGACACAACCAAGTCCTTTAATTGATGTGTCGCTATAGATAAAAAAACCATTATTCCCCGATTGTAGAGTTAGGATCAGAGCATTCACTAATATCCACTTCAATTCTTAAAAACATTCTTCACAGTCATGGGACCATACAAACTTAACCCCTTTTCGGGTAAGCTTGGTCATTCGATTGGCTAAACGGGAAAAGTTATGAACAAAACACCAAAAATAACCTGCTAATCCAATAATATTACGTACCTTAGTTATGATTGTTGGAGTATGTCATTCTTGAACAACATATTTCTTCACAGGATTCACCAATATTCCATCCTTATAAACAATCTGGCCCAGAAAAAAAACTTATTGGAGAATAAAATATTACTTTCTAAACTTCCCATATAATTTGTTTCTTCTAGTGTCTTCAGAATTGTGTGCATGTGATTTTCATAATCTTCATGGAATTTAGTGTATACGAAGATATCATCAATACACCCCACAAAAAATTCAACTATATATTCAAAAACAACTCTCTTCATTAAATCCATAAAAACATATGGTGCATTAGTTAGTCCAAAAGGCATTAATGTAAACTCGTAATTCCTCTATCTGGCTCAGAATGTTGTTTTTGAAATGTCTTCTTTCCTCACAAGAAACTGATGATATCCAGATCAAAGATCAATCTTCAAAAAATATTGGTCTCCAGGAAGTTGATCAGATTAATAATCAATTCCTGTAATAGGATACTTATTTTTAATTGTATTATCATTTATTTTCCTGTAATAAATGCACAACCTCATGGATCTATCATTCATCTTGACATAGAGGACAAGGGATCCCCTTGGAGAAACACTAGGTCGAATAAATATTTTATCACTCAATTTCTCTAGTTGTTTATTTACATTCACTAACTCCACAGTGGACATTCTATAAGGGTTCTGTGGTATGGGCCTTGAACTAGTCGTTATGTTAATGGAAAACTCAACTTCCTGCTCTGGAGGATGTCTAGGTAAATCCTCTGGAAAGACATCAACATATTCTTATACAATAGGTACATCTTCTCTACGTACATTAATCACCTCATCCATATTTATTTCATTCTATTCCTCACCAATAATTTTATTTAGCACAGCTACTGGGGGTGGATCTAGATGAGAATCAAATGAAGAGGTTTCTACACTAAAAATAAGGGATTCTACACCATTCTCAGAAATTGTTACTTCTTTATTCTTTTAATATATATTAACATCATAAGTTGATAGCCAAATCATTCCAAGAATTATATCATAGTCAACCATTGGTATAATGATAATTTAGAAACTAAAGCACATTTATGTGTCAGGAGGGGGACTACTCAACATGCCTTTGTTGCATTGATACATCCACTATGAGTTTTGAATGATAACTCCTTTATTAAATCAAAATAGACATGTCTAATTTTCATGGAAAATTGGGAAGATATAAATGAATGCAACGATCCAAAATCAAAGAAAGCGTTGGATAAGTTTGATGAAACGATCAATGTACCTACCACCACATCGTTAGGAACTTTATCCTCCATAGTGGTGACTGTAAAAGCTTGGCCATTCTCCCTTGGCCTTCTTTAGGGAACATTTCCCAGACTCGTATGAAATTCATTTGAGTAAAGTCCCATATCCCTGAAATTGTAGCATAGAGCATTGGTAGCTTCATTCTTCCCCTTGAAATCCTGAGATAGGTGTAATTTTTCTACACACATGTAATAGGCTCCCATTCCCTTCAGGAATGTGCTAGGGTGTTTCTTCCCACTATTACTACATAATAGAACTTCAACTCTTCCATTCTTCCCCATTTCCTTATTTCCTTTCCTAGAGTTTTCAGAATCCCTATTCTTCACTTTCATTCCCTTAAATTCATAAGACATAGATAATTTATTTTCCATCTTGATATCACATGAAACAATGTCTTCATATAATGAGAAATTCTTGGAGACTAGAGCCCTTCAGAGAATGGTTTCGAACCATCAAAGAATCAATCAATTATTCTCCTTAGATTAAATTTGTAGTCTGCAACATGCCTTTCTAGCCTTGTAAATTTGACTTCATAAATGGCAAAATTTTCATCCTCCTCCTACCTCAGATTCCTAAATTGCCTCTCCATATCTTCTCACTGTTCAAAAGGGAATTATTTTTCTAAGAATATTTCCTTAAAATCCCTCCATTTCATCTCTTCTATATCTTCTTCCTCCTTTTTTGGATTAATAACCACCATTGATCTGCATATTTTGTTGAACGATAAACTATGATGACAACCTTCTCTCTTTCATTACATCCAAAAGAAAGAAATATCTTCTCAAGGGAACTTATCCACTGCTCTAATACAAATGGTTTTGTACTCTCATTGAATGATGGAGGTTGTTGTCGCTCAAAGTGATCTAACATTGCTCCTCCATGTAGTGGATCTATATGCTTCATACATGTAACGTTATTATTTATCACCTGAGTAAGTTGTCTCAATATTCTTATATGTTGCTCAAAAATAGTCACTGTAACGCCCCAAGATTTTATGAAAAATATTCTTTTTAATTTCATTAATGTCTTGTGTTGTACGCTACAACAAAAGAAGCTTTCACAATACGCATCCTTGACTTTCCTTCCGTTACACGCAATCGCGACCTTCCTCGATAGCGTGTGTAGTACGCAATACTGAGTTTCACGAAACAACGATATGCTATTAAAATATTATTAAAACTAGCCGTTATGAATAGTAATAACCACTTTTTGGAAATTTTGTAAATTTTATTTTTCAAAATGGAATTCATTTTTGGATTCGGAGTATCGAATTTAGCCTAAGGTGAAATTTTGGTACTTTTCGGATAACTTTCATATTCTAATGAATAGTGAAAATTACTAAATTATAATTAAAAACAACTTTTTTAATCGAAATAATTAATAGTGATAAATTATTAATTTGAGTGGTTTTAAAGTATATTTAGAATATATTTTTACAATTTAATACAATGTTGGTCACTGTTTGTAATTTCACATTTAAACCAGACATAATCAAGTGTCAATCTTTTGATAGATTTTGTTTCTTAAAAAAAAAACACGCTATTTGTTTTAACAGCGGGATTTAATTATAAAATTAATTAATGCAACTTCTATGTTATGAATTTGGTAAAATAGACTTCATTTTTGAATTCGGAATATGAAATATAGCTTAGGATGAAATTTTGGCATTTTTCTGAAAACTTTCAATTTTTGATGAATAGTGAAACCACTAAGTGGTAGGTTAAAAACGGAATTTTGCATAAAACTTAATTTTACCGCTTCTGTGAATGGAATTTCGAAAATCCGAGAGACACGGTTAATATCAAGGACTAAAATGTGGTTCAATGAGATGAAAATAATTTTTTGGTGAATATTAACTTTTTACTTTTTTTACCACGGTTAATAGTAAATAGGGTAACTAAGGGTAAATATGATATTAATATTACCCTAACACATGTCCTAATTCTATTGGACAAGTGTAATTCGACCAAAAACAAACTTAGGAATAAAATATGACCATTTAGGCCCACTTGGATTAGATTAGGACATTTATTATTAATTTATTTAAAGAAGGGTTAAAATAGTTAAAATCAAAGTTTAATAAGTAAATCATTTTTAATATGGGGTTATACATAAGATAAATTCGACTATAAATATTCATTAGAAATCTAAAAAGATTTCCTACATGATGGTATTTTATTTGTAATTTTTAGACAGAATATAATATAATTTATTTATGACACAAAGATGATGCAGTAATTATCTTATTAATGAAATATTGACATAATTGATAATATAAATACCCAAATAAATGTAATTTAAGACTTTTTATGAATTCCACTAATTTTCTAGGCTACCCTGATATATTAGTGTTGATTTAATCAACTTGGTTCGAATATATAATTCTTTTATGACTTTCAAAAAAATCATATATCAAATAGTGTCAAAATTGACACAAAATAGTTTTTAAATCAAATATTATATTATTAATTGTTATTTTATTCCTAAAAATCTAAGGTTCGGCCAAATGACTTATATAAGGATATATGTATTAATAATATACAATTTGGGGTTCGTTTGGCATGTTATAGTAAGTGTATTAACCATATAGTGAAAGAAAACAAAAAGACACGGTAAAAGTTAAATTATTTAACTTAGAGTTAAATCTAATTGATAAGGTTTAAAATAAGATCCAAACATGTATAAATTTGATTGGTTGATGAGATTACAACCCTATCTCATCTAAACTTCGAATATGAGTCATTTTTGGAGGTTTTTAAGTGGGGTTATATTTATTATAAATTAATATTTTTAAGAATTCCTAAGGTGCCCCTCTCCTCCCTTATAAAAGGACACCTCCTCCCCCTCCTCCTCACACCAATTTGAGCACTCAAGCTCGGCCAACCCCTGCCAAAATCCCTTCTCCACTTCCCTAGCAACATCCTAGAGGTTCTGGTCTTCCTCAAAGACCAATTCTAGTGCCCTAAGAGGAGGTCTCAAAGAGGCACTTCAAAGAAGAGGAGGTTCGGACACATACGAAGCAAATTGGACCTAAGGTAAGGGAAATATCACAATCTCATTTTTATCCGAGATTGTTTATACTTTGGTATTTACTGGGGTTTATTTTATCATCCACATCCATGTTTCATCAAAATGTAATATTATTTCCATCCACCTACAATTGTTTAAATCCATTTTTACCCTTCGGTGAGTTTTTAGTAATATGTATGAAAGGAATCTTTTGTCGTATGAGGTACTTTTTGACTTTTCCGACAAAAGTACGAAAAATGTTTTTTTTTACTTATACGGCACGAACGGATTTCTACTGTTTTATAAAGCCTTATTTTCATGAAGCTTCCTCTAAAATATTTCATGACTATTTTCAATAAAATCTCTTTCTTTTAAAGTTGCATGATGTTTTGTGAAAAGAAATTGATTTTGAAGAAGAAAGGATATTTTCCTCAAGAATTCAATTCAAGTGTTTTATCAAAATTATTTTCCATCTAAGATAATAAAGAGTTCTGTTTCTATCCATATTTTTACATTGATTTGACTATGTTGTGATGGAATTATGTTTATGAATTCCTTTATCTTATATGAATGGTTTTATGATGTCATGTTGTTTAAGAATCCCATTTTTATTACATGGGTTATGAAATGATGTATGATTTATGATTTTGTGGCACACATAAGAAAGGATTCATTAAGAGATGGGTGGGACCTATATCTCCCTCCAATGCATTGGGTAAAGATTTTATATCTCATGAGATAGACATGGCTGGAATGGTAGGTTATACCGGTTCAGTGAAACAGGACTGAAACGAGGATTACTCGATTCAGAAAGGGACTTTGTCCACTAAGATAGTCTTGGCAATGAGTCTTGACTAACAAGAAATGATTCTCTATGATTATGTGTGTATGCCACAATGAGTAATGTTTTAAGTTATGATTTCATTTCACTACTATGATTTACCCCATGTTATGAAATTATGCTCTCTTTTGCAGGTTAAGATTTCCAAAAATGTTATGTTCTTATGAAAATTATGTGATTGATATTTCCTTTGTTTACCCTTACTGAGCATTTGAGCTCACCCTTTTATGTTTTCTTTTCCCCAGGATATAAAGAAAGGTTTTAGGTAAAAAAAAGGGATGACCTTTATGGGAGATATTTAAGAACTTTCACCACGATTAGAAGATTACGTTCCGAGTTTCCAAAGACACTAAACTATTACGATCCTTTAGTGTGTGTTTTTGTTATGTACTAAGTATTCCGCAAATGTAATGTAATGTCCATGTACGTCAAGATACGGGTCTCTACAGTTGGTATCAGAGGAAAGGTTTAGTCAACCTTTGGAAACTAGGATGCGAGAACTTTAGTGAGATCCCTAGAGATATTTCTAAGGTATGTCTAGGGATGTCTCTAAGGTTAAGTATACGTATAGGTTATAGTCCTAGAATTACGCTAATGATCTTCGAATTTAACCTAAGATGTTAGATATTGAGGGTACTAACCCTTTATTATGTTGTTTTCCCTAGCATGATTTTTGCCTCTCACACAATTCTTTTGGGGTTTTAGACGATGGCTGGAACCCGAAGGAACCGTGTTAATGCGGAATGTGATGGGCAATGCAATGATTGTACCCCTGAGCAACCAAACGATATAGGAGATGGAATGCAAAATCTTGTAGCCATGATCACACAACTTTCTCAAGCTATGAATCATGCAGGACTTCCAAACGAGCAAAGGAAGGAGCAACATTCTGTTGAATCCTTCATGAGGCAGCGTCCACCTTCTTTCAGTGGGTCTACTGATCCATTAGTTGCTGAACAATGGATTAGTACTACTGAAAAGATATTTTCAGTTCTTCAATGTTCTGAACATGATAAAGTCATCCTAGCAGTGTATCGTTTGGAAGGAGATGCTGATCAATGGTGGAATCTTATTAAGAATACAAGGCAAAGGGATGAAATTGAGTCTATGGAATGGGACGAGTTCAAGAACTTATTTTTCAATAAGTACTTCCCTCGTATTCTTCGAACAAAGATGGAGAAAGAGTTTCTTGAACTGAAGCAAAGGGACGATGAATCTGTTGGTACCTATGAAGCAAATTTTACAAGACTTGCAAGGTATGCTTCTGGAATTATCATCCAACCTGAAAGTAAAGTTGATCGATTTTTCAGTGGCTTAAAACCAAGTCTTAGAAGGGCATTAGCTATAAGAGACTTCAGTAGCTATGAAGAAATTGTGCGTTGTGCTATCAAGGTAGAAATGGAAGTTGGTGTTACATATCCATCTCATGGTTTTGACAAGAAACGAAAGATGGAGTTCAAGGAGAAATCTCAGAATAATGGTGAAAAGAAGATGAATGTTTCCTTATGCACAAAGTGTGGAAAGAAGCATGGTGGAGATTGTCTAAAAGGGACTAGAAAATGTTTTAAGTGTGGAAAAGAAGGTCATCGAGCAGCTGAGTGTCGAAGTAATGGAAAAAGGGTTTCTAATGATAAAGCAAACACTGCAGAGAACGCACTGCCAACACTTCAATGCTTCAAGTGCAAGGAAATGGGGCATTATGCTAATAATTGCCCTAATCCAAGGGTTATTGATGATCAACATGAGCAACCACTGACGGCAAAGGACAAAGGGAAATCACATGCGATCACTATTGGCAATGTTGAATATGACAACGATGTGGTGGAATGATTAAGTGTTTATGTAATGGGATTCCAAAATAATGTTGTATCATTGAGTATTGCAATATTTATTGATGTGGTATTCAAAGTGATTGAGATATTTTTTTTGGAAATAAGATGATATGCGCATAATGAAGACGAGAAAATGAAATGTTTAATAGTATTCATGAGCTCATGATTGATATAAGGACTAAGTGATATCATGGTTTGAGTATAAATAATTTTGAGGATTTTGGTATGTGTAAAGTGTTAACTTTTAACTGCATTCAAGTTTTCACTAAGGTTCAATTGGTATTCAAGAGTATACATGATTAAGGACTTTGAATGTTTGGAATGTGACCAAAAAAAAACATATCTTATGATATATGGGGATCAACGATGATATTAAATCTCTGGTAATTGTTTTCACTATGTTATGAGAGTGGACTGCAGTATTATGGATAAGCCTAAAGATTGGAATGGATTGTGTTGGACGATATTATTGATGGGATGTTATAGTAGTTTTGGAAAAAGGACAACCTGCAGGACGGGCGACAGCCCATCGCTTCGGACAAGGCTGTGGGAATCGAACCCACAACCGAAGTGCGACTGGCCTTTATCGCCTACCACTGACCTACAGGAAGTCCCTGTTTAGTAGAAACTAGTTTTATTATATTAAGCAGTATGATATATGAAGTATAAGTCCATTTTAGGAACCATATATGATTAATCTCACTATAGATCGACTTATGTATATAAGTTTTGCTAACCTTTTGTTTGAGACAGATGGAATGACCTGTCATTCTATCACATGATCTGCTAACACATCACGAATAACAAATTCAACTTCATTTATTTAAGAGATGAAGTAGAAATTGTTCAAGGCACGAACAAAAGTGATATTTTACCAAAATAAAGTAAGTATTTATTCTAAGCAAATTTTCAACTTTAGGGAAATGATCTTGAAAACCAAAAATGTTGTCCTAGTGATCTTATACCTGATGAATCAGATGGTACCTTATATCATCACAAATCTATGGATTTGTGATTACTGGCTTTTCCATAGCCATGTTCTCTACCACTCTCCATCAGAACATGATGGTTAGATTTTTCTTCCATATCCATATTTTCACCTATGTGGAAACCCAGTGATTAGTATATTTGGGTAATCGTTACATTTCATACTTTAGTTTTTAAAGCCATGTTTTGGTATTCCTTTTTACGATGTGGGTTTCTATCAAAGAAAATTTTGAATAGTAAACCATTTATAACCCCGACGAATTTCGAGGGCGAAATTCATTTTAAGGGGGGTAGAATGTAACGCCCCAAGATTTTATGAAAAATATTCTTTTTAATTTCATTAATGTCTTGTGTTGTACGCTACAACAAAAGAAGCTTTCACAATACGCATCCTTGACTTTCCTTCCGTTACACGCAATCGCGACCTTCCTCGATAGCGTGTGTAGTACGCAATACTGAGTTTCACGAAACAACGATATGCTATTAAAATATTATTAAAACTAGCCGTTATGAATAGTAATAACCACTTTTTGGAAATTTTGTAAATTTTATTTTTCAAAATGGAATTCATTTTTGGATTCGGAGTATCGAATTTAGCCTAAGGTGAAATTTTGGTACTTTTCGGATAACTTTCATATTCTAATGAATAGTGAAAATTACTAAATTATAATTAAAAACATCTTTTTTAATCGAAATAATTAAGAGTGATAAATTATTAATTTGAGTGGTTTTAAAGTATATTTAGAATATATTTTTACAATTTAATACAATGTTGGTCATTGTTTGTAATTTCACATTTAAACCAGACATAATCACGTGTCAATCTTTTGATAGATTTTGTTTCTTAAAAAAAAAACACGCTATTTGTTTTAACAGCGGGATTTAATTATAAAATTAATTAATGCAACTTCTATGTTATGAATTTGGTAAAATAGACTTCATTTTTGAATTCGGAATATGAAATATAGCTTAGGATGAAATTTTGGCATTTTTCTGAAAACTTTCAATTTTTGATGAATAGTGAAACCACTAAGTGGTAGGTTAAAAACGGAATTTTGCATAAAACATAATTTTACCGCTTCTGTGAATGGAATTTCGAAAATCCGAGAGACACGGTTAATATCAAGGACTAAAATGTGGTTCAATGAGATGAAAATAATTTTTTGGTGAATAGTAACTTTTTACTTTTTTTACCACGGTTAATAGTAAATAGGGTAACTAAGGGTAAATATGATATTAATATTACCCTAACACATGTCCTAATTCTATTTGACAAGTGTAATTCGACCAAAAACAAACTTAGGAATAAAATATGACCATTTAGGCCCACTTGGATTAGATTAGGACATTTATTATTAATTTATTTAAAGAAGGGTTAAAATAGTTAAAATCAAAGTTTAATAAGTAAATCATTTTTAATATGGGGTTATACATAAGATAAATTCGACTATAAATATTCATTAGAAAGCTAAAAAGATTTCCTACATGATGGTATTTTATTTGTAATTTTTAGACAGCATATAATATAATTTATTTATGACACAAAGATGATGCAGTAATTATCTTATTAATGAAATATTGACATAATTGATAATATAAATACCCAAATAAATGTAATTTAAGACTTTTTATGAATTCCAATAATTTTCTAGGCTACTCTGATATATTAGTGTTGATTTAATCAACTTGGTTCGAATATATAATTCTTTTATGACTTTCAAAAAAATCATATATCAAATAGTGTCAAAATTGACACAAAATAGTTTTTAAATCAAATATTATATTATTAATTGTTATTTTATTCCTAAAAATCTAAGGTTCGGCCAAATGACTTAGATAAGGATATATGTATTAATAATATACAATTTGGGGTTCGTTTGGCATGTTATAGTAAGTGTATTAACCATATAGTGAAAGAAAACAAAAAGACACGGTAAAAGTTAAATTATTTAACTTAGAGTTAAATCTAATTGATAAGGTTTAAAATAAGATCCAAACATGTATAAATTTGATTGGTTGATGCGATTACAACCCTATCTCATCTAAGCTTCGAATATGAGTCATTTTTGGAGGTTTTTAAGTGGGGTTATATTTATTATAAATTAATATTTTTAAGAATTCCTAAGGTGCCCCTCTCCTCCCTTATAAAAGGACACCTCCTCCCCCTCCTCCTCACACCAATTTGAGCACTCAAGCTCGGCCAACCCCTGCCAAAATCCCTTCTCCACTTCCCTAGCAACATCCTAGAGGTTCTGGTCTTCCTCAAAGACCAATTCTAGTGCCCTAAGAGGAGGTCTCAAAGAGGCACTTCAAAGAAGAGGAGGTTCGGACACATACGAAGCAAATTGGACCTAAGGTAAGGGAAATATCACAATCTCATTTTTATCCGAGATTGTTTATACTTTGGTATTTACTGGGGTGTATTTTATCATCCACATCCATGTTTCATCAAAATGTAATATTATTTCCATCCACCTACAATTGTTTAAATCCATTTTTACCCTTCGGTGAGTTTTTAGTAATATGTATGAAAGGAATCTTTTGTCGTACGAGGTACTTTTTGACTTTTCCGACAAAAGTACGAAAAATGTTTTTTTTTAACTTATACGGCACGAACGGATTTCTACTGTTTTATAAAGCCTTATTTTCATGAAGCTTCCTCTAAAATATTTCATGACTATTTTCAATAAAATCTATCTCTTTTAAAGTTGCATGATGTTTTGTGAAAAGAAATTGATTTTGAAGAAGAAAGGATATTTTCCTCAAGAATTCAATTCAAGTGTTTTATCAAAATTATTTTCCATCTAAGATAATAAAGAGTTCTGTTTCTATCCATATTTTTACATTGATTTGACTATGTTGTGATGGAATTATGTTTATGAATTCCTTTATCTTATATGAATGGTTTTATGATGTCATGTTGTTTAAGAATCCCATTTTTATTACATGGGTTATGAAATGATGTATGATTTATGATTTTGTGGCACACATAAGAAAGGATTCATTAAGAGATGGGTGGGACCTATATCTCCCTCCAATGCATTGGGTAAAGATTTTATATCTCATGAGATAGACATGGCTGGAATGGTAGGTTATACCGGTTCAGTGAAACAGGACTGAAACGAGGATTACTCGATTCAGAAAGGGACTTTGTCCACTAAGATAGTCTTGGAAATGAGTCTTGACTAACAAGAAATGATTCTCTATGATTATGTGTGTATGCCACAATGAGTAATGTTTTAAGTTATGATTTCATTTCACTACTATGATTTACCCCATGTTATGAAATTATGCTCTCTTTTGCAGGTTAAGATTTCCAAAAATGTTATGTTCTTATGAAAATTATGTGATTGATATTTCCTTTGTTTACCCTTACTGAGCATTTGAGCTCACCCTTTTATGTTTTCTTTTCCCCAGGATATAAAGAAAGGTTTTAGGTAAAAAAAAGGGATGACCTTTATGGGAGATATTGAAGAACTTTCACCACGATTAGAAGATTACGTTCCGAGTTTCCAAAGACACTAAACTATTACGATCCTTTAGTGTGTGTTTTTGTTATGTACTAAGTATTCCGCAAATGTAATGTAATGTCCATGTACGTCAAGATACGGGTCTCTACAGTCACGACACTAGAGCCAACAAAATTATCTTGCATCAGAGGGAAATACCTACATGCATTCATGTAGTTTCCATTCCTTCAACTAGGAACCATCTCTAAATATTGGAATACACTATTTTAGGGTATGAATCATAATTTATAATCTCAATGTATAAAAAACATAGCATAATTTGAAATTCAATGCAAAGAGAATCTCTTAATAATTAACATGGTATCTTTGAGGAAAAATTGACATGTAAATCTTTCATAGTGCCTTGTAAAGAAAATATGCATTATCCTTAGAATATCCCCCAAAAGTGTAATAACCATGAGTGAAGTAAGGCCTCTTGTTGTGTACCAGGATACCCCAGGTCAAGCCTAAACCTCTTTATCGGAGCTTTCACTCTTAGGTACATCTGTGGCATAGCCGCCTCAACCTGATCGTATCCAGACAGGGATGTATTGCTTGAGAAATCCACATAATACCTTCCTTACCAAAAAACCAGGATATTCTTGTATTTTTATCCTCAAATACTATATTAGGGACTCTTCTGTAATCTATATTTTCTAAATCTATTTTCCATGTTTTCTACTAAACTTCATTTGATACCAACTATAAGGACCCTACCCATGTTTCCCAGTGCTAGTGCATTATTTGATTACATTGGCATACAAACAAGGAATAAGAATTTATAAGGACAAAGTATTTTAGTATTATATGAAACAAGATTCATATATAATTTAAACATTTCAACTTTATAAGAGATACATCATAGAAACGCCTTAGGAAACATCCATAACTCCTATGTCATTTCATCATGTCTTTCATAATAAACATCTTCATGTCCTGAGAAAATGAAAAAAAATAAACTGGTGATCACAAATTCACAGAAAGTGTATGAAATACAGCGGAGGATAACATAAACATTAGACATGGTGAATAATTGAAAACACATGCCTCTAAAAATAAACTTGAACATAGTATGGTAGAAAACCAGCTGAGTATATATAGACATAAGATAACATAATCATGGGTATTATACTAGTCAAATAACTAAATAAACCATCAATACTATTTTCATAATGATGGAATTAATATTTCGGGAGAACATAACCAAACCATCAAGGCCTTGTTCCAGGACCAAAAGTAATCATTTTGTCAAGGCCTTGTGCCATGACCGTGGTTTGTCTTATTAGACCTAACGATGCACCAAGGGGCTTTACAGGGCCCCACACTTTACACTAACTATGTCCAATGCATTCTTTATATTAAGGGGGATAAAAATAAACAACATATACATTCATATTGAAATTAATATATGAAATGCAAATAACTCTCCCCGAACATTAAACATAAACACTAACGATTTGAAGTAAATTGGGGAATGGATTTAAGATAGCACATACACATCCAATGTAATAATAAACCATTAAATTATATATGGTAGATGATAACATGGCATACTAATACCAATAATACATAATAATCAACAAGAATTATGAAATAGATGAAGACACTCATATATATTCTTTGAGTAAACTAGGGGATAAATACTCATCCATGGAAAAGAAGAGTACTTTTGGAAAAATATTTGTATATAACAAAAACTGACATAAATAGTATTTTCATAATAAAATATGTTATTTTATAAAGATAATGGTTTATAATATAGATTATATATTTCCCTTGACAATAATTAAGAATTTGAGAAATTCCCTTGGACCAGACTTGTATTTCAGAAATAATTTCTAAGGTTATTTTTTTGAACGTGTAACCATCTATAAAATAAGGAACTATTCTGGCATGTAAACATATAAATATCCCAAAACATAATTTTTGAGGTGTAAATAATAATACAAAGTAGTTTCAATGAGGTAATAGACAATAAAATTATCCCAAATGAAAATGGTTGTTCAGGTCGAAAAACCATTACCTTAAGTCCAAATGTGTTCCCCTATTGAACTTAGGGTCCTGGAATATGAAATTAGACATATTAATAACATAATTCAGAACTTATTATAAAGTTATTTCTTTTATAATAAATCGGTTTATTTCATTTATGTTCTTATTGATAAGATATAATATCAAATTTCGTCATTCTGGAGTGTTCGTTTTCATGATTTTCATAATCGGTTATTTTGTTTTTAAGTAATGGAGTTCATGAGGAATGGATGTAAATATACAAAAATTGAAATTAAATATTTTATATGAACATACATAAGGGTTAATGGTCATTTAAATCCTTTTGTTACAGAGAAAGAGGATGAATCATTTGATAAATTATTATTGTTATTCACTTTGATTATTTAAGCGGTATTTTGATTATTAGGAACTAGTTTGGTCTTATGATTTGATTATAAATAAAAATATTGGTTACTGAATAATAATTTGGTTATAATACATATTATACAGTTTGGATCAACCATAAATTGGTTTCATTACCAGTAGTGAAGGTGAAATTGAGGAATGAAGCTTCATCATCTACAAGGCTATAAATTGGAACCTCATGGACGTTGATTTCGTTTATAAAATAAAAGTGAGAGAGAGAGAGAGTGGATATTTATTATGTTTAGTCCATAAATAAGATATAATTCTGGTATATACATGAAACTGGAGTTGTCATAGTTATTTTGGACAGATGAGTTGAGGAGAGGAAAAGAATAGAGATGAACTTGAAAATAAAAGAAAAGTTGAGAGATCCCTTAAGAAAACTCGACAGCCTAACGATGATGCAAAAAATTTAATAAAATGAAATGATGAGAGAAAAATGGTATATCATCATATAGAAACCAAAAAGGAAGTATAAGGAATACCAAAAATAATACACCAATATATGATAATGTAAATTTAAATAGATAACAAAAAGAAGTGTCTACTAAAAGAGAAGGGTGAAGGATTCTCTTACCTTGTAAAGTAACTCCTAGATCATGATGTTTGGGACCTTGGGGGATTAAGGACGCCTTGGGAGGACTCATAAAGAGTTAAAATCACCATAGAATCAAGGATGATATATTTAGAATAAATTAAAATGAATGGATGAGTGGGTATTTATAGAAGAAGAGAGGGTGTTTTTTTATAATTTCAAAGGGACACCTCATTACTGGTTTTCGCCAAACCATGGGCTTACCCATGGTATTTTCCCATGGTTTTAGCCACTTGGGGAACCTCATGTCATAGTTTACTAATCAAAATTCTACCAGCCTTTTTTTAATTCATTATGATATAATTAAACTACCAAAAACTCAAAATAGTATTTTTACTTTTCCCAAAAAAATCAATTATTTTTGAAAAATCCCAAAAATTAACCACTACCATTTTTTGATGTGTATAATTAAAAAATGAACTCCATTTTTTAAAAATAGTTTTCTAAATATTATTAATTATAAATTTTATTTAAAATCATAGTTAATTCAGAAAATAAAAAATTTAAGGTATAATTAGTTTTATATCACATTGAAAAATTAATGAAGATCTCATTATCTTATTTCCTTAAAAAATAAAAGAATATCATTTTTTACTATTCATAAGTGTCATATTACTATTTATAAAGGTATGTTACTATTCACCAAAAATAATGTTTGTTCTATCAGACTCCAAATGACTTACTGGCCGCAACCCTAGATGACAGTTTTTTGAAATTCAAAACACCGCAAAAACAATGTCAGGTTTAATGGCTAGATTATAAAATGCATTCAATATTTATTTTGAAAACCATAGGGTGTCATATTTTTCATGTCTTGGTATTCAATGAAGACATGAAAACACTATTTCACACATTTTGGAACCAATCCATCCTGTTCATTTGACAAAATTGTTATTCTTGTTTTTAGGCCAAATTTTCACTGGGATAACACATTTACTATCCGATATAGGATAAATGAACCCCAAACTAAGAAATTTACTGATTTCCGATTTTACCACATCATGGAGAGTGGTATTAAATCAGCATTTATCATACCTTGTGGGATTGGACCTGTCATCTAAAAGTATATAGTGCCTAAAAATTGATGGCATCATCCCAGGAATATATTCCAATTTCCTTTCTGTCACCATTTTACTCTCTCTCAAAAGGCCGAGCAGTTTTTATTCTTATTGTGGAGAGAGATTATTAGAAATAATAACTGGAAATTGGTCAATACCCTAATTATAGACATTATTTAAATTTTAATGAAGTGTTTTTAATTCAAACACTAGTTTTTTTGGATTAAGGAAGCAAAATTTGGTTGTGTGAGGTCCATGAGGCTATTTATCTACTGATGTTTCTTCTCTAAGGAATTAGAATCTTTGGAAATGAGAATTTCATAATCATCGATGTTCATGGGTACCTCATAATGGACCCACTCATCACATAAAGCAAAACATTTACCCTTTTTTTAACCAACACAACCCTAAAAACATGAATAAAATATAAATTCTTCCATGGGTGAAGAACTAGAAAATGAATTAGAGTATTTGTCAAGGGGATATTTTTTTGTGTGTGTTGTTAGAGATAACTTCAATAAAAAAATTTTAAATGTTGAGTTCTATTAAATGGGGTGTTTCATATAATCAAGATCATTAAAACTAATCTCTTCTCCACTAAATTCCTTGTATAATGTACCATTGTGAAGATTGATGATCATCTTTTTTGTCTTATGTAATTGCCTCCAATGTATGAGAGGAACATGGGTCTGTGTATCGTCTATCTCAAGAATGTTGAAATCTATGGGAATGTTTAAAATTTTCACTCTTATTAGGACATCCTCAATTAATCATAATAGATGTGTTGTACTCTGGTTGGAACGTTATCTGACAATGCTCATTGGTTGAATCTCCCCAACCAGTAGAGAAGTAAACATGGAGTGAGGAATTTCATTAATGGAAGCTCCTATATTTAGAATTTCATCTAAATAGATTGTCTCCCTTACAGTGAATGGTATCATGAGAGTTCCTAGATTCTTGATTTTTTTTGGAATCATTGGTTGTATCAACTATGATACATCCATTCCAAGGTTGACTCTCTGATTCCCCTTCATTTATTGTATATTGTTGCAAAGCTGTATTAGAATTTTAGCATAGGAAAGGATTTGATTAACTACATCCAATAAAAAACTATTAACATGGACCATTTTACATGTATTAAATATTTACTTATAAATCTCATTATAAAAATATTTCATATGATTAAAGAGTCTTTGAGGGAAAGGAATAAGAATTGATTGTTCATGGGAATCCTCTAGGATAATTTGATTTTCGTTTTGTCTTGATTTTCATTAATTGAAAATTTTGAGTGTTAGGAAATTATGTTTTCAATAGTGATACATACCTCTTGGGAAGAATCATTAGATAGAGATTCTTATTTACCACTATGAAGTGTTTTTTTACAAATATTGTCTTTTAAATTAGAAATATATTGAGATGGTATTTTTCCAGAACCATGCATCTTTATGTCACCAATGGTGTTTTCCAATTTCCCAACTTGAGTTTGTAGGTCTCGAATAACAGATTGTGTGCTATATTGGAAATGGATGTTCTGGGTTTCCATTTACTTCACCATGTCCTAGGGGATAAATTCAGATTTTGTTTTGGGATTATTGTTTTTAAGAAGATGACGGACAAGAAGGTTTCATACCTTGTCATTGTTGATACAAATTTTTCGTGTGGTAGCTTGAGTTTCCTCCTTGTCGGTACTAGGGTTGTGATATCCACTTGGGGATTGGATTTGGAATAACTGGTTCATACTTTTTGGGATGTTATTTTTGGATTGTATGCCTAGAGAATATTGTTTCACAAGACTCAGATGAATCCTAATGTTTCGTTAACTAGTCAGTGAAATGCGTGTTATCAATAGAAATACCACAATGTAATTTAATAGAAGAAGATTGTGAGTAACCTTTTCCTTGAGATAATTTATTTAGAATGGTATTCATCTCATCATGTTTATTATCTATATATTTTTCTGGGGTTGAATGAATTACCTCATGAAATTCTCATGTTGGTGCAATTGGTCATGTTCCGAATTGTTGTGCATTTTGAACCATGTGGGTTATTAAGTCATTAGCGGTGGAAGGAGTTTTATCAAAAAGGTAACCACTCACTACAATATCCATCATTAAAAGATCCATGCAGACATGTACATCATAGAAGTACTGAAATAATAGTTTTTAACTAATCAGATGGTGGGGTAAAATTGAACAACGCCTTTTAAAATCTCTCCCAATATTCTTGAAGGGTCTCTCCTTGTGATTTCATAATTCCTCATATTTTTTTCCTAATTTATACACTTTGGGTGGAATGTATGAACATCACTAAAAAGTGTCTTTTCAACTCATTTGATCCCCAAATATTTGTATTCATACGGTGTATCCAGTCATCGGATATGAGATCAAGGGAGAAATGGAAGACCCTAAACTTAATGACAACCTCAAACACATTTTGGGCTTTTATGGTGGAGCACAATATTTGGAACCCTTAATAGTTTTTTAGGGATATCACTAGGAAGACCATGGAATTTATAAAGGAGGTGGATGATGATCAATCTCAACACAAATTTGGTTTCTTCCTTGGGATATTGGTTGTATGCGAGTTTGTACTCCACATCTGGGGTGGTCAGTTCTCTTATGATTTGGTTATTTTGATGTGTGATTTTTGGGGTTGGTTTTGGTTCATTTTTTATTAGTGTTGGACCAATTGATATTCCAAAATAGATTCCTTAGTGTTACTTTAATTTCCTACTATAGATGTCCTAATTTTTTAGTGAAGTGTCTTTTCAATTTCTGGGTCAAATTCAAGTAGTTTTTCTTTTTCTGACCGAGTCAAGAAAATATGTTGTAAAATTTGTTTTTTTATTCTTTTTTATTTTTATATTGGAATATAGATTAAATAAAACCACTTAAAAATAAATAAAGGATAAATGAAAAGATAATTATACACTATATAATTTGAGGGAGAGACAAAAGATGAAACATAGGAAGAAAAAGAAAAGAAGAAAAAACAAATTAAAAATAAAAATAGGTGGGGGATATTTAAAGGAGTATTAATTAGCAAATAACAAGAATAAATTAAAGTAATAATAGAGAAAAAATTATCTTGTTTCCATGTAAATGACTCCAATATTTGATTATGTTATCACGTACATCAAATTATTTGCTTAGTTATTACTAGTATTTTTGTAGTATAATAAAAACAATTAGAAATCACTTTATAGAGCCTTAGATCATTATTTCAAAAACAATGTTGTCCTTATGAAACTAAAATTTGAAAAGTATTTTTTAAAAATTGGAGTTTAATTATTTAAAAATACAATAAAAAATGAAAGCGATAAAACAAAGAAGAATTTATCAAAATTAATTAAGCATGATCAACCTATGGAATTCTGAGGATGATCATATATAATCAGTTAAAGAGAAAGGGTATAGATATTTTTATTCTTGTTCTATAAGACCAAGAACCATAGTTTTAATGAGTTTATACTAGGATACCTCCTATGGTTCATTCGGAATCCCAATATGTTTCACTGGCTACCACCGATTATTGGATTATTTGTGGTTGACTTCTTAACTGAAACTCGCCAAGGAAAATCACGAAGAACTCGATGTAATATTTAGGTTTGAATGCTATTTCATTATGATACCATGAAATAAATTTACATTTTTTTGAAAATGTTTATGAGAGTTAAATTGATCAATATGAACCACACAAAAACAACAATTAAATGAGGGAAGAATAAATGGAAAATGGTCTTTGAAACATCACGTGAAAGGGTACCCCCAAACATGATCTTAAAAATTTAGAATGAGGTACTAGTAAATAAATCTATTAAGTAAGAATAGATGATTATAAAAAACAACATAGAAATCTAAAATTAAAAATATCATTCAAATATTAAAAACATGAAGCTAAGGATTTACATCACATTCCCATAGGGGATCATAGGGAGTTTCGAACACTATTGAAAGTGAGTAAGAAATTTTTGTAGAAGTAGCACATCCCAAAGCTTTTATAACTTCTAAGAATTAATAGATGACTATTTAGGGTCTCCTAAATGGAATCACCTTTCCTCCAGGTCAAACATCGAAATGGGGTTCCCAAGGTGCCAATTTATAGGCAAGTGGAAGGTGGTTTGGGCCCCCCTACTTTCTTAAAACCACATGGGACATGGTTGTCAGCCACTAGAGAGTCTTATATTGATTTTTGAGAAAACTACAATCATGTTTACCAACCTATTTGGTTTCCCTATTGAATATTTCTATTCATTTGGTGGCCTATAACTCAAGATATAGCTGAAATATAGAACATAAATTTGACTTCGTGTAGATTTCTTTTTGAGGAAAGATCGGTTTGGATAGAAATATTAATGTATGAATTGGGATTGGGTGTCGTACCCACAAAATATCAGCCCAATTGGATGCATGTATTAGTTGCAGTGTGGGTTTTAGTCCACATGGGTTCTTGGGCTCCTCTACAGTTTGGACCGCATTGCTTGAATTTCATTCTAGATCTTCCAAATCACCTCCACCTATAATGTGATCATCAACACAAGTGAAATTTACCTTTTTTATAGTGATGCAAAAAAATAATGGAATCACTCATGAATTTACATTTTCTATAACAAATGTAATTTACAATACAAAACTAGTTTAACATAGTGAGTAAGGGTGAACTAAAATAGTGAATCACGGTCCAATAAAAACATGAAGGTGATTTTTTTCATGTATGTAAATGAGGGACCAAAAAGGTGATGATGGAATCTATCATGAAAGATAAGTTGCAAAAGGATCTTAATTGGAATTATTTCATGAAAATAATTATTAATTAGTTTTACCCTAGGACATTACAAATGGAAAAGATCTGGGATTTTATAACCCTAGAGTAGTGGGAGCATAATTTTATGTATTATTCTACTAGTTTTGTTGAGTTTTTGTATCGGGTCCCAAAGATTTTCACTAATCAATACCTAAAGGATCAAAGTAATGAGTTTCAATAGATGCGTGATATTAGGTTAATGTTGATTCTCATGTGCTTTCGGACCATTGTGGAGGTATTTTTCAAAGCATTTTGGTTAACACAAACATATTATGGAAGAAAAGTTTGGGTGGATATTTAGTTGGTGTTATTGTCACATATAGAGTATCTTCTAGTAAGAAAAGGAAGCACACATGTGGTCGGTTATATTTAGAATTAGATTCAAGTGATTCATTAGGATATTATAATGTAGTTTACTATTAGTGTGGGTGATTAGGTCGTAGGAAGCCTAAATTTAGAAAGGATCATAGGACTTGTCATCGTTGTAGATTTTCAGGACATCTGAATCATTTTTGTGAAAGGATTTCCAAGGGACGTAAGGTAGGATCCACTCTCACCAAGGTTACATAGGCTCATACTAATTCTTCCAATCATGGTGGGTTAAATCCTTAAGCCATGGGGGTGTTCATGTGGTAAGACCAGAAGTCTTTATGCGATTGAGTATATGTAATAGGAATCAAAATAAGGGGTAACTACAATTAGAGGTAAAATGTTTATTTCACCGTATATGGTGATATATTTGTTTAAAATTGGTGTTACTCATTATTTTATATCATCAAAGTGATTTGACATGTTAATCATTTATTCAGAACTTATAACGTACTTTTTGGATCATTCCAATCCTTTATAAAAGAGGTCTGAACAAGGTTTAAAGTGTCCCGTGTGTTTGGTGGTAATAGCCAACTTTGAGGTAGATTGAGGTTTCATGGTTCTTGATATTGAAATATTTGAATTGATTATCAGAAATTGGATGATCAATGTTAAGGACCAAATAGAATTTTATCACCATTGGGTATTGTTATTATTTTCCAAAGGTGTCACTCATGTATTTTATGGTGAGTGGGACTATAGATTAAGAAGTGTAGGTATTTCAGTTCCTTATAATGGGGTAATATAGAGTTTTTTGTCTAATATGTTTCTTAATACAGTTGACCCATGTTTGTATTGTTGAATTCTTACAGGGTTGAGTGTGTACCCTATATTATTTCTGGATTATAATTATAGTCTACCTCCATAGAGAGTGGTTGAATTTACTTTTGACCTCTCTTTATTTTGATTCCCATTTCTATTTCATCTTATCAAAAGGAACCTGTAGATTTAGTGGAAATTAATGTCTACAATAAGGACCTAAAGGATAAAGGATTTATTCATCCTTGGGTGTCACTGTAAGATACTCTTGTTCTCTTTTATAAGAAGGTGGATATGAGTCTAAGACAGTGTATTCCCTATCAGAAGTTAAATCGAGTGACCGATTAAAAATATAACATTTTCATAGGATTGATGACCGTTTTGACCATCTTAGAGGGGATTGATGGATTTTAAATATTGAACTACGGTCAGGATACCAAAATTTGAGGGTTCAAGAATGGGATATACCTAAGACAACATTTAGGAGCTATTATTGTTTTTTTGAGATTCTAGATATACCATTCTTTTTTACTACTACTCATATTTTTTTATTGATCAAGTGGATATTTTATTAGTTCTTGGAATCTTTTGGTGTTGTGATCATTGATTATATATTTATTTAAATAATGTCGGAGGAGGATAACATAGACCATTAAAAAAGCATTCTTTAAACCAAGAGGAACATCAGCTTTATGGTCAGCATTCAAAATGGGTTTTTTAGATCTGGGAAGTGAAATTTTTTGGGCATCAGTTATCTAAGAGTGGTGTCTTAGAGGATATTTGAATGATACATGTATTGATGTCCTAGGAGCATCCCATAAATTTGTTTGATATCTGAAGCTTCTCGGGTTTCATAGGTTAATATAAATAATTTTTTCAGGATTTCTCCAATATTCCATCATCATTGACTGCATTAACCTATAAGGGTGTAAATTTTGAATAAAATGAAACTATTATAGGTCTTTTTAGGTGTTTAAGATGAGGATGACTTTGGAACAATATTTTATTCTTCCAAAATATGGTTTAGGTTTTGATGTTTTCTGTAATTGTTTTGGTGCGAGTTTGGGATGTGTCTTGATGCAAAGGAAATACAATGTGGCTTATGGCCCTTGTTATTTAAACCCTCACATGAAGAAATACCCTACCCATGATTAAGAGTTTCAACAGTTAGGAATGACCTAAAAATATGGCTTCATTCTCTCTTTGGGCAGTGTTTTATAGTATATTTATGTCATAAGATCTTGGAATATATATTTACTCAGAAGGATATGAACACATTGTATAGATTATTGGTATTGTATCAGGAATTTTTTATACACCCTTGGGAAGGGAAATTTGGTTATTGATGATTTTATTAGAAAATTAAAAACCCAAGTCATGAAGGAATCAATTGAGAAGTGTTCTCAAATGAGTATATTTACTGAGAATATATTTGGAGTAGAAGTGGTTTAATATATTTGTTTTTGGAATCAATGAAATCTGGATTCCCTTTCTATGATAGAGTATGGATTGAGTACGTGGAAGACAATGAGTTCCAACACTTCAGTGGAAGCCTTTATGTTGGGGAGACCTCGGGTGAGTGGTCTTGGTCTCCCAGTGGCACTTTGGGATTTTGTGGTAGGTTGGTTGTTCCATTTTCCCAGGGGTATAAGTTGTTAGACAATGGACAATGATATTGTTGGTTCATGTACCTTGGGGATATAAAGATGTATTATGACTTGAGATTTTGGTACTGGTGGTAGGGGTGAGGTTTTAAATTGTATATTTTGTATCATGGTGTCATAGATGTAAGATAATTTTGGTAAAACACTAGAGACATATGGGGTTTTAATTGCCCTTTCCCATTCTAGTATGGAAGTGTGATGATATTTCCTTATCTTCTATAATTGTTTTTCCAATTAATCCTAGTGGGAAGGATTCAATTATGTTGATCATTGATAGAATCAATAAATAGGTGAATTTACTCCCTACTAAGGTGACGATGAGGGTAAAAAATATTGGGGATATGTTTGTAAAATATATTTTGAGACTTCATGGAGTTCCATTTGTGGTTGTTTCTGACAAGTACCAATGGTTAAAGACCAGGTTATAGAATGGTTTGGAGGTGATGAGATCCCACATTAGATTGTGCATAGATTATCCTCTAAATATAGATAGACAGACAAAGATGGTTATCTAAGTTCTTTAGAATATTCTAGGGAGAGCATGCTTGATATTGTTGGATCTCGGGAAAACCTTCTACCCCTGGTTGAGTTTTCTTATAAAAATAGATTTTATGCCTTGATTAGGTTATAACCCTTTGAAAATTAATATGGGCATCCATGTTGATATACATAATCTTCGGAAGAGATAGGAGAGTTGTAATGAAATAAAGTATTATCAATGGAATTCCCTTATTATAATTATTCATTATTGTATAATCACATTAGGAAGAATAATTACAAAAAATGATACTAAATATTATGTGACCATTAAACATAATTTCTTCACTTCTATGTTTTGGATTTTGAAAATATGATATACACAATTGTGTTCAAGATGATTCATGGAGTCTAATAGAACAAAAATAATTTTTGGGGAATAGTAAAATACCCTTATGAATAGTAAAATACCCTTATGAATAGTAATATACCCTTATAAATAGTAAATCATGAAAATTAATAGAAACCTTACCCTTGAAAGATTAAATAAACATTAAGAATCTTATAAGTGACAATTTGACCTTTGTAAAAATATTGGTATTTTTGTAGGTCATAAATAAATAAATAAATAATTTAAAAGAAAATTTATTTTATTAAAATGTGTTCATAAATTAACAATTATATTTATTCTAGTTTGATGGTAATTTTAGAAGACCTTATGTAATTTTTGAAATCATTATGAAATCAGTTTTAATCTTAAAAACAGTATTTTTCAAGTAAGTTATGATTTTAATTAAATAATAAATTAATCATATTTAGAAAATTATTTTTTAAAAATGGACTTCATATGTGGATTCTACGTGTCAGAAAATGCTCAGTATTAATTTTTGTGATTTTTCTAAAATACTTCAATTTTCGGGTGAATAGAAAAAATCCATTTTTTTCATATAACGGGCGTATCTTAAATTGCATCATTCGTGATGTAATGATAAAATTAACATTCAAGAACATTATATTCTGCCATGTTATATTTAATTTTATAAATTTTTCCTTAAAATATAATAAAATCATTTTCGAAACCTAAAAATAACATTCCAAATCCTAAACTCAAAAGGTGATTCCTTAATGTATCTTTTTCTTTACCATTCACTTCCCTTATAATAAATTAATTCATTCAAATTTTAAAGATTATATTAGTCTAAAACGAAGTATATTATATTCATATACTAGTTAGGATGTCAAAAATCCACTATTACATGTCTGAAAATTTATATATTATTTTATATAATATTTTATTCTAAAAACACCCCTCCTCATGTATAAATAAACCCTCTCCCTCCCCATGCCAAACCACACCTCTCTATATTTGAGACATGTCTTAAATATTCCCATGCATCGTCTCTATCCCCACTACCACATCCAAGATCTTCTGTTCTCATCACGAGACCTACCATATCTTCTTTAATGAGGATCTCAAGAGGAGGATTCAAGAGGTAATTCCTCTCTCTCTCTCTTTTCCATTTATTTCATTTCATTTTCAAGCTATTTTCTTATTATCTACACCCTTATCGTCATCCAAATAGTATGGTAACTTTACTATCATAAATATAATATAATTTTATGATACTAATGAGATATTATATCATCCAACCTCCTTCTCCTCTTGTTTTTTATTTTAGAAAGGAAAACGCTGTTCGTGAGGTGTTAATTTATCATCTTCAAGAACGACATGTTTTCTTTTTTCCATTTATACCTTCAGATATATTCATGAAACCATATTATGGATGATAAAACATATTTTAAATTTATTATATAATATTTAAAGTTCTCTAACTAAGTTATGAACATATTACAAAATAATTAAAATAAACAAGTTCGTCGTGGATGATAAACTGCTGGATTAACCAAAACGATAATCATAAAGATCCTATCTATTGATTCATCCACATGGTATATAATATTATCAATTATTATATCATTTAATGTCTTGAAAGATAATAAATAAATTTTAATATCAATTCATTATGTTTACCATTGTTCAACACGAGCTTCCATTTAGGAATACGAGTGAACTGCTCAAGAAAACCATAAAAATGAACATTCCCGAACAATGTTTTCAAACTCTATAACTCATAAAAAGGATCTGAAAATAACTTCATGAAACCATAATGAACAATATTCACATAAAAAAATTTCTTTAATTTATAATTAATGAATCAAATATTGTTATACATGACTTTAGAGAAAACAAAGCACTCAGATAAAAGGTAAAGGGATATTCGCAAACCCAACATTCTTTCTTCTGGTTCTCCCTATTTCACTCCATTTTTGGTATGGAATCTCCTTAAAAATAATATTTTCATCCTTATCTTACCCTTTCTGGGATATAAATGTTTTATAAAGAAGTTTATGTAAAAAAACCATATTCCAAACATAACTCATCTTTCATAAACACACATTTTATTTCTCACTCAAGGTTAATGGTTATTATATCAAGTATGCTATTCCCACATTCTTTTGGGAACCCAATGTTTAGGAATGTGTTCTTATGATATGAAACCAATTCCATTACATGGGTTATTTATGTACATTTTTTGGGTATATTTTCTATGGGGAATTCATGATAATGATAATGTTATGATGTGATGGGTGCACCTGAAATTATTTAGTGAAATATGAATTTTTGAATGTGACGGGTGCGCCCAAAATTAAACAATGCCCCCAATGCATTGGTTAAAGTGATGAATCCAATTATTTAAAGGGAAATTATTTTTAATAAAATGTTATCTTTGTCTATAGGTATGTGTTTTAGTTAACCACTAAGACATGATGTTTCATTATTATGATTTCCCATATTTGAAGTATTTGTTAATGATTCCTCTCATGTTCATGATCCTTTGACTAGGTTATGATTATTCTCACTAATTGTTATATGTTTAATATATATTATATTACTAGGAATTTATCTCACCCCTTTTTTATGTATATCCTCTGGTGACTACATGTACTAAGGAGAGGTCAAATGCCAATACGAAGCTAGAGAGCAAGGAATTTAATAAATGATTATGTTTGATGTTGTAAATGTTATGTATGGTCCTATTTTTTCCAAGACACTAAACATTTGGATCATTTATGTGTAATAGAATCATGTCGTTTATATTTATAATTATGTATCTGTAATGTAAGAAAAGGTGGGGTGTCTATAGTTGGTATCATAGGCAAGGTTTTGTTAATTTTGAATTAGGATTATTGAACCCTATGGAGAACCTCTAGCATGATACTAAGTACAAATATGCATACAAGAAGCATTAAAAAGGGGTAGAATAAGTTATGATTTTAGTGAAAATTTTAAAAATGAATATTTTAGATGAAGAAAAGTTCTCTAGGGCTATGGAAGGTTCGGACCTAACAAAGAGAAACCATATTTGGAACCAGTGATTCGTTCCAGGGGTCCCGGAGGGGCAGCGCAAAACAAATGGTGAGGTGCACGAAAATATATTCCAACCCGAAAAACTCCAGGATTCGTGCGAGTTTTCCGTGCGGGTGCGGAACTCTTTCGCGCCACCACTCCACGCGGTTGACCTTCGCACTGTCAACATCGGGGTGCACAATATTCCGCATCGAAGCTTTTTCCAGGCAGAACCGTAATACCGAGCTTCTATAAATACAAGAACAACCCATTCGAATTCACCCAATGAATTTGAACCACCTCACCCGTACTAAATTCATCTCTTGTGCATGCAATGAAGATGTATCTCAGGTAGTAAATGTTTCACGCCAGGTCACCCGGGGGTCTGCCTTTGCGCGCGACTTCTCGGGCTCGATCCTTGTCCTAATCCCCTCGAACCCCTTTTCCGGCACGCAATTCCATTTAATTGCATGCAATTATCTCTTCGGCGTGCAATTACTTTTACAATTATATGTGCTCTATTTCACACCCAACGCTCAATTGCGCGTCGTCTTAGACTTTTTCACGCACACAATTGTTTTTGCGCACTGGCCTGCCCCCTTTTTCGTGCAATGGTATCTTTTGCGTGCAAGCCTCCCTCCTTATGAAACCATGAATTCCCTCTTCTGAGCATCATTTTTGGGCACCTCCCGCACCCATAATGCCTTCTCCATGTACTCATTTCCCGTGAAAGATCTTAGGTTCCAATGAAGTAACTTCAAAGTCCCTTGGATGATACAGCCCGTTGCATTGCTATTCCTCATGCTTCTTTGCATATGCACGCTAATGGCTATTGTTTCTTCACATTGCCATTGTAATGGGGGCCCCTTTATGGATCTCTCCATGACACCCCCTCCCCACGGCTATGACTGTCCCCTCTCTACACCAAGGAGTAGAGGGTACCAGTTATGTAAGTCCTAGGGGTGCGGAGCAAAACCACCTCATCCGAGATGCAGGACGTTAAACTACCAAGCACCATCATCCTCAACACATGACCTTAAACTGTGAGCTCACCCCCTGCCTCACACACGGGAAACCCCCACCTTGGACATTCTCCACCCCCACTGGTCTCCACAAGGGATGATATCCTCCTAATGGGAGTGGTGTTTGTCCGTGGGAGAAGGGTGACCATCTCGGTGTAAGCTCCTAACTTTCTTGTAGGTGGCAGCATCCCAACTCCTCCTTTCTTCTTCGTTCACTAGTGAAAGTGAAGGGTGTGGTGGGGAACGATGCTTCTCCTTTCTTCAGTCCCAAGTCCTTCTCCCACTGCGCTTTTTCCCCATCGACCCTCTATCTTGGAGTAACTCTCGAATTCATGGGCTGCTAACCATGTGTAAGCCCCACTTCACTTCCCACAGACGTACCATTCATGATGTGATCATTAGGTCTCTACTATCTCTTGTTTCTCACACCGAGCATGACTCACATGGGCTTAGAGTGGGCACTAACCATGACATATTCCTTGGGAAGCCTAGACTGTAAGCCCCACACCCACAAGCTGAACTACAAAGTCTTTGATCCATTCCAAGGTGAGGTACGTAGGAAGCATCCCTGAGGTTAAATCCCACCACTCCAGTCGTTCTGACTTCCTTCACATCGGTTCTCCCCCATCCCACATGATGTTAAACTCTATCCACCATTATGAATGATGGGGTATTTGAGCCTTGCCATGGCATGGTACATAGGAAGCCTCCAAGAGGTTCAATCCCACTATCCATTAGACCCCAGGTCCTCCTCCATTCGGTTCACCGACACCTTGGGCCGCCTCAGAGCATAAGCCCCAAATAACACAACCTGAACTACGTGGTCTTTGATCCTTGACAAAGAAGGGTATGTAGGAAGCCTCCACGAGGTCCAAGCCTAAACCCCAGTCGTTCCGACCATCTTCACAGCCGTTCACCAAAACTTTGGGCATCCTTGAGTGTAACTCCCACACCATACACTGAACTACATGGACATCGATCCCTTCTATGTTAATGTACGTAAGAATCCTTCCCGAGGTTCAAGCCCAACACCTTGGGAAACCTAGAGTGTAATCCTGACACCGTACTCCTGAACTATGTGGCCTTTGATCCTTGCTAGCATATGTTGTGTAGGAATCCTCCCGGAGGCTCATGCACAACACCCAGTTGTCCCGATACACCTTCGTGTTGGTTCAATAGTCCTTTTTCCACCTAAACTACGAGGTCTTTGATCCTTGCTATGGTATGGTATGTAGGAAGCTTCCCGAGGTTCAAGCCCACCACCCATTAGTTTCGACCCCCTTCACGTCGGTTCACCAACACCTTGGGCCACCTCAGAGCATAAGCCCCAAAGGCCCCCATATCCTGAACTATGTGGACATTTATCCTTGGCAAGGCTGGGAATGTAGGAAGCCTCTATGAGGTTCAGGACCACCACACATTGGACCTCAGGTCAACCTTCATGTCGGTTCCCAACAATCCGAACTACGTGGTGTTTGATCCTTTCCAAGCCAGGGTAGTTAGAAGCCTCTGTGAGGTTCAATCCCGACACCAAGTAGTTCTAACACCCTTCACGTCGGTTCACCCCAATCCGACACGACATTAAACTGTGGACGTCTTTCAGCGATAAGATGTTGTCACTCCATTCAGCGGTAAGACATTGTCACTACAGTCGTAATCCTTTGTAACCTCAATTAGCGGTAAGCCGTTGAAAACTCATCAAGCATTAAGCCATTGAAAACCCCAATCAGTAGTAAGTCGTCATCATATGAACTATGTGGACATTGATTCCCTAATATGGGGGTATGTAGGAAGTATCTTCAAGGACCAATCCCAAAACCATCATCACCCCCATGACAGATCCATTCCATTCACCATCCAATTAACAGAACCTTCCGTCATCCATCTTGATTCTTACCCAGGCCTCCACATCCCGGAGGGATCATTCCACCCCAATCCTCGTTCCCAAAAACATCTCTTGGGAGGCCACACACACGATGGCCCCAATATCGGTGTTCCATTCAGGGGGTTTCTCCATCATATCCACTCTAGTCATTGTTCAGATCAGCCCAATTTGTCTCCACTAGATGTTAAACATGCAGAAAACCCCATGTTAAATAAGGGAAGCTGAGGAAAACCTCAGATACAAGCCCATGACATATGATTCCCCGCATTCGATGCATTATGCCTCAGGATTTTGCGCCCTCAAGAAGACCTATAATAAGGGAAAGACGATAGACATGCCAATATCCCATTGTCTAGACATTCCTGTGATGCCACACGTGGCTACTACCTTAACCGAAGGTTCCTGCCCAGACTGGACCCCCTGGAATGTCCTGACAGAAGAAGCGTAATTAACTGGTGTCCATGAAGATATGGTGGTAGGAAGAGTTTAACGAACAATATCTTAAGTCTAGTAGGGAGACCCAGACTAGGTGATGAGTACCGAGAAGGAATCCCTGGAAGGAAGAACCAACATTCCATCATCACATTTTGATCAAGGAGCAGACTTCCCTAAATAAGAAGAAGATGCCGCCCGCCTTTGGAAATTGGGAATTCGGGGCAACAAAAACCGCATCCCTTGTCCCCGAACGAGATGGATATGTGTGCCTCATCGAAAGCGCCAGAAATAGAAATGGTGAACCTAACATGAAATTCTTCTCCTCAATATGGATATTAGTATCACTCGAGGCATCAATGGATTGACGTGTCACCAGATCCAGACATATGACTCCGGGCCCTTCCATGAAAATAGCGGGCCTGGCTTGAAACTCACAAAATGTTGGTGTAGTAGAATGTTGTACATCCCGTTCTGCAACTTTGTCAGCATGGATCCCTCTTACCATTCATCGAAGACTGGATGACTCTGGGTCATTTGTCATCTTTTCATTTTTCTTTTAGCACTGACGTATTCATCTCCCAGCTTCTCAGGAATCAGGTTGCTGCCTCAGGAATGCGATCATCACCTGGTCGTCTACACAGGGGTAGGGGAAATGCCAGCACAGTCACTCAGTGTGGCTTCACTTCTTCCACGATGTCCTCTGCATCCACGACCGTGGGGCTCCCACACACCATCTCCCCATCAGAATTTACCCAACGAAGAGTAATTAATGACCTCGTGTGTTGTTACGAGGAGGAGGCAATAATCCCAACCTAGGATATGGCCTACCTGGATCTGGAGGCGTTTGTGCCTTTCCATCAACGCCACACCCGAGGGCCGCACAGAGAGCCATTGCTCCCCACCCAACATACAACCGCTTCAGGAGTCTATCTTAGCAGCGCTTTGATGACTTCCTGCCTTACAGTGATGAGGTAGGCGATGTCCGGCCAGCCTGGTCAGAGTCCCAATCCAGGGGCTCCCTGCATGGGCTCCCACCTAGCCGCGTCAGTGCCGCCGCTCGGTCTCGCCAGTGGAGGAGCAGGTAAGCTATAAGCCTACACCACCAGCCCCGAATCTTCCAACCCGATGCCCGCATCAGGCACGAGATTAGGAGGGCGCCCGCCATGAGGAATCAATGTCGACGACTACTATTTCTTGAGCCACCACTGACGCATACCATCAAGACCCAGCATACACTAAGAAGGGGTTATTATACGCCCAACCGGGATAGAGGCCGCAACCACACCACGTGAAGGCTGGGTTGACTCTCCTGGTCACAGGCAAGAGCAGTGGTCGCAACGAACTAACCCACAATGATGCCACCCCGTACGGAGGTCATCCCCGTACCACCACTATAGAGATTGTGGGTCTTACATTCTTCAAGGCTAAGCATAGAGGTCCACATTGTGCCACCCCCAATCCTAATGAGGGTCTTCCCCACGACAGTGATACTTGGAATGAAAGTCTCTCATGTGACCAGTACAATGGGTATCAGTTCATTCCTCCTACCCCCGACCGTCGAAGTAGGGACATTGCCCATCTAGTCTCTCTCCAACGTAGGGATCCTCCCTACATCCTCTCCGCAGATGGTGAAGGTCCTCCTCGCCTTGGAAACCATAGGGGTGACGACCAACCTTGCTCCACCTGCACCAAACATTGAGGTCGTCCCCATGATCCAGCTAGTTCAAGAATTGGCTTTCCCACTCTAGTGCTATTCATGGAGCTCCCACCCATGTACCCTTCTACATTTGTTCTGGTGCACCTCACACCTCGGCTTTCCTGGGTAGAAACCCTCTCCACCCCTACACTAGTGCGGCCGAAGGACCCCACGTTATAAATTAGTATTGTCCTGAGGATCCACCCAGGGGAAGGAAGGTGGGTCGTTGCCACCATGAGAAAAATCCTGGGAAGGCCTGGATGGATATCAAACTAGTCCGCTTCCTAGAATCTGAAGTGGAGTACGACTCATCTCGGGAACCCTACCCTCGCAAATACGAGCCAACGGTGGTGGCAAGGATGAGGCACATCAGCATCATGCTCTCAGAATGCGTGGTCCATAGGTTTATCCAGGAGGATGAAAATCGGTCAACCCCGTAGATTACAGTTGTGCAATCACCACCATCGTCGCCAGAAGTGATTTGTACCACTAAAAGAGATCATAGAGATCTATTCTGGGGAACAATGGCAGGTGAGAAGCATTACAACCTATCACTAGCAGCCTTGGCCCCTGAGCCAGGAACGGCGGTCGTCATCCCCTCTAATTGCGACATAGAGGCAATGTCTCTACACTCTTCGGAAGATAGCCTGAGAATCGGCGGCCAGTCAGTCCGCTCGTCATACTCTCCACTGGCCATCCTACCCTCCCATTGGTCTACCTCAGTACCGCTTCTAGTTCTTCAACCATCCCCAGTTGGAGAGTGGGGAAATCAAGGACCAGACCATTAATTTGAGCCGAGGAACTCTTGGATCATCCTTGTAGCGGACCACATCCCCAAGAAGTTCTGGGCCGTGGCAGCACAAAATTTCTACATACCGGGGTCCCTCATCCCAGAGGAAGTTGAGTGTTTCCACTACACCAACATGGTGACACATTTCTGTATCCATCATCAGCGTGTGGTTTATCCAAGAATCCAAACTCATTTTGAAGACATCAGCGAGCAGTGTCATCTAGTCGATTTGGCCACACTGCCTGTGGCCTACCGCCTCGAGTCACAAGGTCACCATGAGGCTCTCCATCAACAATGCATTCAGAGTATCAAGGTACTATGAAAAATAATCATGGAAGCTACCCCCCCCCCCACATGTGAAAATCCCTGACTGGGGGCTATATGCTGCCCTCCTCTTCAGTTATATCCTACAGTAGACTGACTTGCTATGCGATATTGAGGACATGGCCCCAATAAGAGTCATGGTAAATATGGACAACCTAGTGGACTAGGTGGATGAGTTTGAGATTATCAATGGGGACTTACAACCTGAGGGTTTTCCACCACCTTTAGACCCCTTGGGAAGGGTTACTCATCAGTAGAGGAACCTCCTAGGTCTCCCTACGCTCACTGAGGCATTGGTACCTGACAAGAATTATGGTAAGGGTAAATTGCATGTCGGAGCTTCCAAGCACTCTGACCCATCCGACTCAGTGTAGAAGATAGTGGAGGATCCCGAGAAGGCCAAGTTGTGCCAAAAACTTTCATATCAAAAGAATTTGGTTGACGGACTCCTGGTTGAACGTGCTAGAGAGCAACGGCCCAACTACGGAAATCTTCATCCAGTATAGTAGGGACTGGAACAACTTCCCCTTAGCGAGCTACCCCTAGGAAACCCTAATCGTGCCGCTCATGTGGATAGGGAAGAATCCGGTGCTCACAGCAATAGGACACAATATGTCTCACCAAAACCTCTTGAATGGAGTGGCAATGCATGGAATCCATCCTGGGCTTCCCCAGCTGCCCCGCAAGTCGCTCCACCAGTCGTTCCACAAGCCGCTGAGCCTATCTACCAGGTTGAAGAACCCAAAAATGCACTCTTCATTTGGAATCACCATCAAGATAGTGTCCCCTAGCCCAGTTGATCCTACGGTGGTGCTCATATCCCGCCTTGAGGCATTGGAAATGCGACAGGTGGCAATCTCACCAGATGGAAAGCCATACCTGGCATGGGTGGATGAAATGTTAGCACCTTCATGCTTCGGGAATCCCACTATCTCACCATTTGACAAGATAGGGGACCCGCCACAGCATCTGGTCCACTTCAACTCAGGTTGTAGGCCCATGTTAGGGACTCCAGCACAAAAGGAGGCTCCCAAGCTCCACGGTTTTGTTCAAACGTTGGAGGGGCCAGCGTTCATCTAGTACAACCAGCTTTCCATCAGATCCATGAGCATCTGGGAGAACCTTCATAGGAAATTTCTCTACTAGTTAGGCTCTAACCCCAGAAAACTAGCATTGCAGACCACTTCAAGTGAAATCTAAGGCCTGATGAGGGAATTGTGGACTTTATCACCGATTGGAAGGGGCTCACATACTCCCTTGACATGCCACTGACTTAGGAGAAACTAATGATGATGTGAATAGGGAACTTCAAGACGAAACTGGTTCCTTCTCTGATCACCTAGAACTACCCTGGAGGATTCTGAGAGTTCTTTGACAAGGCTCATACCCTCGAGGAATCCCTTCAATAGTCCAGACAGGCAGATCCATTGTGCCCTATAATTCTAGTAAGGAGGTCGGCTAGATCCAAGACAGCCATGGTGGCCCAGATAGATGCCCCTAGATAGTTGGAGTTACTTCCAGTGGAGCTTTCCCTACAACCTCATAGAGGCCCTCCACCTCATGCACAGCCTTCGGCTCAGTAGCATCCTCAGAATCGGCATGTATCTCTATGGGATGCACTACCACAGCCCAGGTGGGACAATCAGAGTCCACCTCCTCGATAGGCCCCTCCGGCTCCTCGCCAGGGCCAGGATTTAAGGGACCCCATTCTAGAAAGAAGAAATCGGACTTACTCATTTAGCAAGAATCAGGTCCCTGGTTACTTCTGTAATGCCCTAGAGTAGGGGATTGTGTGTTTGCCTGAGTATAGAAGGCCGGAAGAGGTGAATCTCACTGATCTCCACAACTACTGCCTCTACCATCGGATTCTGGGGCACACCCTCAAGAAGTGCTATGTGTTCATCAAATGGCTTTGAGACCAGGTCGACAACAACATAGTTAGGCTGGGCCCAACCCTGACATAAGTATTGGGTGTCTTTATAAGGCTAGACAACAGTAGCGACAACAAAGGTGAGGGGTAACAGGTTTCTAACCGCGGGTCCCAGAAGTATGATGACTGGATGTCTTGAAATATTATTTCTTTAACCAATGGCATCATTCATGAATTCCTAAAATAGATGTATCCTTCAGAAGCTACGACCACCACTTCTGATTCATCATCTCAACTGGACTCTTCCTAGAAGAGAGAGCATCGACGACGCAAGAAAAAACAATGCGCCCCACCGATGCCATCGTTGTTCCACACTCTTGGTGACTTCATGTCCCCTAAGATGAGGATCCCTCCAAGAATATACATAGTAGTGGATGAATCTTCAAGTGACAGTTAAGGGTATGCTTTGGTTAATACCGTGGAGTTGGTAAATCCCTATATGACTCGCGACGAGGGGGATCTCCAGGCGAACCTCCCCAACGTACCCACCCGATGACAACATCGGTGAAGCCACAACCATATGGGCCATTGAGGCACTTCAGTTGGAACCTACGGCTAGGCCGTGCATGCCACTGAGACTATATAGAAGGCCCAACATAGAGCTTAGCACGTGCAACCTCTTCATCTGGTGTCATCAAGACAACCTCTACAACAATTTGTGCTACTGGATCTGGTAGATATACCACGTCCAGGCCGTAGCCAGCCTCTCCCGACTATAGGAAAATCTCAATCATCCTGTCTTCATCCGACATCAAATCTCAGGGCCTCGACTACTGAAAAGCAGGACATGCCTAGCACCAGCCAGCTTTCGGTCCAGCAGGCAGGGCCCGCCATGTCTCTAGTCACAAAGTCACCTCCTGTAAGCAGAAGTTCACACTGAGTGTGAAAGTTTGATGTTCTAAAGCACCTCACGGGAATCCCAGTGAGGCTTTCCATCCTTGAATTCCTTCTCCTATCGTCAGATATGTGTGAGACCCTCACTGAGGCTTTAAGAAGCCCCCTCCAGTTTGTGATGGAGGTAGCAACTGCAGAAGCCTTTCATGATGAAACAGTTGAGAATGTCGAACGCCAGGACATCATTTCATTCTCCAATGAGGATGATGGTTTTCCCATGCAGGGGCACATCTGCCCACTATACATCACCGGTCAATTTAACGATGTAGAGGTTCACCGCTATCTTGTTGACATCGGCTCTGGGATCAACCATATCCCGATGCGTACACTGTGGAAGGTGGGGTTATCCGAGGACCACCTGAATCCCTCAGATTTAAGAATCCAAGGATACGACAGGACAGAGCAGACCCCGATCAGAAATATCCATTTGAAGACCCAGTTTGGTGGCCTATTTTCCTGTACGTAGTTTATGGTTGTCTCTCAAGACACCGGGTACAATGCATTGATGGGAAGACCATGGCTCCACCTGCCCGCAGAGGTCCCCTCATCGTATCACCAGTGCCTCAAGTACTCCCTAAATGGTCGATTAGTCATACTCCAAGGTGATGCATCTCCTTTATCCTCTTTTGTATCCCATTACCTATATGTTGACTATTACAAGAGAAAGGATAAGCAGATTCTGGAAAGTAAGGATGATCCCTCCATGGTCACAACTTACCCCTGGGTAGGTCTAGATGACGCCTAAATCTTCCTGATCCATTGATCAGAGGCCATGACCCCTGACATTGGGAAATTATTTGTTGTCTCTAGTATAAGAGGAAGGAATATTCCCAAGTCCAGTTGATGGTGGAAAATCAACTCGTACACTTACACAAACCAGGATTATGTGATACCGAAACCTCCTACCCTCATATAATATTGGGATGTCTACCCCATGGCCACAGTAGTATGTCATACATGTCTGTTTCATCAAGATGGTATTAAACAACTCAATACAACATGCCACAATAGCTTTGATGTCATCAAGAATGGACCCTTGGGCCGAAGACCAGATGGGATTGGATCTGCGACCTTCATCGCTATGGTCTCAGCAACGCGTGAATCTCCAGATATGTTGTACACTGTTGTCCAGGCTGGTACCAGCCTCCTGTCAGGTTCGTTTGACCCAGAGGAAGATTCACCTGCTAGGAACCTCTCCTTTACAAGTGAAGAATAGGATCTGGAGGATACTCCCGCCACCTTTGTAGAGGGAGTCTCTGCCACTGTCGATGAACTAGTACAGGTGAACCTTGGTAGCGAGGAAGACCTGAGACCTACATTGATCAGTGTCGTCGTGTCCCTCGAGGAGCAACATCATTACATGGATTTCATGAAACAGCACTGTGACGTGTTTTCCTGGAGTTACATCGAGATTCCAAGACTAGATCCTCAATTAGTCGTCCCCTGCCTTGGTCTTCTGACAAATCATCGCAGGTTCATGTAGCCTCCCAGGAAGATGAACCCTTCTCACGATGCTATGGTTGAGGCTGAATTTTATAGGATCATCAGAGCCACCATCATCAAGTAGTTCCAGTACTCCAAGTGGCTAGCCAACATTGTAAAAGTTAGGAAGAAGACTAGACAGATCTGAGTCTGCATCGACTTCCGGGATCTCAATCGTCACTGTCCGAAGGATTATTTTCCCCTTCTAGTGATAGAATTTTTGATTGAAGCTATGGATAGATTCCAAGCCCTCCCCTTCATATATGGTTACTCTATATATAATCAGATCTGAATGGCCCCCGAGGACGAGGAGTCTATAGCTTTCAGGGATCCCCAAGGTATTTTCTGTTACCAGGTTATACCCTCATCCTGAAAAATGAAAGTGCCACCTATCAGCAGGCTATGCACCGCATATTCAAGACAATCCTCAGGATATTGGTGGAATTATATGTGGATGATCTGGTGTTCATATCCCACCAGCTCCAGGAAAATCTCAAGGAGCTTGAGAAATTTTTCAACTTCCTCCATTCCTGCCACCTGAAGATGAACCTATTGAACTGTGCCTTCGGGTTCACCTCTGGGATGTTTCCTGGATTTGTTGATAGGTACCGGGGAATCGAGATTGACCCAGATAAGATCAAGGAAATTAGTCAGATGCCTCCCCTAAGAAATATTCAAGATCTTTGAGGTTTCCAAGGCCACTTACCCTACATGCGCTGATTCATTGCGAATATGGCTTGAAAGTGTAAGCCCTTTTCTTGGCTAATGATGAAAGGCTCCGCCTATGAGTGGGATAAAGAGTGCCAGACTGCGTTCATGGAAATAATGCAGTATCTTCTCTAGCCTCAGATCATGATGCCACTCATCCCTGGGAAGCCACCAATCATGTACGTGACTGCCCTGGAACGATCTCTTGGAACCCTTCCTAACCAGAAGAACAATGAGGGGACGAAAAACAGCTTCTACTACCTCAACTGCATTCTCCTCGATACGGATACCCGATTCTCCCTCATCGAGAAGATTTTCCTTATGATCGTATTTTCTATGCAGAAGTTGCGACATTAACTACCGCACCAAGAGGTATATTTGGTCTCTCGGGTAGACCAACTGAAGTAAATTATGATCCTCCCCATGTTGACAGGCCGACTAGTACGGTGGGTAGTAATCTTCCAGCAGTTCGACATCAGGTTTGTCCCTCAGAAGGCCATCAAGGGACAAGCATTGGAAGATTTTCTTATTTCCCATCCGACCTCCGCGGACTAGACCCCAGACATGGATTTTCCCAACGAGGCAATCCTCTCTGTAGATCATGCCATCCCATGTTGGTAGATTCTCTTCGAAGGTGACTCCCGGAGCCCCAACGGCAGGAGGCTCAATGATCCTAGTCTCAATAGAGTGGGCCTAGGTATTGTTTTTATTACCCCAGTGTATGCCATTCTACCGTATTCATTCATGTTGTCAGAAGGTTGCACTAACAACAAGGCAGAGTATGAGGCTCTTATCACTTGCCTCGAGTTGGCCCTTGAGATCGATGTAACCCATTTTCATGTGAAAGGGGATTTAGAAATAGTCATTAAGAAAGTCAAAGGTGACAATATCGTCAAAAATCCAAAGCTCATACCATTGTTGGAGCGCACCCTCCAGCTAATGGCCCAGTTTCCATATCGGCCGGAAATTACTCATGTCCCTCGATCTCAGAACAGTCAAGATGATGTCCTGGCCATCCTGGATGCATCACTTGAAAAACCCAAGCAAGATGATCTGATTATACACGTGGCACATTAGAGACTCATTGCCCCCATCACCACAGATGATGTTGAAAAACTATAGGTGAGCCGTCTTACTGCCCAAACCTCCACGTCAGGAACCACAGGTTCTTCAGATGCAGTGGTTGACAAGACTCCCGACTAGAGATCCCTTTTTTTTACTATCTCCAAAATAGTTTCTTCCCTACAGATCGGTCCAATCGTGAGTGTATTCGATGCCACGAACTAAAGTTTACCCTCTAGAGTGGTAACAGTATTGAGAAGATCCTCTACAAGAGTGGGTTCGATGGTGTTATCCTCCGTTGCATTGAAGGAGTTGAGATTTCTCAGGTCATGAAGGAGGATCATGTTAGTTCTAGCAGTGCCCACTAGGTTGGGCCAAAGCTGCCCCATCAGATCTGGATACTGAGGTACTTCTTTCCCTCCATGATCCAAGATTGTATCATGTTCTCCAAGAGATGTCACAAGTGCCAAATTCTTGCTAACTTCATGCATTAGCCACAAGACCCCCCCCCCACTTCCCCATGTACTCTTGGCCATTTGTGGTGTGGGGACTCGATGTCATGGGACCATATCCATCAGTGAAATCTTGCCAATGCAGGTTCATCCTGACCGCCAAAGATTTGTTCTCAATGTGGAAAGAGGCAGTTCCGCTCAAGGAGGTCAATCCACATTCTATCGTCGACTTCGTGAGCTCCAACATCATCCACCAGTTTAGAGTCCCTCACACCATCCTCAATGATAACAACACCAACTTCAGAGTAGCCGATCTGACGAAATATTATGCCAAGTACAACATCCGCTTGAACCATAATTCCCGCTATCACGTTGAAGAGAATTGGAAGATCAAGGCATTAAAAAAACCCTCTCTAACATTTTTTAGAAAATGGTTGTTCAGTACAAGAAGTGTTTGTCGGACAAGCTATCCAATTCCCATTGGGCCTATCGGATGACGACTCATAATTCCACCCAGGCGGCCACATATTCCCGGGTGTACGGAGTGAAGGCCATCCTTCCCATCGAGATCCAACTACCATCATTACGCACAATGGTCTATGGTCAGCAGGAACCAGATAAGGTGGCACAAATTCGTCTGGATGAATTGGAAGCACAATAAGAGTATATGAATCATGCCCTACACTACCTGGATGGGCATTAGAATAAGATAGCAAGAGCCTTCAATAAGAAGGTTCGCCTCCACTCTTTTTAGAAAGCCGACTTGGTATTGGCCCTCCAAGCACCAACGATCCCCGTTAGGAAACCCCCCAAGTTGGAGCCCAAATGGGAAGGACCATGCATAGTCCACATGGTGTACCCCAATGGAGCATACTCCCTAGTGACCATGGATGGTGACCATATCACTCCTCCCACCAATTCCATTCTCCTCAATAAATAATTTTCTTGAGCCTAATGGTCATGCATGACCTAAAACTGGATGGTCCCGGATGACCCTAAACTGCACGCCAGTCCCGCATGACAGTAATCTGTCCAGTTCTACATGAACTTAAACTGCGCATCATCATGCATGACGTTAAAATGTATTTTTAGAACTACATATAGCTTGATTCTTATACTCATGGGATATGTAAGAACACTCAGACGCCTCGTCTTGATCCAAACCCCCAAAATCTTCTCTTTGACTATCCCCCCTGGGTATAGTTCTCTCGGAGGATCCTTGCATGATATAGTTTAGGATTCCATAGCCGCACTCATACCAGGATTATAACGGTCGCACCATATGCCCACTCCCATTATTTTATCCTCCCACATCCTCACCATATAACGTTAAACTGAATGGCCTTCAAGAACTATGTGTGGCTTCATTACCAACCTTATGGGATACGTAGGAATTCACAAACATTTCGTCTGTTGGCCCAGCCCAAACGCTAGAGTATTCCACTTGAGTCAAGATATATGGTGGGGGGTAGAATTTCTCCCCAATTCACATCGATCTAATCTCGATTCGGCCATACATCATGCTCTATGGAGACGTTCGCCTCATTCATAAATGGTTATATCTATGCTTCACCCACTCCTCTGATTGGGACTCCATTATCTTTCCCATCCAGAAGGGATCCGAATGGTCACTATAGGGAAGTTGTGTTTCAAACATGGTCAACAGTTGTCCTGCGACATTGGAACAACCACAAGATGTCCCAAGAATTGTGTGTAGTGGTTCATTTATCCCCATTGTTTCTCCAAGATACAAACTCCCTTCGTGCAATGAAAGCTATTAGGCCCTATATGACGAGGAGAGTCATGACCAGCTCCTTGTTTCCCACACCGAGCACTTCTCACGTGGGCTTAGGTGATGTGATGAGGAAGTAACCAAACAAGGGGGTGTATGGACATCCCATACAAGGCCAAGCCTCAGGCCCCTTGGCATTTTTGGGCCCCCCTTCCTAGGATCTCTCTTATGAGATTCTAAAGTGTGGTATGGGATTATGTCCTCCTTCACGTCCGGTTACTTTTCATTTCATACACATCCCCGGATGAGATACCTTATCCTCTATTCGTCCTCACCACAAGACGTTAAACTGCAAACTGGTCGGGCCTTCCTGACTGAGGTCCAGCCTCAGGCCCCTTCGCCTTCTCGGGCCCCGACCCAAGTTCTTACCTGGAGTGTGTGGTGTGGTATGGGATTATGTCCTCATTCACATAAGTTTATTCTTCATGTCATACACCTCCCTTGTGTGGGACTTCTTACAACACTATATGTCTTCACTGCAAGATGTTAAACTTCATACTTTTTGGGCCTTTCCGACTGAGGCCCAGCCTTAGGCCCCATGTCCTTTTCAAGCCCCTGGCCCAAGTTCTCATTTAGGGTTGTATGGTGTGGTATGGGATTATGTCCTCATTCACATCGGGTTACTTTCCATGCCTTACACCCCAATCATTAGGGTATCCTACCCCATATGTGCGATTATAGAACTACGTATGGCTTGATTCACATAATCATGAGATATGTAGGATCACCTGAGCATCTAGTCTTCAGGTCCAGCCCCATCTCGGCCCATCGGCCCACATTATTCCATGAAAGGGATACACAGTGTGTTATGGGATTATATCTTCGTTCACGTCGGGGTTGTAACAACCACTCCACGTACCTATTTCACATATGAGTTTTCCATCCCTTGGTGATATCCTACTATTTTAAAATTAGCCGCTCTCAGGATGAGCCCCTCGTTCTTCTTCGGAGATTCACCAATGTGCTCAAGGGTACTCCAGATTAATGTCTATAATGTATAACCCTACTCGGAAATGATTCCACTTATTTTTCAAGATTTTTGAGTGCCTTCATTAGGGCTTCCATTACCTTTCACACCCGAAGGGACCCCAAAGTGACATGGATTCTAGGCCTAAGGGATCTTCTACCATTATGGGCCAACATCTTTAATGGTCATGAACAAAAAATAAATACAAATCCTGCATTTCAAATATGGTCAGTGTTCAACGCTCATTTGATTGTCCCCATTTCAGGCTAACATGATATGGATGCTATGTTTTGAACATGTTCAATAGTCATCCTCCATCATCACACCAACCCCATTCAGCCTAAAATGTCGGTTACATGATTCACATCCTTCTCCACCTCATCATGTCCATGTAGAACTTCACAACTCTTGCAACTATTTCTTAGTGCGCATCTGCACGTTAGGAGGACAAAGCTGCGGTAAAGGTGTCACTCGAGGCTCCACACCGACTTCCCGTATCCATGGTCTGATCTCTAAGACCGTAAACTAAGAACTCTCAAGAACTATGTGTGGCTTGATTCCCATCCATATGGGATTTGTACGAACACCAAGACATTTTGTTTTCAGGTCCAGATCAATTGGGAGCTAGTTTCTCCTGCCCCTTACCCTCTCACCTATATTTGAGCCTCTTGGCCTGAGGCACCTTTCTCGGAATTTCATACGGTGTGGTATGGGATTATGTCCTTATTCACATCGGGATTGTTTTATTACACGGTAGACATTCACCATTTATCATCGTCTCTACTAAGTCTGTACCACATGATTTTAAAATGAACATCTGGTCCTATCACATGACCCTAAACTGTGACATTATCATCCTAGATGCACAACGAAAAATGGCACCGCATTGTGTTGTCCTCACTCAAGGGGACACCATGTTTTGTATCAGTCACATCCAATACAATTTTTCAATGTCGGAATACGGCTTGATTCTTGTGGCGATGTCGAGACATGTTATCCTTGGTCTATTTCTTCACAAAAAAAACATCATTGTTCACCTAAATGGACAAACAATATAAATCAAATACGACTTATTTTGGTGTGAGGGCCACTCCCACACGCCCCTTTTATCCCTAGGGCTGGTACCTTACCATTCCACATCCAGAAAAATGGGCATCTTAATCCCCATCCTCATGGGGTATGTAGGAACGTCTGTGAACCTTGCCTTGGGCCCATCTTAACTCTCGTTTCCAGTCCCTTGGCCTAGAACCTTCTCAAGGAACACGTGGTTGTTGGAACCCCATGTTCTCATTCATATCGGGTTTAATAATTACACCACCATGTGTCTCCCACATTGCCTACCATCAATGGTCCGAGCTCTATGACCATAAACTAAGATCTCTTTTAGAACTACATATAGATTGATTCCCATCCTCATGGGATATGTAGGGACACCCAGTAATTTCACCTTAGGTCCAGCCCCAGGAATCATAAATCCTATTCCTCCCCATTTTTGGCCTCCTGGCCTGACCCCTCGTGGGGAACCATGTAATTGAGGCTTTCCTTGAACAAGTTCGATATTTCCCATGATGACATTGGGAAGCGACAACTACCTCTATAGATAGGTCCTGTATAAAAATAAGAATGATGCATGATCAGATAGATGTCCCCCCCTAATGTACTTCCACCGCGGAAGTGTAATTTCAAGAATGTTAGATTCTATTCGAACGAACCATCACTCAACATTCCACGCATTGTGTGCCGCTTATTCAGACCCTCGTCCCCTTTCATGTCTAATGGAACCTCCTAATAGTATAGATTCTCAGCCTATTGACCACCTATTGTCTCGGGCCATCGTTCTGAAAGGCTATTGGATGACATTTTGAGTCGGGCCCCGTGTTTCGAACATAGTCAGCAGTCGGCCCTCATTTTTTATCCCCATTCCAGGCTAACACAATAAGGATACTGTGTTGTGAATGTGGTCAAAAGTTATTCTTCATTGTCATGCCACCCCCATAGTGTTCTGAATCCTGGGTATCATGATTCACCCCTTCCATTCCCCTTTTTGGATTTATTCCAATGCCCCTAGTGTTATCCCATTCGTGCACAAGAGCACGTTGGGAAAATGGTAATAAATCTATTTTGAGAGCTTCATCCTCTAGTTAGGTCTCTCATATTTCCTCTCGGAAATATGGGTCAGTTATTCAACACCCAGATTCTCGAAGCTGGGTTGACGCTCCTGCGATCAAGAGAAGTAATAGTACGAACATCCTTTGTTTCTCACATTGTGGGTGACCCCGCGTGAGATTAGGAATAGATTTCAATTTATTTTAGGATTATGGTTGGATGCATTAAACCAAAAGAACAACTAAAAAAATTCATCCATAAATGGAGATCAAAATAAGAAGCAGTAAAAAGAAATGAGTTTATGAGTTCGGCCAAAACAGGGCCCTTAAGGGTCAGCTTCTTGGATGGATCATTCCAGCATCACTACCTTTTTGCTAGTGGCCACCAGGACTACCTCCCGCCCCCTGAGGGATGTCTCTTTCTCAGTGGCCACAAAGCGTAGTCCACTGACCCTAGTCTGTGTTTGTGCATGTTCAGTTTGAAGTGCGGATATCTGGTGATCCGCCTCCACTAGTTGGTCTCGGGCATATTTTAGCTGGTCTCTAAACTACTCCACAAGCTCATAATAGTTTGCGATTAATATCTCAATTGCATTCACCTATTCATCAAGGTGTCAGGCCTCTTATTATTCCTGTATGAATGCTTGGATACTCCTTGACTGCTCCTAACTTTGGGCAACGTCGGAGCGACGACTGCTCTCGAAAAGATTCTCAGCCATGTAGTCACGGACCGTCGAATAAAGGCACTGATTATCCACCCCTCTAGCATAGAGAAAGCACAACCATATTTGGAGTGATCCCATAAGTTTCATCCATTCTATATGGGGTTGACCAAGAAATAATTTGATGCACTTTCACCATTTTTCCGCGTCATTTGGCTCTCTTCGGCCACCTCCAAATATGAATCATCAATATCCTCAGATTATACCGGCCGATAAGTGGGGAAAGCATCCAACAGAACAGTAGTAGGGTCTTCATTAGGATCCACTTCCAAGGGGTTGGTCTCCTCAATTCCTGGGCGACCGTCCCCCCTCACCTTAGTCTCGGTAGCTCCCTCGCAAACCTCTGGCCTAGCCCCGACATGAGTTCCATTTATTTCCACCGCTCCATGCTCACCGAGTGCTAGGGTCAGCTCAGATTGATATGTGTTCCCCGAATAGGATAGAAAGTTTTCATTTGAATCAATTGTGGACGTCCAGGGTTTGGTATCTCGACATGCCTGCAAATCTATGATTACTGCACAATGAAGGAACACCCTGATCAATTGACCTCTCCAACTGTGATTAACCGGCATTGAATTAATGAACTTATAGGAGACTAAAGAATCAGCCTCCTGTGTTCTATCCACTACGTGAGCTGCCATTGTGGGGGGTCCCATAGCACTCGTTGGTTCAATAATCGGCATCATCTTCCCACCTTGTTCTATAGGTGACTCCTACCCTCTGCATGGAGACCCTTGGTCGGCTCCCATATGCTCATGAACTAGATAAGGAGGTCTAATTGAGGGCTAAAAAAGATTATTAGGGGTAAAGGATAGATAAGGGATGAGACATACCTCAAGCAGCTCAGTTATATCCACATTAGAGCCGATGATCTCACCACTCTCTTAGAGACTCCCTTTGTGGGACGCCACCTGAGACCCTCCACCTTCAAGATCATCATCTTCTTCGCCCCCTCCTTCACCTTTTCCTTCTTCCTATACTTACTTATCAGTACCTTTCGGCTCATCCTCACTATCATCATCCTCTGATGACATTTTTTGGGATAATGCTGTTGGCCGAGCATTACTTTCACCAAAAGGGTGGCTCTGCATGTCGACCCCGATGGTGTGCATATGAATCCATGGACATCAGGTACACATGTTGATGATAAAAGTTCACCCTGTCAATAACCCGAATGAGTCTGAGCTCCAGAAGCTATATTCTGTCTCGCATTATCATCTTCCAAAGAGCTTCGGTAACCATCGACTTTTGCAAGGTCATCCAGGATGACCACAAAGACGGGATAATTTCATCACTAGAAGGTTGAAGAAAATATCTTATTTTCTTCCCTGGGTGTTCCCTGGCCGCTGCATGAGCCTCTCTCCCCCTAGATGATGAGGGAACGGCCATGACATGCAACGTCCCCACTACTGAAGTATCGACCTGTACATGCCCAGTTTCCTGGCGCACTTCCGACCTTTCCACCCTGAAAGAACCCTGCCTAATCTCTCACTGCCCGGGTTCTACACTGGCTCCCTTGAGTTTCTGAACACACTTCCACAAAATCCCCTCAGGGTAGGCTATGGCCCAGTACTCGGCATATTTGGTTGAGAGATCCAGCATCATCTCCGGTGGGAGGAAAGGTGAAAACGTCGCCAGAGCCCTGGGCTGTGAACATCAGCCACATCTGGCAAAGAATGCAGGGGAGCCTCTATTCTTGAACATCCATGTACACCTTCTTTAGAATACGCTGATGGAATACGAACTACCTAGAAAACTGAGACGACATGTAGGGTCTGCAAAAGACCTTCCCGTCAATCCGGGCGACGAGCACCCCACCTCTGATGCTCTGGAAGTACACCCTCTGCTTTAGTGAGCCTTTCCCGTTATCTGTCATCTATCCTGTTGAAGAGGGGAATGGGATGAAAGAAAAGCTGGAGTGATTTCTGATTCTTATCTTTACTCCCTCCTCATTTTGCGTCATCGGCATGTCACCGATGATGTTCAGCAGGGATGGTCATTGGCCATTACCTGGAGGAAGAATGGCGTTCAGGAAGGTATACCCACCACAGTGGGCCGCAACCCAACTATAAAAGATCTAGAAGAGGCCACAAATCCTCTTCAGTGACCCTCCTCTTGAGATGCGTCCCAAAATGGTGTACAGACGGGCTATCACAATGACTCGGAGATTAAATCTTTGATTGGCGGCCATGATATCGGCCATCACCAGGGTCGCTGGACGAACCCCCATCATTGCATCCCTCACCGGTAGGATCCATCCACTCAGTAATGTGGCAAGGAATCCAGAATATCGGACTTTTGGGTCCGATGTCTCATTTATTATGAAGCCCCACGACTGATAGTCCCCTGCCTCCAGGATCCTCCAGTATGATCCGCTCTTGCTCCTCTGTGCTGCGGTCTGACACCGTCTCCTTTTCCCCAACATCTTTACTTCCGGATCTTTTTCCAAGAACAAGATGAACCATTTCTTGTAGGCGATTTCATTCAATAAATACATGATCCCCAGCCTTTCCTTGGCCAGCTCCATCAGTTTCCATGCCAATATAGGGGTTCGTGATCTCTCACCATAGGTGTTACTCATCTGGAGGAATTCAGCGTACTGATGCCCCTCCAGAGGGATGCCCCTGATGCAATGGATGTCCCATAGGCTGATTCCGACTTCTCCACGATGAAGGTGTAAGGTATTGGTGTCAGGGGACCATCGAGTGAATAGATCTGTCCTGAGCTCAGGATTGCAATATAAGTGAAACTGCGACGTCACCACTGCTTCGAACAAACTGATGTGTCACTGTTCGGCCCCAAACTGGTTGAATTTATGGAAAACCCAATACCCCCAGGACCATTCACTGGTGATGTTATGTCCAGGATATAGATCCCAATCTTGCAGCTAACCTTTGGCCTCATCAGTAACACTCTAATAGAAAGTGCATGCGTAAAGGGATGAAGAACTCTCCGTGACAGTGTCACTCCCCGAGATAGTCCTTGTCCTGGGATTCAAGATGTAAACATCCAGGTGCCTGATTTCTCTAGTAGGATGTCCATTGTAGGTTATTTTATACTAGGCTAGGTCATTGTCATAGGTCACCCATGACCATGGTGTGTGAACCTCAATCCTCGGCACATGTAGCTCCTCCATGATTCTGATGTCCCAGATCAGCAGATTGGAAGACAGTGCATACTATTTCTGTGATGGGGTCAACATGTTGAAGAGGGTATGGTTGTCTGATACGACCCTTCAGGCACCATAAACCTCAGGATTGCAAACTATCTCATCCCTTCGAGCAGCAGATGCAGATTCCCTCACGCTGTCATCCCCATTGGCGGCCATATCTTGTCAGCAAAATTTTAAGGAGTCGGCACGAAAATGCAGGAGTTGTCAGGAAAAAGAAGGATCCGGCACAAAAAATCAATGGCCGGAGGGAAAATAACAGTACTTGTGTGGAAAATCCCGATTTGGAATGAAAAACAGATGACTGATCACTGTGAATTACGCACAAATGTAGAATTGTTTTCATAGGGAAGGAATTTTTCATGCACAAGTGCTCTGGGATTATCATGCGAGAAAATTAATATGGAATGAAGGGGCCTGTGGGGCCTTTTATAGATGTGATCAGAATTTTTTTCTCGCACGTGAAAAGAGGATTTCACTCTTCGGGCGGGGTTTTCACGCCGCTCTAGTTTTAAGTGTGCGATGACCCCAAGGAGTTTTGTATTTCAGCGTTTCCATCGGTATACGACCTTTGCGGCCCCTTGTCTATCTGATTCTGAGGGGTGCATTTGTAGACGCCGAACAGTGCTCCAGGCCTAAGAATGTTTTGGACCTGACGAAGCGAAACCATATTTGGAACCGACAATCCGTTCTGGGGGTCCTAGAGCGGCGACGCGAAAAGAATTGTGAGGTGTGAAAAAATATATGTCCCAAACAAAATACTTTGGGATTCGCGAGAGTTTTTCATGCGGGCGTGAAACTCTTTGTATCCACCACTCTATGTAGTTTACCATCATGATGCCGACATCAGGGAGCACAATATTTCACGCCGAAGCGTTTTTTGCGCGGACCCACGACCCCGAGTTCCTATAAATACAATGCCACCCCCTTCTACTTCACCTAAAAAATTTGGACCACCTATTTCGTGCCAAATTCTTCTCTCTCACGAGCAAAGAAGATAGCTCTCAGGTACTAAATATTTCGAGCCAAGTCACCCGGGGGTCCATCGTTGCGCGCGACTACTTGGGCTTGATCCTTGTCCAAATCCCATCGAACCCCTTTCCCCACTCGCAATTCCTTCGAATTGTGCACAATTAGGTATTCGGCATGCAATTCCTTTTGCACGCCGGACTGCTCTATTTCACACCCAAGGCTCAGTTGCATGTCGTCCCAAACTTTTTCACGCACACAATTCCTTTTGCACACCAGCCCACCCCTTTTTTGGTGCAATGGTCCCTATTGTGCACAAGCCTCTCACCTTGTGCGACCATTATGTCCCTCTTTCGGGAATTATTTTCGGGTGCCTCCAGTGCCCACAATGCCTTCTCCATGTACTCATTTCCTGTGAATCCTCCTATGTTCAAACGAAGTTACTTCAAAGTCCCTTGGACGATACCACCCATTGCATTTCTTTTCCTCATGCTTCTTCACATAGGCACACTAATGACTATTACTTCTTCACATTTCCATGCTATCATGGTCCCCTTGATGGTTCGCTCCATGACACCCCCTCACCGTGGCTTTTCCTGTCCCCTCCCAGCCCCATGGAGTAGAGAGTACCAGTTATGTATGTCCTAGGGGTGTGGAGAAAACCCACATCATCCGAGCTGTAGGACGTTAATCTACTAATCACCATCGTCCTCAACACATGACGTTAAACTGTGACCTCTCCCTGTACCTTGCACGTGGGGTCCCCCAACCATGGACACTCTCCAAGCCCATTGGTCTCCACAGGGAATGATATCTGCCTTATGGGAGTGGCGTTTATCAGCAGGGGAAGGGAAACCATCTCAATGTAAGCCACTAGATTTCTTGTAAGAGACAACCTCCCTGCTCCTCCTTTCATCTTTGGTCCCCAGGGCCAGCGAAGGGCATGTTGGGGAATGGTGCTTCTCCTTTCTTCGGTCCCAAGTCCCACTCCCACTGCGCTTTATCGCCATAGGGCCTCCATACTGGAGTAAGTCCCTATATCTTGGGCTGATAACCATGTGTATACCCCACTTCACTTCCCACAGACTTTAATTTCACGACATGATCTTCATGTATCCACTACTTCTTATTTCTCACACCAAGCATGACTCATGTAGGCATAGAGTGAGCACCAACCATGACATCTTCCTTGGGCAGCCTAGCGTGTAAGCCCCACACCCACCACCTGAACTACGAAGTCTGTAATCCTTGCCATAGAGAGGTATGTAGGAAGCCTCCCTAAGGTTCAATCCCACCTCTCCGGTCACTCCAACATCCAACACATCGGTTCGCCCCTGTCCCACAAGATGTTAAACTGTATCCACCATTCTAAACTATGGGGTCTTTGATCCTTGCAAAGGCAGGGTACATAGGAATCCTTCACGATGTTCAAGCCCACTATCCATTGAACCTCATGTCCTCCTCCACGTCGGTGCACCAAAACCTTGGGCCGCCTCAGAGCGTAAGCCTCAAATAACACCACCTGAACTATGTGGTCTTTGATCCATGCCATGGAAGTGTACGTAGGAAGCATCCCTGAGGTCCAATCCCACCAACCTGGTCGTTCGAACCATCTTCTCGTCAGTTTAACAACACCTTGGGCAGCCTATTTTGTAAGTCTCACACCGTAACCAGAACTACATGGACTTTGATCCTTTCTATGGTAAGGTACGTAGGAATCCTCCCCAAGGTTCAATCCCAACACCCTAGGCATCCTAGAGTATAATCCCCACACCGTACTCATGAACTACGAATTCTTTGATCCTTGCTAAGGTAAGGTACGTAGAAAGCCTCCCTAAGGTTCAAGTACTACACCCAGTTTTCTCGACACCTCTTCGTGTCAGTTTAATATCCCATTTTCCACCTGAACGACGAGGTCTTTGATCCTTGCTAAGGTAATGTATGTAGGAATCCTCCCCGAGGTTCATGCCGACCCCCCATTGGTTTTAACCCCCTTCATGTTGGTTCACCGATTTGGGGTCCTGAAAAATCCGCAAAAGGAGTTTTACCCAAATCCCCCAATGAATTGGGGTAAAATAATTAAAGAGGAGACACAAAAAGACTGGTTCACAAACAGGTCCACAGAAGCACAACGTGGCCAAGAACCACGAGATACCCCCTCCGTGAACCGGTCCATGGAATTACCGCGTAGAACCAAGGCACCGTGAGGCACCCACCTTCGTGAACCATTGTCGTGTGCGAAATGGAGGTGGAGGGCCTCCGCGGTCGCGAAGTAGGACTCGCACCAGTCCGGTTCACCATCGCGGACCACCCCAACAATGGACCGCGTCGACTAGCTCAATCCGCAACGACTATGGTTTTTGGAATGGAGGAGGAACCCTTCGCAGCCACGGAGAACTCCCTGAGTTCGGCTCACGAAGGAGAGGAGCGATCGACACCCACCGTGAATCGCGGATTGACAAAGTCAGCTGTGAACCTGGTATTTGGTTATTGGCCTCCACAAAAGGTGCCTCATGTCCATTGATACAGTCCTTTCCCCACTCTATAAAAGGAGACCAAGGGGGAAAGAAGAAAGGGGTAAGGATAAATGATTGAGGATCAGATCAGATTCAGAGGAAGGAGATCGATTGAGTGAAGGCTTCAAATTTTTCAAACAGTGAAATTCCCACCCGCGAACCACAGCAGGTATATGAATTAAAAAGGAATTGGAAAACGCATAATAATTTGGTGAACCACGAACCTAAATAATAAAAAGTGGAACCGCGAACCATACCCCCTCCATGGATGAATTCCCCCTGGACCAGGGAGTTTATGCCTCTTTTCCCATCCGTCGTACCGCGTAGCACCCTCCTCCGCAGAAAATCCCATACCGACGAGCCCTCGATCGGTGTCGCCCTTGGTCGCCGCTGCCCACCTGGAACCCTCTGCGAACTCCCCTGGTTCGTGGATTGATCCCGAAGCCATGAACCATCTTGGTTCACTGATTGAAAGTGAAGCTGCGAACCACCTTGGTTCGCGGGATACCCATCAGTCTACGGACCACCCTGGTTCGCGGATGACTTCCCCAGCCACGTGGCACTTCCCCACGTGAAGGGCGCCACCACCCATATCTCTCAGTGGCTACCCAAATACTTCGGTGTTCTCATTTCCAGATCCAGGGAAAATCCTTCCTCTCTATCCAGGTCCTCCGCGACTCCCTCATTGGCCTATTCATCATCCCCGAGTCAAGGCCTCCCCCAGAGCCACCGGATCCGCGTGGTGTAACTTTCAGGAGAATTAGCGTGCCATTTTGAGTTCACATACCCATGGTAAACAGGGGCAAAGGGGTTTTCCCCAAACCTTGGGCAGATTCCCAAAGCATGCATGGGTTCACATTCCTACGGTAATGTGGGGTCCGAGCCCGAGAGCCCCCTTCCTGCCTCTACTCGCTAGGTTGGGGGACAACACGCTTCAGCGGTCGGGCACTTTCCCCCTCCCTAGAGAGGGGGTGGCATATCCATCCGAAGGTATGCATCCCCATGCACCTTGGTACTTCCCCAGGTATCTCCCCAGGGAATAAGAGAGGTGACGGGGACACAAGCACCCCCCTTTCCCTCTCCCTCTAGGCTTTTTCGTTGTGGGAATCTATCTTGGAGTAAGCCCCAACCTTGCGGGCGTCCATCTTGTAGTAATCCCCGACCTTGCGGGTGCCCATCTTGGAGTAAGCCTCGACCTTCCAGGAATCCATCATGGAGTATGCCGCAAATTTATGGGCCTCCTCAGAGTGTAAGCCCCAATTCATCACCTTTTGGGCCTCCTCAGAGTGTAAGCCCCAATTCATCACCATGGGTTGCCTTCATGTGTATGCCCCATTCCTGCCTCTTGTTTCTCACACCGAGCATGACTCACGTGGGCATAGAGTAATCATTGACCATGCCATCTTCCTATGAGACTCCGCAGTGTGTAAGACCCAATCCATCATTCTGGGCTTCCCCAAAGCGTAAGCCCCAAGCCCAAGCGAACTACGTGGACTTTGATCCCTGCCACCTTGACAGGGTACGTAGGAAGCCTCCATGAGATTCAATCCCAACACCCATCAGACCACCTGGTCTCTCATCACGTCAGTTCCCCGACACCTAAGTGATCTACGTGGACTTTGATCCCTTCCTCCTAGATAGGGTATGTTGGAAGCCTCCATGAGGTTCATGCTCAATAGCCAGTCGATACGATCATCTCCACATCGGTTCGCCTCACCACCCCTAGTGATTCCTCAATCAAGTTCCAACCCTTTGGGGTCATTAATACTATGATGTATGGTAAACCTTGGGCATAAATGTTTCCAAACCCCTATGTCTAGTTGATCGTTTCCCACCAGGGTTGAATCCGTGGATACTATGTTTGGGTATAAACTAAAGATTCGTGAACATATGAATACGTCTTAAATCTATAAGTGTGTCCCAGAACAGGAAATAATTCCCCCCCAAAAAGGGTGGGATGAGCCCGACCTCCCATCCTCTTGACCAATGTGAGTTCTTCAGAGTCGCTGGTCTGACCATCCGGCGAATGCCAACCTTTGGAAAGCAGGTCCATCAATCATTGGATATGGATCCGTTGGGTGTTTTGTGGCCGAAAGACCAAGGACAAGAAAACCGACACCTTGGGCCGCCTTAGAGCATAAACCCCAAATGACCCCATATCCTGAACTATGAGGAAGTTGATCCTTTCCATGGTAGGGTACGTAAGAGGCCTCCACAAGGTTCAATCCCACCACCCATTGGACCCATGTCCTCCTTCACGTCGGTTCCCAAACAATTGAACTACGTGTTCTTTGATCCTTGCCAAGGTAGGGTATGTAGAAATCCACACTGAGGTTCAATCGCAACACTAAGCAATTCCGACCCCTTTCACATTGGTTCACCACTGTCCCACACGAAGTTAAACTGTAGACCTCTTTTAGCGGTAAGTCGTTGTCACTCTATTCAGTGGTAAGTATTTTTCACTACAGCGGTAAGCCGTTGTAACCACAATAATTGGTAAGCCATTAAAACCCTATCAAGCGGTATTCCGTTGAAAACCCTAATCAGAGGTTATCCATCATCATATTAACTACATGGACGTTGATTACCTACCATGGGGATACATGGGACGTATCTTTGAGGTGCATGCCCACAACCATCGGCACCCCCATGACGGTTCCATCCCATTCACTGTCCAATTCAATTAACCTTACATCATCCTTCCTGATTCTTACCTGGGACACCATATCCTGATGTGATCATGCCTCCGCATTCCCAAGTCCCACAGACAGCTCTCAGGAGGCCACCCCCACGATGGCCCCAATATCGGTGTTCCCTCCAGGGTGTTCCTCCATATGATCTACTCTTAGTTAGTGTTCTGATATGCCTGAACCATCTTCAATGGACTTTAAACTTGTGCCATACCCCATGTTAAACATAGGAAGCTGAGGAAACCCTCAGATTCATGCCCATGGCATCTGACTCCCTGCGTTCGATGTGGGATGCCTCGGGCTTCCGTGCCCTCGAGAAGCCCTATAATAATGTACAGAAGACATACACACCAATCCCCCAGCATCCAGACACGCCAATGATGCCCCATGTGACTACCCCACTAACTGAAGGATGCTGCCCTGACCAGAACCCTTGGAATTTCTTGACAGAAGCAGCGTAATTAACTAGTGTCCATGAAGATATGACCCCTGGAATGGTTTCACGAAAAACATCTTAAGTCTATGAGGCAGACCCGGACTAGGTGAGGAGTCCCGAGGAGGAATCCATGGACGGAAGAACCGACATACAATCATCCCATTTTTATCATGGAGAAGAAGTCCCTGAATAAGTAGCGTATTCTGACCGCCTTTGGAAAGCGAGAATGTGGGGAAAAAAATGGAATCCCTCACTCCGAACGAGACAGACGCGAGCGCCCCAGAGAAAGCGTCAGAAAAAATATGTAATTTATTCATGACATGTTGACAAATGTTTTGTTTTACCCTTTTCTATTTTAGAAAATGTTGGGAACGAGTTGAAACCAGGCCATAAACTCATGTGAGGGCCAATGTAATGATATAACGAATGACATCCCCAATGATTTGGGTGGTGGTGTTCAAAACGTCCTGGCGATGCTTACCGATGCATCGTAGGTTATGAACAATAACTAGAGTAATCGGGAATATACTCCTTCACATAAGAGGGGGAAACATGCTATGGAGTGTTTTATGTAGCTACGACCATCGACATTTAGGGGATATTCGGATCCACTAGTTGCGGAAAAATAGGTCAAATCCATGGAAAAGATTTTTTTTTGAATGTCACTATTCTGAGATAGAGAAGGTGACCCTATCCATTTATCATCAAGATGGAGAGGCTAGTCAATGGTGGGTTTTTATTAAGAACACTAATCAAAGGGACGAAATTGAAGAGATTGAATTAGAAGACATTAATATCATGTTTCTTAATAAGTATTTCCCATGAACTCTTCATACATAGATGGAGAGAGAGACTTCATATATCTCATGAAAAAAGAAGGAGAATCCATCAAAACCTATGAAGAAAATTTAACAAGGCTTTCTAGGTATGAATCAGGCTTTGTTATCAACAATGATTGTAAAATTGATATATTATTTAGTGGATTAAAACAAAACCTTCAAAAAGATCTTACCGTTATAAACTTTTTGTGTCATGAATATGTTTTTAGATGTTCTCTGAAGGTAGATATGGATTTTGGAGAATGGTCCCATGGCTATGGTTATATGAAACGAAATATGGAGTTCCAACTAGGAGAATCCAATGATAAAGGTGGGAAGAAAAGTCAATGAACCACATGCCAAAAATATAGGATGTTTGATCATGGGAAGTGCTTCAAATGGATGGGGATGTTTTATAAATGTGGGAAAGAAGGAAACCATTCTCAAGAGTGTCAAATGTACTTGAAAAAGAAGGATAATGTAGTTGAAGAAAGGAGATAACCACCCTTGGTCTAATTCTACAACTTTAGGGAGCAAGGGAACTACACAAGACAGTGCAGAAAACCTCGAGTCCTTGAGGGTTATCAATGTTAGTATCCACCAAAGCCAAATGAACTAGGGAATGATTATGCCATCACTATTTCGGAAGAGGAGCAAGATAATGATGTCATAGAAGGTACACTTACAATTCAATCAATAATGAAAAAAGAATTATTTTTTTCTGGTTCTACACATTCCATTATATCTTGAATGTTTTATAGAACTATTGAATAGAATCCCTAAAATCATGAAGTAGAGATATCTGTAAAAACACCAAGTGGTGAAATCATTGCAACCCAAGTGTTTGACTCTTATATTGTTTGCATATGTAGGAAGATTCTTCAAGTGAATCTTGTAACACACACCATTGTAGAATTCGATTTTGTAATGGGAATATATTGTCTTTCGTTATATTTAGCACTTATCAACTATCGGGAAAAGGAAATAACTTTTCATAATCCGAACCATCCCATGATCCTATAAAAATTCATAGAAGATCATGAATCTAATTAGAAAAGTACTTCAACTTTGTGGGTGTTGATTGCCTATGAAGAATCATACCTCTCCCAAAAGGTTGAGTCAAAGGAAAGTGACATCCTTGTGAAAATTCCCATCTTGAGGCAATACTATTATGTATTTCCCAAAGAGTTACTCAAACTTCCCCCGTATTTTGTGGTAGAGTCCTCTATATAAATCATATCTGGAGCTACTCCTATCTCAAAATGTCCCTATAGGATGGATCCTATAGAACTGGAGGAGTTTAAGAAACTGATGCATGAGCATTTGGAAAAAGGGTTCATACTCCCTAGTTGATCACCATGGGGTGCACTAGTGATCTTTGTGGGGAAGAGGGATCAAACAATGCGTCTATGTATCGATTATCGGGAACTCAACAAGATCACCATAAAGAACATGTATCATATTCCATGTATTTACAACTTGTTCAATCAGTTAATAGGAGCTCAATACTTCTCAAAGGTTGACCTTTGTTTTGGAAATCATCAACATAAGGAGAACATGGAAGATATTTATAAGAATACCTTACAAACAAATTATGGGAACTATGAATTTCTGGTGATTCCCTTAGGACTAACTAATTCCCCTCCAATCTTCATGAATATGATGAATAGTGTCTTTAAACATTACCTTTATAAAAGTATCATAATGTTTATCAATGATATTCTCATCTACTCCATGATCAGGGAGGAATATGAAGAATATATAATACTTGTCTGGGAAACATTGAGAAAGGAGACATTGTATTCCTTGTTCAGAAAGTGTAACTTTTGGATTATGCAAGTCGCGTTCTTGGGACATGTGATCACAAGTGGGGGATTTCTCTAGACCCTTCTAAAATTAGGTGATTGAGGAATTCCCTAGGCCCTCTAGTGGAACAGAAATCTGTAATTTTCTTGGATTAGTTGGGTACTATGAATGTTTTGGGAGAAAGTTCTGATGATTGTCAAGCGCACTAACTTTGTTAACAAGGAAACAGGTAAAGTATGTCTGGACAGAAGAATGTGAGGTTAGCTTCAAGGAGCTAAAGATACATCTTATCATAGAACCTATAATCACACTACTAAAAATTGGATAATGTTTTCTGATATATAGGGATTCATCAAAGAAATTCTTGGGTTGTGTACTCTTGAAAAATGATAGTGTCATAGCTTATCCCTCATAGCAGTTGAAGATCCTTGAATAGAAATACCCGACAACTGATCTAGAGCTAGCATCCATGCTTTTCGCATTGAAAATCTTCTTGCACTACCTATATGGTGAGAGGTGTGACATATACACTAACCAAAAGAGCTTAGAGTATTTATTCACTCAAAAGGAGATCAACATGAATCAAAGGAGATGGTTATTGTTAATCAAGGACTATGATTTCCTTATTCACTATCATCTTGGAATGGCGAACAAGGTAGCAAATTCTCTAAGTAGAAAATAACCCACTACTCTATCCATGTTACATAATGAGAAAGATCCTACCTACCGGGATATGAAAAGGATAGATATAGAAGTCATTATTGAAGGGGATACATCCTACCTTACCCAAATGATTCAACAACCATCAATCCATTAAATGATTAAGAAGGCATAAAAGGTTGATATGGAGTCACAAAATAGGATGAATGTAGTAAAGAAATGGAAGATCAAAGAGTTACATATTAATGATGATGGGGTGAATAAGCTTGGAATGCGTCTTTGTGTTCCTTCATCACCTAGGATAAATAAAGAGCTATTGGAAAATGCATATAGCTCAACATTCTATATCCATCTTGGTGGCACCATTATGTACCGTGATCTAAAAGAACACTTCCCATGGAATAACATGAAAAGGGGAGATCGTGGAATATATTTCAAGGTTCTTGGAATGTTAGCAAGTTAAAGCATAGTGACAAAATTCCAAAGGTTTGATGCATGCATTGCCTATACCAATGTGGAAATGGGAGAATGTAACTATAGACTATATCTAGGGTCTCCTAAAGACGTTAGAGGTAAATAATGCGATATGAGTTGTGGTTGACAGACTCACAAAGAGTGCCCATTTTATCGATATTTTGGAGGACCTCTTTCTTGAAAAAATTGAAATGATATATGTGATGGATGTTGTTTGACAGAATGGTGTTCCACTCTTGATTATATCTTACCCTGATCCAAGGATCACATGTAAATTTTTGAGTAGCCTTCAACATTCTTTGAGTACTGAATTAGATTTTCACACATCCTATAAACCTCAAATTGATGGCCAATATGAAAAGACTAATTAGACACTTGATGACATGCTAAGATCCAGATCATTAGAATTAAAAGGTCAATGGGATTAGAATATCCAATTGTTTTAGTTCTCATACAATAATAAATTCCACTCAAGTATTCAGATGGAACCCTATGATGCTCTGTATGGAAAGTCATGTAGAACTCCAACCTAAAGGGATGAAATTGGAAAAAGAAAGATACTTGGACCTAACTTATGCAAGAGATGATAGAGAAGGTTCAAGTGATCCAGAAACACATCAAAGCTTATAAATGTCAGAAATAGAGCTATGCTAACAACCATTTATGGGACTTGGAGTTTGATGTTAGAGATAATGTCTACTTTCGAATATCACCGTGGAAGAGAGTCATGCAGTTTAGAAAGAAAGTGAAGTTGTTCCCAATGTACATAGACCCCTTTGAGATCCATGATCACATAATATCTATGGCCTATCAGCTTGATCTTACAACAAATATGGATCTTTTTCATGATGTGATTAATGTATCACTCCTGAGGAAGTACAAACCAAATCCCTGAAATGTACTAAACTCAGAGGTGGTACAGTTGGAAGACAGTCTCTCTTATAAGGAGTAACCGATGAAGATTCTGGACCAGAGAGATAAGGTTCTACGCAACAAGACAACCCACCTTATCAAAGTGTTGTGGAGGAACCATAAGTTTAAAGAAGCTACATGGGAACCAGAGGACGCGATGAAGGAGAAGTACACTCACCTGTTTTTGTAAAATAAAATCTCAAGGGAGAAATTTCATAAGGGGGGAAGAATGTAATGACTCAAAGTTTTGTCAACCAAATCCCCTTCTTATAATTATTCCTTCTAGTATAATCACAATAGGAAGCACAATTACGTATAATGATTCTAAATATTAGGTGACCATCAAAAATAATTTTTTCACTTCTATGTTTTGAATTTTTAATATCTAAGATAAACAATTGTGTTCAGGATTATTTTTTTATTCTAATAGAACAAACATATTTTTTAGTGAATAGTAACATACCATTATGAATAGAAACATACCCTTTAGAATAGTAATATGAACATTATGAATAGTAAATCATAATAAATAATATTAACCTTACCCTTGAATAATTAAATAAACTTTAGGCATCCTATAAGTGACAATCTGACCTTAGTAAAAACATTAGTATTTTTTTGTTATTCATAAAGAATTAATTATAATTAAATAATTTAATTAAAAGAAAAATTATTTTTATAAAATGTGTTCATAAATTTACAATTCTATTTCTTCTAGTTTTAAGATAATTTTATAATACCTTATGTAATTTTTGAATGCATTATAAAATTATTTTTAATTGTAAAAATTGTACATTTCAGGTAAATTATGATTTTAATTAAATATTAAATTAATAATATTTAGAAAATATATTTTTAAAAAAGGATACAATTTTTTGATTCTACACATAAAAAAATTGGTAGGTTGAATTTTTTGGATTTTTGTGGAATAATTCTATTTTCATGTGAATAGTAAAAATGCAGTTTTTTCACTAAAGGAGTGTATCTTAAATTACATAATTCATGAAATAATGATGACATAAGAATTATAGAACATTAAATTCATCCATGTTATATTTAATTCAGAAATGGTTTCTTAAAATACAATAAACTCAATTTCCAAACCTAAAAAAACTTTCCAAATCCAAAAGTCAAAAGGTAATTCCATAAAGTATCTTTTTCTCTTTCTTTCACTTTCCTTATAATAAATTAAATAATTAGAATTATAAAGATGATTTAAAGTCTAAAAGGAATTATATTATATTAAAATATGATTTATGATGTCAAAAAATTACTCTTACTAGTCTAACATTTGATATATTATTTTATTTAACACTTTATTCTAAAAACACCCATCCACATGTAAAAATAAACCCTCTCCCTCCCCTTGCCTAACCACACATCTCAAGCCTCAAGAATTGTCTAAAAACATCCAAAGAATAATCTCTCTCTCCTCTCCCACATCCAATTGCTTCTGGTCTCCTCAAGAGACCAAGCCAAGCTTCTTTAAGGAGGATCTCAAGAGGAGGATTCAAGAGGCAATTCCTCTCTCTCTCTCTATCTCTTTTCATTTAATTTACTTTCAATTTCAAGTTATTTTCTTATTCTGTCCCCTAATATCTTCAACCAAGTGGTATGGTAACTCTAGTATCATACATATAATATATTATTATGATATTAATGGGATATTATATCATCCAACTCCCTTTTTCTCTTCTTTTTTATTTTAGAAAGGAAAACCTCGTTTGTGAGGTGTTAATTTTTCACCTTCAAGAACAACAAGTTTTATTTTTTCCATTTCTACATTTAGATATTTTAAAGAAACCATTTTTATGATTGAACTATAATATATTATATTAATTATATCCTATTTTATCACAATTAGAAAAAATTCATTTTCCATGGTTTCGACTAAAAATGGCTGCTATCGTCATGGTAGTAGGTCCCAACCTATTGTAATAGTTTAAATTGTGGTAATATGCCTCAAAATTCATAATTGTGGTAGTTTTATTATAGAAATGGTTTAACCAGTGTCTATAAGAAGCAATATCCATGGTTTTAACCATATTTATAGCCTGGGTAAACCGTGGAAATATCCAAAACAAAAAATATGGTCGTCCAATTTTGACCCATGCACCTTTAGTTTGCCAAACTACGATGCTAACCACTAAACCACCAAATTATTTACATATATATGTATATATAATGATATAAATATCAATAAAAACCATGGGAATAGCCAAAAAACCATAGCAGTAGGCCTTCCCACCAAATGGTTTGCGGGGATTTTTTTCGCAGAAGCGTAGGAAGCCTGTGGGCATAGTTTTTAAAAATACGTATATAGGCCATTGAAAAAGAATTATTATTGCCCCATTTTTTAAAATAGTAGATATATTCCACATAACTATGGCTATATGCCATAGAAAACAGACCTATAGCCACGGTTTTAGAACCTTGGCTATTGGCTATAGAACTGTGGCTATAGGTCCATGGTAGTAGCTTTATTTTCTAGTAGTGAATGTTCATGAACTAACGTACGTACATATTACTAAACAATTGAAAGAAAAAAGTTCATTTTGGATGAAAAACAACTGAATTAACCTAAACGATTATCATTAAGATCCAATCTAAGGATTTATCGACCATTTATATAATATAATCAATTATAATAGCATTTAAACTCATGTAAGATAATTAATAACATGTGACATCAATTTTAGATGTTTAACCTTATTCTACACACACCTCCATTTATGAATACATGTGAACCACTCAAGAAAACCATAAAAATATATATTCCCGAAAAATATTTTTAAACTCTATAACTCATCCAAAGCCGAAAATAATAACATAATGAAACCATAATGAACTATATTCATGTACACATGGTTATGGAATTGATAATTAATGAATATAATGTGGTTATACAGGACATTAATGCGATGAAATTGTTCATATACAAGGTAAGGGGAAATTCTCAAACCCAACATTCATTCATTGGGGTTTTCTCTCCTTCACTCTCTTTTTGGTATGGTCACTCCAGAAAATAATTTTTTCATCATTATCATACCTTTTCTAGGATATAAATGTATTCCACTAGTGTTAATGTCAAACAAATGTTTTCCAAAAGAACAATCCTTTCATAAAAACAAATTTTATTTCCCACTCAAGGTTGATGGTTATTGTATCATGTATGTTATTCCCACTTTCATTTGGGAACACAAAATTAATGAATATGTTCTTATTACAAGAAACCAATTCTCCCCCATGGGTTAATTATGTTTATTTTTTCGGTATATGTTATTTGTGGTGTGCTTGAAAATGATAATGTTATGATGTGAGAGGTGCTCTTGGAATTATATAGCACAATATGAATGTTTGAATGTGACGGGTGCACCTAGAATTATAAATCTCTCCAATGCATTGGGTAAACTGATGAATCTCATGAGTTAAAGTGATCTGATGTGGAAACAAGATTCTAGCTTTGTCCACAAGTATGTGTGGTAGTTAACCATTAGGAAATGATGTTTCATTTTTATGCATTACCACATTTCAGGTCTTTTATTAATGCTTCATCTCATGTCCATGATCGTTTTCCTACATTAAGATTATGCTCACCCATTGGTATATTGTTCGTATTTGTCCTCTTATTGGGAATTTATATCACCCCTTTTTGATGTATATCCTCAGGTGACTACATGTACTAATGGGATGTTAAGTTCTAATAAAAATCTAGAGAATAAGGAATTAAATAAATAATTATGCTTTATGTTTTAAATTTTATGGATATTCCTTGTTTTCCAAAGACACTAAATCTTTGGATCCACTATGTGTAATAATATTATGTTTTTTATCTTTAAAATGATGTAGTAGTAATATAAGAAAAGTTATGGTCACTATAAGAGTGTTCCTTAGTGGTTCTGAGTCTCATTCATAAGATAAGAAATATGGTGTAGTTGATCTAGAGGATATTTATCATCACACACAGTTGTTGGAAATATTACATAGTCCATCACTGATAACCTCTTGAGTTTGTGTTTGGTGATAAATTTTTTCATAGAGATTCACCTCACGTGGGAAATTTTTAGTTGGGTAAGAAGGTTAGGTTGACACCGATGTTTGTTCGCCCATTTGATATCATTTCCCAACTAGAAAATTTGGCCTATTTGTAAGACTTTATATGTGGTTCAAAATCTATGCATGAAGATTTTCATCTATCCCAAATAATGAGGTATATAATGGATCCTTCCCATATGATTGGATTAGATGATAATGATCATGAGACCACAACACTTTAGTTTACCATCCAGTTTTGATTTTGGATCTCTAAGACAAGGTAACATGTAGTAAAATGATTCCTATGGTTTGGGCACTATGGAGGTGCAGAATGTATAACCAAAAGATGTGGGTGAGAGAATTATTTAAGATTCTATAATTCCCTTCACTTTTTTGTGTCCATGAATCTAAGGGGTTTCAGAGGAAAAAATTAGTTTATAGTGGGTAGATTGTGACACCTCATTACACTTTTCATGTACTTCCTTGTTTTTTCTCTGTTTTTCATCCCAGTTTGGGTGTGTTTGAAGGATTCACTAAGATAGGGATTATTTTTTGTGTAAAATTACTTAAATTTTAGGGATGTATGTTTTTTTTGAATTAATGGACCCTGAGTATAAATTTTTCAAATTTTTAGCAGGGTTCTTCCCAAGTTTAAAGAATTCTCTGAGTGGGGTCTTTGAGTTTTTCTACATAATCAATTAGTTTCTATAGAATGTTGGTGGATTTCATGCCATGTAAGGTTTAGATAGTTTGGATTGGATTTTATGCATATTATTCTAACATTTTAATACAAAAATTACTCTGGTCGAATATCTTGTTACTTTATTTAAAAATCATTGTTCTATTTTCAAGCATCCCCTCATCGTGCGACTGCCAGCACAAGAGTATAGTTTTGTTGACCAGAATTTGTCTATTACATGAATTTTTATGAATTATAAATATGTTATGAATATATTAATTACATATTATATATCACATATATTAATTAAAATTATCAATATTACCTTCCATGTAAAGCATTATTTAAAAATTAATCACATAGTTTCGCGAGGTGATAGATTGTCACACACGTCAGCGATGTTATTGTATCCCCCAAAAAATGAAAATTTAAAAGGTATATATGATATTATTATTCCATAGATAAAATTATGTTATAAATATCATATATATACTCTATATACATCATCATACCCTACCGTGATAGGTTGTAATAGAAAAAAGTAATGACACTGATTCCCTAGGTAGTAGTCCAACGTACACATGAATGATGAATTCATAGCCCATTTGATGGATGTAGGGATAGATATAGGTCATTACCTTAACATAAAATATATCAGTATATGGAATATACTATGTCTATTATATCATCATGTTTTAATAAGAATTTTGGGAGGTGGAGGTAGAAATAAAATAAAAAGGCTCGTTGAAGAACATTATCACTTATTGAGGTAACCTCCTTAGGATTACACCAAAAGCCATCATAGGTTGTATTTATACACAAAATAAAGATTTTAGGATGATATTAAGGATTTTGGGAAGTGATTTTTGCAGTTATGGGATGAAATATGGTTTATAAGGTAATAGTAAGAGAGAAGAGTGGGTGGCGTTTTATAAGTGAGGCGAGTGGCACAATTGATAATTTTTTAAAAGAAAAAGGTGTACCCATATGTTTCACATTCCAAAGGAATCCAAAATGAATTATTCAAAATAAATATACATTATAGTGTAAAACTATTTCTATAAAATATATTTTTAAAAAAGTTTAGGTCATTTTAACACTTATCATTCTAGTTTAACCACCAATAATTCCATTTTTACATTAACGGTGGTAAATATTGTTTTACCATTTTTACTATTAAATATGGTAAAAAATAAATATCACATTTTTAGTAAACATAAATTATTATAATTTAAAAAATACATAATCCAATTATCCAAATTCCATTAAAAAACTGAAAAAATTTAATTTTAAATTAATTTCGCAGACATGATGGGAAAGCAGGGTTTCAAAAAAAAATAATCAAAAGTTTAGAAAGTGTTTATATAAAGCATTAATATGAAAATTATTAAAATTACCAACATTATATTAACCAATATATAATTGAACTGATTTTACTTTAAAACAATTTAAATTTATAATATTACTTTTAAAAAATTTAAATAAAATGACATTTTTCAATTACCATTAAATATTTTTCATTATTAATAAATAAAATGAAAAATTTCATAAAAATATAAACAATTAAACTAATTTTTTTTATATTTTCATTATTAAAATTTATTTTATTTTATTAAAAAAATTCTAAAAGTTTTAAAAATAAAATTTAAATTATGTGTTAAAAGTATAGATGAACTATATATTAGAAAAAATAATGTTCTCAGATTACATTTCATTTTCTTTCAATTGATTATCATTTTAATCCTAATAAATAGATAAAAAACAATTATTTTTTACATATTTAAAACATATTATTTTTATAATTTAGTTATTAGTATTCATAGCGTCAAATTTAGTGGCCATTTTATAACTATATACTGTATTATAGTTCATTTAGACATGGGGTTGCATGCTCCGCAAGCTATTGAAGTGATAAAATGTAAAGAAATATTTTTTTGAGACATTTAATATTAGTTTTATGTATTTCATAGGATATAGTATAGAAAGTTTTTCTTTTATATTATTTGGGGTGTCACATTCTCTCCAACTTAAATAAATTTTTTCATTGCTATTTGAAAATGATATTGGAAATCAATGATTTACCTTTTCCAAATACCATTATTGAAAAACCCACATCCTAAAAGGGATTATCAAAAATTCTCTTAATAATAGATAAATGGAAATAAAAATTTCATACCGAGTAACAATTAACTAGGATTCTACTTTGGAGATCATTGGTGGGATGTGAAGATATAGACATAGAAGAAAATAGTAATAATTATAGAGGGCGATAGAGGTCATTGATCACAAGAAATTGAATGATTAATTGAATTTTAAATATCTCAAAAACATAAATATAAGATGATTTAAATGTCCAATTGATTTATTAAATATGAACTTAATTGGATATTTATTTAAGATTCGTTTCCTAGAGTTGAGTAATCCTTTTTCTGTCTATGAATATAAGGAAAAATAATTAATTGAAATGTTTCTATTTCATAAGAACCATTTTTTTCTTTGGTTGTAATTTGATCAATTTTCAATTCATCGCTCACTCCATGAAATGAAAACAAGAAATTTGTATACCCAAAAAACTAAAATTAACTTTTAACAGATCATAAGATCTATAAAATAGTGAAATGTATTTCCATGTGTCTCTAACTATTTTCAAAATCCAACACAGTTAGTACAAGTTATCATATACAATACATTAATATCTAATCCTCAACAGTAACACCACTGGTTCATCATTAGTAGTTATTTTTCAAATCATTTAACCTAAAACAATGTTATATTAACCTGGAAATCACATAGGCAAGTGGTAAGCGCTAAACCATTATCGTTCTTCAGTCATGGGTTCAAGCCCCACGAACATTCTAGAAATGACTGGTTTTAAACCAACATGTGGGTTGTCCTTTTTCTAAAACTATATTATAATAATTCCAATGAATATCCCTATAAAAATATGAATAACATCATTGAAATAAAATTAATCATTAAATAACCTTTTAAATACGGTTTTAAATACAATTGATTTAACCCCACAATATCTAATAATATTAGTTCACTATTAATACAATATCATTAATGATTACATCAACCCTAAAGGTTATCAATACCCTTAAATTTATGTCTATAAAATTTAAAGGGATTAATCCTAAAATAACATTTTTTTCACTTATATATATATTAAACAAATCAGTTGTATTCCATAAATGTCTCCCAAATTATCCTTAATATTGGTAGACTCCCATCATATAAAACGTATAAAATGAGTTTCATGGCTATGAACATATTAAAAAAATATTAATATCATAAACCCATGATCGTATCCAAAACACTTAAGTTAATAAATACACACAGGATTTTATATTGTAACAAAATCCATTGATGTTTCATGATATATATAACCGTAGAAACATTAGTAAAATACTTAGAAAATTTAATTCTTCATTCCCTATGCATAAATACTTCCACGTTTTAATTTCCATGTAGGTATTTTATTGGATTAGGGTTAAGCATTTAGTAGAGGTCAATGACATAGATAATTACTAGGATCTCCACAATTAAGAAAATAAAATATTAATTGATCCATATGATGAAATTTATTTTTTCCATCATACTCTTCATTTTTCCTAAGCAATTCATTAGATTATTCCCTTATTTTACATACATAAAAAACATTCCCATTCCTTTGAGAAACCTTATATTTAATCTAATTCACCTTATAATTATCCTAGTTAATTTATTATTTCATTTTTTCAAATCCTTCATAATAGTTTGTAAATAAAATTTGAATTAACTTAATAATATACACCAGGAGTATTAAACTAGGTGTGTATTAATGCCCATTGTCTTGCCACTGGTGAAGATCAAGTCAAGAATAATGAACCCTTTTATAGTTATTAACCCTAGGTACATTTATTATAGAACCATATACACATGTAGTATCTGGATAGGGATTAATTTCTATAAATAATCACATAATATCTTCATTAACAAAACATTAGGATGTTTTTATATACATGTCCTTTAAGTCTATCAAAGGGTTATGTTCCCTAAAATATGATTCCCAAAATATAATTCCCAATGTTTCTACTGAACATACTCAGATACCAACTATAAAGACCCAGAACCCACTTGCTCAGAGTTGTTGTATGCTTTACTACATTGGTATAATATAAAAGTAATATCTCCTCAAATGACCGAATATTTTAGTAGTCATTGTAAACTAGATATATACATCAGTCTTGTATTACATTTGAAAAATCAAATTATGACATAATATTTTTTGATAACAATATTATTACCTATAGAATATAGTTGATTAAAAATCATATAAAACCTTATGGATTATTAGGAAAAAGGAAATAATAAGTGTGAGATCAATCTTTCAGAAAGGATTAAGTTCAATGTATGTAATTTTAAATCAATATGCATAATCAATATGGAATAGTAAATAACTAAACACACATGCCATCTAATCAATAAATTGAGAAGGATTTGCATCCATATATAATATCAATGAAATAATCTCATAGATTATACTCAATATGGAAACATAAAAAACAAATAGACACATAAAATTTAATCAATAACATTAATATCTTAACTGTATGAGGAAAATTCTACATGGAATGGAATATAATTCAAATAGCATTCCATCTAATCAATAATTGAGAATGAAATGAATCCAGAGATAAAATCAATGAATAAATATCATAGATTATAATAAAATAATTCTAAATGAAAGAAATGATATATTATTGGATTTTATGAACTCATGATAATGAAACCTTTACCTTCTAGACCATTCACAAGACAATTTAAAACAAAATGGTAAAAAACTCATTTGGTTTGGCCATCAGATTTTATAATAGCTTACTGATTCACCTCATTAGATTACCAATGCATTAAGGAGATATCTATAACCTTTTCCCACCCATGTTTGTATGTCCAAAGCAATCCTAATATATAAAATAATTGATTTAATTAAGGAAAATTGTTCCATATCATCTAATATCAGTATTTTTTTATGAAATATTGATTTTTCAATAATTCATGAGACAAAAATATTACATTCAATGTATAGTGCTATATGTATAAATTATATATGTTGTATTCAATAAAGATATTCATGATAAATACTATGGATATTTAGGGAAAATTTAATTTTCACTGGAAAGAGAATAAAACAGGGAAAGGTGATGACTTGAAAAATTAATCAAGGAAGTGAATGTCAATACTTTCCTTGGTCAAAATGATCATAATATAAAGAGAAGAAGAATAAATAAGGTAATAATAAATAATATACCTGTTGGAGTAATAATAAATGGTTATTGTCACTGATTAATACAAATACCATAAAAATATATTTATAAAAATTATATAAGAAAATATCCATTTCATTTTGAAATTAACTTTTTAAAATTAAATTTTCAATAATATTTTTGAAAATAATTTTCTTTTAAATAAAATTATAAACATATAAAAAATATTTAAAATATTCATGTCTTCATGAGGGCTATAAATACTGTTCACGAATTATATTTTCAAATAATAATTCCTTTCAATTTTTCAGTAAAAGAAAAATGAGAATTGTTCTCAAAATGATATGATGATTTCCCTCAAAATATTATTCTAAAATTGAAAATGGTTATTTTTTTAATATATAATTTGGAAAAGGTGAAATAATATTTTCATTTTTTTGAAAACATGGTTTTGAAAGGAAAAATATTTTCAATCAAAGGGTGAAATGATGTCGGATTTTATTAAAAATATTTTCTCAATTATTTTAAGATCCAAAGAGTGGGAAAAAATACTATTTCTTGATAATATAATTAATAGAAATAGTAGGATAAATTTATATGGGATTATTAGTCAATTTCAAATATTTTTCATTAACTGAAAGTCATGAATAAAAAATCTCGAAGAGAATAACGATTTCAAATTAAATCTTACAATGATCATAATAATGAATAGATAATTATTCAATGAATTGATTATAGGTATCAACATCAAATAGAAATAAAAAATTGGAAATGAAAAATAAGATAATTAAAAGTCATTACACACAAAATCAAATAATATAAAAAATAATGAAGAAGTAATATAACCCAATACAAATAAATTGATTTATGAAATTCTTTACCACTTGGTAACTTTTAAATAAAATTCAATTTGATGAAATAATTGAAATAAAAACTTAATATAACATGATTTATTAAGAATTAATTGTATTACATCACAAATATGTAGTACATACCCTATATTGAATAAATTTGCGCAAAACATACAAATGTGCCTCAAATAATGGAAATTGAGACATAATCACTTACCTAACAATTTATTTGGATGAAAATGATTCAAATTATTGCATAGTGGTTTTAAAAATATTATTATCTAGTAAAAGAACCACATTAATATTTATAATATCTTATTTTATTCTTTTATAACATCTTATCACCCTTCTATTAATAATATTTTGTTATTTTCATTGTTTCATATGTTAATTACCTTGTTTTTAATTCAAGTTTCTTCATGAAAGATCCAATTCATGAACATATTATATAGTTATATAATCTCTAGAATAATAATAATGGAAAAATATTCATATTTTTACATCAATTATACTTTTAAAACCAATTATGTAATATGGTTTTAAAAATGGGGTAATTTACAAACATAGAGACGACAGGTTGTATGTAGGCCCATATAACGTTACAATTTTTAAGGATCATTATGGAAATGAGGTAAGTAGTATTTTATCTTTAAATAATTACAATAATATTATTTATACCATATTATATAATTAAATAGACTATATATATCATCTATGTTGTGTGGTGATGAAAAGAGAGTCACATCGCTTTGTTAAGGTGGTAGTCTACATGTACACGAACGATGTTATCGTTATTCAAAGTAAAAAAAGAAAATTGATATATTATATATTAATAATGATAAATAGGTAATTATTATCATAACTGTTTCATTTATATCACATTTTTATTATATTTTTCTTTATTACCGTCCATGTAAAGCACTAGTGAAAAATGAATCACATCGCTTTTAGAGGCGGTAGTATGCCATACAAACGAGAAACATTATCATATTCCAAAATGAATGGAATGTAAAAATTTATATATTATATAATTTATCTAGAGGTATAATTATGTTATAAATATCATATATATAATTTATATCCATCATCATAGAGAAACTGTGATTAGTGGAAATGGAAAAACAAATGGCATCGATTCGCGAGGCGGTAACATACCGTACCCAAAAATGATGATTTCATAAACCATTTGATGGAAGTGGATATGGTTTTAGATCAAGAGATAAAAATTAAAAAAATAATTATTTGAAATATACTGATATTATAATATAATTATTTTTTAATAACAATTCATGGAGGTGGAGGAAGAAATAAACTAAAAATGATTATTTAATAACTTCTCGAGGTAACCTCCTTAAGATTACAGAATAAAACTTCCTAGGTTGATTTTATGACCAAAATAATGTTTATTATATAATATAAGGATTTTTTGGAAGTTATGTTTTCATTTATTGTGAAAAAATTCTTTTGAAGGTGTGAAAAATATTGGATATGGTGTGTCCTTTTATAAGTGAGGTGAGTGGCACACATTTTAATGTTTGAAAATAAAATGGTGTACCCACGTTTTGTACATGAAACAGGGCACCAAAATGAACTATTATAGGTAAATATAAATTATAGGGTATAAATATTCCAATTAAATATATTTTATAGTAGTTTTTAGTTCTTTTTAAACCTTATTGTTTTAGTTTAACCCTGGAAAAATGTATTTTTTCCTTAACCATGATAAATAACCAATATGGTTTTTACTATAAACTATGGTAAAAAAAATTCATTGATCGTATTAGGTAAAATAAATTATTATTATTCCAAATATTGAATCTATAAATCCAAATTACATTAACATAATTGAAAAATTTTAATAAAAAATTAATCTCATAGATGTGATGAGAAAGCGAGTTTTCAAAGAGAAAATATTCAAAAGTTTACAAAGATGTTTGTCAAATTTATTATGAAAATGATTAAAATGACCTAAATTTTATTAATATATATATAATTTAACAAATTTTACTTTAAATGAAATTAAAAATATAATTTTACATTATAAATAATTTAAACAAAATGGATGTTTTTAATTAAAATTCATTATTTTCCTTATTAATGAAAAAATAAAATATTTTAGAAAAACTAAAAAAATCATTATAAGATAAATTTTATATTCAAAATAAGAAAATTATGCTCACTTTATCAAATAAATTTTATAAAAATGGTAAAAATTAATTTTAAATTTTGAGAACATAGCATGAATAAACCGCCTATAAGAAAAAAATACAGATTCTGAGAAAACATTTCTTTTTATTTCAAATGCTTCTTATTTTATTCCTAATAAATAAGTAACAAATGAATTTATTTTTACATATATAAACCACATACTTTTAATTTTTTATCCATTAATATTCATACCCACCAATTTAATTACTATGTTATAACAGTATACAATATTATGATTCATTTAGACTTAGGGATGTGTGTTCCGCAATCTATCAAAGTGGTGAAATTTTACATGACATACTTTTCATGGATTTTTTAAGATTGATGTTTGTAAAAAATATTCTATAAAATAAAATGTTATTATTTTATAATTTTGGGGTGTTAAATCATGGTCCCTTGTTCACAACCAACCAAAAGGGATGGGCTCACCTCCCCTTGGATATCCCTTCATCAGCTTCCTCCCTCTCAAATCAGGGTGATCCTATAGTGTTTTAGTGCATAGATTCAATATAATATTTAATCTCATATATACCTAATTGTCTTTATTATTTAATATTCTTTTTTTTAAATGGATGGGGTAGTGATTTAGGGAGATATTCCAATAGACCATGGTGGAATAATGTCTTTATGATGAGGCTTTCATGTGTGACACATATACAATTATCAAATTGGATCATTTCTTGATCACGTACACTGTTTTGGTTGGAGAATAATTAATATTGAATTTATTTCTGGATTTTGGGGAATTTTTCATAAATTAATTATTAATTTGGCATTGATAATTAGATATTTTGTGTGTAGCAGGCTCAAGTGTGTGTTAAGAGTGAATCACACCACTTTTCATAGAATCCTAACATGACATCATTACTCTGTGAGTTTAACACCATTTATGGAAATTATAATATTTTGATATAAATAGTTTTTTTCTTGATTAATTTTTTTTATTTAATATATTGGTTCCCATTGAATAAACATTGGGGTTTTATGAGTTGAGATATATTATTTGATTGGATATTGAGTAATTTAGCCATGATAGATTGAGTATTTTGATTGTTTATATTTTTATGGCATGTATATTGGTTAGTATATGTTCATGTGTTAATATTATTAAGATCTACTTAAATATATGAAATCATATGACTCATATTAACTTAATATGGTGGTCCTAATAATGGTACATTCAATGGGGGTGAATCAGTGAATAGGGGTATGATTTTTCAATTTTATGATTTCTTTTTAAATCTACCTCTATAAATTGTTATAGTTATCAATCCCATTTCATAACTCACAAATACTATGAAATGAAAAAAGGACACTTGATGTACAATGGTTACTATTAAAACTAAGTAATAAATCCTTAGCATGTTCCAAAATCCCATGAGACCTTATAATCTACATGAATAACTATAAAAAATTCAAAATATTTGGGAATATCCGTTACCCATGATATAAGATAATAATTGTGTTGTTATTAAATCAGTCCCATGATAATTTTAACCAATATCTTGTAATATTATGGCTGGTATTATCCTTTTTTCTCTCATGATTGTCTCCTAAAAATATTTGAGATCCCAAATGTTCTCTTAGTTAACACGAGGTTTTACTACCTTCTTCTATTCAATATAATATAAATAAAATGATAAAAATCAAAAAATTGTGTTCTTTATCTTCATTTTTATTCAATTTCATTTGGGTAATTCTTTGACCTCTTTTGTGTGTAGAAAACTTAAGACACTCTTCACCATACTCTTTCTATAACAATCCTCTCGATTTTTCCCCACATTATTAGAAAAAATATTTTGTACAATACAAAAAATATAAGTAACATAAAATTACATCCATAATATACCCTATTATATTTATATTTTATATAGTAGAAGTCTTCTTGTTCATATTTGAATTTAAATTTCAATTTAAAACAACAAACTACCTATAAAAGTTTCTTTAACATAACCCCTTCTTCCAAATTCTTTCTTTATATATTTTAATCAGGATATTTTTTATCTATTCTAAAAAAATATAGCACAATTGTATACAACATTGATTTTAATATTAGTTTTACTAAAATTGAAACCCTCTTAGTGGTGTAACAATTTTTTTCACAATGCGAAGTATCATTCTCCAATTTCATGAATAATAAAATTATTTGTGATATTTAGATAAAGGTATATAAAGAATATAATTTCATTATTTAATTAACTTTATAATATTTATTCTACAAATAATTGATATTTCATTCTTATAAAATCTTACATTTTTCTCAAATTTTTACAATATTATTTCTTTAAAAAAACTATAATGCCACATTGTGAGTATCTTGTCCTAATAATTTGTATATACATGACTTTTTAGATTTCTATATAGCTACTAATTTTCTTAATAATTAGTATGTATTATGTTTTATAACTATTCTAATTTCCATATAGTTGAATATTCTTATGGTTTTATTGAAAAAGTCATAGTTCCATATAAAATTTCTTATTATATCTAAAAAAAGTATTATGTAACATTCAATATTATATAATATTTTCCAAGATTCTTAAGATATCATGACATTACCAAATTCATAATTTTAAAATTTTGTTATATATCTTAGCTAAAGCATTATGTGGGTTTGACATAGTCTTCCACTCTCTGAAGAAATATTAATCATAGTTCAAAAAGATTCCAAAATTCATCTTAATTCTTGCAAAACATTCCTAGGTCTTTTAATTTAATCATTCATTTTTTATTTGAAGCATCAAACAAAAATTCTTATGAAATGAATAATAATATATAATAAATTTATTATAAGTCTGTTAAAATCTTAATAAGTATTGGGAAATAAACAGGGAGCTCATTCGTTTTTCATTTTTGGTGTTCTAAAAAAAATTACAACGAATCCATAAGGAATCGACCACTTTTCAAATTCCAACCTCTAATGAGAATTCCAAATCATATGAAAATCTTCATAGAAAATCTTTAAATATTATAAGGCCTCTCAACCATTTCATGAAAACTCAATTAGACATCACCTTATATAATAAACATTATTTCATAAATTATTTAATATGATTTATATGTTCACAATGTAATGAACCATAATAAATATATCAACTCAATTCTTATCCAACTCTTATTCCATAGAGTAATATCAAAATAATATATGTATCTTCTTTAATTCCAAATCTATGAAGCTTGTAAGAGGTCTTCAATAATCTCTACAAGGTCTCAAAATCTCCCAAATCATATCTTGGAAAAAATGATGGCCCCCTTTGGATTTTTCTTTGTAATCCAACAATATAAATAACATTAAAAATTTACGTGCTTAAAAATGATTCATTATTAAATAACTCTAAAGATACATGATAAAAATCATTTCAAAAACCAAGAATTATGAATAATCAAATCATATTTCTTATAGAATAGTGATATACATCTACTTATTGATATCTCTTGATCCACATGATACCAATTGAAATATCAACATTTCATAACAATTAATACCACTTATGATCAACTATGAATCAAAACTTCTTCAACTAAAACCATTTGTCCTTAGGACCTATATATAACAAATTCATAGATACAAACTTATAAAAATTGTTTAAATAGTTTATAACTCATAAAACATCACACACCCACATGCTGACCACTCAAATTTCTCCATTTAATATCTCTCTCTAAATATATTCTTCCCATATATAAATGATATATCGATAATAGGTGAAACACATATAAATATATTCTATCTAAATTAGTATTTTCCACATTTGTAATAATATATTAATAACACATAAATGGATAATGATAATGAAAATAATTTTTTATTCCATCCTTTTAAAATGACATCCAAATAATAAGTGAGAGAGATGATAAATACATCATACATTAGAATTTATTGAATCTAGGCTCGAAATTTTTATTTGACCCCCATGGAATGGTATTTAACTACTTCATTGACTGAAAACTAGTATGATTAGTCAATGTTTCCCTAAAATTCCATTTCTTATTAAAAGAACACATCTTCTTCATTATTTTAGTAATATTAAAATCTAATTCTTTTTTCTTCTTTCATCACGTAACATATTTATTTTGTGAGAATTGACATTGTTTTCTTAAAATTGTATCATCTTCTTCTTTATAATTTTACGAATTTAGTCTTTTTGAGATCGTATATTTATCCTTATTCTTAATTATGTATGGTTTTCCACTCTATTTAGAGATAATAATCTATAAAGGCTTCCTAATATCTCATTTTTTTCTTAATATAAGGAATTTTCTCCATCAGAGTTTCACCCACTTGAAATAAGTTTCCCTGAGTATTTTGTCCTATCATCACTACACAATCAACATTTAAATTTTTAAAAATAATTTTATTATTTTGAAATAACACTTTATGGTCTTCATCTTTATGTTTAAACACAACTATTAAATTATTATTCAACCTATCAAAAAATGACATGTTCTTCAATTCCAACATATTGTTCACAATGATTATTGAACTAATTTAAATACTTTTGAGTAAACCACCATTACCAAAGGAAATAAATGGTTTCATGAACTTCTAAACATACTTTAAGAGCTAAAATATACTATAATGTGTGATTATCATCCACTCTCTATAATACATGGATGTTTACTTTATGATTCTTTATGTAAAACTTCAACAATCAAATCCATCTCATTTCCTTTTAATTATTTATTCTAACACTTATTATAATTTTTATTCAGACTTCACAATGTAGGTAAAATGGAATCATAACCATTAGAATTGTTTTCTAACTAGCCACATATTTTATATGATTCATACAAAGGATGGAACTTGTTCATAACCTGTAGTTTATAATAACTAGAAACCTTTTTAAAATTTGTCTTTGAGTGGGAAAAATCACCCAGAACATTGTCTCCCATAACCCATATACTTTTATAAATTTTTGTAGTTAAAAAAAACATTCTCTAAAATTTCCAAAATACACCATAGTTCAAATATTACCCATAAAAATATACTTACCTATGAATAATCATGTTCTTATAGATTTTTTATTTGGTTTTCTTCCATTATGTAACCATTTGTTCTAGATTTTTTTATATACCAAAAATCTAGTAAAAATAAATAAATTATTCTTCATACTAACATTATTTTCATAATTTTTTGAATCACCATTTTTAATAATCTTTATATTTAAATTTGTGTTATTAGAATTCCAAAAATTCTATGGACTGTCTAGCATTTTTATAAATTTTACTTTCTTCAATTTGGTATTTTATTTAGTATTTTTCCCAATACTATTATAATATTTATCAAAATTTTAATTGCTCATTTTTTGGATTAATTGAATCAAATTAATTTCATATACTTCAACTTATTTTAAAATCCTCCTCCTTGAGATTTCCTCAACTTCATGAATTGAATTTAAAAAAATTAAATTGGTAAATATCTAAATCATTTTCATCCTATATTTATTTCTATTTGAATATATATAGATATTTTTCATTTTATATGAAATTTAAATCCATATAAAAAACATGATTCTCAATATTATATGGATAGTTCTTTTAAATGTTAATTGAAATGTTCATACTTGATTCATTTTTGGTATCTTAACAGTCATTATTGATAGATAATTCAAAACCCAACTCCAATTTATTATTTTCATTTTCAAAGGGAGAAATATTCAAGTAAATAACTTTAATTTTACTTTTTAATATTAAATCTATCTAATTATATTCCTTAATATAATAACTGATACTCTCATATCATGTGATTCCAGATTTTTTTTCCTTTTCAAATATCATATTTCAACTATCTTCACTCGATGAATGTACTTTTTAATCATCAACATAACTATCACAACCATCAATCATAGTTAAGATAATTTTATACCTATATTTTTAGGAAGTATCAAAATTCCTTATCATGAACCAACTCGGATTCTTCCCTAAACCAATAACCTGAGCTAGCCTATGAATTATATGAAGCACATTCCGAATCATCCTAGTATAAAAACTAGTGCTAAGGAATTAAGGAGGACCTCTTGATAACACACTCTCCCAATAAATAATATGAGATAGAGAGAGTCCACTAGGTAATCTGGAATAACTACCTCATTCCTCAGAGATACATAAGAAACTCAAGGTAAATAAATAATGAATTAATAAAAACAAGAAATGTATGTCCCTAACAAACATAAAATAAATAAAAAACCATACCATAGAAAATACAATATCATAAAAATATAAGGACATTAAGGAAGTTACATAGACAAAACAGAGAAAAAACACAAAATAAATGACATGATCTCTATTTTCTCTTTTGTTAATGTACATCTATAAAACTAACGTGATCTTAGAGTGATCAAGGTACATAACTAAAACATTCTAAAATATGTCAGGATGAATGACATCATGTGGAACATGTTGGATGTGATTATAAGAAACTTATTAGGTAAGCACCACAGATTTCATGCATTTCAATTACCAAAATAACCTATACATGATAGTTTGATAATACACTGGTGAAATTTGAGCTTCTATAACAATCAAAAACAAACTATGATCATTCCAAGAGACCAGTCCTTAAAGATGAAATCATATTTTTAAATAAAAAATTTAATCATTTTTTAAATTTAATGTTCATATTTTTAAATCCACTTTAAAATATCTTTTATAACTACATAAAAAAGTACTTGAAAAGAAACTAAATAAGAATAGTAACAAGATAAATGAATCAAACCAATAATGTAGTAATAAAAATTTAAAATTGATCAAATTACCAAATTATAATGAAATGATCAGACAAACAATAAAAGGACATAAACAAACTAGTTCATTGTACATGATATAATGATAGATAGGTAATATTGGTATATTCCTAAACCTTTCATGAGGAAACCATAGAAAAACTCAAGTTGGAACCATCTGCTATCTTATCGATGGATTATTAAATCTATAACAAAAAGGAAGCTTTTTCTTAGCCACATTGGTGACACTCAACCTTAGAATTAAATTCCATATAGTATCTAGAACATATAATTGGTAATAGATTATAGCTACCCCTCAATCGCTTTATAAGATGCTTATGATCTTCATGATGATAGTAACGAGAGGTGAGATTTCCATTTTTTATAGAATATCAATCTAGAATCAACATAGTCAAACATATATTTATAACCCATATCCTTACACCCATCTCTATAAAACTCATATTTAGAAGTAACAATAAAATCAAAACATAACTTAAAGAGTTGTAATTCCAATGAATGTGAATACTTTGTATGAAAAACCATTACAAAGTTCCAACTAGGATATAACTATTTATACTTGTACTAATTTCCTAGTAAAAACTTCCTTCTTTCAATTCCATTCAAAATACCACAGTATGTGTCAACCTACATTCTCAAAGTTCCTAACAGACCACTAAATCATACTCCATAAATCACACATTTAAAACCAATTTTGGAAATTATTTTGGTAACCAAGAGACAGTTTGAGAATGAATATTTAATGAAGGTATCCTATTGAAAATATTTATATATATTTGTGTATATATATATATATGTATACAATCCAAAACATACATACATTAATATATATATATATATATGTCTATAATCCCATACTAAATATATATATATATAGAAGCACATACATACATACATATAAATATAAATATCAACACCGACAAACAAAAAGACACACATGCACAAATATATATATATATGTGTGTGTCTGTGTGTGTGTGTGGATATTAATAGGTAATACTTATGGAACAAACAAGGATACAAAATTCAAGTCACTCGTCCAGATATAAAAATATCCAACTAAAACCACCAATCTTCAACATAATAATAATTCCAAAAACCCAAAATTAAACCCCAAGAAACAAATTCATTATGAAATTAATGGCCAATAATTATTTTAAACTCCACAATTATATGAAAATTTTATTTAAAAAATTATAAAACACATAAATTGAAATCAATTTTAATAAGAAGTTGCAAACATTTAAAACCATCAAAATCCATTTTCAATTAAACCATTAAGCCATAATTCTTTTAAAATCAATTTATATATTCAAAAACAAAATAAACCTTCTTAAATTTTTTATAAGTATACAACTGTCTCATGTAATGTCTTTGAAAGGAAAATAATTGAAACACCTATATCAAATGGAGTGTGGATATGAAGAAACCCGTGACTATTGAAGGAAAAAGTCCAAATGAACCATCCACACATCCTAAAATGAAGATAAAAAATATATTTCACTCAAAAACCCACACTAATGTTTAGGAAACAAGATTATAATGGAAATAATGAAGATAATCCAAGATAAACAAAATAACAATAGAAGAAGAATGGCTTACCTTTGATGAAACCACCAATAAAAAATGAGAGCCTTAAAAATATGAATGTATATAAAGAAATAGGTGGCTTGGGTCCCTTTAATATTCCTTGAATGAATAGGAATATTTCAGCGATATTATAGGTTTTAATTTATCAATTGTATCTTAGGAATTTATTCTTTTTTAAAGACATTGTTATTTTTTACAATTTGGTCCCACTATTCTCTAAATCATGCCCCAGTTGTGCGCACCTAATATGACACATTTGAAGAGACACATAGTTCGGACACATGGGTTGAGAAACAACATTCCAATCATAAAAAAAAATATGGTAAAATTGAAGATCCATCAAATTAATTTCACACAGTTCCTTTAATCTATGTTCAATCCATGTGATAGTCAACTCCCCTATAAGGGTCATCCACACAGTTTCTATTGGAAGAAGCATGTTTTTTCAAAAACGGTGGATTACACATGTAGAAAAGACTATATATGTAAAACATGAACCACAACCCATACTATGTAAGGTTTCCTCCATTTTATATATTAAACTATGTTGTTAAAACCATGTTCTAGAAAGAGTCCATGCACAGGTAATCTTAATGGTTTTCATAATAGTATGATAACTGTGTAATGATCATGGAAAAAAATTACTAAAAAATTTAACTCTTATTCTCAATAAACAAGTTTATTATCAATGATAAGATAATAAATAATATATTGGGAAAGAAATCAATTCCAGGGTGTGAAATTCCCATTCTAATAATATTTTTATGTTTTATTGTTGAAGGAACAACTTAGATTCTCATAATTATCTTCACTGTATTTATCTCTATATTCTTCTAGAATTTGATAGTTATAAAAAATTACAATACCCCTCATATATAAAAAACCTAAAAGATAATTTACCCTCAAATTTACCTTTTCCACTTGATAAATTTCTTGAGATTAGTTACATGAGTTTATCAAAGAGAACATTAAATTCATTATCCAAATAATAACATCCAACTTCATTTCCACCTTCTCTATTATACTCTTCCATTTATTTAATTTTTTGAAGGATATTTCCCCCTCATCATTGTTCAACTTTTTAAAATAACATTATTTTTCAGTTGATATAACATTATGAATCTATTCAAATATTCAATTGGAATTTTACTTAGATCATTGTCTTTGTTTGTCAAAAACTTTGATACAAACGTATACAATATAATACATAGTATCATCAAAATAGAATTACAATCCTAAAAATTATCACAAAAAACTCTTATTTTTTTCAAAATGTCACTTACTCGTATGAAGAAGCCATTGAATATTTCATCAATATTCATATTTAGTTATCTATATCATAATATTAAAACTTATATCATTTATTTATTAATTTTCTCATTGACTTCATAAATGATTTCTAATTTTTCTTGTAATCGCTTTTTTGATTTCTGAAAATTATTACCATGGTAAATTTATTCTATGATAGATATAATAGTGTTGAATTATGTTCATTAACATCATTCTCTTAATTATTTCTATCCAATGATTCCCTAGCAGTACCTTCATTAAGAGAAAATAAATACACCAGAATAAACCTCCAAAACAATCATACTAAAAGGTAAAATATATAACATCTTTAAATCTTTCAATATGTAGAATTTATCCACATTAAATTAGGGAATCCCAATAGTTTTCATTAGAATTAATGTTTACCTTATTTTTAATAAAATTTCAAATAACAATTATTTAACCAAAAAAAGATACTTTATTGAAAAAATTCAAAATCCCACTAAGATAAAAAAATAAAATGTTGGAAACTCTAAAATAGTTAATCTATAGAGAAGATCCAGATTATCGGGTTGCAGTTATAGTGGTCCTAGGTATTGTATATTCTCTGAGAGGGAAGGTTGAATTAGTGAACGTTGATATTTGTTTCCTCTTTTATGATTTATTATGAAATAAAACTATATAATTTGTTTGAGCAAGAGATCTCACTACTAAACTCACACATGATGTAGAAATAAATAAATAAAGGTCACTCAATGTATAATGTTTACTACTCAAGATATATTGTCAATCCTTGGAATGATATGGACTCGCATAAGACCATGTGATAAAATAAAATCACCATCATGGATTCAAATGGGTATGGAATATCATTTTCTCCTCAAACTAGACAATAACAATATTGTCACTCGACAAGTCTCCTAACAAAGTGCACTTATATTTTTTACTTTTGAGGTGGAGATTATATTTTATCCTCTAATGTCTGCATCATAAAATTATTATAGTGATTATAAACTTATTCTCTATTAAGAATAGGTGTGATTATATCATTATTCACCACACAACACAACTGTTATGATAAAACAAAAACCAATGTGTTATTTTCCTTCTTCTCATTCACCTACTTATACATCCACAAGTCTTGTACTTATTAGTCAATGAATACCATATTGTACACACATTTAAAATATCCATCCCTCTAGAATAATCCTATCTATTATAATCCACATATCTAAAATAATTATTCAATACTACACAACACAAATTTGTTTTACAATACTATATGCAAGCAAAACCGTATTCATTTTATCATACGCACAACACCAATTTTGTTTTTTGAATTTCAATTTAAATTTAAAATTCCAAAACCAATTTCATTTAGTGGTGTATTTAACATTTAAACATAATAAAATTTATTTTTTCTTTACTTTAAATCATTTTATATATCTTGGTGGAATCTAATATAAAATATGATGCGCCTCTATATTATATGGAGTGTACGATCATTTATCCTAGAACTAAAACAACGATCATTAAAAAAACATTCTATGAAATTTGAACTATATTTCTCTAATAGCTTAAATTAAAAACTCAATTTTGATATTTATATTAATGGATAATAACACTTACATAACCTATTATAATTTTCATAAGATTTTTTTGAAAATATTAGATATTTCATTCTTTTGATAACTCAAACTTTTCTCTAAGTATTATACTCATATGTTTTAAGAAAAAATATTATATAACATTGTGTGTAACATATCATAAGACTATGAATTTACATGACATTGAAGATTTTATAGAAATATAATTATTTTTATAATAATTTTAAATTCATACATTTCCATGCCTTTAACAATTTCTAGCTATCTGAAAAGACTTACGCACAGATAGGCAAAGTCATATGCCTATATATAATGTCTTATAAAATCACATGGAAATATTATGAAATATAAAAAATATTATCAAATATTCTAAGGGTCTAAATATATCATAGCGTTTACAAATTCTTAATTTGTAAATGTCTTACGTGAATCTGAAAAAGTCTTACACGACTCAGAAAATGTCTTATAATCTCATATAATGTCTTCAAAATCAAAAAAAGTCCTAAAAAGTGTTCAAAGGTTTTATTAAAGGAATATGAATTATTAATAAATCTTTTTAAGTATTAAAAAAGTTTCATTACTGTTTAATTTAAAATTTCAAATATAAATTCTTTCAAAATTCGCATAAAAAGTTATAAAATATATTTAAAGTATTACAAAATCTTCAAAAGTCTTATAAAATGAACTGTGAACTCCTTCCTTTATATAAAATACCATATGTGCTTTAAATTATTTATAATGTATCAATAATTATATGAATATATATTCCTTATTAAATAAAAAAATAATAATATACAAAATCTTAATTATAGGGTCTTAATGCATATACTTTTATAACACCAGCATACACCCTAAGAATAAGGTGTGCAATAGTGGGGCTTTCTTGGGGCCGTTCGGTGAAATTGGATTGGCCTATGATCTTGATGAGCTTGAACATATCCTGTATATTTTTTTCATCTTTCTTAAGTTGATGGATATTCGCTAGGGATTGGTCTATGGAAAAGCCCAAATTTTTTATATCTCTTGAAAGATCTAATAAATGGGATTCAAATGGAACGATCCTACTGGTAGAAACCATTACATCCTTTCCTCATGTCAAAATTATTTTCTAAATCACTATATCTATACTTGTCATGTGATCAATTTTCAGTGACTATTATATCAATGGTAATGATACATATTGGTTATTTAAATCCAATTGGATATATCAATGAAAAAAATTGCATGTGTTTTCAATATCCATGAGACATTTAATTAAAAACAAAGGTAATTTTATTCATAAATGATCGGGTTGCTACAACCTTCCCCTTTAAAAAATTTTTCCTTCAAAATTCACTTATCCCACACTAAATCATATGATGGTAACTTTGCTTCATCACCTCCTCTAGTTCCCATGTATCTTCTTCAAACACGTGGTTTCTCCACAACACATTGATGAGCGACATTATCTTATTTAGTATAAATTTCTCCCTATGATCTAAGATCATCAACATATTTTCCTCATAGGATATATCATTCTCTAATGTCACCCCCACTATATTGAGTACATTTTATTGGTCATGTATTCCATTCATCAATAGTGATACATGGAAGATATAATATACTTGCATCATGCTTGGTGGGAGTGCTATTCAATAGGCCATTGCTCCAATGCGATCAAGGATCTAAAAATGGATGATGTACCCTAGAATAAGCTTTCACTTCATCCCAAATCTCATAAATCTCTTCCATGGAGATATGTGGATGAATACCATGTCTCCAATATCAAACTCTAGTTCATGTCGTCGATTGTCAGCATTACACTTTTGTCGACTCTGAGTAGCTTTGATGTGCTGCTGAATGGTCATAACCTTCTCCATCATTTCGTTGACCATTTCTTGACCTTGAAGTTTTAATTCCCCAACAGCATCGCAACACACCGTTGTTCTGCACCTCTTCCCATAAAGGGCTTCAAAATGATCCATTTGGATTCTTGAGTAGAAACCATTGTTATAAGGGAACTCAACCAAAAGACGATGTTGGTCCCATCTGCCTTTCATGTCCATTGAGAAAGCTCTCAACATGCCCTCATGTGTTTCGATAGTCTGCTCCAGATTGGCCATCAGTTTGAGGTTAATAGGATATATTGAGGTTTAAATCATTATTCAGATCGTTTTGGAGACTCTTCAAAATCATAAAGGTGAATCTTAGATCTCGATAGGATACAATCGATAGTGGTGCAACATGAAACCCTACCACTTATCTGATTTATATCAGTGCCGGTTGACCCAATGAGAAATCCTCCCTAATCATAATAAAGGGTATTGTCTTTTTAAGACGATCCACAACAACCGAGATAGCATTGTTTTCATTCTATGTCTTTGAAAGTCCATTGAAAAAGTCCATGTTGATGTTTTCCCGGTTCCATATTAATATGGGTAGTCGTTGAATCATCCCTTTAGAATTCTACCTCTTGTTTTTCACATGATAACATATGAGGAACTTTTATGTATATTCAAATATCTCAATCTTCATGTTATATAACCAATAATTCTATTATTGATCTCGATACATCATTGTGTTTCTAGGGTGAATGTAAAAATTCAAACTTTGTAGATCATCCAAAAGTTCTTTATTTATCTCAGGATTTTATGGAACACATAGTCATGACCCAAATCACACAATTTCTTCTTCATTACCATTTAATAACGAGAATTTCCATTTTCTAATTGTTTCCACTTTCTTCTGAATTCCAACATCATCTATTTGATCATCCCTTAACCACTCTAAATGATATGGTTGAGAAATAATTTATAAAAGTGTTTACAACGTTACCTTATTTATGATTCCCGTGGCCACCATTATGAAATATAAGAAGATTCGATCCCTTTAAATCCTCATCAATGATATAATTACTGGGTCCTTTCTACATAGAGTATCCACCGCATTGTTTTCATTCAAAGGGTGCTAATAGATTGAGCAGTCATAGTCCTTGATGAGCTCTAACCATTATCAATGATGAATGTTCATCTCATTCTCTGTGAATATATATTCGAATATTTTATGAGGCATATATATTTCACACTTCCAACCAAAGAGATAATTCCACCCAATTTTTAATGAAAATATCACAATTTCCAACTCCAGATCATGCGTGGGATAGTTTTGATAATGAATTTTCAACTGGCTTGAGGCATAGACAATGACATTGTCATTTTTCATCAAACACACAACCTAATCCCTTATTTGAATCATCACTAAATATTATGAAATGCTCCCCACTTATAGGTAGTGTGAGAAAAAGGGTAGTGATATTCCTCTTCTTCAACTCTAGGATGATTTCTTCACATTAATCATTCTATGAAAATTTGAATCCCTTGTGAGTTAGAATAGGAAGAGGGTTTAACAATCATGAGAGCTTTTTCTCAAATCAGCGATAATATCTTACAAAACTAGGGAATCTATATATATTTGTCATTAAATTTTTCCTCTTCCATCCCACAATTGCATTTATCCTTGGAAGGATATACATATATCCCATTTATTTTGATGATATGCCACATGAATGAGACTTCCTTCAACCAAAACTCACTCTTTTGGTATATTTCATATAGTTTCTCCTTTTTTTAAGGCCTCTATAATAGTTTATAGATGCTCCCCAAGGTCCTCCTTGGTTTTGGAATATATTAGACTATGATCAATAAATACTGTCAAAAATTGTCGATGTAATTTCTGAAGAATATATTCACAAATTCCATGACGATTTCTAGAGAAATAGTGAATTCTAAATGCATTATGAGTAATTCATTATGCCTATATCTCGTACAAAAAGTAGTATGGGGATATCCTCATTCTTCGTCCTTACTTGGTAATATTTTGACTGCAGATCCACCTTAGAGAAATATTATTCTCCACATAGAATATTGAACAAGTCATCAATTCATGTAAAAGGATACTTTTTCATAATTGTAATTTTGTTGAGCACATGATAATCAATGCAATGGTTCATCGAGCCATCCTTCTTCTTGATGAAAATGACTGGTGAACCCCACAGTGAAGCACTTGGCAATATAAAATCGTTATATAGATTCTCTTATAATTTTATCTTTAGCTCCTCTTGTTCCACAAAAGACATCCTATATGGATTCTTGGATATAGTAAATTCCATAGATATAAGATCAATCAAGAATTAAATATCTCTACTTGTAGGAAGACCAGAAAATTCCTCGAGATACACATCAGTGAATTCCCTCACAATATGCATGTCTTCGAGGATGATTTTTTCCCTATTATTAAACAATTTGATATAGAAATTCTTGATCATAAAGAAATAATATCCACGATTGACATAATTATGCTAAATAATATTCATACATATCTATACGTTTGAACAGAATTGGTGGATGATTCATAATACAGAGAACAATTTCCTTCTCGCGATAATTTATGTTGGCTATATATAAGAAAAGCCAATAAATGCCTAGAAATGAATCAAATTCCACCAAGGGAAGTTTGATAAGGTTATCCTAGAATTTAGATCCACAAATATCGAGAGGGGAGGAGTTATATACAAAGGATGCAATAATATCCCCATTTTCTCTTTTCCCCAACATTTACACCCTTTGTTTTTGGGTGGTGTTTATATTGTTCTACTAAACATTTAGGATATAATATAACTCATAGAAACATAATAAAAAATATGTTCACTATTCTTGAAAGAATAACTAGCATACTTGTCACCACATCATTGTTAGGATTCACATTAGCGGTAATGTTAGCAAAATTTCACCCTTGTTGCCTCAGAGGTTGTTGGTTGCCTCTGAAAACCCTTGGAATGGTGTGTTGGTTTGAGAAATGCACTGGTTCATTGCATTTATAGTAATGAAAAACACATTTAGGGTCAACCTAAGCATTAATTTCGTCTATCACATTGAGGGGTTTCTCTTGTAGGAAATTATTGGCCAGGTTACCTTCTCTTCCATAACTATATCATTTTCTTGATCACCTTAGTAAATTTCATTGGTTCTTCTTTCTATACCTTTGACATGTGGGGTGCTATAATTTCATAGTACCATTGGATTTATCCATCAGACTAGCAGAATTAAAGTCTAGTTTCATCTTTTTATCCCCATGATACCCCAAAGATTCACGAATATCTATATCGACTTTGAACAAACATTGGACAATTTATTCATAGCCGTCAAAGTCACATATTACTATGGATTTATATAGGCTAGATTTTGTCCCACCTAATAAGCGGTCAACCATGCATTCACGGGTAACGACAAAACCAGAGGTGTATCATGAAATTCTGGGGAATTTTTTCCTCAAACACCACAATATAATTTTCATATTTTTTTCATGATGGAATGGAAGTCCCTTTCCATCTTATGTCAAAGGGTGAGATGTAAATATTTATGTGAATTTATTTTTGTAAATCCTTGCAACCCCTCACCTCAGACTCTTCCTTAGGCATCATATTTTTTATCAATGTCCACCATTGATCAGCTTCACCCTATATATTATAAGATTCTAGAATAACTTTATCTTTTTTCAGTGCATTTAAGGATTTAAAAGATCTTCAAACTGGAGTTGATCCATTTTTTGGAGATTGAGGGATCAAATTATCCATTTCAAGTATGAGGCCTTTATCTCACAAAGACATTGATTGCGACTTGTTATTTCATGGGGGTGGGGGTGGTCATTCCTCTTGATCAAAATTTTTATTCAAAACACGAGTTAGCTGAGAGAGTATCGTGAAAAGTTTTTCGATCACCGCTCCCACTAGATTGGGCATCTCATTAGTGCACTCATCACATTGATCATCGCATTTGGTGTTAGCCCGATTACTCATATTACCATCTATTGGTTAGGATAAAAGGAATATTTGTGATGATTATCTTAAAAAGTTTATCACATAATAGGGTAATCCTATAACATTAAAAGGATAACTCAGAAATTACTTTTATTTCCTTAACATATTAATTTCTAGGATTCTATCAAAATTATCCAAGATCTATTTCCTAACGTATATTCTTTTGGGATTTTTTTCTCCATTAATAATGGATAATTCTATGATAATGAATTAACAAAGCAGATCCCCCTAATAGTGTCAAACTAGGGGTGCATCAAGGCCAATTTTCATGCACCGGTTTACGGTCAAGTCAATTTCAATGAAGTGTTTTGGAGTTTTACCCCAAAATAAATCTATTCCATATCCATCTCTACATGTTCATATCCTGAAAGGGATGTATTTTCTTGATAAACCACTTACTCTATACTTACCAAAATTTAGGAATGTTTTTCTTTTTCTTTTTCTTATCCCTTTGTCTTTCACTAGAGTTTTCTATTCCTAATCCCAAAAATTACTAATCATATCCTTTGATACCAACTATTACAACCCTAGTCTTTATTACACATTTAAACATGACTCATTAGATAGATGTGCACTTAATAAAAAATATAAGATTGATAGTTATAGTATCTTTCACTACTAGAAAGGATAGATTTTCCAACACTTTTATACCAACGGTTCTTTGAACTGTTGGTATAGGTGTCCTTTACCAACAGTTTTCATAAACCATTAGTAAAGGTCTAGTTAGGGACGGATTTCCCAACGGTTTGAAAAAATCATTGGGAAATCCATGCTTTTCCCAACGGGTTTTAATAACCAATCGGAAATCCCCCCCCATTCCCTAAAACAGAACCACGGCTCCCAAAAGCACCTAATTTCTAGAAGCACATTCCCCTGACTCCTAAAAGTGCCCTTCAGGTGAACCTCTTCCATCCGATCAGCTGTAACTTCCCCATTCATGTTAGACTACTGAAACCTCTTCTAATATTAGCTAAGTATATCCTTATATTCTCAACATTTCTCCATTTATTTCAATATTTAGAAAGATAACGTCGTTTTTTCTTATTTGTAGGGATTTTTGAAAATTTTATGACTCACTAATCCTTTCCCGAATTTTTTACTCAAATCACTACATCAATGTAAAAATTGTCCAATTAATGTTTTCATTACACATATAAATTTATAAGGGCATGGTCTCTTTCTTGTGTTTTAATTTCAAAGATTCATAGTTCTTTTTTTAATCACAATGCTATGAATATTACAGATTCATGTATATGAACACATAAGAGGTTGTTCGTAATATTATATAATATTAATTCATTAAAATAACTCCTTTAATTAAGATCATGTCAAACCTGAATGTCTTATTCATATTCATTTTTGTACACTATGTGTGTTACATAACAGGTATGTATCATGTATCTATCAAAATCATTATATACATAAGATGACTCACTGTTCACAAATCCTTTGCATAATAGAACATATATAGTATCTTCATGAGATTGAAAAAACAGTATGTGGTACCTAATTATTTTTCTAATAAGAAATAATAAATAATTAACCGTACAATCCAATGTTATTTAAGAATAAAATATCTACAAAAGGAACTCTTGGTGGGACCTCTCCTTCTCCCATGTAGTACTTCTTCTTTCTTCATGAAACTAATACACATAATACCATTTTAGATTTTTTTCTCTAGAACAATAGAAAACCCTTTTTGATTTTATAGTTTTTTCATTAATTTATCATAAAATTATATTAAAATGTTATATAAATAGACTGGATAGTTATTGACCTCTTGGTGGTCACCTACATGAATTGTATCTCAGACATTGTTCAAGATTCCATTTGGTACCCAGATAAACTACCTGATTATATGTTCAGATAAGGGGAATCACCATTTTACCGATGCATTAATACTCACATTACATAGGATGGAGCATATAGCAGAGGATTGTGTTATAGCTTAAGAATATTGGTAGAATTTTATAATTTATTGAGCCTCTTTCATTGTACTACTTCCAAATAGTTGTAACAGGGTTTTTCTTCTTGATACATGACACACATTACCATCATTCGGTTTATGATTCTTTTATTTGTTGGTATTACTAATATGGTTATTTTCACCCATTTCCAGTAATCTCCCATTATTATCTTTCTTCGAGTTTTTAACTGATAATACTAAAATTGTGCAACTTAGGTAATGGGGGAATAGTCTCCCCCAAACACAGCAAAGGATCTCACAATTAGTCAATAACATTTGGAATTTTAGTAGATGTGCTTGAGGCCATGTGGCCATCTGAGTTCGGGTCACTAATGAGTGGCATCCTGGTTTGGGATGTCACAATTCATAGATATCATTTTTATAGGTGTTTCTGTTTAAATCCATACTTGTAACTATTGAAGATCCCTCTCTAGAATCAATTGGGACATGATTCGATGAATACACCCTAGGCATACTATGATCTATGGCCCCAAACCTAGGATCCTTTAATCCATGGTTAAGGTGAAATGTGTTGAGGACATAACAAATTTTGATGTGATTCTCATCCTACTCCTCATACTGAACTCCCTGAAGAAGTTAATGTATAAAACCCATGTACTCCAAATAATCCCATTTAGGATTATGTATTCCTTGATCCACTTCCAATATCTTACTGGGAAATCCTCTAATATAGGAATTATAAATTCTATATCGTATTTTCTTATATACACTGTATTTTATTTTATTTCTTAATATGATTCTCATATAGAGTAATGTGTCAGTTATGCATTTATATAAAGTAAAAAATTTCCATTTACCTAAATATTTTTCTGATTAAACATCTATATTATAGAATTTCTTTGAAATTACTTATTGCAATTTTTTACAAAATGGATAAAATTAGGATGTACGAAAATGATCGGATTTCAACCGATTTTCAAAAAAAATTGAACAACTTTTTTGATTTTTCATTTGACAAGGCTTCAGATAGTGGTCACAAACACTGTCCATGTTCTAATTGTGTTGTAAGACCATGGTTGAGTCGTGAAAAAGTTTTCTATCATATAACCAAATATGTTTTCCAAAAAAACTATTTTGTGTAGTATCACAATAGAGAGAAAATGGAATCTCAAAATGTTGATGATCCAAATGATAATACTGAATTGGAGAGTTTGATATATGATCGGTTTCCATTTATTCAGCTTCATGATAAGGAAAGGATGTCAAACCAATAAGATTTCGATACAAGCAAAAATGATGTGTCCAACGAAAATGATGATGTTGATAGGGTGAATAAATTGAATGTTGTTGTGACGACTCCAGTATATCGACAATGTGGTACAATGAAAAAGTTGGAATTTTTAATCCAATTGTTTTATGGGAAAACTATGTATGGGATTTCAAACACTGAAATCAATTGCATTCTTACCTTCTTGAAGGAATTACTTCTAGATGATGTAGATATTCCATCAAACCACAATATGTCATGGAAGTTAGATGATGAACTTGGATTCTCAGAAAACAAATTCAGGCTTACCCGAATGATTGCAGCTTATTTAGGGGGGAGACTACTGAAATAAATGATTTTATCAAATGTGGAACCTCCCGATAGAAGCCAAAAGATGATGGAACACCATATCATGTGCCCCAAAAGATGACGGAACACAATCTAGTTCAACCTACAAATAAATTTTCATGGCATAGATTTGATGCTAGATATCCGTAATTTGCAGCCGATGTGCGTAATGTGTGATTGGGTCTTTCATGTGACGGTTTTAATCCATTTCAGAAGATGCTTACTTTGGACAGCACATGGCCAGTTTTCATACACATTTATAACCTTCCTGCATGGTTGTGTATGATAAATCCATACACTTTCTTGAGTATACTGATATCTGGACCTTCTGATCCTGGCAATGATATAGATGTATACATGAAACCTTTACTAAAAGAGTTGAAACTTCTTTGGGATGTTGGTGTGCCCACATACGATGCATGTTTGAAAGACATATTTCAGATGTATGCAGTGCTTATGTGGATGATCAATGATTTTACTGCTTATTAAATGATGTCTGGATGGAGCACAAAAAGAAAATTTTCATGTCCTGTTTGTATGAAGAACACTATATTGAGTGGACTGAAATATCATTGTAGTTTTAGTTTTATAGGACATCGACGATTCTTTCCAATGAACCATCCATATAGAAACAATTGTCGAAGATTTGATAATACCATAGAGACTGGCGATCCACCTCAGTGTATGTCTAGAACTGATGTGCTTAATGAGTTGAAAGAATTCAGTTATTCATTTGGGAAGGGTGTAATGAAATCTAGAAAGAGGAAAAATGTTTCCAATGATAACTGTAACAATTGGAAGAAGAAGATTATATTCTTTGAGTTGTCGTATTAGTCAACCAACCTGTTACGTCATTGCTTAGACGTAATGCACATCGAAAATAATATATGTGAAATGTTGCTTTCAATTATTCTAAATGTCATGGGGAAGACAAAAGATTATTTACGGTCTTGATGTGACTTGGTAGATTGGGGGCTCAGGCCAGAATTGCATCATGTCTCTATTAGTGAAAATAAATGGAAAGTTCCATGTGCTTCTTATGTGATGACACATACTGAAAAAAATAAATTTTTGGAAGTGCTAGAGAATATTAATGTTCATAATGGATATTCATGATATATACCAAAACGGGCCAATAGAAAATAGTTGAAGCTGAAATATTTGACGACTCGTGATTATCACGTCCTTCTGCATGAGTTGATTCCTATAAAAATCTGTCATATCTTGTCCAATAATATAAGAGTCTTAGTTATTCTATTGTGCTATTTGATTAGATATATTTGTGCTAAGAAGTTTTCCAAATCCATATTTCGACAACTGTTGGTAGAGAAACCATTAATTTTGTGTGAGTTAGAGAAAATATTCTCTCCATAATTTTTTACATCCATGTTGCATCTGACTATCCATCTTCTGACTGAAATACTTCTTGGAGGACCTATTTCTTTCTGTTAGATGTATCCAACTGAAAGAAACTTGTACACATTGTAATCATATGTTTGGAATTGCAATTATCCCAAAGGTTCTATTGTGAACAGTTACTTGGCTCAAGAATGTATGGATTTCGGCTCAATGTATTTGTCAGATCTTACTACGAGAATAAATAGACCAATTATAAATAAAGAATAACAATATGAGCACATTGAACCCAGTTTTCCATCACTTCCTCAGACAGAAGGAATTCCAAGATCATATACATTGATGACATTAAGCCTTGAAGAGAGAGAGACGACACAGTGGAGAGTGTTGTTCAATTGTGATTTGTTCAATGAGTATATCAAGTAAGTAAATTATACACGTATCTATAATATTATCTCTTTTAATTTTAAATATTTGTTAAACTAATATTATTTTTAATTATAGGGAACATAAATAATTTATATATAGAAATCATCGTTCTTTATCTTTGATAAAGAAAAGAGACTTTGCATAGAAAAGGGTTTTCTTATAGATTGAAATTGAAGGTAACAATATTTCTGTAATAACTAAATAAAAATAATATTTAATTAAGTTTAGTATTTTTTTATATTTCAGGTATTAGGTTTTCCTACAGACTATGTTTCTAAGGAAATGAGATCCTTTTTTTCCTAATACCATGGTTCGTGCTTGTAAATCACTTGTGATCAATGGATAAAAATTTGTTACCACTGAACGAGCAAGAAACATGAGAACATAGCATGATGGTGTTATGATAACTGCCACAAGAGACTGTTATGCCAGTTCATCAGATAATAGACCTCTTTCTGAAAATGTACCTTATTATGGAGTCATGGAGAAAATAATAATTTTGGATTATTAATCTCATGGTCGAGTCATGATGATGAAATTTTAATGGTTTGATTCAATGGTGAGTCAAGGAACATTTATTGATGATTATGGATTTCAAGTTATTGACATGACTCACACTCTTTCCACCGATGAACAATATGTATTAGCATCAATGGTGAAACAAGTTTTTTATGTCAAGGATCAATGTCATCCTAAATTTGGTGTAATTATTGAAGTAAATCCCATACATGTTTTTGATAATGGTGATGATGAAGTTGAAACTATCCCTACTAAAATTGGAAGCAATCAATTTATTACTTATGATGACTCCAATAGATAAATTTTATGATTAGATTGTGAAGCCGAAGTTGTGGTAGGAAATATATAGAATTATACAGTCATGTTCTCACCTACATGTTTCACCTACATCATTTAGAGTTTTTATCCTAGTACATACCTTCAAACCACCATAAATCTTCTGTTTCTTTATGTTTTTTATCATAATGGTTTTTCAATATTTTGTTTTTTGGGTTACACATTAGTTGTCTACTTCTAATTACTTCCATATTTGTTTTCATTGCAGTAAATGACACCCATTGAAGATATGCGGCATAAAAGGATGACAAAAAATAATTGTCACATGAAATAGATGGGAGTTCCTCCACTCATCCCTGTTGTGATTATTTTATTTCAAATACATATATTCTTATACCCTATAATATAATGGGTTTACTTTTTTATTAAACTTTTTTTGGATCCAATCCCGAGATGAGAGATATCCGATGAGTAGACTAATATTGCTCCCAGTAAAGAGGCTGGTGGTAGGATGGGAGATGGTGTTAGAGTTAGAAGATCATCTGGTGGTCCCGGTACTGAGGTCGATGGTACGAGGGATCATGGTGCGAGAGATAGATGATCCTCTGGTCGGACCTGATTGGATTATTCCCCTACTGCAGAAGTATCTTCTACGCCCGATTTTAATCTTGGTGTGTCTTTTGGGACACATGATATATTTAGGCATCTGATGTTTACACTACAAGTGGGAAAGACGTATGTACCATCATCTTTTGTTTCTGGTTCATTATCTCTAAGCTATTATATTCCACCTTCTTCGATTCTTTCTCTTACACAATATGTGGCTATGGAGCGTACACTGAGGGACACTCCACCTGTACTAGATATTCCTTCTTCTTCTGCACATCCTATGATTCCCATTTATCATACTACCCCAAGTATATTTATATAACTCTAACAAATTTGTATACCAAAATTTATTTTTATTTTAACTTGTGCTGATATTTTTTTCTTTAATAACGTATTCATCTACTGATAGGAGGTGGGGGAGGGGGATTACTCACTTTCATGTGGTATAGAACCGCCAGACACAGTTGATGGTTGAATAAAATGATGATGGATAGATGATTGATAAACCTGGGCAGGAATGCCTGGGTTTTTTGGTGACGCTAGCCAAATACTCCGACATCATTCCGGTTAGCCCTCTCTCTTGGAGTCATATGCCACTCTAAGTTATGTATAACTCATGGGAACAAATATGGGTTAAAAATATATTGGATTTAATTTATTATTTTTTTTGTATTTATATAAATTAATCTATTGGGTGTCAACTTTGGTTTACCTTCCCTGATGGTGAGGGTGCACGACCAGCACGTTCAAAGGAGCTGGAAGAGCTTTAGAGAGCTTATATGCATGATTTGTATGCTGGCACGTGTGATATAGTGGGCATGGAGTTGGAGATAGTACCTATCATGGATGATTGCCCGATATAGCAATATCGCCAAATGATTACCCATTGGGCGACTGCCAAATTTAAGGTATTAATCCCATTTAAGGTATTTAAATGACAGTTTTCATCTCTTGCATTAATATTATCTTATTTATTATTAAACATTATATAGGAATTTTCGGAGAAAAAAACTTTATTTAAAGCAATACCTCCACAATTTGGGGTGCACTACAATTTCAAATCATGAGAGGCAGCTGGTACGTTATAGTTGTTTATAATTTTTCTTTAGGGCTTTCCCTTTTTATAGTTTCCTACTTAAATTATGTGATTTATTGAATTTTGAATATATGATTATACATGAACTTTATATTGTTTCAATGTCATTATAGATGCAAAAAATTGAATATTGAAGGACGTCTCCCTCGAGCAAAATGTTTTTGCCCGAGTAGAAGAAAAAAATATGGAACTGCTGTTAATGAACCGACACAAGAAAAGATTGTAAGTTTTAATTTTTTTTATTTCAATGTTTTATATCTATTTTTAAATGTATTAATCTATTAATATTTTTAATAGGATACTTTAGAGGAACTTTATTCCCAGGATCCTGACAATTTAGGGCAATACGATCATTTATATCAGGTTATGGGAGATGAGCACTCTGGTCGAGTACGCTGCCGACCTAGTAAGAGTATAGTCCCGATGAGGTATTGGTCCTCTCCAAGTATCCATTGTAGTTCCACGGAGTTGGAATAGGTCAAGGAGCATGCAATACAATCTTATAAAAGGGTCACAGAGTTGGAATAATAAGTTCAAATGAGGGAGAACGAATTTATGAAACTGATCAAAGCATTATCTTCATCACTTCCACCAAAGGCTACCACGGATTTTCAGACATATATATCATCGATGGATGCATTATCCAATGCACCAGGTGGCAGTTTATGTGGTAGTAGATATAATGACGTTCCTCGTGATGATGAGGATGGTGAAGAGGAAGATTTTGGGGATGATGATAATGCCGAGATCGAGGGCAAGGATGAAGGTGAGGGAGAGGGAGAGGACGAGGATGAGGACGAGGGTTAGGATGGGGCTGAGGATGATCATGGGGATGATGAAGAAGATGGTGACAAGGACAGAGATAGTGATGAGGATGAGGATGATGAGGACTGTGGTGATGGTGATGGTGATCAGGGGAAGATTGATCCATTACATTTTTGAATGATATTTATGACATTTGATTTTTGATTTAATATGGATGTGTCGTTCTACATCAAAGCCTAGAACACCATGCACACACCCATCACAGCCCCTACCCTCCTCCCTAGACCCCAGACAGCCCCCCAGACAGCCCCTAGACAGCCACTCAGAGATCTCTCTAGAAAACACTCCCACCCTCCAACCTAGTCCCCGGACAGCCCCCCTGGACATCCCCTCCACCGTCCACCCTAGACCCCAGATATCCCCCCAAGACAGCCCCCACCCTCCTCCATAGACCCCGGACATCCCCAGAAATCCCCCCACCCTCCTCCCTAACCCCATATGGCCTCCCAGACAGCCCCCTAGACTGCCCCATAGACAGCCCCACCAACAGCCCCCCTAGATCCCGGATAACCCCGAGACATAATTATTCTCAAATAAATTTTTACCACCCATTGAAGGTGAACTTCGGGATGAGTTCCTTTAAATGGGAAGACTATAACAATCTGGTTTTTCACTCGGGTATGGATATTTTTGAATTCAGTATAACTCTTTATTTTTTACCAAATATGGAATTCGAATGATGTTATAATGGTTTATGGGGCTTCTGGGGCTTGTTTGGAGCTCGGAACCCTAGTCGGCGTAGAAAAACACTATGCCTCACGGTTAGTAAAAAATTTAAGTCAATCCCCCAAGGTATCTAACAAATATATAGGGCTATATATTAGAAGAAATTTGCATGATTTCTCCTAACCATGCACCAGGGGATGCCCATCATGCACAATGTCTATTGTTTTAATATAAAATATTATCCCTATTATTGCATGATTTGCCTAACAGGAATATGAAAAACTGAACAAACACAGTTGGATTGTGTTTATACTTTAGAAAAAAAAACCATGAGTCATATGTGACATGTACGAGTCAACCCCACCTTCATTTGAGGCATAGTGTGGCTGGTATCACTCAAACTGTCTTTCTTTTATTAAAAATGGACACCCTTTTAAGTAAAAACAACTAACATACGGAAAACTGATGAAACATATTTGGATTGTGTTGATACATTATGAAAACTATCAATGGGTCATATGTGACGTGTATGACTCAACCCTGCCTCAATATAAATAATGGTGTGGCCGGTACCACTCAAAGTGTATCCCTTTTATTTGAAATGGACATCATTTTATGTGAAAACAACAACTGACATACAGAAAAAAGACCAAACATATCATATTATATTGCTACTTTAGTAAAATGATCCATTTTAAATTTGTGATGTGTAGGAGCCAACCCCGCATCAATCTGATGCATTGTATGGTTGGTACCACTCAAAGTTTCTCATCATTATTTTAAATGATCAACATTTTAAGTGGAAACAACAACTGCATACGGAAAACCAACCAAACACATTCGTATTATGTTGATACTTTAGTAAAACGATCCATCGGATAGTTGTGACGGTTACGAGTGAACCCCGCATGAATTCGGGGCATGGTGTGTTCGGTACCAATCTATGTGTATCTCTTTTGTTTAAAATGGACAATGTTTTAAGTAAAAAAAACTTTCATATGGAAAACCAACCAAATGTATTTGGATTGGGATGATACTTTAGGAAAACAATCCACTGGACATTTCTGATGTGTACGAGTCAACCCCGCATCAATCTGAGGCATGATGTGGCTAGTACCACTCTAAATTTCTCTCTTTTGTTTAAAGTGGACATCATTTTAAGTGAAAACAACAACTGGCATTTGGAAAATAGACCAAAAATATTAATATTCTGTCGATATGTTAGGGAAATGATCCATGAGTCATTTGTGATGTGTATGAGTCAACGCTGCAACAATTCGAGGCGCAGTGTGGCTGGTACCACTCAAAGTGTCTCACCTTTATTTGAAATGATCAAAATTTTAAATGAAAACAACAACTGGCATACAAAAAACTGACCAAACACATTAAGATTGTGTTTACACATTAGGACAATGATCCATTGGTCATTTGTGTCGTATACGAGTCAAACCTGCATCAATCCAATGCACGGTGTGGCCGGGTAGCACTCTAAGTGTCTTTCTTTTGTTTAAAATGGACATTGTTTTTTGTAAAATAAACTGACATACTGAAAACTGACCAAAAATATTCATATTGTGTTGATACATTATCACAACAAGTCATGGGTCATTTATGACATGTACGAGTCAATTGAGCCTCAATTTGAGGCCCGTTGTGGCCGGAACCACTCAAACTGTCTCACTTTTATTTGAAATGGAAAAACTTTTAAATGAAAACAACTACTGACATATGGAAAACCAACCTAATGCATTCATATTTTGTTGATACTTTAGTACAATGATCCATGGGTAATATGTGACGTGTACGAGTCAACCCCGCCTCAATCCGAGGCATGGTGTGGCCGATATCACTCTAATTATCTTTCTTTTGATTAAAATGAATATCATTTTAAGTACAAACAATTGGCATATGGAAAACCGACCAAATTTATTCGGATTGTGTTGATACATTAGCACAACGATCCATGGTACACCCTCACACAATCCACTTCTCATGTGAGGAACTCCTACCCCTATTCTAAAACACAAGACATTTAATACGCCAAGGACAACTATATTCCCGAAGTCACACAAGCTCATTGATACACACCCATAATCATCATCACTATGTTCAATGACACTCGCCCCAATCCATGACATTATATTTGTGACTGGTTGAATTCATTTATTCATTTCCTTATTTTGGGTTATTATCTTCTAATTTCATAAATCAATCGTGTATGAGTTATAAAAAATTCAATTTTGTATGTATTCATAATTCTGTATCATATATAATTACGTATTCAGTTTTTAATGTATTGTATTAATAATTTATTATTAAATTATGTATCCTTCTAATTATCAGTTTTTAATTATGTATCCTCATTATGTATTGTATTGTATGTATTCAGTACAATTCATACATGATGTTGTACAATTCAATCACATTCTAATTATGTATTATGTGCAATTCACATAGCAGCACACAAAGTAGGATACTATGTGAATTGTACAACAAAGCCTATACCAAGGGTTTTAAACCATTGGTATAGGTTCTGTTTGTATTTTTTTACCAATGGTTCGGAACTGTTGGTAAAAAACCTTTACCAAGGTTTTAAACTGTTGGTATATGGGTTGATGGAAGACTAAAAAAGATATGACAACGGTTTTGAAACCATTGGCATATGTGTTGTAAAAGAAGTATATGCCAACAGTTTTATAAAAATATTGCTATATTATATATTTATTCATATATTCCAATGGAATATCTCAAACCGTTGGTATATGTTGACTTTCACGACTTACTGGGATACAGTTTCTAAAACCATTTGTATAATTTATCCCAACGGTTCTCCACCCTTTACCAACGATTTTCAACCATTGGTATACATTTAATTTCCAGTACTATTTGGGGATTATTAATATTAAATAAAAACATAAAACATTAAATACATGTATTTACATAAAAATTCATTTACATGATTGCAACATTACTTCATACATAACACTGTATGGGAAAACCTAAGGATGCACATAAGAAATGGGTGAGCTATAAAGAATAGTAATGGGATAAACATAACATGAGGAAGGAAAGAGTTGTTATAAAATAGGCATATCAATGAATTTAAAAATAAAATGAACATAAATTCCTGATATAACATGATAATCCTAACATGGAAATGTGGAAACAACAAACAACATGATATTAGCATGATCCAAGGATTTTACACATGGATAGCAAGTGTAAATCCTCAATGCACATGAATTATCATGAGTAAGAAATAATTTTAGATGATTTAGTATGACTAAACCCTCCATGAAAATGATGTATCATGAAACTAAACATTACAGAATGAATTGGTGCGGTATCAGGGAACACCCTTCATAATAATTTCATTTCATGCATAAGTGTTCCATATGGATCATACAACTGAGAATCATTCAAAATCATAATATATTCCATGAAAACGTGGTGTAGAATACATAAATCTAATTCCTAATTACAAAACTTATATGGGCATAAGGTGAATACCCTTTATTGATAAATTGGTATGGTATTCAATATACGATGATTTTTTCAAGAAAATATGTAGTGAAAATTCAGAAGCATAAAGGTTTCAAATGGTAATTCATAAATTGCGTTGAGGAGAGAAAAGTGGGTATCTCATAGTATATACATGAAAAGGATAATAATGGTATCATTAACATAATATCTCAACATATGAAATGGAACTTATATGAATAATATAAAATAGTTTCTTGAATGGAAATATGAAGAGAGAAATCCCTTATGTAATTTCGGCATGGTAATGGGTGTACAGAGGAGATATTAATGAGATATAAAAAGGTATATAATCAATAATATATAATAAGGGAAATATGGGGGAGGTGAAAAAACATACCCCAACATTTCTAACTAAAAATAAAAGGATTTAACAATATAGGGAAACTAGGGGAAAAATGAGAAACGAAGGAATGTGGGGTTCCCTTACTTGAATGTGTGAACCAAAAGGCATAAGAGAGGCTTATTGAGAGATTTTTATGCCTTGGTAGGACTATATGGGGTTTGGGGCAGAGGTTGTATGATCATCAAATGGTTTGAGTGAATAAGAATGGGATATTAGGTGGGTTTGTAGAGGAAAGGAGGGATAATTATTTATTATTTAGGTTTGGGGCAGTAAACACTAAAATATTCAAAACCAAAAATCAGCCAATGGTATTTTCCCATGGTTTCAGGCTAAGGGTAGTGGAGAAAAACATTTTATAAGGAAAAGTGCGGAAGGTATCAAAAATATTTCTCTTGCATATGTGGAGGTGAGTCACACTCCCAAGGAAATTGTTTTGAAATATTAAAATATTTTATAAGTCATTGAGGATTAACTAATGATTAATAAAATAAGTCAAACAAATCTTAAAAAAATATTTTAGTGTTAAAACATATATTTTGTCGAATATATCTTTTATGGTTTTTTATTACATCTCCTTTAAGACCTTATGATGTCATAAAACACATTATATATTTATTCGGTATTTAATATTTTACCCAAAAACTATCCTGTCTCAGAAAATTATGAAAAAATCAATATGAAATAATTTCGAAATCCTTATTAAAAAATAATATTTATTCTATCTATTTTTTTCTAAATATGTGAATTTTCACTTTTAAAATAAAAAACATACATTTATTTAAAATTGACGATTTTTGACAAAAACAGTTTTAAAACATTAATAAGAATTACATTTTACTTCATAAAACTTTTATGATCATTTATATTTGATAAAATTAAATAAATAAATATATTTTATTAAAATATGATTTATTTCAAATTACATTAATTTTTCAAAATTTAATTTTTAATTGAATTCAAATATTAACAAAAAATAGAACTTGTTCTTTAAATTATTTACAATGTAACAATAATTGTATGAAAATAAATTCATTATTCTATAAAAAATAATGTGCCAAATCATAATGCTAGGGTTTTGATACATATCCCTTCATTACACTAGAATACACTCTAAGAGTAGGGTGTGTGACGGTGGGTCTTTCTTAGGGTTGTTCGGTGAACATGGTCTGGGCCATGATCTTGATGACCTCGACCTTCCCATGTAAACTGTTTTTCTCATGCATAAGTTGTTGGATCTTGACTTTGGATTAGTCTAGGGAAAATCCAAAAAAACGCTATCTCCCTTGAAAGATCCGATAAATGGACTCCAAAGAAAAATATCCTACTAGTCGAATCCATTACTTCCTTTTCCCGGGTCTAAAGGATTTGTTCAATCTCTATATTTATACTAGTCATGTGATCACTGTTCATTGTCTATTTTATCAATGGTAATGATACTTATCAGTCATTTAAATCCAATTGGATATATTAATTAAATAAAAAATGTGCATGTGTTTTCTATATCCATGAGACATTTAATTTAAAATGAAGGGAATTTTATTTATAAATTATATTTTTGTTACAATGATGATGATATTGAAGGCTAAAGACATAGAAGAATTTTATTATTTTTGAAAAAACACTATGAATTATTCTTTCCATTAGAGATGCACTTATGTTATCGGTAGAATATGGTGTATTGTAGGTAAATTTTTATCCCATTTTTCTATAATTCATAATATGGTTTCTAGTGGATTATGTTATCTTGAGAGTTTCTGAATCATTACATAGATTAACTATAATTACCTAGTGTTGAACATCCTAAATAACAATGTGGCTTATGTATTAGTTTATGTCATTGTGTTTGAATAGTGATGTTGATTACAATAATTGGTAATGAAGGTTGTTTAAAATGAGAAAACATAAAATATTTCTAATGATCAATTCACCACCTCTCTATGATTTTATATATCATGTTATTATATCATCATTATTGACAATAAAATCTAACACAATAAACATAAACACTCCAAGTATTCACTAAATAGTATTCCCTAGGAAAATACCACAAAACTTGTGTAATGTCCCCGATCAGAGTGCCGCTTAGAGGTGCCCCAAACCCAGTTGTTCACTTGCTATGAAGTGCATTTCCCTAAACGCCAGAGGATATGGACTAGAAGTGAGGTCTAAGGTTGAATATTGGGGAAACTACACCCCCATTTTTATAGTATGAACAATAGAATCTAAATAGTAAAAAATAATGGTAGAAGTAATACCATATTAAAAAGTAAACAACGAAATACTGAAATTAAATCCAACACAGACCAAAATTTATATTTATTTTGCATGTAATATGAATATAATAAAGCATCCAAACAAGTCACACTACTGGAATGAAATAGAGAAACCAAAGTAAAAAGAAACAAGTAAAGTCCAGCAACATTTCAAGACTCATTTTGGTCCCTTGCTCTCTAACTCCTACAACAATCATGTACTTGTTGACAAATGGTGCTTTCCCTTGTCTATACAAGTAGAAATATAATATTCTTGGGTCCAAAACATGACCCAAAAATGGTGTGATATGAATCCTAGTAGGAAACCACAAAAATATTTGTTCCTAACAATTAGTGAATATATATATATAAATATATATATATAATGTAATATTCACAAATGAAGCTATAAACTATGAAGTACTAAAAAATAATCAATCCAATATATTTCAATTACATACATTTACATTTATTATTAATCCTTTGAATCATGTAATCTCAGGATCATTCCTAAGCTCTATATCCACCTATGTAATAGTATCAAAACTGATGTCTTAAAGGAACATCTAAACAAATCTAGTAAGACTGAGTCAAAGCTTATGCTTTTTCTTGGAAGATTGATCCTAATCATTCAATTATTCAATAACAACTCTTAGGTATGGTTCTCGCTATCAAATCCCCATGCTCTACCATAACAACAATACATTTCATAATAACACTATGGGAAGCTCTCATAGTCTATCCACTTTGGTCTGACATAGAACTAGTCATTTACAAATGACTGCCTAAGAAAATCTCATGGTCAATAAACCTTAGTAAATATTTAAAAAATAAATTATAAACTACCAATTGGGAAGCATTCATGGTCTAAACCCTTGGGACTATGACCACCTGATTGCTCTCATAGTTAATACCCATAAGTTGACATAACATTAAAACATTTAAAAATGACCATACCTTGAGAATATCTCACAATAAAATTCTCATTGGTCAAACATCGACAATGCATATTGTATGCATCTCATACAAACAATAAATACATCTTAGAAAATCCTGGAATGGACGAAAAGGAAATCCTAACAAGAAACCTTGACCAAATGACCATAAATGGTCAATCAAAAAAATGCACCCACTGGGTGTCCCATAACCAAGGTATTTAACCGTAAACATATGCCACAACCCTTTATTAATCAACTAAAAGATAAAAAGAAATAAATAGGGTTTAATTTAAAAACATGAAATAACACCTATTTGGGTATATTTTTTTATGATATATATTCCAATTATGTACAAAAAAAAGGCATAAACAACCTACCGTGATGTCGTACGATCGATATACTTAAACGTCTTCCACTGAATCGGCCTAGATCGGTGTAGATCTATAAAAAAATGAAAAATTCACAACCATGAATAACATAGGTAAGAGGAGGAATCAAGAAGAAAGACTCTATGGGTTTTTAGAACATGCTCGTGGGATTCCAATGCACTTGACGACATCTCAATCGGAGGCCGGACCGAGAATCGGGAGGGGTTTGATGTTCATTGGTCATTATGTCACAATCCTATACAAAACATGTGGAGAATAAGATAGTTCTAGACATGTGAGGTGGCCCCACACCAATATATCAATTAAAAAAAATACACTTCTTATTCATTAAATGTACATGACATGTAGTAGACTTAACTATCCCCCCTTACATATGCAGTCTTCCAGGTCATCACACAACTATGTACTCAGAGGTTACACAACCAGTACATGGTTGTACACAGAAACTGGGTACAAGACACGTACTCATTATTAGAAAACATGTACTCATAAGTGAATGTCATGTAACTAGAAAATTACATTTTTCTCCAATTCCACTAAAACAACCTAAAATCAAGATCCATACCTTAAATGAAGTTCTTGGTTCTTACTAACTTTCCCCCTTATAGTTGTTCATCCTCAAATTGCACTTCAAAGGAAGTGAAGAAGAATCTATGAACAACTCTATCCAATTTGATCCTGCATCAGCCTCCCGCTCCCAAGTCTCATGTAGTACTCGCCTGTTCTGAAATTGCACTTGTACTAAAGGAACAAATCATCCATAGATAACCATCACTATGTGATCCAAAATCTGAATAAGGTGCTTCTTGAAGGATGAATCCACCTCCAACACAACCTCATTATGTTAGAAAACATGATATGGGTCTGAAAAGTAGTTTCCTAGCTAAGAAACGTAAAAGAAATCATGCATATCCTGATACCTCTAGGTTAACTGCAATGGATGTAAAACTAACCCCACTCTCTCCAAAACCTAAAATGGCCCAATGTATCTCAGTAAAAGATTCACTTTTCTCCTTATCATCTTGTGTCCCAACCCCGTTTTGACATGTAAGTAAACCTGATCATTGTCCTCAAACTCTAGATGTTGTCTCCGACGATCAACATAAGATTTCTATAGAGACTTTGCAATATCCATCCTTTTACGAATCATCCTCACATACTCTTTAGTCCCTTGTATAGGATGAGGTCCCAACATATGTGCCTCTAATACCTCTAGCCAATATAAGGGTGATAAACATGGAGTACTGTACAAATCCTCATAAAGGGGAATTTGAATCCTTGACTGAAAACTATTATTGTAGGAAAAATCTACTAGGGGTTTGTTTCTCTCCCAAGAGTGCCAAAAATCTATGACGTATTCTCAAAGAATTTCCTCCAAAACCTGAATCTAGTGATCAGACTATGCATCTGTATGGGGACGGTAAGTTGTACTTAGAAGTACCTGTATACAAAAATCCCTCTATAGTCCCTTCAAGACACAAGATGTAAATTGGGAGTCCCTGTATAAATTGATAGAGTACATAACCCCCTGAAAAATGTACAATATCTTAGTTTTACAAATTCCCAAGATCATCATCACCGAAGGTTTCCATGATCAGCAAGAAATGTGAAACCTTCATGAGTCTTTCAACAATAACCCATACCACATCATTTCCTCTGAGTGACTTTGGTAAACCCATCACTAAATCAGCCACGACATCATTCCACTTTCACTCAAGAATGGGTAACAACAATAATACCCCTACTGGTCGCTGATGAACCTCATTCACCTACTGATAGGTGGAAAATCTCATAATAAAACCAGTTATATCCCTCTTCAGGTCCGGCCACCAATACTGATGATGTAGATGTCGATACATCTTGTTGAAACTAGGATGAACTGCCCATATGATGGAATGAATATATCATAAAAGCTCCTCTCATATGTATGTGTACATGCATACATGCCCATGAAAATGCAATACCTCGTCCTTTCCTACAATCCATCCAGGAGTAGGTTCCTCGCCTACTACACTCTCCCTTAGAACCATGCCTTCAAAATATAAAAGTTGCCTCATTTGTTCTGGATCCAGTATAGTAGATCTAACAACTATAGAAGAATGAAAATTCTTCCCCTGTTTCTAATTCACCTCCAAATTCAACTTAGATAACATAGCCATAAGTTCCCACTCACTACAGGCATCCTCAACTGGCAGAATCTGTTTCTCCTACTCAACGCATCAACCACATCGTTGCCTTTCCCAGCTGTGTAAGAAATATCAATGTCAAAATAATGATGTTACTCAACCCACCTTCACAATATCAATTTTAGATCATGTTGAGTAAATATATACTTGAGGCTTTTGTGGTCAGTGTATACCACAAAATTTTCTCCAAAAAGATAATGTATCCAACAATGTAAGGCATACATAATTGTAGCCAACTTGAGATCGTGCATCAAGTAATTCCTCTCATGTGGCCTCAACTACTGACACTCGTACACCATGACTCATTCCCCCTGCATAATCACTGGTCCAAGCCCGATACATGATACCTCATAGTAAATTTTATATCTCTCTCTTGGATCGGGTAAAATTAGGCTCATTGCTGAAGTCAATCTCCCTTTCATCTCATGGAAGGATGAGTCATTGGAATATGTCCACAAGTACATCCCAAACATATTAGTCAGGCCCATATTTGATTATTACAAGCTTAAAAATTCCTTAATAAATATCATATTGTAACCAGGTAGCCCCAGAAAACGTCGTACGTCAACGACATTCTTTGTCTTCTCCTAGGAAACTACCACTCTCACTTTATCTAGGTCTACTGATACACAAGTATCTGAGATTACATGTCCCAATAAGTTGATTAAAGTCCATCCAAAAGTGGGATTTTTAGATCTTAGAAAATAAAATAAGTTCTCTTAGTGTACTCAATATGGTATCCCACCTTTTTATTACATAACTTTTCATTACATTTTATATACAGAGGATTTATAAAATCTAGTGTGTTGGAAATCATGAACATAATAAATAAAAAAACATATTACATACTTATAATACACTTTTAAGGCTGCAACATACGTTCATAATAAGTACAATTACTGTACATCATAACCTTGAGACATACATCATAGGAAAGGGTGAGTATAAGGCTCTGTAAGGAAAACAAGTGAAATAGTTTCAAGGGATCCTGAGCAATATTAATAAGAAAATGATAAAAATCATAAAGGCATGAGAAATATAATAATAGGAATATCATAATATAAAGAACATGAATCATAACATTAATATGTGTCTACAAAATTGCATTTAGAGATTCGTGATCATATCACCAAGGTTTATCCCCAAGGCGTCATTAAAATTACCAAGGTTATTCACCAAGGTACCATGAAACTTGTCATCTCAAGAAATTAATTATTTACCCAATGAATTGGAGTGCTATCAGGGAACACACATAATATGTATTTATTTTAATTTGAGAAACATAGATCATAATCATACAATTCATAAATAACCCAAAGAGAGTAAAAGAAATGGTTTTCACTTCAATATCGTGACGTTTTAAAAGTGCTTAAAAATAAGATCGTTATGTCATTTATAAATGATATAAAGAGTGCGAGAGTTACATATATATCAATTCCAAAATCAAATATATCATATTTTTTTATCTCTGAAAGCCCATAGAAACTAAATAGGTCTGGGTATTAACATAAATAAAACATTAGAATTCCTAGAGAGAAAGAGAGAGAAATTTTGAGTTGAAATTTCTATAGCATAACGGCTTTATAACATGGTTTTAGAAAATAATATAAAGAGAGTGGATAGTGGTATCCCTTCAATATATGAATCATTTTATGTTATAGGTGCCTAATTAAAAGAAATAAGATCATGTTGTGGACAATTGAATGACATACCACATGAAAAGAAAACCTGAAATGAAAGAGAAAATTCAATTTATTTTACGAAAATTCAGCAGCCTAACGGCGTCACTTAAGAATTCATAAAATCAATTGATGAGAGAAGAAAGGATCTCACATAATTTGAAAATAAAATGGTAGTAGTAAATATATATAATAACATACCCCCGTATAATAAAATGGAAACTAGAAGGTATAACATAAAGGTAGTAATGACTTAAAAGAGGAGGGAGAAAGGATCCCTTACCTTGAAGATTAACATCGAAAGCATGAAGGTTGGGACCTTGGGAGGCTTCAGGGAACCTTGGGAAGACTCCTTGGGAGGTAAGGATACCCAAACATCATTGAGAGGGATTTTGGAATGAATTAAATGAGGAAATGGATTGTTATTTATAGGAAATGTGAGGGAATAAATTATTAATTTCCAAGGGTAACCTCATCGGGGGTATTTACGAAACCATGGGCTTGAAAATGGTATTTTCCCATGGTATTGGCCACTTGGGACACAAAATAGAGTATATCACTATTGATAAGTTGACCAGAAAGCATACATCATTATTACATTGTTAATGATGTCATTAAACACCCGAAACTCAAAACTGTATTTTTATTATTCACCGAAAATTCAACTGTTTCAGAAAAATCCAAAAAAGTCACCCTAACGTAATATCGATGCTAATAATTCAAAAATGAACACTATTTTAAGAAAATAATTTACTGGATATTTGAATTTAAATTTTCAAATAAAATAATTTTGTATTCAAAAAAACAACTCTAAAACTATAACATGTTTTGTAACTCCTTAAGAATGTAATCAAGGTCCAATAAAATTATTGTATAACCATAATACAATAATGTAACAATTTATGAATACATATTAGGAAAATATATTTTAATTTTAAATTATTAAATTAATTATAATATTGTAAATAAAATATTTATTACAAAAAAATACCAACACTTATACAATTATTGTTTTTTTCACATTTAAGATGTTTAAATTGTATTTATAAATTCATCGGGGGAAGTTTCTATTTTTTCCCAAATTTACCATTCAATACTATTCATGAATATTCCTATGGGTATGATACTATTCATACTTTAAAATTCACTAAAAATCAAGTTGATCTTATTAGACTCTAAATTTCTCACTTATCACAACTATAGAAGACCATTTTTTGAAAATAATTTCATATTTTTAATTATTTAAAGTTTACATAAATATTTTAAAATACCTTTATTTCAAAATTCATTAGTAATATGGATATTTAAATTTATCTTACATTTATTTGGATATTTTAAATTCACAAACATTATTATAATATGAAATAACAATTTTATTTATATTAAAGGATTACACAAAGTAGCTAAGGTCATGTTAAATAGTCCCTTATAACAACTACATAGGACCTAAGTGTAATGTGTGCTATGGTGATAAAATCTTAGGGCGGCTCAGACACAATTTCCTGAGTGGTGATTTCAATCAGCTCGAACTTCTCCCTTGGGAAATTCTGTGAAAACGCCACATGATGTAGTTCGGCTTCGGCATGGTCTAGAGCAAAGCCCAATGATAATACCTCCTTCCCAAGCTCCGAAAGATGGGCTTCATATGGACTGAGTATACAGGATGATGACATTGACTCTTATTTCGGTATTAATTTACCAAGATCATTTGAAATTATAAACAATAATTGTAACGTTAATAATTTAGTTTCTAATGGTCATATTGACCAATGGCCATATAACAGTCAAAACCCAACAATCTCATTTAATTATATTCACCTCATTAATTAAAGGATATAGTTTTGTTGAGTATAAAATAAAATAACACACAAATTTAGGAAATATATATTATTAAAAAATTTGGGTCCAACATTCTTCCCCCCTTACGAAATTTTGTCCCTGATATTTTAACTCATACAATAAGAAGAGAAAAGGTGTGGGTACTTCTACCTCATAGACTGCTCTGGTTCCCACATGGCTTCCTCACATTTGTGGTTCCTCCACAACACCTTAACAAGGTCGGTAGTCTTATTATGTAGAACCTTGTCTCTATGATCCTAGATCTCCACCAGTTGCTTCTCATAAGAAAGTTCATGTTCCAGTTGTACCACCTCTGGGTTCGTACATGTTAAAAGTCAGGTTTGTATTTCCTCAAGAGGGATACATGTAAGACATCATGAACTTGTGATAGAATTAAGGGACCTACAAGATGATAGGCCACTATTACCACACGATCAAGTATTTTATAGGGACCAATGTATATAGGGAATAACATCCCATTCATCCTAAACATTATGACTCTCTTCCAGGGCTAAATTTTAAGAAAGACTTTTTCATCGATATCAAAATTCATGTACCTTCGATATTTGTCGGCATAGCACTTTTCCCAACATTGAGTAGCCTTAATGTGTTGCTCAATGGCAAGGACATTTTCTGACATATCTTGCACAATATCAGGCCAATGAAGAAATTTCTCACTAGATTCATCCCAACAAGTATAAGTTCATCATCGCTTCCCAAATAGAGCATCACAGGGTTCCATTTTAATGCTCAAGTGGAAGCTCTTATTGTAAGAGAACTCAACTAAAGGGAGATGTTGATCCCATCTACCTTTAAATTCCATTGAGCATGTTCTCCACATGTCCTCGAGTGTTTGAATAGTCCTTTTAGATTGGCCATCATTTTGGGGTGATAGGCCATACTGAAATTCAATTCTATGCTCAATTCATGTTGAAGACTTCACTAGAATTTTGATGTGAACCTTGGATCACGATCAGATACGATAGAAAGTGGAACTCCAAGCAGCCTTACCACTTCCTTCACATAAATCCTAGCAAGTTGATCAAGAGAGAAATATTCCCAAATAGAGATAAAATGGGTAGTCTTGGTGATATGGTCCACAATAATCCATATCGCATTGTTTACTTTGGATGTTCTCGAGGGACCAGTGATGAATTCCATATTGATATTATCTCACTTCCATGCTGGTATGGGTAGTGGTTGCATTACCCCTTTTGGAAGTTGTTTCTTTCCCTTTACTTTCTAACATAAAAGGCACCTTGATGTGTTGTCACCAATCTCCCTTATCATATTATCCCACTAAAAATAATCATGAAGGTCCCTATACATTTTCGTGCTACCAGGATGTATAGATAAAGTCGAGTTATGAGCATCATCCATCAGCTCCTTCTTTATTTCCGAAATATATAGAACACATAGTCTTGTATGAAATTTCAGTACACGTTCTTGATCATTATTGTACTCAAGAAACTCCCTATCCTTCACAGCCTCAAACTTCTTCTATATCAAAGGATCTTCTTCATGGGATTTCTTGATCTTCTCTAGTAATGATTGTTGAGAAATTATTTGGGATATGGTTGATGATGCCCCTTCCCTTATAATTCCCAGGTCCATCTTCACTAGGTCATTGATCAAAGGATCCCTTTGAATCCTAATCATGGAAAGAACAACTGGTTCGTTCCTTCTTAATGCATCAGTGACCTAGTTTTCTCTTCTAGGATGATAATGAATTAAACAATCTTAGAATTTAAGATGTTCAACCATTTCCTATATCTCATGTTCAATTCCTTTGGTGTGAAAATATACTTCAAAAATTGATGGTATGTGTATATATCACATTTCTCCCCATAATGATAGTGCATCCATATCTTCTTAGCAAAAACAACCGCAACCAGCTCCATATCATGAGTAGGATTGTTCTACTCATGATTCTTCAACTATGAAGATTCATAAACAATAAATTTTTCATTTTGCATGAGGATGAACCCAATCCCATTTAGGGATGCTTCGTTAAAAATAACGAATCCTTCTCTACTTGAGGGCAAAGATAACACGGGTGTAGTAACCAATATCTTCTTCAGCTCTTAGAAACATTCCTCACACTCCTTTGTCCAGATGAACATAACCCATTTTTGAGTTAACTTGGATAATGGATTAGAATGTTGTGAAAAGCATTTCACAACCCTCCTATAATATCCAAATAATCCAAGGAAACTATGAATATTAGTTATTTTTGTAGGATGAGGCCAGTCCTCTACAACGTTTTTCTTTGTAGGGTCAAATGTGATTCTATAGTTGGTTACAATGTTCCCCATCAAAGCAACTTGTTGCAAACAGAATTCAGATTTACTAAATTTCCCAAAAAGCCTCTCCTTCTGTAGATTTTGTAATATAACCCTTAGATGTTATTCATGATCCAAGTGACTTTTAGAATATATCATAATATCATCAATAAAAACTACCACAATGTTATCAAGGTAGTCTTTAAATACTATTCATTTGATCCATAAAAATAGCAGGTGCATTAGTCAGTAAAAAAGGCATAACATAAAACTCATAATTCCCATATCTTGATTGGAAGGCAGTTCTTGAAATATCTTCTTTCTTTACCCTCAATTGATGATAACCAGATCGAAGATCAATCTTAGAGAAGAATTGTGCCCCGTGAATTTGATCAAATAAGTCATAAATTCTTGGAAGAGGGTATTTGTTCTTCATTGTGATCCCATAAGTTCTCAATAATCAATGCATAGCCACATCAATACATCCTTCTTCATCACAAATAGAATAGGTGCTCCCCAAGGAGACACACTTAGTTGGATAAACCCTTTCTCCAAAAGATATTGGAGTTGTTTCTTTAATTCCTCACACTCCACATTTTCCATCCTATATGGGGTATTTGATATGGGATGAGATCCAGGTACGAGTTCAATATAGAACTCAATCTCTCTTTCTAGGGTAGGTCTGGGAAACTCGATAGGAAATACGTCATGATATTCCTGGATGATGGGGACATTTTCTATCCTCAAACTCTAATTTCATTATTCTTCTTCACCGATCAACTCCATAAAGAAGGACATAGGAGGTTATTCTAGACAATGATCAGGTTGAGATATATCTCCTTGGAAGATAACTGTATGTTACCCATTCAAGACTACTAATATTTCCTTACTCTTGAATTTGACCTTAGCATTATACATTGAGAGTCGGTCCATCCCTAGTATAATGTCAAATTCTAGCATGGGAATGACTACTTGATTTTCAATAATATTGAGATAACTAATGTAAATACTAGAGTTTATAAAAACAGATGATGCTTGGATAATCCCACATGGAGTCTTGACTTATAAATCTACTTTTAGAAAATTGGGAGTTGATTCTAAATTCTTTGTAAACTTGGATGAAATAAAGGAATGTATAGAACCTGAATCAAACAAAGTACTTTCAATCTTTGAGAGAACAACAAGGGTACATTCAAACACAACATTCAGAGATTCAACTTCTGCTGTCATGATACGAAAATAACGACCTTTGTCACGACCCGCCCTCGGGGTCCGTGCCGTGACTACCCCAAGCCCGCCTTCCATAGGCCAGGGGCTGGCGACTAGCACCAAGGCGTAAATCCCGGTAAAAAGGGAAGGCATTGCCTTTGTAAAGTAAACAAACACCACAGAGTAAGAAAGCGGAAAGTAAACACTAAACAAAAGCAGAGTACAACTGAAAGTGCGGAAAAGTAAATGGGCCAGAATACAAACCCAAACTGAAAGTAAAGTACAACTCGAAAGGGGAAAACAGCAACTGAAAAGTAAATGCCGCTACACCGAGCTTTCCACTGGAAATCCCACATGAAGGGTGGGTACAGATAGCTCCTCTGCTCCACAGGTCTCGTCGTCTGCTCCGTGCACGTCTCGCCCAGTGGTCCACCTCCGGGTACCGTCCCGCTCTGCAAGCCTCAGCTAAGGTCAACGCTGTCCGTCGTCTGCAACCAACACAACGTAGTGCAGGCATAGCCCGTGCAGGGGTGAGTATAAGTTACTCAGTAGGGACCCCGAGACCCCTGAAGGTCTCTCAAATCCACAAAGGATAAACCACGAAGAAAGGTACAATCACGAAGTAACAACCGACACTGCTTAGGTATATGCCCATACATATACCTAAGTCATCAATTTCAAATACGCTCCAACCTCCGAGCCCAAGTACAACTCAGTCCACACAGGAAAGTATACGTATTCCACACAGGAAAGCAAAACGTAATCCACACAGGATTGCACAACACAATCCATACAGGAAAGCAAAAGGATTCAGCTCACACAGGTATACTTCTTCAAAGGACGATAAAGATAATCACTGATCCATCTAAGTCGTCGGACCCACGAAGGATCGATAGGTAACTAACCCCCGCAAAGACCCACACAGGATCGGGCCCACACAGGACCTGTAGGCACTGGTTCACACAGGACCGCTGAGCGCAAGGACCCACACAGGATCGGACCCACACAGGATCGGGCCCACACAGGACCTGTAGCACTGATCCACGTAGAATCGCTGAGTGCTGAAGTCGTCGTCGTCGAATCCACACAGGATCTCTGTACTGTCGTCGTCGCTGTCACAGTAGCAGTAGTAGCAGTAGCAGTCACAGTAACAGTCGCAGCCAGCACTAGGGTTCCCGCACACAGCAAGCTCGTTCGGAGGGTCCGCTCCACGAGCCGAGAGACTGATACATCAACCGTCGCGAAGACCAGAGTTGATGTATCCAAAAGTTCCGTATCGTCAACAGGAACTCAACGCAACACACGGCGCGTCGATCGGACGCCCGGTCTGAGAGTTATTGGCATTTTCGTCTCCGGGGCCCGGTTGGTTTTTAAGGCAAAACCAACCCGACCATACTCCACCTGCGTCCAAACCTCGGGCGGAGTATGCCAAAAGATCCGTCTCACTAAGAGGAACACAACAAAGCTGACGGCACGTCAATCGGACGTCCGTTGCTCAAGATATGAGCGTTTCCGCTCCGAAGGCCCGGTTGGTTTCGTGAACGAACCAACCCGGCCGAACTCAAAGTAATCCGAAACCTTGAGTGCGATATACCGAAACGACCGTCTCGATCCAAGGATCGCGTTGCCACAGACGGTTCGTCAATCGGAGGTCCGAGGCTCAAGATATGGCCAAAAGACCGAAAAAGATTCGAAACGGGGGGGGGGGTCTGGGTCCGGGGCGACCCGGCCCGAACCGGGTCGACCCGAACGGGGTCGACCCGACCCGAGTCCGACCCGGCCCAGCCGGCCGGCCAACGGCGCGGCGGCGCGGGGGCCGCGGCGGCCTGGGGCCGCAAGGTGGCTGCACGCGGGGGGCAAAGCCCCCGCTGATTGGAAAACGGCGCGGCATATAGCCGCGCCCCTTTTGCAAAACCGCCCCCCCCCCCCCCCACGTGGGGGGCTTGATTGGCAGAAAACGGGGGGATTTGCCCCCCACAAGGAAACCGCCCCCCTCTTAAAGAGGGGGGTTTCATGAGCTGGCCGGGGAATTAATTCCCCCGGTTTAATGCTATCCGGCCGGCCAGCTGGCCGGCCGGTTTTCTCCAACGGGACCAGAAATTCCGGTCCCGCCTTCGGCTTCCGACGCCGGCGGCCCGGCCGCCGGTCTTCTCTTCCGCCGCAGCCCGGAACCGGCCGCGGTTTTCGTCATCCGGCGCGGTGCGACGGCACCGCGCCCCTCCGCCGCACCTTGATTTCTTCAACGCGGCGCGACGGCGTCGCGTTCTTGATGTTTCTTCCATGGCGCGGCGCGACGGCGTCACGCAATAAGGATTTGGCGAATATCCGCGTGGTGCGACGGCACCACTCCACCTTGATTCATCCACCCGCAAGCAATTCAACAAGAACGATGGAGGGGGGTTCGGCCGTGTTCGTGCGGTCCGGCCCCCTCACGTTAAAATAATAACTCAATTTAAAATATTCAAATTCCTCACGTTAGTCATGAGAACCATGAGCAATAATAGAATAATTAAACAATAAAAAACAACCCCTACCTTGGGTATACGTTCGAGGATTTGTCTATGTCCGCGGAAGTCGACGTCGCGGAGATCGGGCGTCGCGGTAGTCGTTCGTCAATTCCGTTGACGGAGAGATGTGTCCGATGTGATACGTCGTTGGCGAAACTTCTTATGTCGACGAAGAGAATCCGAGGAGGAAGCGGCGTTCCCACTCGTTGACACGGAAGACGAAGAAGAGCGGAGCGGCGTTCTTCGTCGGGACTTGAGCGTTCTTCGTCAAGTTGAGCGTTCTTCGTGATCTTCGTCAGAGATGAAGAAGAAGAAGGAAAAGCTCTCCACCTCTCAAGAAGACAAACAATTAACCAAAATAAAATAAGACAACATCTTATTTTATTATCACATAATCACTAGAATTTCAAAAGTTTGAAATTCAAAAGGATTAACTCCAAAATTAAATAACTCATGTCATTTAATGAGGCGTTATGGAAGTTGGGAGAATATGAAAGGTTTAGGGGTTTGTGTGGGCCCCACCACACTTAATCCTCCCAAGGGAGGTTAAGTGGATGTGGGTCCCACTTCCAACCCCCTTTGGTAGGATTTAACAAGTTTAAAAAAATTTTGTTCTTCACAAAATTTTATTTAACTGAAACCTAAAACCCAAAAACTTTCTTTCAACCCGCAACCAACGCAACTTCCGAAAAGGTCTCTTTAAGCGAAAATCGGCGCTGCGAGTTCATCGGTGCACTCGGATTTCAATTCTGAGCACCGGATGAAAAGTTAGGAAAACCCAGCTCGTTCGTTCATTGAACGTACCCGAGCCAAACTTCGGAAATTAATTCCGAGTACTCCGGGCCTCGGAATCAGGTGCCGTCTGAAACCGCGCTCTTGTAAAATTCTAAAGAAAATTAAGAAAAAAAAATTTCCCTTGAATTTTACGGGTCTTTACATTACTCCCACCTCAGGGATTTACGTCCCCGTAAAGATACATCAAAAACTAGGGAAACAAATGAGGGTACTGAGCACGCATCTGAGCCTCCCGCTCCCATGTGCTCTCCTGGAGATTCCCGTGCTGCCATCTGATGCGCACAAGAGGAATCGATCGCCCACGCAGGACCCGCTCATGTCGATCCTCTATCTCCACCGGGACCTCCGTAAAAGTTGCACCATCGTCAACGTCAAGCTCCCCATGGTCAATGATGTGTGTCGGGTCGTGCACGTATCTCCTCAGCTGAGATACGTGGAAGACGTCGTGCACCCGGTGCAACTGAGGTGGTAGAGTCAGGCGATAAGCCACCTCACCAATCCTGCTGAGAATCTGGAAGGGTCCGATGAAGCGCGGAGATAACTTGCCGCCTCGGCCAAATCTCCGAATACCACATCGAGGTGAGACCCGCAAGAAGACGTGATCTCCATCCTCGAACTCTAGTGGCCTCCGCCTCCTGTCAGCATATGACTTCTGCCGGCTCTGAGTTGTCCTCATCCGCTCCTAGATGACCTGGACCTTCTATGTCGTGGCCTGGACCATCTCTGGTCCCACCAGTGCTGACTCTCCGGGGTCTGTCCAGCACAAAGGAGATCTACAAGGTCGGCCGTACAACGCCTCGTATGGTGCCATCCCGATGGTGGAGTGGTAGCTGTTGTTGTACGCAAACTCCACCAAGGGTAGGTGGTCCTCCCAGCTACGACCAAAGTCGAGGACACATGCGCGGAGCATATCCTCGAGTGTCTGAATGGTCTTCTCCGTCTGACCATCCGTCTGAGGATGAAAGGCTGTGCTCAGACGTAGCTGCGTCCCGAACGCCTCCTGTAACCCCTTCCAAAGCCGGGAAGTAAATCAAGCATCTCGATCGGAGACGATAGATGATGGCACGCCGTGAAGCCGTACAATCTCCTGAACGTAGAGACGTCCCAAGCTCTCCACTGAGCCCTGCTCTCTGATGGGTAAGAAGTGTGCCGACTTGGTGAGTCGGTCAACAATCCCCCAGATGGAGTCGTGACCTATGGAAGTGCGTGGAAGTCCAGTCACGAAATCCATAGATATGTCGTCCCACTTCCACTCCGGAACCTCCAAGGGTTGTACCAAGCCCGCTGGTACCTGATGATCTGCCTTTACCTGCTGACAGGTGACGCATCGAGAAACGAACTCTGCTACAGCCTTCTTCATGCCCGGCCACCAGTGTTGTCGTCTGAGGTCCCGGTACATCTTCGCCACTCCAGGATGTACCACCAAAGGAGAAGTGTGAAACTCCCTCAGCACTTCCTCTCGCAAAGCGACTGGTACCATGGTACGTCCTCTGAAAAGGATGTCGTGCTCTGCTCCAAGGGAGAAACCATCAGGTGCATGTCCCGAGGATATCTATGCACGCCGTGTCTCACAGTCAGCGTCCCCACGTTGTGCCTCCCTGACTCGCTGCAGTAGTGGAGGGGTGACTGTGAGAGACTGGAGGAAGGCTGCTCCATCTCTATCCACGAAGGATATCTGCAAAGAGGCTAGCTGCTCCGTCGCCTCCTCAAGTAGCTGAATGCCCGTCCTCTTGCTGAGGGCATCGGCTACTACGTTCCCCTTCCCAAGAGTATAGACTATCTCAAAGTCATAGTCCTGGAGGAACTCGAGCCATCGCCGTTGTCTCAGGTTCAGGTCCTTCTGAGAGAAGATATACCTGAGACTCTGATGATCGGAAAATACTGTAAAGTGCTCGTCCATCAGGTAGTGTCGCCATGTCTTCAGAGCGAAGACCACTGCTGCTAGCTCCAGGTCATGGGTAGCGTAGTTCTGCTCATGCGGCCTCAACTGACGTGATCCATAGGTGATCACGGCCCGATCCTGCATCAGAACACATCCGAGTCCGGTCCCTGATGCATCGCAGTAGACTACGTACCCTACTCCCTCCTCAGGCAACCTCAAGATAGGTGCGCTAGTCAATCTCTGTCTCAGCTCTTGGAAGCTCTGCTGACATCTGTCTGACCACACGAAGGGCTTCCCCTTCTTCGTCAAAGCTGTGAGTGATGCCGCAACTCTAGAGAAGTCTGGCACGAATCTCTGATAGTATCTAGCTAGTCCCAAGAAACTCTGAACCTCAGTCACGCTCCTGGGTGGCTCCCATGCTAACACAGCCTCAATCTTCGCGGGATCCACTGCAACTCCCGCCTCAGAGATAACGTGACCCAAGAAGTGGACCTCACGTATCCAGAACTGGCACTTCGAGAGCTTACCATAAAGCTGGTGCTCTCGGAGTTTGTCTAGTACAACTCGCAAGTGATAGGCGTGCTCCTCCTCTGTCGTAGAGTAAATCAGAATGTCGTCGATGAAGACCACGACGAACCGATCGAGGAATGGCTGAAAGATCCTGTTCATGAGAGCCATGAACACTGCTGGAGCATTGGTTACATCGAAAGGCATAACCAAGAACTCATAGTGGCCATACCGACATCTGAAGGCCGTCTTCTGCACATCCTCGTCTCTGACTCTGAGCTGATGATAGCCTGACCTGAGGTCTATCTTCGAGAACCACCGTGCTCCCTTGAGCTGATCAAAGAGGTCATCAATCCTCGGTAGTGGATACTTGTTCCTCACTGTCACCTGGTTCAGGTGACGATAGTCAACACAAAGTCGCAAGCTCCCGTCCGCCTTCTTGGCGAATAAAATCGGGGAAGCCCAGGGTGAAACACTGGGTCGGATGAACCCCTTGCCCTGCAAGTCCTCCAACTGTACCCGTAGCTCTCGAAGCTCGGCGGGGGCCATCCGTATGCTGGAGTGGATATCGGGGCTGTCCCGGGGCACAAGTCAATATAAAAGTCTACCTCTCTGCGAGGAGGTAGCCATGGAACGTCGTCGGGAAAAACGTCCGCAAACTGATCCACCACTGCAGGAAAACCAGGACTTCGCACGTCAACTGCTCCAAGGATAAGGCTAGCCAACTGATGAGTGATGGGTTGTCCTCTCCTCCGCGGAAGTCCATCCTGTGCTGCAAAGGCTCCCTTCTCGCCGGTGAAGGTGAACCTGCTCCCGTCGGTGCGTACACATCGCACCTTGCGCCTAAAACAGTCAATCTGTGCATGGACCGTAGATAGCCAATCCATGCCCAAGATGACGTCGTAAGGCCTCGACGCTGCTACTAAAAGATCCCAGCCGAATCTCTCGCCTCCTAGAGTAAGCTCACACTGCCGGCACCAGTGCGTAATCGTCGAGTGTGCTCCCGTAGGAGTCTCTAGCCGTAAGGATCGAGCCAACGGCTCTATCGGAATCTCCGAGCTCCGAACAAGGGCAGGGGCTATGAAAGAGTGACTCGCTCCTGTGTCTATAAGAACTGCAGCAAGGGTGGAGTAGACACAGATAGTACCTGGAATCATCTCGGGTGCGCCGTGGTCGTAGGCCTCTACTGCCTGAAGCTGTGCCTGTCGCTGCCCGCCAGCTCCCTGTGGTCGGGGTGGACCTCCTGGTGGTGGTGGTGGTAGAGCCTCAAAGCGTCGGCCACCACCGGCTGCTCGTACAGCTCCTCTGCCTCGTCCGCCTCCTCCCTGCGGACCGCCACGGTCGACCCTCTGCCTCTTCCTCGGTGGTCCATCAACTGTCTGCTGCTCCTCGGCACGGCGGGTCGGGCAGTCACGAGCCATGTGGCCCTGCCTGCCGCACGAGTAGCACTGTCTGCCTCTCGTAAGACTGGCTCCGCGCTGTGTGCCCCGCACTGCTGAGCCAGTGCCCTGAGATCGTCTGCCCGAAGGTCTGGTCTGTCTGGACCCCTGAGTCATCCATCGACTGCCTACTGCAGATGACTCAGCCACGTGCCGCCCTTCGGTGGGTCTCTGTGCTGGTGTAGACTCCGCAAGGAAGCTCTCGATCCGAAGGGCCCGCTCCAGTACTCCTGTCTGAGTCGGTATGCTGAGGGAGATCAGCGATGCCCTGATCTCGTGTCTCAAACCCTGCTCGAAGGTCCGGGCCCGGAAGAATGGGTCTCGTACCATGTCGGTCGAGTAGCGCGAGAGATCGGTAAATCTCGCCGAGTACTGAGCGACCGTCATGCTGCCCTGCCGCAGCTGAAGAAGCTCCTGGATACGCACCGCACGAAGGGTGGCTGGGACGAACTCCGAGCGGAAGAGGCTCTCAAAGTCCGTCCAAAGTAGAGATGCCTCATCGTGCACCTAGAGCATCAGGCTCCACCATCGTCCTGCTGCTGCGTGTAGTAGGCTCGCAGCGAGGATCACCATGAGGTCTGCTGGTGTCCTCACTAGCCTAAACAATCGAACCACTGCCTCCAGCCAGTCCTCTGCTGCCTGGGGATCCGTCTCCCCGCGAAACCTGGGCGGTCGCTGGCGCTGAAACTCATGCAGTGCGCTGAGGCGACGTGCATCGTCAGCGGCTGCTGCTGGGAGCATCGGGGGCTCGCCAGGTAGAGCTACCGCCGGTGCCACTGCTGGAAAAGGGCCCTGCACCGAGGCCTCGTCGCTCGGTGGGCTGTCGTCACGCTCGACTCTCGGAACCCTAGCTGGCTGCCGTCGTGGGGCCATCCTGAAAAGGAAACAGGTGTGCCACGGTCAGAACAGTATACCTGGTGAGCTGATATAAGTAATCACAAAGAAAACTTTGAAACACACACGCAATCAATGTTTTCGTGCATTAAGTCGGAAATCAGAAGTCAGGGTCCTGGTGTACGGATACGTCGGCCGCCGCACCAACACTGGACTCCCTGGACTGATAACCACACTCAATACGATAGACATTATTGCTTCACATAGAAAAGATCAGAGTTTGCGGTAGAACCGAACTCCTCTGATACCAATTTATCACGACCCGCCCTCGGGGTATGTGCCGTGACTACCCCAAGCCCGCCTTCCATAGGCCAGGGGCTGGCGACTAGCACCAAGGCGTAAATCCCGGTAAAAAGGGAAGGCATTGCCTTTGTAAAGTAAACAAACACCACAGAGTAAGCAAGCGGAAAGTAAACACTAAACAAAAGCAGAGTACAACTGAAAGTGCGGAAAAGTAAATGGGCCAGAATACAAACCCAAACTGAAAGTAAAGTACAACTCGAAAGGGGAAAACAGCAACTGAAAAGTAAATGTCGATACACCGAGCTGTCCACTGGAAATCCCACCTGAAGGGTGGGTACAGATAGCTCCTCTGCTCCACAGGTCTTGTCGTCTGCTCCGTGCACGTCCCGCCCAGTGGTAAACCTCCGGGTACCGTCCCGCTCTGCAAGCCTCAGCTAAGGTCAACGCTGTCCGTCGTCTGCAACCAACACAACGTAGTGCGGGCATAGCCCGTGCAGGGGTGAGTATAAGTTACTCAGTAGGGACCCCGAGACCCCTGAAGGTCTCTCAAATCCACAAAGGATAAACCACGAAAAAAGGTACAATCACGAAGTAACAACCGACACTGCTTAGGTATATGCCCATACATATACCTAAGTCATCAATTTCAAATACGCTCCAACCTCCGAGCCCAAGTACAACTCAGTCCACACAGGAAAGTATACGTATTCCACACAGGAAAGCAAAACATAATCCACACAGGATTGCACAACACAATCCACACAGGAAAGCAAAAGGATTCAGCTCACACAGGTATACTTCTTCAAAGGACGATAAAGATGATCACTGATCCATCTAAGTCGTCGGACCCACGAAGGATCGATAGGTAACTAACCCCCGAAAAGACCCACACAGGATCGGGCCCACACAGGACCTGTAGGCGCTTGTTCACACAGGACCGCTGAGCGCAAGGACCCACACAGGATCGGACCCACACAGGATCGGGCCCACACAGGACCTGTAGCACTGATCCACATAGGATCGCTGAGTGCTGAAGTCGTCGTCGTCGAATCCACACAGGATCTCTGTGCTGTCGTCGTCGCTGTCACAGTAGCAGTAGTAGCAGTAGCAGTCACAGTAACAGTCGCAGCAAGCACTAGGGTTCCCGCACACAGCAAGCTCGTTTGGAGGGTCCGCTCCACGAGCCGAGAGGCTGATACATCAACCGTCACGAAGACCAGAGTTGATGTATCCAAAAGTTCCGTATCGTCAACAGGAACTCAACGCAATAGACGGCGCGTCGATCGGACGCCCGGTCTGAGAGTTATTGGAATTTTCGTCTCCGGGGCCCGGTTGGTTTTTAAGGCAAAACCAACCCGACCGTACTCCCCCTGCGTCCAAACCTCGGGCGGAGTATGCCAAAAGATCCGTCTCACTAAGAGGAACACAACAAAGATGACAGCACGTCAATCGGACGTCCGTTGCTCAAGATATGAGTGTTTCCGCTCTGAAGGCCCGGTTGGTTTCGTGAACGAACCAACCCGGACGAACTCAAATTAATCCGAAACCTTGAGTGCGATATACCGAAACGACCGTCTCGATCCAAGGATCGCGTTGCCGCAGACGGTTTGTCAATTGGAGGTCTGAGGCTCAAGATATGGCCAAAAGACCGAAAGAGATTCGAAACGGGGGGGTCCGGGTCCGGGGCGACCCGGCCCGCCCCCCCTGGGTCGGCCCGAACCGGGTCGACCCGACCTGGGTCCGACCTGGCCCGGACGGCCGGCCGGCGGCGCGGGGGCCGCGGCGGCCTGGCGCCGCAAGGTGGCTGCACGCGGGGGGCAAAGCCCCCGCTGATTGGAAAACGGCACGGAATATAGCCGCGCCCCTTTTTCAAAACCGCCCCCCCCCCCCACGTGGGGGGCTTGATTGGCAGAAAACGGGGGGCTTTGCCCCCCACAAGGAAACCGCCCCCCTCTTAAAGAGGGGGGTTTCATGAGCTGGCCGGGGAATTAATTCCCCCGGTTTAATGCTATCCGGCCGGCCAGCTGGCCGACCGGTTTTCTCCAACGGGACCAGAAATTCCGGTCCCGCCTTCGGCTTCCGAGGCCGGTGGCCCGACCGCCGGTCTTCTCTTCCGCCGCGGCCCGGAACCGTCCGCGGTTTTCGTCATCCGGCGCGGTGCGACGGCACTGCGCCCCTCCGCCGCACCTTGATTTCTTCAACGCGGCGCGACGGCGTCGCGTTCTTGATGTTTCTTCCATGGCGCGGCGCGACGGCGTCGCGCAATAAGGATTTGGCGAATATCCGCGTGGTGCGACGGCACCACGCCACCTTGATTCATCCACCCGCAAGCAATTCAACAAGAACGATGGAGGGGGGTTCGGCCGTGTTCGTGCGGTCCGGCCCCCTCACGTTAAAATAATAACTCAATTTAAAATATTCAAATTCCTCACGTTAGTCATGCGAACCATGAGCAAGAATAGAATAATTAAACAATAAAAAACAACGCCTACCTTGGGTATACGTTCGAGGATTTGTCTATGTCCACGGAAGTCGACGTCGTGGAGATCGGGCGTCGCGGTAGTCGTTCGTCAATTCCGTTGACGGAGAGATGCGTCCGATGTGATACGTCGTTGGCGAAACTTCTTATGTCGACGAAGAGAATCCGAGGAGGAAGCGGCGTTTCCACTCGTTGACACGGAAGACGAAGAAGAGCGGAGCGGCGTTCTTCATCGGGACTTGAGCGTTCTTCGTCAAGTTGAGCGTTCTTCGTGATCTTCGTCAGAGATGAAGAAGAAGAAGGAAAAGCTCTCCACCTCTCAAGAAGACAAACAATTAACCAAAATAAAATAAGACAACATCTTATTTTATTATCACATAACACACTAGAATTTCAAAATTTTGAAATTCAAAAGGATTAACTCCAAAATTAAATAACTCATGTCATTTAATGAGGCGTTAAGGAAGTTGGGAGAATATGAAAGGTTTAGGGGTTCGTGTGGGCCCCACCACACTTAATCCTCCCAAGGGAGGTTAAGTGGATGTGGGTCCCACTTCCAACCCCCTTTGGTATGATTTAACAAGTTTAAACAAATTTTGTTCTTCACAAAATTTTATTTAACTTAAACCTAAAACCCAAAAACTAACTTTCAACCCGCAACCAACGCAACTTCCGAAAAGGTCTCTTTAAGCGAAAATCGGCGCTGCGAGTTCATCAGTGCCCTCAGATTTCAATTCCGAGCACCGGATCAAAAGTTAGGAAAACCCCGCTCGTTCGTTCACTGAACGTACCCGAGCCAAACTTTGGAAATTAATTCCATGCACTCCAGGCCTTGGAATCAGGTGCTGTCTGAAACCGCGCTCTTGTAAAATTCTAAAGAAAATTAAGAAAAAAAAATTTCCCTTGAATTTTACGGGTCTTTACAACCTTGCTCTCTTGGCCTTTGTTGAGGATGATTGTGGTTTGCCACCACTGCCCTCAAATTTGGACAATGGTTTGAGAAATGCCCAAGTTGTCCACACTTATCACTGGACATCTATAACGACCCATACTTTACATACATTTTTAATACTTCAAAAATTGAAGCACACTTATTACAACATATGATAAAACTACAAAGGACCGTATAGGTATAGTGCCTTTAGAAACTGGGAAACATAAACAACTGGTTCATAAATCTTCTACAGTGTCTCCCATTTATTTCATCATATCTAGGGTCCCTTTTAGCATATTCTACTTAATATCCATCTTCCTGACCTGGGGAAAAGAAAACATAAAAGGGTGAGCTCAAATGCTCAGCAAGGCAAATAAAGGAAATAAAAATCATATCATATCTTTTTGAAAATCATAACCTGCAAAAGAGATCATAATATCTTAACATGGAACAAATCATAGGAGTGAAAATGAGATCCCCAAAATCATAACATAAAACTTGAAACTTTGTGGCATGCTCACATAATCATGGAAAATCATTTCTTGTTAGTCATGACTCATTGCCAAGACTATCTTAGTGGACAAAGTCCCTTTCTGAACCGAGTTCACTCCTCGTTTCAGTCCTGTATCACTGAACCGAAATAACCTTCCGTTCCAGCCATGTCTATCTCATGAGATATAAAATCTTTACCCAATGTATTGGAGGGAGATATAGGTCCCACCCATCTTATAATGAATCCTTTCTTATGTGTGCCACATAATCATAAAACATACATCATCGCATAACACATGAAACAAAAATGGGATTCTTGAAACATCATGACATCATAAATCAATTCATATAAGATAAAGGAATTCATAAAAATAATTCCATCACAACATGATCAAATCAATGTAATAATAGGGATAAAAATAGAACCCTTTATTATCTTAGATGGAAAATAATTTTGAAAATCACTTGAACTCCATTCTTGAGGAAAATATCCTTTCTTCTTCAAAAACATTTTTCCTTTCATAACATGTCATACAACTTTAAAATAAAAGAAGTTGATTAAAAATAAACTTGAAAACTTGTAAAGGAAGATTCTTGGAAACAATGTTTTAAAAATCCATTCATGCCGTATAAGTTAAAAAAAACATTCTTCGTACTTTTGTCGGAAAAGTCAAAAAGTACCTCGTACGGAAAAACGACAAAATATTCCTTTCATATTCTTTACTAAAAACTCACCTAAGGGTAAAATTGAATTTAAACTATTGCAAGTGGATGGAAACAATATTTCATATTGAGGGAACATGGATGTGGATGATAAAATACACCCCAGTAAATACTTACGAATAAACAATCTCGGATAAAAATGAGATTGTGATATTTCCCTTACCTTAGGTCCGATTAGCTTTGTACGTGTCCGAAGCTCCTGTATAATGGTTTAAATAATGTTATTGACTTATTCCAGAATCATACATATTTATATGATATCATATATGGTCATATTATTAGCTTCTTGTTAGTAATATTTCATTGTTACTTGTTACTCGGGTCTTTATAACTTTTTGTTCTTATGCGTGTTTTGTCGAATAAATTCTTATTATTATCTTTAGGTTATAGATAATTCATTTCCAGAATGGTATTAGTGTATTATATACCATATTCATTCATTCAATTCATTTATATAATCATTATGAAATGAAGATCATGTAGAACGAGTCGCATCACATCGTGGAGACGGTATTCCGTACGTACGCACGAGTGATGATATCATTCCTATGATCGTGGAATTGTATTGGAGTATATATATATTATTTCAGTATCAATATTACTTCATAATAATCATATTTAGTTACTCATTACACCATTATAACCATCCTTGTAAGGTGATGGTGGAAAATAGATTACACCACGGCGTGGTGATTTCATTTTTCCGTAGGATGGATAGAAGGTGAAATAGGGTTGTTTCATATTTATAATAACATATCAGTATGTAAGTAATACTGATGTTATTACTTTATCATGAAACAACTAAAGAAGAAGAAGTTGAAGAAGAATGAAATTGAAAAGATCGGTAATGGATATTACCTCTTCTTTGGAACGCCTCTTTGAATCATCCACTTAAGGAACTAAGATTGGTCTTTGGAGAAGACCATGACCTCTAGGATTATTCTAGGGAAGTGGAGAGGAGAAAATGGCAGGGGTTGGCCGAGCTTGAGTGCTCAATTTGGTGTGAGGAGGAGGGGGAGGAGGTGCCCTTTTATAAGGGAGGAGAGGGGCACCTTAGGAATATCTCAAAATATTATTTTATATTAAAGTAAAAATCGGTTTATAATGGTTCCAAAGGGTCTTATTTCGAAGCTAAAGTGGGGAAGGGTCGAAATCATATCAACCAATAAGATTTATACAAGTTTAGGGTTTTATTTTAACCTTATCAATTAGATTTAACTCTAAGTTAATTAATTTAACTTTTACCGTGTCTTTTTGTTTTCTTTCACTATATGGTTAATACACTTACTATAACATGCCAAACGAACCCCAAATTGTTTATTATTAAAATATATATCCTTATCTAAGTCATTTTTCAGAACCTTAGATTTTTAGGAATAAAATAACAATTAATAATATAATATTTGATTTAAAAACTATTTTGTGTCAATTTTGACACTATTTGATATATGATTTTTGTGAAAGTCATAAAAGAATTATATGTTCGAACCAAGTTGATTAAATCAACATTAATATATCATAGTAACCTATAAAATTAGTTGAATTCATAAAAAGTCTCAAATTACATTTATTTTGGTGTTTATAACATCAATTATGTCAATATTTCATTAATAAGATAATTACTGCATCATCTTTCTGTCATAAATAAATTACATTATTTGATGTCTAAAAATTACAAATAAAATATCATCATGTAGGAAATATTTTTATCTTTCTAATGAATATTTAAAATTGAATTTATCTTATGTATAACCCCATATTAAAAAGGATTTACTTATTAAACTTTGATTTTAACTATTTTAACCCTTCTTTAAATAAATTAATAATAAATGTCCTAATCTAATCCAAGTGGGCCTAAATGGTCATATTTTATTCCTAAGTTTGTTTTTGGTCGAATTACACTTGTCCAATAGAATTAGGACATGTGTTAGGGTAATATTAATATCATATTTACCCTTAGTTACCCTATTTACTATTAACCGCGGTAAAAAAAGTAAAAAGTAACTATTCACCAAAAAATTATTTTCATCTCATTGAACCACATTTTAGTCCTTGATATTAACCGTGTCTCTCGGATTTTCGAAATTCCAATCACAGAAGCGGTAAAATTATGTTTTATGCAAAATTCAGTTTTTAACCTACCACTTAGTGGTTTCACTATTCATCAAAAATTGAAAGTTTTCAGAAAAATACCAAAATTTCACCCTAGGCTAATTTCGATATTCTGAGTCCAAAAATGAAGTCCATTTTGAAAAATAAAATTTATAAAATTCCAAAAAGTGGTTATTACTATTCATTACGGGTAGTTTTAATAGCATAATGTTGTTTAGTGAAACTCGGTATTGCGTACGACGCAAGCTATCGAGGAAGGTCGCGATTGCGTGTAAAGCAAGCCAAGCAAGTGTTGTATAGAAAAAGATTCCTTTGATGATTTATATAACATAAAAGTCTCGGGTGTTACATTCTACCCCCCTTAAAAAGAATTTCTCCCTCGAAATTCGTCACTTTGCAACAAACAGATGAGGATACTTCTCCCTCATCATATCCTCAAGCTCCCATGTAGCTTCTTCAAGTTGGTGGTTTCTCCATAAAACTTTCACCAAGCGAGTGGTCTTGTTTCGTAGGACTTTTTCGCTACGATCCAGAATCTCTATCGGTTGTTCTTCATAAGAAAGATCTTGCTCCAGCGGTACAACTTCTGAGCTGAGTACATGTGAAGGATCTAGTATGTACTTTCTCAGGAGAGATACATGGAACACATCGTGAACTTGAGAGAGATTCGGTGGAAGCGCCAATCGGTAAGCTACCTTCCCAACACGATCCAATATTTCGAAAGGACCGATATATCTAGGGCTCAACTTCCCCTTCTTTCCAAATCTCATAACCCTCTTCCAGGGAGATATTCGTAAGAACACTTTATCACCCACTTCAAACTCTAGGTCTTTTATTCGGTTGTCGGCATAGCTTTTCTGTCGACTCTGAGCTGCTCTTATGTGTTGTTGAATAGATCTGACCTTTTCTGCCATTTCATCAACGAGATCAGGTCCTAATAGCTTTCTTTCCCCAACTTCATCCCAGCAAGTTGGAGTCCTGCATTTCTTTCCATAGAGAGCTTCATAAGGAGCCATTTGAATACTGGAGTGAAAGCTATTATTATAAGAAAATTCCACCAAAGGTAGGTGTTGATCCCAACCTCCTTTGAAATCCATAGAGCAAGCTCTCAACATATCTTCTAGGGTTTGAATTGTTCTCTCAGACTGACCGTCTGTCTGGGGATGATAAGCAGTGCTGAAACTCAACTCCGTATCCAGAGTATGCTGAAGACTTCGCCAGAACTTCGAGGTAAATCTCGGATCTCGATCAGATATAATAGAAAGTGGTACTCCATGCAATCTTAACACTTCCTTTACATATATCCTGGCAAGCTGATCTAGAGAGAAATCCTCTCTAATAGGAATGAAGTGTGCAGACTTTGTGAGACGATCAACTATGACCCAGATAGCATTATTGCCTTTGGATGTTTTAGGAAGTCCTATGACAAAGTCCATAGTGATGTTTTCCCATTTCCATTCGGGTATGGGTAATGGTTGTAACATCCCCTTAGACTTCTGTCTCTCAGCTTTAACTTGTTGAAAAACCAAGCATCGAGAGACATATTCAGCAACATCTCTTTTCATGCCATCCCACCAGAAGTACTCTTTCAGGTCCCTATACATCTTCGTGCTTCCAGGATGAATAGAGAATGAAGAACTATGAGCCTCATCCAGCAGCTCTTTCTTTAATTCGGGGATGGGAGGAACACAAACCCGATTCCTGAACTTTATTATCCCATCACAATCAAGGTTGAATTCAGGAACATTTCTCACCTTCTTTTGTAACTCGACATCTTCTTTCTGTGCCTCTTTAATCTTCACATTTATAGATGGTTGAACATTCATTTGAGAAAGATAAGATTTTTCCCCTTCCATTATAATTCCAAGATCCATCCTTTGTAAATCCATAAATATTGGATCTTTTGTGATCCTCATCATGGATAAACTAGCATGGTCTTATCGACTTAATGCATCTGCCACCATGTTTGCTTTCCTAGGGTGGTAATGGATTGAGCAGTCATAATCCTTAATCAGCTCCAACCATCTTCTTTGACGCATATTCAACTCCTTTTGTGTGAAAATATACTTTAAACTTTTATGATCAGTATAAATATCACACCTTTCACCATAAAGGTAATGCCTCCAAATCTTTAATGCAAAGATTACCGCAGCCAACTCCAAATCATGTGTTGGGTAATTTTGTTCATGGATTTTCAACTGTCGTGAGGCATAAGCTATCACCATATCATTTTGCATAAGAACACACCCCAATCCATTCTTGGATGCATCACTGTAGATCACAAACCTTTCTCCACTACAAGGCAGTGTGAGCATAGGTGCACTGGATAACCTTCTTTTCAACTCCTTGAAATTCTCTTCACATTCCTCTGTCCAGACAAACTTAACTCCTTTCCGAGTCAACTTGGTGAGTGGATTAGATAATCTTGAAAAATCTTTTACAAAACGTCGATAATATCCAGCCAAACCAAGAAAACTTCGGATCTCAGTTACTGTTGTTGGTCTCGACCATCTTTCGATAACCTCTGTTTTTGCTGGATCCACAGATATCCCCTCTTTTGAGATTATGTGACCCAAAAATGCAACTTTTTGAAGCCAAAATTCACACTTGGTAAATTTGGCATAAAGCTTCTCCTTTCTCAGGGTCTTCAATATAATTCTCAAGTGATCTTCATGTTCTTCCTTGCTCTTTGAATAGAAAAGAATATCGTCTATAAAGACTACCACAAATTGATCAAGATAGTCTCTAAAGACTCTATTCATTAGATCCATGAAGATAGCAGGGGAATTAGTAAGACCAAATGGCATCACTATAAATTCATAGTGTCCATACCTTGTACGGAAAGCCGTCTTTGGTATATCCTCCCTTTTGACCCTTAATTGATGATACCCTGAACGAAGATCAATCTTGGAAAAGTATTGAGCTCCGCGTAGTTGGTCAAATAAGTCATCAATGCGTGGGAGAGGATATTTGTTCTTGATAGTGATCTTGTTAAGTTCTCGATAATCAATGCAGAGTCTCATTGATCCATCTTTCTTCTTAACAAATAGAACAGGTGCTCCCCAAGGTGACTCACTAGGGCGTATGAATCCCTTATCAAGATTTTCTTGGAGTTGCTTCTTCAATTCCTGCAACTCAATTGGGGCCATTCTATAAGGTGTCTTTGAAACAGGCAAAGCACCCGGTACGAGTTCTATTGAAAACTCAACTTCACGATTTGGTGGAAGACCCGGTAATTCCTCCGGAAAGACATCATCAAACTCCCTTACAATGGGCATATTCTTAATCGTGAGTTTCTCACCAACCGTTTGAGATAAATAACCTTCATTTAGTGGGATCAATACCCATAATATGGAAGAAATTTCCACTGGAAGGTTATGTTCATCCTTGCATTGGTATACGATCGTAGATTGATCTGGAGTATGAAATGTGACTTCCCTTCTTTGGCAATTGATATGAGCTCCATGCATAGAAAGCCAATCCATGCCAAGAATCACATCAAATTCCACTAAAGGAAGGATCACAAGATTTGCAGGAAGCACTTTCCCACAAACTTCGATCGGAGAAGAATTATAAACTTTTGATGTGATTGATGTGCCATTAGGTGTTGTCACAGCTAACTCAACATCTAATTGTTGAGGTAATACAGTGATACCCTTAGAAAATTCTTCAGAAATAAAAGAGTGGGTGGATCCAGAATCAAATAAAATATTTGCTACTTTAGAGTGGATGGTAAGTGTACCTTTCACCACTTCGTTATCGTACTCCACATCGCTGATAGAAATTGCATTTGACTTTCCTTTGTCTTTAGCCTTAAGATTTTGTTGACGTCGACCATCATCATCAACCCTTGGATTTGGGCATTGATTGGCATAATGCCCCATCTCCTTGCACTTGAAACATTGAAGTGTTGTAGGTTCATTCTGTGTATCCCTTCCTTTGTTTGCGTCATTAGACATCTTCTTCCCATTATCACGACATTCAAATGCCCGATGACCTTCCTTTCCACATTTAAAACATTTACTTGTCCCTTTAAGACAACTCCCTCCATGTTTCTTTCCACACTTTGAGCATAAGGAAAATCTCATCTTCTTTTCTGTGTGCTCTTTAGATTTTTCTTTGAATTCCATATTCCTCTTCTTATCAAACCCATGTGACTGATGGGTTACTCCAATCTCCATCTCGACTTTGAGAGCACATCGAATGATTTCCTCGTAGCTATTGAAGTCTCTTATGGCTAACGCCCTTCGAAGACTTGGTTTTAAGCCACTAAAGAATCGATCGATCTTACTCTCAGGTTGGATAATAATACCAGAAGCGTACCTTGCCAGTCTTGTAAAATTTGCTTCATAGGTACCAACAGATTCATCATCCCTTTGCTTCAGTTCAAGAAACTCTTTCTCCATCTTTGTTCGGAGAATACGAGGGAAGTACTTATTGAAAAATAAGTTCTTGAACTCGTCCCATTCCATAGACTCAATTTCATCCCTTTGCCTCGTATTCTTAACAAGATTCCACCATTGATCAGCATCTCCTTCCAAACGATACACTGCTAGGATGACTTTATCATGTTCAGAACATTGAAGAACTGAAAATATCTTTTCAGTAGTACTAATCCATTGTTCAGCAACTAATGGATCAGTAGACCCGCTGAAAGAAGGTGGACGCTGCCTCATGAAGGATTCAACAGAATGTTGCTCCCTCCTTTGCTCGTTTGGAAATCCTGCATGATTCATAGCTTGAGAAAGTTGTGTGAGCATGGCTACAAGATTTTGCATTCCAGCTCCCATATCGTTTGGTTGCTCAGGGGGACAATCATTGCATTGCCCATCGCATTCCGCATTAACACGGTTCCTTCGGGTTCCAGCCATTGACTAAAACCAAGAAGAATAGTGTGACAAACACTAATTATAATAGGAAACCACATAATTCAAGAATAAAATTTTCATGCTTATGGTCTTATCCTAGGATATTCAAGGCCATTTCTAAAACACTAAGATTGTGTACTATGCTTAGACTTATCCTTAGGGTTCTTACTAAGGCTTTCACATCCTAGTTTCCAAAGGTTGACTATACCTTTCCTCTGATACCAACTATAACGACCCATACTTTACATACATTTTTAATACTTCAAAAATTGAAGCACACTTATTACAACATATGATAAAACTACAAAGGACCGTATAGGTATAGTGCCTTTAGAAACTGGGAAACATAAACAACTGGTTCATAAATCTTCTACAGTGTCTCCCATTTATTTCATCATATCTAGGGTCCCTTTTAGCATATTCTACTTAATATCCATCTTCCTGACCTGGGGAAAAGAAAACATAAAAGGGTGAGCTCAAATGCTCAGCAAGGCAAATAAAGGAAATAAAAATCATATCATATCTTTTTGAAAATCATAACCTGCAAAAGAGATCATAATATCTTAACATGGAACAAATCATAGGAGTGAAAATGAGATCCCCAAAATCATAACATAAAACTTGAAACTTTGTGGCATGCTCACATAATCATGGAAAATCATTTCTTGTTAGTCATGACTCATTGCCAAGACTATCTTAGTGGTCAAAGTCCCTTTCTGAACCGAGTTCACTCCTCGTTTCAGTCCTGTATCACTGAACCGAAATAACCTTCCGTTCCAGCCATGTCTATCTCATGAGATATATAATCTTTACCCAATGCATTGGAGGGAGATATAGGTCCCACCCATCTTATAATGAATCCTTTCTTATGTGTGCCACATAATCATAAAACATACATCATCGCATAACACATGAAACAAAAATGGGATTCTTGAAACATCATGACATCATAAATCAATTCATATAAGATAAAGGAATTCATAAAAATAATTCCATCACAACATGATCAAATCAATGTAATAATAGGGATAAAAACAGAACCCTTTATTATCTTAGATGGAAAATAATTTTGAAAATCACTTGAACTCCATTCTTGAGGAAAATATCCTTTCTTCTTCAAAAACATTTTTCCTTTCATAACATGTCATACAACTTTAAAATAAAAGAAGTTGATTAAAAATAAACTTGAAAACTTGTAAAGGAAGCTTCTTGGAAACAATGTTTTAAAAATCCATTCATGCCGTATAAGTTAAAAAAAACATTCTTCGTACTTTTGTCGGAAAAGTCAAAAAGTACCTCGTACGGAAAAACGACAAAAGATTCCTTTCATATTCTTTACAAAAAACTCACCTAAGGGTAAAATTGAATTTAAACTATTGCAAGTGGATGGAAACAATATTTCATATTGAGGGAACATGGATGTGGATGATAAAATACACCCCAGTAAATACTTACGAATAAACAATCTCGGATAAAAATGAGATTGTGATATTTCCCTTACCTTAGGTCCGATTAGCTTTGTACGTGTCCGAAGCTCCTGTATAATGGTTTAAATAATGTTATTGACTTATTCCAGAATCATACATATTTATATGATATCATATATGGTCATCTTATTAGCTTCTTGTTAGTAATATTTCATTGTTACTTGTTACTCGGGTCTTTATAACTTTTTGTTCTTATGCGTGTTTTGTCGAATAAATTCTTATTATTATCTTTAGGTTAGAGATAATTCATTTCCAGAATGGTATTAGTGTATTATATACCATATTCATTCATTCAATTCATTTATATAATAATTATGAAATGAAGATCATGTAGAACGAGTCGCATCACATCGTGGAGACGGTATTCCGTACGTATGCACGAGTGATGATATCATTCCTATGATCGTGGAATTGTATTGGAGTATATATATATTATTTCAGTATCAATATTACTTCATAATAATCATATTTAGTTACTCATTACACCATTATAACCATCCTTGTAAGGTGATGGTGGAAAATAGATTACACCACGGCGTGGTGATTTCATTTTTCCGTAGGATGGATAGAAGGTGAAATAGGGTTGTTTCATATTTATAATAACATATCAGTATGTAATTAATACTGATGTTATTACTTTATCATGAAACAACTAAAGAAGAAGAAGTTGAAGAAGAAAGAAATTGAAAAGATCGGTAATGGATATTACCTCTTCTTTGGAACGCCTCTTTGAATCCTCCACTTAAGGAACTAAGATTGGTCTTTGGAGAAGACCAGGACATCTAGGATTATTCTAGGGAAGTGGAGAGGAGAAAATGGCAGGGGTTGGCCGAGCTTGAGTGCTCAATTTGGTGTGAGGAGGAGGGGGAGGAGGTGCCCTTTTATAAGGGAGGAGAGGGGCACCTTAGGAATATCTCAAAATATTATTTTATATTAAAGTAAAAATCGGTTTATAATGGTTCCAAAGGGTCTTATTTCGAAGCTAAAGTGGGGAAGGGTCGAAATCCTATCAACCAATAAGATTTATACAAGTTTAGGGTTTTATTTTAACCTTATCAATTAGATTTAACTCTAAGTTAATTAATTTAACTTTTACCGTGTCTTTTTGTTTTCTTTCACTATATGGTTAATACACTTACTATAACATGCCAAACGAACCCCAAATTGTTTATTATTAAAATATATATCCTTATCTTAGTCATTTGGCCGAACCTTAGATTTTTAGGAATAAAATAACAATTAATAATATAATATTTGATTTAAAAACTATTTTGTGTCAATTTTGACACTATTTGATATATGATTTTTGTGAAAGTCATAAAAGAATTATATGTTCGAACCAAGTTGATTAAATCAACATTAATATATCATAGTAACCTATAAAATTAGTGGAATTCATAAAAAGTCTCAAATTACATTTATTTTGGTGTTTATAACATCAATTATGTCAATATTTCATTAATAAGATAATTACTGCATCATCTTTGTGTCATAAATAAATTACATTATTTGATGTCTAAAAATTACAAATAAAATATCATCATGTAGGAAATCTTTTTAGCTTTCTAATGAATATTTACAATTGAATTTATCTTATGTATAACCCCATATTAAAAATGATTTACTTATTAAACGTTGATTTTAACTATTTTAACCCTTCTTTAAATAAATTAATAATAAATGTCCTAATCTAATCCAAGTGGGCCTAAATGGTCATATTTTATTCCTAAGTTTGTTTTTGGTCGAATTACACTTGTCCAATAGAATTAGGACATGTGTTAGGGTAATATTAATATCATATTTACCCTTAGTTACCCTATTTACTATTAACCGCGGTAAAAAAAGTAAAAAGTTACTATTTACCAAAAAATTATTTTCATCTCATTGAACCACATTTTAGTCCTTGATATTAACCGTGTCTCTCGGATTTTCGAAATTCCAATCACAGAAGCGGTAAAATTAAGTTTTATGCAAAATTCAGTTTTTAACCTACCACTTAGTGGTTTCACTATTCATCAAAAATTGAAAGTTTTCAGAAAAATACCAAAATTTCACCCTAGGCTAATTTCGATATTCTGAGTCCAAAAATGAAGTCCATTTTGAAAAATAAAATTTATAAAATTCCAAAAAGTGGTTATTACTATTCATAACGGCTAGTTTTAATAGCATAATGTTGTTTAGTGAAACTCGGTATTGCGTACGACGCAAGCTATCGAGGAAGGTCGCGATTGCGTGTAAAGCAAGCCAAGCAAGTGTTGTATAGAAAAAGATTCCTTTGATGATTTATATAACATAAAAGTCTCGGGTGTTACAACATCAGTTAGGGCCTGCTCCAAATTTTCCTTATCGTTAGTGTTTGGAAGATGAGGTTTCTCATCATTACTTAAATTCCTTGAAATATGGTCATCTCTTCCACACATGTAGAATTTCCTACTCCAGTGCAGGCAGTTATTGGAATTCATCTTCCCACATTTATTACATGTGGGACGTTCCACTTTTTTGACTCATATTCCCTGATCAAAATTCCTCCCAAAGCTTGGATCTATCAATCTCTTCATGTTGTTGGATTTATGAGACCACTACACCTCACCAAACTCCAACTCGACTGTCATCACACTCCGAACGATCACCTCATAGAAATCATTGTCTCACTTGGCTAGATTCTTCCGATAATGAGGTATTAGTCCACCGAAGAATCTATCAACCTTACCCCATGGATCCTTGACAAATCTAGAAGTGTAATGTTAAAGCCTTGTGAAGTTCATCTTGTAGCTTCCCACAGATTCATTCTCCTTCTGTTTCATCTCGTGAAGCTCATTCTTCATTCTTGTTCTCATGGAATGAGAGAAATACTTACTGAAGAAGATCCCTCTTAACTCTTCCCTCTCCATATCTTCATCCTATACTCCTAGCCTCATGTTATTTATTAGTTCCCGCCACTGATCATCTTCTCCCTCTATGCAATAAAGATTCAGGGTGAGCTTCTCTAGGTATGAACAGTAGATCACATAAAATATATTCTCTATAGATCAGATCCACTATTCAACAATCAATGGGTCAGTCGATTCACTAAAGGATAGTGGTCATTAAAACATAAAGGACGCAACGAATTGTTTTTCTCTTCATGGTGAGATTATTATCCCAGCTTGATTCATGTTATTTTCCATAACTTGAGTCTGTTGGATCATCATTTGCATGAATATTTTTGTTCTATCTTCCATCATAAGGTTGTCAGTGCATGGTCCATTGCAGTCACCATTTGCATAGTTCCTCCTATTTCTCGCCATTTAGATAAGAATAAAAACATATATAGACGCTTATTTCATTAATGAATATTTTAAATATAATCGATTTTATGTCTTGAAAATTATTTAAACAAATACATTTCTCTATAAATCCTTCACAATGATTCATAAAAATCATAGGATTAAACAAAAATATCCCCTAGGACAGTCATACCCAAGAGTGTTGCAAGGATGGTTTTCAAGTACTAGGATACCTCGAATCAAGCTAGAGACTCCTTATCATATTTTTCACTCCGAGGTACCTCTGTGACAGAGCTTCCTCTACCTGCTCGTATCCAGACATGGATGTATTTTCTTGACAAACCACTTACTCAATACTCACCACAATACCAGGAAGACATCTTATACATTGCCTTTTATATAGGATTTTTACTAAATATTCCATAGCCTAATTTCTATAAATAACTATTATTTCCTTTTATACCAACAATGGAACCTTTCCTTTTTATTACATAACTTTTCGTTACAATTTACATACAGAGGATCTTTAATGTCTAGTGTCTTGGAAATCAGGAACATAATACATGAAAACGTCATAAAATAGACTTATAATAAACTTTTAAGGCTTAATAATTGGTTCATAATAATTTCAATTACTGCTTCTCAAAATCTGGAGATATACATCAATGGAAATAGGGGGCAGAAGACTGAGTAAAGAAAACAAGTGAAATAGTTGACATGTGATCTTGAGAAATATTTATAAGAACATGATAAAAATCATAAAGGCATGGGAAATGAAAGAATAAGAATATAATAATAAAAATAACATTAATCATAACATGAATATGTGGATACAAATTTTTTTTTAGACATTCATGATCATATCACCAAGGTTTATCCCCGGGGTGTCATAAAAATTACCATGGTCATTCACCATGGTATCGTGAAACTTGTCATTTCTAGAGACTAATTATTTACCCAATGCATTGGAGTGATGTCACGGTGAAACCTTAAAATATATTTATTTTAATGTGATCAACATAGATCATAATCATACATTTCATAAAAAACCCAAAGAGAGTAAAATAAATGGGTTTCACTTCAAAATACTGACGTTTTAAAAGGGCTAAAAAATATGATCAGTATGTCATTTATATCCCCTGTAAAAGGAGTGAGGGTTACATGTATATAAATTCTAGAATAAAATATATCATTATTTTGTATCAATGAACACCCACTGAAAATAAATAGTTCTGTATATTCACATAAATTAAACAAGGTAATTCCTTGAGAGAAAGAGAGAAAATTTGAGACGAAATTTCGGCCGCATAATGGATATATCACATGGTTTTAGAAAATAATATATAGAGAGGGGAAAAGGGTATCCCATCAATAAATAAATTTTTTATAGAATTGGTATATAATAAAAAAAATATCATGGTGTGGACAATGGGATGACATACCACATGAAAAAAAAATGAAAGGAAAGAGAAAATGCTATTTCTTTTACGATAATTCAGCTGCCTAACCGTGTCACATAAAAATTCATAAAATCAATTGATGAGAGTGGAAAGGACCCCTTATAATTTGGAAAATAAATAAAAATTAGTAAATATTTATAAGAACATACCCCCATATAATAAAATGGAAACTAGAAGGCGTAACATAAAGGAAGTCAGGACATAAAAGAGGGGGGGTGAAAGGATCCCTTACCTTGAAAAGTAACTTCGAAAGCTTAATGGTCAGAACCATGGGAGGCTTGAGGGGACCTTGGGAGGACTCCTTGCGAGGTAAGGAGACCATAAATTCGTAGGGGAGGATTTTTGAATGAATTTTATGAGGAAATGGCTAGGTATTTATGGTAAAAGTGAGGGAATAAATTATTAATTTCAAAGGGACACCTCATCGGAGGTATTTGCAAAACCATTTTATTTACCATCCTGTTTTCCCTCGGTATTGGACACATGGGACACCTAATAGAACATATCACTATTCATAAGTCGACCAGAAATATGACATCATTATTACATAATTAATGATGTCATTAAATACACGAAACTCGAAACTGTATTTTTTACTATTCATTGAAAATTCAACTATTTCAGAAAAATCCCAAAAAATCTCCCTAACCTAATATCAATGCTCTGGATTCAAAAATGAACTCCATTTTATGAAAATAATTTTCTAAATAATTTTTATTTAATTTTCAAATAAAATAATCGTTTATTAAAAAAAACAACTATGAAACTATAACTCATTTTGTAAGACCTTAAAAAAGTAATTAATCTCCTATAAAATTATCATATAACCATAATAAAATAGAGTAAAAATTTATGATTTCATTTTAAGAAAATATATTTCTATTTTAAATTATTAAATTAATTATAAAATTGTAAATAAAATATTTATGACATACAAAAATACCAAAAATTATTCTATGATCATTTTTCACTTTTTAGTTGTTTAAATTCTAGTTTTTACATTCATTGGTGAAGTTTTAATTTTTTCTGGACAATTTACTATGCATTAATATTCCAAAAGTTATGTTACTATTCATACTTTACTATTCACTAAAAATCATGTTGATCTTATTAGACTCTAAACTTTTCACTAATCAAAACTATAGAAACCCATTTTTTGATAATCATTTCACATTATTAATTATTTAATGTTAACATAAATATTATTAAAAACCTTTTTTTCACAAAATTCATTAGTAATATGGAACTATTAATTCATCCTACATTTATGTGGATATTTGAAATTCACAAACAATATCATAAGAAGAATTAAAAATTTTATTTATATAAAAGGATTACATAATGTAGGAAATGTAGTGTTACATAGCCCCTTATAATAACAGAATAGGACCAAAGTGTAAGGTGTTGTATGGTGATAGAATCATGGGGAGGCTTGGACAACATTGCTTGAGTGGTGATTTCTATCAGCTTGAGCTTCTTCCTTAGGTGATTCCGTTTAAGCTTCACAAGATGAAGTTTAGCTTGGGGTTGGTCCAGAGTGAAGCCTAGTGATGCAAATTCCTTCCAAAGCTCCGACAGATGGGCTTTATATGGCCCGAGTCTACTAGATGATGCCATCGACTCTTATTTCTTTATTATTTTACCAAGATCATTTTAATTTACAAACAATAATTGTAATATTATGAATTTATTTTCCAATGCTCATATTGACCAATGTCCATATAACAGTCAAACCCCAATAGTCTCATTTAATTATATTCACTTCATTAATTAAAGGGTATAGTTTTGTTGAGTATTCAAATAAAATTACACACAAATTTAGGAAATAAACATTATTAAAATATTTGGTTCGTTACACTCAATTCGATATCAAGATGGATTTCATGGTCGTGGAAGGTGTGAAAGTACATCCAGATATCATCCACAAAGACTACCACAAAATAATTTAGGTACGGAAGGAACCCTCGGTTCATCAGGCCATGAAAACTATCGGTGCATTCAGGAGGCCGAACTATATACCCAAATACTCATATAAACCATACCTACTACAAAAGGCTACTATAGGTATATCTAATGGTATAATGTGCAATTGATGATCCCCAGATCTCAATTCAATATTCGATAACACCTGTGCTCCTCAAATCTGATCGAATAGATAAGGAATCCTCAATATGGGATAGTGGTTCTTGACCATCAACTGGTTCATCCTCTTATAATCCACACAAATTCCGAGGGTACAATCTTACTTTTTTGAAAACAGATAAGGAAACCCTTCATAGAAGTACTGGGTCAGATGAAATGATTTTCCTGAAACTCCTCTAACTACTTATTGAGATATTATAACTCTGGTGTAGCCATCCATTAAGGAAGAATGGACACTAGTTCTTCTCCTAAAACAAGATCAACAGAGAAACCTACCTCTCTCTATAGTGGTAAACCTAAAAATATAGTTGGAAAGACATCTATGAAATGTTCCACCAATATAGGAAACTCAATTTGTGAATTCCCCTAGTCATCAATATATGTAATAGCAATATGGGATGTAATTACACTCGTCCCATGAAGATCATGTCTAGATCTACTCACCTGGACGTTATATTTTCCATTGTGTTGAAAAGATCCCCCTTAGGTGATGTGAAACTCACCATTTGGTGATAGTAGTCAATAAAGGCCTAAATGGAGACCAACTAGTACATTCTATGAATTACATCGAAACATGTCATCTCTAACACATAGAGGTCCCATATGAAGTGAAACCCACTAACCTGAAGAGGTAACTCCATGCAAAGATGTACACTAGCCTTAAAAATCCCCAACAGTGTGTTTAGTGTCTTAATATCATCAGAAGTAAAGAAGAATATCCCAATGATATTTAAAACGGAAATAGATCTGAAACTATGGGAAGCCATTATATCAGAAAAGTGTGGTAGCAAAAACTGATGCAACTAGAATCATACCTATATCTATAGAGGTTTTGTGATTTTACTCATGTTGGGTTTGTTCCAATGCAAATTATAACATATACAACATCCATGTGAGCTTGTCTGGCTACCCTTTTCTGGTCCACCATACTGGCACTGAAAACCTGTTGTGTGGCTCCCACTACCACGACCACCTTCCGGGCCTAACGAACCCCAATTCCCTGACTGATGAGAAACTGGTAGTCCTACTCCTGAATGTGGAGTCCAAACATATCCCCTATCACTCTATACTGGTGACAACTTCCTACAAAAATGCTGAATGTGTCCCATCCTTCCACAAGATCAGCACTCGACTGGGTCTCTCGGGCAAAGTGGTCTCATATGCCCATTCTTCCCACACTAGTTGCACACAACATGGTTAATTGAAAAAACATCCCATGAAATCTCTTTATGGTGCTTCCTTTTGTCGGTCAAAATAGTACCAACTATGGCTGTTGAACCGTCCGGGCTCATAACTCATTACTCCCTCAAACTATGCTCGATAATTAGTGCCTGATTTACTATAGTAGTCCCAGAAGTCAACCTAAAAATGATAATTTGTGATTAGATTTCATACCTAAGTCCATCCTCAAACCACCTAGCCATTGAGAAACCATCGCCTCCCAAAATATGTGCAAATGAATAAGTCTCTATAAAATGATATGAGTAATCCATCACTGAAAAAGCACCCTACTCCAAATGAATGAACTTTCGGGCTTGGTCGACCCTAAACGTCTCGGGGTAGAAGTAATCATAGAAGGTCCTCTGAAAATATTCTCAAGACATATCTCGATAATGTCCCACCTATGATATAACATTCCACCGACTCATGGAAGAATCATGTATCATGTACGTCACAAGATTCACTATCCTCTCAAATGGGCATCCATATGTGCTCGAAGATAGAAAGAATGGCCTCCAACCACGAATCTATAGCATGTGGTCCCCCATCCCCTGAAAAAGTGGGATGTTGCTACTGTTGGAACACCATAATCTTCATTTCAATAATTTGGGTAGGATGTGATGATCTCTGAAAAGTCTTCATCATACTCAGAAATAATTCACGGAAATGTACATCAGAACATACATTCAGTATAATAGTTGATACCATGATGGGCATGATATGAGGATTTTCTAGTATCCCCTGATCTACCATTTTTATTTTCTGGTCATCTCTCTATACCTATAATAAAATTGGAGGACACCTTGGTGTAATCACTCTGCAAGGTCCAACGCACACATCTGTTCATTATTTCTAAGGACAACAACATAATAGTGAAAGTATGGAACATGCAACGAAAGCATTCAATTTAATAAAAATAGGGTTACACGGCATGTATAATCACTACACATTGTGTTTCCTTAAGCCTTAACATAGACATGTACTTTGGCCAACCTGGTCCTATAACACCCTACACACAACTAATTCCTTATGAGACACATCGTGTACTTGAATATCCCCTCTAGCCCATGGACCCCTACACATCAAGAACTACACGGTTCAGCAAGTGTAACCCTATAGGTCATGTTCAACCTATAGCCATGGAGTGCACTACTTAAGTTCCAAAAACCTTTTTCACTAGTCACATAACTACACATCATGTACATATGGTACATGAAATGTACTTAACAAATTTTATTTCTTCTAGAAAAGAAGAACACATGGAATGTGTTCATAACGTCACAGGTCGTGTTGTATGGGTCTTCAGATTTTATGCCTCTGAAGCTTCTCTAGAACCTTTAAACACATTAATGTTTTCCATGTCATTACATGTTCAAATCTGTGAAATCCCATACTCCCTGTGAATCAATTTTTGAAATCATTATTCATATCCTAACGTGACATAATTAAATTAATTTTCATACATGATCCACCAAATTCCTATCCGAGAGGGCCCATAACACCTCATGGACCAAAGATTGGCATCCATTCAAATAAAACATTATATATACCATTACCCTATAAAAATAGTAGTTATTTCTATCACGACATCTATCACAACATCAATAATATCTTGGAAAACATCTATCACAACATCATGAAATTAGTAATGCATCCCAAATGGCATGACAAGAATGAATAACATGTGAACTCTAGAAAGTTCCTATATGATGATTAAGATGGAATAACCTCATCTCATTGAATTTCAATAGAAATATAACCACAATGTCATCAATAATAATGGCACAAAATAGGTGTTTCACCCAATGGTGAAATCAAATCAATTGTAACAATTAAAAACCCAGAAAATTACAATATTCGAGGTAACATAGCTTTTCCCTATACACGGGTTAGCTAATCCCGATCACAACATATTAATAACTACAAAGCATGTACATATGGTATATGAAATGTACTTAAGGAATGATATTTATTCTAGAATAGAAGAACTCATGGAAGGTGTTCATAACATCATAGATCATGTTGTATGGGTATTTTGATAGTATGCCTTTGAAACTTCTCTAGAAACCTTAAACACATAAATGTTTTCCATGTCATTACATGTTCTAATCTATGAAATCTCATACTCCCTATGAATCAATGTTTGGCATCAGTATTCATATCATAATGTGATAGAATTCAATTAATGTTCATACATGATCCACCAAATTCCGATCCAAGAGGGCCCAAAACACCTCATTGACCAAAGCATGGCATCCATGAAAATAAAACTTTATATATACCATTACGATATCAGAATAGCAGATATTTCTATCATGAAAGCTATCACAACATCAAGAATATCTAGAAAAACATCTATCACAACATCATGAAATCTGTAATGCATCCCAAATAGAATGGCAGGAGTGAATAACATGTGATCTCTAGAAAGATCCTATATGATGATTGAGATGGAAAAACCTCATCTTATTGCATTGGAACAGAACTATAACCACAATGACATCAATAATAATGGCACAAAACAAGTGTGTCACCCAATGGTGAAATCAAATCAATTGTAACAATTAAAAAACTATAAAAATTACAATATTCGAGCTAACATAGCTTTTCCTTGTACATGGGTTAGCTACTCCCGATCACAACATATTAATAACTACCTATTCCTTCCTATACCAGTCTATAGGATACAAATAGTAAGGAAAACAAGAAAAGAAAAAACTTCTTCTAATACCCCTTTGTAACATCCCAGATTCGAGTGCCGCCCAAAGGTACACCGAACCCGGTTGGTCACACGACCTCAACTGCATTTCCAAAAATTATAGAGGTTTTTGACTTGTAGTAGGGCCAAGGTTTGATATTGTGGAAACTATTCCCTCATTGGCAGAGTGTACACAGCAGAAACTATATAGTAAACAATTACCAAAATTAGTAATGCCATATAATAAAACTAAATAGTGGATCACTGAAATTAAATCCAATAGAGGCCACAGTATGTATAAATACATATATATATATATATGATGCATGGAATATGTATCTAAGAAATTATCCAAACAAGTCACATTACTGGAAATAAATACAAAAACCAAAGTTCAAATAAACTAGTAAACTCCAGCAGCATCGCAAGCCTCAGCCTAGTCTCATGCTCTCCACCTCCAACAACATTCAATTACCTGATAAAGAGGGGCACATTCCTTTTCTTATACCTGCAACCATATAATCTAATTGTGTCCAAAAGATAACCCAAATAGATTGTGAGTTGAATCCAAATAGAAAACCACCAAAATATATCTGCCTAACTATCAGTGCATATATATATATATATAGCAGGAAATATGCAAAAATGAAACAATAATCTAGGAATTAAATAAAAGTGAACCATCTAATTGTTTTCAATTACATTCAACTACATTTATTATACATCCATTGAATATTTTAATCTCGGGATCTATCTTAAGATCTATACCCCCTGTGTAATATTAACAAAATAGATGTCTCAAAAAACAATTTAAACAGATCAAGTAAGAACGAGTCTAAGCTGGGGCTTTGTATTGGAATACTTATCACAATCATTAAATTATTAAATAACAACCCTTAGGGAAAGTTCACACGTTCTAATCCCTCTAGTCTACCCTAAAAACACTTCATTTTATAATTACCCTCTAGGAAGCTCTCACAGTATATCCCCTTTGGTCAAACATACCACAAATCATTTACAAATGACTACCTGGGCATCTCTCATGGTCAATACCCCTTGGTTAACATAGAAACAACAAATTATAAACAACCACTTGGATAACTATCATGGTCTAAACCCATGGGTCTATGACCACCTTGAAGATGTCATAGTTAATACAGCTAGGTCGACATAATAATAAATCATACATAAATAACCCTACGTCAGGAAGATCTCACAGTCAAATTCCCCTTGGTCAAACTTCTGCAATGCATATCACTGGCATCTCATACAATTAGTAACTCCATCCTAAAAAAACAAGGCATGGGAAATAATGAAAGCCTAACAGGAAACCTAGAACAAACAACTATAAATTGTCAATCAAGGGAAACACACCCATGGGGTGTCCCATAACAAAGGTATTTAACCTTTCGCATATGCTACTACCCTTTATCAATCAACTAAACAATAACAAGTAATTAAAATGGTTTAATTTCAATACACGCAATACCCCAGATATGGGTATACGACACTTTTTTCATATATAATTCGAAGATGAAGAATGAAAGGAACAAACCACATACCATGATGTCGTAAAAAATTGATATACTTGAATGTTGGCCCTTGAATCGATATAGATAGGTGTAGATCTATGAAAAGGTGAAAAACACACAACCTTGAAGAACTCATGAGAGAGGAGGAATCAAGAATAATGACTTTAGGGGTTTCAAGAATACACCAGTGGGATTTCAACACACCCTAAAACATCTCAATCGGAGCTCTGATGTAGAATCAAGAGGGTTTCAAAGTTCATCAGCCATTTCATCGCTCTCATATATGAACCACGAGGAGAAAAATATAGTTCCGGAAATGCGACATGACCCTAAAGCAATATATAATTTAAAAAGAAAACAACACAGTGTGTTCATTAGATGTACACACCGTATTGTAGCCTTAACCGGTCCCCCGGATTATGATGTCTTTCAAGTCATCACATGTGTAACACCCGAGACTTTTATGTTATATAAATTATCAAAGGAATCTTTTTCTACACAACACTTGCTTGACTTGCTTTACACGCAATCACGACCTTCCTCGATAGCTTGCGTCGTACGCAATACCGAGTTTCACTAAACAACAATATGCTATTAAAACTAGCCGTTATGAATAGTAATAACCACTTTTTGAAATTTTATAAATTTTATTTTTCAAAATGGACTTCATTTTTGGACTCAGAATATCGAAATTAGCCTAGGGTGAAATTTTCGTATTTTTCTGAAAACTTTCAATTTTTGATGAATAGTGAAACCACTAAGTGGTAGGTTAAAAACTGAATTTTGCATAAAACTTAATTTTACCGCTTCTGTGAATGGAATTTCTAAAATCCGAGAGACACGGTTAATATCAAGGACTAAAATGTGGTTCAATGAGATGAAAATAATTTTTTGGTGAATAGTAACTTTTTACGATTTTTACCGCGGTTAATAGTAAATAGGGTAACTAAGGGTAAATATGATATTAATATTACCCTAACACATGTCCTAATTCTATTGGACAAGTGTAATTCGACCAAAAACAAACTTAGGAATAAAATATGACCATTTAGGCCAACTTGGATTAGATTAGGACATTTATTATTAATTTATTTAAAGAAGGGTTAAAATAGTTAAAATCAAAGTTTAATAAGTAAATCATTTTTAATATGGGGTTATATATAAGATAAATTCAATTGTAAATATTCATTAGAAAGCTAAAAAGATTTCCTACATGATGATATTTTATTTGTAATTTTTAGACATTATATAATTTAATTTATTTATGACATAATGATGATGCAGTAATTATCTTATTAATGAAATATTGACATAATTGATGTTATAAACACCAAAATAAATGTAATTTGAGACTTTTTATGAATTCAACTAATTTTATAGGTTACTATGATATATTAATGTTGATTTAATCAACTTGGTTCGAACATATAATTCTTTTATGACTTTCACAAAAATCATATATCAAATAGTGTCAAAATTGACACAAAATAGTTTTTAAATCAAATATTATATTATTAATTGTTATTTTATTCCTAAAAATCTAAGGTTCGGCCAAATGACTTAGATAAGGATATATATTTTAATAATAAACAATTTGGGGTTCGTTTGGCATGTTATAGTAAGTGTATTAACCATATAGTGAAAGAAAACAAAAAGACATGGTAAAAGTTAAATTATTTAACTTAGAGTTAAATCTAATTGATAAGGTTAAAATAATACCCTAAACTTGTCTAAATCCTATTGGTTGATAGGATTTCGACCCTTCCCCACTTTATCTTCGAAATAAGACCCTTTGGAACCATTATAAACCTATTTTGACTTTAATATAAAATAATATTTTGAGATATTCCTAAGGTGCCCCTCTCCTCCCTTATAAAAGGGCACCTCCTCCCCCTCCTCCTCACACCAAATTGAGCACTCAAGCTCGGCCAACCCCTGCCATTTTCTCCTCTACACTTCCCTAGAATAATCCTAGAGGTCCTGGTCTTCTCCAAAGACCAATCTTAGTTCCTTAAGTGGAGGATTCAAAGAGGCGTTCCAAAGAAGAGGTAATATCCATTACCGATCTTTTCAATTTCTTTCTTCTTCAACTTCTTCTTCTTTAGTTGTTTAATGATAAAGTAATAACATCAGTATTACTTACATACTGATATGTTATTATAAATATGAAACAACCCTAATTCACCTTCTATCCATCCTACGGAAAAATGAAATCACCACGCGTGCGTACGTACGGAATACCGTCTCCACGCCGTGGTTTAATCTATTTTCCACCATCACCTTACAAGGATGGTTATAATGGTGTAATGAGTAACTAAATATGATTATTATGAAGTAATATTGATACTGAAATAATATATATATACTCCAATACAATTCCACGATCATAGGAATGATATCATCACTCGTGCGTACGTACGGAATACCGTCTCCACGATGTGATGCGACTCGTTCTACATGATCTTCATTTCATAATGATTATATAAATGAATTGAATGAATGAATGTGGTATATAATACAATAATACCATTCTGGAAATGAATTATCTATAACCTAAAGATAAGAATAAGAATTTATTCGACAAAACACGCATAAGAACAAAAAGTTATAAAGACCCGAGTAACAAGTAACAATGAAATATTACTAACAAGAAGCTAATAATATGACCATATATGATATCATATAAATATGTATGATTCTGGAATAAGTCAATAACATTATTTAAACCATTATACAGGAGCTTCGGACACGTACAAAGCTAATCGGACCTAAGGTAAGGGAAATATCACAATCTCATTTTTATCCGAGATTGTTTATTCGTAAGTATTTACTGGGGTGTATTTTATCATCCACATCCATGTTCCCTCAATATGAAATATTGTTTCCATCCACTTGCAATAGTTTAAATCAAATTTTACCCTTAGGTGAGTTTTTAGTAAAGAATATGAAAGGAATCTTTTGTCGTTTTTCCGTACGAGGTACTTTTTGACTTTTCCGACAAAAGTACGAAGAATGTTTTCTTAACTTATACGGCATGAATGGATTTTTAAAACATTATTTCCAAGAAGCTTCCTTTACAAGTTTTCAAGTCTATTTTTAATCAACTTTTTTTAGTTTAAAGTTGTATGACATGTTAAGAAAGGAAAAATGTTTTTGAAGTAGAAAGGATATTTTCCTCAAGAATAAAGTTCAAGTGTTTTATCAAAATTATTTTCCATCTAAGATAATAAAGGGTTCTGTTTTTATCCCTATTATTACATTGATTTGATCATGTTGTGATGGAATTATTTTTATGAATTCCATTATCTTATATGAATTGATTTATGATGTCATGATGTTTCAAGAATCCCATTTTTGTTACATGTGTTATGCGATGATGTATGTTTTATGATTATGTGGCACACATAAGAAAGGATTCATTATAAGATGGGTGGGACCTATATCTCCCTCCAATGCATTGGGTAAAGATTTTATATCTCATGAGATAGACATGGCTGGAACGGAAGGTTATTTCGGTTCAGTGATACAGGACTGAAACGAGGAGTGAACTCGGTTCAGAAAGGGACTTTGTCCACTAAGATAGTCTTGGCAATGAGTCATGACTAACAAGAAATGATTTTCCATGATTATGTGTGCATGCCACAAAGTTTCAAGTTTTATGTTATGATTTTGGGGATCTCATTTTCACTTCTATGATTTATTCCATGTTAAGATATTATGATCTCTTTTGCAGGTTTTGATTTTCAAAAAGATATGATATGATTTTTATTTCCTTTATTTGCCCTTGCTGAGCATTTGAGCTCACCCTTTTATGTTTTCTTTTCCCCAGGTCAGGAAGATGGATATTAAGTAGAATATGCTAAAAGGGACCCTAGATATGATGAAATAAATGGGAGACACTATAGAAGATTTATGAACCAGTTGTTTATGTTTCCCAGTTTCTAAAGACACTATACCTATACGGTCCTTTGTGGTTTTGTCATATGTTGTAATAAGTGTGCTTCAATTTTGAAGTATTAACAATGTATGTAAAGTATGGGTCGTTATAGTTGGTATCAGAGGAAAGGTATAGTCAACCTTTGGAAACAAGGATGTGAAAGCCTTAGTAAGAACCCTAAGGATAAGTATAAGCATAGTACACAATCTTAGTGTTTTAGAAATGGCCTTGAATAACCTAGGATAAGACCATAAGCATGGAAATTTTATTCTTGAATTATGTGGTTTCCTATTATAATTAGTGTTGCTCACACTATTCTTCTTGGTTTTAGTCAATGGCTGGAACCCGAAGGAACCGAGTTAATGCGGAATGCGATGGGCAATGCAATGATTGTCCCCCTGAGCAACCAAACGATATGGGAGCTGGAATGCAAAATCTTGTAGCCATGCTCACACAACTTTCTCAAGCTATGAATCATGCAGGATTTCCAAACGAGCAAAGGAGGGAGCAACATTCTGTTGAATCCTTCATGAGGCAGCATCCACCTTCTTTCAGCGGGTCTACTGATCCATTAGTTGCTGAACAATGGATTAGTACTACTGAAAAGATATTTTCAGTTCTTCAATGTTCTGAACATGATAAAGTCATCCTAGCAGTGTACCGTTTGGAAGGAGATGCTGATCAATGGTGGAATCTTGTTAAGAATACGAGGCAAAGGGATGAAATTGAGTCTATGGAATGGGACGAGTTCAAGAACTTATTTTTCAATAAGTACTTCCCTCGTATTCTCCGAACAAAGATGGAGAAAGAGTTTCTTGAACTGAAGCAAAGGGATGATGAATCTGTTGGTACCTATGAAGCAAATTTTACAAGACTGGCAAGGTACGCTTCTAGTATTATTATCCAACCTGAGAGTAAGATCGATCGATTCTTTAGTGGCCTAAAACCAAGTCTTCGAAGGGCGTTAGCCATAAGAGACTTCAATAGCTACGAGGAAATCGTTCGATGTGCTCTCAAAGTCTAGATGGAGATTGCAGTAACCCATCAGTCACATGGGTTTGATAAGAAGAGGAAGATTGAATTCAAAGAAAAATCTAAAGAGCACGCAGAAAAGAAGATGAGATTTTCCTTATGCTCAAAGTGTGGAAAGAAACATGGAGGGAGTTGTCTTAAAGGGACAAGTAAATGTTTTAAATGTGGAAAGGAAGGTCATCGGGCATTTGAATGCCGTGATAATGGGAAGAAGATGTCTAATGATGCAAACAAAGGAAGGGATACACAGAATGAACCTACTACACTTCAATGTTTCAAGTGCAAGGAGATGGGGCGTTATGCCAATCAATGCCCAAATCCAAGGGTTGATGATGATGGTCGACGTCAACAAAATCTTAAGGCTAAAGACAAAGGAAAGTCACATGCAATTTCTATCAGCGATGTGGAGTACGATAACGATGTGGTGAAAGGTACACTTACCATCCACTCTAAAGTAGCAAATGTTTTATTTGATTCTGGATCCACCCACTCTTTTATTTCTGAAGACTTTTCTAAGGGTATCACCGTATTACCTCAACAATTAGATGTTGAGTTAGCCGTGACAACCCCTAATGGCACATCAATCGCATCAAAAGTTTATAATTCTTCTCCGATCGAAGTTTGTGGGAAAGTGCTTCCTGCAAATCTTGTGATCCTTCCTTTAGTGGAATTTGATGTGATTCTTGGCATGGATTGGCTTTCTCTACATGGAGCTCATATCAATTGCCAAAGAAGGGAAGTCACATTTCATATTCCAGATCAATCTACGATCGTCTATCAATGCAAGGATGAACATAACCTTCCAGTGGAAATTTCTTCCATCTTATGGGTATTGATTCCACTAAATGAAGGTTATTTATCTCAAATGGTTGGTGAGAAACTCACGATTAAGAATATGCCCATTGTACGGGAGTTTGATGATGTCTTTCCGGAGGAATTGCCGGGTCTTCCACCAAATCGTGAAGTTGAGTTTTCAATAGAACTCGTACCGGGTGCTTTGCCTATTTCAAAGACACCTTATAGAATGGCCCCAATTGAGTTGCAGGAATTGAAGAAGCAACTCCAAGAGAATCTTGATAAGGGATTCATATGCCCTAGTGCGTCACCTTGGGGAGCACCTGTTCTATTTGTTAAGAAGAAAGATGGATCAATGAGACTCTGCATTGATTATCGAGAACTTAACAAGATCACTATCAAGAACAAATATCCTCTCCCACGCATTGATGACTTATTTGACCAACTACGCGGAGCTCAATACTTTTCCAAGATTGATCTTCATTCAGGGTATCATCAATTAAGGGTCAAAAGGGAGGATATACCAAAGACGGCTTTCCGTACAAGGTATGGACACTATGAATTTATAGTGATGCCATTTGGTCTTACTAATGCCCCTGCTATCTTCATGGATCTAATGAATAGAGTCTTTAGAGACTATCTTGATCAATTTGTGGTAGTCTTTATAGACGATATTCTTGTCTATTCAAAGAGAAAGGAAGAGCATGAAGATCACTTGAGAATTATATTGAAGACCCTGAGAAAGGAGAAGCTTTATGCCAAATTTACCAAGTGTGAATTTTGGCTTCAAAAAGTTGCATTTTTGGGTCACATAATCTCAAAAGAGGGGATATCTGTGGATCCAGCAAAAACAGAGGTTATCGAAAGATGGTCGAGACCAACAACAGTAACTGAGATCCGAAGTTTTCTTGGTTTGGCTGGATATTATCGACGTTTTGTAAAAGATTTTTCACGATTATCTAATCCATTGACCAAGTTGACTCGGAAAGGAGTTAAGTTTGTCTGGACAGAGGAATGTGAAGAGAATTTCAAGGAGTTGAAAAGAAGGTTATCCAGTGCACCTGTGCTCACACTGCCTTGTAGTGGAGAAAGGTTTTTGATCTACAGTGATGCATCCAAGAAGGGATTGGGGTGTTTTCTTATGAAAAATGATATGGTGATAGCTTATGCCTCACGACAGTTGAAAATCCATGAGCAAAATTACCCAACACATGATTTGGAGTTGGCTGCGGTAATCTTTGCATTAAAGATTTGGAGGCATTACCTTTATGGTGAAAGGTGTGATATTTATACTGATCATAAAAGTTTAAAGTATATTTTCACACAAAAGGAGTTGAATATGCTTCAAAGAAGATGGTTGGAGCTGATTAAGGATTATGACTGCTCAATCCATTACCACCCTGGGAAAGCAAACAAGGTGGCAGATGCATTAAGTCGACAAGACCATGCTAGTTTATCCATGATGAGGATCACAAAAGATCCAATATTTATGGATTTACAAAGGATGGATCTTGAAATTATAATGGAAGGGGAAAAATCTTATCTTTCTCAAATGAATGTTCAACCATCTATACATGTGAAGATTAAAGAGGCACAGAAAGAAGATGTCGAGTTACAAAAGAAGGTGAGAAATGTTCCTGAATTCAACCTTGATTGTGATGGGATAATAAAGTTCAGGAATCGGGTTTGTGTTCCTCCCATCCCCGAATTAAAGAAGGAGCTGCTGGATGAGGCTCATAGTTCTTCATTCTCTATTCATCCTGGAAGCACGAAGATGTATAGGGACCTGAAAGAGTACTTCTGGTGGGATGGCATGAAAAGAGATGTTGCTGAATATGTCTCTCGATGCTTGGTTTGTCAACAAGTTAAAGCTGAGAGACAGAAGTCTAAGGGGATGTTACAACCATTACCCATACCCGAATGGAAATGGGAAAACATCACTATGGACTTTGTCGCAGGACTTCCTAAAACATCCAAAGGCAATAATGCTATTTGGGTCATAGTTGATCGTCTTACAAAGTCTGCACACTTCATTCTTATTAGAGAGGATTTCTCTCTAGATCAGCTTTCCAGGATATATGTAAAGGAAGTGGTAATATTACATGGAGTACCACTTTCTATTATATCTGATCGGGATCCGAGATTTACCTCGAAGTTCTGGAGAAGTCTTCAGCATACTCTGGATACAGAGTTGAGTTTCAGCACTGCTTATCATCCCCAGACAGATGGTCAATCTGAGAGAACAATTCAAACCCTAGAAGATATGTTGAGAGCTTGCTCTATGGATTTCAAAGGAGGTTGGGATCAACACCTACCTTTGGTAGAATTTTCTTATAATAATAGCTTTCACTCCAGTATTCAGATGGCTCCTTATGAAGCTCTCTATAGAAAGAAATGCAGGACTCCAACTTGCTGGGATGATGTTGGGGAAAGAAAGCTATTAGGACCTGATCTCGTTGATGAAATGGCAGAAAAGGTCAGATCTATTCAACAACACATAAGAGCAGCTCAGAGTCGACAGAAAAGCTATGCCGACAACCGAAGAAAAGACCTAGAGTTTGAAGTGGGTGATAAAGTGTTCTTACAAATATCTCCCTGGAAGAGGGTTATGAGATTTGGAAAGAAGGGGAAGTTGAGCCCTAGATATATCGGTCCTTTCGAAATACTGGATCGTGTTGGGAAGGTAGCTTACCGATTGGCGCTTCCACCGAATCTCTCTCAAGTTCACGATGTGTTCCATGTATCTCTCCTGAGAAAGTACATACCAGATCCTTCACATGTACTCAGATCAGAAGTTGTACCGCTGGAGCAAGATCTTTCTTATGAAGAACAGCCGATAGAGATTCTGGATCATAGCGAAAAAGTCCTACGAAACAAGACCACTCGCTTGGTGAAAGTTTTATGGAGGAACCACCAACTTGAAGAAGCTACATGGGAGCTTGAGGATATGATGAGGGAGAAGTATCCTCATCTGTTTGTTCCAAAGTGACAAATTTCGAGGGCGAAATTCTTTTTAAGGGGGGTAGAATGTAACACCCGAGACTTTTATGTTATATAAATTATCAAAGGAATCTTTTTCTACACAACACTTGCTTGACTTGCTTTACACGCAATCGCGACCTTCCTCGATAGCTTGCGTCGTACGCAATACCGAGTTTCACTAAACAACAATATGCTATTAAAACTAGCCGTTATGAATAGTAATAACCACTTTTTGAAATTTTATAAATTTTATTTTTCAAAATGGACTTCATTTTTGGACTCAGAATATCGAAATTAGCCTAGGGTGAAATTTTCGTATTTTTCTGAAAACTTTCAATTTTTGATGAATAGTGAAACCACTAAGTGGTAGGTTAAAAACTGAATTTTGCATAAAACTTAATTTTACCGCTTCTGTGAATGGAATTTCGAAAATCCGAGAGACACGGTTAATATCAAGGACTAAAATGTGGTTCAATGAGATGAAAATAATTTTTTGGTGAATAGTAACTTTTTACGATTTTTACCGCGGTTAATAGTAAATAGGGTAACTAAGGGTAAATATGATATTAATATTACCCTAACACATGTCCTAATTCTATTGGACAAGTGTAATTCGACCAAAAACAAACTTAGGAATAAAATATGACCATTTAGGCCCACTTGGATTAGATTAGGACATTTATTATTAATTTATTTAAAGAAGGGTTAAAATAGTTAAAATCAAAGTTTAATAAGTAAATCATTTTTAATATGGGGTTATACATACGATAAATTCAATTGTAAATATTCATTAGAAAGATAAAAAGATTTCCTACATGATGATATTTTATTTGTAATTTTTAGACATTAAATAATTTAATTTATTTATGACATAATGATGATGCAGTAATTATCTTATTAATGAAATATTGACATAATTGATGTTATAAACACCAAAATAAATGTAATTTGAGACTTTTTATGAATTCAACTAATTTTATAGGTTACTATGATATATTAATGTTGATTTAATCAACTTGGTTCGAACATATAATTCTTTTATGACTTTCACAAAAATCATATATCAAATAGTGTCAAAATTGACACAAAATAGTTTTTAAATCAAATATTATATTATTAATTGTTATTTTATTCCTAAAAATCTAAGGTTCGGCCAAATGACTTAGATAAGGATATATATTTTAATAATAAACAATTTGGGGTTCTTTTGGCATGTTATAGTAAGTGTATTAACCATATAGTGAAAGAAAACAAAAAGACATGGTAAAAGTTAAATTATTTAACTTAGAGTTAAATCTAATTGATAAGGTTAAAATAATATCCTAAACTTGTCTAAATCCTATTGGTTGATAGGATTTCGACCCTTCCCCACTTTATCTTAGAAATAAGACCCTTTGGAACCATTATAAACCGATTTTGACTTTAATATAAAATAATATTTTGAGATATTCCTAAGGTGCCCCTCTCCTCCCTTATAAAAGGGCACCTCCTCCCCCTCCTCCTCACACCAAATTGAGCACTCAAGCTCGGCCAAACCCTGCCATTTTCTCCTCTCCACTTCCCTAGAATAATCCTAGAGGTCCTGGTCTTCTCCAAAGACCAATCTTAGTTCCTTAAGTGGAGGATTCAAAGAGGCTTTCCAAAGAAGAGGTAATATCCATTACCGATCTTTTCAATTTCTTTCTTCTTCAACTTCTTCTTCTTTAGTTGTTTAATGATAAAGTAATAACATCAGTATTACTTACATACTGATATGTTATTATAAATATGAAACAACCCTAATTCACCTTCTATCCATCCTACGGAAAAATGAAATCACCACGCGTGCGTACGTACGGAATACCGTCTCCACGCCGTGGTTTAATCTATTTTCCACCATCACCTTACAAGGATGGTTATAATGGTGTAATGAGTAACTAAATATGATTATTATGAAGTAATATTGATACTGAAATAATATATATATATACTCCAATACAATTCCACGATCATAGGAATGATATCATCACTCGTGCGTACGTACGGAATACCGTCTCCACGATGTGATGCGACTCGTTCTACATGATCTTCATTTCATAATGATTATATAAATGAATTGAATGAATGAATGTGGTATATAATACAATAATACCATTCTGGAAATGAATTATCTATAACCTAAAGATAAGAATAAGAATTTATTCGACAAAACACGCATAAGAACAAAAAGTTATAAAGACCCGAGTAACAAGTAACAATGAAATATTACTAACAAGAAGCTAATAATATGACCATATATGATATCATATAAATATGTATGATTCTGGAATAAGTCAATAACATTATTTAAACCATTATACAGGAGCTTCGGACACGTACAAAGCTAATCAGACCTAAGGTAAGGGAAATATCACAATCTCATTTTTATCCGAGATTGTTTATTCGTAAGTATTTACTGGGGTGTATTTTATCATCCACATCCATGTTCCCTCAATATGAAATATTGTTTCCATCCACTTTCAATAGTTTAAATCCAATTTTACCCTTAGGTGAGTTTTTAGTAAAGAATATGAAAGGAATCTTTTGTCGTTTTTCCGTACGAGGTACTTTTTGACTTTTCCGACAAAAGTACGAAGAATGTTTTTTTTAACTTATACGGCATGAATGGATTTTTAAAACATTATTTCCAAGAAGCTTCCTTTACAAGTTTTCAAGTTTATTTTTAATCAACTTTTTTTAGTTTAAAGTTGTATGACATGTTAAGAAAGGAAAAATGTTTTTGAAGTAGAAAGGATATTTTCCTCAAGAATAAAGTTCAAGTGTTTTATCAAAATTATTTTCCATCTAAGATAATAAAGGGTTATGTTTTTATCCCTATTATTACATTGATTGGATCATGTTGTGATGGAATTATTTTTATGAATTCCATTATCTTATATGAATTGATTTATGATGTCATGATGTTTCAAGAATCCCATTTTTGTTACATGTGTTATGCGATGATGTATGTTTTATGATTATGTGGCACACATAAGAAAGGATTCATTATAAGATGGGTGGGACCTATATCTCCCTCCAATGCATTGGGTAAAGATTTTATATCTCATGAGATAGACATGGCTGGAACGGAAGGTTATTTCGGTTCAGTGATACAGGACTGAAACGAGGAGTGAACTCGGTTCAGAAAGGGACTTTGTCCACTAAGATAGTCTTGGCAATGAGTCATGACTAACAAGAAATGATTTTCCATGATTATGTGTGCATGCCACAAAGTTTCAAGTTTTATGTTATGATTTTGGGGATCTCATTTTCACTTCTATGATTTATTCCATGTTAAGATATTATGATCTCTTTTGCAGGTTTTGATTTTCAAAAAGATATGATATGATTTTTATTTCCTTTATTTGCCCTTGCTGAGCATTTGAGCTCACCCTTTTATGTTTTCTTTTCCCCAGGTCAGGAAGATGGATATTAAGTAGAATATGCTAAAAGGGACCCTAGATATGATGAAATAAATGGGAGACACTGTAGAAGATTTATGAACCAGTTGTTTATGTTTCCCAGTTTCTAAAGACACTATACCTATACGGTCCTTTGTGGTTTTGTCATATGTTGTAATAAGTGTGCTTCAATTTTGAAGTATTAACAATGTATGTAAAGTATGGGTCGTTATAGTTGGTATCAGAGGAAAGGTATAGTCAACCTTTGGAAACAAGGATGTGAAAGCCTTAGTAAGAACCCTAAGGATAAGTCTAAGCATAGTACACAATCTTAGTGTTTTAGAAATGGCCTTGAATAACATAGGATAAGACCATAAGCATGAAAATTTTATTCTTGAATTATGTGGTTTCCTATTATAATTAGTGTTGCTCAGACTATTCTTCTTGGTTTTAGTCAATGGCTGGAACCCGAAGGAACCGTGTTAATGCGGAATGCGATGGGCAATGCAATGATTGTCCCCCTGAGCAACCAAACGATATGGGAGCTGGAATGCAAAATCTTGTAGCCATGCTCACACAACTTTCTCAAGCTATGAATCATGCAGGATTTCCAAACGAGCAAAGGAGGGAGCAACATTCTGTTGAATCCTTCATGAGGCAGCGTCCACCTTCTTTCAGCGGGTCTACTGATCCATTAGTTGCTGAACAATGGATTAGTACTACTGAAAAGATATTTTCAGTTCTTCAATGTTCTGAACATGATAAAGTCATCCTAGCAGTGTACCGTTTGGAAGGAGATGCTGATCAATGGTGGAATCTTGTTAAGAATACGAGGCAAAGGGATGAAATTGAGTCTATGGAATGGGACGAGTTCAAGAACTTATTTTTCAATAAGTACTTCCCTCGTATTCTCCGAACAAAGATGGAGAAAGAGTTTCTTGAACTGAAGCAAAGGGATGATGAATCTGTTGGTACCTATGAAGAAAATTTTACAAGACTGGCAAGGTACGCTTCTAGTATTATTATCCAACCTGAGAGTAAGATCGATCGATTCTTTAGTGGCTTAAAACCAAGTCTTCGAAGGGCGTTAGCCATAAGAGACTTCAATAGCTACGAGGAAATAGTTCGATGTGCTCTCAAAGTCGAGATGGAGATTGGAGTAACCCATCAGTCACATGGGTTTGATAAGAAGAGGAAGATGGAATTCAAAGAAAAATCTAAAGAGCACGCAGAAAAGAAGATGAGATTTTCCTTATGCTCAAAGTGTGGAAAGAAACATGGAGGGAGTTGTCTTAAAGGGACAAGTAAATGTTTTAAATGTGGAAAGGAAGGTCATCGGGCATTTGAATGCCGTGATAATGGGAAGAAGATGTCTAATGATGCAAACAAAGGAAGGGATACACAGAATGAACCTACTATACTTCAATGTTTCAAGTGCAAGGAGATGGGGCGTTATGCCAATCAATGCCCAAATCCAAGGGTTGATGATGATGGTCGACGTCAACAAAATCTTAAGGCTAAAGACAAAGGAAAGTCACATGCAATTTCTATCAGCGATGTGGAGTACGATAACGATGTGGTGAAAGGTACACTTACCATCCACTCTAAAGTAGCAAATGTTTTATTTGATTCTGGATCCACCCACTCTTTTATTTCTGAAGACTTTTCTAAGGGTATCACCGTATTACCTCAACAATTAGATGTTGAGTTAGCCGTGACAACACCTAATGGCACATCAATCGCATCAAAAGTTTATAATTCTTCTCCGATCGAAGTTTGTGGGAAAGTGCTTCCTGCAAATCTTGTGATCCTTCCTTTAGTGGAATTTGATGTGATTCTTGGCATGGATTGGCTTTCTCTACATGGAGCTCATATCAATTGCCAAAGAAGGGAAGTCACATTTCATATTCCAGATCAATCTACGATCGTCTATCAATGCAAGGATGAACATAACCTTCCAGTGGAAATTTCTTCCATCTTATGGGTATTGATTCCACTAAATGAAGGTTATTTATCTCAAATGGTTGGTGAGAAACTCACGATTAAGAATATGCCCATTGTACGGGAGTTTGATGATGTCTTTCCGGAGGAATTGCCGGGTCTTCCACCAAATCGTGAAGTTGAGTTTTCAATAGAACTCGTACCGGGTGCTTTGCCTATTTCAGAGACACCTTATAGAATGGCCCCAATTGAGTTGCAGGAATTGAAGAAGAAACTCCAAGAGAATCTTGATAAGGGATTCATACGCCCTAGTGCGTCACCTTGGGGAGCACCTGTTCTATTTGTTAAGAAGAAAGATGGATCAATGAGACTCTGCATTGATTATCGAGAACATAACAAGATCACTATCAAGAAAAAATATCCTCTCCCACGCATTGATGACTTATTTGACCAACTACGCGGAGCTCAATACTTTTCCAAGATTGATCTTCATTCACGGTATCATCAATTAAGGGTCAAAAGGGAGGATATACCAAAGACGGCTTTCCGTACAAGGTATGGACACTATGAATTTATAGTGATGCCATTTGGTCTTACTAATGCCCCTGCTATCTTTATGGATCTAATGAATAGAGTCTTTAGAGACTATCTTGATCAATTTGTGGTAGTCTTTATAGACGATATTCTTGTCTATTCAAAGAGCAAGGAAGAGCATGAAGATCACTTGAGAATTATATTGAAGACCCTGAGAAAGGAGAAGCTTTATGCCAAATTTACCAAGTGTGAATTTTGGCTTCAAAAAGTTGCATTTTTGGGTCACATAATCTCAAAAGAGGGGATATCTGTGGATCCAGCAAAAACAGAGGTTATCGAAAGATGGTCGAGACCAACAACAGTAACTGAGATCCGAAGTTTTCTTGGTTTGGCTGGATATTATCGACGTTTTGTAAAAGATTTTTCACGATTATCTAATCCACTGACCAAGTTGACTCGGAAAGGAGTTAAGTTTGTCTGGACAGAGGAATGTGAAGAGAATTTCAAGGAGTTGAAAAGAAGGTTATCCAGTGCACCTGTGCTCACACTTCCTTGTAGTGGAGAAAGGTTTGTGATCTACAGTGATGCATCCAAGAAGGGATTGGGGTGTGTTCTTATGCAAAATGATATGGTGATAGCTTATGCCTCACGACAGTTGAAAATCCATGAGCAAAATTACCCAACACATGATTTGGAGTTGGCTACGGTAATCTTTGCATTAAAGATTTGGAGGCATTACCTTTATGGTGAAAGGTGTGATATTTATACTGATCATAAAAGTTTAAAGTATATTTTCACACAAAAGGAGTTGAATATGCGTCAAAGAAGATGGTTGGAGCTGATTAAGGATTATGACTGCTCAATCCATTACCACCCTGGGAAAGAAAACAAGGTGGCAGATGCATTAAGTCGACAAGACCATGCTAGTTTATCCATGATGAGGATCACAAAAGATCCAATATTTATGGATTTACAAAGGATGGATCTTGGAATTATAATGGAAGGGGAAAAATCTTATCTTTCTCAAATGAATGTTCAACCATCTATACATGTGAAGATTAAAGAGGCACAGAAAGAAGATGTCGAGTTACAAAAGAAGGTGAGAAATGTTCCTGAATTCAACCTTGATTGTGATGGGATAATAAAGTTCAGGAATCGGGTTTGTGTTCCTCCCATCCCCGAATTAAAGAAGGAGCTGCTGGATGAGGCTCATAGTTCTTCATTCTCTATTCATCCTGGAAGCACGAAGATGTATAGGGACCTGAAAGAGTACTTATGGTGGGATGGCATGAAAAGAGATGTTGCTGAATATGTCTCTCGATGCTTGGTTTGTCAACAAGTTAAAGCTGAGAGACAGAAGTCTAAGGGGATGTTACAACCATTACCCATACCCGAATGGAAATGGGAAAACATCACTATGGACTTTGTCACAGTACTTCCTAAAACATCCAAAGGCAATAATGCTATTTGGGTCATAGTTGATCGTCTTACAAAGTCTGCACACTTCATTCCTATTAGAGAGTATTTCTCTCTAGATCAGCTTGCCAGGATATATGTAAAGGAAGTGGTAAGATTACATGGAGTACCACTTTCTATTATATCTGATCGGGATCCGAGATTTACCTCGAAGTTATGGAGAAGTCTTCAGCATACTCTGGATACAGAGTTGAGTTTCAGCACTGCTTATCATCCCCAGACAGACGGTCAATCTGAGAGAACAATTCAAACCCTAGAAGATATGTTGAGAGCTTGCTCTATGGATTTCAAAGGAGGTTGGGATCAACACCTACCTTTGGTAGAATTTTCTTATAATAATAGCTTTCACTCCAGTATTCAGATGGCTCCTTATGAAGCTCTCTATGGAAAGAAATGCAGGACTCCAACTTGCTGGGATGAAGTTGGGGAAAGAAAGCTATTAGGACCTGATCTCGTTGATGAAATGGCAGAAAAGGTCAGATCTATTCAACAACACATAAGAGCAGCTCAGAGTCGACAGAAAAGCTATGCCGACAACCGAAGAAAAGACCTAGAGTTTGAAGTGGGTGATAAAGTGTTCTTACGAATATCTCCCTGGAAGAGGGTTATGAGATTTGGAAAGAAGGGGAAGTTGAGCCCTAGATATATCGGTCCTTTCGAAATACTGGATCGTGTTGGGAAGGTAGCTTACCGATTGGCGCTTCCACCGAATCTATCTCAAGTTCACGATGTGTTCCATGTATCTCTCCTGAGAAAGTACATACCAGATCCTTCACATGTACTCAGCTCAGAAGTTGTACCGCTGGAGCAAGATCTTTCTTATGAAGAACAGCCGATAGAGATTCTGGATCATAGCGAAAAAGTCCTACGAAACAAGACCACTCGCTTGGTGAAAGTTTTATGGAGGAACCACCAACTTGAAGAAGCTACATGGGAGCTTGAGGATATGATGAGGGAGAAGTATCCTGATCTGTTTGTTACAAAGTGACGAATTTCGAGGGCGAAATTCTTTTTAAGGGGGGTAGAATGTAACACCCGAGACTTTTATGTTATATAAATTATCAAAGGAATCTTTTTCTACACAACACTTGCTTGACTTGCTTTACACGCAATCGCGACCTTCCTCGATAGCTTGCGTCGTACGCAATACCGAGTTTCACTAAACAAAAATATGCTATTAAAACTAGCCGTTATGAATAGTAATAACCACTTTTTGAAATTTTATAGATTTTATTTTTCAAAATGGACTTCATTTTTGGACTCAGAATATCGAAATTAGCCTAGGGTGAAATTTTCGTATTTTTCTGAAAACTTTCAATTTTTGATGAATAGTGAAACCACTAAGTGGTAGGTTAAAAACTGAATTTTGCATAAAACTTAATTTTACCGCTTCTGTGAATGGAATTTCGAAAATCCGAGAGACACGGTTAATATCAAGGACTAAAATGTGGTTCAATGAGATGAAAATAATTTTTTGGTGAATAGTAACTTTTTACGATTTTTACCGCGGTTAATAGTAAATAGGGTAACTAAGGGTAAATATGATATTAATATTACCCTAACACATGTCCTAATTCTATTGGACAAGTGTAATTCGACCAAAAACAAACTTAGGAATAAAATATGACCATTTAGGCCCACTTGGATTAGATTAGGACATTTATTATTAATTTATTTAAAGAAGGGTTAAAATAGTTAAAAATCAAAGTTTAATAAGTAAATAATTTTTAATATGGGGTTATACATAAGATAAATTCAATTGTAAATATTCATTAGAAAGCTAAAAATATTTCCTACATGATGATATTTTATTTGTAATTTTTAGACATTAAATAATTTAATTTATTTATGACATAATGATGATGCAGTAATTATCTTATTAATGAAATATTGACATAATTGATGTTATAAACACCAAAATAAATGTAATTTGAGACTTTTTATGAATTCAACTAATTTTATAGGTTACTATGATATATTAATGTTGATTTAATCAACTTGGTTCGAACATATAATTCTTTTATGACTTTCACAAAAATCATATATCAAATAGTGTCAAAATTGACACAAAATAGTTTTTAAATCAAATATTATATTATTAATTGTTATTTTATTCCAAAAAATCTAAGGTTCGGCCAAATGACTTAGATAAGGATATATATTTTAATAATAAACAATTTGGGGTTCGTTTGGCATGTTATAGTAAGTGTATTAACCATATAGTGAAAGAAAACAAAAAGACATGGTAAAAGTTAAATTATTTAACTTAGAGTTAAATCTAATTGATAAGGTTAAAATAATACCCTAAACTTGTCTAAATCCTATTGGTTGATAGGATTTCGACCCTTCCCCACTTTATCTTCTAAATAAGACCCTTTGGAACCATTATAAACCGATTTTGACTTTAATATAAAATAATATTTTGAGATATTCCTAAGGTGCCCCTCTCCTCCCTTATAAAAGGGCACCTCCTCCCCCTCCTCCTCACACCAAATTGAGCACTCAAGCTCAGCCAACCCCTGACATTTTCTCCTCTCCACTTCCCTAGAATAATCCTAGAGGTCCTGGTCTTCTCCAAAGACCAATCTTAGTTCCTTAAGTGGAGGATTCAAAGAGGCGTTCCAAAGAAGAGGTAATATCCATTACCGATCTTTTCAATTTCTTTCTTCTTCAACTTCTTCTTCTTTAGTTGTTTAATGATAAAGTAATAACATCAGTATTACTTACATACTGATATGTTATTATAAATATGAAACAACCCTAATTCACCTTCTATCCATCCTACGGAAAAATGAAATCACCACGCGTGCGTACGTACGGAATACCGTCTCCACGCCGTGGTTTAATCTATTTTCCACCATCACCTTACAAGGATGGTTATAATGGTGTAATGAGTAACTAAATATGATTATTATGAAGTAATATTGATACTGAAATAATATATATATACTCCAATACAATTCCACGATCATAGGAATGATATAATCACTCGTGCGTACGTACGGAATACCGTCTCCACGATGTGATGCGACTCGTTCTACATGATCTTCATTTCATAATGATTATATAAATGAATTGAATGAATGAATGTGGTATATAATACAATAATACCATTCTGGAAATGAATTATCTATAACCTAAAGATAAGAATAAGAATTTATTCGACAAAACACGCATAAGAACAAAAAGTTATAAAGACCCGAGTAACAAGTAACAATGAAATATTACTAACAAGAAGCTAATAATATGACCATATATGATATCATATAAATATGTATGATTCTGGAATAAGTCAATAACATTATTTAAACCATTATACAGGAGCTTCGGACACGTACAAAGCTAATCGGACCTAAGGTAAGGGAAATATCACAATCTCATTTTTATCCGAGATTGTTTATTCGTAAGTATTTACTGGGGTGTATTTTATCATCCACATCCATGTTCCCTCAATATGAAATATTGTTTCCATCCACTTGCAATAGTTTAAATCCAATTTTACCCTTAGGTGAGTTTTTAGTAAAGAATATGAAAGGAATCTTTTGTCGTTTTTCCGTACGAGGTACTTTTTGACTTTTCCGACAAAAGTACGAAGAATGTTTTTTTAACTTATACGGCATGAATGGATTTTTAAAACATTATTTCCAAGAAGCTTCCTTTACAAGTTTTCAAGTTTATTTTTAATCAACTTCTTTTAGTTTAAAGTTGTATGACATGTTAAGAAAGGAAAAATGTTTTTGAAGTAGAAAGGATATTTTCCTCAAGAATAAAGTTCAAGTGTTTTATCAAAATTATTTTCCATATAAGATAATAAAGGGTTTTGTTTTTATCCCTATTATTACATTGATTTGATCATGTTGTGATGGAATTATTTTTATGAATTCCATTATCTTATATGAATTGATTTATGATGTCATGATGTTTCAAGAATCCCATTTTTGTTACATGTGTTATGCGATGATGTATGTTTTATGATTATGTGGCACACATAAGAAAGGATTAATTATAAGATGGGTGGGACCTATATCTCCCTCCAATGCATTGGGTAAAGATTTTATATATCATGAGATAGACATGGCTGGAACGGAAGGTTATTTCGGTTCAGTGATACAGGACTGAAACGAGGAGTGAACTCGGTTCAGAAAGGGACTTTGTCCACTAAGATTGTCTTGGCAATGAGTCATGACTAACAAGAAATGATTTTCCATGATTATGTGTGCATGCCACAAAGTTTCAAGTTTTATGTTATGATTTTGGGGATCTCATTTTCACTTCTATGATTTATTCCATGTTAAGATATTATGATCTCTTTTGCAGGTTTTGATTTTCAAAAAGATATGATATGATTTTTATTTCCTTTATTTGCCCTTGCTGAGCATTTGAGCTCACCCTTTTATGTTTTCTTTTCCCCAGGTCAGGAAGATGGATATTAAGTAGAATATGCTAAAAGGGACCCTAGATATGATGAAATAAATGGGAGACACTGTAGAAGATTTATGAACCAGTTGTTTATGTTTCCCAGTTTCTAAAGACACTATACCTATACGGTCTTTTGTGGTTTTGTCATATGTTGTAATAAGTGTGCTTCAATTTTGAAGTATTAACAATGTATGTAAAGTATGGGTCGTTATAACATGACCATGTACTCGGCCACTACATGGAAAGTACATGGCTGTACACGACAACTGGGTACACATCGTGTACTTTGAAAATTTTTATTTCATTCTTTTCCTCTAAAACAACCCAAAATCAGGATCCATACCTAAAATGAAGATATCGTCTCTTACAAAATGTGGTACCTTATTAAACATCATATCTAAGAAAACTATAATTAGCTCTAAGAAATAACACCAAGGATTCAATGTCTACTAAAGAATTTATTGGTATCAACAATTAATTGTCACAAAAGAATGACATACCATTGGTTATATGGATTTTATGTACTCAGGAATCTATAAACTATTGAGAATGGGGGTTTGATTTTATGGTGGTCTTTTACAAGACCATATCTCTTAACATTTACCACTAAAAATTATTTATGTTATGATCAGATCAACATAAATACTCAACAACACCCATATTGAAAGATAATTATATATCATAAGGAACAATAATATTTACAAGGTTTTTTCCTAATGTGGGAACCTTTTCTTGATTGTGATAATTCCCATCTATCCATGAATATCCATTATATAATGAATGTGAACAGAAATGAGACAATTCATATCATAGTCCTTCTTCCTCCAAACCTGAAAATATTATTGGTTCCCACCATTCAAAGATTTACTTCTTCTTCAGAGACAATACAATATCAAAACATTTAAATCTTAACACTATAAAATCTATCCAGAATTCTTCTATTTGGTCCTCCTTACATGTAAATCCTACATATCAGTCTTTCTTCTCTACTTCAAAAAATCCACTTTATGGGTTTTTTCGATATTTCTCCATCCAACAACCTCATTCAATACTCCCAAACATTCCATGAAACTATTTGTTCTGGTCCTCTCAATATATTTTCTTCCAATTAGCTCTCTTAAATGATCATAAATATACATACCATTAATAACAAATCACAATGAGCCTACATCATTTATATACAGTTTATTCCTTAAAAAATTATAGAATAAGAATGAAAACCGAATTTGACTCTCCCAATCAAATCAAATTACATTTGACTGCATTCAATTCCACTAAAATAATCATATTTAAGAAAATTCATCAAATTTTAAACGAATATTTTCTGTTTTTTATGAATGTTGATAAAAACACTCATCATCATCAAAAAAATCATAGACCACAAAATTGAAGGTAACTCTATATGATATTTTTTATAAGAAATCATCCATTTGGTAATTATCTATTTCGTGTTCTTCATATATCACTATCTAATGATGTTAAGTTATCCCTATCCATTTCTATGAATAGATTTCCTATATCTGGTTTTCTCCCTCCATTGGAATCATAAATATTTAATATAACACCCCAATCCCTGAATCTTGGAGCTGGTGCATTATTTTAATACATTGGAATATAAACAAGGAATATGAAACTCGAATGACCAAGTAGTTTAGCATCTTTGGAAACAAGATACATAAATAAGTTCAGCATCACAACTTGAAAATAAGTATAACATAGAAACTACTTTAATAACATGCATAAATCCTAGGTTATTTCTTCATTTCATTCATTATATACCTCTTCATGTCTTATGAAAACGAAAGATATGTAAGGGGTGAGCACAAACACTCATTAAGGGTAACCAATACAATGGATGATATCATAAACATAAACATTAGGCATGGTGAAAAACTTAAAAACAAATGGCTTTAAAAAAATAAACATGAACATAATATGGCTGGAAAAAGTGCTTAATAAATAGTGCAATAATAAAAAATAATCATTGGTATTATATTAGTAGAATAACCACAACAAATATCATATAATATTTTCATATTGAGGGAATGCATAATGTATGACATCATAACCATACTATTAAGGACTTATTTCCAGACCATAAAAATCCATTTTGTCTAGGCCTCGTGCTAAGACCATAGTTTCTCTCAACAGACCTACCGATGCATTGAGGGGATATAGTAGGCCACAAATAAACTTACAAAGTACAATGAATTGATCATTTGAATGGGGATAAACATAAAAAACTTAAATATTTATATTAAAACAAATATATGAAATGAAAATAACTTTCCCTAAACATTAAGCATAAACACTAACCATTCAATGTAAATTGTTGAATGGTTTTATGATAGCCCAACCGTAGCTAAAATAATCCTAAACTATTCTGTTAAATATGGTAGATGATATCATAAAATATTAATTCCAATAATACAAAATAATCAACTAACGTTTTGAAATATATGAAGATACTCTTTGAAAATCATTGAGTAATTCATGAGAAAAATACTATTTTACTTTTAAAAAGAAGAGTTCTTTGAAAAAATATATTTAAAAACCTTATGTGATGTAAGATGGTATTTTTATAATAAAATGATTTATTTTTTTAAATATAATGGTTTTCATCAACATATTGTATGGAGCCCTTGAAAATATGTATGATTTTTAGAAATTCCCTTGAAACTGGATTGCATTTTGGGAAGAATTTTTCAAAGATAATTTTAAAAAATATAATTCCTCAAAAATGAAGGAAGGATTCTATTTGGTAAACATTTATATAACAATCAAAAAAAATTTATTAGGAGTTAATATTAATTAGTAACAATTTAATTTAGGTAATTAGATAATAAAAGTATCTCGAATGAACATGGCGGTTCGGGTGTAAAACCCCTATCTTAAGTCTGAACTTTTTCCTTACATGATCTTACTGACCTGAATGATCAAATTTAGGTCCATAAATTAATTCTTCCAGAAACGCATCTATATGTAATTTTTTAAGAATAAAATTATTAGGTTTATTTATGTCATTTTGATGGGTTAAGATATTAAATTTCATGGTTTGAGAGGGTTTTCTTCCTTGGTTTTCTTGATCAGTTTACTTATATTCATGTATAGATAAACATGTAGAATAAGAACAGTTTTATAGAATAGAATATGTATGTTATTATTGAATAAAAATAATATTATAGGGTGATATAATTCATTTTCTTTTTTGTAATGAAGATGAATCATTATATGTAACATTATTGATAATTGTTTGGGTTAATTGGTGGTTCTTGATTACAAAAAAAACCCATTTTGATTTATAAATTAACATCACATGTAAAGAAGGATTTTGGAACCTTTCATAAGTTATAATAAATATATAATAGTCTATTTTTAACATAAACATGTTTTCCTTACCAGAATTGAATATGGTTTTAGAAATTGAAAACATGTCATCCTTGAATATGATAATTGGACACATCTTGGATGGGGTTTTCATTTCATGTATAAAGAAGGGGAATGAGAGATTATAATGAATTATTACACTGTCAAAACAAAATTAAAGGACATTTGAGTTACTGGATTTATAAAAATTAGGATTAAATGAGGTGAGGAAAGAAAAAAAGAAAAAAACAGATCTTGAAATAAAAGAAAAGTTGAGAAATATCTTAAGAAAAATCGATAGCATAACAATGTCGCTTAAATATTTATATAATATTTTGATGAGATAAATGGGGGATGTGATAATTTTTAAATAATATGTAAAGTAAGGGCTATATGGAATGATATATCACTACATAATCCAAAATAAAATTAAAGAGAATAACATAAAAATTAGTGCTTGAAAAAGAGAATGGTGGTTGATTCCCGTACATTGTAGAGTATCTCGTAAAAAATGATAGTTGGGACTATGGGGAATTGAGGACACCTTGTGAGAACTCCTAGGGAGGTAAAAATACTATATATTTGAGTATGGTGAATGTTTAATGAATTAAAATGAAGGAATGAGTGGGTATTTATAGTAAATGTGAAAGAGTTTTTTATTAATTTCTAATGAAACCTCATTAGTGGTATTTGAAAAACCATGGTCTAGCCCATGGTATTTTCCCATGGTTTTGTCCACATGGAAACCCCATATCATATTCTATTTATCATGAGTGGACCACAATTATTACATGATTATTATATAATTAATTATATTGTTAAACATACCCAAAACTCAAAACTGCATTTTTATTATTCTTAGAAAACTAATGTATTTTATAAAATATTCATAAATTCAGCGTAACCTCATATCGATGACATGAACTCAAAAATGAAATTTATTTTATCATAAAAATTCTATAAATATGAAAATTTTAACTTTTATCGATGACAATAATTATTTATTAAAAATAAAAGCATACATAAAAGGCATAATAAAATGCATAATAAACTTTTCTACACATAAAAAAATAATACTATTTTACCATTTATAATTAATGAATAGTATTTTTATAGGAATATTTCTTTACTATAATCATTAATAAACCCTTATTTCATATAACATTTTAAATATCGCTGAAATGTACAATTTTTACATGAAAAATCAATTTATCAAATTCGTCATATTTTTAAGAAAAAACTAAACTCAAAACCAGAATGAGGGAACAAAAAATTCCTTTATAATTTATTAAGTGATGTTACAACTAAATTGGTAATAATAATATTCATAAGGGAAAGTTAATATTTATAAGGGAAAGTTACCATTCATAAGGGTAAGATAGTATTCACTAAAAATTATGTGTGTCTTATGTGACTCTAAATATATTACTGAACACAACCATTTATGTCAGTTTTTCAAAATTCAAATCACAGAGGTGGAAAAAATATGTTTCATGGAATTTATATAACAACTATGTGTTTTTTAGAGACTAAATGTTTCTTTAATTTTAAATTAAATCTATTTTTAAATTCTTGGGGTGTTTCATTCTCGCCTCCATATAAAAATTTCTTCCTCCACATTTGAAATTGAAATTTGAAAGTTAATGGTTGATTCTTGAAAATTACCTTGTAGAAAAAACCCATCAAGAATATGGTTAAATTTTCCTCTTAATAAGAGGAAAGGGGAATGCATAGGTTAATACAAATCAAGGAATTATAATTGGACAACATGGTAATGGAAGAATACTCAAACCATAATGCAGTGACATTAAACTCTAAATAATACTACAATGATCAACACAAACAATTTCAAAAATGGTTTAACAATACAAAAGATCATAATAAAATACTTTGGAAGCATTCTCATATCCATCCTTGAATATCATCATCATGAGTCCTCATAGAATCTGGTAATAACTCTAATTTCCCTAACTCTTTATTGGAAACATGCATTCTTCATTACACATGCTATTGGATATATTCCTTATATCCAAAAATGTTGTAAACTCTATCATTGATAGCACATACCACTTATTAACAAGTCAAAAATCAGTTTTGAGTTAGTAGTTATCGAAATGAATCATTTCTTTATCATTATCTTCATCATTAGAAATATATTTAGGGTTGTCCTTCCTTTAATCATGTTTTCTCTAAAAAGATTAACATTCAACTGAATATATTTTATTGATACCATTCATCTTATGGTTTCAAAAGTATTGTTGTACAATCCTCATATATTACATAATTCATATAATAATTACATTGCTGAAACAATATTGAAATGACATGATTATTTTCTAGGGATATTAATCATTCTACTTCATCTCTGGTGGAATCATAACTTGATCATTATCCAGAATCATAATTTCATGTATATTCCATTGACGCTAGGGACATCGATTCGCATAGCATCCCATGAACTTTCAGTTGAATTATATCATCTTGGTTCTGGGTAGTACCTCAAAAGTTCCATGTACCCTATTGTTGACATGTCCTTAAGTGCATTTCCCTGAATGCCAGAGGCTTATGACTAGCAGTGTTGGCCTTGGTTGTGATAATGGGGAAACTATGCCCTCATTGGCAGAGTATCATAGAAGAATATCAATAATGTAAAACAGCCGATGAAGTAATACCGTTCATTATGTAAAAACCATCTAAATAACATATATAAATGGTTCATACAACACATTTCTAGGAAAATATCCAAAAAAGTCAAAATGCATGAAAACATAGTACTAAACAAATGTAAAAAAGAAAATAAGTAATCTCTAGCAACATCGCAAGCCTCAGCTTAGTCCCATGCTCTATAGCTCCACATAAATCACATACCTGACATAGAAGGGAACTTCCCTTATCTATATTTGCAATAATATAATTTGTTTGGGTCATAAAGATTGACCAAAATAGGGTGTGTGACGAATCCCAGAAGGAAACCACCATAAGATATGTGCCTAAATGTTAGTGACCATATATATATCATGTAGAAATGGTAATGCAGCAAAGAAACTAAGTTTACAAAAAAGTATCAAACCATACAATTTCAATTTACATTCAAAAACATTTAATGTTAAAAATTAAATCAAGAATGTATAACAAACAAATATCTTAGAAGACTACCTAACTGTATCAGATCCAAGCTTGTGCATTGGCTTGGTAGACGCATCACAAAAATTCAATACTTATACTAACCCTCGGGGTAGTTCACACATTCAAACCCCTCAAATAAAATAAATCAATAAAAGGCAAAGAAACTTTGAGGAAGCTCTCACATTCTATTCCCCCTAAGGTATTTCCAAAATAACTACATATTCTTTGGGGAAGCAGTCGATGTTAATTAAGCCTTGTATTATCAAAATGTATCTATAGACACTCTGAGGGAGAACCCATAGCCAATCCCCCCTTGTGGTCTCGTAGTGAAAATTATATCATACACTCTGATGGAGCACTCATAGTCAATCCCCATGTGGTATCATAACGTAACTATAGACACTCAGAGGGAACACTAATCGTCAACCCCGGCTATGGTCTCCTAACGTAACTATAGACACTCTGAGGGATCACTCATAGTCAACCCCTCTATGGAATAACTACATTTGGTCCCCAAAACCCGGTCAAATTCAATCTTGCATACACGATAACAAGAAGAGAAAATTAATCTAAAATACTATATGGATAAATAAAAACAATTCATATCACATTCATTTAAAAAAGCAAGGAGACATGGTCCGCCTCATAGGAAACCTGGACTAAACTTCCATAAATTGTCAATCAAGGAAATACAACCATGGGGTGTTCCCTTAACATGAACTTTCCCATAATATCTATTCAACAAACCCTTAATCTAATAATCAATCTAAGGCAAATAAGACAAGGTTCAACCCCTTGGACCCGAAATACCTGAAACATGGGTAATCTGTAATTTGGCATATAAACTCAATGATAACCCACGAAAGGCAACAAACCACCTACCTTGACATTGTACGATAAAAAAAGATGAATATTTGCCGTGAAATTGGCCAAGAACGTCATAGATCTATAAAAACGTCCAAAACGTTCAACCTTGATTAACTCACGAAAGAAGAGAAATCCAGAAGAGAGGCTCTATATGAAGGAAGAACTCACTGAGGTGATTCGAACACAATCAGCACTATTTAATTTTGAGAACAGACAGAAGATCGGGGGCTTAGAGATAATTCAACAATTTCTATCAATCCTGGATGAGATGAGTTAAGAAGAAGTAGTTTCAGTAAACGAGACGTGGTCCCAGTCTGATATATCAGTTAAATATAAAAATACACACTGTGTTATTTAAAGATAAACAGTATTCATATTTCTTTATAGTGACCCACTTTAGGTGGTATCCAGGTCACCCCACATGGAAATGTATTTGACTATTACACGACTAGTACACGACTACCCATGACAACCAAAATCATAGAGTGTAATCCTTAATTTTCCAAAATCTACCATTTTTCTAAAAAATAGTTGAAAACAAGTTCCATACATGAAATAATGATTTGGGTTCTTACTAAATTCCCCCTTAAATAAATTTTACCCAAATTTCCCTAACAATGAGGCATAGAAGAATAATCCTTGATGTGCTCTCGGCACAGTGATCGCACATCGACCTCCCTCTCCCATGTCTCATCCTATACACAACTTTACTTCAAAAACACCCATTCTAGAGGATCATACAAGTCATGAAGAACCTTCACGTTGTGATAAACTATCTATATATGATTAACCTCAAATGATACATCCACCTCCAGCTCAAATTTCTTAGGTTGAAAAACATGAGATGCATCTGAGAAGTAAAGTCATAGATGAGAAATATGGAAGACATCTTTCATAAACTAATACCTACGAGGTAACAGAAAATGATAGGCAATCAGCCCGACTTTCCCCAAAATTTCAAATGGCCCAATGTATCTCATTTAAATATTTCCCTATCTCCTAATCCACCTATGTCCCAACCTCAGTGTGACTTATAGAAAAATCCGATCTCTGACCAAGAAATCCAAATGTCATCTCTTTTGATCAGAATAAGACATCTTCCATGAATTTGTAGTATCCATCCTCTTCCAAATCAACTCCACATTCTCTGTGGTCTCATGGACAAGAAGAGGTCCCAGCATAGCTTTCTCTCCTACATCGAGCAAATATAGGGATTATTGGCATGAACTATTATACAAAGCCTCATAAGGTGCCATCTGAAGAGTTTCCTAAAAACAATTATAGTAAAAAAATTCTACAAGAGGTATGTGCTTATCCCATGATCCTCCAAAATATTGGATGCATGCTTGAAGCATGTCCTCTAGCATCTAAATCATGCCCTTAGACTAGAAATCTGTCTGGTGATGGTATGTTGTACTCAAAAGAACCTATGTACCCAAAGACCTCTGTGGTCCCTACCAAGCCCGATAAGTAAAAATGCATCCTTGTCTGAAATGATAGATTGTGGAACCCCATGCAAATGTACAATATCTTAGACGTAAAACCTTACAAGATCATCAACATTAAAGATTTAATTGATCGGTAAGAAGTGTGAAACCTTTATGAGTCTTTCAATGACAACCCAAACTACATCATTCCCTTGAGGCGACCTCAGTAACCCTATCACAAAGTCCATCACGACATCATTCAACTTCCACTAGGGAATGGGTAACTGTTGAAAAATCCCTACTAGTCGATAATCCTCTACCTTAATCTGATAATAGGTGAAAAAACTCATGACAAAACCAACAACGTATCTCTTCTTTCCTAGCAACCAATACTGACGGTGCAGATCTCTATACATCTTGGAGACACCAGGATGAACTGTCCAAACTAGAGAATGAAAATCTGGTATTAACTCTTCGTGTATGTCTGTTGACACCCATACGCACCCATGAAAATTCAAGATCTCATCCTTGCTCACTCTCCAGCTAGGGATATGGTCCCTTCCAAACACACATTCCCATAGAACTAGTCCCTCAAAATATGATAGCAGTATCATTCATAATAGATAGAAAAGAGTATTGGTAACACTACAGAAGCAAGAAACGAATACCCCTGACTGTTTTGAACCTCTAAATGCATCTCAATGAATAGATCCATAAGCTACCACTCATTACTAGCCTCCTGAACAGCCTATATCTGAGTCTTCCAACTCAACTAATCAACTACTGTGTTTCCTTTCCCAGGCGTATAGGCAAGATCAAAGTCAAAGAAATGGCGGTACTCAACTCGCATTCGCTATCTCAAATTCATATCACTATGAGTAAAGATATACATGATATTTTTGTGGTCATTTTACCACAAAAAATGCTCTATAAAAAGATAATGCCTCCATCAACGCAAGGCATGAACAACTAAAGCCAACTCAAGGTCGTGCATCATGTAATTATTCTCATGTGGTCTCAACTATCAAGACATGTATTCAACAAACTGTCCCTCTACTATAAGCACTTCTCCCAGTCTGACACCTGATGCATCACATTAAACAGTATAACACATGCCCGGCTCTGGAAAAACTAGTATTGGTATTGAAGTCAATCTCCCATTCTTATCATAAAAGGATGAATCACAGAAATCTGTCCATAAGTACATCACACCCTTCTTAGTCAGGCCTGTCACATGTGCATATAAGCATTAAAAGTCTTATATAAAACACCTATAGTAACTACACTTCCATAGAAAAATCTGTACCTCAAAGATGATCATCAGCTTCTCCTAGTAATCTCTGGCTTTCACTTTATCTGGGTCCACTGATACTCCTCTCTATGAGAAAACATGGCCAAAGAAGTGAATCTGGTCCATCCAAAAGTGAAAATTTGAGAGCATCACATATAACCGGTGCTCTCTTAGTGTACTCAAAATGTTTTCAATATGGGTTGCATAGTCTTGTTGAGTGAGATAGTAGACTAAGATTTCATCCCCGAAATCCACTCGGGTTATCAGTGCCATACAATTTGGAGGCACATTTGTGAGACTGAACGGCATAACCACATACTCTTATATACTATAACTACTCTGAAAGGCTGTAAGAGGTATATTAGATGGTTTAACATGAAACTGATTGTAGCCTAATCTCATGTAATTCTTCGAGAGCAACCGGTCTCCTCCAAGATGATCAAAAAGAACAATAATACTCAACAAGGGATATCTGTTATTGACCGTTAATTTGTTCAGATCATGATAATACAAAGAATATTTGAGGGCATTTTCCACCATCTATTCAAACATCATAGGAAAACCCCATGGAGATGTACTAGGTTGGATGAAACCCTTTGTATGTAACTCCCCAAACGGCTTCTTAAGAACCGTAACTCTGGTGTAGCTATTCTATAAGAACGAATGGACACCAGTGTCGCTGCTAACATAATTTAAATAGAGAAATATATATATATCTCACTCTAGAGGTAAACTTGAAATGTCATCTGGAAAGACATCCCTGAAAAGATTCAGCACTAGAGGAAAGTTCATATGTGAAGTCCCCTGGTCATCCTGATACAAACTATAAATTTGGGCTATAACTCCTCCCAACCCATGATGCTCAAAAACCACTATGCCTAACTAGAAATCCCTTTCAACCTTAAGTAGAAACAATATGCCCTCTGGTGATATGAAACCTACCCAATAGTGATAGTAATCTATAAAATCCTATAAGGGAACTAACTAGTATATTCCGAGAATGACATCATAAATCTTCATCATTAAGAAATAAATGTCTTATAACAAGTGACACCCTCTAACTTAGAGTGTTAATTCCTTGAAATTATGCACACTAGACGTTCTAATTCCCAACAGTGTTTCCACCATCAAGATATCGGTAGAAGTAAAGATGCACAGTCATTGTCCCTACACAACTTGCACATATATAAAGCTATGGGAATCCCCTGCATCAAAAAGACCAGAAGCTAAAAATGAGGCATCCATAATCGCACCTCTAACCGTATTAGGTCTGAGATCCTACACCTACTAGGTCTACTCCATCAAAAAAGTTTGACCTACACTGCAGCCCCGTAAAACTATCTGTGATCCCTAAGCTAATCCACCCTATAGGTGTCGAAAACCCTATGTCTGACCACTAGTACCACGAACTCCACCTCAGCCTGAACGGCCATACGAACTCTAGTTCCCAGAATGATGAGAAAAAAGTGGTCATGTTCTTAAATGTGGAGTCATAGAAGAACCCCTATCACCAGCTACGGGTGAGAAAAACTAATAGAAATTCTGAAGATGTCTCATCATTCCACAAGATCGGCACTCTACTCGGTCCCTCGAGCACTAAGGTTTCTTATGTCCTCTCTACCCACACCGGTAGAACACCACCTACCTTCTTCATGGAAAATATAACCTACTCAGCTCTCCAGGGCATATATTCCAAGTGGTTATTCCTTCTATTGGCTCGAGAAGTACCAAACTCAAGATGTCGAACCTCTCTAGCTCACAGCTCTGGAATCAGTCAGGTTGCACACTGTGTTCAGCGCTTGGTTGAATATAGAAGATATGGAAGTCAACTTAAAGATTTTTACCTGATATTTGATGTCATGGATGAGACCATCCTCAAACATCCTTTCTAGAAATAACCTGTCACCCCCCAGAATGGGTGTGAAGCATTGAAGCTCTATGAATCGAGAGGAATACTCCATAACTGAGAATGTACCCTGCTCCAAACTCATGAACTGTCGGGCACAGTCAGCCCTAAATGTATCTAGGTAAAGGTATTCATAGAATGTATGATGGAACTCATCACAAGCCATAACCTGTTGGCGTCCCACCGGTAATATCACATCCCACCATCTATTAGAGGAATATTGAAGCATGCACGTAGGGAGCTTCACCCTTCTCTCTGGAGGAATCTTGAGATTTTTTGAAGACAGAAAACATGATTTCTCACCATGACTCTATAGCTAGAGGTCCTCTATCCTCTAGAAACCTAGGAAGATGATGCAACTAAAAAACCAGTGTCAAATCTACCATAGAAAGGTCAGGATGTGGTACTTCGTGGAAGGTATTCATCATCCTCAGGAACCCTAGTCTGAACTATGCATCATCACCTATATCTGGAATAATGACTGGTGCCAAGACATGCATGACGATTGGATCTATTTCTAGTGCCTAATATTCCATGTCTAGTTTCAAATTGATGTCCTATTTCTAGCATACAATTGGATAACATATCGGTTCCATGACTCTTCAAGGTTAAACACACACCTTTGTTAAATATTATCATGGAATGAAACTTTGAATTGAACACACAGAACAAGAGAAATAATACATTTATGTTTTTTAAAACATGGATACATGTCATGTACGACCCAACATGGTGTGTTCCCTAAGAATTCACATGGGAATTTCCTTCGACCCACCCAGGCTGTGTAACACCCCATACACACGACATGTTCCTCCCAAGGACCTGATGTGTAGTTGAATCTTTTCCCCCTTCCTGAGTTCCCCTACATGGCTAAACCACATTGTTCTCATAAATAAACTACATGGTGTTTTTATTACAGACATGATGTGTACAAGAAGGATTTCACTATCCCGTGTTGCTGGCCACATGGTCGGATACATGTTCAACTCTAAAGAGGGTGTTCAAGCTGGACACATCATGTATTACATGAGTTTCATCCATCTATCTCCTGGGTCAAATGGTTGGAAACGTGGTCCCTACAACATGGAATTTTAACCCTAGACATGGCGTGTACCACATAAGCTTTAACCAACCATATTTTTGTTCACACTGCTGGATAAACGGTCCTTACAACACGATGTGTACTCAAAGTACATGGCGTGTCCCACCAAACAAAAACCAACCCCATGTCTCTTCCCACAAAGTCAGTCACACAGTGATGATCTACATGGCGTGTACATATAGTACACAATGTGTACTTAAGAAAAACATTTCCTTGTAGAATAGAAGGACACATGGTGTTTATTCATCATTACACACCGTTTATTCTGGATTTTTCCAGAAAGTAAACCTTGTAAACACATCAAGAACCCCATTAAACAATGAAATAAATAATAATGTGAAAATTATGATCCGTGGGGGGAATACCCCGCGAGAATCAAAGCATGGAATCATATTAATTTATATTACAATGTATAAAAGTTAAATCAATCACATGATCCCCCAAATTATGATCCATTAGGGCCCATAACATCTCAAGAACCAAATTTTGGCATCTATTCATATGATACATTCAATATTCTAATAACTATAAAAATAGAAGGAATTATATCAAAGAATATATAACAATATAAATCATATCTAGAATAACACCTATCACAACACCTATCATAGAAACATGCAATCGGTATTGCACCCTAAATGGCTTGACAAGAATTCGTGACATTTGATCTCTAGAAACTGCCTTTATGACGCATGATATGGAATAACCTCATCTTATTGAGTTGAAACAGAAATAAAACCTCAATAATATCAATGATAACAACAAAAAACATGTTTGCACATGATCCTCAGCCCAGTTGGTGGGGACTATTTAAGTGCATCCAGGAGACCCTGGATCAAATCCAAGTGGAGGAATATTTCCGAGTACCCTAGTAGTACTATAGTAGAACAGTAATAGTACTGTAGAATTACTGTAGCAGGTACTGTGCGGGATTTGTAGAATGCACTGTTTGGCACTATATCATCCAAAACTATTCCCCCGCTTGGGACTTCGGCCCACCGATTTGGTCCCCGAGTCCTTTAAGGCCCTCGGGCCACCCAGGTCATTGGGTTAGTAAGGCCGTAGAGCCACCTAAAGGCCATCAGACAACCTTAAGTGTAGATGCAAAACAGAAAACCTTTAAGTAAGTAGCTCCAGATGGAGGAAAAGAAAGGATCATTCACCAAAGCTGATGCTAAACAGATTTCTTGAATGAGAGGGTATGGCACATGCCACTGGGACAAGCATGTTCATGCATGGGAAAGTGTAGTCGAACTGATATGCGAAGGTGGAGAGATGATTTCACGATGAAGAAAATGGGGAGCAGTAGTTTCAAGTACTTATTCTGGGTTGTATGTAATGTATGAAGCCTATATGAAATGAATTTCTCTAAGGCCTAAGGGCTTTTTAATAATTATGCATATGGCCTTGAAAGAGTTCCAACTCAACATTTTAAAGGTGGATTATCACAAATAAAAAAAATTAAGGCATTCAGGATAATGGAGGAATAAAAGAAAACATGTGAATCCCCCAAAAGTGAAATCCAATCAACTATAAAAATTGAAAAAAAAAATATTGCAATAATCAAAGAAATATTTGCTTTTCCCTATACACGGGTTAGCTAATCCTAAGCACAACTGATTACCAAATACCTCTTCATTTCTTTCCCTATATATATGCTCCAAACATTAAGTCAAATAAAAGAAGAAACATGCCTCTAATACCACTTTGTAACATCCCAGTTCCAGTTGCCACCCCAAAGGTTCCCCTTACCCAGTTGGTCACATAGCCTAAAGAACATTTCCTAGAACTCCAGATGAAGTCGACTAGCATAGAGGGATTTGGGTGTGATAATGGGGAAACTATTCCCTCACTGGGAGAGTAACTCAAAATAATAACAATAATATACAACCGTAGAATAACTAACACCATACAATAAGTAAACAAAAAAGGAAGAACATATAAAAATGATGCATGTCACATATGTCTAGGAAAACAACCAAACAAGTCACAATGCTGTAAAACACAGTACTAAACCAATGTACAAATTAAAATAAGTAAACTCCAACAGCATAGAAAGCCTCATCTTGGTCCCATGCTCCCCAGATCCAAATCAATAAAGTACCTGACATAGAATGACATTTTCTCTTATCTATACCTGAAACAATATAATCTGTTTGGGTCCAAAATAATGACCCCAATAGGGTGTGAGAGGAATCCCAGTAGGCAACCACCACAAGATATGTGCCTAACTGTCAGTGAGCATATATATGGCAAGTAAAAATAGAAATTAAACAAATAAACTAAAAGTACATAAATGTAACCAAACATATAGTTTCTATTTACTTTCATTAACACTTGATGTTCAAAATTTAATCAAGAAAGCATCATAAAAAGGTATCTCATAATAACACCTAACTGGACCAGATCCAATCTTTTGCATCAGCTTGGAAGATGCATCACAAACATTAAATACATATACAAACCCTCTTGGTAGTTTACATAGTCTTACCCCTATGCTCAAATAATGTAATAAAGGGCAAAGACACTTTGAGGATGCTCTCATAGTCAATTCCCCATATGGTATTTCCACAATAACTACTGACTCTTTAAGGAAGAACCCAATGTCAATTCATAGTTATAGTCTCCTAAATTATCTATAGACACTCTTTGAGAGCACTCACTAACAACCCCCCTGGTCTCATAGTGAAAATTATAGCAGACACTTTGACGGAGCACTCACAGTCAATCACCCCGTGGTCTTGTAACATTACTATAGACACTCTAAGGGAGAACTCACAGTCAATCCACCCTATAGTCACGTAATCTAACTACACACACTTTGATGTAGGCCTCACAGCCAATCCCCCCCTATGGTCCAACTACAGCAGGTTCCCACAACCCTATGTAATTCAATCGTGCATACATAATATCAAGAATCCTGAAGAAATCTCAAATACTATATGGATAAACAAAAACAATACATATTAGAAGCATTTAATAAGAAGTAAGGAGACAAGGTCAGCCTCTTAGGAAACCTGGACCCAATGGTCCTAAGGAGTAAAACAAGGAAACACACCCATGGGGTGTTCCCTTAACAAGCACTTTCATGTAATATCTCTTCAACTAACAATCAATCTAAGGTAGGTAAAATATGGTTCAAACCCTTTTACCTGAAATACCCGAAACATGGGTAATTGGTACATTGGTATATAAACTCAAAGGCAAAGAATGAAAGGAAAAAAATAACCCCACACGACCATGTATTCAGCTATTACATGGATAGTACACAGATACCCAAAAAAACCAAATACATATCATTTACACCTAATTACAAGGCGTGTACTCCTTAATTATTCAAAATCTCTACTTTTTTCTAAAAAACTTTTAAAAATATAACCATACCTGAAATAAAGATCTATGTTCATACATGATGCATTGTACTTTGGAAACATTTTTCTTAACCATTCAATCATGAATTTGGTGTCCTTTTTCTCCAAACATATAACAAGCACCAATTCCCTTCAAGAATTTACTAGGTTGATTATTTCCATAGTAATAAATTGTGGGAAAATCCTTCTTTCCTGTCAAATATTTATCAATATTTTTCTATACCGTCCTCTCCTTATTTGGTTCCCTTCAATGCCATAGGACTCAGTGGATTCTCTACAGACCTTGTTAACACACGATACTATTCCCTCATATGATGAGGACATATGGAAGACTATCTCCCTTTGAAACAATGGATTACGACCTTGAGAGATATGATCCTTATGATTATTTTCATCACATGCATTGGTTATGTTCTCATTCTTTATGATAGGAACCATTTTATTCTAGGATATTATTTTATGTGTATCATCAAGTATATCTTATGGGTTATTCCCAAATATATGTCTTCTAAATCTTGCTTCCATGTTTTCTACAAAACATCTGTTAATACCAACTATAAGGACCCGACCCAAGTTTCGCAAAGCTAGTGCCTTATTTTATTACATTGGCATATAAATAACGAATATGCATCCCAAAGTACAAACATGTTTGGTATCCTTATAAATAAGATACATAAATAAGTTCTACATTAATAAAAAAATAAAAAAACCTAGAAATTCATTTGAGAATATCCATAACTCTTAGGTTATTTTTGCATGTCATTCATAATATACCTTTTCATGTACTGGGTAATTGAAACATAAGAAAGGGGTGCGATAAATCTTTCTTTAAGGGTAAGAAATACATTGGAAGATATCAAAAACATAAACGTTGGGCATGATGAATAACTTAAAAACACATTCCTTTAAAAAAATAAACATGAAATTAATATGGAAGGAATAAGAGCTAAATAAATAATTCCATAATAAAACATAATCATGGGTACTCCACTAGCCAAATAACCATTTCAAATTTAAACTAGTAGTTTCATAATATGGAAAATAATAATGCAGGATAACATAACCATACCATCAAGGCCTTTGGTTATGACCATAAATATTCATTTTATCAAGGCCCCATGCCAAGACCATAGATTGTCTCATTAGACATACTCAAAATATGGCAGCCTAACGATGTCGCATAAAAAATCATAAAATATTTTGATTAGAGAAAAGGTATATCTCATCATTATTAAATAATATAGAAAGTAAGGGTTATACAGAATGACATATCCCTACAAAATCCAAAATAAAATTAAAGATAATAACATAAAAATGAGTTCATAGAAACATAAAGGCTGGTAGATTCCCTTACATTGTAGAGTATCTCCTAAAATGTGAAGGCTAGGACCGTGGGGGATTGAAGACACCTTGGGAGGACTCCTACGAAGGTAAAAATATCACTTCATCAAGGATTATTAATTTGGAATGAAATGGAACAAATAAATGAATGGGTATTTAGAGTAAAAGAGATAGAGTTTTTTTAGTAATTTCTAATGACACCTCAATCATGGTATTTGGAAAACCATGGGCTTCCCCATGGAATTTTCAAAAACCATGGGTTTGACCATGGTGTTTCCCCATGGTTTTATCTACATGTGGACCCTCATATCATATATTATTACTCAATAACCAGTCATAATTATTTCATAATTATTTCATCATTATAATACCATTAATTATTTTATTAAGCATAAGAAAAACTAGAAACTGTATTTTTACTATTCATCAAAAACTAATGTAATTTATAAAACAATCACTAATTCAGTATAACCTAATATCAATGTTATGAATTAAAAAATAACAATTTTTATTCATAATAATTCTCTAAATATGAAAATTATAACCTTTATATATGAACATACTTATTTATTAAAAATAATAGCTGACATAAAATGCATAATAAAATGCATTGTAAAATTTGTGTTAGTTAAAAATTTAAAATTATTTTACCAGTTTTAATAAAAATATAGTTTGTTGATAAGACAATTTCATTATTATAATCATTAATTAAAACATAGTTTGATACAGAAATTTAAATCAATTTTTAATGTAAAATTTTTAACTGAAAAATCAATTTATAAAAGACGTCATATTTTTAAGAAAAAAACTAAACTCAATAAAAAAATTATGGAACATAAAAAATTATTTATAAATAGGTGAGGTTGCTAATCCATTAAAAATATTATTATTCTTATGGGTATGTCACCATTCAAAAAATATTAATTTTCCCTTATCAAACACTAAATATCTTACTTGATGCAACCCTGTATGTCAGTTTTTCAAAATTAAAATCACTTACATAAGAAAATTATATTTTATGGATATTTCATAATACAATGGCGTTTTGTAGAGATTTAGTGTTTCATGAATTATATATTAAATATATTGTTAAATTCTAAGGGTGTTACATTCTATCTATCTTGTATAACATAATCAATTGATTCTTTCGAGGTTTTCCTATCTAATGTATTCATGAACATTTGTCTAGAATGCTCATAATATTTCTTCTATATAGTGATCTCACACATCTCTATATGGTAAAAACAAATACATCCGTCCAATTATTTATCCTATGACTTTTTGCTATGCAATTATCATTTCCCACTAAATACTATTCATAATATTTATTATGTCCAGAATCTTACTCTATTAAATGAAATGCTATTCATCCATAATTCCATTTCATCATAACTCAAACTTTGTACAAACTTTCTCTACTAAAAAGTTCATTAAAAAATTCATCTAGTCCATGAAAACTTTTAGTAATAGTTTTGTTAGAATCATTGAGGAATTGTAATTCATCATCTATCATCAGAAAGAGTAACTCAATCCTATTCAGACAAATCAATATCAATTGTTAAATTTTAAACAAACAAAAAAAAATTTATAGAGAGGTGTCCTACCACCAACCTTATTTATGAAAAAATATATTTTAAATAATTACATATCCCAATGATAATAAATTTTATGGCTATTAAATTGATAAACTCCCCTATAAAACGTATTTAATAAACATTTACTCTTACTTTTTAGGACAAATCTAGATTTTGATTAAACAAAATATAATGTATTGAGTTATGCTCTTTATCCCCCTATTAAAATGGAATCCAAATATAAAATGGGGGTTAAATAATGAACATTCTTAAGTTAATAGTAGAGGATGAACATATTGTTTTAAATTCAATTCCTCAAATCATTCCCTTGGAATAAAATTATGAAAACATCATCAATTTGGTATTTCATTAAACTATCCTCAAACATTACACCTCCACAAGACACTCATTCCTTTATGAAATTATATTTATTATCAATATGACTATATATATAATATTAAAATGTATTTTTGGATATATTGAGAGTACTTTGATTATAAAAAATTATTTCATATGGTTTTTAACCTTCACCCGTAAATTATCCATTTTAACTTTCATCTAAATCATTTCCCTACATACCTAGGTGGTGGAAACATATTACACTTCCACAATAATCAATGTAACAAAAACCATGTTTTTTATTGTCCCATCTCACACAAATTTTTTCCTAGAATAAAATTTATACTAATGTTTATTTTCAATGATTTAAATATCAATCCCTATCTTCATTAGTGATACCAAGTAAGCCTAACTTAATACTCTGTATATAATGTAGGATATAAATTGATTTTATGTTAACATACTTGTATATTATTTTTTATTCTATTTTGTATGATTCCTTTATATCACTATGATATATTTTCCACAAGGTTACCACATATACAATGTTTGGTTTTAATATAGTAAGATATGTTAAACATCCAGTCAACTTCTAGAATTGCATATGATTTTTTATTTTCCCAGTGCCATATTTTATCATCTATAAACCAATTAATATAAGTGTGGAAACATAATTTGATTTTTCAATAAAAAACATAAGCAATAAATCCTTGCTGTAATTTTCTTATGAAAAGATGGTGTATCTCCTTTTATATAGAAATTGTAATACTAATAAAAATTCAAATCTCCAAGAAATGGTATCTCAACATTACACTTTATCTATTTAGTAAATTAACTACATGATTTATTACTATCATAAATAATAATTATATCATCAATGTAAATAATGACTATTATGGTAGTTGTACTCATTTCTTTTATATATATTTTTTATAAAATTTTCCCTTTAAAAAGTTTGATTGCATCATGATACTATCATGAAATGAATATCAGGAATTCGGGGAGAATTTCAATCTATACAAGGCTCTACTCATTTTACACCGAATGGTTATATCCTTTTCATGTTTGAAATTTTTTTGTTTCCCAACATAAACTTCTTATTCAATATATCCAATCAATAATAATGACTTAAAATCCATTTGATAGAATTTGTAATTTCAATGAGCTATAGTAGCCAAAAACATTCAAAAAGATTGAGGTCTTGTAATAAGGGAAAAATATTGTTCAATATAAACACCTTTAAATTGTGTATAAAATTTACTAATTAGTAAATATTTTTTCCTTGAAATTTCTCTCTATTCGTTGTGTTTTTTTTAACACCCTTTTTTGTCTGATAAAATTATTTTATTCTATATAAGGAATAATATCCCATGTGTCATATTTTTCAATTTGATCTAAAGATTTATTCACCATATTTATCCATTATTTATGTTAAAAAATATTTGAAACAGATTCTAGATCAATCCGTGAGATACATGAAAATTAATTTTCGAATATTAATTTTTATCTGGTCTAAATTTGTGCTTATTTAGATCTGATGATATTATCATGTTTACCTATTTTTTTAAAGTCTAGATCTTTTTTTACACTGCATTTCTTTTCACATTAATGAATTTATTAGAATCAACCATTATATGATTAGGGTTTCAATCATCTTCCTTCCCATCAATTTCTCTAGAAGTCATCTTTATATATATTTTACAACATCCACATCTTCTTCAACTACTTTTATTATGGTGGAATAATTTTCAATAGATTTTACATTAAAGTAATCATCTAAATTTTCAAGTAATTTATTTCAATTCTTGTAGATTCTTCTATTTGATAAATATCACAAAACAAACTTCTTATTTTTCCATGAAATATTCCTAAATTATAAAATTTTAGCTTCATTAAAAAAGACACCCAAAAAGCTTAAATTATATCATGGTAGAATGCTTCTTAAACAACATCTCATATGAATTAATTTTTTCTTCCAGTCAATTCAAACTTATATTTTAATAATAGTCAATTGTTCTTCCCACTTCCCTATAAAAGAAATTTTAATGCTTATATTTAGAGATCATGTTTATTCCCATATCAACTGGACCTTTTTTCCTTTTTCTATAATCTATTTTATAGAGGAGTATACAAAGCATTATATTGGTGTTTAATAATATGTTTCCTTAGGAAGGACTTGAAATACATATATGTGTACTCCTTAAAATTTTTTATTGGCAACACAAATATATCTATACACATCTCCTTCAAAATTTCTATTCTGAAGAGTTTGAACAATTATATATCCTCTAATTTATATTCCATGAACATTTTACAATTCATTTAAGTGAAATATTCAATGAATGTAGTAATGTAAAAGACAACCATTATTTATTATTATCTTATCCTAACACATATTCCAGAATGTATGAGCTCAAGAGGTCTGGTGGACTCTATTTAAACTTATTTATGACTTCCACTAACCATCCTTCTTTTTTAGAATTTTTTGAAAAATAACATCATATTTCCTATTTAGTTGTGGTAAGTCATTGTTGACGTTATCCTTTTAAATTGTACTCATACGTTTCTAACTAAAATGGCTATATGTTCAGTGTTAGATCTTGTTTTTATCCTCAATATTCAATTAAAAAGAACCACAAGGAGCACTAATTTGGAAATGATTATTGTTGGTTATTTCTAATTTAGTAATAATTTTATCATATTTCAAATATAATATTCCACAATAATATTTTCTAAAGTTAAATTCATTTCCATCTTAAAAATTTGTCTCACACATAGTATGTTGTGGTTATTTCCATTAGAAAATAGAACTACATTTTAAGTTAACTTTCAATATTTGATTCCATTAAAACTCATTCCTCTAAATTTTAAGGTACTATTATTTTAAAATGTTAATTATCTACCCCCTTGTTTTTAAATTTTATTAATATTTTTTTATCACCTATCGTATGTGAGGAAAAACTGTTTTACAGAACCCGCAGTTTATTTAGCTTCCTAGCCATTTACGAAATATCAATAATAAAAGATTTTTCTCCAATATTTCTTTTTCTAGAGTCATTTTTTCTGATATAGGTAACTTTACTTAGAGGTTTTTTCATGAAATTTTCAACATTGTGACCTGGTTGGTCACTCTTACAACAAATTTCCTCTAGGTAGTCAAATTGATTTTTCCATGTATAAATTTTAACTTCAATGGAATTCATGATATTGCTTCATTTTCTCTATTTCTTCCCCTCAATTCATTCCTACTGTCATGGTAATACATGTTGTGATAAAAATATATGATTTTTACAAATGTCATAAAATATCAGTAAAAAATATTTATCCTCAATCTTCTATAGTGGTACGATTCTTCAATGGGAAAAGATTTGTGAGATTTAGTGTATGCTACAATGTCTAATTTCCCCTAGAGTGGGGAATCATTATTTTTGAGGTTATTTTTACCCTATGTTAATGTGATGTATTTATCTAATTATTTCTCATAACATGATCTTATATTATTTATTCTTAACCCTGAATGGTTTTTACAATCAAATGGCCTTGTATGTTTTGTGGATGTATGTTTCACCTTAGTTTTTTGATGATTTATTCTAGTAGCTCAAGATGTTTCATACTTTAACATTACGGTATTATTGAATTTGTTATTCAATTTTTTTCACAATCCTTTCATTATTGATATACTTGATAGTGTATTACATATATACTTTATTATATAAGTAAGTTTTCCATCATGATATTTTAAAAAAATTTCCTTCTTCCATTACTTTTAGCTTATGGATGTTCATTTCTTCTATGTATGAATATTCCTTTCTCTCGATTTTCCATCATTCTTCTTTTCATTCTCCTTCATCAATACTCTATCTTCTTTCTTGAGTTGTGTGTTTTCTCATGAAATGCATCAAGTTTTTGTCTCATCATTTTTTCTATATATGTTTCTTCACCTTATTCTTATTACCTATTTTAATTATATTTTCATTATTTGAAAGTGATCCATGGAGGTTATGATCGTCTCCTAAAAATTATATTTTTAATAAATATTCTTAGTATATTTATACACTATCCTTATATTCAAAATACATATTTCAATGATTTTTGTTAACCTTTTCATACATTCATTAGATTGGTTATCTTCTCCAAAAGTTTTACTCCACTTCTTTCTCTAATTATTTTCTTCACAATCATCATTTTCTTATTCCCCATATTTCACTGTCGAATAATTTATTGATAATTTTATGATTATCCTAATCTGATATAATTTAAGAGTGATTTTCTATTGTACATGCCTATAACATTTTTTTAATTCATAGAGATAGCGGATATAATACTTTTATTCTCTTCAACATTATATTTGGATTCACCCCAACCCATTAATTCATGTCCCCATTCCTGAATTTTTAGGTTCCGCATACCTTCCAAAGATATCACCTTAATAATATTCATTTTAATACAAGATATTTTCTTCAGTTAATATGAAACAATAATTATTTTTGATTTATCCAATAATAACTTTTCTATATATTCCAATTCAGAGACTTTAGTATCAAAACTATCCAAAACGGTCCTTGTAAATTTTCCAACAATAGTTGAATCTTCTAAGACATCCTTGAATCCTCTAATGTTGTTGAAAATTTCATTTACTCAAGTGATGTAATCATCAATAGTGTCTTCTTCATCCATCCCAATATCTTGGATCTTATTTCTACAGATTTTAATATTTTATCCCTTTACTTTTCTATTTCCCTCAATGATTCTATCAAGTATGTCCCATGTTTTGTTTACTATTTTGAGACCTATCATCTTTATATAAACAATTTTATATAATGGCATACAAATATTATTCCAGGATTTTATATCAATATCAAGATTCATTTTTAAATAAATAACACAAAATCATCTTTCTCTATTGGTGGAAACCCCATATTATTTGCATCTATCACCTCCAGGACAAGAGATAGAAGACACGGAATCATTATATTTTTACCATCCATGAAAATTTCTTATGTCAAAGGTAGGAATAACATTGTTATTGTCTTTATTTTTATTATCTATGAAAAATAATATGGGGATATTATTGAGTGAACCTATCACACTAATACTACTTTATATAACCAAGAATATATAAAATTTCATTAACTAAAATGGACAACCCATTAAACTGGTTTCTGAATAATCCCTGACAAGGATTGACGATAATTTCTGATCCCATGAGATGACCACTAACACCAGGGAATGAAAAAAAAAACAAAATTGATTGACTTAACCTTAATAAAAACTAAAAAAAATAAGTAGATAATAATCCTTAAATAATTTATATTTCAAAACAGACAACAATAGTATAGTACCTCAAAATAGACTAGAATCTATTGACATCACAGAACCCAAAGATGACATCATCAACATATCTCTAAATAATAAGTGGACCACATACTTCACTTGTCACCACCAAATCCCAGGGTTATGTTATCTGGATCAATCACCACCTCTAAACAAATCTTTCACTTTCTTGTACCTAACAAAAGAAAATCTAAATGTCCCAAAAGGAAAATGTAGGGTGTGAGCAACACTTTCCCAGTAGGATCCCAAAATGGGTTCCATAATAAATCCATATAAAATAAACTATATATTAATAATTTAAATAAAAATTGCTTGTTAATAATTTTCATAATTCTTAGTAATACAGGATTTTCAAATCATTTCAATGGAAAAAATAAAAAAGTAAAAATAATCCTTTCTATAAAAATATGAATAAATATGAAATTCAATAAAATATTCCTGAATATTTTTCTTCAAAAAATTAGAAAGTTTTAGTAATTTTCAATCAAATAACCATGGTTATATAGCAAAGGTTTACTTAGATAAATTCTTTACAATCCTCACACATCTCAGTGAAATATTCCTTCATGTGTGCAAACATACCTATATCTTTGGTCTAGGGGGAATATGAGTCTACATTAATAAATGAACTATCTTCCCTCATGATCATTAGTATCATTTACATCATATATCCATTACTAGGTAAAGATAATATATTTCTATCATGATTCACTATGGATACTCGTAGAACTACCCAGGCTTCCATGGGCTATAATTAAATCAATTAATAGGAAAATCATTCATCTCATACGAGTTCATCAATCATCATTCAATAATACCAAAATAATTTTTCCAAACATGCCATTTTATTTCAAATAACATCATCAACACGTTTTTATAATAAATCCATTGCTTATAAATAAATTCATTTAACTTTAAATCTAAAAAAATTACATACCTTAATTTCTCAAATCAAATTGTCATCAAATCATCAAATCAACATCAAATCATCCTTCAAATTATTATTTAGAATTCAAAATAATTTTTCAGAAATCAAGGAATCATTTGAAGAGAGATATGAAAATAGGTTTTTTACACACCATGAATTTTTTATAAAATTTATCATGGATATCAATTCATGATTTAAAACCAAAGTGAAAATCCATTTCAAATCAACCAATAAAAATAGCTTTAGTTGAAAATAATTTCATTATGAAACCACATAACTCCATAATAGTATCACCAAAAACCCAAAAAAGTAATTAAAAATAGAAAGAAAGAGTTGTTCTAATATTTAAATAGGTGGTCTACACACTAGAATCATGTACAAAACATCCTCTATCATAGTTACATTGAACCCCCAACAAGGATGAAAATGATCTAATTAAATAGGAATGGAATCACCTTAAATAAATGTTGTATCACCCAAAACCCACATCCATGAACATGATCAATATGAAATTTGATCCAAATGAAATAGATATACTAATTTGGTAGAAGTTAAAAAATTAAAATATTCATTACAATCAACCATTAATATTTCACTTCGAAGGAGTAATCATCCTAGTAGTTTAAGAAGTAGTTTAGCTATTTCAATTTTAAAAACCTCTATTACCATGCCATTATAAAAAATTAAATGATGTTTTGTCTTTGAAAAATGACTACACAATGCCTTTGTGGGGCCTTACTGGCAATTAGTGGATATGGAACCAAAAAATTTCCACACCCTAGATCCCGCATAGTGTGGGCCATTTTAGCACATCCAATTTCACATAGGTGACACCCAGGTAAAAAATGGATTGGGCTAGGTCATATTCTTACAATTTATCACAATATAAATATAAAAAACCCTTTTAATCCAAATATATCCTCCAAATATTTAAAAACGATTATTAACCAACTCACGGATAAAAATAAAACATAGTAAACCAAAGAAAATATATGAAATGAATGGTCATGATGTAATAATTCTGCCCACCATAAAATCATTATACCATCCAGAAAGCCTCATAAAAAATATCGGCCTAAAAAATGAGGATTCCACCACCCTATCATTGATGTATTATTATCCAAAATTTTCAAAAAAACCCTTACCATTCTTATATACAACCCAGACCAAAAGTTTGGACATACCATGAAAACCATATATATAAGAATCAATAATTTTAACTTGTTTCTCAATTAAAATAATATTTGGTTCTACATCATGTCCCTACAAATTCAAAACACAATATGGTTTTTAAAGATAATTATTATGCTTAAACATGATAAAAATTAATTGGATCAAATTTATTTGAGGGGGAAGGACACATGGCTTTCCACCTTCTCAATCCACTTCAGAACCCCAAAAGATCTAATGTATCTAAATGAAAACACACCTTTCTCACTATGATGGTACTGACCATGTCAAGGTGAGCCTATCAAGATACACAATCCACAATCTATAACTCAAATGGATGCCAATGATGTTTATTGTTATATTTATACGAGATATTAACTATTACCAGCTTTTAATGAATCATCTAGATCATTTTCATCATCTCTTGTACCCAACTAATTCCCACGAGGGAAGATTCAAAAATCATCGATGAAAAAAATGGATATTTACATGGAATGTTGTAAAAGGCCTCAAAGGGTGCCATTTTGTTGGATTACTGGTCGATATTATTTTAAGTATAATCAACCGGTCCTAAATTGAAATCCCAAGTTCCTCCAAATCAATGAAACATGCACAAATCTCATTTTAATGAATTTGTATAGCCTATTCTGAATATCTATCTGTTTGATTGTGGTAGATTTTGATCTACATTAATTGGGATCGTATTACCACCTTGAGGCCTCTCCAAAACTAATAGGATAACCAAGGACCACTAACAAAAAAAGTAGTTTTTGTAACTCTTTCCGATCAGAAGATATCCTACACCTATAGATTTCATAAGTCATCAACTTTAATAGTATCACAAATGGGATTTAATTGAGATGATTTGGTCAATCATTCAATCACTACCCATTTCATGTTATTTACCAATGTAGTGTATTAAAAACCAAAAACAAAGTACATCGATATCTCATGTCACTTCAAAGATGGCACATGAAGGGGTTCATTCAAACTAAAAATCATCTAAATCATAACCTTGATCTAATGATAGGTATACCACTTTGATACAAGTTAATATATGTACTATTTTATACATGGCCACTAGAATCAATGATTGATTTTATAAAAAATATTTTTCATGCCTTGGTGAACCACCAAAAAAGAATGAGAAAATACCCCATCAATGTAAGAACTCAGGTTTTGAGCCTGTAGGACTTTGAAATTTTCTTACTGTTATTCCAGAGCACGGCATTCAGATAGCGTGTGATTCTGAGCCTTACTGTGGACAGAAATAAATTTTAAGTGTGTTCACACTAGAAACACCAAATAAACATAATAACTACTAAATGGTAGCTCGGATGGGAAAATTGAGGGCACTATTGAGTCTAGAGTGTGCCGTTTACCCTAGGAGGGGTGTAACTTTTGTGGGTGTGGCCCTTCTGTTGAAAACGCCACCAGGGGCATTTTCGTAATTTAGCGGCCTTAGGCGTGAACTTTAAAACTTCTGAATGGAGGCTCAGATAAAAATTATGAGACTGTCGTTGTGCTCAGAACATGGTTTCTACCCTAAAGGCGGCTTAACCCCGACCCCGCAGAATGTTTGGGTACGGGGCCTACTGGTGGGGGGTTTAAGACTTCATTATTTTTTTAAATAAGTTTCTCTAAATAATACCTTCAACTAACCCCACAATTATCCTCCTCCTTACCCTTTGTCTCTCCCTGCTGGACCCCCTAAATAGGTTCCAAACTCCTCTCCTCCGCCTCTCCAAGGTGGCACGACTGTCTGACAGAACACTCGTGAAGCTACGGGCTAAGCCCAACGAGGTAGGAAGTTTTTGTTTTCATTTTAATTTATTCATCTTCCTTGAATTAAATTCATTGCATAGAAATGTTGTCCAATCATCAAGAAAAGACCATAGATTCTTAGGGAACGATACGAGCTTTCCGACACTCTTTTCATATCGAATATTCTAGTATTGGGGTGTCAAGGGTGACCCCAAGACATTTTCCGGCCAATTTCCTATTTTTTCTGGTGGTTCCAGGGGCTTCTGATAGCTCGACATGGTGGTCCGGTGACTTCAAGCGGTTACGGTCTCAAGAGGCGGCAGTCCAAAGTGGTAGTGGCACTTCCAGGTGGTGGCGGCATGCCCCCAGGTCGCCGGTGCTCGGCGCGATGGGGGTCGCGGCACGCGACCCCGTGCAGGAGTCCGAGACCCGCCCTCGGCGAGTGTCCGTACGGGACAACAACAAGCCACGAGGTCCGGTCTACGCGGTGGACCATGGGTCAGTGGCCGGGCCATGCGGAAGGGTCGTGGGCCAGCACTGTGGGCGGGGCCAGCCGGCACGGGCGGGCCCAGGCTCGGTGGACCGGCTAGACCGGGCCAGTCCAGCCCAAAGGGGTTCGCCCCCTTGTCTTCGGACACACGTAACGTCCACTATGGGTGTCTGTTTTGTGTTTTTCCTGCATTAGTGCAATCCTTGGCTCAAGAAGACGATTTTTAGATGATCTTGGGGATTTTCAATTCACGATTTGGGAGCTCGGTGGCGTGAGACGCTCGTAAATTACATCGCAGGAATTCTTCATTCAGATGGCGCGAACACCTCCGAAGTCTGTTTAAGGCGCTGTCAGAGTCATTGTGACCATGGAGTCGAGACGAATTGGTCTATGGTGGTTTCAGGAATTGAAGCCAAAGTTGAGATGTGGGCCCCACGTGCTGTCTTTTATGTTGTGAGCAGATGTTTGCGACTTTTTCAAGAGACCTCTGTTCCGGGCGAATGAGTAGTCGTTTCAGTGTGTTTTTCTAGGAGCATCACATTGGCACAGTTTTCCCGACCACTTTTGGGACCGAGGTCTAGGCCCCATGCGACATCGTATGTGAATATAGTGGTGTTGATAAAATTTTTCATTGGGAGTCCGTTTGCAGTGAGTAAATAGTCGATATCGCATGCTTTTCTACAAGGATTACAATGTTATAATCTGTTTGGACATATAGATCCTCTTTCGAGATATCATTAATTGTGGAAACATGAAAGGGTGTTGTTCAGAGGTTCCGTTGACACAGTCTAAACCAATTCACAATGACGATGTTAGCGGCACCTAGAGATTGTTCAGGAATTGCAGATTTATCAGACCGGTTCAGGGTTTGCCCTCCAGCGGGGCTGGGAAGTGGGTTACCCGCCATCATGTTAGAGTTTACCCTCCAGGGGGGCTGGGCACTGGGTCACCCATTGATTTTAGGGTTTACCCTCCAGTGGGGGTGGGAAGTGGGTTACCCGATGACGTTTTAGGTTTTACCTTCCAGGTGGGCCTGGTATTGGGTTACCTGTTGACATTAGGTTTTAACCTCCGGGTGGGCCAGGTAGTGGGTTACCTGTTGACCTTAGGTTTTACACTCCAGCTGGGCTGGGTAGTGGGTTAGCAGATTAATTCTTTCTAACTTAGCCCTTTCTATTAGGCTATTCAATGGCTTTTCTTCATGGTTACCGGAGTGGGATCCTTCGTTGAGAGATTTAGCGATGAGTTAGCTTTGACGTGCGAGACTGTTAGGCATCAATGATGGATATACTTAGAACTGTTGGAAAATTTTCCTAGGCTGAGGTTGGAGATAGAGATCCCTATACACACTTGTTCGGGTTTCTTGTTGAGAATATATAAGTATACTCCTTTCTTTAGTTCACACTCCTTGGGTTCAGTTACTCTCCTTCTAGGAGGGGCGAAGACGTATAGGGTATGCCATGTGCTTTCCGTGTCTAGCTACTCTTGGTTGGGATGAGTCTACTTTCTTTCTTTTGTTGGGTTGAGCTCCACTCTCTCTATTTTACTCTTACACTATTGTTTGTTATATCTAATGCTCATCGTTTTAGTACCTCATTTTTTTCTCCATCGAGCTTTTGGGGCGTCCTACTGAGTATCTTTATACACACCCTTGATTGGGCTTTGGCCGCACATGGTGTGCCCTTATAGATGAAAGATAGGTCGATCAGGAAAACGAAGGAGCATAGTGTACACATGAGCTTGGGCAGTGTTCATTGGTCGTAGTAGGTCCTTCAGGTGTGAGACTCACCAACTGTTTACTTTCGTTTACCTCTTACCGGGTTCTGGCACCTTTCGGGTTGAGCACATGTTTTTCCCCTTTTATTGTTCATTCTAATTTTCAGAACATTACTTTTTTTATTTATAGGTTGATGCATGACTGTGGTTGGGATATAGTTGTATGTACCTTGATTTTCTTTTTACTCTGTACTTCGGCATTTAGTGGGCTGTGTGTGTGTATAGGTACTTAGGCAAAGGCCTCCTCGAGATTGATACACCATCAGAAATTTTCTCCATCCCGTAGACTATGGAGGTGGGCTTGGGGTAGTTGCAGCTCGAGACCAGTAGGTTCGGGTCGTGAAAAAGTGGTATCAAAGGTGGTTCATTCCATGGGGTGTCGTTCAGACGTTCCTAAAAAAGGAATTGGCTGTGATTTAGGGAAATAGTGTCGACATGTCTCTAGAGTAGCTCTCAATCCAGGGAGTCCAATTATGGTACGGGTGGCCAACATATCCATTCACCAGGACCCTAATAACCCACTTATTCACTCAGTACACCAAGACACTTGTTGCAGGGGACTATAGAACATGCATCCAGTAGGATTGAGTCTTTCACTGTCCTTGTTGAGTTAGCTACCCTTTTCTATTACTGATATATATATATATATGCTTATCTGGTCACGGTAATCGTTGATTATTTTTAGGATTCCCCCATGACAGCAGCCAACTAGGTTACCCTTTCCAGTTTGTGATGACAACCTGGGGAGCGATGAGGCATCAGTTCAGGGACCCTCACATGATCCTCTTCCGCACATTGCTTCATCAGTAACCCCTCCACCTATAGAGCGACAGTTAGTACCGACAGCATAGGCCAAGGTTGAGCGCAAGCTGAGTGCACTCTAAGACTTCCAGCTTCAGCAACCGCAGAAGTTCCACGGTGACCCAGATCTCCAGGAAGAAGAAGACTAGCTAGTGTCTGTGGACAAAATTTTCAGGTTGGTACAGACACCATTGGACAAGTTGGTAGCTCTATATGCCAGCCTTTTCCTCGGGACAACTGGGCATTGGTGGGGGTTGGTTACGCAGACCTACGACGAGTCGTCTCTCACATGGGGTAGCTTCCAGTAGCTCTTCTTGGAGGAGTAATCCCCCTCATGGAGCTAAAGTAGGGAAGATGACTGTGGCTCAGAACTCGGAACAGTTTACCGATCTGACACGCTACTCATAGGATATGGTCCACGATAGTTACTTCAGGATGCATAAGATTGAGTAGGGTCTTTGCAGGGAGATATTTTTTAGTGTATAACCCATGTGAAACCCTACGTATGTCGGGGTGCTAGAGCGGGTGCTCGTGATGGAGAGAATCTTGGCAGAGGGATGCCAACTGACAGGGCCTAGCAGTGGCCACATTAGAGGAGAGTCTTCGGTGACAGGCAGGCGGTAGAGAGAAGAACCTCGGTTGAGGGGGACCTTTCATGAGTAGACACAGGGGCAGGGTCGTACCCTGTAGTGGCGTCGTGGAGCACCAAGGTTGTCAGAAGATATCAGGTGCTATTCATGTGACGAATGGGGTCACCTAGCATGGCACTGCTCAACGAAACGTACCGAGCAGCCTTAGAAGGCAGTGGGTTCAACACAGCAATAGTGGCATCGTCATGACCAGGGATCCCCCAAGTGAGGACAGTGTGATCCTCAGGGAGGTGATGCAGACAAAGTAGAAGGACCAGAAGGTCCAGGAAATCTTTTTGAGGTCCTTTCACTACCACCACTGGGTGGCCCACGCTAGGCTCAGGTAGATGGTGGTAGTGTCCACAGGCAGCTTCATGCTACGGGTGTTCGTGACCCCAGCACATGAGATGGTCCAAGGTATGATTTGTGTTTACTCTACGCTTGCTTCAGTACTAGTAGACACAGGCATCAGCCACCCCTTTATATCACGGCTTTTGGTAAAGGAGTTGAAACTTTCAGTAGAGGCATTGACAACTACACATAACCTTGAGGTTCCTATGGGAAGTGCCTCATTGGTGACCTTTATCTGCAGAAAGTTCGAACTATCATTTGGAGGAGGGAGTTTCACGTGGGACATACTCGTCATCACGATGGAACCCTGCGACATCATCCTGGCTATGGATTGGATTTCTATTGTTCACGCCCAGATCGAATTTCATCACAGACAAGCATCTGGCGTGTTTTCTTATGGGACTATTTTCACCATACATGGTGAATGAGACCTTGTGGCAGAGCAGATGCGTACTCTGAGTAGGAAACTATGACCTTTTTCTCATCAGTTGTCGATCATGGCTCTCGGAGCAACAGATGTTGTAGGCACATGGATCCCTACCATTGTAGAGGATACATGGATGTCTTTCCAGAGGATGTTCTGAGACTACCTCTAAGGCGAGAGATGGATTTCTCCATTGACTTGTAGCCGGGGACTGCCCTAATAAAAATTACGGCTTACCGGATGGCAACCACAGAGCTTCAGGAGCTACGACTTCAACTGGGCGACCTTCGTGAGAAGGAATTCATCGGGCCCAGTGTGTCCCACTGGGAAGCTCTGGTTTTGTTAGTGAAAATGGAAGATGGGAGTATGCGGCTTTGTGTGGATTATCCTTGCTTGAATTAGGCTTCGATAAAGAAAAAGTACCCTTTTCCGAGGATCAATGACCTCTTCGACCAGTTGAGAGGTGTGAAGAGGTTCTCCAAGATTCATATTCGATCCGACTACCACAAGTTGCGGGTTCGTGAGGCTAATATCTCGAAGTTGGATTTCCGTTGTCGTTATGGGCAATATGAGTTTTTGGTGATTCCCTTTGGCATGAGGAATCCCCATTCATTTTTCATGGATTTAATGAACCAGATCTTCTAGTCGTACATGGACTGGTTTGTGGTTGTCTTTATTGATGACATACTAATAAACTCTGGGATGAAAGAGGATAACACAGAGCATTTGAGGATGGTCCTAGACTTACTTCGACAGCACCAGCTATATGGGAAGCTCTCGATGTTTTAGTTCTGTATACATGAGGATTACTTTCTGGGGAACGTCTTTTCAGAACAGGGTTTGGCCTTAGATCCTACAATCATAGATGCAGTGCTTGATTGGGATCCACCCAAGAATTTGTCAGAGGTTCGTAGCTTCCTTGGTTTGGCAGGGTACTATAGGAGGTTCGTGGAAGATTTCTCAAGGATTGCTACCCCTTGGACAGCATTGACACGGAAGGGATGACCATTCACCTGGACTGATCTGTGCCAGAAGACCTTTGAGGAGTTTAGTCAGAGGCAGACTAGTGCTCTAGTGTTGAGGCTGCCAGAGGAGGGCGTCGAGTTTGTGGTGTACTTTGACACATCGGGAGCTGGTCTCCGATGCAGGCTGATGTAGCAGTGGGCAGTGATTTTATATGGGTCGCGGTAGTTGAGGACCCATGAGAAGAATTATGTGAATCACAATTTGGAACTGGCGGCGGTGGTCTTCGCCTTGATGTTATAGAGACACTACCTTCTGGTTGAGCGTTTTGTGTTCTACTCAAACCACCAGAGCCTCATGTACATCTTCACTCAGAGGGTTTGAATCTGAGGCAGAGTTGCTGGCTATAGTTTCTACCAGACTATGATTTTGAGATAGTCTACACTCCATGGAAGGGCAACGTAGTATCTGATTCCATTAGCAAAAAGTCCAAGGCTCTTTTAGTGCAGGAAGATTCAAATCAGTCGGCTTCCCTACTACTGACCTTGGTGTAGCAGGAGGGTAAGACTTTTATGCAATCGATGGTGTTGACTCCTTCTCTTCATGAGCGAGTGAGAGAGTCGCAGCTGGGCGATGTCGACAGTAAGGTGTTTCTTGATCAGATATCCACGGGTGATGCACCCAATGGGTATTCTAAAGGAGGGAATCATGAGATCATATTCTAGGGACAAGCTATAGTACCAGTGGAGTTTCGGGAGGATGTGATGCGGGAGTTCCACAATTCTCCCTTGGCATAACATCCCAGGGTGGGGAAAATGTACATAGAACTTCATTGGCAGTTTTGGTGGTTTGGCATGAAGCGGAGCATAGCCGAGTTTGTTTATTAGTGTCTTACCTGTTAGCAGGTAAAGGCAGAGCATCAGGTTCTGATAGGTTTGTTACAACCCCTTGATATCCTGGAGTAGAACTGGGATGGTATATCCATGGACTTTGTCACAGGGCTTCCGCGCATAGCGAAGGGCCATGATTCCATTTGGGTGAATGTGGACTGACTCACAAAGTCGGCCCACTTCCTTTCCATCATGGAGCAGAGCTCGGTGGAGTGTCTAGGGCAGCGGTATGTTCTAGAGATTGTCTTCCATCATTGAGTACCCTCGACCATCGTCTCCAACCACGATTCATGGTTTACGTCGCGTTTGTGGTGAGGCCTACAGGAAGCATTTGTGACCCGGCTTTAGATGAGTACAACCTTTCACCCCCATATGTACGAGTAGACTGAGGGAACTATCCTGGTGTTTGAGGATATGCTCAGGGAATGCATGTTAGACTTTGGGCTATGCTGGGAGGATCACATTACCTTGGCGGAGTTCATGTATAACAATAGTTACCACTCTAATATCGGCATGGAAGATTTTGAGGCCCTCTACCGGAGACCCTTAAGGTCACCATTGTGCTGGATGAAGGTTGGGGAGACCTCCCTCATGGGCCCATAGTTGGTGCGGGTGACGATGGAGAAGGTGCAGGTCATTCGTGAGAAGATAAGGATGGCTCAGAGCAGACATAAGTCCTACATAGACCATTGTCACAGGCCTTTGGAGTCCGAGCAGGGGGACCATGTCTTTTTGAGGGTCTCACCGCGACATGGAACACGAAGGTTTGGTCGTGGCAGCAAGTTACTCCCAAGGTTCATTAGGCCCTTTGAGATTGTGCGCAGGGTCGGTGAGGTTTCCTACCATATTGCTCTACCCCCATAGCTGGAGAGGGTTCATAAAGTCTTCCACATGTCACAACTGAGGAAATACGTGCACGACCCCACACATGTTATCGACTGGGGAGAGCTGGGCATTGAGGATGGAACCACCATTGCGGAGCACCCGGTAGTGATTGAGGTCCGGCAGGAGTGGACATTGAATGTACGTGCCATTCGTTTGGTTTGTTTTCCATGGAAGCACGTGAGGGTGCAGGAGATCACCTGGTAATGGGAGATGCAAATGCAGGCTCTGTCTCCCGAGTTTTTTTTTGTAGTTTTGTTTTTTCAGGATGAAAAACATGAAGGGGGGAATGATTTAAGAACCCAGGTTTTGACCCTATAAGACTTTGAAATTTTCATAATGTTATTCTAGAGTAGGGTATTAAGATGGCGTGTGATTCTGCGCCACGGTGTGGACGTAATTAAATTTTTAGTGCAGTCACATTAGACACTCCAAATAAGCAGAATAACTCTTAAACGGTAGCTCGTATTAGAAAATAGAGGGCACCGTTGAGTCCAGAGCGTGCCGTTTACCCTAGGAGTGGTGTAACATTCACGGGAACGACCCTTCTGTGGAAAGCACCACCAGGGGAGTTTTTGTAATTTACTAGCCTCGAGAGTGAACTTTTCAACATCTGAAAAAAAGCTCAGATTAAAATTCCAGGATCAATATTTCACTCAAAACATGATTTTTACCCTAGAGGTGACTTAACCCTGACCCCGCCGAATGTTCGGGTACGGGGCCTACTAGTGGGGGGTGTAAGACTTAATTAATTTTATTAATTATGTTTCTATACTTAATCCCTACATACACCCCCACCCATCTCCTCCTCCTTCCCCTTTGTCTCTCCATGGTAGATCCCTCTCAACAAGCTCCAATATTCTCTCCACCTCTCCAAGGCGGCTCGGCGGTTTGGCGGAACACTCTTGAAGCTACAGACTACACCCAACGAGGTAGGAATTTTGTGTATTCATTTTAATATTCACATCTTACTAGAATTAAATTTATTTTTTTTGATATTCTATCCAATCATCGAGCAAAGACCATAGATACATAGGTCACGATCCGAGCGTTCTGACACTCTTTTCGGATCAAATTTTCGAGTCACGGGGTGTCCGGGGTGACCCTGGGAACGTTTCTAGCCAATTAACCTATTTTTCCAGTGGTTCCGAGGGCATCCGGTGGTCCCAGGGGGTGAGGCACTCCCATGCGGCGGTGGTCTGAGGCGGTCGAGGTCCAAGGAAGAGGCGACACTTCCAGGCGGCGGCAGTGGGCACCCAGGGCGCCGGTGCTGGGCGCGAGGGTGGTCGCGGCGCACAACCCCGTGTGGGAGACTGAGACCCGCCTTCGGTGGGTCTCTGCATAGGACAACAATTATCCATAAGGTCCAGTCGGGGCGGTGGACCGGGTCAGCGGTCGGGTGGACCGGCGGGGCCGGGCTGGTCCAGCCCAAAGGGGTTCTCCCCCTTGTCTTCAGACACCCGTAACATCCACTACGAGTGTCCGTTTTGTGTGCCAACTATGGCAGTGAATCCTCAGCTCGAGACGAAGATTTTGAGATGGTCTTAGGGATTTTCAATTCCTGATATGGGAGCTCAGTTGCGCGACACGCTCATTAAGTACCTCGCCGGGATTATTCCTTTGGATGGCGCGAACACATCTAAAGTCCGTTTAAGGCGCCATCAGTGGCGTTGTTACCCTGGAGTCAAGATGAAGTTGTCCAGTTTGGTTTCAGGTGATGAATCTGGAGCTGGATCGTGGGCCCCACAGGACGTCTTTTAAGCTGTGAGCAGCGTTTTGTGACTTTTTCATCAGACATCCATTCGGGGGGAATGACTAGTCGTTTCGACGTATTTTTCCAAGAGCATCGTGATGACTCAGTTCACCCAACAACATTTGGGATTGAGGTGTGGAACCCATTAGACGTCGTATGGGCATAAAGTGGTGTTTAATAACTTTTTCATATGGAGTCCATTTCCAACAAGTAAATAGTCGATCTCGTGTGTTTTTTCGTGAGGATTACAATGGTGTAATATGTTTGGGCATGTGAAGCCTTTTTAGAGATCTCATTAAATGTGGAAACATGAAAGGGAATTGATCAGATGTTCCTTTGATGCACTCCGACCCAATGCAAGGTCGTGATGTTAGCAGCACCTAGAGATGGTTCGGGTAGTGCAGAGTTATCAGACCAGTTTAGGGTTTACCCTCCAGTGGGGTTGGGAAGTGGTTTACCCAATAGAGTGTCATGTTTTACCCTTTAGCTGGGGTGGGCAGTGGGTCACCCATTGATTTTAGGGTTTACCCTCCCATGGGGCTGGTCAGTGGGTTACCCAACGACCTTTTAGGGTTTACCCTCCGGGTGAGCCGGGTAGTGGGTTACCCATTGACTTTGGGGTTTACCCTCCAGGTGGGTCAGGTAGTGGGTTACTTTTGATGCTCTTTTTCATCACATTTTCTAAAGGAATTGAAAGGGAAATGTCATAGTGGAAATTGATTCATCCATTGAAGAAAACATCAAAAACCGACAAAGGTGTGAACAAAGCATCAAAAGCCCAAGGGTCGCGCAACATTCATCACTGTCGTGCAAGTACACTTTTGTGCCACCAAATGGTCGCACAAGTGACTTGAGCTCCATAAAGGATAACTGCACGGGGTCTTCTCCAGCCTATAAATAGACCATGTGGGCCCCCCATTTCGAGAGGAATTTTTCCAAAATTCAGATTTAGAGCTCTGAATGCCCAAGTTGCTTTTTCAGGTCATCTGAACACTTCTAAGGTAATTCTTTACCTAGAATGGAAGGTCTAAACAAGAGGAGTGTGGTCAATGTGTTAGAATTCACTAACACTTGTACGCCTATGGTGTTTTACCCTTAAGGGAAATGAACATACTTGCGCGCCGCCCTACTTCCTCAACAAAACTTGCGCTCCTCTCTCCTTGAAGTACCTCAGGATAATTCTAAAGGCATTGGTCATGGATTTCCCAAGTATTACCATGCTGGTTCACAATCACGCAAGTACCCATGTGTCGCGCAGGTATACCTGCGCGACTAGGACTTGGGCACCCACGCAGTACCTGTGCGCCGGCCAGGACATGCGATCCCCTGCCTTTTTGGGTGCCCTTCTTGCCCATTTCACCCCTCTTATGCCATTCCAACTCTCCTATTCAAGATTCAGTCAACAATACACTCTTAAAATCCATTTTGGCATGTTTTCTTGATTGACTTCTTTCTCTGAAAGGAAGTATGTGGAGCATCTCTTAAAAACGTTGTGATTCACATATCTTTATGTCACTAAAGTTAGAGATTTCATTCATTTGACATCATCCTTTAAGATGAGAGAATCCTTAACCAATGGAAATCCTCCTCAGGAATAATCCCCAATCATAAGTTCTCTTAATTGGGCCTCCTTTTTAGGAGTAATCCCCAGTCCAAGTTCTCTTAATTGGGCCTCCTTCTCAGGAGTAAATCCCAAGTCCCCTAATTTGGGCATCCTCCTTAGGAGTAAGCCCCAACCATAATACTCTTATCCCATGCCTCCTTTTCAAGAATAATCCACAGTCCTAATTTCTCTTAACCAGCCCTATGTTACCTTTGATCTGGGATTCCTTCTCAGGAGTAAAACCCAATCAAAAGTCCTCTCCTAATTTTGGCCTCCTTTCAAGAGTAATACCCAAGTTAGAGTATTCAAATATCTGTCAAGCACATATACCATCATGGACCCTGTTCTTGGATTTATTCCCTGAATTAAATCCTAATATTCATTTATCTAGGCAGCCATACATACATAAGCCCCCCATTATTTCTTATGATTGCATCTTTCATGGAAGAATTGTCTGTTTTTACCAATACCTCTTGTTTCTCACACCGAGCATGACTCACGTGAGCTTAGAGTGTAAAAGTAATTATGAAATCCTTCTTTGATCCATCAATCATAAAAATCATACTCCCTTACTCAAACTACGTGGGTTCTAATTCCTTTTCTAAATAATGGATACATAGGTAGCCCATCTGTGGGTTCGACCCCAAATCTAAAATAATCCATGTCCTTCTGAATGAAAATAAACTTCAAGTGCCCCACTGAGTGGCTTTAAAACCATGATGGTCATCATAATGACCAAGAGACTTCTATATAAATGTGTCGAAGGATACCATTGAAATAGAATATCTAACAAATACAGATGATCCTCTATTAATGGAGAACCTCGAATACATATAAATGATTCTCCAAATTTCCTACATATTTAATCATTGATTGTCAGATCTGAAGGAAAGCTCATTTTATACTTGGTAATGTAATAAGGATTCACAAACATAACTTAAATCTATAAAAAGAGTCCCGGAGTAGACAATAATTCCACTCAAAAAGGTGTGATGAGTCCAACCTCCCATCCTCTTGACCAATGCAAATTCTTAAGCCTCATCATCCCACAAACTAATGAGCGCCTAACTTTGGAATGTAGGTTCAAATGGATCTGGAATCATTGGATAATTCTAGTTCTATGAACAAACCCGTTAGAAACTGATTGGAATGTTTGAACCTTAAAATCAAGGAGGTCATCCCCAAATTCCGAGGGACACAAAAAATGGTGAACCTGATGTGAATCCTTAACCAAGTTAAAATGACATTTTACCTATTTGTTAGGCCCCTATTTAAAACTCAATGAGGGCCAACAAAAACAGTAATTGACATATGTGATCATCCGAAAGATGTAATGGATGAATTTATCTTGATTACATATATTATATCAAACATGCACACTTTTCCAAGATCTTCTACATTTCCAGAATGGCTGCTCTCAAGTTCACTCCTGTGAATACTACTACTGCAAATGCCACTGCTGCTACTCCTGCTAGATAGTCATCCGCTCTAAGGATGAAATTACCTACTCAGTGTCTTCAATACTAGGTATCAAATGCGCTGGTTAAATATTACCATCAACATGGTACCATCCTAACTCTGGAGGCTGCCCGACAAGCCCTCCAAGTGAACAACTCACATCGGTCGTCCGAACAAGGACGACCAGTGATCAAGAAGCAGGCGGTGCTAACCACCATCTCTAACCATTTGGGGTCGTTATCCTTGGAAGGCAATCACCATTCGCTCCATTATTCTGGGGAGGTGAATGAGAAGGTCCCTCAGGGACTTAATTCAAGAAGACAAGAGTCCTTCCCGAGGGATCCCCTCAACAATCGCCGCCAGACTCGTGCGACAGTGCACCCTCAACATTACGAGGGTGTCGACTCGAGGCGTTCGGCTCAGGTTCCTCGAACCTGAGCAGGCAAGATGAATCGCCAGCGGCGAAATCCAGTTAACAGTTGGCAGGTTCTCATATCTTCCATCTCTGGAGAAGTCCACCAAACTAACTTGGTGGCAAGCAACGAGCAGGCACACACACCTGCCCGTTTTAATTTCATTGTCCAGCAGACCCGTCTGCCAGCATCACGCCAATCCCGCCAGACAATTCTAGTGGAGTATTATAGGCAGGAACATACACCTGTTTATAAATAATCAGTTAGTCAACAGGTTCGTCTGACTACATATGATGGAGCTCATCAACCACGTTCGGTAAAGTGAAATCAACAGGCACATACACTTTCTAGTATTAATCAAGCCTACCAACAATCTTGCTTGGTATCATTCGGAGAAGTTAGTCGAAAAGCCCCGACAACAAACAGGAGGCAGACTCAACTTTCTGCCCCCACACTTGAGTACTGTCAGGATTCACTGACAGGAAAAAAAGGACCGGAGCAGGCACATACACCTACTCCAATCACGGAATGGACGTATATCCCCATTCCTGCAGTTGAAGTCACCAATCATATTCTATCAATGGTGAAAGAGAAGAAGCAAATCCCTGCTCATATTATGGATGTCTGCCAGGATATTATAACAACTTCAGCATCATCTCAGGGAAAGACATGTAAATCTATCCCTACCAGTGGAGTAACACATCAACAGTTTACTCTGGAACAGACACAAACATTTGTTCCAGTCCAAGAGGGTTGTGGGGCATACTCCCCCATATCATACAAACAACCAAGTTAGGCACATACACATGATTTGAGTGGGGATCGTCAGCCTAACCTGGCCATCTCTCCTAAACAGGCACATACACCTGCTCAGAGCAGCCACTTTCATCAACAAGTGGTTTCCAAGGTGAGTAAGAAGGCTTCTAAATAGAAGACCCACCCAGCACAGTCAAAAGATCAAGATCCAATCTATAACTAGGCCTTGCTCGATGTTGGAGTTCTTGAATCTCTCAGACAATTATCTATTGGAATCCAAGATTCTACTCCCTCATTTCCCAATATTGGGAACATTAATTCTGAAGTTCTTCAATAGACACTTCCTCATGAAGGCTTGCTTCATGACAATTCGGTCGATCTCGATGTTTCATCTTCAGATGAGAGCTACAATAACCCTATGTGTGGCCATAAGACCAAAGAGTTAGAGATCTCATCTTTTGTTGTAACCCACCATGGTGGTTCTCCCCATGATGATGAATTTTTCTGTGAAAGTCCTCTCCATCGTAGTGATGCACATTTCCCGGAAAATGCTCTAGTGGACAATGTAGTGCCGAGAAAGCCCTCTTATCTTGAGGCACTTGCAAATGTGAAACCAGTCATGTCTGATACTTTATCGCTAGCAGGTGAAATACTTTCTCAATTAGAAGATATCCCAGGGTGTAGTTCATTCTCCAAACCACCCCTAAGTCATGCATATTCTAGTTTAATCGGTGATCTCTCTACCAATCTTGTTGAATATGTTGATGTAACAAGTAAGAACCAGCTCTGGTCAAATCAGGTAGATGAATCTTCATTTAATGATAAAGAGGAAATGATGAACAGGAGAAAACAACTGAAAAAAGGTGAAGTACAAGTCTTGTTTTAGCCTCTGGCTGACTCTCAGTATGACATTCCAAAGATGTTGACAGAAGTTGGAATTCATCATATTCGTCTCAATATATGGAAAAAATATTGCCAGTTGAAGAAGAAAGTATTATCTTATGGTGAATATGAAAATCATCTTTAGATAATAGAAGGGTTACAACGTCAGATTGATTTGGAATCTGTATCAGTCTCTGGATATCTGAAGGCTGAAAAGCAGTAGAGAGCCCTTCAATGTTCATGACTTGGCGCACTAAGAAGATTGTGTCAGTTAATTTCCAATGCCCCATCTGGTATTCATGTCAGAGGATGGTGTGTTCATAGAGCACTACATTTCACTATTCTCTCCAGTCTGCAAAGCTTACCAAAAATGGTCTCATGTAATGTTATTTCCCATGGACAGCCACAGTCAATGGGTTCTGTTTGTAATAAAAATCTTCCCCAAGAACAGGCCTCAACTAATTCTTCCCAAAATCAAGAATACAGAGAGCAAGTTGTTGAATTACTCCTACATCAAGCAAACATGAATATTGAACATGCCTCTCGTATGAAGCAAGCACATCATCAAGTGGCAGAAGTGTCGGAAATCATCCAATGGTCTTTTGAACCAGGAGATAAATGTGGATATAGGTTACTGCATCCAGATAATTTTAGAACTAAGGTTCGCAAGATCAGGGGAGATTTTAAGAATGTCTCAGACATAGCATGTCAAGAGCCACCCCAGCTTTCCAGACTGGGGACTCTTTTAAACCAACCCTCGGAATCAACAAATAGGATTCGAGGAGTTGAGCGGGAACAACAGGAACAGCTCCAGTCCACCGGACTGGGGACTTTTTCAAATCATCAATCCCCTACTCAAAGAAAATCAGTCTTTTCTCGATTGGGGAAGAATCCACAAGAGGAATGAAGAGACAAATTATCAGGAGATTCCCTCCAAATTACGGTTTGTCATGATGTTCCTGAGAGATTGAATCAACAAAAGGCAATGTCTCATCAAAGACATGGAAGATGAAAATTTCATAGAAATGCTGATAGAAGGGATGCAATGTGTTATGCATCAATTAATTTCATCAATGTCTTTGTTTCTGATCCACCACATGAGGTTCGTTCAGAGAGATCAGATGAAGAGATTCCTGCTGAAGAAGTTGTATGCCCAATTACAAATGAAGAAGGTGTGCGTACATGAAATCAAAGGTTTACCCAAAATCTGGGTGTTCTTTCAAATAACCCACTTCCCCCTCTCCGAAAGGGATCAAAAAAGGGTAAGGAAAAGAATCAAGTAACACACCCATCCTCTGGAGAAGGCCAATCGCTCTCACTAAAGCAAAGATTTGCGCAACAGAAAGAAGAGATGAAGGAATTGAGGAAGTTGAATATAGAGCTACTTTAGGGTAGTCTTCTTCCTAAACATGTTGGAGTCAGTCAGCCAAGGGAGTTTGTTGCAGCTACTGATATGGATCAAGAATATCCTCCTTTATGAGGACACCCTCACAGGTCTAATCCTACGGGTCAAGTGCAACAACAATTGGAAGTGCTGCCATTGGTTGCAGTACTAGCCACCACATCGGTCCAGGATCCAGTCATTGCACCTTCCCAAGTCCAAGTTCAAATAGATGTTTCTCAAAATTTAATAACTATCATTGAGTCATTAACAGCTCGGTTAGAAACTATGGAAGGGAAGCGTGCACAGGTTCAACTAGAAAATAAATCTTACCCTGAATGGGTAGATTCAATCTCTCATCCTTCCAGTTTTGGAAACCTTGAATTCCCTATTTTCAATGGATCATGGGATCCTGAATAGCATAAGATGCATTATGTGTCTTGTTGGGATCCTATGATGGGAACTCCGGAACATCGAGAAGCAGTGAAACTCAGATGCTTCGTGCAGACCTTACAAGGACCGGCCTTTTTCTGGTATACAAGCTTGCAATCTTGGTCAATTACCAGATGGGAGGATCTTCGCCAAAAATTCCTTCTTCAGCTCACCTGAACTTTTCCAAAGACAACAGTTTTTTATCTTACAAACTGTAAGAAATGGGAGAATGAAAGTGTCTCAGATTTCATTTCTTGCTGGAAGTGATTAACATATTCCCCAATCTTATCACTCCCTCAAGAGAAATTGTTGCCAATCTGTGTGGAAAATATGCATGATGAATTATGCATGCCATTGATCCCTGTGAAATACATAGGATGGATTCGAGACCTTACCTCAATCGCTCAACCCATTGAAGATTCTCTTATACAGACTAAGGATAAATCTCATGTACTTTTATCAGCTCCAGGAAGGAGAATGGGTAAAGCAGAGACTGCTACAGTTATGCTTAAATGAGCACCTGTACCTACTTCTACTTCAAAAACATCATCTTCACGAAGGGCTCCACCTGTTGAGCGCCAACAAAAAATGCCGTTTCATCAAGATGATCAAAGAAATCAAAGACGAACAAAATTTGAGGATCTGAAGAGAAAAACATACTCTTTCCGAAATAAACATGTTCCTGGTTACTTCATTTTGGTTCTGGAGAATAATTTCGTTCAGCTACCAAGGCCCAAGAGGCCAAACAAGGAAGGAGATGAAGACCATCCCAATTATTTCCCATTCCATCAAACGTTGGGGCATCCCATCCAAGACTGTTTTTTCTTCAAGGACCTCCTGCAAAAGATGGTCGACTCGGGACAAGTCAAACTGAAAGGTTTTTCAGCTCAGGTAGCATGTGTTACTGCTACAGTTCCAGAGAAGGAAGGTGAGTGGCAAGAAGTCAAAAGTAAAAATTCACAAAAATATGATGATTGGATGGTCAGAAAGATGATCAACCGAACTCATGCTATTTTGCGAACACAATTGAAGAAACCGATTGTGTCTTTTTCCATGAATGTCACAAAAAACCCGCTTTATCAGAGGGAAAATCCTCAAAGAAATGGCATAATTTAAGAAAGAAAAAAAATCAGAAGAAGATGAGTATGTTTCAAAGACAAAGTTGTCTTTGACCTTGGCAGACATCATGACGTCTACTTGAAATCAACGGGCACCTCCCCACCAAATGGCACAGCCTAAACATGCTAATCAGGCAGAGTCTTCATCATATGAAGAGTTAATCTTTGGTTCTGTTAATATGATTCTATTAACAGATCCATATGCCAGTCGCAGTTTTGATTTCGCTGAGCCTGAATTCCCCGTATCAAACAGGGGAATCAAAGGAAGTTCCAGAGGCTCATGATACCGGGCAAGAAGTGGATCTTTCAGAGGTCACTATTACATTTCTATCCCTTCTAGAACTGTGTACGCAACAGAAACTCGTGGTAGATCCCTTCAGCGACCTCATCAAGAACAAGAAAGTTCTTCTACCAATAGAAATTTCAGTCCTGGCACAGTTATTTTGGAAGACCGGTTGAAGGTTCCATCTTCTCTCTCTCAGCATGTAAATTGATCTAATCGGTCTAATCTTCCCAAAAACAGGAATATTGCCAACTCCTATCCCTAAACAAGATGCATCAACTTCCAAATCATCTTCTTCCAAGGTACCTGCTAAACCACATATTCCTGTTGGGAAACATAGACCTCTAGATCAAAAGTATGATGTATTGAAACACTTGTCCCTTGAACCAGCCAATTTATCAATTCTGGATGCTTTGAATCTGTCAAAAGATCTTCGGGAAGCACTCATGGAGGCTTTGTCAAGTCCTCAAGAGTTTGAAACTGAAATTTTTGCAGCTGAAGTCTATCACATAGAGAATAATCCTGCAGAATTCCATGCAATAATAACTTTTACTGATGAAGATGAAGATGATGTTCTGCATGGTCATATTAGATCTTTGTACTAATCTTGCAAGGTCAATGGCGTAGACGTCCGAAGAGCTTTCATTGAAAATGGTTCAGGATTCAACCTCATGCACAGTCGTACCGTTCGTCGATTGGGCCTCACAGAATCTGATTTACCTCCTTCTACCATGATGTTACAAGGATATGATAAAAATAAACAAGAACGAATGGGAGAATTTACACTCAGAACTCATCTTGGAGATCTTGTATACAATTTGGATTTCATGGTTGTTGATCAAGACTAAGCTTTCAACATCTTTCTTGGAAGACCCTGGCTACATCAACATGCGGTTATCCCTTCATCATACCATTAATGTCTCAAATATTGTTTCGATGGTCAAGTTGGGAAATTTTATGGTGATAAGGCCCCATTCAAGACATGTGAGACTCAATACATTGAGGTGGAATTCTATCACATGAAGGGAAGGGAGAAATCCACAACAAATGAGATTAGCAAAGTTACTGCTTCATATGGTTTGGTGAAGATTCTAGTAAATAAATTTACACATGTGCGTACAGATTATGTGTTGCCTATCAGTCAAATTGACATGATAGACCCAAATCAAAATACTCTTAGGTAAAGATCCATAATGTCAATTACGACAATCGAGCCAGACAACATGGGATAAATTGGTAACCCACCAAGCAGTGATGAAAGCACAAATGGTGACGTGTTCATTTCATCTGCTGAAATCCAACAAGTCTATACTTCGCCAATTAGGCCAGAAGAAGTTATAGAAACATCGGAGGTGAACAATGATGTTGATTCTCAATCCATCATCTCCACTTTATTACCCAAAGAAGACCCTTCATCATCAATCAGGTCGGAAATGGAAGCTTCTTCTTCAAGATGTGAAAATTTTGAAATCACTTTTGATCATGAAAATTATGCTTTATCATCTACTATGCAAGTAGAAACGTAAGAAATAACACATGATGAAGAAGAATAGGAAGATCTCAGAGATTCTCTTCCAGCATTTGAAGATGGTATCTATACCACTGTGGATGAACTCAGAGAAATAAATCTGGGTACAAAACAAGATCCACGCCCCACTTTAATCAGTGGGGCCATGACTCATGAAGAGCAAGAGATGTATTTTGCATTTCTAAATAAAAATAGAGATATATTTGCTTGTAACTATACAGAAATTCCCAGGCTTGATCCTGATGTTTCTACTCATCATTAGGGTTTACCAGAAGAACATCGAGGATTTAAGAAAGCCATGAGAAGAACACACCCAACTTATGCTTCCAAAATTGAAGTTGAATTGGATAAGATTATCAAATCTAACTTCATTAGAGAAGTTCAGTATCCCATGTATTTTTCTAATATTCCCCTGTAAAGAAGAAGAACGGACAAATTAGAGTCTGCATCGATTTCAAAGATCTTAATCGACATTGTCCTAATGATGATTTCCCAGTTCGGATTACAGAACTTTTAATTGATGCAACAGTAGGCTATGAAGCATTTTCCTTCATGGATGGATATTCTGGATATAATCAGATCTGAATGGCCCCAGAAGATGAGGACTCCATTGCCTTCAGATCCCCTTAGGGTGTGTTTTGTTACTGGGCAATTCCCTTTGGCTTAAAGAATGCAGGTGCAACATATCAGTGTGCCATGCATTGTATCTTCAAACCCTTTTTAGTGAAGTTTGTTGAATGTTATGTAAACGATTTGGTGGTTAAATACAATCAACGTTCTAATCACTTGGCTGATTTAGAAGTTATATTCCTCAAGCTTCGACAACATAATTTGAAGATGAACCCCTTAAAATGTGATTTTGGGGTAACCTCAGGAAATTGTTTTGGCTATGTTGTTTGCCATCGTGGTATTGAATTCAATCCTGAGAAGACCAAGTCAATCCTTGATAAGTCACCTCCTCGAAATTTGAATGAATTAAGAGGAATTCAAGGACACGTGGCCTATATTCGGCGTTTCATCACCAATTTTGCATGCAAGAGTTTACCCTTCACCTAATTGATGAAGAAGGGAGTCACTCACAAGTGGACTAAAGAATGTCAAGAAGAATTTTATATTCTCAAGAAGTATCTCTTGAGTCCACCAGTACTTATGCCACCTGTTGAAGGAAGGCCACATAACCTCTACGTGACAGCTCTAAAGCGATCATTGGGTGCCTTTCTTGCTCAGAAGAATGATGCTGGGAATGAAAACAGCCTCTACTACCTCAGTCAGACTATGCTTGAAGCAGAAACCCAGTATTCAAGTATTGAGAAGTGCTTCCTGGCATTAATATTTGCAGTTCAGAAGTTGAGACACTACCTGCAACATCACGAGGTCCAATTGGCATCTCGCAATAACCCGCTCAAATTCATCATTAGTCATCCAATGCTTACAGGACGTTTGGCAAGGTGGGCAGTTATTTTGCAGCAATTCGACATTCATTATGTGTCTCAAAAGGCAATAAAGGGCCATGCTCTGGCTAATTTCCTAGATGAACACCCTTCAGTGGAAGACACATCTTCAGATATTGAACTCCCTTATGAGTAAGTCTTCTCTATTCAAGAAAGTCCTAAGGCATGGCAAATGTATTTTGATGGTGCTTCCAGAAGTCCAAGAGGGAGGAAAATAGAAAATCCTAAATTCAACAAAGTTGGATTAGGAATTGTGCTCATTTCTCCCGAAAAGGCAGTGTTACATTATTCCTTCTTATTATGGGAAGGTGGTACAAATAATGAAGCAGAATACCAAGCTCTCATCGTAGGATTGGAATTAGCACTTCAAGCACAAGTGAATCACTTAAAGGTGAAAGGTGATTTAGACCTGTTAATCAAACAAGTCAATGGGGATTATGCCATCAGAAAATAAGAAATAATCCCTTTGTATGATTACGTCCGAGAATTAATGGCAGAATTCCCTTCGGAACCGACATTTTCTTATGTCCCAAGATCACAAAATACTAAAGCTGATGTACTAACTAATATAGCCACAACTATGGCAGATCCAAATTGGGATGAGACAACCATCATTATTTCCCACCTTCAGGCAATTTAACCTTATGTTCGAATCAGAAAAGAGGAAATTAATGAAATTAGTCCCATTCCAGAACTGTATGGTCATACTGCAGGATGGATGTCACCTATCACGGAATACCTTAAAAATGGAACACTTCCACCTTATAGAGCCGAGAAAGAACAAATCTGGAGAAGTGTGGTCAATTTTACCCTTTATGATAGCCCATATCACCTAGAGAAAATTCTCTACAAACATGGTTTTTATGGAGTTCTCTTCAGAAACATTAATGGTGAAGAGACAATGGCTGTCATGAAAGAAGTGCATGCAAGAGTCTGTGGTTCCCACCAGTCTGGACATAGACTGTCTGATAAAATTCGAAGTCTTGGATACATTTGGCCTTCAATGAGAAAATATTGTGTTGATTTCACAAAGAAGTGTCATTCATGCGAAGTACATGCCAACTTCATTCATCAACCTCCATAGTTGCTTCATACAGCTAAATACACATGGCCATTTGCCACATGGGGAATGGATGTGGTGGGACCTTACCCTTTAGCTACGACCAAGCAGTTTAAGTACATTCTTACTACTACTGACTTCTTTTCCAAATGTCTAGAGGAAATACCTCTTAAGGAAGTCAGTTCAAAATTCCTTGTTAGCTTCATCAAGTCTAACATCATTACTAGATTTGGTGTCCCTCATACCATATTGACGGACAATGGTACCAACTTCTGTTCATCTGAGGTGAAGAAGTTGTACAAGAATACAACATCAAATCCAACCATTCATATCTTAATCATGCAGCAGCCAATGGCCAGATAGAAGACTTCAACAAGACTCTTTCAAATATACTACAAATGATGGTGGATAAAGATAAGAAGTCATGGCCTGATAAACACTTTCATGCTTTATGGGCTTATCAGACTACCACCCGCACTGCAACGCGGTCAACTCCATATTCATTGGTATATTTAATGGAAGTAGTCTTGCCAATTGAAGTTCAACTACCCTCGCTCAGAGTTTCCATTTGTGATCAATCATCTACAGATGAACAATCTCAAAATAGATTGAATGAATTGGAACGGTTAGATGAGAAAATATTGTACACTTTGCACCACTTGGAAGTCTATCAGAATCGAATAGCACAAGATTTTAACAAAAAAGTTCACCTTCGTTCATTCACTTAGGGAGAATTGGTATTAGTTCCCAGAACTCCAATGATACTAGGAAAGAAACCTCCCAAGCTTGAGCCAAAATGGGAAGGACCTTACTCAATACATAGGGTCTACTCCAATGAAGCTTATTGTTTAATCTCAATGGATGGAGAACTCATCACTACTCCGACCAATGCCATATTTTTTAAGAATTATTTTGTATAAAAACAAAATATATCATCATTGGTCCGGTATGACCTTAAACAGCACCACCATCCAGCAAGACATTAAACTGCATCATCCATGGTCCATGCATATGACATTAAATTGTTTGCATCTTTTATATCATCCTACACAATGTTAAATTGTACCGTCCAAACTACATGATGCTAAACTGTATAAAAGTCCCTTACATCCAGCAGGATGTTAAACTGCATAACCAATGGCCAATGCATATGACCTTAAACTATTCGCACTTACGTCCAACATGGCGTTAAATGGTGTACTCTTTTGTCCTTACTACATGACATTAAACTGCAGAGTATTCTTTTTGTCCAACATGACATTAAATTGTATTGTCCCCATAATCCTAACTACACGATGATAAACTACACAGAAAGTCCTTTAATACATCCTACATGACATTAAACTGTGCTTTGTCCCTGATACATGACATTAATCTGTGTAGCACCAATAGTCATAACTGCATGACTTTAAACTGCATAGTCCCTTCATATGTCCTGCATGATGTTAAACTGTGCATCGTTAGGGTTGTTGCTACCTCTTGTTTCACACACCGAGTATGACTCATGTGATCTTAGAGAAGTCTTCAACCATAAAACTCTCTCTGGGATACTAACCATGTGTAAGTCCCAACACCATCATTTTTAGGTCGTTTTCCCCAAGAACAACTTGATCATTAATTCATTCTTTAATTGAACTACGCAGACTTTGATCCTTGCCTTCCAAGCTGGGAATGTAGGCAACCTCCCAAGGTTCCAGCCCAAAACCAATCTATTCACATCAGTTCACCTCCATCTTATACGATGTTGATTCGTGAAACTGTCCCCAGAATCAATATCTTTACGTTGGTTCACTTTCTTCCTTTCTATATGATGTTAAAAAATACAAAACTTTTGTCCAGTATGACAATAAACTACAATATTCTTGTTACCCTCACCTGAGAGGGAACCATTATTTACATTGATTATTCAATCATGTTTCATTTCAAAGACTACGTGCATACATGGAAACGCCCAAACCTTTTATCTTGGGCTAAACCATCATTTCACTAAAGTCCCCTTTCACCCTTCACATGTACAAGCCAAATTTGTACATAGGGTATTTATAGAACTACGTGGGATTGATTCCCATCCTTATGGGATATGTAGGAAAGTTCGAGTGTCCCTCAAATCCAGCCCCAAGTCTTTTGGGCCTACCCCCAAATTACTCTTTCAGTCCCCTGGCTGAAAAGTCCCCATGAAAACACACACTGTGTATTTCTTATAATGGTCTGAGCTCTATGAGCTTAAACTAAGATCTCCAATACTTTTGTCCCACATGACGTTAAACTGTAGTTCAAGAACTAAGTATGGCTTGATTCCCATTCTTATGGGATAGGTAGTGAAGCCCAACATTTCCATTCATTACCCAGCGACAACATGATTATGGTTAGCATTGATCTGTGTATCTCTGTATACAATGGAAAATACCCATCTTTATGTGTCATAATCCTAACCTTAAATATTTTCAGATCTTCATAACTCTTTTATTGAATTTTAGTCTCAAAAATGTCAAATTTCCGAGAGTTCTTTTACTTTACTATGCAGCACGTTCCCTTAGGCGGCCTTGTATAAACTGTCTCCATAACAGATTTGTCAGCCAAAAGATACTATTGTTTAATTATGCAGCCAATGCCCTTTGGTGTCCCTGCATAATTCTACCCCCTAAAGGGTTTTTTAAATAATGGTAACTTCATTCATGGGAAGAAATCCTCTTTTGTCCTTATTGGTCTTAAATGACAGTATATAGGGATCCGTAAAAATATCCATCCATAATATATTTTTCCCATATCCTTTTTCATGATCTGAAAGTATTCAATCCTGTGGTTTGTATTCTCCTTCCCTATGTTTGGATTAGACCTTCTTAGGAGTTATATCTATCCAATTATTCGATAATATTGTTTGGAAAATATCTTCTCCATATTCAAGTACCTCCTTCCATACAACAAACTCTATACTTTGGAAATTTTGAATCTCCATAAACATTCACTGGATTTTTAGCACTAGGAATGTAAATTTCTGAGAGTTCTTTTGCCTGATTATGCAGCACGTTCCCTTAGGCATCCTTGCATAAATAGTCTACATAATAGACTTGTTAGGCAAAAGATAGTATTTATTTAACTATGCAGCCAATGCCCTTCGGTGGCCCTATATAATTCAACCACCTAACGGGTTTGTTAAATAATGGTAACTTCATTCTTGGGAACTACTTATTCTAATTCCTTTTATCTCTTTTTCATATCATTCCTTAGATCCAAATATTCATAAGTCATAGTTTACATATTTTCCCTCATACTTGAGTATGGTAATATATTTTCAGATAAATTGTCAAGGAATTGAGTCAATTTTAATCCATTTTGGTCAAAGCTATTTCGACCAAAAACATTATCCTTTTTATGTCTGACGTGCATGAATTTAAACTGACCATAAAAGACAATGGAACTCTGAATAAAAGTCAAGTTCCAGCTCACTAAACATACATTTTGTATGATTTTGGTAATATTGAGCAATTAAAAGGTTCAAAGTTTGTAGGGCTATTTATATTAATCCTAGTAAAAATCAACCTATGCTTACCAGGCCCATTGGATTAGGTAATATTTAATGCAGGTAGCGAATGAATACAAGAATAAATGATTGAATATAAAAGTACTCTCCATTGATGCACAAGAATTAGAGGGTCATCCACAGATTAGAGCCTCTTCTCTTTTCAGGAGATTACAAAAGACTGTAAACATAAGTCTTCACTTGATGTACAACACCCCGAGCTTCATCAGTAGCCATATGGAATTCATTCATTCAAATGGATACCATAAGAGATGCAGTGATACCAGCTCTTCTTGGAAAAATTGTAAAATAATGTTCTTGAGTGCGGTTTGAGAAAATTTTATGCTGATCAAACAGTGACTCTGTTTCTTTCCAGGAGACTTGGAAGATGGATACATGGATTTGAGAATGAATCATTGGAAGTAAAGATCCATTTAGAGAGAATTCTCTTTTCAGATATTGCTCTAATGCCATGTTTGTATTCTCTCCACCAACCGGAAGCGGAAAACATTTCAGTCCGTGGGTTTGCCATTTTCATATCTGCGAGGAAATGACGTGGAGGAAAATTTTGAAAGTTCACACCATTGTTGTTTCCCTTAATGCAAAGCATAACCGAAATAGGGGAGTAGAAGTGAAGCTTTATATCAGGTGTATTGTTCTTTGTTTTTGGAATATTGACTCCTTGTAGATGACCATGACCATATAGGGGCAGGTAGATGCTCTCTGGGAAATCATGATGATATTTCTTCAAGTACTTAGCCAAATCTGGGAGAGTGCTATCGCAGATATCATGGTAATCGTGGCCAATGAGGTTCATCATATCATCAATCCTCTTGCTAGCTAGTTCATCAGCTATTCTGGTTCTAAGATCCATTGATTTTGCACAAAAGTTGAATAAATTAACTCTTAAGAAAGTTGATTTTTCATAAAATTTTTGAAGGAATTTCAGAAAAATGTCAAAGGCATTAAGGCGCGCATGTCTAAACATGGCCCACAAGTATGGATGTGTCGCGCAAGTGTTAATGTGACATGCAAGTTTTTGGCATGCAAGTATCACTGCACAAGTCTTATTACCTTTACAATAGCGTGACAATGAAGAAACAATGAAAAACGAGCAACTTGCGCAGCGAGGGGGACCTGTGCAGTGAGAGCTCAAAAATCCAGAATCAGATGTTATGCACAGAAAATGACTGCATATTTATAGGCCAGGCATCCCACCTACACGCCTACACACAACGTGCTCCATCCAGCGCTGTCCCGCCCTGTGCGACTCGAACCTGCATGCCATGTGTTGCACACTGAACACTTGTGCGCCGCCTTTCCTTTAGTTTTCTTCTTTTCCTCTAAGTCACATCCTCATTTCATTCAGATCCAAATCTGAGGGGGGGGGGGAATTTGTTGATGCTCCTTATCATCACATTTTCTAAAAGAACTGAAATGGAAATGACTTCGCAAATTGATTCATCCTTTTAAGAAAACATCCAAAATCGACAAAGGCGTGAAAAAATCTTCAAAAGCACAAGGATCGCTCAAGTTTCATCACTATCGTGCAAGTATACTTCCACGCCACCAAATGGTCGTGCAAGTGAATTGTGCCCCCTAAAAGATAACTGCGTGGGGCCTTCTCCCGCCTATAAATAGACCCAGTGGGCCCCCAATTTTGAGAGGATTTTTTCCAGAATTCAGATTTAGAGCTTTTAATATCCAAGTCTTTTCTTCAGGTCTTCCGAACACATCTAAGGTAATTCTTTACCTAGAATGGATGGTCTAAACAAGAGGAGTAAGTTATAAGTGTTAGAATTCACTAACACTTGCGCACCTAAAGTGTTTTACCCTTAAGGTTAATGAACATACTTGCGCGCCACACTACTTTCTCACCAAAACTTGTGTGCCTCTCTTATGGAAGTACCTCATGACAATTCTAAAGGCATGGGTCAAGGATTGCCCATGTATTACAATGCTGGTTTACAATCGTGCAAGTAACTGTGTGTCGCGCAGGTATACCTGCGCGACCATGACTTGCGCGCCCACGCAGTACTTGCACGCCTACCAGGACTTGCGCACCCCTGCCTTTTTGGGTTCCCTTCTTTCCCATTTCACCCCTCTTATGCCATTCCACCTCTCATATTCAAGATTAAGTCTTCAAGACACTCTTTAAATCCATTTTTGGCATGTTTTATTCATTAACTTCTTTATCTGAATGGAATTATATGGAACATGTCTTAAAAACTTTGTGATTCACATATCTTTATGTCACTAAGGTTAGAGATTTCATTCATTCGACTTCATCCTTTAAGATGAGAGAATCCATAAACAATGGGCATCCTCCTCAGGAATAAGCCCCAATCATTTGTTCTCTTAATTGGGCCTCCTTTTTAGGAGTAATACCCAGTCCAAGTTCTCTTAATTGGTCCTCCTTCTCAGGAGTAAGTCCCAAGTCCCCTAATCTGAGCATCCTCCTCAGGAGTAAGCCCCAACAATAATTCTCTTAACCTGGGCCTCCTTTTCAGGAATAAGCCCCAGTCATAATTTCTCTTAACCAGCCCTAACTTACCTTTGATCTGGGATTCCTTCTAAAGAGTAAAACCCAATCATAAGTCCTCTCCTAATTTGATCCTCCTTTTAAAGAGTAAGCCACAATTTAGAGTATTCAAATCTCCCGGAATCACATATACCTTTATGGACCTTGTTCCTGGATTTCTTCCCTAAAGTAAATCCTAATCTTCATTTATCTGAGCAGTCATACATACAAAATCCCCACATTGATTTATATGATTGCATATTTCATGGCACAATTGTCTGGTTTTTACCAATACCTCTTGTTTCTCACACCGAGCATGACTGATGTGATCTTAGAGTGTAAAAGTAATTATGAAATCCTTCTTTGAGCCATCAATAATAAATATCATACTCCCTTACTCGAACTATTTGGGTTCAGATTCCTTTTCTAATCAAAGGATACGTAGGTATCCCATCTGTGGGTTTGATCCCAACTATGAAATAATCCATGTCCTTCTGAATGACAGTAAAATTCAAGTTCCCCACTGAGTGGCTTTAAAACCATCATGGTCATCATAATGACCAAGTTACTTCTATATAAATGTGTCTAAGGATAACTTTGACCAAGAATCTCTAACAAATACATATGATTCTCTATCGATTAAGAACCTCGAATACATATAAAATATTATCTAAATTTCTTACATATTTAATCGTTTATTTTCAAATCTAAAGGAAAACTCATTTTATACTTTGTAATGTAATAAGGATTCACGAACATAACTTAAATATATAAAGAGAGTCCCGAAGTAGACAATAATTCCCCTCAAAAAGGTGTGATGAGTCCGACCTCCCGTCCTCTCGACCAATGCAAATTCATAAGCCTCATCAGTCCACAAACTAATGAGCACCTACCTTTGGAAAGTAGGTCCAAATGGATGTTGAATCATTGGATGTTTCCGATTCTACAAACAAACCCATTAGAAAACGATTAGAATGTTTGACCATTCAAATCAAGGAGGTCATCCCCAAATTCCGAGGGAAACTGTTACCCATTGACCTTTAGGTTTACCCTCCAGCTGGGATGTGCAATGGGTTACCCGATGACTACTTTAAGACTTAGCCCTTTTTATGATGGTAGTTAGTGGCTTTTCTCTGTGGTTACCAGAGTGGGATCCATGGTTGTGCGATTTAGTGATGAGACAGCTTTGACGTGTGGGATTGTTGGCCATCAGTGGTGGATATCCTTAGAATTGTTGGCAACTTTTCATGGGCTGAGCTTAGAGATAGTGATACCCTTACACACTTGTTGGGGTTTCATGTTTAGAATATATGTATATATACACCCTACTCAAGTTCACACTCCTTGGGTTCTGTTACTCTCTTTCTAGAAGAGGCAAAGATGCGCTGGGTATGCCACATGCTTTCTGTGTCTATATCCTCTTGTTTGGGATGAGTCTACTTCCTTTCTTTTGTTGGGTTGAGCTGCACTCTCTCTATTTTACTCTTACACTGTTCTTATTTGTGTCTACTGATCACCATTTTAGTACCTCCATTGTTGTTTGCTCAAGCTTTCGGGGCATCCTACTGAATATCTTTATACTCACCCCTGCTTTGGCTATGCCCTAACTTAGTGCGCCCTTGCAGATGACGGATAGGTCGGTTGAGACTACGGAGGAGCGTAGAGGATAGAAGAGCTTGGGCTTCATTCTGTGGTCATAGTAGGTCTTTCAGGTGTGAGACTCACTAGTGGTTTACTTTCGTTTACCTATTGTTAGGTTGTGGCACCTTTCTGGTTGGGCACGTGTTTTTCCCCTTTTACTGTTCAGTCTACATTTCATAACTTTAGTTTTTTATTTAGAGGTTGATGCATGACTATGGTTGGGTTATAGTTGCTTGTACCTTTGTTTTATTTTTACTCTGTACTTCTACATTGAGTGGGCTATGTTTGTGTACACATACTTAGGCAAAGGCCTCCTCGAGATTGTCACGCCTCGGCTCTTGTCGCTAGCCCCTGGCCTATGGAGGCGGGCTTGGGGGAGTTTTGGCTCGAGACCGGTAGGGTCGGATCATGAAAATCAAATAATTCCCCATATCTGACAGAATAACAAAATGTTTCTTGAAGAAGCGGATTCCCTGTAGAGATAGATATCAATTTTTTCATGGTAGCTTCTTGATTAAATAATTAACAACAAAATTTCCATTTATATGAGTGTATGTAAAGATCATATCAATATATTGTATGTACACCACCCATTGCCTCTTCTGTATATTTAAATATTTCTATAAAATGATATAACTTAATATTTTTTCATCGGACTAAATGAGAAACTATTATCTGTAGAGGTATTTCCATTAACTCTATAATTAATTCATCAATAATGAAGATTTAAATCAGGTGTGGGGTACTTCTTCTCATGTGGATGAAGCTGAAGAGAACTATAATTCACCACATGGTTACTATGCATGAAAACCCAACCCAAACCCAAATCTAAATCATTATGAAAACCAAATATCCCTTTCTAGTCTCTAGAAGGGTCAAAAATATAGATGAAGTCAAACAATACTGCAACTAATCTAAGGAATCCTAGAATTCTGAATACCAATAAAATTACTCATTTCTGGGTGAGATAAGTTATATGAGATTCCAAATTGGATAAATCCTATAAGGTTTAATGATAATATACTGCAAAACCTAAAAACCTTTGAATCTAAAAAACATTACAATGTTCCTCCCAGGAAATAATATCATTCCACTTTTGAGGATCAACTGAGATGCCATGTTCCAAGACCACATTCCCCATGAAATTTTCAATAGAGTCTATAATTGATCCTTTTATAGTTTTAAATGATGTTATTGACACCTCAAGATACCCAAAACATATCTCAAATGAAATATATGATCCTCCTAAATTTAAAAATAAACTAATATTTCATCCAAGAATAGCATAATGAAAGAGTATAGATATAGGTGGAATATCATGTTCATCAATTCCATGAACACAGTAAGGGTTCTTGTTAGGAAACATTTCACCAAAAGATATCCATAGTGGCTATAAATTCTCATGAAAGTAGTTTTATGGATTTAAGACTCCTTGATCCTAAACTGGTGGTAACTACACAGAATATAAATCTTAGTGAACAACTTCACCCCTTTCAACTGATCAAAACAATCATCAATCTGGGGAAATTGATATTATTTTATTGATTGTAACATGATTAATATTTTATTAGTCAAAAAATAATTTAAGGTTTTCTTTGGAATTATTTTTGAAAATAATTATTGTTTCCCAAGGTGACACAATAGGTCAAATGTTGCCATTGAAAATAAATTCATACAATTTATTCTTTATTTATATTATTTCAGTGGGTTCTTTATAGAATGATGGAATGGATACAAGATGAGTACATAAAAAAGTGTCAATAGAAAAATCAAAATACCTCACCAATGAAAAACAGGAAAAGTATGACGAAAACACCATTTAAAACACATCATCTACTGGGGAAGTTCACTACTATAGATTTTCTATTCAAGTTTAGTAATATAGAAGGATATTATTCTACCTTGAACTAGAAGACAAGGTCTAGATTTAAAATAAAATTCATTCTATTATCCTTAAAAAACATTAAAGTCTCAATCATGTATAGTATAGGACTCATACCAATGATAATAAAAAATATTAGCTCTATTATCCACAAACTAACTCATTAATTGAATGAAATCTAGTCGTTTCATCTCTAAAACCACAAATTCCCAAACAAGCTCAATCTTTGATAAATATAAAGCATAATAGATATATCCATGACCCTAATCTATCTTCATCCTGATAGACAGTGAAACATCTATTGTATAAGTTATAATATCTATCGGAAGATCCAAAAGATCTATAATTTGGGTCAGTATGAATAAATGGGAGGAACCATTATCTAATAAACTAGTCACTAAATATGTGGTAAATGATATTGTACATATCATGGTTGCAGGACCCCTATCATTTCATTATATATATTTTTCTTCTATGTAGGTTTTCTTCCTTACTAATGAATGTGGATGAGAACCCATTGTTCATGAAGCGTCTAACTATGTTTTTGTCCCTCTTGGTACTGATGATCATATTCTTTATTAAAATGTATTAAAATAATGGAAATTTTTTCACAAGTGACCTAAATGAATGAATGAGTTATAAAGCCTTGATGCCTCAGTGTAAGAATTATTTGATTTCCCAATATTTCCACAATATAAAAAATTTGGTGCAACATTACTATAAACTGCATATTATTTACGGAAATCCTTTTGTAAAGTACAAACACAACTATTTATTCTGCAAGACTCACTCTACTTCCTCTTCCCGTTAATGAAAGATCTAAATCTACCACCCAAATTTGGAGGAACTCCTATAAATGCTGGATTATCATCCATTTCAATTTCATCCACCAGATTCCTATCTAGAAAATTATCATTTGAGGAAAGATTCAGGATAAATACTTTAGATAAGATATCTGAAAAAAACCATCTCAAACCTTTGGTCTATCTGTTTCGTGTTCAATAATACATTTTATGAATACTAATCATGTTGATAAAAATTATTGGAGAACGAATCAATTTTCAAATAACCATGGTGATGGTTAAAAAACACTAGGGACTTATAAAATGTAATTGAATCTAGATATAATTTCTGAAAAAATAGTCTTAAAGACTTTCCCATCTAAGAACTCATTCTTCTTTTCCAGAACTATAGAATTCAACCATCTCCTACTAGGTCCCTCATACATGAATATTGATCACATCACATTAATGGAATATATAATTTAGAAGAACTAGATGATTTCATCAATATTATCTAAGAAATCCTCCACCTTAGGTGGATAATTATTTCCCTCTAAAAATGATCGTTTCAGATGAAATAACTCTTAGGCATGATCTTTGACATCATCCCTCCAAGGTTCCACTTCCATTTTCAAATTAAGAACTTGTAAGGCTCTTTATCCAAAAGGTTATAATCTATGTACTACTACCTATATGAGGTTTTGGTCAACTAGAGTATTCTCATACTATGGTTCATCAACAACTTCCTCCCAAGTCCAGATCAGACGTCTTGTTGGGGGGAATGATACTACCCAACGTCAACAATAAAAATGAAACAACTATATGAGAGAAAAAAAATTATATCAATATAAACTCTACATTGTAATTTAAATCTCATTTCATGTTTGGTCAATGTCTAAAAAAATAAAAAACACTTTATCGGAACATCTCCGCAATTTTATATGATAGCTTAATGATTTTTTTGATTATATCTTGCATAGGAATCACTTTTAACGTACCCCTTGTGTCCTGAAAATTATGTCTCATGTGTGCCAATACATCTCAAACTGCATACCACAATTCATGAAGAGACACAAACTTCATTTGATACCAATTTTTATCGAACATACCTAAATAGACCACTAAAACAGTACCTAAATATTCCATAACATAACATAAAGGGTGTTCTCGACCCCACATGCTAGAAACTAGAACATATGAATAAAAATGAAAATATATAATAATTTCACCTTTAAAAAACAAAAAATAATGAATTGTATATGAATACATAAATAATTACTATGCCAAAATTAACATCCAAAGTAAAGTGACATAAAAATAATTTGAATCGATAGACATAAAAAACCCAATGATGGTATCATCAAAAGATATCCTCATAATAAGTAAACCACATACCCTACTTGTAACTTCCTACTCATAGGGATCCATTATTAAGAACACCCAACACCTCCAAGTTGTTATCTCCCCTTTCTTGTACTAGGAAAAAGATATCCAATAAGAAAGCCAAAGACAGAAGTTGGGTGTGGGAAACACTAGCCTAGTACGACCCCACCAAGAATTACATAAGTAATACATATTGAATAAATAAAATATGATATATTTATATAAAAATTTCGTGGTAATAATTTTCATAATTCATTTTAAAAATGAATTTGAAATCATTCCAATATAAAATATAAATAGGTAAAAATAATAATTTCCATCATAACAGGCATGAATATGCATTTCTATTAAATATGCATGAACAATGTTTTTATAAAAAATGGTATATATAAGTAATTTTCAATCATAAAACCATGTTTATAATGATCAGGGTTTGTTAGATCAATTCTCTATGATCCTAACACATCTCACTGAAATATGACTCCAGATGTGCAGATGTTTCTAGATCTTAGGCCTTAGTGAAATATGTGTCCACCACAACAAATGATCTCCCTACACTCAATTTGTTTTGTATCATTATCTTCAAAAATACATTGCTTTATAAATGTAATACATTCCTTGTATTCCTGTGCTGGAATACCCACCAAACTATAGAGGCTCCCATGTTACAAACATAACTCAATAAATGAAGACACCACTTTGTGAAGGAGTTTCATTTGTTTCAAATGATTGATATTTGTTCTCAGTGGTGGTCAATGAAATATCATAATTAATTTAAATATGTTGAAGAAGATAAAAAATAAATAATTTTCTGAAGTATACAAGATATCTAATCTTGATATCAATGGGAACATAGATTGGATGGATAGATGCTGAAGAAATTAATAAAGTCTTTTTAACTAAAGGAAACCCTATTAATGAATTTCAGTTTGTAATGCCTATTATTTTTGAATTGGTATTAAGTGAAGACATTTTTTGATTATGTTTATGATGAAAAATCATATAAAATAATGAATATGTTCATGAAAATATTTATTTTCTTGAAGTTAATTTGATGATAAATCCCATGAAATATAATTTTTATTTCATAATGACTTATTTTAAGGATTATATGTACTTTAATGAGGATGATGATATGGTGTTTTATATTTATTATTATCCTTACCAAACAATTGTCCAAAAAATTGCTATCCAAACAAGGTTGACCTCAACAACAAATGTGGGACCCCTGAGCCAACCTTGTGGGAAGCAGTCGACCTAGATAGCTAGCCATTATGGTAAGTGGAAGTTAGAGAATAGAACCCACATGGAGAACAAGAGAGGTTTCACATGGGGTGTGCATGGTTCACATGATGTTCTTAGGTCATACAATATATGTGAGAGACATCTCGTGTAGGGATTTTGTGAATAGTGTTGTAGGTATCGATCCCTTGATACCTTGGCACTAACTAACATCAACACAGAATATATTATAAAGGATTGCTCGCCTATGTAGAGGTATAATGCGGGATGTAGAAGAATTCAAAATTATTATATATATTTAAATAGATAATGATATATCATATTCGTATAATCTATTACACAATGTTTGACCAATCATCACAACAATGTCTTCAATGTCCAGTGATGCTCAAAGGAATATCTCCACCGAAGTAGATGGATGATCCACCAATGATTAAAGATGTGGTTTCCATGATTTTTTTGAGGATGATATTGTTATATTATGAGGCCAAGGACCTACATGCATACATTCAATGATTTTAATTCATGTGATTATGACATGAACACACTACTATCGATTGAAAATGATGTTGCCGTCGTGAGTTGCAAATTTTACAAACAAGAATTTCTTCATACTTGTAAAAATGTTGTAGAATGTGATCATCATCACATACATGTGAGGATTAGTAACCTAATAAATGGAGAATATTTTTTAATGTCTTCATAAATGATATGTCAGGTTCAAAATATTAATATATGCTATGATTTCGGACTCGGGGATGTTGTTCCTTGACAAGAAATTATTTACATGTTTCTATAGCAATGGAGAAACCAAGAAGTGGCGGTGAACCATACCTATAAATATCTATGACCTGATTCAATGAAATGTAGCTATATCTAGTGATATAAACATGTTCTTTTTTGTTTCTAAAAATAGAGCATCAATGGGGGTTTCTTTTATTAAAAAGATAATGCGGTTCAATGTGCCTCCTTTTCATCATGAAGAGGGGAGTTCTATATACTTCTTTCATGGAGAATATAGTCCCCTTATTTTGTGTTCTGTTTTTAGCTTTATGAATTTATTATGGTTATACATTACACAAACCAGTGTTAGTTTAACTCCATATAACTGTGTTGCATGAATAACTTGACCCATGTATAAATCCATTCATGATGAATGAATAATATTCCGGGAAACACATTTTATTTCATAAAGATTATACCATACTAGACCTCACACAAATTATAACTCATGCACATAAAATCTAAATAAACACAAGATATAATGTCACTCATGTAAAAAGATCCTGAGACATATAATGATTCATTCGACTTCTAGTGAAGGAAAATTAAATAAGAATGCATTGGGTTTTTCATGTAAACATACTAGAAAAAAAAGATTTCTGACACACAAAACACCTATACAGGTCTGTGTGAGGGATATTGGGTGAGTTATTGGGTGTTATAACTTCCATTCATGTATACAAAGACACCCAATCCTCCAAGATGTGTGTTTTTTCATTAAAAACCATAGTAATACTAAATATATATACTAAATAGTATTTAAATAGAATATTAAATAATAATAATTGTTTATCATATATGATAATGTTAAAAAAACATGAGATTGCTTTGAAATATATTTATGATGTGCCACTGATGTAATCAAGAAAAGTTCTTCAATTCTTCAATATCATTATTGTGAGAAATAATATTGAATTTTCAGTGACATTTAGTTGAATAAATATTTTTTGCTTCAAGAAGAAAAAAGGTGACTCGATACTAAATTTAAGATTGATATTGTTTTAAATAAGATGATGATTTATTGGTGTAATGCCCCGACCCCAGCTACCCAGAGTCGGTGCATTATTACATAACATTGGCATGATCACAAGAAAGATCAAATCTCGAAAGACCGATTGGTTTAGTAGCCTTGGAAACACTAGATATATTCATAAATTTTACATTACATCATAAAATGAAAAACATAATGTTTCCACAGTCCACACTATGATCCCCTCATAATATCCCTGCAGGTCATTCATAACATACATCTTCACTTCCTGGGAAAAATAAAACGTAGAAAAGGGGTGAGCTCAAATGCCCAGTAAGGATAACAATATAGCGGAAACTTTCATCAATAAGAATAAACATTTAAGGCAATGTATAACTAAAACAAAAGCCTTTTAAACATGAACTTTCAACATGGTATGGCATAAATAAAATGAAATAATGCCATTTACTTATTCACATGGATATTCTACTAATCGAATAATCACATGCAAAAATCAATAACCACTTTCATAATGTTGGAATGCATAATGCCAGACTATCATAACCACATAGCCAAGGCCTCGTGCCAAGACTACAAATAAGATTTTGTCAAGGCCTTGTGCCAAGACACTAGTTTGTCTCATGAGACCTACCGATGCATCGAGGAGCTATAGCGGGCTCCACCCGTCACTTATTAAGTCCAATGCATTCCCATATGAAAAGGTTTAAACATATAATAAACATTCGTATTAAAACTAGCATACGAAATGTCAATAATTTCACCATAAACTATGAATGGTATAAAAATAGCACATCCATAGTCAAACATATCACAAAACCTTCAATACAATATAGAAGTTTTGTATTATAATAAATCAACTTCAAATAATCTTAAAATTCATCAAAGGATGTTGACATAGATGAAATCAAAATTCTTTTTAAAGAAATATCTCCTTTTATTTTGAAATCATTTAAGATCAATATAAAATAAAACATTTTATTTGAAAATATTCTTATAAGCTTGTAAGGAAAGCTTTGAAGATTTTATAACGGCGTAAAATAACCGCACCCGCCGTATAAGTTAAAAAAAACATTCTTACCTCAATTCTGTCGAAAAGGTTAAAAAGGACCTTGTTTTGAAAACGACGGAAAGATTCCTTTATAAACCTCTTATAAAAAGTCAAACAAGGGTATAAATGACTTTAACCCATATTCTTGTAAATAGTAAAAATGTTTTGAAATACATTTTTAAGAAAACATGGATGTGGATGATAAAGAGATCCCAGTAGATTATTACGTATAAACAACCTCGGATAATGAAGAGATTGTGAAATAACCCTTACCTTGTACTTTTCCTTGGTTGGGGTAGGTTAACCTCCTGTATAATGGTGAAATAATTGTTATTAAATTATTCAAGAATCATATATATTAATATGATATCATATATGATCTTTTAACATTGATTTGTTAATAATATCTTAGAATTATCGTCGTTTCGGGTGTTAACTTACTCATTTTCTTTTATATGTTTTGTTACATAAGTCATGTTTGTTGTATCTTATTCATAACCAGAATGATATAAAGTCCTTAAACATCATTTTTAAATCATTAAATGATAATTATACTTGAATGGATACGATGGAGAATGAATCTCATCGCGTTCGTGGAGACGGTAGTCCGTACGTACGCACGAACGCTACTTCCATTTAATTTTTATTTTAAAAGAATCGAATCCAAATGATACATAGGTATATTACTATTCCAGTATAATATAATATTTTATATATGTTACTTAAGTTCATTAACACCATCCTTTATATGTTCCATGTGTGGTATGAACGAGTCATATCATTTTAAGGGGGCGGTAGTCCGCACTTCCTCAAATGAAATTATCGTATGTATATACAACATGAAACGAATAATGGTATGAAATAAAATGGAATTACAGAAGATTATATATAAAATATATATCATTAATATCATATTTAATTACAGTGCCATCATAATGGCCACCATGAGAGGTGGTAAGATGTATTTGAACAATCATCGTTTCGTGAGGCGTTAGTTTGCCATCCACAGAAACATTATGTTCATCATCCATTAGATGGAGTTGTGTGTATGTGTAGTTTTAATCCTTCTTATAACAACATCCTAGTATATTTAGGATACTGGTGTTGTTACAAAATAAAGGAAATAAAAAGAGTTTGGGGGTTGGAGAAGCAAAATAAATGAAAATAATTTAAGAGAAATCGTTACCTTTAATCTAGGTAACTCACTTTGGTTGGAACCAAAGGACTTCTTGAAATGCTTTCTGCCTAAGGGGAAGCTTCAAGGAGGAGGAGAGGGATGTGGGGAGCTTAGTTGGGCAGAGTTTGGACGAGCCAAGTGGCTTGAGAGGTGTGAATAAATGAGAAGGAGGAGTGCCCTTTTATAAGAGGGGTGAGGGGCACCTTTGGAAAAGCTAGAAATATTAATTTATAATAAATTCATATTCGGTTTCTAATGGCTCCAAAGTTGACTATTCAAAGGTTAAGGTGGGGATAGGTCGAAAACCACTCAATCAATAGAATTTATACAGGTTTGAGTACTTATATTAACCTTATCTTTAAGTATTAACTCTAAGTTAATTAGTTTCACTTTTACAATGCCTCTTTGTATTTTTATATAATATGGTTAATAAACTTACTATATACATCAAAGCGACCCCCAAGTGGTCCATTAATGAGGAACCTATCATAATATAAGTCTCTTGGCCTAACCTTAGATTTTTAGGAATTTAATATCAATTAATAATATAATATTTGTTTTAAGAACTTTTTTATGTCAATTTTGACACTATTCAATAGTTGATTTTTGTGAAACTCCTAACAGATTGATTACTTAGAACAAAGTCAATTAAATCAATCATAATATATCATATTATCATAGAAAATTAGTTTAATTCATTAAAAGTTTCATATTATAATTATTTGGGTATTTATAAGATCAATTATTTTTATTTTTCACTATTTTAGTAATTACTGCATCATCATTGTGTCATAAATAAAATAAATTATTTAATGTCTAAAAATTATAAATAAAATATAATTATGTAGGAAATCGTTTTATCTTTCTAATGAATATTTATAATCGAAAATCCAACATGTATAACCCTATGTAAAAATTGTTCTTCTAAAAGATGTAAGCTTATGCCATTTTTATTTTTATTTTAACTTTATTAATATAATGTGTCATTATCACTTACAAGTGGATCCATGGGGTCCCAAAATAGACCCAAAGATGCCCATGGTCGACCATGTTACAACCAATAGGGTTAAGACACGTTTTAGGGTAATTTAGTATTATTATAATATTATTTGTTAACCCTTATTTACCGGATTTACCCTTAACCATGGTAAATAAAATATTTACCGCAGTAATTATTCAAAATGTCTAAAAATAAAAGTTACCTATTTACACAATTTTAACATCATGATTCCAAATATGGAATCCATTTTCCTAAATTCAAAACACAGAAGTGGCAGAAATTAATTTAAAATTAATTCCCGCTGTCAAAACAAAAAGCGTGTTTTTAAGAGGTAATAACTATCAAAAGATTGACACTTGTTTATGTTCGGTTTAATTGTAAAATTATGTCCAATGAACAAAATTATATTAAATGGTAAAAATATATTCTAAATATACTTTAAAACCACTCAAATTCACAATTTATCACTATTAATTATTTTGATTAAAAAAGTTGTTTTTAATTAAAATTTAGAAATTTTCACTATTCATCAAAATATGAAAGTTATCCGAAATGTACCAAAATTTCACCCTAGGCTAATTTTTATATTCTGAATCTAAAAATGAAGTTCATTTTGAAATATTGAATATATATGATTTCAAAAAGTATGTATTACTATTCACAACGGCTAGTTTAATTAGTTGTGGTGTGTGTTAGAACTCGAGGTTGCGTACAACACACGCTATCGCATTATTCGAAGGGAAACGTACCATAGAAGCTTGGGGTGTTACATTCTCCCCTCCTTCAAATAATTGCGTCCTCGCAATTTCTAGGGTATTACTGCATAAAAAGACTCGGGTGGTTCTTCATCATAAGTTCCTCGGGTTCCCACGTTGCCTCTTCCATCTTATGGTTTCTCCACAAAACTTTTACCAGACGCGTCGTCCGGTTTCCTAGTTTTTGTTCTCTTGTATCAAGAATCCTGACGGGCTCTTCGCAATAAGACAGATCGGGTTCCAGTTCTAATTCCTCATAGGTGAGTACATGCGTTGGGTCAGGCATGTATTTTCTCAACAGAGATACGTGGAACACATCGTGAACTTTGGAGAGACTTGGCGGCATTTCCAATCGGTAGGCTACAACCCCAATTCGTTCTAGAATTTCAAAAGGTCCGATGTACCTGGGACTCAATTTACCTTTCTTACCAAAACGTATGACTCCCTTCCATGGAGATACCTTCAGGAAAACATGATCACCGACTTGAAATTCCAAATCCTTCCTTCGATTATCGGCATAGCTCTTCTGCCTACTTTGAGCTGCTTTGATGTGATTTTGGATTACCTTCACCTTTTCCACCGTTTCCTCCACCAGTTCTGGGCCTACAAGTTTTCTTTCACCAACGTCATCCCAACAGGTTGGTGTACGACATCTCTTTCCGTATAATGCTTCATATGGTGCCATCTGAATACTTGAATGGAAGCTATTGTTATAGGAAAATTCTACCAGTGGTAAATATTGATCCCACATACCCTGAAAGTCAAGGGAGCAAGATCTCAACATGTCTTCTAAGGTCTGAATAGTCCGTTCTGATTGTCCATCTGTCTGAGGGTGGTAAGCAGTGCTCAAATGAAGTTCAGTATCCAGGGATTTCTGGAGACTTTTCCAAAATCTTGAAGTAAAACGGGGATCACGATCAGAAACAATCGATAGGGGTACTCCATGAAGTCTCACAACTTCATTAATGTATAGTCTTGCTAGACGTTCCAGGGGTAGATCTTCTCTTATAGCAAGAAAATGTGCGGACTTGGTAAGACGATCAACAATAACCCATATTGCATCGTTCCTTCTAGGAGTCTTTGGTAGCCCCATGACAAAGTCCATCGTAATATTGTCCCATTTCCACTCCGGTATGGGAAGAGGTTGCATGACTCCTCCAGGATGTTGCCTTCCAGCTTTCACTTGTTGACAAACCATACATCTTGACACAAAATCAGCAATCTCCCTCTTCATGTTGTCCCACCAAAAATGTTCCTTCAAATCTCAATACATTTTGGTGCTCCCAGGGTGTATAGAGAAATTGGAACTATGAGCGTCATCCAGCAATTCCCTTTTTAGATCAGGTATATTGGGAACAAAAAGTCTCTTCCCGAATTTCAAAATTCCATCTTCATACACAAAGTCTCTCAATTTCCCATCATTCACAGCTTTAATCTTCTTCTGAAATTCTTCATCATCGGTCTGAGAACTCTTAATCCTTTCTAGTAAAGATGGTTTGGCAACCATTTGAAAAAGCATTGATGCTTCACCTTCCCTGGTTATTCCCATGTCCATCTTCACTAGATCCATGAAAATTGGATCCCTTTCAATTCTCATCATGTTCAAAACTCCATGGTCTTTTCGGCTCAAAGCATCTGCCACCTTGTTTGCTTTCCCTGGGTGGTAGTGTATCGTACAATCATAATCCTTGACTAATTCAAGCCATCTCCTTTGCCTCATGTTGAGTTCTTTTTGTGAGAAAATATACTTCAAACTCTTGTGATCAGTATAAATCTCACATTTTTCACCATAGAGGTAGTTCCTCCATATCTTCAAAGCAAAGATCACAGCTGCTAACTCAAGATCATGAGTAGGATAGTTTTGTTCATGAATTTTCAACTGTCGTGATGCATAGGCAATAACTCTATCATTCTGCATAAGGACACAACCAAGTCCTTTCTTTGATGCATCACTATAAATAACGAACCCATCATTCCCCGATGGTAGAGTCAATATAGGAGCATTGACTAATCTTCTCTTCAGTTCTTCGAAACATTCTTCACACTCTTTTGTCCAAACAAATTTAACCCCTTTACGTGTGAGCTTCGTTAATGGGTTAGCCAATCGGGCAAAATTCTGGACGAAACGTCGATAATAACCTTCCAAACCAATAAAACTACGTACCTCAGTTATACTCGTAGGTGCTGGCCATTCTTGGATTGCCTTGGTCTTAGAAGGATCAACAGAGATTCCATCTTTAGAGACAATATGGCCAAGAAAAGAAATCTCCTGAAGCCAAAATTCACACTTGCTAAACTTTCCATATAATTCATGCCTCCTCAGAGTCTTCAAGATAATGCGCAAGTGATTTTCATGATCTTCGTAGGTTTTGGAGTATACCAAGATATCATCAATAAATACCACCACAAATTCATCGAGATACTCCTTGAAAACTCTATTCATCAGATCCATGAATACAGAGGGTGCATTAGTCAATCCAAACGGCATTACAGTAAACTCGTAATGCCCGTACCTGGTTCGAAATGCTGTTTTCGGAATGTCTTCCTTCTTCACACACAACTGATGGTATCCAGATCGAAGGTCAATCTTTGAAAAGTATTGAGCTCCATGCAGTTGGTCAAATAAATCATCAATACGAGGTAGGGGATACTTGTTCTTTATCGTTATAGCATTGATCTCCCTGTAGTCGATACATAACCTCATAGATCCATCTTTCTTTTTAACAAAAAGAACAGGGGATCCCCATGGAGAAACACTAGGGCGAATAAATCCCTTATTACTCAATTCCTCTAGTTGTTTCTTTAGTTCGACTAACTCTAAAGTGGCCATTCTATAAGGGGTCTTCGATATAGGCCTTGATCCAGGAATCAAATCAATGGAAAACTCAACTTCTCGTTCTCGAGGATGTCCAGGTAAATCTTCCGGAAATACATCTACAAATTCTTTCACAACAGGTACATCCTCTATTTGAACATTCCTTTCCTCACCGACAGTTATTTCATTCTCTTCCTCCCCAATAATTGAATTAAGTTGAGCTACTGGGGGTGGATCTAAATAAGAATTAGGTGGTGACGATTCTGCTCTAAAAATAAGGTGCTCCTTATCATTGTCATCAAGAATCGTAACCTCTTTCTTCTTACAATAAATCTTCGCATCATAGTCCGAAAGCCAGTCCATACCCAGGATTATATCAAACTCAATCATAGGTATGACGAAGAGGTTAGCAGATAAAGAAAAATTATGTGCTCTAATGGGGACTGATTCACAAAACATCGTTGCAACGATACTTCCCTTAGGAGTTTTAACTGACAACTCCCTTATTAAATCAAATTGGAAATATCTAATTTTCTTAGCAAACTGGGAAGATATGAAACAATGCGATGATCCAGAATCAAATAATGCATTTGCTAAACTTGAGGAAACCATTAAATTACCTGCCACCACGTCTTTCGGAGCTTCTACCTCAGCAGTAGTGATAGCATAAGCCTGGCCTTGATCCCTTGGCCTTTTCTGAGGTAAGTTCTCCTGACGCTTAGGGCATGCATTCGCATAATGCCCCATTTCCCTGCAATTGTAGCACTGAACATTGGTAGCTTCCTTCTTCCCCTTGCAATCATGAGCTTGGTGGCCTTTTTCACCACACTTGTAACAGACTCCCATTACCTTCAAGCAAGTACCAGGATGTTTCTTCCCGCATTTACCACAAGATGGATATTCAACCTTTCCCTTCTTCCCCTTATTTCCATTCCCAGATTGATCAGCAGGTCTCTTCTTCTCTTGCTTTGCTTTAAAGTCATAAGACTTAGAGAATTCCTTTTCGGTCTTGATAGCACATGAGACAATGTCTTCGTACGATGAAAAGGATTGTGAGACTAATGCTCGACGGAGAAATGGTTTTAACCCATCAAAGAAACGATCAATCTTACTTCTTGGGTTGCGAATATAATCTCCAGCATACCTCGCTAACCTTGTAAAGTTAGCCTCATACTTTGTGACATTCTCATCCTCCTTTTGTCTCAGACTTAGAAATTGTCTTTCCATATCTGCTCGATGGTCGCGAGGAAAGTATTTTTCTAAAAACAGATCTTTGAACTCCCTCCATTCCATGTTTGATACTTAATCATCTTCCTTCATGTTTTTAATCAATGACCACCATTGATCAGCATCTCCAGTGAGGCGGTAAACTGCCATGGTAACTTTTTCCCTTTCACTACTCCCCAAAGCCTGAAATATTTTCTCTAGGGAAAATATCCATTGCTCAGCTACTAAGGGATTTGTACTCCCATTGAACGTTGGTGGTTGTTGTCTCATGAATCGATCTAACATTGATCCTCCACGCTGCGGATCAGGGTGCTCCATACAGGTAAGGTTATTATTCATAACCTGAGTAAGTTGTCCCAGTACGGTGATTAGCTGATCAGCACCAGTTGCATCACCAACCCCACTATAATTATCTTGAGCAGGAGGGCAATCCCTACATGGAGTGCGTGCATTGATACGGTTTCCATTTCTTCCACTAGGCGCCATTTCTAAACAATGGCATAAACTAGATCAGTTTATGAATCAAAATACATAATCCCATACTTATAAAACACTTAACATAAATTGAACTATTTATGGATATAATCCATAATCATAAAAATGTTTTCTTTGAGGAAGTATATACTCATAAACCCTTCATAATGATTTGTAAAGAAAATGAGAGTTATCCTAAGCATATCCCCCGGGAGTGTCGTAACCAAGAGTGCAGCAAGGCCCGTTGTCGTGCACCAGTTCCCGTTCGAGTCTAGCTCAAAGCGGTGTTTTCGGGTTTTACCCCTAGGTACATCTGTGCCAGAGCTGCCTCTACCTGCTCGTATCCAGACAGGGATGTATTGCTCGGAAAACTCACAAAATCTCTAAAATACCAAAATTCTAGGAAGTTCTTCTATACTAATCCTCAAAGTTCATCTTAGGTATACGTGCTCTAATCAGAGTTTATCTAAATCTAGTTTCCAAGGTTTGTACTAAACTTCCTCTGATACCAACTGTAACACCCCGACCCCAGCTACCCAGAGTCGGTGCATTATTACATAACATTGGCATGATCACAAGAAAGATCAAATCTCGAAAGACCGATTGGTTTAGTAGCCTTGGAAACACTAGATATATTCATAAGTTTTACATTACATCATAAAATGAAAAACATAATGTTTCCACAGTCCACACTATGATCCCCTCATAATATCCCTGCAGGTCATTCATAACTTACATCTTCACTTCCTGGGAAAAATAAAACGTAGAAAAGGGGTGAGCTCAAATGCCCAGTAAGGATAACAATATAGCGGAAACTTTCATCAATAAGAATAAACATTTAAGGCAATGTATAACTAAAACAAAAGCCTTTTAAACATGAACTTTCAACATGGTATGGCATAAATAAAATGAAATAATGCCATTTACTTATTCACATGGATATTCTACTAATCGAATAATCACATGCAAAAATCAATAACCACTTTCATAATGTTGGAATGCATAATGCCTGACTATCATAACCACATAGCCAAGGCCTCGTGCCAAGACTACAAATAATATTTTGTCAAGGCCTTGTTCCAAGACACTAGTTTGTCTCATGAGACCTACCGATGCATCGAGGAGCTATAGCGGGCTCCACCCGTCACTTATTAAGTCCAATGAATTCCCATATGAAAAGGTTTAAACATAACATAAACATTCGTATTAAAACTAGCATACGAAATGTCAATAATTTCACCATAAACTATGAATGGTATAAAAATAGCACATCCATAGTCAAACATATCACAAAACCTTCAATACAATATATAAGTTTTGTATCATAATAAATCAACTTCAAATAATCTTAAAATTCATCAAAGGATGTTGACATAGATGAAATCAAAATTCTTTTTAAAGAAATATCTCCTTCTATTTTGAAATCATTTAAGATCAATATAAAATAAAAAATTTTCTTTGAAAATATTCTTATAAGCTTGTAAGGAAAGCTTTGAAGATTTTATAACGGCGTAAAATAACCGCACCCGCCGTATAAGTTAAAAAAAACATTCTTACCTCAATTCTGTCGAAAAGGTTAAAAAGGACCTTGTTTTGAAAACGACGGAAAGATTCCTTTATAAACCTCTTATAAAAAGTCAAAAAAGGGTATAAATGACTTTAAACCATATTCTTGTAAATAGTAAAAATGTTTTGAAATACATTTTTAAGAAAACATGGATGTGGATGATAAAGAGATCCCAGTAGATTATTACGTATAAACAACCTCGGATAATGAAGAGATTGTGAAATAACCCTTACCTTGTACTTTTCCTTGGTTGGGGTAGGTTAACCTCCTGTATAATGGTGAAATAATTGTTATTAAATTATACAAGAATCATATATATTAATATGGTATCATATATGATCTTTTAACATTGATTTGTTAATAATATCTTAGAATTATCGTCGTTTCGGGTGTTAACTTACTCATTTTCTTTTATATGTTTTGTTACATAAGTCATGTTTGTTGTATCTTATTCATATCCAGAATGATATCAAGTCCTTAAACATCATTTTTAAATCATTAAATGATAATTATACTTGAATGGATACGATGGAGAATGAATCTCATCGCGTTCGTGGAGACGGTAGTCCGTACGTACGCACGAACGCTACTTCCATTTAATTTTTATTTTAAAAGAATCGAATCCAAATGATACATAGGTATATTACTATTCCAGTATAATATAATATTTTATATATGTTACTTAATTTCATTAACACCATCCTTTATACGTTCCATGTGTGGTATGAACGAGTCATATCATTTTAAGGGGGCGGTAGTCCGCACTTCCTCAAATGAAATTATCGTATGTATATACAACATGAAACGAATAATGGTATGAAATAAAATGGAATTACAGAGGCTTATATATAAAATATATATCATTAATATCATATTTAATTACAGTGCCATCATAATGGCCACCATGAGAGGTGGTAAGATGTATTTGAACAATCATCGTTTCGTGAGGCGTTAGTTTCCCATCCACAGAAACATTATGTTCATCATCCATTAGATGGAGTTGTGTGTATGTGTAGTTTGAATCCTTCTTATAACAACATCCTAGTATATTTAGGATACTGGTGTTGTTACAAAATAAAGGAAATAAAAAGAGTTTGGGGGTTGGAGAAGCAAAATAAATGAAAATAATTTAAGAGAAATCGTTACCTTTAATCTAGGTAACTCACTTTGGTTGGAACCAAAGGACTTCTTGAAATGCTTTCTGCCTAAGGGGAAGCTTCAAGGAGGAGGAGAGGGATGTGGGGAGCTTAGTTGGGCAGAGTTTGGACGAGCCAGGTGGCTTGAGAGGTGTGAAGAAATGAGAAGGAGGAGTGCCCTTTTATAAGAGGGGTGAGGGGCACCTTTGGAAAAGCTAGAAATATTAATTTATAATAAATTCATATTCGGTTTCTAATGGCTCCAAAGTTTACTATTCAAAGGTTAAGGTGGGGATAGGTCGAAAAACACTCAACCAATAGAATTTAGACAGGTTTGGGTACTTATATTAACCTTATCATTAAGTATTAACTCTAAGTTAATTAGTTTCACTTTTACAATGTCTCTTTGTATTTTTATATAATATGGTTAATAAACTTACTATATACATCCAAGCGACCCCAAGTGGTCCATTAATGAGGAACCTATCATAATATAAGTCTCTTGGCCGAACCTTAGATTTTTAGGAATTTAATAGCAATTAATAATATAATATTTGTTTTAAGAACTCTTTTATGTCAATTTTGACACTATTCAATAGTTGATTTTTGTGAAACTCCTAACAGATTGATTACTTAGAAAAAAGTCCATTAAATCAATCCTAATATATCATATTATCATAGAAAATTAGTTTAATTCATTAAAAGTTTCATATTATAATTATTTGGGTATTTATAAGATCAATTATTTTTATTTTTCACTATTTTAGTAATTACTGCATCATCATTGTGTCATAAATAAAATAAATTATTTAATGTCTAAAAATTATAAATAAAATATAATTATGTAGGAAATCTTTTTATCTTTCTAATGAATATTTATAATCGAAAATCCAACATGTATAACCCTATGTAAAAATTGTTCTTCTAAAAGATGTAAGCTTATGCCATTTTTATTTTTATTTTAACTTTATTAATATAATGTGTCATTATCACTTACAAGTGGATCCATGGGGTCCCAAAATAGACCCAAAGATGCCCATGGTCGACCATGTTTCAACCAATAGGGTTAAGACACGTTTTAGGGTAATTTAGTATTATTATAATATTATTTTTAACCCTTATTTACCGGATTTACCCTTAACCATGGTAAATAAAATATTTACCGCAGTAATTATTCAAAATGTCTAAAAATAAAAGTTACCTATTTACACAATTTGAACATCCTGATTCCAAATATGGAATCCATTTTCCTAAATTCAAAACACAGAAGTGGCAGAAATTAATTTAAAATTAATTCCCGTTGTCAAAACAAAAAGCGTGTTTTTAAGAGGTAATAACTATCAAAAGATTGACACTTGTTTATGTTCGGTTTAATTGTAAAATTATGTCCAATGACCAAAATTATATTAAATGGTAAAAATATATTCTAAATATACTTTAAAACCACTCAAATTCACAATTTATCACTATTAATTATTTTGATTAAAAAAGTTGTTTTTAATTAAAATTTAGAAATTTTCACTATTCATCAAAATATGAAACTTATCCGAAATGTACCAAAATTTCACCCTAGGCTAATTTTGATATTCTGAATCTAAAAATGAAGTTCATTTTGAAATATTGAATATATATGATTTCAAAAAGTAGGTATTACTATTCACAACGGCTAGTTTAATTAGTTGTGGTGTGTGTTAGAACTCGAGGTTGCGTACAACACACGCTATCGAATTATTCGAAGGGAAACGTACCATAGAAGCTTGGGGTGTTACAATTGGGATGATGCTGAGATTTTATTTTATTGGTTTCAATAATCACAAAATATATTTGTGATTCTATAAATACATTACATCTATTGTACTAGAAGGAATAATAATGGTTTGACCAGATACTGAACAAATCTGTAATTATCACTTTGTTCGAATAATAATTATGAGCTATTCATTCCAAAAAATGTTCATACAACAAAGATTTAATTTATATTAAGAAATAACAAGTGGTATATCAGTATTATATTGTGAAGGAGAAGAATCTCCATGACTATTGTGCAAGTACAAATGTGAATAAGAAGTTGAAGAGAAAAAAAGAATTGTGAAATCCATCAAAACTCCCAATAGGTGGAATACCTTCATGGTGTTATAGAGTTCCTTAAATGAAGGTGAATAATTTCTTCAGGGGAAACATAAAGAACCCATAAGAAGATTCATGTTGGACAAATTCATCACCAGTTTATGGGAGAATAGTTTTTTTCATTCCCCCATTCTAATGATTATGGAACCACACATGGAAAGTATTTTCATCTAGATAAAACACTATATCTGGTGTTTTGTTATAGTGTAGAATATTTTTAATGTTTATCAACAAATTTATAATGGATTGGATATTATTAGTACATAGTCAACATTGTAAAAAAATCATGTGCTATCTTTTACTACTTTCATATAGATTTATTTTATAACAAAAATGGAAGAAGATAATCAATATCCAAACCCGAATAAGAGTTAAAAGTGATGAAATTTATAATTATTAAAAGGATACCAAAACATATTAACCCTCCCACATAGAGTTAATAATATCCAATGTGGTCCTTTAAATTTTTATCCTTACCAGTTTCATCACTATTTGATTCTATACATTTAAGTTATTCTCTTATGTAGATTTGAGTTTCTGTGGTAATATTAAAAATGTAGTCTAGTTTCCGTGAAGATTAAATTATCTCTAAATAGAATTTAATTTCTACCAAGAACACGATGAACCTATGAAATAAAGAGATAATAAAGTTAAACTAAAATACCTCTCTAATCTAAAGAATAAGAGGTGTCAGTATCACCATGCCTTTTAGACAATGAAGATATATCAAGCATGTTAAGTGAAGAGAAATTGGATCAAGTTTCCACCATGAAAAAGGTTTATATTCCAACATTAAGAGATTCTTAAGTAAGTGTAAATTATTAAACAAAAAGTTCTCAAGAAGAAGATCCTAGTATAAGTGGTGAAGATAATAGATCTAAAATATTAAGAGCTACTCAGCATTTCATTCCCTTAGAAATAATATCTCTTGTATGTGCAGTCTATTAAAGTATGTAGGAAGAAATCACCCAGTTGGAAGAAGAAGTTTTTTTTAGGTTGAAGTCTTTATGAGGACAAATTCTAGAATTCTTGAATATATACAAATAGGTTGGACCCTTTGAAACAAAGAACTTTGTTCTTGAAATAATTTCCTCAAATTAGATCACAGATGTTGATGAGAAAGATGAATTTAGGAAAATAATGGAAGAAAATATCCATGTACTTGAAGAAAAGTTGAAATATATAATATTTTTAGTGATTTGAAATTTTAATTATATTCCAACGCGATCAAGGAACATGAATCATTTTTTTCAAAATAATGTCACTTTTCATAAAGGGTAAGTTGAAATAATGATTAAGGTTTAGGAAGAGAAGATCATTTTTTTTGAAGATCAAAAAAACATCCTTAATATTAAATGTCTAGAATTGGATGTTTAGTTAAACAATATAAAGAAGAAATATGTTGAGACTTCACAAAACAAGGAGACAATTACTGATACTAATCAATTCTCATTAGAGGATTATGAGGATAAATACCTATAATATGTGATAATAATAACATGAATTAATTCAATGGTATATCTCAAGATGACGTTATGAAATAGGTACAATCCACACCATCCTGTAATTTTTTTAAAAATCTATTTTCATGAATAATAGAGGTTGGAAGAAAATTATGAAAATGTATGGATGAAGAAAGGTTATAAGAATCCTAAAAACATGACTAGGGCGGATAGAAAATAAATTGTGGAAGTTGGTTCCCTGTGAAGATCCAAATAAGCTACTTTGAAGACCCAAAACATCATACAGATGAAATTATATGATCATGATTTGTGGGTCAATGTGTGTTATGCAATAGATTAAGGAACTATGAATTAGAATATTGGTACAATATTTTAAATTAAAAAGCACATAGTATGACTATATTAAGGGGGATAAATCCATATATATAGATAAAAAATAAATCAATTAAGAAAAATATGTATAATTCAAACAAATTAAAAACATTTGATAATACCTATGAATTTGGAAAAGCTTGTGGTCATAGAAATGGTGTGTGATCATCTTGATATGTATGGAAAGCTAATGATAAATGTAGAGGATAGAAACTGATGAAAAGGAAGAAATATCCATTGGATGAAATAAGAAATTTATTATAAAAAATTATCCCAAGAAGGTATAAAATAAGAAAAGTGAGAAGACCTTAGATTCCAAATCCAAGAACTTGAAGAAAGGGGTAGCATCCAAAAGAACTAATAAGACATATTTGACATAGATAAAGCCATGTGGATTGTTATGAAATTATTTCAATCTTAATAATGACATGCTAGTTATATGGATGTAATATTTTGAAATAATGAGGAAAATAGAATATGTAAAAGACAATTATAGTGAAAAGATAAATAAAAGATTCCATTTAATATAACTGATCTTTTTGTGTGATGTGAAACATAGTTGTTCATATTATGAGAAATTGTTTGGAAATTATTCAATAACAAAATGAATTACTTAAGAAAATGAATCATGAACCAGGTTATACAAATACTTTAAAATATATTAAAGAAATATTAATCACATATAAGGAAATTATAGATGTGATATGATCTATGATTCCCCAAAAAAGTATATAAACAATCTTAAAGATGATTTAATATGGCCTGGGAACACATCATACAGGTTGAAAACTATTTCCCCTATGGAGAACCCTGTAGACTCACATACCCTTCCTGCAATAAATATCGCAGTGGATTTTAGGATGTGCAGAGCTCAGCATATGGGATTGAAACTAGGATGATGAGACTCTAGGTTTTCACAACTATCCTATACCAGCTTTATCCTTCAATCAAGCTAATTCTCACCCCTAGTTCATCCAGGATATCCTAAACCTATCCAACATAAGGTGTGTAATGAGATATTTATGGAGGACTCCTCAGACCTATGTAATTTTGTGGGGTACTGCTTTGGGTAGTTTTATTGACACAACATATAACATGATGATATCACCGTAGCAAAGAAGTGATTCTTGGGGAAATATCATATGGTGTAAGGATTTTCCATGTAAGTTCAACATTTTGGTTTGGATAATTCACAACCATGCTCTTCTAACTGATTTGTCGATCAAATTATAGAGGGTGCACCTATCCTATAAGTGTTTTGCTGCATGTCCCATAGTGACGAAACTATCATATATTTATTCTTTGGATGTGACTTGGCGAGGAGTGTTTGGTCCTTGTTGGGGGATTCCATGGGCGCTATTTCAGCTCAAACCTCCATTGGTGGCCTTCCCCAACATTGGGTCTAAGGTTCTAGCCGTAAAAAACATGAAGAAAGGGGGTGTTTTGATCTATTATTAGTGGGATGTTGGAGCATTTGGGAGGAAAGGAACCTTTTTTACATAAAAACTCTCACTATAGTATGGTGATTAAATTCACAAATAAATATTTTGCAGCTGAAATGTGCAGCATTCTTCTATTTCAGTTGTGGTTTCCTCCACAAGAAGATTTCTTCCGAGCTCAAATACAAGTCTCACTTATGTAGTAAGGTAAAAATAAGTGATATAGTAATATCTCCTCAATGTCCTTAAGAGAAACGTTGATGGTTCATGTTTCCATGTTTGGATGTGTAGTGGTGGGGTGGTTGGGGAACCTCACTGATCAGTGGTGTTGGAATTCAGCTACTTCCATGGAGCCAAATATTCCTTATGTGTTTATGCTGATTACATGGTTAATGGAATCGAGTTGTGTCTTCACAAAAGCATTTCTATTTCAGCCTTTGATAACAACTCAATGTTTATTTGGAGTTCAATTTAAAAAAATCCTCTATCCCTTGTGACATCACCTATCAAATTCAAATATGCAGGGCCCTGATACCAAATGGAATTGAGCTTCTTCTCACATGGCATTAAGGGAACTGGGTGGAAGATATCCTTGCTTCCATTCCATCCTCAAAAAATCCACACATGGAATTCTCTAGTCTCATAACCCCCCCTAGGATGTAATGACATGATTATGAGAGATTATTTAGGACTCCATTTCATCAAGCCCCAATGATCTTGTATTTTCTTCACAGGCATGTTGGAACCACTTGCAATAAAAATTTAGTTTCTCTATCAAATGAATGTAGATTCTTGGAAATGGATCAACATTGTTGATAAAATAATCTCAAAAATTCTATTAACATTGATTTTCATCAAATATCCACCTTATTACATTAATATTTTTTTATTTTAATTAGGATTATAATGAATAAAATTGATAGTTAAATAAGGTACCATGTGGAGAACCTGATAAGTAGTGAGTACATTCAATTACAGATAGAAAAGTTGAATAAGTAACCATTCCTAAATGATAACTCAATTATTATTCATATGAAAATATGATATAGAGTCATCTTCGAAGATGTTGAAGAACGTGTAGTTATATCATGGAAAATGAAGATAAATAACATGATATCATTATTTGATCTTATATCTGGTATCCTAAAAAACAATTATTAAAGAAGATCTCTCCTAGTGAAGTTGTGCAAGTTGTCAAATTTGGATAGTAAAAAGTTAAAGATCAATTTTGGTGTATTCTTCAAATTAGAGTATCTTGAAATTCATTATTCATGAGATCCACCATTATGAAGTTTCCAAGGATTTTTTACCTTGAGGAGGGGACAATTGAAGAAAAAATGAAGTTTTTTCTAAAATCGTTATTTCTATTGGTATCAAATATAGTTATTATAGAATGTGCTTGAATATTATGACATAGTAAAATATATTTTTTATCCATAAATCTTCTTTTGTTATAAATAAATAATAAAATTAATACAAAGTTGGAGTAGTTTAATTAATCAATAAAATAATAAATGTCGATGTTTGGAAGTGCTTCAGGGCCACTTATCATGTTTATTTAACATGAATTTTTTTGACCTATTTATTGAAGTGGGATTAAGAGTTTCAAGATTATATTTTATAAAAATGTTTCATATCCCATTTAAGTATATTTATTTTTCAATAAAATTGGATAATAATTGAATACATGTTTATGAGTTCTTATTGATTGAAGTATCCTGATTAGTTGGTAAATGATAGAATTTTTTTCTAAATTAAATCCCCATGTTTTATACACCAATCATGGAACATGTTGACTCCATGTAAAATTATGGATGGAACACTACATAAATATGAACTCATACCCTTTTACCAAGAACATTTTATTTACTTTCATTTACTGGTAGAGAAATTGAATTTATATTTTTGAAAAAATAAAGGATATTGGTTCACATATTAAAAATTTGACTTGGAAAGAAATTTGAAGTTATTACAAACAAATATGAAGGGGGATATTGAAGAGACCACTTTATGTCTGAGTTAACTTTTTTGTAAATTATTGATATTGGTTGTCAGTGTTGGTCAATAGAATAGATTTTTTGATTAAATTATGATGAAGAATATATAAATGAAGTGATTGCTAAAGTATCCAATATATCCAATCTAGATATCAAAGTGAGCATAAGAGGGATGAAAGGATGAAAAAAATATAAATTTCTTATTCAATCAAGGCTGAAATTTTGAAGAACTGGAGTTTTTAAATTTTATGATTTTTGAACATTAATTTTGTTGGGATGATATATATCCATTATGTTTAAGATGAAACATTTTCTCGAACATTGAATAAGATCAAAAAATATTTATTTCCATGATGATAATTTGAATAATAATCCCATGAAAGATAATAGTTATTAGATGAGGAGTGGTTTGAATATTTCCATGAATTTTAAAGATGAGGTTGGTATGATGTTTTATATTGAATGATTTAATGAACAAAATAAGAGTTCAACCATTTTCCAGCTATCTAGGGTCGAACACAACCACACATGTGGGACCCTTAGGAAACCAAAAGGGATACAGTCCACTTGGCTGGCCAGCCTTGGTGGCATAAGGAATTGGAGTAATTTCTCAATCATGGAGTTCAATGGATGGTTCATATGCGGTGAGAATATCATGACTAGTGTTCCTAGGTGGGAAAATGCAGGTGAGACACATCCCATGCAAGGTGTGTGTAATAACCTATTTTTCAATTAGGTACAGATCCTTTAAATTTTGGTCAAATTCAATTTTTTGGACTTAATATGGATGCATAATGAGTTAAACTAGGTATCAGGGGTGTATGGGGATTATTTGGATCTTAGAACACAAATTTTTGGAAATGATGGCCTCGTTGCATGGTTAGAGTAAATCGTGCTTGTAGGAAACACTTTTAGATCTAACCATGTGGAAGGTTTGTAGTTTTGGGTAGAGCCATATCAAATGGTTGGAGTGAGGTTTCCCAAATAGTTCAGCCTAATCGTTTGAGTTCCCCCTTGTTTATAGGTAACTGTGAATGATTGGCACACTGTTTAGAAAACTATGCAGTCAAACCGTGCACAAGATATCTTTTGGGTAATTTAAATTTAAAATTAATGATCTAATTAATCCCTCCTTCTTCCTTAATATAATTTCCAGATGGATTAACATCCATTTATCCAATTTTGGATCTTTTTGAATATCTTACATAGGAATAAAGAGATCTATTTGATCCAGGGTCCATTCAATCTTCCATTTTTCATGTTAGATGCGCAACAATAAGTACTCGAGTCTGTTTAAGAATTCTTCGGCTCTCTTTCTCTCGATCTAGTTATTGAGGTGTGGGTGTTTTTAACTTTTTCTCATATCTAATATATTCGGATAAAATTTAGTGTCTAATACTAGATGAGGAGAGTCGTACAATCCTATGGTTGGTGGGCTATTACTCACCCCTGAAGTTTTTTGATTTTTTGTATTTATGTGTGGGTCCCACCGATTTCATCAGTTGGAATTTTTTGAATTTATATAACATGATTATAACCACTAGAACTATATGGTTATTCTCTATCAAAATATGTGATTTGTTATTATTGGTAATGGCCATAACTCCATCCATCTCTTGTAGGATGTTTTGTCATAATTTTTGTTTTTGTGTTCTGCCGCATTGGAGGCACCATTTGGGTGTGCCATGGCTTGAAAATTCTAAGGATACGATTTTCCATTTAAAATGGATTGAATTATATTGTAATTTTTATAATGGTGAGTAATATTTATTCTCACCACTTGACCAACATAAGGTAAGTTCTTAAATTTTACAATTAAATGTGAAATTAAAATTGGAAAGTATACTAATTATATAAATTGGCCTTATTAAAGGTAATTTAATAATAGGTTTAATGTCTATTGAACCACTCACCATGTTAATGCGAGGTATGACAGTGATCCCTGATTATTGAAAATGCCTTAAATGGATGAAATGAGTGGTTTCAAGCTACTTGGCCTTGTCAGACTAATGAAGAGAATGGCATGAACCAAATTGACTTTTTGATTAATTATGAATTGATTAAATGGTTGCATGATCAATTATCCTTATCAAGCTAATGAAAGGTAATGTATTAAAAATTGTGAATTATATAAGAATTCTTTATCAAAATAGAAGTGGCTTGACTTGATCTCACCTTGGATTCCTAAGGGAATGCCTTGATCACTCGAGGACCCCATCCTAAATTCATGGATAAGGATTCCTTAGGTTGATACCCACCTAGAACCAAAAACATGTATAACTTCAGATTCATATTAATAAATTGGATGGTCCCTCATGTAGTATTATAGGATGAATTGGATACACTCATTGGAGCCAACATTAACAAGTAGGTTCCAGTGTTAAAGCATGTCATGCCTAATCATGGCTTAGCCCTGTTTTACCTAGGATGAACTCCTTGGACTTGGTAGGCATTGTGGAATGACTTGGACTTTGTTCCTTTTATTACACTCTTACCCTTTACCAGGATAAAGTTGATTTTGATTTTGTGAACCTGTAGGTATATGTTTCCTTATTTATTTCCTTAGAACATCATTATTAAATATCATTACTTGTGGCCTTGTTACATCATTGAAACTTCATTATTTCTATGATGTGACTTATTTATAAACCAGTAATAATCCAATAATGAATAGGTTACATGTTCAAACAGCAGCCAAGGGATGAAGTAGGTTCATGGGTTTTTAGTTACATTTTGCTTCTATACATTATATATTTATGCCATTATACAATAACATTTCCCTTACAAGGGTCGAATGTTATAAAAATCATTGGTGGTGGCCCACTGAGATTTATCTCACAACCTCTCCAAGAGCTTTTTAGTACCCAGGGAGGATTACATATATGTTGGTGTTGATGAATGGAAGGGTAATTCTTAGGACATTTGATTGCATACCGTGCTAGGATGGAGCTGTTTGTAGATGAGAGAGCTATAGATGGGGATGATTGGTATATTTTATTTATTTTCTTTTGTTACTTTAGGGTCTTCACACATTAATAATACTTCTTATCCATGTTTTCCATCATACTAGACACATGAACTATCGTCATTAGTTGTTTTGTGTTATTGTAGTTATTTCAGTGACTATTATCTATGTCTCTTTTCGCTGTGCATTGTATTTACGTATATTGCTTCTAATATTTAACTTTGTTTATAATTATCAGTTGTGATTCACTCTGGTAATGAGGGCATAGTCTCTCCACAAATATACCCTAGTCCCTCACTGGTATTGAGAAGCCTCTAGCATTCAAGGAGATGTCCATGAGTCCATGTGGCCTACCGTGCTTGGGGCACCCTAAGTGACATCCAGGTCAGAGATGTCCAAAAGAGGTATCATCGAGGGTTCCTTTATTTCATTACTATTTGGGGACAATATTAATGAGAGTAAATTATAATACTAAATTTTATATATATTTCTATTACTTTTCGGTTGTTTTTATTCATATATTGCCTAATGCACATGGTAGATGTCAAATTTTGCATGAAATAGCGCCTCACCAGATTCCAAGCATGAAAGGATGAAACGCTAAAAAAATGGCCAAGTACACATCCTAATGGACATGTTCACATTGTGTACATGATAATAAAAGCTTGCATGAAGCCATGAATCCCAATTCATGACCAACCACAATGACTGAAGTATTTATCAATTCACATCGTGAGTCCCTCGTACACGCTGTGACACCAACCAAACTGAACACAGAGAAATGCCCAAGGATTCAACGAAAATAGCCACATGGCCATGGCGTACATGTCCGGAACCACCTATACATGATGTGACCATGATCAAACATCATTAATACATAGATTATTTACAAGACACATTGGAGATCCTGGTTGATATAACAAAGATTAAGGGTTCACAATGTGACGATTAAGTACATGTCTTGATAATTACCTCCAATATAAGGAGGGGCTTGGAAGCACATTATAGAATCCTTGGATTAGATTTCTCTCTCTCCCTCTCCCTCTCTCTTTTAGACTTGTTCCCAGTTTTCATTCTCTTTCCCTTTCTTCGAATCTTATTTCTTTGTAATTATTTTACATTCTCCATCGAGGAGTCATGTATTCCCTTTCTTTAACACCTTAAATTATTACATTACTTAATTTAAATTATGTTTAATTAAAGTAAGGTTCTATTTAATGTTTTCGTATATGATAATCACATATTTATTCAATTCCATTATCATAGTTATGATTTCCTTCACCACTTTTGTTGCATTAATTACCACCATGAGTAGGTAAAGACATCGGGGAAGGGATCATGGTTTTATGAATCCACATGATTAATTATAATTGTTGTTATAAACATGGAAAACATAAATTGATTAGTAATTAAGATACAAACCATCATTCAAACCCCATTTGGGTGACTGTACTATGACAATCGGATAATCAAGCAAACAAACATACCCTAATTAAAGTAAATTGTGACTATAAACACTAGAATATGGGGAATGTTTGCAATAGAAGCTGAATGTAATGCATCTAGGAATGTAGCTATCCTCCTGCCCATGGAAAAGTCCCATCCAAGTTATAACTAGAAGACTGGACCAAGGATGAATATCGACTAATGCTTTCTTCATAGACTACGCACTTAGGACATTTCTAAGATTAGAACTAGGATCATCTTTTTCTAGATATTTGAACATTAACCCAACCCCTTTTTATTCAATTGATGTCAGAACCAAAATTAGTTAAAAACTTCCCAAAAAATTTTCTATCTAGAAATGACTCCTAAAAATGATTCAAGATCAGATTTTTCCCCCAAGAGAACAGAAACCTCCTCATGGGATCAACCCCAAACATAGACTATAATACCTAAATAGTGAGTAATGTTTGGGACACTTATAAATTTATAATTTGAAATGCACCCTGAGGAATTAACAACACCATTTGGGTGGATTATCAAATTTTGTGGCCTTTTATGGGGAGTAAATGGTGTTTCATCATGATTAGAGTTTTTGTGTAGATCTAGGATTACCTTTCCCTCACCCACTTTTCATTGTTTCTAGATGCCCTTTCATCTTTTCATTTTTTTCATTCACCCCGCCAATGTACCATGTTCCTTTGACTCATTCAAGGACTCTTGAAGCACAATCTATTTTGGACTTTGATCCCATGATCAAAAGACATATTTCTTCTCTTCTTCGGTCTTCAATGGTCGAGCAAGTCAACCACACTATGAGACCTAACTCATTAAACCCCAACCTTCGAATCAATTTGGGAGAGCACCAAAAAATGAGCCAAGAGAAAACGGTCCTGGAGTATTTCTTTCTATCAATCCATGGTGCAACTCCTAGTATTGTTTTTGCCCCTATAAAATACCAAAAAATTGATATAAGACCTAGAACCAGTCATATAATCCATAACATGGGGCAATTTAGTGGTTTCAGAGCAAAGACCTACATGAACATATTCACATCTTCCATGAGGATTTTGATACCTTTCTCAACCAGGGACTTTTGTTTAATGAAATAAGACTCCTTGTATTTCCATTCTGATGATGAGATAAAGTCAAGGAATCACTAAAAATTCAAGCTCCTCAGTCAATTACGACATGGGATGAACTGGCCATGAAATTTCTGTATTAGTACTTTTCACCCATCTGGACCAGGAAGATCCGAATGAACATTCAAATTTTCAAACAAATTGATGGAGAATCTTCTTGGTATGTGTTGTATCACCTTAAATTGTTAATGTGGAAGTGTCTACATCGTGGAGTGAATATGTGGATACAAATCCAGACATTCTATCAAGATCTTCGGCTATTAGCAAATAATGTTTTCAATGCAGCCGCAGATGGAGGTCTCATAGTCAAGGCTCCTAAAGCCGAAAGTGACATTCTAGATGAAGTCTCTTATAATTCAAATCTTTGGAAGAGTGATGATGGACTATAAAGGCATGTAATCCACAATATTAATGAGACCAAAAGGCTAGAAGTGCAAGTAGAATCACTCACTAAAAAGTTATAATCATTTAGGATACCAACTACTCAACCCCCTTCTTCTCCTGTAATGAAATTGCAATCATGAGAGATGTGTGGTAGCCTGCATCAATATCATGACTTAGAAGTAGGATATGAAGAACCGAAAAATGATTTTACTTAAAACAATTACAATAAAACAAACTATCCATTTCATCAACTACAATATTAACATCATAGGCCAGATCAACTGAAACCTCAAAGCAATCAGTGTTATTTTCAACTGAGAGGATGACACAACAAATTCAATGTTCAAAGAAACCCAGGATACCCTCTCATGAACCCTATACCAAGAAGAAAAGATCAATAATAACCATTTCATCAAATACCACAACAATTTCAACCACCTTATCCAAGAAGTCATTAAGCACCTATGCAAGGAAAATTGGAAAAACTCCTAGCGTAATTTCTGAAAAAGGATGATCCAAAAATGACTACCCATGAGACAGATATGGAAAAACATAGAGATTCTCTAAGAAACCTGAAAGGGAAAATGGGTCAAATATCAAAGACCTTATCTGAGAGATTATAGAGTACTCTACCATGTAACACTGAGACATACCCACCAGAGGAAGCTAAGGTAGTAGTGTTGAGGATTGGAAAGATTCTTGACTTCTAAAAACCCAAATAATTAAGGCCGTAAGAAATAGTGTTGATAAAATAACTAGTACAAGATGAAAAAGTCAATCACACCTTACATAATGAAGAAGTACTGGCTGAGAAGGAACATATAGCAGAGCAGAAAAATGAACTTGTGTATGTTTCTACACATTCACACTAGCCACCTCTTCCCTATCTGGAGAAAGTGGGTCAAATTTGACATGTGGAACAAAAAAAGAAGTTTCTGGATATGTTCAAGAAATTACATATCAAAATCCTATTTCTAATGTTATTTCATAGATTCCCATTTATGACATGTTTCTGAAAGAAAATTTATCAATAAAAAAAATAGAAGACTTAGGGGCCATCTCTTTAAATGAAGAATGATCTGCAGCTATACAATAGAAAATTCCACCAAAGATGAGAGACCATGGTAGCTTCTCAATCCCGTGTGATATAGGCGCATGAAAATTTGCAGAAAACTCTATAATATTAGAGTAATAATTAAACTCATGCCAATGAGTACATTTCAAAAGATAGGACTCAAGGATCTCAAATAAACAAGGAGGTATTCTCAATTAGCTGATCGCTCGGTCAAGTACCCCCGAGGAATTCTGGAAGATGTGATAGTAAAAGTTGGCATGTTCATTTTCCTAGTTGATTTCCTAGCGTTAGACATGGAAGAAGATGGAGATGTTCCTATTATACATGGATGACCATTCCAAGAAACCATAAAGAAAATTATTGATGTGAAACAAGGAAAACTCATTTTCAGTGTTTGATTAGAAAATAAATTCAACCTAATTAGAGTTGTGAAACACATAGATGACACTATGTACTTCCACATCATTTCTCTCACCCGGAATGGAGAAGAATATATGGCCATCGAAGAAGAAAGTGAAGGCTCTCTTACAGAAGAAAAAAGAAAAAATATATTCAAGAAATTCAATTTTATTGAACCACTCACCAGAGATGTGGTGCCAAAATTTACCACATCCATCATCCACCCTCCTCAATTATACCTGAAACCACTAACTCGTACATTAAAGTACTCATTTATAGGGGAATCATCATGCACGTTATAGTCAACTCCGACCTATCCCAGGGTCAAGAAGAAAAATTGGTTGATGTCCTCAAATGACACAAGAAGTCTATAACTTGGGTAGTTGAAGTAATTAAAGGAATCAGTCCCACTGAGTGAACTCAAGATATATTACTCGAAAAGGTTGCAAAACCAAAACAGAAACCTCAAATTCATCTCACACCACAAATGAATGAAGTTTTTAAAAAAGAGGTACTGAAACTCATGGATTCAGAAATAATAATTCATATCACAGACAATAAAGGTGTGATCCACTTCCAAGTAATTCCCAAGAAAGGAGGACTCACAATAACAAGAAATAATGACAATGATCTTATTTCAACACGCACCCTCTTTGGATGGAGAGTTTGCATGGATTACAGATGTTTAAACTCATACAAAAGGAAAACCATTTTATCACACATTTTATAGAAAAAAATGTTAGAAATAATAGTGGGTCATGATTTATAATAATTTCAAGATAACTATTCAGGATATAATCAAATTTCGGTTGACCCTGCTGACTGGCCCAAAACCACCTTCACCTGTCATTTTGGTACTTTTGCATACATATGCATATCCTTCGGTATGTGTAATGCTCAAGAAACATTCCTAATATGTATGAAAAACATCATTAATGATAAGGATGATTAATTTCTCAAAGTTTTCAAGGAAAATTTCTCAGTTTAAGGAAGACCAATCGATGTCCATCTCAGCAATATATAACTAGTTATTCAACACTATGATGAAAAATTCTAGGTGATGAATTGGAAAAAATGTCACATTATGGTGAAAGGAGGTATTGTACTTGGCCACAATATATCCAAATAAATAATTAAAGTAGATCTAGAAATGACCAATGTTATCAAAGATATACATGATCCATCCACTATTAAGGGTATTAAAAGATTCCTTGGGCATGTTGGATTCAACAGACGCTTCCTAAAAGATTTTTATAAAGTGTCACATCCTTTCACACATTTATTGTCAAAAGCGTTTCCTTACTAATTCAATGATGAATGATGAAAAGCATTCAATACATTGAAAATATCCAGATGACATCTCCAAACATCACCAAACAAGGAAAAAGATTTTGAACTTATGTGTGATTCCAATGACCTTTCTGTTTGAGATCATCTAAGAAAACGTACAAATGAAATCTTATTCCCAACATATTATGCAAGTCACACCTTAAATTAAGATTAGATTAATTACACATCCACTAAGAATGAGTTCCTAGCCATTGTGTATGCATTTGAAAAATTTTGTTCATACCTTGTTCTATAAAAAGTTATTGCTTATACGGATCATGCTTTCATTTGGTAATTGATGACCAAGAAATATGAAAAACGATGGTTGATACATGGGATTATCTTGTTGTAACAATTCAACTTAATATTCAAAGATAAAAAGGGAACATAATATGTCATTGCTGATCACCTCTCTAGACTACCTCTTACCATCATCAAAGACAACAAGGATGATATTGAGAAAGAATTTCTGGATGAGACCATTTTTAATATCTAGACCCAGCCTTGGATCTCTGACATATAGAATTTTCCTACTACAAGATTCCTCCTTCATGAGTGATCTTATCAATAATGGAAAAAGTTTATTTCAGATGATAAGTAATTATTTTGGGATGAACCTCTATTTTTCAAGTGATGTGTTGATGGCCTTTTAAGATATTTAATTTTTGAAGAAGAGGAGATGAATTTAATGAGAATGTTCTACACTTCTCTAACTGGGGGAAATCATGGTCATAAGTGCATAGTGACTAAGATCAAACACTATTGATTTTTCAGGACCTCATTACATCAAGTCACTAGGAGATACTTCTTCCACTATGATAGACTCCAAAGGATAGTGAATATCAGTAATTGAAATGAAATGACACAAAACCCCATGCTGGAAGTTCACGTTTTTTAAGTCTTAGGAATCAACATTGTGGGACCATTCCACAAGTCACAGGGAAAGAAATAAATTCTGGTTGAAGTGGTCTATGGGTCTAAATGGGTTGAAATCAAGGTAATGACTCATGAAACTTCTAAAGTGGTAACAAAGTTCCTTTGGAAAAAAAATGTTTGCACGTTTTTGATTTACATGATTTCTCATTAGCAATCGTGGAACACATTCTTTGATCAACCAGTGAGAAAAATTCTTCAAAGATATGGGATCCGATATAATACTAAAATCCCCTATCACCCACAAATGAGTGGGAAAGTCGAATTTCCAAATATGAAGGTAAATCAGATCCTAGAAAAAACAATCAAAACAAGAGTAAATGATTGGATTCAATGACTAGACGATGCATTATAGAAGAATATAATGGCTTATAAAACACCCATTGACACCACCCCATTTTGATGTATTATGGAAAACCATGTCATCTTCGGTTAGATCTCAAGCATGGATCATTTTGGGACCTAAGAAAACTAAATTTGGAGTTAGATAAGGCTAGATAAAATCAATTATCGCAATTAAATGTGTTGTAAGAATTAATGAATGATGTGTGTGGGAACATATGAATTTAAAAGGGAAAAAAATAATGGTATGATCGACAGATTGAAAGACACACCTTTTTCCCATGGGAATAAGGTTCTACTATTCAACTCAGGATTGAAACATTTCCCAAGATACATGAAATAAAGATGGTCTGGTCATTATGATGTTATCTAGGTTTTTCTGTATGGAGTGACTTAAATTCAACGAGATGGAGAGCCTCCATTCAAAGTGAATTGTCAAAGATTAACGATTTTTCAAGAATCATTCCATGAGGTCTATTTCCTCATTCTCATGTTCAACTAAACTATAATTAACATTGGATGATGAGTTTAAAGTGTGTGCTTTATGGGTGGCAACACATCACTGTTTTTTGAGTTTGGTTTGTGTCTGGGATGTTTTAGTGTATCATTATATTACATTGTAAAATTTTTCATTCAATAAATAAAATGGTTATGGTTATTCGTTCTTTTTACACCTACCTATTTTCAGATATTCAATTGTTTAAACCTATGGATTAACATTTTTTTCCATATTTAGGATTTTTCTAACATATTTTACAGGGGAATAAAAACCTTAATTTTAAGATAGATCATACACCACCATGGTATACCATTTAATTTTATAAGGCTCTCAATTTCCTATTTTAAATTTTTAATCACTGCCATGTCAAATATATTCTTGATATTCCATACCACACCCCTCCCAACCATTATTTCTTAGATTGTAGGGACACTATCTCCTTTTATGTGTGTGTGTGGGAGGTATTTCTCATATATTCAAAGAGATACACATTCATTTTTTCGATTTCTCACTGTTCTAGGAGACATTTATCAAATTGAAAAGCATGCTGCAAATTTTAAAACCATTATAACCATGTGAATTAATGATAAAGATAAAATGAAAAATTTTAAGACCCATTTTTCACCCATGCATAGAATTTTGGAATGATTTATTTTCTTAAAAGTTTAATTCAAATTAAAAATCTCTGAAATCATGATTAATTTACTCACTACATAGGATTTACGCCCTTTTCAATTTCATGTTTTTATTTTTACGCTCATTATCTATGAGGATTCTAAGCCTTCAATCTCATTTTCTTATCTGATCATTCTTTATGAGAGATACTAGGGACATGAAAACTTACGAGAACAAGAATTAAGATCTTATCAAAACAATTACTAAACAAGTGTAATTTAAAAATGATCAAGGCATCATTTGATAGCCATTTTACATGAGACCCATTGTACATCAATCCTTCATTTAGACAACAGTTTCATTGAGTGACCTATTAGAACAAAATCTATTTCTAGCCTATTTCCCTTCCTACCCTTCTCTTTGTACAATGCATCAAGATTATTTTTTAACAAGTGTGGGGAAGGAATTTTGACCGAATGGAATCCATTCACTTTAAGAGATTCACATTTCACTCACATGATAACTAGGCTATGTTCCAAAGGCTTTTTGTGGTATCTTATTTGTATTCTGTTCCATTTGTAAAATATAATAGAGAAGAAAAAATTGTTTTTGGTTAGTTACTTGGAGATTCAAAAATAACCATTTTCCATATCGATGAATCCTTTGAAGGATCATATGTGGTTAGGTGGTGGATGTGAGATCTATACTAGGAAAAACATTTGAAAAATAAAAATGTAAAATGAAAAGGAAAGGAAGAAAATCATTTCTTTATATACTTACTTGTGATACATATGGAACCAGCCTAAAATGATTGTGTATAGACAAGACTCGCTAGATGGAGGAATTTTTCACATTTATCTTATTACATCAACCTAGTATTTTATAGATTACCCTCCTTTTGAGCCTAATTTTTACATTTTACTTACATACCTACAACCTCAGATTGATCAGAACCATTTTTCTAGAAGTAATCAAAATTATTATTATACTTGTCTTTACACAGTGGAGATGATATAACCAGTGAAAGCATATGGTTAGAAACTTGGAATCTGGGTACGAGGACACCTTAATTACATATTATCCTAAGTGATGAGAAAAAATCATGGTGACATAAATTACAACTAGGAATATATCTTAAGGAACCGCTAAAAGATTATGATTGAAATAATTGAATTTGTATTGAATATCTTAATGATGAGGAATGGCTAATTTACTAAGCATGATTAAAACAAGAACATGACTACTTTTCTACATACACTTAATTTAATTTGATGGAAATTACCTATAATTTATTCTTTACAAATTTCTTATCCTTTATGAAATATTTGTTGAGATATTTTTCTGGAGTATAAGTAATGATTCTAGTTTGGGGGAATTTGATATGACTAATTTTTTATATAATTTTCTATCACATTTCCAATGTTTTTCATTCATATACTACATAATGAACATGATAGATGTCTAATTTTTTAGGAAACATAGCTTTATAATATTCTAAAGAAGAAAGTTAGAAAAGCTACAAAAAATGGCCAAGTACACAACGTAATGGCAAAGTTCATGTCATGTACTTGATAATCACCACATGCATCAAGCCGTGAAGCCTAACTAGTGACCATCTATGAACACTAAAGAATTTATCAGTTCACATCTTGAGTCCCTCCTACATTTTGTGACACTGGTCAAACTAGACACTGAGAAATCTGTGAGGATTCAATGCAAAAATCTCGCTGGCCAATGGGTACACATTGTGAGCCACCTATACACGACGTGATCATGGTAAAAAATCATTAATATTCTGAAGATATGTATTCTATGTTGGAAGTCTAGAACACATATTAAGGGATCACAATGTGATGATTATGTACACATTGTGATCATTTCTGCCTATATAAGGAGCATCTCGGGGACACATTCGAGAATTCCTGGATTATCTCTCTCTCCCTTTAGGAATCCTTTCCAAATTTATTTCTCCTTCCCCCTCTAAAATCCTTAGTTCTTTGTAATTCTTTTACATTTTTAGTCTAAGAGCCATGGATTTTTTTCTTCAACGCCTTCAATTACTGTATGGATTAATTTATATTTCTTTCTTTTAAGTAAGGACTTATTTAAATTATTCATTCATGTTTGTCACATATTGATTCAATTCCATTTGCATAGTTATGATTAATTTCACCACTTTTATTTCTTTAATTACCACCATGAGTAGCTTAACCCATCGGGGTAGGGATCAATGTTCAATGTATATACATGCTTTATTATAACTAGAGTTATATTCATGAAAAAACATAATGGATTAGAATTTAGGATATAAACCAACAGTCAAACCCCATTTATGTGAATGCACTGTGACCATCGGACAGTAAAGAAAACAACCTTGTCCTAATTGAATTAAACTATTACTATAACCATTAGCTTAGTTAACTTTCTGCAATCTAAGATGAATGGAATGCATCTAGGACTATAGCTAGCCTCTTGACCATTATATAGTTACTTACTAGGAAGAACTATAAGACTGGACCATGGTTCACTATTGACTACTGCTTGCTTTGTAGACTAAGAACTCAGGACCTTGCCAAGATTATAAATGGGATCACCTTTATCTAGATACTCAGACTTGATCTTGAATTCTTTTTAATCACATGAAGTCAAACCCAAAAATAGTTAAACACTTCCAAAACTTTAGTGAAGCTAGGTATAACTCATACAAAGGATTCGCGATCAGATTTATTTTCCCCATTAGAATAACACCATCCCCAAGGGATTGGCCCCGAACATCTACTATACTACACCCTAGTAGTTAGTAATGTTTGGTAGACTTATGAATATCAAATTTGAATTGAACCCTGAGGAAGGAACAATTCCTTTTGGGTAGGAGATCAGTATGAATTCTTGGAACTTGGTCATGAGATGTTCTTGGGTGACACAAACACATGTTCAGGATAAAATTCATGTTTATGGAAATATAAATGGTGTTCTTATTTTTCCTATTACAATTGATATTTTATCACCATTAGGTGATTCACATGCTATGCAGAGTTGTTGATTATTGTTATAATTGTAAATTTCAGTTCATCCTTTGACCAATGATATGAGGTAAAGGATCATTGTTACGTAGATCATTATAGGAACCTAGAATCCACATGTCATACATATTTTCATGTCATATAGGTGTATTCCACTACTTTTCATTGTTTTTAATTTTTGGGATTATTGTGTTAGACTTCCATTGTATATATTGTTGTGAGGATTTTTTGTAGTGATTGAGTGATTGCATGATTCAATTTATGAGGTGTTATGTTCCCTCGTTGGTTGGGATGAGTAATTTACATAGTCAGTCTATTATGATATGAATGAATTGGTTTTGTTTTTAGTTATAATGTGTATGTGCACTGATTTAATGAGAATGAATATCCATTAAAAATTGAAACATGTAACCTAAAATTAAATGGGTTCATGTCATTATCATATATTTTCATGTTCATGAAAGGTAATGGACTGAAACTAGTAATTAAATCTAAAATGAAATGAAAATTATACTTTAGAACATACCAGTACCTGGTCATCTGAGTGGGTAGTTGGGGTAGTATACCTTGGGTAGTGAGCCTTTGCTTTTTTATCTTATATATGTATTTGTATCTATCTTCTTAAATATAGTTCTAAGTCATGTGTTATTATTTTTTAGGCCAGTTCCATCATGACATCCTCGTATCATATGCCAGGACGGTGGTGATGACAATGCTCGAGATGTGTAGGCCCTAAGCTTCCAGTATTAGCTATAAGAGTTTCACTTGAGGTACCACCTTATATAACTTATTTGGGAAGTGACACCGAGGATTGTGATATTTTTAAACATCTGATGAAGTCCATGTGTGGTGATCCATGACTTGCACCTATGATGGGTAATCTAACACGCGAGTTACAGAAGAATCATCCTCTTACATTCTCAGGGGATGTTAGTCCACAGGCTACTGAGTCTTGGATAGAGTCCACCATATCTATAACTGATCAGATGAAGATGCCTCCTGAGTGGAGGTTCAATCTTAACACATAAATGCTTCGGGATTTGGCCAAATTTTGGTGGGATATGGTTACCCATGCTAATTACCATCATGGTATGGTAAGGGATGACTTCTAGAATTTTTTCTATGAACAGTTCTTTCCTCAGTCATGGAGAGCTAATAGTGCCCGAGAATTCATGAATCTCAAGCACAGTTCTATGTCAGTTATGGAATATTCAGCATGTTTCACTATGTTATAACACCTTTCATCACTTTTATCTATTGATTATCATATTCTTGCAAGAAGTTTTGAGGATGGGCTTCAGTACACCATCATTATTTAGGTGAATTCCACTCTCCTAGATACTTTTTGAAATATTCATTCAGGATATTATCCTCAATAACAACCTGAGGGGTTTAAATAACACCATGAATAGAGGATCAGTGTCATGGAAGGCCATTAGTTCTCTCAATGTTAGGAAATGTTTCCTCTAGGTTTCTCGTCAGGGTAGTAAAAACTGGAGTATCTTTATTAATATCTCCACGATGTGTCATTAGTGTGGATGATTGGAGAACCCGGATACTAATTATGACAGATACCTAAGAGATTTCCAACCTTGCGGCCGTATGGGGCATCATTGAAGTTTCTGCAGGACCTTTCCACCATCCTCGAGTAGAATATGATCCATACTAGATCCACCTTTAAGAGTGGGTTCTTTTCCACTGAATAAAGAGGGGTGGTGGAATAGAAATAACAGGACAAGCCGAGGAGGAGGTCATGGCTATGGTAGCTAAACCCTTAATCCCCAGAAACATTGATAGATCATGTATTATCGTGGTAGTCCAACTAATGTACAATGTCATGGATGATGCCAATTTTATACACTAAAACGGATACCTGAGGATCAGGTTGTAGGACCATATATAGTATGAGTTAATATTTTAGGGACATCTACTATAGTATCTAATTTATTTGATGGAGGTTCTTAAATCCTTTTGATCTCTTAATCTATCTTGGAAATTATGGGACTAAAGATATATTATTTCTATGGTGTAATGACCCTAGATACTGAAGGACCCCGGGACACCCTGAGAGGGGAGGGGTGAATCAGGGTGACAACTTTTTCTTTTAATGTGATGGATCTTGTTCCCAAGTTGGTAGGAACTTGTTAAACCTGTAAGATGTATATGATCAGAAAGAAAACATTCACATGCACATAGAAGACACGTTACTTTTTACTTGGTTCACCACTAAGGGATACGTCCATGGAGCATACGCCGACAAGTTGTCAGTCGTACTTAATTCCACAAATCTTCACTAGCTGTGGATTACAATGGTTCGGGCACAATCACTCTGTCCCAGGCTCACTGCCTTTACAAAGGTTCAGGGATAGCTTACTGCTTCCCACGGGCCACTCCCATTGAATCCCCCTGGCTCACTATTATTGGTGATGTCCCACTCAGTTTATAGAAGTGAAGGTATCTTCAATAAGTAGACATGAAGTACGATGTCTCCTGTTCAGCATGAGAATTTTCTTGCATCAGTGTCCTGAGTTGATGCTCTGTTAAAGTACAAATTTCATCGAGTGATGAATACCTTTTTTTCCCTTGTCCACTGGGCAAGCAACCTTTGGAAAGGGCCTTCACAAAGTACCCTACTTCGCATGGCTCCCAATTTTGCAAAGCTCAAACAAGGCTTCGCGGTGTCCCTGCCTTTTCGTGAGGCTCAATCGCGAAGCACTCTCGCGATGCACAAGCCTTCACAATGCTTGGATGTCGTGGAGATCCTAACTCTTCATGAAGCTCACTGAGCCAACGCAGGGTGCATGAATTTCATGGAGCTTAGAATAGCCATCGCGAAGCTCCTCTTTCGCGAAGCACACTACCTTTGCGAGTGACCATTGCGAACCGAGAGCAAAGGATTTTCGTTGAGAGCTCTCTATACTTCCCTCGAGGGGGTCGACCTGTATTTATAGGTGATTCCCCCGACCCTCAACCCTTCCATGTGAAGTCAGCGCCATGTTAGCTCAAATCGCGAAGCTCCTAAGTTCCCACTGAAATTCTCTCAATATCGTGAAGCACTACGACAATTTTCCATTCGCGGAGCTCATCCTAATCGCGGAGTGTTCCATCATTTCATTCGCTTCTTCACCACGAAGCCCCCTCGTAATGATCATCGTCGCTGTGATTCTCTTCATCCTCTGTCATTCGCGAATCTTTGACGTAATTGCGAAGAATCACCGCCTCCATAATTCTGGTCTTCACGAATTCCAAACCATTAGGCCACTCTTCGCGAAATTCATCCCACTGCCATATTTAATTATGCTCTTAATAGAAATCCTATTTTCGTGATGCTCACCAACTTCCAAATTTTTGACCCCAAAAATTTGGCAAACACTGGGAAATGGTACCACCTTCAATACTATTGTCTTCTTGAACTGTATGATCTCTTTACTGGTACATGTTCCGAACTTCCATTGAGGATAGACAACAAACACAAACCATACTCCAAATCATGCATAGAAGACCACAGTTCCAACAATCTCCCCCTTTGGGTTTGTTGGAAATTAGAAAATAAATTCAATAGATCTCCATCTATATTAAAACCAAAAACACAGGAATCAACTCATCCAACACTCTAAGTCTACGTGAGCAATGCTCGGTGTAGAAAACAAGAGAGGAGGCTTGAATTGGGATCCACTGTTTTCTTTCTCATTCTTCTCATCACAGAAGTTTCCTGAATTTATTCCTTTCTACTTTCTCCCCCATCGATAATAAATTCGAAGACTAGTAATTTATTCAATGTTCAGATCAAACCATACTCCCCCTGGATAGTATCTCCCCAATAAACCTGCATCATAGCCATAAACAGATAAAAACAGGTATCACAAACGGGGAGAGGGGTATTGCATAACATCCTTATGCACTGTGAGGTGGCTAACACCGAGGTTCAACCGATGCCTCTCAAAAATAGCCGCGGATAGTGGCTTGGTCACGATATCATCCACTTGCTCATCAGTTCCCACATGATCCATTCTAATCACCCCTTGTTCAACTTTTTCTTTGATAAAGTGATAGCTGATTTCAATATGATTCATACGGGAATACTGAACACGATTCTTCGTAAGATCAATTGCGGTCTTTTTATCATAGTAAATTACCATTGGTTGCTTTACCACATCACCAATATCTATTAATTGTTGCTTCATCCATAGAAGTTGAGTGCATGCCTTTGTGGCAGAGATATACTCAGCTTCAGCAGTACTAAGAGAAGTACATTCTTGTTTCGTGCTCAATGAGACAACAGATTTCTGCCCAATATAGAAAGCTCCACCACTAGTGGGCTTTCTGTCTACCACATCACCAGCCTAGTCAGAATTAGAAAACATTGATAATTCACTATCCCTACCTATAGAAAAAAATAACATGAAGTTATGTGTACCTTGAATGTACCACATGATTCTTTTTACTGCCGCCATATGTTCCTCTTTTGAATTACATTGAAAGCGGGCCGCAAGGCATGTGGAAAATACAATATCTGGCCATGTCGCTGTTAGGTATATTAGGTTCCCAATGATCCTCTTGTACATGGTGGGATCAACAGAGTCCCCATCCTTATGCTTTCCAAGTTTAGTTCCAACTGCCATCGGAGTTGACATTGGTTTGGATTCTTTCATATTAAACTTCTTCAGCAGCTCTCTTGCATATTTTTTCTGATAAATGAAAGTGTATTCCTTCTTTTGAATCACCTACAGCCCTAAGAAATATGTGAGCTCCCTAATCATAGACATTTCAAATTCAGATTTCATGTGGTTGGCAAATTCGTCCACTGATTTCTGCCTGCTTCCACCAAATATGATATCATCAACGTAGACTAGAACCATGAATTGATCTTTTGGATAATTCTTCACATAGAGATTTTGATCAACTCCTCCTATTTTGAATTATAGCTTTTTGAGATATGAATCCAGCCATGAGTACCACGCCCGTGGTTCTTACTTCAAAACATACAGAGCTTTCTTCAGTTTTCAGACCATTGTTTCATCAGTACCCAAAACAAATCTCACTGGTTGTTCAATGTGGACTTCTTCTTCAAGGACACCATTCAAGAATGTCGTCTTGGCATCCATTTGATATACTTTATATCTTCTTTGGAGTTCAATGGCAAGGAAAAGACTGACTGACTTCAGTCTAGCCACTGGAGTAAAGGTTTCTTTAACATCAATGCCTTCAATCTGGGAGTGTCCTTTACATACCAGTCGTGCCTTGTTTCTGATGAAACTTACATGCTCATCAAACTTATTTTTGATGATCCATTTGGTACCAATCACATTGTGACCTTCGGGTCTCTGGACAAGATCCCATGTCTGTTTCTTGTCAATCTGATCTAATTCATCATTCATGGATTTCACCCAAGATTCGTCATTTGCAGCTTCTTCGAATGAGGATGGCTCTACAACTAATAGAAATTCTTATTTCATGTTATTCTTCATCCTTCTTGTTTGAGTGGGTGCACTTATATCCCCAATTATGTTGGATGGATCAATCGCAGCCCTTCGATTTCTCCTGCGAGATTCAGTAGCATTCTCTTCAGCCAGTGTTTCTTCTTCAGATTCTTCTTCTAAGTCAACATCATGTTGTGACTGCTGAGGGTTTTGAACAACTTCCTCTATTTTTGAATTTGTATTTTCTTCACGTTCACTTTCTTCCTGACTTTCTATCACATCAGCATATGATTTCCTTGAAGCATTTGTGCTTTTCTCTTCAATTATCATAATATCACTGCTTTCCAAAATCCTTCCTAAATGCTTGTTGAAACATTTGTAGGCTTTGCTGTTCATTGAGTAACCGAGGAAAATATCATCAACAGCATTGTCGCCATATTTACCTTGATTTCCTTCTTTGTTCCTGATGAAGCATTTACTTCCAAAGACACGAAAGAATTTTAAAGAAGGATTCCATCCATGCCACAATTTATATGGTGTCTTCTTCGCACCCATATATAGTTTTGTTCGATTCTGGATGTACACTGCAGCTTGAACAGCCTCTTTCTAGTAATTTTGTGGAATACGACTCTCAATAAGCATAGTTCGTGCCATGTTGTTCACCTGTCGATTCCTACTTTCATCAACTCCATTTTGTTGTAGAGTTATCACAGTTGCTACCTCATGCTATATCCCATGCTTCTCCAGATAATTTTCAAATTCAATGCACATGTATTCTCCTCCATTTTCAGATCGTAACACTTTGATTTTTTTTCCAGTATCATTCTCGGTGATTCGCCGATATGTTTTCATGCAGTCAAGGACTTTTCGTTTCCTGTGAATGACCATCACACATGCCATTCTACTGGAATCATCTATGAAAAGGATAAAGTACGTTTCTCCATGACTTCCGTCAACATTTATCAGCCCACATACATCTGTATGAATCAGATCAAGAAGGTGAGATGCCCTTTTCTTCTTTGGCCGATATGAACTACAGACCAGCTTCCCACGAATGCAAGCATCACAAGATTTTTCATGCTCACGCTTCAAGTTGGGAATGTCCATGACAATTCTCAATTTAGATATTTTCTCCATGTCTTGTTGATTGATGTTTCCCAGTCTCCGATGCCACAAATTGTTTTATTCTTCAATAGTCATGTAACATACATTTTCTTCACTATCAACCTGATACAAGTTGCCTTCTATTCTACATCCCTTCATAAGTGAATTGCCTATCTTTCCCTTGATAGTGCAGCCTTTCTGATTAAAATTAACTATAATTCCTAAGACACAGAGTTGACTCAAGCTGAGTAGATTATGACGTAGGCCATATACATAATGGACTTCAGTCTTCTTTAGTTATCCATTAGATAATTCGGTACTTACACTCTCTTTAATTTTCAGAGCCCCATCATCACCAAATCGTACTGTACCATCAACCATCCTTTTGATATCCGTTAGTAGGCCCACATTACCTGTCATATGAGATGAACAACCGCTATCCAGAATCCAGGTCCTATTGTTCTTTGTAGCATTGAGGGCCACCTCTGCAAGGTTGGATTTCTCAATCTTCTTCCTTTCCTTCCATGAGACATTGGATTGAGTATATAGTACTGATGGCCTTTCAATTATCTCTTCTGCATACCCAGGTTCTTCATAGTCAAAATCTTCTTTGAGAGGAGAAAACCTATTTGAAAGAGCATCACTGTCTTGCTGACGAGACTTGACTTGTCTTGAACATCGGTATGAGGTGTCCATGTCCCTTCTCAGCCTGCAATTAGAAGCCTTATGACCAATGTTAGAACAACAATAACAATATCCATAGAAATTGTTTCTTCTATAAGAATTAGGATATAAATTTGTTCTCCTTTGTTGAACTTCTATATCTTCTCCATTCAGATAGCTTCTTGCCTCTTCGCAAAAAGACATGATATGGCCCAGATAGCCACAGAACTGACACTTCATGAGAGGAAATATCTTCTCACTTGAATTTCGCCTCATACCTTCTTCCTTGGGACAAAGGATAGACTGTCTGTCATTTTTGAATTATTGAGGATAATTTTCAGTTCTCATTATAGTTTGGATTGAGGGTTCTTTTTTGGCACTTTGAGTAACGTTTCAACATGTTCAACTTTAATCTTATCTTTCATTTGGATATTTTCACTTCCAGCCGTTGATGTCTCATCCTCACAGCCAATTCCACTCTTTCCCATGCAAGCGGGTCTTTGATCACTCATGATTTTCCCAACCCCATCTGAACCACCCTTGGCTCTAGCTAGTAATTCTGCATATGAGAATCTTCCAAACTTTATTTTCTTCCTCGATTCATTTGGAATTGATTCAGTCTCAAGTTTACTCCTTAGAGTAACAAATTCCTCTTCCAGACCCTCTGCAGTCTTGGATTTTTCATCATGTCTAGAGGTGAGGTCATTCATGACATTTTCCTGCTCTTCAATTCTCAGCTTCAGATCCACTACATCATCATTTCTTTCAATTATTTTAGACTTTAAATTCACAAATTCTTCCATTTATTCAATTTTCAGCTTCACGTTGATCAACGTATTCCATTGATTCTTGTACAATTTATTTCCACTTATTGCAACTCTTTCTTTTAATCTTCTGCTTACTAACGGCATCCTTAAGTTGCATCTCGGGAACTACACAAGTTCTCAGTTGTTCTTCTCCACCAGTATCTTATGACATTTCAACAGTGGCCATCATTGAAGCATGGTTCCCAGTTTTTAATTATGGTTCTTCTTCATCACAGAATTCATTATCATCTTCTTCCTCTTCACAGACAAAACTCTTCCTTTGCATTTTCTTTCCAGATTTGAAGTCTCCCCTTTTGAAGAACCTTATCTGAGGCTTCTCAAAGCTTTCATCTTCACTATCGTCATCATTGATCTTTCTTAAGCCTTGAGAGGCAATGTGCCTAACTTTTCCACAATGGAAACATGTGAGAGGTAACTTCCCTTTGAATTTCCCTTTCCCCTTCTCGAACTTCTTTGCAATGAGAGAAAGAATTTATTTTTCTTCTTCATCTTCACGACTACTATATTTTGAGATTTTCAGTTTATCCATGGCCTTGAATGCCATTTCCTCGCTCACACGAGTCGTATCCTCTTCTGGTTTGACTCTCATTTCATATTCTACTAAGCTGCTTAGTAGATCATCAAACCGATTATGCATCACTTGTAGTTTTTCCTCCTTCACTTTACTATCTCCTTCAAAAATATTCTTGAGTTTATCCCACATGGACTTTGCTGAGGTGCAATTCATCAACTTAGGTAGATCTGATCAGAAAGGGCTACGGTAAGTGCATTTTGTGCTTTAGCTTCTGCATCAATAATTTTCTAGTCTGTTTCAGTCATAACCAGTCTTGTTGGGTCAGTGACTTGTATTCCTTGCAGAGTAGAAAAGAGAACTTCCATTCCAAGAGATATTAGATGAGATCTCATTATGTTCTTCCAGATCTGGAAATTACTTCCATCGAAGTGAGGGACTCCTCTGACATTGAATGCATTCTCCATGATGATAAAGGATAGATTCAACACCAGCAACCTCTGCTTTGATTCCACTTGAAGGACCCCGGGACACCCTAAGAGGGGAGGGGTGAATCAGGGTGATAACTTTTTCTTTTAATATGATGGATCATATTCCCACGTTTGTAGGAACTTGTTGAACCTGTAAGATGAATATGATCAAAAAGAAAACATTCACATGAACAGAGAAGACACATCACTTTTAAAGTGGTTCACCACTAAGGGATAAGTCCAAGGAGCATACACCGACAAGTTTTTGGTTGTACCTAATTCCACTAATCTTCACTAGCGGTGGATTACAATGGTTAGGGCACAGTCACTCTATCCTAGGCTCACTACCTTTAAAAAGGTTTAGGGATAGCTTACTACTTCCCACGGGTCACTCCCATTGACTCCCCCTGGCTCACTGCCGTTGCTGATGTCCCACTCAATTTATAGACGTGAAGGTATCTTCAATAGATAGACATGGAGTACTTTGTCTTCTGTTTAGCATGAGACTTTTCTTGCATCAGAGTCATGAGTTGATGCTCTGTTAAAGTCCAAAATTCATCCACTAATGAATACCTCTTTTTCCATTGTCTATTGGGAAAACGAACTTTGGAAAGGGCCTTCGCAAAGTACCCTTCTTCGCAAGGCTCCCAATTTTGCAAAGCTCAAACAAGGCTTCACGGAGTCCCTGCATTTTCGCGAGACTCAATCGTGAAGCACTCTCGCGATGCACAAGACTTCGCAATGCATGGCTGTCACAGAGCTCCAGCCTCTTCGCGAAGCTCACTGAGCCAACGCGGGGCGCACGACTTTCGCGGAGCTTAGAATAGCCACCGCGGAGCTCCTCTTTCGCGAAGCACACTTCCTTCACGAGTGACCTTTGCAAAATGAGAGCAAAGGATTTTCATTGAGAGCTCTCTGTACTTATCTCGAGGGGGTCTACCTGTATTTATAGGCAATTCCACTGACCCTCAACCCTACCGTGCAAAGTTAGCGCCATGTCAGCTCAAATCGCGAAGCTCCTAAGTTCCCGCTGAAATTTTCTTAAAATCGCGAAGCACTACCGAAATTTTCCATTCGCGGAGCTCGTCGAAATCACGGAGTGTTCCATCATTTCATTAATGCCTTCGCCGCGAAGCTCCCTCACAAAGATCTTCATCGCCGCGATGCTCTTCATCCTCTGCCGTTCGCGAAGCTTTGACGTAATCGCGAAGAATCACCGCCTCCATAATTCTGGTCTTCGCGAATTCAAAACCATTAAGCCACTCTTCGCGAAATTCATGATAGTGCCATATTTAATTATGATCTTCATGGAAATCCTGTTTTTGCGATACTCACCAACTTTCAAATTTCGGACCACAAAAATTTGGCAAACACTGGAAAACGGTGCCACCTTCAATACTGTTGTCTTCTTGAACTGTATGATCTCTTTGCTCGTACACGTTCCAAACTTCCATTGAGGATTAACAAAAAACACAAACCATACTCCAAATCATGCATAGAAGACCATGGTTCCAACAGATACACTGTTGGGAGTATGGTCAGAGGTCATATGCCAATGTAGGTGTAGTCCAATTGAGTTTGGATGTTACCATTTCTTATGGAACCTATTTTTTCTCATGATGACAAGATTCCATGTAACTCTTGGGACGGATTGGGTGGTTCATTGTCACACTTTTGTACAATCCTATCACTATAGGGTATATTTTACACCATCAAATGGTATTAGTTATGTATATAAGGGTGAGTGGGATGTACAAGGTGGTAGAGATGGACCAGAGTATCATGGGCTCTGTAGAGTGATTGCCCATGTTTCCAATATCTTTATGGAAGACCATGGTTTACATCAAGCTAATTTCAATCTAGTAGTGGATCATTTCGGGGATGCAATTATTAATCCCTTTTCTAGAGTACTTCCTAACATAGGTTTAGAGTTTACGATCAAGCTTGTTCTAGGAGTATCTCTATTTTCCATTAATCCAATTGGATGGAACCTAATGAGCTTCCAAAACCCAAGTGATAATTAGAATATTTAGAGACCAAAGTCTTATTTAGACAATTACATATTCCAGGGCTTCTCCCAAGCTTTTCACAAAAAAGGTGAATTGAAACATACGTCTATTTGTGCATTACATATGGTTGAAAAAACATTATGGTCAAAAATCAGTCTCTCTGGCCTCATATAGATGATCTCTTGGACCAGATTTGAGGAGCTAGGGTCTTCTCTAAGATTGACCTTAGAATGGACTATCATCAGTTGCGAGTAAGTCCATCAAATATACCTCAAATATTTTTTCATAATAAGCATGTCATATATGAGTATATAATTATGCCATTTGGTCTTATGAACGCACCCACCATTTTCATGGATATGATGAATTGTGTGTTCCAACCCAATTTGGATTCATTTGTTATTGTATTTTTTGAAGACATCTTGGTGTATTATCACACCTGTAGTGACCATGCCAATCACCTTGAGTTCATTATGAGTACACTAATTGAGAGTTACCTTAATGATAAGCATGCTAATTGTCACTTCTAGGTCGAAAAAGATAACATACTTGTTCATATTAACATAGAATCATGATTTTCTGCTGATTTGGAGATAGTTAGTGTTGTGGTTTCCTAGGAGCAACTGAAGAATGTTTTTGGTAAATATATTTTATTCGGTATGATGGGTTAACACAGGTGTCTCCTAAAATATTTCTCAAACCTTTCTTTACCTCTTACTATTCTTGAAAAGATGGGTGTTAAGTTCTTATGGTCTGAAGTGTGTGATAAATCTTTTCGGGAGATGAAAGGGAGGCTATTCTCGACACCTATTCTGACTTTTCCAAAACTAGAAAGAGGTTATACAATCTTCTATGATGCATTAGGAATGAACCTAGTAGAAGTGCTGATATGAGAGAATAAATTAATTGTGTACGGATCTTATAATTTGAGGACTGAAGAGAGAAACTATTTGACACACGACCCTGAGATAAAAACAGTTTTCTATGACATATGTTGCTGGAGAAACTATCTATTGGGTGAGAACTTTGTGGTGTACATAGACAACAAGAGTCTGAAATATATCGTTTCACAATGTGAGTTGAATCTGAGATAGCAAGGATGGGTCATATATCTTTAGTCCTTCAATTTTGAGCTTGCCTATATGCCTAGAAAGGGAAATGTAGTCGTTGATTCTTTGAGTCAAAAAACTCATACACATGACATAATGAGTACAATGATTAATATAGGTTAATAGAACTATTTTTTTAGATGTATCAGGAGTTTCATGATCGTTTGGGGAAGCCTTAACTCTATGCATTGACGATTACCTTTTATCTCATTGAGAAGGTTAAGGTTATACAATTTTATGATCTTGAGGTCTTGGTTCACCATGAGAGTATATCGGGATCTGACCCACCTCTATATTGGTCTATGGACATAGATGACATCCTACATAATAATAGGTACGTATGGCTTCTAAAACACATGAGATTGGAGTTGGTGAAAGAGTCCAAAAATTATCAGTTGTAATTTCATAAAAGAATATAAAAATTGAATCAAGATATGTGATGCCAGTATAGATGACCTGTGATGAAATGTTAGATAGTAGGATTTACCACTAGTTATTCCACATGTCAGAAGGTGAAGGAGGAACACCAGAGCCATGAAGACTATTTCAATAGCTTCCATGTAGAAACCCGATGCTTGACGTACATAGATATTACATTAATTTTGCGGAATACTTAATATATAACAAAAAAATACACACAAGGACCGTAATAGTTTAGTGTCTTTGGAAACTTGGAACATAATCTTCTAATCGTGTTGAAAGATCTTCAACATCTCCCATAATGATCTTCCACTTTTTGTTTCCTTACCTAAAACCTTTCTTTTAATCCTCGGGGAAAATACAACATAAAAAGTGTGATCTCAAATGCTCAGTAAGGGTAAGAATGGATAAAATAAAACATACAATATACATTTGAACATAAAAAAATGAACATAATGTTTAAACATCAAAATCTTGAGAAAAGACATAAATTGTGGAAGTACATAAGGTATAGATCATAATGGAACATAAATCATGATAAAATTGCATGGGAATAAAACATGTAATTGTGGAATCCATTAATCACATTTAATTATTTCCATAGTAGCCAAGGCATTGCTGCAAAGACCATATTAGTGGACAAAGTCCCTTTCTGAATCGAGTTCACTCCTCGATCCAGTCCGGTAATACTGAACCAGATTAACTTACCATTCCATCCATGTCAATATCATGAGATATAAATGTTTACCCAATGCATTGGAGGGAGATATAGGTCCCACCCATCTCATAATGATGTCATTCTTACTTGTGCCACAAAATAAACATACATCATTCATAAAAACCCAATAAATAAAATGGGTTTCATAAACATCATCCCATCATCACATAATCTATATAAAAGAAATAGATATCATTTAATAATAAGAGAAGTGAAACCATGTAAATCATAGATACATTATACTTGAAACATACACATATGAAATAATGTCATCTTAGATGAAAAATGGTTTTTATAAAACACTTGAAATGAATTCTTGAGGAAAATAACCTTTTTTATTCAAAATCATTTTCTTTTCACAAAATTTCATGCAATTTTAAAAGAAAGGGATTTTGTTGAAAGTAGTCATGAAATCATTTGGAGTAAGCTTCATGAAAATAAGGCTTTATGAAACCGTAAAAAAATCATTTCATGCTGTATAAGTTAAAAAAAAATTCTTCTCGTACTTTTTCTGAAAAAGTCAAAAAGTACCTCGTAAAAAAAAGATTCCATATATAAAATGTAGTAAAAGTCAAAAATGGGTAAAAAGGACATTAAAAATACATGAATACAATTTTATAAAACATGGACATGGATGATAGTAATAACCCCATTAAATACTTACGAATAAGCAATCTCGGATAAAAATGAGATTATCAAAATTATACCTTACCTTCGATCTGATATGCTTCGTACGTATCCAAACCTCCTGTATACTGATTTAAATAATGTCATTGACTTATTACAGAATCATATTCATTGTTATTATATCATATATGGTTCACTTATGCCTTTATATTACCCGTTCTTTTGTAAAGTTGTGTTAAAGTATCGTTTTGGGTAAAATCCTTTCATTTGTCGTTCGTGTTTTAACTTGTAATTATTCATATGATTACTTAGATCATGATTACCTAAATCCAGAATTTAAGACATGATTTATATATAATATATATTCATAATATATATATAATGGATTGATAAATGGAAGGAAATACACCGTTCCTAGAGACGGTAGGCCGTACGTACGCATGAACGCTATTTTCGTTTCCTTATTGAATTGAATGGAATTAAGTAGATGACATAAATATATATATATATATATATATATATATATATATATACATAAAACCAGTTGAACTATTATGTCATATATATCATGATTACTTATTATATATACTTTATAATCATTCTTGAATGGTTATCATGGAGAGTGAATCTCATCGCATCATGGAGACGGTATTCCGTACGTATGTACGGCTGATGATATCATTCCAATGATCATGGAATTATATTAAAGTGTATGTATAATATTACAGAATCAATATCACTTTAAAATAATTATATATATTCATTACTTTAACCATTATACCTATCCATGTAAGGTGGTGGTGGAAAATAGATTATACTACGGCGTGGAGACGGTATTCCGTACGTACGCACGGGCGGTGAATTTGTTTTCTCTAGGATGGTTAGATGGTGAAATAGGGTTGTTTCATACATATAAAAACATATCAATATATTATTGATACTGATTTTATTACTTCATAATGAAAAAAATAAATAAGAAGAAGTGGAAGAAGAAATAAAGTTGAAATAATCGGTAACGAACATTACATATTCTTTGAAGCGCCTCTTTGAAACATACTCTTAGGGCACTAAAATTTGTCTTTGAAGAATACCAGGACCTCTAGTATGTTTCTAGAGAATTGGAGAATTGAATTTGGCTGGGGTTTGCCGAGCATGAAGGTTCAAAGTGGTGTGAGGAAGAGAGGGAGGAGGTGCCTTTTTATAAGGGAGGAGAGGGGCACCTTTGGAAATATAAGAAATATTACTTTATATTAAATCCCAAACCCACATAAAAACATCCAAAATGACTCATATCAGAATATTATATGAGATAGGGTTTTTATATAATCAACCAATAAAATTTAGACATGTCAGAAATTTATTTTAAACATTATCAACTTGATTTATCTTTATTTAATAAATTTTATTTTATTTGTGGTAATAACATTATAAATTTTAAATTATAACAAATAATTACATATTTGTTGTTAATCTTCCATGATTGGATAATTTACAATATTTTAGACCATAAAAAATTAAATTTATAATTTTTAAATATTTTTGTGATTTTTAAACAATTTTATAGTATGTTATTTTTATAAAATAACAATAGTGTCAATTTTGACACTATTCATTTACGTGAATTTAAATAAAATATATACAGAAGATATGTTCTAACTAAAAGCTTTAATAGATTCATAAAAGGTCATATGTATCTATAAAATTAGTGGAGCACATTAAATTGTTCATATAATATTTATTTTATTATTTTTAAGACAATTTATTTGGTTTATCTCTTAATAAACTAATTACTACAACATATTTGTATAATTATTTAATATAATTATTTGTTGCATAAAAATTAAAAATAATATCCTATGATGAATATAAATCTATTAACTTTCACAATAATAATTTTAATCGAATTTATCATCTTAAAATAACAATATTTAAATTACTATATTTGTTAAATTATGAAGGTGACAACTTTGGCATCATTTAAAATAAAATAATATAAGTGTCATAATCGCCTTAATAAGGATTCAAATGGTCAAAATTCATCCAGTGGATGATTAGGGATTATATATTAACTAATAATAAGTTTTTGTTAGATTTTTGGGCTTTTTGATATGTATTACTATTTCAATTAAAACTATATTATTGATTTTTCACTAAATAAATAATTTCTGCATCATTAATGTATAAGATAATAAGGTAATTAAATAACTCTAAAAATTTACAAATATATTACCATGACAAATAAAATAATTTTATCTTTAAAATGAGTATTTATAACCGAATTTATATTTTTTATAAACATATATTAAAAATACATTAATTATTAAAGTTGAGTGAGACATATTTCAATTTCCTTTAAATAAAATAAACTAAAGGTCTTAATCACTTCCAAGTGGTTTCTAATGGATTCCATTTTGACCCAAATATAACTTAGGACAAATTATAATCATCCAATTGTATTATGACAATTATTAGGATAATTTTATAATATTATATTTATCCTTAATTACCCAATTTACCTTTTACTATGGTAAATAAAATTTAACGTTGTTACTATTCATAAAGCCGAAAAATAAAAATTACTCTATTAATATAATTTGTACCCACTGATTCCAAATATGGAATCCATTTTTCCAAATTCAATACACAGAAGTTTCAGAAATTTAATTAAAATTAATCCCGTTGTCGAAATAAAACGAGTTTTTGTTTAAAACATTGCAAAAGATTAAATTTATTTAACCAACGAATTAAATGTAAAATCAAGCCTAATGACATACATTATATTAAATGGTAAAAATATATTCTATTTATACTCTTAAACCATTCAATATTATAATTTAATCACATAAGTTATTACGGTGAAAAAAGTTGTTTTTAATTATAATATAGCATGTTTTTACTATTCATTAAAATATAAAAGTTATCAGAATAATATGAAAAATTTATCCACGGTAAAATTTTATATCCTGATTCAAAATAATAATTTTATTTTGTAAAATTGAACTTATAAACATGTCAAAAACTATATTTAAAGTGGGTGCGCCCTCAAAAGGCGTCAAAACTGCATTTTTTGAAAAATACTTATTTTACCCAAAAAATTTATTTCGTTCTTATACCATGTTCTAGAAAATGTGGAAGATGAATAATAATGTTATAAAATTCAAAATTTAGTTAATATTATTCATAAAAGCTAGTACATAATAATATTATAATAATATATCGTTGTTTAGTAAAACCCGATATTGCGTAAAACACACGCTATCGAGGAAGGTCGCGATTGCGTGTAATGCAAGCCAAGTCAGGGTTGCGTGTTGGGAATGAATACTTTATTATTTCATATAACAGAATCCAACTATAATTCATTTATAAATTGAATATATATATATATATATATAAACACACACACTCAATGTTGTGTAGAATGACTATTATAAACGAACTTGAAATTGTGTGTAACACAATCTAAGAATAGTGTTGTGTATACTTCAAGCTAATACAGTGTGGTATATAGCACAACATAATCTTGTTGTATCATAAAACACATGACATCAAATAAATTAAAAAGAATGCTTATCATAAAATATTGGGTTGTTACATTCTACCCCCCTTAAAATGAATTTCGCCCTCGAAATTCGTCGGGGATATAAATGGTTTACTACTCGAAAGTTTCTTTTATAGAAACCCGCATCGTAAAAAGGAATACCAAAACATGGATTTAAGAACTAATGTATGAAACGTAATGGTTACCCAAATTAACTCATCACTGGGATTCCACATAAGAGAACATAGGTGAAAATATGGATATGGAAGAAAAATATAACCATCACGTTATGATGGAGAGTGGTAGAGAACATGGATATGAAAAATACATCTGTCACAAATCCAAAGATTTGTGATGATCTAAGGTACCATCTGATTCATCAGATATAATATCACTAGGACAACTTATTTGGTTTTCAAAATCATTTCCCTAAAGTTGAAAATTTTGAATTAGAAGAAATACTTGCTTGATTTTCGTACAATCTCATTGTTGTTCATGATTTGAACAATTTCCACTTCATATCATAAAGAGATGAAGTTGAATTTGTTATTCGTGAAGAGTTAGAAGATCATGTGATAGAATGATGAGTCATTCCATCTGTTTCAAGCAAAAGTTATCAAATATAAATAAGTCAATCTATGGTGAGGTTAATCATATACGATTCCAAATATGAACTTATACATTATATATCATACTGCTTAATAGAATAAGACTAGTTTCTACTAACCAGGGACTTCTTGTAGGCCAGTGGTAGGCGATAAAGGCCAGTCGCACTTCGGTTGTGGGTTCGAATCCCACAGCATTGTACAAGGAGATGGGTTGTCGCCCGTCCTGCAGGTTGTCCTTTTTCTAAAACTACCTTACTATAATAATATCGAAAACAATTTCTATCCTTAAACAATTCTAACTTATGTCCAATATAATACATTCCAATCTTTAGGCTTATCTAAAATACTTCGGTCCAAGCTCATAGTATAATGAAAACAATTACTAGAAACGTTATCTACTAAGAATGTGAATACAAGAATTTATCCCACATATATCATAAGATATATCTTGTTGGTTTCATTCCCAACACATGAATACCTTAGTCATATATTCTCTTGAAACAAAAATTGACATATAACCTTAGTGAAAACATGAATACTGTCAAAAGGTAACTCTTTCCACATACAAAAAGCCCAAAAAATCTATATAATCAAACCATAATATCAATTAGTCCTTATATCAGTCATGAGCTCAATAATACAATCAATCATCTCATTATCTTCTTATCCCTTCATTATGCGCATATCATCTACATTCAAAAATATTTCAATCCCCTTTTCATGGTTACCAGTACCATATAATTATTGAAAACCAATACATAGATATTCCAAAATTCCTCAATACCATACATGAGATTCCATGATACTATTTTGAAATCCCATTACATAAACACTTAATCACTACAGAACATAATTTTTATACTCAACATCACAAATAGTGATCGCATGAGACTTCCCTTTATCCTTTTCCTTAAGAGGTTGCTCACGTTGATCATAATTAACCCGTGTATTAGGGAATTTATTAGCATAATGCCCCATTTCCTTGCACTTGAAGCATTGAAGTGTTGGTGGAGAGTTCTCTGTAGTCTTTTCTCTATTCACATCATTAGAAAAAATTTTCTCATTGCTTCGACAATCAACTGCTCGATGACCTTCATTTACACACTTAAAACATTTTCTAGTACCTTTTAGGCAATCTCCACCATGAATCTTTCCAAACTTTGAGCATAAAGAAACATTCATCTTCTTTTCACCATTATTCTAAGATTTCTCCATGAAATCCATATTTCGTTTCTTGTCAAAACCATGAGATGGATATGTTACACAAACTGTCAGTTATACCTTGATATCAAAACACACGCTTTCTTCATAGGTATTGAAGTGTCTTATAGCTAATGCCCTTCAAAGACTTGGTTTCAAGCCACTGAAAAATCGACCAACATTACTTTCAGGTTGGATGATAAAGCCAGATGAATACCTTGCAAGTCTTGTAAATTTCGCTTCGTATATACCAAAAGATTCATCATACTTCTGCTTAAGCTCATGAAACTCCTTTTCCATCATTGTTTGAAGAATATGAGGGAAGTACTTAATGAAAAACAAGTTCTTGAACTCTTCCCATTCCATGGACTCAATTTCATCTCTTTGCCTCATATTCTTGATAAGATTCCACCATTGATCAGCATCACCTTCCAAAAGATATACCGCTAAGATGACTTTATCATGCTCAGAACATTGTAGAACTGAAAATATATTTTCAGTAGTACTGATCCATTGTTCATCCACTAAGGGATCAGAAGACCCGCTGAATGAAGGTGGACACTGCCTCATGAAGGATTCAACAGAATGTTGCTCCTTTCTCTGCTCATTTTGAAATCCAGAATGATTCGTAGCTTGTGTAAGTATAGAAATAAGATTGTGCACTACATCTCCCATGACATTGGTTTAGTCAGGAGGAAAATCATTGCATTGTCCACTACATTGATCAACACGGTTCTTTCGGGTTCCATCCATCATCTAAAACCCAAAAATAATAGTGTGAGAGGCAAATACCATGCTAGGGAAAAAACATAATAAAGGGGGAGTACCTTCAATATCTAACATCTTAGGTTTAATTCTAAGAGTATTAGCGCAATTACAGGACTATAACCTCTATGTATACTTAACCTTTGGGACATCCCTAGACATACCTTAGAAATATATCTGGGGATCTCACTAAAGTTTTCGCATCCTAGTTTCCAAAGGTTAACTAAACCTTTCCTCTGATAGCAATTTTAGAAACCCGAAGCTTGACGTACATAGATATTACATTACTTTTGCGGAATACATAATACATAAAAAAAACAGACACACAAGGACCGTAATAGTTTAGTGTCTTTGGAAACTTGGAACGTAATCTTCTAATCGTGGTGAAAGATCTTCAGCATCTCCCATAAAGATCTTCCACTTTTTGTTTCCTTACCTAAAACCTTTCTTTTAATCCTGGGGGAAAATAAAACATAAAAAGGGTGAGACGAAATTCTCAGTAAGGGTAAGCATGTATAAAATAAAACATACCATATACATTTGAACTTAAAAACATGAACATAATGTTTAAACATCAAAATCTTTATAAAAGACATAAATTGTGGAAGTACATAACACATAGATCATAATGGAACATAAATCATGATAAAATAGCATGGGAATAAAACATATAATTGTGAAATCCATTAATCACATGTAATTATTTCCATAGTATCCAAGGCATTGCTTCCAAGACCATCTTACTGGACAAAGACCCTTTCTAAATTGAGTTCAATCCTCGTTCCAGTCCTGTAATACTGAACCGGATTAACTTATTGTTCCAACCATGTCTATCTCATGAGATATAAATCTTTACCCAATGCATTGGAGGGAGATATAGGTCCCACCCATCTCATAATGAAATCATTCTTACTTGTTCCACAAAATAAACATACATCATTCATAAAAACCCAATAAATAAAATGGGTTTCATAAACATCATCCCGTTATCACATAATCCATATAAATGAAGTGGAAATCATTTCATAATAAGAGAAGTGAAACCATGTAAATCATAGAGACATTATACTTGAAACATACACATATGAAGTAATGTCATCTTAGATGAAAATGGTTTTGATAAAACACTTGAAATGAATTCTTGAGGAAAATATCCTTTTTTTTCTTCAAAATCAATTTCTTTTCACAATATGTCATGAAATTTTAAAAGAAAAGGATTTTGTTGAAAATAGTCATCAAATCAGTTGGAGTAAGCTTCATGAAAATAAGGCTTTATGAAACCGTAAAAAATCCTTTCATGCCGTATAAGTTAAAAAAACATTCTTCTCGTACATTTTCCGAAAAAGTCAAAAAGTACCTCATAAAAGAAAGATTCCATACATACCATGTAGTAAAAGTCAAAAATGGGTAAAAAGGACTTTAAACATATATGAATACGCTTTTATAAAACATGGGCATGGATGATAGTAATAACCCTAGTAAATACTTATGAATAAGCAATCTAAGATAAAAATGATATTTTCAAAATTATCCCTTACCTTCGGTCCGATATGCTTCGTACGTTTCCAATCCTCCTGTATAATGATTAAAATAATGTCATTGAATTTTTAAAAAATCATATTCATTGTTATTATATCATATATGGTTCACTTATGACTTTATATTACACGTTCTTTTGTAAATTCATGTTAAAGTAGCGTTTTGGGTAAAATCGTTTCATTTGTCTTTCGTGTTTTAACTTGTAATTATTCATATGATTACATAGATCATGATTACTTAAATACAGAATGTAAAACATGATTTATATATAATATATATTCAGAATATATATATATATATATAATGGATCGATAAATGGAAATAAATACATCGTTCATGGAGACGGTATGCCGTACGTACGCATGAACGCTGTTTTCGTTTCCTTATTGAATTAAATGGAATTAAGTAGATGAAATAAATATATATATACATAAATCCAGTAGAATTATTATGTCATATATTTCATTATTAATTATTATATATACTTTATAATCATTCTTGAATGGTTATCATGGAGAGTGAATCTCATCGTGTCGTGGAGACGGTATTCCGTATGTACGCACTGGCGATGATACCATTCCCATGATCGTGGAATTGTATTAAAGTGTATGTATAATATTAAAGAATAAATATAACTTTACAATAATCATATATATTCATTACTTTCACTATTATACCCATCCATGTAAGGTGGTAGTGGAAAATAGATTACACCACGGCGTGGAGACGGTATTCTGTACGTACACACGCGCGGTGATTTCCTTTTCCGTATGATGGATAGATGGTGAAATAGGGTTGTTTAAAACTTATAATAACATATCAGTATATTATTGATACTGATGTTTTTTAATTCATAAAAAAACAACTAAATAAGAAGAAGTGGAAGAAGAAATAAAGTTGAATGAATCGGTAACAGACATTACCTCTTCTTTGAAGCGCATCTTTGAAACCTACTCTTAGGGCACTAAACTGGGTCTTTGAAGAAGACCAGGACCTCTAGGATGTTTCTAGGGAAGTGGAGAAGAGAATTTGTAAGAGGTTGACCGAGTGTGAAGGCTCAATGTGGTGTGAGGAAGAGAGGGAGGAGGTGCCCTTTTATAAGGGAGGAGAGGGGCACCTTTGGAAATATAAGAAATATGAGTTTATATTAAATCCCAAACCCACTTAAAAACTTATAAAATGAATCATATACTAATTTTATATGAGCTAGGGTTGTAATAGCATCAAAAAATAAAATTTAGACATGTTTGGAATTTATTTTAAACATTATCAACTTGATTTATCCTTATTTAATCAATTTAATTTTATTTGTGGTAATAACATTCTAAATATTAAATTATAACAAATAATTACTTATTTGTTGTGAATTTTCCATAATTTGATACTTTATAACATTTTAGACCGTATAAATTTAAATTTACAATTTTTAAATATTTTTTGTGATTTTTAAACAATTTTATAATATGTTATTTTTATAAAATAACAATAGTGTCAATTTTGACACTATTCATTTACTTGAATTTAAATAAAATATATACAGAAGATATGTTCGAACTAAAAACTTTAATATATTAATAATAGGTCATTTTTATCTAGAAAATTAGTGGAGCACATTAAATATTTCATATAATATTTATTTTATTATTTTTAATACCATTTATTTGGTTTATCTCTAAATAAAATAATTACTACAACATTTTTGTATAATTATTTAATATACTTATTTTTGAAATAAAAATTAAAAGTAACATCCTATGATGAAGATAAATCTATTACCTTTCACAATATGTCTTTTACTCGAATTTATCATCTTAAAACCACAATATTTAAATTATTATATTTATTAAATTATGCAGGTGACAACTTTGGCATCATTTAAAATAAAATAATATAAGTGTCATAATCACCGTAATAAGGATCCAAATGGTCCAAAATTCGGCCAGTGGATGATTAGGTTTTATATATACACTAATAATAAGTTTTGTGCATATTTGTGGGCCTTTTGATATGTATTCCTATTTCAATAAAAACAATATTATTGATTTTTCACTAAATAAATAATTTCTGCATCATTAATGTATAAGATAATAAGGTAAATAAATAACTCTAAAAAATTAAAAATATATTACCATGACAATGAAAAACATTTTATCTTTCAAATTAGTATTTATAAACGAATTTATATTCTGTATAAACCTATATTAAAAATACTTTAATTATTAAAGTTGAGTGAGACATATTTCACTTTCCTTTAAATAAAATAAACTAAAGGTCTTAATCACCTCCAAGTGGGTTCTAATGGATTACATTTAGACCCAAATATGACATAGGACAAATTATAATCATCCAATATTATTAAGACAAGTATTAGGATAATTTTATAACATTATATTTACCCTTAATTACCCAATTTACCTTTTACTATGGTAAATAAAATTTACCGTTGTTACTATTCATAAAGCCCAAAAATAAAACGTAGTCTATTAATATAATTTGGACCTACTTATTTCAAATATGGAATCCATTTTTCCAAATTCAACACACAGAAGTTTCATAAATTAAATTAAAATTCATCCCATTGTCGAAAGAAAACGGGTTTTTGTTTAAAACATTGCAAAAGATTGAATTTATTTAACCTACGAATTCAATGTAAAATAAAGGATAATGACATACATTATATTAAATGGTAAAAATTTATTCTATTTATACTCTTAAACCATTGAATATTATAATTTAATCACATATGTTATTACGATGAAAAAAGTTGTTTTTAATTAAAATATAGAGTGTTTTTACTATTCATTAAGATATAAAAGTTATCAGAATAATATGAAAAATTTATCCAATGTAATATTTTATATCCTGATTCCAAATAATAATTTTATTTTTAAAAATTGAACTTATAAAAATGTCAAAAACTAGATTTAAAGTGGGTGCGCCCTCAAAAGGCGGCAAAACTGCATTTTTTTTAAAAATACTTATTTTACCCGAAATATTTATTTTGTTCTTATACCATGTCCTAGAAAATGTGTAAGATGAATAATAATGTTATAAAATTCAATTTTTAGTTAATACTATTCATAACAGCGAGTTCATAATAATATTATAATAATATATCGTTGTTTAGTAAAACCTGGTATTGCGTACAACCCACGCTATCGAGGAAGGTCGCGATTGCGTGTAATGCAAGCCAAGTCAGGGTTGCGTGTTGTGAAAGAATGTTTTATTATTTCATATAAAAGAATCCAACCATATTTCATTTATACATTAAATTTATATATATACTCAATATTGCGTAGAATGACTATTATAAAATGAACTTGAACATGTGTGTAACACAATCTATGAATAGTGTTGTGTATACTTCAAGCTAATACAGTGTGGAGTATATCACAAGATAATCTGGTTGTAGCATAAAACACATGACATTAAATAAATTAAAAAGACTACTTATCATAAAATATTGGGTTGTCACATTCCAGTCTTGAAATCTAAATGGGAAATGTTTCCATGTACTTTGTATTTGGGTTTTCTAAATTCCCTAGATGTGATGATGTTCAATGTTTTGTCATTGACAGATTAAAAATTCATCACACCTTATAATTATTTATGAGACACTCTCAGTTGATGAGATGGGAATAATGTATATAAATGAGATCTTACTACTACATGAGGACCCATGTACTATTGGTTTAGATAGAGATGCTTGTTTTATGTCACAGTTCAGGCAAAGATTGCAGAAGTTTATGGGAACACAATTTCTTCTAAGAACAACTTTTACCCCTTAGACCAATAGATAATCAAAATGGAAAATATAGGTTATAAAGGATATTCTCTATGTTGGTGTCGTTGATTAAAGTAGTTATTAGGAGAAACATATCCCTCTCATCGAGTTCGTGTCACGCCCCGACCCTAGTTACCCAGAGTCGGTGCATTATTACATAACATTGGCATGATCACAAGGAAATCATGTATTGAATGACCGATCAGTTTATTATTATTGGAAACAAGATTTATACATAAGTTCAACATTACAACTTGAAGAGAAATACAACACAAATATATTTCCTTAAAAACATCCAAGCCTCCTAGATTATGCCTGAAGGTCACTCATAACTTACTTCTTCATATCCTAGGAAAATAAAACATAAGAGAGGTGGTGCACTGAAATGCTCAATAAGGTTAAGTAATACAACGGAAAATGACATAAATATTAATCATGGTAAATAATTGAAACCACATTCCATTTCAAATAATACACATGAATACTTTTATGGAATGAATATGAGCTGAGTAAATAATCCCATAATAAAACATAATCATGGGTATTCTACTAGTCGATTGACCACATGAACCATCAATATTATTTCCATAATGAGGGAATGTATAATTTCATACATTCTGAAACATTTTGTCAAGGCCTCGGCCAAGACTTCTAAAAATGATTAAGGCCTCTACCAAAACCATAAATCAAATTGGGAATGGGCCTTGGCCAATTCCACATCTAGTTTTCTCATGAGACATACCGATGCATCGACGAGCTATAGCAGGTTCCACCCATCACTTACTATGTCCAACACATTCCTCATATGAAAAGGTTTAAACATATCCAAAACATTCATATTAAAACTATCCTACGAAATGTCAATAATTTAACCATAAATCACAAATGGTATAAAAATAGCACATCCACAGTCAAACATATCACAAAACCTTCAATACAATATGGAAGTTTTGTATCATAATAAATCAACTCCAAATAAACATAAAATCCATCAAAGGATGTTCACATAGATGAAATCAAAACCCTTTTTAGAGAAATATCTCTTTCTATTTTGAAATCATTTAAGAGTCACATAAATATAAAATAAAACATTTACTTTGAAAATATTCTTAAATGCTTGTAAGAGAAGCTTCGTCGAGTTTAAAATGGTAGAAAATATCCACACCCACCGTATAAGTTAAAAAGAACATTCTTACATTAATTTGGTCGAAAAGGTTAAAAAGTACATTGTTTGGAAAAAGACAGAAATATTCATTTATAAACATCTTATAAAAAGTCAAAAAGGGGTATAAATGACTTTAACCCATAGTATGTAAAATATTCAGAATGATTTGAAATACATTTTTAAAAATCATGGATGTGGATGATAAAGAGGTCCTAGTAGATAATTATGTATAAACAACCAAGGATAATGAAGAGATTGTGAAATAAACCCTTACCTTGTACTTTTACTTAGTTGATGGTTGGTTAACCTCCTGTATGATGGTGAAATAATTGTTATTAAATTATCAAAGAATCATATAGATCAATATGATATCATATATGATCTTATAACATTGCTTTGTTAGTATTATCGTCGTTTCGGGTGTTAACTTGCACATTTTCTTTTATATATTTTGTTACATAAGCCATGTTTGTTATGGATAGGTTGTATCTTATTCATATCCATAATGATATCAATTCCTTAAAAATTATTTTTAACCATCAAATGAGAATTATAATTTCATGGATACGATGGGGAATGAATCTCATCGCGTTCGTGGAGACCGTAGTCCATACGTACGCATGAGCGACAATATCATTATTTTGATATTAAAATAATATTTAATTTGATGGTATATCATATATACAGAATAATTATCATTTTATATTTATTATTTACATGAATTACACTTCATTATTATACCCATCCAAATAATAATGTTTTAAATAACAATTACACCACGACGTGGAGACAGTATGCCGTACGTACGCACGTATGGTGAAATGTCATTAAAAGGATGGATAGAATACTGATTATGGTTGTACCATATTTATAATAACATCAAAGTACATATAATATACTGGTTTTATTATTTTATAAATGAAATAACAATGAAAGAAGAATTTTATGAAGAATGGAACTTGAAAGAGGGTGGTGAAAACAATACCACTTCTTCGGGTTCTTCATTTTGATTTGATAAAAAGGGATCCTTAAGTTGGCTTTTTTTATCAAACTAAGGACTCTAGATTGAAGTGAGGTAAGTTGAGAGAATATTTAGGTAGGGGTTGGCCGAGCCAAATGTCTTTGAAGGTGTGAATAATTGGTTAGAAGTTGTGTTCTTTTATAAGGGTGGGGGGGAGGGGCTCTTTAGGAAAAACTTAAAGTATTAATTTATAATAAATACATATTCAGATTTTAATTTCTCTAACGTGGATTATTCAAAGTGTAAGGTGGATATGGGTAGAAATCCTTTCAACCAACAGATTTTAGACAGGTTTGGGTCAATATATTAACCTTATCATTTAGTTTTAACTCTTAGTTAGTTAGTTTGACATTTACCATGTCACTTTGTATTTTTATATTATATAGTTAATAAACATACTATATACATACAAGAGACACCCAAGTGGTCCATTAATGATACATATATTATGATATAAGTCCTTTGGTCAAGCCTTATATTTTTAGGAATAGAATATCAATTAATAATATAATACCTGTTTTAAAAACATATTTATGTCAATTTTACAATATTTAATATTTGATTTTTTTAAAGTCTTAAGAAATTTATTAATTCGAACCAAATTCATTTAAGAATTCCTAAAATGTCATATTAACCAATAAAATTCTTGGATGGAATCAAAACTTTCAAATTATATTTATTTTAACATTTATAATACTTATTATTTGATTCTTTCATTAATGAGGAAAAAACTGCATCATTATTGTGTCATAAATAAATATACTTATACAATGTGTAAAAATTAAAAAAAAATACCATTAGTTAGAAAATATTTTTATTTTATAATTAATATCTATAGTCGTATATATAACATATATAACCCTATGTAATTTTTTTTCTAAAAGATATATGCTTATGTCATTTTTGTATTTACTTTAACATAATTAATATAAAGTGTCCTTATCACCTACAAGTGGCTCCATGGGGTCCCAAAATCGACCAAAAGATGACCATGGTCGGAAATGTATCAACCAATAAGGTTAGTACACATTTTAGGGTAATTTATTTTTATTATAATATTATTTTTTACCCTTATTTTCCGGATTTACCCTTTAACCATCGTAAATAAAATTTTTACTGAAATAATTATTCAAAATGTCTAAAAATAAATGTTACATATTTATACAATTTGTAACTCATGATTATAAATATGGAATCCATTTTTCTAAATTCAAAACCAAAAAGTGGTGGAAAATAATTTAAATTTAATTCCCGTTGTTAAAACAAAAAAACATGTTTTTAGGAGATAATATCTATCAAAAGATTGACACTTGTTTATGTCCGGTTTAAATGTGAAATTATGCCCAGTGATCAACATTGTATTAAATGGTAAAAATATATTCTAAATATACTTTAAAACCACTCAAATTAATAATTTATCACTGTTCATTATTTTGATTAAAAAAGTTGTTTATAATTAAAATTTTTTAATTTTCACTATTCATCAAAATATAAAAGTTATCCGGAAAGTACCAAAATTTCAACCTATGCTAATTTCGAAATTCCATATCCAAAAATGAAGTCCATTTTGAGATAAATAATTTATAAAATTTCAAAAAGTGGGTATTACTATTCCTAACAGCTACTTTTATTGGTCGTAATGTGTTAGAATCTCGAAGTTGCATACAACACACGCTACTGTATTATTTAAAGGGAATCGTACCGTGGAAGCTTGGGGTGTTAAATTCTCCAATACTTTAAATAATGTCTTCCTTGAAATTTCTAGAATACTACCTCATGAAATGAATCAGGTGTTTCTTCATCATATGTTCATCGGGGTCCCACGTTGCCTCTTCCATTTTATGGTTCCTCCATAAAACCATTACCGGATGAGTCGTTCGGTTTCTCAACACTTTCTCTCTTGTATCAAGAATCCTGATAGGCTCTTCGCAATAATATATATTGGGTTTTAGTTATACTTCCTCATAGGTGAGTACATGCGTTGGTTCAGGATTGTATTTTCTCAACCTGATACGTGGAACACATCGTGAAATTTGGAGAGACTTGGCGGCATTTCCAAATAGTAAGCTACAACCCCAATTTGTTCTAGAATTTTGAATGGTCTGATGTACCTGGGACTCAATTTTCCCTTCTTACTGAAACTTATAACACCGTTCCATGGAGATACCTTCATGAAAACATGATCTCCTACATGAAATTCCAAATTCTTCATTCAGTTGTCAGCATAGCTCCTCTGCCTACTTTGACCTTATTTGAGGTGGTTTTGGATTACCTGCACATTTTCCACCGTTTCCTCCACCGGTTCTGGGCCTACGAGTTTTCTTTCACCAATATCATCCCAACTGATTGGTGTGCGACATCTCTTTCCGTATAACACTTCATATGGTGCCATCTGAATACTTGAATGGAATCTATTGTTATATGAAAAGTTCACCAGAGGTAAATATTGATCCCACATACCCAAAAAGTCAAGTGAGAATGATCTCAACATGTCTTCTAAGGATTGAATAGTCCGTTCTGATTGTCCATCAGTTTTAGGGTGGTAGGCAGTTCTCAAAAGAATTTCAGTATCTAGGGATTTCTCAAGACTTTTCCAGAATCATGATGTAAAATAGGGATCATGATCTGAAACAATTGATAGGGGTACTTCATGAAGCCTCACAAATTCATTAATATATAGTCTTGCTAGACGTTCAAGTGGTAAATCTTCCCTTATAGGATGAAAATGTTCTTACTTTGTAATACGATCAAAAATACCCAAACTATATCATTCCTTCTAGGAGTATTTGGTAGTTTCATGAAAAATTTCATCATGATATTATCACATTTCCACTCAGGTATGGGAAGAGGTTGCATGACTCCTCCAGGTTGTTGCCTTCCAGCTTTCACTTGTTGACAAACCATACATCATGACACAAAATCAGCAATCTCCCTCTTCATGTTGTCCCACCAAAAATGTTCCTTCATATCTCCATATATAGTGGTGCTCCCATGGTGTATAATGAAATTGGAACTATGAGCATCGTCCAACAATTCCGTTTTTAGATCAGGTATATTGGGAACACAAAGTATCTTCCCAAACTTCAAAATTCCATCTTCATTCACAAAGTCACTCAATCTACCATCATTCACAGCTTTAATCTTCTTTGGAAACTCATCATCATTGGTATGATAACTCTTTATCCTTTCTAGTAAATATGGTTTGGGATCCATTTGAAAAAGTAATGATGTTTCACCTTCCATGGTGATTCCAATATACATCTTTACTAGATCCAAGAAAATAAGATCGCTCTCAACTCTCATCTTGTTCAAAACTCCATGATCATTTCTACTAAAAGAATCTGCAAACTTATTTTACTTCCCCGAGTGGTACAGTATAGTGCAATCATAATCATTGAGTAGTTCAAGCCATCTCTTTTGCCTCATGTTGAGTTTTTTCTGTGAGAAAATATACTTCAAACTCTTGTAATCAGTATAAATCTCACATTTCTCACCATAGATATAGTGTCTTAATGTCATCAAAGCAATGATCACATATTCTAACTCGAGATCATGATCATGATAGTTTTTCTCATTAATTTTCAACTGTCTGGATGCATAAGCAATAACCCTATCATTCTGCATAAGGAAACAACCAATTCTTTTATTTGATGCATCACTATAATTAATTAACCCATCATTCCCCGATGGTAGAGTCAATATAGTAGCATTGACTAATACTCTCTTCAGTTCTTCGAAACATTCTTCACACTATTTTTTTCAAACAAATTTAACCTCTTTACGCATGAGCATCGTTAATGGGTTAGCTAATCATGCAAAATTCTGGATGAAACGTCGATAATAACCAACTAAACGAATAAAACTGCATACCATGGTTATACTTGTCAGTGCTGTCCATTCATTGATTGCTCTTGTCATAGAAGGATCAACAGAGATTCCATCCTTAGAGACAATATGGCCAAGAAAATAAATCTCATGAAGCCAGAATTCACACTTTCTAAACATTCCATATAATTTATCTCTTTCTCAGAGTATTTAATATAATGCGCAAGTGATTTTCATGATCTTTTTATCTTTTGGAGTATAACTATATATCATCAAGAAATACCACTACAAAGTCATCAATATATTCCTTGAAAATCATTTTCATTAGATCCATGAAAACATAGGGTACATTAGTCAGCCCAAAAGGTAGTACTGTAAACTCGTAATGCCCTTACCTGGTTCGAAATGCTGTCTTCAGAATGTCTTCCTTATTCACACACAACTGATGGTATCCAGATCAATGTTCAATAATTGAAAAGTATTGAGCTCCATGCAGTTGGTCAAATGAATCATCAATGCGAGGTAGGGGGTACTTGTTCTTTATTGTTATAGTAGTGATCTCCCTATAGTCGACACATAACCTCATAGATCCATCTTTCTTCTTTAAAAAAGGACAGGGGCTCTCCATGGAGAAACACCAGGGCGAATAAATACCTTATTAATCAATTACTCTATTTGTTTTTTAGTTCCACTAATTCTATAGTGGCCATTCTATAAGGGGTCTTGGATATGGGCCTTATGAATGGAATACTCAATTTATCGTTCTGGAGGATGTCCAGGTAAATATTTTAAAAACACATAAAAATATTCTCTCACAATAGGTACATACTCTATTTTAACATTATTTCCTCACCCATAGTAATTTCATTCTCTTCCTCACCAATAATTTAATTTAGTTGAGCTACTAGGGGAGGATTTAGTTAAGAATTAGGTGGTGACGATTCCTCTCTAAAGATAAGGTTCTCCTTATCATCATCATCAAAAATACTAACCTCCTTCTTCTTACAATAAATTTTTGCATCATGGTCCGAAATCCAATCCATACCAAGGATTATATCAAATTCAATCATAGGTATGACAATGAGATCTGCATATAAAGAACATTTATGTTCCCTAATGGGGACTGATTGAGAAAACATTGTTGCAATGATACATCCCTTATGAGTTTTGACTGACAAATCCCATGTTAAATCAAATTGGAAATATGTAATTTTCTTAGAAAACAGGGAAGATATGAAACAATGTGATGATCCATAATCAAATAAAGCATTTTCTAAACTTGAGGAAACCATTAAGTTACATGCCACCACGTCTTTCATGGCTTAAACCTCAGCAGTAGTGATTGCATAAGCTTGGCCTTGGCCCCTAGTCCTTTTCTGAGGTATGTTTCTGTGACGCTTAGGGAAATAATTTTCATAATGTCTCATCTCTCTGCAATTGTAGCATTGAACATTGGTATCGTCTTTATGTCCTTTACAATCACCATCTAGATAGCCTTTCTGTCTACACTTGTAGCATACTCCTTTGCCTTTTAGAAAGGTACTGGGGTGCTTCCATCCTCATTTATCACAGGGTAGAAATTCAATTATTCCCTTCTTCCCTGTTTCCTTATTTCATTTCCTAGAGTTTTCAGTAGATCTATTCTTCTATTGCTTTGATTTAAAGTCATAAGACTTAGAGAATTCCTTTTCTGTCTTGATAGCACATGAGATAATATCTTCGTATGACAAGAAGGATTGTGAGACCAATGCTCGATGGAGAAATGGTTTTAACCAATCAAATAAATGATCAATATTACTTCATGGTTTATGTATATAATCTGCAGAATACCTTGCTATCCTTGTGATTTTAGCCTCATACTTTATGACATTCTCATCTTTATTTTGTCTCAGACACAAAAATCCCCTTTCCATATATGCTCGATGCTCATGAGGGAAGTATTTTTCTAAAAAGAGATCTTTGAACTCCCTCCATTACATATTTGATACTTCATCATCTTCCTTTGTATTTTGAATCAATGACCACCATTGATCAGCATCTCCAGTGTGGTGGTAAACTGCCCTGATAACCTTTCCCCTTTCACTACTCCCCAAGGCATGTAATATTTTCTCTATGTAAATTATACATTGCTAAGCTACTATTGGATTTTTACTCCCATTGAATGTCGGTGGTTGTGGCCTCACGAAGTGATCTAACATTGAACCTCCATGTTGTGGATCATGTTGCTCCATACGGGTAAGGTTATTATTTATAACCTGAGTGAGTTGTCCCAGTATGGTGATTAGGTGATCAGTACCAGTTGCATCACCAGCTCCATTATAATTATCTTGAGATGGAGGGAAATCCCTACATGGAGTGCGTGATATGTAATAGTTTCCATTCCTTCCATTAGGCACCATTTCTAAACAATGGCATAAACATGATTAATTTATGAATCAAAATACATAATTTCATACTTGTAAAATACATAATATAAATAGAACTATTTATGGATATAATCCATAATCATAAAAAAATGTTATCTTTGAGTAATTATATACTCATAAGAACTTCATAATGGTTTGTAAAGAAAATGAGAATTATCCTAAGCATATCCCCTGGGCATGTCGTAACCAAGAGTGCAGTAAGGCCCGTTGTCGTGCACCAGTTCCCGTTAGAGTCTATCTCAATGTGGTGTTTTTGAGTTTTAACCCTAGGTACATCTATGCCAGATCCTCCTCTACATGCTCGTATCTAGAAAGGATTGTATTGCTTGGAAAACTCACAAAATCTCTACAATACCAATATTATAGGAAGTTCTATTATACTAATCCTCAAAGTCTGTTTTAGGGCTATGTGTTCTAATCCGAGTTTATCAAAATCTAGTTTCCATGGTTTGTACTAAACTTCCTCTGATACGAACTATAACACCCCGACCCTAGTTACCTGGAGTCGGTGAATTATTACATAACATTGGCATGATCACAAGGAAATCATGTCTCGAAAGACCGATCAGTTTAGTATTATTTGAAACAAGATTCATACATAAGTTCAACATTACAGCTTGAAGAGAAATACAACAAAAATATATTTCATTAAAAACATCCAAGCCTCCTAGATTATGCATGCATGTCACTCATAACTAACTTTTTCATAACCATGGAAAATAAAACATAAGAAATGGTGTGAGCTCAAACAATCATTAAGGGTAAGTAATACAGCGGAAAATGAAATAAATATTAAGCATGGTAAATAATTGAAACCACATGCCTTTACCAATAATAAACATGCATACTTTTATGGTAAGAATATGAGCTGATTAAATAATTCCATAATAAAACATAATCATTGGTATTATACTAGTCGAATGACCACATGAACCATCAATATTATTTCCATAATTGGGGAATGTATAATGTCGGACATTATGAAACATTTTTTCAAGGCCTCGGCCAAGATGTTTAAAAATTATTAAGGACTTGGCCAAAACCATAAACCAAATTTGGAGGGGGCCTCATCCAATTACACATCTAGTTGTCTCATGAGAAAACCGATGCATTTGGGAGCTATAGCGGGATCCACCCATCACTTACTAAGTCCACTACATTCTTCATATGAAAAGGTTTTAACATATCATTAACATTCATATTAAAAAAAGAATACGAAATGTCAACACTTTAACAATAAATCATGAATGGTATAAAAGTAGAACATCCATAGAAAAACATATCACAAAACATTCAATACAATATGGATGTTTTGTATCATAATAAATCAACTCCAAATAAACTTAAAATCCATCAAAGGATGTTGACATAGATGAAATCAAAACCCTTTTTAGGGAAATATCTCTTTCTATTTTGAAATCACTTAAGAGTCACATAATTATAAAATAAAACATTTAAATTGGAAATTTTGTTATAAGCATGTGAGGGAAGTTTCGACGAGTTTATAACGGTACAAAATTGCCACACCCACCATATAAGTTAAAAAGGACATTTTAACCTTATTTTTGTCGAAAAGGTTAAAAAGTACATTGTTTGGAAAATAAAGGAAAGAATACATTATAAACATCTTATAAAAATTCAAAAAAAGTTATAAATGACTTTAATCCATAGTTTTTAAAATAGTAAGAATGATTTGAAATACATTTTTAAGAAACATGGATGTGGATGAGAAAGAGGTCCCAGTAGATAATTATGTATAAAAAACCTCGGATAATGAAGAGATTGTGAAATAAACCCTTACATTGTACATTTACTTGGTTGATGGTAGGTTAACATCCTATATAATGGTTAAATAATTGTTATTAAATTATAAAAGAATCATATACATTAATATTATATCATATATGATCTTTTAACATTGCTTTGTTAGTGTTATCGTCGTTTCGGGTGTTAACTTACTCATTTTCTATTATATATTTTGTCACACAAACCATGTTTGTTATGTATAGGTTGTATCTTATTCATATCTAGAATGATATCAAGTCCTTTGAAATTATTTTTAATCATCAAATGAGAATTATAATTGCATGGATACGATGGGGAATGAATCTCATCGTGTTCGTGGAGACCGTTGTCCGTACGTACGCACGAGTGACAATATGATTCTCTTGATATTAAAATAATACATAATTGGATGGTATGTCATATATACAGAATCATTATAATGTTATATTTATTATTTACATGAATTACACATCATTATTATACCCATCCAAATAAAAATATTTTAAATAACAATTACAACACAACGTGGAGATGGTAAGCCGTACGTACGAACGTATGGTGACATGTCATTAAAAGTATGGATAGAATACTGAATATGGTTGTACCATATTTATAATAGCATCATAGTATATATAATATACTAGACTTATTATTTTATAAATGAAATAAAAAAGAATGAAGAAGTTAAAGAAGAAAGGAACTTGAAAGAGGGTGGTGAAAACATTACCTCTTCTTCGGGTTCTTCATTTTGATTTGATCAAAAGGGATCCTTAAGATGGCTTTTTGATCAAACTATGGCCTATAGGTTGAATTTAGGGAAGTTGAGAGAATATTTTGGTAGGGGTTGGCTAAGCCAAATCCCATTGAAGGTGTGAAGAATTGGTTAGAAGTGGTGTCCTTTTATAAGGGGGAGGAGGGGATCTTTAGGAAAAATATAATGTATTAATTTATAATAAATTAATATTTGGTTTTGAAATATATTTTAATTAAATATATTAAATTTATATTCATAATAGTATTTTAATAGAAATTTTTACTCAATAAATAAATATATTAAATAATACCACAAAATCTTTTTAGTAATTATTTTATTAATTTATATATCAAATATAAGATATTAACAACATCAACAAAAAATATTTTGGAATAATCAATATTTCCAATGAATTTTCTAGATAACCTTTACCCTATAGGTACATAATATAATATTTCTTTTTAATTTAAATTGTTATATTTATATTTTTAATAAAAAATAATTTGAATAGTGTCCAAATTGACCCTATTGATTGTTTATCAAAATATTGATTTATTAAATTATTTAAAAACCATATTTGTTTTTAAAAAATATAGAATAATCATGATATGGTCAAATATTTTCTAAATTATTTATTTAATATCAAATTTAAATCAAATAAGTAAATATTTTACCCTTTTAATATAGAAATATTTGTTACCATAGTTAAAATGAAATAGAATAAATGTGTTTTAAATATAAAATAATAGGTTTGAATATACATAGAAACTTGTATGAAATTTTTTGGTTGATTATATTAAAAACCTATCTCATAAAAGCTTATAAATTTGATCACTTCGACATTTTTTAGTAAGATTTGATTTTATTATAAATTAATATTTATCTGGTTTCCAAAAGTGCCCCTCACCTCAATCATAAAAGGGCACCTCCTCCATCATTTCTCCACAACTCATTAAGCCTTAAATATCAATGATCCACTGACTATTTCTCTTCTAAACATCCCAAGTAAAATTATAGTGGTTCTGGTATTCTCATTACACCAACTCTACTCCCATAAAGGGGAGATCTAAAGAGATCACATCAAAGAAGAGGTAATCTCCTCTTCTGATTTGTTAATCATTATTTCTAATTATGATTCTACTTCATGACTTGTATAATTATAGAATAATAACTCTATAAGAAACTATATACTAACATGTTACTATAATTATCAATCAACCATATTAAACTTTTTATGCATCCAAAGAAAGATGAAATCACTTTGCGTGCGTGTGTACGACTTACCTTCTCCACGATGTGGTGTAATCTGTTTTTCAGAACCACCTTATTTGTATGGGTATAAAATGTATGTAATAACTATATGTGATAATTATAAAATTATATTTGTTATTAAATATAGTAAACCATTCATATAAATATCATTAAACAATTATGGGAATGATATTGTCGCTCACGCTTACATACAACCCACTGTATCCATGATGCGATGTGATTCATTCTACAGGATAACTAATCGAGAATTATTATGTAAATTTAAATTATAAATATATATGTATCTACTTTGTTAATATAATTTTATAGTGAAATAAATATTACCTAATATGGGTAATCAGAACATTTTCGACATAATATGCATAATATCAAAAAGCAGTTGAAACCTGAATATCGAGTAACAATGAATTATTAGAAACCAACAATGGAGAATATGACCATATATGATGGCCATGATTCTGGAATAAATATATAACATTATCTAAATAATTACACAGAACGTTTGGACACATTGGAATCATATCAAACATATGGTAAGGGAAAATTTTACAATCTCATTTTTATCCGAGATTGTTTATACTTAATTATTTACTGGGGTTATATTTATCATCCATGTCCAAGTTTTCAAAAAAGAATTCATAAATTTATTACTATTATTTAATCAATGTTTGAAGTCATTTTTACCCATTTTTTACTTTTACAACATGGTATGGAAGTAATATTTCTTTTTTACCATATAAGTATTTTTTTGACTTTTTCGGCAAACGAATGGGGATAATGTTTTTTAACTTATATGATTTGAATAGATTTTTTAGGGTCTCATGAAACAATATTTCCATTAATCTTCCTATACTCCATTTTATGATTATTTTTACTTAAATTCTTTTCTTTTAAAATAGCATGGAATTTTGGGAAAATAAAACGGTTTTGAAGTAGAAATGATATTTTCCTTAGGAATTAAGGTCATGTGTTATCAATAAATTATTTTCCATCAAAGAGAACACATGGTTATATTTATGTCACTATTATTACATTGATTTTTTGTGATTATGATTGAATTAATTTTATCAAATCCATTTATTTTATATGGATAATTTTGGAATGACTTTTAGGAAACTCATTTTATATCATTGGTTATGCTATGATGAATGATTTATGATTTTGTGGGACATCTAAGAATGATTTTATTTTGATATGGTTCGGACATATATATACCTCCAATAAATTGTCTAAATATTTATATCTCATGAGATAAAAATGGTTATAATGGTAAGAAAATATTGTTTAGTAATACAGGGTTGGAACAAAAAGTAAATCCAGTTCAATAATACCAGGCTGTAACGGAAAGTGAACCTGGTTATGTAAGGGACATTGTCTACTATAATGGTATTGGTAGAAATGCCTTGGCTACTATGGAAATCATATAATCATATTATTTTTTTGAGCTAAGTAAATTTTTTATTTCACTTCTTTTTTACCATGTTTAATGTTCTTTTAGGATCTACGACTTATGAAATACAACTATTAATTTCCTAAATCATGATTTTGATATTCAATATTTGAGTTCATAATTTACATTTGTATCTTTATGGTTTGTTTTATGATCTAAATGTTTACTCTTACTAAGAATTTGAACTCAGAATTGTTTTTTATTAATTTCCCCAGAATATAAAGAAATGTTTTTTGTAGGAAAAAAAGGGGAATATCCTTATGTGAGATGTTGATGATCCTTCACCAAGTTAGAAGGTCAAGTTCCATGTTTCTGATGACACTAAACTAATAGAATCATTAGGTTTCTATTTGTGTCATCTATTAAGTATTGTAAATAAATAATTTAATTTCTATGTACATCAATCTTGGGTCGTTAGAGTTGGTGGTCAGTCTGGATAACCATGCGGCCAAACCATGCACTATCTAAATTTTAGGTAATTTAACATTTACAACTGAATTATCTAATTAATCCCTCCTTATTCCCTAATCTAATTTATAGCATAGTTAACCATGTTATCACTCATTTTAGGTATTTTTTATCATCTAACCTAGGTATCAAGGGATCTCCTTCATATAGGATCCGTTCGTGCTTTTGTTTATCAAGTTGGATGCGCAATGGTATCTAATGAATCATGTTTGATACATTCTTAATCTCTCTTAATCTCAACCTACATATCAAGGTGGGACCATTTAAACCATTTTCTTGTTTCTACACTATTAGAAGATGAATTATAGGCTAATACACGATGAGGGGATTCATACAAGCCTATTGTGGGTGGTATATAACGCAACCCTCAAGTTTGCTGATTTTTTAACTTACGTGTGGGGCCCTTAGATTTCATCGATTGTCATTTATTGAATTTATAATCCATTTATATAATCATTATAACTATATAGTTTTTACCATTATAATTAGATGATTATTTTTTATTGGTTATTCCCAAAACTCTATCAATCCCATGTTCGATGTTTTTTCATAAATGACGTTTTAGTGGTTTGACATATTTGAGAAAACATTCAGTTATGCCTTGACCTAACCTTTATCAGTGTAATATTTTATATATTAATTGTATTGACTTATATATTGATTTTTATTATTGAATTTACCATGTATACTCACCACTTAACCCTTCTAATTATGTATGTTCTTAAATTTTATAATCAAATGTTATATAGAAATTGGATAGTATACGAAGTATATTATTTGGCCTTATTAAATGAAATTGAATAATAGGTTGTATGTCTATATAACCACTTACCATGTTAATGGAAGGTATAATAATGATCCTTGATTATTGAAAATTCCATAAATGGATTAAATGAATCATGGCTAGCTACTTCAACTTGACAAACTAATGAAAGCCAAGGGATGAAACAAATGTAATTATTGATTAATTATGACTTGATTAAATGGTTGAATGCTCAATAAGCCTTGTCACACTAATGAAAGGTAATTTATTGAACCTTACGAATCATATATGACTTAATTATAAAAATAGGAGTGGCCTGACATGAGCTCTCCTTTGATTCCAGGGTGAATTACTTGAAAACTCGAGGACACCATTCCAAATTCAAGGATATGTATTGCATAGTTTGAGTCCCATCTAGAACCTGATGCTTGTATATATTTGGGTTCATGGTATTACAAAGTAGGATACCTTATGTTGTAATATAGGATGCCTTGGATACACTTCTTCTTTCCGGAATTGATATGTTTGTTCAGTGGTTATATCCTATTAGGCGCAATCATTCCTTAGCCTCATTTTAACATGGATGAACTCATTGGACTCTGTAGGCATATTATTGGGGAATGACTTGTACTATGCTCCTTGGATTACACTCTAACCCATATCCAGAATATAATTATTATAGATTTGGTTACCCTTGAGTCATACGTGTCCTTGTATAATAGATTGGAACTTCATTATTAAATATCATTATAGGATGCCCTGTTACATCTTGGATCCTTTACTATTGCTAACATGTGACTTAATTATAAAGTTTCAATAATAAAATAATGAACTCATTAAATATTTAGACACTATCCAAGGGGTGAATTAGGTACATGGGTATTTATTTACATTGTACTACTTTACCTCATAAGTTCTTCCTGGAACACTGGTACATTTCCATTACACAGGACATATGGTATAGACACCATTAGTGGTGGCCCACTGAAATTTATATCACACCTTATGTATGTGTCATTTGGTACCCAGTGTAGATTTAATATATGTAGGTGTTGATAAAGGGAAGCATAATTCATTAAATACTTGATTGATTATAGTTCTAGGATTGATCTGGTAATAGAAGACTGTGTTGTTTCTCGATATTCTTGAGATAGTTTGTGTATTTCCTATTTGCTACATTTGGTTTTTCGTGTATGGATGATACTTTGTATCCATGTTTTACATCTTACTAGATACATGACATATCATCATCAGTTTTTGTATGTTATTCCAGTTATTTCAATGATTGTTATCATTGTCACCTTCCACTAGGCATTCTATTTTCTTTTATTGCTTTTACAATTTACCTTTAATTATAGTTATCTGATATGCTACACTCTAGTAATGAGGGTATAGTATTCCAACAGACACACCCTCGGACCACGCTACAAGTTGAAAGCCTCTATAAATTGAGGAGATGTGCTTGTGGTCATATGGTCCACTAGCCATGGGGCACCCTCAGTGGCATCTAGGTCTGGGACGCCATAATGTATTTAAAAAATGATGTGGGTACCAATACCACAAAACCTTATCACAAACTGAAATAAAATATATATATTATAAAGTACCTCTCAACTATGAATTGGTATAATGTGGGACACATAAGTGTTGGAACTATTTGTCTATATTTAACGAGACAATGATATATCACATATGTTCGATCTGTTGAATAGGGGCCATCTGATCAGCGTGGCAGCCTGTTACACCTCCAATGAAACTGAATGTAATCTCTCTATCAGATAATATAGATGGACCCCTGACAATCAAATCTGTGGTCTTAATGATTATTCTAAGGATGATATTGTGAGTTGATGTTGTAGAGGCATGTTGTTCCTCTTATAAACTGGCATGCACTCATGCTTTAGAAAATGATAGATAAAGAGATCATAATATCCTACACATGAGTAAAAATCACATAAGATAAGGAAACATGGTATTAAATATATTCTATATAGATAAATCACATTCAAAATAATGAGATACACTGCCATTTTCACTTAGGTTATTATCCTTCTTGATATGACATTATTTGAAGGCTTATAAGGAATCCGAGAAACAAGGTAGAGGCAGTGACCCCTGACTGTAAATATAAAAGTTTAGATGTTAATAAATCATTATTCCAATCATGATATTAACAAGTGCTATAGTTTTGTGAAAAATGGATCATATTTTAGGTTACCTGTTGTGTGAAAGAGAATAGATTTCCACATGGAAACTTGGAATTGCAAATAGGGGAGTTTTATATACATCTCATGTGCTAAAGATTGTACAATTATTTCATTGTTTTCACCCTTCACAAATGCATGATGGCTATACATTCCTTGAACTAGTGTTAGTCCAAAACTATATCATTGTGTTTCATGAATAAAATGACCCATGTATAAAACCATGCAAGAATATTGAATAAGCTTTTGTGGAACAGTCATTCTATAATAAATATTTAACCATGGGAGAACATGTCACGACCCATCGTCGGGGCCCGTTTCGTGACTACCCCAAGCCCGCCTTCCAAAGGAATGGGGCTGGCGACTAGCACCAAAGTCATAAATCCCGATGAAAGGGATATAATTGCCTTTATATAAGTAAACAAACACAACAGAGTATGCAAGGAGAAGTAATCACTAAGTAAACTGAGTACAAAAGTATGTGCTTGAAAGTAAATGGGCCAGTATACAAGCCCGACTAAAAGTACAATACAACTGACAAAATTAAAGTATAATACCTAAAAAGTAAACAACAACCACCGAGATGTCCTCCGGAAACCCCACCTGAAGGGTGATTACAGATTGTATCCTCAACTCCCTGGATTCGTCTGTCTGCTCTAAGTACGTCACCCCTGATATTCCACCACCGGATACCATCCCTATCCACAATCCTCAACCATGATCAGCGTTGTTCGTCGTCTACAACCAACACAACGTAGTACGGGCATAACCCGTGCAGGGGTGAGTATACGATACTCAGTAGGGAACCTGAGACCCCCGAAGGCCTCCCAGAATCCACAAAGGATAAACCACAAAGGAAAGATAAAAACAAGAAGTATCAACCAAATCTACATAGGTATATTCCCATACATATACCTAAGTCATCAATTCCAGTTCGACTCCAACTCAAGATCCAAAGAACAACCAAGTACAGACAGGAAATTACAACCCAGTCCACACAGGAAAGTAAGTCAATCATATTGATGATAATGATTGAATGTCAATATTCAGCTCACATAGCTATACTACTCATGATGAGGGGTGGAGATGAATAGATGTAGCCTCCGAATCATCTCCTCTGCAAACCCACATAGGATCCAAGTACAGAAGTCATCACTGCCGAACCCTTGTAGGATCCAAGTACAGTAACGGTCACTGACAAACCCATGTAGGATCCAAGTAAAGTCGTCCTCGCTACCGAACCCATGTAGGATCCATGTATTGTCATCCTCGCTGCCGAACCCACATAGGATTCAAGTACAGTCATCATCGTCGTCGCAGTCGCAGCCAGTTCTTGGTTTCCCGCACACAACATGCTCGATTTTGGGAGGGTCCGCTCCATGAGCCTAGGGGTCGATACATCAACATTCATGAAGTCCATATTTGATGTATCACAAAGTTCTATCTCGTCGACATGAACTCAACGCGATAGACGACGTGTCAATCGGATGCCCGGTCTGAGAGTTATTGGCTTTTTCGTCCCAGGGGCCCGGTTGGTTTTTAAACTAAATCCAACCTGAACATACTCCAGATGTGTCCAAACCTCAAGTGTAGTAAGCCCAAATAACCATCTCACTAAGAGGAATTCAACGTAATTGATGGCACGTCTTTCAGACGGCCGGTCCTTCAGATATAAGTGTTTCCACTCTGAGGGCCCGGTTGGTTTCGGATATGAACAAATTCGTCTGTAGAAAAAAATTTCCGAAAACTTGCGTGTAATATACTGAAACGACCTTCTCGTTTCAAGGAATCCTACGCAACTAAAGGTGCGTCGATCGGAGGTCAGTAGATAAAGTTATGCACATTTAAATGAACCTGGTCTGAAAATGGGGGGTCTGGAACTGGTCTGACCCGGCCCAATACCCCCTGGGTTGGCCCGGCCTGGCCCGACAGGGTGTGGCCAGGCCCGCCCGTGCGGCCTGCGGCCCAGCTCGGAAGCTGGTTGTGGCTCGGCGCTGGTCAAGCAGGGCGCAATGGGGGCGCCACCCCTTATTTGAGGAAACAACGGTCCCAGTGGGGTCCGCCCTAAAAACCGGTCGGCGGAGGGGTTACACCCCCCGGTTTTCCTGGAAAACGGATGGCGGGTTGAGCCGTCGCGGGACCCTTCAGGGTCACGCCTCCTCAGGGGAGTCAGCGGCCAGTTGTTCGGCCACCATTGCCTGGTCCGTCGCGGCTTGTCTCACCGACATGGTGCGACGGCGCCACGCACCACCACCATGACCTACTTCGGCCGCTGTCCTCTTCATACCCGCATGGTACAATTGGACCCCGCCTACTTTGCCTCAATCAACAATGAAGAACAACAAGAAAAAGGGGAGGATAATCGTCCGTGTTTGTGCAGTCCGATCTCCTCCTGTTACGATGATAACATTCGGCCAATTCTTGAACAATGAAGGACGATGATTAAACTTCAACAAAAGAATTAACCTCATCCTCGTGACATGTTCTGTGGAGAGGTGGCACCGTTCATTGACGCCGAAAATGTGACATCGTCATTCGAGAATTCCCCACAGCAGTTTCTCCTCCCTTAATGGAGAATTGAGAAGCGTTCTTCATCATGAAGGATGATTGTTCTTCGTCAGAGGAAGAAGTTCTTCAATGTTTTAGAGCACTCATTCCAAATCATCCTCACACAACAATTCTAACCAACAGTAAAATTAGATCCTCCTTATTTTATTTTACATTACCAAGAATTTCAAAAACATAAAATTCAAACTCTTAGTTAAATTAATTAAAGATGATTAATCAATTAATTTTGTGTCTGTTTCCATGAATTAAAGTGGGAGAATAGGAGTTAATTAAATTCAAGGGGTTTTCCCAAATTAGACACAAGGAGTTTAATGGGGGGTTTTAGAAAATTTGAAGGGTTCAGACTCGTGCCGACCCCACCTCAAATTTATACTCACATGGGTAGTTAGGATGCTAGTGGATCCCACCCTAACTTCCCCATGTAGGATGAAACCACCTTAGTTAGAAATAAAATTGTACCACAATTTTATTCACTTTTTATTTAATCCACTTTTTTTTAAGATCTCCTCCCGAGAAAACACATCTTCAGTAAAGGTCCTATTAAGCAATTACTTGTGATGTGGTTTTATCAGTGCCCTCAGATTTCAATTCCAAGAACCGGTTCAAAAGAGAGAAAAACCCTCCCGTTCGTTCACTGAACGTACCCGAGCTAAAATTCGGAAATTGATTCCAGGCACACCGGGCCTCAAAATTAGGTGCCGTCAAAAACTGCGTACTAGTAAGATCCTAAAAAATTTTCGAAAAAAATTTCCTTGAAATTTACAAGTCTTTACAATACTTTCACCTTATGGATTTACATCCCCATAGAATTAAATCATAAACTAGGGAAACAAATGAGGGTACTATGCACGCATCTGAGGCTCCCTATTCCATGTGCTCTCCTAGAGGTTATCGAGCCACCACCTGATGCGCAGTAGAGGAATCGACCATCCACGTAGTACCCGCTCCTGTCGATCCTCGATCTCCATCGGGACCTCCGCAAACATCACCCCGTTATCAATTTCTAGCTCTCCGTGGTCGAAGATATGCATCAATTCGTGCACGTATATCCTCAGCTGAGATAAATGGAAGACGTCGTGCACCTGGTGCAACTGAGGTGGAAGAGCCAGGCGACAAGCCACCTCACCTATCCTACTGATAACCTAGAATGGTCCAATGAATTACGAAGAAAACTTTTCACCCCAGCCAAATCTACGTAATCCACGTCGAGGTGAGACCCATAAGAAAACGTGGTCGCCATCATCGAACTGTAGTGGTCCCCGCCACCTATCAGCATAGGACTTCTGTCGGCTCTGTGCAGTCCTCATCCACTCCTGGATGATCTGTACCTTCTCTTTCGTGGCATGGAAAATCACTGGTCCTATAAGTGCTGACTCCCCAGGGTCACACCGGCAAAGAGGTGATCTTCAAGGTCGGTCGTACAATTCCTCGTATGGTTTCATCCTTATGGTGGAGTGGTAGCTGTTGTTATACGCAAAGTCCACCAATGGTCGGTGATCCTCCCAACTATGACCAAAGTCGAGGACACATGCACAGAGCATGTCCTTGAGAGTCTGAATAGGCCTCTCCATCTGGCCATCCGTCTTAGGATGAAAGGCAGTGCTCAGGCATTGCTGCATCCCAAATTCCTCCTAAAACCCCTTCCAAAGCCGGGAAGTAATATGAGTGTATCGATCGGAGTCGATAGACGATGGCTCACCATGAAGCCGTACAGTATCCTGAATGTATAGGCGTCCTATGCTCTCCACTGAGCCCTACTCTCTGATAGGTAGAAAGAGGGCCAACTTGGTGAGTCGTTCAAAAATCACAAAGATGGAGTCATTTCCTCTAGAAGTACGTGGAAGTACCGTCATGAAATCCATGGATATCCCATCCCACTTCCACTCTGGGACCTCTAAGGGCTGTACCGAGGATATTGGTACCCAGTTCTCTGCCTTCACCTGCTGGCAGGTGAGGCATCGTGAAACAAACTCTACCATAGCCTTCTTCATACCTGGCCACCAGTGCTTTTGTCTGAGATCATGGTACATCTTCGCCACTCCTGGATGTTCCGCCAATGGGGAAGTGTGAAAATCCCTCAGCACCTCCTCTTGTAATGCAACTGGTACTACGGTAATTCCTTTAAAAAGGATGATGTGCTCTCCTCCTACATAAAATACATCAGGTGCCTGTGCTGTGGATATTTGTGCCCTCCGCATCTCATAGTCGACGTCCCCACGCTGTGCCTCTCTGATCTGCTGAAGAAGTGGAGAAGTGGCTGTGATGGACTGTAGGAAGGCTTCCCCATCTCTATCCATGAAGGATATTTGAAAATAGGATAACTGCTATGTCGCCTCTCCAAGTAGCTGAATGCCCGATATCTTTCTGAGAGCATCATCTACTACATTTCCCTTCCCATGATTATAGATTAGATCAAACTCATAGTCATAGAGGAACTCAAGCCATCGTAGTTGTCTCAGGTTCAGTTCCTTCTGCGAGAAGATGTACTTGAGACTTTGGTGTTCAGAGTAGACTCTAAAGCGCTCTCCCATCAGATAGTGCCACCACATCTTCATGGAAAACCAACTACTGCTAACTCTAGGTCATGGGTAGCATAGTTTTGCTCATGCTACCTCAACTTCCCGGAACCATAGGCAATCACTACCCGCTCCTACAGTAGGACACACTCGAGTCTGGCCCCTGATGCATCGCAGTAAACTACATACCCGACTCCCTTCTCTGGTAGCCTCAAGATGGGTGCACTGGTCAATCTATGTCTCAGCTCCTGGAAGCTCTACTGACATCTATCTGACCACACGAAGGGTTTCCCCTTCTTCATCAAAGATGAAAGTGGTTCTATAACTCTGGAGAAGTCTGGCACAAATCTCCGATAGTACCCAGCCAGAACTAGGAAACTCCGCACCTCCTTCAGGCTCCTGGGTGGCTCCCAAGCAAGTATTGCCTCGATCATTGCATGATCCACCGCAACTTCTGCCTTAGGGATGACGTTCCCCAAGAAGTGGACCTCTCGAATCTAGAACTGACACTTTGAGAGCTTACCATAAATCTGGTGCTCTCAGAGTGTGTCTAGTACAACCCGCAAGGGTTAGGCATGCTTCTCCTCAGTAATCGAGTAAATCAGTATGTTGTTGATGAAGACTATGGAAAATAGATCTAGGTAAGGCTGGAAGATCCTGTTCATGAGACTAATGAACACTACTGGAGCGTTGGTTATGCCGAAAGGCATAACCAAGAACTCATCGTGGCCATAGTGACACCTGAAGGCCATCTTCTACACATCCTCATCTCAAAATCTGAGCTGATGATAGCCTGACCTGAGGTCTATCTTCGAGAACCATCGTGGTCCCTTGAGCTCATCGAAGAGGTCATCAATCCTCAGGAGTGGATACTTGTTCTTCAAGATCACCTGGTTCAGGCGACAGTAGTCAACACATAGTCGTAAGCTCCCATCCTCCTTCTTGGCGAATAAAATCGGAGAAGCCCAGGGTGAAACACTTGGTCAGATGAATCCCTTGCCTTGCAAGTCCTCCAGTTGTACCCACAGCTCTGTAAGTTCAGCGGGAGCCATCCGATATGATGGAGTAGATATTGGGGTTGTCCCATGGTACAGTTCAATATAGAAGTCTACCTCTCTGCGAGGAGGTAGTCCTGGAACGTCATCAGGAAAAACATCTGCATACTGATCCACCACAATAGGAAAACTGAGACTCCACATAAAAACTGATCCTAGGATGAGACTAAGAAACTGATGGGTGATCAGTTGCCCTCTCCTCTGTGCGAGTCTATCCTATGCTGAAAAGGCTCCCTTCTCGCCAGTGAAGGTGAACCTAGTCTCATCTGTGCAGACACATCGCACCTTGCGCCTAATACAGTCGATCTGAGCATGGACTATAGAAAACCAATCCATGCCCAAGATGACGTCGTAAGGCCTTGATGCCACTACAAGAAGATCCCAGCCGAAGCTCTCACCTCCTAGAGTAAGCTCACACTTCTAGAACCAGTGGATAATCATCGAGTCTGCTCTCGTAGAAGTCTCTAGCTGTAACGATCGAGCCAACAACTCAATCAGAATCTCCGAGATCCGAACAAGGGCATCAACAATGAATTAATGACTCGCTCCTGTGTCTATAAGAACAAAATCAAGGGTGTAGTAGACATAGATAGTACCTCAAATCATCTCAGGTGCGCCGTGGACGTAAGCCTCCACTGCATGAAGCTGAGCCTGCCTCTGTATGCTAGCTCCCTGTGGTCGGGGTGGACCTCCTAGTGGTGGTGGTGGTAGAGCCTCGAAGCGTCGTCCACCACCTACTGCTCGGCCAACTCCTTTACCTCATCCGCCTCCTCCCTGGAGACCTCCACGGTCGAACCTATGCTTCTTCCTGGGTGGTCCCTCAACCGTTTGCTGCTCCTCTGCATGGCGGGTCTGGCAGCCATGAGCCATGTGGCCTTTCCAGCCACATGCATAGAACTGTCTGCCTCTCGTATGACTGGCTCTACATCATGTGCCCCACACATCCAAACCGGTATCCTGAGGTCACCCTCCTGATGTCCTGGTCTACTTGGACCTCTGCGGTATCTGTCTACTGTCGGCTGTAGAAGACTCTGCTATGTGTCTCCCTACGGTATGCCTCGCTGTTGGCGTAGGCTCAGTAAGGAAGCTATCCACAAGTAAGTCTCTCTCCAGTACTCCTACATATGTCGGAATGCTGAGGGAGATCATCGAAGCCCTGGTCTTATGCCACAGTCCCAACTCGAAGGTCCAGGCCTGTAAGATTGGGTCCCTTACCATGTTTCTGGAGTAGCATGAGCGGTCAGTAAATCTCACCGATTACTGGGCTACAGTCCTGCTGCCCTGCCGCAGCTGTAGTAACTCCTAGATGGGCACCGCACAGAGGGTGGATGGAACAAACTCTGAGCAGAAGAGGCCCTTGAAGTCTGTCCAAAGAAGTGATTCCTCATCGTGCACTTGGAGCATCAAGCTCCACCATCTACCTGCTCCTGCGTGCAGGAGACTCGCCACAAGGATCACAATGAGGTTAGCTGATGTCCCTACTAATCTGAAGACTCAAATGACAGCCTCTAGCCAATCCTCGACATCCTGAGGGTCCATCTCTCCACAGATCATGGGCGGCCACTATCGTTGAAACTCATGTAGCGCACTCAGGCAGCATGCACTGGTAGCTACTGGGGCTGGGGGCATCAGTGGCTTGGTGGGTAGAGGTACAGCCGGTGCCTTCGCTGTAATGGGGCCCTGCAACGAGGCCTCATCGCTCGGTGGGATGCCATCTCCCATGTAACTATGAACCCTAGATGGCTGCCATTATGGGGCCATCCTGAAAAGAAACAGGTGCTCCACGGTTAATACATTATACTTGGTGAGCTGACACAAAGTAATCACAAAGAAAAATTTTGAAACACACACACAATCAATGTTGTCGTGCACTGAGTCGGAAATCAGAAGTCAGGGTCCTGCTGTAGGGATATGTCGGCTGCCGCTCCAACACTAGACTCCCTAGACTGATAAACACTCTCAATGCCCTTAACATTATTGTTTCATAGAGGAAATTATCAGAGTTTTGAGTTCTATGATAGAACTGACTCCTCTGATACAAATTTGTCATGACACGTCCTCGGGGCCCGTACCGTGACTACCCCAAGCCCGCCTTCCATATGCAAGGGGCTAGAGACTAGAACCAAAGGCATAAATCCTGATAAAAGGGAAGTAATTTCCTTTATATAAGAAAACAACCACAACAGAGTATGCAAGCTGATGTAATCACTAAGTAAACTAAGTAGAAAAGTAAGTGATAGAAAGTAAATGGTCCAGTATACAAACCCAACTGAAATTGCAGTACAACTGAGAAAAGTAAAGTAAAATATCTGAAAAGTAAACAAAAACCATCGAGATGTCCTCGGGAAACCCCACTTGAAGGGTGAGTACAGATGGTCTCCTCATCTCCTCGAATCCGTCTGTCTGCTCCGAGTACGTCCCGCCTGATAGTCCACCACCAGATACTGTCCCGCTCCACAAGCCTCAACCATGGTCGGCGCTGTCCGTCGTCTGCAACCAACACAATGTAGTACGGGCATAGCCCATGCAGGGGTGAGTATACGATACTCAGTAGGGACCCCAAGACCCTCGAAGGCCTTCTAGAATCCATAAAGGATAAACCACAAAGGAAATATACAAACACGAAGTATCAACCCACTCTACTTAGGTATATTCCCATACATATACCTAAGTCATCCATTCCAGTTGGACTCCAACTCAAGAGACCAAGAACAACCCAGTTCACACCGGAAATCACAACCCAGTCCACACAAGAATGCAAGTCAATCATATTGATTATAATGATTGAAAGTCAAGATTTAGCTCACACAGGTATACTACTCACGAAGAGGGGTGGAGATGATTATATTTAGCCTCTAAATCATCTCCTCTACCGAACCCACGTAGGATCCAACTATAGAATTCGTCACTGCTGAACCCAGGTAGGATACATGTATAGTAACCATCACTGCAGAACCCTCGTAGGATCCATGTACAGTCGTCCTCACTGACGAACCCACGTAGGATCGAAGTATAATCATCATCGTCGTCGTGGTCGCAGCCAGCTCTAGGGCTTCCGCACATAGCACGCTCGATTTCAGGGGGTCCCGCTACACAAGCCAAGGGTTCGATACATCAACCATCACAAAGTATAGTTTTAATTTATCACAAAGATACGTCTCGTTTATAGGAACTCAATGCGATAGACGTCGCGTCAATCGGATTCCCGGTTTGAGAGTTATTCGCTTTTCCGTCCCAGGGGCCAGGATGGTTTTTAAGCTAAAACCAAACTGACCATACTCCAGCTACATCAAAACAACATGTGGATTAATCCAAAAGAACCATCTCACTAAGAGTAATTCAACTTAATTGACGACACGTCATTCAGACATCCGGTCGTTGAGTTATAAGCGTTTCCGCTCCAAGGGACTGGTTGGTTTCGGGTTTGAACAACCTGGCCATACCCAAACTTCACCAAAACCTCATGTGTAATATACCAAAATGACAGATTCATTCCAGGGAATCCTATGAAACTGATGGTTCATCAATCGGAGGTCCCTAACTCATGTTATGGGCATTTGAACGAACATGGTTCGAAAATGGGGGGTGGGGTTTGGGCCCGATCCGACCCGGCCCCATACCCCCTAGGTTGGCCCAAACTAGGTCAACCCGACCTGGGTCTGGGTCTGGCATGATTGGGCGCGGCTCGGCCTGGGTGGCATGGCACATCCCAGCCTGTGTGGCCTACGGTCCGGCTCGGAAGCCGGCCGCGGCTCGGCGGTGGCCGAGCAGGACGCAAGGGGGGCACCGGCCCCTATTTTCCGAAACGTCAGAACCAGTGGGGTCCGCCCAAAAAACCGGTCGGGGGGGGGGGGGGGGGGGGGTTACCCCCCTGCAAGTTTTCATGGAAAACGGCCGGCCTCTATGGCTGGCCGGTTGAGTTGCCGCGGACCCTTCAGGGTCCCTCCTCCTGGGGGGCATCAACGGTAGGTTGTCCGGCCACCCCTACCTAGTCTGCCATGGCCTAAGGCCACGACTTGTCTCACCAGTGCGGCGCGATGGATCTGCACCCCACCACCGCGGTCCACTCCTGGCCACAGCCTCCTTCAGCCTCACCAGCGCAGCGCAACGACACCGCGCACCACCGCCACGGCCTGCTCCGGCCGCATTCCTCTTCATCCCTGCTCAATGCCGTTGCACCATGCCCCCTTCACCTCAATCAACAACAAAGAACAACTTGAAAAAGGGGAGGGGAATACGCTGTGTTTCTGTGGTCTGATCTCCTCCTGTTATGACGATATCATTCGGACAATTCTTTAACAATGAAGGACGATGATTAAACTTGAACAAAAGAATTAACCCCTACCTCGTGACGTGTTCTGTGGAAAGGTGGCGTCATTCATTGACGTCGAAAAGGTGACATCGTCATTTGCGAATTCCCCACGGTGGTGTCTCCTCCATTCATGGATATACGGGAAGCATTCTTCATCAAGAAGGATGGTCGTTCTTCGTCGAAGGAAGACGTTCTTCAATGTTTTAGAGATCTCCTTCCAAATCCTCCTCACACAATAATTCTAACCAAAAAAAAAATTCTCCTCCTTATTTTATTTTACTTTTCCATGCATTTCAAAAACGTAAAATTCAAACACTTAGTTAAATTAATTATAGAGGTTTAATTAATTAATTTAGTGTGTGTTGGCATTAATTAATGTGGGAGAGGATTTACTTAATTAAATTCAAGGGGTTTTCCAACATTAAACAGAAGGAGTTTAATGGGGGGTTTTAGGGAATGTGAAGGGTTGGGGCTCGTGCGGGCCCCACCTCACTTTTATCCTCACATGGGTAGTTAGGAAGCATGTGGGTCCCACCCGAACTTCCCCATGTAGGATAAAAACACCTTAGATAGAAATAAAATTGTACCACAATTTTATTCACTTTTTATTTAATCCACTTTTTTTAAACATCTCCTCCTGAGAAAACGCATCTTCGGTAAAGGTCCTATTAAAAAGTTATCGGCGCTACGGTTTCATCGGTGCCCTCAGATTTCAATTCCAAGCACCGGTTCAAAAGATTGAAAAACCCACTCATTTGTTCACTGAACGTACCCAAGCTAAACTTCAGAAATTAATTCCGGGCACATCGGGCCTCGGAATCAGGTGTCGTCAGAAACTACATACTCGTAAAATCCCAAAGAATTTAACAAAAAAAATTCCTTTAAATTTATGGTTCTTTAAAGACATGAATGAATTATAAACCATGTATATTCACACTGAAATAACAAAATATATAGTTACACAAATGAATAAGTAAAATTAAATATATAAATAATTTTATTTTTTCCACAATGAAAAATTAATGAAGAAGGTTGTGGTTGCTACTTGCATTTATACATTCCCACAACTAAAGTATGACACACATAACACCTATACATGTTTTAACAAAGTATAATTTGTTCATGATTGGGTTTTATAACTTTCATGAATGTGTATAAGGACTCCCAAACATCTAAAAGGTGTAGTTGTAATTGAAAACCAAAGGAATAATCAAGAGATATACTAAAAAGTATTGAACTATCTTAATAAATAATAATAAGATTTTATCACATGTAATTAGGTTAAAAAACATTATATTCCCATGAAATACATCCATGATGTTACTTTAATGTAATATATATATGTTGTTTAGTAGTGAAAGATCATTATTTTGTGAAAAACTATTGATATTTTGGTTAAATTTATTTGAATAAATATTTACCGCACCAAGAAGACGAAAAGTGAAGTGATACGATATTCACTATTAATATTTTATCGAAGAATAAGATTATTTTTTATTATAATTATGATATGAGATTTTATTTTTCTGATAATCACAATAGGGATTTGTGATTCATGTAAGAAAATTAATTCAATGTACTGAAAGGATGAAGAAATGTTTGACTGAATACTGAACCAAGATATTATTACCAGTTATGTTAAAGAATATTTCTAAGGTATTGATAGCACAACATATTAATATTATCATGATTTGAGTTAGATAAAGAAATAATTACTATCATATCAATTTGTTACTACGAATAAGATTAAGAGTTTCTCATCTGTTACTTTTAAATTAACTATGTGAAGAAGAACTAAGTGGATGAACAAATAAGGAATGTGGCATCCACAATAAGTCACAACAGGTGTAAGAATTTCATTGTATAACAAATTACCTTACAAAAAGAAGAAAACTATCTTCAATGGTAGTATAATGATCCAATATGGGGCTTTATGTTCAACCAAGTCATCACTAGTCCATGAAGAATAATTGTTTCCTTCCCCTATTAATGTTTGGGAACTCACACTAGGATAAAGATTATCTTCTATCCAAACCAGTGTACGTTTTGTTTCATTATAGTGGATAATGTGTGTATTGTTCATCACCATACATGGTAAAGACCAAATAGTCGAATCAAGTTGTGATACTTATAAATACATCATGTTTTATCCTTTACCTTATTCAAATATGTTCATGTGATAAGAAAAATTGAATAATTGGATCAATATCATAACATGTCTAAGAGGTAAAAATGAAAAAATTTATAATTGGTAATAATTTCTCCACACTAATTCCTCCCGCTTTCAATGATAAGCCAATTCCAAATTATTCCTCTCAAAAAGGGGAAAATCATTGATATCAAATTAGTTCATCAATAATTGTTTTATAATACACAAATCATACTTCAAACATGCCATTTCATTTCAAAAACCATCATTAATTGATTTTTTTCAAAAAAAATTCCTTCTAAATCAATCTATTTCATTTCAAAGGAAGAAAATATACTCGGCATTCATTTATCAAGAGTCATTTCCAAAATCACCCTACAAATCATTCATTTAAATTGAAAACCATCTTATAAAAATAAAAGCATTATTTGAAGAGGCATGACCAAATTGATTCAACAAACACCATTCCATTTTGAAATTATTTGTCAAGGATCTCAATTCATTATTCAAAACCCATTTAGAAATACATTTCAAATCAAGACAACACAACAATTTTAATGTATAAGAATTTCATTATGAACCCACGTACCTCAAGAGTATTATTATTAATCACCCAAAAAGAATCCTACTAAAAAATAAGATAGATTGATCCTACTATAGTAGGAGGAGGTAAACACATAACGATCAAGTAATACAATCCCTATCTCTCCAACACTAAAAACCTGACAAGAAATAAATAGATCTGAGTAGAGAGGAACCAAATCAATATAAAAATTGTTTGAACATCCAAAACTACCTTCTAGTAACATGATCAATCTAATATCCAATAAAAATAAAGGATATCATCCAGTTTAATAGAATAAGGATAAGTTAAATGATTCATTAAAACCCTCTATTATGATTTCACTTGGATTGAGTAGCCATCCATAATATTTAAGTATCCATTCAACCATTAAAATTTCTAAAACCTCTTTCACCATGCCCTCTTTCACAGCCTAGGGAATACATCTAGGATCTTATGGGCCTGACCACAGTTACCACCATTCCCTAGTGGGGCCTTATTTCTTATGGTGGATAAAGAGACCCAAAAATTTCTTTTCTATAGACCAAACCTACTGTTGATTGTTTTGGAAAAACTTGTTTCACATAGGTGAGATAGAGGTACAAAATAGCTTGGAGCAGAGAGGGGTATAGCATGTTTTGTACTATAAATGTTTAAAAAACACTTTTATTCCACAAAGCTCTTCTAATGCATTCAAAACCAAATTAACCGACACAAGGACTGAATGAAAATAAAGTAAACCCAAATACATACCTAAAATAACATGCCTTTATGTTATGTAAACAACTGAGAGGTTGGGGCAGGGGGAGTGAATCAGTGCAGATTTTTTATAGTTTTCATTATCATGATGTTAACCTCTATATATTTTTCACGTGTCAATCCTATAAAATTATTAACTCAACCTCAATAGTATGGAAATATATGCAAATAATGAAAGAAATACATTTTTTTACAACGTTCAGTCTCAATGTGGGTACTTATTCATTTTCACGTTGATTCTAATCAATTCGACGATATATACTATATAATGAAAGTGAAAAAATAATCGAAATCGAATCAATATCCTTCTATATTCTGATGGTAAAATATTACTATTTCCAAATATTTTGAAAAAAATCATTAAATCTAATGAAATATTAAGAATTTTAAATCTTCTCAATAAAAAATCGATCCAGAGTTCCTCTATATAGTTCCCCTATATAAAACAAATACCATATCCTATAATTCATCCTCTCCCTTCAAATATAATTCATCTGGAGCTTATATTACTAGTACACCTTCATCATATTCTTCTACACCTAACCTAATTATCGAGAAACTCTCAAAAATTACTTTGAACCTGTTTTTAAGGACCTATCAAAATTTTAGCTTCAAATAGGCCATATCAAATGATATCATATCTCTATATATTAAAAAAATCATAATGATCCTGAAGCACTTTATATACTCATGATTCATTTGAATATCTAGTATTAATCATAAATTAAAAATTTGAATCTCCTACTCAACTAAAATTATGTTTGACTACCTTAAATTCCTTTAAAAAAATTAGAGTCAACAAACATCATCAACGTTTCCAAAATAGTCAATGATATCTATTTATATTGAAATAATATATTGAAATCCTTATAATATTTTGAGTGTACCAACATGAAGAAATATGGGTCTTGTTTTTCTTTATAATAACCCTTCCTCCTGGTAATTCTTTGTCCAACAATCTTCACATTTCTCGGTCTGGTGATATTCATCTTTCTACATTCATTTCCAAATCTTGATTTATTTAATCCATTTTTATCTTTCTGATGTACATGAAAATATTCTCTCTCTAGGAAGTAAAAATTCATCCAGAAATTCTTCATAGTTTTCACCATTTTATGTAATCATAAATGTTAATTTGATTAATTCAATATATTGATTAGATCCAATTATTATCTGTCTATTGATTTGAAATATCTTTATTAGGTTTGTAAACATTTAACTATATGGTTCTTCTTCCTCCAAATTTCCTCTATCATATAATATCTATATTCTAATAATATTTTGAACACATTCCTCACTCATATAAAACGTCATAAAACTAAACAATTTTGACTTCATAACTTGAATTTTTTATAACCATTCCATATTTCAAAACCTAATGAATACACTTAGTTTGAACCATGTGAACCTTTATTAATAACGATGTTGTTAACATTTACTATTAGTAATGTAACTTATGACATAGAAAATAGCAACTCAATATTCTTCTTATAATATAATAAAAAAAATTCATAAATAAAAAAACATCAATAAACAACATATTAATAACAAATATAAAAGCGTTACAAAATTAATGAAAAGTATATTATGGTTTGTTTAGTGTTTTTCTAATTGAACAATTTCTAGTGATTCATTTTATGGATTTATTCGGGGAATGAGATAGTGTTTATCCTATTTTTAAAAATGGAAAATTAATTGACATTTTAAAATGTGATTTTAATAAGGGGAAATGATTTTTAAATGAATTATTAAATAAAATGTAACTTGAAATTTTGGGATTCCAAATGGGACTTCAAAGAGAAAATAAGGAAATTACAAGGGTGATTTCCATTATTTTTATCTATAACATTTTTCTTAAAAAATAATGAGTTGAATATTTAATGGGTTTCAAATAATTGTGATATTTTTGATTTATTGCAATGATAAATATAGAATATTGTTTATACATCGTTTGGAACATTAATCCTTTTATATGAAATTTCCTTTTTCCAAATCATGCATTCTTGGATATGATATTTCAATTATTTATTACCTGGTGTGTTTTTTTATTTCCTGATAACATTGGGTCAATAAGTTAAATCTTCCATGGGTTATGGAATGGTTAGTCTAAGGTAAGATATCGAGTGATATTTGGTAAATTATTTGGTAGGGGACCATAAGAGGTTATAAGAGTATTAATAGTATCTAGACACTAAATGTCATATATGTTTCAAGTAAGGTGATGGAATTATTGAATTTTTTTTGGAGATTACAGTTAATGTGTAATCGGATCATGGGTTGAATTTAAGATGTAATGAGACGCCATTTTGGATACAAGAAGGTTAGGGAGTCAACCCTTGACCACATTTTTAAGTAATCAATGGTACAAATTAAACAAAAAAATTATTTTAAATATTAAAAAAATCGAGAAAACAATACATAGATCTGGGATGATCCATGTTAGGTTTTGGGATCATGAGATAGGATCATAGAAATTTTCCCTCCTTATTTTCAAACATATCCAGTAAATGATAGAGAAACTAGGAACATGGATAGTGAGATCGGGTTTTGTTTTAATGTGGACCTTATATATAGAGGAAACATTTACGACGACGTTAAGGATCCTAAAATAATTGAGATAGGGATGAAAAGTTAGATAAAACCATATATATTATGATTTAGACTGAGTGATGCGATAATTTTTTACTAAAGAGTTTTTATACATGGATAATGATAATCTTTGTCGATAAAATTTCCTTTCTTAGGGTTGATCTTCTCAGTTTTTAAATGGGCATAGTATAGTGGAAGATCATATGTTAGGAGATTTAGGTGATACTATTGAGAGAGGTGATAATACCTACATTAGAGAAGGTTTTTCTTCAATCTTTTTTACACATGTAATGACCATAAAATATTGAATTTGATATGTATAATAATGATATTTTATTATATTTGATCAAAAGGAACAGTGTGTTACTAAAGTTCTACCTGACCATGGTATAGGATATGGCCTCTATGACTACTTATGATATATGGGATATTGTTAGGGGAGTTTTATAGGTATTCAAGAAAACATATTCGGTAAGGAATGGTGAGATATAATGGGTTGGAGTGTGAGATCTAGGATTATTTATTAGTATGGATGGGCTGTATTCTTTGTTTTTTATTTGTATTAGCATGGAATTGTTATAATGATAATATTTTTTACATTGGTATATATTTTTCTACACATTTTGTTTACATTTTTGTTTGATATCACTTATTAATAGCTTGTATCTATTTGATTTCACATAGATGTATTTCTTGAAATTAATGTAGTTTTAAATGACATTTTTGGTTTTGGTTATTAATGGGATGTTAAATAACTAATGGTATTGATTGGAGTCTAACGATTGGTACATTATGGATATATATTTACATATATATGAGACCTTTTATTGATAACATATGAAGAGTCTTGAGTGATTATGTGGAATAACTCATAGGTACATAAGGTTATATGATACATTGATTATAGGATGATGGGACTTGTCCTGAGTTGGGTAACTAGTATATATCCTTGAGGTTCTTATGACTTATTTACCATGTTGGTATATATGAATGGATTTTCATAATCTTCCTAGATTATGTTTTTAGGTTGTTTTAGTGGAACCCACCAATGACTTGGAAGGAAATAAATTGTTTGCTACCACTCAATGCGTTGAGGTGATTGAGGAAATCATACTAGGTCATTGATGTTAATTCCTAACCATGTAAACTCCAGGAATTTGGATGTATATTTTTAAAATTTAGTGTTTAATTTCATGAAAAAGTAAAATCATGGATCTATATTCCCGGATTAGATTTCCAAGTGTTTTAGAGGAAAATGATTTAGTTAGATTTGAATAGTGAGTATTTCACAAGTCCATTTTATTTTATTATAGATTTGTACTATATATCTATTTAAAAATGTAAACCACGTTTATTTATCATTCTGAAATATTTTTTGAACATTATACTTTCTTCCAATGTATATGATGCACAATATAAACTATTTGTTCAATTTATGCACTGGACAAAAAGATTCTGTCACGACTCCCATCATATCAATCTTCGTGTTTTGGGTATTTTGGTTTACATAGCAGTCCAATTGATTTTTTGTTGATTAATACATGAATCTTATGGGTGTATTTTGAAATAATAGTTTTTCATGAATTCTTGGGGCCCTGTATATAATTTCACATTCTCTAGTGCATATATAGGTTCATTTGAGTTCCAATACTGGTCCAACATAGGTGTCGTTTAGATAGACTAGGGTAACATGTTAAAATGTTCCATCAAAGAAGGCTTTTGGGAAACAAGCTAATATTTTAAAATAACGCTATGTTCTATAGCATATACAAAACACTACATTAATATTGAACAGACCATGAAATATTATTATACTACAACCAATGCATTAAATTAGTGGGTATAAATAGTATTTAACACATTATGATATATATATTATATATAAAGGTAAAACTCTATATGAAATAATTGATTAATTCTTAGTAAAAAATCACTCAGTTTTAAGTAGTAAATTTATTCTTCAAAAAATATGTTTTCTTCAAATATTATTTCATTCATTTTTTTGAGAAATTAATGTAAATAATTGTTAGAACCTTTATATCTTTTAATAAAATTCACTTAATTATTTAAATAATCATATTAAAATTAGGTTGGGGTGAATTTTTTTTATTTTTTTCCAAAAGATTTATTTTTGAATGAAATGTAAAAACTATTGATTTTTTTGGAAACTATTTTCTCATTTCAAGTATTTAGATAGATATATTCTATTTATATTAGTTTTAAAATTTCATTAGTTACTTTCGATTAAAAATATTGCAATTAATGTATTATTACTCAATATTATTCTTGAATTTGGTATAAAAACATATGTATAAATAAAACGCATTGTTATCAAAAACTATTTTTCATTAAATTCATGGCTTTTATATTCATTTAATTTATACACCTTCTCTAAATTAAATTTCGAAACATGGATTATATATTTTTAATCAATATGTAAGTATTTGGTAAATGGATCCATTTTATATTTTCCAACAACCCCGACTACAGTATCCTAGATCTGGTTTTTATGTTATTATAATGTCTTAGATTCAAGTGGTAAAATTCTAAAGGGTTGACCAACTTATTAGTCTTGGATATAAAGATACATACATCATACCCATTTTATAATGGTAATATAATATAAAATAAATTTAAATGTAATTCTTTTCATCCTTGAAACGTAATCAAATGATTTATCTTCATAAACTATAGGAAAGAAACAATATAAGGGTGATCTGAAATGTTCAGTAAGGGTTACTTTCAGTGGAAGCTATCATGAATCAACAATATATGAATAATATGGTAAGGTAAATCACTGAACACAGATTAAATTTAATCAATAACATTAATATAAAAATTAGATATGGAATAATCAGTATTCCATAGAAAATAACTACAAACACATTCCATTTAATCAATATATTGAGAATGAAATGAATCCAGAGATAAAATAAATATGAAGAGGTTATACATAATAATATATGAAATATAAATTAAGGATGTTCTTAATTATTGGACATTATTATCTCAAAAATCATGATACATTAACTATCAAGACCTTTTACAATATAGTTTAAAGCTATGGGTAAAAACTCAATTAATTGGGAAAACTGATTTGTCTCATGAGACATGTCGATGCATTAAGGGGATATATAATTTCAGGCCCCACACATCACAACGTTTCCTAATAATTTCTCATATATTGAATAATATATCTAACTCATGAATAATATTTCCCATTATCATATATATGTATTGTGTAAAAAATATTAATTTATCAATATTTTCACTTTTAATCAAATAACCTTCAAACTAAACCCCATATTTACAAAAGCCCCACTATTAGTCACTAATAATATACATGAAAAATATAATATTCATATTTGAGAGAAATATAATTTCAAGTGAACAATTATCAAAAATATGTGATTTTCCAAATGCAATGTTACAAATCACAAAATTAATCAAAAAATGACATGTGACCATCAATTTATTGGGAATATGGGTTTTTATTATAGAATCATGTTTTTGGAAGAATAAATGGGATTTAAGTGAGATATACAAATTAAATTTCATATATTTTGTTTCATTTTAAATCCATTTAAAACTTGTATATGGAGCTATATTTTTAAAACATTTAAGGTTATGGTGATGTCTTCTGTCATCGTATATGTTGAAGAACATTCCTTTAAACTTTTTAACAAAAAATATCATTAAAAAACATTATAATGTTTCATTTAAAAACATTTTTAAAATTATAGGATACCTCAATGTTTCATTAATAAATAATTTTATCCAATGAAGAAACTTTTTTGAAATGTTTTTGGAGAACATGGATATAAAAGAAAAGTATATCCAATTTAAAAAGAAATTAAATATGTTTTTTATTGTAATATTTTATTTTCCTCATTAAATAAAAAAATACTGGAATATTTAAAACAAAATATATGAAATAATTAAATACATATATGATAATAAAATTATTGGATCATATTAAGGATAAATGATAAGAGTCCTTCAGTAATAGAAAAATCAATACAAAATGAAAGTGAGATTATAAAATAAATTATTACAACTTTGGTAACATTCAAATTAGAACTCCTTAAAATAATAAACATTTATTTATACATTAAACATCATAAATAAATATATATTCATGTAAAATACCTCAAATGGTTAGTATATAAACCACATAAATGTGAATAAGCGCATATTAATAAATATGTCACAATGAAATGGAAACTGGGAAAAATACATTACCTACCTGTTACCTTTTGTTGATAAATAATTAAACTCTTATATAGTGGTTTATTACACATTAATAACATAAAATAAAAGAATATTAATATTTATAAAACTATATATGATCTTATTATAATATATTATTACTTGTTCATTAACAGTCATTTATTATCACTTTTGTCTCGGGTGTTAATTTCCATGTTTTCTCATGGATGGTTTCTCATGAAATTTATGTATCATGAACATAAGATATTGTTTCCTAATCACCATAATTATATCAATGTTATAAATATTGTTTTTAATTATATAGATTCCATGACCCAAACCAACAGGTCTTGAGATGAAAATCCCCAAGCCCACCTCCAATAGGGTAGTGGTATGCGACCACCACCGAGTAGGATATCACACACCTAGGAGGTAGTTTCCTAGCTGGCTGCCGTCGTGGGGCTATCCTGAAAGGAGACAGGTGTGCCATGGTCAGAACATTATACCTAGCGAGCTGACACAAAGTAATCACAAAGAAAACTTGAAACACACATGCAATCAATGTTTTTGTGCATTAAGTCGGAAATCAGAAGTCAGGGTCCTGGTGTACGGATACGTCGGCTGCCGCACCAACACTGGACTCCCTAGACTGATAACCACACTCAATACTCTTAACACTATTGCTTTACATAGAAAAAGATTAGAGTCCCAAGTTCTGTGGTAGAACCAAACTCTTCTGATACCAATTTGTCACGACCCGTCCTCAGGGCCCGTGCCGTGACTACCCCAAGCCCGCCTTCCATAGGCCAGGGGATGGCGACTAGCACCAAGGCATAAATACCGATAAACAGGGAAGGCATTTCCTTTGAAAAGTAAACAACCACCACAGAGTAAGGAAGCGGAAGAGTAAACACTAAGTAAAAACTATAAAGAGCTGTGCTGAAAGTAAAAGGTGCCGGAAATACAAGCCCAACTGTAAAGTACAACAGAAGGGAAAAACAACACATGAAAAGAAAACCCACAGCGTCGAGCCGTCCTCTGGAAGTCCCACCTAAAGGGTGAGCACCGATAGCCTCCACAACTCCTCAGTCCAGTCGTCTGCTCCGAGTACGTCCCGCGCAGCGGTCCACCTCCTGGTACCGTCCTGCTCCACACGCCTCCACCACGATCAGCGTTGTCCATCATCTGTAAGCAACACAACGAAGTGCGGGCATTGCCCTTGCAGGGGTGAGTATAAGCTACTCAGTAGGGTCCCCGAGACCCTCGAAGGTCTCCCGAAATCCACAAAGGTTAAACCACAAAGAAAACTTACAATCACGAAGTAACATCCGACACGACTTAGGTATATGCCCATACATATACCTAAGTCATCAATTCCCGTTCGGCTCGAACATCCGAGCCCAAGCAGAACACAGTCTACACAGGAAAGAAAAACATATACCCACACAGGATATCACAACGCAATCCCTGAAGGAGAGAAAAATTAATCCACATAGGATAGCTCAACACAATCCACAAAGGAGAGTAAACAGTAAATCCACACATTATAGTTCAACACAATCCACAAAAGAGAGTAACACAAGATTCACCTCACACAGGTAATTCTTCGTAAGACGTTAGAGATGATCAGATATAGCCACTGATTCATCTAAGCCGTCGGACCCACATAGGATCTGTAGGTACTAACCCTCGCAATGACCCACATAGGATCGATCATGAAGTTGATCCCAAAGCTATTGGGAAACTCCTTCTCCATCAAGTACAGTGGTTATGCCGCTACAACCAAGCGCTTCCCTCTTACCTTGGACTGCTGTAGTACTCCACCTATCGGGTACTGTGGGTTTGCTGCTACAACCAAGCGCTCCCCCGTGCCGCTACAACCAAGCGCTCCTCCGTCGTGGGTCTGCCGCTACAGCCATGCACTCCCATGGGCCGCTACAACCAAGCGCAACTCTGTCGTGGGTCTGCCACTACAACCAAGCGCTCCCCTGTGCCGCTACATCCAAGCGCTCCTCTGTCATGGGTCTGCCGCTACAACCAAGCGCTCCCATGTGCCGCTACAACCAAGCGAACCCCTATCGTGGGTCTGCCGCTACAACCAAGCGCTCCCCTGTGCGGCTACAACCAAGCGCACATCTGTTGTGGGTCTGCCGCTACAACCAAGCGCTCCCCTGTGCCGCTACAACCAAGAGCACCTCTGTCGTGGGTCTGCCAATACAACCAAGTGCTCCCCACTGGGCTATCCGTAACACACCGAGTCGTTCGATCAGCAGTCGTCAAGTCTCAACCGTCTCTAGGGTTTCCGCCCATGGCATGCTCATTCCGGGAGGGTCCACCCCACGAGCTAAGAGGTCGATGCAACAACTGACCTGTAGTCCGGAGTTGACGTATCCCAAGATGTACCGTAGTAGTCACTGCCAAAAACACGGAGGATTCCTGTACGGTTTTCATCATCGTCGCAGTCGAATCCACTGAGGATCTTTGTATAGTCATCGTCGTCACAGCAGTAGTAGCAGCCACCTCTAGGGTTCCCGCACACAGAAAGCTCGTTTGGGAGGGTCCGCTCCATGATCCGAGAGGCTGATACATCAACTGAATCAAATTCAAGAGTTAATGTATCCAAAAGTTCCGTATCGTCAACAGGAACTCAACGTCGCAGACGGCGCGTCAATCGGACGCCCGGTCTGAGAGTTATTGGCTTTTTCGTCCCAGGGGCCCGGTTGGTTTTTAAGGCAAACCAACCCGACAATACTCCACCTATGTTCAAACCTCGAGCGGAGTATGCCAAAAGACCCGTCTCACTTAGAGGAATCCACCAAAGTCGATGGCACGTAATCGGACGTCCGGAGCTCAAGATATGAGTGTTTCCGCTCTGAAGGCCCGGATGGTTTCGTGTACGAACCAACCCGGACGAACAGAAAGTATTCCGAAACCTTGAGTGCGATATACCGAAATGACCGTCTCGATCCAAGGATCGCATTGCCGCTGACAGCGCGTCGTTTAGAGGCCCGTAGCTCACGTTATAGGCAAAAGACCGAAAATGGTCCGAAGACGGGGGTCTGGGCTCGGGCAGACCCGGCTGGACCCGGTCCGGTCCGGCCAGGGCGCGGCCCAGCTCGTCTCGGGCGGTCCGGCTCGGCTCGGCCGAGCGACCGAGCGGGCTGTCGTGGGGTGCTTCCCCCACGGGTTGGAAGTGCCGCGGCCCCCCGCGTGAGGGCGCGCTGGATCAAAGGATGAGGCTTTTCCACGTCCGAGTACGTCGGACCCGTACGGCTGCGGGTCCGTGGGCGCAACTGCCACGGTGGCCCTGTCCGGCGGCACGCCGGGGCACCGCCGCGCCGGCGACCCGTGCCACCGGCGGCTTCCGCGGGCCACCGGTGGCACTCCGGTGGCCAATTGTCTTCTCGTCTACGCCACTGTTCCTCCTGGGTTCCGTTCTTCACTGCGGGGTCATCAGAACACCCTTGCGTCACGTTTTGTCGTTGCCCGCCAAATCCGCACAACAATGAAGAACTGCGGAGGGTTGTCGGGCCGTGTTCGTTCGGCCCGCACCCTCCGCGTTAGGTGATAACAACCGGGAAAAAAATCAACATATCAAATAACAATTTTAATAAATTAAAATTGTTCTTTATGAAACCGGGTTCTTTATTTTAAAAGAAACGATCACGGGAATATAAATAAATTATATCACAACAAACCCCTACCTCGTCAAGATGTCGCACGCGCGTTCTTCGTGGAATTGATCACCGCGGAAGGAGGCGATCGTCGCATCGAGGAAGGCGTCGTGTTGTCAGGGAAGGGCATCGCGTCGTCACGGAATACGGTGCATGTCAACGAACTTCAAGGTTCAAGAACAACAGATTTAATTTTAATAATTAAATCTGTATTGTTATTTTAAACCACAAAGGAAATTAATGAACCACAAACTCTCACCTCAACGGATGATCGAAGGTTTTTGTCGCGGAGGAAGGAACGTCGTAGAAGAACGTCGCGGGAGAGGAAACATCGGCGTCGCGGCACACGACGTCGCGTCGTCGATTTCCTAGGGTTCTTCGTTCTTCGTCGGGGGTCGGCGTTCTTCGCTTTCTTCACGTTCTTCGCGTTCTTCGTGAAGGAGGATGAAGAACTCTTGGTTTCTGCCAAATCCTCTCAACAAATATTTTCCAGAAGTCGTGCGTTGGTCTTATTTTATTATTACACCAACAAACGAAAAAGAGATAAGTAACGACCCATTAATTCATAGAATTAATTCAACGAAATAAACCGCCCAATTAATTCAATGAAATAAACCACCCAATCAAATGGTGCATTACGAATTTAAGAAAACGCATCAGTTGACTATAATAATGACAGGTTTTTGCGGGTGCGTTACTTAGCGGAAAAGAAATGGTGGGGGCTCGTGCGGGACCCACCTCACAAATATCCTACCAAGATGGTAGGATATTTTTGGATAGCACCCTATCCGTAATAACTCAGCTTAATCAGCTTGAAGTGGTCTTTAAGCAGATTTAAGTGAAAAATAAAAATAAAATTGTCGCACAACTTTTATTTTATTTCTTAACTTAAAACCCAAAAATTAAAAACCACAACCGAGCAAACTCAACTCCAGAAGAGGTGTTTCTAAGCAAATACTGGCGCTGCGATTTCATCGGTGCCCTCAGAATTCGATTCCGAGCACCGGTTAAAAAGTTAGAAAAACCCGCTAGTTCGTTCACTGAACGTACCCGAGCCAAACATCAGAAAATGATTCCGGGCACACCGGGCCTCGGAATCAGGTGCTGTCAGAATCTGCGTTCTTGTAAACTTCCAAAGAAAATTAAGAAAAAAAATTCCTTGAAATTTACAGGTCTTTACATTACTCCCACCACAGGGCTTTACGTCCCCATAAAGCTTCACCACAAACATAGGGATACAAAGGCGGTACTGAGCACGTATCTGAGACTCCCGCTCCCAAGGACTCTCCTAGAGATTCCCAAGATTCCATATGAAGCGCACTAGAGGAATCGATCGTCCACGTAGTACCTGTTCCTGTCGATCCTCGATCTCCACTGGGACCTCTACAAAAGGCGCCCCATCATCAAAGACCAGCTCTCCATGGTCAATGATTTCCATCGGGTCGTCCACGTATCTCCTCTGCTGAGATACGTGGAAAACATCGTGCACCCAGTGCAACTGAGGTGGTAGAGCTAGACGATAAGTCACCTCACCAAATTTTCCGTAAACCCCGTCAAGGTGAGACTCACAAGAAGACATGGTCGCCATCCTCAAACTCTAGTGGCCTCTTCCTCCTGTTAGTAAAAGACTTCTGCCGGCTCTGATTTATCCTCTTCCGCTCCTGGGTGACTTGGTCCTTTCTGGTCCTACAAGAGCTGTTGTGATTTCTTCTTTTCCGATAAGAGAAATCCGGTCTCATCCCCTGGATGAACCACGTTCTTCGCCTAATACAGTCAATCCCGACATGGATGATACTATTCCATACCAAGGATGACATCGTAAGGCCTCGACACTACTACCAAGAGATCCAACCATTACTCTCACCTCTAAGGGTTGAGTCACACTGTTGGCATCAGTGTGTGGTCACTAGGTCTTCTCCAGTAGGTATCTCAAAGTGAGGGTCAAGTCAACGGTTTTTAAACCGGAAACTCTTAGTAACAACAAAAAGAGAGGACAAGAAGGTAAACGCCACAAGAAAAGTGTCTTTTTATTACGGTAGATCAAAGTACAAAGACACAAATCAACATCAAACAAACATCAACAGAGCTAGAAGCAACATGAACAAAAGTCTCCAGGTCTGGAGCTAGTCCCGCTCCTGTCCATCTGATCCCGGAGCTCCATGATCGTAGACCTCATCTTCCTGAAGCTGAGCTCTTCCCTGTCTACCTGTTCCCTGTGGTCAGGATGGTCTCCCAGGTGGTGGTGGTGGTAAGGCCTCAAAGCGTCGTCCACCACCCGCTGCTCGGCTAGCTCCTCTGTCTCGCCTGCCTGCTCCCTGCGGACCGTCATGGTCGAACCTCTACTTGGGAGGTCCCTCTACCACCTGTTGTTCATCAACAGGACGAGTCGGGCAGTCCCGAGCCATGTGACCTTGCCCGCCGCATGCGTAGCATTGCCTGCTCCTCGAGTAGCTGGCTCTCCTTCGTGTTCACCGCACAACTGAATCATCACCCTGAGATTGCCCATATGAAGGTCTGGCCCGCTTAGACATCTGTGTCACCTGTCGACTGCCAGCTGCAGAAGACTCCGCTACGGGTCGTCCTACGAAGGGTCCTGCCGCTGGTGCCTGTTCGGCGAGGAAACTCTCCACTAAAAGGGTTCTCTCCAACACCTCTTCCTGCGTCGGAATGTTGAGGGAGATCATCGAGGCCCTGATCTCATGTCTCAGTCCCTGCTCGAAGGTCTGAGCCCGGAAGAACGGATCCCGTACCATATCGGTGGAGTAGCGCGAGAGATAAGTAAATCTCGCTGAGTATTGGGCAACAATCATGCTGCCCTGCCGCAGCTGTAGTAGCTCATGGATGCGCATCACACGGAGGGTGGATGGGACAAACTCCGAGCGGAAGATTCTCTCAGAGTCCATCTAGAGGAGAGATTCCTTATCGTGCACCTAGAGCATCAAGCTCTACCTTCTGCCTGCTTCCGCGTGCAGGAGGCTCATTGTGAGGATCGCCATGAGATCTGCTGGTGTCCTCACTAACCTGAAAACCGGTCACTGGTGATGAAACTCGTGCAGTGCACTAAGGCGACGTGCCTCGTCAGCGGCTGGGGATGGTAGAATCGGTGGCTCAGCAGGTATAGGTACCGCTGATGCCTCAGCTGTGAAAGGGTTATGAACCGAGGCCTCGTCGCTCGGTGGGCTCTCGCCACGCACAACGCTCGGAACCCTAGCAGGCTGTCGTCGTGGGCCCATCCTGAAAAGAGACAGGTGCGCCATGGTCAGAACAGTATACCTGGTGAGCTGACACAAAGTAATCACAAAGAAAACTTGAAACACACATGCAATCAATGTTTTCGTGCATTAAGTCGGAAATCAGAAGTCAGGGTCCTGGTGTATGGATACGTCAGCCGCCGCACCAACACTAGACTCCCTGGACTTATAAACACACTCAATACTCTTAAAACTATTGCTTTACATAGAAAAAGATCAGAGTAAGAAGTTATGTGGTAGAACCGAACTCCTCTGATACCAATTTGTCATGACCCGTCCTCAGGGCCCATGCCGTGACTACCCCAAGCCCGCCTTCCATAGGCCAGGGGCTGGCGACTAGCACTAAGGCGTAAATCCCGATAGACAGGGAAGGAATTTCCTTTGAAAAGTGATCAACCACCACAGAGTAAGCAAGCAGAAGAGTAAACACTGTGTAAAAACTGTAACAAGCTGTTCTGAAAGTAAAAGGGGCCGGAAATACAAGCCCAAATGTAAAGTACAACTGAAGGGAAAAACAGCAACTGAAAAGAAAAGCCACAGCGTCGAGCCGTCCTCTGGAAGTCCCACCTGAAGGGTGAGAACAGATAGCCTCCACAGCTCCTTGGTCCAGTCGTCCGCTTCGAGTACATCCCGCCTAGCGGTCCTCCTCCAGGTACCGTCCTGCTCCGCACGCCTCCACCACGATCAGCGTTGTCTGTCATCTGCAACCAACACAACGAAGTGCGGGCATAGCCCATGCAGGGGTGAGTATAAGCTACTCAGTAGGGACCCCGAGACCCCCGAAGGTCTCCCGAAATCCACAAAGGATAAACCACAAAGGAAAGTTACAATTAGGAAGTAACATCGACACGACTTAGGTATATGCCCATACATATACCTAAGTCATCAATTCCCATTCGGATCCAACATCCGAGCCCAAGCACAACCCAGTCCACACAGGAAAGCAAAACGTATACCCACACAGGATATCACAACGTAATCCCCGAAAGAGAGAAAAAGTAATCCACATAGGATAGCTCAACACAATCCACAAAGGAGAGTAAACAGTAAATCCACACAAGATAGTTCAACACAATCCACAAAGGAGAGTAAAACACGATTCAGCTCACATAGGTACTTCTTCGTAAGACGTTAGAGATGATCAGATGTAGCCACTGATTCATCTAAGACATCGGACCCACATATGATCTGTAGGTACTAACCCTCGCAATGACCCTCACAGGATTGATCATGAAGTTGAACCCAAAGCTATTGGGAAACTCCTTCTCCATCAAGTACAGTGGTTGTTCCGCTACAACCAAGCACTTCCCTCTTACCTTGGACTGTTATAGTACTCCACCTATCGGGTACTGTGGGCCTGCTGCTACAACCAAGCGCTCCCCCATTCCACTACAACCAAGCGCACCTCCGTCGTGGGTCTGCCACTGCAACCAAGGGCTCCCCTGTGCCGCTACAACCAAGTGTACCTCTATCGTTGGTCTGTCGCTACAACCAAGCGCTCCCCTGTGCCTCTACAAAAAAGCGCTCCTCTATCGTGGGTCTGCCTCTGCAACCATGTGCTCCCCTATGCCGCTACAACCAAGCACACCTCTGTAATGGGTCTGCCGCTACAACCAAGCGCTCCCCTGCGCCGCTACAAACAAGCGCACCTCTGTCATGGCTCTGCCGCTACAACCAAGCGCTCCCCTATGCCGCTACAACCAAGCGCACCTCTGCCGTGGGTCTGCCGCTACAACCAAGCGCTCCCCACTGGGCTATCCGTAACACACCGAGTCATTCGATCAGCAGTCGTCAAGTCTCAACCGTATCTAGGGTTTCCGCCCATGGCATGATCGTTCTGAGAGGGTCCACCCCACGAGCTAAGAGGTCGTTACAGTTTTCATCATTGTCGCAGTCGAATCCACTGAGGATCTCTATACAGTCATCATCGTCACAGCAGCAGTAGCAGCCAGCTCTAGGGTTCCCGCACACAACAAGCTCGTTCGGGAGGGTCCGCTCCATGAGCCGAGAGGCTGATACATCAACTGACTCAAATTACAGAGTTTATGTATCCAAAAGTTCCGTATCGTCAACAGGAACTCAACGTCGCAGACGACACGTCAATCGGACGCCCGGTCTGAGAGTTATTGGCGTTTTCGCCCTAGGGGCCCGGTTGGTTTTTAAGGCAAACCAACCTGACCATACTCCACCTACGTCCAAACCTAGGGCGGAGTATGCAAAAAGATCTGTCTCACTTAGAGGAATCCACCAAAGTCGACAGCATGTCAATCAGACGTCTGGAGCTCTAGATATGAGTGTTTTCCGATCCGAAGGCCCGGATGGTTTCGTGTACGAACCAACCCGGCCGAACCCAAAGTATTCCAAAACCTTGAGTGCGATATACCGAAACGACCTTCTAGATCCAAGGATCGCATTGCCACTGACGACGCATCGTTTGGAGGCTCATAGCTCATGTTACAGGCAAAAGACCGAAAACGGTCCGAAGACGGGGGTCTGGGCCTGGTCCGACCTGGTGGGACCCGGTCCGGTCCGGCCAGGGTACGGCCCGGCTCGGCTGGCTGGTCCGGCTCGGCTCGGCCGAGTGGCCGAGCGGGCTGCCGCGGGGCGCTGCCCCCGCGGGTTGGAAGTGTCGCGGCCCCCCACGTGGGGCCGCGCTAGATCAGAGGACGCGGCTTTGCCCCGTTCGAGTGCGCCGGACCTGCGCGGCCACGAGTCCGCGGGATTCAACCACGGCGGCCCTATCCGGCGGTGCGCCGGGGCGCCGTTGCCCCCGGCTGCCGGCACCGCCGCGCCGGCGCCCCGTGCCGTCAGCGGCCTCTGCGGGCCACCAGTGCCGCTCCGGTGGTCCGATTGCCTTCCCGTATGCGCCGCTGTTCCTCCTGGGATCTATTCTTCACTGCGGGGTAATCAAAACGCCCTTGTGTCACGTTTTGTTGTCACCCGCCAAATCCGCACAACAACGAAGAACTGTGGAGGGTTGTTGGGCCGTGTTCATTCGGCCCGCACCCTCCGCGTTAGGTGATAACAACCGGGAAGAAAATTCAACATATCAAATAACAATTTTAATAAATTAAAATTGTTCTTTCTGAAACCAGGTTCTTTATTTTAAAATAAACGATCACAGGAATATAAATAAATTATATCACAACAAACGCCTACCTCGTCAAGTTGTCGCACGCGCGTTCTTCGCGGAATTGATCGCCGTGGAAGGAGGCGATCGTAGCATCGCGGAAGGCGTCGTGTTGTCGCGGAAGGGCATCGCGTCGTCGCGGAATACGGTGCGCGTCGACGAACTCTGAGGTTCAAGAACAATAGATTTAATTTTAATAATTGAATCCGTATTATTATTTTAAACCACAAAGGAAATTAAATAACCGCAAACTCTCACCTCAACGGATGATCGAAGGTTTTTGTCACGGAGGATGGAACGTCGCAGAAGAATGTCGCGGGAGAGGAAACGTCAGCGTCACAGCACACAGCGTCGCGTCGTCAATTTCTCCGGGTTTGGCATTCTTCGTCGGGGGCCGGTGTTCTTCGCGTTCTTCGTGTTCTTCGCGTTCTTCGCGTTCTTCGCGAAGGAGGATGAAGAACTCTTGGTTTCTGTCAAATCCTCTCAACAAACATTTTCCAGATGTCGTGCGTTGGTCTTATTTTATTATTACGCCGACAAACGAAAAAGAGATAAGTAACGACCCATTAATTCGTAGAATTAATTCAACGAAATAAACCGCCCAATTAATTCAACGAAATAAACCGCCCAATTAAATGGTGCGTTAAAAATTTACAAAAACGCGTCAGTTAACTTTCATAATGACGGGTTTTCGCGGGTGCGTTACTTAGCGAAAAAGAAACGGTTGGGGCTTGTGCAGGCCCCACCCCACAAATATCCTACCAAGAGGGTTGGATATTTTTGGATAGCACCCTATCTGCAATAACTCAGGATAAGCAGCTTGAAGTGGTCTTTATGTGGCTTTAAGTGAAAAATAAAAATAAAATTGTCGCAAAACTTTTATTTTATTTCTTAACTTAAAACCCAAAAATTAAAAACCACAATCGAGAAAACGCAACTCTAGAAGAGGCGTTTCTATGGAAATACCGGCACTGCGATTTCATTGGTGCCCTTGGAATTTGATTCCGAACACCGGTTCAGAAGTTAGAAAAACCCGCTCGTTCGTTCACTGAACGTACCCAAGACAAAATTCAGAAAATGATTCCGGGCACACCGGGCCTCGGAATCAGGTGCCGTCAGAAGATGAATTCTAATAAAATTCCAACGAAAATTAAGAAAAAAAAATTCCCTTGAAATTTATAGGTCTTTACAATCATAAGCTTTGGAAAGGTCTGATAAAAATAGTAGATCAACACTAACGAATTCCAAGTTGTTCTGTCCCAAGAAGAGGCCAATCATAATACAAAGATGAATTAACGGAAGCTAAAGATTAATGAAAAGGTTGTTCATCAGCTACATATTGAAACTAGAATTAGATAATATCACAAGGGAGATTTAATTATATCATAACTCTATAGGAGAAGTCCAAAAGGACGGTGTAAAATTCATTGTAGATGATATTGAAGCATATCATCTTGCTAAGGAGAACAGAGATGGCTGGACAAACAATCTTCAATAGGTAGCTAATGGGGTTTAAGAGGTTATTATCCAAATGAGGAGTTACATAGAAAACCTTTTGTGATTTTTGATAGTATAGAGACTCCAGTTTGTGGATTCTTCTCTGTAAACTTTTTTTACTCATAAATGTAATGAATTTTATCTTCAATCGTCTATGTTTTCATTAATGATAGTTTCTTTTTTATACCTAATCCAACATGACTAGTATGCATAGTTTTATTTAATAGGGTTATACAGGCAAACCCACATACTTTGTATCTTTTTCTTTTTATTGCTCAATATTTCATAAACCACACAAAATGTACATTTAGTGAGCAGAGACTAGACTTTTGTCCAGAGTTCCCTTTGTGGGATCCCAATCCAGTGAGTACCATGTCTCTTATAGTTAGTTGTTTAGTGTCTTTCATGTTGGACAACAAAGGGATAGTATTTAAGGTCGAATAGATTTGACCATAAATTTTGAAATTATATCCCAAACAAGACTCAGTGGCTAAGAATTGATCTAATATTTTTTAAATATTTCCAAGGGGAATCTTGAGTCATGATTTTTATGGTCACCAAAAATAAAAAATGAATAAACATAAATAATTACTTTCCAAGAATTAGGTTACCATGATTTGACAAACCCATTATGGGGGTTGTGTTAAGTAGGGCTGACAGGGGAAAATATTTCATAGAAAAAAAGATCCATCATATGACTGACATTCCCGTTATGTTGGAAAATTTTATGAAAGTCCTCTATGGGCACAATCATCATAGTCTAGAAAAATATATCATAGGAATTTTACATTTTTATGTTGATAGAGAAGGGAAAATAAGATTTGGGGGACTGAAGACCACAATGGGTGGATTTTCCAAGGATATAGATTTTAATAATAAAGGGTTATTTATGATGACATATTTCATGAATAGAAAAACCAATTCTACACAAATTTAGTGTATGATGAATGAATTAAATTTTCCTGAAAATGGAATTTATAATATCATATTGTGTTGTTTAAGTCATGTAGTGAGGGAATTATAATGTGTAGTTTTATGTCATGCAGTGAGGACATTTTTTGGATTTAATTTAAGGTCTTTAACATTTTATAAAGGTTTGAGACTCTCCCAATTTCTTGATAATTGGTTTGGAAACATAATACCATGTTCAGGTATGGAAGGGAAGAATTGTGAAGTGTGATTTATGAATTTCTGGATCTGAAGAATGATATGGAAAGGGATAAAAGGCATTTCAGTATGTATTTACTAAGAACAAAGTTTCCATTTTTTGATAAACCTCTTATGGGTGTTGTATTATGCAGGGCCAACTGGGGAAATATTGTATATCCAAATAGTGGGATCTTTTGACTAATAGGCCTGTTATGTAGGAAAATTTTATGTATGGCCTCTAGGGGCACGTACTGTATAGTTAGGAAAATCACTCATAGAAGTTTGAAATTCTATTTCTAAAAGACAGAGAATGTTGATGAAGATTTAGATTTTAAAAATCACAAAGTTTAGTTTGTGATGAAAGGTACTTTAATATGGAGTGTGTATTTCCAATCATGATTTCCAAAGAATTAGAGGAGTAGGATTTCTATGAATGTCTAACCCAAACATAGGAAGTATGGTGTCTATAGTTTTTAGGTCATATGACTAGGACAACAAATGGAAACAATATATAATTTGAGGTCAAGTGATCCAAGGTTATTTCATACTTCTTTGAACACAAGGAGAGGGAAATGTGTAAACTATGGTCTTGAAGACATTCAGATTGAGAGAATGGTAATTACACAAATATACATGAATGAATGATTTAAAATAATGATTCTTGTATATTGTTATCAATGTTTTAAGGGGTGTAAAGATACTTAACGAATAACGGAATCACCATTATAGGACAAATATATTAAGGGGGTTGTATTATGCATTGCCAATTGGGGAAAACGCCACATAGTCAAATAGTGGTATCCTCTAACTAACATGCCCGTTGTGTAGGAAACTTATGCAAGGCCACCTAATGTACAACATACTAAAGAAAACGTGTTGTAAGATATTAGAAACATGGTCACCAGAATCCATAGGAAAGATTATTAAGATCTGAAAATATTCCAGATTAGGAGTGTTAAATATAGAAGGGGGTAATGCTCAATGCATATGAAAAATATTTGAATCAATATTGGCCAATATTTTGGAGTCCTTTACATAGATCTGACTCAAATCCAGAATTGAGACTTTCCTTATTTCCTTTGAATCAATATTTTGTTGTACAGTTTAGAGTCATAGAGTGAGTGCATGAAGAGATTCTGAACTAAAAAGGGAATAATATGGATGAACAATTTAATTAAACCCTGGTGTCACTACATATCTCATATGGATGAGAATAAAGCCATACATAGTTCTTTATACATTCCCTATCCAGGTATGATTCTCACATAGGGAATAACAGGGTTTTTTTTTTCATGGCTAGGATCAAGATTAAAGATCTAGGAGTCTCTGCATATCTCATTTGAATGAAAATCAAGCCGAATATAGTTCTCGAAAAATTGTTTCCCATAAGATTTGAGTTTAATGTGGGAGATGGGGGCTTTTAACACATTCTAGAGGAGTGGTTAAATTTAAGACACAAGAATGTATGAAAATCACACTATGTATCTTAAATGAGCACTATGTATAGATCTAGTTCATATACATGAGAATAAAAGGTAAATATAAATTATTTTCGTTGCGGCTGGGCCTAAGATTTGAGATCTATGCGTCTCTAAGAATCCCATTAAAGATGAGAATCAAGCAACATGTTGTTCTTGAAACAGGGCCCCTATGTAGATCTCATTAAAATAAAGGCAGAAATAGAACTCATGTACTAATAAAGAGTAGTAATGATGTCAATGATGCTTGCACATGCAAGTTCATAATGTCAAAATACAGAGGATGTTAACTGTATAGTTTGTTATTGTGTCATGAGTATAAATGATGTCATGTTGGTTATTGGCATGCAACAAGGACAAAGATTCTACACATTTTATCATCATGTAGCATTGATTCTTATGGTTATTATGCAGTTTAATGTCCGACAACTTTGACTTTGTGCTGTGCAGTTTAGAGTCATGTTGTGTGGAAATTGTGTGTAGTTACAAAAATTATTTTTTAAAAAATCTCACATTGGTTAGAGTTGAAATAAACTCTCCATCCATTGAGATTAAGGCACAAGCTCCATTTGAGTAGACCTTATGTATGTAATAAGGTCATTACAACATTGGCTAAATCATTGGAGGTTTATTTCCGGGTATCATTGGAGTCCGGAGGATCAATATGAATTCTTCTTGAATAAAATAATGGAGGTGAACATTCTTGTTAAAGGATCACACTATTCTGTTATGATAGAATTAAAAATGATGAAATGTATGAATTTTTTTTCTTCAAATAATTCTAGATCATCAAATTGTGTCTGGGAATTTTCATCTTTAGACAACATGTCACATATTACAACTGGGAGTGAAGGAAATTGTATTTCAATTGGAAAAACCAATTATGTTCCATAAAACAATGAATAAGGGGTTTCTTGGGTGGCAGTGCAGGTAGTAGTCTGATGACCCCATAAAGGATGAAAAAGTTTATCAGGCCATGATTTCATATCTTTATCCACCATATTTTGGATTATAATTCATATGGTCTTATTGATGGCTTCCATCTTTGCATTGGCTTCTTTATGGTAGCGATATAAACAATTAAATATTATATTGTTCTCCTTATATAAATTCTATTTATCAATGGAACAAAAATTGGTTCCATTGTCTATCAATGTAGTATTTGGGACACAAAATATTGTGATGATGTTAGTTTTTAAAAAATTAACAATGGTTTTGGCATTGATTTCTTTGAGAGCTATTGTCTGAGACCATTTCGAGAAAAAGTTAGTAGAGGTAATAATATACATGAACTGCTTAGCTATAGATGGATGATAAAGCCCTACTATATCCATTCCCCATGTGGGAAAAGGACAAGAGTATTTAGATGTGTTTAAAAACTCTGGGATTTGATGAATGAATTTGGAATGAACTTGGCATGGATTACATTTCTTGGTTAAATTTTTGCAATAATTCATTACTGAAGGTTAGAAGTATCCTGCCCTTTTAATTTGATTAGAAAGACTATTACTAGACTGGTGATCACCACAAGCTCATGCATGTATTACTTTCATGACAACCATTGTTTCTTCTCCATCAATACACTTGAAGAGGATTCGATAAAAGCCTCAGTTGTACAGGATCTTCTGGTGATATGGAGTATCATAAAGAGTAAAATTTTCAACCCGACATTAGATCTGTTCTTTTTTAGCTCTATCTAGAAGAAGTACTCCATTATGAAGGTATTCCATGATGGGTGTCATCATTCTATGGTTTTACCATATGGATATGAAATAGGGTTAATTTCATTAATTTCCTCCATTTTAGTTTGAACAAAAGATGAAACTACACGACGATGGGACATAGTGATGATTGCCTTTCTCGATCCAGATCTTCCAAGGATGTGGTTGTATTAGCCAATAAATCAGCTTGGACATTTTGTGATCACATTACATAAGATAATATCAGATCTGATGGAAATTCATCCACTAACCCTCTGACGTAGTCATGCAAAGGGATTAACTCTTCTCTTATGATAGCATAATACTCATTGAATTTTTGGATTTCCAACCATGAATCACCTTTCACTTTTAGGTGGTTCACTTGAACCAAGAGTTATAATTCTTGGCCTCTGATAAGAGCTTCATATTATTCCACGTTGTTTGTACTGCCTTCTGACAAGAGGAAAGAATACGTTAACAATTCCTTTTCTAGGGAGATAAGTACAATTCTTAACCCAACTTTGTAGAGTTTATCGTTTTCCATTCTCGTTCCCATTGGAATTTTGGAGGCACCATCAATGTACATATCCCGTATTTCTGGATTGTCTTGAATAGAGAAGAAATCATTATCATGAAGATTAGTATTAAATGAGGTAATTTTAGTATATGGATGTTCATCAAGGAAGTAGACCAAATCATTACCTTTTATATCTTTATGAGGCACAAATTGGATGTCAAAAATTTTCAAAATAACTTCCCACTGTGAAAATTCCCTGTAAACATAGGAATAATGTGGATAAATTTTATCAGGTTATTATGAGACATCAATTGGACCTCATGATGTTTAGGTAGTGCCTCAGTTTCTGAACTACAAAGATTAATTCTAGGAAGCACTTCTCAATACTTGAATACTGAGTTTTTGTATCAAGAATAGTTCGAATAAGATATTAAAGGCCAGTTTCATTCCCATCATCATTTTGTTGGGAAAGGAAGGCACCCAGTGATTTCTCTTAAGCTATCACATATAGAAAAAGTGGTCTTCATTCAACAGGTGGCATTCATATCGATAGACTAAAGAGATATTTCATGATGGTATCAAATGCCTCTTGGCAGTATTCAATACTTTTATAAGTGAGACCCTTCTCTGTTAATCTAGTTAAGGGAAAACACATTCCTACTAAATTCACGATAAAGTTCCAAATATAGGCCAAGTTCCCTTAGAGTCCTATTAATTCATTCATATTACTAGGAAGTGACATGCCGAGGATTTATTTTATTTTCTCAGGATCAACTTCAATGCCACGATGGCATACAATGAAGCTGATGAGTTTTTATGAGGTTAAATAGAATGAAAATTTCAAGGGTTTCATCATCAAATCTTATTGCCGATGTTTATTGAATATGGTCTCCAGATCAGCCAAGTGATCGGAATGTTGTTTGGATTTAACTACCAGATCACCCATACAACAATCGATTAACATTCCAAAGAAGGTTTTTAAGATATAATACTTGGAACATTGATATTTTTCACGTTCATTATTTAATCCGAATGGAATTACTCGATAGAAGAACAAACTTTGAGGGGCTCTGAAGGCTATATACTATTCATTCTCTGGATCCTGGTAGATTTGATTGTACCCAGAGTATCCATCTAGGTAGGAGAGAGCTTCATAAACAATTATTTCATCAATTAAAATAATTTTGATCAGAACTAAAAAAGATATCTTTAGGAAAATGCTGGTTAATATATCTGAAATCAGTGAAAAATACGATTTTCCAATTCTTTTTTTCACTAGTAAAATGTTTTCTAGCCATTTTGGATATTGATCCTCCCTGAAAAATATAGCATTTATATTCTTATCGACTTCAAATTCAATTTTAGAGGCTTGATTTGGGTGTGTTCATCTTGCATCCTTCTAGAATAACTGATCTTCTTCTAGAAAACCCAAATATTAAGTGGGTACATCAGGATTAAGACCTAAAATTTCTATATAGTTCAATGAAAATATATCTCTATGTTTCTTTATAAATTATGTATACATTTATTTCTCTTTATATGTCATGGATTCACTAATTAGAGTGGGTCATGGTTCTTCCTATGTACCCATATTTATTTCTCTGAGCTCATTCATAGTGTTAGAGACACCTTCCTCAAATGCTGGTGAAGCATCCCAGAGATCATCATCTTCTTCATCATTATATGTCACTTCGTCTATTTATACTTCCATAGTAGATGATGAAGCAAAACATTCAATTTTAGGGGAAGAGTTGGAATTTGATCATCAAGAAGAAGAGGCCGCCATTTAAAAACCTTCTGATGATTAAGGGTCTTCCTAGAGTAATAAAGATGAGATAATGGGTTAGGAATCACCATAATTGTCTTCCTCTAGTATTGAAACAACATATTCTATTTTCATTAGTGAAGAGGAGTCTTGCTGAAGTTTGGTGGATGAAATGAATACTTCTCCATTTAAGATTTTATTACTCCTTGAAAAATCAATAAATTCCACCAATCTTTCTGGATCAATTTCCGCAATTGAAGTTATGGAAGTCACCAGATGAGTGTTTGGGTATGGGTTTATCCTTTCAATTTTATTGATATGAATCCCATAATCTATACTAAAATATTATAATGGGGGTTTTGGATATTTTTTAGACCATTTTGATCATTGATTCTGGTTACCTCCTTCATCATTGACCTCATTCCCTTCATGTCATACAATTCAGCCTCAATATATTAAGATTCACACATTTTTAATGGAGCCATGTCACTATATAATGTTGTAATTTGACCATTTAAATAGTACTTGAGACATTGGTGGTATAAAAAAGGTATCACTACATGTTCATATAGCCAAGGCCTTCCAAGAAGAATGATAAAGGTTGTGTCCTGAAAGAAAGCCATAAAATCTGAATTAGACACATGATCCCCAACTGAGTTCCGAGTGTAATATCGCCAAGAGGTTTTTCCTCATTCTTGTCATATCCATGTGACATTAATATGGAAGGAGATTATTCAGATTCAGGGAGGCCCAATCAACGAAGTGTAAAAAAAGGAATGTGGTTCACTCTTGAGACATTATCAATGAACTCTTGTCTGATGTTTATGTTATTGACCCTTCTAGATAGATACAAGGGCCTGATATGTCTATTTACAACATCATATTCATCTTCATCCATAAAAGTTATAACTTTAAGACATTCTGTTGGATATTTTTCAAAATAGTGAACCTTAGTATCAAAAACATCGATTTCAAACTATTATAGAATTGAAAAATCCTCTATAAGTGATTCTCAATGATGTTTCGATAGATTCAAGGAATCTAAAATCAATAAATTGGATAGTTCTTGTGCCAAATATTTCAAAACATTGTAATTTTGGTCCAGAGATATGTTTTTCTCAGCATGTAGATGCAGTTTTGATGGTGCCTTAGAATTTGACACTTCTAATATAGATGCACCTATTTTCAAAGAAGAAACTAGAAATACTACTGCTATTGGTAGACTAGACTGACTAGTTCTATCTTCTTGTTAGGAGAAAGGTGGCATAACCACTAATTGGTCCTCCAAAATAATTATGTTAGGACCAAACCTGTCATGCAGGCAAGAATCTCCTTATTCTTGTTGATCCCACAAAAGGGATCTCCCATAAGTTTTCCCCACATATACGGTTTGAGAAGGGGTAAAGATAAAATAGTGGCTTCTAGAATACCCATGTATTCCCATGTATCCTTAACCATGGATCCTTCCTTTAATTACCCATTTAGGTAATGGGAACTCAGTCTCATTATATCCAAGATGACTATAGTCACAGGGATCCAATATGTGGATAACGTTGACTGATCAAAAGATCAATTCTTCATTTTATGAAGATCCAAATCGACATGACAGTTATGGTTTTTCTATTTGGTAGGGTAGTGCATATTCTCTTGAAACAGATGGAATGAAATCTGCCAGAGTTGACGAATATTTTGGCATTGACCTGAGATCATATTTTTCTGATCGCTCTTTGTCCTTCGGATCATATCACATATTTGATAATTGTTCTTTGGACGAATGATCTTTTAATTAAGGTGGTTTTTCTATGGAGGGAGTGGTAGAAGACACAATCAGCTGATTCAACTATATTCGTATAATGTAATTAGTTTGGTTGATCGTTTTTCTAATTCTCCAATCATCATATTTCTTCACATTTTTACCATTGAATTTCTGTCATTCGCCTTCTGCATTTGGAACAATAGGAGTAAAATATGATACTTGGGATGATGAACTTTCCAACATCACTTGCCAAGATCCTACCATTTTTAGCAGGAGGTCCATAAAAAAACTCTTGAATGGGATGATCAAACATCTGGTGAAAATGAATATAATTCGAAAGATCTTTATCTACTTATTAATTTAGTTTCATCTTCCTTGGAAACTAAACCAAATATTTTTTCAAAATCTAATATGATGTAACCTGGAAACTGTTCATTCCAGAAATAATAAACTTTGTTCTTTATCTCCTCAAACTATTTCTTCCATTGATGTCATTGATAATCTGGGCGAGGCAGTCATTAAAGCTATCTCTCAGGAAGAGGAGACCTTCAATATGATGGAGGATTTTAATTATAAGCTATTAAAAATGGTTGCTTTAGTGTGACTATAGAATCTACTACTTTCCTTGTTCTTAGACCAAGAGCTGATGCAATTACATGATTTTTTGCTTCAGTTTCCACAATTTAATCCTCCACCAATTGGGTAATTGAAATAATGTCTCGAAACCCAAAAGTTTATTTCACAAGGATCAGTGGTGGGAATAACTCATCACAGAAATTTTCAAAAAAAATTGGTAGAAAATCATTCCGAGGGAGTTCTATATTGAAGGAATATGTTAATCATTTCCATCAAGAAATTAAATCTAAAACACTTTCATTTTTTGATTTTTTAAAATTGTATGATAAAAAACTATTGCCTTCGGCAGCATTTAGATAAATTGAAGAAGGAATGTATTACATATAACTTCCCAACCAATAATTTATTGAGATTTAAAACATGTATTCTATAGAAAATGATGTACCTATAATGACTGTACAAATCACTGATACTTTATTGCTTTTTTTTGATGAGGAGTCCCCATAATGGGATCATAATGAGAAATGAAATGTGTTATGTGTTTTTTGGGATCTATTGAACCATTAAATATTGGTAATTTAGTAATCAAAAAATTTGGTGGGGGAGGTATCAGATCCACCCTCTCAGGGAAAGCTCTCCTTTCTAGATGAACTAGTGCACGCCATTCTTCCATAGCTTCCAATCAAGTCATTAATGCCTAAATTATGTTCATTAGAACTTGGGGAATATTATGATGATCTAGGAACTATACATGTACAATTACTAGCGCTTGAATGGGTGCAACAAATAGTAAAACCAGTGGTGGTGTTGCTTGTATTTGTCTTAAATAACCCATAGGGATAGGCCTATAAGGATGTGATTGATCATGCCCTGGCTGTGTTCCCAATGGAGGGAATTAATTATCCACATCTGTCATTACCAAAAATCCTCTTCATTGAGGAACCCTTAAATGAAGTTCAAGTTTATCATCTTTCTAAAAATCATGTCAAGAATAAATAGCACTTCTAATTAACTCTATATTGATTCTTTTCGTCTCTTTCATCTACCATTCTTGCTGTGAAAATATAACTTCAAGCAAAATAGAATGGCCTTCTATAGTGGAAATGGGAGATGTGATCTTACTTTTACTTTTACCTTGTTAGATTTCATTTGCGGAGGTGGGAATTGGTTACATGAGGGAATTCCTAGATTCTGGGTAAGCCTTTGATTTCAGGTACACACACCTCCTTCATTTCCTTCAGTGTGTACCATATTATGGATAAGAACATAATCTTTTGATTCCCCTAAACTATAATAACTTTATAGGAGATTTTCTACAATGGTTTTAATGACATTTACTTATGCATAATGCATTGATGAAATTATATCAGTATCATAGTAAGATCACCTCCTTCTATATCTTACAGAAGACTATGTTCCCTTATATACTGAATTACAAGGATTTGTTTGATGGAACATTATCTGAAGGAAATCCATGGACATTTTAGTTGTGCGCTCTCTTTTTGGATTCTTCTATAATTGGGAGAAAATTGAATTGTATTGAGGAGTGGATTTTGGATGTGAAAAATATCCCAACCCTTCAGGCTGGGGCTTTTCCTAATCTTCTTCTTCAAACATTTAAACGTTGTTTATTGAATTCTGTGGGTGAATTAAACAACCCCACATCCCTAACAGATAGGGTGGCTCTTGAACTTCAATATATGATATTTTCACACCCTCTCTTCTGATTTTGGAATTTATGGTTAGGGAATTAGTTTAGTGCATTATCCGAAAACCCCTCACATCACCTGTTTCAGATGTTCATTGTTCTATTTCCGAAATTTTCATAATCTGATGGATAAAATCCTCTAATCAGGAGGCCCACTTAAGATTCTCAGATTCTTGATGAAAAAGTATCCCAACAATGTTCTTTATTTGGGCCTGTATTGGATGAGTTCTACTTGAGGCCTTTTTTATAGTGTATACATGATTACATACCAAATCTATAGATTGTAGTAGGTCGTGGGTAATAAATTTCATGAAACCACTTTTTGTGGGCTTTGATAATTCTAGAGTGCAGTGAAATGAAATGCTCCATGTGCACCCCATCCACTGATATGAACACCAGATTTGGAATCATAAATTAACATGCGTAGCCTCTTTAGAGCAATGAGGCATGCAGGATGAAGGGTTATCTGCTTCTTTTCAACCAATGAATGTCATAATACAAAGAGAGATTCCATGTTAATTTGGTGCTTCAACCATTTTATTACCATTACATTATATATATATTGATCATTTGGTAATACATTGGTTTTTAAATGATGAATATTCTTCCATAAGTTGATGTGGACATCATGAATGAAATATTCTTCCATCAATTCTGGTATGATATATTGTGAGTTTTCCAAAGGCCAGAACATGACTGTTAATTCGCTTTTATCCAATTGTTTTCTCATGTTTAACATATCTCCAATATCTTTCACTAGAGGTTTGTCCACTTGGTCTAACCATAGTGGATTCTTCTCGATTTTTTTATTAAAAAAAATGAAATCAATCGCTTTTTCCACTAGTGTATTAAAATACAAATGACCCAAGGGAGGATTGGATAATGATCGTTCCCATAATATGCCTTCTAGTATATAATGCATTTCACTAATTAATGGCAAGGAATCAGACATTACTGTTCTTGTGTTGGAAAGTGACTCGAGATAAGAGGGATTTATCATTACTACATTGTGATTTATATAATTATCATGAAAATGAGAAATAATACTATGGAGTGAACATTCGCATCAAACTCTATCATGAGGAGGACCACCATAGTGGATTAAATCAAGAGATAAATCCCCTTTGTCCATGGTCTTTTGGCCACAGAGATGGTTTTCGTAGCTCTCATCTGACGATATGATCTCTAGATTGGCCAAATATTCATAAAGCAATCCTTCATGGAGAATTCTCTGATGGGGAACATTAAAATTACTACAACTCCCGTTATTTGGTAATGATATGGTAGGATATTTAGTTGCAATAGATAAATTTCCAAGGGATTCATGAAATCCAAAATTACGAGGATCTAGATCACCACTTGGCTCTTTATTTTACAACTGTGTTTGGTGAGACATATTCATAGATTATCTCTTACACTTAGTTTGGGACACTTCCTTGGAGAAGTGGTTGTCATGGGTAGGTATATATGCCTTCCTTGGAGGGGTTATTAGAATGGGATGATTACCTCCAATTGAAAGGGGTGTATGTTCCCAATCTGGTTATCCATATGATATACAGGAATATGAAACCTAACCATCTTGTACCAGAATATAGGTATGTATATTCTCTGGGATGACATGCCAATGTGTCATCCATGATTCGAGGATATATTTATTTCTATGTTCCCCTTGTACTGATGATGTTATTTTTATGATATTCTTTCATGCTTCCAGAATATGGGAAGGAAAATGTGACTTCCCTTTCACCATTGCTAAGATGTGTTTGTTGAGTTTAGTGGCCAGAAGAAGAATATACATCCATTCCATTTCTAGATCAGTTGTATGTTAATACTCATGTCCTCCTTTTACTATGAATGGGTACAGATAGTACTCATGTATGGGGGTAGAGAGTTGAGTCTAACCCCATAGTTTTCGTCAAAGATTTCCGGCTATCTTATCCTCGAGTTTAAAAATGAGAATGTTGGCATGATTGAAGAATGTTGGCAGGTGTATGTCCATTCTATCTATTTCCATCATCCATGGTTAAAAAAATTCATTCAATAATAGAACACAAGACATCTCACAGAATTGGTGATTGTAAGCAGGTGTATGTTCTTGTTTACCAATTTCCACAACATTTGATTGGAGGGATTCTTTAAATGAAGTCAGATGATCCTACGGAATGGATGATAATTTTTAAATAGGTTTATGTTCCTATAACCAATAATCCATCAGATTTACCTATCAGGATTGGTGGGTCACTATAAGACAAGTAAACTGTGCATCATAATTTGGACATACGAGTGTATGATCCTACTGGTGGTTTACCACCGGGTTAGGTAGATGGACTTATCCTGATGGTGAAAAGGTAATAACCTACTTCTTGTTTTTCAGACACTGTCCCTGGTGCTTTTTCTTTCCCTCCCGGGTCAAAGGGACCTTGAATAAATAATCAGAGGAAACACCCCTATCATGTTAGGGGTTCACTGCCACATAATTTTGCTGGCATTGATTGTTTTTGGATGTCCTCTTGATGGACCCTTTCATCGTTGAATTTCATCCATGAGGGACCTATTGAACCACCTCCCTATAGTATGGGAAAGACTAGTTGTTGTGTTCTATGGATAAGGACCCAGAACAGTTAAAGAAGGTGGTTATCAACATCTACTTCTTGACCATCAGACATTTCTAACCAGACGATCAAGGGTTTTTATTAACCTGGAGAGCATGTCGTGCAGCCACAATGATTAGGGTAGTATAATGGTGATGGTACTCTCTAACCATCACATTGTAGACTTATCATTGAAGACGTTGAGTGGGTGAGGGTGTCCTTCCCCTGGATGAGGATCTATGTTGAGAAGTAGCCTAAAAATTCATAGGTGTTTTCTTGATGAATGCCATTTCAGACAGAGGGGAGTTCTGACAAAAAAACTGAGAAAAACAATAAAGTCCATTAAATCTACATATTTTAGTTGGATACATGCCTGATTTATTCTTTTTTCTGGTCTTCCTGTATCAATTTATTGGGGCCAGATAGGTGGATAACACTATTAACATGGTTAAAGATTCACATCTGGTTCACCATTTTGGTTTTGTAGTTCATTGAAACATGTGTTCTACTTTAAGAATTAGTGCTTCTAGGCAGATTCCATTGGATTTATTCATGGAACCATAAACATCCAACATTTCTTTATCAAAAATGGACCTACTTTACAAAGGTATGGGTTCATTATGTTTTAAAATTACCATTATTAAGAACATATATTGTTCTAAAGATTGGGAGGTCGGACTCTTCACACCATTTAGGGGATAATTATTGTCTTCTTCATGCCACTCTTTATAAATTTTAGATATTTTCATGAATCCTTATTAATTCTCCAAGTATAACACATGTTTCCCTTGTAATTTTCAATCACTTATTAATATTTGCAAACTTTATAATCATCCATATGTATTCGAGGTTATTTTTTAATGGAGATATCTATATGTATTTGAAGTTCCCATCAATTTTATCCTCTTATATACTATTTAGGAATTCTTTTTATCATTGTTATGATGATAGTAGTTTTTAAGCCACTTATTGGGGCACTCTGGAATTTATTATCATCCTGGGAAATGATGGTTTGTTTTGATATTAGGATCCTACAATAAAATGGGTTACCTACATATCCTAGTGAATGGAATCAGAACACTTGTATTTCTGTGATGCTTAATGGGACACATCGTACCTTTTATGTTCTTGTAATAAGGACCTCTAAGAGAATGTTTCTTAGTCATGGTTTGGTGTGTTACTTATGCCTAATAAGCATAGTGAACATCAAAATAATATGGGTTTCCTTGTGAGATTTGACCCTGTTGGGATGATTTCCCAAAGAGAACATGATTGATTTGAAGTGTTGGGTTTGAACCCCAAGGAGGCTTCCTACGTATCCCATTTGTATGGGAATAAAATCTCACATAGTTTTATGAGCCTCATAGGAGAGTATATTCCTTTGAGATAAATGATTTTGTGATTACTTCCTGAGAAGGATGCCTTGATGATTTGGTGGTTTAATTTGGGGATTAATCCTAAAGAGGATTCCTGGATTATGTGAATTAGAGTTGGATTCTTGAAGAGGATATGCTGTGAGCTCATGCCCTAATAAGTCTTCCTATGTTTCCCAATTATGATGGGAATCCGAGTTCTTGATCTTCATTCATCATGAGTGTTTGGGGAAATTTTGTAATCATCATGAATCTCTGAGCTCAATTGATTCATGCTCTATGTAAAAAACAAGAGGATGTGAATGATTCAAGAATGGAACCCTAAATTTTCCTCCTCCCATGGTTGATGAAGGATCTCCTATGGTGGAAAGGGTGGACGAGGTGGAGGGAATTGGGTAAGAGGGTGAGGAGATGATCCTTCACTATGTTCTCTTTACTATGGAAAAGGGTCCAACGTATAGAAGGAGTAATGGTGGATGAAGTTGAGAGAAGCATGACAACAACCTCATACATGAAAGGCTATGGGCTTAATACAAGACGACTTCCCAAGTGGAACTCTATAGGGGAGATAGACTTCTCATTTTCTTGCGTGGAAAATCAAGTGAAAACCATACCATCCCCAATAGATACCCAAGGTTCCATGTTTTATAAATAAGAAGGGGTGGTCAAAACAAAAACCCAAATCCGTAAACCATAAACATCCCAACATTGTTCCTAAGAGAAAGACCCATGTGACTGTAGATATTAACACCCACAAAAAATTCATTAATCCCAACCCCATTTTGAAACAAATGTGGGAAACCTTTAACTGTGGACATACAAACCCGATTGAGAGACATTCTGATGTGCCTTTCCCAAAGGTTTGATACGTTAGGTGGTTTTAGTGTAGGTTTCAATAGAATCCCTTTCAGACATGGGATCCAATGAAGAAGAGGCCTTTTCCTGAATGGCATTGAGGAGGGATTGAGGGATTATATACTAAATAGAGTAGGTGAATACAAGAGGTTTTTCAAGTAAGTACTATAACACATGTATGGGAACTCAAGTAATCTTGGGAGACCTGATGCCCATTTAAGTGAAAAACAACCTAGATGTAAATAGTTGAGAGATATTGGACTCAATCTTTCTATAGTATTCAATGGTATTTCTAGAAGTGGGGTGCTGAAGTTTATATGAGATTAATTGGTGGCACATAATTGTTTCTAATTTAGGGAGGATGAGTACATTAGTTGAGCAATTGTCCTGGATTTCAAACTCTAAAATTACTTATGTCCTATGATCCTCCTTCAATTCCTCCACTTTAGGTGTTAATGAAATACCTTGAATGTTTCAGAAGAATTGGGAGGATCACTAAGGTGACTAGAGTAACAATTGGGATTCAAGGAGTTTTTCTATACAAATGAACACCCCAACGGTCTAGTTATAGAAAAATATAGTTCCTTTGGTGACAGGAGTTTGGATGCACAACTATGTTGCACACCAAAATTTTGTGTGCATGTGCCTTGCACGCCAATGAATCCTTGGTATGACAAGGGATATCCAATGCTGAAGCCACTGTAAATCATGATTTTTGTTATGTTTATTCACTATTTTTTCTAAGGTATTCTCATTTGTAATTTTTTAGTCTTTGTGATAAAAAATAGTGCCAAATGAGGCCTTATCCTGTCAAACCTATACCCATGCACCCACATACAAATCCATGAAACAATGTAGATATATATAAAAACTGAAAAGAAATGCATTTATACCATTATCCCAACTAGATTACAAAAAACGTTTAATAAGGGAAAATATAGGGCCCGCCAAAAGAAAACAAAAAAAGAATCCAACCTACTCCGATGAAGGGGAGCACTATAAAATTTACATACTATAAATATACTATGTCATGCTCTGGTTAACACCCCAGTCTATCTATCTCACTATGATCTGTCAGCTCTAGGTCCTCCCGGGACTTCATCGAATGAGATGGGGTATGTACAAGACCCATGACATGTGATGGAAAAGCTTATGCAGTGGTGAATATAAGGATACTAAGTAGGCTCCCCAAAAATCCCAAACCAAAAAGGGAGTAACAGATAGACATAACTCAACTCGACCCAGCCAGAGGGAACCCAAATAAGAGAGGAAATCCATATCCAGACAGTCCTCGGCTACACCTGACCAGTTTTCTTGATGTCCCAGACATGTCTACAAAACGAAAGATGCCACAGGGACTCCCAGAACATACCTAGATACACTCATCATTAGAACCAAGCCTCATGAGGTTCTGACCTCATCACCAGAAACATACTCCTACTCAAGGCTCTACTAATAACAATGCACTAATCCCAGCTATAACACCCAATAGAAGAGACCACTTCAATGATGGCTAGTCCCCATCAGAATGATGGATGAACTATGTAGAGTCGACACCTCACCACTACCCCATTGTCGAGGGATTAATTTCCCCAAAACCCCCCATGAAACATCTGTCACTTCTGTCTGGAGGGGATCATACCTAGGTTTGTTGAGAGGGTGATAAATCTTAACATGGATTGAAGCTTAAAAAGTTTAGGGGACTCCCCCTCACTGATACTAAAGAAAGGGTGATCCCTACTCTATATGTGTGAACTCACAGCACGTTACATCAAGGGAGTACCACCCCATGAAATGTTAGCTTGCACCCTAATATGGTATTGGATCACCACTCCATAAAACATGATCTCGTACCCATGGTAAGTGAGAACCACTGTGAGAGATTTCAGCTCGAAACCACTGTAGGGGATCTCAAAACATAGGAACGTGATCCCTTACCCATGGTAGGGGAGCACCACATCATGTAATGTGAGCCCGCACCCACAGAAGGGGTGCATCACACGGAGGCAAGAGAAACCACGCTCTGATATGGTTGGAGTGTACTGATTATACCGTATAATGAGATTGGAGGGTACGCGCCATGTCATGGAAGTGGAGCAATTCTACATCACAAACGTCATGGGGAACCCACACCCAAATCCATTAGGGGAGTAATAACACTAGAAAAAACTTTTCAAAGGTAATGAACTAGTTCCCATGATGTGGGGAGTCTTGTCTCTACCTAATAATAGAGGTAAGGGAAACCCGTTCTCTGGTGACACAGGGGGGTACCTAACCCAGTGTCTCTCTCAATGAACTACCATTCTCCAAAATCGGCCTAGAACCTCTCCACAAGAGTCAATCTTGATTCATGCCACCTCGTGTCGTGTAAACCATAACAGAGGCCACCATCACGTTCTATGAAGAAAAACATGCAAGATATGCTATTTACATTCCATTGTAGGGAAACTGGGGTAAAGGGTGTGTTTCAATGCAACATTCCTAAAAGGAACCTCATGGGGCCCACACCTCGATCCTAGGTCACATCCGATGGATTTCGCAATTGTGATCCTCATGGAAAAATGTGGACAGACTACTCATTTGTTCAAAACAGGCACCCTGTGAAAAAGTCACATTTCACCACAAACTACCAAACTAGGCCTCGAGAGGCCTAGACCAATATTTTAGTTTAAGAATCTGAAATCAATCTTGAAATGTTTTCCTTAATATCAGGAACACAATGATACAGACAAAGCATCAATCACATATCTGGCGTAGGAGAAACATATGACTCAAGAAGATTTAAATAATAATAATTAGAATAATAATATTATTTTATAATTATTCTTGGAACCAACCATCATGTATATAATAAAAAGACACCAATTTAGACTCAAAAGGACCACCTCGATGGAAGGAACATGTTTCCAGAGACAAAATGAAAATTGGACGCATGTTTGTCCGGATAATGGGTTTCAAAAAATCCTCGGCCTAGACCAGCCGATCCTACTCGCACCAGCTAGACCACACCCCTACCATGCCAGAAATATACATTATCCACTAACCCCTGCTAGCTCTCATCCATACCACCGCTGGAATGCCCCACGCCACCCTGTCCTGCAGGAATCTTCTGTACCCATACGCCTCACCGCCTGCTGCTTAGAGGCTTCTACCGCACCGCCAACGACCGTTGCCCTACTCTACATGAAAGCACCACACTGACAACTACAAGATCCACCCTCACCTAGCCCACATGCCGCTCACTTCTACGGACCACCGAGAACACTCCGGTGGTCCAAAAACGAATAAGAGACATATTTTGGAATCCTCGTGACCTAATCTGCACATTCTTGGTGCCGATTTGAACAGAAAATGAATAATAACATGGTAGAATAGGATAGAAACTCAATACTCTGACCATAGGGTAAAAATTCTAATATTCAGATAAATATAGATTCCCATTAAGCAAAGATTATCTATCCGATGATGATGGGCATAAAAAGGCCTCTCAAGGAACCTCCTTGACATGTTTTATCTAAGAGGAATGGGTGGGGGAGCTTCCATCACCTACACACCAAGTGGGATATGGATAAATATTGTCTTAATTTTATTAATCGAATATCCTCCATCTAACAAACTTCCCTAGACTCACCACCAACCAGAAACTCGATGTCGACAATGATTATGTCGCCCATAGGGTAAACAGGACATTCCACACTCAACCATGGTCTTAGAAATTTGATCTGAGCCTTCATATAGAAGTTATTTGAGATGAAATCCAAAAATATATTAATTTATTTTATGTATAGAAATTCCCTCCATAACTTTTTCTACATCAGGACCACACCAAAAAAATGCATACCTCGGCAAGGGTAAAATGCATGCTCAGAATGAAACTGTGGCCTCATATTTATGATCCAAGATACCATTTGAGAGATACCACATTTCATCCATGTTAATAGTATAAAAATACAAAATATTTTAATAATATTTATTCCAGGAATACTGGGTTGTGGAATCACACACCATCTCAATGCGTAGCTCTGTAATTATTCGTAGGAATATTCTAATGTATCACAGGAAAAAACCCAAGCTTCTACATCATCCCTACATTAAAATTTTTTTCCCCAAAAAGTAAATGTATTGGAATGAGGAAAATAAACTAAACTCTAAACTGGGTCTCACTTTCCAGTGAGTTCACCCAAAAATGGGAACAAATCCACCAAGGGTTCCCATGCTTCCAAGGATCACACACTTAGGGAAACCCAACTTCCTTTGGGCAAACTTATCAACACACAACCCCTCCCCAAACACACAAGTCATAGGTCCTCATACACCACACCTCGACACAGTCCACTTTGTGTGGAATTAAATTGCCCACACGGTTTCAGTAATTTCAGAAAAATAAATCTCGGTAGGGGATAGATCCTTCTTCCTCTTTCATTCGAAGCATGTCTAACAACTCCAAAAAAGGTCTTACTAAATCCATGAAAAAAACTCGAGAAAGAAACCAAAATTAAAGAGTGTCACCTTATCATGTCTATAAAAACTACTGTAGAAAGTAGAAAGGAAATAAAGAATACCTCGATCCATCTGCAGAGCCTCTCAGTCGACAACCTCTAAGACATGCAGTTCCCCCATCCTCCTCCTCCATCTACCTATGCATGGGGTTAAACACCTAAGGGAGGTGGTGGTTGAAACTCGAACGACCCACCACATCCTTTTGCTGCAACCACTCCTCCTCCGTGTCTACTACCCTGTGGACCATCATGCTCAAAATGCTGCATCTTTCAAGGAGGTCTGTTGACCATCTCTCTATCAATAGCACAGAGGGTCAGAAAATCTCTGAGAAGATGACCCTAGCTGTCGCAAGCATAGAATATCAACTTCTATTACTGATGAGGACCTTGATATGGCTCCTACCCCTCATCCCCATGTTCCTGAGTCTGGGAATTGGTATGAATCATGTGCTTCTATCCAAACACCTACTATCTCCCTGCTGTGGTTGACGTCTCGACCTCCAAAACCCCACCGCAGGCCAAGTCCGCTTGTCCCTATGATAGGATTCTCTCGACCACTTGAAATAGCTCTAGTACCCTGACATATGTGGGATGGCATAAGGAGACCACACCTACTTGTAAATCTCTATAGAGGCTCGACTCAAAAGTCTATGACCTAAAGAATGGGTCCCGGAAGATGTCCAGGGAGTAGGGTGAGAAGTCAGTTAACTTCACCTTGTAGTATTGCACTATCATAATACACTACCGAAGTTGTATAAGTTCATCTATAAACACCAACCTGAGTGTGGATAGATAAAAATCCTACCTGAAGAGTCTCTCAAACTCAGACAAGGTGAGAATCTCATCATCATGGGTATATGTCACCAGATTCCACCATCGTCTGACTGAACCATGAAAAAGGATATCCATCAGGACAACCATTTGATCAGGAGGTTTTTTCACTGGGAGGAAAACATGGGTGACTACTGTAAGCCAGTCCCATGTTTCCTGGGGGTCTGGGTCACTGCCAAACCTATGAGGTCGAAGCCTATGGAACTCGTGCGGCACACTCTACTTGTGTACATCCTCACCTTGCACTATAGGTACATCATGTTGCTCTACATGTGGTGGACAAACAAGCGAACCTCCTAGCGTTCCAGCCTCAGAACCCATGCCATACACGAAAGCTTCATCATGGAGAATATCATTACCACAATCCCACTACAGAACCCTCTATAGATGTCATTGTGGTGCAATCCTAAAAAACATAAAGACCCACCGTGGTCAAAGAGTATATCCGGGGAGCTGACTAAAGAAGGACAATGAAAACCCAAAAACTACTCCTATATGATGCATGCACCAATATTTCCCTATGACTAATGTCCTAATATACCAAGTCAAAAGGAAGGTTATTAGTGTCCTTATGAATGAATACATTGGTCACCACACAAACACTAGAGACCAATGCATGAAACATAACTCGAAAAATCCAAATACTATTTTTATGAAACCCAAACCAAGATCATAACTAGACTGACTACATTCTGAGGTCCCAAATGTGGAACCTCCTCTAATACCACTTTATCATGACCAATCCCAATGGGGCTCGAGATGAAACTCCCCAAGCCCGCTTCCAATAGGAGAGGGGATGGAGACCGTCACTGAGTAGGATATCACACACATGGGAGGGCTTAGCCTATAAATCCTCTATGCACACACTCCCAAACACCACCAGGAAAAAATTCATAGATATATAAAAGCTGAAAAGATATGAATGCATGAAACAATCTGAACTAGTGTATAGAAGATGTATAAAAAGGTGAAATATAAGGCACACTAAAATAAAACTGCAATAGCATCCAACATAGTTAGAAGAAGGGATTGCAATCAAATTAACCCACTAGAAATCTCATTATCAAAGCTATACTATGGTTAATCTAGCTCCCTAAGCTCTGCCAACTATGGGTCCTCTAGTGACACCATATAAAGGCATGTGGTCTAAAAAAGACCCAAGAAATGTGTGGGAAAAGCCCGTACAAGGGTGAGTATAAATATATTCAATAGGGTCCCCCAAAACCACAAACTATAAAGGGATTAACTAATAGGAATTGGTCAACTAAAAAATCTATAGGTAACCTAAATGAGACAAGAAATCAATCTCACAAACTACCTCATATACAACTGACAAGTCATCTGGACATCCATGGCATGTTAATGAAATGACACATGCCATGGGGCTCCAAAAACATACCCAGATATACTCGTATTGGGAACCAAGCCTCACGAGGTTCTGACCTCATCACCAGTAACATGTGCTTACTCAAGTATCTACTGATAAAAATTCACCAATCCTAGATCTAGTGCCTAGTGCAAGAGATCATGGAAATGATGACTTGCACCTAGCGTAAGGTCAAAAAAATTCTGAAGAGTTTGACACCTCTCCACTGCCCCATAACCGAGGGAGTACTAGCTCTTAATCTGACCTGTGAAACCTCTATCACTCATGTCATGAGGGGTTCATGCCTTGGTCCATCGAGGGAGAACTATCTCCTAACCAATAATCACATATAACAAGTGGAGTGGCCGACTCCACACAACAACTTACTAATGGGGGAGAACAACTCTGTTGGTGTGAACCCACACCCTATTAAGTCAGGGGAGTACCAACCAATGAAATGTGATCCCACAACCAAACACCGAAGGAGAGAACCACTCCATAAAATATTATCTCGCACCTATGGTAGTGTAGAACCACTACAAGAGACGTGAGTCCGCACCCATGGTAGGGGAGAACCATACTGTTGAATGTGATCCTACAACCATGGTAGGGTAGCACCACTATAAGTAAATTGAGCATGCATCCATTATAGGAGAGCTCCACACTAATGCTAGAGGACCTACTTTCTAATATGGAAGGAGGGTACGAAATCTACCACACAATAAGTTGGGGGAGCCCACACACTATCACGGAAAGGGAGCAGTTCAATTGTACGAACCTTATAGGGATCCCACGCCCTAGTCCATAAGGGGAGTAAAAATCCCAAAGAAAACCACCCAATGGTAATGAAACCACACCCATGAGGTAGGGAGTCCCATCTCAAGCGAATCAGAGAGGTAAAGGAATCTTGCGCCCTAGTTCCATAGGGGATTACCTAACCCATCATCTCTCTTCATGAACAAAAGATCTCCAACGTAATCCAAGCACCAATATGTATGATTATTTCTCTATTCATGCCACCACATGTCCCATTTCCCGTAATAGATTCTACCATAGCATTCCACTTGCAAAAAACACACAGGAATGCTACTTACTTGGAATAATCAAGAAACTGGTGTAACAGTTCATTTCCACCATAAAATTCTCCAAAGGGACCATGTGGGGCCTATGAATCAATCTTTTAAAACATCCAACATATCTCACCACTACGATCCTCATGAAAAAAATCTAGGAATTGACTAACCATTCATACAAAATAGGCACCTGGTGAAAAAGTCAAATTTCACTAAAAATGCCTAAATTGGGCCTCCCAAGTCCCAAAAAATGTTTCTGGATTAATCAATGAAAATAAGTGTTGAAATATATACCTTAGATATAGGATAAAAACCCCATTCAGGGTGTATCAATCAGATATCAGACATAAGAGATACATACATTTTAAGAAGCTCCAAATAATAATAGTTATGTTATTATTATTTTTTATTATTTTTATTATTATTATATTTGGATGTTTTGTGTCATTGAGACTCAAGACTATAAAAAAATAACCCAAAGTTTCATAAAAAGGTCTTCCTTGAAAGAGGGATCACGTTTCCAGAGATGGAACACAAATTAGACCCTCAGTTTTCAAGATACAGGTTACAAAACGTAGTCTGAATCGCTTGGACCGGCCCAGACCGGCCAATCCGGCTCACAAACGCGTGGCCCACAGCTCTGCATCATCAGTCCCCCATACTGGATTCCATCCCCCACTGGCTACCCTCAACCCCACTGCCCACATGCCCCACACAGCCTCATCCTTGCAGCCTCCGCTGTGCCCGCGCGCTGCGTCACCGCCTATCAGAGCTGCCCTTGCCAGACCAGTATGCCACCACCTTCTATGGACCTCCAGACACATTTGGTGGTCCAAAAATGAATTTGAGACGTGTTTTAGAAACCTCAATAATCAATCTACAAATCCATAGTGAGGATTCAAAAAAAATTTTGAATGAGATCAAAACTCAAACCGCCTATCTCGGGGATAAATGTCGAAGCTTTATGTGAAGAACAAAGCCAACGATGCACTGATTTTCCATCTAGTGATGATTAGTTTCAAAAGTATCCTCTAGTGGAACTTCCTTTAACTGGTTTGATAAAGAGAAATGATTTGGTGGAGCTTCTATCTCCTATGAATCTAGGGGGTAGGGAAGGATTAATATCAGATTAAATTTTATTAAACCAATACCCTCCATTTAACAGTCGGTCCCCAACTCGCCACCGACCAGAAACTAGATGTCGACAAAGATTAAGCTACACCTGAGGTAAACGTTGTATGATGGACTCAACCTCATTATCAGAAATTAAATCTGAGACTCTGTTCAGATGTTATTTGAACTGACATCTAAAATAAATAAATTTAATTTTTTTATGGAAACACACTCAATAACTATTTCTATAGCTGGTAGGTGTCGAAAAAACCTATATCCCACCTAGGGTAAACAACACAATTTAGACACAACCATGGAATCATATTTCTGAACTGACCTACAGTTGGAGAGATAAATTATATCCTCTATGTGCATAGTGTAAAAATGGTGACTTTATTTTATAAAATTTATTCTGGACACACCGGGCAACATAATCGCAATCCATTTTAGTTCATTGCTCTAGAATTTATGACAACACTGATTTTACTACAAACTTAAACATGATTTATTATATAAAACTTCACTTGATACAACAATAATATCGAGAGGTTAAGTTTATTTGGGGCTTATGATCATTACATAAAAACTTAAAAGATGAAAATACAACATCTTTATTGAAAACTTCATTTACATGACCACTACATTCCCTTGTACATAGCGTTGCATGGGATAACCTGAGGACATGCATAAGAAATGGGTGAGCTATAAAGCCTAGTAAGGGAATACACATGGAATAACATCAGGAGTAGATTACATGTTAAAAATTAGGCATATCAATAGAGAACAAGATAAACATGAACATAAAGGCATGAAAAAGCATGATAATCATTACATGGAAATGTTGCAACAACACATAACATGGAATTAGCATGAGCCAAGGCTCATTGCACCTAGAGCATGAGTAAATCCTCATTACACAAGAAGTATGAGTAAACCCTCGTTGCACTTTAATTATCAAGTCAACACTCATTTCACATGAAATATCATGATACTATACTTTACCCAATGCATTGGAGTGCTATAAGGGCACACACTTCTTAAACATTTCATTTCATGGATAAGTGTTCCAATTGGATCATAAAACATGGATTCATAAAACATAATCAATTATTCCAAGATAAATGAATGTGGAATTCATACAAGAAACTTTATAATCAATAATTAAATGTGCATAAAGGTGAATACCCTTGATGGAGAAATGGGCATGGTATCCACTACATAATGGCATTAGCTTAGAAAATCTATGCAATTTCGGCAGCGTAACAGCGTGGCATAAGAATTCATAAAAATTGTTGGTGAGAGAGAAAGGTGTTACTCATCATATTTACAAGTAATGGAAATTAATGAGGTCATATAGATACATGTCCCAAAAATTTTAATTTAATTTGGATTCATGATAAAAATTATTGCTTGAATGTAAACGAAGAGAGAGAAGTTCCATTCAGAATTTCGGCATAGTAGCGGGTGTACATGGGAGGCATTTAATGAGAGAGAAAGGGGTCTCCCATCATTCAAAAAATAAGAGTTAATTATGGGGGAGGTGAAAAACCATACCCCAACATTCATAATTGAAATTAAAAGGGCAATAAAAATTAATGAAAATTGACAAAAATTGAGAAAGGAAGAAAAACCCTTACTTGGATGTGTGCTTCCAAAGGCTAGAGAGAGGCTTTTGAGATGCTTCTTGGGAGCTTGGGGAACCTTGGGAGGATTATAGAGAGAGTAGGGCATAGGTTGGAAGAACTCAAAAGGCTTTGATTGTGGAGGAAGTGCGAGCTTGGGTGGGTTTATATAGGAAAGGTGAGGGAATTATTTATTATTTAGGTTTGGGACCCCTTATAATAAATTAATCCAATCCACAAACCATACGATGGTTTTTCCCATGGTTTTTGGAAAAGGGAAGAGGAAAAAAATATTTTATAAGACCAAAGTCTGAACTTCTTAAAATAACAAGGTTGCTTATGTGGAGGTGATTCACACTCTCAGGGAAATTAATTTAAAAAGACAAGGTGTTTAATAAGTCTTGAGGGGTCCATTAATGATTTGAAAAGTAAGTCAAAAAAACCCAAAATCACATTATTTTAATGGTAAAACATATATTATCCGAACATGATGATTATAGTATTTTATTAGATTACTATTTGGTCATTATAATTTCGTAAAACACATTATATATTTAAACGGTATTTAATTTTTACCCAAAAATTTGACTATCTCAGAAAATTAGGAAAAATTCACCATTTGATAATATTGATATCTTGATTCCATAAATAACATTTATTTTATCTAAATAATTTTCTAAATATGTTAATTTTCACTTTTAAAATAAAAACTGACATTTATCGAAAATTCACGGGTTTTGAGAGAAATGGATTTCAAAACTTAATAAAAATTATAATTGCATTCATAAAATTATAAGATCATTTATATATAATAAAAATTAATTTAATAATAATATATTATTAAAATATTATTTAAGTCAAAAAAATCCATTAATTTAATAAAATATAATTCTTAATTAAATAATAACTAAAAACACTATTTGTACTTTAAAAAATATTTATAATGTATCAAAAATGACAAGGAGGTATTTTCATTATTATATAAAAAAATAATATTCATGATCATAGTACTAGAGATTTGTTACACAACCCCTTAAAATAGCCGCTTATGACCTAAGGGTAAGGTCTGCGATGTTGACAAACTCTTGGGGTGGCTTAGATAACATCGCTCGAGTGGTAATTTCTATCAACGTCCACTTCTCCCATAGACGGTCCCGTTCGAGCTTGAAATGGTGAAGCTCAGCTTCGGCTTGGTCAAGAGCGAAGCCAAAGGATGCCACCTCTTTTCCGCGCTTCGACAAATGGGCTTCGTATGAGGCAATTCTGCTGGATGAGGCCATCGCTTCCTTTGTCTGAATAAATTTGGATTTGTTAAAGCAATATATTTATACTAATCATGTGATCACTATTCGATGACTATATTAGCAACGGTCAAAATTCTTAACATAAAACCAAAGAAGTTGACATATTATAAAAATATTTTTCATAAATAGACATTTAACTAGATCAAAAGGGATTTTCCATTAATGAAAAATTGGGTCATTACAATATCCCCCCCTTAAAAAATTTCACCCTTGAAATTTTCCTTTTCCCACACTAAAACAAATGTGGGTAACTGAGCTTCATCATTTCCTCCGATTCCCAAGTCGCTTCTTCAAACTCGTGGTTTCTCCACAACACCTTGACGAGGGGCATTGTCTTATTTCTAAGAAATTTTTATCTACAATCTATGATTTTCAGTGGTTGCTCCTCATAAGAAAGATCATCTTCCAATTGTACCACCTCAGAAGAGAGTACATGTGAAGGGTCCGGTATGTACTTCCTTTATAGGGATACATGAAAGACATCATGTACTTTGGCCATAGTATGTGGAAGTGCTAGTCGATAGGCTACAACCCTGACACGATCAAGAATCTTGAAGGGGTAATGTAGCTTGGACATAACTTCCATTTCTTTCCAAACTTCATGACCTTCTTTCACAAAGATATACGTAAAAAACCATGTCTCCAACTTTAAACTCAAGGTCTCGTCGATGGTTATCTACATAACTCTTATGTTGACTCTGGGATGTCTTGATATGCTGCTGAATGGTTTTCACCTTCTCCCGCATTTCATCGACCATTTCTGGTCCAAGAAGCGTATGTTCACTGACCTTATCCCAACATTCTGGGGTTCTACACCTTTTCCCATACATGTCTTCATATAGTACCATTTGGATGCTCGAGTGGAAACTATTATTATAAGAGAACTCAACCAGAAGAAGATGTTGATCCCATCCTCCTTTAAAGTCCATTGAGAATTTTCTCAACATGTCCTCAAGTGTTTGTATAGTCTGCTCAGATTGGCCATTAGTTTGAGGATGATAGGCCATACTGAAGTTCAGTTCAGTATTAAGAGCATGTTGAAGACTCTTCGAAAACATATAGTTAAATCCTGGAACTCAGTTAGACATAATATATAGTGGTACTCACAGCAACCTTTCCACTTCCCTGATATATCTCCACGCCAGTTGATCCAATGAGTAATCCTCTCGAATAGCAACAAAGTGTGCAGTCATTGTAAGACGATCCACAACAACCCAGATTGCATTGTTGCCTTTTGATGTCCTTGGAAGTCCAGTGACAAAGTCCATGGTGATGTTCTCCCATTTCCATTTTGGTATGGGAAATGGTTGCATCATCCCATTAGACTTCTACCTCTCAACCTTCACTTGCTGACACACCAGACACTTTGATGTATATTTAGCGATCTCCTTCTTCATATTATCCCACCAAAAGTTTTCTTGGAGATCTTGATACATCTTTGTGATCCCTGGGTTAATACAGAAATTTGAACTTTTTGCATCATCCAAAAGTTCCTTCTTCAGCTCCGGACATGATAGAACATATAGTCTTTTCCCAAACCGCATAATTCCTTCTTCATTAACATTAAACACCGAGGATTTCCCTTTTTTGATAGCTTATACTTTTTCCTGAATTCCCACACCATCCTTTCAAGAATCCTTTTACCATTCCAAAAGAGACGGTTGAGAAATCATTTGTGAAAGGATTGATGATGTTCCTTCTTTATGATTCCCATGTCCATCATCATCAAGTCTAAGAACATTGGATCCTTCTAAATTCTCATCATTGATAGAATCATTGGGTCCTTTCTACATAGGGAATCTGCCACCTTATTCGCTTTCCCAGGGTGGTAATGTATTGAACATTCATAATCCATGATGAGCTCTATCCATATTCTCTGGTGCTTAGTAATCTCTTTCTGTGTGAATATATATTTAAGACTCTTGTGGTTAGTATATATCTCACATTTATCTCCATAGAGATAATGCCGCTAGATTTTCAAGTCAGAGATCACCGCTGCCAACTCCAAATCATGCGTTGGATAGTTTCGCTCATGGATTTTCAACTCCCTTGAGGCATATGATATAACTCTATCATTATGCATCACCACACAGCCTAATCCCTTCATTGAATCATCACTAAATACCACAGAAATTTCCCCACTTGTAGGTAAGATGAGAACGGTCAAAATGATAACCTTCCTTTTCAACTCCTTGAAGATTTCTTTGAATTCATCACTCCAAGAAAACTTTAATCCCTTTCGAGTTATCGTGGTAAGAGGGTTGGACAATCATGAGAAATTGCTCACAAATCGTTGATAATATCCAACTAAACCCAAAAAGATATGGATATCTGTTTCTAATGTTGGCTCGGCTATCCCTCAATTGCATCTGTTTCGGAGGGATCCACAGATATCCCATTGTTTGTAATGATATAAACCAAGAATGAGACCTCCTTCAACCAGAATTCACACTTTCTGTACTTTTCATTGATCACCTCCTTGTGCAAAGTCTCTAGTACATTTCTTAAATGCTCCTCATGATCCTCCATGGTTTTTGAGTATATTAGAATATCATCTATAAAGACTACCACAAATTTGTCTAGGTAATCTCTAAAGACTCTATTCATTAATTCCATGAATATTACTGGAGTATTGGTGAGTCCGAAAGGCATTACTATGAATTCATAGTGCCGGTATCTTGTACGAAAAGGAGTCTTGGGGACATCTTCCTTCTTCACCCTTACTTGATAATATCCCGACCGCAAATCTACCTTAGAGAACTATTGTTCTACACACAGCTGATCAAACAAGTCATAGATCCGTGGTAGAGGAAAATTTTTCTTTATCGGGATTTTTTTATGTTCACGATAATCGATGCAAAGCCGCATTGACCCATACTTTTTCTTGACGAAGAGGACTGGTGCACCCCATGGTGAAGCACTTGGGCGTATAAACCCTTTATCCAGATTCTCCTGTATTTGTTGGTTCAGCGCTTTAATCTCTACAATAGCCATTCTATATGGAGTCTTGGATATTGGTAAAGACCCGGGTATAAGTTCAATTGAGAATTCAACATCTCTTCTAGGAGGAAGACCAGGATGTTTTCTAGGAAACACATTCGCGAATTCCCTCAAAATAGACATTTCTTCAAGCATGGTTTCTTCCTTGGACTCAATCATATGAGCCAAATATGCATGCTCATATGGACGTAATATCCATTCTTGAGATGATGGAGCAAAAGGAGATTCATCTTCCTCCTTACACTTGTAAAGAATCGGGGGTCGATTCTTCATATGGAGTGTGATTTCCTCTCCTGACAATTTATGTTGGCTCTGTATAAGGAAAGCCAATCTATGCCAAGAATTTCATCAAATTCCACCAAAGGGAGTGTGACATGGTTCGCCGGGAAATTCAAAATACAGATTATAACAGGGGAGGACTTATATTCATGGGATGCAATGATTTCCCCATTTTTCGTACTCACCGACATCTTCACATCCATGATTTTTGGTGGTGCTGGGATTTTTCTACTAAACAATAGAGATATAAAAGAATGAATAGAACCTGAATCAAAAATTAATTTTTCTATTCTTGAATGAATAACTAGTGTACCTGTCACCACTTCGTTGTCGGGGTTAACTTCGGCAGAAGTGATGGAAAAAGCTCTTCCTTGCTGTCTTGGAGGTTGTTGGTTGCCTCAGAAAACCCTTGGATTAGGGAAATGATTTTCAAAATGACCCGGTTCTTTTCATTTGTAGAATTGAACAATATGTTGAGATTCTAATGGAGCATTCCTCTCCTCTGTCACAGCTGCGGGTCTTTCTTACCAACAACTAACAGCTAGGTTCCCTTTTCTTCCACACCTGAAGCATTTTTTCGTCCCCTTAAGGAAATTTCCAGGGTTCTTCTTTCCGCACTTTTGGAAAGTGGGGTGATGGATCTTCTTAGCACTGTTGGATTTATCCATCGGACCACCATCATTGAATTCCACCTTACGCTTCTTATCCCCATGAAACTCCTGTGATTATTCGATCTCCATTTTGACCATGAGGGCACATCGCACAATTTCCTCACTGCTGTCGAAGTCACGGATTGCTAATACATTCCGCAGGCTAGGCTTCAGTCCACCAAAAAAGCAGTCAACTTTGCATTCGTGGGTAATGACAAATCCGGAAGCGTATCATGCAAGCCTTGTGATGTTTTCCTCGTATGCTCCAATAGATTCTTCACCTTTTTTCTTGAGGGAAAGTAATTCCTTCTCCATCTTAACCCGGAGGGTTCACAGAAAATATTTATCGAAAAACATCTTCCGGAAATCCTTCCATTCCAACGCCTCGATCTCCTCCTCAGGCTTTGTATTTTTGATCAATGTCCACCATTGATCAGCTTCACCCTCCATACGATAAGCAGCCAGGAGAACCTTCTCTTGTTTAGAACATTGACAGATGGAGAAGATCTTTTCAATGGAGTTGATCCATTGTTCAGCGATAGTGGGATCAGATAATCCACTAAAAGTAGGAGGCCTTTGTCTCATGAAGCTCTTGATAGCGACTTTTTCTTTCTTAGGTGGGGTTACACGTTCCTCTTGACCCATGTTTCTTTTCAAAACTTGATTTGTCTAAGAGAGAAGTTTGACAAAGTTTGTGATTCCCACTCCCATTGGATTGTGCATCTCATTGGTACAGTCATCACACATATATTCACAACGATTGTTAGCCCGAGTCCTCCTATTACCAGCCATTGGATGGAATAAAAGGAAATTTAGGGGTAACACAAAAAGGGAAATCCAAAGAAAAAAGTTGACGACTTATAAATAAACTTATATTTCATTAACTCATGAGTCTATAATATTTAATCTAGGCTTTTCATGATCTACTTTCTAACATATATTCTTAGTGGTTTTTTTATTCCCTTAATAAAGGTTAAAACTAAGCTTTTGAATTTACCAAAGAATATCTCCCAGGAGTGTCGTAAGCAAGAGTGTAGCAAGGCTCATTGTCGTGCAACAGTTCTCGTTCGAGTCTAGCTCAAAACAGTGTTTTCGGGTTTTACCCCTAGGATACATCTATGACAGAGCCGCCTCTACCTGCTCGTATCCAGACGGGGATGTATTTGCATGATAACCCACTTACTCAATAATCACCCAAACTCAGGGACATATTTATTGTACTTAGTCTTGTATCTAAGGATTTACTATGGTTTTCTAATCCTAATCCCAAAAATAACTAAACCTATCCTCTGATACCAACTATGACAACCCTGCTTTTATTACAAACTTAAACATGATTTATTACATAAAACATCACTTGATACAACAATAAGATCGTTAGGTTTATTGTATTTGAGGATTAGGATCATTACATAAAAACTTAAAACATGAAAATACAACATCTTTATTGAAAACATCCTTTACATGACCACTACATTCCCTCGTACAAAGCATTGAATGGGATAACCTGAGGACATGCATAAGAATAGGGTGAGCTATAAATCCCAGTAAGGGAATACAAATGGAATAACATGAGGAGTACAATACATGTTATACATTGTGCATATCAATATAGAACAAGAGAAAAATGAACATAAAGGCATGAGAAATCATGATAATCATAACATGGAAATGTGGTAACAACACATAACATGGAATTAGCAAGAGCCAAGGCTCATTGCACATGGAGCATGAGTAAATCCTCATTGTACATGAAGCATGAGTAAACCATGATTTCACTTGAATTAGCATGACTCAACACTCATTGCACATGAAATATCATGATACAATACTTTACCCAATGCATTAGAGCGCTATAAGGGCGCACCCTTCTTAAACATTTCTTTTCATGCATAAGTGTGCCACATGGATCATAAAACATGGATTCATAAAACATAATCATTTATTCCATGATAAAGTAATGTGGAATTCGTACATGAAACTTTGTAATAAATATGTAAATGTGCATAAAGGTGAAAACCCTTGATGGATAAATGGGCATGGTATCCACTACACAATGTCACTGGCTTAGAAAATTGGTTCAATTTCGGTAGTGTAACAGCGTGACATAAGAATTCATAAAAATGGTTGATGAGAGAGAAAGGGGTTCCTCATAATATTTACATGTAATGGAAAGTAAAGAGGTCATATAGATACATGTCCCAACAATTTTAATTGAATTTAGATTCATGATACAAAATTATTTCTTGAATGTAAAAGAAGAGATAGAAGATCCTTTCAGAATTTCAGCATAGTAATGGGTGTACATGGGAGGCAATTAATGAGAGAGAAAGGGGTCTCCCATCATTAAAACAATAAGAGGGATGTATGGGGGAGGTGAGAAACCATACCCCAACATTCATAATTGAAATTAAAAGGTAAATACAACTTAAAGAAAATTGACAAAAATTGAGAAAGGAAGAAAAAACCTTACATTGAACTGTGCTCCCAAAGGCTAGAGAGAGGCTGGTGAGAGGCTTCATGGGATCTTGGGGCACATTGGGAGGATTATAGAGAGATTAGGGTAGAGGTTGGACGAACTCAAAAGGCTTTGAGTGAGAAGAATGTGGGAGCTTGGGTGGGTTTATATAGGAAAGGTGATGGAATTGTTTATTTTTTAGGTTTGGGACCCCTTATATTAAATTAATCCAAACCACAAACCATCCCATGGTTTTTGCCCATGGTTTTTGGAAAAGGGAAGTGGAAAAAAATATTTTATAAGGCCAAAGTGTGACCATTTTATAATAATAATGTTTCTTATACGGAGGTGAGTCACACTCCCATGGAAATTAATTTAAAAAGACAAGGCGTTTAATAAGTCTTGAGGGGACCATTAATGCTTTGAAAAGTAAGTCAAAAAACTCAAAATCACACTATTTTAATAGTAAAAAATTTATTGGCCGAAGATAAAGATTATAGTATTTTATTACATCACTATTGGGTCATTAGGATGTCATAAAACACATTATATATTTAAACGGTATTTAATTTTTACCAAAAAATTTGACTGTCTTAGAAAATTATGAAAAATTCACCATTGGATAATTTCGACGTCCTGATTCCAGAAATAACATTTATTTTATCTAAATAATTTTTTAAATATGTTAATTTTCACTTTTAGAATAAAAACCGTCATTTATCGAAAATTCACGGGTTTTGACAGAAATGGATTTCAAAACTTAATAAAAATTATAATTGTATTCATAAAAATATTAGATCCTTTATATTTAATATAATTTAATTTAATAATAATATTTTATTAAAATATTATTTAATTCAAAAAAATCCCTTAATTTAATAAAAAATAATTCTTAATTAAATAATAACTAAAAACACTATTTGTACATTATAAACTATTTAAAATGTATCAAAAATGACAACGAGGTATTTTTATTATTATATACAAAAATAATATTCATGAACATAGTACTTGCAATTTGTTACATAACCCCTTAAAATAGTAACATAAGACCTAAGGGTAAGGTGTGCGTTGGTGACAGACTCTTCGGGTGGCTCAGAAAACATCACTCGAGTGGTAATTTCTATCAACTTCCACTTCTCCCGTAGACGGTACTGTTCGAGATTGACATGGTGAAGCTCAGCTTGGTCTTGGTCAAGATTGAAGCCCAAGGACACCACCTCTTTTCCGAGCTCCGACAAATGGGATTTGTATGGGGAAATTCTACTAGATGAGGCCATCACTTCCTTTGTCTGAGTAAATTTGGATTTGTTAAAGCCCTATATTTATACTAATCATGTGATCACTATTCAATGGTTATATTAGCAATAGTCAAAATTATGAACATAAAACCAAAGAAGGTAACATCTTATAAAAATATTTTGCATAAAGAGACATTTAACTAGATCAAGAGGGATTTTCCATTAATGAAACTTTGGGTTGTTATTTAATTTGTTTTATAAATATTATAATGTCTGACAGGTAAAAACCCAGATTTGTTAAAATAGATATTTATTACCATTCATACAAAAGTACGTAGAAAATGAATCACATCTCTTTGTGGAGATGTTAAGTTGTACATAGGCATGAGCGATGATATAATTTATTAATGGGTTAAAGGGTACATAAGTGGGTGATATATTAAATTTAAATTAGTAATATCATGTGATATATATATAATTTATTTATTTATTTTACCTGTATTACCTTCCATGCAGAAGATATGTGAAAAACAAATTACATCGCTTCACGAGGTAATAGTCTGGTGTACACACGGGAAACGTTATCATATTTGAAAAGGAATATATTGTAAGATAGTATATGTGGTATTATACATATAGAAGTTAAACATATCATATATATTATATATATACATTAAATTTGTTATTATATTCAACCTTGATAAGCGTTTATAGAATATGAGTTACATGAGTTCGTGATGCGGTAGTCCATTGTACAGACGATTAATGATTTTGTTTCCCATTTGTTGGATATAGAAGTGGATATAGTTAATGAAACTAAAATAATAACATTTATGTATATGTGAGTTTTTTAATTTATTATATTATCATTATTGAATAATATATTAAGTATTTTGAAGATGAAAAAATATAAAAATTCTCATTTTAGAACATTACCTCTTCTTTAGATGACCACTTTAGTTTTGCACCAAAATTGATCCTAGGTTGGATTTAGGAAAACAATATCCGATAGATTGATCATAGGAAATTAGATATTGGATTTGGGTATGCCATGGTTAAACCAAATGGATTTATATTTGTAATAGATGAGGAGGTGGGGAGGCCTTTCATAAGTGGGGGAGAGATCCCACTTGGGATTTTTGAAAATAATGAATTACAACAATGTTTTTCACAAGAATAATGGATCCATAATTATCTTCTATATAACCATGGATGAGATAAAGTTTAAATATGCACATAAAATAATAATATTACCAGTTTTAGGTAATTTTTATCCCTTGTATTATTTTTTTACCCCTTATCAAACCTGTTTTTACATTAACCGGGATATGTTGTCACTATTCATTATAGAAACAAAATTGAGTTTAAAACATATGATAATATTAAATATAATGAATATGTTACCAAATTCATGTCAAATATTTAGAATAATTTAATTTAAAATTGAACCCATAGATGCGATCAAAAAATGATTTTTGAAAGGAAATGTTTTCATAAGTATAAAAAGTTTTTTTATCATAATTAAACATATAATTTATTTCAGCGACCTACATTTGATTAATAATCATACAATATAACTAATATTTATTTTAAAGAAAATTTTAAACAAAACTGTAGTTGTAAATGCATCAAACTAAATTCAAATCTTTAATAAAAAGCAGTAATTTTCACTATTCATCGATAAAGGAAACTTTTTATAAAAATCTAAAAAATTCAAACTAAGATAATATTGACATTATGATTTAAAATATATAGTTAATTTTATCAAATAAGTTTTGTAAAAGTGCCAAAAAATAGTTTTAACATAAGTCTACATGGAGGGAAGATACTGTTTTTCAAAAAATATGTACTCGTCTTTCAAAAAAAATTATTTTTATTAATGATAAATACAAACCCTATGAATGTGTTTAAAAAATATATTTTTCATAATTTAGTTAGCTTTATTAGTAACCTTTGACTTATTATTTGGGTTATAATGATCTTGTTTATATAATAATATTTTAAAATATTATCATGTTTCCTATAAACATAGTGTTGCGTACATCACAAGCTATTGAAAAAATTTAGTTTTTCTAAAAGAAATATATTGTAATGTATTGGGATGTTACATTTGTTTCCATATTAATAGTAACAATAGTAATTAATTGTCACCATTTTAAAGGTAAATCTAATAACTAATGTTAGAAATAACATGATAAGGAATAAAAATGACCATAACACTTTCCTGTTTTCAAATGGGTGAGAGTATTACGACCATTTCCATCCATGTTTAGAAAATCTGGAAACCCAGTTCCATATGTATCAGATTTTGAATTTTATAATATTTAAGTAAAATATTATGTAAAAAATTCCACTTTATTTGTTTTTAATTTCAATAATATTTTTTGATAGGGATAAAAACAACTATGTTAAATTATTAATACTTATTTGAAAGATAAATTATTTTATTTTATTATGGTAACATATTTTTTATTTATATTTAATAAATAAATACCATAAATTCTCACACATCCTTGACACAACATTTATTCAAATTATAGAAAAATAAAATGAATGATATAAAAAATGTTAAAATTAAAATAATTTCAATGAAATATTGTGCACCTCCAAATTTATTGATAAAATTAACATATTATAGATATTTGAATGAATTAGATTCAAATTAAATTGTTTTAATATTTTTTTTCCATTTCAAATTAATGAATAGTTCTAAAAAAATGACATTAATGTAGTTTTATAATAAAAAATATTTTATTAAATGTTTTATAACACATAGAAATTATAAATTTTAAAAAATGATTATTATATGCTAAAAAATATCAAATATGATCCATTTAGGAAAGAGTTTTCCTTTTATAATAACTATATTTAACACTAAAGAGTAAAATCAATTTTTGGTAATTATTAAAAGGGTTAACATGAGTTAAAACAAAGTGATAAGGGTAAAAATTAATATAAATGTTTCAAAATATTATTTGATGATAATATTTTGACCCAAGCCCATACAATAATCAATTTATATAATTTTTGCACCTTTTTTCCTCAAAAATTAATTTATATTAATTTAATATTTTATATAATTCTAATAGTGCCCCTCTCCTCACTTATAAACGGGAACCTCTTCCCCTCTATTATTCAGACATTAAAATCCTTTTATTTTATTAAATACTATATTATTTACCTAATTAAAATTCCTCCCCGTGTTTTAGAGGCCATATTTTGTTCATAATACCAACCATATAGGGTTTATGGTGTAATTAAAAGGATGTTTCATGACGATTAAGTATAGTCATTATCCGAATATTTTTGCTTTATCTATGATTCCACATCAATAAAATATCCTTCAAATAAGAAGAAATAATAACACTAGTTTTTTACATATACTGAGATATTATTCTATTAATATAATCACTTAAAAACATATATCATTTCATAAAATGTGGAAAAATCATTGTTCTAGTGTACAACTGACTATCGCCTCACAAACCAACGTAATTCACATTCCAATACCACCACTAAAAAATGATTGAAATGATAGATTTAATAATTATAAGTTTTATTTATGATATTATTTTTAATATTTAATGAATAATTAATATTTACTATTCCTTTTCTTCATCCATATAAATAGAAAATAAATTCTTGCGTCTGTACGAAAAATTGTATCCTTGAATGGTGTAATTCATTTTGTATATATACATTTTATGGATGAATATCTTTATCTCTCTCTATATAAATAATGAATATATATTATCTTAATATCATGGATTAAATTATATATATTATGGAACAACGATCAATGTATAAAGGTCAATACTTCTTTAACCAAAACATTCATAATAAATGAAGTCATTATCACACAAAATAGTGATTTTTATAAAGAAATGTTAATAAATAGTTTGAAGATGTTATAAGAAAATAGTACCTAATATGATATATATATGTATGGTTCCAGAATATTTTTATAAAATAATTATATTTTATATATAAGAGTTTCTAATGTTTATGAAAAAATACTAGACCAGAGGTAAGGGATCTCTTAAAATCACCCTTTTTCTTTAGGTTATGACCATTCTCTCTCTAAATCACATTACATATAGATTTGATATTATGGATTGTTTATAAAATCTATATATATGTATCATACAAATTTTAATTTATTAATATCCCATTTTTTAAAAGGTTAATATATTCCATAAGTCTATTTATCATATTCATTCTTTAGAATCAAACCCAATTAGGGGGGCATTCCATTAATCATTCTCCACTTTGTAATATTTATGAATTTTTCTATGTTTATGATTACAAATTTCATTCAATGTAAAACTAATATGATTATGACTTATGAATGATTTATTTTTATTTCACACATAATCATTAACATGTTATGATGGGTGTGCCCTTATAGTGGTATAATGCATTGGGTAATGTTTTTTTCTCATGAGACATTTTGTATGGTATCATAGGGTAAAACTAATCCAGGATGGATCATTACCCACCACATGATGTTGTCTTGGAAGTTAGCCTTGACTTATAATTATGTCATGTTTTATGTTGTTTCCACATTTAATATATTGATATGTTCTTATGACACCATGTTATTTATGTTATTCCCATATGTGATTACTCACCAGTGTTCTTTTTTATGATATCATATTATTGATATGCCCAAAAGGCGTTGTTAAACCCTCCAGGCATGATCATATTTTAAATTTATATCCCAAACTACATTCAGTTACTAAGATGTAGAAAATCAAAAATTTGTGGTCGAACAAACAACTACAACTTATAGAAAAGAAACCTAAATGTAAAAATATTTTTTGAATGATTCCTCCCTAACACTCAATTTTTTTCAATTTACTTAACTAAGTAGCATGAGAATAAAATTAGATTAAAGGAAGGCTTTATGGTAAATTTTAGGGAATATATAAAGGATAAACCTCAATCTATCTTTGGATAGACCAATGGAATAGGATTTAAATTAGTGTAAGAGGAATCAATTAGTGTTTTTATAAACAATTGGATCAAACTAACATGGAGACTACTCCATGGTCCAGATTAGTGGAAAACCTTAGCCAATGAATCTGTGCTTCTAGTTAGAAAGAATCACATGCTACAGATCATAGCTAGATCAACTCTAACCAAGTCAGGGTTGTGAAATTGGAACCACCTATGGTTATGGTTGGTGAAAAATAATGAGGTTTATAGTTTTAATAAACTAGTTTAATATCCATTGGGTTTTCTAGTTTTAATTTTATATAATCATTAGGTTCATACCACCCCTATGCTCGACCCCTAACCATAAGCGGATAATCCAAGCATGATGGTGTTAAATAGAAATGAGAAGGTGGGAAAATGATTTGAAAAATAATAACACAACTCATTATTCACAAAACATAATTATAAAAAGTACGAATCAATCCTAAAAGTAATTTGAATGAATAAATAATGAATTAATAGTTCATGTTTGGACGTCTAATTGTGAACGGTATCAAAATAGGCATCAAAACGGAAGGAGAAAATCATACAGATGTATAACAATAATAAATGAAAATGGAATCAATAAAATAATTAAATAAATTAATTTTAATAGGTTTATTAAAAAAAATATAAATAGGTGAAAATGGAAGAATAAATCAAGAAAAAATAACATAGGTTTAAAATTATATATGTATTAGAGGAACTTCCATATATATAGGATCTAAAATTAAATGAGGTTTAATGTGTGTTTGTAGTGTAATGGATTTAGGTGGCTTCTTTTCCAACTACTATGAAACATGTAATGTATGTAAAAATTTTGTTCTTTATAGCCAAAAATATCCTACGGAGAATATTAAATTTTGCAGGATCCTTGGGATGTATCTTTTACTAGATTGGATGTTGATATTTTCACGTCATATAAATTATACATGTCCTGTTTTTTATTCAAGTCATATACATACTTCGTGTCATGAAATTCTAGTAAGATAAGGTTATTTAAAATTCCCTGAAGTGTAATGTGTTTACAATTAATTTTATGGATTCACCCCATGTAAATATTCATGCTTTCCCTTTGTTCCTCAGTGATGATATCATTGAGTAATACACATCGTGAACTCCCTTCACATCGTGTAAATCATGTTTTCCCCATTTTCAGAAATAATTTCTTTCAGTCTAAAATGTTTAATTCCTTAAAAACAAACCAAAACCTAGTGTATTATTGAATGGGGTTAGACACTGGTGGTGCCAGCCTACATAAGTTTACATCACACACCCTACTCGGGCCACCATTGCACTTGGGTACCCGAGTTGATCATTATTATTCATAGGAATTTGTACCAAGATAATTTCTAATTATGAAATATTTATATCTAGGAGTTAGGAGCAAGGGACCGAGTTGGAGTTCAGGATGGTAATAGATATTGATTGTTAGGCTTTCTTGTCCTTCATTACTATTGCACCATGTCATTAAACATGTTTTATTTTTACTATGTTTTGTATCATCACCATGACATGCATCCAACTTTTATATAATTTGGAATTGGGAACTTTTATAAAATTGTTAAATATTTTCTTCCACTATTTTTTCAATTAATTATTTACTACTTCAGTTGTTGTCTTTTACTTTTACCCATTCCTTTATCGATGTGCAACTCTAATATATAATGTCATAATAAACCCATAGATACACCCTAGTCGGTGTATTCTATTTGGAAAATTCTGATGTTTGGGGAGATTCCCTTGAGGTCATGTGACCCACTGGTCTGACCACTGTCTTAGAGGTGGGTCTGTTCGGGGTGTTACAAATTATATCAGAGCCTAGATCCATTTGATAAGCAAGGGAGGACGTTGGGCCCTTCTAGGAAGTGGATTATGGTTATCCCATATCGAAGGAGGAGGAGAATGAAGAGCCCCTTTATCAGGTGTTGTGGATACCTCTCCCATCAGGAGGCCTTTTCACTGGGGATTCCTGAGGGATAAATCCCATGGAATGAAAAATTGTGTGGTATAGGCCAAAAGTAGACAATATTATGATCATGGGATGGACTGGGCTATTTCAAAGAGGTATAAGAGAATGTTATTTTTTTTAAATTTGTCGTACTATTTGTGGTATAAAGACAGGAGACTAGAACTATGTATAGGCTTGGTTTATAGTCATGCTTTGGACTGATCATCCCGCGAACAAGAAACGAGCATGTGTCCAGGGCAAGGAATTGATGTCCATACTTTTATGTGTTACTGATGATATGGTTTCACCTTGAGCAATTTTTGTAATTTCTGCTACTTATAGATTTATAAGGTTTATGGTATTTTACCCTTGGCATATCCTGGAAAGAATGAAGCATTACATTCATCATAATATAATCATATAGATTCACATGCCATTATAGTGCCATCCCATGTAGTTTCTTGCATAGGATTCTTGATGATATTATTTATTTCTTTGAATTCTATGTCATGTCATGTTTTTATTTAGCATTCCCTTTTAGATACCATGTTTTGGTAACATATTTAGCATGCTAGCATGTTTCCATGCTTCCCATTTACTTGAATATTTTCCCGATATCATGTTTTTGTTCTTATTTGTATGTCTCCTTGATTGAAATGTAATGCTTCTATGACCATCACATGTTTCTCTATATTAACTTATTTTAGTGAAATTCCATTTTTTTAATGAAATGGTCCCTTTTTCTAAAATATAATGGTTTGAATTAAATGAGAGCCTAGATAATTTTCTATTGGCATGACCTAGTGATAGGGTTGGCACTTGAAAATTCTTAAGGTGTTATCCTGTAGTTGGTAACACCCTTTGAAGTAAACATATTTTCTAATGCTATGATTTTTCTTCCTTTTTCTGTCATTGTGTATCGTTTTCCGTAGTCAAAACCCCTTTTTTCTAAATGACCCCCTTATTTAGATGGGTGTCCATGGTGTCCTTCACTTTTTATTTGGTTTGAGTATCAGTTAATGATCCTTTTTAGCAGGTTTGGCATGCCTCAAGCATGGTCAACTGATTCGTAGGTCGGTCGACCCTCTATTCTCCATAGTGATGGATGGCTTGGTATGTCACCCTATGAGTTAAAAAATTCATATTTCTTATAAATCACTGTGGGGTAGTATATATTCACATATGTGGTGTCGTCGAGTGCATAACGTTGTGAAGAACTGGTTTAGTTGAGTGTAATAGTTAGGCATGTCACTGTCAAATACATTTCAGGTCATCTCCATAGTAGAAAGAATTATATGTTACATAAGTCAAGTACATCCCAATGCATATGATGTATTCTAGAGACTCAGTTGACTTACATGGTTGTCATTTTGGTTTGGTTTTCATGCCATTTGTTAAAAAAATTTCCTTTGGTAAATATTCGAATCATCTTACTGTAATCTTCCATCAGTGATGATCATGTCCCCTATCTTGCCATCATTCTTGATGCACTAAGATCATGTAACTCTTACTCCATGGTAATGATTTAAAAGTTGCTGGGTGGATTTAGTTTTCTCATAGTGTTTCAAACTAAACACGTGGTTCAAATAAAATCTTGGTGTCTCTTGAGTGACCCTTGGATTCCTTTGTAGAAATTCATTGGACAACTATTTAACACCAACTGTTTCATAAAACTTGACCAGCATGCCGATACTGCTATGGGCTCAGTCAATTCTACGATTTGGACATTTTGGATTTGTACCAAAATCTCACTTCTATTGATGTGGACGTAGTGAAAGCGAGATAACATGGAAGAATACATCACATTTAGTTTATAAAATACCAGCCATATATGTCAAGCATCTTCTGAAATGGTCTGTCTGAGCGACTTGAAATGTTCTCTCTCTGGATCAATGATGCAGTCAACGAATTACTTTTTCTAGCATATCATCAGATTTGACGGGTGTGGTTTGTGTCAGTTTTGGATTTTCATAAAAACATCGATTGACAAGGAATTTAAGGTCAATGGGGAATCAAAACTTTTTTCAAATTTATAAATCACATGATAAGTATTTCTAGAACACATATGTAGCACCCCCGGTTTGCGGTATGTGGCATTTTTTATGCATATTTTATGTTTATAATGTGCATTGGATGAGTTGGGAAGAGGTTGGGAGAGTTTGGAATGGTTTTGAATGACTTTGGAGGATTTTCTTCGAGAGCACGGTTTAAGCACTGTTTGTGGAAACCGTCAGAAATTACCCAGGAAACTTTGCAGGGGTAGACAATAGGATTCACACGGACTACACACAGTTTTCCATTCCATGATAGGAAACAATGTGTACCCTTTCTCTCGAGGTAGTAGTGTGTGCACGGTTAGGTCATGGTTTTCCAAACCGTGCAGACTAACCGTGTGGCCACATAAAAATAGGGTATTAAAACCTGGTCTCACTCAGGGTTGCCTCATTCCACCCTAAATTTTCTCCCACCTGAGCCTCACTCGGTATTCTGGGTTCCCAGGGGTTGATAGTTCTCTTCCACACATTATGGAAGAAAATCAAAGGTTTTTCAAGATGGTTTGAAGGTGATTTCTCCCGGGTAAGTATTCACTCTTGGTTCCTTTATGTTTTCACTAGATCCTTTCTTCTCTCTTGCTTTGATTTCTAGATCTACACTTTTTGTGTGTCAATATAGGGTTTTGGTTGCCTTGGAGGATGTTTTTAAGGATTTTTAATGTTAGGGAAAGGGATCTAGAGAGGTTTTGGTGGTGCGTTCACCGAATTTGAGGTGTCGTTGCTTGTGGGTCGATTTCTCGTGAAACCTAAATGTAGGTGGCTTCTCGCTCGACTCAACTGTGTTAGAGATAATGGTTTTGGTTACAATTAATTTTTTTTCTTGAAATTAATTGTGTTTTGATGTGCAAAATTGGATAGAAATCCATTGGGTCATGTTTTGGGGATTTTTGGGAAAATGGGGGTTTTATTGTGAAATTCTATTCTTGTGGATTTTAAAATGGAGATTTAAAATGGGATGCTATGGTTTGTTCGTGAAAATGAGTGATGAAAATGGTTTTTAATAAAAAGGTTGTTTTATTGAAATGTTGTTTGGCATGGAAAATGGTTTTCAATAAATGGCTGATTTATTGAAGTGGATTGATACGCAATGGAATTGGTTGATTGCTTGTGGTTGTAACCTTGGGGGGTAATATGCTTGGAATTAAATTGTTGTGAATATTATGAAGAAGTGGGAAGAATTACCACTTTAAAAACGGAATGGATAGTGGATGGAAGGGCCACTATCAAGGATAAGTGGATGGGAAGTGCCACTTAGTGTGAATGGGTGAACGGGTTTGACGGAAGGTCCACCATTTGGTTGTTATGGTTGTTTTGTTGTGAATTTCATTGCAAGATGCAATTGTTGTGCAAATGTGTAAATGTTGGAATGGTTTGTGGATTGTTTGTTTGGCTTTCCATTGGTGGTTTAGTCTGGGTGAAATGGCTAAGTACGAGTGGGGTTGGCTTATGGTAATGGTTGCACCTGTGATTATTTTATATAAACTGTTTTATATATATTTGCAAACGGTTTTACCCTAGTGGTGTGTGTAGGGAAATAATTTGGGGAAAACGTTCTGAGTTTTAGTACTAACCCCCTTCTTTGGACTATTGGTGTCTTTCAAAATTTTGTGTATCGTGACATGGGCAAAGGTAAGGCATCACCCTCTTTTAGTGGTGCAGCATGATTTTTGAATGGATCTAGGAGCATGGAGACATAGAGTGTGCCTTGTCTTGTGTGAGGTTTTGTTTTTTAGTTTCCACTTTGTACTCTGATGTGGTATAGACATGTCTAGTTGTATTGGTTTTGGGATGTTTCGTGGAACAACATGGTTTCCTTTCGGGAATGCATGCTACAATGTTTTGATTGACATGCATCATATAGTGGATGATAGTGGATAGTTGGTTGGTTTTGTCTTAATGACATATCGTTATCCAACATGATCTTGAAGCCCTCACCATTTATTGCCAACCTTTGGAGTCTTGAGAATGTTTCTTAAGACCAAGTAACCCTATCCACATCCTCAAGCCAATGAGTTAGGGGAAGGGTGTAATAAGTGGTATCAGTTTGTTCAGCCATTAGTTTTCAAGTGAGTGTAGTGTTAGGTCTCTTTGGCACCTTGGTTTTGGTGTTTACATTCGTTGTGGCATATTCCTTGAGTCGGGATAGTATTCAGGCGTAGGAATTTCAAAACATGGAATGTATAGTATAAAAGGACATAGGTAACCCTTTTATGCTGAAATTCATGTTACAAGGGAGTTGGGTACATAAGTGTTTTGGAGACACTTATAGGCATTGGATATCACATTGTCGTGGGTGTAGCCAATGAGATGAGAATGACATGCGTGGTAGATATGACTTCCCTCTAGGATGAATATTTCATTGGGGTATAATGATTTATTATGTGATATGAATGTGTGAATTTTGAAAAATCTGAATTAGGTTTCAAAACAGAAGGATTTGAAACATGGAAACTGGTGGTGTTTTGAAAATGTTTTGGATTTCAAAAATTGTGAAACATGGTAAATACGGAAAGGTGGAAAGACTTATTGTCATAGTATTGAGTAATGTGATATAAATTGGGATTTTGTTATGTCTAAGACAGTGAGACTCATGGTTGTTTGTTTTCTGTTTATATAAATGGATTTGGGTAGGCATCGTAGAGACCAACCGGAAGAGGCTGCTGAAAATGTGGTATCTCCTGAGCCTCAGGTGATCCTGCATCTAGTGCAAAAAATATTGCAAGCTTTCCAAGCTGTGGAATGTGGAAATAATATCGATTAACCAAGGCATCTGGATCATGCGGTTCAGTTTCAAAAGCAGAATCCACCGATCTTCATGGGTGATTCAGAGCTAGAGAGGGAAGAAGCATGATTGAATAGAATGAACAAGATCTTCGAGTTCATGGGAACACCGGTAGAGTTGAAAGTGAAGTTGGCCACATATATGTTGGATGATCTATCCCTTCAGTGGTGGGAGTTGGTAGTTCAAGCTAGAACGGGCCAAGGTTTGATGTGGGAAGGCTTTGAGTAATTGTTTAATAAACAATTATACCCACATATGTTTAGAGTTCAGCGCATGACTGATTTCTTTAGTTTGAAGCAAGAGAGTATGTCTGTGACAGAGTATACAACTAACTTTATAAACATAGTTTGGTTTGCACCCGAGGTGGTGGGTAGCACGTTATTTAAGGAAAGGATCTTTGAAGCGTGGTTAAGGTAAGAAATCCATTCAAAGATAGCAGTGCTGTGTATAGATGATTACATAGAGATGGTGAATAGAGCCTTGGTGGATCAGCGGGACTTGTTGGGTGCTCTGGGTGGAAGAAGCATAGTGGTACCCATGGGGAATAGTGGTAACTCTAACATTGGGTTCAAGAAAAAGAGGGACACTTATTATTAGGGTGGGAATATGGCATATAATCTGATGGCAGGACCGGTAAATCTTCCTCCGAAGCCCTAGAGCAAGCCGGGATGTTTTCAGTGTGGTTGTACGAGCCACATAAAGTGTGATTGTATGAAACAACCTCGAGCATGTCATAATTTTAAGAAGATGGTGCATCTGCATCATTATTGTAAGAATGTTCCAAGGTCATGTGTGCATGACACTCCTCAGGGACTGCAGATGTTGTATGCTTCGATGGGACAAGAACAGCAGCACACCCCTCATTAGCAGAGTAAAGTGGGACATGGTGATTCTCAGAACAGCACGCTGCCTCAGCAAAGAAATAAGGAGCAGATTGTGGTGACAAAGGCATTGTTCGGAGCTAAGAAGATTGTGGTGGATGATATGTCAGGGCTATCCACGGTGCGAGGTACTATTATTTTAAATTCTACCGTGATGCATGTGCTTTTTGATATGGGTGATTCACACTATTTTATTTCTACACGTGTGCTTGGTTTTCTCGGTTTAGGGGTAGAAATGACGCCCTCGGTTTTAAAACATTAAACTCTTCTAGGTCGAAGAGAGTGTTGAGCCTTCTTGTGTAGAGAAAGCTGTATTGTTGTGGGTGAGGTTGAGATAACCTGGAATTTCTTAGTGGTCGAGAAGGATGGGTATGATGTAATCTTGGGAATGGATTGGCTAGTGGCGTTTAAGGCCCACATTGATTGTAAAGTGAGGACAATGGCTTTTACGACACACAATGGATTTAGACATCTTTTTAGAGGAGAAAATCAAGAAAGTCAGAGTACAACAAGTTTTTTGGCACCAGTAGTGCGCACATTATCGTATCAGTTGGTGGTGTTGTTGTTGTAATCGGTATACAGTGTTTTGCAGAGTGTTCTTCCAGCAGTGGTGGATCAGATCATGGATGTTTTTCCTGGATAATTCATTGTGTTACCACCCATAAGAGAAGTGGAGTTTTTGATTGATCTACTTTTAGGGACCAGTATTATCTCACTTCCATGTTACCGGATGTCACCTATTGAATTGCAGGAATTGAAAGTCTAGTTGGAAGACTTAGAAGACAAAGGGTTCATCCAGCCTAGCACGTCTTCGTGGGCAGCGCCGATGTTGTTTGTGAAAGAGGCGTATGGAACATTGAGGCTATTTTTTGATTATCGTAGACCTAACAAAGTTACAATAATGAATAGATAACCACTTCCATGAATTGATGATTTGTTCGAATAGTTGAGGGGAGACCAGTGGTTCTCCAAGATTGACTTGAGGATGTGATATCATCAATTGCGGGTGAGGAAGGATGATATTCATAAAACATCTTTTAGAAGTAGATATGGCCATTATGAATATGTGTTTATTCCCTATGGTCTAACAAATTCACTAGAGGTGTTCATGGAATTGATGAATCAAATATTTCAGATATATCTGGATTCATTAGTGGTTGTGTTTGAAGATGATATTCTGGTGTATTCAAAGACAGGGGTGGAGCATGCGCAGCACTCAACGACAGGGCTGGGGATCTTAAGGGATCAGCAGTTGTATTCCAAATTGTCAAACTGTGAATTTTGGATATAGGAATTTCGTTTTCTTGCCCATGTGATTTCTAAAAGAGGTTTTTCAGTGGATCTGAAAAAGATAGAGGTTGTTATATCATGGAAACCACCAAAGAATGTGTTTGAGATACAGAGTTTTCTTGCCTAGATGGGTATTATCGGTGTTTTGTTCGTGATTTTTCACGTTTGGACTTGCTGATGATAGCTTTGACAAGAAATAATGCTCCATTCCAGTGCAATGAACAGTTCCAGTAGTGTTTTGAAGATCTAAAGGGTCTCCTTATATCAACACAAATATTGGTTTTTCTAGAACCAGGAAAAGGGTACATTTTGTATTGTGATTCATCGGGATCAGGGTTGGGATGAGTTCTCATGCAAGGAAATCATGGGGTTGTGTATGGCTCACGAAAGTTGATGGTGCCTAAGAAGAACTACCCAACTCATGATTTGGAGTTGTCAGTAGTGGTCCATGCTTTGAAAGTGTGGCATAATTATATCTTCGGTGAGAAATTGACGGTGTATACAAATCATAAGATCTTGAAGAACATTTTCTCACAAAGGGATTTTTACATGAGTCAATGGAGATGGATGGAATCTCTCTAGATGTTTGATTTTTTACTTGACGTACACAATGGGTAAGGAAAATTCATTGGTGGATGCATTAAGTATAAAATAATATGCTCAGGAGGTAAAACATGCATCAGACCAGTGGCAGTTGATGTTATTTATAGGTGCAATGCGGTTGGAATATGAGGACCAGGGTGATATAGTGGTCTTATTTCCAGTTTTGTTCATTCCTGACATGGTTGGGCTGGTTAGAGAGGCACAAACATCTAATTCTGTGTGCGTGACCATGGGCTTGAGACTCAATTGTGGGGAGACCAATGAGGGTTGGCAACTGAATGGAGATTCAATTATGTTTTTTTAGAATCAAATGGTTGTACCTGTTTCTTATAAGGAGGATCTTCTTAGGGAATATCATCATTCCAGGTGGGCTGTTCATCCTAGAATTCTGAAAATGTATAAATCGTTGAAAGTACAGTTCTGGGGGGCTGGTATGAAAAGAACAGTGGATGAGTTTGTTTCGAGATGCTTGACTTATCAGCAGGTCTAGGCAGAGTATCAGAGGTGAGAAGGAATGTTGTAGTCTTACCTGTCCTTATTTGGAAGTGAGAGTAAATAGAAATGGATTTTTTCATAGGTCTCCCAAGAATGGTCAGAAATCACAATTCTATTTGGGTGATAGTTGATCATCTAAAGAAGTCGGCCCATTTCATCATGATTCGTGAATCTCTTACTGTGGAGGATCTATCCAAAATCTATATCCAGGAGGTGCTAAAGAGGCATTGCATTCTAGTTTTGATCATATCTGATAGAGATCCGAGGTTTACATCTCGTTTCTGTAAATCCTTACTGCAAGCCCTTGGGACACAGTTGACTATGAGCACGACGTATCACCCTCAGACAGATGATTAATCCGAGAGGACGATACAAACTCTGGAGGATATGTTTCGAGCTTGTGTCATTGATTTTGGTTGAATGTGGGAGGATCACTTGTCACTGTTTGAGTTCTCATACAATAACAGTTATTAGGAATCCATACAGATGGCTCCGTTTTAAGCATTGTATGGGTGGCCATGTTGTTCTCCCCAATGTTGGGTGGAAACGGGTGAGTCCTCGATGGTTTGACCACGCCTTGTACAAGAGACTACGGAGAAGATCAAGTTGATCAGGAAGAGAATGTAGTTGGCTTATAGGCATCAGAAATCGTATGTTGATCATTATCGACGGTTGTTGTTGTTCGAGGTAAGTGATCATGTTTTCTTGAGGATCTCTCCAAGGTTGGGACATCGTCGGTTTGGGAAATAGGGAAAGTTATCCCCGAGGTATATTGGTCCTTTTGAGATTCCTGAGTGGGTGGTTGAGGTGGCTTATCATTTGGATTTTCCAACTAGGATCGGTGTAGTGCACAATGTATTTCATGTGTCGCGGTTGAAAAAGGATCATCCGGATCGTCACCATGTGATTCGATGATATCATGTTGAACTAGAACCAGAAGCTTCGTTGGTGCATGTGACAGCGAAGGTTGTGGATATGCAAGAGAACGTATTGCATGGTAAAAGAATCATTTTAGTTCGTGTTTTGTGGCAACATTGTCAGATTCTAGAGGAGAAATGGGAGTGGGAGAAAGAGATGGTCGAGCTGTGGCCTGAGGTCTTTCGGCCAAGGACAAGTTCATTACTTTCTCGGGACAAAAATTCCAATGGTGGGGAGAATGTAGCACCCCTAGTTTGAGTTATTTGGCCCTTTTTATGCATTTTTTATTAGTTTAAAGTGTATGGGATGAGTTGGGAAGAGGTTGAGTGAGTTTGGAATGGTTTGGAATGAGTTTGGAGGCTTTTCTTAGGGAGCACAGTTTGAGAACGGTTAGTGGAAACCGTGTGGATTCCCTAGGAAACCGTTGAGGGGGAGACATTAGGTTTCACATGTCCTGTGCAAGGTTTCCCAAACTGTGCGAGGAAACCTTGCGGACCCTTCCTCTCAAGGTAGTAGTGTGCACACGATTAGCGCACGGATTGCCAAACCGTGCGGACTAACCATGCAACCACATAAAAATTGGGTTTCAAAACCTGGGCTCACTTGGGACTGCCTCATTCCAAACCAAATTTCCTCCCACTCGATCCTCACTCGTGATTTTGGGTTCTCAGGGGTTGAGAGTGCTCTTCCACATGTTTTGGAATCAAATTGAAGGGTTTTCAAGGTGGTTTGAAGGTGATTTCTCCCAGGTAAGTCTTATCTCATGGTTCCTTTTTGTTTTCTCTAGATCCTTTCTTTTATCTTGCTTGGTTTTCTATATCTACACTTGTTGTGTGAAGATCTTGGTTTTTGGTTGCCTTGGATGATGTTTTTAAGGATTGTGAATGTTATGGAATGGGATCTAGAGTGGTTTCGGTGGTGCGTTCACCAGATTTGACGTGCGGTTGCTTATGGGTTGATTTCTCGAGATCCCTGAAGTTAGTTGGATTCTCTCTCAACTCCACATGGTTAGTGCTAATGGTTTTGGTTACAATTAATTTCTTTCCATGAAATTAATTGTGTTTTGAGGAACGAAATTGGTTAAAAATCCCTTGGGTGATGTTTTGGGGATTTTTGGGAAAATGGGGGATTTATGGTGAAATTCAATTTATATGGATTTTAAAATGGAGATTTTAAAATGGGATTCTATGGTTGATTTGTGAAAATGAGTGATGGAAATGATTTTCAATAAAATGGTTATTTATTGAAATATTTGTTGGCTTGGAAAATGGTTTTCAATAAATTGGTGATTTATTGAAGTGGATTGATATGCAATGGAATTGGTTGATTGCATGTGGTTATGACCTTGGTGGGTAATATGCTTGGCATTGGATTGTTTTGAATGCTGTGTAGAGGTGGTGAGAAGTATCACTATAAAAACGGGATGGATAGTGGACAGAAGGGCCACCATCAAGGATAAGTGGATGGTAAGTTCTGTTTGGTGCAAATGGGAGGACATGTCAGACGGAAGATCCAATATAGGGTTTTTATGGTTGTTTTGTTGTGAATTTAATTGGAAGATGGAATTGTTGTGATAATTTGTAAATGTGGGAATGGTTGTGGCTTTTTGATTTGGCATTCCCTTGGTTTTTTATTTTGGGTGAAATGGTTTGGTAAGAGTGGAGTTGGATTATGGTAATGGCAGCACTTGTGATTATTTTATATAAACTATTTTACATAAATGTGCTAACAGTTTTATCCTAGTAGCATGTGTAAGGAAGTTATTTGGGGAAAACATACTGAGTATTAGTATGCACCTGCTGCTTTGAAACATTGGTGTCTTTGCAGATGATGTGTATCGTGACATGGGAAAAGGTAAGGCATCACCATCATTTAGTGTTGCATTGTGATGTCTGGATGGTGCTTGGAGCATGAAGCTTGATGTGGATACATGGAGTGTTTCTTGTCTTGTGTTGGGTTTTGTTGTTTAGGTTCCACTTTGTACTTTGATTTGGTATAGACATATCCAGTTGTACTTGTTTTGGGATGTATCGTGGAACAACTTGGTTGCCTTTTTGGAATGCATTCTTGAATGTTTTGATTGACATGAATCATATAGTGGTTTATAGTGGATGGCTGGTTGGTTTTGTCTTAAGGGAAAATCATTCCCCAACTTTATCTTGAAGCCCTCGACATTTATTTCCAGACTTTGGCATCATGGGAACATCCCTTAAGGCCAAGTATCCCTCATTGCCTCCTCATGAAAATGATGTAGGGGCGGGGTGTTACCACTTAAGGATGTGACTTATAGGAAAAAATTACAGAGTAAGTTGTTGTGACTCAGAAATTTCCATCTTTCTAATGTTAAACCCTAATGTAGGAAGTAACATTGACAAGATATATAATAATAAAACAATGTGATCATGTCTCTAGATAAATGTTTTTGGATAAATACCGTCTCAATGTTTCAGTATGAAAAGGAGCATTGGATCATATCTTAATGGATTATGTGCTGCTTTCCAAAACAATGTTTGAACATTTGTCGGGCATTTGAATACACAACATGACCTCTTGTATGAGATTTCTTGACCATGTAGACAGGGTAAGAGTCACATTGTTCTCAAACTCATCATGGGAATGAGAAGTTTTAAGGTGGGAAGGTTGTAACATCCTTTATTTTTAACTGAATGAAAAACAGATGGAAAATAATTTTTTTCTATTAGTGAGGCGGTCCAATTTTTAAACTACGCTTCAGAACTTTTTATTTCTGATTTTTGACACTATAATGTGTGTTTTAAATAAATTTTATTAAATTTAAATTAAAATGAAAATAAAATATATGAAGGGTAAAAACCATCTTTAGATCATTGAGATATGTTATGATATATTTTCAGAGTTAGAAACCGAGTCATCATGAGATTCTAAGACCCGTAGACCTTCAATGTTGATAGAATAATAATATTAAAATTATAGTATTCATAAGTGTTCTTTTTTAATATTTTGTTAGTCTCAAATGGTGCGTCGTATGAGAAATATGAGACAACTCTTAGGTCTAGAATGCTAGGTTGACCTTATGAAGTGTATATCATTGATGTGCATTGGTTATTTGGAACTCTCGCATGTGATAACACCCTCTTTATTTTTAATTATTTTATCATTCTATATTTTATTTAATAATTTATTATTTTCTCATAAATGGTGATTCGAATGGAAAATATGAGACCACCAATAGTTCATTGATGTGGGGTTTACCCTAGACAGAGTGTAACCTTTCTAATCATTAAATGTTTTTTCAGATAGCATGCAATGATAATTTAATTAGGTCATAAATATTTTTTTGGACAGTTAGATATAATAATAATAGTATTATTAATTTTATTTTTTTCATTAAAGACAAAAAATGAGAATGAGATTTTACAATTATTAATTTGTGTCACCGTGTAAATAATTACTGTCAAATGTAATAAATGTGATATTATTAATTTTTCTAATTAAATATCAATTCTCAATCAATATTAATTTAATAATTGAAATCTCCTTTTGTTAATGTTTTTTTAAAATACTTATGGTGTCTTTATTTGGTTGTATTAAATAAAAATAATTTTAATTATAGTTATTATTATTAAATTGGGACAAAAATATTGATGTACATAAATATGAGGTATATCTATATATTTGAGGATTAAATATATATATAGTTATATATACATGTGCATATGTATAAATATGAATATATAGATGTGTGTATATATAAATTGTATATATATATTGGTGGATAGTTATTTTGGGTTATATAAAACATTATTTATTACCCTCATAATTGTATGTAATATCTCAACTTCAATCAAGGTGCGTATCATTTATGTTTTTAGTCCAAATCCTGAAAGCATCCTTGGGCGCATGCCTGTGAACCCTATTGCTGGTCCTGAGTAGTTGTTAAAATTAATTAAAAATATATGCGGGGTTATGTTTATTTTTTTTCATGTCGCGCCCTAGAAATGAATACGAGTTCAAAATAATTTAAAATAGTAAAAATAGATTAAAAATAATTTAATGGAAATTAATGGAATTTAAATAGGGATAAAAATAAATAAAAAAATAAATACGGTCGAATAGAAATTAAAAATAATTATATATTAGGTACAACCATTTTAATTAATTATTTCATCTATTCCACCATTTTATTGTTATTATGTAATTATTTATTTATATATATGTATATATTTCCTATTTATTTTTTCCCTTTCCTTTTCGTTTCTCCTCTCCTCCCTCTCCCTATGTGTCTGTGATGTAGTGCCCCCTAGGTAGTGCACCTCATCCTCTCCTATCCTCCTTTGGAAGCCCGCTGCAACTTCGTTTCTCATACATTTTCTTCTCCGTCAGTTGCGTAGTAAAGATATCGGTAAGGCTAACCTCACACACTAAGAATCGTACAATCTGTTTCTCTATAAATCACACGATCTTCGATGAAATTGGTTTTTTTTTCACAAAGTACGGGGCTTTTCAAAAATTATATAGTTTCATCCGTTTTAGTTCAATTAAAAGATCATCGTGGATTGTAGAATCCTTTATCAGTATAAGGTTTGGTGTATACTCTCTTTTCCCTCATTTCATTGGGTCTTTTAGATAGCACGTTTTGCCTTTAATCAGTACCTACCAGCGATGCATAATGTCAAATATTCAAAATTAAATAAAATACATTGCTTAACCACTCAACCCTTTTCTGAGATAATATAGCCTATTGAAATTGTTTCAATATCATTGGCTTTCCTTTGGGTGTGGAAACATTCTTGTTAACATTTTATATTATCCAAAAATATTTAAATTATTTACTTTATTATGTTTTTTGACCTCTTTTAGGATGTGCATAAAATTAAATAAATTATTTGGGATTATTGGGAATCAAAAACCTTGAGCTTTGTTGATTATCTATGAATAATTATTTAATTCCTTGAAAAATTATTATACTATTATTCTATTATAATATGATATGTGTATTTATTCTTATTGTGATGATAAATTTCATTGACTGTAACTGCACAAATAGAATGATCATCAGTATTTTGTTTTAGTTGCTTATGTTACTTTTTTTGAAATTATAAATGCATACACTATTATATCTACTTCCTTGAAAACTAATTATGTTCAGGTCGGTGAGACAACGTGGGTTCTGTATTAGGGAATACACAAGGACTCTCCCTTCCCGAGTTGTTACACATTAAAATAGGGAGATGACATCTTAGGCATTTCCATACGAGGGATTACCTTGGATTCTTAAATACTCATGCGCGATACTGGTTCCCAAAGGTACATTAAGGGATGGGCTCATTCGAAAAGTGGCTACACCATACCTCAGGTGATACTTGACCCCTTCAGTGCGATACTGGAATGGACTCAGGATAAATACATGCCACATGTGATACTTGGTATTTTAAAATATTTCATGGGATGGGATTGCTGGTATAAGATTAATTGAATGATGTACCCGATAGATACATTCAGGATGGGCTTAGACACCAACTCTACAACATGAATAAGTATGAATAATGATGCTGGAAATTGTTTATTTATGCATCCATTTATTTCCTTTATGGATTTTAATAACTTTATGATGCCAAGTGACACCATTTTTGGATACATAAAATAGATTCAATGTTAAGGCACTAAATTTGGGGTTTTTTCCTATTTGTCTCCCATGTATTTTGAATCCTTTTTTATATATACATCCAACCTGTTGACCTCACCTGTTTTGATAATCCCAATTATGAATTAACATGTGTTTATAATCCTATTTTGAAAATAATATCAAAATAATCATTGGAATATGTTAATCACTATTAATCTATGTTTGTACAAACTTTGAAATAATTATAAGTCAATCTGGATATGTATTTCATGGAAACAGAAAAGTGTTATGTTCACCGGTATGTACACAACTGCTGATAAGGCTAAGTACGCTAGTACAGAATATATCTACCGGTATGTAGGTCTACCAGTAAACCGAATGGTTACCGTTAGAATATGTCTACCGATATGTGTAAATATACCAATAAACAAAGGTCACCAGTTAGAAGTTTTTTCCGCTACTCAAGTCTACCGATACAAGCTACCGATACAGACAGACAGACACACAGCTAACGTTATAATGATCTAACGATACAACTAGACAGAAGAATGAATACCGATAAAAATTTCACCGATAGATAGAGGCACCGATATAAGTAGTTACTAATACGTGCAAGATACCCATAGACCCATGCTACCAAAGAAGTAGTTACCGGTATAGAGAGCTACTATTACATAGAGTAACTACTACCAATAAAAGGATCTACCGATACAAGAACATAGAGCTATGGATAGGAAGCTCACCACTATATAAAGTCCACCGCTACAAGTCTACTGACAGAGAGCTACTGATAAGATGACTATTAACCATTCACTTCTACTAAGACTCTATTTCTATATATTTATTAAGAAACATTCATATTTTTTGTTTTTAATGCATGTACTATTAATTAATGATTGTTGTTGGAATGTCAGGGAATCGTACCTCGTACCTATGAAAAGGTAATCATTCCTATTTCTGGAGCTTAAGGTATTAATGGAAGATTGAGCTGCAGAGAGATGGTGTGGCACTAGAGCATATACATAGAAAATAATGGTGACATCCATAAACCTATATGCATGAATAACACAAGACATATACGAGGCCATTCATATAAGAAGAGAATACATGCTGAATCTTAGTCAAAGAGTGAAGAACAACAGAAACCTCTTCATACACTCATATTGATCAAACTGAACCTGAAAATCAAGGAAGAAAACAACACTCTGTTTTCAAGTCAAAAACCATAGAAGGACTCAGAAGCACTTCTGTTCAATCAAAAGGTGTCCAGAGATGCACTTCAAATCACTAGAGCATTCTAAACTCATATATACTCTCTTAGTGATTCTTTTACTTACTTTTGAGCAATGTGTGTACTCTTTATATTTCCTAAAAACATTGACTCCTGTGCTGAATTGGAGGATTTAATCCTCACACACTCTTTCCCTAAACTCTTATATCCCACTGTGGATAGTGGTAGAGGTCAAGTGTGACCTGGATAGCCTGTGTTCTATTGCTCTTATATTTTCCCACAAAGAACTGTGGTAGATGTCTTAGTACATGGATAGTCTTTGTACTGTTGTTTACCCCGATCCAGGTTGTGGATCAAAATTTATATAAATTGTTTTGAGAGGACTAAGTCTTAGCTTGAGACTGAACCTCTTGGATAGAACTGTTGTGCTTATTTTATTTTGTTTTAAACTATAATGAATATTCCTCTACTATAAAATTTAAATTCAAAACTATTTTAATGTAACTTGGATATTTGAAATAGAAAGTGTTTATACTTATTTTGAACCAGTAAGTAAGTCTCAAAATCTATCTTAATATTCAAATTAATTTAACTGAGAAATAATCAATCTTTGAGAGACTAATTGAATATTTACAATATTTATAAATTCAATATAGCTTAGCATGTTATTTAATTTGGGAGATTATAATAAGAATATTTTTAAGAGAAATTTTTAATTGGAAATCAATTCACCCCCCTATTGAGTACCCACTATGACCAACATTTGGTATCAGAGTATTTTTGATTTATAAAGGGTTTCCAAATACTCTATTTTTCAACTGTTATTTTAGTTGTATCTTAAAGACCTTAAATTTATATTAGTTCCAAATTTTATCTCTTTAAATATATTTTCTAAAATCTGATTATGGATAATATACTAGAAGGTCCTACTACCAACATGCCACCGTTTTTAATGGTACAAATTATTCCCAATGGAAACATAAAATGAAAATTCATTTTGAAAGTATGGGATTTGACATCTAGACTGCTATAGAGGCTCAATATAAGATTCCAGAAACTGAAAGGACTACTTGGGATGAACCCACTAAAACAGCCTACAATAATAACTATAAATTAATGAATTCTTTATATATGCTTTAGGTGATGAGTAATTTAATAGAATATCATCTTGAAAAACTGCTTATGAAATCTGGGACACATTGGCTATTTCCCATGAGGGAACAAACAATGTTAACAAAATGAGATTGAATACCTACACAATTAAGTATGATAATTTTAAAACGATGTCTGATGAACCTATTTCAGATATGTATCTCAGGTTCTATGAGATTGTCAACACTATGAGCTCCCTTGGAAAAGTTGTTCCTGCAAAGGAGATGATTATGAGAATACTACGATGTCTTCCAGAAAGATAGAGAAGGACATCTGTCTCAATAAGAGAATAGAGTGATATAAGTTCACTGTCTATTAAATAATTAATTGGTATGTGGATGATCTATGAAGAAGAGCTGAAAGTAAACAAGGAGGAAGATGATGAAACAAAAAGGAAGTCAGTTGCGTTTAAATCTACTACCTCAAAGAGCAAGGACAAGGAGAAAGTTCACATACATGTTGAATGTTCAACAAGTAAAGATTCAGATTCTGATAGTGATGAAGAGATGGCTCAGATAGCTAGACGGTTTACGGAGTTGTACAGGAAGAATAAATTCTTCAGAAAATAGAAATTTTAAAGGAACATATGACAATAATGGTCCTTGGAAGAAGGATTGGGGAATGTTCGATAAGAGTCATGAAAATGTCTGTTATGAATACAAGAGGAAATGACATGTGAAAGCAGACATCCTGAAGTTAAAGTTCAAAAAGAAATATGATTATAAAGACAATAAATATAAGAAAGCTGTGAAAGAAATTTGGAGTGCTTCATAAGATAGTTCAAGTGATTTTCATTCTTCTCAGGATGGAAAATCTCAAAAAATCTAATATGTCTTTCATGACCAACACATCTGAGGTAACATTGGATACTCCTACATTAAATTATTATTATTATGGAGTTAATTATGATTCTCAATATGAAATCATGACTAGTAAAGAGCTATTTGAATACTGTAATATGGTATAGTAAACCTGTAATGAACTAAAGGACAACTATAAGACTTTTAAGAAACAGTATGCTTTGACAAGATCTGTTAATTCTGCACTTGATATAGAAAAGGAAATTAATGCTTAACTACTTAAGGAAAATACTGAACTGAAATTGTCTAATTAGAAATTAAGGAAGGACTAAGATAAATTAAAAAATTGAAATAATAATCTAACTCAAATGCTAGGAAAAAAAGTGGCACCAACATATACCACTGGAATAGGCTATCATACGGGCCAGAGACAAATTACTAAAAATAGATTTATTCCTAAATCTGGACAGAATGCTACTAGTTCTAGTTCTAGAAATTCATATTCTTCAACTAATTATTCACATGGTTTTAGATCAAATAATGTTTATCATTAAAAATAATTTGAATCTATTGATTGTATGAGACCCATTAGACATGTTTCAGTACCAAAATTTTTTCTTGCTAACATGTCTGGACATAAGAAAATATGGGTACCAAAATCATTTTATATTTAAACCTGTTTTGTAGGAAACTGGCTTGAAAATTTCCCATAAGTAGGTATGGTATTTGGAAAATGGATGTTCATGGAATATGACTTGAGATTACTCATGCTTCAAGAGTTTAATCAAAGTTGATGGAGGCCATTTCACCATTGTTGATAATTCAAAAGAAAAAATCATCAGCTTAGGCTAGATTGCTAACACTGATTCAGTTTTAATTTCAAAGGTTTTATTTGTTGACTGACTTAAATATAACCTTTTATGTATTTCTCAGTTTTGTGATAATAGTTTCAATTTTATATTTGAAAATGATTCTTGTAATGTTTTTAATTCTAAATACATTTTTGTATTTTCTGCTTTGAGAAATGAAAACGTTTATGCAGTTGATATGAATTACTTGGCTAAAAAGAACATTACTTGCTTGAATGATTTTCATAAAGGGTCTTGGATATGGAATAATAGATTAAGACATTGTAACATTCAATAACATAGAATACTGACAAGGAAAATCATAGTTAGAGACGTACCTAAACTTGAATTCCCAGCTGATAATGTTTGTAATCCATGTCAAAAGGGAAAGCAACATAATGTTTCTTTTAAATCAATGAAAGAAGTTTCAAATTCTCATCCTCTTGAGATGGTTCACATGGACATGTTCAAACCTTCTAGAGTTTCTAGTTTAAATGGGAAGCACTATGTCTTTGTCTTAGTAGATGACTATTCTAGGTACAGTTGGGTATACTTTATAGCTCACAAAAGGGAATCATTTTCTTATTTTATTAAATATTACAAGTCTGTGGGAAACCATAGTGGACATAATATTATGACCTTGAGAAGTGATCATGGTTGTGAGTTTGAAAATCATGGGTTTGAATCTTATTGCTCACAAAATCGCTATAGTAACAATTTCTCTGCCCCTAGAACACCTCAAGAGGATGGTGTACTAGAAACAAGGAATATAATTCTTTAAGAGATTGCAAGAACTATGATTAATGAGTTTGACCTGCCAATTTACTTTTGGGCTGAAGCTATAAATACATATTGTTACATTATTAATAGAGTCTTTATTAGATATTTTCATAAAAAGACCCCTTATGAGTTGTGGAACCATAGGAGACGTTATGTTAATTACTTTAATGTTTTTAGTTGCAAAGTATTTATTCTAAATACAGAAGATAATCTTGAAAAGTTTTTATCCACGAGTGATGAAGGAATTTTCCTAGGTTATTAAATTACTAGATAAGCTTATAGAGTTTTTAATAAAAGAACCAAATGTGTGGAAGATTCTGTTCACATCAAGTTTGATGAAACCGATCCACATTAACCCAAATCTTCCATTGAAAATCTTGAATAAGATTTGTCTTCTTTGAACCTCACTGATAAAATCAATGAACTTGTTGTAAAAACATCCAGTTCTAGAAACATTCCAGAACCTATTTCTGTAGAACCTGAATCTGGAGAGGAACCTAAATTTTCTAGTCCCACCTTCACTAGATCAACTAGGATTCTAAAAAATCATCTTTTAGATGTTGTTGTTGGTAATCTTGATAGAGGGACACCGACTAGAGATTCTCTAAGAAACCAAGTTGAACAACAATCTTTTCTATATCAGTTAGAACCTACAAATATCAATGATGAATTTTGGTTAATGGCTATGCAAGTAGAATTAAATCAATTTGAAAGAAACAAAGCCTGGGAATTAGTTGACAGACCTAAGGACACATTGGCCATAGGCACTAAATAGGTTTTTATAAATAAAGTTGGTGAATCATGAATCATAGTTAGAAACAAAGCAAGGCTAGTTGCACAATGTTATAGTCAATAATAAGGAAGAGACTATGAAGAAACCTTTGCTCTTGTAGCCAGATTAGAAGCTACTAGGATTCTACTTGCCTATGCTGCTCATCTGATTTTCAAGTTATATCAAATGGATGTTTAAAGTGCTTCTCTAAATGGTATTATAATTGAATATTTTTTTATTGAAAACCCACCTGGCTATACTAATCCTCATTTTCCAAATCGGGGTTTTAAGCTATCTAATGATTTATATGGTTTGAAATAAGATCCACGATCTTGGTATGATAGACATAGTAATTTTATTATTTCAATAGGTTTTACAAAATGGATTGCTTATCCAACTCTCAATATCAAAAAAATTTCTAAATATGTAGTGATTGTACAAATTTATGTTGATGATATTATTTTTGGATCTTCTAATCATACCTTGTGTATTGATTTTTCAAAGAGTATGAAAAATGAGTTTGAAATGAGTTTAATTGGAGAAATCAAATATTTTCTTGGATTTCATGTTTTTCAAAATGAAAATGGTATTATTTTAAATCAAAGTAAATAAAAAAAGTATATTTTAAAAGGTTTTGGTTTAGATAGTATTAAGGAAAGTGATACACCCATGAGTACCACTTTCAAGTTGGCCATTGATAAATATGGGAAACCAGTTTATCAAACCAATTACAGAGGAATGATTGGAAGTCTACTTTACCTTACTACTAGTCTACCAGATATTATGTTTAGTATGTGTATGTGTGCACGATTTCAAGCTAATCCTAAAGAATCCCATTTTCTTTCTGTTAAAAGAATTTTCATGTACCTTAACCATACTAAAATTTTAGGTTTGTTTTATCCAAAAGAAAAATCTTTTTAGTTTATAAGTTATTCAGATGATGACTTTGTTGGTTGCAAGTTAGATTGAAAGATCACTTATGGAATATGTCATATTCTGGGTAGGTCCCTAGTATCGTGGTGTAGTAAAAAGTAGATTTCTATTGTATTATCTACTTCTGAAGTAGAGTACATTACTGTTGGTAGTTTCTGTGCACAAAATCTGGGGATGAAACATACTTTGTTGGACTGTGGATATCAGTTTAAACACGTATCAATAAATTTTGATCACACTAGTGCAATTAACATCTCTAAGCATCCCGCGTCTCACTCTATGACAAAATACATTGATGTAAGGCACCATTTATGAGAGATCATTACAAAAAAGTTGATCTTATGCTTGAATTTATAGGAACTGAACATCAAATAGCTGAAATTTCCACCAAACCCTTAAGTTCAGATATGTTAAGGTACATTAGACATGAACTAGGAATGATATACTCCGTCCATTAGAAACCTCACTATTATACCTCACCGGTATGAAACCTCACTGTTATACCTCACCAGTTTGAAACCGCACTGTTATACGTCACCAGTATGAAACCTCACAGTTATACCTCACCGGTATGAAACCTCACTGTTATAAAGCACCGGTATGAAACCTCACTGTTATATCTCATGGGTATGAACCTCACTAATATACCTCACTGTTAGTGGACCTCACTGTTTGGAATTCTCACTGGTATACCATACTGTTAGTATGGGCAGTTTTAAACCTCTGTCTTTAGCTGGAAGAATCTGTATCATTTATACTTTACTTATTATATTTTAATTATTTATTTTATGATTCTTAAATGATAAAACTAAGTATTAATTACTTCTCAATACACTGAACTATCCTCTCTCAATCCCAACTCCTTGAATCCCCAAATCACACAGAAACCTGAAGTTATTCAATCAAGAGATGGAAAAAACCAAAATTACGATTGTCAGAGATGACTTTGATGATTTGAATGCGAAGAAGCCAAAGATAGGGCCTACAACAAGTAGAAATGTCAATAGAACAAGGTCAAGGAGGTGTCCAGAGAACCCGCACTTGCAAAATAGAGAAATTGTAATCGAGAAAGATCTATGTGCAGAATGGATTTTTCCAAGAAAATATCTGACCCTAAAAATATTGGAGGAGTATAAATGGATAGAATATTTCACAAACAACAATGGTCCTTATTATCCGAAGCTGATAAAAGAGTTGTATTCTTTTGTGTGCTTTGAGAAATCTGATAAGGAGAATAGAATGATTTCATTGGTAAATGGAATGGAAGTATATTTTTCATCCATTGAATGTTCAGAATGCATGAAGGTACCCCATGATGGAGTATTTGGGTACACATCGAAGAAAATACTTATATCAGTGACATATTCTACTAGGAAACTGCCTTGAAAGAATTGACAGGATATGGAACTCCTAGTAAAGTAGTGGATGCTGAGATGGATGGGGAAAATATGTTGCTGTTAAAATTCATTCAACATGTGCTAAGTCCAAGAAAAGGGGACTTTACAAATCTGATGTATCATGATATTTATTTGATTCATATCTTAAGGAAAGGTGTGATGGTGAATCTATGTAGAATGCTAATGATTCAAATAGAGGATATGACTAGACCCAAATAAAAAACCAATTCTTTATTATTTTCTAAATTGATTTCTGGTATGATTAAATTAAAGGGGGTTTCTGAGTCTCAAGATGAGACAGTGGTGGTATGGATCAATTTTTTTATTACAAGAACAGTATATAAGTACAAGATGATTAGTTGGAACCCATGGAGAAGGAAGTGGGTTACTTATGATGAGAAGATATATGACAAGTTCAATCTAGTTGACCATCCAAATAGACCAAAATACAAGAGAGATCCAAGTCTAGGACCTGATGAGGAGGAGCCACAGTATAGTGATGATTCATATGAGGAGGATTCCTCTATAGCAGATGGTGGAGATTCGGACATGACTCCTAGCCAAACTCCTAAATTTGTATCACAAGAAAAGGAAAGTGCATCTTTGAACCTACCTAGTACAGAAACTGTTTTGGGTGTATGAAATGAAGAGGCACCTATGGATGATGAAGACTAGCTAAGATTAGATCAGGAAGAGGCTGCCCCTGAGAATGAGGAAGAATAAAGAGAATCTGAAACTGAAGCATCTTCTTCTTCCACCTTGAGTTTGAGTCCTCTGATTGGATGTTCTGTTGTCCCCTTAGAGGCTGTTCATGATGAAGTTGATAGGCCTGCTCCTATTCATTAGGAGACTCCTGCTATTAGAGAAATGGAGATGGTTGTCCAAGATTCTTATGAGGAAGACCGAGCTGATGAGGGTTCCATTACTTTACAAGAGAATGCACCAGTTGAGGGGGAGCATCCAACTAGACTAGGCAGTCTTTCAGTAGCTAATGAAATTGAATACTGGGCAGCAGACCTAGGTTTTATGGTCTGTGGATTGGATTATCCGGATTCATATAATGATGAATCCCTTTGTAGACCTAAAGTCAATTATGATATTCTCTCTGAGTTATTACCTTCAGATGCAGTCAGAAAAACTAATATGGATCAGTTAAAGTTTGTGCTAAAGGCCATCTTTGTGAAAGATGTAAAGAAAATGGAAACTTCACTAATTTCATCAATTCAATCCGTTACGAATGACTCTATAGCCAGTATTGTGTCAGAAAGAGCGCCTTTTGTTATGCCTTCTAGTATGGTAACCAGGGATGAATTTTAGTCTTTAAAGGTTGGGATGAAAGATTTTTTGAATGCATATTTTTCCGATTTAATGAATAGTTTTGTTGAGGAGCTGAGAAATATAGAAAAAACCGTTGAACTCTCTCTTGGTTGTACTGTGTCATCCACTATGACAGAGATGATGAATGAGATTAGAGTGTTTCATTCTCAGATTGAGAGCTTCATAGGAGCTGTTGTGGCCTTCAAGCAGTCTATTTCTTCATTAACTCCATTGAGTAGTTCTCAAACTCAAATGAATGCTGATATCAATTACATTAAAGGTGTAGTAAGGCAATTTGTGGATGTCTTTGATGTTTATAAGAAGTCGGTCAAAGTGCATGTGAGCACTCAGGATTTGGTTTTCCAGAAGCTGATAAGCATCTTAACGCAATCATTCCAGGAGACTATTGAATTCACTGTCAAACCTCTTGCTTCATCAAGTACTTCTTCAGATGTTGCTAAGTTTCGAGCAGTGATGAGAGAAGAGCTTGGTTCAGCATCAACCAGTGGCTTTGTGGACTCATCTTCCTTGACCCAGGTGGTGAATACCACCAGATATATCATGAAAATTGTTCAAAATTATATGATAGAAGATTCTTCCTCTCAGAAATAAGTAAAGAACAAAGTTGATTCTTATTTTCAGAAAGTGTATACCAAGCATCATCTCAATAATTATTTCAATCATATATTAGAAAACATGAAGCTACCACCAGTCAATCAATCTTTCAGAGAGAAAGTCAGCAAGATCAGAGAGTTAACCCATGCACTAGAAAAATTCATGGAGAACAAGGATGGTTTATTTCTTCTATGGAAAGAGGATGAGTAATTATAATGGACTTTTGAAATCTTTTTCTGCCATTCATTCATGTACATAGTACTCCTATCATTGAACCTCCATCCTTCCTACCTCTGCACAGTCTGCCACCATTCCTCAGATGACTCTAGTCCAGGCCATTCAGAGCCTCACTCCTATGATCACCAAGAGAGCTACACATTATAGGCCATGCACTGTCTCAGTGGCTTAGCCTCCACTGATTATCTCTGGTATTGCTAAGCCTCCACCTGCATCCACCACGCCTGAATCCTCTTATGATCCAAAGAAAAAATATCATGCTGAGGATGTGGATTGATTAGTGTCTAGGATATTTGATAGGAATCACCTGTATTTCTTTTTGTTTCATTTATGTATTTCTTTGTATCTTTTTTCTCCAAGGAATATATATGATCTTACTTTAATTTTTCCTCTGTTACTTATCTTTTCCTATATTTTCTTTTTGTCCCACATTTTTTATTCACAAAGGGGGAGAAATAATACCTATGGTAAACATATCTAGGGGAGAAATAATATCTAAGGGAGAATAGGGAAAACTAATATGAAATATCATTATAATTTATGATCATAATACATTTCCCTCTGGTACATTTGTTTTATATTTTACCTTTGATACATGGGTTTTATAATATATTGTTTTCTTTGATACAATTGTAATTAGATACTATATCCTCTGGTACTTTTAAAATCTCACATTTGAAAATGTCATCACTCACACTGAGAACTAAGATCCATTGTATTTTATACTGATACTTTACTGATTATTTAGGATTATAATAAAATGAGTTGTGATTATCAAAAAGGGGAGATTGTTGACCTCACCTATTTCGATAATCCCAATTATGCATTAATATGTGTTTATAATCCTATGTTTACAATAGTATAAAAATTATCATTTGAATATGTGAATCGCTATTTTTCTATGATTATACATACTTTGAAATAATTTTAACTCAATATAGATATGTTTTGCATAGAAACGGATAAGTTTTAAGTTCACTGGTATGCACACAACTATTGATAAGGCTAAGTACACCAGTACAGAACATAGCTACTGGTATGTGAGTCTTCCAGTACACCGAATGGTTACCATTAGAATAAGTCTACCGATATGAGTAAGTCTACCGATAAACAAATGTCACCGGTTAGAAAATCTCTCTAATACTCAAGTATATAGATACAAGCTACTAATATAGATAGAACGAAACACAACAACTTTTATAAAGATATACCGATACTACCAGACAGACGAACGACTACCGATACAAAACTACTGATACAAATTTCACTGATAGAAAGAGCCACTGATATAAGTAGTTACCAAAATGAGCAAGTTTCCGATAGACCAGTGCTACAAAATAAGGAGTTTCCGGTATATAGAGATACTATTACATGACATAACTGCTACCGATACAAGGAGTTACATGTATAAGAACAGAGAGCTGCTGATAGGAAGCTCACCACTATATAAAGTCCACCGCTATAAGTCTACCGACAGGGAGCTACTGACAAGATGACTATTAACCAGTCAATGATACTAAAACTCTATATCTATTTAGTTATTAAGAAACGATCATATTTGATGTTTTTAATGCACGCGCTATTAATTAATAATAGTTGTTGGAATGTCAGGGAATCGTACCTCGTGCCAATGAATAGGTAATCATTCCTATTTTTGGAGATTAAGGTATAAAAGAAAGACTGTGCTGTAGAGAGGTGGTGTGGCAATAGTCCATATAAATAGAAAAGAATGGTTACATCCATACACCTATATTTTTTAAGAACAAAGGACATATACGAGGCCATTCATAAAAGAAGAGAAAACAAGCTGAATCTTAGTCAATGAGTGAAGAACTACAATGATATCTTCATACACTCAAGCTGATCAAACTAAACCTGAAAATCATGGAAGAAAACAATACTCTGTTTCAAGACAAAAACTAGAGAAGGACTCAGAAGCCCTTATATTCAATCAAAAAGAGTCCAGAGCTGCACTTCAAATCACTAGAGCATTATAAACTCATATATACTCTCTTAGTGATTATTTTACTTACTTTTCAATAGTGTGTGTAGTATGTATATTTAATACACACATTGACTCCTATGCTGAACTGGAGGATTTAATCCTCACTCACTCTTTCACTATACTCTTATATCCCACTATGGATAGTGGTGGAGGTAAAGTGTAACCTGGATAGCCTATGTGCTATTACTCTTATATTTTTTCACGAAGAACTATGGTAGAGGTCTTAGTACCTAGATAGTCTCTATATTGTTGTTTACCCCGATGCAGGGTGTGGATCAAAATTTATATAATTTTTTTTGAGAGGACTAAGTCTCGGCTTCAGACTGAATCTCTTGGTTAGAACATCTGTGCATATTTTATTTTGTATTAAACTATATTGAATATTTCACTTCTAAATACTTTAAACTCAAATCTATTTTAAAGTAACTCTGATAGTTGAACTAGAAAGTGTTTATACTTATTGTGAAGCATTAAGTTAGTCTCAAAATATTACATAATCTTCCAATTATGTTAACTGAGAATTAATCATTCTTTGGGAGACTAATTTAACATTTAAAATCTTTATAAATTCACTAGATTTTATCTTTTTATTTAATTTGGGTGATTTTAATAAGAATCCTTTTAACAGAAATTATTAATTGGAACTCAATTCACCCCCTCTTGAGTATCCACTCTGACCAACACAACTTATTATAAGTAATCATTTTGACATAGGGAATTGAAGGAGTTATAGGAAGGGTTTTCGTTTAGAAACATGGACTAATTTTCTATTTCAAATTTGTTATCACTCACCATTTAATTTATATTGTGTACTTCTCAATTTACATTTCATTGTCTAGATTGGGTTATACACTAGTGGTGCCGACTTACTAATAATATCTCACACCATAATCAGGCCTTCATTGCACTACGGTACCCATGTTTACCATTCTTGTTTGCAAGAGTGCAGAATATGTTGATTTCTTGTGCTGTGTTATTTGTATCTGGGAGTTAGGAGCAAGGGACTGAGATGGAGTTCAAGATGCTCATAGAGATTTCTCTTGGGGATTTGTTGTCTTTATTTATTATTTCATCGTGTCATTAGTCATGTTGTATTATTTATTTATTTATGTATCATCATTATGACATGCATTAATCTGCTATATAATTTGGCAATATCCACTTCTATAAAAGTGAGAATATTATTTTCATTTATTTTTTCAATTATTTAATTACTAATTATATGAATGTCTTTAAATTTTTCCATTTTTTACTACTGTAATATTCTAATATATGAGGGAATAGTATCCTTACAGACACACCCAAGACCCTTGCTGTTAGTCAGCATCCATTGGTATTCAGGGAGATGTTCTTGAGGTCATGGGACCCATAGGTCCGACCACCTTCTCAGAGGGGAGACGATTTGAGATGTTAAACATAGAACTGTGTGATTTAATGCCATTTTAATTTATTTATACTTTTTAACTAAATATTTTTTAACTAAAAAAAATGTATTCTTTGACAGTCTATCTTAATTTGTGTTCATATAACATTTTGATCAAGTAACATAATTTCAAATTATTCGATTATATTGTATATTATTCATCTAAGAAGTAATCAATATTTAGAGAAATATTTATAAATATTTTGATCTATAGAATACAATAGATTTTTATAAAATGAGATATATTTAAATATTTGGGGTTTTCAAAAGTAAATCATTTTCAAAAGAAATTTTTATTGGGTACTCATTTCACCCCATCACCCTCTTGAGATTATCCCTTAGATGAACAACTCGCCCTTGAAAATAGTCTAGAATACTCTATTTAAACAGATTAAATACTATCATGTATTGAAATAATATGTTATCCTACTAAAAAATCATGTTTGGGTTCCTTTTTCCCTTTTGGACATAAAAAGTATTGATCAGGAGGTCTTTGCATGCCCATGGATTAGATCTCCTCCCAGGATTTGATTTGAGCTGTGGTTGAATCCAAACCGACGCGTAGATGTAAATATAAGGATGTTGGATTTTATAGTCATATTTTCAACTTAAATTTTATTGTTCATTAATTTATTTAATTTTTATGTCATTAAATTCTTATTACTTGACAATTACTCGATAATAATTAGCAAATTATAAATAAATAATATTTTTAGTTATTTTATAATCATTTTTCACTAAAAATAATATATATTAATTATAAATGCCTATTTTTTCTTATATAAATAAAATTTCAATAATAAATTATATTTATATCAATATAAGTATGATTTTATAATAATATATTATTTTTAATGAAATTAATATTTTTTATGAAATATACCCATTTTTAGTTCATGAAAAAAGATGATGAAGGCATCCCTATTATCTGTGCTTTTTTTTATTAGTGTTGAAAATGGGCCCCTTGATCCTCTATTTTTTAATAGTGTTGTTAAAGTGAAACTTTTATCAATGTTTTTTAACAGTGCTGGTAAGGGGATATTTTATTAGTGTTTTTCCTAGCTCTAATAGAAGTGGAGTTTATCAGTGCATTTAGCTAGTGCTGATAAATCCTAACTCTGGATAACCCCAGATTTGTGGTAGGGAAACCCATATGATATTAATAAAACATAATCAAAATCCTTTGAAATTGAATCCATGATATTAGATTCTAAATGTCCTGAATTTGGTGAAAATAATGAAAAAACATATCTATTTGATTGTATATACACTACAAAAAAGAGTACAGATAGTTAATATGAAATATGTGTCAATGAATTAAAATTGATATAAGAAAACCCATACAATTTTGGTAGTATATGATTAAAAATAAAATTAATGAGGGATGATGAAATGTAATTATAAATAATTTTATTAAAAAAATTAATTTAAAAAAACTCAATTTCACTGTAAATATATGAAATAAAATAAGAATTGGTTCATAATATTAAATCAATTCTTATTAAAGGTAAATTTAAATGAAAACATTAAACATTACTCCCATCATACATGAGAGTTATTTAATCTCATGTAAATTTAATATTACTATTATAATATGTTATTTAATTAAAGTATTCATATTTATTGACTTTTATATATGTCAATTATAATTATTCATTACACATATATATGTAGGAAATTATTTAAATTTTATTATCGAATGTTAGTTATTTTGATTCTTTCTTATAAGTCTCATAATAATGAAATCAATAAACATTATTTTATCCCAATTAAAAAATTACCAAATTATCTATTATACTATAATAGAATATAAAAAATGAGTTACGAACATCCATGTTCGTTCTATGGTCGATTTGGTTGGATTTCACAGGGATGAAATCAATTATATACTTCTTTTGAAAATTTTAACGAACAAAACTAGGAATATTTATAATGAGTTATATAATAATATTACAATTAAAAAAAGAAACATTATTTAATTGTTACTATCATATATTATTATTAATGTCTTTATTTTCATTTCTATTGGATATGCAATATATTTTATTACATTTTTCATGTAGATGGTTTCAATCGCCAAAACATTAACTTCTCAAAAAAATGAATGAGAAATATTATAGAGTTAAATAATAATAACATAATTTTATCTAATGAATAATGATTGTAATATAAATTAATTACAGTTGAGAATGTTATTTTTTATGAATATATATGAGAATGTATATTAATGGAAACAAAGATAACTATTAATGTATGTTGACGAAGTTAATCAATCTCGTGATGTATTCCATCAGAATAAAGAACATAAAAATCCCTATGGATCAAGTATATTATGAATATGTGATAATAATTAATGAGGGAATAGATATTAATTTATTTTTTATCATTGTTATGGAAAAAGGATTTTTGGATGGTGTATATGAGAGCTCCTTTTATAGAAAAAAATTAGAGGAATTTCCTTGAAAAAAAAGATAGATGGATGGAAAATAAGGAATAAAATGGGGATTATGATATTTAAGAATGGTAATATTAGTGAGAAATTTAGTTTTGAATTAAAAAGCTAAAAAATTACCCCTAAAATTTATAAATATCATATTAACTAAATAAATTTTGATCCAGGATAATTTACCTCTTTTTATTAATTTTTACCATGTATAATTTTTTTAAAATTATAAATAATATTATGTTAATACTACATGACCACCACCATTACCAAATTCCAATGTGATGATACTAAAATTTGATCCAAGTTTATACAGTTAAATATCTATATAGGATAATTTAGACATTTATCGTTAAGACATTATATATATATATAGACAAATGGAGTTTTTAAAATTAATCATTTTTTACTCTTATATCAAATCAATTATGAAAAAATTAGTGTTAATATATTTCTTATGTTTATAATAATGAAATTAGAGTCTCATTTCAAAAGAGATCAATTTGATTTATTAATATAAAAATAAAAAAACAAATAAAAACAATTCTTTGAAAATGATCGTTTTACCTTTACCACTATAAGTAACTTTTTCCTCAATAGATTTTTTTGTAAAAAAAATTTAATCTTCACAACTGATTTTGATAATTTGATTCCAAATATTATATTAATATTTTTAGATTCAATTTATAAAATTTATAAAAATATATTTTAATTTAATAACAAATAACACATTAATTCTTTTAGTAAAATATATATTTTGAACCATAAATGAATTTTTTCTTACATAGTGACATGTAATATATATAGAATGATTTTTTATTAATTAATTAATATTTTTATAAAGATTAATTCTGTAGTAGTTACTAATAAATTTTATTATCCAAAAAGTGCATTAAAAATTTTAAAAATGTATTTTGAAAATTTTGTCCTTTTATTATTAAATAATTTTATAAATATTTCAATCTAATTGATGATTAATGTATGACAGATTATTGATTTTTTATATATTCGTAAATATTAAATTTAATTTAAAAATTGAAAATTGAAAATTTTTATATTATAAATATTATTAAATATAATAAAAATTAAATTGAACAGTTTCATTTTGTGATGACTAATTAAATTTGTATTAATCATAGTTCCAATAAAATATATTATTTTGGAATGTTTAAAAATCCATACTGTGATTTAGTGGGAACCATCTAAATTTTTAGAAAATTGAAAAAACATTGAAATGTACAATCCATCCAACCCAAATCGACCACCTAGACAGAAAAAGAAAATAATCATCCCTAATTTAAAATTTAAAAAATTGATTGATTCTTAGGCCAAATTCCATGAAAAGGATTCAAGCCAAAAAAAGTTTTTCAAATCAATGTCACCATCACATGTCATCATTGTCTACCCAATATCATTAAATTGTCCCATCACATGTCATAATTTCCATCCCTATTCCATTAAATTGTCCCCATAACATGTCATAAACACCACCTCACTGATCTAATAATCAATAATAAAAATAAAAAATTTCCAATAACTAAAAACTTATTAATCACCCAGAACTTGTACCCCCATAGTAAAACCATAAATAAAGCACCTATAATAACCTGAAACACCACTATTAAGAATGTAAAAAAAATAATTCCAACCACATTTTCATCATCTCCAACACCACTGAAACCCCCATATCTTTCTTGGACAATAATCTTTATTTAGATGAATCTCTAACTCACTAAATATAACATCCCATAAATTTAATAATGAATCACTATGTCGATGGTTAATGTGTATTCCACAACCATCTTAAACAAAAAGAATATTATTATTTGAATGTTACAGTTATAATATAGTTGTTATAATAGTGGGTAAGAATATAATTAATTAAATTATGAAAATAGGTTTTACACATATATAAATAATTATTTATTTGGTGACGAATTAATTATAAATGAAAATAAAACTCTTTTTAAAATAAAAAGAAATGTTTTTATGTAAAACTATTTTAATATGCACATGTGTGTTTTTACTAATTAATTAACAATTCAGTATTTTTATGTTATATTAGTTTATAATATATAAAATATATTTTTTAACATAAACCACTTTCTTTTCAATGAGTTTTGTAAATATATTTTAAAATTCATAAAAATGAATTTTAGACACCTTTTGATGTAACACTTATTTTAAATCTTGTTTTTGAAACATTTAAAAATTATATTTAACAAAATAATATTATTCTTTGATAAAATATTATCAAAATTTAATTTGGATGAGTTTCATGTATTTTTCTAATATTTTTAATGTTTTTATAAATAGTGAAAATAATGAATTTTATTAGAAATTTTCATTTTCATCTAAATAATTGATATTGTTAACCTATATATTTTATTGGATTTTAATTATAATTAGATCAATTTTAGATTAGTTAATCTAAAGTAGTTCATTGGAATAAATATCACATTGAATTTTGATATAACAACATTTCAATCTTTTAAGCATTTTCATGTTAAAAACCATTTTCACATTTATTCAATGAGATTATTATTGAAAAATCACGAAACTTGTGTGAATAAAATTATGAAAATTTGATTCCATATTTTGAATTAGAGGGTTTAAATTTAAAAAATAATTATCATCTTTTTTTTTGGAAAATATAAATCGTAACTATAATAATTGTTATTTCTATAGATAAGGGAAAATTGAGTAAATATGGGTGAAAAATATTTTTTAAAAGTTATATAATTAGCCTAACACTTGTCCTATTATTATTGGATTCTCAATGCTTGAACAAAATCATCCATTATCCAATTTTAGGACCACGTGGATCCACATGGTTATATTTGATCCCTTTATATTTTTTAATTTTAAATAAAAGTCAACGATGTCATGATTATGTTTTAATAATAATAACATTTTTAATATAGAGTAATTTAGAATATATCTTCAACTATAAATATTCATTTTTAATCTAAATGATTTATATACACCATATTAGTTTATTTTAAGTTTATATATGAAAAAAATAATCACCGTAAATGATTACCTAATGATGATATAGTAATTGTTATTAATTTGTTAGAATAATTTGTATCAATTTATGTTTTTTGTATGATATTTTTATAAATTAAAGTAATGAATAGGGACAAAATTTTCATTAATGATATTTCCAAATATATAATTTTATATTAAATGATATAAATTTCATAAAAATGTAAAATTTTCAAAATTATTGGGAAAAGGACGAAAAAGAAATTAATTACCCATTTATGGTTCTTTTTTATCTTATTATAACTATATTATCCAATAATTAATAAAGACACATGTTATCATGGTAAGAGTTAAAGAGATTAAATAAGAGTTAAATTAAAAATACAAGGATTAAAAAATAGTGATAAAATATATTATTTTTATTGAATTAAGTTATTTTGACCCATCGTAATGCTATATTAGAAATAAATCAGTGTTTATTAATTTAGAATATAAATGTAAATTATATTAATTTAATATTTTAAGAAATTCAAAGAGTGCCCCTCTCCTCACATATATAAGGGGACCAATAATTCAATATTCTTAACGATCGGTAACCATTTTTTTGAAAAAAATAATCAAATAACTTCCTATAATCCCTGATTAAATTCGAGAGTTCTTTTTTTATGAATGAAAACATCCATAATGGACTTAAGGTGTTACTTTATCGAGATTGTGTCTAGAAAAGGTATCATTTTTAATGCAATGGTTCTATTTTATTTCTTCTTCTACATCCTTGAAAATATTTTTATAGAATGATGAAATAATTACTCACTTATCCTCAATTTAATGATATTTTATTATTTTAATATCATCACCTAAATCTATCACCACATCCCTCAAATTGGAAAAGAATAAATCACTCTTGTGGATGACTGACTACCACCCTGCGAACCGATAAAATTCTTTTTCCATCACCATATCTCAGGATTGGTTATAATTATGGGATTATGTTTTATATATGATATTCATGACAAATTTATTATTTTGTATGTTTAATATATATTTTATTTTATTACAGTTCCATGCACATAAAAATGATACTGTCATTCATGAGTATGTCTGAACTTTCACCTCTACGAAATGATATTATACTATTTTCAACAAAACATAATGTGGATGATTTATATAAGTAAAAATAAATGATCAAAGTTATAATAAATTTATTATAATTATTTTTTAAAGATAAAATAATTCTTATCTTCTTTCCATAAATATCATTAAAAAATGTAATCGCTACTCATGTGTGCCTACGACCTACAACCTCTTTTATTGTGACATAGTTCATTTTTCAAAACCACATTTAATGAATGTATTTAAAATATACGGGGTGTATAATAATTATTTTTATGTCATTAATATTTTCATGGAGATGATACATTAATGACCACATTGACTATAAACATCTTATTGTTATCACTTTGGACTCATGTATTTAATATAATCAAACCATCTAACGTTAACACTAATAACTAAATAATTATTACAACATGGTAATAAGTGATATAGAAGGAATATTTAACATGGAATTTTTTTTAAATAATGTAAATAATTATCATAAGTTAATCATTTCTGAATATAAAGATTGTACCTGACAAGCTAGAGTCAAGGAAAGAGACTTTGTTTAAATCTTCTTTTATAGAGGAAAATTTTGATGTTATACACCCACTATATTTTTGATGTGTATATAAAGCCCCATTAGTGTATCATATCCTTATTTGCTTATTATTTGTCCATTAAATGTTTTTTTAAATGTTATTATTTCAATGGGTGATGATTAAAATGGTCAATGTGGTATGTGACACTTTGAATGTTTAAAATTTTAATTTTAAAATATTATTATCCACGTAAATAATCTTGAAATTTATTTTACATAATTATTTATTTGGATATTAAATTTTTATAAAAGGTTGTTTTAAGGGTATTTTAAATTTCATTCAATGTTTTTTAGAATATATCTATTTACATGTCTTACACAAATTATTTTGAAAATTATGAAATGGAATGCTCTATTTTTAACGTTCATGGATAGAATGCCTTTTACTCCATTATAAATATTATTTCATTTATAGATTAATTATAGATATTAGAAATTTTATTAATTGAAAAAAAATATTTCCATATTTTTGGGATTTTTATTATTCCAAATGGTTATTCAAAGAAAATAGTATTTTGGTATTAAGAATGTTTTCAAGGCATGGGTATTATAATATGATCTTTTTTTCATATGGGTTTACTAAGAGTTTATCAAATGGATTTATATATATGTTTTAATTAATTATATGCTACATCATTGTTATATAAAATGGGTAAGCATGTTGCAGTATAAACATGGGGAGGTATATATAAAAATGGATAGGCTCGTTACATCATAACATATGTGGCCCAGATAGTGTTGGGAATGACCGTTAATGTTTAACATGGGGTGGCCCAGATATGTCTAGGAAAGACTAGTACAACTCCACATGGGGTGGCCCATAAAGAGTTAGGTAATACCACTATATCTTAACATGGATTGGCCAATATATAATTCAGTAAGCTCGTAATATCTTAATTGGGCAATGACTAATTTTGGAGTCATCTATATGATTATATGAATTAATTGGATTTCAACGGATTTAAAGAATACAATGCTCAAAATTTTCTAATGTAGTTTTAATTTCTATCCATGCGATTTAAATATTTTATTTGAAAAAAGGACTATCTTTTCTTGTGAAATAGTATTATTGAACATTTTTAATTAATTATGAATATAATGGCAATACTATGCTAGTTTTCATGGTTTTAATAAAATCATAATTTCCTTTATTTTTACATAACATTCTCAGATTGTTTTCTCATTCCATGATTTTCAAATGTCTTTTACTGGGATATAGGAGAAATAAAGGTAAGGATAAGATCAAAGGGTATAATTGTGATTATTTTTTATAAATATAAATCATTTTTCATTTTATGTAGATTTATAATGATGAAACATAGATACATAATATTAGTTTACATATATAAAATTCAGGATTACTTTGATAGAGTTTGTTCTAATTATATAGAACTCTAAACTAAATATATACTTGAATTTGAATTCAATGAAAAAATATTTAATGGAATTTTAAGGTTTTTAACTTATAGTTGGTATCAAGGGACGATTTAGAAAACATTGTAGACTATGATGGATTCTTAAATATTAGGGATATCACCATAGGATTATAATCTTATAGTTGATCAAAAAATTAGTGTCTTAGAAACACATTTTTTTATTTATGTTATTAAATTTTTTGGTGACTAACAATATTTTTGGAGACACTAATTTTATGGTATGTGTGGGATATTATATTTTGGGGTGGAATATTAAAGGTAAGAGATAGCATCTTAGGATAAATCATATTAATGATATGTTTTTTGGGAACATATGTTTTGTCAAAAACATAACCTTGGGATTGGAAAATGATTTGGTGATTAAGTGATTAATGTTATTTCTGAATATGTTTTATATTTTAGGAACACTCAATGATTATGGTAATTATAATAATATGTGGTTTTATAAAATGAATAAATTTTGAAATATATATTGTAATAATATATGAATTTATTTGTGGATTTATCAGAATTTAGGTTATATATAGAAATGGTTATCATATCATGAATATTATTAGGAAAATTAGTTTTTTATAAATCATTATGAGTAATTGATTTTATTTTTAGAAAATTAAAAAATTTATATTCTAAGAATATTTCATTAATTTCTTATAAACTATGTGATTCAAAATTATAATAAAAAATATGCTTTTATGGATAGTTATTTGTTAAAATATATATGATGATCTTTTGGTATCATTGTAGAATTGTGGATATTGAAGTAGATTCCGGTCATTTAGAGGCATATTATTTTTATAAACTTTTATTTTCTTCTCCAAACCATTTAATTATTCTTATCGTTTCATGATAGGATAAATAGAAGTTTAATCCTTTAAGGATTATGTGAGTCTCCAGATGTTTGTTATAGCGTGAAACAAATCTCTTAAAAACGAATCATTTGATAAAAAATATATTATTTTGTGATTGAAATGGAAAAAATGATGATAATCTACTAGTCAAGTAAGTATATTTTCTACTTCACATAGTCTAGGTTGTAATGTAATTACTCAAATCTATGAAAAGGATATTAAAAAATGTTATATGTTTACTTCTCATACTACAAAATCAATGACATTTAACCCATCATCTATTTATGCTTTTGTGATGATTAACAATATAATGACCATGTTCTCAATCATTATCCATAAGAACATCATTATTTGTTTTATATTCAATGTCCTATATTTTCTTACATCGCACCCTAGTATATGTTATCTTAGATGACCGTTGAACATCCATTTAGTTCTATTAATATAGATGTTTTGTTAATCATGTTTTCTAATATGAATAGTTTAACCTTAGTTACCATGCAAGAGTTCAGAATGAGAGGACACAGTTTATTATAGGGATATAACATCACAATAATTTATGAATGAAACATTACATCTAGTACCATACATGATACACAACATCGAGATTAAACAAACAACTAAATATTAATATTTAACTGTTACCATTATAACCTAGATGATGTAATAGATATTATGATCATTATTAACTAAATTTTGAAAATATTGTGTAAAAATGTATATATAAATAATTATTTAGAGACTTATTAATTATAAATTAAAATGAAACACTTTTTAAAATAAAAGGAAATCTATTTCTAAATAAATATTTCAATATGTACAAGATTATTTTATACCAATAATAATCAAATTAATTATTTTACATTATGAAATTTTATAATATATTAATATAATATTTAAAATTAATCCTATGAATTTTCTATACTTGATATAAGAACAAATCAAATTCTATTCATAAAAGATATTTGTTTGCAAAATGAATTTTTGTCGCGTATTGATGGTGCATTTCTTTGAAATCCAATTTTCGACACTTTTATAAATTATATGTTTAAAAATAAAATTATTAATTAAAATAATAATTTATACATTAAATTTGATTTAATATTTGTTATTCATCTAATTAGTTTAATATTTTGATGAATAGTGAAAATAGTGAATATTAATTGAAAATAGCTTCTCATGTAAATAATTTTTATTTTTAAATAATTTTTATTTGCTTTAATGTTTAATTAGCTCAATTATATATAATTTACAATAATTTACATTATTCTAAACAATTTCACATTTAATTTAGATATAAAAACAATGAAATCTTTTGAAGTATCTCACTTTATAAACCAATTTTCTCAATCAATCAACGAGAGTATTTTCTAAATTAATTACTGAAACATATTTTAATTTAATTTTATAAAATAATTTCCATATTTGTAATCAAAATAGCCAAAATTATTAAATAATATCATTTTATTTTTGGATAGTATGAATAATATCATTAGTAATTTTTATTACAACTAATTATGCTAAATAAGTAATTAATAGTAAACATGTGATATTATAAATATTGGAAAGTTACACTACCACATGTCCTAATTTTACTTGATTAGTTTTTTTCAACAATAATCATCCTTAGGCTGATTTGGAGACCTATTTGAGCTACAAGAAGTACTTTATTCCCTTTATAGTATTTTATTCTAAGGAAATATCAAATAAGTCATACATTTATTTTAATAAATATATGATTTTTTTGATATACGGTTATATAATATATATATTCAAGTATAAATATTCATTTGAAATTTAAAATATTTATCAACATCATTTCAGTTAATTTAAAATATTTACTTAATTAAACAATTTCCATAAATGTTGACATAATGTCGATGTAGTTATTTTTAGAAAAAAATAAATAAGAAATAATATATATGTATATAATATTAATATATATATATAATTTAAAATAATTAATTTCATGAAAATATTTTATTGTAAGATTTTATATTTTAGTGTTGTTTTAAATTTTTTTTATTATAATCTTAAAATGTTGGGTAATAAATACATTTAAATTTGAAATTAATAATTTTTTAATATAAATAATATTCTATTAAACGAAATAATATTCAAAAAAATATAAAATTTACAAAAATTATTGGGATGAAGTTGAAAATTTTATAAATGATCCATTTATGGTTTTTTGGTATTTTATAGAAACTACATTAACCCTTAATGATTAAAAGTAGATGTTGTCATGATTAGACGTAAAAAGTTTATATAACTGTTAAATCCCAAAGATAAGGACTTAAAACTGTTAAAATAAGATCAATTTTTTTATGAATGTATTTCGACCCAAAATTTTTATATAGTCAAAATAAATCAATTTATATCAATTTTTAATATATAATTAACTTATATTACATTTATATCTTAAGAAATTACATGAGTACCCATCCTCCCACTAATAAAAGGGAACCAATTATTCTATATTCATAATAGATAAAAATAAAATTATTTCATCCATTCTCAACCAAATTACCTTCCTAGAATATCTACCCACATTATATATCTTCTATTTTAGTAATAATACTATAGCTAGTGATCATAATTTGTTATGAAAAATTTATTTTCCATTGAAAATGTATTGTTTGTAATCAAGTAATTCTACTTTATTTATTCTTATAAATCATGAAAATCTTCGCCAACTATGATAAAATTAAAAAATATTATCATATATATACTTCGATTTATATTTGTTAATATAATCACCTAAATCATTCTCCACATTTTTAAATGGGAAATTAAATAATCATTCTTGTGATTAGAGGACTACCACCTCATGAACGGATATAATCCATTTTCCATTACAATCTCTAAAAAATGATTATAATAATAAAGTTAATTGAAAAGGCCTGGATTTTCCATGTATATTTTTAATTATATGGAATTATTTAGTGACTGTGAAAGTTGACGGTGCATGATTCCGAGGCCTGGTGTGCCCTGAATGAATTTTTGAATTTTTTACGGTAAGTTCAGTAAACACGCCAGCGGAGTTTTTTATCTTTTTAAACGGTGCTAAAATTTAAAATTTGAGGCCACGGTTTAATCGACAACGTCGTGATTCTCTTAAGGGAGACTTCACTTTGACAATAGTAGGTCTGCAAGAAAATTTAGATTTTGGACTTTTAAAAAAAAAATAAAACAACATTGTTATATTATTTATTTCATTCCTTTCCTCCAATGGACCAAAGACATCGTCGGACCAATTGTGTGTCAACCCATTAAATGTCATGGCTCATCAAATCCTATGTAATATCTTCATTTGAATTTTTAAAAGTTCATATTAAATGAACCGTCATAAAATCTACGAGGGTTGCTCACCCTCTACCTCTCCTATTTATATGGAGCATGTGGAGAGGTAATTTCACGACATCACCTAGAAATGAATTCTAGATAAAATGACGTGATACCATCCATGGAGGATAGATCCACTTCTAGCAGGCGGTGACGGGTGATGCCGAATCACCAACGGAAAGATGACACTTGAGTGGCCACGTTGGCGGCTTGTTGCAGGGACAACGAACACTGACCAACTTCTTCAATCACAAGAGGTCTCTATAGTTCTTGAGGTATGGATTTATTTTTTTATAATTCCTTTTGATTGTTGAATCCAACCCCCTTTCAATCATGATAATGCGGAGGGTGTGGGTCAAACAAACAAGGCACAAACACTTCGACCTAGTTGGAATTTTTTTACATTCATCACAAACGTTACCTTCAGGTTGGAAGAGATCATAGATGGATGATGATGGTGGCGGCCGACCCCAGCTGGCCGCAACAGAGGCAACACGTTGATGCATGTTGTAGGAGGAGGTTGTGGCAATATTCCGCGGTGGTCAATGGATCCTCCGGCACTGGCTGACTGTAGTGGCGATGCTGTCCACTGGTGTGCACCGCTGGCGTAGATGGGTCACAACTTTCTTGCCGTGACGTGGCCAAACAGGGCTGCCGGAAATGGCCAACCACAGGTGGAGGTAGCGGCGCGAAACGACACACTTCTCAATGAACCGCCACTCCTAAACCATAGCGGCGGGACCCACTGTGGGTCCCGTGGATTACCTGGATGTGCTCTTTTTGCGTTTCCACTTCAACATCCAATTTGGGAGGGGGTTGCTCCCCATTAGTGTCAGCTCAGTTAGACCGTGAGAGCCAGCGGGCCATACCCCGTCATGTGTCGGGACGCGCATGCCAGCGGGCTGCAAAAGCCTAGTGGGCCGCCCACTTGTAGGCCAGACTACACCCCCCCCCCCCGTGTGGGGTGGGAAAGACCTCGGCCCAGCGGGCTGAGTCCAACAATGTCCCACCCAACCGGTTCGGACCTAGACCGAGTGTGTCGACCCGAACCGAGTCGGGTCATCCTAGATCGGGTCAGACCGGACCCAGACCCCACCTGGAATAGTTCCACTTAAAGGGACATGTCATGATATTCGGGTGTCCGTTTGAAAAACCTCCTATGGCTCTGTGACACTTAGAGCGAGACGATCCTTTTAGAATACTCAACTTATGTTTTGTAGATAGTTGGATTTTGGCCGGATTGGATTGAACCTGAATCCAACCGGGCCCTCAGAACTAAAACGCTTATAACTCACATATCGATTGTTCGATTGATGCACTATATGTCACTTAGGATCCCTTAGAACATGGAAGTCCATTAGGTTACTCAATTCTGGTGTTTTGTGGTGGTTGAGGTAAGAACAAAAACTTGAAGGGAAGATTCTACAAAACTCAATCGCACTAGGTGTGAGGAATCTCATGGCTTGCTATAATGCGAAGAAAGAATAATGATACTAAGTGGATCTTCATCTATTGATCCTGTGTGGGTTAGTATCTATCAGATACTATGTGGCTAGTGCTTAGTGATCCGGCGTGGGTCATCCCACACCGATCCTGTGCGGGTAAAATCCTGTGTGGGTCAGCCGAGGTTATTACCTATCGAACATGTGTGGTTCAGAAGCAATGCCTCTTAACAGTATAAGATGATCAAGCTTAGGACTAATCATCTATACTTTTTTACTTACGTTATAATTTATTGTGAGTTGGGAAATTAATCTTCATCATTTTATCTTTGTGGTGTTACCTATGTGGTATTTCAATCTTTGTGGTGTTACCTGTGTAGCGCTTCTACCATTAGGGTGTTATCTTCGTGTTGTTACCTATGTGGTACTTCTACCTTTGTGGTGTTGTATTTCTGGTGGTACCTATTAGGCAGTTCTATCATCATGGTGTTACCTATGTGGTACGTCAAACTTCATGGTGTTACCTTTGAAAATTCTTCCTTCAAGATTTAGATGATTATATCATGATAACATAGCTATATGTGTGGGAATATACATAAGTAGAGTTGATGTATATCATTTCATGCTTGAGATAATGGTCTTTCATTTCCGTTTTCCCTTTGTGGAGATCTGGGAGACCTATGGGGGTCTCGAGGTCCCTACCGAGTATTGTTATACCAACCCATTCATAGGCCATTCCCGCACCTTGTTGTGTCGTGTTTAGAATAAAGACTACATTGATGGAGGATAAGAGAGCCAGGACTGGAAGATGCTTGGAGGTGGACCATTTCACGTGACGTGACACGAGGACTACGGATTGTGAGTTGTACCTAACGTTCAGGTCGGATAATCGTTGGACGATCTAGAGTTGTTTTTAATTATTTATCTATATTTGTAATTTTTTGTTGTCCTTTTACATTTTAGTTGTGCTTTTATTCCAGCCCCTTTACTTTCAGAACACTTTTACTACAACCTTTTACTTCATTGTTTCTTCTTTTTGTGTTCTTGGAATGTGTGTCTATATAGGTTAAAAAGAAATTACATCCCATTTTATGGATACATCTTTCAGGTTCTAGTCTCCATCCCCTGGCCAATGGAAGGCGGGCTTGGAGTAGTAATGGCACGACCCCCGGTGGATGGGTTTTAACAAAATGGTATCAGAGGAGTCGGATCTTCTGATGGAATATAACTCTGATCTTTTCTATTTGGTAATAGGGTTACATGTTATGAGTGTAGTTTTGGATTGGGAAATCCAGTGTTGGTGCGGGAGTCGACGTATCCATACACTAGGACCTTGGATTCTAATTTCCGACTCTGTGAATAGAAACACTGATTGTGTGTGTTTGTTTTTGAAACGATACTCTTATGATCTCTTTTGGAGAGCTCACCAGGTATCAGATATTGATCTTGGAACACTAATAATATATCAGGATGCTGCAATATAGATATCCAGACAGGATTCCCAAGAGAGTATGTGATGATGGCCCGCCGAGCGATGAGGCCTCTAAGAAAGGCTCTCTTACAGCGTTAGCACCTTCGGGTAGCATACAGGCAGCACCACTACCCATAGGGTAGCTGTTACCACCATCCCCACCTATAGAGGATGAATAACAACTGATTGCATTGCATGAGTTCCAGCGGAAGATACATATGAGGATATGAGGGGATACAAATCTACATGTGGCTAAGGAATGGTAGGAGGCTATGGCTAGATTTTTTGATTTGTTGGGACACCAATGGATCTCATGGTGATCCTAGATTCCAGTCGCTTCCCAGGAGCAGTTGGGAGATGGTGGAGTCTGATAGTCTAGATACACGATGAGGTGGCCCACAAAAGGGTGTACATCAAGGTCTATTTCAGGTCAGAGTTCTTCCTAATGAATTTATGATCAATACGAAGATAAGAGCATCTGCACATAAAATAGGGAAACATGACTGTGGTCTAGTACTCAGCGAAGTTCATTGATCTCTCCTGCTCCCCCACTAACATGGTATGTGACCCTTTATTCAGGTCCCATACATTTTATAAAGGTATCTGATGTGAGAGCAGATAATAAATTATATCACAAAGCATATTTATGTGGGATGGGGTACTAGAGCGGGCACTTTTGGTGGAGAGATTCCTTGTTGAGCAGGAATCAACAGCAAGAGCCACCACCGAACATCATGTAGCAGATTCTTCTACAGCATGTAGTACATGTATAATGCAGGGGCCCATGCGAGCCACCCCTTATGGTGGAGGACCTCAGGATACAGGGTTGGGGTGCAGGCCTCACGATATTGAGGAGGGGAGATTAGGATCAGGCGGTGCTACTCGTGCGGCGGGCAGGGTCACATGTCTTGTGACATCCCGACCCGTAGTATAGATGACCAAAAAATGGTTGACGGACCACCGAGGTAGAGGCATAGAGTATAGTTGGGAGGTTCATAGGTAGCATGCAGACATGGAAGAGGAGTTGGTCGTACAATAGGCTGTGGGCGGATTTGAGGTTCTACTGCCACCACCTCTAGGTGGTCCACCCCAACTATAAGGAATTGGTTGACATGGATGATCTCTGCTCTATGTAGTTGAGGCCTACAACTACAGAGCTTCAGATATGATTAGAGGTATGATCAATGTATACTACAACATAGTTACAATACTTATAGACAATGGTTCTAGTCTCTCTTTTATTGACACGACCCTTGTTTGGAGCTCAAAGATTTTGGTGGAGTTGTAGGATCGATCCATCCCACTAGAGACTCAAGGGAGGGGATTTGATGATTAAAAACTGTTTAAAATTGTGTGGGATTACTCAAGGTGGTGAGTGCTTTAGCTATGATCTTCTTGTAGCGATGTCGAGGGCTTAAGATGTCAATTTTGGGTATGGACTGGTTATCCATATTCCTTGCTCAGATTGAATTTATTAGGTGAAAAGTGGGGTGTGTTTTTCTGGATGGGACCAAGTTTTTCTTTCACCAGTGATAAGGGAACCTTTGAAAAACAAGTTGGACTTTTCTGGTGGAGGGTGTAGCCGATCGCACATCATTTGGCTAGCCTAACCCTCAGAGAAGTTGATGTTGAGAGTCCCACCGATCCTTTACTAGTGGACCAGTAAGATGATGTTGTTCCAGGAAAACCTCCTCACATAGAGGTGAACTTCTACAAAGACATATACCCTAGGATGACACCGATATCTACACCAGCATATCGGATGGATCTCATAGAATTTGGTGAGTTAGGGGTACAGTTGGAGGAATATTATAGGAAGGGGTTCATCAGGTGTAGTGTTTCTCCATGTACAACCCCAATTTTGTTCACCATGAATGTAGATGGGAGTTTGAGCCTCTATATGGACAAATCGCACCTAAATTAGGTGACCATGAAGAACATGTATCCAATTCTAATGATTGATTATATTTTAGTTCAGCTAAACAAAACTCGTTGGTTTTTAAAGATAGAACTCATTTATGGCTATCATCTGCTCAGGTATGAGATGCAAATATCGAGAAGATGGCCTTCCGTTGTGGTTATGGCCACAGTGAGTTCTTGGATATTCTATTTGGTGTTACCAATGCCTTAGCAGTGTTCATGGGACTCATGAATATGATCTTTCCGCCATACCTTGATCACTTTTTGGGGTTCTTCATCGACAACATCTTCATATACTTAGCGATGGAGGAGGAGCGTACCTATCATTTGTAGATAATTCTGGATACACTCCAAGAGCACTAGCTTTATGGTAATCTATCAATGTTCCTGTTCTAGGTTCAAGACGTCCACTTTCTTGGACATGTAATCTTAGAGGCTGTAGTTGCAGTTGATCTGGAGAAGATAGAGGATATACATTCTTGGCAGCCAACCTAGAGTCTGACTGAGGTGAGAAGTTTCCTAGGGTTGGCTGGAAACATGCAATGATTCATGCTTGACATTTCCATAGTTTTGGCACCCTTATAAGCTTTGAAGTCGAAGGGAAAGCCCTTTGTATGGAATTAGAGATGCCAACAAGGTTTTCATGGGAAGAGGTTGAGACTGAAAAGTGCCCCCATATTGAGGATAATAAAGGAGGGTGATGGGTATGTAGTCTACTATGACACATCAAAGACTGTACATGGATGAGTCCTGATTTAGGAGTGATCAATGATCACATGTGGTTTATGACAGCTAAGACAACTTGAGCAGAAGTACGTTACCCATGACCCGGAGTTAGCAGTAATGGTCTTCTTCTTGAATATGTGGTGAAATTACATGATGGGAGAACTTCTTAAAGTCTACTCTGATCACAATAGTCTCAAGAATAACTTCTCTATGAAGGACCTAAACCCGAGACATCGACGATGGATAGAGTTCTTCCAGGACTATGTGATTGAGATAGTCTATACTCTTAGGAAGGGAAATGTGGTTGCTGATGCAATCATTAAGAGGTATAGTTTGAAGTTGCTGTGTGAGGCAATCGAGAAGCTTGCCGCCTTTCACATATTCTTGGTGGAAAGAGATGGAAGAGCTTAACTCCAGCCTATGACTGTCACTCCCCCATATATTTATCAGGTTTGGGAGGAAAATTAGGGGAAAATGACTATGAGGCTCGACATGCTTAGATATCCTTAGGACAGACACCTAATGGATTTTCTAAAGGTGGGGAGCTTTTCAACCTCTTTTGAGGACGTACCATGGTACCAGTGGAGCTATGGGAGGATGTGTTGATGGAGTTCCATATCTCCCCTCTAGAGGTATATAATGGTGTGGCAAATATGTATCAAGACCTCTGGCATCAGCATTGGTGGCCAACAATAATGAAATCAGTGGCATAGTTTGTTTCATGATACCTCACCTGTCAGCAAGTGAAGGCCAACAATCTGGTTCCAGCTGGCTTAGCACAGACCCTAGAGGATTTGGTGTTGAATTGGGATGGAATATCCATGGGCTTTGTGAAAAGGATTCCCCATACATCTAGGGGACCTGATTCCATCTGGGTGATCATTGACCAGCTCACCAAGTCGGCCCACTTCTTACCTATCTGAGGGAAGAGATCAGTAGAGGGCCGTGGACGCCTCTACGTACAGTATATTTTGAGACATCATTGGGTTCAATTTACAATCATATCTAACCATGACACACATTTTAGTTCATAGTTATGGAAGGGATTGCAGGAGGCATTCGGGACTCAGCTACGTTTGAGTACTGCCTTTCATCCTTAAATGGATGGTCAGACAAAGGGAACCATACAAACACAATAGTACAAGCTTCATGATTGCATCCTAGATTTTGGCCATAGTTGAGAGGATTACTTTACCTTGGTAGAGTGCATGTACAACAACATTTATCACTCCACCATTGGTATGGCACTATTTGAGGCCTTGTATGGTCAACCTTGAAGACTACCTATTTGTTGGACATACCAAGGGGAGTCAGTAAATATGGATCCAGAGTTTGTACGGGCTACCACTAATAAGGTGAAGACCATCTAGGAGCATATGAAGATAGCACAGAGCAGGCATAAGTCTTACACTGATAGGAGATGGAGACCATTGTAGTTTGAGGAGGGAGGCCATTTCATCCTACAAGTATTGCCTCAACAATGTTTACAAATATTTGACCGATGCAACAAGTTATCCCCGAGGTTTATCGAACCATTTTTGATTCTTTGGAGGATAGGTGAGGTGGCATACCAGTTGGAACTTCCGACACATTTGGAGTGGTTGTATGAAGTCATCGACGTATCTTAGCTGAGGAGATATGTGCATGACTCATCTCACATCACCAACCACTACGAGATGGACTTTGATGATGGGGCGACATTTATGGAGGTTCCAGTAGATATTGAGTATAGACATGAGTGAGTCCTTTGTTGGTGGTCGATAGCTCTGCTACATGATCGTTGGCAGCATAGGAGCCTTCAAAAGATCACTTAGGAGTCAGATGCTCAGATTCATGCTCAGTACCCCGATTTTTTTTCTTAGCCTATGTTGTGTCTTTCGAGGAAGAAAATCCCTAAGGTGAAAAGAATGTAATGACCCAGATTTTTCATGTATTTTTTAAATTATGTGGAATTATTATGAGTCTTCTAATATTGATGTCTTGTGATTCTGAGGCCCGGTGTGCCTAGAATAAATTTCTGAACATTATTAAGGTATGTTTAGTAAATGTGTTAGCTGTGTTTTACAACGTTTGAACATGTACTTGGATTAAAAATATGAGGGAACCATTGAATCCACAATGCTAGGATTTTTCAGAATGGAGACTTCCATTCGACCACAGTAGTTCAAGATGAAGAGTTAGATTTTGGACTTTTTAAAAGATAATAAAATAACTTTTTTATTTTATTTATTTCATTCCATTCCTCCAACGGACAGAAAATATCGTGGTAAAAATGGTGTGTCAAGACATTAATGGGATTGACCCATCAAATCCTATGTTACTGTGCCGTTAGAATTTAGAAAGGTTCCTATTAAATAAACCATCAAAAATTCTACAAGTGTTGCTCACCTTCCCCCTCTCATATTTATGTGGAGCATGGGGAGAGGTAATGGAATCGTTTCACCAAGAAATGAATTGCTAACAAAGTATTGTGACACCAACCTTAGTGGACGGAGCCGGTTCCATTGGGTGGTGATGGGTGATGCCGAATCCTGAATTGAAGGAAGATGCATGTGTGGTAATTTTTTGCAGCTTGTTGCAGGGACAACAAATATCGACCCACTTCCTCAATCGCGGGTGAACTCCATCATTCCTGAGGTAGGGATTTATTTTCCTATAATTCATTTTGATTGTTGAATCCAATCATATTTCTATCAAGAAAACATAGAGCGCGTGGGACAAACAAACAAGGCCTGGACCCTCTGCTATTGTTTGAATTTTTGCGCATTCATCAGAAAATTTATCATTGGTTTGGGTGAGATCCTGGGCGACAGAGGATGGCAGTGGCCGGCATTGGCCTGTCGTGATAGAGGCGACATGTCGATGTGCACCATAGGAGGAGGCTGCGACCCTTTGCCACAGTGGTCAACAGAGTGGCCGACACAGACTGATAGTGGTGGTGATGCGGTGCGCCTTCACACTCCGCTAGTGGAGAAGGGTAGCGAAATTCTAGATGTGGTGGGGCCTAGAAAGGTGGTAAAAAATTGCTAGCCATAGGTGGAGGCAACATCGCTCAATGGAATGCCACCAGAGGAGCCGCGACAGCGAGGCCCGCAGCGGGTCCCATGGGTGACCTGACAGCACCCCTCAGGTGCCACCGCTTCACCTTCCAAACAGGGAGGGTCCCACTCCCCTTCCATGCCAAATAGGGTGGGATACATGATCTAGCAGGTCGCAACCTGTCACGGGACGGGCCATGAATGCTAGCGAGCTGTGCCAATAAGCATGTCGGGCCATGCGAGCCCAACCGGCCATGCCTACACGGGTCGGGCCACGCGAGACAAGTGTGCCACCGCCTTGCGAGCCGGGTTGCTTCCCCTTGCGGGTCGGGACGTTCCCCTTACGGGATGGTCCATGGACCAATTCAGGCCTGGTCGAACTCTGACTGGGTTAGGCCGGGTCGGTCTGACGGGGTCGGACCAGACCCAGACCCATCTAGGCCCAGTTCCGCTGAAAGGGCCACATCTTGAAATCCGAGTGTCCGTTTGACAAACCTTCTGTGGCAATGAGACCCTTGGATCATGAAGGTACTTTTGGAATACTCCACGTATATTCTGGAGAGAGTTGGAGTACGTTCGGGTTGGATCGAAGACAAATCAAACCTGGTCCTCATAACTAAAAAGCTTATAACTCACAGATCGGGTGTCAGATTGATGCACCGTCTGTCACATTGGAACCCTTACGATATGGTTGTCGATTGGGTTAATCCATTTTCAATATTAGTGGTGTTAAAGTTATGAAAAAAAATTCCAAGTGTTGATTCTATGGAACTTGGGGGATCTAGGTGTGAGGAATCCTATGGAAGAATGTAAAGTGAAAACAGAACATCAATCCTAACTAAGTCAGCATCTATCAATCCTGTGTGGGTCAGGATCTATCAGAACCAGTGTGGGTTAGAGCTTAGTGATCCTATGTGGGTCAGCACACACTGATCAGATGTCGGTCAGATCTAGTGTGGGTCAACATCGGTTATTACTATTGACCCTTGTGTGGGTCAAAAGTAGTTCCTCTTAACAGAATAAGATGATATAGCTTATAACTAATCTTCTCTACTTTTTTACATAATTAATACCTAAATGTGAGAAGATCCATTTACCTTCATGTTGTTAGCTTCATGGTGTTACTTATGAGGTACTTCTATATATCATGGTGTTACATGTGTGGTACTTCTACCTTCATGGTGTTACCTATGTGGTACCTCTATATTTGTGGTGTTACGTGTGGTGTACCTCTAACTTCATGGTGTTACCTTTGTGGTATTCTTCCCTCATGTATGAGATGAGTATATCTTGATAAAGTTGGTATATGTATGGGAATATATCTAAGTAGAGTTGATTTCTATTTCTTTGGGCTTGAGATAGAGGTCTTGCTTTATGGTTTTTCCTTTTTAGAACTCTGCAAGACCAACGAGGGTCTCGAGGTCCCTACTATGTATCATTATATTCACCCTTGCACGGGATAAACATGCACCTTTTTGTGTCTTTTGTAGATGACATACAACAATGATCGAGGATGAGGGAGCCAGGACTAGATGGTGCTTGGAGGTGGACCATTTTTTGTGATGAGACACATTGACAACTGATCATGAGTTGTACCTAACATTATGGCAGGATCCTCATTGGATGACCCATGAGCTGTTTTTCAATTTTGAGTTTTATTTGTACTTTTCAATTGTACTTGTACATTTCAGTTGGGATTTTATTCTGGACCCTTTACTTTCTACACACTATTACTATGTCATTTTAGTTTTTGGTTGCTTCTAGTTGTTTTCTTCTACAATGTTTCTATACAGGTTAAAAGGAAATGCCGTCCCATTTTATGAATACTCCTTTCCGGTGCTAGTCTCCAACCCCTGGTCTATGGAAGGTGGGTGTGGGGTAGTCACTACATGGTCCTTGGGGGGAAGGGTCATTACATTAAAGATAATATATATTATTAATGAATACATTATCACTATTTAAGAATAATTTATAAATTTTTTAACCATTCCATGCATATAAAAACTATAATGTTTTTTCATTCGTACGCATCAACTATGACATCTATAAAGTGATGTGATTTGTTTTTCATTACTAAATAACAAGGATGATATATTTAAGAAAAAATAATTGATTGATATGTTCAGAAATATAGTATTATAATTATTTATAGACAAAATAATACTTACCATCTTACTATAATGATCACCAAAATGGAAACATTAATCATGAATACAAATGACCTACCATCTCCATGATTGTATTATTGTTCATTTCTCATAACCATATTAAATGAATGGGTAAAAAATATTATTGGTTAATAATAATAATAATGTCATGAATATTATTATAGAGATGTTGTATTAATGACCACTTTGGCTATATAAATCACATTGAAGTCATTTTTTACTCATGTATCAAACATCATCCAAATATCCTATGTGAACTTAAATAATTATGTAATTATTAAAACATGATAATAATTAATAAAAAGGGAATAATAAATATAAAAAAGGTTCTATATATTGTATATAATAAAGCTAATTTATTCTTTGAGAATATATGGATTGTACATGATAAGTCAGACACATAGTAAAGGACTTCATCTAAATCTCCTTTCATTAAGGATTATTTTGATTTTATAGGGTCATATTCATTATTGTGGTGTATATAAAACCCTATTTGAGTTATAAAATAATTTACTTAAACATTATAATGTAATTCAACGTTTTTTAAATCATATAATTTTATTGGGATTATGATTTAACTGTCGAAAGTTGTATTGGATGCATTATATGTTTAAGGATTTCATTTGAAGATAATTTTCACTATGTAAATATTCATGATATTTATTTTACATATTTATTAATAAAGATATAAAAATATTATAAATTACATTTTATCGCTATTTTTTACTTCATAAAATGGTTTTTAGATGTTATATTTTTAAATTTTTTATAAAAAATGATTTGACAAATGTAAAAAAGAATGTTCAATTCCTAACATAGATTGTGATGATGACTTTTATTCCTCCATGAATATTAATTAATAAATATTCTCCATTGAAAATTTAAATATATTATTTAATAAAAACCCATATCCCATTTTTTTGGTTTTATTGGTATTAAAATTGTGTTTTCAATGAAATGGGTGTTTTGTTAATGAAAATATTTTTATGATAATGGTTTTATAGTCTCTAGGATTTATATCATATGGGTTTAATAAGAGTATTTAAAATTTATTTATGATGAACTATTTTTTTAATGTCATGGTAATTTGTAATTATTTTCAATAAATGGGCATGATATATCTCATACATGGGGTGGCCCGAATACTGATGGGTAAGCCTATTACAGCTTAACCTGGTGTGGCCCAGATAGCGTCGAGAAATCGCGTTACAAATTAACATATTCTACCCTATATAGTATCAGGTATGTCCATTACAACATAACATGCAGTTTCCTAGATATTCTTGGGTAATCTCATAATATTTCAATTGGATAATGAAATTTTATGAAGTCGGACATAGAAATATTCCGATTAAATGGGTTTTAAAATGGGTTTAATGAATACAATAATCTATGTCACCTAAGGCTATCTTTATTAATTGTTATGCGTTTTAATGATTTTGTTTGAGAATAGTTTATTTTATCATTAATAATGTTTTATTTCATATGATCAAAGAACATTGATTATAAAGGTATTTTGTTTATGAGTTTTCAAGTTTTAAGTGAACAAATGGCTTCCAATTTTTTTATATACCTTACCATCATTTTGGTCTCTTACCATGTTTTTAAAATGTATTTCATAGGTTTTAATGGGGAATTGATATTAGGATGAGATCAAGATGTTAGTTGTGATGATTTTTAATAAAGATATGTCATGTGTAATTTTGATAATTTTTATATTGTGGAAGAAAGGGATACTGAGAATAAGTGTCCACATAAAATGTATGGGTTTTCATTGTAAGAGTTTTCCATATTTATCTAAAAATATAAACTAAAAATATAATATAATTTTAATTACAGTTAAAAACACTAGGGTATGTATTGTGGATGGGTCCTTACACTGAACCTTTGAACAATATCAAAACAGAACCAAAAAGCCGATATGAATCTTTTGAGAAAAAACTGACCCAACATAAAAATTAAAATGAGACACATTAGAGGGATCCCATGGGGAGAAATGTGTAATTCACTTGTCACATCAATAATAACACATGAATTTTTTTAATATTATGTAAAAAACATCATTGGAATCTTTTTCACTTGACTTATAAGGAGTGGGGAGAAGAAAGACAATGCACAAGTTGTTTTCATAGAAGACTCAACCTATACAGTAGTACAAAATCATTGTAAGGAACACAATATAATTCCTTTGGAACCTCAATATGTAAATTGTGGACATATAATTTTGTTATTTATAGATATATAGTTTGAATATGTAATAATGAATGTGTATATGAACCCCAAAATTTTGGAACAAATAGAACATAGTTTAATGAAATAATGATATGAATCCACATCCAATGCCACAAACACTATAGAAACCCAAACTGTTAACCTATGAAACCTAAAATACATCAAAACATAATACCTATTTACAATCCAAATTATTAAATCCTATAAAGGATATGGATATTATACCCAAATCATGGAATAAACCTTAATAGAATATGTAATACATCCTAAATGAAGTGACAGAGGCCGATAATCATTTGAAATTAAAATCATGGTTGAAATATACTGAGACACGAGCTTAGGGGAATAACGACCTGGGTATTAATTAAATAATAAGACAAAATTAGGTTGTAATAGATAAAAAGAGAGGTAAATAACTACTTAGAGTGGGGGGTCAAAATGGGTTAGTATTAGTAACAACTAGGAGGGATGAAATTATATAATAAAAAATACAATTTTTCCAATGGGAATCAAACCGAAAGAACTAAAATTGAATAAAAATAGTCCAGAAGAGAAGTAATGATAAAATGGATGTCTGTTAATTGAATAGGGATTCAATTTCATTGCACTTGAAATCAAGATCCCCATTAAAAGTCATTTCATCATCTAAACTCTAGTGATGATTAATGGAAGGTGGGATGTTTCTCCGAGTTTTATTAGTATTAATTATACTTACGTTGATAATTCTTAGAAATTATTTAATTACATTAATAACCACCCATTTAATTTTATCAATACATTATATTCATATAATCATTTAAATTTAATAAATTTTTAAAATAATTATTTTATAAAAAAACATTATCATGAAAATTAAGTAGATATTTTATGGGAATTAGATTTCATTAGTTCCATTAGAAAAATAATTTATTCAATTTAAAATAAATATTCCAAAAAAAATTATATTTTTTATATATCAATAAACATTATATATTTTATGTATAGGAAAATAGTTCTAAACTCGAATAATTTATTTTAGTATTATAGCAAATATATATGTACCCATTTATTAAATATATATAAACCCGACTACATATTTCATATTAATTCCCTTATTACCTTTTAAATCGCACTTCAAATTCCTTTAATTTTTTATTTTTTCTTTTATAATTTGGGTTTCCATTTATAAAAATATTTGCCTTTATATATTTAATTAAACTAACTGTTATTCTTAAGAGATAAGATAATACAATGAATACCATTATTGTGATGGTAATATTCACTTCAGTTTATTTTCCCATTTAATTTATAATCTTTTGATATATTCAATCATCCCTGACATGTAATAATACCCTTTTAATAATTTTTTTATGTAAATTAATTCTTATTTTCTTGTTTTATTGAATAATGTTTGGTTATTTTGATTCACATAATATTTAAATATTTCTTAATAAACTATAATATTTCTTAGAGAATATAAAAAGAGATTTTAGACTTATATAAATATACTTTATAAATGATCAAAGATTCTTAAAACATGGGTTGTTGTAATTAATTCTTATGTGGTTCATAGAGGAGACATGAGGTTTACATGTTATTCTTAAAATGGTGAGTTATATGTTATCTTTTATATTTGTTTTATTTTCATGATAAGTCCATTAATTGATTTCATGGGAACCATGGTAGCTAAGTAGAGGATCTGGATGAGTACTCCACTAGCATAGATAATGTATCGACAAGTGACCTATGTATCAATGTGTCCGATTAGGGGTCACATCTTAGTGGTAATAAGTGTGTTTTCTAGGGTCGAGTGTATTATAATTAACCTTGTGAAGTGCCCAGATCAGTGTGATCACTGAGAGAGGGTGGGGGTGAATCAGTGATCCTTTTAAACTTTTTAATAATTGATTCTTTATCAATTAAACCTCTATGGATTGTTAAGGAATTGATCCACTCTTCTTGTATCTCTCAAAATTTCCACCAGTGATGCAGTAGATGTAAAGGCACAGGACACAAGGATTTAAATGGTTTGGCTCCAAAGGCCTACATCCCTGCCATGTTGGTTAAACGCCCCAACATGGTTTCTCCACTATAATTCGGTTAGTAATTACAATGGTCGATACAAATTCACATTGTATCTCTCCTGATTCCCACAGGAGGTTCTTTGTACTGCATCCCACAGTGTTACGAGAGTCCCACTGGCCTGCTTGAGCTTCCACCAAAGACTTCTCCACCCTGAGTCTCACAGGGGGTCTTCTCCTAGCTCCTCGAGTCACACGAGTAGCTCTTCTTCTTTTAAATCTCTTCAAGAGTCTTCAACAGCCTTGGATAAGGTCTTTTGGCCTTGCTCACTTCTTATGAACACTTTTGGGGATCAGGACTCCTTTTCTTTGCTCGGGCTTTATCTCATTCTTCTAAGGATGACCCGACCACTGTCTTCAAGAATCTTGATTGGAAAATTTGTTCCTTCACTGAGTATGCCCACTTAATCTTATTAGTCTTCTCAAATACTAAAAACTCAGATAAATGATGTCTTTAACTTCAGTCTGGCTTCAGTCTCTATTCAATTCAACTTTATTCCCTGAGTACATGGCATCTCTGAATCTTCACCCATGACTTGCATGGAATCTCAAATGCCAGGAAGAACCTTTGTTCTTGGACTTCTCAAATGCACACACACTGATTTGATCTTTTTTTACGTGTGCATGTGCATGCATGCAAGCATGCTCTCCTAGTTTCTTCTTGGTGGGATAAACCCTTAAAGGGTGTAATCTCTTTTAGCACACACACCTTTTTCTTTGAGTCACACTATTTTATTCTTTCTCACAGACACCAAATTGTGTGTTGTTCTTTAGTGTGGATTTCCCCTTCTCTATTTCTTCTCAAGGTGTTCACCCACTTGTTCACCTGTTCATACATTCATGGACATGCATTTGTCTTCTTCCTTAACTTGGGCACACACAAGAGGTATGACCTCCTTCACTTGTGCCCATACAACGCTATGGCCTTCTTGTTAATTTACACACACTTTGTTCTTTTCTTCTTCTTCAAAGTGTGCACACTCCACTTATGCACACACTAAGGGTTCGGCCTCCTTGTTAATTTGAACACACAAACTCAAAGATGGTGTGGCCTTCCTCTCCTTTTGCACACATGGCCTTCCTTCTTCAACCCGTGCACACACACACACCCAAGTGTGTTATGTGCTTTCTCTCCACTCAGCACACACACACACACAAACGTGTGGCCTTACACTTATCACCGATGGAGGGAATGAAAGTTTTGCAGCCACCTCCTGTCTTCAACCGGACAGGGTACTGGAGGGGCTTCAACCGTGCAGGTGGCGCGACAACTTCTTCTGCCATGCAGTTGCAACAGCTCCTACTATGCAGGTGGCGCGACGGCTTTTTCCTGCCGCGTGAGTTCACTGGCAGAGAAGGCGCGCAAGTTTGCACGACTCAGCTTCTTCCTACCGCACAAAGGGAATGCGGTGGCTTCCTCCTGCCGTGTGAGTTCATGGGCACAGAGGGTGCGCCCACTTGCTACCGTGCTAGAATGCGGGCAGCAGGCGCCCAAGGTCACCTTCTTCCCTGTCGCGCAAAGGAGCGTGCAGGGAGGCCACTTTCTTACTTCTTTCACACAGGGATTGCGCAAAAGGAACTCACGAAGCCTTGGGTGGCTCCTGGCTGCTCTAACGCGCAAGTGGTGTGTAGAGATTCAAACATCGCTAGGCTAGGATCTTCATGGGACTTCTTCTCTCCGACGATCATAAACAACCTTCTTTGGCCTCAGACGGATTCTTTTATAGGCAAGGAATTTGTTCAAATCCTTGAGATTCAAATCTTTGAATGCCCGAGCTCTGCGGAATTTTGAGATCTTCAAATGCGGATGAGATATTCCGGAAATCTCTGTTATTTCCTTTTTCTTTTTCATCCACGGGATCCTTCAATCTTGGTGTACGCATCAGGTGTATGCGTTTATGAATGCATGTAGTGCCTTTCCTTACACGTTGAATGAGCAGCGCACCCTTGGAAACTTTTTTTTCCTCGGGCTCTCTCAAATTTCTTCATCTCATTTCATGCATGCGACTTTTAACGCATGCATGCATTCGTAATGGAGAGACGAAGACAACGGAGGCCTTCATTTCATTAGAGGCGACCGGGAGCTTCTTCTCCATTGCTCGGGTGCCTTTGGTTTGTGGGAGGTGTTGCGGGGAGTACTCGGCTCAGCGAAAGGTAGAAGAAAACTCCAGCGCCGTTGGATCGGCGTTTAATGAAAGCGGACCGCTAGGATTAGAACCTAGCGCCACGGATGAGATGGACGACAGCGATTATACGCACGATCGGATGAGCGGCCAGGATTTCTTCCATGTTCTAAAATCTCATCCCACATTAAAATACACTGCTGTTTTTCCGCGGTTTATCAACCATCGCCTCCCACCACCGGCTCAGAAATCTCTTCTCCCCCCTCCCGTGCCACCCCACACCGGTTCTTCTGCGAGCGTGCTTCTGCGCCCACTATGCTCCTCCGGGCGCGCTCTAGCACCCACTATGCTCCTTCACGGGCGTGCTTCTGACACCCACGCTGCACGGGCTTGACCTCCGCGTAGCTCGGTCATACACACGGCCCGGCCTCCTATGGGCTGGCACTGCCTAGGCCTCCTCATGAGCATGGTGACCTAGTCCCACATGTGCCTTGGGTTGAAGCTTGGGTAGCCAGCTCGTGGGCTGGCCCCTTTTTTTGCATAAGGTCCTCTCCCTCCTTGTATATTTGGTAAAATTACCAAGTAGGTACAAGGCTTCTTCATGCCATTCTCTTCTTCTTCACCTCCTCTTCATCTTTAGAATTCCTCTTCTCCTCTTCACCATATATTCTTCTTGGTCTATTAAAGAATGGAATTCCCAAGGATCTCTCAACTATCTTCCTCAAATAATCATAAGTCACTTTATCTTCATTGTTCTTCTTTGATCCAAACATAGATGAGGTTGTATCATCTTCAAATCCTCATGCACTAAGAGATAGTGCATTGTCTTCTTCAAACCAGTTCATCCATTTAGTAGTTTTGGATGGTTCACCTTTCTCTCCGCATGCATTGTGAATACAATGCATTGAATTCTAATAATGTTGTGACATTTTATCTTCTAGATATAAGTTCTTTGAACTTAAGATCAACTGCACAATCATCTGAATTGTATGGAGAATGTTTCAAACATTACCTACAATGCCACTTAGTGATTATCCTAAGTGACATGCTTCTTAGTACCATGGTGATTCTCCAATCATCACCATCACCATTACTTCCTTTATCATTCACATATCGACTCAATCCTTGACATCATATTAACAACATCACCATCACCATCACATCCTCTTTCATTCACATATTGACACTCCTTGTCATCCATTCAATCCTTGACACCTTATTGACAACAAATGCAACACAATGCATAACAATCTCCCCCTTTGTATTTGTTGTCAATATCACTAGAGCGCATATGAATGGGTCAATATGTGTTCCATGCTTTTCTCCCCCTTATTGGAAACCAAATGAAAAGGTGTGGTGTGGTTCTCTTCAAAATATAACTTCCTCCCTTTGAAAATCACTAAGAGAGGGATGATGTCACATGTTCACTTTAGAAAAGAGCCTTTAGTAAATCATCTCTAAGTCTACTTGGGCTAACCCGATGTAGAAAACAAGAGTGATATAACCAAGGATTTCAATGCTGTTCACAATTCACTATACATGTGAGATCATGCTTAGGCTTCAAGGGTTTTAAAGTTTTTAGATATATCAATGAATTTCTAAATCCTGCACACACTTCACCAAACTCATTAGAATGTTCCGATGCAATGATAAGGCTCCCCCTTTCTTCCATTTGTCTTTAATCAATTACTCCCCCTTAATTGACATATTAAATACAATCAGGAAACATGGGATGAAAGTGTTATTAGAATACCATTATTCTTCACAAGATGATATGAATCTCAAAAGATCATCTTCTACAGATTGGTTCCCCCTCAAGGGGTGCACTCCATTCTGTCCATACCATTCTCAATTTGAGAATGATCATCATCTTCAATCCCCTGAAATGTAAGGACATGTATATACCAGTGATTATGCAATAAGATATAACCTCCTCAGTTCATCAGTTTGAACAACAAGGTTGAGACAATTATCTCAACCGAGATGTTCCACTTTCTCCATTCTTCACACTTGCACCTTTGGTCTTCAATGATGTTTGTGCTGGTGTGGATCTTAACACCTCTTCAACTTATTTTTGTGTGACTCCTATCTTTATAAGTGACTTCTGAGCACTAGAATCTCCTGGTTCAATCTTCATTCTCTTGAAGAATTATTTTTGAGCTGGAATGACTGTCATGCATTTATTACTGATATGACCAGCTTTATTGCACCTCACACACAGAACTTCATCTTCATGTGAAATCTTTTGGTTTTCATTTTCAATAGCTTTGGAATGTTTATTTTCTTCCATTCTCATTCTTTCCAAATCTTCTGGCCAGATGATTAATATGCCATTTGGAAGTGAGACTTCAGATTTGGATGTTCCACATGGTTCCTTTGATGCTTTTAAGTTACCTTTCTTAGGCAGCTTATTTTCAATCAATACCTTCTTCTTCTTCTGGATTGATTGTCCTGTTGAGTGTGGTTTTCTTCTATTTAGTTCCATGGTTTGTTTACAATGATCCATGGTATGAACTGTCTTTCCACAGTAGAAGAATTTTTTCTTGGTGGTACATCTGGATGCATCACCCTTCTTGGATTTGAAATCCAAGGACTTCTCTTTCTTTTTCAAGGTTTTCGTGGGAGAATTTTCAACTTTCTTTTGATGGCTTCCCAAGGATACTTCTTGATTCTTAGCAAGGTTCTGTGATCTTTTCTTATTTTCAACTTTGAAAACATTTGGAGATTGGTATGTATCATTCTTTTGACCACTTTTGCATTCATCCCAGATGTTATCAAACATTCCAAATCTGTTTGTAGTAAATAGATGTTTCTGGACCTTTGAATGGTGCTTCTTCTTCACCGTCTTGATTTCCCTTGGAATGGGCTTCCTTTATGCTTTTTCTTTTAGACGATTTCACCAACAATCTGTTGCACAATGTCCATACCTATTGCAACACCAACATTGACCCACAAATCTTGTCTTCTTGACTTCTTATGATTGTTGAGTCTTTCTCTTGAATCATTGTGTTTTTTCAGGAGAGCTCTATTTCTTCATCTTCTTCATCCATAATTGTTTAGAGATATTATTCCATCCTGCACTTTTTGTGGAAACACATTGAGAATCATTAGTACAAGATGGTATTGATGGTACCTTCTTCTTAGAAGATTTTTCCCTTTCATTAGAGGATGTCCTCCTTTTGGAATCATCCTTCTCAATGTACACTTGAGTGGAAACATTTCTTATTTTAGTTGATTGGGACGCTTCCGTTTTGGGTGATTTCTAATTTTTCAATATCACCTCTAGCTCTAAGAATTTCATGTTGAGAGAGTTATTATCATCCTCAACAAATCTTAGCCTTCCTTCCCAATTCTCTTTCACATCTGGTCTTCATGCACCTTCTTCATTTCTTTCAATGAATTTTCATTCTCTTTTACCCTTTTTACTTTGTCTTCTAGTTGAGCATATTTGACCATCATTGACACTCTTTGCCTCTTTTCCAGTGCATGTAAAAATTCTTTAAACACTATTTCAAATAATTCTTTCTCACAAATGATTCTTTGTAGTTATTCAGTGACATAATCAATTCTTTCACTACAAAGGAAAATGGTTTCATCTTTAGCCTTCACCAGATTTGTGGGAGTGTTGGTTATGCCAACCCTTCTGGCCAATTGATCTTCCATAAAATTGGCTTCTTCTTTTAGCTGTAATTTTTCTTCTTGAAGATCATGGATACTTGTAGAAATAACCATTGGCACTTCCCTGGGGACCATCTTCCGAAGATATTTGAGCACATTTAGAATATCATTGATTTTTCCATCATCATCACATCTAAAGCAGGCTTCATCAGAAGAGTGTTAAAAGGAATTTTCATCTGTTGTGACTTTCACATTACCTTCAATGGAAGGTGTTTCTCTATTAGTAGACACCTTCTTCTTCATATTCTTGACCTGTTTCTTCTTTCTATTTTTCTGAGTCTTGGTAAATATCTTCATTTGAGGGTGTTCTCTCATTTCCTCAAATCTGCACTTCATAAAGCCTCACTTGGATATTTTAGAGGTAACCTGGCTCTGATACCAATTGAAGTTCATGAATAAGTCTGATCACTGAGAGGGGGATGGGGTGAATCAGTGATCCTTTTTAACTTTTTACTAATTGATTCTTTATCAATTAAACCTCTAAGGCTTGTTAAGGCCTCGATGCACTCTTCTTGTATCTCTCAAACTTTCCTCGAGTGATGCAGTAGATGTAAAGGCACATGACACAAGGATTTTCAAGGTTCGGCTCCAAAGGCCTATGTCCCTGACATGTTGGTTAAATGCCCCAACATGGTTTCTCCACTATAAATCGGTTAGTAATTACAATGGTCGATACAGAGTCACACTGTATCTCTCCTGAGTCCCACTGGATGTTTTATATACTGCATCCCACAGTGCTACCATAGTCCCACTGGCCTGCTTCAGCTTCCACCAAAGACATCCCCACTATGAGTCCCACAGGGGGTCTTCTCCTGGATCCTCGAGTCACACGAGTAGCTCTTCTTCTTTTGAAGCTCTTCAAGAGCCTTCAACAGCTTTGGATAAGGTCAGCTGGCCTTTCTCACTTCTTCTAATCACTTGTGGTGATCTAGACTCCTCTTCCTTGCTCGGGCTTTATCTCCTTCTTCTAAGGATGACCCAACCACTGTCTTTAAGAATCTTGATTGTAAAATATGTTCCTGCACTGAGTATGCCCACTCAATCTTCATGGTCTTCTCAAATACTGAAAACTCAGATAAATGTTGTCTTTATCTTCAGTCTGGCTTCAGTCTCTATTCAACTCAACTGTATGCACTGAGTACATGGAATCTCTGAATCTTCATGCATGACAAGCTTGGAATCTCAAATGTCATTAAGAACCTTTGTTCTCAGACTTCTCAAATGCACACACACTGAATTGAACTTTGTTTACGTGTGCATGTGCATGCATACAGGCATGCTCTCCCAATTTATTCTTGGTGTGATAAAACCTTAAAGGGTGTAATCTATTTTAGCACACACACCTTTTACTTCGAGTCACACTCTTTTATTCTTTCTCACACACACCAAATTGTGTGTTGTTATTTAGTGTGTATTTCCCCTTATCTCTTTCTTCTCAAGGTGTTCACCCACTTGTTCACTTGTTCATACATTCATGGGCATGCATGTGTCTTCTTCCATAACTTGGGCACATACAAGAGGTATGACCTCCTTCACTTGTGCACATACAAGGCTATGAACTTTCTTGTTAATTTACACACACTTTGTTCTTTTCTTCTTCTTCAAAGTGTGCACACTCCACTTGTGCACACACTAAGGGTTCAGCCTCCTTGTTAATTTGCTCACACACACTCACAGATGGTGTGTACTTCCTCTCCTTTTGCACACACGGCCTTCCTTTCCACTATGCACACACAACCTTCCTTTCCACTTTGTACACATGACCTTCCTTCTTCAACTTTTCACACATGAACTTCCTTCTTCAACCCGTGCACACACACACACCCAAGTGTGTTATGGGATTCCTCTCCACTCAGCACACACACACACAAACGTGTGGCCTTCCACTTCTCACCAAAGGAGGGAGCGCATGTTATGCGGCCAACTCCTGTATTCAACCGGACAGGGTGCAGGAGGGGCTTCAACCATGCGGGTGGTGCGGAAAATTCTTCTGCTGCGTAGGTGCGGCTGCTCCTACCGCACAGGTGGCGCGACGGCTTTCTACTGCCACGTGAGTTCATGGACATAGAGGGTGCGGCCACTTGCTACCGCGCTATAATGCGGGCGGCGAGCGCGCAAGGTCAGCTTCTTACCTATCGCACAAGGGAGCGCGCAGGGAGGCCTCCTTCTTACTTATTTCGCATAGGGATTGTGCAAAAGGAACTCACAAAGCCTTGGGTGGCTTTGGGATGATCTACCATGCAAGTGGTGTGCAGAGATTCGAACATTGCTAGTCTAGGAGCTTCGCGGGACTTCTTCTCTCAGACGATCAGCTGGAACCTTCTTTGGCCTCAGATGACTTCTTTTATAGGCAAAGAGTTTGATCAAAGTCGCGGGGTTCAAATCTTTGAAGGCCCAAGATCTGCAGCGTTTTGAGATCTTCAAACCTGGATGAGATATTCCAGAAATCTCTCTTATTTCCTTTTTATTTTTCATCCATGGGATCCTTCAATCTTGGTGTATGCATCACATGCATGCGTTTAGGATCACATGTAGAGCCTTTCCTTCCACGTCGAATGATCAGCGCACCCTCGAAAACTTTGTCTGCCTCGGGCTCCCTCGAATTTCTTCATCTCATTTCATGCATGCGACTTTTAACACATGCATGTGTTCGTGGTGGAGAGACGAACACAACGGAGGCCTTCACTTCATCAGAGGCGGCCGGGAGCTTCTTCTCCATCACTCGGGTGCCTCTGGTTTGTGGGAGGTGTTGCGGGGAGTCCTCGGCTCAGCGAGAGGTAGAAGACAAATCCAGTGCTGTTGGATCGGCGTTTAATAAATGCGGACGGCCAGGATTAGAACCCATTGCTGCGGATGAGATGGACGACCGCGATTAGACGCGCGATCGGATGAGCTGCCGGGATTTCATCCGCATTCTAGAAACTCATCCCACATCGAAATGCGCTGCGGTTTTTCCGCGGTTTATCAACCATCGCCTCCCACCATCGCCTTAGAAATATCCTATCCCCCCTCCGGTGCCTCCCCGCACCGGTTCTCCTGCGGGCGCGCTTCTGCGCCCACTATGCTCCTCCGGGCGCGCTCTAGCGCCCACTATGCTCCTTCAAGGGCGCGCTTCTGACGCCCACACTACGCGGGCTTGACCTCCACGTAGCTCGAGATTACACACGGCCCGACCTTCTGCGGGCTGGCTCTGCCTAGGACTCCACATGGGCGTGGTGACCTAGTCCCACATGTGCCTTGGGTTGAAGCTTGGGTAGCCAGCTCATGGGCTGGCCCCTTTTTTTGCATAAGGTCCCCTCCCTCCTTGTATACTTGGTTAAATTACCATGTAGGAACAAGACTTCTTCATGCCATTCTCTTCTTCTTCATTTCCTCTTCATCTTTAGAATTCCTCTTCTCCTCTTCAACATTTATTCTTATTCTTCTATTAAAGAATGTAATTCCCAAGGATCTCTCAACTATCTTCATCAAATAATCATAAGTCACTTTATCTTCATTGTTCTTATTTAATCCAAACATTGATGAGGTTGGATCATCTTCAAATCCTCATGCACTAAGAGATAGTGCATGGTGTTCTTCCAACCACTTCATCCATTTAGTAGTTTTGGATGGTTCACCATCCTCTACTCATGCATTGTGAAGACAATGCATTGACTTCTAACAATGTTGTGACAATGTATCTTGTGGATACAAGTTCTTTGAACTTAAGATCAGATCTACAATCGTCTTAATTGTATGGAGAATGTTTAAACCATTACCTCCTATGCCACTTAGTGATTCTCCTAAGTGACATTCTTCTTAGTACCATGGTCATTCTCCAATCATCACGATCACCATTACTTCCTTTTTCATTCACATATCCACTCAATCCATGATATCTTATTAACAACATCACCCTCACCATCACATCCTCTGTCATTAACATATTGACACTCTTTATCATCCATTCAATCCTTGACACCTTATTGATAACAAATGCAACACAGTGCACAACACCTTGGACTGATAAAAACCTTTTTAAGTGTTTACTGATCCAGTTCTAGAGTCATTATAGTTATAGCTAAGTGAGTTTCCCATGATATGAATATTTCACTATATATTATATAATGTATAACTTTTTTATTAGGAATGTATTTATTTAGTTATACAACCCCATATGTCAGTTTTTTTCTAATTCTTATATATTACACGTTGCTATCTTGGGGCATGTATATGTTTTTTCCAAGATATTGGTTTTTTACGTTAATATCTCTTTATAATTTTTTTTTGGATAATTTTATTTAAAATTAATGTGACATGTATTATATATATGGGTCATTGAAAAAATATTAAAGGATTAAAAGGTTTTGTTATTGATTCCTAAATTTTATAAATTGATAATCGTTCTACGGTTTAGTGGTGTTTAAAAAAATATATAGCTTATACCATTGTTTACTAAATTAATGGTCATGTTTTTATAATAGAGGCCCTATAAATTTATTTGGTTTTATCAATATCACATCTGAAAAAATATCTTGTATTAATAATAAAATATATAATTAATAAAATATATTTTAAAAGGAATTTCGAAATCTATTTGTTGTAATCCTATAGGGATTTTTTATCTCACACCATGAATACAACAATGGGTGTGTACCACTATCATGGTATCTTTTTGTTTCATGGTCCATGAAATATTGTAGGTTTTTTGTTATGCTTCGTCGTATTTAATTTGTTTTGGTATGTCGTGAGTGATCTTGTGTAAAAATGAGATGGTTGGTATCACATTCATATACTTATATACCATCTATGTTAGTTATATTCTTATTTTTATTTACTTTCTTTTTATCAGAAATTTTTTTGTACTCATTTTTGGAGGTTTTTTATATGATGATATAATATATTGGGAACAAAATTACCTTTCGTAACTGATTAGGTTTTTTATTTAAATGTTTCTTAATTTCTTATTAACGTGCGGTTCTCCAATGATTGAAGCTTCACAATGTTTCTTATTCATTTTATGATAATTAGTAATATGGTGAAACCATTACCATGTGTGTGTAATTATTACCCATGAAATATTTTCTAGACTATATTGATTCAGAATTCCCCTAGAGGCTACTAATACATTGGTCCAGGAGATGCATGTGGTTAAAAATGGTTGTTTTGATTCGAATCATCTCTAGGTTCCAATTATATTATATTATAATTTTCCCAAATTATTCTCCATGAATCTTAACCTCTAAATTAACATCACCTATAGATTTCCTATTGAGTTCCTTATTGTCACCATATATAAGATAGAATGAGACCTCTAGAATTTGATGAATATTTTCTATACTTTTATGAATCCTTCCATTAATGCTAATATTATTTAAAAGATTTATATAATGATTTTTATAATCTAAAATATTGTTTCTATAACAACATTTCATGAAAATTATTTCAAATATTTTATATTTTCCATTGTATGTCTTCTTAAAAGTTTTGATTATGTTTTTAAATGTAATCATCTCAACATTTCTCTTATTCTATGTATAATATGTTTTATCTACAAATGTTTATTGATGTAAATTTTTATTCCCTTTTAATGTATGGTTATTATTTCCTTATATCAACATGTAATAATTCTCATTCTATACACTCTCTTCTGTGGGTTTGACTTCTATTTCATTCTCCATTAACACTTTCTAACCTATAATATACAGTAACTTCATTTTGGAAAGAATATTATTATTTAGCCAAGTCACCTTATTCATTTCAATGAATATAAATTTATTCTATTAAATATTTACTAATGGCCTAAAAATCATAAAAATCAGTGCTTTGGAATATAGAAAAAACTATAGATTTACAATCCCAACATATGCATACTAGTTGTATTCCAAAGCAATCATCCAAATACCAAACAAACAAATTCCAGTTAAAAATTATAATGCATATAGATCTTGAATCTTTATTGTATCTTTGTCTCCTCTCATTGGTTAATGAAATACTTGAAACCACTAAAATATAATTATAACATTTGGGAAAAGTTTATTCATTATAGTAATCATATAGTAACCATAGAAGAAAAATTCCATATAATTCACTTTTATGAAGGTTCTAGATATATAAATAGCCTTATAATTACCATAGTTTTACTTATTGAATTTTTTATTTCACCTATATCACTTAATCTATATAACTGTGAAAAATATATCAATAATATTAATGAACAACTTATATGTAAAAAAACTATTCATCATGGACATGTATATTAATTTATATCAATCCTCAAAAAACAATACCTCTCACCAATATTTATTCATACGTAAAATAATCATGATATATTATCTATTAAACACCAATTTTTGTATCAAATATATCACCCAATGAAGGGAATTGTATTTAGAAAATACTATTGAAGAGACTTGATAATTCATAATATATTATTTATATTAATTAACTAACTATATATAAAATAAATAGTCTTCACCATTATGAATAATAATTTACTCAAATCTCTAAAAACAATACCACTATTCTAGAGAAATTAAAACATAAAAAGTCTCATGATATACTTTCCATGAGGAACAAATTCCCTAGAAAGAGTATCAATTGATAATGGAGATTTTATTTAGAAAATATTAAACAAAATCGTTGATAATACCAAATGAAAAAAATTGTGCTCAAAATTTAATTATGAAAACTAACTCATAACCCTCAACCTTAAATTGAAAATACATTCTACTATTGATGTCATTTGGTTTAATGGTCCATGAAAATTTCCACTAAAAATAGGATGCCAAAAATATCTTTTACAGAATAAAATTAAAATTCATAAAAAAATAAACTACCTTATAATAAAAGGAAATTTTAAAATGAATAAATATCACATCAAAATTTATAAAATATTTTTTTAAAAATAAACTAACCATTTGTGAAAAATTTAAATAGATAGGAATAAAGTATAACCTTTTCGATGTTATCTTCCATCATTTGTGGTCTAATTAATTTTATATGAAAATTTTGTGACCGTAATGAGAAAACCATCCATATAATACATTGAATGTAAATATATAAAAAATCTTCCTTTTCTGAATGATAAAAACAAACTTCCCATAGAAGAATAGTATTATATTTAAACAAAATACTAATAAAATTGTAAAAGAACAAAAAATAAAGTGGTACTATGTACGAATTATAATAATTTTGTAGATGTTACGATGATCATTAACCAATATGAAATTAGTTCAGAGGAATCATGGCCTAATTTTATATGAATATTTTAAAAATAGTATTCTTAGGACCCATATTTTTTGAAATATATGATACTAAAAAGGTACAATTTGCTTTTACATTTGGATTGATGTTCTCTGAATTATGAAATTCTATTCACTTAAATTTACACTCACTCATCTCTATATTTATAAATTTTTTTGAATGGAAAAATAAAAAGATCAAATTAATTAATTATATAATGTTAACTTTTATATAACTTATAAACTAATTTTTATTTTATCAATTTATTACCCAATAATTTTTACAACTTCTCAAAACCATTTTTTATTATTATAAAGTTGAATCAAAATTAAAATAAAATCTCATATTTTCATATAGGTTTAACAATATATTTATTATCATCGATGTGAGTAAAGGATATTGACATTACCATGCTATCTGTTTTTATTTTTGAAATTTTCTCGTCCAACATAAAATATTTATTCAAAATCATAACTAGCTCATCTATATCGTCAATATGTTCAATATTTTTTATATAAAATTATCTTTATGTTTTGAAGATTTCAAAATCATTTAACAGTCTCTAAATTATTAGTATTACCTTCCTCCTTCATTTATCTATTAATATTCATCAAAAAAGTTTAAGGCTATTCTATATCATTGGGTGATGATGCATTATCTTCTTTTCTTCAATTAAAACAACTTACATTATTTATTTGAGGGAAAATAAAACTTACGATATAATGACTAATTGGAATGATATTATGATGTAACTTCAACACAATATCAAAATTGGTTCTATAGTACACTTTTATATATAACAATATTATTCTATCTAATATCACTATCTCAATCACTACTATCATGAGATGATGGTTAATCTTTTCCATCACACTAAAAATCCTTAGTATCATTGAATAAAAATATTATGTTTCTCCTTAATTTTTCCATACTTATTTTTAATCATTAACCTTGATAATCATTGTATGATATTCCCTTTTTTCTTAAATTCATAGAATATATTTCCTAAATAATATTTGATTTAAAAAATCTTTATGTTCTTCTAGTTTTCCAGATAAACGTATGTGTTTTCAATATATTTATTTGTCCATCATTAAAAATAAGTGATCCCATTTTCAAAAACTTCCACAAAACTATTACTATTTTATATACATAGCTAATATGGATGGTTTTGGGATGTTAATATTCATGAATTTTATGAAATTGAAACTCTTTTTTTGTTCTCTATTTCCAAAAATCTCTAAAATGTTTCCCTCATATTATATTGGAGTTCCCATTATGTAATTTGGGACCAAATTCATAATATTCTTTGTCTCATAAAAAGATGTTAGATTTAACCCCAAATAATTTAGTAAGACATCAATTAACATTTTTATAAGTTGATTAACTAATTGGTTGTACCATATATGAGATTGACCATTGTTTAAATTCGTATAGAACTATAGAGAATACCTGATATTAAATCACAATGAAAAAATGAATACATTAATAGTCAAATTAAAGAATATTACTTTTTCTCTAGAGAAATAAAATTTTCAAATTGAGTTCCCTCACGCTTCTTCCAAAATTCAACACAATAACCAATTTGATAAAATATGACTATATATGTTCTTTTAGATAACGTAATTAAAATTAATTATAACTTAGAAGATAAGTCAAATTCACCTAGTTTATATAATGTTATCCTAAAAACATCAATCTATGGTTGTAATTTATCATTGGAATGAGATAGTTATCTAACATTATATTAATCATATATAATTTTATATGATCTCTCTAACATTTTTAGTCACCACCATCCAAAAATTATAATTTTTTGTTTTCATTTATATTAAAAAACTATATATTATAAGTACACTATCCGTAACAAAGAAAAAGTTATTTTATTTTCCAACACATGGCCCTATATGAGTGGTGAATTATATTTCAAAATTATAATATAAAATATCAATGAAATAAAACCAAAATATGACCCAAAATTCAAATTTATAATTTTCAATTATATATCAATATTTAAAACTATAATAAATAAAAGTCTACGATAAATTAAAATATCAGTATTTATAAAATAAAACAATAAAATACATGAACATTACATATTAAAATAGTAAATTAAAATAATTCTCAAATTATTAGACAAAAATTAATAACCATAAATGATATTATTATTAGAAAATTGATTCAATTGGAAGTATTAAATTTTAATCCAAACAAGAAGGAGGATATTGAACCTGTTCTATGGTATACATGTTTTGATGTAATGAACTTTTTCAATTGTAAACCTACTTAAAGGTATTAGTATTAAATACCCCTATGATCTTATTCTAAATCATCAATTAATAACCATACCTATTCTATGGTCATTATTGAATACAATGTTTTAAAACATAGAACTTAAAATCCATGGAATGCCACCTATTAGGATGATTTTAAATAGACCATCATCCTAGGACTAGCACATTATAAATAATAAATTAATATTAAATGAATAATTAAAATTCATGATATGTTATTTACATGAATTCCACAAATGGTGGTACCTCTTAGAAAAATACAGAAAAATTAAATATAGAATCAAAAGTTCTCAGCACATTGAGATGATTTAAACATCATCATGACACTAAGAAATTTCATCATATTTAAACACCTTCGACTACTCAAGGCCCTCATTTGAATTGACATTATTTATTCATAAAAAATACAATTTTTTTTCTTATATCTAATATTATGGATAACATTTCCTCAAACACAACACTATATGAGTAGATATAAAAAGTATTTAAATTATCATTTGATAAGAATAACATCACACTGATAAAATATTTGATGATGAAGATCAAAGGATAATTATTATGTGAATAAAAATATATATTAATTTTGTTTTCTAGAATTTAAGGCATTAGATATTAGCCCTACAAAACTCAAAATTAAAATTAAATTCTCTCTAAAAATTAATTTCCAATATAATTTACAATGTTATATGAAAAATTTAAAAAATAAACAAATGTGTCAGTTTTTTAATAGTTTCTCTTGGGATTAACAATTTTCCTTTGGTCATGTGTGGATTATTAGGAAACATGTGTAAAACCTAATGTATACGGTTTTTCTTTAGTGGTAGGTGCATGGATTAAGAATGGTTTAGAAATTTGTGTACAGAAACTACATAGGGTGTCGCATCTTGATTATAGTGGTGGATGAACTAGTTAAACATAATTTTATTTACCTTGAATCCAAATAATTAATTGTGGGTGTCATATTTAAGAAGAATACACCAAAATAGTCATGGTTTAGTTAAAATTCTATTGAACCATGTGAGGAACCTAATTTCTATGTTTTTGAGTTTTTTTGACCCTGACTTATTATTATATTATTTGGACATCCTATTCCAACTTTTTGTTAAATAAAAATGATATGAGAAATCAATGGAAATCCTCCATCTTATTTGTGGATACAAATTTTATGTGTCCACAAAAATGTAATCCCCTCCATTGTGTGACCTAATAATAGTTTTGTTTAGGCCAAGGATAACATAGTGTTTACATCAACATTTTTTATATATATAATTCATGTAGCTTCCACTCACTACATGATCATTTATCATCAGATAAAAATATATTAAGAATGTATTTAGAATGGAATTAAATTTAAATAAATTGTTTTAGTTGAAATCCAAAAGGGAATATACTAATATCAATATGCTTTATATTGTTTATGTATTTTTTTAAATGAAATAAATTCATGAGGGATACATACATGGATTTAATCCCTCTTATTTAAGAAACCATTTTTTACTTACTAGACTTGTGAATCTATCTTCATTCATAATAACTATTTATCATACATTGTAAAGGTTTTATAATTACCTTAGAGTAAAAAATCTAAAGAATTATTTAGGGAACCTAATGATTCGGTAATATATTATTGTTAAGATTCTTTGTTCTTGTTCTTTAGCCAACATCACGAACCAAAACCCATCAGAGAATAAGAATTTGTATGATAATACACATTATATATAACTATATCTATTTTGATTCTCTCAGAATATTTTAATCCTTGAATTTATATGATCATACATCATTAACATGGAATATTGTTACATAGTTTCATTATGGTGACTATTAAAGTTGAAAATATATTATCACCATGCTATAATTCTAGGAATTTAGTTTCAAAAATACCGTTATTCCATAAACCATTCATCATAAAACAAAATGGCCTCTATGTGTTAATGAGTGTAGTTCATATTTTTGGGGATTTAGTATGACCCTAAAAATTAGGTTTTTTATTAGAAAATGAAGTTTTGTTTGGTTATTTCACATTTAACAAAGACTGGTTCAATGATAACATTGTTTTCTCTAAAACAGAAACAATTTGATGAACACAATGTGGTAAAATTCCTAGTGGTACTTAATAGGTATAAAAATATATTTTTATAACTTCAAATATGGCTTAGAAATTATTCATAAATGATAAGTGGTTTATATTGTAAAATGTTATTTCACATGTTTAACCTAAAAATGAAAATCTCTTATTTGTTTCTCATATTTTTTAAAATATATAACATGAAAATTTATTATAATGATTCATTACTCTTAATGTTTTATAACTTTTTTTGAAATTGGAATATTATTTTTGTAAATTTATGTGACACATTGATTCTATGAAATAGACCCTTATATTTTATACTATGTGTGACTCCCTAGAATTTTCTTTAAATCTACCTTGACATAATTTTCTATTTATTATCTTACATATAGTTGTTGAATATAGTTTTTGAATGTTAGGTTTTGGAGATAAAATGAATTAAATTCTATCCTATGTAAATTATTTTGTATTTGATGAAATTTATTTTTTATTTCTTATATCCTAGGGGTTTATTCTTAATTCTATAAGATAAAATGTTGGATATTCGTGGATATGGGAATACCCATGTGGTAATTTTAGGTATATAATAATATTATGCCTCATCCATATTTATATGATTCATTTAGATATGTTTTAATATACAAGGATTATATTTTTGGACACTATAAAAAACTTGTTGGCTATATAAATAGTTACACTTTAATGTTGTCTGAAAATGTTAATTATTTAAATCGAATAGATATTACAAAATAAATAATTATACGAGTGTATACATAATAGAATAGTGAAATAAAATATACATATCTCACATAATGAAATACCAAAACATTTAATATCCATATGATGTATATTGAATTGGTATAGAGTCTAAAAGTAAGTCCACTATTATATGAAATAAAATATTCTTTTTAATGTAGCACATGTCAATTTCTCGATCATCCAAATAGGTCTGATTGTCCAATCCAATGTGCCTCAATATTATCCTTTTTATAGAATATTTGTAATTGGTGAAATTGAGTCATCCATTTGATGATTTTTCAAAAATAGTTCTCTTATGGGTTGTCCTTAGTTGTCAAGTTGTTGGGTTTTCCATTCCGTCACACATTAGAGGACCTATAGAGACAGGAACTCCCTGATCATTTTCTAACAACATGTTTTGTATTATCTTATAATAATCAAATGAAAAATATTCAATAAATTTCCTACTAAAGGGTATTTTAATATATAATATTTGTAGGATTTTGAAAATCTATACATCATATTAGTTTTTTTCAAAAATTTCAAACATTTTTTTACATCACTTATTCTATCTCTTTTAACTAAACCCAAAATCTTTTAATGTTTTACTAAGCCCAAGAAAATCATTTGAAAATGTAGGGTGAGCATAAAATTATCCATCAATTGGCATTAAAATATAGGGTAAATCATTTTTATAATAATTATTTAAATACTCTTTATAAATCATTAAATTTTATTTCAATATATAAGACAATTGTTTTTGTAAAATTTTTCACCAAACAATATACTATGATTTTCAAAGAAATCAATATGAAATTAGTTTTTGATCAAAATTTAAAATTTAATATTTTAAATCCAATATTTCATTGAAAAATGATATCCTAAGAAAAAAATGTATTAATCAGTTATGATCATTTTGTAAAGAATATCTTTTTATGCATTAAATTTTTACTTAGAAAAATTAAGGAAAACTAGGATGCCACATGTATTATCACTTATAGGATAAAATATCCATGAGTAAATGTGTTCACTCCCCATTCCTCATTATCTAATTTAATTCCAATGATCTAGGTTATATTTTAATAATTTTTTCCCTTGATTTCTTTTTCTAAATTTTAATCCAAAAAATATTTGAAAAAATATATAAATTATTCTTTAAAATGTACGTAATATTATATTTATAATATTTAGTAAACTAGAACATTAATATATCGAATAAGGGTTAGGTTAAATCTATTATTTTATATGAAATTAATATATTCCAATTCACTAATCTTAAGAACATTGGAAATTGAATTTAAATTAAATTCGTTTTTTAATATTAATGGAATATAAAAGGTAATTAAATTATATATCCATTAAAATTATTATTAATGAAATTTATTAAAATAAAATAAACTTATACACATAAAATGACAAACATCATAATATAAAGATAATATTTGAAATAAAAAAAAATAAACATCCCATTAAAAATGACATGGGAATATGGAAAATGGGAATTTCTTCATAGAAAATTCATACACCCCTATGTAGTGGTTTCAATGATATCAATTCTCTGTTAAACTTATTATTATGAAATTAATCATTAAAAGCAATTCATTAAAACAATTTACCCTTATAAAAGGTTTTTAACCAAAATAATGGTGTGATATAGGTAAAATATAATCCCTTATATAAAATATGTGTTTCTAAAATATAAAAATAAAATGATTCTCTATAAAAATAATCCCTTCCTATAATAAAATATAATTTTTAAAATAAATTCATAGATGCTTGAAAATAAAATAAACTCATTTCTTTAAACCCTTGTAAAAAAATATTCTTATTTGATGGAATAAAAAATATAAGAAACTATATACATATCCTCCCCACTTTCTATATTACATCCTAAACTGGGTTTCCAAATGGTTTTTAAATACTATGTATTTTTTGAAAGAATACTATTTATATATTTGACACTTCTACTTTTGAATGTATATATTTTATTAGGTTATGGTTCCATATCTCTTTTAATTTCATCCTTTATGATTTAGAAGGGATGAAAGTGATTGTATACAACCAATGAAATAAACCATTTATATATCATAACAATTAATAGTTCTTAAATTTATAATATAATGGTTGATATTTGACTATCATGTGGGGAAAGAAGGGTGTTAAACATTATTTCATTTATTAGATTATATGTAATGTTTAGTTAAATTATAATATTATAAAAATTTAAATTACAATATAATTTTCATTAATCCTATCTTATTCAAGTTTATAGAATCTAGAAATATGGATCTTTAACATCTCAACCAAGGTACCACACTCAAATTCCCTGAGCCAGTCGATTACATGACCTCCATCGCACCACCCCATTTTTTAGAGGATTTCGACAAGGTGTAAGAGTCTAATATATAACAAGGTGATACTATACCTTCTTTTTCAATGAAGTAAAATAATGAAAATTAATAGAAAATAACAGAAATAAAAATATAACCATAATATTGCCTATATCACATGATGGGAAAAATAAGAATACAATATTCTAACACATATAGTAGATATGTTATTCCAAAAAAGATTGAATTGTCAATATGAAATACCCAAAAAAAATACTTACTGAAATATCCTAAGGGGGCCCTACCATTGTCAATTGATGTAGGAATCTTTCCCTTATCCCCACTTGAAAACGTGAAGTACATTCCGATATTAATTAGGTGGCATGTTATGGGTGTTGGTACAACTCTGTAGGCCACCACCAGTGGTTTCTAAAGAAATATCTACTCAAAAACACGGTATCAATTGGTATTAAGATCAACTTACAACCAATGTAGAATTGTTTTTCTTATATTATATATTTATATATTTACCCATATCCTTTTTATTAGGTTCATTTATACACCCAAACAATGAATAATTTCTACGATACATGTCGAAGTCTGTACCATATCACTTAGGTAAATCAAAATTAATTATATCATATGCTTTCATAAACCATTTAATTCCATCTTATTACACATCCATTTATATCTGTTGTCTAAATATAATCTCATGGGCATAGAACATCAGGTCTATTACAATAAGGGTATTTGTAGATTTCCACCATGTCCCACACCTAATGGGTATTTGGAGCATCAGTCCCTATCTCACACAATAATATTCACATTTATGCATTTGCACCAAGAACATCATGGATAGAACCCTATGGGTATTTGGAGCCTATAACCTTTTCCCAGAACCCATTTCATAATAAATCACATGTACCACACACATCACATTAAACAAGGTTAATCATCATTAACCCCCTCATCAACATTTTACATCACAATATAAAATTTAAATTATCAAATCAATTGGGATTATTCACATTATTCACATGGAAGAATATAAATAATTCATCCTTAAACCATTTGCCAACATTTAATCAAATAACCTAATAACCCCTGATGGTTAATCGAATTATCCCTTAATCCCCAATATCATCAAATCATGATCAGATTAACCACCCAATAACTCAAACCCATTATGTGAACAATTAAATAACCCAAATTTCTTGACAATTTCATAATCACATCATTCCATTAATTAATTAAACCCTTAGTTATGGAAATTCAAGAGGTTATTCAAAACATAGAAATTATTATTTGAAAAATTCATAAATGTGTTAAATATTAACAATATGGGATGTTTAATTATATAACATATAGTAATATTGTAGGAGGATGTTCACTAAGCAACAAATACCGCAATTGAAGTGGAACACTCAATTATAAAATAAATAAGGTGATCCCAAACCAAAACCCAGATAAAAAACAGAACAAAAACCTTCAAGAACTATTTATAAAACAACACCAATGAGGAATAAAAAATTAAACTTCATTTATAAAATGGGACATGAGAGAGAGGAATCCAATCGAGAAGAGATAACATACTAGGATAGGTGTAGATCTGTTAAATGGATCGTTAATTCATCAAGAATATAGTTAAGAGGGCATGTGAATCCATTAAGGATGGTGAAAATAATTAGAAATTATTCGAGGATTAATAAAATGATATTAGGGATATAATATAGGGTTTTTAGAATTTTATTACAATCTTAAGGGGTTTTATTTCCCACATGCATGGTTTTGTATATGAGGAACACAATTTTATTAAACTGTGCACCTTAGCCATGTGCCTCCCCTCATAGGTTCATGGTTTCTCCTAAAAGGATAACTGTTTTGACAAATCATGAACTAATAGTTCAATATCCCAATATAAAGGTACACATGGTTTTATAGGGGTAGGCATGTTGTTTGAAAAAACTATGTGTTAACCGTGCACTTCCCCTCATTTTGCAATATTTCCAATGTTTCACCCAAAACAACCAAAAACAAAAAACCACCCAATGTATTCCAAAACAAGGGTATACGAGTGCATTAAAATGACCATAAGACCACAATAGAAATGTTCAAAATATTAAAATCACAATACCTTGTAATATTTCATCCTTACCATGTACTCCTAAGAAATTATATGATTCTTATGTAAAAATATGGGGCCATTGACCTTTCATATCTACTACTCTCTCCCATGTTTCATCCAAAACCAATCCCGTGTTCCATAATACCACTACAATTGTCTATGTTTTTCTTCTAAATAGTTTCTCACCTTGATTAAACTCACGTATCATATTCTATATGAAGGTTTAATTCATCATAAGATCAATATCATCCACATCGATCACATGATAATGGTAGTGGTTATACTACAAAATTTTTGACACATGAAAAAAATCACACATATTACTTTACCAAGTTTGAAGATCCAATCCCCACATCACCATAACAATTCTCTACCTAATCTGAGAATGAACAAAAGTATTTGGTGCCAACTTACCATTCCTCTGAATCCAATGGTGTCCCAATCTTCGTGACATACAAAGGAACACACAATCACTCTTTGTTAACAATAGGGGATGTCAACGTATCCCAAAATTTCACTTTTTTCTACTATGATTCATAACCATTAATTTTTAAATTAGATGAACACACTCTATTGTCTCATTCAAGATACTTGGACCCAATAGTTTTGTGTCACCTTCCTCTATCCAACAAAGAGTATATATGTATAGATGACTACATAGAGCCTCATATGGTTCAATATGGATAGATTCATGATATAGGGTTTTATAGAAGAAGTCCACAAGCACTATGTGCTTCTTCTAAGACACAAAAATATCAATAACATATTCCCATATCATATCCTCCAAAACCAATATTGTGCATTCTGGCCATAGATCTGTCTTATGGTGGAAAGTTGAGCTAAAAAATACCTAACTAGTAAGTAACATATGTAACGCTTAACAAAAGTGTGAAGTAAAACATGAATCATTATCTAAAACTACAATACATGAAACTATGTGATGATTGTCTATCTACTAAACAATTATGTCTCCCAAGTCTTCCATTTAGCATGTATCCACTATATGAAAATAATGTGCTACTTTTGTCAATCAGTCCACAACCACCCAAGTAGTGTCATTCATTTCAGGTGTCTTTGGGAGACCCACCATAAAATACTTGTTAACATCATATCAATTATCTTACAGAATGGAATAAAGTTGTAGTAAACCATCAGGATATTGATTCATGGCATTACCCTATTTAAAAGAGTCTCTTTATGTCAAAAACACCGCAATCTCCATTTTCATGCCCGACCATGAATACTGTTGATTTATGTCATGATACATTTCAATCAGACCTGAATGTAACACCCATGTAGAGGAATGAAACACACGAATCATATCCTCTCACATAAACATAAGCACACAAAATAGTTCCAGACAAAAATTATATTACCCTCATATAAGGTCCAATTAAAAGGTGACTCCCTACCTTCAAGGATTTCCCTCAAGGTTTAAATATCAAGACCCTCATAATTTCTTTCCCTGATCTATCTCAAAAGTGTAGATTACAATGATACCAATATAAAGGTCACCTAATATTAAACCTCCCAAACCACAAAATGTAACTCATCCAGAAAATTTATCATCCTCTATATAGATTTGGACTCTAGAATAGCATGAGATTGAGTTCTCTTTAACAACGAGTCTATAACTCTATTTCCCTTCTCGGGTGTATATGATACCTCAAAATCAAATGGATTTATATACTCAAACCATATAACATTCCGAAGATTCAAATGTTGATTCTAAAATATATAATTTATGTTCTTTTGATCAGTATACACAAAAAACCTTTCTTTTTACAGATAATGCCACAAAATCTTCATGTAATTTACACTTGAAGCTATGTCAATGTTTTTTATAGGGTAATTACATTCCTCAAGCCTAAATGTTCATGACACCTATTCCCTAAATTGATATCCATGAAAAATCTATGCTACACGACTCAATCACGGAGTATCACAAAACACCATATACTCTTCCCTTTTCTAGGGTAGGATTAATATAGGTGCAGTATTAAGAAAATCCAATTAAACTCATATAAAGCATTCTCACATGATCAGGACCATTTAAACAAAACCAATTTATTTTTCATGAAAACAATTGTTGCTCATATGAATGAAAATTAGTGGATATAACTTTGATAATACACCATGAAGCCTATAAAAATGAAGATATCAAAGGCATTCTTGGGTTTCACCCAAAAACCCAATGCCTAAACATTATTTAGGCCTACTGACACACATTCCTCTCAGATGAAGTTACATAAGAAATTTACCAAATTAATCATGAACATAAGCTTATGTATATTATATCAGTGTACTTTTGGCAATGTTAAGATGTATGGTGTTATTGATATAAGTCATGGAGTATACAAAGATATGATCAAAAATGATAACCAAAAACTGATATAGGTATAAAATAAAAATTATGTTCATCAAGTCCATAAACATACCAAGAGAATTTTGCCACCAAAATGGCCACCTGAAAAACTCATAATGTCCACACGACTTATTGAGATCAGTTCGAGGTGAATCATTAGGATGAACTCTCAATTGATGAAACATTAATCTCATGTAAATATTTTAAAAGGCACAAGATCCCTTAACATTTTCAATGAGATCATCAATACATTGGATCACATATTGATTCATCACTATCATGCAGTTGAACATTGAATAATCATCACATTGGTGAAATATACCATCATCCTAGTTAGAAAACATGGCTGGATAACCAAAAGGATTTGTACGTGGATAAATTAACCCATTATGTATAAACTCATACAGTTGTGTCTTGATATCATAAAACATTGTTAGTTCCATTATATATCATCCAATAGAAAATTTCCATGATCCAAGCATGATATCAATCATAATATCCACATATCTCAGAAGTAGTAGTCTGGATAATTCTTTTGGAAAATTTCTTGAACTAATCTGCCATGGATGAAAATTCACATGGTTTCACACTTCTTTAATCCATCATAATAATATAAACATGGGAGGTAAGGTCCTATTGTTTCTAATGAAATACACATGCCTGAACCACCTGAATATCCCACTCTCCATGAGGAACCAAATTCATACCCTCAAGAGATATAACAGTCACTGTCATGTTGAAAAATAGGTGTGGGAATGTCAGGATACTATCTATTCTATACCCATAATCACGAAAAAACCTTACATATCCAGAATTTATCGATTCCAATGAAAACTATAGTCACAAACCTCAGGAGAACAACCCATGGACCAGAAAATATATATTGATCATACCACCAATAGTGTATTTATCATTATCACCCCACACAAAAAATTAGATCCTAGACTCAACCTATTCAAAAATTGCATAGATTTAAAGTAATGAGAGGAAACAAAATTAAATAAAGTTCTACAACGTGTAGAAACTAAAAGTATAGTACGTATAAATATTGATGGTCTATCCATTATATCCACATGTGAATGATGAATTGCATGAAACTATCATGACACGCTTCCCTATGATGTATCTTTATACCCATGAGCTATAAAACTCTAATGATATGGGTGTAAATTCCCAGATTAAACTCATGAAGGTTTTCATCCATCACATCTAGTAGAACTAAAACTACCATACTAATTTTGTATTGAATTCCCCCTTCCATACATTTGATCCTTAATGGATCCTCCGTCATTACCCATATATCATGGGTTTCTACAGAATCGATGTAGTTGTCACATCCTACTATAAGCTCACCACTCTATCGGTGGTCAGGTGCAATGCATATGATGGTGACCCAGACTACCACACTTAGGGAAGAGCACACTGGTAAGATCCAAAATTGCAGATCTATTTCCCTGGACTCTCTTCTATTTTCTTACATAAAATCTATTATCATAGCGTCCCTTAATACTAATTTATATCTTTACGTATAGTCATATAATAGAAACCACTTATCCTCAACTGAAATCCTCATTTAGGTTCCCCTCAGATATAATATCGCGATTCACTACCTCAATAAACTTATTTAACCAAAATATGTTATCTTGATCCATAATCAGAAATTTTATCCCATCCAAAAAACAACTTGCTGTAGCTCAAAATTCCCCATACTGCACTGCATGTCGGTAAACACAACAACATATTTCATCACAAACAAACTCCCCTTGGCCAACCTCATAAATTATAATGCACATTCTTGTCTTAGTGGATATAGATAAAAGTGCTTCAGAAACATCTCTTTGACGTCATTACATACAATGATTTATATCTACTCACTCTGATTAAGGACATCCCACTATCACTTCACCAATCCATGCATCATATAATAAGCTATTTTGAATCTTTTCTTAGTAAGAGTCTCAAACTTGTTAAGAATTGTATTGATAAAAACAATTCCTAACTAAAATGCATGAGGTCCACCCTTACAAGTGAATGTTGCAGGGTTTTTTAATCATAAATCCAATTTCATGTTATAAATACTCTTCACTACCACCCTTGTGTATCTTTATATAAATTTCATTAAAACATGAAATGTTCTCTCGAAGCCACTCTCCATATTCCTCACCTAAACTATCGGACCATCAGGTTCTACTACTGGAAGGACATTTCCTTCCATGTCCTCATGTCGTCCTACCAAAAAGTGTCATTATGGAGGAATATCCCTATATTTTCTTAAACACATATTAGGAAACATAACACACAATTTATATAATTATAGAGATTCACAAAAATCCATAACAAGATATCTTCAATCCCTTTACATTGTCAAAACTGATGTGCTATCAGTACCCTTAACCATCATATTTATAAGTATCATACTAATGTTTATCATTAGACACCCATTTTCCATATTTTTCATAATTTAACAAATTTAATGTCTAATTATGGAAATTTTTCACTAAAATGAAAACAATAAATAAAAATCATTCTTATAAACAACTTGTCCAAAAGCCTTCTTCTCACATGTTTCCTAAATTAATGAATTTAATAATAAATTCTAACTACGAATAATGATACATATATGCTCAACTATTATTACATAATAGCCCATGAGTCTACTGAAAAAATATAACGAAAGGAAATAACAACACACAACAAGTTCTTCAATTGAAGTGAAATATTATTCAACTATAATAGTACACATCAATAACAACAGTCCAACCCTAGGAACTTGGATTTTACCCCAACACATAGGCCATATACTCTCATTTCCAAACTCATAACCAAGGGAAAATCACCATCATATCTTTTCTACGTTTCCTAAATAATAATAAAAAGGAGAAGAAAATAAAAACTCTTATGAGACCACTTTTAACATTCCAACCCAGGTGCCTCACATTGGTTCCTTAAGCCCGTCGGTTTCATGAACTCAAGCATAACTCCCCATACATGAGAGGCTAAATACTATAATCAATTTAATAATATATAACATGTGGAGACTATTCAATTTCTATCAAATTATTAAAATAGTTGTGTTAAATATAAAATTATCAAATGATATGACCATATCCATTATTATACCATTATAAAATGACAAACAAAACAAGAATACAATATACAAACCGAAATAGAATATTTATGTTGCCATATAGGTTTCATGTGTCAATATGAAAACCCAATATAAATACACAGTAATAACTCCAATTCTTTCCCCAAAATCATTTCTAATACCTGATCCATTATCCATGCCAGCATAGCCATCTAACATAGAGATATTTATATTATCATTTACTGTAAACATGAATTATTTTGGGGTAGTAATAAAGCATCCCAAATATGGTGTGAGTTTAATTTAGTATACCACCACCAACAGTGTATAAGAAAATTAGAAGTAAATAAAACTTTATTTTTTTTATAAATAGGAAATTATAGCAAATATAGTAAAATGTTTTCACGTACAATTATTCCTATTATAACCATGTCCTTTTTCATAGGTTCAATATGAATCCCGAACCATCAGTACTTTCTTAATCTTTTGATAACCCATATACAATATTACATTGTTAAATAACAATTCATAATAACATGTCTTTTATTATAAATTTTATTACATTTCATATCTCAACTATTTAGAAACATAGTCCAAATATAATATCTTGGGTGTATGTTGTGTCTAGCACCCTGTGGGTATTTGGACAGTTAGTTATTGTCCTATAACTCATGGGTATTTTTAGAATCATTCCCTATCCATACTGTAATATTCACATGCATAAATTTATGCCCATAAAATCATGGCTAGAACCCCATGGGTATTTAGATATTTATTCCCTATCCCACCCCCATGTATTAAAAAATCACATATAACACATAAATCACATGTAATATGTATAATCATCATTAAACCTCTCATAAATAATACACACTATGGTATAAAATTTCAATTATAAACTAAATCATGATTCTTAACTTTAATCACTTGAAATAATATAAAACATTTCATCAATAAACCAATTATTAATATTTATGAAAGATTCCCAATAACCCCCACAGTTAGGAAAGTAATCACTTAATTCCCATTAACATAAACTCATGATCACATTAACCAACCAATTACACAAACCATATAGGTGGGAAATTCCATAATCCCAATATCCAATCAATTTAATAAAAAAAAAATTTCATTAATTAATTATCTTATTAATTTATCCATTTCAAGATGTGATTACCAAATATAAAAATTTTAATTCAAATATTACATACACCTGATTATAATCATGCCTAAGGGTTTTCAATTATAATACTTAACTCAAGATCATTGGTAGATGTTCTCTATACCAAATGTACCCAAATTCACGGGGAATGTTCAATAAAACAATTAAATAAGAAATATATAACCATAAACTAGATACATAATCAAATGAATATAAAACATAAATTCATAGATCTAAACAAAATCCAATAAGGAATAAAACATTTATCCTTTTCCTAAATGATAGATGAGAGAGAGAGGGAGTGAGTGAGATGAATTCAATCAGAATGGGATCACATAACAAAATAGATGTTGATCCACCAATCGGATCATTGATTCATCATGAATGGAGTTTGGAAGGTAATGGAAACCTTATAGGAGATAAAAAACATAGGATTCCATTTAGGGTCAAGTTAGGGTGTTTTAAGATTTATTCTAGGGGTTCTAAAAAAATTAATATTTTTTGGGGGTTTAATTTACCACATGCACAATTTCACGTATTGGATGCACAATATTCACAAATAGTGTTCCTTAACTATGTGCCTCCCCTTAGGGGCACACAGGTTCACCATAGAAGGCATACAGTTTGAAAAAAGTTGATCAAACCATGCAATCCCCCTATGAATTGTGATGAATTATTTTCTGGTGGTAAGAACATGGTTGGAAAAAATTGTGCTCCACCCATTCACCCACCTTCCTTTTCAAACATTATCAATTTTTTAATCAAAACACAGTGAAAGAAATTCCACTGAAGGTATACCAAATCAAGGGTAAACAATTACTAAAAAACAACACCAAGACATCTTTCCGAAGAGATTGATATTTATATTATAATAGTATATGTATATATACATATATATTAGGGATTATATATTTATGCATATACTATAAAAGAGACATATGGTATCTTTCTATCCTAAAATGATATGTGGTCTGTTCTTGATTGATCGATAATGTATATATTCATATATTTATATATCACCATTATATCTAGGTGACCTGAAAAGAAATGTGTCAAACTACAAAATCTGAAATATAATTTTGTTGAAAACAATTCGGTATTGGATTCTATGAGTTTAAAACTAAAATGTTTCAAATCATAAAATTTATACCTTTTGAAATAAACATGGATTACACTTTGAAGAAATTTTCAAAATAATTACTTTTTCTTTGTTAAAATTATACTTGGAAAATATAAATAAATCCATGAGGCCAATCATAGTATCACCATCTGGGCAACATCCCCTTTATGGTGTTAGTTTTGAAACCATTCTTCACCATCTCATTTGATACCCTAGTGCCATGTTTTATTTTACAAAACTATTTTCTAGTCTTTAATTTAAAATTTATAATCTACTAATAAACTTTTAAAATATACTAATATTAATTTTATTGAATAAAATATTTTGTCATCTTATAATATTTATCGGAATATATATTTCAGAAACACTATAATCATTTGTAGAAATACATAATTTAAAATGAAATTCCTAAATTCCAAGGAATTATTCTTGACCGTATTAGAAATTGAATTTAATATAATGTTTTTTGGTAAAATATAAGGAATTTCAATTATAATCATATTATATGGACATAACTATCCATATAAATTAAATTTATTGAAATAAATGTGAATTTTCTACATAAAAATATAGACTTTATAATATAAAAATCACAGTAGAAATATGAGACAAACATACCTTTAAAAAGAATATTCTAATATTAAAATAATTAAATATAATGGATAATAATTTCATACTCCTCTGTATGGAGGTTTTTATACAAATAAATCTCCCTTAAAGTTTTTTAAAAAAAATTGAATTAAAGTATTCAAACAAATCACCCTTTTATAAATGTTGTTAACAAAAATAAATGGTTAATAGGAATAAAATATATTACAAAAAATAAGATTTTTTCTTAAAATATAATCATAATATAATTTACTAGAAAAATAATCCCTTACTATTATAAAATATAATTTTGAAAATAAATCTACAGATTATTGAAAATAAAATATAACCCTTACAAAAAAATGTTGTAAAATGTTTCTTATTTAAATGTGGAAAAAATATCATGCTCTTTTTATATATCTTCTTCCCACTTTACCTATGGTTTCATAAACTAGGCTTCCTAATGGTTTTCAATATATGAGTGGATTATAAAGGAAAAATACACAAACACAAACATATATATATATATATTCAACACTTTTAATATTTTGTTTTACATGTTATAATAGGTTAATGATCTAGATATCTTATATTAGAATCTTAAAATATACCGAAGGGATGAGAGTTGTCTTATAAATCCAATGATGTGAGTCAAGTGATGAACATAAAATTTATTAGTTCAAAAAATTCTAATGTGATATTTGATCGTTATTTTCCTTATAGAGAAATTTTTGAATAAAAAATATTTCATTTATCAAATTATTCTGCCACTACAACTAGAATATTACCATTTTTAGTTTTGGATTCCAAAAGTAAAAATTATTTAATATTATCATCAACGTTATTAAAAAAATGAAAAATGGATAATTGTTGACATATATAGTTGTATATATTGTTCAATATATATATTTATGCCGACACCCTAAAATGGAAACTGGCTATTAGTCTTACTTTAAACCTATTTGGTTCATTCTAGATCAATAGAGGATATTTATATTTATATATCATTGTAGAATATGTGAAAAATGAGAAGGAAGGGGCAAAACCAGGATATTTAAAAATTATTTTTATGATAACTATCATAATTTAATCAATGATTTTAGTATTTCAATTTTATAGATTATATTTTTAATTATACCATTAAAATGAGGACACTCGTTTGTAAATTCATCATTTAGTGCGGTCACGCATGCGTGATTGAGAGAGAAATGGGAATAAGGGGGGAGTATGAACATGACTTTGATGGTTTAAAATTAGTGAATGGAAGATAATAAATCATGAGAGATTGTATGAAGAAGAATAAATAGATTAGAAAAAAATCATTTTAATTATATGGTTTTAATGGGTTAACATGACTCTGGACACCTGAATCCCACATATAATGTTCGAAAATTCAGGAACCTTTATATATATCAAGTGAACCAAATTTCAAACTGGCTCCTGAAACTAGGGGCTAGAATCTAGACACAAATACACTACTAACCACCTAAGTAAAACCTCCATGCGATGGCCCACCGATATGACTAGAGTGTTATGCGCCAAACTGAGCATGCTATGAAGGCTCTATTCTAGCCCATGGATAGTATTTGTGGGCGTTATGTTTTCCAGAACACTCACATGCCTCAAAGGATGTATAGTTTGACCTACATGACCACCCAAATAGTAGTGCACATGTCCTTTTCCGGCTTGTTGTTGGCCTATTTATTCATAACAACTAGTAAAGTTTTAGATTACCTAATTTGAATTAAAAATCAAATTAACACAAAATTTTTATATTATTTTTTCACATATTCATCTACTTCGGTTACCATATATTTATCAACAAAATTAATTTTTTTTATGTTACTGATTAATTTTTTTATTACAATATATATAATAAATATATTTATTTTAATACATATGGTATTATTTATTAAAATTTTAAATTAAATTTAATATTTTACTAATTTTTAATGTTTTTATTTATCGTTATATATTTTAATAAGATGTTTTAAATGTATTTTAAAATAAATACATTCTCGTTAACAAAATCTTTTATTCTTGCAGTAATCAAGAAAAGTATATATTTCTAATATTTGTAAAATAATAAATTATTTCAATAGTAACGAAATATGATTTTGAAAACAATATATTTTCTTATCAAAATAAAAATTTTAACAATCACGTGTATTTTATATAGTAAAAAAATTTAAATATCTAAAAAAAAATATTTAATAGATATGACCAAAAATGTAAAATAATTTATTTCAAAATAAAAATTTCTTTATTTAATAATTGTTTTATTTTTTTATTTATATTGATTATTTAATACCATATTTACAAATATTTTAATTTTTTAGTAGTAATATATTAGAAAATAAATATTTTTAATATTTTCTTAAAAAATCAATATAATTTATTATACAAATAATAATCATGTTTTATTTATGAATAATAATTTTTTCTAGTAATCACATATATGTTTAAAAATTTGGAGAAATGTGTTATTGATTTTTATTACTACAAACATTTTATATATTGAAAGAAAATTATTGTTTAATTATGACATTTGTTAATTTATTATCCATATATTGATAAAATAAATTACTATATCATCAAGAAATTAAAAAATTAGCATTTTTTAACATGGTTAATAATTTTTAGCAAAAACATATTTAGTTAAATAAATAGATTATTTATATTAAAACACATTTTAGTTGGTTATAAAATTTCATTTAATTAAAATTTATTAACAATGAAAACTATGCTTAGAATTTCTAGGATGTCAAGATTAATTAGGAAACCATTGAGAATTATATAAGAGGGATATTGTTGCCTTTTTTAATTTATTGTATTTGATTACAGAATTTCCTATTGAACCATCAGTGAATTATTACTATTATGAATTTCCAGATTTGACCCTAAAATATTATTTTTACATATAAATTCCCATTAGGTTTCATTAATTAGTGAAATATATATCTTAGATCACAAAAAAATATGATTTAAGGGGTCAACAATTACATTGGGTTAACATTAATTAAAATTCATTGATGAAAATATATTAGTGAATATACTCTCTAAATAATATGTCTTTGTTGTCTATTATGACTAACTATATAAAAATCATATTTAAATCACATATAAGTCTATATTATAAAATGGTTAGTGATTCATTTATAGTTTTGAGAATTTTTTTCATGGAGAAGTCTTCATGATCTAAATATGTGAATGTTATAGGGATTAATTCCATGAACTCTAACTAAAATGTATTTGATTTTTTGTGTGAAGGGAAAATTTTTAAAGATAAAAACATACATAGATATATAAGAAAATTGATTAAAAATACGTTTATAGAACATTAACATAAAACCAAAATACAAAATCATTATATTAAACTCTGTAATGTTCTTTAAGATCCTATTGATATTATAAAACATCAAAAGACAACATGGAGAATATAAAAAAATAGACGACCTATTAAACCTCGAACGTGAGTATGCATGATAATGAATCATAATATATGAGTAAAATGCCATAACACGATATCATAAAAGGAAAGGATCATGATGAATTACAAGGAATAATTGCATAATAATGATGGGATTATAATGTTATGGAATCATAGTAATATGGTTTAAATATTTGACAATAAATAAGAGTAATTCAAGGATAAATTCTAGGATATCACAATATAGAGGAAAAAGACTCATAGAGGATTAGGATCACTCCCTAATCCCAAACCTGTAATCTCATGTAAAATTAACATTACTATATTCATTTGATGGATATATGGACATAATTATCGCAACTTATTCTAGAATATGCATCCCAAATATGTGAAGAAAAGATATGGAATATGAATAAGAAATGATCTTATAGATAAATAGAAAACATTATATTTCTTCAAATAATAAAAAGTGATATTTTATTATAATTTAAAAGAGAAGATGAAATTAAATCTTCTAAGAGTTTATATATTTTTTTAAATAGTCAAATTTTTGAAATAAAATGTTCATTTGATGAAAATTTAAAATCAAACTATCGATAATTTATATTGGAACAAATATTATTTAGTTAGGTTTCCAAAAAATAGTAAAGAATATTTTTTGATGATAAATATATTATATTATTCATAAAAGCTGAAGTGATCCATTAGGATTATCCTTAAAAATATAATTTCTAGAAATCAATTCATTTTCAAATAATTTTACCAGATTCTTCATAATACCAATTTTGATATAGTAATTTCAAATAAAAGTTGTTTAAATAAAATAATGAATTGTGAATAGAACAATGAAAGCATGTATAAATTAAAAATGGATAACCTAGATATATATAAAAGTAATGTATAAAAAAATTTATAAATTTTTCTTCAAAATATTTAATAGTTAAATTTTGGTAAATATAGATATGTCATAACATAAATAATGGTGGGTTGTTTGATGTGTTCCCTTACCTATGTTCCAAATTCACTATACTCTTTCACATAACATCCTAAACCATAAAATTATATATATTAAAAAAATATTGATATCCATCTTAATATAATTTTGATTTATTATCAAGATATTATCTTAGTTTAGATCCATTTAATTACAATCATTTCTTCAGTTTCTGAAGTCACAAGGTTTCTCATATCATGCTTCTAAGGTTTCATCGCTTATTTATAATAATGGAAGTTCATTATATAGTTTTTAAATTACTTTAAATGGTATATTACACGATTCTAAGGTTATTATAGGATTTTTGAAATGGTTTTTGTTGTCATACAGTGTTAAAATACTCATTGTTCACATAGAAAAAATATGATAATTTTACTTTTAATACATTGGATGTTTTTCTTTCTATAGTGAACATACATGGTTTTATTGAAAAATATAAGAATATATTAATTATAAAATATAAAAATTATAGATATTTAGATAAATTATCACTATAAATAATTTAATAAAACTCTTATTGAATAAGGGAGTGGAAAAATAATTTTTTTGATTATTATATGGTGAACATAATATAATGCAACCACCGTTTTATCATTATAATTAAATAAGAAGTTTCTAGATAATGGATACTAAATTATTAATTTTATATTTATTATACATGATTAATTATGTCATATTGGTTGGAATATATGTGTAGGAAGTTGATGAAGAAATGAATTGAATGAAAATTGTTGAGAATATTACCACTATGGATGTCCACTCCAAGAACACACCTTATTAAACCATTGGATGTTCTTCTAGTGAGAATAAAAACATTAAGAAATGGGTGATATAACTGGGAAGATACTTTTTTAGAAAATTAGAAAGTTGAATGTATTAAAATGTATGATGCGAAGGGGTTGTGACACCAGGTATTAATAAGGTGTAGACATGGATGTTTTTAAATATAATTACTATTAGTTTATGATTATTAATCTAGAATACCAATATTGATGAATATTATGAATATATAAATTAATAAATTTATGTTATTTCTTTATAATATATTTTTACATTATCCATGACTCATTTATTCAATTGTTTAACTTATAAAGCTGAGTACTATATTTTGACATATTTCAAAATTTACAGAAAAATCAATTTTTTAGAAAAATTAAAAAAACAACACTTTTGATATCACAATATGAATATTTCAAAAATGAAATATATTTTTATAAACTAATTTTATAAATAATAAAAATTTATTTTTTAACTATATTAATAATTTATTCGAAAAAGAATATTTAAAATATTAAAATCAATTTTCATCACATAGAAAAATTAATTATGATCTCATTAAATTAAATTATAATTATAATTAATCATAACCGTATTTTATAAACACATTTTAGGAAAATAATAATTCTTTTAAATTTTTATACTTATGAAATAAATATAAAAAAATACATGTGTTTTATAAAAGTATAAACATTTATTATATATTATTGAAAATAAATATTTATTTGTATTAAAAAGTAAATTTGATATAATTTAATTTATATATGGTAAAAACCAATTAGATTTCTATTACATGGGTGGGGATTCAATTATAATATACATGTAACTATTCATATTATTTATAATACTAATGGTCACTTGGTTTCCCTAAATTCTATAAATACATCATATTTCATTCATTCATTATTCACTTCTATTTTCACTCAAATTTACATATATTTTAATTTAATAAAAGGATATATCATTAATAATATTATATTTCATTTCAATAGTATTTTATCATAAGTAAAATCAATCTTGTAGAATCATCATTTCCAATTTTTTCTTATAATAGATAAATTATTTTCTTTGTACTGCAATGTTATAGTGTTCAAAATTTTATTGAGTGTATGTTTTCCTATACTTGATGTTCATGTCACTATATAAAATATTGGTTGTTCAATAAATGTGATGCATTTTATTTTTAGAATATTGTATCACTAAATATACACATTTATAAAATCAAATGTGAATTTCAAATAATTAAATCCAGGGTCTATACATTCTTCCCTTATTTATAAATTTACCCATAAAACATTTATATCAAACACTATGCTAATAATATTTTATTTTTATTTTATTTATGTGTTTCCCATTTTTCCCATGTCACATCTTCATACTTATCGTTCAAACATACCACTTCGAAAAGGTGAGTAGTCTCATTGTGTAGAAATTTGTCTCAAGAGTCTAATACCTTCAGCGATTTCTCTTTATAAGAGAGATCATGATATAACTATACCACCTCCAGATTCAATATATTGGAGTGATCTATTATGTAATTCATTAATAGGGATATGATAAACACATAATGTACTTGATGCATTAATAGAGGGCATTTTAGTTTACAATACATAGCTCTGATGAGATTAATTATTTCCAAGGGGATGCAATATCCTGAAATTACCTTTCCATTCTACTAAATTATCATGAATTTATTCTATGTTGATATGTTAATTAACACCTTATCACCATCCTCATACTCCACCTCACATTAATTTTTGTCACCACAGTTCATTTTTTTAATATATGATATCCTGATGTTGTAATTAATTTTCTTCACCTTTTCTACTATTTATTAAAATATTTTAGGACCCAGCTGATTGTGTTCAACAACATCATCCCATCATGTAGATGCCCTATATCTCTTCTAAAAGTCGGATTCATATAGATTTATTTTGATTATTTAGTTGAAGTTACTACAATGTGAGGTCTCTTTCAAAAGAATATTATGATCACTTCCTCTTTCTAAGTCCATTGAGTATACTCTCGACATAGCCTCCAATGTTTGGATTGTCCACCCATATTGACCAAAATACTAATGGTGATAAACCATAATGATGTCTATTATAGTGTTTAGAGATTGATGAATAATGTAATATAAAATATAGTTATATATAATATCACATTTTGATATAATTTATTTTAGAGTTACATGAATCATTTCTACTTCATTAATGATAATTCTTCCATGTCGAAAAATTGAGAAGTTATCCTGAGTTGAAATGTTATCAAAATTATTTCTAAGATGATCCATTATAATTTATATGGAATTATTTTCTGCACATTTATTTTGAAGACCCATTACAATTTCAATGATGATATTTTCATTTTTCCATATATGTTTAGGTAATGGTTACATAACTCTAGTGTAAATTTTATTATCTTTATTAACTTGTTGGCATAATTGGATGATTGATTTGTATTCTATGATATCATTCTTCTTACTATGAGCAATAATTCTCTTAATTATTTATACATATCATTGTGCTCCAAGCATGGATATGGATGTAGAGTTATATATTTCATTCAAAAACTTTTCTATCACAAGAATTTATGATTAAAATAGTCACATGACAAATATTAATACTCATTCATCAATAATGTGAATTATGAGAATTCCCATTTATTAGGTCTTCTATCTTCTTTTATACCTCCACAACATCCCTTTGTACATTATTTATCTTCTCCATAATAGATTCCAGAATTATCATTTGAGATTGGTAGTATTTTTTCCTTCCTTTATGACTTTCATGTCCATCCTTTTGATGTCTATAAATATTAGGTCTTTATTAATTACCATCATTGATAATGTTGCATGATCCATTATAATTTTATTATCTACCTATTTATTTTCCTTCTCGTGATGTTAATAGATTGAGTAGTTACAGTCCTTGATCAGATTTAATCGTCTTATATATGGTATATTAACTCATTCTCTATGAAGATATAATTTGTGAACTTATGATTTTTATATATTTAATAGTTCTCCCCATAGGGAAAATACCAAAAAAGCATTAATCAATAAATCACTACAACTTACTCAAGATCATTAATTAGATTTCTCTTATCTTATAATTCACACTACAGTGATGAATATAATATCCATTTATTATTTTCAAATATTAAAAATGACATTCCCTTCATTGGAACATAACATCATACCATGAAAAGTTCTCCACATAAGGGTTCTATGTGTACTGTTGTAGTAATAATTATCTTTTTTGTTTATTTGAAGCCTTCTTCACATCCATTAGCCTCAATAAAATTCTATTGCATTCATGTTATCTATATTAGTGGGTATTACAATTATAAGATGTTTCTTACAAATCATTGATAATACCATGATAATCCATGGAAATTATGGATCTACCTAAAATATGTTGGTATGTGACACTCTTAAATTTAATTTTCCCCAATTTATGCACAAATATCCCATTTTTTATTAGAAAATTCCTCAAGAGTGATAATGACCTCATACAAACAATTTTTTATTATTCCTTCCCAAATATATTTACAATTAGTAAAATATTTAACATGTTACTAAAATTACCCCCAAGATCCTCCTTAATTTTGGAGTGTATAGAAAATGATTTATAACAACTACAACATATTATTTGATAAATTATATAAAGAATTTGTTATTATGTATATGGTGATTATTTTCAATATTATCGATTCTAATGTAAATCATTATGATCGAATATTCCCTATTACTTAAATTGAATTCATCTGGATATCTATTTTCATCAGTATTAATTGTGGATACCTAGGCCAGAGGAATCCCATAAAGAATTACAAGTCCCCATGTAGTTGATCAAATGGTTCATTAATATGTGGTTGTGGATAATGTTTCTTTATCTTAAATATTTTGGTTTAGGATAATCTATTTTTTGTTCAGTGATACTTCCTTCTTCTGGATGATGACAGACAATGTGCACCATAATAAATTAGTCAAACATATAAAACCCTTTTACAGATTGTCATATAACAGCAACATTAATTATTTAAATATTTGGGTTTTAATTTTTTTGGTGTTAATGTATATAGGAAGAGATCTTTGTATATGTTTAATTGATATCTGAACCACACAGATACGTGGAAGTGTATAAAATTTTTGATGGAACACTTCTTTGTGGTCCAACACAATGGGTATGTCTTAAAGAATTTTTAACTCCATTACCTCAATAATTTGATGAAGACATGCCTATTAATAAGGAAATAACATCCAATATTTGGAAGAACACTCCAAAGTAGATTCAGCATTATCATTATAATTTTATATAATTAAAGGATGATTTAGTGAATTGAGAGGGATTTCCCTCTCCCAGAAGTTGTTGTTGATTTTATATAACTACAAGTAATGCATTCCATTTATAAAATCAAATTACAATAAAATTTTTTGAACATATTTTTTGAGAGTCTCATTTAAAGAAAATTAACTGGGGGGGAATTATATAAATTGGATGAAATACATTAAAATACTATTATTCTCACTAATTACTCAACCTCTATGTTTATAGGAGGAATATTAATAGTTCTAAAAATTCCTATGTAATAATAGAATCCATAGAACAATAATAAAATAATATTTTCTCAATAATTTAATCAATATATTTCATAAAATTATCCCTTATTATCATGGTCGACATAAAAACAAAGATATCAGAGGACTTTATTTTCAATTTAGGACATGGAATTTTTTTTCATTGGTTATCACTGAAAAAACATTGATTAAGGAATTATATTTCAGTATTTATATATTCTTAAAAATTGTAATGTTGGGTCATAATTGTGTATTGAATGGAAAAATAATTTATTCTATCACAATAGTTGGCTTCTTTGTCACCCTTCTTCATTTATTTTCATGATTTCCCCCATATACACATTAAAAAACATTATTTCCTTGAGAGAGTTTCCAGGATTCTTATTCCTCTACTTTTTATCAATTATAATGGTTGGTATTATTAATACTATATTATTTTCTTTAAATCCTCTTTAATTTAACACTATTTTCCACCTTTTAACTCTAGAACCTAGAGACCACTGACAATCAATGATCTTTATGTCAAGTATTAAGCTATAATAGAATATATGTTTACTGATTTCAATGTCTCAAATCAGAAAATATTATAAAATATCCATCATTTATATTCTAAATAAGTGGCCCAAATTACGTTCAGAGTTGTTGAAAAAGATTTAGGGATACCGTCTTATGTGCTGTAGTTTTAGGAAAATAACTACGAAAAAATATTTTCATGAATACTTCCTATTTTATTGATTTTAGATCCTCTATGGGATTCATATTATTGATTAGTGTTCACTACAGATATTTTCTCCCTAAAAGATAATTACTAATAGTATTAATTCAATTATTCAAATAACTAAGGGTATATAATATATTTATAATGGATTTAAATAAATTTTCAATAATGAGGGCTCAAATCTTCCATTAAATGTGTACAATTATCCTCATATAATTTATTAAACCAAAGCTTTCAAGTTCCTTTGATAATGGAATCATTATACGTGAACCATGTTATTATACAGAAATTGAGTCATTTGATTATTCAATCCCATGATGTTGCAATTTCCCCCTCAAATTATGTTAGGCATTTTATTATGGAAATAATATCATTTCCTACCACATTGGTTTTCTGCATGATTCCTAGCATTTTCTACAATCAGCTAAATTATGGAATATTAGAGATTATAGTACACAATATAATAAGGATATAAAAAGGGGAACTATGAACATTGAAGTAATAGTAAATAAATTAAATGTAAATCCTAACTTATGAGATTACATGTTTTAATATACGTTATCCAGGGTAATATTCCTAGATGGTTCACTAATATATCAATTTATCCATTTCCAAAATAATAGTTCCAAAAAATGATTGGTAATTTACCCAACAATATACCTAAGGGGTGAAAACAAATTTCATAGTAATCATCATTATTTTTAACTTGGTCATGGTCTTGATATAAATCAAAAATTCCTTTTAAAAATATTACCACAAGTTACATTTTCGTAAATCTAAATCCATGTGTAGTATACAGACTTTGATTTTTTTTGGAAGCCCCTAATTTATTATGTTTCATAAATTTCATAATATTTTCCTATACTGATACATATACCATTAGTTTATTCAAATTTATTCTTATCTTAATCACAAAAAATAATTATAAACTTTTCTTGTAGAAATCATAGTGACCCAATCATCTTTGAAATATTATTACAATATTTTTAACATAAACAAACATAAAAAATAAGCTGGAATCTAGAGACATGGTCTATTTTGAAAATAGGTTTTCAAAACATCAATATAAATATAAAATATAAAATATTAATTTAAAACCCTATAGTGTTCTCATAGAATTATTTTTGAGATTCTAAAATAGTATATGATATCCCAAGTTATTCATAATCAAAAGGGTTATCTATAAAGAATCGTGTGTGAGTAATCAATATAAAGAAGCATTTAATATGAGTAAAATAGTACAAATTAATTTCAAAAATGAAAATAATGATAAATGATCATATATAAACATGAAATAAATAATATGGAATCATAAAAGCATAGAAACATTGAATTGTATGAGTAACGTAATAAATGAAATAAGAATTACTCCAGGAAAACTACTAAGACAACATAACATTACAGAAAAACTCCCACAGTGGGTCAAATTTCTCCCCTTATACCATACATGTTATCCCATGTGATATAAACATTTCCAAATGAATTATAGAAATATCTAGGTGAATTAATCATAAAATGAATAAGAATATGATTTCTACAAAATGAGATCCATCACAACTCATAATCATGATAAATACTAAGGAAAAGATATGGATTACCTAATACATCATCAAATTATAATAAAACGATACGTACTAAGGATTTAAATGTTAAAACGGAATAAAACCAAAGATGATAATATATTTCTGATAAATAAGAAAAAATTTCAAATACATTGTTCTTTTTATGAAAAATTTATGAGAATGAGTGGATACTTAATTTTAGATATAAACATGTTTAGAAAGGTTTTACAAAATGGGTATGGAATCATTAATGATGTCGATTAAATCAATATTTACATAAAATCAGATATTATCCTTGAGTGATCACAAAAAAATAATGAGTATTTATTTAATACCATTTATTATTATAAACCTTTTATAGGGTGGTTCATAAAATAAAATAATAAACATCATTGATCCCCTAAATCAATTTTAATTAAAATAATTATTTTGGAAAAGAACATCAAATATTGAATATCCCTAAGAAAAAATTAATGGAAACCCACAATATATATATATATATATGGTGAATATATAATGAATATAAGATGATTTCATCAAAGAAAAAAATAGATAATCTGATGTAGATAGAGATATGATGCACATAAAAATAATGGAGGTGTTTCAGAAGTTCCCTTAACTTAGTTCCAAACTCACTCATCACATTAACATAATTTCCCAAATATGAAATCATTTTTAGTAAATAAAATAAATATAAAATCATTAAAATATATACAAATTTTTTTGAAGGCATTATATTGGCTTAAAATCATTAAATTGTGATATTTTATAATTTCCTACTATCCCCAACACATTTGTATCAGGGTAACATGGTCGCATAACAAGTAGAAAATTTTGGAATTTCATTATGAAATGGATCTAAAATACCAAGAGTGTGAAAAATTATGTTCATACTATTATATGAGTTTTAAATGGATGTAAATATCAAATAGTGTTACAATACCTATGACTCATAGTGTATAAATATTATTAATTTAATGTTAATTATATTGTTGTTTTTTCAATCATGATAGACATAAACTATTTTATTTAAATATATGGTCATTTGTCCATAATAGAATACTAAATAAATATAATATACTTATTTGGATACAATTCACTATAAATATATATTACAACAATCCTTGTATAAGTTGTGAAAAAATTAATATTTTTATTTAGAGGTGGTGAATGAACTATAACCTGAAAAATGATTCCATTATATAAGGAAAACAGAAGAGGTTGGATAATGGTTATTCCATTGAAAAAATGACATTGTGGTATAGTTATTACACTTGATTCATTATGTCATATTGGATGGATGATATATGGAGGATGTAGAAGAGGAAGTATGTTGAAAGTACGGAGTTGGTAAAATTTATTCTTTAGATATCATCACATAGATAACCCCTTGATGAAAACCAGAGGACAAAAAGAATGTGGGGCCAGACCCCAAGAACAAACATTAATGAATATACTCTATTGGAACTGTCAGGGAATTTCTAATCCTGACACTGTTAATGTCTTGAAATGATTTATTAATATTCATCTACCTATGCTTCTTGCTATTGCTGAACCTAAGGTGAATTTTCCCCCTAAATTTATGCATCGTTGCAATTTTTTCTTTTCCTTCTTAGGTGCTTATAATAATGGTAATGCTACAGATTCTCTATGGATCATTTATCACTTATCTCTTTAGAATTTCAATCTTTTCAGTCTTTCTGAGCAAGCTTTGACTTGTGGTTACTACCTGGATAACACTCATCTTTTCAACACTTTTGTTTATGCCAAAAATATTTACCAGGACAGAAGACCTCTTTGGGATGAAATCTACACTACCAATATAAAAATTCAGGACCCTTGGTTCTTAGTTGGTGATTTCAATGCTATTCTCTCGCCCTTCGAAAAACATGGACAATCTTTCTCTACCATTTCTTCTAGATAATTCAAAGCCTCCATAGAGGCCAAAAATCTTATTGAGGTAAACCTAGTTGGTTCCCAATTTACTTGGTATAGAAATCACTATAATCGAGTTGCGGTGAGTAAGTTCTATAGAGAGTTCGCTAATGAATTAACCCTTGAAAAATTGAAACAGATCGCCAGTGTTACTCTGACCAAACTTTCCTCAAATCATCACCCAATCTTAGTCAGTCTCCCTCAAAATTTTCAGAAACCCTCTCTTCCCTTCATATTTAATTTGTCCTAGTCCATGGACCCTGAGTGTGTCAATTTAATCAACTCTTCCTAGGATAACATGGGTAACTCTATGGACTCCTTTTCTTGCACCACTAAGTTGAAAAATCTCAAACTTATTCTTAAAATGTGGTGAAAAACCAAATCTAAATTAATATATAAAGACATTTAGAGTTTGGAGAAAGACTTGAATCTTATTCAAAATAAGAATAACATAATTACATTTAATACTGACCCACAAAATGAATTCAATATTTCTACTAAATTAATCTCTTTTCTCAACTTTAAGGACAATTTAATGAAAAAAACTTTCAATGCTAAATGGCTCAAAGATTGTGATAGAAACACAAAATTTTACAACTCCCTTCAAAGAGATATGAAAGCTAGTTGGCATCTCTTCTACTTAAGGGTTGAGGGTAACCTCATCAACACAGAATAAGGGATTTCCAACCATGTTGTCTGTTATATCACTGACATTTTCAAAGGCCCCAATACCAACAAATAAATTTTGCCCAATATAATTCCGAACATGGATACTTTGGAGGATAATCGCTTACATAATGACATCCCTCATGATTCTAAAAATAAAGACATTGTGTTTGGCCTTAATCCAGATAGTGCCCCTGGTCCTGACGACTTTAATAACGGTTTTTACCAAAAACACTGAGATGTCATTTAAAATGATGTTTTTAATTTAGTTCGTACCTTCTTTAAAAAAGTGGTGTTTCCTTAGAATCTTAATTCTCAATTTCTCACTCTTATTCCCAAAACTGAAAATGCCGATGAAATTCACCTTTTTTGACCCACCACCCTCTTAAATAATATTTTTAAAATTATTACTCTGATCATTGCCAATAGACTCTCTGCTATTAGGAATAGAATTGTTTCGTGGAACCAGTTTGGCCTCATTAAAGGGAGATCTATATAAGATTGCATTTGTCTTGCATCTGAATCCACCAATTTATTGAATATAAACATAGAGGTGGAAATATTTCTCTTAATCTCTATATTACTAAAGCCTCTAACACAATTGGCTGGGACTTTATTTTTAAAGTGTTATCTGGTGTTGGTTTCAATGACACTTTTGTCAATTGAATTAAAACCATTTTCAATTCAGTACATATTAATATTCTAATCAATGGCTCTCCTAGAAGTAACTTTAAGTTCTCCAAAGGTGTCAAACAAGGAGACCCTCTCTATGCTATCATTTTTTCTATTGCGGATGACTACTTTAAGAGATTGCTTACCCTCAATGTTGACCAAGGCAAGATCAAACTGATTCTTGCCTCTAGGAATTTACATTCCCCTTCCCATCTTATTTACGCCGATGATATCATTTTATTCCTCTGGGGGGAAAAATAAATATCAATAAACATAAATCCATCATCTCTTATTATTAAGAGGTGTCTGGTCAGTGTGATAACTGGCACAAATCTTCTACTTATTTTGGTAAAAATTTCCCTCTCAATAGGAAAACTCATATTACTGATGTTTTAGGAGTTAAGAAAGGTTCTCTTCCCTTCACTTACCATGGTTTCCCCATTTTATGGGGATGACCCAAATACTCTTATTTCGAGAACATTGTGGATCAATTATATATAGAACTTTCGTCCTGGAAAGTAAAATCCATTTCAATGGCTGGAAGGATTTTCCTGGTAAAATCCACCACTATTTCTAAGTTGGTTTACTCCATGATGGTCTACAAGTGGCCTGCTGGTCTTATTAAGTGCTTAAATTATGGCATAAGGAACTTCATCTGGAGTGGTAGTGTCCTGGAGAGAAAATTGGTCATGGTTTCTTGGACCACTTGTTGTAAAACTATTGGAGAAGGCGATATCGGAATTAAAAATCATAAAACCTTTAATGAGGCTCTCCAAGCTAAATTTATGTGGTCCCTCATTCATAAAAACTCTCTTCCCATGAATTTTCTCAGATATATTTTTCATAATAAACATAAATATACTACTCTTCACTATATGTCTTCCTCTATCTGGACCTCGATTATATCTTATAACTTTTCAATTTTGTAAAATTCTAGATGGATTGTTAGTAAAGATTCAAATTTAAATTTTTTGTTTGATAACTGGTATGGTTCCCCTCTTATCTCAGATATGCCTAATTATTTTACTCCTGATCCCACTAACTGCTCCATCAGAGATGTGATCAACTCCTATGGCCCACATCTTCCAGAAAATATTAAAGAGATCGTTAAAAATTATTACTTCACTTCTAATGATGACTTTCTGGTCTGGGAACCCACTAATAATGGTTTGTTAGACTCAAAAAATATTATAATCACTATATCTCTAAAGTTGATGATAATCTTAGTTGGATAGCCAATTTTATCAAGTCTTGGATAAAACATTCACGTCTTACCCTCATTTAGATAATTTCTCACCAAAACATTCCTACCGACAGTTGTCTTCAGTCTTATGGTTTTAATCTTTGCTCTAAATGTAGTTTGTGCAATCAACATCGGGGAGGATATAAACCACCTATTTTTATCTTGCAGAACTGCTGCTACCCTTTCGCACAACACTTTTGATCTTTTTGGGTGCAGATGGATTTTCGATAACTTTACTTTCTCACAGTTGAAAAGGATGATTGAGATTCTGAGGTCTCCTCAAATTAGAAACATTTTTCTCGCTGCCGTGGCAGAGATTCTGCATATTCTCTGGTATGGTAGAAGTGATTTCACTTTAAAAAATATCTTATTTAAACTAAATTTATATAATATGAGGATCGTTCTTGATATCAAAGAGGATGCCATGATCCAAATGGATCATTGTGACAATTCTGTCATTGATCTTGAAACCCCCCGACAGATTGGAGTGAGTGGAATATTTCCAAAAATGAAATACACTATTGATGTCTTCTGGTTGGCTCTTCCTCCCAGCTGGATTAAAGTCAATATTGATGGAGCCTCAAAAGGAAACCTGGGGCTTTCGGGATTTGGAGGTTTTTTCAGAGACAATCTTGATCAGATTCTCGGGTGTTTCTATGGAAGCAGCGGCATTGCTTCGGCTCTGGAGGCTGAAATGTTGGGTCTCATACATTCCATCTCTTTTGCAAAACTTTTCAACTAGAGAAACATCTTGATTGAGAGTGACTCATCTACAATTTTTCAAGCCATCTGGAAGGGTGAGACTCAACTAGCATGGTCTCTCACCCCCCGATGGATCAACTGCCCCAACTCGCTCAACCATCTCAGTATCATTGCTACACACATCTTCAGTGAAGCTAACAAGATCGCTGACGGTCTCGCTAACATGAGAGTCTCTCATGAGATCACCTGGAGGAATAATCTCCCTCATGATTTGATTCCTTTTTTATTAGAGATTCTAGAAAACTTCCCCCATTTCTTCTCATGTAATTTGTATTCTACCTTTATTTTGAATAAATTACAGGGTTCTGGTCTCTTGACCAAAACTCATCTTAAAAAAAAAGTAGATGAGAATTAGATTACAACCTCTTACATCATCCATGAAACATTTATTATTGTGTTTGAATTATAATTTTAAATGTTGTATTTTTTTCATTTTATACTATTCTAAAAAAAATCAACAATTTTAAGAGAATACAAAAATCACCAAAATCATTTTTCAATGTATAGGTTCCAAAAATGATATACAATTTACGGGAATAATTTTTTAAATATTAGAAAATTTATTTTTAAAATACAATCCTTATATATATATTATAAATATAGATTTTAATTTTATAATAAATTTTCAATCCCATTTAAAATTTACATATGGCCTCATAAAATGATTTTACAATTATAATTAAATTTAATATTGTTTTTTAAACACATTTATCTGAAACATTTTTTAATTTATATTTTTAATATTTATAATAAAAACTATAGATTATAAATAACTGTTATAAAATAATAAAAAATATTTTTTTCCAAATAAAAAATATTTTTTTTATTATGATATAAATTTTATATTTTTTAGAAATTACTAAATATTATTTTATAATTAAATATATGATTTTATTATTCTCTCTATTAGGTTACTATTCAAAATGCTCTTATTACAAATAAAATAGAAAGATTAATACTGATCATACATGTTCAATATCGTTTTTAATTACCTCATATTTACTTCATTCATCATTCTAATCCCAATTACTGTTAATGTAGTTTATTGGACCTATAAATAAGAAACACATCAAAATACTCCACATATATATGTTATCAGAATGATTCAATTTTGTATTATTTGAGAACTATGAATCATGTCAATTGTGAAAATTGACAGTGACACCTTTACTAGAAAATGTGAATGGGCCAGTGTACTATTGAATATTATACATAGTGATGTATATAGATCATAGATAATCTTGAAATTTGGGGTTTTATATGTTTTACTACATTTACTTATCACATTAGTCATAATGTAAATGTGTCAATGATGATAAATAAATATGAATATTTAGAATTTCTTAATGAGTTTCAAGAAACTAAAAAAATCAACACATAAAAAGAATTAATATTCAAAAATTCTATCATGTTTTGAATAATTATGTGAATAATTCATCGAAAAACTGAGGGTTCATGAAATATTTTCCTAACTAACTACTCATGAAACAAGAAAATGGAATAGTGTTATTTAACGGATATTACATTCATTATTAGACATCGTTTGATTAGTTATGAATTAATGTTACCTTCAGAATTCATTCTAGAAGTATTCTCTAGATGATACACCATTTAAACTCATCATTTTCAATATAAAGAAAATATAATGATTATATATGAGATATGAAATTGAATTTTTTTTATGAATTTTATTAAGATTTATTAATCAGAATGTTTTGTATAATGATAAGATTTTGAAATTATTTACTCCAATTCTAATAAATTGTTATTTATTAATAATACAAATTAAACTACAAATAAAATTTATCAAATACTACTAAAACAATATTTTTACTAATTTATGAAATTACATGAGATTGAATATAAGCATATTGGAGATAGTGGGAGTAAATTTGAACTTAGTGACATTTAAAAGTAAAAAACATTAATTATTCCTATGGAGGAGAGGTGAAACAATATAACCATACATAAATATTGCATTACTTTATATGAAAGAAAAATACATTAAAAATTAATTCTTTACATAAAATCATAATGGAGTAATGTATTTCGATAATAAATATAAAATCAATGGATTTGATGAATTATCATTAAAATATCTTGAAAATTCTCCCTCTCACAGTACCCTTCCTAAACAAATCCTGTATATAAATATTATTTGTAAAGTTGGTATAATGAAAACAAATGAATGTGTGACCTTTTATGTTCAATAAAGAATAAAATATGAAATATTAATCTATTTTCATATTCATGTGTATGTTAAGAATATGGGTATGATATCATGATGATAACTCACCATGGTAATACTCAATCATTTATAGATAATATATAATGATTCATGGAATAAGGATTTATAATTTCAAAATATCTGAATAAAAAGTGCGAAGGAGAAATATTTTTAAATCCTGATCTATGGGATAATATATTATAAAAACAATATAATAATATGAATTATAGTTCAAATATTAGAATTTACAATAATTTCAATAGTCAAGGCACACTACCAGGAATATCGTCAAATGGTGTACAACGTTCTTTAATGAACTAGGTGCATTCCCCCATAAAATTTTTTATTCTTAAATTATGTTATATCACCATATGTTTTAAAATTATACCCTGAGATATAAATCACCCAATGAATTTTATGATTACATAATTATGGTCCCAAATATCACTTAGTTAAATCACTATATTTGTGTGCCAAAAGATCATAAAAACATTTATTATTTCATCATTGCTTGATTAAACTATGGGATTGAAAAGGGTTTCATGGAATTATCTAGAAAATATTACAATAATTGGCCATATAAAGAAATAAATTTTATTTTATCATAAGATAATATCTATAATAAATCATAAAAATTATCTAACCTCATTGAAATATACAAAAAACCCTATAAAAGATTATTTTAACATTCCATTAAAACTGTATGAAAAACATCCCTTTATTTTTGTTAAAAAATAAATATATATTTCTAGAATATTGAAAAAATTATTTCATCTTAAAATAACCATCATTTAATAAATAAATCATCAATGAAAAGTTTTTTTATAATGTAAGTAAATGTCGTTCATATAGAAATTGGGATTCTATTAACAACATGGTAAAGTAAAAATTGAATCAAATTGAAAATAATTCAATTGATACCTTTTAAAAATTTGTAAACAATGTAGTATGTATTAAAACTAATCCTTCTAAAATATTTAAATCTATTTATAATATTTTACTAAATTTTTATGGATGTAACCATGGAAAAAATTATTACTGAAAAATTATGATGAAATATGGTACCTTTTTAATAAAAAACCTTTTATCAATAATTTTATTTAACAATAGAAAAAATTATAATAAAAACATTTAAAAACTAAATAACCATATGAGAAAAAAAATATATGGGTTTTATGATATAAAAATAAAAAAATTTGACTAAATATAAATTTAATATAAATTATCATAAATCGTAATGAGATTATAACATAAAGTCTTACCTCAGGTCTATTATTACTTTGCATGCATTAAAAAATCATGTATAGTAATTATATATTTATTATAAATATATTCTATAACTATATTAATACATATGTTTGTATATATCATTCTAATTTAATTTCCAATTATCGATTTATTAATAATACTTCCTTAAAATCAATATTCTTGTGAAAACTAGCATATTTTCAATGCATATTTTGGTTTAACAATTTGTTTTTTATGAAACTTAGTTGTGGTATCATCATACAAAAAATCATTATAATTTCATAAATATCATATGATTTTTTAGAAACACTTTATTAACACATTATATATGATGGTGATGAAAAATGAACTACAACACTTTATGGAGATGGAATTCAGTACGTACCCATGAGTGATGTTTCCACTTTTCAATTGTTGGAATGAAAGAAAGTTAAATGATAATGAAATATATAGAATCTTATTTATATCATATATATATATATATCATATATTCTGTTTAAATTTTTCCACATTACGATCCATGTAATATTGAAATGAAAATTGAATCACAATTTATTATAGAGGTGGTATTCCATGCATACAAAAGAGGAATGTTAGCAATTTCAAATGGATTGAAGTTTATGAAGTTATATAAAATTATATAATTATAAAATAAAAATTATGATATAAATATCATATGAAAATATAAAATTTACCTTTATAACCATCCAAAAGGGGTGGTGATGAAAAATAAAATACATCACTTTAATGAGATGGTAGTCTATATGTACGCACGAGTGATATTTTAATTTCTCAATAGATGGAATGGATGTAGAAAATGGATATATAATTTAAAAAAATCAGAATATATTAATGATATAGATTCCATAATGATTAAAAAAAATCAGATGATTTGGAGGAGGTTTATAGAGTATAAAATAAAAAAATGTTTTGTAAGAACATATTAGTCACATACCCATCCCGATGCTCCATTATGTGACTAATCTAATTGATAAATATGATCTTATGAATGCCTCGGAAAATAAGTGATCTTTTTAAATCTAATTTTCGGTGTGAGAAATATATTTTTGAGATTATACGATTTATGAAAGAGTATAAATATTGTGTAAAGTAATAAAAGACTAGAATATTTTTTGGATGTAATCTAATAAACAACCACTCATCCATAGAAAATCAATTAACAACACAAACAAAATTCAATAATAACAGAAAAAATTTGTGATAGAATGAAATCTAATTAAATTATGACTAGAATTAGAAAAAAATAGAAGACTAATTTGACACAAATAACTAAACCATGATCACATTCTAGAACCCCCTGTCGGTCCTGTCTCTAAGATCCAACAAATTGAGATAACAATAATGAACAAAAAGGTCCCTTACCCATATCAAAACCGACATCCATGAAATCTATCTTGGTATGATATTGTGCCACATCTAGGGCATGAGTATAAATTTTAGCCCCACACCACAATTTCTAAAATATCCATTCTAAGATATAATTTTATCATAATAAATTGGTAAATGGAATATTAATTTATTGAATTAATACTACACATGAAATAAATCCACTGGCCTTTGAGCTCTGTGTTGACACCCGGGGTATTCCCCACCGTAATTTGGCACCCAAATAGATATATTGAGTGTGTAGTGGAACTATTCCAACCATTTCCATAACCAGTCCTCGGTATAACTCATTAATTATCATTGGAGAACATGGTAGAAACCTGTAATAATTAAAACACAATTGATCCAAACCTTATAAGAAATATAATATAATTTGGCCACACCCTATTAAAATTATAGAAAACTATGTCAATCCCTATAATAATTACATCATAAAAAATCTAATACTAATATTAATTACAAAATAATTCCATATAGACATCACAATACATCTCCCTATGATGATCATTATCTCCTTTTTCATCCCAGTCGACCAATATTACATAAAGCGATCATGATAATACTTTTTAGACCAAGATGAACCACCCCTTTTTATTCAAGAAACCCACTTATAATCCCTAAAATACTATTAGGTACTAGCACTCATCCACCGATAATAATAAATTCTTCACTTCCATGAGACTATCTAAATGGTGTATCCCCCTCCCCTAATGAGTTTTCCTTCAGATCTAAGCCCATTAGTTCAGATAAATTATCGCTCTTGATCCAATCGATAATAATTTGAATAATCAATGGTAAATATAGTGCTACCAATATCTAGTACTCTAAGACATCTATATTCTTATCTATGTAGATTTTCATTATCCCACACTCATCATAAGACACTATTAATACCTCTATCTCTGTCTTTCAACTCATCGAATCAACAATGGGATTTCCCTCACATAGTGAATAAGACAACAAGAAGTTGATAGATTGTAGATACTTGGCTGATATCCTTCATTGAAGGTTCATGTATTGCTAGGAAATGATATACTTGGGGATATTTTGGCCCATGTGAAACACAAACCTCTCTCCCAAGAGACAGTTTCTACAACATTTCATTATTTTTAATAACACAAAATACTCCTAATAATGTGGAATGTAAACCCTCTAATGTAGTCTTAGATTTTAGGGTCTATAAAAAATAAATATTTATGTATTAGAACCTCCATGATTTCAATAAAATATGTGTCATAATACATGGTATAGTTGTATTCTAACATAGGGAAATTGCGGATTGGATCTGTGTTCAACCATCTCTTCAACTCTTGGAAATCTCTATCATAAGAAATTGACCAAATAAAGATAACCCCTTTAATGTTCATCATAAACATTGGTTCATCAAAATAGAATAATTTTGGGTTGAAACATTAAAAATATTCAGATAAACCCAAACAAATCCAAATCTCAATGAAATTATGGGGTCAAACCCATGATTAAATGGATGCAATTTTCACTAGGTCCACTTCCACTATAACCTATGTGATATAATAGACCCATAAGTGAACTCTATCGATCCATAAGATTAATTTTTATTGTTCATAATTAAGCTGATGTAATATCAATTTTATCAGGTTGATTCCAATATTTTAGGAATAATCATCTACTTACTAGGAGTATACTTTTTTCATTTTAAAAAATACAACTGATACATGAACTGATAGATGATTTTATTTATAATTTCAATTAATATTTTTTTTCACTCGTTAAACCAAAGGACACATTGGAAAACTAATACAATACATAACTACTCTTAAAAGAAGTCTGATATATATTTTATGGTCTCACTCTAAACTAATGGTACCCTATTCTCAATTCAATCTTAGAGAAGATCCAAAAAAATTTATAAATGAAAACAGATCATCAAAAAAATAATGGAGATACCATTTCTTGATCACCTCCTATTTAAAAATATAATAATCCATATATAATCATATGGTATCATCATCCCTCTTAGTTAAAATCAGGTTTGAATCCTAGAGTGGAGTACTTGGCCATATGAATCCTTTTCCTTCCTGGCCATCCAACTAAAATTAAAAATCCTGAAGCTCTATTGTTATCCTTATGTATGTCCTGATATAATCAGGATCTCTCTATTGGGTGGTATGATATGGAATTAATCATGAAATAAATCCTCAAAATAGGTCACTACGATAGGAAATTCACCCTACTATATTTCACCGTCTTATATAATAAGGATTATGACATAATATATGAGACAATCCACTCTACACATGTATGGTCCTGCACGCTCAACATATAAATAATTTCCCACTTATAGATAGAGCTCCCACATTTATATATAGAATGTTAACTGTCCTCATATAAAAGATGACACGATCCACTAAAATAACATGCCACTAAATACCCATAATTAATTCATACCATACCATTTCATAAATAAACAATTCCAAAGGAAAACGTTTTCCACTAATTTCTAGGGAACACGCCTCACATCATTTTACATACATTAAAGGAAATCCTAACTACATATTGATTGTCATAAATAGATACAAAACTCTATTTAGAATTCCATTCCATTATTAATTTGATTAGATAAAAAAGAATGTGATTATTTCATATCAGAAAAAATAAAAAAAGGTTAGATAATAGAAGAATCATATATTTGATTATAGAAATATCTATATCCAAACTAGCTAGAGTAGATTGCATAAAATACAAATGACTTTTCCCAATCCTCATTTCTCTAATATCACTCGCATATGTTATTCACTCTAAATTGTACTGTCACTTATGTGCTAGGGTTCCACATACCCTATCCCATCCTAAACATACCTCAAATCTAAAACAACCTATCTACTAATGGTTAGTTGAGTTACTCCCAAAAAGAGGGGCCTACCATTAACCATATCATGTATTTGACATTTTTCTACAATGAAAATCATAAAAAGAGGACCCAACATAAAACAAGTATGACACTCCACGGTGGGATCAAGTCATTAATGATTCTTGTATCAAGAATTTCCCCAATGAATTCACTATAACTGACCATGGTTCAGAGATGACCACACACTTCCCTAACATCTATACCCACTACATCCATGAAGGTAACTATCATAGTGGTGACTCCTACTAATCTATTAAGATCCCATATATTTCTCTAATAAAACTACATGGAATCCACTTGGGGACTCTATTAGGTTCCCTTATAAAGAGAACCTATGTTTTCATATATTAACATTATATATCTTTTAAAAAATACAAAAAACATTAAAAAACAGATATCAAAATACCATACTAGTCTAGTTCCTTTGATAATGTGGAAACATAAAGACTAATACATAATTTAGCTACATTATCTCCCACTAGGTTATTCTTGACTAGAAACCTTATTATACACATCAAATATAATAAATATCTTGATAACATGGGGAAGGATACCTAAAAATGGGTGTGATAAAATGCTCAGTAAGAGTAAACAAGGGAGATATGTAAGCATAATAATTAACATAAGGATATTAGAACATTATCTTTAAAAATGATGATCAGAGGCTACCTATTGAAGAACATTTACATAGACCACATAATAATGATTAAGAATTAATAAGACATGAATCATAAATAAATAAAGAACACATGACATGATATCAAAACAGAGGAATAGAACATGGATTTTTGGTGAACACATAATCATGTAATATGATATCCATTATTATTAATGTATCACTACCAAGGCCATTTATGTTGAATGAGTTCACTCCCCATACCATCTTGTTAGTCATGGTTAACTCCCATGGCCATATTAGTAGAATTTGTTCACTCCTCATTCCAGCTTGGTAGTCATGGTTCACTCCCTTGGCCATATTATCAGTCAAGGTTTACTCTGAAGACTATATTAGTCTATCTAATGAGATATAAATCATTACCGAATGAATTATTAAGAGATATTGGTCCCACACATCCCATAATGAAATCATACATACATATTACACAAGATCATAAATAATCATATCATAACCCATGAAATGAAATGGGTACTATAATCTTTTAATCATATAAAATCATATTGAAAAGGATAGTTATCATAATCATTTCAACATAAAAATAAAATATGTAAATAACCAGGTTTCGAAAGCATATAACACTAGATAGAGAATTGTGTTTCCAAAACACCAAGCCATCAAAACAAAACACATTCAGAGAAATAATATGAATGGAAACATTGAATAATTTTTCTATAAATGCATTGGTGACAAAACTGTATGATATCTATTATGGTAAATAATTTTGAATGAAAATTTAAAAACATTTCATGAAGAAATTATAATTTCTACATTAAAAATCGATTTTTAAAACATAAAACATTTTGAAAAACATTTTATTTTATAATATATTTGAAAATATAAAAAGCATTCTTTGAAAACAATAAATTATTTTCGAAATTCTTTTTACTTGTAAATGTTTTTCAATTATCTTGTGAAAGTACATTGAAAACATTATTTTGGAATACAATAGATTTTTGAAAGAAGGGAGAGACAATCAGAGCTTACAAAAAAATTATATTAGATACCAAACACTGTAAAATTGAACTAAAATACGAGTATATCAAGAATTATTAGAGGATATGAAATTTTATGTGTGTTCTTGAGATATGGATCATAAAATTTCATCAATGGAAGCATAAGAATAAACAATATTGAAAAGTAATGATATTGCTTCAATATTCTCTTTCCATTGGGAAAATTTAATCCATACTCCCAATGCAATAAATTATAATTACATGAAGCATAAAATATCATAAAAATAAGGAGATTCAAGTTATAAAATTTTAATATACTATATATACATCATGGAAAAATTTAGGTGCTTAACATGTCATGTGATTGAAAGATGTAAAATTAAGACAAAATTACATTACCGATTTGTTATCTTTTGAAATATAAATACCATTAAAGAAATACCAAAAAGGATATATATATATATATATATGAACATAATTTTTAGTATAATAATAATATAGTACATCATGTTCACTATTCAAACCATAAAAAAATAATGGGTGGTGAATAGAGCATGTATCTCATGGAAATAAAAAGAGGGAAGAAATTCACATTCTATGTTTCCTGACTATCATCTTACAAGTTCAAAACACCAATTATATTAATATTAGTTTTTTGTATATATATAAATGAACCGTATTATTATATCTAATACATTATATGGTTTTATTATGACCTTGAATTACCCACTTGTTAGTAATACTATGTTAATGTATTGCTTTGGGAACAATTTTCATTGTTCTATGCATGTGTCTTTATTTATTATATAATTATTCTTCATAATTATGTGATAATTTCAAGAATTTTTGTCATAATATAAATACATATTATATTTATTGTATGTGTTATAAAAATATATATAATATATATGTATGAAACTAATTACATCATTCATGGAGACGGTAAGCCGTACACACAGATGAACAATTTTTCCGTTTTTATTGTCGTATTGAAATAAAGTAGGTAAATGACATATGTGTATATATATATTTAAATATATATATCACTAATTAATTATCTTTATTATATGATATATATCATTTAAGTTGCATAAAATCAACCTTAATACATTCCATGTGGCATGTGAACGAATCACATCACTCTGAGGGGGGGGGGGTGCCCAAACAACCTCAAATGAAATGATGATATTCACACTAAAGGGAAAGTATAAATATATGTGCCATACAAGTATTTTATACCAATAAATAAATAAAAAAACGTAATAAATTTAATATATTAATAAAGTTTCCATCATAACGTTCATCTTTGGAGGTGGTAAATGAAAATCAAATAATCGAAATTTAGTGAGGCGATAGTTCTTCGTACACAAAAAGGATATGTTTATTACCCATTATAAGTATGTGAATATAATTGTATTTGAAAACATATTATAAATAAAATCCTAATAAATTTCAGATAATTGATTTGTTATAAAATCATTGATTAAAAAGAATGTTTTGGTGGAGAATGAAAAAAAGTGATATGAGCATGAGAGAAAACGTTAACTCTAAATCAGGTAACTCCTTTTGGTTTGTGCCAAAATGTTTCCTCAAAGTTATATATACCCAAATTTAGGATAATAGATGAAATGGATGTGTTTTTTTAATTGTATTGGGAAGATATTTTTTCAACCTATGTGTTGTGAGAGTGTGATGATGAGTGGGATTTGGTGGCTTTTTATTGGGAAGGGAAACAACACCCTTGGCATTTTTGAAAACAAGTTGGGTGTTCCAACGTTTTTACCTAAAATTCTCATACCAAACTAACCAAACTAAATAATTCAAGTTTAATGGCTGAATAAGTTCTAGAAAATGGGTGTTGGAAAAGTTTCTAGGTCATTTTGGGTCTTAAAAGTAAGTTTTAATACATTATTATCCTAAAGCTTCTCTTAAATATTGTTATTAATTTTAATAAATATCCTAATATTTATGGGTCAAAAATAAATGTGACCATATTAGAAATTATAAATTATTTTGATTAAAAATTTAGTAACCAATTTTTTAATTTCTAATTATAGATGTGGCAGAAATTAATTAAAATCTTTTAGGTGATGGGACGACACTATGAGTTTTTTATGTAAAAACATCAAAACATTTGCAACAAATTTATACCAAATTTCAATGTGAAATTGATTAAAATGACCACATTGGATTAATTTATAAAACTATTTTATAATTAAACATATAATGATAACTATATTGTAATTTATATTTATAAATAAATTAAGAGAACATATAGTTTGAAATAAAAACCAGTATTTTTAACTATTCATAAAAAATGAAGTTTCCCAGAAAAATCTCAAAATTTTACCCTAAGATAACTTCTAAAATCTAAATTCCTAAATTATGTTTATTTTATAAAATTAAATTGTTAAATGTGTCTAAATTTAATTTTATTATTTTTTACATAAGGACATTAAAAGCAGATAATTTGAGAAAATAATACTTTTAAACATATAAGGCCTTTTCCAAAAATTATATTATTCCTCACAAATATGTTTTATTTCATGAAAACTATTATAAAAAATATTTTAAATGTGATTATTATTATTCATATTACTATATTTAATTATTAGGGTTCAATTAACTAATTTAAATAATTATAACAACAAAATGATGCTTTCAAGAAACTCAATCTTGTTTGTAATGAATGCCAAGTTAGTGTTGAGTGTATTCAAAGACAGTTTGGTTCCTTGTAATTGGAATGTTTAACATATTAATTTAATTAAACGAAAAAATTTCAGTGTTTCATGAAATTTTTATTATCAGAAGATTAAATTAATTTTAAAAAAACATTCACAAAATTTTGTTGTGTTACATTCAACCCCCCTGAAAATGAATTTCACCATCTGAATTTTCTATGTTATCAATGTATTAATACCTGAAGTTTCATTTAATTGAATCCCACATCGTAAAACATAATTCTAAGTTTTCCTTTAAAAATGTAAATTTGGAACTATAACTATTACCCAATGTAACATATATATAGTATTCCACATATGAGAACATAGGTCTAGAGCAAAGATTGGACATGAAAGAAAAACATAAATATTTATAATAAGTGATTGAGGTCATCAATAACAAACAATTGAATTATCAATGAATGGTGAGGGCATCAAATTCAAAAATCTATGATAATTTATAAGGCCATCATTTCAACAAAAATTAAGGTATTAGGACAACATTTTTTTATCATTGTCATATATTCGAGCAATTCTTTTATTAACCAGGAATATAAGGAAATAAACATACATGATATATTTCTATAAAAATATTTCATTTTTTGTTGTGATTTAAAGTATTTACAATTCATCCATTACTTCAGGAAATGGATGTCATGAAATTAACTTTGATGCCCAACGCAATAAAATACACTTTTAGTATATATTAATTCCCATAAATTAATGAAATGTATAATTATTTATCTCTAAATATTTTTAAATTTAAATAATGTTAATATATTAATCATTAAACATAAAAATAGAAATTATTGGGTCATCATTAAATATTGGTTAAAAATAATAATTACACATTTACAAGGACATCACTTAGGTTAGTGGTAGGTGTGAAACCCTTATCATCATTCGGTTATGGGTTCAAGACCCGAGGCTTTCTAGACATTCTTGATTTTCACCTGAAATATATGATTTCCTTTTATAAAACCACACCACTAGAATTTCCCAAATAAATATGATGGGAATTCTTTTAGTAATGTTAATCACTAAATATGATTTTAAAAATGGTTGTCAATCCAATCTCAGTGCGTACATACTTCCTCCAGAGTTTAAAATAAATGTTTCTTGAATAGTAAACCTTATTTTCCTTTAAAAATATGAAAGTAAAAAAAATATATTAAGAACGTCAAGAAATCACCAATATATTTATTCCATCATATATCACAATTCATCTATTGGTTGTGAAAGTCCAAACATATGAATACCCTCATGGTAAATTCTCTTGGAACATGGCAACAAACTAAATTACCATAAATCCTTTTCAAAAACACAAATGATTATTTTTTCCATATTACATGATATATCACATAAATACAAGAATTTATAGACATTATCCATGATAGAATAGAATACTTGTCAACAGGTCCATAATTAGTTCCAATGTAATCATTACCTTCCAATTTCTTATTCATGTCTCACATATCCTTATCCAAAATAACACAACTTAATATATATAATTTATTAGTGGTTATCATACCTTATTCAATATATGAAATTTTCAATAAATAAGGTTTATATTCCATCAAAAAAATTCACCATATTCTTGTAAATATTATTAGTAATACATAAATTTCATTATCCTTGTTTATTACACCATTCATATAACATAATTCTTGAATCCTAAATACATAAAATCCATTATTATTCCACTTAATCCTTATTAAATTATCTAAGATACCTCATCCTATTACACAATTCCTCTTTTATTTCATATTTAATCATTAGTCTTTTCATCATCTGAAATATAACTATTACTCAGACCACCTTACAGATTCTCTTTTGGAGATTTTTTCTTGGGACATTGAGTTTCATAATGACAGTTCTATAAATACATTGAAAAAATAACCATTTATCAAGAATTTGGGAGCCCAATATTCTCCACCATTTTGATAACTGAACACTTTATTTTTCATATACAATCACATTCTTTGTGTCCTTTATTTCTACATTGAAAACATATCCTCGTTCCTCTAAGATATTCACTTAGGTTATTTATCCCACATTCTTGACATAAGAGAAACTAGTTCTTATTTCATCCATGGTCTCCATTAACCAAACTCATATAAAAATCATTATTTCTCTTCGTTGGTGAGTTTGAGTGTTGTTTTATGTACACATTTATAATCATGTTCTATGAAAACTGGTTATGCATGATGAAAACATCTTTCACTATGGTTGTTATCCCACTTGACTACTCATCAGAAAATCATACATCATATTGAACATTAATCTCATTTCTTCCTATTCATGACATTCACTATAACTATAATCATAGTGTAAGAATTACATATCATTGAAGAAAACCACATAGTCATGGATATAATAACTTATATAATTTCTAAATCATGGCACCTTCCTCAACCTTTGACATCAGAGGTTCATCCTAGGATATCATAGACAACTTATATGGAAATAATTCATGATGTTTCATGAAGAGTTTTTCGATTTCCAAATAAAATCTCATGGTAGTGTCAAATCATGTGTTCATCAAGGCCTATTTTCATGTACGAGATTACTCCGAGTTTGGCCCAAAACATCTTATCGGTGTTGTTACCCCTAGGTAAATCTATGCAAGAGCCACATAAACTTATAGTATCTATAATGAAATGTATTTATAGGAAAAACCTCACTCTATCCTTTACCAAAATTATAGAACACAATAATATAATTTTTATTATCCTTATACTCATGCTTAACCATGTACTAAGGGTTATCAGTAATGTTTTCTCTGTGTAAATTCCAAATTTTATGTGAACCTTAGCTTTGATACAAACTATAGAGAACAGAACTTTTTATACATTTAAATTACATAAACTTTTTAGTATACTTATAACATTATAAAAATTGAATCCCAAATACAGTACTAGTCTAGTGCATTTGAAAAAATGGCAACCTAAATAGGGATTCCTATGTGAGATACAGTATCTCCCAAAATGTTCTATTGGACTAACAACCTTCGTAGACATATAAAATATCTTACATATCATTATTACCTGGGGAAGGTAACATAAAAAAGTGCGAGATAAAATGGTTATTAAGGGAAAACAAGGTAGATATGTAAGATTAGTCATTAGAATGAGGTTTTCCTAACATGATAATTAAAAAATCAGGTCACACCCAACATATCGAAGGTCATGTACATGAATTATGGAATAAACATTCATCGTCGATAAGACATGAATCATAAGGAAATAATGAATATAATCCATGAAAGCATAACATAGGAATAGAATATTGAATTTTGGTGAATACGTAATAATATAATAGGATTTACATAGTATCCAACGCATTGTGGCCATGAACATCTTAGTATGAATGTTTCACTCCATGTACCATCTTGGTCGTCAGGGATCAACCCTATGGCCATATTAGTGGAATGAGTTCACACCTAATACCATCTTGGTAGTCATGGTTCACTCCCACAGTTAAAATAGTAGACATGTTTTACTCCCAATAACATCTTTGAATATCTAATTTGACATAAATCATTACCCAATTCATTGGATGGTGATATACGTCCCACCCATCTTATAATGAAATCATACATATATTTTCCACAAGATCACATATAATCATATAATAACCCATAAAATTTAAAGGGTATTATAAAAATGTAATCACATCATAACATGTGAATAATGATCGGTTTCATAACTATTTCATCGTAAATACAATCCATGAAAAGAAGTGTTTTTCAAAAACATATATCACTTAAAAGACAAATGTGTTTCATAAAAATCATGGAATCAACAAATTATACATTTATGGAAATTATTTTAAATGAAAATATGAATAATTTCAATCTAGAGGAATTACTAACACTGATGGGTGTTATTTTATATGGTAAATAATTTTTAAATATCTTTTATAAATAGTTCTGGAGAAAATTATCATTTCATATTTGAAAAGAACATTTTAAAATAGAAATAATTTTGGAAACATTTGTCATTGAAAATATTTTTGAAAAATTATAAAGGATGCCTTGAAAGATATAAAAGGTTATTAAATCCATTTCTCCTAGATAATGGGATACAAATATCTTTTGAAAAAATAACAACTTTTTTGAAATCATGTCTTTTGAATACAATATATTTTCGACAAAAGAGATAGACTATCAGATTTTCCTAAAAACATTATCATAATTACCAAAGAATTAAAAAATGGTTAAAATACATGAGGATATATTTAATAATTATTGTATGAAACAATTCATGAGTTTTAGTGAGAAATGGTACATAATATTTCAATTAAAGAACCATAAACAAAAAAAAATCTTCAAAATCAATGAGATTGTAACAATAAATTCTTAGCACATGGTATATTAGAACCATACATACCATGCAATAAAATTTATAAAAATGAATCATAAAATATCCGGAATAAAATTGAATTATTATATAACATTTTAAAGGTATTATATACACATCATTGAGTAATATAGCTGCATAACATGGAACTTTTCTCAATGAAAGGAATTTGAGAAAATGTTACTTTCCTGTTTTGGTAACTTTTGAAATATAAATAAAATGAAAGAAATATCATAAAATGGATATTTAAATACACCTAATTTTATTTATATTCCACATATAATAAATCCATGGACATTATAACCGTGATACAAAAGGAATGAGTTGTGAATAATGCATTTATCTCAGAGAAATAAAAGGTGACCTGAAATTCCTTTACCTTGTGTCTTGACTCTCATCGTACTCATTCAAACCTCCTATATAAAAAAATAAATTTTTTATACATCATTTAAAGAACCATATTATGATATATAATATGTTATATGGTTTTATTATGACCTAATATTACAATATTGTTTACAATCAAATGTTGATGTTTCACATCAGGTAATATTCTCTTTGTTCTTTGCAAGTGTCTTAATTTGTTATATCATTGGTCCTTATAATTATAGAATTACTTACAAAATATAAATCATGAAATAAATATCATCTATATTCAGTATATGTGGGTTAAAATAATACATATTGAATATTGAAGTATGAAATGGAGTACACCGTTCATTGAGATGGTAATCCGTACGTACGCATGAACGATGTTTGCATTTTTATTGTCATATTGAATGAATAAAGGTAAGTTAAATATATATATAATTATTCTAGAATCATTATTATTTCATATATATTTTTTAATTTCACTAAACTATCCATTAATACATTCCATGTAATGTGTGAATGAATCTCATTGTTTTGAGGGAGCAGTAGTCTACACTTCCTCAATCAATATTATCCTCAATAAATCGAAGGGAATGATTAAATATATATTTTTGAAAAAGATAATATAATCTCAAATAGATAATAAATATACCATTTTACATATTTAAATATATTTCACTTCACTTTATACCCTCATGATAGGTGGTAATAGAAAAATATAAAATCGTCATTTAGTGAGGCGGTAATTCTCCATACAGATAAAAGTTATGTTTATTAACCAATAGATTGAAGTGTGTCTAAGTGTTGGTAAAAAACAATTCATAAAAACAAATAAGTATATTTAAGGTACTATTTTATACATTCTTATAATAATGATAGTGGAGGGGTGGAGAAAAAAAAAAGCTTGAGAGAAGGCGATATCACTTAATTGATTAACTCCTTTGCTTTCGGATAAAATGATTCATTGGAATACTTTATGACCAAGAATATGTTTTTTTATAGTAATATAGGGTTATTGGGAAGTATATTGGGAATATATTATTTTTATCCTATTTTTTTTGAGAGGTGTGAAGAAGAGGGAGAGGTGGTTGCCTTTTATAGGGATCGAAAATGACACACCTATTATTGTTTGAAAACAAGTTAGGAGTACCATGTTTTTAGCTACATAAAGTCGAAAAATAAAATTAACTCCATAATAATAGGTTAATTAATGAATAGTTTCCAAATATGGTTTTTATAAAAGTATCTTGGTGGTTTTGGGTCTCAAATGGATAGATTAATACTTTATTAAACAAAATTTCCTCATAACTATTGTAATTAAGTATAATAACATTTACTATTAGTTTTACAGAAAAAGGCCACATTATTAGACATTATAAATTATGATTCATACAATCATGGAATCCACTTTCAATATTATAATCATATATTTAATTGAATCAAATTTAATGATAATCCCGCTGATGGGATGACATTGCACCTTTACAATGTTAAAACGTCCAAACCATTTCTATGTTTTTATACCCACATTCAAATTTGAGCTAATTATAATGACATTAAATTAATTTAATGATAAAAATATGATATATCTAAACATGGAAACAAAATTAAAAAATATATATCCTCATAAATAAATTATATGAAAAGGTAGTTTTAAATTTAAATTCAGTATTTTTGACTATTCGTTAAAAATGATGTTTTTAGAAAAATTAAAATAATATCATCTAATGATAAATTCAAAATCATCTTTATTTTCAGAAAATATAATTATAAATAATTTAGAAATTAATCTTATTAATTTTCACATAAGGACATTTAAAGTAGTTTATTTGAGAAAATATTATTTTAAACATATAATAAATTTACCAAAAAAATATATGTTTCATCATTAAAATGTTTTATTTAAAAAAACAATTATAAAAAATAATTGGAAATTATTTATTACTATTTATGTTACTATTTTTCTTGGTTGTGTTATAATTATCTCATTTAAATATTTACAACAATAAAATGATGCTTTGAAGAAACTCAGTGATGTGTATAGCATAAACCATGTTGGTGTTGCAAGTAGTTTAAGACAAGTTTATTCTCTATAGAAGTAATTCCTAACATAGTGATTTAATAACAAACTTTTTTCAGTGATTCATGAAATAAAAAATAAGAAAATTTTAAATTAATTTGAAAAAGAATTCCTAAAATATCTTGGTCTTTCACCTTCCATGATGAGAGCATGATTTATACTTTGTGAAAATATGATCAAATGAAACTTGTTTACATGATACCTGATCTCATAATGAATCCCATACAAAAAAAATTGACCTAGAGACCTTTTCATATAACAGGGGTGAAGTAAATAACAATAGTTTATTGAAGCATCCAACATAGTCAATCAACATATTTCCTTAATGTGTCATGTGCATGAACTCATGAGCCTTATCATCCCTCAATGTCTTTATAGATGTGGCTCAAGATACATTTCGAAAAATCTATCATGAAAAACATATCTTCCTACTTATCCTGATACCATATATCGCATGAAATCATGGGTTGTCCATGAAGAATTTGTACACCATGATTCAACTTCTTATAAGATGATGTCTCAAGGTGATTGAAGATAATATAGACATATTTAATCTTGAACCGAGCTACCATGAGGCCTCCCTACTAAAAGAACAACTATCGATACAATATCATTAAATCTCTCTTGTCATATAAAACAATATAGTTTTTTTGAGGAAAATATCCCCCTATATAGATCACATGAACCTTTTAATGCTTTTGGTAATCACATATTCCATTAGATTCATTGGAGATTCAGGATATTATAGGTAGCTGCTTTACGATTGTGATGATTACCACTCTCATTATTCTGAACTTAATGATGAAATGGATGGATTTTCTATAAAAATATTAATTCCATCATTATGAATCAAAAACAATTAAGGAAAACCTCACCATGTGATAACAACACAGAACCCCTAATTTAATGTTCCACTTCACATTGGTTAAAAATTAAATTGGCATTACATATCAATTTTATTTTAATTAATTTGTTAGAAATTTTTATGTATTTCATTACCCAAATATTATTGGGAAGTATATCACATGCATTTAATATGTCCCAATCATAAACAATTCATAACAACTTATATCCCTATTATCTGATCATGATTCATGTGTACCCAAATCATTCCATTCCAATCCATGAATAAAATATCCATATACATTTCCATCAAAAAACAATTTAATCACCCAGTATAAAATAAAATCAAAACTATAACACGTGTATAGAATAAAAAATGATACTATACCAAAAAATATGGTTTTCCACTTAACATTTCATTGATAATACAATGTACATTCTCATTACCAAGCCTTTAAACATTACATTATCCTTTAAAATTTGTCTAAATAGAACTGAAACAAAATATAACTCAATGCACTGATAAATAATTATAACATCACCCTCATGATTCTCCCCCATGTGACTGAGCCAAGTGATCCACAAGATCTTAATCTCACATACTTTTATTCCAAATGAATGTGAAAAAAAGTAATACGGAATTGAATGTATTAGGGAGACAACATCATATAGGACATAGTATAAATATAGTGGAAAGTAACAACAAATTGGTATAAATAGTTTAATAAATATAATCAATATACATTCATACAAGGTAGAAGAAATAATAAGAAAACATGATAATAAAAATAGAATAATTTTATGATTGGATGAGATATAACTGATTTAGTTCCAAAAACAAAAAAATAGGAGACTATACAGAATAAATTACATTCAAAAATATCCCACTGATATTCACTACATTGGTACTATCTCCAAGTTCCATCCCATATTGAATGAAACCATAATGAATTGAGTCCATTTCCATTATTCAAATCAGCATCCTTGAAATATTATCTTGGTACCAAACAACAGATTGTATAGGATGTGAGTTCAAATCAATAGGTAAAATCTATTTTGACTCAAAAATAATGATTGAGATAAATTGTGAATGTAATAATGTGATAATCTGGGTCTTAATTTATAAAATTAATACATCAAATGAAATAAATCAACTAACCATTGATAGTTGGGTTGACAGTTGTGGTCATCCCCAACAACCTAAAGTACCATACTAGATATGTGGAAGAAATTCATGTAACTATGTCAACCATTTCAATTAACCTAATAGGTTGTAGTTTATAAATAATCATATGAGAACTGGGAAGTACCTTGTAAGCATTATTTTATAACCAGGTCAATCCCTATATTAATTATAACATTTTTTTGATGAAGCGCTATAACTATTAGATCATAACTGGACCAAAATCTATCTGAATTACAACATATCTAGGGCAACCCTATAAGTAGTATAACACATCCAGGAATAGACATATAAGAGTTAAAATATAACTTGGAAAAGACTTATATGAATTAAATCATTACTAGAAAAATACCTATAAGCATTATAGTATAACCAAGAAATAAACATAACACATGTCATCAGAAGACATTCGGGTCAATTTATCACATTACAAATAATATATCAATTATCAAAAAATATGTCCAGGATCACAATTATCAGTGTAATTATGTCAAATACCATTTCGTTTATCACTTATAATCGTATGGTCATTAGTATTCCAATTATCCAATCATTTGTTCATGTGGTCCCATATCAAGAAATAATACGAATTTCAGATATTTTCCAATTTATAGTATTAAACCAATATTTAACCAAAACCATAAAATCATGGGGTGTAGAGTTTATTCTAAAAACGTGTCAAGAATTTTCAAAGGCATGTATACCTATTAGGTGTCTGAATGTCATAGTATCAAAACTTAAGGACCTAATGGGATCTAATGGGTCTTCTATTCTTGTCTAACTTGTATAATATAGGTTATTTCATTTATTTTGGTTATTTAGATAATATACGAGAGTGATAAAAGATATTTTAAATACTGTGACAAATTTAAATAAAAAAATATGGATATATTCTATACCACTCACCTCTTATATGGAGAATACACAGACAATTTACAGACATCCAATGTTTTTTTGTTCCTTCCCACTTACCTTAAAACTATAGGACCAGTGCACTATGATTGGAGGGATATAGTTTGAAATAATATTCTCTAGTAGTGGTGCAAATGAATCCAATGAATTGGTATCTGAAACCCATTGAATTTTTTTTGGAACACATTAGATTCTATAGGAATGAATTGGACTAAAATGTGTTTGGTATGAGTAGTGGCATTTATAGATAGGGTGTTAAAATTTATACCATGGTGATACAATATGGACCACCCTTCCACACCAACCTATAAACTGCAGAGGTTTCAAAAATGGAAGAACCTAACATTTTATCCCAGAGGCCCTTATTAAATAACCACCCATCCACACAATAGTTATTCAAAAACTGGTAGTAGAACTAAATTTCCACCTCTTTGGACTCTACACCCCAACCAGGAGCTCCACACCATTTCCAAAAATCATATGACACACCCCTGACGTCCACAAATCATAATTCTCTATATCTGAGAAATTTAGAAAAAATGCCCCATTTACCCCTCCCAAAAAATCATAGTTAAAATGAGAAAAACTAATTCACACATTTTAAAAAACAATAATGAATTATATTGCTAAAAAATAGGAGATCTTACAATTTACCTCTTCTTCATGTATCCTCCATTGAAAATATTCTTATAGATTATTGGGATGATTTTGGGCGGAAAACCTCAATGTTTTTTTAAAAGGATGTTGGATGTGTATTTTGGTAGTTAATGGTCATATTAAATGGATCAAAATGTGAGGATAAGTGAGAGGAGGAGGATTCCTTTTTTAAGTGAGGTTGATGAAAAACTTATTAATACTAAGAATATTGAAATATAATAAAATCAATATCATGTTAGAGTATACGAAAATATACAAAGAATCCAACATAAGTAGGGTATATATAATACAAAATCAACCAATATAATTCAATCAATTATTTCAGGTATCTCTTAGGTTAACCACTCTTTTTACCATTTTAACCCTTATAGTGGTAAGATTATTTTTACAATAGTAACTATTAACGATGAATAAAAAATAAATTAAACTTATTTCCATAAATTGTTTTTACTGATTCCAAATATAGATTCTATTTTAAAAAATAATTCTGTTAGTTGTCACAGAAATTAATTCTAATTTCGTTCTTTAAAACGCATATTATCCATTTTTATAGTTATGTTTTCAAAAAAAAATTATTTTATATTCATTACATTCCTCATAGTATCTATTAGATGAATGATAAAATATTAGATTGAATATATGACCTAAAAATTAAATTTACATCATTCATCAATCGATATTTATTTAATTTACTATGATAAAAATACATTCTTCCTATAAACATTTATTTTGAAGAATAAAAATTTCCAACATATAATGAATTTATAATCACATATGAACGATAGAAAATAAATTTATGAATGATTAATCATTTTTTACATTCAATGCCAATATATTTCTTCTAATCACTTCTCATTAGGTACCAAGATAGAGGATAAGTACAAAAAATATAATACATTGATAGAATTTCCTTTTAATACAAAATTATATTACTTTTAACATTAGAAATTGAGCATTTATTTTTTGAAATTCGATAGTAATTTTTTAATAAAGAAAACATTTATAAATAATTTCTATAATTCAATTATTCTTAGTCATACTCTCCAGTCCAAATGTAACAAGATTAGTGTCATAATTAATAATAATAATTTAATAGTATTCCACGATTCTTTTAACAGTGGCCTTGCATATAAATAATGAAATAAAATATATAAAATTTATTTATTTCATAAAATTTTATGGTGTAACATCCTAAAAAACATATAAAAATTTATCCCCCGAAATTTCTTTGCTTTGATAAAATCAAATGTGGTATTATGTATTCATCATATTCTCATTCTCCCGTATTACTTCATTATATTTACGTTTTTTCTAGAAACATTTGGTTAATTGAGTGATTTTTTTCTATATAACATCATCTATTCAATCATGAATATCCATTGTGTGTTCCCCATAATAATGACCATGATCCATTATAATAACCACTCATTTTAGTACATTTTAAATTTGAGGTATGTAATTTCTCAGAAGAAATACTTGGAACCCATCATGAACAAGTGGGGTTTGGTGGAATCCTCCAGAAACATGTCACTATAATGATATGATTAATGAATTTTAAGGTCATAACATATACAGGTTATATCATACAATTATTTCCAAATCCAATTGATTTATTCTAATAAGATATTTAATGTAACAAATTTCAACCAACATTTAATGGTAAATATAGAAGAAAATTTATAGCTTATATTTTATACTCACTCTGAAATTCTCGGATGTCTTGTTCGATTGATCTATCCATCTCTACCTTTTCCTCACCATTATATTTTATCCAATATCATTAATTATTGAACATTATCCTAGAATTTTATAATTTTTTACCTCTTTCTATAGTGTTATTCATATGGAACACATTGAAATATCGATAGAAATACACTATTTTAAAAACTTTTGACTATGGAAAGGTGTTAATCCCAAAAAATTACAATCCTGTGAACGTGATGTAAATATATCTAATAGGTTTTAAATACTCCTACAAAAATAATTATCTATATGTTGATAATATATATTAAAAAATATCCACTCTATAGTTAAACAATGTTGAATACTTTTCTAGAACATCGAGGTAAACTAAAAAATCCAATCAAATATAATAGTTTACAGTATTCTATTCAACAGTAAAAAATCCTCAATATATATCATAACATCATGATTAAGTGATAAATATTTTGTTACATAAAATAAATGTTCTTACATTGTATGTGGACCAACTACAAGGAAAATTAAATAATGAAATATATATATTTTTAGTACTCTGATGATGAAATTTGGAGTGATGTTTTCTTATTTACATTTTAATTTTATAGGAAGTGACATCCATATATAATTGTATATCTTATAACCATATTAATTACATATATTAGATTGGGATAAATACTCTGAAATATTCCTTTTCACTTTTTCCCTCCTGAAGTTAGCTTTGATAGTTTATACATATTCTTATTTCAATGATGAATAGAGAATAATGAAGAACAAGATTTACCCAAATGATTATTCTCTATGTATTTAATTTATGGGATACAAATTGTATCCATAACCTGAAAATTCAATAACAATCATGGTTAATATCATGAACAATCATCGCCCTATTATTCCTTTCCATATCTTCCTCCTATTCTAGTATAATCTGCTCATTAATTTAAGGTTAACCATTCATATAATGAAACTATAATAATGACACTTTATTTATGATTTCATGGTCCACCCATTTCAAATATATATGTATTGTATCTCTTTACATCCTTTTCATGGGAAACCAAAAACAGTTCTTCTATCTCAGAGAATCAGCATCCTTATTCTCCCTCTCCGGGTAATAGTGTATTAGGAAGTTATAATATCTAATCAATTACATCCATATCCTTTTGATCATTTTTACATATTTCTATATTAATATTTATTTCATGTTTTTATGATCAATATATGTATACAAACATTAAATATAATGATAATCCCACCTTGTCTTCAAATAATAAATTAAAATGCATGTCTGAAATCAATATTTATGTCTTTTTTTCATATAAATAATTAATTAGATGGAGACATATGATACAATTATGAAATTATAAATTTGAAAAAACCCATTCAATTCATTGATTCATTTCTATAGAACCAAATCCCTCCTCCATTGTATGTTGTTTTCAACAAAGGTGAACTCACCAACCATATATTTATTTCAATGAAATTCTATCCACATTAATTTATCCACAATAATTTATCTCCCTTCAATGTAATCATAGTTATTGGATTTGAATGATATGATAAATGTATAACAATATGTTGGAAATATCCTTTCATAAAAAGAAATCTATGTATTTTTATCACCATAGTTAGTCTAGTTCATTTCTCCAAAATATCTACGCTTAAATAATTCATTAATATATGCATGGATGTGGTCACATGACCTAATAATAAATCATTATTTATCCAAATTTCAATCTAAGTAAATTATGAATAAAACTTATCCTTCGTCGAGGCCTTTAACCCAATGCTCAAATGATTATCATGATCTTCCTTAGTCTTTGAATATATAAAACTTTCATCTATAATGTCTATGAAAAAGTGATCATGGTAATATCTAACGAAACTATTCATTGAATCGATGGTGATAAAATGGAATTTTTATATCCAAATGGAATCATTAAAAATTATTAAAGACAATAAATTTTATTATAGATTTTGTTGGTATATCCTGCCTTCTTGACCCTAAATTCATGAAATATGGATTAAAGGTCAATCATTTAGATGCATTGAGCATCACACAATTGATAAAATAAGTCATCAGTATAGGAAAGATGGTATTTTTCTTGTTAGTGATATTTTTATGATCTTGATAATCAATTCCAAGTCACATTGATTGATTATTATTCATAAAAAATAATAGGTTCATCCATCATGAAACACATGGGTGTTGAATTCCATTTTTAGATTCATGGGTTGTTTCATATTCAATTATTATGAATCCATTTGGAAAATTCTATAGGGCTTCATTCAAATTAATGTATAAGAATTCATGAGTTCTATTAAAAATTTATCTTCTTCATTTGGGGGAATAATATGATATTTATCAATAAAAACATATTTATAACACCAATCAATTGGAATATTAGCAATTTTGAGATTATCCAAAACCATTTGATATATATATACACTCCATGAATAGGTAGTAAGAATCATATAATAGAATTAATTTTAAATGGATGATCATAGTCATCATCATACTGATAGATGATCATATATTAATACTCGATATCAAAGGTGATTTCAATAATATAAAAATTCAAATGGTATCTATATAGGAAAAACAAATCAATTATCTAAATCACATTAAACTAAAATAAATGAGAAATAACAAGATTATCAAGGGGAAAATTACTAAAAAATGCACATGAAATTTATAACTATAATTTCGAGGATATGTGATCATTAATTATCAGGACCCATTTCAGTTATTAACATTGAAAATGAACTTACTTTTTTCATTTTTTCTAGGATTTCCTCTAATCCATTTTTTTTCAATTTTCTAAAAATAAACATTAAGGTTTACTGGGAACTACACTTTCCAAAAGGAAAATACACCAATAGAGACACTAATAAAGTATTAAAATTTAATATTCTAAATGAGAAATTAAAAAAATATTTCTTTCAAATCCATGAATTCAAATTAGAATGCACGTTGAAACCAGCACCACGAACACATCAAGCCATGGGAGAGCCACAAGCCACCTCGTACATCATGGTTTGGAATAATAATAAACATCACTAACCACATTATCATCACCACCGTGAAAAAAAATTATCATCATCACATTACCCTTATCAAAAGAAGATAACTAAAACCATAAACACAGGAAAACAAATACAACGGCCATCATCGCCGAACAACACTAGTAGAGAAAAAACATTGGAACCAAATATGATTCCATAATCATCACCATAATCAATACACCACCATTTGTGTCTTGAACTAGTATCCTTATCCCAGAAAATAGCTTTGTAATAATGAAAAAATAGGGAAAATCATCAAACAAGAACCTAATCATACTTCTCATCCCAGATGAACCTGAAGGCGATGAAGTGTCCACCACAGGAGCACCACTAGGTACACCATTTACCACTAAACTCACATTATAAAAAACCATAAAACCCACAATGATATTCTAAAAAGTAGAATTGTAGTGAAGTCTTGGAGTAAGATCAGAGTGTAGATCACACTCAGACTTCGATAGAGAGCTCATAACCAAGGCCACAAAATGCCGATGACCACCACCACATCCAAAAACAATAATCACAAAAATAAAAAATTTAGATAGAACATTAATTAGAATAAACTGAAACAACCTTCACTATATTTTGAGGAAGAAACTCTAAATGATATTAATTTTTTTGATATCTTACAAATAGATTTATTTCACTATATTAAATTCATCATTTATAAATAAAAATTTACTTTATTTGTTCCATTCTTTTAAATAATGAGAACATATTATAGTTTATTTGATACATTACCCTTGAAATTTCTTCCTATGATCATAGAATGCATGAAATTGGATCTTTTCTCTCAATGGTATTTACAACCTGAACATTCCTGAAACTAAACTTTTATTTATATTTTAATTTCAACATAGTTGAGTTGATATTAATAAATTTTGATAGTTTATTATTCAGAAAAAAATACATACCTCCCCAAATCATATCTCATTTTGTTCTCATTATTAAAAATGCCACATTATCCATTTAACACATTGTTAAATTCCTTAATCAAGTTTGAATCAACTAACTAAAACAAATATTTATTATGTAAACATCATGAATAAATGATCTGATTAAGAAATAATATATTCATGAAAAAATTTCCAAACATTTATTAAATTGTGAAACATTCATCCCAATATAAGAAACATGATTTTCGTCATATAAAACATTCAGTTCATAATTGTTTTTCATAGATTCTATCCTCATATTTTTCATAATTATTCATAAATAGAATATTAATTAACCAACACATTGCCCCAGTGACGTTCATCTTAGATGTGTAATTAGTATTCTTTTTCATGGAACTAGTAATGATTTATTTAATACATAGACATCATTTAAGGAGTTAATAACCCTAGATACATCTGTGATGTATTCTACAACAATTTGTTTATATCCAAAAAGCATTTTAATTTCCTTGATAACACACAATATCTATCATACAAAAATATATCGATGTTATCCTTTGTTTATAGTTATCCCTAAATTTTTCAAAAATTAATTCTAATCCAAATATCCAAAATATTTAATCCAAATCAGATTCCAACTAAAGAAACTAGAATAAATATACAAAAGTATTCAATTATTTTAGGTGAGTACAAAATTTGTTACTTAATTATTCATTGATCATAACAATAAAGCCTTACTATATCTATATGATAGTGGTTCATGAGTCATGTATTCTATTTTAACTTACTTATTAATAATTTTAAAGGGAGTCAGATTTCAAGGTGTTTTACAAAAAATTGTGTCCATGTTACCACTCACTTATACACCGACAATGGCTATGAAGAAGTGAGGGATAAAAAAACAAATTTTAGATAAACTCTACTATATCTCTCTTTGAGAGGTAATCAACTACTTATTAGATTACCAATATGTATATATAAACTTGAACAGATTTTATTAGTGAGATGTAGGTATTAGATATTGGATGATAGCATTTCCCATGGAGCATCTCTCGAGCATACCACTACAAATTTTACTTTCATGGTTAAATAAAAATAAATACATAGGAATTTACATTCATTATGGGTAGGAAATTTAATATTCATAATCGTCACCCATAATTAAACATAAAGGGTTCCTATATTATAAATGTAGTATTAGATGAATCCTTTGACAAATCATCAATGGGTAAAAAATACACAACCACAACTTGACGGTCCACGAGCACGAGAATCCACCCCAATAACATTTAATTTATGTAATGAAGAGATCATAGGGATAAATGGATGAAATTCATCATCAGAGGTTTTTTACCTTATATGATCACTTAAAAGAACTTGATGATATGAAAATAGAAATCTAACTTTTATCATATCTATTTGGATTATAGAACTGACCAAGTTATATAGTGAATAGAAGTGAACTTTTTATGTGTTTATGGAGAATGATTATCATGGCTTAAAGAAATTCCCCTCCCTTCATATTAATGAAATGGTAGTATAATATCATTTAATCATCATATTTCCGATTTAATAACTTTTAGTTGCTTCGGTGATGGATTTCATCATTTACTCAATGATATCCAAAGTCATATTTATTCAAAAGATTCCATGGAGGTATTCATTAATCAGGGTTATAATATGGTAGTTAAATATTTCATGTGGATTCTTTCTATAGATTTCAGGAAGATATAAAATATTACAGAATGTTTCATCCATATTTTCTAAAATAGGATATTGGCTGGGGGCTATCCTCTCTTGATTATATAGTTTATTTGTGAGATTGATGGATAAATTAATGTCTTTCAAAACATTGGATTCCATGATGTCACAATAAAGATTCCCTAAAACATGTATATATAGTAGTCCATTTCCTTGAGATGTATAGTGGATATTGGTGACCTGAAAAGGGCTTCCATATCAACCCATGTATGCATTTTACATTTTTTAAATGTGAGGTGGTACCATGTCGTGTGTCTCAATCTGATTTATGTAATCTTCTAATGCCATGATATTTAGTTTCCTTTCATGTAAATATCTAGTTTAGAGAAACAATTTGATTATGATTAAAAAAAATTATAAGGGTTCATGGAAATCTATATGATGAGAATGAATAGACAAAAATATCAATTTTCATGAATCGTCTTCAATATCTCCCAAAAATTTATTCTCTCATAATAAACTTCTTAATCATATACTACTTATAACGTGGGGAAAATTACTCAAAAGAAAAGATGATCTCATATGAATCGTAATGGTAAAAATGGTATATATTATTTAATGATAATATTAAAGGACGATATAATTTTAAGGGAAAGATATTATGAGCATAACATAATTTTTCTAGACCCAATAAATCATAGATCCTAAATCGTGACTCATTTTTAAAAATATTTATCACTTCCAAATTCATAATTCATTTGAGTGAAAAATTGTCATTAATAAATTGTGATCCTCGAGAGCATATAATATAAATAAAAAAATGTCATAAAATTTTTCAGATAAGGAAAAGAAAAAAAAAATTCATTGGTCAAGTTTCATTTACAACTCCATCATAAAAAAGGAGAAAAAGTGTCATTATTGATTTTTGGAAACGCCGAACATATTTTTATTAATAAAATTTTTTCACTCTAGACATTAGTTAATTTAATCTCATGGGATAAAAATTATAAATAAATTCATTGGTGGGATAAATATTCATGGTAACATATGTTACATAATTTAAACTATAAATATTTTTATTTTATGACCTTTAAAATATTAATCACTCAATCATTTCCTAATTAACCCGTGCAAAATAAATGAGTTTCATGGAATAAAAATTAGAATATCCTCATCCTAGGTCATCTAAGGAAGGAATATGGATTGTATCATATGATCATATCTATTATTTCCCATATGAAACATCAAGTTATGTTAACATACATAAAAAATTACTTCAAATGGTTATTTTAACAGTTCATTGAATATATTAGGAAAATAGATTTTACTATTGATAAAACATAAAAATATATAAACATATTTAGAAAAAGTTATTATTAATAAATAATTAGTGAAATATTTAATTTTTGATTGTAGTCATATAATGGGCTTGACTGTGAGAAAATTCATTAATGTGGAAATCAATAAAATAATAATTTTTTGAAATATTGGAAAAAAAAGTGAATATGTCTCATATACGAATCATTTTACAATATTTATTTTAAAAATTTGGAAATAAAGAAAATTTATTCAAAAATAACCTTAATTATGTAATAAGGTACATATATAATATTTTATAAAACAATTTTATATCCATTTAAATGGAATAGACTACTTTTTTGTACAAAATGAAGAAATAAGGTCCGGTATTCATAAAAACATCACAATCATATTAATGAAGAAATAAAGTAAAATTAATGGAATTATTTAAAACACCATAAAATTAGAATTTCAAAAAATAGTTTTTTGTAAATTATTTGGATCATATTATTTACTTTAATGTAAACTCAACATCAACATATCCTAAAATGAAAATATATTATTATATAAACCATTAACTCAACTCCAATATTTCAATATTTCTATTAAAAAATAAAATATAATTAATGTGGATTTGTTATAATTATATTATGTAAATATATTAATACACTTCATACAATATATCATCCCATAAAAAATTTTAATTACAGTTTTATTAACATTCATCAATAATATCAATAATCTGAAATACTAGACAAGTTTCCTTGCATGTTTTGGATTGATGTATCTAGACCATAAATCTTGGTCATGGTTTTAAAATATATATTATCTCAATTTTTTAATAAATATAATATTTTTTCATTATAAACACTTTTATGACCATCCATAAAGTTTAGTTATTAATAATTAATTGCATAACTTTGTGGATATGTTAGTCTGTATGTATTCACGAGTGATGTTTTGACATATCAATGGTTAGAATGAATGAAAAAAAATAATCATCAAAATTTTTAAAAATATTATTATTTATTATAAATCATATATTAATTAAATCTATTCTTATTTCTGTCCATGTGAAAACTAAATTATAAATTTATCGTATCACTATATAGAGGTGGTAGTTCATGCATACTCATTAGAGAAGATATCATTTTCCAATATATGGAAGGGTAATAAGGTATAAGGTTTGTTATTTTTATAGAATAATATTTATATTATAGAAAACATATATATCCATTAAATTTATCTATAAAATTACCCAAAATAGATTGGGATGATAAATAAAATACATCGCTTTAGGGGGATGGTAGTTCGTAGGTACTCATGTGCGATGATTGTTTTATCATTGACTTAGAATATTGAATAAATTTGTTTTAAGATGATCATAAATTATTTAATGAACAAAAAATATACTTATTTCCTCATTATAACATTTTTATTCAATATTTGATGGTCGTTTAAGAAGAAAGAAACATCATAATGGTTGCAAACGACCTATACCACTTCTTTTTTTTACCCTCTAATGAAAAGAATAGTATAGTATCATTAGTTGGGTTCTTAATATTAATAAAATCTTAAGGACCTTTTGGTTTTTTCTTATAGATAAAGGGGTATATGAATGATGATATAAATATTTTATGTTGTGTGGATGAATTAGAATACTATGTTCCCTTTTATAGGCGAGATGGGTGGAAAATTGTAAATATTAAAAATATTTAAATATATTAAAGTCTTTATCATGGGAATGTGGAACCAAATTGAAAAAAGATAGATTATAATATGTTTATATATGAAATCCAATAAAATAATTAAATAAAGAGTTTTATGATATTTCAAACCTTCTCTATTATAGAAACACATATTTTAACCATTTTAATCATTATTATGGTAAGACTATTTTTACCATGATAACTATTTATTATTGATGAAAATAAGGATTAAATAATTAAAATATATTAATTTTTTATTAAAAATATGGAATCCATTATACAGGTTTCAATTTCATAATTTTGTAAAAGTTAATTACAATATCTACGCACAAAATGTGTAAAATCAATTTTTAGTGAAAATGTATTATTAATCATTAAATTATTTTTTATCTTCTTCCATTAATAATAACAACCATTAGGCATATGTTGACTTATTATCATTAATATATTATATACAAAATAAATTAGAGTAATTTATAAATTGAGAATAATTTAGTTTGAAAAGAATAAAAAACATTGTGCACATAAGAACAATTTTAGGAAAAATAACTATTCATACCATAAAATGATTTTATCTTTATATTTTTCTAACTAATAATCTATGTTGAAATGGTTTATAATTTTTTACAATAAATTCTAATATATTTCTTCAAAATACTAGTTAATTAGTGATTTTAACATGTAATATAATGAAATTAAAATTCATCAAAAAAGTTAATCTAGTATCGTAAAAGGATTTTATTTGTAAGAAAATTATTAATAATATCATGTGAATTAATCAATCAGATTCCATTAGAAAAAAATATTATAAATATTTTTAAAATTTCGTTGGTCTTATTCAAATCCTCTCACACAATGGATCTATGATAATATTCACATTTAAAATTCATATTTTAATTCTATATTGAATTTTATATAATATTGGTGTTTCGTGTAAAGAAATATATCAAACACACCAGTTTTAATAATATCATAAAATATCTATATATTGTATGTGGTGGTTTATGTGTCTCTGAAATGAGTTTTCACAGAAGAACCAGATCAATTTACACAATAACCCTACAGGTCTTGTATGATTTATTTGAAGCCCAAGATATATGAATTTATATTTGAAAATAATGATGAGGTATTGTTTATATGATATGAGCCTACTACTTAACATGAGGCCATTTAGTCTCCTGATTATAAGAAATGGTTCAAATCCATTGAATCAAGAAATGGTCTCTATTTACAATAACCGTGTTTAGAACATATTGGATTCACCTAAGGGGGAATAGACCATAGAGCGTAAGCATTACTTTTATAGGAAAACTAATATCGATATAAGAGAGTAAACGCATAAATAAACTTGGTGGTGAAAGGTTATAATAAATATTTATAATGACTATGATGAAACCATTTCATTTTTAGTGATGATTAGATTCATTGAAATTCTACAATCCCTAGAAGCTCATTTAGATATTGAGGTATTTCATTTAGATGTAATAAATGTTCTCCTTAAATGGAATTTATTTGAAGATTTGTATATAGTACAACATAATTTTTTTTTGAAATTTAAAATAAGTGAGATAAGGTACAAATTATGTAATTTCTCATTAATGGATTGAAATAATCTTATCATAGAAATAATATTGGGTTTTATAGTGCAATCCAAGAGTTTGGATTCATCATGTACACTAGAGATTAATGTTTATACAAGAAGATTAGTGGTTGTGTAATAGTAAATTCATCTTGTTGAACGACTTGTGTGAAGCATCCTAAACACATCTTAGAAATATTTGTATAGATATAATAATAAGGATAATTGGAATTATTAATGAAATAATCATTAATCAAGTGATAAGGTGTTTTAGCATAAAGGACATTGGGAATTGTAATTTACCATTAACTAAATGAATTTTATAATGATCTTAGATCCTTCAAAATACATATAAATGAGTTATTTAATTCCACATAAATATTCCAAGGGATATATCCTATATTACATGTTTTGTACCAATTCTGATCTCGAATATTTTCTCTATATAACTAGTAGATACCAATTTAATCTCAACTACAGTCACTGGGTTACTATGAATGAAATTCATATGTACTTAAGAAGGAATGACGATATGTTATTGATCATTGGATGAAGATATTATATCTATGTAAACTATAAAATAGATTCTATATTTTAATCTATAAGTAATGAGAGTAAATATCAAAAAGGGTTTGTGTTTTTTCTATAATGGTGAAGCTATTACGTTGAGGAATTCTAAACAGTCTAATATAGTGGAATTGAAAAAATATTCTGAGTACATCGCTTCATCAAATTATGAAATGGAATACTTTTAGATTAGTAATTTCATCACCCAAATTTAGGTGAAACATATAATCCATGGATTTATTGAGAATCGTTATTATAATAATGGAGAGATTTATTAGGTTATAGAAGTCATATCTGAAAAAATGTAAAAAATAGATATTTTCGAATACCATCTCATGTGAGAGATTCTGAGAGGGGTAATGTTTGGATCTGTTGGGTCGGTAAAGATTTTAATTTAGTGGATATTTTAAAGAAATAATTACCTTATTTACAATATAATTTCCATGTGTAATATATGGGTTCTTAACACTTGTCACATTTATCATAATTGTTGTTTATGTATTCTGATTTTATAATATAGGAATCCCTTTTTAATAATTCATTCACATGTACAACATTTTATATAACATTTAGGATCATGTGATGATATCCCCTCAATGTAAGACTATTAATTGTTCCTAATCAGTAATCATAACATAGTGTTATGGGTTATGGTGATATTTTATTATTAATGTGTATAGAATCTTATAGTCTATAAAAAATTTTGTTTTTGAGATATTAAGAATAGATTCATGAGGTAATAAGAATGTAATTTTTACTTGGATTGACCTAGAATAGAATATATAATGGAATTTTATACAACCATTGATATACAAATTGGTGCATTCTTATTATCAATGATAATTAACAGAGGCTAGTGATATTCCTAAAATGAGATACTACATACTTTTATACCTATATTAAATAATTATAGCGAGTCTTAGATAATCTGAATTCCGTTTCTACATCATTGATAATTATATTGTTCGTAATGGAACCAATATGAGATTTTTCAACTTTTATGAAGAGTAAAGACAATTGAACATTAATATTACTAGTGTGTGGAAATATATGACCACCAATTTTTGATCCAGATATGATGTTTGCAACTATTTGGTTGATATAAATTCAATTTTCTTGTCTTCTATATGAATAATATGTGATGTATTAATTGACTAGGACAATTTATTTTAATGAATTAAGAAACTATGAGTTTATCTATAAAATATAGCATTATCTATGTCCATTGGTCACTCAATGTCATAGAAAAATTGATTTTATAGATTTACCCACTATTTAAATATTTTGGTACAACCGCAAAAGCGGAACACACACAATGAAGAATATTACATGTAAATCGCAAGCCCAGGGACTTGACCCCACAACCTGCCCCTCACCCCCCCAAGCCCTTACCACCCCACCACCAATGGCAGGTCATTTACCTAATATTTATTTTATACATATTATAGTGGAATAGTTTTCATAGAGTTATGAGTTTGATTGATGGAGAAGATAATAAACTACTAAGTAAATTAAGTATCACATATGTTTTTTTATTCCACATTTTGATTAAATCCATGAAATATGGATATCAATTTTCTTTTATTGATATTAATTTCACTGGGGTGAAATAGTTTTTCCTTTAGATAAAGTTTATTTTTTGGATAAAATATTTGTTCCAAAATTGAAATAATTTAATAAAACAGTTCATATATTTTTTTAAATATTTAAAGGAGTTGGTATGTTTTAAATAAAGAACTTATGGGGTTTCTAGGAAAGTGGGATATTGTTGGGAGGGTACTAAAATGGACTAAAACTCCCTAATAAATATAAATCCATGGTTTTTAGTATTCATGGGTAACATATCATTGTCATTTCGTTTTTTTCACGCATACGATATATGCTCCTTTTACATCACCCCTCGCTCGGCTTCCATCAGTTAGATCAATTTTATTATATTATTTAAAATGGATTGAATATTATTTTAATATGTTCAATATATAATATAATAGAGCTAAATTTATATTGATAGAATATATATGGATAGACTTTTTAATATAATGAATTATTTATGTGATTGTAATATAACGATATATAATACCTCCTTTAAAAGACACTATACTTCCTTTAAAAAAATGCTAAATTTATTCTCATTTCCCTATTTATTTGTAATTTTGAATACACTATCACTCTTTAAATATATATTAATCCTTTGGAATCCTTATGGGATCCTAATATAGTTGTAATCCCTCAGAGTTAGGAAGATCGTTTTTGTTTCTTTGGATATTATCAATAAACATCATCCATTAAATATGAAAAATATGGAGACTATTACAAAGAAGTAATAGGTAAGATCTATTTTGATGTTACTTGTATGTTTGGATTCTTTAAAAATGGAATGATTTTTGTTTGGGGTAATTTCTATTTCTAATGATAAAATGATAATCCCCTAAAATTGATTGCCTAAGACACAACATTTTTGGATTTCAAGTTGACATGGACTGTTATGTTAACCATTTAGCTTCTCCCTCATACAATCATTCTTTTTTTATTTAACATAAATCTGTTAAACATGGAGTTCAATTTACAAATTTTTGATATTTAATTATTTTTAATTTTGGGATTTTTCTATATTTATATTGTTGAGGTCATTTTGTTTCTTGGTTTGTCTTCCTTCATTGAAGTAGAGTTGATTCTTTATGGATGAGGAAGGTATTTTTGTGATATTTCATTATTTAATATGTCAATAAGGACTTATGAATTGAAAATTTAATTTAAAATCTTGTTAAACCTAAATGAGATACCCATAATTGGTTTGAGAAATGATTTCAAATTTTTTATTTACATGGAATGTTAGTTTCAAAAACAATTCATGTTTTCATTTTGAAAAAAAAAATTTTGTGACAATTGTTTTTAAAAATGTAAAAATTGTTATTTTCAATTGAATTTCATGATATAAGAATGGGTTTTACATTTTTTATTTTTAAATAATGTAAACCTTATTTTTATATTTTTTTAATTAACATGATGTTTTTCTCATAAATTGCCACATATGATATGAAATAATTGGTTTAAATAGAATTATCCTTGTTTAATTTTCATTTGATATTGTATATTGGTTTTCCATGCTTATATAAAAGGATCGGCAATAAATTTATAAAAACAATCCACTGATTTTTTTATTCCCATATTTATGATTCCTTATATCATATAATGACTATATTGGAAGAATTTATTGTTTTTTTGTCTTTATAAAGGTGTGTTCCCTTATAAAGAGATTATATAAATATGTGATTCTTTAGAATTCAGTAATGGGGTTGTTTCTTATGATAGTGTTGGATGTGAGGTGAGGTTTCTTTGAAAATTTATGTTTCTTATTCACGTAGAAATTATATATTTTTTGTTATTTAAGGATTCTTGAAACTATGGAGGTGGGAACCGTAGGCATCAATACCCTCATAGGCAGTGACACACATGGAGTTGATTCCTCCCCCCTTGGTGGGGGAGGGATCTTCAATGTTCCTCAATCGATCAAGATATTCTTTTTAACCCTTCTCGAATCCAAATTGTCTACATACCTTCCCGAATGCTTTCCTTAGCCCCAAAGTGCCATATTTGTTTGATGGATTTCCCAACCTCCAGTTTTCGACTGTGGAGTTTTTAAAAACATCGATGCTCTGGAACCTCACTCTAGTTGCTCGTTTTATGTAGAGGTGACCATCAGTTGACTCGTTTGAGAAGGTCATCTTCAAATCCTTGAATTTTTAGGAGAAGAAAATTGTTGGTTCCGTGATATCCATCACATTATTGTTCGATTCACTTCATAGGAGGACCTCATCACTGCATGGTCGAGCCCTCCTCGTAGCTTCAACGGTTTTTGTTTCATCATATTTGGATGGTCTTTCGAATTCCATATGGTCTACGGTCCTCCATCCACTTTGGTTTGGGTAAGATTTCCTAATCTACCATTTCTGTTTCAATATCCCTCTGTTAATAAGATGCTTGTAAATCTTTTTGGACAGTTCCTTTGTGCTGATTTCCGAACTAAGTCCATATGTCATCCTGTCAACCCACAAATATGCATGGAGATGGATGTGTCGAGGATCCCTTTCGAGTAGGTTTGGGTGACTATCGGTGAGGAGTATAGGTGCAAGAAATAGGTGGTGTATGAGAACTAAATAGAATTTTTCTCCTCTTGAAAATGGTTTGGCCACTCTCCGGTTAGCTATCGTCAGGGTGTTCATGATTCTGGATGGAAGGCGGGTAGAGCCAGTGGAAAGACCGAGGAGGTCTGTGTGGAGGCGTGCAAGTTGAATCAGTGGTTAAGGGGATGAAATGTGATGGTCAGGGTGGCAAGGATTTCATTTCATAGTCTTTTTTGGAAGTGCGACATACATCGAGTCCTTTTGGGGAGAATGTTTTACCTAGTGACCTAGTGGTGTTGTCATCAGCAGTGGTTTATAGTGCTTGTGTAGAGAAGGACTCAGAGGATTTGGGAAATCCAATGGTTTCTGAGGGTTTCTCCAGGATGAAGCAGGACCTTGGCGGCACAAACACCTGAAATGATCTGTTTCATGTGGAGAGTTTGATGTTGAGTGTTTATTTGACCCAAATGGAGGAAGTTACAAGTGGTATGGAGTAGTGAGCGCGCAATGACACAGAGGAAACTACTGATTGTTATGATGAGGTGTTGAATGTGGGTAATGGTGTCTCAATTAAGGGGAGGTAAGGACTTATTAGGTATGTGGCAATGATTACTAGATAGGAGAGTAAATGAGGTTCTAGTTTGATGTCTTAGACCCATTTATACGTGAGAAACAAGTTTGAGGTCCTGGATAAATTTGGTTCGGGTTCTGTTATAGCTTGGTTGATGGATACAGATGAGGTTAATGTGAATGGAATCAAAGTAATTGAGGCTGGTAACTCGGTAGGTGAAGACCCAAGGGCTAAGTGTAATAGGAGTAATAGAGGAGGTAGAAGCAAGAAAGACAACTCCTCTTTACCTCCTCTGTAGGAGTCCCATTCTACTAAGAAGATAATTTACAAGAAAGATGATTTAGATGTTGTGGAGGGAAGACCTAGAAATTAATGCTACATTCTGATAGAGAAGTGGTTGACCAGTTTTTTTTTTTTATTGTGTCCGAAGAAGAGGCAGCTATGATGATGGGGATGTCATTAAGGGTAGACCTCAATGAGGTGCAATTCTCTAGGATTTATAAGCAATACTTAATCCTAGCAGGGGGACTCAATAAAGGGAGGATCAAACTTGAAGAGTACATTCAGTCCTAGGATCAGCTGGCTTCTGAGTTTGAATGTCTAGTGTTGAGTGTACCAGGTATTTAGGTGTCTTCAATCTCCTAGAAATTGTGAAGTGAATCTGTTTCATAGAATATAAAATTATTCTTTAATGATGTTAAAATGGTGGATCCTTGTGATCGATTGGGGAGGTATGCAAGTTCAGTTTGAGTTTTTTTGTGGTTGGTTTTGGTTTTCTTTGGATTTGATGTGAATCTTGTGATATGCATCCTACACTATCTTTGGGTCTGCTCCAGATGAGGTTCAGAGTGTTATGCCCTCACCAAAGCTGGACATTCAGAATCAGTATTTTGAGAGGGTATGGTTATGAAATCAGTTCCATGCCTATGCATTCTTTCCCGAGACATTCTACTGAGTGTTCATGCAATGGAGAAGGTTAATATTCTCAGTTTAGTTTCTATGGAGTGGAAGATCCTATAGTTTTTTATGGGCTATTATCTGGTATGGTCTTTTAGTTGTAATGCTGGTCCTATAGTTTCTCACTTTTTCCTCAAAAGTGATTTTATAATAAAAATGTTAATTTTTAGTCTATCATTTATCATCTCTAAGTTACACCATCATAGATACATAGGGTAGTTAGGTAGTGGATTCAAATGAGAGCATCAATATAATAGATTATGAAATAAATAGTCCCATGGTAATAATTATGATAATATAATGGGATATCACCACAAGGTAACTTGAGGGAAAGTTAGTGTTATTCTATTTTTTTAGGTTCACTATAGACCAAAAAATTATATTTAATGAGTTCCAAGAATGATATCCATATTCATAGTATACTTTATTCTAGTGAGTGAAAAACGACTCTTGTCCCTTAATGGATGATTAAAATAGATTCAAATTATATTTTTGTTTTATCCATTTTTATAATATTCATTTAATAGAGACTTTTATTTATTGTTGTTTATTCATTTTTTTCTTCTTTTATATTTTATTCCATATTTCTGATTATATTTTCATTCTTTTATCATTTTTATATTAATTTTTTTGTTGACGTGTTTTTATTGAAATATTACCGTGGAATGTGAATCATACATTTTAAATTTATAACTCATAGAATTTAGTTTTAATTATATGAATGATATTTTTATTTCAAAAAGGGTTTTTATTTCATGGGATGATAAAAATGGTTTTAATATAATTCTTAATGTATAATGCTGGTGTTTTTGTTTTTCATTTAAAATAAAAATTTAATTTAACTATCTTTAAATTATTTCATTAAATTGAGGGTTACAACCTTCTATTAGATATTAATGTGTCTATGTTTTATAAAAATAATGAAATTATTGTACTTTTTAAATTATATTTATGTTATTTGAATTTCCAAATTTCTAAATTTGTTCATAATATAACTTATAAAATCTGTTATTAAACAAGTTCAATATATTATTTGGTGAAATCCAACGTTTATTTTTTAGCTTACTTAAATTGTTCTCGAAAGAAAACAAAAAATTGAAGATAAAATGTTTTCTTGTAGACCAAGTGATTAATTAAACAAATCAATTGAATTAAATATGGGTGTAATAACCCTAGATTTTAAGAGAGTGTTTTTATGGTCTTGGATCCCAATGGATCGACCTTTTGAATTTTTCACAAGACCGAGCTGCTCAGAGGATGCTGAAAGGAATTATGGAGGAGTTTGGCCTCTAAAAACATAATGTATGGAGATTTCAGGCTGTGTAAAGTTACACAATTTGAAATAGGGTTTTACAAAATATAATAAATCAGGGTTTTAAAAAACTGTGTTGAATTTTTTGGTGGAATGTAATCCCTGAGGATAAAATGATGTGGAAGGGGATTACACGTCGTGTAAATCCTAAAAACCCTAATATTGTAGCACTTTTTATAATTTTCCATCATCAATTTTCACCCTTTTAGGGGTTCTGGATATTCCATTTATGGGAATCGATCATCAGGCTTCTTGCTTCGATCCATAACGATCTATCTTCAATCAAAGAGGTGTTATACATACGTTATTACTATCTATTTGATATGATTCCACTCATTTCTCTTTACAACGTTATGAATATTGATCCCCACATTTCTATATGATTTTATGGGGTTTTTTTGCACAGTTGTGGTATGACACCCTGAGGTGGATGCAGTTCTTACAGTACATGAAATTAAGATTTGCTCTGTGGGTCCATTCTTGAGAAAAGAATGTTGAAACCATTTTTGGTGTAGGGGATTTATTTCTTCTATTTTAATTATTTTTGATCATATATTGATAATTATTTATTCCCTTGGATGTATATGATATTAAAATAATAATTACTTGAACCAAATTAAAGAATTGATATCGATCACATGGAAATGTTACTATTTTGTACCGTCATAACAATTTTCCTGTTGTTTTTCTACATAGCATGGAGTCATTTTTTGGGATTTGTATTGATGAATTGTGATGTGGAATCATTAAAAAAACTAAATCTATACTTAATAGTTAATTAATTGGATATTATATTAAAGAGACATGGTTAATGAATCTAGTGTGTTGTAATTTTAATACTGAAATCATGTTTAAATTTACTGACCTTCCATGTTTCAATTTAATTGAATAAATATGTGAATGATGTTTATTATTGTCGATAAAATAATTAAAGAAATGTTAACTTTTGTTTTTTAATTTGTGATATCTATTTCTATCTTTCGTGTTAGGTTTCCTTTATTAGGAACATATAAACAAAGAAATAATTAATTCTAAATAGATTTAGAATTTGTTTTGTGATAGAATACAATTCTATTGAAAGACCTGATATGATTTCTTTCTTGTGAATTCCAAGTTACATATACTTTGGGGATGTGGTATCTCATTTCCTGTGAATGATAGATGCCTCTCTTTAGGTTTAAGAGAGTGGTTTTTATTTTTTTCTATAGTGCTTGTGATGTGGCATGATCCCAGTAGGGCTGACCATTGAGGGCTATTGTGGTATATGGGGCAAGGAGTCCTAGATGTGATGCGATTATTGGATCAATTAGTCTATAGGAATGTTGTGATATATGGGGTGGGGAGGCCAATTTTTTGAAGAAAACGATGACACTAGTAGTGGTGGTATGCATCTAGATATGGATGTGGGTGTTAGGGAGGACACCCGAGATGACAAAACTAATTGAAGTTGGGCTTAACCATATATATTAATATATAATTCTTATTGTAGTCTATTGTTTTGATGATGAACATGTTGTTTATTAAATATTTTTCATTCCACACTACTTGAGTCAGGTGGATGTGCTTGGTTATATAGTTAACATGGTAGCATAGGATGTTATCCTAGCGTACCTAGTAATATGAAAATCAATATTATAAATAAATGAAATAAATATTTAACCCATGGGGTTGGATATTTCTGGAATTCAATGATAAGGTTATAATTTGGAGAAACGGTGGACTCGGGTTTCATATGCCTGGATAGCATGAAACTATGTTGTATTTCTAATTAAATATAGTGTATATAATGTAAATGGTTAATTAATTATTATTGACTAAATTAACAAAAAGTGAAATAGATGAAAAGTAATAATGTAATTTAAAGTATCTACTCATATATTTGTGTGGTTATAGGATATCTAGTCTTAAAAGTGGTACTTGAGATTCCAAGAGACATTAGCTATAATTGATTTTAAGTCTATGTTATTACCATGGTGTGGTAGTGAGGTATATTATATCATGTAACATTTGTGTTTTTATATGCCACTCTTACATGTGGGTTAGGTAAACTGACCCACTAGGGATTCAGATTCCTAGGGGGTGTTTCTCTAACATTCGAGTGTGGGGATGGGCTGCTGAATATCCCCATTGACCCGCTCTCTTCTCATGGTAGTAACTTGTGTTGGTATGAAATACTTTTAGTTTTCCCCGTATATGTGGGTAGTGGGATATAATATATTTTGGTTATTTGAAACACATTAATTCTATATTTTGTGTCCTAAAGACCATTATAGGAACAAACGTGTATTGGTTATAATGGATTTAGGATACTTATGCAATTTGTGGGCTATGATGGTTTGAGGTATAATACATGATGCATGATACATGTTGCATAGGCTATGGTGGATCCGTAAAACTACCTGGTTACTTATTTTTTGCGGAGGTGTTGGTGTGTTCATGAGGTGCACGTTTTTATGGTTTTCCCATTTGTCTGCAGGTGAGCTTTTTGGACAGAGATGCTCAGGGCATGAGACTTTGTGGTAGGGAGGAAAACAAGTTAGGTAGAGGTAGTGAGGTGATTTTGATCTAATTTATTTTATTATATTCTATTGTATGTGATAATTATTTAGAGTATCCATGGTGAGGATGTTAAAATAGTATACTTGTTTAGCTGACAAGTTAGTTTTACTTGTTTTACGCTATGATTTTGAATGATCTCTTTATATTTTGCACGAGAGGCTCTAGGGAGGGTCCAACAAAGTATCTGATTATAATCACCCTATGTATATATATACTACTTCTCGGTCTATTGGAGTGGGTGGAAGACCTAGTTTATTATTAATATCTTGGGGTTTAGAATGAGCTATTTAGGAAATGTGTTCAGTGTTTTCCTTACATATATTTTGGTACGTGAATTTCAGATTTAGGTATAGTTTTTCATACTTGTCATTACATACGTGAACTTGGATTCTATTTTATATTTTACTATAATTAGGAGTCGATTAGTATATGTAATATCTATCTCTTCTGTTTGTGTTCTCTTAGAATGCAATGCTTATCTTCTATTTTTTACTATACCCTTAGTATAGGTCGCCAACATGTGGATTACTAGGGGCAGGACACGGGTGTCACTATCTCTCTTATCCCCTCTCCATATTAGGAGGGGTACACATTGTTGGGAGGGGATCATGACTGAGTGGTATTAGAGTTTTGGTTGAGGGAAAATATGGAGCTTGATGTTTGGAAGATGCGAGGTTTCACGGGATGGTAGGGAAACAATTTTAGTTAAGGTTATCAAGGATTGAATACATTAGAGACCACCTTATTCATGGGTTTTTAGGTACCCCTATGATCATATCCATGAACCTTTAAAATTATAGTTCCTTCTAAATGGGGAGATAGAGGTTGTGGGGTAGAGACCTTGGAAATAACCTTGCATCATTCTAATTTACATCTATATTTTTATGGGTAGACATTGTGACATGTTAATGAAAAATTAATTACATAAAATAATTATTTAAAGTTATAGTGCAATAAATTCAAGGTTGTGAGAACTAACAGTTTGTTATTTTGAAGGAATGGATATACGTCCCCGTCCTCATCACGTTCATGCTGAAGATGTTCAATAGGTTAAACCAGAATATTTCCAAAGAGTAGATGTTGAAAACATGAACACCTAGATAAGGATAGTCTAAGTGCTTCTGTACCAAATTCCATAGAGGTATGAGGGTTCTGTTTCAAATGTTTTAATGGGAGACTAGTGGGATAAGGCTATGATAAACATCAGTTTGATTTATTCTTAGATGGAGCACTTGCTATAGTTGGTTTTGAAGATGTTTTGTTGGGAAGTGAGGATTTGGTGGTTCTTGTTCCCAGGAGAACATGAGCAGTCGTTAGTCTCTTTGGAGGTGTTCAGATTGAAGTTCAGAGCTGATTTTCTATATTCCATCGTGAAGGTTTTGAGTCATCATGAGATACATTACATTGGTAGAAGAGTTATTTGGTTAGAGAGTTACATATTAGATTCATTATCCTTATTTGATATTCGTTAGACCTGTTACCAGATGAGGATCCCATAAAAATGAATTTCAATGTGTATTTTAATCCATAGATCCCAAAAATGTTACCCTATTTATGTTGAAGAAATATGAAGTGGTGTTGGAGAGAGTTGACATCATTTAGAGGATGTTAGATATAACTAGATAATTATGCGAGGGAATTCATATGGATTCCTTGGGAAGCAGATATGTCATTTGGGGATCCTAATTTTCATGAAATAATATTTTTTGAACAGTTGTGGGTTAGTATAATCCCTCAAAATCTTGTTTCATAGCGGGTGTCTGCACATATGCTATGACAAGGGATCACACACATGTTTTTCCTATAGAGGTTTTGGTCATCATCGGTGATAGTGCCAGACTAGCACAATTAGTCTGTGTGTACAGGTTAGTACACATCAAGCTCCCTCTTCGAGGTTGTTCTAGCTAAGGTACCAGTAGCAGGTTGCTTAAATATGGTATTAGTAGTGTGTAGATGAAGCAGTGAGGGGATGGCCCCAAGATGCTCCATGTTTTCCAAGAGAAGATTGCGGCCAAGGATACAGTCCTCATCATGTCCAGATATGTCATGCATCATGTCTTGGAAAACATCATTCTCTCGAATTTCTCTCACTATGTGATCCAGAAATTGTCTATGGTACCCTTTTCTAGTTTTCAACTTTGAAGAATGCCCAATTTGGTCTAAGAGTGGAGCACTTTTTCATAACAGCATTCTGTGTCTATGCGTTGGGAGATGGGGTGGATACACTAAAAGTTCCAATATCATTGACTACACCAGTTGGTGGTCAACCAGATATGTTTGTTTTAGGATGAGACTGTGATCTAGAGCTCTGGTAGCACCGATCTTGTTGGTATTTACTATGTTTATGGATATGACAATATAAAATCATCCTCAATGCATATTGGTTGTATAATGTGTAGGCTAAGGTGGATTTCATCAGAGGGAATGCTTTTTTCTATGAAGATGAATGATATCCAAGAATTTGTTTTGGTGAACGAGACCCTCAAATACGTCTATGGTGTGTTCCATCCATTTTATCATAGATGGATGATCCAATGATAAGGTTATGAAAGGATTAGAAATTGGTATTTCCCAAGGTCATAAAGAGTAACCGAATGTCTTTCTATAGGAGGATATAGCGTTACCCCACATGACAAGATATTGTGTTCTAGATCAAACTATAGCATGGAGGGTCTCCTATCAATATTTCTCTTTATAGGACGATGCCTTTTGATTGAAGAGAGCTACCTATGTAGCTCAATGGTCTATTACATTGTTGTTTTTTCTTCATAGCAGTGTGTCTCTATAGGATACACCAGTTGTCTTCATGAAGAAGGCTCATGGATGTTTGTGGTTGTGTATCGATTATTGTCACTTTCTCTATGTGAAAATAAAGAAATGCTATCTTCTTCTATATAATAATGAATTATTTGAAGAAAAAAAGGGTGAAGGTTTTTTCTCAATGATTGATTTGTGGTGAGGATAAAATTAGATGCATGTGAAGGATGATGATATCTAAAATATTTATTTCCATTTCCATTATTGAGACCCAAACATTACATATATGGATATTACATCATTTTATATGAATATATTGTATTATACAAAAAAATACATTCTCGAGGATATTAATATTTTAGTGCCTTTAGAATCAAATAAACAAAATTTTCTATCCTGGTGAATGATCTTCAACATCTCCATCAAATATCTCCACCTTAAGTACCACTACATAATGTATTTATTTATAACAGGGGGAAGGGAACAAAAAATGGGTGATCTTAAATGCTCATTATTGGAAAAAAGGGAGACATGTGAGCATAATACTGAGAATAATGTAATGAGAACATGATCATGAACATATTAGATCATACCCTACATATCAAAGATCATTAGCATGAATCATGGAAAAAATCTTGGTAGTTCATAATACATAAAATCAAGAAAATAAAAAACATTTTCCATGAATTCATAACCTAGGAATAAATCATGGAATTTTAGAAAAACACATATGAATATAATATTATATCCATAGAAGTCAAGGAATCACTATGAAGAACATCATAGTTGATAATGTTCTTTAATGAAATGGGGAAATCCTCATTACATGTCTTTATTACTAAACTGAGTGAACCCTCATTCATACAATATTTTAATAATCCTAATAAACCCTCGTTCAATCCCTGTATTACAGAACTGAGTAAACCCTCATTCTATCCCAATATTACTAAACCGAGTAAACACTTATTTTAGCCATTTCTATCTCATAACTTATATATTTTTACACAATGCATTGGAGGTATATACATGTCCCACCTATCACATAATAAAATCATACATACATGTGACATAGGATCATAAATAAACATACCATAACCCATAATATAAAATGGGTATCATATACATGTAAACAAAACATAATTGGTATAAAAATTTATAGGTTTCAAATAATTTCATAAAAATTGTATCCTGTAAATGAGAAAGGAATTATATATATATATAACACATGAAGGATAAATCGGTTTTATAAAGACCATGTAATTATGAATAAAACATTCATTGAAACAATATTAATTGAACCTTTAGATCATTTTCAAGAAAGGTATGAGTAACATCATCAAATATCATATTATATGGAAAACTAATTTTTAAATATCCCTTGAAACTGTTTCTTGAGGATAATATCTGTTCTTATTTGAAAAATGATTTTTAATACATAAAAGAATTTCAAAATCATTTTCATATAAAATTCCTTCAAAACCTAAGAAATTATTTTGAAATCCATTTTCCTTAAAAACATATAAAATATTCTTCAAAAAATTTTGAAAACATTTTTCTTTATAAACACATTGAAATATACAAGAAAATATTGAAAACGTCTTGAAACCCATTTCATTGAAAATACATTGATAACATATAAATAGAGCATCAAAACGTTTTAAAAATAATTTTACATGAAAACTAATAAAAGAAGCCTGAAACTGTTTTTAATACTGATTCTTTTAAAAAATATTGAAAAATTGTAAATATGTTTGGAAAATATTTTCAAAAAAAAAATTATTGAAAACTTATAAAATGTTTGAAAAATAATTTGAAAATTATTTTTCTTGAAAACTATTAAAAGCTATTTAAAATAATTTTGAAGACATTTTTCTTGAAAATAACATTAATTTTTTTCATAAATATGAACCACTTAAAAATGTAAAAGAATCTTCAATGTAAAGACATGGGGTAAATTTGGACATGTTGTTTGAGATAAAAAGAACATTCCTTTTCTATGATAAAAAGGTATAAAAAAGATTCCTTATACAATAATGTAAAAAAAGATTTATTTGTAGAGATTGGTAAAATACAAAAACAAAAAATATTTATTATAGATATTATATGATAATGGTATAATATTCCTGGAAACCCTTTTTAGAAAACATTTACTTCAAACCAAATAAGGGATAAATGAAGACTTTCATAAAAACACATTATTTACTATATTATGTACAATATAATAGAACATAGTACCGATAAATGATTAAATCATGGAATAATAGATGAGAAGGAAAATATTAATTGTTCTTGAGATACAGATCATATTATTTAGTCAAAATAAACATAAACATTAAAAATCTTGAATATATATTTTATTGTGTCTATAAACTCTTATATGTTTGTAACATGGGATCATTAACTTCATGTAAGAAACAGAAATTACGTGATACATAAAATGTCATGAAAACATGGAAATTCATGATATAACATTGAATAAAGGCAATATATACACCACAAAAAAGAGTTTAGAAGCATAAAAAAATGTGTCTCAATGATCAAAAATTGAGACAAAACAAGTTACTAATTTGGTAACATATGAATCTTAAACCCCATGAAAGAAGGATCAAATTTTGGGCATGCGAATGCCTATAAATTAACTATATTATATATATTATAAAATAATGGTTTGTATATACTACACAAAAAACATGTGTGTGAAAAAAAACATGTATCTCAAGGAAATTAAAAGTGTTATGAAATCCACTTACATTGAGTATCGACTCTCGTGGGACTCATTCAAACTAAATGTATAATAAATATACATATATTATACATATATTCAAAATCAATATTATTAATACCTTATTAGTTTTGATCATGAACTTATATTACAAGCTTTTTAACATTCTAATGTTAAGGTTTTACTTCGGGTAATATTCACTCTGTTCTTCGTATGTTTCTTAATTTGTTATAACGTTGGTTATTATGGTTATATCAGGATTATAGAATTTAAATAATGATAGAAATATCATTTTTTATAATATTTATATTTTATAATAATATTTGGAATAAAAATGTAAAAAATGGAATACATTATTCCTAGAGACGATAAACCCTACGTATGCATGAATGTTGTTTCTGTTTTTATTATTGTATTGGGGGAATGTATGTAAATGAGATATATATATATATATATCATTATTCCAGTAGAATCTCTATATCATATATATAATATAAGTTCATTATATCCATCATTAATACATTCAATTTGATGTCTGAATGAATCACATCTCTTTGAGTGGCACTAGTCCACCCTTCCTCAAACGAGATTATCACATTACCCCCAAATGGAAATAAAAATGCATGTGTTATAAAAAGGAATAAAGAATAACTAATACATAATATGTAGTATATATAACATATATAATTATATTCACAATCATAATTTCCACACTGATTGGTGGAAAATTCCAAATGAAAAATCATTGTTTTGTGAGGTAGTAGTTCACAATACAAAACCAATTGTCAGTTTGATATCCTTTATATGGTAGTGGGTGTAAGTGTATGTAATTCCTTTTTAATCACAACATCCTTTTATATTCTGGAAACTGGTTTATGGAAAATGGCCTCTTTGAGATGATTTCATCCAAAATGGGGGCTTTATGGTAGAAGGGGTGATTTTTTGGAGGCTACATGGGCATATCTTAGTCAAACATAAAAGTTTGAGAGTTGTGGGGAATGTGTATTGGTAGTGGCCTTTTCGTGGGGGAGTGGGATTATTGTAAATAACTGAAGTTTGAAATACACCCATGTTTTTTATGTTGAATTTGGGTCCAATAATGGACCAAGGTCAAGACAATTGATGATATGGTCTAAATGTGGCATGAAAACGGGTGTTGGACTTTTGTCAAGGTTGTTATGGGTCTTAAATTTAATTTCTACTAATTTATTAACATAAATTTTCACTTAATCGATGCGATTAATTTTAATCACATACAATAATATTTTTGCCCAAAAACATATTTGGATTTACTATAAATTATAAATTATTCAAATTAAAAATATGGAATCAATTTTTCCAAATTCCAATCAAATAATTGGAGGAAATTAATTTAAAATCAACCCCTCTAATGGGATGACATTGGGGGTTTTTAAAGTAATAATGATAAAAAAATTTCTATGTTTTTATATCCATTTTCATTGTGAAATTCATTCCAATGACCGAAATTGGATATGTTGGTAAAAATATTTTCTAACTAAACAATTGAACTAAATAAAAATAAAATTTAGCATTATAAATAAATTAGATTAAAAGACATTTCCAATTAACATCGATTATTTTTAAATAATCATTAAAAGATGGAACCTTACATAAAAATAGGTAATAAATAATCATACCCAAATATTTATGTTTATCTTCTAAATATAATGTTTACAGTAACTAAATAAATAAATAAAATTTTCAAAATATTAATTTAAAATGGGTTCTCCGTTAAATTGTGGTTAAAAAATCTATAATAAAAATATAGGGTTTTAGTTATAAAATTTGGTTTTCTCTTTTTTTCACTTGAATCTATTTTATGAATAAAATAAAATATATTTTTAACTATATAAAAATTTTATTACATTATTATCACATACCAATTTTAGATTATTTAATTTACATTGTTAAAATCATTGTGAGAATGAAAATATTTTCCATTATATTGAATCTATTTTGATATTCATTAAATTGTATCCTATGAATTTTTATTGTATTTTTTTACACTTCGTATTTTCATAATTTAGTTAATTCTTTTCATATCCATAACTATAATATCTATGCTATATTTCATTATAATAATAATTTTAATAATATATTATTGTTTGGTTACACTCCATCTTGTGTGTTACGCAAGCCATAGAGGAAGGTCAATATTGTGTGTCATGTAATCTAAACTTGTTGTTCCTTGTGACATATGAAAAATTCGGATTTCATGTGACATACAACAAGTTGGATCTATGTACGTGAAATTTTTGACAGAGGGATTTTTTTCCAGTGTTGTGTGTAGTGAAAAATATCAACAGATTATATTAATTTGAATAAAATAATTTCCCCAAATTCTTATAGTGTTAAATTCCACCCCCTTAAAATTAACTTCACACTCGATATTCGTAAGGGTTTTCAATGGTTTAATCCTTGAATGATTCAATCATAGAAACCCAAATCATAATAATAGATGGTAAAACTTTCCAAAAAAAGGAAATGCATAAATATTTATATGGATTGATTAAGGTAAACAATGAAAAAATTTGAATGATCAAAGTAATGATTAGGGCCTCAAATTCATAAATCTGTAATGATTCTAGAATCTAATGGTTCAATAAAATTTAAGGTATTGTAACAACATATTTTGGTTACACTTTTTGAATGTTGAGTAATTCATTCATTCTTGGGATTTGATTTGAAAAAATTATAGGACATCTGTTAACTCATGGGATGAGTGTCCAGAAATTAAATTCAGTGAATAAATAACTAAATTAAACATATAATGGCTCTTAAGGCCCATAAAAGAATAAATAGTAGATATATTTTCTCCTAAAAATAAACACACATTAATATGAAAACTAAAAAAGTAACAAAACTTGTTCATCATAAATATTTATTCATCAAAAATAGCTTTACCATAACAAAATCATTGTGTAAGATAGTGGTAGGTGTGAGACTCTTGACATCATTTTTTCATGGGTTCAAGACCCTCGGCCTTGTCAAACATGATTTGATGTCTCCTGACAAACATGATGTACTTTTATAAAACCATACTAATATAATATCCAAAATATAAAATAAGGGAATCATTAAAATAAGGTTAATTATTATATATTTTAGAGAGACCAAACTTGACTTACATGAACATTACATTACTTTTGCGGAATATCTGATACATAACAAAAATAGACACACAAGGACAATGATAGTTTACTGTCTTTGGAAACTTGGATCATAATCTTCTATTATTGGTGAAATATCTTCAACATCTCCCATAAAGATCTTCACTTTTTTTTCTTACCTATAATGTTTCTTTATATCCCGGGGAAAAGAAAACATATAAAGGGTGAGCTAAAATGCTCAGTAAGGGTAATTATTGAGAAAATAAAACAAACAATACTGGAAATTAGGATTATACCAATGGTTATAAACCGTTGGTAAAGGGCTAAAAACCGTTGGTATATAGTATACCAACGGTTTTCTAAACCATTGCCAAGTAAGTCGTGACAATAGGAATATACCAACGGTTTATATAAAACCATTGGTATAGGGTAGAAGAAGTTTCGAATTACCAACGGTTTCATTAAAACTGTTGGTATATCTTTACCCCAAAAGTTCTGAAACAGATGGGAGCATGCATTTTTAGGCTATACCAATGGTTATAAACCGTTGGAATAGGTTTTTTACCAACGGTTCAAGAGAACTGTTGGTATACATAATGAAACAACACTTTACCAGCGGTTTTGAACTGTTGGTATTGTGTTCTTACCAATGGTTCAATAGAACTGTTGGTATACATGTATTTAACAACACTTTACCAACGTTTTTGAACCGTTGGAATAGTATTTTTACCAACAATTTCAGAGAACCATTGGTATACATTGAAGATTAAACACTATACCAACCGTTTTAAACCGTTGGTATTGTGTATTTCTAGAACCATTGCACAACAACCCCTCTAGTATAAACCTGCATTAAAAATAGTAGAACTATTGCACAGTATTAAAACAGCATAAAAACACCTGTAATAACACAAAAAAAACATATAAAATCATCAAACTCTTTCAACCATGTGGTGTACTACAATTCCCTATTTTAATCTTCATATGACAACAATCATCCAGTGGAGTTAAATAACATTTTCAATAACTCAAAAGGGGGTATGGAAACTTACCCATGGTTCCATGGTGGTTATGAAACTAAATATGATAATGGGGTTTGGAAACTTACCCATGGATCCTTGGTGGTTCCAACGGAGTAAAGTATGGAATTATTTACTTGATTTAAAATTCAAAAAATTATCACAAGTTCAACTTGTGATGGTCTAGAAGAATGGAACTGAAATAATCACAAATTCAACTTATGATGGTCTAGAAGAATGGAATGGTAAGTTTATTGACCATAGTGAGAATAATATTAATCTTCTTAAGGCTATGAATAATAAATGATACAAGTATGATGCGATCTATTGATCAAAGTGGGATTCCACCACATCATACTTTAGATTGAGGAGGGGTTGACTCGTACACATAAAAAAAGAGCAATTTATCGTTTTCCTAAAGTATCAACATAATCAAAATACGTTTTACTAGTTTTTCTTATGTCAGTTGTATGTTTCACTTAAAATGTTGTTCATTTCAAGAAAAAGTGAGACACTTAGAGTGATATCAGTCACATCATGCCTCAGATGGAGGAGGGGTTGACTCATATACATCGAAAATTACACATGAATCATTTTCCTATAGTATCAATACAATCTGAAATAGTTTGGTCCATTTTCTATATGCAAGTTATTGTTTTCACTTAAAATCTTATCCATTTCAAATAAATGAGAGACACTTTGAGTGATACTGATCACACCATGCCTCCATTTGAGGCAGGGTTGACTCGTACACATCACAAATGACCCATGGATTGTTGTGTTATTGTATTAAAAATCTCCTAATGTGTTTGATCGGTTTTCCATATTCCAGTTGTTATTTTCACGTAAAATGTTTTCAATTTCAAAAAAAAGTGAGATACTTTTAGGGATAATGGTCACACCGTGCCTCTAATTATGTCGGGGTTGACTTGTACCTATCCTAAATAATCCATGGATCGTTGTTCTAAAGTATCAACACAATGCAAATGCGTTTGGTCGGTTTTCGGTATACTAATTGTTGTTTTCAATTAAAATCCTGTCCATTTGAGTGGTACCGGCCACACCGTGCATCAGATTAATGCGAGGTTGACTCGTACACATAAAAAATGACTCAAGTATCATTTCCATAAATTATCAACAAAATCAGAATGTGTTTGATCAGTTTTCATTATGCCTGTTGTTTTCACTTAAATTGTTGTCTATTTAAAATAAAATATAGACACTTTATGTGATTCCAGTCACACCATGCCTTAGATTGAGGTGGGGTTGACTAGTATATGTCAGAAATGACCCATGGATCATTTTTGTGAAGTATAAACATATTATGAATGCATTTGGTCGGTTTTCTGTATACCAGTTGTTGTTTTCACTTAAAATGCTGTCCATTTCAAACAAAAGTGAGTCACTTCGAGGGATATCGGTCACACTGTGCCTCAAATTGTGGTAGGGTCGACTCTTACCTATCACAAATGATCCATGGATCGTTTTGCAAAAGTATCAACACAATCTGAATGTGTTTGGTCAGTTTTTCGTATTCCAGTTGTTGTTTCCACTTAAAATGATATCCATTTTAAACAAAAGAGAAACATTTAGAGTGGTATCGGCCACAACATGCCTCAGATTGATGTGGATTTGACTCTTAAACGTCAAAAATTTCTCATGGATTGTTTTCCTAAAGTATTAACACAATCAGAATGTTTTTTTTGGTTTTCTGTATGCAAGTTGTTGTTTTAACTTTAAATGTTTTCTATTTTAAATAAATGTGAGACACTTTGAGTGGTACCAGCCAAACCATGACTCGGATTGATGCAGGGTTGACTCATACATGTCACAAATGTCTCATGGATCATTTTTATAAAGTATCATCACAATCCAAATACGTTTGGTCAGTTTTTCATATGTCAGTTGTTATTACTTTAAACAATGTCCATTTTAAACAAAAGTGAAACACTTAGAGTGGTACTGGCCACACTATGCCTCAAAATGAGGCGGGGTTGACTCATACACATCAAAAATAATCCATGGATCATTTTTCTAAAGTATTAACACAATCCAAATGCTTTTGATCCATTTTTCTGTATGCCAATTGTTTTTTTACTTAAAATGTTGTCCATTTCAAATAAAAGTTAGACAGTTTGAGTGGTTCTGGCCACACTGCTCCTTGTATTGATGCGGAGTTGACTTTTACATTTCCAAAATGTCCCATTTATCGTTTTTCTAAAATATAAACACAATCCGAATAAGCTTGGTCCATTTTTCGTATTCCAGTTGTTTTTACTTAAAACAATGTCCATTTTAAACAAAAGAGATACACTTTGAGTCATACCGGCCACACCATGTCTCGGATTGAGGCTGGGTTGACTTGCACACATCACAAATGACCCATGGATTGTTTTCCAAATGTATCAAAACAATCTGAATGTTTTTGTTCTGTTTTCCATATACTAGTAGTTGTTTTCACTTAAGATGTATTTAATTTCAAATAAAGGTGAGATACTTTGAGTGGTACCGGCCACACTGCGCCTCAGATTTATGCGGGGTTGACTCATACATGTCACAAATGACCCATGGATTGTTTTCCTAAAGTATCAACAGAATTTGAATGTGTTTGTTTCATTTTCCGTATGGAAGTTGTTGTTTTCACTTAAAATGTTGTCCATTTCAAATAAAAGTGAAACACTTTGAGTGGTACCGACCACACCGCACCATGGACTGATGAGGGGTTGACTATTATACATCAAAAATGACCCATGGATCATTTTCCTAATGTATCAACATAATCTGAATACCTTTGGTCGGTTTTCCGTATTCCAGTAGTTGGTTTCACTTAATATGTTGTTCATTTCAAATAAAAGTTAGACACTTTGAGTGGATTCGGCCACACCGCACCTCGAATTGATGCGGGGTTTACTATTACACATAAAAAATTTCCCATGGATAGTTTTCTAAAGTATCAACACAATCCAAATAGGTTTGGATGGTTTTCCATAAGTCAGTTATTTTTACTTAAAACAGTGTCCATTTTAAACAAAAGAGATACACTTTGGTTGATACCGGCCACACTATGCCTCGGAATGAGGCAAGGTTGACTCTTACACAACATAAATGACCCATGGATCGTTTTCCTAATTTATCAATACAATCTGAATGCGTTTGGTCAGTTTTTTATATGCCAGTAGTTGTTTTCACTTAAAATGTTGTCCATTCCAAATAAATGTGATACACTTTGAGTGGTACCGGCCACACCACACCTTGTATTGAAAAGGGGTTGACTCGTACATGTCCCAATATTCCCATGGATCATCTTCCTAAAGTATCAACAGAATCCGAATGTGTTTGGTCCATTTTCCAAATGCCAGTTGTTGTTTTCACTTAAAATGTTGTCCATTTCAAATAAAAGTGAGACACTTTGAGTGGTACCGGCCACACCGCGCCTCATATTGATGCAGGGTTGAATCATACACGTCAAAAATGACCCATGGATCGTTTTTCTAATGTATCAACACAATCCTAATGTGTTTGGTCGGTTTTCCGTTTGACAGTAGTTGTTTTCACTTAAAATGATGTGTGTTTCAAATAAAAGTTAAACACATTGAGTGGTTCCGGCCACACCGCGCCTCACATTGATGCGAGGTTTACTCCTACATGTCACAAATGTCACATGGATCATTGTGCTAATGTATCAACAAAATCTGAATAAGTTTGGTTGGTTTTTCGTATGCCAGTTGTTTTTTTCAATTACAATGTTGTCCATTTCAAATAAAAGTGAGACAATTTAAGTGGTACTGGCCACACCACACCTTGGATTGATGTAGGGTTGACTCTTACATGTCAAAAAAGTCCCTTGGATCATTTTACTAATGTATCAACACAATACGAATTTGTTTGGTCGGTTTTCCGTATGCCAGTAGTTGTTTTCACTTAAAATGTTGTGCATTTCAAATAAAATTTAGACACTTTGATTGGTTTTGGCCACACCGCACCTCTAATTGATACGGGGATGACTCCTACACGTTAAAAATGTCCCATGGATCGCTGTTATAAAGTACCAACCTAATCTGAATATGTTTGGTCAGTTTTCTATATTATAGTAGTTGTTCTCACTTAAAATGTTGTTCATTTCAAATAAAGGTGATACACTTTGAGTGGTACCAGCCACATCACGCCACAGATTGATGCGAGGTTGACTCGTACACGTCACAAATGTCCCATGGATCGGTTTCCTGAAGTATAAGCAGAATATGAATGCGTTTGGTTAGTTTTTCATATGCCAGTTGTTGTTTTCACTTAAAATGTTGTCCATTTCAAATAAAAGTGGGACACTTTGAGTGGTAACGGCCACACCGCGCCTCATATTGATGTGGAGTTGACTCATACACGTCACAAATGACCCGTGAATCATTTTCCTAATGTATCAACACAATACAAATGTGTTTGGTCGGTTTTCTGTATGCCAGTAATTGTTTTCACTTAAAATGTTGTGCATTTCAAATAAAAGTATGACACTTTGAGTGGTTCCAGCCACACCGCACCTCAAATTGATACAGGGTTGACTCATACACATCAAAAATGTCTGATGGATCATTGTGCTAAAGTTCAACACAATCAGAATATGTTTGGTCTGTTTTATGTACGTCATTTATTTTTACATAAAATAGTGTCCATTTTAAACAAAATTAAGACACATTGAGTGATATCAACCACACTGTGCCTCAGAATGAGGTAGGGTTGACTATTACACATCGAAAATGACCCATGGATAGTTTTATTAAAGTATCAAACCAATCCAAATGCATTTGTTCTATTTTCCATGTGCCAGTAGTTGTTTTAACTTAAAATGTTGTCCATTTCAAATAAAAGTTTGACACTTTGAGTGGTTCCGGCCACACCGCGCCTCGGATTGAGGTGGGTTTGACTCCTATAGGTCCCAAAAGTCCCATGGATCGTTTTACTAAAATATATAACACAATCCGAATATGTTTGGTCTATTTTCCATATGCCAGTTGTTTTTACTTACAATAGTTTCTATTTTAAACAAAAGAGAGACATTTTGAGTTTTACCGGCCACACCGTGCCTCATATTGAGGAGGGGTTGAATCATGCTTGTCAAAAATGACCCATGGATCGTTTTCCTAATGTATTAACACAATCCGAATGCATTTGGTTGTTTTTATGTATTCCAGTAGTTGTTTTCACTTAAAATGTTGTTCATTTCAAATAAAGGTGAGACACTTTGAGTGGTACCAGCCACATTGCGCCTTAGATTGACACGGGGTTGACTCGTACACATAAAATAAATTTCCCCTCGGACATCACCCCACTCACCCTGGATAGACCCCACTCACCTCAGATAGCCCCAACCCCTCGGATAGCCCCCACCCCTCAGACAGCCCCAACTCACCCCAGACATCCCCCACCCCTCGGATAGCCCCCACTCATCCGGACAACCCCCACCCCTCGGACAACCCCCACTCACCCCGGAGAGCACCCCACACCTCGGATAGCCCCCAATCACCTCAGATATCCCCCACCCTCAGACAACTCCCCACTCACCCCGGACATCCCCCACCCCTCGGACATCACCCCACTCACCCCGGAAAGCCCCCCACCCCTCGGACAACCCCCCACTCACCTAGGACAGCCCCCACCCCTCAGACAGCTGCACACTCACCCTGGATAGCCCCACACCCCTCGGACAACCACTTGGACAGCCCCCCAACCACATGGACACCCCACCCCCCCACCTGAACATCCCCCACCCCACCCCATCCCCCACCACACCTGCATACTCCCCCTCTTTACCCTGAAAACATGAAACATAAATTAAAAATATATTAAATATGATTTTTTTCTTGAAACAAATGAAAATATTATGCCTCTACTCCAAATTGTAAAAACGATGACATATCTTTTGGAATTTCGATGTTGTTCACGACCTTCAAGGATGATTGAAATCATGTTTTTTAGTGTAATGAAACTATTCAAAGTGCTCTAAAATTAAATAGGTGGGTTTAGAATAAAAAATTTAAGTGTTAGAAGTACGATTTTAGTAGAGAGTTTTTAAATTTCTAATTAAACAGCTCCAAATCATTTTGAAGATAAATATTTAAGATTATCCTATAACCAACTCATAATTTTAAATGAAGAGATTACTCAAAGTGGTGTTAAACGAGGATAATTGAATTTTAAATCCAATAAGGGAAGTATCAGGAGAACACCCTAATGGATTCAAAATTCCAAAGGAAATCGATTAATGATAATGATATGAATCACCATTTATATATTGACATTGGTTTTATTGATGGATAATGATTTTATTTTCCTTGTGTGGAGTGGGGTTGACTTAAAAAACGAAATGGGGTTCCACTCCATATTTCTGAGAATATATTATCCAAATCTACAAAGCTTCCACCTGTAAACATGTTAGCTTTAAATTCGTGCCTACTAGAATTTCATGACATTTAAGGGATATGTGTTTTTTGAAAATCTAATGCATTACAAGGATGTTGATGAATGGCAGTTTTTTGTCCATATGTGTATTTAATTCAGTTATGATTTTGGTTTATTCCATTTAACTAATGTTATAGTGTATGTATAAGATGAGTTCATACATTTAACCAATGTTCTTGTTTATGTTTTGGTGAGGTGAGTTACAAACCATGTAAGGCATGTCATAAGAATATGTGTTCTTCCATTTAACCATGTAGTATTGAATTTCAGGGATAAAAGTGTTTTGGCTGAGCTAATTACTACCCACTCTATAGTATGGCTAACACATTATGTGGGCATATCCATGAAAGAAAGGCATGTGTAAATGGGGCGTTTTCAGCACCCCATTTTGATAAACATACTTTTTACCATAAGGGATTGTCCATGTATATTTACATGGATATCCAAGTCATGTACTATGTGTACATTCCCAGGACCCTAGATTATTGTAGACACCATGTGAACCCTTATAACATATCGTCATTATTACAACCATTAATAACAACTTATTAAACAACATTATTTGTCAAAGATAATCGAATTGAACATAAATCAATACTATTAGATATATCATGTAAAATTAAGTTACGCTATCTTACATCCTAAATGAACATCCACAACCAATATTAATGACCATAGAGCTCTCTTCTTGGCCAAATCATAAAAGAATACATAGTTACAGAACAATAAAAAAACAAATGTATCACTTACAGATTTGAAGTGTAGAAGAAAGAATTTTCTTGATTGAATATGGATTGATTGGTGGAAGAAGTTTGGAAGAGGGGGATTCGATTTAGGGAACCAATCGAGCGGATGGGGACTACAATCAAGTGGAAGGCCTACTGGAAACCCGAACTGGATTTAGGGGACAACTTTCCCAAGGGTTTTTAAAAACCGTTGGGAATGTATGATTACCTAGTCCTATACCAACGGTTTCTTTAAACCATTCGTAAAAGGTGGCCCAACAAGGCCTATACCAACGGTTTGTGTAAACCTTTGGTATAGATTCTATCATATACCAACAGTTAATGTATAACCATTGGTAAAAGTGTCTTAATTGAGGCCTATACCAACGGTTTTACAAACCGTTGGTAAAAGTTTTCATAAAAGCTTTTATACCAATGGTTTTCTTAAAAACTGTTGTTATACATAACCATTACCAATGGTTTATCAAACCGTTGGGATATAATTTTTGGTAAAAATGGGATTTCCAATAGTGAAACCATGTACATTTGAACTTAAAAACATGAACATTATGTTTAAACATCAAAATCTTGAGCAATGAAAAAAAACATGGCAATACGCAAGGCATAGATCATAATGGAACATCAATAATGATAAAATATCATGGGAATAAAATATGTAACTATGAAAAACCATTAATCACTTTATATGATTTGCATAGTAGCCAAGGCATTTCTGCCAAGACCATCTTAGTGGACAAAGTCCCTTACGGAATCGAGTTCACTACTCAATCCAGTCATATATCACTGAACCAGATTAACTTGTCATTGCAACCATGTCCATCTCATGAGATATAAATATTTACCCAATTAATTTAAGGGAGATATAGGTCCCACCCATATCATATTTAAATCATTCTTCCGTGTGCCACATCATAAACATAAACCATTCATCATAACACAAAGATTAAAATGAGTTTCATAAAAATCATTTCATCATAACATAATCCATATAAAACAAATGGATATAATTTAATCATAAGAAAAGTGGAACCATGTGAATTATAGATACATTATACTTGAAAAATACACATATGAAATAATGACATATTTGATGGAAAATGGTTTTGATAAAACACTTGAAATGAATTCTTGAGGAAAATATCATTTTTCTTAAAAATCATTTTCTTTTCACAAAATGCCTTGACATTTTAAAAGAAAATGATTTTGATCAAAAATAGTTATGAAATATTGTAGAGGAATCTTCATGAAAATTAGGCGTTATAAAAACGTAATAATTCGTTCATGCTGTATAAGTTAAAAAAACTTTATTCTCGTACTTTTGTTGGAAAAGTCAAAAAGTACATCGTATGGTAAACAAAAGAATGATTCCTTACATACCATGTAGTAAAAGTAAAAAAATGGATAAAAAGGACTTTAAATATACATGAAACCATTTTTATAAAACAGGGACATGTATGATAAATATAACCCCATTAAATACTTATGAATAAACAATCTTTGATAAAAAAGAGATTGGAGAAGTTATCCCCTACCTTAGGTCTAATATGCTTCGTACGTATACGAACCTCCTGTATAGTGATTTTAATAATGTCATTGTCTTATTTTAGAATCATATTTACTGTTATGATATCAAATATGCTTCACATATTACTTTATATTACCCGTTCTTTTTGTAAATTCCATGTTAAAGCAGCGTTTTGGGTAAAATTGTTTTATTTATCCTACGTGTTTAGACTTATTGTTCATGATATTATTATTACTTATATCATGATTTAATTACTTAAAGAATTTAAATAATGATTTATACATAATATATATTTAGTATTTATATATACATAATAGATATACAAATGAAATTAAATACACCGTTCATGGAGACAGTAGGCCGTACGTATGCATGAACGCTGTTTTCCTTTCCTTATTGACTTGAATTGAAGTAAGTAGATGACATATATAGAGATATATATATATGTATACATAAATCCAGTAGCTTCCTTGAGTAATATATTTCATTATTATTCATTATATAAACTTCATAATCATTCTGGAATGGTTACCATGGAGAATGAATCTCATCACGTCGTGGAGACGGTAATCCGTACGTACGCATGAGCGATGATATCATTCCCATAATTATTTAATGGAATTTGAGTTGATGATATAATATTTTAGAATCATTATGATGTTATAATAACCAAATATAGTTATTCTTTACACCATTATACCAATCCATGTAAGGTGGTGGTGGAAAAATAGATTACACCACGGCGTGGAGACGGTATTCCATACGTACGCACGCGCGGTGATTTCATTTTCCATACGATGGATAGATGGGGAAATGGGGTTTTTTCATATTTTTAATAACATATAGGTATATAATAATAATGATGTTATTACTTTATAATGAAAAAACTAATGAATAGGAAGTAGAATAAGAAAGAAACTTGAAAGAGTCGGTGGAAGATATTACCTCTTCCTCGATGCACCTCCTTTAAACTTCTTCATAGGGCACTATAGTTGTCCTTTTGTGAAGACCAGAACCTCTATGACATACATAGAGAGGTTGATAAGAGGAATTTTCAGGTGTTGGCCGAGCTTTAAGGCTCAAAACGGTGTGAAGAGAAGAGGGAAGGGATCCCCTTTCTATAAGGGAGGAGAGGGGCACCTTTGGTAACAAAAGAAATATTAATTTATAATAAATTAAAACTCACTTAAAAACCTCCATAAATGACTCAAATATGAATAATAGATGATATAGGGTTTTAATCACATCAAACAATAAAATTTATACATGTTGGGAATTTATTTTAGACATTATCAACTTGATTTATCCTTATTTAATATATTTAATTTTATTTGTGGTAATAAGATTCAAATTTTTAAATTGTTATAAATAATTACTTATGTGTTATTAATTGTCCATAATTGGATACATTTTGACATTTTAAACCATATATATTTCAATTTATAATTTTTAAATGTTTTTGTGATTTTTAAACAATTTATAATATGTTTTTTAATAATATAACAATAGTTTCAATTTTGACATTATTCATTTATTTTAATTTTAATAAAATCCACATAGATGATATATTCTATCCAAAATATTTAATAGCTTCCTGACATGTCAAATATGTCTATTAAATTAGTGGGTCACATAAAATAGTTCATATAATATTTATTTTAATATTTTTAAAACCATTTATTTGGTATATCTCTTAATAAAATAATTAATATAACATTTTTGTATAATTATTTAATATACATGCTTGTTTCATAAAAATTAAAAATAAAATCCTAAGATAAAGATAAATATAATACCTTTAATAATAATATTTTTACTCGAATTTATCATCTTAAAATCACAACATGTAAATTGTTATATTTATTAAATTATGAAGGTAACATCTTTGACATCATTTAAAATTAAATAATATAAATTTCCTATTCGGTTTTATAAGGATCCACATGGTCCATAAATCGACACTTGGATGATTAGGGTATAGATATACTCAAACAATAATTTTTTTTTGAAGTTTCTTGTCCTTTTGATAGGTATTGTTATTTTAATAAAAACTATATTATTGATTTTTCACTAAATAAATAATTTCTTCATCATTAATGTATAAGCTATTAAGGTAATTAAATATTCCTTAAAAATTACAAATAAATTACCATTGTAAAGATAAACGTTTTAACATCCAAATTAGTATTTATAATCGATTTTATATTCTGTATAACCTTATACTAAAAATAATCTAATTATTAAAATTTGAGTGAGACATTTCACTTTCCTTTGAATAAAATAAGTAAAGGGTCTTATTCAAATACAAGTGGGTTAAATTAGATACCATTTCAACACAAGTATTATTTAGGATAAAATATAATCATCCAATTATATTAGGATAAGTGTTAGGGTAATTTTATAATATTATATTTACCCTTAATTATCCGATTTAACTTTAACTATTGTAAATAAAATTTACCGTAGTTACTATTCATAATTCCCAAAAATAAAAAATAGCCTATTAACATAATTTAGACCTAATTATTCCAAATATTGAATCCATTTTTCCAAATTCAAATAACAGAACTTGCAGAAATTAATTTAAAATTATTCCTGTTGATAAGAAAATGAGTTTTAAAAGTTATAACATTGCAAAAGATGGAAATGATTTTACCTATGCATTCATTGTAAAATCAATTATTATGAAATAAGTTATATTAAATAGAAAAAAATATTCTATTTATACTTTAAAACCATTAAATACTATAATTTTACCATATAAATTACCGTGATGAAAAAAGTTGTTTTTAATTAAAATATAGCATGTTCTTACTATTCATTAAAATATGAAATTTATCTGAAGAATATGAAAAATTTATCCAAAGTAATTTTTATATCAGGATTCCAAATAAGAATTTTATTTTTTCAAATTGAACTTATAAACCTGGAAAAACTAGATTTAATGTCGGTGTTCCATCAAAAGGCTGCAAAACTGCATTTTAAAAAAAATACTTATTTCACCCCAAAAAACTATTTTGTTCTCATACAATGTTCTAGAAAATGTTTAAGATGAATAATAATGTTAGAAAATTAAAAATTTAGTTAATACTATTCATAATGGCTAGTTCATAAAAATATTATAACCATATATCGTTGTTTGTGAAACCTAATATTGCGTATTACACACGCTATCAAGGAAGGTCGCGATTGCGTGTAACACAAGCCATGTCAAGGTTGTGTGTAGTGAAATATCCCTTTGTTGTGGAGTATGACATAATCAAAACTTATTTCGTCTATACATTAAACAAAATCTATAATTAATGTTGTGTAGAATAATTTCTACAAAATGAACTTGAAATTGTGTGTAACACGAGCCAAGAATAGGGTTGCGTATACTGTAAGATAATACGGTGTTGCATATAGCACAAGCTAAATTTGGTGTAGCATATAACACAAGACATTAATGAAATTAAAAAGAATAATTCTCATAAAATATCAGGTTGTTACATATATCCTTTTAACCTATGTTTTCAATACAAACTCTATGCATAAATACATCCACCAATGATTATCTTAATCTTTTCATGAATGGTTAACCATATAGTCCTTCCCAATGATGAAAATCTAAAACCATAAAAAGGGAGTCACAAAATTATCTTAATAATTATTCCCCAATATATGTCAAAGTATCTCTTGGTTTTTACATTCCAAACATGTGAATAACCTCAAAATATATTCTCTAGAAAGATGGTAATTTTTTGAATTACCATAAATAAATTTGGGAAACATGGATTCTTCCTTGTTCCAATGTGTATTGGATTAATTCCTTTAATCCAAAAATACATTAAACTTCATCAGTGATAGAATTCACAACCATAAAATAATTCCTTACTTAGTTCCAAGGTAATAGACACTATCCAATATACATATTGACATACCATGTATATTTATCCCTCCATCATTATCTTAAGAAAATGAACAGTTTAAGGGTTACCTTAACATTGTCAAAATTTCACTTTTTCATTAAATCCCATCACTAATCGATCATAAACTTGTAATTACTAGGAGAAGAAAAACATAAGTAAGAAAATCTGTCTATATTTCATCAGTCCTTAAATTTTTATCCAAAAACATAAAAACATTGATTACTTCATCCTTAATCTATTAAAAATATTACCTCATCCTATTACACAATAATTCATTTCCTTTAAATTTCATTCATAGACTCGTCATCATAAAAAATTTAACCATTAATCTAACCACCTCACATATTCTCTTCAGGATCATTCTTCTTGGGACACTGGTTTGCATAATGACCATTTTCTCTACATGTAAATCACTTAACCTTTGATTGTGTCTTAGGGAGGCCATTATTCTCATACATTTTATTATCTGAACTTGTTATTTTTCCCTTGATATCAATTTCATTGTGTACATATTTTACATAGTCCAAACATCTTATTTTTACTCAAATAAATTCACATAGGTGATTCATTCCACATACATTACAAAAATGAAACTGAATCTTCTTTCCTCCATGGTCTCCATTACCCAAACTCTCACCAAACTATTTTTTTCTCTTCTATGGTGATTCTGGGTGTTGGTTAAGGTAAATATTGTTAATCATGTTCCATGAATATTTATTAGGTATGATAACAATATCTTTTACTCTAGTGATCATCCCATTTGACTCCTCGTTTATAAATTTTACACCACATTCTACATTAATTTAGTTCGTACTAGTTAACCCTATATAATAAGACTAAAAGAATAGTGTGAGAATTAATTAAAATAGTTTAAAAACAAATAGTCCTATTGAAAATAATTATAGGATATTTAATCATTTAAATTTAATCAATCAAAAATACACTAGGTTCATCCAATGTTACTCATATCCAACTTGTATTTGAATCCATCCTGATTGTTCGTAAATAGATTATGAATTCTGAAGAATACCCCCTTGTGTTTCAAAACAAGTGTGCTACAAGGCCTGTTGTTCTGTACTAGATTACCCTGAGTTAGTCCCGAAATGTTTTGTCGGAGTTGTGTCCCCTATGTAGATCTATTCCAGAGCCACATCCATTTGTAGTATCCAGGTTTGGATGTATTCATAGAAACCAATCACTCTATTCTTCAGCAAGATTCCTAGAAATTTACCTAAATGTTAACACAACATTATACTTAGCCTCAGATATATCCCTAGATATATCATTAGAAATATAACTAGGTATATCACTATTGGTTACTCATCCAAGTTTCCAAAGGATGACTAAAACATTCCTTTTATATGAACTACAGAGACCTAGTCTTAACACACATTAGATATTACATCATTATAGATTAATATACAATGCATTACAAAAAATACATTCCCAAGGACCATAATAGTTTAGTGTCTTTGGAAACATGGAAACAAAATATTCTATCCTGGTGAAATATCGTACATATCTCCCATAATGATCTCCACTTTCTTTACTCATACATAAAACTATTCTTCATAACATGGGGAAGGAATCATAAAAAACTATGAGATAAAATTATTAGTATGGGTAAACAAAGGAGATATGTGAGCATAATCATGACCATTATGGTATCAGAACATGATCATGAAAAGAGAATATCATACCCTATGTATATAATATCATATACACAAATCACTGAAAATCCCAGGATAATTTAGAAGATATGAATAATACGAAAATAATGAAAGAAATCCATAAATGCATATCATAGGAGAAAAACATAGAATTGTGGAGGATATTAATGTATATAATATGATTTAAATAGCTGATATGGAATCACTACCAAGACCATCTTAGTGGAAAAAGTCCATTAGTAAACCGAGTAAACCACCATTCTGACCATGTATTACTAAACTGAGTGAACCCTCATTCCAGCCCTATATTACAAAACCAAGTGAACCCTTATTCTATCCTATATTGATGAACTGAGTAAACCCTCATTCCATCCATCTATTAATGAAATGAGTAAACCCTTATTCCAACCCTCTCTAGCTCATGAGAAATAAATCTTTACACAATGCATTAGAGGGAGATATAGGTATCACCCATCACATAATGAAAATATTCTTACATTAGCCAAATGATCTTAAATAAGCATATCATATCCCACATAATTAAATGGGTATAATAAACATGTTGGAATAACATAACATGTGGATAAATATACATTTTTTATAATCATTTAATGAAAATCATAAGCCGTAATAGAGAAACTGATTCAACATATTTATAAACCATAAGTGAAGAATGGGTTCATAAAGACCATGATATTAAGAATAACTCATTTATAGAAAGGATATGAATGGAACCCTATGATCTCTTCTCGAATGGCATGTGTAACATCAATATATATCTTCTAATATGGAAAATTATTTTGAAATATCCTCTAAAATTTATTTTGATGAAAACAACATTTAATGTTTGAAAAGGTCTTTTTAATACATAAAACCATTTGTAAATAATCATCTTAGAAAAAAACCTGAAAAAATATGAAATTATTTGGAAATAATTTTTCCTTTAAAAAATAATAAAATCATCAATATATTTTAAACAACATTTTATTTAAAATATTTTTCTAAAAATATATTGATATATTGAAAACATTTTGAACACCATTTCATTTCAATTACCCTGAAAACCTATCAATTGAGCGTGAAAACATTTGAAAAAACATTTTTCATGAAAACATATAAAATAATGATGAAAGGGATTAGAAAATAATTTCCCTTAAAAAACTTCAATAACATGTGAATAATATTTAAAAAAAATTTGAAGAAAATTTTCCTTCAAAACATATAAAATAAGTTTGCAAAAAATTTGAAAACAATTTTTTTAAATACCTATAAATGAATTTTAAAAACATTTTGAAAGAAATTTTTTTTGTGTTTTTTTCATGGGAGGCTACGTGGGAAGTGATTGTACTACCATAATGGTTTGAGAGGTCTGATGAATGAGTATTAGTGGTGGAATTTTATAGTGGAGGAGGAGTGGAACTCTTGTAAATATTTAAAGGGAGAATCCACCAGTGTTTTTAATTTTGAAATTGGATCCAGTAATGGAACAATTTCGATCAAAATGATGATAGGATCGAAATATTTCTATCCAATTGGTGTTGATCATGTGTCAAGGTTTTTAAGGATCAGAAAATTAGGGTTTGGTAATTTAATAAACTAATTATTCTCTTAACCGATTTAATTAATGTTAATCCCATTCACAAATCATTTTGGTAAGAAAAAATATTGAAATTATTATAAATAATAAATTATACTGATTGAAAACATATAATCCATATTGAAAAAAATCTAATCATTGAAATGGCCAAAAATTAATTTAAAACTAATCCCATTGAAGGGAGGATACATCGTGTTTTTTAATGTCAAAATGGTTAAAATTTAGCTATGTATTCATGTCCAATTGTATTGTGAAATTATTTCCAATGACCTAAATTTATTTAATTGGTAAAAATATTATTGAAATAAACTATTAAACTTATTAAAATTTTAATTTAATTTCAATTAATAATTTTTTTGAAAAATTGGTTTTGAATTAAAACCCAGTATTTTTTATATTTATTAAATTATTAAACCTTAACTAAAGTATCAAAAAATCTACCCTATTTTTTATGTTTTTATTCAAAATATCATGTTTATTTTTTAAATTAAATCTATACATGATCAAAAAAATTTATAAAAAATGGGTTGTAAATTAAAACATGGTAAAAATTACAAGAATTAAAAAATCGGTTTTAAGCATAAATTTGGTTTCGTTATTATCATATATCTAAAAAATCTGTTGGATGAGAATAAAAAATATTACATTTCATATATAAAATATTTATTACATAAAATAATATAATTTTTTTACTAATTTAATTTATTTGGTTAAAATAACATTGTGACTATGATAATGTTTTCTTTTATATTCAATCAGTTTTCATATTAATTAATTTTTAACCTATGAAATCATCTTATATTTCTCAAAAACCCATATTTTCATAATTTATTTAATACTATTAATATACCAAAACATGACAGCTATGTTATATTCCATTATAAAATTATTTTTAATAATATATAGTTGTTAGATTACAATCAATATTTCATGCAACACAAGCTATCGAGAAAGGTCAATCGTGCGTGAAATGTATAGTAGCCATGTGGTTCTGTGTAACATACACCATGTTGGGATTTAATGTAAAATACACCATGTAATATCTATGTGATATGAATGTTTGACTTAGTGATAATCTATTTTTAGAGTTTCATGAAATAAAAAATCAAAACGATTAAATAATTTGGAAAAACATTCACCAAAATCTTAGGGTGTTAAAGCAATCATGGGTATTATGAGTTTTTTATGATTCCATTTGGTGTATCAAATGATCCATTTGAGTTCATGAGGTAAATTAAATATGTGTTCTATGTGTTCCTAGATTAGTTAACGGTGGTCTTAATCGATCACATCCTCTTGTACTCTATATTTGAGGAGGATATTGTAGAGCATCATTGTGCCGTTTTGGGAGTTCTTTGTTGTGAGAAGTTGTTTTGGAACATTTCGAAGTGTAATTATTGGGAATGGGAAGTATGTTTCATTGGAAATTTTGTATTGTAGTAGGGAGTAGTTGTGGGTCCGTCGATGATTGAAGGTGATATGTCTTTGATAGTCCCCATGAAAGTGGAATAGGTGAGATATTTCCTTGGTATTGCAGACTATTAGAGGTGTTTTGTACCCAATTTCTTTCATGTTGTGAAATCTATGATAGGGTTCAATATAAAAGATGAATAGTTCTTATTGAATGATCCATGAAAACCATCTTTTGAGTATATGAAAGATAAGTTATTTTGTGATGTTGTAATTTGTATACAAATAGAACGAGGTCAAATTAAGGTTTAATGTGAGTCTTCATGTCTTGGGTTTGGATATCTTCTAATGAAGTAGAGATCATTAATTTTTATGGGTCTTGGTAGTTACATACCCAGGAGTGTAATTATTCAACCCACGATCTCATTTTGGTATATGTGGTGTTTTCTATGAAGTTGTTGAGACATTACCTCATCGAGAAGCGTCTGGTGGTTTTCAACGATCATAAGCGCCAGAGGTATTTTTTCTCCCAATATGACATGAAATTGTTCCAATTTCATTTGATGGAGATAATATAGGATTAAATATTTTTGATTCCATATACACCTAGGAAATGTAATGTTATAGCTAATTTACTATTAATGAAATCTCGTATTGATGTAGTGCATGAATCTAGTGATTTTTAGAGAGTGAGGGAAGAACATTTAGTTAATCTTTTAGATATCATAGATGTCAGGGGTAGAGGTTGTCCATTACAAATGGTGGTGTAGTGATATCTGTTACAGAAGGTTGAAGTGTCCCAATTGGGGGATCTTGAGGTGGAGGTCGGGTGAGACCGAGTTGTTTGGAGTGAGGCCCTTGATAGTTAGTTTGAGGAAGAACACCACCAAGTGTAGTTTCAATGAAGGGTTTTCAATATTTTTTAAAAGAATGACATGATTCTTATATAGTTCCATTGATTACCTTTGGTGGTAAATCTTCTCATGAAATAGATGTACTGATATTTGAAATGACAATTTTGGTGTCCTGGGAGGAATCATGTAGTTTGCAGAGTTTGTGTCTTGATGTGTGGCATTCATGAAGGTGGAGGCCATGTACCATGTTCCTAATGGTTTTCTCTCTCTATTGGATTTTCCTCAATGTAATTAGAGAACATATTGATGGAATTGTATATTAGTTTACCATTATCTTAGGGATTATGTGATTCTATATGTTAGTGGATAATTATATGAAATCATCCCACATTTCAATGATCAATGAGTCAATCTCTGAGGTAGTTTTAGGGTAGTATCTGTGGAATATGGTGAGACTCCACAGAGTCATGAGGATGATAAATTTTAGTCAAGATCCTCATTTTACCTACATGGTGTAGAGAGGTATCTAGTATGATTTTTGTCCTCAACTATTCCTTAACAATAATTTTTATCCACAGATTGAGTGTTAGGCAGAGAAAACCATCAAAAATCATGATGACAAGTTATTCTCTGGAATTTAATATTTTGGTGGTCCATGGATGAGGTACCACCCTTTATTGAGTTCACTTACAATAATTTTCTTCACTCCACTATTAGTATGGATCCATTTTATTCCTTCTATGGTGGTTGATTCCATTCTACGTTTTGTGGGAACATGGATGGAGAGTCAGTAATTCTCATGATGAAACTAGTACATAACAAAATAGAGATGGTTTATGTGATTTGTGATATGATTAAAGTAGCACATGATCATTAGAAATTCTATTTCAATCTTTGGATGATACCTATAGATTTTGACATTGGGGATGATGAGTTCTTGAAGGTGAATCTCCATCTTGGGAAATGAAGGTTTTGTCATTGGATTAATCTATCTCCTTGGGTTTTTGTGTCCTTTTAAGGTGTTATATGATGTTGGAGTAGCCAAATATGAGATAAAACTTACCATTTAGATGATTTACATACAAAATGGTTTTCATGTGTCGTAACTCTGTCATTAACTTTGTGAGGACGGTTACATAATTTATTAAGGAAAGATCAATGTTTATGATGACACGACGTTCAAGGAGTTTCTTATAATGTTCCATAACAGTAAAAGGAATGTGTTTTGTGGTAATGTTATCCCATTGGTTTAGGTCTTCTGGCAGATTAGTGGTTTGGAGGAGATTACCTAAAAAAATTATTAACATATTTGTGATTAGTACCCTGACCTGTTTGATGATTAGCTATTATCTTCTAATGTTGTTCGGTTCATGGTGGTAGACACTTTATGGTTTATGAGATATCATAATCTGGTTTCATGGTGTGTCTTACACTCTTTTGAGATTTATCTTCTCTGATTTCATGTTTATGAAATGGTTGAGGTTGTTGAATGGTTACACATTATTCCTTTGAAAATGTGGTTGAGATTCTGTGGTTGTAATAAACATGAGAAGATTCTCACAGGGTGGTTATTCAGAAAAAAAATTCATTTTTCTAATCTGGGTTGATTTTGGATTCAAAAAAATGATGGTTTTTTTGAGCGGTATATAATGTATGGATTCAGATTTAGGTGGATCTAACCTTTTTTTCGAGGACCGGGTTGCTTAGAGGATGATTATAGAAATAATGGGGGAGTTCAGTGACTAAAATATAGAAGTAGGGTAATTTTATTAAATGTATAATTACCGGTAATGAAAGTGGGTTTAATGAAATGTAATATATCAAGGTTTTAAAAATAAAAAGGCAAAAATAAAATTTGGCCAAAACAAAAATCATTGGATTACACGAAGTGAAAGTGGATTACATGTCATTTAAATATCCCCAGATGTAAATTTTATAATTACTAGAACACTTTTATTTTTTACAAACCATATGTATATAAAAATTACTCTCATATTCTAGTATCCAACAACCCACTTATATGAGATTTCTAGATTCCATCAAAGGGAATGGATCATCCAGATTCTGTCTTCTATTCATAGATATCATTCTTCGATCACAGGTATGTCATTCCACTATTCACATGGTTTAATCAATATGTTTCCTCTTATATATCTTTTTTTTACATTATTTCACTTCATCTCCATGTTTCTAAAAGATTTTTTTGGTGGATTATTGGTGCGGTTGTGGCATGAAATCCTCATATGGATGTAATTCATATGGGGGAGGTGACTGGGATCCACATCATTGTTCTATTCTTGTGAAAGGAACATTGAAACCCTTTTGAGGTATGAGATTTATTTTTTCTCCTATATTTATGTGGGATCCTAAATTAAGAATGACTTATCCCCATGTATTCTAATGAATTTGATTTAATAATGACATGAACCGGATTAAATAATCAATATTAATCTCATGGTGATGTTGTTAATTTTTATCTTGATAATTGTTTCCCTATAGTTTTTCTAGATAGTGTGGTATCTATGATGTTCTTTTTATTATTGGAGTGTCACTTATAATTGGTAAGGAACATAAATTCAGAATTAATGGTAAAAAATTGGCTAAATGATTAAAGATGTGTGTCTTATGAATCATGTGTTTCCTAATCATAATACATAAAGCATGTTTAGATGAATTGATCTTCCATATGTTAATGTTATTGAATAAATATGTCATGTATGTTTGTTATTGTTGATAAAAAACTAATGGCATGTTAAATTATTGTTTAATTAATTTGTGACTTCTTGTACTAGCTGTGTTTTTAGGTTTCCTATCATTAGAACATATAAATCATTGATCGATTATTTCAATATAAAATAACAATTTTTTGTGTGAAATTAGATAATTACTTTCTATTTATTTTGTTTCTCGATTTCTAGTAAAGGATACATGACTTCTAATTTTGACCCATAAGAACTTGTTGTATGTGAATGACGGATGTCTTGCTTTTGGTCCAAGATTTGGGTATCAATGTTTGATTCCTTACACTTGTGATGTGATGTGAGCCTAGGATGGTTGATCCTGAAGGGTTTTTGTGGTATATGATGGGCGGAATCTAGGATGTGTCATGACCCTTGGATGGATGAAACTAGAGGGATGTTGTGATATATAGAACCGGGAGGCTGTTCTGTTGTCGCATCAGTTGATTTTTTTGATTATGGAATGCATTATGATCTGTATGTGGTTGTTGAGGAGGAATTTCGGGATGATTTAACTGGTTGAGTATGGGATTACCCATTAATATGAGTGTTAGATGCCAGTTTGTATAAATTTTATAGCTAATCGACCAGTTTGTTTATTTTTATTCCCCACTACTTGAGGTAGATAGATTTACTTGGTTGTATTCATTGTTTGGTAGCATAGGATGTTTTCTAAGGGTACATAGTGATGTGGGAAATACTGTTGTCAATAAATAGATATGTTTTTAACCCATCTGGTTGGATCTATATGGGATGAAAAGTTGAGGATATACTTTTGAGAAGACATGGATTCCTTTTTCTTATGCATGGAGGTCATAGAACAGTTTTGAAATGCTAATGTGGAAAGTATTAATGGTTATATAATGATTAAATATTTAGTTAATGTAATATTTTATTAAAGAAATTAATTAATGTAATTTAATGTATCTCTTTAAATTGATGTGTGACTATATGACATATAATCATAGTAGTAGCAGTTTTGAGTTGGATAGACATTAGCCACAGTTGAGTTGATACTTGGTTATGCACATAGTGCAGTTGGAAGATATATTATATCATGTACCCTTTGAATTTTTCATATTACAATCCTCCCAATCAGTTATGGTAACCAAAACCCAAAGGATTCTAAGTCATGTTGGGTGTTTTCCCCCAATACTCTGGTGTGAGGATATGTGGTTGACTTCACCCTTGAAAACCACTCTCTTCTCTTGGCATTTACTTGTTCTGGTATGCACCTTAGGCTATTTTCTCAATATCTGATGGCAGATGGATATAATGGATGGTATTTATTACACACACATTTACTTTGGATATAGTTTCCTAAGGACTACAATAGGTATAATGTTTATATGTTGTGATGTCTTGAGGTTCCTTACTCGGTGTATGGGTTGTAATTGATTGAGGTAAAATACCTAATTTATGATAAAAATTGTATGGGGTATGGTGGAAAATGGAAAATATCTAGTTACATTTTGTTATTTGGATGAGGTGGGGTGTTGAACAATGTGCATGGTATGGTGCTTCACCCAAGTCTGTGTGGTATAGGTTTTTGGAGAGAGATACATAGGTAGTGTGATGTTGGGGAAGAGTTCCATCTCATTGGGGAAGTGATAATGCAGTACACATAATATTATATATATTATTATATTCTGTTTTATGCAATACTTGGTTATATTATCCATGGTGAGTATTGGGAATTAGTATACCTTTTTAGATGATGAGTTATTTTTACTTGATGTTCGTTGTGATTTAGAAAAATTTATTCACATTTTTTATGAGAGACTATAGGGAAGATCCTACCGAGTGTTCTATTATACACACCATAAGTATATATGAACAATTTTTCAGGTCAGTTGGGATTGGTTTGAGATCAAGATAGTTAGTATTATATTGGGGGTTAGTATGAATTTTTTGGGAACCATGGTCCCAGTCATCATTACAATTATTTTTCTACTTGAATTTATCCTTTTATTTTATGTAGTTCTAGCATGTAATTACATTGTTCACTTGTGGTTCCATTTATATTGTAGACTAAGAATGAGTTGGTTTGTGTCTATATTATCTATCTCTTTCATATGTGTGTCTCTTAGAGTGTAATACCTCCCATTTGTGTGTTTTCTATACCCTTGGTGCTAATCGCTAACCCTTGGCCTACTAGGGGCAGGGCTCAAGAGCTGCGTTATCCCTTTTCACATTTTCAGCCAAATAGGGGTACACACTATTAAGAGGGTCTTGTGATAGAGTGTTTAGCCATTTATGACAACCTCATAATTGGGAATTTTAGATAACTTATTATCGATCAAAATATATGGATTTTCCTAAGCCTTTATATAATAAATTTGTATTAGAACCACATTATTATCAAATATAGAGTAAATATTTTCTTTCTTTTTTGATGGGTTTATAAACTTTGTGTTTTTTGTTGTGTCTATTGATGTCTTTGTAAATGCGGCAGTTGAAGTCTTGTTTCTGTTTTATATGTATTGTTTTTCTGCTATTATATTTAACATAGTTTCAAACTATACATTGGCGTGGTTTTCGAATTTTATTCAAGGGTTTCTCAATATTTTTATTCTTATGTTCTAATAATTTTAATAAAAAGTCAATAATGTCGAATTTGGGGATTTATATAAGCTAATTTATGAGTAGAATGATTTAATGTAACATCAACCCATGAAAAACATTATGTTCTCATTTTTGTAGCCAATGGATAATTTTTGTGGTTTGTAGGGTTATGTTATTACTAGATCTTTTCAATTAGAAGTATGTAATGGTTTTATTATTTTATTAAAATTTATATTTATGAGACGATCTATATAACTGTGATATTATTATCATAATCTGCATTGTTTTCTAAAGTATATAATTATATGCTCAAGAAACATTAATGGAAAGTCATTGAAATCCCATTGAAAGAAAATTCTCTTCCTAAAATTATACAAAATTTTAATTGGATGCATGATGGTAATATTTGTTCCCCTAACCATCCATATTCACATAATGTAATGCTAGAATTGATGAAATTAAATCTATTTAAGTAATATTTCATAAAATATATGGGTGATATAGATTCTCACTATTTTCACACATTCAGTTTCATTTTCTTTTGTATGTAGTCAAATCATAACATGTATATCATTAAACTTGTTCTCATTCCCTTGATTATTTTACAATATATTACATAATACAGTGTTATCCTCTATCATTTACTCACTATTGTGATTTTTTCAATCCCAAACATGATTTAATATTGACCATATCTGATAACTTTTTTATGTTGTATATTAGGTAAATTTATATATTTATAAACTACCAAAAAGAAGATTGAAAGAATTTGATTTATGTTTTATGAATAATGTATTAATAAAGAGATTCTAAATCAACTAATTTTGTGAAATATTGGATTAAAACACCAATTATTTAAAATTGAACACATAGAAGTAACCTTTAGTGAATGGTTTATTTTCATTAACATAGTTTAATCTTCAATAATTTATTATTTTTATTCCTATTATACCATAGACTCCTCCATAGAGAAAATTCAACATTTTCAATATGATTTATTCTAGATTTATCATATTCCTTAATTGAAACTATGAGAATACATTTACAACAGTAAATGTATATTCCCATAGAAAAATAAGAGGAATTAAATATGAAAAAGTGTTTTTGTTCTTATCAATACAATTTCATTATTGGATATTAGATAAAAAATAATTTCTTAGAACATGATCATTCAAGGTTTATATAAAGTAATTTAAAAAATTTAAGAAACATTTATGTAATAATAATGTTGTGTAATAAATTTATTCTACCAAGGAATTATCGACATCCTTAAATACGTGACCTAAAAATTTTCATACTATAAAGGATATCCAAGTATAATAGCAAGACTGATGTCATTCCATAACATGTTATATGAAAAAAAGAGTTAAAAAATAACATAACAATAATATTGATAGGACATAATATCTTTATATAAATGATATCATCTTTAGCAATAAATAAGATTACTACAAAATTCAACAAATATATAATGTTCTATTTCAATTAATATAATTAACGAAAACAATATCTATTTACAAATGTGAGTGTCTGTTTAGGGAGTGTGGTAATTATCCATAGGATACTATAAAGAATCTATGAAATTAATTTTATAAGTCAAAATCTTAATTATTATTTAAAATATAATTTAGTAAAATATTATTTTAAAGGAGAAAACTAAACATAAATCATTTTATTTAGAAAAAACATATTTTATAAATAAAAAACTATTTATATTGATTAAAATTGAATTACAATGAATCATATAAAAATATAGTTTAATGAAAATTAAATCCCAAGGTAAATAGCACCACAAGGTAATGAAAAAAAAATTTGATGAAAAAATACATTCTATTAAGACATATAAGGTCCTCACTAAGCAAAAACATTTTAGCCTATGATGGGTTCCTTTTGATATAGAATGTACTTTCCTCTCATTAAACTCAATGTGAAAAAATCCACTATCAACAGAATGATGTAAAATAGAGGGATGTAGAAAATTCAATAATCTAATTCAATTCCATAGTTATTAATTAATTCCCGTATAGATACCCAAGTCTCATATGTAAATTAACCAAACAAAAACATAAAAAACTAATCATAACACCAAACACACATTTACAAAATCACATTTTTCCCACTCTATAACATAGAAAATTAAATAATAATTACAGTTAATTATTACCGTATTAATAAATGGTGAATGTAAAATATGAAACTGATAATTAAACAATAATAATTATAACACAAAACACACATTTACCAGACACACCATATTAAAAAATCATGATATTTGTTATATAATGTAAAACATACTAAAAGAATAAATTTAATGTATAAATTTAAACAAAACAAATACTCATTCAAATTTCTATGATCACCTTTTATATAAGATAACTACATTTAGAAATAAAATTGATTAATATCATTGAAAGCCCACTAATTCCAAAAAAAATCATGAATTAACTAGAAAACATTTCTTCTTTAATTTAAAATATCTTATATTGATCACATTTGCTGGAAAATACAAAAAAATCCAAATCTCTACGAGTGTGATAAATGAATGTAAATCAAATATAAACAACATAATTGAACCATTAAAACCGATGATACTTATACATATAATGATATATTTATTTACAAGAGAGAAATAGAAACCCTTGAAAATATAAGCCCATGGTATATTCTAACTCTAGCCATAGCTTTTTAATCTCTGGGATGGTTTGGATATATACAAAGAATAATAGTGGGATATGAGATGAGATGAGAAAGGTTAAATAGAAATCAGAGAATAACCATAAAATAACACATCAGATTCCACAAGGAAACAAAACTGAGAAATATTGAATGTGAGATTTATCTTTTATAGCTTCCCCTAAAAGTGTCAAGGATTATATGTGACAGAAATGGGTGAAAAATAATAATAAATCATGAAAAATATATGAAATTTAATTTGTTTGGAAATATATTATGGTTAGATTTCTTATTCAAGAATACCTTAAACCTATTTTCAAAAGGCTACTACATTTGTTCTATTCCCTCACAAAGTTGTTATGGAGGGTTAAGTTAATGAAGAATCCTTACCATGAAACAATTCAAAATCCATAAGATATTTGAATTTTCTCCTAAAAGATTATATTAAATTGTTATAATATTATATTATAAATTGTCTACTAAATTGTGAATTCATTTTAATTACACAATATCTTACAATATTTTTCCTTTAATCAATTAAATATTAATTAACTCTACACGATAGTATTTTACCATTTATAATATTTATCAACCACAAAATTATATATGCCTTTGGCTTTTTTCAATAAGTTGAAGGTGAAAAAATGATTTATATTACTAATTATAATAAATCTAATAAAATGTTTTTTCATCCATAGAATGTTCTTAGAATAATATCATTTAGTGTTTACAATGTCTCCCCCAATGAATCCTTAGAAGAAATTAAATAATGTTATGTTACAAGCTATGGTGTATATGGTAATTTTATTTAAATGGGTAAAACATATTTCTATGTAAAAATACTTAAATAATCGTATCAACAACATCACCATGATGTGGATTTCATCCACTAAAAATGATTAGATAACCGTGTTTTTAATATGTTCAATTTCATAAAATAATAACGCTATTTTCTATAGAATGAATGACTTCCCAAAAGAATATATATTATGTTTTTTGTAATGAAAACATTGATCTATGTTTTATATGTATATATATTGTCCATATATGTAATAAATACTATATGGTTCATTTTCCTTAATAACATTAATATAAAGACATTAAAAAACATATATCTCAAATTCCCAAACATTACAATATGATTCTATGTATCACCCAATTTCAAGAAAAAAATAAAACATATACTTATTCATTCCTGATATAAATGCATAATTTTATGAGTATATCAAATACATTTTTCATAATGGAAACAATAATCCTCCTTTTTTGATGACACATACCACTATGAAAATGCCACATACACCATTTTTGACCGAGAATTGTCCAATATTATACTCCATCATGGTAGTGCACACTATGTGCTTAACCCAAAAATTTTGCTTTATTATATAGTTTCAATGTTTTATAATCCTAACCAAAAGTGTTTTATTCTATTTTTTACCATGATATATTAAAATCATTTTATATTATCACAATGGCATAAATATCCTCAATATGTTATTTCCTCATCACTTTGAGATTTATTTATTCTTCAACAAGTCTTATGAAAATTCATTTTTATATTTCAAATAAATTTATCATTAAAAAAGATCATAGCTCCTAAATAATAACTTAAAATTATTATATAATACACTCATAGTGAATGAATCTAAATAAACATTGACAAGATAATTCAATGTGTATTCAAGGACTCCATAACTCAGTGTGAAGAAAAGATATACCTAAACAGAAGCTGTATTATATTTCATTTAGGGTTTACTTAAACCTTTATGACTTTGATGTCATCCCTTAGAGAAATTTCTACATGGTATCCCTAATAATACCATTATACTTTTCTATAAAAAGTCATATCACTAATTGAAATTACCTAAATCCAATATAAATTTGTATATGAAATTTCTCAAAACAAATAATGTTTCAAACTATATTAATTTTTTTTCAATTCTGAAACATTTTTGGAAACATCCCTTCCCACATAATTGAATTGAAAAGGTTATAGGACATAACATAGACCTAGGTAACATCCCCAAGACAATAATACTTTCACCATATTCCTTGGAATTCCAAAAATTATAAGGGGTAATATTATATTTTATGTACATCTATCATAGCCAAGACAACCCTAAACAAACAACCCATAAATTAAATCTGAGAACAATGTAAAACAGCTAAAGTTATTTCCAAAAGAAAATCATATCAAACTACAAAAAGAACCATATAAAAGTACAATGTAGAAAAAAAATAAAACTCATAGACGATATATAAAACTCCTTATCTCAAAAAATCTTACATGAACCAACTCCATAATCCATTCATAATGATTCACAGTGCATCTCTAAAGAAGTTGAAAACCATTCCTTTACCTGGGTCCTAATAAACAATATCTCCAAAATAACTAAACTGCCCAAACAAGGTGTGAGTAATGAAACTAATTTGGTTTTCCCTAAATGAATTCCCTAACCATTCCACTGGGATAGAATATCCAAGTACATTTATCAAAAATATTGTATATATAAATCATTAAGAACGTTTATTTCAATGAAAACCCATTTCTAAGAGAAATAGTTTTCCTAACAAAGTAGTTTCCAGATCCAAAAGAATTTCCATGTAAAAAACCAAACTAGTCATTCCAACCATTTCATGAAGTAATTAGGCATTAACAATTTCATTTAACAAAACCATATGCACACACTCACTATTTGTCTTATTATTGACACTATCACTTCGTGTCCATACTCCTCCCCATGGATGGGGTTACTTTTGGACCATTATACATCCCTTTAAAAAAAGTCATATCCATTTAAGACAATGATCACTTGATCCTCATCCCAGTTGGTGAGGAATCCTTAGGAGAATCCAGGAGACTGGAGATCAAATACAGGTAGAGGTTAATTTCCGAGTACTGTAGAAGTATTGTAGTAGGTTTTGTAACAGTACATTAATAGGTAATGTAGAAGGAACAGTGTTGTACTATAGCGGTAATTGTAGCAGGAAATGTAGCAGGCACTCTTTGGCACTGTAGTAGATGGGAATATTCTTCAGTTTGGGCCTTCAGGCCATCGATTTAGTCCCTGAGTCCTTTAAGGCCTTCGGTCTTCCCAGGCCTTCGGATCAATAAGGCCTTCGAGCCACCTCATAGCCTTCGAGCAACCATATGTGCAGATGAAAACCAGACAACCTACAAGGAACAAGCTTCCGAAGGAGGATGGGCAGAGAGAATTCACCCTACAAAAATCTAAACAGATTGCAAGAATGAGAGGGTATGGCACATGTAATCGGGAAAAGTCTGTGCAAGCACGATAAATCCATGATGAACAGCCATGCGAAGGTGGAGAGCTCATTCCAAGATTAAGTTGTTGGGTAGGAACAAATCCATGTAGTTATTATGGGTTGTATGTAATGTTTGAAGCCTACATGTAATGAATTCCTCTATGGTCTATAGTCCATGTAATACTTACCCCTATGGGCCTTTTAAGGCACCTACCTCACACCATAAAAGTTTGTTTATCAAAAATCAATAAAAAATGAAGGCCTTCGGGCCAATTGAGGTGGAGAAGACAACAACCATTATATATGAATATTTTCCCAACCATTTTAATAAAATAAATAATTTACTGAAAACACCTTCCAACAAAATTTACATAAATAAAAAACAATCAACCATTTCAAATTCATAAATTTTAAATCATGTTACCAATTTCACATTCCACAAAAATATCCATTTATCACAATTTCACAAATCATCACAAAATTGGGATTCCATTAAAATTGTACAAAAAATTATAAATTCAGTTGGAGAAAAATAATCATTTAGAAATAAAGACTTCATGTTCTAATAACATGAGTCAAGAGTAATTCCACCTACTTCACAATCTCTTGTGAAAATATATAACAGTAGAAATTATTTGACAAAACAGGGCTGAAACATTAAATAACCTCAAGAGGTATTATTTATTAAATTCAATATAGACATATATCAAAATTATAGGAATAAAAAACATACATGTATACCTAGTGGTTTAGATCTATGAATTCAGTAGAGGGACAAAGAACAAATCTAATGAAAACAACCATGATTGGGAACATACCAAGGAATTCAGGCATAAAAATACTAATATTTTCCAATGGATCACTCCTAGATCAATACTAATGGTCCAAAAGCCTATATAAAGAGAGGAAATAAATTTTACATTTTCCTAGAGGAACAATTTTCAATTAAGGAAACAAATTGAATTAGATAGATGATTTTAAAATATAATATTTATCAATGCATGGTTAATGAACTTGTTAAGAAAACATTGCACAAATACTTCACAATACCATTTTCACTAAAATCATATTTACTATCTAGTGGATGGATGGGTTGGAAAAACAATGCATTTACCCAGATCCCAGTACCTCAATTTGCATAGTTTTTTTTAGGATTTTCAATGTTTCTATAGACCATTATTAAAAAGGGATCCTCCAAAAAATCCCAAAATACATTCCCCAACATCCTAAAAAATTATGAAGCAATGCCCAAACACCTCACATATATAAAATAAATAATGATATATGAACTTAATTAAAACTGGGGTTGAAAATTCTCATGACCATTGGCATTTATGTCTCTATAAAGTCGACAAACATCCACCATCTAGAAAGACTTTAGTCTATTTCTAGGCCATTTCCTTTTCTCATTCCCTGTTTTCATTCTGAATTTGACCATGTTTCAATAAAACCCACAAAAAACCAATAATTTGACCATGAAATAATTTCTCTTTTATATCTAAACACGGTACCATCACATGAAAAAACAAATACTCCATCTATAATTCAACACGATTCCATAAAATTACATGGTTTGGATTATGATGATACTCTTTCAACTGAGATATATGAAACACGTTGTTCACTACCTTGAACAATGGTGGCATAGCTAGAATATATTCCCCCTCACCATCCTATTAAAGTATCTCATAAGGGATTATGTGTTGAGTAGATAACATTCCCTTATTTACCTGATGATTATGCCCAACCCATGGAGAGATTCTTAGTAACACATGATCACTCAACTAGAATGACAATGGTCATAAAAGATGATCCTTATATGATTTATGAAGACTCTATGTCATATTTATCTCGTTCAAGATCAACTGAATATTCATTATGTTATCTTTTAAGAGGCTAAGTTAAAACAGTGAATTCATACATATTTCCAACCAACAATGTGAAAAAAGAACACCAATATTACACTTTAATAGGGGATATATATATTGACTACAGATAATTATTTTTATAAGAAAAATCCACTAATGGGATTTTATCCCCCTATGGGCCACTAAATTACATTATAGAATCCATAAGTATGTCTTCAAATAGTTTTTTCATCCCTTTCTATTTTCCATCCTTCTGAGGATGATATGTTGTACTCACAATAAAGTGTGTCCTAGGGGATTTTTGTAAGGATTTATAGAAATGTGATGTAAGCCTCAAATAATTGTCCAAATATATCAAAACCGGTATACCATTATACTTTACCACTTATCATATATATATTTTTGACAAGTATTCCACCTTATAAGATTCATGAATATATAGGAAACATGTTAGCTTTTGGATATAATCCTCTATCACCCAGATAACATAGTATTTTTTATACATCCTTGGGAGACCTGTCCCAAAATCCATGGTTATTTTCTCCCATTTGAAAACTAGATTAGTAAAACATTTAAACATACCAACTGGTATATGGTCCTCTGCCTTATCCTACAAACAGGTGAGTCATCTCATCCCAAACTCATCCACTTTCAATTTTTATCAAACAAACATAATTGAGATTTAAACACCATATAAATCCAATATATTACATGATGAAAATCCCATCTCGAGTTGTCATATGCATGAAGAAGATGTTTATAAAATGCCTAATGTATGACCATCTGATCTCAAAACAATGAATTTGAACTCCCATTCTGTTTCAATCCCTAAATTGTAACCCATAATTGATTTTTGAACATATAGAAACATGATATGAATAATCTTTTTGTGCCTCTCTAACCATCTAAACTCAATCGTGATTCCAAGAAACTGGAATGAAAACCACTCACTACCTCGATATTCATATTCATGGTTAATGTTATCAATCATCGAAATCAACGTCCACTAATCTGTTAACTCTTTTTACAATTGGATATATGACTTTCAACTAAATATGTCTTACAAATAATTGCCTTTACTAAAAGTATACCTCAAATAGAATTCAAACATTTAGAGATACATCATCCATATTAATTTTCTCATATTCAAATCAATTTGTGATAAAATATGTTTCAAGCACTTATGATCCATAAAAACCATTAATTTGTCACTAATTAGGTAATGATACCATGCATTCAAGTAAGATACTATAATAACTAACTCCAAATCATGTGTTGGGTAGGTATTTTCATGAAACCATAACATCAATGATCCATAAGAAATAACACTATCTTCCTTCATGAGAACTCAAACCAACCAAAATCCTAAAGAATCATAATATAACACCTATCCCTACCATGATTCGTACAAAATCTGAATTTCCACATTTGTATGGAAAATATTAAGAAGTTGAAAATACTTATATTATTCATTATTAAATTGTAATTGAACACTTTTACTTTTCAATGTTATCATTGGTGAAAACATTCATGTAAAATCTTGAACAATGTGTCTATAATAACCAAGTAAACCAAGGAAACTATTTTTCCCAAAGACATTATTTGGTAGTTGAAAATAGATTACAACTTCTATCATTTCAATTTAGAGGAAAGAACCCTCTCAAAGATAACATGTATAAGGTAATTTTCCTTTTTCTTCCAAAAAGTGATCTTATATAATTTTACATATAGATGATGATCCCACAAAATTCACAATAATATCTCCATGTTTTCTCATATTCATTCCTTATCCTAGAATACACAAATATTTCATCAAAAAACACTACTATGAAATAATCCATCATCCTGTGAAATATAAAATTGATCAACTGCCTAAATTCCTCTTGTTTATTAATAATACCAAAATGTATAACAACATACTCGTAGTGGACATATCCACTCGTGAATGCAGTCTTTGTAATATCATTCATTTAAACACGTAATTTGAGATATCATATGTGCAAGTCAATAATAGAGAACCACTGAGCTCCCGTTAATTGTTGAAAAAAGTCGAAATGTATGGAAGTGGATACAAATTCATCACTATAACATGTTTTGGTTAATAATAATCCACATATAGATGAATATTTCCTTCTGATGTGTTCATGAACAAAACCAATGCTGCCAACAGAGACGTGTTACACTGAATAAACCATTTTCTTTCCAACTGTTCCATCTGGTTATTAAATTAACTTAACTCTTTTTGTTCCATATGATATGAGATCTAGGAAATATGAATGGTCATTTGGAGGAAGTCAATTTTAAAATACACATCTTTTTTGGGTGGAAACAATGAGAAATTATTTCAAAAACATCTAGAAACTGATCCACAATTTCTAGAAAACCATAACCCCAGATCTCATCCACTGATGCCAAGTTAAAAGAATTCAAAATGTATCAGATAGATCAATCTACCATATCCAACAATCTTGTTACATCTCCCTTTAAATTTCGGTCTCATCTAAAGTGATTATTTATGCCATCACGAGTTGTAAAACAAACCCTTCACTTATAACAATTAACGTGAGACATGAACATTCACAACCAATCCATACCAAATATTATTTCATTGATAGACATCATTAATATCATAAAATCTCATATAAACATAGATCCATCTGTCATTATATAACATGATTTTCACAGAAAGTCTCAATATTCCCTCTGGCCAAGGGGAGATCAATGTTTTACAACCAAATGAACCATCTCAACATGTGACCGTAGACGATTAGAAACATGATAATATACAAATGAATTTGATGTACCCATGTCAAAAATGAATTCCTTAAGTGTGGGAGTAAATATAATTGCACCTATCAATGTCCATGGTCATGTTTGATCATCCCCATAAAATTTCATACTCATCGCACAATAGTCATTATTTTTTAATTGGGAATTCCCTTATGGAGGTCTCATATTATTCCTAGAATCTCCATGTGTAGTTTAGTTTTTCTAATGAAATATATTATATTACCCTATCTTATTGATGCATATAGTTTTTCCAGAACCTGAGATGTGTCCGGAGCACCCTACCATGGAGCACTGCGATAATAGCACTAATAATTTCACATATGGTTTAAATTTTGGTTTGATCTTGGTTTTTCCATATAATATCACTACACATGATCCAAAGAACAACATCTATGACATCCCGACATTCTCTTGGGTTTAGGTGGAAGAGTCACTGATCCAGCTATCTGATTCGAAGTCGTCCCACACTCAAGAAAATAGGGGTGCTTCTTCCATTGATTCCTAGTATTGTTGTTCCCACCATTTCATGTATGGATAATTTAGCTCCAATGAAATATATCTCTTGATACATCATAATACTCTACTATCACTCTACTGACCTTCTTCATGCAATCCATTATACAAAGAATGAGAATTTTTCATCGACTCTCTGACCACATCCCCAATTTAAAAATTTGATCCTTTAAGGATGCACTATCAATGACATAAGGTTAAGATATGACTAAATTCATGAATTTATCTACATATTTTTTCACTTATTGGTTCTACTACATCATTTGGAAAATTCCCTCCTTTTTATATATCCTGATTATGTGACGGTGGAATAGTTTGTTAAATAATAAATCAAAATCCTTCCTTGTAATGTCATGGTTTAATTTATCCCTAACGGATCAATCCAAAAATTTACATGCTATATCATCCAATATATAAATCACAAATATGAACTTTGGCTATGATAGTGTTCTAAGGAAATCAATGATTCCATTAATTATATTCAACTACACATATTCTTTCTCTAGTTTTCAATCTCCCCAAAAGATAGGTGGATTTTTCTTCTTTAATAAAATGTAATTATTCAACTTCACTGGTTTATCCATCATTTTCCCTACATCTATAGACTAATAATATTAGGCGATAATCTAAACCAATTTTAGGTTCACTTGTGGCTGAGGTGAAACCACATACTTAGCAATTTCTTATAGTTTGTTTTTATGATGCCCACTAGGTTCCATTTCCTTTAAACATAAAAATTCTATATGTCTCACTATTTAGAAACTGATATCTTAGAAATTAAAATTTACCAAATCAGAAAAATCAAAACATGGCTTTCCAAAATTTATCAGTTTCTATTTACAATCCATATTGAAGAATCTAACCATTTTTGAAGGTCAACCTATTTTTAAAATAATACAACCATTAATTTTAAAATCTCACACTTGAAAATTTTTAAACACTTATAAAAAATTATTATTTTAACAGAAATTCATATGTCATTTGAGAAAAAGTAAATATGAACTCCTAGTGGGATGGAATATCCAAAATTCATGTCAAGCACATATCATTAGAGAAAAACAAAACAATGAGAATAAAACTCTTATAAGCCTCACAAAACACTAATGTAACCAACTCCATCACAACATGATGTTCAACATAAATAGGTCAGCTACACCTTTAAAGCTCCAAGTTTAATGTTATAATGATCATAATCCTTACAAGTATCCCATCCCAAGAGATAAACTAGCAGGGATCTGCAACTACAATATTGATAAAATAGTACCATTTTTTCCATAATACAATTTGAATAACCAATTCTGATACCATTAATAACATTCTAACCCTCCGCACTACCTCGAGAAGACAATCAGAAATAACAGGGCCATATGTGACATAAAAAAAACCAAATAATGTCAATAAATTCTATGAGATTTAATAAAAAAGGAGGATGATTTTCCATTTCAAATAAAACAACTCAAAACAAGATAACCATACTAAAAAAAATTAAAAGATGTATGAGAAATAATTAAAACTACTTAATGTACTAACAAAATAAAACCATTACAAACTACACTAATCATTATATCATAGTAAAAAAGAAAAAGTCAAAAACAACAAAACTCAGAGTCTCTAAACACATAACCCCACAGGTCCCAACACGATCCAAGATCAAACTACAAAATCTATTCCCAATGAATCATGATTCATAAAAAAAGTGAGATACCTTACCTATACCTATGTACCAATAAACAATTTCATCAAGTGCATCAATGTTCCCAAGAATGTGGTGAGTAATTAATCCTAACAGGATTCCCCAAAATGACTACTCTAATCACTTCATTAGGATAGAAAATCATATCACATTTACTCAAAAAAATTATATAAAACCCATTAATGTAGTGTTTTTCAATGTATGACTATTTCTATGAAAAACTTCATTCAAACACAATAGTTTTCCAAAATAAAACCATTGTAGAAGAAAGTAACCAAATAATTCATTCCAATCATTTCATTAATTCTTTTGGAATATCCCATTTCATTTCATAAAACCACACACACACACACTCTTTATTGTCATTGCATATAATTATGTAACTTCATGTCAACACTCACTCCATTTGATTGTGGTACATCATGGCCATGATTTATCACATTCCACTCATGATTAACCATTTAAGTAAAAAAAACCATGCAAAAAAAAATTTCAAAACCATTTCATTAAAAAAACACTTATGAAATCACTTTAAAACTAATTTTTCATGCATAAAAACTAAAAAACACTACTAAAATCAAAACTTTAAAACCATATTAAAATTTTTACTTTCTACCAAAACAACTAGTTATCACAATTTCATAAATCATCTATGAAGAAATATTCCATCAAGAATTAGAAAAAAATTTCAAAATTCACATCATAAAAAATAATCAATTTGAGATGAATTCTTCACATTGTAATAAGAGTAGTTGAGAGTGAATCCACATAACTCAAAGTCATAGTTGAAAATGAAGAACCACACAACTAATTCAAAAAAGTGTAAAATATATAAAAACACACATTATATCATATCACCAAATATTAATAAATTTATACCTCAACGTGATTGAGATAAAAAATCATAGATCAATTAAAAAAGGACCATATATATGAATCTAATTGTGGGAGGAAGATGATATCAAAGTAAAACAACAATTTACATGTAGATACCAAGGAATCTAGGTTTTAACACACTATGATTTTCAAACAAATCACTACCATGTTAAGAGGAATGGTCCATATATCCTTTTGGAAGTATTAAATGATGTTAGGGTCATACTATAAGAAATAATATAGATTAATCTGAAAAATGATCAATATATACAATTTTCAGATCTATCACCTAGTCATGCACTGTCAGGGCATGTAGATATGAAAATCGTTCACTAACCATACACAATCCCCCTATCTCAAAACAATGGTTAATACTGAGTTCCTGCACGGGTTTTCCAGACCATGTTCCACGAAATTCACCTACCTAAAACCAACCACCTCATTTTGAATGGTTTTCTGTAAGACTATTATGGATTATTCTAACCGTTCTCAAACCATAAACCCCTATAAATTCCCAAAAAACATTCCTAAAGACCGCCAAAATCTCCCAAACCTCACCAAACACATTAAATAAATAAAAGAAATTAAAAATGTGATTCTTACTAGATACATGGTTGGGAGATAAATTTCTCCACCTATAATAGTCTTGTCTCAATTGAATACTATTGGTTTCTTTCATATTTATTTTTCACATATCTCATCAACAATAGGAAGGATTAGTTATTGATTTTTTAAATAAAAACTCTAATGGAATATAAGAAATAAAACATAAAATATACTTTTTCAATCATTTAAACAATGAATTATTTCCCAATAATATGTGAATATATTATAATTCTTCTGTTGGGTAGGGACTCATCGATATATACACAATGTGTTACTTTACAAAAATATAATAACACTTGAGATATTTAGATTCTTTTTATTCCACCATATTCGTCATAAAATGATATTTGATATCAAGGTTTTTTATTATAAATTTGAAAATGGATTATCATAAAAAAAATTATTTAAATTATCACATCCGATAACAAAATAAAATTAAATATCCACTATTATATAGTATATTTTTATATTTATAACAAATATTTGATATGTAAGTTAATATGTTTCCATACAATAATATTCATTCATATTACAGTCATGGTATATTAATTATTAGAAATATGTGCCAAAAAGTTTATACTTTGTATGCTCATGAATAATATAAATAATAATATAATTCACATTATACTGGATTTGTTTCCAGTAGGGTCTTTCAACATAAATATAGACTAGATTTGGATTAAATTGGGGATATCGAAGCACATAAAGTAGATGTTTCATATTCATGTATTGGATTACATTTTTAAATATGTAATCTTGTAAAATATATTGTTCTTAAGGAATATTTAAATGTTGGATTTGAGAGGGGACTAGATAAAGATTATCATGAAGATAATTATGTGCAATGAATCTTATTTAAAAGAAAAAATTGAATATATATAATTATATATCCGACAGATATGGAATCATATTAAATTTCATCAATGAATGATTATATATATTTTTATTAGGTATATAAAAAAAATGAGAATCCTAAAAAAGGTATATAGTAATGAATCTACAGGTGTCCATTATATAAACATTATTATTATATAGGGGAAGGGAACTGGTGTTCAAGTATATCTGAAGAGGTCTTGATGTGTTTACTTTATAGGTCAATTCTTTGAACTAACATGTTTTACTCCTATTAAGTAGGGGAAAACACAACACCCAATCCAAGAAATGATCTGTATGCTCTAGTATAATAAGAAAATGTGTCTTTAGGTGTATATTTTTTTACCAAGAACAATAAAATTTTCATAATAGAGGTTGATAATATTTTAATCATATATAAGGTATGCACCACTAATTATTTTCATTATCATAATGATAATTGAATTCTAGCACAATAGGAGTGTGAAACTATAATACGCCATGACACCTCATGATGTAAATACATTGCGAATAAGGAAAAATAAAATGATTTTCTGTTATCCACAAGAATGATATATTTATAAGGGATATAGATCTTCTATAAACCATATCCAATCAAATAATTTTCTTCAATAAACCTTTGAATGAATTTTAAATGTATTTTATTCATTCATGAAGAATCCATGACATAATATATTTCATATTTTTAAATTTATGGTAGTTATGAAATGATATATCTTTTTATAAGATACGCTTTTTACTTTTGTGAGGATCTATATATCAAAAAAATATAATTTTATTAATAACTAATTTTTCGGGTGTCACTTCCAGATGTGAATAATATAGTTTAAGCTAATTCAATTTCAACATGATAGATATTAAAAATGTTATTAATAGTAATGATCAGATTGTTTAGACTATATAATTATCATTATGTCAAGATTCATGCTAAAATTACAAGAGATATATTGGATACAGTTTATGAAGTTTACTTTATGTATCACCATGGCATGTGTAATGAAAAATTGTGAAGGTTAAAGTCATGGAAGAATGAAAAATAACTCTAAAATATTCTCATGGAGTTAAATTCATGGGGATGTTATAGTTTTTTAGTTACAGATAAGGTATAATCTAACAAGGTTAGTTTGTACTAAGTCATAGATTTAGAAAACAATTATGTATCAAATATTGAATAAATACTTCTAAAATAATGGATTACTATTAAATTCTAGAGGATATAATTTTTATACATTACGAAATTCGCTACACTTTAACTAGACTCAAAACGCACCATGGTCTAATAAATTAAACAAATTCAAGAATTAAAATACCTTATAGTTTATGAATATGTTTAGCTGGTTTAATGTTCTGACAGAGATATATATAGGATTATAATTTTTTGAATATTTTGGAGTTTTAATGGGGACCAAGTATAAGAAATATAGAACTCAATTATGTATTATGATCCTTATTGATATAGAGATATGAAATATTTTTATACATATATTGATCAATGATTTTTTTTTTGTTTAAAAATATATATCTTAAATTTATGAATTATATATTAGATATCCCCCAGAATAATTTTTTCTTTTGAGAGAAAGAATACTTATAAAACAATTTATATAGAGGAACAAAGGGACAATGGAAGAATTATTTACATTAAAACATGTTTATTCTAGTGGATCTATTACATTTATGATTATATTGAATATTTATATGAAAATTATTCACTATAAAATATATCCATTCATACTTTTATCATTTATTATAATACATTTATGTGGAAAATGGGATATCTACATTTGTATACCAAGGACTAACCCACACCAAAAAATCTTGAATTAATCTAATAATCCATTATATCTTGTGAATTTGTTATTTACTCTAAATTTATATCATTAACATTATACCCTAGGTGATATTCGCTATGTAATCCTTTATCTAACAAATAATAAGTGGAATGCATTTTTAATGGTTGAAAATGTTTATTTTCTTTTTCAAATATTAATTTATCACTCGTAATGTGATTAAGGATCTATAAAATTTCTATATAAGTTGGAATCATAGAAAATATAAGTGTAATAGTTCAGGGTAGCTCTAATTGGACCATGATTTTATTTATAAAAAATGACATAAACATTAGGCTTTTGAAACTTTTTATTCATTTTAAAATACTAATTGTTAAGAGATTTAACATAAGGATTTTAAAAATATATTTTATGCTTTGAGTTATATTTCACTATAAATTTTGACATGATATATACATCAATATATTATTAATTTTCACTCAGTAATATCTATTTTCTTTCAGCTATTATTAAATTTATCAATTGAATAGTGATGTTAAATTCAAATAAGAATTATTAAATATTTATATTAAAGTGTTATATTAGAAAACTCATGGGTATACACACATATATATATTTATAAATAATAGGAAAAGGTTGGTAATGAAATAAAACAAATATACGAGCTCCCATAAAATTCCCAATAGATGATTCCACAAAAATATTGGGATTTCGATCATAAATTCAGTATGATTTTAAATATGATTTAATTTTTTAGTAAAAAAATTATTTTTCCATAGGGATGTATATTTGATAATCAGATAATACTTATACATTGAAGATAAATTAATTTTTAGTGAATTTTATATCATTATTCACCACACCATCATAGAGGATTATATGATAAAATCATATAGCAAATGTTTAGTACATCCAACCCATGACAAAAAATTGATTTATAACACTCGTATTAATTATTAGTCAATGGAATGGATTATAAACATTATAATTTGGAGTCTTATGAATTTTAATTTTTACAGTAGACACATATATTTTTTAGAAACAAAACGAAAAGAAAAAAATTAGGTTAATTCATAACAAAAAAATATCCATAAATAATGAATAGAAGAAAAAGTAATGAAAAAACACCAATGCTTCCATACATTTCAAAAATAGTAATGAAAATCAATAAATTGTTGGGTGTGATTTCAATATAGGCTCCTCTAGTGATAATGAAATACAAGTATTAATTGGTTGATATAATGGATAATTGTACAGTGTCTTTTGGAAACTCACCCATGAATATGAGATGTCAACTAAATAACTACTGAACATAAATGATAATACTACAAAGGAAACAAAAAACGAGTAAAAATTAATTTGTTATTATAGATAAATTTAATTCATAGAGGAATCAAGAACATTAAGATATTACATATTATTATTCATTTTTATAACAATTATTTAAAAAACTCTTAATAATAGTAATAATATATTCAAAAAAATATTCAAGAACAAGAGTCCCAATTTAAAAATAACATTCCCACAACATTATGTGAAAATTATTAAACTCATGTATAATGAAATAAAACCATGACACACAACAATACATTATTTGGAATTTCTAATAGAGTAGTTGGAAATAAATAAATATTTTAATAAATATTTTATTGTGTTAATCTAGTATGATATTAAAAATATTTTTGGGGTTTTTTATGGGTATAGGGTATTCAAAAACATAACTTTTTTATCATATTACATGGATCATATTGACCAATGAACTTTTTAGAAGTAATAAATAAAAATCTGATGATGATTTCAATAATTTTACTAAAGAATATGTATTATCTCAATATTGTCCATGAAGACAATAAATCAAATTTACCAAAATCATAAAAGAGAAAAGGTGATAAAAATATGTAATCCAATGGAAAAAATGACAATAAAATTATATTTATGATACCATGAACTGAAACAAAATACATGATCAAAAGGACTTAATGAAACTAGTGATGAAACATATCATATAAAAATATGTAATGAATTTAATGACATAGTTATTTCAAATGATATAGTCTCCAATTCACAGAAAACAATACATGAATATTTAGACCCTATTTATTTGATCATTCTTTGAATAATTTTGATACTTTCATATGAAATGGGATGAGTATTAAAATAAATTAAATTGTGTAATTATAAAAAATATCAATAATTAGATTATTAATAGTCTATATAGTTATTATATCGATTACTATTGTTAAATACATTTTGTTTTTTCCATAGTATTTGAGTGATTAATTTATTTCATTTTAAATTTAATATTCTATTTAAATTCTCTAATGTTTTCTAGTTAATATAATGAGAATAAATTATTATATTACAGCCATGAGTTGTATTACCAAAAAAGTAAAAAAAACTTGTTGTCTCTTTATAAAATTTATTTAACAAAATATATAAAAAGGTAAAAATGTAATATTGATTCCCTAAAATGTGGAGTAAATATATAGATGGATAAAAGATTCGTACACCTTTGAAGATAATGTTTTCAATATAATTTAAATTGTGAAAAATCCTTACACTCTTTAAGGGTAGTGATCGTGTTAAAACCACAATCACATACCATTATGACACAAACATTTCATATAACATTATATAATCATATATATGATTAATATAACAAATATTAAGTCACCCAAAATTTATAGGATTAGTGTCTATAATATTAGGTTCATAAAAAACCAAAAAAATTTAATAATTATGTAAATCCATATTTATAGTCATTATATGGGAATTCATAATCTCTTTAGAACATGTGATTATAAGAGGAAATTTATCAAATAAAGTGTGATCTAAAATAGTAGTATAGACAAGGATCATAGAGTGGGACATGAGACATGAATAAATATTAGTGCATGGGTGAAAAAATAATCATCACCTATCATATATATATTTTATAACATTCATAAGAATATCTAATTCACTAAAAAGATACATGGAATGTGAGATATTTCTAAAGACAATGCATCAGATGTTAATCCTCACTATAGTGACATTATAACATTATGGACAATGTTATCTGCATTTTTTCCATGAATAAAATTCCTATGGAAGATAATTCTATCAGGTCTTTTCACAATGAACATAAGATATAAAATATTTTACAAATTTTAATATATATATATATATATATTTGTAATTCTAGGGTCACCCATCTCATCATAATGTTCTCTTAATCACGCTTTCCACATAGAAATTAACTATAGATAAATAATTACATTATTTAATGCCGTGATAAAAGAATAATATTTATAAAAAATTCTATAATTAACTATTAATAGAATAATAGTAGATTACTAAATGAATTTGGTAAATTAGAATTTTATCTCTTCCTAGGTGCATTTATCATAAAATAAATTGTTTGAGAATAAAAAAATGTGAAGGATTTTGATTTTTTGAAAATAATGGTAGTGTAAAAAACATTGTAGGTTGCTGATAAATAATACCATGGAAATGAACACTTTTATATCCCCATTATAATGGAATATAATATTTTATCAATGGAATTTATATTGTATTATAGAAATTTCATGGTAGATGAGCTAAAAATGAAGGATAAGCAAAAAAGAATAAATTGTAATTTTTTAGTCCCTGAACATTAGGTTTTTTCATCACATATACTTCTATATAATAATTATATATTTATTAAAATATTTTTATATAAAAATATACAAATAATTTATTTTAGTAATGATCAATTTTATCCATTGGAAGTTATTTATTAAATATTTTATTTAAAAAAATTTAAGGTTGTTTATTTGAAATATATCATTCTTGTTTTGATCCCCTAATTGTTTTGATCTTTTATTAATATATAATAAAAAATAAGTACATAATAATATTTATGAAGACTCAAAAATTAAAAAGTGGTAAAAATAACCAGCCAAGATAGTGGGGATAATTAATGAGTTTATGACATCCTCATAGGTGGGTTACCCACTATTAATGGGAGATTTTCAAAGAGATGGAGATATTCATTCACATTATAAATAAAATATAATAGTTTTAAACTGTAAAGATAACATTTAAATATATGTTACATCAAACCACTTTTTTGGTGGTAATAAATAAATAATTAGCAATATCTTTATAATTGTGTAATCCAACCATTAATAGTACATAACAATAGAAGGGGGAGATGGAATACATTTTATAAATCTTTATGAAATTTTTTAATTAGTATAGTTGAATTAATTTCATAATGTTAAAAACATTATTTAATGTAGGTATTAAATGTTTTGGTGAAAATATAACATATTAATATTATAAGGAAAAAATTAATATATTAGTGAGAAAGGATACCACATCATTGGAATTTCTCTGATGGTAAGACGTCAATTTTTATGTGTCACAAAGTGGGATTAAAAAAGAATGTATCTTGGGTTTTATGGATGATTAAGAAAAGGTAATTGATTATATTTTCATCAATGGAAGAGATTTTAGATGATATTTTCTAAGGGAATGAGAGTGGTTATTCATAATTAAAAAGGAAGGCTATTTTTTTGTCATCGTAGTGAATATAATATTATTCAAAGACTAAGAGATGTTATTGTTCTGTTTTTTACCCATAAGTATTCTTTAACTAAAAATTAAATGTTTTTTTACTATAACACACTTATACCTATGAATTTATTTTTTTATACAAAGAAAACTTAATAATGAAAAATATGTTTTTATGGAATATATTATGTTTTTAGACACTGAAAAATACGTTATAGGTTTGTAATTTTTTTTGTTATTATCAAATAGTTTTTACATATAAATAAAAAATTAATTGATTAAGAAAACCATTTCTCATTTTTTTAGACAAATAATATAAAAATATTACGACATAAAACAAGAGGCATTTCAAAAATGATATTTTGACTATTTATTTGAATAATAATGTTTTTCAAAATAAATTTCTAAAAATCACATTACGATAACTCATAGAGGATAATTGAAAAAATTAATTTCTATTTATAAAAAAATACTAATATAAATTAATTTATGTAATTACTTTTTAATATATTAATTGTAGATTTTATGGAGTAATTAGAAATAAATATTATTAAAAATACATAATTATATATATTTTAATATTCCAAATTTTAATATTATTTTCATGGAATTGTAATAGTTATAATATTTCCATTTATTAATATGAAATATTTTTAACGAGTCCTTTAACTATTCTAACTGACAATTTACTTTTCCAGTAGTCTGGTTACTATTCCTATTCCAGTATTTATTATACCTTTATACATCATATAAATACCTCTATTTTCCTTTATTCTTCATCATCCTTGTTTCCTCTAAAATTTATCTACATCCCTTTGAAAATTATTATCAATGTTTTAATTATATTTTTATATTTTTGTTCTGGTGTGATATTTTTTAGATACCATAACCATATATATAATCTAGTTCAACTTATGTTATTTTTTATCAACCATCCCATTTAAGTATGTTTCTTTTTTTAATTTTTATTTAATCTCTATATATAATGTTATCTACTAAAGAAATGTAATAATTTTTGTTTTATTACATGGTTCATGTGTTTTTATATTTAAAATATTCTAAAATATAGAACACATATATATTTAGTACACAATTTTTTTAATTATAAATTTTTATGTTAATAAGTTATGAACCTCATAAGAAATTATATCCATGAAATTTCAACTCAAATTTTAGGTTTATAATATTTTTGTGTGATTATTTTCTATATCCTCATGTTTTCACATTTCCACTTACAAAGGATGGTTTTTTTAAATACATTGTTATGGGAATATTTCTTATTACATAAATCATTCACTATATAGTAAAATATATAAAAATTATTCACGTTATAAGAGTGTCCATGCTAAATTTGAACTATATCTAAATTCCCTACTTGTGAGTATTTGTTTATATAATTCCATTTGAGCGATATATAGAACCAATTATTCAAATGATATAGGTTTAGATGAATTTATAATTGATACGATACATCCCTTATGTAATAAAGTATATGAAAGGGTACAATGTTCCATGGGATGGTGTCTCACTTGTTTATAAATTTTCTAACTCTCTTATATTGTGATATTTAAAGGAACACATTATCTCAATCAAATTATTCCAATTTTATGATGGACTGCAACAAAAAAAGCCTTCTCAATCTAGGATACAAAAATGTAAGGTTAATATCTTGAACCATATTAAATATTTCATTCACAAGTTTTTGTCCCAAAATAGTCCACACACCAATTTCATTTGGATATATTATAGTTATAAATATAGTTTAATAGAGGGATTCATATGAATGTATTTGGAATACTTTTTAGAAATATTTAACATATAAGCTCAACAAATAGAATATGTGGGTACATGTCACCTTGTAATTGAATTATAAAACCTCTCAACATGACTTTAAGTGCCATGATAGTGCTTACAAATTGGAATATAGTGTGGGCATGAATGGTTATACCGAATTTTAACTATATATAAATATAATATTGATGATTCCTGTAACATCCCAAGTAATTAATTAATAATATATAATTTTATCTAGGTCTATTAATGAATTAGATAGTGTTTTATAGGCTTAAAATGAAAATAAATCCAATCTTAAGCATGAAATACACTAATATTCTTAAAAGATTGGTTTACTGCCTTTTGATGGAAAACCATTTATGAATCTATCTTTTGACGATTTTATAAACTATTTTTGTCAAAATAAACTTATTCTTTATGATTGGGACATCAAAATTTACCTTTTGTGAATTTTTGGTATTTTTCTGACAATGTTCATTTTTTAATGAATAGTGAAAAATACTACATTTTACATCAAAACTGCTTTTTAATCTAATTTATTTATATGATTATATTATCTTTTGAATTGGTCTTAATGTGTAATATTAATATATTTTTACCATTTAATCTAATGGTGGTAATTGGAATCAATTTCACTTTGATATTGGACTTAAACTAGTGTCAATCTTTTGATAATTATTGTTTCATAAAAACACGCTATTTGCTCTGACAGCGGGAATTAATTATTAAATTAATTAACATGACTTATATGTTTTGAATTTTGTAAAATAGACTTCATTTTTGAATTTTGAATATCAAATATAGCTTAGGGTGAATTTTTGGTAATTTTCTGAAAAACTTCAATTTTTGATGAATAGTGAAACCACTAAGTGGTACTTATAAAGACTGATTTTCCGTTTAAATGAAATTTTTCCATCATTGTGTTTTGAATTTCAAAAATCCGACATAAATGGTTGTCATTAAGAAGTAAAATGTGGATAAATGAGATTAAAATTATTTTTTGGTGAATAGTAACTTATTATGTTTTTAATCGCGATTAGTGGTAATTAGTGTAGTTTAAGGTAAAAATAATTCTTTAATAAAATAATATTAGCTTGACACGTGTCCCAACCTTATTGGTTATGTAATGGGAGACCAAGACAAGCCGTGGGTCAACTTGGGGACCCCATGGATCCACTTTGGTTGGGAAATGACATAAATTACTTTTTATTAAATGTTAAATAAAAAATGACACAAACATAATATGTCATACGAAAAGAATTTTTACATGGGTTTGTAAAGATCAGATTTTTGATTATAAATAGTAATTGGAAAGATAATAAGATTTCCTACATGATAGTATTTGTTTTATAATTTTTAGACATTAAATAAATTAAATTATTTATGACATCATGATGATGCAGCGATGACCTCATTATTTAACGATTTAAATAAAATGGATTGATAATGTAAATTATATGAACTAAACATGTCCAAAACCAATTGTATGAGTGGATTTCTAACCCTTATCACCTTATCCACGACTTATAACAATGTGGGACCTTTTAAAACCGAAACACATTTTCAAATAAAGTAATATTTCTTTACTTTCCAAAAGTGCCCCTCCTCTCCTCTTATAAAAGGCCCCCACCTCTACCTCATTTCAAACACTCCACAAGACTTTGGCTCGGCCAACACCTGCCCATTTACTCTTTCCACATCCCTATCCTCATCCTAGAGGATTACCATTCGGCATAATCCTTTCAAAGGAAGCCTTTAGGCTCAAATCAAAAGGAGTTACACTTTTAAAGGTAATTCATTCTCTCATGTTCATTTGTTTTATTTTGTTTCTCCAACCCCCTAAACTCTTTTTATTTACTTTCTTTATAACAACACCAGTATCGTAAATATACTAGGATGTTGTTATAAGATTTATTTGAGCTACACTCTCATACAACTACATAAAATGGTTAAAGAACATACGGTTTCCGTGGATGGCGAAATTCTGCCTCCCGAAACGATGATTGTTCAATACTCATTTAACACCTTCAAAGGTGGCCATTATGATGTCACTATTTTTATATATGATATATAATATGTTTATGTTTTCCTTAAGCTTCTGTTTTTTTCATTTTGGGCATACCTTTATGGTTCCTATTATGGTTGAACACGATATCTTCATTTTAGGAAGTGCGGACTACCGCCCCCTGAAAGTGATTTGATTCGTTAATACCATATGTGGGATGTGTAAAGGATAAAGTTAATGATATTATATATGTTATTATACTGGAATTATAATATACTCTTATATCATTATGATTCCATTCCAGAAAATATGAAATAGAAATGGAAGTAGCGTTCATGCGTACGTACGACTTACCGTCTCCATGAACGGTGCATTTCATTTCTTACCTCTAAATGTGATGTAATATTATAAATACATGTATATGCTGAATATATATGATATATATGTTATCAAAAAAATTAATATCATTCTGGATATAATGAACCTTTGACCAAATTAACAACATGTAAGTGTAAGAAGTCTATTTTTGACTTAAGAACCAAATACCGACAAAATGAACATTATTAACTTAAATGATTACATGATGTTCATAACACGGTATAAAAGGAATAATGAACATGGAAATGGTTCATAATCAAGTAGAGATTAACTCAAGTTTATTATTCAGGAGATTAAAGAACGGTCGGGTCAAGTCGGATACGAGGTATGGGACTTCGTCTCAATCTCCTTTCGTTGAGGCATATTTTATTTTATACACAACTTTCTTTTATATGGTGTATAAACCCCTTTGACTTTTACGTTTATTCCAAAGGAATCTTTTTTATACGAATCATTTAATAAATGAAAAAAGGGAATGTTTTTGTCGTACGTATGCGGCGACAACGACTTCTCCGCCGTCGTGACCGTTATTTGAGTTTCGGCTTCCTCTACAAGCCATACCTTCTTTTTAAAAGAAAAATAAATACCATGTTTTACTTTTCTTTTATTTCGGTATTGAAAATGGTTTTCAAAATGTGTTTGTGTTGTATTGATATCTTGTGGTTGAAATGTGGAAAGGTTATGTTTCTTTTATGCATGTTTTATGTGATACGATTATGTTATGATTCTTTGGCATTATTATGAAGACGGGTGGTTCCGTGATAAACTAAGGGCGGGTGAGCCCGATATAGCTCTCCAATGAATTAGGTAACGCGAAGGAGTGAAACGTTAAGGTTTCTCAGAAGAGATTTTAGGGAATATACTGTGATGGGTATTCCAAACGTAACCAAGAGGGTTACTCCCTACGTAAGAATGTTATGAATGCCTCAAGTTACCTTTTTTGTCTTATGATTTCTATGATTTATTCATGATTTGACGAGGTATGTTAAAGTGCTTATGTTTTATGGGTAAAGTATGATTTCATTAATATGTATATATGAACTCATGTTTCCTTTCCATGTTTTTATAACCCATACTGAGCTTTTTATGCTCATCCCAAGTTTTTTTGAAATGATTTTCACAGGTCAAGGGAAAGGTACATGATATGATGATAGTGTCAAGGAAGTGTCAAGAAATAATCCATGTTTTGTTTTTAAATGTGTTTCCATTGATGGGAATGAAGAATACTATCTTTTTGTAACCACTTTGTTTATATGTGGGATGTAATGAATGTTTTATGATCTAATTCTCTAAAACTCTAAACCCAAAAAGATCCTCAATGTGTATTCCTGTAATAACTCAATATTAAGTAAGGTTTAAGGCCGGGGCATTAGAATTCCTCTTGAATGTAAATGTGATCCTCAAATATATATCAGATATGATCAAAAGTGGTTCACTATTATCCTCCCAACTCCTTAGTATATACCCTTAAATTTTAATCGATTTATAAATAATATCAATAAAAGATAATTTAATTGTTCTTGATTAGATGATAAAATATAAATTATATATAATTATTTCCATTTGATTTCTATGATTTGTTTTTGTAAAAGTCCACTGTGTTATTGAATAATTTATCAAAATTTTCTTATATTTTTAAATTTAAATCGATTACTTATATTGTGTATCTTATATATATGTGTACCAATAGTAATAAATTCTATTGAAAACACTTCAACACAATATTGGTGAAGTAATGGAATATCATCAGGAAGCATATCATTATATTCTTTTTCAATGGGAATGGATTCAAAGTTTATATTTTTCTTTTAATCAACCATTTTAATTGGATATTCTTCATTATTGGGTATTAATTCCCATAAATTTATATAGGACCAGGGAATGTTTTAGGGTTATTCAATATATTTCATGTTCATAATAATTGACATAGGTTGTTAATTATAAGACATAATCCATTCATATTATAAATGAAAATCTACAAAAAAGAAAGAATTATGAGATTTTTGTAATGTATCTTCCATTATATTCTAATTGTGGAATAGTCCACTAATTTGGATTTAATAATATAACAAAATATTATTTTCACCTATATATTTATAATATAGTAGCAGGGATGAGATTCAATGATTCTTGAAATGTTATATAATGTAATGGTTTTCATTTTTCATGAATCATTTAAACAAATTTACATCCTTATGTGAATAGTCTATGTAAATTTAAATACCTCATTATATTTATCTACCCCCAATTTAGTTCATTACCATAAATAGTCAATGTGTATCATGTGGTTGAAATATTTTTCCTAGGTTGTGAATTAAGGGGAACCATCTATTCCCCTTGACGAGTTTCTTCATATATCTTTAGAATTATTTACCATAATGCATATATATTTAATATTTTATGCATTTTGTCACTACTTTTATATAGTCTCAATTATGATTCATTATTCATATTTTGAATGGGGTTTTTTGTATTTTTGTACCATGAATTACTCTATAATTTGATTATCTGATATGATAATATATCCATAGTTTCATATCCTTATTCCCATGGTACCATTCTCCATGTTCTATCTCTACATTGAGGTCATATCAGACCACTTCCACAGTGCTCTCATTGTTTTGGATAGCAATATATTTTCAATTTTTTGGTTTTATAACACTAAAAAAATTATCAACGTATTTATAATTATTGATATAAAAAATGTGTACTCAAAATTCCACTAGAAATTCACCTAATATGATATAATAGGTTAATTATCCTTTTTTATGTTATGAAAAAATATATCATAATCATTATATTATGTGAATATGGAAAATATTCATGATGAAATTTTTTACTATTTTTTCATTACTCCATTGATTTGACATCTAACTTTAAATTTTTATTCTTTTTCAATTACCACAACACTTCTAGTTATTTTTATTAATGGTTTACATTCAATGTTACCTTCTCTAACAAAAACAACAAAAAATAGAAAACATATTCTCCATGTATATTCCCCATTTCTCTATATAAGTAGTTCAGAAGATCCACTGACTATAATTGTTCATTGTTATATTAAACTCATTGTAAAATTTATATTTGGTACATAAAGTAATATAAAACCATAATTTTTGTCATTGTTAATAACATGTGGTCGGTGTTTATGTACATTCATGTGGTTTTGAACAACATACATGATTACACAGTGAAAATTGTTCTTATAATAATTAAATTTCTCATGAATTTTTTTAGTGTATTGGTTCATCCAAGTTACCATGATTTTATAAAATATAAAGTTCAGAATAATAAATTATTTAATAAAGTACGGATATGTGTTAAATTTAAATGACTATATAAATTCCAAGGTCAAGACATATGAAATTAAAATGTGTTACCATAGTTTAAATTTAATAACAAATTGACATTATTAAATAAAAATATAACGAAATCAAATCATTTAAACTATGAAATAATATATATTATGATAACATAATTTCTATGGTGAACATGAAAAATACTAAAACGCTTAAAATTGATAGTCATAGTTTCATGGGAAAAATTTCTCAAACCACTTAAAACACCCAAAACCATAAAAGATCAATTATTATTAATATTCCTCTATTGTGATGAAGTCATAGCCTTAGTACATGTGATCCCCCAGTGATATACATCAATTATAGGGTGATCCAAAATCATAGTAAGGGGAGGAATAAAAAGAGGGAACATTAGACATTAATCAACATAAGTACATGTGAGAGCATAATAATCATCACTAAATTAATTATATAGGATATTAATTGCAATGAAATATAATTATCTAAATTAGATGTCTCTTATAATGTTTATTTATTATAGTATAGATCATAAATGATCACATATAGAACACAATAAAATCATTATAAATGAAGAATGAATGAAGTTATAGGTATTTATAAAAGTTAAAGAACCTATATTGATAAAATGGTACCTTGACCATAAGAATAGTAATATGACCAATTTTTATAGTTAATCATTGAAATTAATTGTAACTTCACCCATTAATGTATTAATAATATTTAAGAATCTTATAAATGAAATTTCAATATTATTATATCATAGTATAGGTAAATGAATATTTTAAAAATTATTAATTAATATTGGTATTCATGTAAGTCATTAATATTTAATTACAATTTTAAATTTAACAAAACTATTAAAAAAAATTAATTATCATAAATTTTATTTATAAATAAATATTCTTTTTTTTCTCAGGATTTTATGAAAATATTATGAGATCATGGTTAATTTTTGAACGTGTTATAAAATCAGTTATGAACATAAAATCCATATATTTCGAGTAAATGATAATTTTTATTAAAAATGCAATTTCTCATACATAGAATAGTATATTCATAACATGGAATTCTTTTTTTGTTCTATAGATAAAAAATCATTACAGTAATATTTTGGAATTTTTGTAAAATAATTGAATTTTTTTAATAGTAAAATATTATAGTTTATAGTATAAATACTTTATAAGTAAAACACAATAATCCTTAAGAATTAGATGATATAGGAATTATAATTTAGAACTAAATTTCATTATTATAATATATTTTATTATAATTTTTAAACTATTCATTTTCCTGAGCCAAAATAATAAAAAAATGAATAAAATATTCCAAAAAACACTCCTCTCCTCCAATATAAATACCACACCTCACCGCCCCTTCTCCCCACATATTCCAAGATTTGAGACATATAAAATATCTTCCTGGTACTCTACCAAATAGTCTCCCACACATCCATGATATCTTGGTCTTATCAAATTATCAAAATCAATCCCCTTAATGAAGATCCCAAGGAGGGGAATTTAAGAGAAGAAATCCTCTTCCTTTTCCATTTATTTTCATTAAATGTTCATTTTTTTATTCTCTCTTCACCTCCACTCATCAAAAAGGATTGATAACTCTATTTTCTTTGATATAGTATAATGTTATTATTATAATGTAAAATTCTTTCTTCAAGCCTCTTTTCCCTTCCATTTTACTCTAAAAATTGAAACGTCGTCTTTGAGGTGTTGTTTTATCGGCTTCAAAAAGGAAATGTTTTTATTTTTCTTCACCTTCTCCAAAAGTGTTCAGAAATACAATTTTATTGGTTTAAAAATATTATAAAATTTATATTACATCCCATTTTTAGGGTATGGATGCAATCTATGTACATAATTCTAAATGATAAAACAAAATATTTTCTTTGTGAACTAAAACTGCTTAAATTAGTCTATTGAATATCATTAACATGTTATATAATGATTTGTCCATGTATCATTGAAAAAAATATATAAAACCAATTACACTTTTTATGTTCATTAGTAACATATAATTACCTTTTTAGATAATTATACCAATTATACATGAACACCATTATTTATTAACAAGTGAACTGATGATGAAAACCATGAAAATAAATGTTCTGGAAAGATGAAATTAAACTATTTAACTCTGAAATAAGTCCATAAATGTACTTACTGAAACCATAATGAAACTAATACATATAAAAAACCATCATAGTTAATTATTTAATTATATTTTTATCTAGTAAATTATGGCCATGTGAAGAACATATTCGATCAGACGGTAAGGGTGATCTTCTTGAACATCAATTTTCACCTGGGATGTGCTTTCTTACATTATACACCTGTGTAATTATTTATTAATTTTATTTAAACCTTGATATATATATATATATATATATATGTGTGTGTGTTTGTTCCAAAATCATATTTCCATATCATTTCATCTTGCATTAATCGTAGAATAAATGTTTCACAATGTTCCCTTCTCATTTCATCTTGATAAGCTTTCCTGATTAAAGGAAACATCTTGATTTCTTACCCATTTTCTACCACCATACAGAATCTATTTTTAGAAACAATTTTTTAATAAAATCATTAATTTTTTCTTAAAAAACTATATTTTTTCGATTTTGGTTATATATTAACTATCTATATAGATACAAATGATTCATCCAAAAGAACTCTTCTTTTCAAAGTAAGAAACAATATTTCTCTCAAGAATTTCATGGTGATTTAATTAGTGTATTTTAAACTATTTCAAAACCTAGGAAGAATGTTATTATTTATTGAAGTTTATCTATTATGTTCATCATCCAACATATTTTATTAAATTTTTTATGATTAGTTTTACTATGGATGTTCCATCTTGATACCATTAACATTACTTCTCAGAATGATTAGTGATTCAGTTTAAAAATTAGGGAAAGTGATTTATATTTCAAATATATATGCCATTTATGTTTAACCCCATTCATAGGAGAAATTTATTATACTTAGTATCTAATAGGTGGGGACCACTATAGAACCTCTATTCATTTATTGGACTCACGATACAAACTAGACTCAGTTTAAATACACTATATCGGGTGTCTTTACTAAAGCCTTAAAGGTATGATTATGATGTATGACATTATGAATTCCATTATCTTGACACAAGTAATTAATAGTACATGTTGTTGTTAAAGTAGTATAATATCCATTTTTTATTATAAAATTGTTTAATAATATTTTATTTCTTCCATATTACGTTCAAGATTTTTTTAATGGCATCATACTTTTTTTATTCGAAATGTCTTATTATTTATGGTTTTACTATATTTCATAACCTTACTAAGTTTCTATGATCATTAATTTATTATGTTTTTTTCCTAGGATACAAAGATCAATATTTTGAATGACGTTCATGGATAATATAGTTGTACAAATGTCTCCAATTCAATTTATATATTGTACATCCTTTCATTTTTGTAATGAAAAACTTATGTTTTTATCATGTTTTCCCAAAATAATAAACTAGTTGGTACTATGGGATTTTAATTCCCTATTTATTATTACATTGTAATTATGTATGGAACTATCTCTTGGAAACTGGGGATGGGGTATCTACAATTGGTATTAAATCTATTTTATTAGAAACTGTGGTAACATGATTTAGAAAACATAAAATCAAAATGATAACCCTGTATTTGACGTTGATGTTAATAATATAATAACATCATATTATTTTGGGTAGGAATATTTTATGTGTAACATGTTATAAATATATACATATGTGCATTCTATTAGTGGATTTCATTTGGGAACTGATGTACCTAGGGGTAACCACTCTAATAAGGTGCCACACGCCTGACTTAGGGTAACATGGTACATGAAAATGGGTATTACTATGCTCCTTGATTGATAATCAAGGGGTTATTCTTAAGATAAGTCACATTTTCATTAAAAACCATTATGAATTATTTAAAATTAAATATGTCCCCAAAGAAACCATCTTTACGATTAGGAGGATAACTATGTAGAAAATTTCAATGTATGTTATGTATTTTCCTTATTTGATATTATACATTATGATTCACAACCAAATCTAGTTCATTCCATAATTTAGAAATGGTTCCTCATGGAAGGAATGGAAACTGTGTCAATTCATGTATCTTATGAAGGTATTTCCATCTTATGCAAGATAATGATATCGGTATTAGAGCTATGACTGTTGTATATAAACATATAAATATACTCGGATTACTCACTAAGGTTATAAAAAATAACCTTACCCATAAGGAGAATCCTGACCCACAATATGAAAGATCAATGTTAAACTACATTATGTGGAAACAACCATTATAATTTAATGGGACTATAAACCTGATTGTAGAAGATAAATAGATAAGTTCTTTAGAGAAAATATTTCTCACATTAATATGTAATGAAAGGGAGAAGGTAGTCATGGAATATTATCATCTATCAGGAGATGAATATCTATTGTGGCCATTAATTCAAAAAACAAAAGAGGAGAAAGAAATTTAAAATGAGGAATGGATGGATTTTAGGGATATTTTCCAAGAAAAATATTTTCCTCCTGGACAATAAGCAAATATGAATAGTAAATTATTGAGTATCAAATAGAAAAGGGATGAAAAATTTTCTAAGTATAAATCCAACATTATAAGGTTATAATGGAATGTCACAATCTATGTACAAAATCCAAGGTGCAATATTGATCGATTCGTTGATGGGTAATTACTATTCTTCTGATGGGAACTTTTCTACCAAAATTTCTCATCATACAAAGATATCGTCTCATGTGATGTCAATAAATAAAAATAATTCACAATGTAATATGACTTCCATGTAAAGAATGAGAATAGTATGGTTATTAGATAATCTGTTAATGGAAATAATGAAATAGGAATCAGGGAAAATTTTATTTTCCATCATAAGATAATTGTGGGAAGAAGCACCTCGGTACTTGCTTAAAGGGTATCGATGTAGGTTACATGTGTTGAGAAAAAGTCCAAAAAAGGATAATATCAAGGTAAATAATGAATCTACCATAGATAAATTCTATAATTGAAAATGGATGGGATATTAAGAAAATGATGATTCTAGGAATCTAGGAAACATTCCCCAAAGAAGGCCAAGGGAGCAAGGACATGATTATGCAATCACAACTACTGAGACTAAAGTTCCAAATGATGTGGTGGTAGGAACTTTAATCATTTATTCAAACATAGAAAACATTTCTTTATTATGAGTCATCACAATCGTTTATATCATCCAAGTTTTCTTATAAAATTAGAAACTTTTCTTATTTAATAAAGGAGTTGTTAGTCAATAATCTTAAAGGAAGTATCATTGAAATGAAAATGTTTTAGTCTTCCCCCTATATGACACATAAACATGATTTAGATGAAGAAATATTCATTACTCATATAATTGAATTTGACATAATCCTTAGTATAGATTCTATTTCAAATTATGATGTTAAAATATATTTATCAAGAAGAATAAAGTTACAATTTTTTAAATGATGTATAATACCTTATCTTTAATGTATAAATATCATTACCTAACTATTATCCAGACCAAACCCCATTAGCTACACTGAATAAAATAAATTGTGAGGAAGAGAGAATAATATCTATAGACGAACAAATAAATCTTAAAATTTATTATGTACATATTATGAAGGAAAATATAGATTTATTTCTAGAGGATTTATCCGGCCATCCTCTAGAGCATGAAGTTGGGTTCTCTATTGATTAAATTTATGGTGTATGACCAATATCAAAGAATAATTACAGAATGTGCACATTGGAATTATCATAACAAAAGAAAAATCTAAAATAATTGAGTGATAATGGATTTATTATCAGAATTTTTTCTCTAAGGGGATCCCTAGTTTTCATTATCAAGAAGAATGATGGATTTATGTGGGTGTGTATAGTCTAAAGAGAAATCAATACTGTTATAATAAAGAAAAAATATCACATTACATGCATTTATTATTAATTTCATCAACATTATGGGTCTTAATACTATTAAAAGGTTGACCGTCAAACTAGATATCATCAGTTGCATGTGAGGATGGATGATATTTCAAAGACATCACTTCGAACAAGGGATGAAAATTTTGAGTTCACATTAATTCTATTTTTAATAACTAATTCAGCATCAATTTTCATGGAACTAATGAACATATTTTTCAAATAATTTTTTGATGGATTTATTTGGTATGCATTGATGATATATTACTATAATCTGAATGCAATGGAGACTATGAAAATGAATTGATGATTTTTTTAAAACACATTGTAAAAATAAATTATATAGAAAATATAACTAGTGAATTTTTTTCTTCAATCTATTTCTTTTCATGGATATATTGTCTTAATGGATGGAATATCAGGTGACCCTATGATGTAAATGGTAGTCTCAGAATTACTTAAACAAACATACATAACTGAGGTATGTAGTTTTATTGGGTTTTCAAATTTTTTATTAGGATTTCATTCAGAATTCTTCTTGATTAGTTAACATGTTATCTTGGTTTTATCGTAATGGTGTCCTGTTCATAATGACAAAATAATATGAAAAATGTTTTTAATAATTGACCCAAAGATTTGTTAATTCTAAAATCATGACTCTACCTTTATGAAATGTAGGATTTGTGATTTATAGTGATACATCAATGAAAGGACACATTAGTGTCCTTATGTAGAATGAATGAATTATTGCCTATGTATAAGGTAAGTGAACAAATAATTAATAGAACTATCCCACACTGAATATTGAGTTAGTGGATGTAATATTTTTTATAAAGATATGGAGACACTATCTCTATTTAGATAAATGTGAGATATATTGAGATCACAAGAGTTTTAAATACATCTTCTCCGTGAAAAAACTCAACCTTAGGTAAAGGAAGTTGTTCGAACTACTCAAAGTGTAAAAACATTTAATATACAACCACCATGGGAAGGATAATAAGGTATTATTTTCATTGAAGAGGTATGATCATGGACTTATGATAAAAATAAATAATTATAAAGGCCTTATAAATATGTATCTTGAAATGATAAATATTGGAATTAGAAAGAATGGTAAAACAACATTACATTTTCATTTGGTTTCCCAACATTCTTTTTTGGAGAGGATTAAAAAATCTCATTCTGATGATAAGAATATTTGGAAGAAAATTAAATATTTGAATGATTTGATGTTTAGAAGACATCATGTATGAGAATTGAATTCTGAAATATGGGAAGAGGTTGTTTGTTTCCTTTATACCAGAACTAAAAAGCGAGTTAATGGATGAGTCCCATAGTTTATATTTTTTAAACACACTGGTATCACTAAGAATTATCATGATTTGAGAATCATTTATAGGGGATATCATGAAGCATGCATTTTTTATTATGTATCAATATGATTATTTTCTCAAATAGAGACTGATGAAAGAAATCATCCTTAAGGAGTCATTCATCCTCACAGATCCTTCATGGAAATGTGATGACATCAGTATGTATTTTTTCATAGGATTATAGAAAACCGCCTGAAATGATTAATAAATATTGATGATTTATATCGACTTACTAAATATGAACATTTCCTCACAATGAGGGATGATTTTCCATTAGAACACATTGTATGACTCTATATTAATGAAGTTTCAAGACTTGACATATCACCTCTCTCGGTTATATCTGATTGTGATCCAATATTTACATTGAATTTAAGGATACTGATCTTCATTTCAGTAATTATTATCATCCTTAAATAAATACTAGTTATAAAGGATGATCCAATCATTAGAATACATGTTGTGTTTATACCAAATTGACTTTCAATGTTTTTGCGATAAGTATTTAACTACAGTGGAGTTTTCTTACCATAATAGTTTCCATTCATGTATTCATTTGGCACCACAATAAGCATTGTATGGAATGTGATTTCGCCACCAACAGGTTATGATGAGGTTCCTGAACGTAAGATGGTGGGCCCACAGCATGTAAAAGAAACAATAGAAATGATAAATACTATTCAAATACATATTAAAGAATATCAAATTAGAAAATAGAGTTATACCGATAATCAAATAAAATATTAAAAATTTCAGATGGGAGATCTTGTTTTCTCGAAAGTATCCCCATGGAAGAGTTTTGTAAGAATTAGGATGAAAGGGAAACTGATCCCATTGTACAATTTCCATTTTGAAAATAAAGAGATAATTGGAGTTGTGGCTTATAATTTTGTAATGATGCCTATCATTTCTAAGGTATAGAATGTTTTCGACACATCTTTGTTAAGGAAGTACAAGTAAGACCAAACACATGTACTCACATTTGATGGAATGTAATAGGAATCTAATTTATCTTATTATGAAGAGACAATAAATATTTTGGTAACTAAAGAGCAGTCGTTTAAGCACTATAAGACTCCATTAGTAATGACACATTAGAAAAATAATAAAACTGAATAGGTGATATAGGATCAAGATGAACTTATGATGAAGAACTACCTGAATCATTTTATGAAGTGACCTAAAATTTTTTGGAAGAAATATTTTTTTGTTGGTGGTGATGATGTAATGACCTAAAATTATATCAATCATACTTCCCTTCTTATGATTACTTCTTATAGTATAGATCACAGAAAATCACATATAGAACACAATATAGGCTTTATAAATGAATAATTAATAAAATTAGAGGTATTTCTTGAATCTAAGGAAGCTATATTGATGATGTGTTAAACAAACCTTAGGAATAGTAATAAGATGCTTTTGAATACTAAATTAGACAAATGAATAATAACATAACTCATTAATATATAAAACAAATTATGGAATGTTATAGATGAAAGTATGGTATTATAATATCATAGTTTAAATAAATAAATTTTTGTAATTTTGTAATTAATTATTGGTAATTTTGTAAGTCATAAATTTTTAATTATAGTTTGAATAATTAATATATTTATTTAAAAAAAATAATTTTTTAAATAATTATTTATAAATAAAGATTTTTTTTCCTAATCTATTAAGAAAATTTTATGAGTCTTGATTTTTTTTTATGTTTTATATAATCAGTTATAAATTAAATATCTTTACTTGTGAGTAAATGATAGTTTTTTTTTAAAATAAGATTTATAATATTTAGAAAATTATTTTTATAAAATGGATTTCATTAAATTATTCTAAAAATTTAAAATGGCTAGGGTGAATGTTTTGGATACTTCAAAAATGCAGGAATTTTTTCTCAATGTTAATATACGATAATTTTTTGTATAAATACATTATAAATTAAAAACACTATTACATAGGTTCTCATAGACGTAAGAACAAAAATATCTAACTCAGTGTGCTTATTTTAATATATTTTATTATAATTATCAAACTACTCATAGTATTCTTCCAAAACAATAAACATATGAATACAATATTTCAAAATCACCCCTCTACTCCACTATAATTTTAACTCCCCACCACCCCTTCACCTCACACCATAAAATCTTTATGATTTGTAAAATTTCTCCCCAATCACACTCCCAATAATCTACCCAATTTATATATTCAATTGGTCACATAAAAACTGTACAATCAATCCCCTTAAAGAGGTTTTAAAGGAATTGAATTCAATATGTAACCATACCGTTCCTTTTCATTTTATTTTCCTTTTAAGTTATTTTCTTTTATTATTATCTTGACATATCCCCTCGCAAAAATTGGGTGATAACAAAATTAAGTTTCATATACTATAATGTTTTTATGATAATTGGAAAATCCATCAAAAACCCCCCTTTCCCCTCCATTTTACTCTTATAATGGAAACAATTTCATTATGGTGATGTTTTATCACATTGAAGAAAGAAAGGTTTTAATTTTCCTTCATATTATTCAAGGATGTTCATAAAAAATTATAGTGGGTAAAAAAGATCATAAATTTTTTATTAAAAACCATTTTATTTTCTTAAAGTAACATGTTTAAATTTTATTAAATGATAAAACAATATGTGTTTGTTGTAATCCAAACCATCTAAAATTAATCTAAATTATTTTCATTAACATGTTATCTATTGATTAATACTTATATATGGGGAATAAAATATAAATAGAATTTAAATTTTAGTTATCATTATTTATATATAAATCAAATTTTTTATAATTATACACATTTACATAAACTCCATTACTTATAAACAAGCAAACCGATCCTGAAAATCAGGAAAATGAATGCTCTGAAACAATGAAATTAAACACCATGACTAAAAAATAAGTCCATTAAAGAACATAATAAAACCATAATTTATCTAATACATTTATGAAAGTTTCTTAATTAATTAATTAATGGATTTAATTTTATTGTACTGGAAATTAAGGTCTACTATAGAACACATTCAGACATAAGGTAAGGGTTATCATCCTGAACCTCAATTTCCATTGAGGTTTTTCTTTATTCGTCTATAAATAATTAAAGTGTTTGTTATTTTTTTATAATCTTTATAAATTATATATACATGTTTGAAAATCATATATCCATACTGGTTCCTCATTTCTTATGGGATATTAAATGTTATTCAGGGTTCCCTTCTCATTTATTCCTAATATGCAAGCCAAATTAAAGGGAAAATCACCATTTCTTATCCACATTGAATTATATTCTGTAATATATTTATGAACTCATTAATTATATAGAATCACTAATTCTGTTTTAAAAAATTATATTTTTTCATTTCTAGTTTTCTAAATTCAATCATTAAAAATAAAACTTGTTTTTCTAAAAGAAGCCTTCATTGAAAAGTAAAAAAGGGTATTTATATGCAGAACCCTTTAATAGTTTTACTAGATTATTTTCATCAAATTCAACAAATATGCAGAATTTTATTCCTTTTTGAGGTTTATATCTTTTTTTCTTCATCAAACCTATTTTAAAAAATGTTCTAGGATCATTTTGTACCTGGATGTGATATCTTTATGCCATTCACCTAACAAATCAGAATGGATAGTTATTATGTTAATAGATTAGGGAATGTTACATAAATTTCATTTTAATATCTAGTTTATGTTTATCTCCATTCATATGAAGAATTAATTTCACTTATTTATTGATTTTTGGGACCCACTATATCCACTCTATGCATCATTAGGTCTAATGAGACAAACTAGTTTGGGTTCTAACTCATTATGTATAGTGTCTTGGGAGAGACCTTGAGGGATTGTTTAGGATTTACTTCATTATGAATTATATCATTACAAAAATAGTAATTGATGGTACATTTCATCATTACACTAGTATAATACCATGGTAATGACTTATTATGGAATTATTTAATGATCCCTTATTCCTTCAATATTATGCACATGATTATGTTTTAATGGCATGGTTACTACTAGTTATTCACCATGCCTTATTATATATGATTCCACTGTATTACATACCCTCACTAATCGTCTAATATCATCCCTTTCTTATGTTTCTTTTCCCCCAGGATGCGAAGATGAATATTATGAATAACACGCATGGATAATCTTTGTGTTATAAATGTCTCAAATAGAATTAATATATTTTATTCACTTTCAATGATGAAATTTAATACATATGTTTATATTTGGTTTTTAAAAACTAATAAACAATATTGTCCTTCGATACATGAATTCTTTTTTTATTATTCCAATGTAATGAAGTGAGGCATTGTCTATGGGAAACAAGGGTCAGGGACTCTAATATAATCATATTGAGGTGAATTTAATTTTAAGGATATTGAAAATATGTAATATTCATTTCAGTGAAACATTATATGTCTAGGATCACATCTATGGCATCATCATAGTTTATACTAATATAACTATATATTTTCAAAGAATAACATTGTAGACCAAGATAATTCATCGATGTCCATACATAATTATTTGAGATAATATAATTCAACTAATGTACTAGAAGAAAATATAATTCTTTACCCACCCATCATATCATTATATGTTTATAATCATAAATAACCAATATAATTTAATTTTTTACTAATTAATAACCTAAAATATGACTATGAGAACGAAATTAATTCCATAAAAATAATATTCTTAATATATATAAGAATAAAATTATGTATTTTTTCAAGTAGGTAAAACATTACATTGGATACTCATGGGTTTCATTAACATTACAAATTTCATAGTTTACATAAGAATAATGATCATGAGATTAAATAATATGATGTTTTCTAAATAATTAATTCACAAAAATAATTATTGTTGGATATGAAATTATCTCATGGAACTATGTAATTTAATATACTGAGGTGATAACATTGAAAAAATAAAAAACACATTAATATGTGTTTTGAAATGTAGTATATATAATGAGAGTCAATGTGAGGATAACAAAAAAAGTGAAGGAAATATTTTACAAGTCTCGTTGTCTTAGGTATTTCTTTGATTCATCTTGTTTAAGCCTACAATATGAAAATATTATTCTTTTAGAACATTTATATTGATTTATATTGCAATAATTTATGATATTACTAATCATTTATATTAAACATACTTTATTTACATATAATTAATTACAGATAAAATGGTTTGATGATATTGTTTTTTATATTAAACAATACATGTTTATATATCAAGGTTTATGTTCAATATTATTTATATGTTATCCAAATTATATCCAAACTAATTGTAAAATATAATAATAGATATTTTTCATTACAAATAATTTACACTAATTGTAAAATGAAAATAGAAGTAAGGAGTAGACAACATCACCATATATGGAAAATCAACCATTAGGGGAACATAGTCACAAAAGAGGAAGAAGATATATATATATATATATATATGTTTTAGATAGATTATAATAACTATGAAAAGTTAAAACTAATATTTTTATTCATATACTGGTTACACTACCCTAATTAAAAGTATTTATTACCTAATGAATCAAAAACATTATCATGGGGTTGTAACCCAGCCATAAACATGACATGTCAAAAGGAGGGAGATATAATATATGTATTATTAATAGTTTAAATGAACTACTAAAAAGTATAATAAATTTATCTCTTGTATATATAATCATTAAATAATTTATGGGATATTTTTTTGATATTCCCATGGGAATAATATAATAGAATAAAAAATGAATGTATGAGTGAGAAAGGTCTCCTTATCCTTGAAGATTAAAATTTTCTGAGCCCTTATTGCCTTAATAGATTACATTTGGACTTTACTATACTATAGTTAAGGATTTAAATACGGTGTTCTGATAGAAATTTTGTTATATCATTATAATGGAATGGATTTATTTCTAGTTTTTCTAAGAGGAGTTTTAATAGTTATTTATACTTGAATGGGATGGGTACTCATTGTAAAAATATTAAATAAAATATTATTCCAAGACTAAGATAAGAAATGGATATCTTTTTTAAACAATTATAAATTATTTAAGTATAAAAATATTTTTGATGAATTTTAAAAACATATATATTTTAATATTTTAGTATATACAATAAAATATAAGTAAAAATTAAAAACTATTTTTGACTTTAATATTTATCTTTATAGACATCTGAAAATATGTCTAATTTTAGAATTTTACATTGTTATTTATTTGAGGAATTATTTATTTGATATAAAATAATTTTTAGTTGATAAAACCATATTAGAATTTATTAACAAATAATTAAATAACTATTATCATTTAAAACATATGGTATTTTTAGGAACTATATGTTAAAAAATTTCCAAAAAAATCAAGTGTTTTAAAAAATTACCAAAAAAACCATCAGGCATCATTTTAAAGTAGTCAATTAGAAATATAAAAGGTAAATGTTATAATTCTTATTTTTTTATTCCAATTGTTATAATAGTATTTTGGTTATTTAATTTCCTTTATAATTTATATAGGTATATCTTGTTTCTTTCATGATATATTCACTTTTTTATCTCTGATCATTCACTGTATCATTTATAAAAATTCAATCTCATTTATCATATTTTTTCAGTTTAAATTTCTATTTTTTTAGAGTAATATTTCATAGAAACCCCAAACTGATTTTATTTTAAATAAATCTTATTTTATTTTTTATTTTATTTTCTAATTATCATATTTTTAATTTTATAAATTATATTTATTCATGGACTTTAATGTACTCTAATGATGAAAGAATGCAGTGGTTTGACTTGATTTGGTGTCTGCAATTTTTTAAATATTATAGTAATAAATACGAAATACATATGTAATATAAAGGAAATGTTAATTTTTTATAATTCAATATAATTATAATTATGCATAATTTCTTCTATTGTATTATATTTCGATAGGAGGAGATCAAAATCAATCAATAAAAAAGACAAATTGCTGAACATGAAATGGTATTTTTGATATGAAAATGATGATTGATTCCACAATGTTACTAATAGTTTCAATTAGTTTCAAAGTGTTATTCAAGTAATTTTAAGTATTTATGTTATGGTTTTTTAAGGTCATATTATTAAATGAATCCCAAGGTAGGATTTATATGCCTATTCATTCCTCAAAATGAAACCTATGTATGTCAGGTTTGATTTATTATCAATTATTTTAAAACATCCATAAATACTAGTGTTGGAATATATTACATAGATTTTTTTAAAATATATTATATGTTTCATGTTTTCATTTGGTTTTTGTAACATTGATTTGATCTTGTGGGCGATTGGAATTAGGAAGGGGGAATGAATTTTTTAATTTAAAATATTTTTTTTAATTTATCATGATGATGATAATTTATATGTGAGGCATCATTGAATGACTAAATTTATGTTTTTATTGAAATTTATAGGATTACTATTAAAGTTTTTTGGATGTTGTTTATAAGGATTAAATGTGAAATTAAAAATTATCACGGACCTTTTTCACAATTGATTAAATATATAGTTAAGAAAAATTCATTAAATTAGATTCTAATGGACACAATAATTCATTATAACAAAGTGATTATTCACATTGAAAAACACTATCCAAAAAAGTGTGGTGGATGATTACCCCAATTGTTTTAGACTTATATTCCCATTATTTATGAGGAATTCATGAAACAAAAATGTAATTTACAGACACACACAGAGAGATATATATACATACATGTTTTATAGGTTTAAATTTCAGTATATCTTGGTATGATATCCAATTTTTTGTAATAATTCACAATGGATGACAATTTTATACCTTAGATGATAAATAATGAGTATGATTTATTTGAATCATTTATAATAGATAAGATTATTATAATTTAGTTGAATCAATATGTTGAATAAAAGTCCATATAGATAATGGAGATGAAGGAAGAGAGACTAGAGACATAAAATTCGGTGACGATTCAATATAGTTAATTATTCGAATAATAATTTCTTGGAACTCAGTGGAGAACATCAGTGTATGTTTTGTGAGTAAAATATCCTCTTATTTATTTCAAAAAATAGCCACAATGGATTTTGTATAGCTTTATATTGGGATGGTGGAATGTAATGATGAAAAATAGGCATAATATGTTATCATTTGGTTGTGGAACATGATAACTGCTTGGATACATATTGATCATGATCTAAAAAAATTTAATGTTAAGTAAATGTATCACCAGCCCATAGAATGATAGAAATAGAAATATCTAACGTTACTGATAACTGAAAAACTCATTTATGACAGAGTCTATGAAAAAATTATCAGTGGTGTGATTTGTTTTCTATAAGGAGGGGGAATAATACTATTTATGTAAATTAAATTATAGCATATATTTTGTCAATAATGATACATGTATGATTTAACATACCTTTATAAATCATATAATACTATGAATTGTTTATATATTGTGTATATGGGGTTTACCATCTTCAATTTCATATTACTAGATTCTTAACGTGTCATGGTCTGATTAGTTTTCGAATATCATAAAATGAAATTTTATTTATTGCAAAAATTGGTTTTAGATCAATCATGTTGTATATTTTTGGTATTCTCAATGACATTCAATATTAATATTATGTCTTTTCACAGGGAACAAAATGTTTTCATCAAAAACTCACGAAATGTTTATTATTATATTGAGATATCACATATCTCAATAAATAGATGATCTCTTTATTGTTCATTATGTGGGAATAGAATCGTGGCTGGTTAAATAATATATTAGATATCTCCACAATGGACTCATTTGTTGTAAAATTATCATGAACAAAAAATTTTCTAACCGAGACACCTGTGCGCTATATTGGTCAGTAACAAACATTCAAGACAAATTTTATTATTGATATATGTCTCTTATTTTAATTGTATGAATTTTTTTAGATGACGATCATATTCAATTCATTAATTTATTCATTAATTATAATATTATGAGGATGTGGATAATGATATAAAAATCATTGGAAACTGTGTACATATACTCTCAATAACAAGAGTGTGTGAACCTTGATGTCCCTTATGTCATGAGTTTTATTTTTTTATTGTATATATATGTCATTTTTATTCTCACCATCTTGTTGTCCATCATGTGATCCTTATAATGACCTTTAGTGTGATAAGTGAGTTATATAAGAGATAAAATTTACATTTTGATCTATGACCACTAACTCACAACACCTTTCAGTGGTTGGACATCACATAATTAGTCATATTTACGACATTGAGTAATAAACTTAATGATGCCGGTTTTTTATCTCCATAATAATCTTCTTAATAAATATAAGAATATATATGTATAATAAGTGTGTTTTCCATAATTACTCTATTTATACTCTACATTATATTTGTTATATCAAAAATCCTTTATTATTTAATAGAAACATACTTCATAAGAATATGTTAGAATATTTTATAAAATTCCTTGAAGGTCATATTCATTATATGATATCATCAAATAAAATTACATTCCCATCAATATCCTAGTATAATTTTGATCGACAAAAATCCCTTCACCGTATCATGACAATATAGACCTTATTGGAATAAGAGAGGAAATTCTCTTTTAAACCCCCATTATAAATCTATTTAAAAATTATAAATCATAAATACAATTTTTCCAGATGTTATAATTTGTTAAATTTATATATGATAAAACTATTGTCTCAATAAATAGAAACTTATTAAATTACATCGGTCATAATGAAAAAAAATTCACATAATATTTTATCTCAATCATTGAAAACATAAGTCCCCAATATACACCATTAGAATGAGTTACTTAGTGATATTTTAATTTATATTAAAATATTTATCCACTATTCCACATTCACATTTTTGGATGGTTATGAAATTATACACCATTGAATAACATATACATGGATTATTTTAAAGAATACAAAATTTGTTGTCCTAAAAATATTTTTTGATACCATCACAACTATGAATTAACCATTGTTATTATTATAATACCTTACAAAAAATATGTGTCTTAATTTATGATATTTTTCTTGTCTAAGTTGTTTCTTGAATTTATGTATGACTTTTTAATGATATTTACAATAACGTTTTTCAATAATAAATATACTTCTGATCTTAAAATTCGAGAAATAATTCTCTTCAGTGGATTCTTCATGACTAATATCCTAAAAATATATATTTTTTAAATATTAGTTCTGGGTTTTTAAGTAATACATTTCTATTTAAATAATTCATCATAATTATCCATAACATTATATTTAAAATTAATAAATATTATAGGACTAACAGTAACATATAACAAATTAGAAATATAGATAATTTTTTAATATTATTTTATAAAATAAAACACTTATTTGATTTAGTATATACCTAAGAAGAATTTCCATATCTTCATGTTCATATTTTTTATGTTTTAAATTTTATATTATTTTATCACGTCTTGATAAACACTTTTAATTGTATAAATTTTATATTTTTAAAATTTCGTAACTTATATTGAATTTCAAAAACAAAATGTCATTAAAGATTCCAATTTTTTATAAACAACTCCATTGATGTAACTTGTCTCCAAAATGATTATTATGTTTCATGATTTTATAACATCAAACTCCTCGTGGTAGAAAATTACTTTGTTGAGATGATCTATTTTATTCAATTTACATTAATTACTATATAAATGAATTCCCCCGAATCATTTAAATATATTATTGCAATCTAAATTGTTATGTGTTTAGACCCATTATATTATCGATATTTTTTTATAACATAACATGATGCCTTTTTCACTAACCACTATTACCTTTTATAGATATCGAAAAATTATAATTTATATGATATAAACATAGAACATCTCATATTAATAGAATAATTAAAAAAATTTATAGAAATAATATCTACATTTGCTATTTTTTTCTCAATTTCCTACTTTTATTATAATGTGTATGTTCAAGAAGAATTTTTATATTGATGTCAAAAAGATTATACATTTTATTCACACTATTACATGTCAAATAATTTACATTAAGTTGATCTATCCAATTTGAGATTATGATTTTTATATGTTCATTATAATGAATAATACTTATTAAGTTATTTTCACCCCAATAGAAAAATATTTGATACTATGACACATTATTATTTATTTTGTAAATAGAAATATTTTTTATAATAATTTATTTGGAATAAATTTAATTTATTCATTTATATTCTACAAAATAGAATTCTACGATATTATAATAATAAAAATTATATCGTTATTTCTTATAATGGAATATCTATTACTTCGAAATAAGGAAATATTTTATTTTGATAATTTAGAGACACTCTATAAAATATATCTCATGCGATCAATAAAGAGAATATATATTTAGTGATACACTCTATAAATCTTATCGTAATATATTAACAAATGGAATATAATTTCTTGTGAAATGTTTTTTCAAATATTGATCCATTCCAAAGACAATTATATTTATGGTTCAATCATTTATAAATTTAATTGGTTCTATAACTGACATGTTAATTTATCTCAATGAATTATTTTTCCCATTTATATTTAAATTATATAAAATGTTATGTCTGACATAATATTAATATTTTTAACATTAGATAAAACATATTCAACTAGGAACTCTTCATAAACATACTTTTACTTCTATAAATAGTAATTTTTTTTTTATTTTCAAAATATTTTTTGGTAGAGTGGTGATATATATTTTTTTCATTATTACCTCTAGGTGAAAACCCACCATAAGTCCTCTAAATTATATAAAACCAATATTTTCAGATTTTTTTAATTCATTCAATGATATATTTGATTTTTCCTTTTGATTGGATGTTTTACCCCAAAACCTCACACAAATATACACCTCATGTTTATCTTGTAATGGAAATAAAACAAAAAAATATGTTCCCTCAATTTTATATACACCAAAACACGAATAACATTATAATTAATGAAAATATTATCACCCACCATGAAATTGAATTATATATTCCACTTTTCCCATTTTAGATACATGTTACTTTTTTTATTTTTTAACACATTCATTGTTTGTTGTGATTTTTTCAATCATTTATATATTAAAAAATTTTCACAAACATTTTATTCATTAACATAAAATCTTATATATTGTTTTCAATAAATCATCTTGAAAAAAAATATTTAATTATTCCTAGTTTCGGGAAATTAATATTTATTAATTTTATCAAATAATAAAATGTTACAATAATAAATATATCTATTCCTCAGGGTTCTTGTATGATGTAAACCATTTTATTTATAAACTATATATGTTAAATTATAGATTTCATAAATTCTAAATTGATTTAGTTTTTTCACTGACCACTAATATAAATTTATATAAAATGACACATTTTTTTACATTTTTATATATTTCTCCCTATATAAACTTCCAAAATGACATAACTAAAGAGTGCGCAGATGGATTGTTAATTGACCTCAAGAATACATCATTGTATTTTAGATGCTACAAACATGTAGTGTTGTCCAGAAACATTTTCAATTATATTATTCCCTTAAATAATCTTTATAAGCCTCATGCATAAATATACTAACAACTAAATATATAAAATATTCATAACATTCATACCAACAAGAAAAATATATACCAGCTTCCATCATGGAATCTTACGATGTATTGTATAAAATAAAGTAGAAATATTTATGATATAGCATCCTCATCATATCATAAGAGTGTAATATACCAAAGATATAATATATAAATAAATTAACCAATTAACCAATTATATAGAGACCTAGGATTTTCGTAAATATATATTTTATATTTTATGATGAATATAAATTACATTTCACTAGCACATTAATGGGGATTGTAAAAATATAATTCCTCTAAAAACATGGACTCATAAAAAAATTCATAAGAGTTCCACATAATGTCCCATTTAGTTCCTCATAACTAGGACCATACATAGACATATCATATGTAATACCTATTATTTTAACCCTATGAAAAAATATGAAATTGTCATCTCATATGATTAGTAATGATAAATAATGTGAATTCAAAAACACACTATCAAGATAAGTGTATTAGAACATGATCATAATATATAAAAACCATAACCTTCATATAAACAATAATAATTATGAGTTATGAATAAATATTGGACCATCATAGGACATGATTCATAAGAAAATCAATGAAAATGTTATATGAGAGAATAACAGTTGAATAATTCATGGAATTGTGGAATATATGTAAGTATATATTTCCATTTACATAGTGGTAAAGGATCAGTGTGACGTCTATCATAATGTAATTGGATATCTCCCAAAACCAACATAATATTCATTATTCTCCATGAAGAAAGTCATAATGGGAAAAGATAATTACTAAACTAGGATCAACCGCATCCTTATATTTTTTATCTTATTTGATTTAAATATTTACGCACTAAATTAATTGGAGATATTGTTCCAACACAAAAAATAATTATAATCCTATATTCTTGTTCCAAAAAATCATCAATCATTCATAAAATCATAACCCATGAAAAAATGGGTATCATAAATTTTTTTTCATAAATTAACTAGTGAAAATGAAACATGTTTCACAATAACTTCATCATTTAATCATAGAAAAATTCATGGACAAAAAAAATGGGTTTCAGAAGAATCATTTCATTAAAAACATAAACCATTAAGTAAATGAATACTAATTTTATACATCAATTATGTCCCCAATAACAGATAAGTTAAATCAAATGATTTCAACATTGATGAAAAATTATTTTTAAAATAAAAATCATATGAAACAATCATTGAGTAAAATAACCTTTCAATTTTAGAAACATGAATCATTTTCAAAATACAGTTCCATAACAGTAAACATAGATATACAAATAGTAAGATATAAAACATTATTTAAAAACTATCATGTTAAATAAAATTTTCAGCTTGAGGAAATTTAATTATTATTTTTAAACCCCCCAAATTATATAGAAAACATTTACTACCAATATAAACATAAAAACATTTAAATTATTTATTAATAATCAATTTTATCATTTCCTGATAGGAGCATCCTTTCCAATTTAATCCAAATTAAAAAAAAATATTTTTAACAAATATTTTTATGTTATAAAAACAATAAATAATATAAATAAATCATTAAAAATAATAACTGGTCCTAACAATGGGAATTTATGGTCATTACAAAAACATGAAAAAAATTATTCCATTCACATTTTCAGTGAAATTCTATTATAATGTATTTGGAAAAAAGTATGAAGATCGATTTAAATAAGAATATTATAAATATAATTATGGATACAAATATCTTAAATAAATCATATGGATAATGTGAAGTGATTTTTAAAAACATTATTATAAAACATATAAATGGATGAAAAAATGGTTATTAGACCAAAGAGTTAAATAAAGATGATTTATATTTAAACCATTATTTTGAACTCTTGTATACATAAACATATTAAAATAAAGGGAAATCATATATTCTCATTATATATCGATATGATAATACAAATGATGAATTTATTTAGAAATATATTATAATATTTTATTATTGAAGTATAATAATACATAATCTGGATAATCATTGAGATTTTAATATCAAACAATTACCACATTTGTAACTTTGGAATAGTACGCACAAAAATATTATATCAAAAATGAAGCATTAAATTTCCTTCATAGATATGTATTTATGATATAACATGTCTAGTTGGACGTACATAATAATCATAAAAGAAGATTGTTTCATAGTAGAACATATGTGTGAATGAAGGAATATTGAGACATAAATCCCTTACCACTTTTGGACATTTTGAATCATAGTCCAAATTGAAGGATATAATAAACAGAAATATTAATATCATTAAAATAATTATATTCATGATATATCTATTTAATGTGATATTATATGAACTACATGAAAGAAACGAGTGTTGAATATAGCATATGTCTCCCAAAAATAAAAGAGGGAGTAGATATCCCTTACCAGAAGTCTCTAATTCATTCATGCACAGTTTTACTTCATGTATAAAATATAACTGTTTATTATAAATATAATACCTATAAAACCTCATATTTATCATAACATTTATGATTTACCTATGTCATTTTCATCCATTTAGCAATAATTCCTACTTAAAATTATGTTTTGGGCAGCAATTAATTTATTGTTCTAGTAGGTTTTGGTTTGGTATTTTTGGTCCTTTTACATTGATCGTGGTACCATCAATTCCAGAATATTTGAAACGATATAAAAATCATATATATATATATATATTATGAATTCATATTATTCCATTAATGATTGAGATATATGATGAATTACACCATTCATGGAGACGGTAAGTCGTACGTACACATGTACAATGTTTCTAATTTCTAGACAGATCTAAAGAAAGGATGTTAAATGATATATAAACATTTTATTTTCCATAATATGTCATATATATCATATATATTCATTAAATATATCCATATTATGTTCCATGTATAGAGTTAGTGAATAACGAATCTCATCACTTAATGAGGCAGTAGTCCACTGTACACACGAGCAGCATTATCATCTTCTACATAGAATAAAATGCAACAAGGTGTATGTGATATAATAATTACAGAACTATAATTATGTTAAATATATTATATATATTCATTTAATATGTCAATATTACCAATAATGTATAAATAGAAATTAATATCACATCATATTGACTCGCGAGGTGTTAGAGCACTCTACACATGAGCGATGTTATTTTTTTATAAGGGTTTAGAAAATAAGAAGGTACTTGTGATATTATATATCAATAAATATTGAAGTATTGAATTTATTATATAGACCTTATATTTCTTCATTATATACATCCATTATAGGTTGTGATGGAAAACAATAACATTGGTTCGTGAGGCGGTACTCCGTCATACACACGATCAATGATTTAGTTTTCTAAATGATAGAAAATGCTATGGATATAGGTTATTACATTAACATAATGAGTTGTATTTATATGATATATAATGGTGATATTATATCCTAATAATTTTATATTATTTTAATGTGACAGATGATGAAGTAAAATGAAAATGCAAGTTAAAGGAGTATATTTCTTCTTTAGAAGACTTTTTTAGGTTCAAACATTCATCCATATTTGGAGGGATTACTAATAAATAAATCACCTCTAGGTTGTGGTTTTTTATCAAAATAATATGTTTTTGTGGGGATTATATTCACTAATTGGTCTTGTAAGAGTGAATATGATAGTAAATACGGTGGTGTTTTATAAATGGGGGAGAGGACACATGTTCATTATTTGAAGATAATAGCATGTACCCATGTTTTTCATAATCCAAAAGTCTAAAAATGTGTTATTATCAAACCATAGATGCCATTATTTATATCTATTCCAATAAAGTATTTATATATGTTTATATATCATATTACACCTTATTGTATTATTTTAATCCTTAGTAAACATGTTATAAACTTTAACACATCAATTAATGTTTATTATTTTAACTATTCATTATCACTAAATTTTAAGTTGAGATTATTATATAATATTAAATATTCCAATTAAAATATTTTAATCCATTTTCCCAAATTTCATTCATAAAAATTTTGAATTATATTTTAAAAGTAAAGCCACAGGCATGATAAGATAATAGTTTTCTAATGAAAAAAGTATCAAAGGTTCAAATATTTTTTTATTAAAATATCAATATGAAATTTATTATTTTAAACTAAACTTGACTAAATGGTATATAAATGTACTAATTTTAGTTTTATATAGATATAAATAATTAATCATAAAAATTATTGAATGAAAATGAAATTTTTAAATAGTGATTCTTTACTAAAAAAGAATGTAGGATGGACCCCTTCTCACCTGGATCCTGACATTCTCATCACCTCTTCATTTTACCTTCCCTCTAGGGTTTCCCAATTCATCATGATAGTGATAATCACCTTGTGTTATTCATTTTTAAGCTCTCCTATATTCCTTCTCCATGACTAGTGCTGCATCTTTTGAGGATAACTATTGCCTCTCACAGCCCCTCTGGCCGACTAACCCTTGTGCATCGGACCTCCACTTGGAATTGTGTAATAGAGCATCAGAAATATTAGTTTTGTGCGAGTAGTGTTGTTTGGAACTATTCTTCTCTTATTCCAGTGATGGTCTACCCATCAAACTCGACCGCACATTGGTCAGGCTCGACGCGAGTCTCCGGTCTTATTGGGATGGGGTTAGAGAGGGCCTGTCAGCAGTCTTTGTCTTGTCCTTCATCTGCATCAGACTCCATCTCTCTTATACATGGTTCATTCATATTTTCTTATTAGGTTTGTATTTCTGATGATGGGTTTTAGTTTCTATTGGGTTTCTTGTTTGTTTTGTATGCTACTCTTCAGATGGTTAATGTTGCGATTTTTTTTGATTTGGATATGGATTTGTTGGGCTTATTCATGGAGAAGTGATTGGATCTCTCTAGAGGCTCAAGCCACTCAATGCTAAAATTTCCTAAAGTCCCACCATCCCCCCCCAGGTCATTTTGGTGTGGTGTTTCTTCCGAGATTTGGGATGAGGTGTTCGAGTGGCCAATTGTTTACCAGTAGGTTGATAATGATGATGTTTGTGGTAGTCTATGGTGTCTATTTATGGGGAAACGATGCAAAGAAGATGTATGCAAGAATGAGAATATTGATACAATGATTTTTAATCTTTTTATTGTTTTTTGTTTCTTCATGGTGGTTGTGGTGAGGCTTTGCTCAGATCTGGTGGTTGGTCATCTTCTTCGTACTAGTGTTGTGATGATCAGTAGTGAGGATGGTTATGGTAGGACAACATTGATGAGCAGTTAGATGGTGACAGGGCTGATGATGATAACACTGGCATATGGTCTCACCAGTGATCTAATATAATGTGATTATGTAGATGAATGATATTAGGGTTCTTGACTCGATGTGATTGTGTGAAACGAGGTGGATGTGTGGCGTGCAGACTTGGTTTGGTCGTGATTTCTCTTGATGTTTACAAATTGAAAACAGGAATTGTAATCTACAATGTTCAAGTACCGAGTTGTGGATTTTACATTTTGAATTTGAATATTTTTTTATTTGGTTATTGGTCATCCATAAATAATTTTTTTTAGAAAATTGAAATAAATAAAATAAAAACAATTTTTTTCACTATTTAAAAATAAATTATCTGGCTTGAAAATTATCAAATTTAAATCAACGAAATTTTTTTACATTGAAATATTATAAATGAATTTTAATATTTAATCTATCTTTTTTATAGTTGAATAAAATTAATTTGATAATAAGCGGTAAATATAATGAAAAATGGCCATATTCAAAATTATATTTTTGTCATAATGTTAAATGTTTGTTTTAATATATAATATATAAATTTAATTAAAATCATTTTCAGAAATTTATTTTCTAATTTCATTGATCAGAAAAAACATTTTCTGAAGATGAATATTTTTTTGAAGAGTTATTATTATTTTTAAGTATATCTTACCTTCATTTCCAATTAATTAGATACCAAATAATTCAATATATATATATATATCTGATTAAACCATATAATTTAATAATTTAGTTATTCCTATCCATACTCATCATTATGATAGATATGATACTACTATAATATTAAATAAAAATATTTTTATAGTATTTCATGTTTTGTTAAAACATGTTACTCTATGTAGCACAATCAATAAGAGAAATTAATTTTAATCGAAAAATATTTCATAAAATATCAGACTGTCAAATTATATCCCACTTAAAATAAAATTATATATTGAAATTATTTCACATTTCGTAAAAAACTGAGGATACTTATTCCTTATTACATCATCATGTCCCTATATACCTTCTTCAAGCAGGTGGTTTTACCACAATACTTTTACAAGGTGGGTGGTCTTTCATCGTATAGATTTATTTGAATGATCTTAAATCTCAAGTAGATTATCATAATAACACATATCATTATCGAGTGTTATTCACTTTTATTTTAGTAAATGTGATTGTTTGTGTATGAACTTCCTTTCGATAGATACATGGAACACATCATGTACATTAGAATGTTTCAGTGGGAGCACCGATTGATTGGATACCTTCTCAATACGATAAAGAAATTCAAATGAACCGATATAACTAAGGATTATATTTTCATTATGTTGTATGAAACATTTCATAATTTAGTTTTCCATTGATCAATTTATCTTCATATCTTACTCCAATAAATTTATATGAATTTTTCATGCCTGAAAAATAACTGATTTCATGATCCATAATAGAATCATGAAAAACATCGCATTTATCACTAGTTATCTTCAATAAAACATGGATATTATATATTATATAATTTTCATAAATCTTCATATCTTTTGTAAAACAAAAATATGTAAAACCTCATAATTTTTTTCAAAACAAATAATTCCATAAAATAGATAACCATGTGACCTTTCAAAAAATCAAAATTTATAAACAAGGACACCAAATTTCCCAAAAACAATTAATCACAAAAAAATGATAAGACTCTATAAAAAGTCACTAACCAAATATTTGAATATCATTATCATATAATCTTCATCAACTATAACATATAAAAATATGTTAAGAAAAATCAATAATAACTTCCAATAACAAAAATTTTATCCAATTTACATTATCCCCACCAATCATATTTTTATCCCAATGTCATTTTCTCAAAAAATGAAACATATTAAGGGATATAGTTTTCATAATCATATGTCTTACATTAAATATCACCTTTTTAGACACCAAAACATTATGTACATGCACATTACATTACATTTTTTGAATACTTAATACATAACAAAAAAACACCATAGGACCATAATAGTTTAGTGTCTTTGGAAAGTTGGAACAAAATCTTCTAATCATGGTGAAAGATCTTCAACATCTCTCATAAAGATCTTCCATTTTTTGTTTTATTAACCAAAAATTTTGTTTATATAGTTAGGAAATAAAAACATAAAACATAGAAAGGGTGATCTCGAATTCTTGGTAAGGGTAAGCATTGAAAAAAATCCATAAACATTTGAACATAAAAAAAATGAACATAATGATTAAACATAAAAATATTGAGTTGTAAAATAAATCATGACAGTACGTAAGGAATAGATCATAAAGTAAAATTAATCATGATAAAGTATCATGGGAATAAAACATGTAATTGTGGATTCCATTAATCACAAGTTATTATTTACATAGTATCCAAGGCATTGCTTCCAAGACCATTATAGTGGACAAATACCATTACTGAACCCGGTTTTATTTGCTGTTCTAGCCCTGTATTACTGAAACAGATCCACTTTCCATTCTAGCCATGTTTATTTCATGAGATATAAATCATTACCTAATGAATTAGAGGGACATATGGGTCCCAAACATCTCATAATGAAATCATTCTTTCATCTTCTACAAAATAACCATAAATCATTCATCATAACCCAATTGAATAAAATGGTTTACATAAACAACATCCCATCATAACATAATACATATAAAAAAAATGGATATCATTTTATCATAAGAAAAATGAAACCATTTAAATAATTGAGACATTTTACTTGAAACACAAACATATAAAATAATTTCATCATAGATGTAAAATAGTTTTGATAAAACACTAGAAATGATTTCTTGAGGAAAATATCCTTTCTTCTTCAAATTCAATTTCTTTTCTTAAAACACCATGAAATTTTATAAGAAAATAATTTTGTTGAAAATAATCATGAAATTTTGTAGGGGAATTTTCATGGAAATAAGGCATTATGAAACTATAAAAATCCATTCAAGCCGTATAAGTTAACAAATGTTCTCCTAGTACTTTTTCAAGAAAATTCAAAAAGTACCTCGTATAGTAAATAAAAGAAATATTTGTTCCATACCACATAGTAGAAGTAAAAAAGAGGTAAACATGAATTTTAACATACATGTAAGAATAGTAAAAACATTATTAATTTTATTTATAAAACATGGACATGGATGATAAATATAACTCCTGTAAATACTTACGAATAAACAATCCCAAATAAGAATGAGATTGGAATAATTATCCCTTACCTTATGTCCAATTTCTTTAATATGTGTTCGAGACTCATGTATAGTGGGTTTAAACAAATTATTAACTTGGAACAGAACAATAATAGTATTTATGATATCATAAATGATTCACTTATGACATTATATTACCCGTTCATTTGTCAAATCCATGTTAAAGAAACATTTTGGGTAAAATCATTTCATTTATCATACGTGTTTTGACATGTAATTATTCATATGATAAATTAGATCCTGATTAAATACTTTCAGAATCTAATACATGATTTATATATAATATATTCATAATATATATATATATATATAATATATCTCTAAATGGATTAAAATATACCGTTCATAGAGACGAGAGGCCGTACGTATGCATGAAGATTGTTTTCCTTTCCTTATTAAAGTGAATGGAAGTAAGTAAATAACATATACATAATCCAGAATCCTTATTATGGTATATATTTCATTATTATTAATTATATATACTTTATAATCATTCTGTAATGGTAAACTTGGAAAATGAATCTCACCCCGTCGTGGAGACGGTAATCCGTACTTATGCACGAGCAATGATATCATTTCCATAATTATTGAATGGAATTGGAGTGGACGATATAATATCTCAGAATCATTATGATGTTATAATAATCATATGTAGTTATTATTTCATCCATTACACCCATGCAAGTATGGTGGTGGTGGAAAAGAAGATTACACCACGATGTGGAAACGGTAAGCCGTACATCCGCACACGTGGTGATTTCATTTTTCGTAAGATGGATATATGGTGAAATAGGGTTATTTTTTTTATAATAACATATCAGTATATTAGTGATACTGATGTTATTACATTATATTGAAACATCTAGATAGGAGGATGTTGAAGCATACAAAAACATGAAAGAATCGGTAGAAGATATTACATCTTCCTCGACATGCCTATCTTAAACATCTTCTTAGGGCACTAGAGTTGGACTTTTGAGAAGACCAGAACCACTATAATAAAACTAGAGATGTTGAGATGAGTAATTGGCAGGTTTTGGACGAGATTAAAGGCTTAAAATGGAGTGAAGTGAAGAGGGAGGATGTGCCATTTTATAAGATATGAGAGGGGCACTTTTGGAAACCTCAAAAATATTAATTATTATTAAACTCAGACCCCTTCATAAAAAGATAAAAAGTGACTCAAATTAGGATATGAGGTATGATTGGGTTTTAAACCCAAAAACCAATCAAATTTAGACATGTTTTGATTTTATTTTATACATTATCATTTTGATTTATTCTTATTTAATCTATTTAATTTTATTTGTGGTCATAATATTCCAAATTTTAAATGGTTATAAATAAATACATACGTGTTGTTAATATTCCATAATTGGATACATTATGACATTTTAGACAATATAAATTTTATTTTTTAATTTTTAAATATTTTTCTGATTTTTAATCAATTTAATAATATGTCATTTTTATAAAATACCAATAGTCTCAATTTTGACACTATTCATTTTTTTGAATTTAAATAATATTCGAAACATAAGATATATTCAAACCAAAATATTTAATAGATTTATAACATGTCATGTGTATCTAAAATATTAGTGGATCTCATTAATTAGTTCATACAATATTTATTTTATTATTTTTAAAACCATTTATTTGATATTTCTCTTAATAAAATAATTACTACACCATTTTTGTATAATTATTTAATATAAAAATTTGTAGCATAAAAAACTACTATGATAAATTTAACATTATTATATTTCATAAGAATATTTTAAGTCTAATTTATATTCTAAAACATAAAACTTTTTAAATAATATCTTTATTAAAGTATGAATGTGAAAACATTGACATCATTTAAAATAAAATAATATAAATGTCATTATCTATTTTATAGGGCTCAAAATGGTCCACAAGTGGACCCTTGGATGGTTAGGGTATAGATATACTCAACCAATAAGGTTTGGTTAAGTTACTGGTCCATATTTGTGTATTATTATTTTAATAAGAACAATATTATTTAATTTTCACTAAATAAATAATTTCTGCGTCATTAATTTATAAACTATTAATGTAATTATATATTTATTAAAAATGGAAAATAAACTACCATGATGAAGAAAACAAATTTATATTTCAAATGAGTATTTATAATCTAATTTATAATATGTATATCATTATATTATAAATACTTTATTTATTAATGTTTGAGTGAGACATATTTACCTTTCTTTAAATAAAATTAATTAATGGTCTTAATCACTTCCAAGTGGGTTCCAAAAGATACCATTTCGACACAAGTATATTTTAGGACGAAATATAATCATCTAATTATATTAATACAAGTGTTAGGGTAATTTTATAATATTATTTTCACCCTTAATTAACTTATTTACCTTTAATGTTTGTAAATAATATTTACCATAGTTATGATTCATTATTCCAAGAAATAAAAAGAATCATATTAACAAAATTTGGACCTAATAATTAGAAAAATGTAATCCATTTTCCAAATTCCCTACACTGAACTAGCATTATTCAATTTAAAATTTATCCCACTGTTGAGAAAACAAGTTTTAAAAGATAAAACCTTACAAAAGATTGAAATGTTTTTACCTATGAATTCAATGTAAAATTAATGATAACGACATACATAATATTAGATGGTAAAAATATATTCTATTTATACTTTAAAACAATTTAATATTATAATTTAACCACATAAATTATCTTGATGAAAAAATTGTTTTTAATTAAAATTTTGTGTATTTTTATTATTCATAAAAATATGAAAGTTAACAAAAAAATATTATTAAATTAAACAAAGTTAATTTTTATATCCTTATTAAAATTAATATGTTTATTTCATCAAATTTATCTTAAAAACGTGTCAAAAATTAAATTTAATGTGGATGTTCCATCAAAAGGTGGCAAAACTGCATTTTTTTAAAATTAATTATCTTACCCGAAAATTTTATTTTGTTCTCATAACTTGTTCTAGAATATGGTTAAGTTGAATGATATTTTTATAAAATTAAAAATGTGGTTAATAATATTCATAATGGATAGTTCATAATAATATTATAATAATATATCGTTGTTTAGTAAAACTTGGTATTGCGTACAACACACGCTATTGATGAAGGTCGCTCTTGCTTGTAACACAAGACAAGAATAGTATTTGTGTATACTACAAGATATTATAGGGTTGCGTACAGCTCAAGATAATCATGGTGTTTCATAAAACACAATACATCAAAGAAATTAAAAAGAATATTTCTCATAAAATCTCAGGGTGCTACATTCTACCACCCTTAAAATGAATTTCGCCCTCGAAATTCATCGGGGTTATAAATCATTCACTATTTAAATGTTTCTTTCATATAATACCACATCGTAAAAAGTAATTCTAAAAAATCATTTTAAAAAGGAACATTTGAATCATAATGAATACACAAAGTAACTCATCACAGGGTTTCCACATTAGAGAACATAGGTGAAAACATGGATATTGGAGAGAAATCTAACCATCAAGTTCTGATGGAGAGTGGTAGAGAACATGGCCTTGAAAATTTCAACAATCACAAAGCCATAAATTCATGATGATCTATGGTAACATCAGATTCATCAGATATGAGGGTACCAGGAAAACATTTTTGGTTATCAAGATCTTTTTCCTAATGTTGATGAATTTTTTGCACAAGGATAAATACTTACATGATTTCAGTGTAAAATCATCATTGTTCGTTCCATGATAAATTTCCACTTCATCTCTTATTTAAATAAATGAAGTTTCATTTGTCATTCTTGAATTATTATGCGATAGAGTGATACATCATTCCATCTGTCTTTATCACAAAAAAGGATACACACATATTATTAAATATTCAGAAGTCCATCTATGGTGATATTAACCGTATATGATTCCAAAAATAGAATTATACTTCATCTATATTACTGCTTAATAAAATAAAACTAATTTCTACAAACCAAGGACTTACTATTGGCCAGTGTTAGGTGATAAAGACCTTTTGTAGTGAGGTTGTGGGTTCGATTCTCGCATCCTTATCTGACGCGATGGGTTTTCGCCCATCCTACAGGCTGTCCTTTTTTTAAAACTACACTATTATGAAATTCTAGAAATAATATTGAAATTTTTTAGTCCTTATGCATTAATATATGATTTCTAACTTAATCCTTTTTAATATTTAGGATTTTCCAAAACACTTCGGTCCAATATCAAAGTAGAATGAAATATATTACTAGAGAGGTCATTTAGAAAGCATGTAAATATGATCATTTATCTCCCATATATCATAAGATTTATCTTTTTGGTCACATTCAAAGCATATGAATACCTTAATCATGTATTCTATTGAAACATGAATTACCATAGAACCATAGTGAAAAAATGAATGCTATTAAAAGGTAACTCTTTCCACATATCTAAATCCATAAATTTCTATATACTCAAACAATGATATCACTTTGTCCTTATATCAGTCATGAGCTCATTAATAATATCAAACAAATTATTTTATCCTTATCCCTTCATTATGCGCATATCATATGCTTTCCAAAAGAATTTCAATTACTTTTCATGGTTACTAGTATCCTTAATCATATACATTCAAATAATAAAAGAATAACAATAGTGAAACAATCCTTATATTTTTCTTTATTCCATAGTACCCATCATAATTCTTGATAAACATGAAATCATTCTACTACCTTATTAAACCATTGACTGAGCTTCTTCATTTTATTCCTCAATACTTCTTTTATCTCATATATTATTTTTTGTCTCTTCATCATCAGTATCATAAATATTACTAATATGACCATGCTAATTCTCCTCAAGATATTTTCCCTTAGACAATCTATTTTCAAAATTCACATACATTCTACATTTACAACATTTAACCATGGTTGATGTCTTAGCAATACTATTATCTTTTCCCATTGTGTTAAATAAACCTTTTCCTTTGAAATTATTAGCTTTGTGTCCTACTTTTCCACACCCAAAACATCTTCCAGTTCCTTTGAAACATTCTCCATGATGCCTCTTACCACATGATTTACATGAGATTAATTTAAATTTCATTCCTCATCATAAAACTCCATCTTTATCTTATTAGATGAGTCAGGAAACATTCCAAATTTGAGATTATTGATCATATAATGAGATTGATTATTAGGAATAATAACGATGATTTGACATCCAAATCCCATTTTATTTGGTTAATCAATAAGAATATCATTCCATTGTCCCTTATATTCTCCATTATCATAAATATTCTTGTTTCCAGCTATTTTATAAAACCCAAAAAAATAGTGTGAGAGGAAAAAATAATACTATGAAAACAACATAATCAAGGGGGATTAATTTTAATATCTAAAATATATGGTTTAATCCTAGTTTTTTTGTTATCGTTATCATATTTCTTGGATTGTAACGAATACTTTTACTTAACCTTACAGACATCCATAGACCTGTCTTAAAAATATATCTAGGGGTCCCACTAAAGTTTTCGCATCCTAGTTCCAAATAGTTAACTAAACTTTTCCTCTGATACCAACTGTAAAGACCCAAACATGACGTACATGTAAATTACATTACTTTTGTAGAATAATTAATAGATAAAAAAACAAAAACCCAAGGACCATAATAGTTTAGTGTCTTTGGAAACATGGAACCCAATCTTCAAATCATGGTGAATGATCTTCAACGTCTACCATAAAAATATACCATTTTTTGTTTTCTTCCCTAAAACCATTTTTTATATCCTAGGGAAAGGAAAACATAAAACATAGAAAGGGAATGCTCAAATGCTCAGTAAGGGTAGGCATGGAGAACAAAAAAACCAATCCATAAACATTTGAACGTAAAAACATGAACATAATTTTTAAACATCAAAATCTTTAGTTATGAAATAAATCATGGAAGTATGTAAGTAATAGATCATAAAAAAAAATTAATCTAGATAAAATACCATGGGAATAAAACATGTAATTGTGGCATCCATTAAGAACATGTTACGATTTTTATAGCAGCCAAGGCATTGCTTCCAAGACCATCATAGTGTACAAAGCCCATTACTGAACCATGTTTTACTTGCCATTCCATCCCTATATTAATAAACCAGATTCACCTTCTATTCCAGCAATGTCTATCTCATGAGATATAAATATTTACCCAATGAATTGGAGGGATATATAGTTCCCAACCATCTCATAATAAAATCAATCTTTCAGGTGCCACATAATAAAAATAATTCATTCATCATAACCCAATGCATAAAATGGGTTTCACAAACATCATCCCATCATAACTTATCCATATACAACAAATGGATATCATGACATCATAAGAAAAATCAAACCATATAAATAATAGAACATTATAATTGAAACATAAATATATTAAATAATTTCATCTTATATGGAAAATATTTTTTATAAAACACTTGAAATAAATTCTTGACGAAAATATCCTTTCTTTTTCAAAATCATATTATTTTATAAAAATGTCATGAAATTTTAAAAGAAAAGGATTTTTTTGAAAATAATAATGAAATAGTGTAGAGTATGCTACATGGAAATAAGGTGTTATAAAAATGTAAAAATCTGTTAATTCCATATAAGATAAAAAACATTCTCCTTGTACTTTTTCCAGAAAAGTAAAAAAATTCCTCATTTGGTAAATAAAAGTATGATTCATTCCATACCACATTGTAAAAGTAAATAACAGTTAAACATGACTTTAAACATACATGTAAAAATATTAAAAACTTTAGGAAAACGTTTTTTTATAAAACATTGAAGTGGATGATAAATATGAATCTAGTAAATACTTACGAAAAAACTATCTTGGATAAGAATGAGACTGGAATAATTATCCCTTACCTTATTTTCAATTTCTTCCATATGTGTCTGAGACTCATGTATAGTGGGTTAAAACATATTATTAACTTGTAATAGAACCAAAATAGTATTTATGATATCATATATAATTCAATTATGATTTTATATTACCCGTTCATTTGTTAATTCCATTTTGAGACAGCATTTTGGGTAAAATCGTTTCAATTATCGTACTTGTTTTGACTTTTAATTATTCATATGATTACATAGATCATGATTAATTACTTATATATTGTTAGAAATAATATATGTATAATATATTAAGAATATATATATATATATATATATTAGATCGATTAATGGAATGAAATACACATTTCATGGAGACGGTAGGTTGTACGTACGCAAGAGCGTTGTTTTCGTTTCCTTATTAAATTGAATGGAAATAATTAAATAACATATACATATATCTGGTATCATTATTAGGTCATATATTTCGTGATTATTTATTATATATACATTATAATCATTGTGGAATTGTTAACATGGAGAACGAATCTCCTTACATCGTGGAGATGGTAATCTGTACGTACGCACGAGCAATGATATCATTCGCATTATTATTGAATTGAATTGGAGTGGATGATATAATATATCAGAATTAGTATGATGTTATAATAATCATATATAGTTATTATTTCCACCATTATACCCATCCATGTATGGTGGTGGTGGAAAAACAGATTACACCACGGCATGGAGACGGTAAGCCGTACGTACACACGCGCGGTGATATTATTTTTCGTATGATAGATATAAAGTGAAATAGGTTTATTTCATAATTATAATAACTTATAAGTATATTAGTGATACCGATATTATTACTTTATAATGAAACTACTAATGAAGTGGAATTTGAAGAAGAAAGAAACTTGAAAGAATCAATAGAAGATATTTCCTCTTCCTCTACGTTCCTCTTTCACTAGAGTTGGTATTTTGAGAACACCAAGACAACTATAATATAAATAGAGATGTTAATAAGAGTAATTGGAAGTGATTGGGAAATAAGTAGGCTTAAAATGGATTGAATTGAAGAGGGAGGAGGCGCCCTTTTATAAGGGAGAAGAGGGGCACTTTTGGAAACCTCAAAAATATTAAGTTATAATAAACTCAATCCCCACAAAAAAAACATTCATAGTGACTCAAATTAGAAAATGAGGTAAGATAAGGTTGTAATATAATAAACTAGTTAAATTTAGGCAGGTTTTGATTGTATTTTAAACATTATCAATTTGATTTATCCTTATTTAATATATTTAATTTTATTTGGGGGATAATATTCTAAATTTTGAATGGTCATAAATACATTATTATATGTATTGAATTATCCATAATTTGATATTTAAGACATTTTAGACCGTATAAATTTCAATTTTTTATTTTCAAATATTTTGTTTTATAAAATTTAATAATATTTTATTTTTATAAAATATCAATAGTGTCAATTTTAACACTATTCATTTATTTGAATTTAAATAAAATGCACACAGAAGAGATGTTTGAACCAAAAAATTTAATAGATTCCTAACATGTCATATGTATCTAAAATATTAGTGGATAACATTAATTAGTTCATATAATATTTATTTTAATATTTTTATAACCATTTTTTTGATATTTTTCTTAATAAAATAATTAAAAAATTATTTTCGTATAATTATTTAATAAAATTATTTGTTGCATAAAAATTAAGACTAAAATACTATGATGAAGGTAAATATATTATATTTTATAATAATAATTTTAATCAAATTTACCTTCTAAAAATAATTTTAAAATGTTATCTTTATTAATGTATGAAGGTTACAACTTTGACATCATTTAAAAATAAATAATATAAATGTTATAACCAGTTTTATAAGGCTCCAAATGGTCCAAAAGTAGACCCTCGTATTGTTGGGGTATAGATATACTCGACCGATATGGTTTGTTCATGTTTATGGTCCTTTTGTTGGGTATTAATATTTTAATAGAAACTATATTATTGATTTTTCTCTAAATAAATAATTTATGTATCATTAATGAATAAGCTATTAAGGTAATTATATATTTCTTAAAAATAACACATAAATTACACTGATGAATAAAAACATTTTATATTTCAAATTATTTTTTATAATCGAATTTATCTTATGTATAAACTTATATTAAATATAATTTAATTATTAAAGATTGAGTGAGACATATTTCACTTTCTTTAAATAAAATAAATTAAATGTCTTAGTCACATCGAAGTGGGTTCCAAAAGATACCATTTCGATATATGTATATTTTAAGATGAAATATAATAATTCAATTATATTAATACATGTGTTAGGGTAATTGTATAGTATTATTTTTACCCTTAATTACATGATTTACCTTTAATGGTAGTAAATAAAATTTATCGAAGTTGCTATTTATAATGCCTAAAAATAAAAAGTATCCTATTAACATAATTTCGACCTACTAATTCCAAATATGGAATCCATTTTTTCAAATTCAATACACATATGTTGCAATATTTAATTTAAAATTAATCATGATGTTGAGGAAATGGGTTTTAAAAGTAAAAACCTTGCAAGGAATTGAAATGTTTTTACCTATAATTCAATGTAAAATTATTGATTATGACATACATAATATTAAATGGTAAAAATGTATTATATTTATATTTTAAAACCATTCAATTTTATAAATTATCCATATAAATTATCTTGATGAAAATTTTTTTTTAATTAAAATTTAGCGTATTATTACTATTCATCAAAATATGAATGTTAACAGAAAAATATTTAAAAAATTATCCAAAGTTAATTATTATATACTTATTGAAATGAATATGTTTATTTCATCAAATTTAACTTAAAAACGTGTCAAAAAATATATTATAGTGGGTGCGGCATCAAAAGGAGGCAAAACTGCATTTTATATAAAATACTTATATTACCTGAAAATTTTATTTTGTTCTCATACCATGTTATAAAATCTGTGTAAGTTTAATGATGTTGTAATAAAATTCAAAATGTGGTTAATAATATTCATAACGGATAGTTAATAATAATATTACAACAATATATCGTTGTTTAGTAAAACATGGTATTGCGTACCATACACGCTATTGAGGAAGGTTGCTCTTGTGTGTAACAAAATCCAAGAATAGTATTCGCGTATACAACAAGATAATACGCTGATGCTTATAATTCAAGATTATCATAGTGTAGCGTACAACACAAGACATCAATGAAATGAAAATGATTATTTCAAATAAAATTTCAGGGTGTAACAACCTTTCCATTAAATCAATTTTCTAGGTCATCAGTACCATTTTCAATAATCTTATAAATACTTAGAATAATAAATATATTGAAAATATAATATATATTTCATAGATATTTATTCCCAATACATAAAAGGTTGAATCAATCTACATAATTATTAAACCATTAACTCAGATTCCCTATATTATTCATTAATACTTATTTATTATGAAATTAAATTGTGATCACGTATTAACATTCATTAAAATAACTTTAATCGTTGTTCTTATATTAAACATAAAAATACTATTAGAACAACCCATAACTTTTACATTTAATTTGTAGGTTCTTCAATTTCAATAGTATAACCATTTATCATTCAATTGTGCTTATTCTCTTTATGATATTTCCCACTTTGTCATTTTTTCTCTAAATCCAATTATTTACACATTTATAACGTTCAACCATAGATTATTACATATGGAAACCATTATTACCATCATTTGTGTCAAAATGAATTTTTATTTTTCCTTAGAAATTAATTAATCTATTCCATTACTCTCTACAAATTAAAATCTTCTCCTTCCATTGAATCATTCATTGGAGATATTCATCCCACATTCTCAACATATAGTAAATGGAATCTTCTTTCCTCTATGGTCCCCACCACCTGAACACTCAACAAACTCTATCAATCTCCTGATTGGTTTTTAGAAGAGTTAGTTAAGGTGAATGTTTTAAATCATATATTGTGTTAAATGAATAGGTGAAATCACAATATCCATCACTCTAATAATTATCACATTTTGATTCTCATCAATAAATTTTCAATCGCTTCCAACATTAAAAAAATTCTTTCTAGTTACAAACATTGATTAATACCACAAAAAATATAATTAGAAAAAAAACATAGTTAATAACCACATAATAAAAAATCATTTATAAGTTGTCTGAATAAGTACACCTTATTTTTAGTCTCCGATTGCTTATGGTAAACCAAGGTCATTATTGGTATTTATAATAAAATAATTGTGGTTCATAAATAGAATGTTTCATAACCAATGAAAATCTTCCAGAAGTGTCAGATAATATGTGGAGTGAAGACCATTGTTATATTCCACGTGATGCTAGAGTCAAGCTTGATATTAGTTTTTCATAGTTATTACCCCTCTATACCTATATACAATAACTACATCCACTGGTAGTGTCTATATAGGGATTTATTTCCTAGTAAACCCAATATTCTCTTTTTACCATAACATTTGGATGTTATCCAATACATAATCCCATTCTCGCCGGCCGGAACCCGAGGATGGATGGCGGGTATCCGAGTGGGGAAGCTGATCTGTGGGACTCAATTCCCAACCGTGTCTCCAGCGAGGAGAATGCCTGTTTGGAAAAGCTTCCAGAGGAGCCAGAGGTCCATGCGGCAATGCTGAGTCTTGACCCGGGTAGTGCTCCAGGGCCGGATAGCTTCCCGGGATCGTTCTTCAGAGCTTCGTGGGATGTTGTCAAGGATGATATTGTTTCCGCTGTCCAGGATTTCTTTAGAGGAGGAGCTCTACCACGGGTGGCTAGCGCTACGACCCTGGTTCTCATCCCGAAGGTGAAGGCCCCTACCTCCCTACTCCAGTACCGCCCAGTGAGCATGTGTAACTTCACCTATAAGATCCTGGCGAGCGTCATCAACAGGAGACTGGCCATGTGTTTGACCCGGTGGGTATCCATTGAACAACATGGATTTGTCAGGGGGAGGTCAATCCAGGGAGCGATCGCCCTGGCACAGGAGATGCTTAAGGACCTGAACAACAAGACCTATGGATCCAATATGGTCATGAAGCTGGACATGAGCAAGGCGTACGACAGAGTAGAGTGGGGTTTTATCAACAGGGTCTTCACATGCATGGGTATATCTCCCAAGGCCTCGGATATCCTTTTCAGATGCTTCAGCTCACCTTGGATGTCCGTGTCCTTTATGGGGAAAACTCGAGGGTTTTTCAAGGCCACCCGAGGTTTACGTCAAGGTGATCCGATTTCACCGAGTATTTTCATTCTTGTGCAGGATACACTTAGTAGGCTTCTCAACAAAGGAATTTCCAACGGAAGTATCACTCCTTTTCGGAGGAAGGGGACACAGTTTCACATTTCGCACCTGATGTTCGCGGACCACACGATTATCTTCTCAAATGAGGGGAGGAGATCTGTGAAGGCCATTGGGGGAATCTTGAAAGAGTATTGCCATTGGAGTGGGCAACTGATTAACCATGACAAAAGCAAACTGTATCTTTCCCGGAATTGCCCGGCAAGGAGGGTTGAGGAACTGTGCAGGAGGATGGACATGCAGGTGGGAGCCCTCCCTATGGAGTATTTAGGATCACCAATTTCTTCAGGACGATTGAGAGTCCGGGACTATGATGAGCTGGTGAGCAGGATCACCGGTCGGGTTCTTAATTGGAAAAGTCACTTCCTCTCTTTTGGGGGACGGATCGCCCTTATCAACAGCGTTCTGTCATCCATTCCAGTGCATGCTTTGGCTTCCTCGTCAGTGCCTAGAGGGGTTCTAAGAGCCATCGACAGGGTTCTGGCAGGTTTTCTTTGGGATGCAGCTGGGGAAGGGAAGAGGCACTGGGTCTCGTGGGGGAGAATGGCTCGCCCGGTTCAGGAGGGGGGTATTAATGTCAGGAGTGTTGAGGGAACGGTGCATGGCATGCATGGGAAGCTGGCCTGGGAGATCGTGGAAAATCAGACCCTCTGGGGGAGGACCATGCGGCACAACTTCATCAAATGTACAGCAAGTGGAAGCATCCAGGGTTCACCCTTCTGGAGAATGATTTTCCCCATGGTTTCGAACCTACAGGCCCATTCTCGGTGGATTGTGGGGAACGGAAGCATTCCTTTCTGGAGCAGCAACTGGGCAGGGTCAGAACTCGGCTTCCCGGGATGTCCTACGCCTTCGATCACATTCAAGGAGGCGTGCTCTTATCCGAGTTTTGTGATCGCAGTCCTGGATATTGAACAGAAAGGCATTTTTGATTCTATCCTCATAAATTCTGAGCCAGACAAATGTGTGTTTACTCCTTCCTTTACAGGGATATTCAACGCAAGGGACTTCCGAAGGATGTCGACTCCCCAGGACCAGCGTGATAGCTGGAATGAGCAAATGTGGTGCAAGGGCATTCCTTCCAAATATAACTTCCTTGTTTGGCGAGTGAGGAACCGGGCGATTCCTTCGGATGAGAGCATCCGGAAAATGGGAATCAGCCTCGCCTCTTGGTGCCAGTGCTGTAGGAACAAAAGTGAGGAAACCACCAGCCATATATTTTTCGAAGGCGGATGGGCTAAGGCAGTATGGCAGTCTTTCGGGGTGTATACAGCAGATCTTCCCTTGGAGAACCAAGGGTTTGCGACACTTGAGAGTTGGTTCCAGGGGTCCTCGGACAGAGGACCAGAACAGAAGGCGCGTTCGGCGGTTTTCAGTGCAGGCCGCTGGTGTCTTTGGCAGGGGAGGAACAAAGCAAGATTCGAGGGGCAGGGATCCTCAGGGAGGTCGATCATTGTGCGATCTAAATGCCTCCTCTCGGAATGGGTTCACCTTATCAAGGGATGGAGGGAAGTCCCTTGCCTAAGTATTCTGCAGGCTGGTAGGGGTCAGGCTACCCCCAGGGTGGGGCTGCAAGGACAGTGGGTGAAATGGAATCCCCCAGCAGACGGCCTAAAACTCAACACTGATGGATCCTACAACCTAGGAATTATGCGAGGAGGAGGAGTGGTCCGCAACACGGATGGAGGCGTTCACCTTGCATTCACGTCACACTTTGGTAAGGGTTGTGCCCTTCAGGCAGAGGCCCAGGCTCTCCTTACGGGGCTCACCCTGTGCGTTCAGAAGGATATGGACATCTCCCACGTGGAAACGGACTCGATGATCATTCATGACTCTCTGCTGGACAAAGGATCCACTCCATGGTCAGTAATCTATACCATTAGGCGATGCAAGGAACTGCTCAAGAGTAACATGAAGGTTACGCACACAAGGAGAGAGGGGAACAAAGTTGCAGATTATTTGGCCTCCCTTGACATCCAAAGCCCCGATGTCACATGTCTACACAACGCTAACTCTTTGAAGCCGGAGGGGGCGAACTTAATTCGAAGCGATGCCCTAGGTCTACATTATTTTAGGCCCCCCTAGGCTGATGAGGCTAGGCTGGAATTTCTGATGTTTGTATTTCTGCTTGAATAATTTTATAACAATGATGATGATGTATATCATATACCACATAGTTCCTCATAACTAGAAACCATATTAGATAGATCAAAAATAATAATTATAACTATAAGATGGGAAAAATAAATATAATAATGGTCGATATTACATGATCAATAAGGATAAACAAAGAAATTATTTAAATTTCTAGAGATAATATTTGTATAAGAGAATTATCATAACATATGAAAACAGTAAACTCAATATTAAAGGTCTAAAGCTTCAGTCATGTCCTAAATATTGATAGTTCACAAGACAATAATCATATGGAAATGAATGAAATTTTTCATTAGACCATAAAATGGCATAAGATAAGGAATATTTCCATACTTATAATCATACAAAATAATTTCCATAGAAGCCATGAGGTATTTCCAAATTTCTCAAAGTGGAATGTATTTACTCCTGAAACCATCATCATTGTTTAGGTTCACTTCCAAGGCTATAATAGTGGGAAAAGACCCTCAATAAAATAGTTTCACCCAAATTATAATCTTATTTATTTTAAGGGATTTTATTCAATACCCATTTGGATGGAAATATAGATCAGACCCATCAAATAATGAACATTATACATTATTATACCAATAGATCATAAAACGTTCATCATATTAGAACCCATGAAAAGTAATTGGTTACATAATCATTCATTATTTAATAACACATAGAAAAGAAACTTTTTCATACTCATTTCATCATTACATCATAGAAGAACCCATAAAAAAGAATATGATTTCAAAATAATCATGTTATAATAAACATAAACAATTCGAAGAAAGTATTAGAATTATATACTTATATTATATCCCTAATAAATAATATGCAACATCAAAGGTTATCATCTTTGATTGAAAATTAATTTTAAAAAAAATTACTTAGAACATTTGCTGAATAAGATAACCAATCCAATTTGAAAAACAAAACACATTTCCAAACGTCATTTCAATCAAAATATCCTTATAAACTTATAGATGATTCAATAAAAAATAATATAAAACATATCAATCAGATAACAATCATTTCAACTTGAAATTATTTATCTTAAATTTAAAAACATCCCAAATTTTCAAGAAAAAAACTTTTTATAAAATAACCATGGAAACATGTAAAGGAATATTAAAATATCATCTAACAAATTTCTAGATAAAAATATACATTATGCATTGAAAAGGTCTAAATCATAAAAAAAATTAATACTATTTTACATTGAATATATAATTTGAAACTTATAAATTATTCTTTATAGAGCTGGGTGTTCAGGATGATATAAAATGATGTTCATGGAATGCACGTTAAAAAAAGGATTCCATTCTATTTTTTCATATAATCCAAAAGGGTCTAATTTGGAATGAAAACTAAAAATTACATTCATAAATATATTAAAAAAAGTAAAAAATATGTTGATATTTCATTAATAAATCCTATATATAATTTCTAGACACATCAATGTCATTTTAATAAAATTTATACATGGAAGAAAGAGGATTCTCCGACTGAAGAGAGAAAAAAGGAGATTTTTTTTAGAACATTGGTCAAACTTGTGAGTATATAAAAAAGGAAAAGGATGGGACAAATTTTTTCTCATGATATAAACATTGTAAAATAAACTATTTTATATTTGGGATAAGTATATGACAATATTTCCATGTTTAAATTGCAATTAAAACCAATCCCAATAAACCATGATATTTTAATATCAACCCATACAACATTGGTAACAACTAAATTGCATCCCTCAAAAAAGATAAAATCAAATGAATTGATAAATATAGTGAATATAATGAGATTAAAAATATAAAAACTCATATGGTTAGTATATATAGCTCATAAAATATGATATCTCACAACATAACATATGTATCAAAGAAAGAAAATTGGGAAATAAATCAATTAATGCACTAGAAACTATCAAACCGTACTCCTCGTTAAAGGATAAAATTAAATAACTATTTATATATATTGGAAATCAGTAACATCACAATAAACCATATAATAGTGCTTGTATATCCCCGACACAAAAGAGATGATTGTTATATTGGAAATCAGTAACATCACAATACAACATATATAATTGGGTTTGAGCATGAATATAAGTGATTTTACCAATTTGTTTTTTAAATTTTACCATTGTAAACATATTTTAACCTTAACCATGAAAAATAATTTCAAATATCATTACATTTCTTTTTTATAAAAAAATTATGTTAAATATTTTATATATTATTATTTAATCAAATTCCAAATATTGATTCCATTTTTATTAATTTTAATCATCAAATTATAAAATATATCTTGAAATTAAAACAATAGACATGACGAGAAAGCTGTCCTCCATAGAGAAATTATTACGATGTTTTATGAAAAATATATTATAATTTAACATAAAATTGATTTAAATGGCCAGAACTAGATTAATAAATATATAATTTATCTAAATTTACTTTTAAATCAATAAAAAATAAAAATTATCTTTAAATTATTTGAATGAGATCTTAGTTTTAATAAAAACTAGTATTATTATACATTAAAAAAATATCCTTTTAAAAAGGTTCTCAAAAATTACATCAACGATAAATATTATATTCAGATATAACAAATTATGTTTTATAAATACATTTCCTAAAATTATCGAATATGAATTTTAATATAATCATGCAACATGCGATAAAACATCTTCTTAAAAAAATACAGTTTTAAATATAAAATATGGTTTATTCTGAGCACGAATTTTTAAAATTCATAAGGATAATGTTAAAAAATTGATTAAATATTTAATATATAAATTTCATTAAAATAATTTGATCAATTGTGTATCGATTTTTTAAATTATTTAAAAAATGTTTGTGGGAAGATAAATAATTTTTCAGAAAATGAATTACTTTAGTTTTAAATTATTCTTATTTTCATTATAATAAAATTGTCACCAAAGTATGAATTTTTTATCCATATTTTAACTATATATTTTTATAATTTAGTAAATCCTATTTATACCCTCTATTTAAAAGGTTATTTTCTAAAAAAATATTATGTAATAATATTTTAATAGTATGTCAAACATCATTAAAACTCAGTGATGTCTGCAGCTCAAGCTACCGAGGAAATTAAATTTATTCAATTTTTATATAAAATATCAAAATATTATACTTTACATGAAATATATTTAGTAAAATAGTAAATAAATAATAATATGATCTAACCTAATTCACTTGAAATGATTATACTGAATCATTTCCCTTTATGATCTTCTTGTCCAAATGAATATCTCTAGATACATACTGAATACCTATACAGGACATGAAACATTAACATTGCCTATGTAAATCAAAACCCATGTAACGTACATGGGTAGGGGTTATACAATTCCCCCGTATTATTCCCCCAACCACCTCTACTAAATATGTACTAATAATCAATTTGTTTCTGGTCATATTTTGTAGTTTTGGTTACTCAACCAACCTAATAACATAACCCGACTAATTTTATAAAAATCTATTCAATAATTCAATTGTGGTGAATAAGTCTTTCATACATTTAATATTGAAATATTACAATACAATATAGAAAAAATCCCACTAACCTAAAATAACATATTTCTATTCCCTCATGTCATGGTAAGATATACCTCATATGATCCCTCATCTGGTTACACGCTAATACCATGATTTATAACTCATTGTCTATAAAGTCTTTATCAAATATTACCATTTGATAATATCTCAAGGCATCTTGGGATCATTTAAAGGTAAAATTTTTCATTGAATTAACCACTTTTCATTTTTTTACCTTGGGGTGCATTTGGGTGAAAATTGAGAATTTTGGAAGTTGTTTGGGCAGTTCACGATTGAAACATAGTTTTCCAAAATCATGCATTCTATCTAATAAACCATGAAACCCACAAAAGAGACATATTGCATTGTTGGTGGAATTTTTCAAATAATTTACCCTAAATTGATAAATAGTTAACACACCATACAAAAGAGGTGCACTATTAAGGTAAATGGTTAGGGGAAAACATGTTCTTCTTGGTAGAATAGAGAGAGTGAAATTTATGTTAACCAGAAAATTAGATTTTTAAAATCCATAAACCCCTATAATAACCCTAAATCAACCTCCATTCACCACATAATGATTAATCCCAATTTGGGATTCTCCCGGATGAATTTCTATGTAAACTGATATAATGAACCAAGAATGACGTACATGGAAATTACATTTAATTGGAGGAATACTTAATAGATGACACAAATAGATGCCCATAGACCGTATTAGTTTAGTGTCATTGAAAACATAGAAAATCATTTTCTAACATGGTTAATGATCTTCAACATCTCCCAAAAATAACATCCCATTTTTTCCTTCATAAAACCATTATTTAAATCACGGGGAAAAGAAAACATTATAAGGGAGACCATAAATGATCAGTTGGGGTAAACATGGAAAAAATAAAACAAACCATTAATATTTGAACGTAATGTTTTTTAACAAATGAAATAAATATTGGCAGTATGTAAGGAATGAATCATAAAGGAACATTAACCATTATAGAATAACATTGGCATAAAACATGTAATTGTTGAAAACTAATAAGTACATAAGATGACTTCTATAGTAACCATAGAATTGCTTCCAAGACCATCATAGCAGACAAATTCCATTACTGAACTGGGTTTACTTGACATTCTAGCCATATATTATTAAACAATATTTACTTAACTTTTAAGTCATGTCTATATCAATAGATATAAATCTTTACCTAATGAATTAGAGGGATATGTAGGTATCACTCATCTCAAAACTAAATAATGCATATATGTGCCAAAAATACATACATTTTTTACTTGATAATAACCCATGAAATAAAATGGTATTATTAAATATCCTTTAATCATAACATAATCGCTATAAGATAAATGTAATTCATAATAATAATTCCATTATACACACAGTCAAATAAATTTAATTATACTGATAGAAAAAAGCATATTTAATAAAAAAAAATCATAATTGGAATATATTTTTGATAACCCACATGAACTTAGTTCTTGAGGAAAATATCCTTTCTTCTAAAAAACAATTTCTTTTCTCAAAATTACACACAATTTTAAAAGAAAATAATTTAGATGAAAATAAATTTGATATTGTGTAGAAGACAAGTCAAGGAAATAAGGACTCATGAAACCGTAAAAACTCATTCATGTCGTACAAGTTGAAAAAACATTCTTCTCACACTCCTGTGGAAAAGTCTAAAAGTAACAAGTATGGTAAATAAACTGATGATTTGTTCCATACCATGTTTTAAAAGTAAAAAATGGGTAAAAATGAATTTAAACATTCATAGAATAATATTAAAAATTACATAAAAATATTTTTAGAAAACAATAACAAAGATGAAAAATATATCCCCAATAAATACTTATGTAAAAACAATCTCGTATAAAAAAATAAATTGAAAAATCGTCCCTTACAATAGGTCTGATACTCTCTGTACGAGTCCAAAACAACTGTATAATGATTTAAAACATATTATTAACTTATATCAGAATCATAATTACATTTATGATATCATTTATTATTCTTTTATGTCTTTATATGAACAATTTATTAATAATTTCATGTTAATTCAACAATGCATGTAATATCTCTTGGTTTATCGAACGTGTTTTGACTTATTATTCAAGATCACGTTGCATAGATTGTAACGTCCAAACCCCAGTTACCGAGATTCGGTGCATTATTATGTATCATTGGAATTATCACAAAAGATCAAGTCTTGAATGATTTATTAGTTTAGTAGTCTTGGAAGTACTAGATAAATTCATAAGGATTACATTAAATCATAAAGTGGAAAACTACAATAACATTTTTTCCATAGACAAAAATCCAATCCCATAGACTGACCATGAAGGTCAGTCATAATATAATTTTCGCATCCTGGGGAAAATAAAACCTAGGAATGGGTGAGCTCAGTTCCTCAGTAAGGATAACAATATATTGGAAACTTTCTTAAATAAGCATGAAAATGTAAGACAATATATATGACTAAAACAAAAGAATTATAATTTTGAAATTTAGAATAATATGTCTAATATAAAATCAAATAATTCCATTTAGTTATTAACATTGATATCCTACAATTCTAATAATCACATGCAATATGAATAGCCACTTTCATAATATTGTAATGCATAATGACAGACTTTCATAACCACATAGTCATGGCTGTGTGCCATGACTACAAAAAAGATTTTGTCAAGGCCATGTTCCAAGATACAATTTTGTCTCATGAGACCAACTGATGCATTTAAGAGCTATATCGGGCTCCACCCGTCCCATAATATGTCCAATGAATTCCTCATATGAAAAGGTTTAAACATAGCATAAACATTCGTATTAAAACTAGCATAAAAATGTCAATACTTTATCCATACCATGAATGGAATAAAAATAGCACATCCATAGTCAAACATATCACAAAACCATAAATAAAATATGGAAGTTTTGTATCATAATAAACCAACATAAAAAATTCATAAAATATATCAAAGGATGTTGACATATATGAAATCAAAACCTATATTTTTAGAGAAATATCTCTTACTATTTTGAAATCATTTAAAAGTAAAATAATTTTAAAAGAAAAAATTTCTTTTGAAAATATTCTTATAAGATTGTAAGGGAAGCTTTGACATTGTTATAATGGTGGAAATTATCCGCACCATCCATATATGTTAAAAAAACATTCTTACCTAAATTTTGTCAAAAAGGTTATAAAGTACCATGTTTGGAAATCGACAGAATGATTCCTTTCTAACCATTTTATAAAAATCCAAATAGGGGTATAAATGAATTTTACTCATAGACTATTAAATAGTAAAAATGTTTTGAAATACATTTTTAAGAAACATGGATCTAGGTGATAAGGATGTCCCAGTAGATACTTACGTAAAAACAACTTCGGATAATAAGGAGATTGTCAAATTAACCCTTACCATGTACTTTTCCTTGGTCGAAGGTAGGATAAACTCTTGTATAATGGTAAAATAACTGTTATTAAATTATACAAGAATAAATAACATTAATATTATATCATATATGATATTTTAAAATTGCTTTGTTAATAATATCATAGTATTATCATAATTTCGGTTGTTAATTGCTTCATTTACCTTTATAAGCTTTGTTATATAAGTAATATTTGTTATGGTTAGGATGTATCGTATTCAAATTCAGAATTATATTAAGTCCTTAAACAATATTTTTAATCGTCTAATAAAAATTAGTCTTGAATGGATTGCAATGGGGAATTAATCTCATCGCGTTCGTGGAGACGGTAATCCGTACATACGCCTGAGCAATAATATCATTCTTTTGATATTAAAATAATATATAATTGCATGGTATATAATATATAAAAAATAATTATAATGTTATATTAATTATTCATATCATTTACACATCATTATTATACCCATACAAATAATAATGTATTGATTAACAATTACACCATGACGTGGAGACGGTAAGCCGTATGTACGAACGTCTGGTGACATGTCATTCAAAAGATGGATAGAATAATGAATAGGGTTGTACCATAATTATAATAAAATCATAGGATATATAATATACATGATTTATTATTTTATAATGGAAAAATCAAAGAAAGAGGAAGTGGATGAGAAAAGGAACACGAAAGAGGTGATTAAATATTTACCTCTTCTTCAAGTTCCTCCTTTTGAATTGTTCAAAAGGGCTCCCTAGGTTGGCTTTCTGACAAAAAAAAGGCCTCTAGGATTAAGGTAGGGGTGTTAAGAGGGTATTTGTGAAGATTTTGGTCGATCCAAAAGGCTATGAATGTGTGAATTTTAGGGAAGGGGGAGTGCCCTTTTATAAGATGGGTGAAGAGAACCTTAGGAAAGGCTAGAAATGTTATTTTATAATAAAATAATATTCCAATTATAATGGCTCCAAAATTCATTATTTAAAGTCCATGGTGGGGATGGGTTGAGAACCACTCCACCAATAGGTTATACACAGGTTTCAGTCACTATATTAACCTTATCATTTAGATTTAATTCTTAGTTAAATAGATTGTCATTTACCATGTCTCTTTGTATTTTAATATTATATGGTTAATAAACATACTATATACTTCCCAGAGAACCCCTAAGTGGTTAATTAATGATAAAACTATCATTATATAAGTCTTTTTGATGAAACATATATTTTTTGGAATATAATAACAATTAATAATATAATATTTGTTTTAAAAACACTTTTATGTCAATTTTGAAACTATTTGTTATTTTGTTTTTCCTATATTCATAATAGCATTATTACTTAGAAAACAAACTCATCTATCCAACCATAACATGTCATGTTAACATAAAAAATTATTTTATTTCATAAAAAGGCTCAAATTACATTTATTTTGATATTTATAATCTCAAATATTTTAATATTTAAATAATGAGGTAATTACTACATCATCATTGTGTCATAAATATCTTAAATTATATAATGTATGAAAAATATAAATAAAATATCATTATATAGGAAATATTTTTATCTTTCTAATGAATATTTATAGTCGAATTTATCTTATGTGTAACCATATATTAAAAATGGTTTAGCTATTAAAATTTCAATAAAACACTTTTAACTCTTCTTTGAATTAAATAATAATAAATGTCTTACTCTAATACAAGTGGCCCTAAAAGACCATATTTTATTCCAAATGTTGTGTCTGGTCTAATTAAACTTTTCCAATTGAATTATGACATGTGTTAGGGTAATAATAATATCATTATTATCTTTAATTACCCTATTTACTTTTAACTATGATAAGTAAAAGTCAAACGATACTATTCACCAAAAATTATTTTCTTCTTATTGAACCAAAATTTTCTTACATATATCAACCGTGTTTCAAATCTTTTTGAATTAAAACTAACAGAAGAGCTAAAATTATGTTTTATGTAAATTTGCAAATTCTCATAGGAGGTGGGTAAATGACGGTAAAAATTTCAAGAAAATTTTTATATATAAAAAATTATTATAAACAGATTCCAATAAATTAAAATGAACTTATATAGGTATTATGTATCTATTTTTACAATAAAATATATTTAAATAAAATATATATTTATTTAAATAGTAATTTGGTTTTAAACTATAACTAAGTGCTTTTCACTATTCATCAAAAATTGAATGTATTATGAAAAATACCAAAAATTTACCCTAAGATAATTTCGATAATCTGAATCCAAAAAATGAAGTCCATTTTTAATGATAAAATGTATAAAAATTCAAAAAGTGGGTATTACTATTCATAATGATTAGTTTGATTGGTTGATGTGTGTTAGAACTCGAAGTTGCGTACAACACACGCAATTGTATTTTTGAAAGGGAAACGTACCGTGGAATCCTTGTGAGTTACATTCTCCCCTCCTTCAAATAATTTTTACCTAAAAATTTCAATAGTATTACTACATAAAAAGATTCATGTGGTTCTTCATCATAAGTTCCTCGGGTTCCCTCATTGCCTCTTTCATCTTACAGTTTCTCTATAGAATTTTAACCAGATGAGTCGTTCGGTTTCTCAATACTCGTTCTCTTGTATCAAGAACCTTGAAAGGATATTCGTAATAATACAGATTGGGTTCCGGTTCTAATTCCTCATAGGTAAGTACATGTGTTGGGTCAGGCATGTATTTTCTCAATAGTGATACGTGGAATACATCGTGAACTTTGGAGAGACTTGGTTGTATTGTCGAACAGTAAGCTATAGCCCCAATTCGTTCTAGAATTTCGAAAGGTCTGATGTACTTAGGATTTAATTTTCCATTCTTACCAAAATGTATAACACCCTTCCATGGAGATACCTTCAAGAAAACGTGATCTCCTACCTGAAATTCCAAATCCTTCCTTTGAATATCGGCATAACTCTTCAGTCTATTTTGAACCGCTATGATGTGGTTTTGGATTACCCTCAACTTTTCCATCATTTCCCCAATAAGTTCGGGCCTTTGAGTTTTCTTTCAACAACATCATTCCAACAGGTTAGTGTGCAACATCTCTTTCCATATAACTCTTCATATGGTGCCATCTGAATACTTGAATGGAATCTATTGTTATAGGAAAATTCTACCTGAGGTAAATATTGATCCCACATACCTTTAAAGTCTACTGAGAATGATCTCTACATGACATTTATGTTTTTAATAGTCCACTCTAAATGTCCATCAGTATGAGGGTGGTAGTCAGTGCTCAAAAAAAATTCAATATCTAGGGCTTTCTGAAGACTTTTCCAGAATTTTGATGTAAAACATGAATCACGATCAGAAAAAATTGATAGGGGCACTCCCTGAAGTCTCACAACTTCATTAATATATAGTCTTTATAGACATTCTAGATTTAAATCATCGATTATAGCATGAAAATGTGATGACTTGGGAATATGATCAACAATGACCCGTATTTCATCATTCCATCTAGGAGTCTTTGGTAGTACCATGACAATGTCCATCATAATATTATCCCATTTCCACCCAAGTATAGGAAGAGGTTGCATAAATCCACTAGACTATTTCCCTCTAGGTTTCACTTGTTGAAAAATCATACATCATGACACAAAATCTACAATCTCACTTTTCATGTTGTCCCACCTAAAATGTTCCTTCAAATCTCTATTAATTTTGGTGCTCCTAGGGTGTATAGAGAAATTGAAGCTATGAGCATCATCCAAAAATTCTCTTTTTAGATTAGGTAAATCGGGAACACAAAGTCTCTTCCCAAATTTCAAAATTCCATTTTCATATATGAAGACACTCAATCTCCCATCATTCACAACTTTAGTCATCTTTTTAAACTCCCCATCATCAACCTGAGAACATTCTATCCTTTATAGTAATGATGGTTTTGAAACCCTTTGAAAAAGAATTAATGTTTCGCCTTCAATGGTTATTCCCATATCCATCTTTACTAGATCCATGAAAATAGGATCCCTTTCAACTATCATCTTGTTCAAATCTACATGATATTTTCTACTCAAAGAATCTTCCACCTTATTTTCCTTCCTCAGGTTGTACTGTATCGTGCATTCATAATAATTGAGTAGTTTAAGATATCTCTATTGCCTCATGGTGAGTTCTTTCTTTGAGAAAATATACTTCAATCTTATGTGATCATAATAAATCTCACATTTTTCACCATAGAGATAGTGTCACAAAATACTCAAAGCAAATATTACAACTTCTAACTCAAGATCATGAGTAGGATAGCTTTTCTCATTAATTTTCAGCTGTCGTAATGCCCTGGAAATAACTCTATCATTCGGAATAAGGACACAACCAAGTCCATTATTCGATGCATCACTATAAATAACTAATCCATCATTCCCTGATGGTAGAGGAAATATTATAGCATTGAATAATCTTCTCTTAAATTGTTCAAAAAATTCTTCACACTCTTTTTTCCATGAAAATTTTAACCCTTTTCGTGTGAGATTTGTTAATTGGTTAGCCAATCGGGAAAAATTCTTGACGCAATGCTGATAATAACCTGCTAAACCAACAAAACCGCATACCATAGTTATACTCATCTGTGATGGACATTCCTGGATTTCTCTTGTCTTAGAAGGATCAATAGATATTCCATCCTTATAGATGATATGGCCAAGAACAAAAATCTCATTAAGCTAGAATTCACAAATGTTATGCTTCTCATATAATTCATTTCATCAATAACTATTTAGGATAATGTTCAAGTGATTTTCTTGATCTTTTTAGCTTTTAGAGTATACCAAGATTTCATCAATAAATACCACTACAAAGTCATCAAAATATTCCTTGAAAAATCTATTCATTATATCCATGAAGTCAAAGGGTGCATTAGTCAATCCAAAAGGCATTACTGTAAACACTTAATGACCATACCTGCTTCGAAATGCTATTTTTGGAATGTCTTCCTTCTTCACGCACAACTGATGAAATCTAGATAGATGTTCAATCTTTGAAAAGTAGTTATCTCCATGAGGTTGGTCGAATAAATCATCAATGTGAGGTAGGGGATACATTTTCTTTATTGTTATATCAATGATCTCCCGGTAGTCAACACACAACCCCACAGATCAATCTTTCTTCTTAACTAAATGAACAGAGGATCCCCATGGAGAAAAAATAGTGCGAATAAATCCCTTATTACTCAATTCCTCTAGTTTTTTCATTTTTTCCACTAATTCCACAGTGTTCATTATATAAGGGGTCGTCAATATGGGCCTTGATCCCAGAATTAAATCAATGGAAAACTTAATTTCTCGTTCTGGAGGATATCCAGGTAAATCTTCTAGAAACACATCAACATATTCTTTCACAATATGTATATCCTCTATTTGAGCATTCCTTTCCTCACCCACAATTATTTTATACTCTTCCTCCCCAATAAATGAATTTAGTTTGGCTATTGGCGGTGGATCTAGATAAGAATTATTTGGTGATGATTCCTCTCTAAAGATAAGGTGTTTTTTATCATCATCATAAAAAATAGTAACCTCCTTCTTCATACAATAATTTTTTGCATCATGGTCCAAAAATCAATCCATACAAAGTATTATATCAAATTCAATCATATGTATGATGATGGGATCCACAGATAATGATTATTTATATGCCCTAATGGGAACTGATTCACAAAACATTGTTGCAATCATACATCCCATATGATTTTTGACTAACATCTCCCATGTTAAATCAAATTGGAAATATCTAATTTTCGAAACAAACTAGGAAGATATGAAACAATGCGATGATCTAGAATAAAATAAAGAATTTTCTAAACATGAGGAAACCATTAAATTACATGCCACTATGTTTTTTAGAGCTTCAACCTCAGCAGTTGTGATAGCATAAGATTGGCATTGATCCCTTGGCCTTTTCTTAGGTAAGATCACTTGATTATTAGGACATTATTTTGTGTAATGCCCCCTTTCTCTAAAATTATATCATTCAACATCAACAACCTCTTTATTTCCCTTATAATCATGAGCATGTTGGCCTTTTCCTCACACTTATAACAGACTCCCATTCCATTCATGCATGTACCAGGGTGTTTATTCGCACATTTACTACAGGATGGATATTCATCATTTCCCTTCTTCCCCTTATTTTCATTTCCAGAGTGTTCAACAGATCTTCTCTTATATTTCTTTTCATTAAAGTCATAATACATAGATAATTCTTTTTCTGTCTTGATAACACATAAGACAATATCTTAATTTTATCACCCCTACCCCAATTACCCAGGATGGTGCATTATTTTAATACATTGTCAGGATTACAAGGAATCATTTCTCAAAGGACCTATCAGTTTAGCAGTCTTGGAAAATATATTACATACATTAACATTACATTTCAATTTCAAACATAAAACACAACATAGATAGTTCTTTGAGAATGATATTATTCCCTTTAGCTTAACCATGCATATCAACCATAATACACTTCTTTGAATCTTTGGAAAAATAAAACATAAGTAAGGGGTGAGCCCGGATTCCCAGTAATGCTAAATAATTTAGTGGAAGCTATAAACTTTTAAGGAAATATGTGTAATAAAAAAATAGTCTTTTAAATATAAACTTGAACATAATATGGAAAAATAAATCAAACAATACATTATAAACATGCACATTTATATTCTAAAAGTTGAATAATCACATGTAATAACTAATTTCATAATGAGGGAAAGAATAATGCCAAATTTTAATTTCAGTGTCATGTACTCATGGCAGGACCTAAGGGCTAACTGTAACCAGAACCCAACCCGGAGAGCCTCTGTAACTGGACTCCATTAGATCGATCTTATATAACCTTACTCCATCCAAGAGAGCCTCTGTAACCTGACACCAACCCTGAGAGCCTCTGTAACTGGACTCCAACCCGGAGAGCCTCTATAACCGGAATCCTACCAGGAGGGTCTGCTGTAACTGGATCCCAACCCAGGGGGGGTTTACTTTTACCGATCCCCAACCCAGAACATACTAGTCCAACACATTCATCTTTACGAAGAGGTTGGAATATAACATAAACATTCGTATTTAAACTAGCATACGAAATGTCATTACTTTAACCATAAACCATGAATGGTATAAAAATTGAACATCTATAGCCAAAAATATCACAAAACCTTAAATTCAATTTGAAATATTTTTATCATAATAAATAAACTTAAAACAAGTGTAAAATTTATCAAAGGATGTTGACATAAATGAAATCAAAACTCTTTGAGGGACATATTTCATTCTATTTTGAAATTATTTAAAGTCACATAATTATAAAAGAAAACATTTATTTTGAAATTATTCTTCTAATATTGTAAATTAAGCTTTGATGATTTTATAACGGAGGTAAATAGCAGCACCCATTGTATAAGTTAAAAAATACATTCTTACCTTAGTTTTGTCGATAAGGTTATAAAGTACCTTGTTTGGAAAACGACAGAAAGATTCCTTTCATAACATCTTATAATAAGTCAAACATGGTTATAAATGACCTCATCCCATTTTCTAGTAAATAAAAAAATGTTTTTAAATACATTTTTATGAAACATGGATTTGGATGAATAAGAGGTCCCATTAGATACTTACATAAAAACAGCCTTGGATAATAAAGAAATTGTGAAATTAACCCTTACAAATTTTGTAAATTATGAAAAATACACCCCATAAAAGAATTATCATAAAATAAATGTGTAAATACAGATAAATTAAAGTTTATTACATAAAAAATAAAATTATGGGCACGACATACACCACACAAAATGTAATAGTGGCAATATGGCATGAATTTCACGGGAATAAGTAGTGAGATGAAAACCCCTTACCTTGCACTTTCCTTTAGTCGAGAGTACGTTTAACCTCGTGTATGAAGATCGTAGTATGTTATTAAAGTATACCAGAACTATATTAATATTTATTATATCATCCATTATTTATTAATGACTTTATACTACCCATTTAATAATAATTTCTATGATAAATTAACATTTCGGTTAATAATAGATTTCCTTATCATACGTGTTTTAACTTGTTACTATTGATTTTATCACATAGATAAAGATTTAAATACTTCCATAATATAAGAAGTGATCTATATATCATATATATTTAGAATATAAATATGTTTTATTGACATATATATGAAATGGAAAACATCGTTTATAGAGACGGTAGTCCGTACGTGCGCATAAACGATGTTTCCATTTTAGTATATTATTGAATGGAACTATGTGAATAAGATATATGTATGTACATATATATATATATATGTATATATATATATATCTCTCCAGTAGAATTATTATTTCATATATTACAAACTTGTTAGTAATATATATTTTTATAATCGTCGTTGAATGGTGAATGTTGAAATGAATTTCATCACGTCGTGGAGATGGTAATCTGTAAATACGCTCGATCGATAATATAATTTCCTTAAAGGTATGGTATATTAATTTTCAGAGACAATATAATGATATTTTAATTATTTATATACATATTAATCATCATTATATCCATCCAAATAACATGGTGTTGAATAACAAATTACACCACGATGTGGAGACAGTAAGCCGTACATATTCGTGCATAGTGACATTATCATTCATAAGATGGATAAAATAATGAATATAGTTGTGCCATATTTATAATAACAACACAGTATATATAATATACTGCATTTGTTGTTTTAGAATTGAAATAACAATGAATGAGTATGTGTAAGAATAAGATAACTTGAATGAGGGAGGGGAAATCATTACATATTCTTCGGGTTCTTCCTTTTGATTTGATCCAAAGGGATCCTTAAGTTGAATTTGTAACCAAAGGAAGTCCTGTAGAATGAAATTAGGATAGTTGGGAGAATATTTGGGCAGGGTTTTTCTGATCCAAATGGCTTTGAATGTGTGAATTATATTGAAGGGGTAGTGCCCTTTTATATGAGGGGTGAGGGGCACCATATGAAAAACATAAAATATTATTTAATAATAAAATTATTTTCCATTTATTAGGGCTCCAATGTGTATTATTTAAAGGCTAAAGTGGGAATGGGTCTTAAAATTCTCAACTTATACATTTTATACAGGTTTGGGTCACCATATTAACCTTAACTTTTAGATTTAACTCTTAGTTAAATAGTTTGACATTTACCACGTCTCATTGTATTATTATATTTCATGGTTAATAAAATTACTATAAAATTCCAATAAAACCCCAATTGATTCATTAATGTCATATATATATTATTATATAAGTGTTTTGGCAGACCCTTAGATTTTTTGGACTATTATATCAATTAATAAGTTAATATTTGTTTTAAAAACTCTTTTATGTCAATTTTAACACTATTTGTTATTTTGTTTTTTCTAAATTTATAACTGCATTTTTACTTTAGAAAAAATTAATCTAATCATCCCTAATATGTCATATTAACCCATAAAATTAGTTTAATTCATAAAACCTCTCAAAATACATTAATTTGATATTTAGAATATAAATTATTTTAATCTATCATTAATATGTTAATTACTGCATCCTCATTGTGTCATAAATAAATTTAATTATTTAAGGTCTAAAATATATATATAGAAACCCATTATGTAGGAAATGTTTTTATCTTTCTTATGAATATTTATAGTAGAATTTATCTTATGTGTATCCCTATATTAAATTTATTTATTTATTAGATTTTGAATTTAACACTTTTAACTCCACTTTCAATTAAATAAAAATAAATGTCCTAATCAAATCCAAGTGGACCAAAGAGGTTCATATTTTATTCCTAAGGATTCTTTTGGTCAAATTACAATTAACCAATGGAATTAGGACATGTGTTAGTGTAAGAATAATAGTATTATTTTTACCCTTAATTGCCCTTTTTACTTTTAACCGTTATAGATAAAAGTTAAAAAGTTATTATTGACCAAAAACTATTTATCTTATTGAACCAAATTTTTCATAATGATATCAACTGTGTCTCTTAGATTTTTAAAATTCCACTCATAGAAGCCATAAAATTATGTTTTCTGTGAATTTGTAAATTTTCCTAGGAGGTGGGTAAAAGACGGTGAAAATTTTAATTATGTTTTTTTATATCTAGTATTATTAAAAAATGACTCCAATAAATTAAAATGAACATATATAGGTATTATATATAAATTCTGACCAAAAATAAATAATTATTTAAATAAAAAGTCGGTTTTAAATAATAACTTAGTGTTTTTCACTATTCATAAAAAATTTAATGTTTTTCAAAAAGTACCAAAAATTCACCCTAAGCTAATTTTGATATTCCGAATTCAAAAATGAAGTCATTTTTAGCAAATTAAAAACATAGAAGTTTCATTTATTAATTTAAAATTAATTTCTATTATCAAAACCAAAAGGCGTATTTTTAAGAAACAATAAATATCAAAAGATTGACACTTGTTTATGTCAAATCTCAAAGTGAAATTACTTAGAATGACCAGAATTGGATAAAATGGTAAAAATATAATCTATTTATACTTCCAATCCATTAAAATTTATAATTTTACGCTATAAATTATTTTGATTAAAAAAGTTGTTTTTAGTTAAAATATAGTATTTTTTCCCTATACACCCAAATATGAAAGTTACCATAAAAACACCAAAAATTTATTAATACTAAATTCTTATGTCCCGATTCTAAAGAAGAAGTTCATTTTGTCAAATCAAATATATAAAATTTTCAAATATTGGATTTAAAAAGGGTTCACCATTAAAAGGCGGTAAAAGTGCATTTTTTTGAAAAATACGTCTTTTATCTGAAAAATGAATTAGATCTTACATTATGTCTAAGAAACTCATAATATGGATTATAAAATTATAAGGATTATATATAGTTCAAAATTCAGTAAATACTATTCATAACAGCTTATGAATTGCTAGTTTGGTTAGTCTTGGTGCACTTGAACTCGATGTTGCGTGTAGTGCATGTTTTTGAATTACGTTGAAGAAATAACGTACTATAAAATCTAGGGGTGTTAAATTCTTCCCTCCTTCAATAAATTGAATCATCGCAATTTTAAACTGTTCTTCAGAAATAAAAGGTTGAAAATATAAAATTCCCTTGTCGAGATCTGATATCAGAAATTGGGTTAATCAAATTTAGTCTTAATAAGATAGAATATATATATCTACATATACACACTTGAAAAGTAGAGTTACATCCTTTAACTAATTCCAACCAAAAACTCATCTTTCACTCCAAAAGGATTTAAAAAAAATTCTTCTTATCCTAAGGGTTCTAAAAATAATGAATTTATAATTCACCTATCAGACCCTTTAAAAATCAAGATTATACTATCCAGGTACTTCATGTAGTCCAGTGGTAAGCGATAAATCCCAATCGCACTATGTTGTGGGTTCGATTCTCACAGATTTGATCGACGTGATGGATTGTCACACGGTATTTATGTTGTTCTTGTTATAACAATCCAAAAATAACCTTAAAAAAATATCCAATTTCAAAATGAATCTATTCCAACCATTAAACTTTTCCAAAATACTTCTATCCAAACAAATATTCGAAAATTTATAAAGAAGTTAAACACAGAGAAGATCATTTTTACCACATAATAACATGTGTATACGTTCATCGTGTATTCTTTCAAAACATGGAAACAACCTTATTTATAACATTATTAATCCCTTATTCCTTATAGAATACTATATATATTCTTTATATGCCAAAATTTAGAATACTCCAGCAATCATGAAATAAACAAACCATTAATCAGTTCTCAGATAGTCAAGAATATCTAATATAATTTATCCAAATCAACCATATCTTATTCCAAAATTACTACCTTAGTATCAGGACCATATAATCTCAAATTCCCAATAAACTAGTACTGTATTTTAATCCATATTTATTTCCATAATTTATATAACTAGTACATCATTTATACAACACTAAAATGACACAATACGTTAATGACAACATAAGAACTCTTAATCATTCATCTTCCTCTTTGGTTGTATCATAACATTATTCTTATCCAATAGCAGCATTTGGGTTATACTCTGATGATTTGGACATTGATTCGTGTAGTTTCCCAACTCCTTAAAAATAAAGCATTGTACATTTAAAACTTTTTTCTTACCCTTGAAATCACGTTCATGGTGTCCTTTTTCTCCACACTTATAACAAACACCCATTCCCTTAAATCATTTAGCAAGGTGATTCTTTCCACAATTATCACAAATGGGAAAATCCTTTTTTCCCTCTTCCATTTATCCATCTTTCTCTCTTCCATCCATTTCTTCTCTTACTTCCCTTCAAATCCATATGAATCAGATAATTCATTACTTATCTTATTAACACATTATACTATTTCTTCATATGTTGAGAATTCATGGAAGACTATTTCCCTTATAAATTATGGCTTAATACCATGAATGATATGATCCTTCTTTATATTTGGATTATATTTATTGTTAGTGTTCACTTTCACTCTACAGGGCACCATTTCTATACAATGGCATACACAAGGTCAGTTTATGAATTGAAATGAATAATTCCAAACATGTAAATACCTAACATAAGTTGAACAGTTTATGGATATAATCCATAAAAAAAATTCTTTGAGGAGGTATATACTCGTAAATCCTTCATAATGATTTGTATAGAAATTGATAATTATCCTAATCATATGCCCCGGGAGCATCATAACCAAGAGTGCAGCAAGCCCCGTTGTCATGCACCAGTTCCCATTTGAGTCTCGATCAAAGCAGTGTTTTTGGGTTTTATCCCTTAGTACATCTGGGCCAGACCCGCCTCAACTTGCTCATATCTAGAAAGAGATGTATTTTCTTGGAAAATCACAAAATCCTTATATCACCAAAATTCTAGGAAGTTATTCTATACTAATCCCCAATGTCTCCCTTAGGGTAATGTGATCTAATCAGAGTTTATCTAAATCTTGTCTCCAAAGTAATTGTTAATCTTCCTTTGATACCAAATTTAACGGCCGACCCCAGTTTCTGAGATCCGGTGCATTATTTTAATAAATTTGCCTAATTACAAGGAATCAAGTCCCGAAGGACCTATCAGTTTAGCAGTCATGGAAATATATTACATACATTAACTTTACATTACAATTTCAAACATAAAACACAAAATAGATAGTTCTTTGAGAACACCATTATTCCCTTTATCTTAACCATACATATCAATCATAATACACTTCTTGGAATCTGGGGAAAATAAAACATAACAAAGGGGTGAGCTCAGATTCCCAATAAGGGTAATTAATTTAGCATAAGCTATAAACTTTTAAGTCAGGATGTGAAATAAAAACAATATCCTTTAAAATATAAAATTGAACAAAATATGGAAAAATAAATCAAACATTTCCATATAAACAAGAACATGGATATTCTACTAGTCGAATAATCACACGTAATAATTAATTTCATAATGAGGGAATGTATAATACTGAAGTTTAATTTCTGTGTCCTGGCCTCATGCCAGGAACTAGGGTCTTACTGTAATTGGACTCCAACCCAAAGAGCATATGTAACCGGACTCCATCCCAAAAAGCCTCTGTTACCAGACTTTAACCCAGAGAGTCTTTGTAACTGGACTCCAACCCGGAGAGCCTCTGTTACCAGATTCCAACCCGAAGAGCCTCTGTAATAGGACTCACACAAGGAGAGCCTCTGTAACCAGACTCCAACCTAAATGGTTTGCTCTAACCAAACCCCAACCTAGAGGGGTTACATTTACCATTCTGAAACCTGGAACATTCTAGTCCAACACATTCATCTTAAGAAGAGGCTGAAATATAACATAAACATTCGTATCAAAACTAGCATATGAAATGTCAATACTTCAACCATAAACCATGAATGGTAAAAAAATAGAACATCAACTATCAGAAATATCACAAAACCTTATATACAATATGGAATATTTGTATCATAATAAATCAACTTCAAACAAGTGTAAAATTTATCAAAGGATAATGACACAGATGAAATCAAAATTATTTGAGAGAAATATCTCTTTCTAATTTGAAATCATTTAAAGTCACATAATTATTAAAGAAAAAATTTATTTTGAAAATATTATTATCATCTTGTAAGGAAATATTTTATGATGTTATAATGGTGGAAAATAGCTGCACCTTCAGTATAAGTTAAAAAGACATTCTTACCTTAGTTTTGTCAAAATGGTTATAAAGTACCTTGTTCGGAAAATGAAAGAAATATTCCTTTAAAAACATCTTTTAAAAAGTAAAACATGGTTATAAATTGCTTTATACCAATGTCTAGTAAATACTAAATTTTTCTGAAATACATTTTTAGGAATCATGGATGTGGATGATAAAGAGGTCACAGAAGATACTTACGTAAAAACAACCTCAGATTATAAAGAGATTATGAAATTAACCCTTATCAATTTGGTAACTTATGAAACATACACCCCATGAAATAAGTATCATACAATGAATATGTTAATACACATAACTTAAAGTGTATTACATAAAAAAATACAATTATGGTCAGTACATACACCACACAAAAGGTAATAGTGTCAATATGGCATGAATCTCACTGGAATAAGGAGTGAGATGAAAAACCATTACCTTACACATTCCATTATTCGAGGGTATGTTTAAACTCTTATATGAAGATCATAGTATGTTATTAAATTGTAACATAACCATATTAATATTTATGATATCATACAAGATTCTTTAATGACTTTATACTACCCATTTAATAATAATTTCAGTGTTAAATTAATATTTCATGTAATAATCGCTTTTTCGTACGTGTTTTAACTTGTTAGTCTTGATTGTGTCACTTTGATTAAGATTTAAATAATTCAAGAATATAAAAAATTATTTATATATCATATATATTTAGAATACAAATATGTATAATAGACATATATATGAAATGGAAAACACGGTTTTGGGAGACGACAGTCTGTACGTACCTATAAATGTTGTTTCCGTTTTCATATCGTATTGAACGGAACTAAGGGAAAAAGATATATATAAGGACATACATACAAATGAATATATATACAAAAATATATATCTCAAATAGAATTATAATGACATATATTAAATACATATTTGTAATATATATTTTTATAATCGTCGAAGAATGGGCAATGTGGAAATGAATCTCATCGAGTCGTGGAGACGGTAATCCGTATGTACGCACGAGTGAAAATATCATTTCCTTAAAGGTGTGGAATTGGATGGTATATTAACTTTACAGAGACATTATCATGTTATTTTTATTATTTATATACATATTAATCATCATTATATCAATCCAAATAATATAGGGTGAATAACAAATTACTCCATGACTTGGAGACGATAAGTTGTACGTATGCACGCATGGTGACATTATCATTCATAAGATGCATAGAATAATTAATATAGTTGTGACATTTTTATAATAACATAACAGTATGTAGAAGATACTGGAGTTATTATTTTAGAATTGAAATAAAAAATAAAATGTATGTGGAAGAATAAGAGAACATGAAAGAGTGTGGTTAAATCAATACTTCTTCTTCTAGTGCTTCCTTCTGATTTGATCAAATTGAATCTATAGGTTGGCATTATGACGAAAGTAAGTCCTCTAGGTTGAATATATGATAGTTGGGAGGATATTTGGTCATTTTTTGGCCGACAAAAATGGCATTGATGGTGTGAATTAGTGTGAAGGGGGGGTTCCCTTTTATCAGAGTAGTGAGGGGAACCTTGGAAAAAACATAAAATATTATTTTATAATAAAATCATTTTCAATTTCTATTGGCTCAAAAAAGTTTTATTTAAATTATAAGGTGGCGATGGGTCAAATAATACACAACCAATATTATTTAGACAGGTTTGGGTCACCATATTAACCTTATCATTTATATTTTACTCTTAGTGATATAGTTTGACATTTACCATGTCTCTTTGTATTTTTATATTATATGGTAAATAAAATCATTAAAAAAAGTCAATCGAAAAAAAATTGGTTCATTAATGTCATATATATTATAATAAAATTCCTTTGGAAGAACCTTATATTTTTCGGACTATTATATCAATTAATAATATAATATTTGTTTTAAAAACTCTTTTATGTCAATTTTAACACTATTTGGTATTTTGTTTTTTCTAAATTCATAACAACATTATTACATAAATAAAATTCATTTAATCAACCATAATATGTCATATTAACCTAGAAAATTATTTTAATTCATAAAAAGTCTAAAATTACATTTATTTGGATATTTATAATATCAATTATTTTAATCTTTCATTAATACAGTAATTAGTGTATCATCCTTGTGTCATAAATAAATTTAATTATTTAATGTATGAAAACTATAAATAAAATACCATTATATAGGAAAACAGTTTATATTTCTAATAAATATTTATAGTCAAATTTATCTTATCTTTAACCCAATATTAAAAATTATTTAATTATTAGACTTTGAATTTATCACTTTTAACTCTTCATTGAATTAAATAATAATAAATTTCCTAATCTAATCCACGTGGACAAAAAAGGTTCATATTTTATTCAAATGGTTTATTTTGGTCAAATTACAGTTAACCAATAGAAATAGGACATGTGTTAGGGTAAGAATAAAATCATTTTCCCCTTAATTACCCTTTTTACTTTTAACCGTGATAAATATAAGTTAAAAGTTACTATTCACGAAAAAAATATTTTTATCTTATTGAACCACATTTTTCTTACTAATATAAACCATTTATCTCCCCGTTTTTAAATTTCACCCACAGAAGCAGTAAAATTATGTTTTATGTGAACTTTTCAAATTCTCTTAGGAGGTGGGTAAAAGACGGTGAAAAGTTCAATAAATTTTTTTAGATCTAATATAATTAAAAAATGACTCCAATGAATTACATTGAACATATATAGGTAATATGTATCTATTTTTACCGAAAATAAATTTCAATAAAATAAATAATTATTTAAATAAAAAGTCTGTTTTAAATAATATCTTAGATTTTTTCTCTATTCATCAAAAATTGAATGTTTTTAGAAAAATAAAAATATTCAACCAAAGATAATTTTGATATTCCGAATTAAAAAATGGAGTCCATTTTAAAAAATTCATAACATAGAAGTTTCATTTATTAATTTAAAATTAATTCCCATTTTCAAAACCAAAAGGCATCTTTTTAGTAAACAATAACTATCAAAAGATTGACACTTGTTTATGCCCAATGTCAATTTGAAATTAATTACAATAACCAGAATTGGATTAAATGGTCAAAATATAATCTATTTTTACGTCCAAACCCTTAAAATCTATAGTTTAACACAATAAATAATTTTGATTAAAAATTTGTATTCAGTTAAAATTTTGTATTTTTCACTATGCACCCAAATCTAAAAGTTTTTAAAAAAACACTACAAATTAATTGAAACTAAATTCATATGTCCTGGTTCCAAAGAAGATTATTTTGTCAATTTTAATAAATAAAATTTTCAAATATTGGATTTAATAAGGGTTCACCATTATACAGTGGTAAAAGTGTATTTTATGAAAAATACATATTTTATCTGAAAAAAATGAATTAGTTCTTTCATTATGTCTAATAAACTCATAATATGGATTATAAAATTTCAAGGATTATATATAGTTCAAAATTCAATTAATACTATTCATAATATCTTTTGAACGGAAATTTTGGTATGTCATGGTGCACTTGAACTCAGTGTTGCGTGTAGTGAAAGTTATTGAATTACATTGAAAAAATAATGTACTATGAAATCTTGGGGTGTTACATTCGTACGACGAGAAGGACTGTGATACTAATGCTTAATGGAGAAATGGTTTTAACCAATCAATGAAAGGGTCAATCATACTTCTTGTGTTACATATATAATCTATAGCATGCCTTGATAACCTTGTATAGTTATCCTCCTACTTTGTGATATTCTCATCCTCCTTTTTCCTCAGACTCAGAAATTTCCTTTCCATATCCGCTTGATGGTCATGAAGAAAGTATTTTTCTAATAAAATTTATTTAAACTCCCTCCATTATATATTTGATAATTCAACATTTTCCTTTTTGTTTTGAATCAATTACTACCATTGATCAACATCTCTAGTGAGGCGGTAAACTCCAATGACATCGTTTTCCCTTTCGCTACTCCCCAAGGCATATAATATTTTTTTGAAAGAATTTATCCATTGCTCAGCTAATAGTGGATTTTTACCCCCATTGAATGTTGGTGTTTGTTTCTCCATGAATCAATCTAACATTGATCCTTCACGCTATGGATCAAGGTGCTCCATATGGGTAAGGTTATTATTCATAACCTGAGTGAGTTATCCCAATATAGTGATAAGCTGATCAACGCCAATCGTATCACCAGCTCTACTATAATTATCTTGAGCAGTAGGGTAATCCCTATATGGAGTGCGTGCATTTATATAGTTTTGATTCCTTCCACTAGGTGCCATTTCTAAACAGTGGGATAAACTAGATTAGTTTATGAATCGAAATATATAATTCCAAACTTGTAAAATAAATAACATAAATTGAACACTTTATGGATATAATCCATAATCATAAAAATTTATTCTTTAAGGAATTATATACTCATAAAAAATTCATAATGGTTTTAATGAAAATTAGAATTATCCTAAGCATATCCCCCGGGAGTGTCGTAACCAAGAGTGCAGCAAGACCCATTGTGGTGCACCAGTTCTCATTTGAGTCTAACTCAAAGTTGTATTTTTGGGTTGTACCCCTAGGTATATCTATTCCAGATCCGCCTCTACCTTCTCATATCCAGACATGAATTTATTGATTGGAAAACTCCCAAAATCTCTACAATACCAAAATTCTTGTAAATTATTCTATAATAATCCTCAAAGTCTATCTTAGGGCTATGTCCTCTAATCAGATTTTATCAAAATCTAGTCTCCACGGTTTGTACTAAACATTCTTTGATACCAACTGTAATTCCCTAACCCAGTTACCCAAAGGCGGTTCATTATTATGTATCATTTTCTTGATCAAAAAAGATCATGTCTCAAAAGACCGATTAGTTTAGTAGCCTTGGAAGTACTAGATACATTCATATGGTTAACATTAAATCATAAAATGGAAAACTACAAAAACATTGTTTCCATAGAAAACACTGAGATCCCATAGAATATCCATGAAGGTCAGTCATAATATACTTTTTTGCATCCTGGTAAAAATAAAACATAGAAATGGGTGAGCTCAGATGCTCAATAATGATAAAAATATAGAGGAAACTTTCATAAATAAGCATCAATATTTAAGGCAATGTATAAGACTAAAATAAAATCATTTTTAACTTGAACTTCAGAAAAATATAGAAAAGATAAAATCAAATAATTCTATTTACAAATTCACATGGATATTCTACTAGTCAAATAATCACATTCAATATCAATATCCACATTCATAATGATGGAATCCATAATGCGAGTCTTTTATAACCACATAGTCAAGGCCTTATGCCAAGAATAAAAATTTGATTTTGTCAAGGCCTTGTTCTAGGACACTAGATTATCTCATGATACTTTCAGATGAATCGAGGAGTTATAGAGGGCTCCACCCATAACTTACTAATTCCAATGCATTCCTCATATGAAAAGGTTTAAACATAACATAAATATTCGTATTAAAAATAGCATACGAAATGTAAATACATTATCAATAAAACATGAATGGAATACAAATAAAACATACACAGTCAAACATGTCACAAAGAATACAATAAATTATTGATGTTTTGTATCATAATATATCAACTTCAAATAAGCGTAAAATCTATCAAAGGATATTGACATAGATGAAATCAAAACCTTTTTAGAGAAATATCCATTAATATTTTGAAATCATTTAAAATTCATATAATTATAATAGAAAACATTTATTTTGAAAATATTCTTATAATCATATAAGGTATGCTTCGATTTTTTTATAATGGTGGAAAATAGCCGCACCCTTCGTAAAAGTTAAAAAAACATTCTTACCATAATTTTGTCGAAAAGGTTATAAAGTACCTTGTTTGGAAAATGACGAAAACATTCATTTCAAACCATTTTATAAAAACTAAAATAAGGGTATAAATGAATTTAACCAATAGTATAGTAAATATTAAAAAACAAAATTATTACATTTTTATGAAACAAGGATGTGGATGATAAATATGTCCCAGTAGATACTTTCATAAAAACAACCTCGGATAATTAAGAGACTGTGAAATTAACCCTTACCTTATAATTTTCCTTTGTCGAAGGTAGGTTAACCTCCTCTATAATGGTAAAATAATTGTTATAAAATTGTACAAGAATCATATAAATTAATATGATATCATATATGATCTTTTAACATTTCTTTGCTAAAAATTTCTTAGTATTAGAGTCGTTTCGGGTGTTATGTGATTCATTTTCCTTTATATTCTATGATATGTAAGTAACTTTAATTTTAGATAGGATGTATCTTATTCATATTAAGAATGATATTAAAACTTTAAACATTACTTTTAATCATCTAATGATAATTATACTTGAATGGATTACAATGTAGACTGAATCTCATCGAGTTTGGGGAGACAGTAATCCGTACGTATGCACGAGCGACAATATCATTATTTTGATATTAAAATAATATATAATTGGATGTTATATAATATATAAAGAATAATTATCATTTTATATTTATTATTTACATCAATTACACATCATTATTATACTCATCCAAATAATAATTTATTGAATAACAATTACACCACTACGTTGATATGGTAAGCCGTACATAAGCACGAATGGTGACATGTCATTCAAAGGATGGATAGAATAACGAATCTGGGTATACCATATTTATAATAAAATCACAGTATATAGAAGATACTGGAGTTATTTTTTTAATGTAATCAACAAAGACAGAGGAATTTGAATAAGAAAGGATCATGAAAGAGGTGATGAAATATTTAGGCTAATTTTTTTATATGGGTTTTAGAAAAACCAAAATTAGGTAAAAGGGTATAGGGTTCGAATATTTTTAAAAATGGGTCGGAGATGCGTGAACCCCGTTCACGCATCACTGACCCCGGGAAGATGCGTGAACGGGGTTCACGCATCTTAACCGCGCTGAAGGATGCGTGAACCGCGTTCACGCATCCTTCACGAAGTTAATGAAGGATGCGTGAACCGCGTTCACGCATCCTACAGTAACTGTTTTTTTAAAATTTTTATTTTTATTTTTATTTTTTGTTTTGTTTTGTTTTATATATATATATATATATACATACATATATATACAAACAAAACATAAAATTCAGCAGAATTTATCTGCTATTTAATATCCAGCAGAACTGCCATTACAGCATTCTGGATTCTGACAGAAACCATCACCCAGGGCTCTCTTTTATAAGAGGGCTTGCCCAGGAAATCATACTGCATTTCCGATGTGGGATTCAGGTTCTCTTTTCCTGCACAGAACATTCTGCATTTCCGATGCGGGATTCTGTTTCAAGTACGTGACTTTGAAAGACTGTAAAATACAAACTATACGACCAATATAAATGAAACTTAAAACATGGATTAAACATATAATAAATAGTTGAAAATGAAAAGAATTTCATAAAAAGGGTTGATGAATAATAATTTATAAGCTTTCAAAACCACCAACTTGAAACTTAAAAAAGTTTCAAGTACGTGACTTTGAGAGACCATAAAATAAAAACTATAAACCAATATGAATGAAACTTAAAACATGGATTATACATACAAGAAATAGTTGAAAATAAAAACAATTTCATAAAAAGTGTTGATGAATAATAATTTATAAGCTTTCAAAACCACCAACTTGAAACTTAAAAATGTTTCAAGTACGTGTCTTTGAAAGATTATAAAATACAAACTATATAACCAATATGAATGAAACTTAATATACAAATTAAACATATAATTATTAATTACATAATAATTAATTAGTTAATTAGTAAATTAGTAACATAATAAATAATTATAAATATTCATTACAATTATTAGTTATTAATTATTAATAATTAATTATATAATAATTAATTAGTTAATTAGTAATATAATTTTTAATTATTATTATAATTATTAATTATATAATTAATGATTATATTACTAATTAACTAATTAAATAATATATAATTAATTTTTAATAATTAATAATTATATTGGTAATTAACTAATTAATTATTATATAATTAAAAATTACTAATTATAATTAATAATTATATTACTAATTATAATTACTAATTATATTACTAATTATAATAAATAATTATATTACTAATTAATATATAATAATTATAGTTAATAATTATAGTACTAAATAACCAATTAATTTTTAATAGTTAATCATTATATTGGTAATTAGCTACTTAATTATTATATAATTAATAATTAATAATTAATAATTAATAATTAATAATTATAATAAATAATTATAATCACTAATTATATTACTAATTAATCAATTACTTATTTTATAATTAATAATTATATTACAAATTAACTAATTAATAATTATAGATAAATAAAAAATAATTATAATTAATAAATATATTACTAATTAGCTAATTAAGTATTATATAATAAATAATAAATAATTATATTTAATAATTATATTATTAATTAACTAATTAATTATTATATAATTAATAATTAATAATTATAATTATAATTAATAATTACTATTAAGATTTATATTACTAATTAACTAAGTAATTATCAATTAATAAATATACTACTAATTAACTAATTAAGTATTATATAATTATATTACTAATTAACTAAATAATTATTGTATATTAGTAATTAATAATTAATAATTATATTAATTATTAACTAATTAATAATTATATTACTAATTAACTAATTAATTATTAACTATTTGTTATATGTTTAATCCATGTTTTAATTTTCATTCATATTGGTTTTATAGTTTGTATTTCATAGGCTTTCAAAGGCACATAAACGTATTTAAGTTTCAAGTTGGTGGTTTTGAAAGCTTATAAATTATTTTTCATTAAATTTTTTTATGAAATTCTTTTTATTTTCAACTATTTCTTATATGTTTAATCCGTATATTAAGTTTCATTCATATTGGTCATATAGTTTGTATTTTATAATCTTTCAAAGACACGTACTTGAAACATTTTTAAGTTTCAAGTTGGTGGATTTGAAAGCTTATAAATTATTATTCATCAACACTTTTCATGAAATTGTTTTTATTTTCAACTATTTCTTGTATGTTTAATCCATGTTTTAAGTTTCATTCATATTGGTCTTATAGTTTTTATTTTATAGTCTTTCAAAGTCACGTACTTGAAACTTTTTTAAGTTTCAAGTTGGTGGTTTTGAAAGCTTATAAATTATAATTCATCAACCCTTTTTACGAAATTTTTTTCATTTTCAACTATTTATTATATGTTTAATCCATGTTTTATGTTTCATTTATATTGGTCATATAGTTTGTATTTTACTGTCTTTCAAAGTCACGTACTTGAAACAGAATCCCGCATCGGAAATGCAGACTGTTCTGTGCAGGAAAAGAGAACCTGAATCCCACATCGGAAATGCAGTATGATTTCCTGGGCAAGCCCTCTTATAAAAGAGAGCCATGGGTGATGGTTTCTGTCAGAATCCAGAATGCTGTAATGGCAGTTCTGCTGGATATTAAATAGCAGATAAATTCTGCTCAATTTTATGTTTTGTTTGTATATATATGTATGTATATATATATATATATATATATAAAACAAAACAAAACAAAAAATAAAAATAAAAATAATTTTTTTAAAAAAACAGTTACTGTAGGATGCGTGAACGCGGTTCACGCATCCTTCAGCGTGGTTAAGATGCGTGAACCCCGTTCACGCATCTTCCCGGGGTCAGTGATGCGTGAACGGGGTTCACGCATCTCGGACCCATTTTTAAAAATATTCGAACCCTATACCCTTTTACATAATTTTGGTTTTTCTAAAACCCATATAAAAAAATTAGCCAAATATTTACCTTTTTTTCAGGTTCTTCCTTTTGATTTGATCGAAAGGGCTCCATAGGATGGATTTTGGAATAACGAAGACCTCTATGATGAGGTGGTACAGTTTTGAGGGTATTTTGACAGATTTTGGATGAGCCAAAAGTCATTGAAGGTGTGAATTGGAGGGAAGGGGGAGTGCCCTTTTATAAGAGCGGCGGGGGGCACCTTAAAGCAAAAACAATTATTTTATAATAAAATCATATTCAATTTCTAATGGATCCAAAAAAAATTTAAATGGATAAGGTGGGGATTGCTCAAAAACCACTAAACAAATAGGATTTATACAGGTTTGGGTCACTATATTAACCTTATATTTTAGATTTTACTATTAGTTAAATAGTTTGACATTTACCAAGCCTCTTTGTATTTTTATATTATATGGTTAATAAACATAGTCTATAATTCCAATTGAACCCAAAATGGTTAATTAATGAAACAAATATCATTATATAAGCTTTTTTTCTGAACCATATATTTTTAGTAATAGAATATCAATTAATAATATAATACTAGTTTTAAAAACACTTTAATGTCAATTTTGACACTATTTGGTATTTTGTTTTTTGAAAATTAATAACAGAATTATTACATAAAAAAATTCATCTAACCAACCCTAACATGTCATATTAACCTAGAAAATTATTGTAATTCAAACAAATTCTCAAAGTACATTTATTTGGATATTTATAATATCCAATATGTTAATATTTTGTTAATTAGGAAATTACTTCATCATCAGTGTGTCATAAATAACCTAATTTATATAATCTCTAAAAAATATAAATAAAATAAAATTATTTAGGAAATAATATTATCTTTCCAATGAATATTTATTTTTGATATTATCTTATGTGTAACCCAATATTAAAAATTGTTTAGTTATTAAACATTGAATTTATCACTTTTTAGTCTTCTTTGAATTAAATAATAATAAATGTCCTAATCTAATCCCAGTGGACCTAATTAATCATATTTTATTCCTAAGGTTGTTTTTCATTGAATTACACTTATCCAATAGAATTAGAACATGTTTTAGGTAATAATAATATAATTTTTACCTTTAATTACCCTATTTACTTTTAACCGTCGTAAATGAATGTCAGAAGATTCTATTCACCGAAAATTATTTTAATCTTATTGAACAACATTTTACTTACTAATATCATCCATGTCTCTCATATTTTTGAAATTCAACTCACAGAAGTGGAAAAATGATGTTTTATGTAAATATAGAAATTCTTCTTGGAGGTGGGTAAAAGACGGTAAAAAGTTAAATAAAATTTTTATATATCTAAAATTATTATAAACTGACTCCAATAAATTACATTGAAAATATATTGTTATTATCTATCTTTTTTTACCTAAAATATATTTCAATAAAATAAATAATTTTTTAAATGAAAATTCGGTTTTAAATTAAAACTCCGTGTTTTTCACTATTAATCAAAAATTGAAAGTTTTCAGAAAAATACAAAAAATTCACCCTAAGCTAATTTTGATACTCCGAATCCAAAAATGAAGTCCATTTTGAAATTTAAAATTTATAAAATTTCCAAAAGTGGGTATTACTATTCATAATGTCTTTTGACTGGTTGTGGTGTTTTAGAACTCAAAGTTCCGTACAACACACGCTATTGCATTATTCAAAGGGAAACGTACCATGCAAGCATGGGGTGTAACATAGATCATGATTTACATAATTCTAGAATATATAATATAATGTATATATCATATATATATATATATATTATGTAGATATATAAAATGGAATACATCGCTCATGGAGATGGTAGTCTGTACATACGCATGGATGATGTTTTTGTTTTCATATTGCATTGAATGGATGTAAGTGAAAGAAATATATGTACATAAATAAATATATATATCATTATAGTAAACTTATTTTTTCATATATATATATATATATATATATATTATAATCATTAGTGGATGGTTAATAGGGGAATGAATCTCATCACGTCGTGGAGAAGTTAGGTTGTACGTACGCATGAACGACAGTATCATTGTCTTGATGGTTAAATGGGATATAATTGGATAGTATATTAATTATAATAATTAATTATAATTATATATTCATTTATAAATTCATTATACTCATCATTATACCCATCCTAATATTGTATTATTGAATAACAATTTACACCACATCATGGATAATATAAGATATACATATGCATGCATGGCGTATTTGTTATTTGTAGAATGCATTGAAGGAGGTATAATGTAGTACCATAATAAATATAATATTTCAGAAATAGTAATATACTGTATTTATTACTTTATTATGGAATAATCATAGAAATATTAAGTAGAATAACAAATGAACTTTGAAAGAACGGATAAAACAATTACCTCTTCTTCAGGTGTTTCATTTTTATTTGAACAAAAGGGCTCCCTCGGATGGATATATGACCCAATATATACCTCTAGGATTATGAGATGGTGGTTGGGTGGAGACATTGTCATGTTTTGGCTGAAAAAATGCTTTATAGGTGTGAGTTAATGATAAAGGGAGATGCCCTTTTATAAGAGAGGTGATTGGAACTTTATAAAAATCTTGAAATATTAATTTATTATAAAACTATGTTTGTTATTTAATAGCTCCAAATTGATTTATTACTAGGATAATATTAAAATGGATCAAAATCCTATCAAAAATATACATTTTAGACTTGTTTAGGTCATAAAACATAACCTTATCTTTTAGATTTAACCCTTTGTAAAATAAGTTAACTCTTACCATGTCCTCAGGTATTTTTATACTACCTGTTTAATATATTTACTATAAAATTCCAAGACAAACTAAAGTGGATCATTAATGAAATTTTTATCAAAACATTTTTTATTTTGGAAAATATTATATTTTTATGTTTTTATATCATTTAATTAAATAGTATTTATTTTAAAATCTCATTTATGCCAATTTTGACACTATTTTGTAATTTTTTTGATAAATCATGAAAACCAGATTACTTCAACTAAAAGGAATTGAGTCATCCGTAATATGAAAATTTCAACCATATAATGTGTGAATGGCCTCAAACTGTCCAATTACAATTATTTTAATATTTATAATATAATTTATTTAAATATTTCATTAATGAGGTAATCACAACATCCTAATTGTGTCATAACTAAATATTTTTATATAATTTCTAAAAATTACAAAAAAATACCATGGCATGAGAAATCATTTTCTATTTATAATTACTAATTATTTACATTCATATTGGTTACATAATCCTATATTAAAATCAATTTATTGAAATATATATGTTTATGTTATGATAATCTTTTCTTTAAATTATTTCTTATAAAATTTCATTTTCACATCAAAGTAAGTCCTTGGTTTCCCAAAATCTACCAAAGGATTCCAATTGTCATAAATATCTCATCATTTAAGATTATTACATGTGCTAGGGTGATTTAATATTATAATAATATTATTGGTTTACCTTTATTTATGATATTTACCGTTTAACCATGGAAAATAAAATAATTACTGATGTTACTATTCATAATGGTTGAAATATAAAAGGTACCTCTTCACACAATTTGAAAAATATGATTCTAAATATGGAATAAATTTTCCCATATTAAAAAAATGTAGTTTGAGTAATTAATTCAAAATTAATTCCTATTGTCAAAACCAAAAAGTTGGTTTTTAAGAGGTAATAATTATCAAAAGATTAACACGTGTTTATATGCAATGTAAAAGGAAATCACTTCCAATGAACAAAATTGGATTAAATGATAAATATATAATCCATTTATACTTTAAAAAAATAATAATTTTAATCTAACTATATAAATAAATTTGATGAAAATATAGTTTGGAATTAAAATGCAGCATTTTTCATTATTCATTAAAATTTGAATTTTAACCAAAAAATACAAACAATTAAACAAAAGTAAATTTTTACATCCCACATAAAAATTAAAACTATATATTTTTTAAAATTTAACTTATAAAAGTTTCAAAAAATGGATTTAAAATGGGATCTCCATCAAAAGGTAGTAAAACTACCTTTTTTTAGAAAAAACATCATTTATCTGAAAAATTGATTTTGTTCCCTTTTCATGTTCTAGAAAATGTATAAGATGAATTATAATGTTATATAAAATTAAAAATGTGGTTACAACTATTAATAATTTCTAGTTTAAATAACATTTTATTAATATATCATTGTTTAGTGAAATGTGGTATTGCGTACAGTGCTTGCTATCGAGAAAGGTCGCTCTTGCGTGTAATGCAGGTCAAGTTAGTGTTGCGTATACCGCATGATTGTATGGTGTTTCATATAGTGCATGATAATATTTGTGTAGTATAAAAACAATAAATCAATGAAATTAAAAAGATTTTTTCTCATTAAATCTCACGGTGGTTCTTTCAACCCTCATTAAAATAAATTTCGTCCTAAAAATTCATAGGTGATATTAATTGTCAACTAGTTGAATGTTTCATTCATGAAAACCCACATCTTAAAAGAAATAATAAAACTTTATTTTATAAATTAATGTTAGAAACATAAAGGCTTCCCAAAATAACTGATCTCTAGGTTTCTACATAGGAGAACACATGGGATAAGTGAAAACATGGATATGGACGGGAAATATAATAATCATGTTTTGATGGATAGTTATAAAGAATATGTTTTGGAGAGATTTAACTACCAGAGAGCAATAAATTTATGATGATTTAAGGGACCTTCTGATTCATTAGATGAGAAGGTACAAGGATAAAATTTTCGGTTTTCAATAGCCTTTTCTTGAAGTTGATGAATTCTTCACAAGAATAAATATTTACTTGATTTTGGTACAATATCATCTTTTTTTTTCCTCGAACACATTATATTTCATCCTTTATTTTAGGAAATGAAGTTGTATTTGTCATTATTGAAGTTTTAGTAGATCATATGGTAGAATGATAGGTCATTCAATCTGTCTCAACCAAATTTTTAGTACAGGTAATCAAATATATATAAGGCCACCTATAGCGAGATAATACAAACATAAGCTGGAATATAAATTATACTATCCATAAATGGAAAACATTAAAATCCTTTAAAAATATAAAAATATAAAACATTATGTAGAGGTGAACTAAATCGACATAACATTTATCTATCATATCTCAAAAGGTAGTTCTTGGTTGTCACATTCAAAACATGTGAATATATTAATCATGTATTCTCTTGAGTAACAATAACAACCTAAATTATAAGACATCCTTTTTGAAAAAATGCATGATTCCTAATTCTGAAACATAATGGATATATTACTTAAGCCCCAAAAAGTTGAATACTTCCATCATGATAGCATATCCCTATTTCCATAAAATCCATAATTAGATTTCAAGAAACTACAATCATCTGTTTTACTTATTCCAATCCAACAAATCGTTATCCAAACAGCTTCATCTTAACTTAATAGAAATAATTATGGATATCTTTCTCTTAATCAAGTGTTCTCCAATTATATCATCTTACCCCTAAATCACTTCACTCTGTCTTTATAACTATTAGTCATATCTTTTTAACTCATTATACTAAAAACAATTATAAATTTCATGATTCATATTACATTAGCTCTTAACGTTGAAACATATACACCTCAATCAACCAACATTATTCATTCACCATTACTCAGGATCCCCCATCTACATATTTTCTAAAATATGAATTATGTCCTTTCGTTTCTCAACACCATGAATTTTATAGGTTTAATGTAAATAACTACTTTAATAACATTACATATCTTTCACATATCATTTAAAATAAATTTATCCTTAGTAGTATGACCAATATTTATACCATCTTCATGATTATATTCATGATATTTCCTCTTACGAAGTCAATATTCATAATTCTCATAATTTCCAAATATGAAACATTCAACAGTTATCTATGTTCTATGTTGTTTTGGATATTGGCTATGATTACAAAGCAATGTGAGAGAAATACATATCAGAGACTAGAAAGAGCAAATTATGATAAATTACTTATAAATTTTAAATCTATGATATCTTCAGTTAGACCCATGTTTAATCCTGATTATCAAAAAAAATATATGTTTTTAACCTATACTTTACTTATCCTTTGAACATCCATAGACATATCCTTATAAATATCTCTACGGATTTCACTAGATTTTTCACATCCTAGTTTCCAAAGTTTAACTAAACCTTTTCTATGATACCAACTATAATGACAGAATATTAAGTTACATTGACATTAAATTTATTTTGTAGAATAATTAATACATGACACAAACTGACGCCCAAAGACCGTATTAGTTTAGTGACTTTGGAAATTCATAACATCATCTTCTAATATTCTGAAAGATCTTCAACAACTCCCATAAATTTCTTCCAATTTTTCCTACCTAAAACATTTATTTATATCTATGGAAAATGAAAACATAAAAATAGTTAGATAAAAGACTAATAAGGGTAAACATGGAAAACATAAAACAAACCATAAACATTTGAAAGTAAAAACAACAAAATCATGAGACCTGAAATAAATCATGGTAGTACGTAAGGCATGGGTCATAAATTAACATTAACCATGAAAGCATAAAATTTGAAAAAAAATAGATATTCTTTTCAAACTAATAATCACATAATAGGATTTCAATTTCAGCCATGGAATTTCTTCCAAGACCATCATAGTGGACAAATTCTATGACTGAACTGGGTTTACATTCTATTCCAACTATGTATTACTGAACAAAAATTTACCTTCCATTCCAATCAGGTTTATATCAGGAGATATAAATTTTTTCCCAATGCATTGGAGGGAGATATAGGTCCCACACATCTTATAATTAAATCATTCTTTCATGTTCCAAGAATTCATAAATCATTCATCATAGAATAACACATGAAAAAAAATTTGATTCTTAAAAATCATTACATCATAACATAATCCATATAATATAAATGATCTTCATAAAACTAATTCCATCACGAAGTCAATAAAGTCAATGTAATAATAAGGATATAAACATAATCCCATTTAAAATGATTCAACTTTGAGGGAAAATAATTTTAATAAACTAAATAAACTTAGTTCTTGAGGAAAATATCCTTTCCTCTTCAAAAACTATTTATTTTTAAAAAAATTGTGCAATTTTAAATGAAAATAATTTTGGTGAAAATAAACATGGTATAGCATAGAGAAAGATTCATGTATATAGGGCATCATGAAAACGTAAAAATCTAATCATGCTATATAAGTTAAAAAAATTCTTCTCACACTCTTCCCAAAATATTATAAAAATAACTCATATGGTAAATAAAAGAAATATTCCTTCCATACGATATTATAAAATTAAAAATTGGTAAAATGGTTTAAATATACATAGAATAATAGTACACATTTTATAAAAACTTTTTTAGAAAAAATGGAGATGGATGATAAACATATCCAAAGTAAATACTTACGTATAAATAATCTTCGATTAAAAAATGAGATTGCAAAATTTTCCATGACCGTAGGACCGATACTCTTCATACGAGTCCAAAACGCATATATAATATTTTTAAACATATTATTAAATTATTTAAGAATCATAATAATATTTAGGATTTCTTATATGATTCTTTTATGATTTTATATCACCCTTTTATTAACAATTTTATGTTAATGCAACACTTTGTGTATTATGACTTTATTTATTGTTCGTATTTTGACATATTATTTTGATCATATTACATAGATCATGATTTAAATACTTAAATAACATATAATATGATTTATATATCATATATATATATGTGATATCTATATATAATGGAATACACCGTTAAGGGAGATGGTAGGTCGTACGTACGCATGAACGTTGTTCCATTTTTCTTATCGTATTGAACGAATGTAAGTGCATGAATTATATATACATACAAACATATATATATATATATATATATCATTACATTAGAATTTTAATTTCATATATTTTATATTTATGTATAATATATATTTTTATAATTATAATCTTTGTTGTGTGGTTAAAGTGGAGAACGAATCTTATCGTGTGGTGGAGACGGTAGGCCATACGTATGCACGAGCGATGATATCCTTATCTTGATGGTTAAATGGTTTATAGTTGGATGGTATATTGATTATAAACAATCATTATAATGTTATATTCATTATTTAAATACATTATACTAATCATTATACCTATCCTAATAAAGTATTTTTGAATAACAAATTACACCATGATGTGGAGATGATAAGCCGTACGTATGCATGCACGGTGATATTGTTATTCATATGATTGATTGAATGAGGTATAAAGTCATACCATAATTGTAATATCTTATTAGAATGTATTAAACACTATATTTGTTACATTATTTTGGAATCAATATAGAAATAGGAATTAGAATAAGAAATGAACTTTGAATGTTGGGATAAAACAATTACCTCTTCTTCATGTCTTTTCTTTTGATTTGAACAAAAGGGCTCCCTAGGATAGATCTATCCTAAAATATATTACTCTAGGATTATGTGAGGGTGTTTTGGAGGATACATTGGTAGGTTTTGTCCAATCCAAAATGCATTATAGGTGTTAGTTAAGGAGAAAGGGAGGTGCCTTTTTATAAGATATGTGAGGGGCACTATAAGAAAATCTGGAAATATTAATTTATTATAAAATTATTTTCGGTTTGTAATAGATCTAAATTGATTAATTTATTGTATAATATGATGATAGAAAGAAATAATCACAAAAAATAGGTTTTAGACATATTTAGACACTAAATATAACCTTATATTTTATATTTAAACCTTTGTAAAATAAGGTAATTCTTACCATGTCCTCCTGTATTTTTATACTACATAGTTAATATATTTACAATAAAAAGACATTAAAACATATATTATTACATTTATTTCATTTTATTAACTATAAATTTTATTTGGATGAACATTATATTTTAGTTTTGTTATATCATTTAATAAAATATTATTTATTTTAAAATCTAATTTTTGTTAATTTTGACACTATTTAGTAATAGAATTTTTTTAAAGTCATAATAACATGAATCATTATAATTAATTGAATTAAAACAAACCTGATATGTAAATTTTATCCATAAAATTCATTTATAGAATCAAAATAACCAAATTACATATATTTTAATATTTATAATATCATTTATTTGAATATTTCATTAATGATGTAATCACTACATCATTATTGTTTCATAAATAAATATATTTATCTTATTTTTAAAAATATATATATATAATACCATGATGTAGGAAATAATTTTATATTTATAATTACTATTTATTTAAATTTATATTAGTTACATAACTATATATTAAAATCATTTTAGTGAATCATATATGTTTATGTTATAATTATCTTTAATTTAAATTAATTCTTATAAAATGATATTTTCTCATCCATGTAAATCCATGGTGTCCTAGAATAAAACCCAGGATTAAAATGGTGGGAAATATCTCAAAAAATAGTATTAAGACATGTGCTACGGTAGTTTAATATTATTATAATATTATTTTTGTACCTTTATTTACCAGATTTACCCTTTAACCACGGTAAATAAAATAATTACTGAATTTACAATTCATAATGACGAAAAAATAAAATATAAAAATTCAAAAAACATTGAAATTATGATTAAAAATTTGGAATCTATTTTTTCAAATTCAAAAAATAGTAGTTTTATTAATTAAACTAAAATTAATTCCCGCGGTCAAAACCAAAAAGAAGGTTTTTAATAAGTAATAAACATCAAAAGAATGACTGTGTTTATGTCAATATAAAAGTGAAATTACTTATAATCACCAAATTTGGATTAAGATATAATATTATATTCCAATTACAAATTAAATAATACTAAAAATTTATTCTATATATATAAATAAACTATACCAAAGGGTAGTATTGAATGAAAATGTAGTATTTTTCACTATTTGTAAAAATTTAAATTTTGTGTTAAAAAACAAAAAATTAAAAAAAAAATTATGTCCCTATTATAAATAAAAAGTATATTTTTCTTCAAATTTAACTTATAAAAGTTTTCAAACTAGATTTAAAATGTGTTCTCCATGAAAAGGTGGTAAAACTGCCTTTTTTGAAAAATACTTCTTTTATCTGAAGAATTTATTTTGTTCTCATATCATGTTCTAGAAAATTTGTAGGATGAATGCTAATGTTATATAAAATTAAAAATGTGGTCAATAGTATTCATAACTGATAGTATATATAATATTTTAATAATATATTATTGTTTAGTGTAACTCGATATTGTGTATAAATCAAGCTACTGAGGAAGGTCGCTTTTGCGAGTAATGCATGTCATGTCAGTGTAGCGTATACTACAAGAAAATACAATGTGGTGTATGGGGAAGTATAATATTGGTTTAGAATAAAACACAAGACATAAAAGAAATTTAAAATAATCTATCTCATAATATCTCATGGTGTTACGCCTGACCATTGTTCATTTCTAGTTGAAGGGAAAATTGAAGATCTCCTCCACCTGGGTAAGTGGTATCATCCAATTTAGATCTCCCTTTATATCGCAATCCTCTTCCTCGATAAAAGAGGGGTATTTATCAATTGTTAAATTTATATCTAGATATATGTTTAGTAAATAATTTTTTTTTTCAGTTTATCTTGGATCTAGAATTCGAATACAAATATCATTCACTGAAGTGATTAGAGTTATTCCGTTGAAATTGGTTATATCCATTGGTGAATTTTCTTCATAAATATTGAAGAAGGTTGTTTATAATTAAAATCACAAATTATTTATTTTGATTTCTTTTACTTTTAGATATAATATTGGTTGTTGGGAAATTGAGTTTTCATACAATGAATTAATTAATTGGTTATATTAATTAATTAAGGGATTAGTGAAATTGGTGGTATTTAATTGATTGAGATAGAACAAATAATTGATGAATTAATTGGGTATATTAAATTTATTGAGAAAGAACAATAATTTTATGAATTCTATGGGGACATTCAATTGATCGAGATTGAATAATTAATTGACTAATTTTTGGGGATATTGAAATGATTAGGATAGAATAATTAATTGTGGAATTAATTTGGGATATTGAATTGATTGAGATAGATCATTTAATTGATGAATTAATTGGGGGTAATGGAATTGTTTGAGTTGGAATAAATAATTTATTAATTAATTAATAGAATTTTTATTTTTATGGATATGAATAATTAATTGATGAATTAATCAATGGATGTAATATGATTATTTAATTGTACAATTAAATAATTGAATTAATTGGATTAATTAATTGGTGAATTAATTAATAAAAGTAATGTGAATGGTTAATTATTTAATTAAATAATAGGATTGACTAATTGATGGATTAATTAATAGATGTAATGTGATAGTTTAATTGTTGAATTAAATAAAAGTGATTTATGCTTTAAATTAATTGATGAATTAATTCATGGATGTTATCTAATTATTTAATAGTTGAACTAAATTATTAGACTGATGACATTAATTAATTGATGAAATAAATAATAGAAGTAATGTAATTAATTAATTGTGGAATTAATTAATGATATTGACATTTGAAAAATATTTTTTAATTAATTAAATAGATTTAATTTGATTAATTAATTGTAGAAATAATTAATTTTCTTGATATGAATAACTAATTGGTGAATTAATTGAAGGGATTGAATATGGTGAGTTAATTTTGAAATTAATTAATTGTATTAAAATGAACAATTAATTGGTTAATTAATTGAAGGGAATGAATGGGGCTAATTAATTGGGGAATTAATTACTGGAGTTAGTGTCAGATATTAATTGGTTTATTAATTGAAATCATTGAATGTGGTTAATTAATCATCGAATTACTTAATTCAATTTAGTTAAAAAATTAATTAGTGATCTAATTGAAGATATTTAATGTGGTTTATCAATTATGTAATTAATTAATGGAATTTATGTGAACAAGTAATTGATGTATTAATTGAATGTAATGAATGTAATTTATTAAATATTTGTTTTAGTAAATAGATTTGACATAACCAATTAATTGTTGATTTAATCAACAGGATTGAATGCGAATAATTAATTATAGAATTAATTAATGGAGATAATATGATAGTAAAATAGGGATAATTAATTATTGAATAAATTATTGAAATATTGTGCTTTTTAAATTGGAATAATTTATTATTGAATTTATTGAGATGGTGTGATTATAGAATTTGGATAATAAATTATATAATTAATTATTAAGAGATTGTGACTATAGAGATAAGAAAATTAAATGATGAATTAATTATTTTAATATTGAGATGGTGATGTGATTAATTAATAGTTGGATTTCTAAATAGAATTGTTGTGATTAATTAATTAATTAATTAATTAATTAATTAAATGCGATTAATTATTTATTTTATTAAATAATAGAATTATGTTTATTAATTAATTATTAAATTAATTAATCTGTTTGATGTGATTAATTAATTTCTGGAAAATTTAATTGGATTGTGGTGATTTATTAATAGTCGAAATAATTAATTAGGTATGAGTGATTTTGTTATTTTTGAACTAATTAATGTAATTATGTACATTAATTAATTTTTGAAATAAATAATGAGTTTTATGTGATTAATTAATTTTTAATTTAATTAATAGAATTGATTTTCTAAATTAACAAGTGGGTTAAATAATTCAATTGAAGTGATAACATAAATATTTAATTTCATTGTAGAATTATTATGATTAATTAATTTCAAAATTATTTAATAAGTCGGACAAGAATAATTAATTGTTGAATTAATTAATGAAATTAGAGGTATTAGTTAAATGTTGAATTAATTAATGAGTTTTACATGATCAATTAATTATTGAATTTATTAATATATTTATAGTGATCAATTGATATCTGAATTAATTGATGAGTTTTTTGTGATTAATAAATATTGAATTATTTTATGGGATATTGCGATATATGTGGCTTTGTGATATATTTGTAAATGATTGATCAATAGGGTGTGAGACAGGGACTGATACTGAAAATATTCACAGGGTTATAGGCATGGAATTCTACACCCAAAGCATGCATGCTATTTTTTTGGGATAGAGATAGACGCTCTAAATAACAATGAGGTGTGAGATAGGGACTAATTGTCCAAATACTCATGGGGATCAAGAATTGGAATTCTACACCCAAACTATTTGCATTGTATTATAGTTCCAAGGGGCCATAGCAATAAATTAAAATGATGTGGATAATGAAATCCAATGTTTTTTAAATAATTGGTGAATGGTAACATGGTCATTCACTTATGAAATTGTGAATGGTAACTTGGTAATTAAGTTATGTACATATGAAAGTTAGAATGTTAACATGTTCATTCAGTAATGAGGATATAAAATTATGAATGGTAACATGAATATTGTTCAGATATATGATATTGTTTGGGTGTCCTCAAGAACATATAAGTGTTATATGGTTAAATATTAGTATTTTTGTAATTTAAATTATTTAATTTATTGGTATAATTTCATTATTTATATATATAAATTTATTTTTAAATTGAATTTTATTATAGACATTTTTCATTGTGGCCTACTTAGTGGTACTCACACACTATTCGGGCTGCCTCATCGGTACACAAATAGATTATACAACTTTAGGATATGTTAAGAGAAATGGTATTATTTAGAGTAATGATTGAGATAGAGAATAATGAGTGAACTAGACTTTCTTTAGGGATATTATTGGTGGAGTTATCATTTTCATTATTTATTTTGAGTGTTTCAAATTGGTACATGGAACGTACATTAAAATAGACTATATACTATTCAATCATGATATTGACCTTCGTGTTTTGATTCATCTTATTATATTGATATTGTCATGGTTATGTTATATAATTTATACTATTATATTATTATTTTTTCTTATGTATTAATCTATATAATGATTTTGGTATTTTCTCCCCATGATTGATAATAGATCCTCGCTGCTATTCGACAGCCACAAGCATATGGGGAGGTTTGCCTGAGGTCATGTGACTGACTGGTTCGGGGAACCAGCATCTGACACCCATGTCTTGATGTAACAATGTGGTTTCAGAGGCGTATTATTTTGTTTTCATGTGTATTACCATTTTATAATGGATGAAATGATAATCTGATGACTCAGGTTCCCGTGGAGATCTTGTGGATGTGAGTTTCTAACCCAGGTACGATGGTAAAAGCCAAGAGACTATGGTGGTATTTTTGTTATTGATGTGTCTTTTTAGTGTTTATTTCATTTCACCTTGAGTAATTCACTTATTGTGCGATGTGATTATGGTTTCTGAGACTTACTGAGATTTGACTCATGGTCTGTTAGGTCCCAGGAGTTGAGTTTTTATGCATCATACTATTCGCATAAGATTATTTTCAAACATGGATCATCATCGGCATTCCTAGAAAATTGGTTTTGGGTATGTCATTGAAGTTGAACTATTTTTCCATCCTCAAGTGATTTAAATGTAAAATGATGCGTATATGAAATTGGGAATTGTAAAATGTTGCAAGATGTGATTAATGTTTGTATACTATAAAAATTGAATAATGGGAATGTATTTACCCTTGTTAACCAAGACCAAGATGTTGGATCACTAAGGATAGTGATAGTTCCTTAGTTTTGACCATGTGTATGGGTTTTGGAGGAAGCGTAACCAAAAGTGAGGGGTGGTCACTTAGTTGGGATTGTTGTTCGAAATGATGGTGTTCATTAGTGACATTACGGGTGTAATTTATGACTTGATTTGATAATTCCCTATACCATAAAATCACCAAAAGTACACTAAGAGATGATTTTTTATACGAAAAGATAATTATGGAATTTTTCTAATAGGACAAAGGGCATTCTTGATGGTTTCACCCTTAGAGAAAGTAAAATTTCAGTTTGTGTGGTTGGTTGCGAACCACCGACTGTACCATTATGAGCATCTCAATGAGGTTTCATGTCAACAAATGATAAGGGTTCCGTTTGCAAAATCTACGAATATGAGATAGTTAATGTTTCAATTTTGATGCATGATTGGGGATGGGGTGTCCATTTCCACTTCTTAGGCTCTGGTTGGGAGGGTTATGATCCATGATTGTTGGTAATTTAATGATAAAACCAATTAAAACAACATGCCTAAGGTGCAGAGTGATGTGTTGGTAATATGTATGTCCTTTTAGGAGCATAGGATACGTATGTACGATTGTTGTGATAATGTGTTTCACATAAACACTTTGTTGATAGTACAAGTATTGTTAAAACATTGTCATGTTGTGGATGAAACATGGGAGATAGACACATATATGAGGGATCAGTGGCCCAATAATGTTTGGCTCTGAATATTAGGGATTCATGGGAATACAACTAAAGAACAAGCTGTTGTAAGGTAGATAGATTATAAGAATAAAACATTTATAGAGTTTTCTTGGGCTCATTTACATGTAATTCATTTCCTTGTATTTATTTATTTTATTCTGGGTTTTACCTTAGGGAGTGTTCAAGTGAAAAGATTATAATTTTGGATAAATTTTGAGATATATATGGTTGGTACATGGTTTGTCCAGATAGTGCTCCCGAGACCCTTAAACTGTGAAATATTCAACATAGCGGGATTTCACAATCAGTGTACATATTTTCAAACCACGAACACTAAAATGATAAAATGTACACCCCCTAGAAGAGGTTCCTAGTCCGGACAATCCATGCACTTTTCACCAACAAAGCATGCACAAAATGTTTCTTAATCATAAAATAGATTTTAAAATACCTGATCCCCTATAATAAACCCAAATAATACCCAACCAACCACTAATTATACCTATCGATTTTGGGGGCTCCCAAAAAATATCCTAGGTCTCCCAGCCTCTGTTCTTGTCAAATCAAAGGGTATATTGGAGGCCTACAGCTCCCAGGGTATGTGATTTCTTCCCATTTAGATATCTATTTCTCTCCCTCTCCTCTTACTGGATAAAAGAGGGTTGTCAATACAAAATTTAATTCCAATCTTGATCTATTTTTAATAGATTTTATTTTGTTTTATATTGGATCTAGTATTTTAATCATCATCTCGATCTTTGACATGATTAGGGTTATTCTTCTAAAAATGGGGATATTTGTTGGTGACTGTTCTTCAAAAAATTTGAGGTCTCTGGAATGTAATTAAAATATCAATGACTTGATTTTAATTACATTAATGTGGCTATAGAATTTATATTGGTTGATTGAAAATTGATTTTTCTTAAATATAAATAATTAATTAGGTTGATTAATTTATTATGGTAGTTCTAAAATTGGATAAATTAAATTTATTGAGATAGAACAATTAATTGGGGAATTAATTTGGTATATTGAATTTATTGAGATAGAACAATTAATGAATGAAATAATTAGGGATATTAAATGATTTAGATAGATTTATTAATTTAGTAATTAATTGTGGATATTTAATTTATTTATACAGAACAGATAATTTATGAATTAATTAGGTTTGTTAAAATTGTTTACTTTGAATAATTAATTGTTGAACTAATTATAGTAATTTCTGTGACTATGGATATGATTAATTAAATGATGAAATAATCCACTGAATTTATGTGATTATTTAGTCTTTGATTTAAATAATCATATTAATGGGGTTAATTAATATTTGAATTAATTAATAGAAGTAATGTGATTATTTAACAATTGAATTAAATAATGGGATTGATGTAATTAATTAATAATTAAATTAACCATTTGAATTACATTGACTTTTAAATTTTTTAATTAAATAATCATAATAATAGTCTAATTAATTGAAAAATTAATTAATGGAATTAATGTGATGATTTATTTTTTGACTTAAATAACGGGACTGTAACACCCCATTATTTCTAGAATTTCTTTTTTTTTGAATTAATTTACATTTTTAATATTTTTAATTTCACATGAAACTTGAAATAGAATATTATATATATATTTAAAAAACTGTGTCAAAAATTATTTTCACATTCAATACCATCTTGTCTTGTGCCACACGTAAAAAAAATTTCACTTGAACTACAAGCAACACCAACTTAGCATACAAGTAAACAACACTAAGTTTATATGAAAAAATCCGTATATAAAAAAATAATTAAAAGAGATAATTATACCCTAACCATTAAGAATAATTATAGGAATTGTAATAACTACTTTTCCAAAAAAAATTATGAATTATTTATATAAATAAAACATATTTATAATGAAAGATGAGATTTTTGGTAAAGTCCTTTTATTTTAAAAATACCGTTTTCTTGAATAGATTGATTCTTAATAATAAAATTAATTTCAAACACATTTATTAATTTAATTGGATAAACTAAACTTAATTATTCAATTTAGAATAACAAAATTATCTTATGGTGATTTTTTGGGATTTTTCTAAGCAACATCATTTTTTGATAAATAGTGAAAAATACTAATTTTTAGTTAAAAAAAGAAAATTTTCTTATTAATTATTAATGATAAATGATGTTATTAATATGTTTTATATTAAAATTTTATGAATTCTATGTCAATTAATATAATTTCATTCATTACAATAAATTTCACTTTGGAACGGAATATAAAATCTGACAAACTTTTGAACTTTTGCCTACATTAAAGCCTTGTTGTGTCATCTAATCTGCAAAATTACAACAAATATTAAATTTTCGGCTTCTATGAATAGAATTTAAAATATAGGATGTAAACCAGTATATTCATTCTAACATTTAGACTCTTATAGTTCCAAGTTAATTTTTGAGAAAAATGATTAGTAATAGTGATTTAAATAAATCACTACAGTTTAGGACAAATTAAGCATAATTAAGGAGTAACCCTTATATTTATAGGCATAAATGACTAGAAACGTGTTAAATACCTATTTTATGTCCATATTTATTTCACACACCTTTAATTATTTATATGTGATGGTTTGTTGTTACTTTATTTAGGAAAGAGCTTGAGCACACCACATTGGTTCCTAGAAATCCCATGTGAGTCCATTTCTCTTCATAAAAAAGGCCACCACCTCTACCCATTAATCACACATCTAAAACACTTTATTTCCATCCTAGATATAACCATTTATCCTTCCAACTATCATCCATTAAATATTTTATGGCTCGTCTTATGAAGAAAGCTTCTCAACAAAGACTTTTGGCATAAACCAAAACGAGTTAACTAATTAAGAGGTCACATCTTCTCTCATGATTTGTTCCATTATTTACCTTATTCACCCATTAAACAATCTTTATTAAATGGTTTTTTTAGATAAAAATTTTCCTCCATATACTTGTTTTTTTATGAAATTTCTCTAATATATAATTACACACACCTCCATCAAATAGATGTTGAACATATTGATTCTCTGTAAGGCGAACTACAGCCTTACGAAACAGTTACTGTTCATTTTTTTCCTTTAAGACAAATAATGGTGGCCATTATGATGGAAAATATGACTATATATTTAATATATTATATTTGCTATATATTTAACATTCTATATTACTTTTACAATACACATCTCATAACATTCCATTTGGAATTCATTCGGTTTACAGTCTCCATGAATTATGAATTCCATTACAAACATAACTATACAAGAGAATATTATAATATACATATACTGGATGTTCCTTTTATTTAAATCATCTTATACATTATTTAGACATTATATACATATAATTAATAATCTTATAACAAATTAAGGCATATTCGAAAAACAATGTTAGTATTACACGAAGTGAAACCTTAATGTAGGAACATTAACAAGAGGGTAATATAATGTTATAATAAAACCATATATGGTAATATATATAATAATATTATTCTTTAAAATATTTTTATTAAACTTATATTTATTATACAAGAATCCTTTATGGGTACAGAGAGAGTTAACACACTAGGTAATGGGATTTTATCTCAATTTTAATTTATGGGAGATACAAGCTATGTTCGTCACTCATTCCATTTGTGTGGTGTATATAATTAACATGATTTTATTAAATATAATTTTAACTTATGTTTATGGTTGTTCAAATTTCCATTTTTCTATTCTTTTTTATGGTGTTTATGTTTCATAAGATACCAGATCGGTAAAAATGTTTGGTGACAATTTGCCTTCTGTGAGACTCGTGTTTTGTTATGCACCTAAACTCTATTTTGGGGTGTATATATTACCATTTTACATTACATGTCATTAATCAATATATTTTAATGATATTATAATCTTTATGTAATTTACTTTCTTGACATGTATTGTACGAACCCATGTAAAAAAATTATAAGTGTTTTTTGAGACAATCTCAATGCTTTTTGATACTATTTATGTTTAAGCATCTTTTGAAGAAATATTATGATCCATATCACAACAGTATTCATTATTCTCCTTACCCGATAATATTTCTTGTAATAATAATGTATTTGTGCCATTTTTTACTCATTGGTACATGAGATAACGGAAAATGTGTTTTTAGGAAAGCCCGATGTTACACTCTCTTCAGATTGAAATCTATGTTTTCTAAAAACGGATTCCAAAAATATTATAACATTACCCTAGGATGCCTAAAAGATATTTTTATTGTTTTTTCATTTACCAATATATTCAAGGGAATTTCCTTTTTTCTTTATGAACATGGAACTTTTTTATCCTTTTTACTATGCGAAAGAAATTTTCTTTTGACAATATACATCAGGAAATGGTTTACCCTCCATCATTTATTTGAACCTCCCATTGCATTGTTAAAAGGTTAGTATTTAAAAAATACATTAAAATGTAATTTTCATATAAGGTTCTTTTAAAAGTGGTTTCAAACTTATCTTAAATGTTTTCATGGAAAAATAATTAAAATATGTTTTCATGTCTAATTTACTTGTTTTGAAAGTGTGTTCAATGAAATGGTTTTCAAACTTTTTTCAAACGTTTTAATTAGTTTTCAAGAAAACTTATTTTCAAAACATTTTCAATATTTCTTAATAAGTTTTCAAATTATTTACAATTAAATTGATTTCAAAACATTTTCAATCATTATTTTAAAATTTTCAAGATTTTTCATGAAAGAGGTTTTTAATATTATTTGAATCATATTTTAAAAGTTTTCAAGGAAAAAGGTTATAAAAATGATTTCATGTATTCGTTACATGATTTTATGGTATTTTATAAGGAAATTTTTTTCAAAATTATTTATGTATTGAAAATACTTTTTATGAAAGAATGGATATTTTTTCGCAAGAAACGTTTTAGAGTATATGTAAAAATTATTTTCTATCTAAGATGACATCTATTGATGGAACTCATTCCTTTCTAATAAATGATCAAATGGTTCAATTAATATCCTTTCTATGAATGAGTTATTCTTAATACCATGGTACATATGAAACCCAATCCTTAGTAACGGTTAATATGTTATTGAAACCATTTTCCCTTCCACATTTTATATGCTTTTGAAACCCACTTCTTTTCACAAGTAATGTTTATTATTAAAGGATTGCGAAGAATGTATACTTCCACATGTTATGATATGTATACATGTTTATGATAACATTTCATTTCCCATGTAATGATATGATCATTTATGATATTGTGGAAGATGTATGTATGATTTCATTATCTGATGTCTGGTACCTATATCTCCCTCTAATGTATTTGGTAATGTTTTATATCTCATGAGAAAGATTACGAGGTTATGAGGAGTTAACTCATGCAACTAAGATCATCATGGGAGAGAACCTTGACTATTAAGATGGCAATGTAAGTGAACCATGACTACTATGATGGTATGAGGAGTGAATAGATTTTACAATGTTGGCCAATGGAGTAATCAATGACTTCTATGATGGTATATGGAGTGAAAATATAGAACTAAAATGGTATTAGTATTGATGACTTGAATAATGTGGAAAACAATACATGCCTACGTGTTTTCCATAATTAAATGCCTTATTCCTATCTTATTTTTCCATGGATTATTCTCTTTATTTCAAATGATTCATGCCTTATGAACTACGAATCATTATGCAATGATTTTAGTTTTGATGGTTGATTTTCTGGGTATGGTCATTTATTTATAAGATCATCTTCTCAAACCCTTATATTGCACATGAGCCTTAGCCCAGTTGGTGAGGTAAGCATAAGTGCTTCCACAAGATCGGGGTTCAAAACAAGGGGATGGGATATTTCCGGGGGTACAGTAGCAGTATTATAGCAGGAAGTGTAGTAATAATTTACACTGTGTGGGTAATGTAGCATGTATTGTAACATTTACTATAAAAATTTTTTTTGGTATTGTAAAATCTAAAACTATTAACCTAGGGCCACCAGTTTAGGTTTGGAGTCCTTAAGGCCTTCAGCCCACCTAGGCCTTGAGTCTTTAAGGATTTTGGGCCACCATTAAGTCCATTGGTCCACATCAAGGCCTTTGAGCCACAAGCAGTTGCCCCAGACATACTCTACAAAAATTATCATCCCCAGAGGAGGATTCAGAGCAGGTGCACTCACCAGAGCAGGACCAGTGGATTTGGAAGAAGGAGATGGTATAGATACGACATCGGGGACAAACTGTTCTTGCACGGGAACCTTTTCCATACAGGCATGTGAAGGTGAAGATCTACCATATCAGTGTAGATGATGGGGAGGAGTAGTTATTTTTATTTATTGTTTGGTTTAATTCCATAAGACATTCAGATCATGTAATGTTTGTTAAGCCTATGTTATATGTAATCACTTGGAATACGGGCCTTCTACGGGTTTCACCCCATCCCTTGAAAGGGGGTTATCAAAAATACTATAAAAATGAAGTCCTTATGAAAATTCAATCATTCCCTTATACTCATGTTTATGCATACATTCATCCCTTTTTACCCTTATTGAGAATTTGATCTCACCACTTTAATGTTTCCTTTCCCCCATGTTATGATGATATGTACTGTTTTTTATATGTCTAAGAGGGGAATTAGACAATAATAACCAAGTGGGAGATGATATAGATCATATATGTACTAGTGTTTTTGTTTCCATATTTCCAAAAGAACTATACCAACTATGGTCTTTTGGTGTTAGTTTTTATATTGATTAATAATTCTATAAACGTTTTGTGATTACAATTTTTGTAATACGAGGGACAATATATATGGTATTATTGAAAAGGTATAGTTAACGTTCACAAACTAGTGTATAAAAACATTACTGATATCCTTATTTTTTTTTACAAATTTATTTCTATGGATGTCACTTATGATATGTATAAGGACAAGTTAGCATTTAGGAAAATATCTCAGATTGTTTTTAAAGTATAGAGTGGGTGGATTCCACGTAATACATACATTTCTGGATAATACAAGTGGATGTGGATATGGTACCGATGTTCCTTGGGGTAACAACTCTAACACAATATTCTAGTCATAACTCGGGGTAATCTGGCAAACGACAACTGGCCTTACTACAGACCTGATTTGACCATCCTATGGGATATTATTTAGTAATTAACAAACTCTTCCTAAACAATCATTAAGTATTTAGATATATGTTATACTTAAATAAACTTGGATAAAACCAAGGTTTCATATATTATGGAAGGTGTCATGATTTAGACATCTTATAAGTAATTCATTTCATGACTATGTGGTTTTCTACTATGAAATGTAAAGCTCACACTATGATTCTTGTTTTAGTCAATGGCAGGAACTAGGAGGAACTGGATTTATGATCAATGTGATGGATGATTTTCTAATGAGAAGTCAAATGAAATGATTTGTAGAGAAAGACACATTTCATTTATGTAAAATCATCTATCGCAGTATATGATTATCATGGTTTAGCATTTGTGATATTCTTAATAGAAGAATCGGAGAATGATGTACTTTTACAGTAGGAAACATAGAAGAAATAAGATCAGGATTCATATATTTCAAGATAAAGAGATGAAGGATCATACATAATACATCAAATGCTGGGGAAAATGTTTTTTCTGATGCAAATAGGGTCACAGAGTTATGAATTGTCATAGTGTTCAATGTAATATCTGTGGAGAACATGGAAATTACCCAACACAATGCCTCAAGCTAAAGATTTAATTCTAAACCAAGTTAGAACCACTTCCTTGACAAATATTAATGTTAAAGGATTTCATTATTTATATAATTGGATTTTTGAATTACAAATGGAGAATTATTTATGGATTTCTGAGTTTATTGTCATCTAAGGATTTACAAGAATATGTTGAATGGTAATAATGGAATAGAAATGTGATCTCATGAAGGGTTAAATTTTAACAAAGGGAAGGTATCCCATAAGATGTTATTTAGTTTATGATAATGTTTTATAGATAACGATACATGGGATATGAATATGTATATTTAACAATATTGATTACCTAGGAACAATGTAAGGGCTCGTTGAAGGGTGGTTTATACTATCATTGATGATGCTTACTGTATTTTTGGATTTATGGAATAGATCCAATATACATTGGAATAAGGAAGGATGCAAGATTTTCTGAAAAGATTTATGGTAATTCAGGTTATTACCATGTTTCAAAATATTATATGATGATGATATTCATATTTTTTGGAACATGAAAAAAATGAACTAATTTTTTAAGGAAATAGAATCTAGGGTAATGTAATTTTTTAACTCTCTTTCTAATGGTTGTTATTTTCACCATTGAGAAGTGTTATAAGGTTAACAATGTGGGAAAAGATTAATTTATGCATGAGAGAAAGTATTTTTGCCCAAATTTTGTGTTGAAAACCTTGGTTAAAAGGGTAATCAATTATTAACCTTATTTCAGGGATGTACATATTTTATATTTTATGTAAAAATGACATCATGTATGTTTGGTGACAACCAATAATGTCTGTTAAGGACGAGGTTCTTGAACCCAAGACAGAAAGATGATAATGGTTTACAACAACCATTGGCTAATGTGATGTCTTGGTTAATGTATATTTATTTTTGATGATTAATTATTTATGATGAACTTGTAGTGTTACATTTTATATTTGGTTCATGATTATTTTTTTAAGAAACAAATACTGAGACATTTTATTCTATTATGGGCCTTAATATCCCTAAAAATCATATTTTATATATTTATTCGTAAATGTCAATTTTTTGACATAAATTCAACGAGGTAATAGTCATATTATAAATATTCAATATGAAACAAAAGAATGAAATTTTATTATAGAAATTTATCAAAAATTACTAAACATTCTGAAAGAGATCATTTATTTTGTCCGTATACATTATTTTTTGTTGAGTTGATGGCCTCATAAATAATAACAAATTTATGATTTTGAGGACCTCAACATTACATTGATCATTCAATTGTCTATGATTGATGACATCAATCACAACCTATATGTATTCACACTATTCCTCTATGTCTAATCATCTCTCCCTACCTATGTTCTCCATTGTGGAAACCCAATCATATGTAACTTTGGGTAGCTATTTTGATTCCAAATTTCCATTTGTAGTTATATTTTAGTATTCATTGTTTCAAAGTAGGTTTCTATGAATTAAACATTCAAGAATTAAACCATTGATATAACTACCCATAATTTACATACATGGTTATTACTTTAAAATTGATTCATAATTATTACAACATATAAAAAAACCATCAAAGGACCTTATAGGTATAGTGTCCTTAGAAACTGAGAAACATAAACAACTGGTTCATAAATCATTTACGTTGTCTCCCATTTATTTCATCATATCTAGAGTCCCTTGGAATATCCTACTTAATATCCTTCTTCCAGACCTGGGGAAAAGAAAACATACAAAAGGGTGAGCTCAAATGCTCAGTAAGGGTAATCAAAAGAAATATCAAACATATCATATTTATAAGGACATAACATTTTGAAAATATTATCCTGCAAAAGAGATCATAACACGGGATAAATCATAGAAGTGAAAATTAATTCCAATAATCAAAACTAAAAACATGAATCTTTGTGGAATACACACATAATCATAGAAAATCATTTCTTGGTAGTCAAGACTCATTGTCAAGACTATCTTAGCGGACAAAGTCCTTTTCTGAACTGAGTTCACTCCTCATTTCAGCCCTGTTTCACTAAACCGATTTAACCTGCCATTCCATCCATATATATCTCATTAGATATAAATCTTTACCCAATGAATTTGAGGGAGATATAGGTCCCACCCATCTCATAATGATACCATTCTTATGTGTGCCACAAAATCTTAAACCATACATCATAGCATAACCCATGTAATAAAATTGGGATTCTTAAACATCAAATAATCATAACATAATCCATAAAAGGATATTGTAAAAATAATTTCATCATAACATAATAAAATCAATGTAAAAATAGGGATATAAACATAACCCTATATTATCATAGATGTAAAATAATTTTGATAAAACACTTGAACTCCATTCTTGATGAAAATATCATTTCTACTTCAAAATTTTTTCCTTTCATAAAATGTCATATAATTTTGAACTAAAAGAAGTTGATTAAAAATAAACTTGAAAACTTTTAAAGGAATATTAATGGAAATAATGTTCTAAAAATCCATTCATTCCGTATAAGTTAAAAAAACATGTTTCCCCTACTTTGGCCGGAAAAGTCAAAAAGTACCTCGTACGAGAAACGACAAAAGATTCCTTTAATATCTTTTAATAAAAACTCACCTAAGGGTATAATTGGATTTAAACAATTTTAGGTGGATGGAAATAATATTAAATATTGAGTAAACATGGATGCGGATTATAAATATTTCCCAGTAAATTCTGAAGTATAAACAATCTTGGATAAAAATGAGATTTGTGAGATTTTCCCTTACCTTAGGTCCGATTTGCTTCGAAAGTGTCTGAACCTCCTATATAATGATTTAAATAATTTCATTTAATTATTCTTGAATCATAAGGATTTTTATGATATCATAAATGGTCATATTATTATCTTCTTATTAGTAATATTTCATTGTTACTTGTTATTCAGGTGTTTATTGCTTTATGTTCGTATGTATTTTCTATCGAATAAATTCTTATTCCACATTATAGGTTATAGACACCTAATTTCCAGAATTTTATTAGTGTAATATATATCATATTTATTCCTTCAATTCATTTATATAATCATTATTCAATGAAGATCATGTAGAACGAGTGGCATCACCTCGTGGAGACGGTATTCCGTACGTACGCACGAGCGATTATATCGTTCCCATGATTGTGGAATTGTATTGGAGTGTATTTATAATAAATAATAATCAATATAAATTTACAATAATCATATATAGTCATTATATACACCATTATACCCATCCAAGTATGGTGGTGGTGGAAAATAGATTACACCACGGCGTGGAGATGGTATTCCGTACGTACGCACACGCGGTGATTTTGTTTTTCCGTGGGATGGATAGATGGTGAAATAGGTTTGTTTAAAACATATAATAACATATCAGTATATGATTTATACTGATGTTATTACTTCATAATGAAACAGATAATGAAGATGAAGTAGAAGAATAAATAAAGTTGAAAGAATCGGTAACGGACATTACCTCTTCTTTATAGCACCTCTTTGAGACATCCTCTTAGGGAACTACAATTTGTCTTTGAAGAAGACCAGGACCTATAGGATATTTCTAGGGAAGTGGGGAAGTAAAATGGGCATGTGTTGGCCGAGCTTGAAGGCTCAAATTGGTGTGAGGAGGAGAGGGAGGAGGTGCCCTTTTATAAGGGAGGAGAGGGGCACCTTTGGAAATATAAGAAATATTAGTTTATATTAAATCCCAACCCAGCTTAAAAACTTCCCAAATGACTCATATACAAAATTTAGATGATATAGGTTTGTAATATCATCAACCAATAAAATTTGGACATGTTAGTAATTTATTTTAAACATTATCAACTTGATTTATCCTTATTTATCAAATTAATTTTATTTGTGGTAATAATATTCTAAATTTTAAATTATTATAAATAATTAAATATGTGTTGTTAATTGTCAATAATTTCACACTTTATGACATTTTAGACCATATAAATTTTAATTTATAATTTATAATATTTTTTTGGGATTTTTAAAAAATTTTATAATATGTTATTTTTATAAAATAACAAGTGTCAATTTTGACAATATTCATTTATATGAATTTAAGTAAAATATATACAGAATAAATGTTCGAAATAAAATCTTTAATAGATTCCTAAAATGTCATATGTATCTAGAAAATTAGTTCAGAACATTAAATAGTTCATATAATATTTATTTTAATATTTTTAAAACCATTTATTTGATATTTTAATTAATAAAATAATTTCAACATCACTATTGTGTCATAATTAATGATAATTATTTAATCTTTAAAAATTCTAAATAAATTCATATGATTGTAGATAATTTTATTATATTTCTGGATACCATTCATGTTCGAAGTTTCATTATGTTTATCACTAAATGAAAATTATTATGCTAATAAGATTTAAGAAAATGACATGTTGTCACTTTCTTTGGTTTTAATAATAATTAAATTATATTTATGGAACAAAGTCTTTTAAATGAATCTAATCCGACCCTTAAGTGATATGGGTCAAATTTTATTCATCAAATTGGATTTTGGCAGGTGTTATGGTAATTTTATAATCTTATATTTACCCTTAATTACCCGATCTACCTTTAACAATGGTAAATAAAATTTACTGTAGTTACTATTCATAATGTCCAAAAATAAAAAATAGCCTATTAACATAATTTGGACCCACTGATTCCATATTAGGAATCCATTTTTCAAAATTCAAAACACATAAGTTTCAGTAATTAATTTAAAATTAATCTCATTGTTAAGAAAACGAGTTTTAGAAGTTGAAACATTGCGAAAGATTGAAATGTTTTTACCTATGAATTCAATGTGAAATTAATGCTAATGAAATATATTATATTAAATGGTAAAAATAAATTCTATTTATACTTTAAAACCATTCAATATTATAATTTAACCATATAAATTATCTCAATGAAAAAAGTTATTTTTAATTAAAAATTAGCGTATTTTTACTATTCCTTAATATATGAAAGTTATCAGAAAAATATCAAAAATTTATCAAAGGTAAATTTTTATATCCTGATTCCAAAGAAGAATTTTATTTTGTCAAATTGAACTTATAAACATGTCAAAAACTAGATTAAATGTGGGTACGCCATCAAAAGGCGACAAAACTGCATTTTTTGAAAAATACTTATTTTAAACAAAAAATATATTTTGTTCTCTTACCATGTTCTAGAAAATGTGTAAGATGAATAATAATTTTATAAAATTCAAAATGTAGTTAACACTATTCGTAACAGCTAGTCCATAATAATATATCGTTGTTTAGTGAAACCCGGTATTGTGTACTACACACGCTATCGAGGAAGGTCGTGATTGCGTGTAATGCAAACCAAGTCAGTATTGTGTGTTGTGAAATATACCTTTGGCGTTGCATTTATCATAAGACATAAAAAAAATATTTCTCATAAAATCTCAAGGTGTTACATTCTACCCCCCTTAAAATGAATTTCGCCCTCAAAATTTGTCACTTCATTACAAACAGATGAGGATAGCTCTCCCTCATCATATCCTCAAGTTCCCATGTAGTTTCATCTAATTTTTGGTTTATCTATAAGACTTTCACCAAGCGAGTGGTCTTGTTCCGTAGGACTTTTTTCCTACAATCCAGAATCTCTATCGGTTTCTCTTCATAAGAAAGATCTTTCTCTAGCGGTACATCTTCTGAGATGAGTATAAGTGAAGGATCAGGTATGAACTTTCTCAGGAGAGATACATGGAACACATCGTGAACTTGAGATAGATTTGGTGGAAGCGCCAAACAGTAAGCTACCTTCCCAACATGATCCAGAATTTCAAAAGGAACGATATATCTTGGACCCAACTTTCCCATCCTTCCAAATCTCATTACCCTCTTCCAGGGAGATATTCGTAAGAACACTTTATCACCCACTTGAAACTCTTGGTCTTTTCTTTGGTTTTCGGCATAACTTTTTTGTGGACTCTGAGATGCTATTATCTGTTGTTGAATAGATCTGACCTTTTCTTCCATCTCATCAACAAGATCAGATCCTAATATCTTTCTTTCCCCAACTTCATCACAACAAATTTGAGTTCTGCATTTCATTCCACAGAGGGCTTCATAAAGAGCCATCTGAATACTGGAGTGAAAACTATTAATATAAGAAAATTACACAAAAGATAGGTGTTGATCCCAACCACCTAAGAAATCCATAGAGAAAGCTCTCAACATGTCTTCTAGAGTTTGAATTGTCCTCTCAGACTGACCATCTGTCTATGGATGGTAAGCAGTGCCAAAACTCAACTCTGTGTCTTGAGCATGCTGATGACTTCTCCAATATTTCAAGGTAAACCTCAGATCCCGATATGATATAATGGAAAGTGTTAATACATGCAATCTTACCACTTCCTTTATATATATCCTGGCAAGTTGATTAAGAGAAAAATCTTCTCTAATAGCAACGATGTGTGCTGACATCGTAAGACGATCAACTATAACCCAGATAGCATTATTGCCTTTGGTTGTTTTAGGAAGTCCAGTGAAAAAGTCCAGAGTGATGTTTTCCCATTTCGATTATGGTATGGGTAATGGTTGTAACATCCCCTTAGACTTTTGTCTCTCAGCTTTAACTTACTAACAAACCAAGCATTGAGAGATATACTCATCAACATCTCTTTTCATGCCATCCCACCAGAAGTACTCTTTCAGGTCCCTATACATCTTTGTACATCCAGGATGAATAAAAAATGAAGAACTATGCGCCTCATCCAGTAGCTCCTTCTTTAATTCTAGGATGGGAGGAATAATGACATGGTTCCTGAACCTTATTATACCATCACAATCAAGGTTGAATTCAGGTACATTTCTCACCTTCTTTTGTAAATCTATATCTCATTTCTGTTCCTCTTTAATATTCGCGTGTATAGATGGTTGAACATTCATTTGAGAAAGATAAGATTATTCCCTTTCCATTAAAATTCCAAGATCCATCCTTTGTAAATCCATAAATAATGGATCTTTTGGGATCCTCATCATGGAAAAACTAGCATGGTCTTGTCGACTTAATGTTTCTGGTACCTTTTTTCCTTTCCCATGGTAGTAATGAATTGAGAAGTCGTAATCCTTAATCAGCTCCAACCATCTTCTTTGACACATATTCAGCTCCTTTTGTGTGAAAATATACTTTAAACTTTTATGATATGTATAAATATCACACCTTTCACTATAAAGGTAATGCCTCCAAATCTTTAATGCAATGATTACCGCAGCTAACTCCAAATCATGAGTTGTGTAATTTTGCTCATGGATTTTCAACAACCGTGAGGCATAAGCTATCACCATATCATTTTTGCATGAGAACACAACCCAGTCCCTTCTTGGATGCATCATTGTAGATCACAAACCTTTCTCCACTGCAAGGTAGTGTGAGCACAGGTGCACTGGATAACCTTCTTTTTAGCTCTTTGAAATTCTCTTCACATTCCTCCATCCAAACAAACATAACTCCTTTCGGAGTTAGCTTGGTGAGTGGGTTAGATAACCTTGAAAAATCTTTAAATAAATGTCGGTAATATCCATCCAAACCAAGAAAACTCCGGATCTCAGTTACTGTTGTTGGTCTCGACCATCTTCTGATAAACTCTGTTTTTTCTGGATCCACAGATATCCCCTGTTTTGAAATTATGTTACCCAAAAATTCAACTATTTGAAGCCAAAATTCGCACTTGGAAAATTTGTTATAAAGCAACTCCTTTATTAGGTTCTTTAATACAATTCTCAAGTGATCTTAATGTTCTTCCTTTCTCATTGAATAAGCAATAATATCGTCTATAAAGACTACCACAAACTAATCATGATAGTCTCTAAAGAATCTATTCATCATATCAATGAAGATAACATGGGCATTAGTAAGACCAAATGGCATCACTATAAATTCATAGTGTCCATACCTTTTATGGAAAGACTTCTTTGGTATATCCTCCCCTTTGACCCTTAATTGATGATACCATGAATGGAGATCAATCTTGGAAAAGTATTGAGCTCCGCGTAGTTGGTCAAATAAGTCATCAATGCATGGGAGAGGATATTTATTTTTGATAGTGATATTGTTAAGTACTCGATAATCCCTGCATAGTCTCATTGATCCATCTTTCTACTTAACAAACAGAACAGGTGCTCCCCAAGGTGACCCACTAGGACTTATGAATCCATTATCAATATTCTCTTAGAGTTTATTCTTCAATTCCTGCAACTCATTTGGGGTGATTCTATAAGGTGTCTTTGATATAGGCAAAGCACCCGGTATGAGTTCTATTGAAAACTAAACTTCATGATTTGGTTGAAGACATGAAAATTCCTACAGAAGGACATCATCAAATTACCCTATAATGGGAATATTATTAATCGTGAGTTTTTCTCCAACCGGTTGAGATAAATAACATTCATTTAGTGGAATCAAGACCCATAAGATGGAAGAAATTTCCACTTGAATGTTATGTTCATCCTTGCATCGATAGATGATAATAGATTGATATGGAATATGAAATGTCACTTCCCTTATTTAGAAATTGGTATGAGATCCATATAAAGAATGTCAATCCATGCCAATAATCACATCAAATTCCACAATAGGAAGGATCACAAGATTTGAAGGAAGCATTTTCCCACAAACTTCAATCGGAGAAGAATTGTAATCTTTTGATGTGACTGTTGTGCCATTAGGAGTTGTCACAGCCAAATCAACATCTAATTGTTGAGGTAATATGGCGATACCCTTATGAAATTCTTCAGAAATACAAGAGTGGGTGGATCCAAGAATCAAATAAAACATTTTCTAATTTAGAGTGGATGGTTAGTGTACCTCCCACCACTTTATTGTCGTACTCCACATCATTGATAGTAATTTCATTTGACTTTTCTCTGTGTCTGGCCTTCAGAGATTGTTTACGTCGATCATCGTCATCAACCCTTGGATTTGGGCATTGATAGGAATAATGCCCCATCTCCTTGCACTTGAAACATTGAAGTGTAGTAGGTTCATTCTATGTATCCCTTCCTTTGTTTTCATCATTAGACATATTCTTCCCATTATTTCGACATTCAATTGCCCGATGACCTTATTTTACACATTTATAACATTTTCTTGTCCCCTTAAGAAAATTTACTTCATGTTTCTTTCCACACATTGAGCATAAGGGAAAACTCATCTTCTTTTCAGTGTGGTCTTTAGATTTTTCTTTGAATTCCATTTTCCCTTTCTTATCAAACATAAGTGACTGATGGGTTACACAAATCTCCATCTCAACCTTGAGAGCACATCGAACAATTTCCACGTAGCTATTGAAGTCATTTATGGCTAACTCCCTTCAGAGACTTGGTTTTAAGCCACTATAGAATCGATCGATCTTACTCTCAGGTTGGATAATAATTCCAAAAGCGTACCTTGCTAGTCTTGTAAAATTTGCTTCGTAGGTACCAATGGGTTCATCATCCTTTTTCTTCAGTTCAAGAAACTCTTTCTCCATCTTTGTTCGAAGAATACGGGGGAAATACTTATTGAAAAATAATTTATAGAACTCATCCCATTACAAGGACACAATTTCGTCCCTTTGCCTCATATTCTTAATAAGATTCCACCATTGATCAGTATCACCTTCCAAACGATATACTGCTAAGATGAATTTATCATGTTCAGAACATTGAAGAACTGAAAATATCTTTTCAGTGGTACTGATCCATTGTTCAGCCACTAATGGATCAGAAGACCCACTGAATGAAGGTGTACGCTGCCTCATTAAGTATCCAACAGAATATTGCTCCTTCCTTTGCTCGTTTGGAAGTCCTGCATGATTCATAGTTTGAGAAAGTTGTGTGATCATGGCTACAAGATTCCTCATTCCATCTCCCATAACATTTGGTTTCTTAGGGGGACAATCATTGCATTGCCCGTCGCATTGCTCATTAACCTAGTTCCTTCGAGTTCCATCCATTGATGAAAACCAAGAAGAATAGTATGAGCAACACTAATTATAATAGTAAAAACACATAATCAAGAATAAAATTTCACACTTAAGGTCTTATCATAGGTTTTTCATGGCCATTTCTAAAAGACTAAGATTGTGTTCTATGCTTAGACACAACCTTAGGTTTCTTACTAAGGCTTTCACATCCTTGTTTCCAAAGGTTGACTATACCTTTCCTCAGATACCAACTATAACGACCCATACTTTACATACATGGTTATTACTTCAAAATTGAGAATAATTATTACAACATATTACAAAACCATAAAAGGACTGTATAGGTATAGTGTCTTTAGAAACTGGGAAACATAAACAACTAGTTCATAAATCATCTACGTTGTCTCCCATTTATTTCACCATATCATGAGTCACTTTTTTGCATATCCTACTTAATATCCTTCTTCCTGACTTGGGGAAAATAAAACATACAAAAGGGTGAGCTCAAATTCTATGTAAGGGTAAATAAAAGAATTATCAAACATATCATATTTATAAGAACATAACATTTTGAAAATCTTATCCTGTAAAAGAGATAATAACGTGGGATAAATCATTGAAGTGAAATGTAATTATAATAATCATAAAATAAAACAAGAATATTTGTGTCATACACACATAATCATATAAACTCATTTGTTATTAGTAAAGACTCATTGCCAAGACTATCTTAGCAGTCAAAGTCCTTTTCTGAACTGAGTTCACTCCTTGTTTCAGTCCTGTTTCACTGAACCGGTTTAACCTGCCGTTCAAGCTATGTATTTCTAATGAGATATAAATCATTACCCAATGCATTGGAGGGAGATATAGGTCCCACCCATTTCATAATGATACTAATCTTATGTTTGCCAAAAAATCATAAACCATACATCATAACATAACCCATGTAAAAAAATGGTATTCTTAAACATCATGTCATCATAACATAATTAATAAAAGTATATTGTAAAAATAATTCCATCATAACATAATCAAATCAATGTAAAGATAGGGATATAAAAAGAACCCTATATTATCTTAGATGGAAAATAATTTTGATAAAACACTTGAACTCCATTCTTGGGGAAAATATCCTTTCTACTTTAAATTTTTTTTCCTTTCTTAATATGTGATATAATTTTGAACTAAAAGAAGTTGATTAAAAATAAACATGAAAACTTGTAAAAGAAACTTCATGGAAATAATGTTCTAAAAATCCATTCAGGCTGCATAAGTTAAAAAAACATTCTTCCCGTACTTTGGCCGGAAAACTCAAAAAGTACCTTTTACGAAAAATGAAAAAAGATTCCTTTCATATCATTTACTAAAAACTCAGAGAAGGGTAAAATTGGATTTAATAAATTGTATGTGGATTTAAATAATATTAAACATTGAGGAAACATGTATGTGGGTGATAAATATTCCCCAGTAAATTCTGAAGTATAAACAATCTCGGATAAAAAAGAGATTTTGAGATTTTCCCTTACCTTAGGTCCGATTTGCTTCGTATGTGTCTGAACCTACTGTATAATTATTTAAATAATTTCATTAACTTATTCCAGAATAATAAATATTTTTATTATATCATATATGGTCATATTATTATCTTCTTATTAGTAATATTTCATTGTTACTTGTTATTCGGGTGTTTATTGCTTTTTGTTCGTATGTGCTTTTTGTTCGTATGTGTGTTTTGTCGAATAAATTCTTATTCCTCTTTTTAGGTTATAGAAACCTCATTTATAGAATGGTATTAGTGTAATATATATCATATTTATTCATTCAATTCATTTATATTATCATTATGCAATGAAGATCATGTAGAATGAGTCACATCACATCGTGGAGACGGTATTCCGTACGTATGCCCGAGCGATGATATCGTTCCCATGATTGTGGAATTTTATTGAAGTGTATGTATACTATTTCAGTATAAATAACACTTTAAAATAATCATATATAGTAATTACTTACACCATTTTACCCATCCATGTAAGGTGGTGGTGGAAAATAGATTACACCACGGCATGGAGACGGTATTCCGTACATACGCACGCGCGGTGATTTCATTTTCCATATGATGGATTGATGGTGAAATAGGGTTGTTTCATACATATAATAAAATAACATTATATGATTTATACTGATTTTATTAATTCATAATGAAACAACTAAATAAATAGAAGTAGAAGAAAAAATAAAGTTCAAAGAATCGGTAACAGACATTACCTCTTCTTTGTAGCGCCTATTTGAGACCTCCTCTTAGGACACTAAAATTGGTCTTTAAAGAAGACCAGGACCTATAGGATGTTTCTATAAAAGTGGGTAAGTGAAATGGTCAGGGGATGGACGATATTGGAGGCTCAAATTGGTGTGAGGAGGAGAGGGAGGAGGTGCCCTTTTATAAGGAAGGAATGGGGCACCTTTGGAAATATAAAAAATATTAGTTTATATTAAATTCTAACCCCACTTAAAAACATAATAAATGACTCATATCCAATAATTAGATGATATAGGGTTGTAATTACATCAACCAATAAAATTTAGACATTTTAGGAACTTATTTTTAACATTATAAACTTGATTTATCCTTATTTATCAATTTAATTTTATTTGTTGTAATAATATTCTAAATTTTTAATTATTATAAATAATTACATATTTATTGTGAATTTTCCATAATTTGACAATTAATGACATTCTAGACCATATAAATGTTAATTTATAATTTTTAAATATTTTTGTGATTTTTAAACAATTTTATAATATGATATATTTATAAAATAACAATAGTGTCAATTGTGACACTATTAATTTATTTGAATTTAAATAAACTATATACAGGATATATGTTCAAACTAAAAGCTTTAATAGATTAATAAAATGTCATATGTATCTAGGAAATTAGTGGAGAACATTAAATAGCTCATATAATATTTATTTTAATATTTTTAAAACCCTTTATTTGATATTTTAATTAATTATATAATTTCAACATCACTATTGTGTCATAATTAATGATATTTATATAATCTCTAAAAATTAAAAATAAATTCATATGATATAGATAATTTTATTATAATTTTAAATACTATTCGTGTTCTAAGTTTCATTATGTTTATCACTAACTTAAAATTATTATACTTGTAAGATTTAAGAAAGTGACATGTTGTCACTTTCTTTGGTTTTAATAATAATTAAATTCTTTTTATGGAAAAAAGTCTATTAAATGAATATAATCCGACCCTTAGGTGATATGGGCCTTTATTCATCCAATAGGATTTTGGAAGGTGTTAGTGTAATTTTATAATATTATTTTTACCCATAATTACCCGATTTACCTTTAAATATGGTAAATAAAATTTACTGTAGTTACTATTCAAAATCCCAATAATAAAAAGTAGCCTATTAAAATAATTTGGACCCACTGATTCCAAATATGGAATCCATTTTTCAAAATTCAAGACACATAAGTTGAATTAATTAATTTAAAATTAATCATGTTGTTAAGAAAACGGGTTTTAGAAGTTAAAACATTGCCAAAGATTGAAATGTTTTTACCAATGAATTCAAAGTGAAATTAATGATAATGAAATATATTATATTAAATGGTAAAAATATATTCTATTTATACTTTAAAACCATTCAACATTAGAATTTAACCATATAAATTATCTCAATAAAAAAAGTTGTTTTTAATTAAAAATTAGCGTATTTTTACTATTCACCAAAATATAATGTTATTAGATATATCAAAAATTTATCCAAAGTAAATTTTTATATCCTGATTCCAAATAATAATATTATTTTGTCAAACTGAACTTATAAACATGTCAAAAAGTAGATTTAATGTGGGTGTGCCATCAAAAGGCGGCAAAACTGCATTTTTTAAAAATAATTATTTTACCCGAAAAATTTATTTTATTCTCTTACCATGTTCTAGAAAATTTGTTAGATGAATAATAATGTTATAAAAATCAAAATTTAGTTAATACTATTCATAACGGCTAGTCCATAATAATATATTATTTTTAGTGCAACCCGGTATTGCGTACTACACACGCTATCGAGGAAGGTCGCGAATGCATGTAATGCAAGCCAAGTCAGTATTGTGTGTTGTGCAAGATTCCTTTTGTGTTGCCTATAACATAAGACAAAAATAAATTTCTCTTAAAATCTTAGGGTGTTAAAATTGATATCCTAGACAAAATTTTATAGGAAAATTCATTTTAAGGGGAGTAGAATGTAACACCTAGAGATTTTAAGAATTATATTTTTCGAAGTAATTTATCTTTTCAATATCTTTCAATTCACATGAGACTATAATTTTTTCAGTATATATATAACTAATTCAAATGTTATTTTCTCAATTAATACCACCTTTTATTCTGCTACATGCAATAAAAACTTGTCTTGCACTATAAGCAACACAAACATGGTGTATTGTGCTTGCAACACTGTGTTTCTATGAATCATCTATATATATATATATGTATATAAAATATATATAAATTCTTTTAAATGAGATAATTATAACTGCTCCATTAATAATTAATTTAGGAATAGTAATAAAAACTTTTCAAATAATTTTTATAATTGGTTTATGTAAATAAAACCTGTTGATGATGAAACATTATATTTTTGGTAAAGTATTTCAATGATAAAAAACCAATTTTCATGAATGGATAGATTTTCAATAATATAATAACCATTAGACACATTTAGAAGTTAAATTGGATAAAACAAATAATTTTTTTAATTATCCCATCGAAATTATTCTTGGGTGAATTTTTAGGATTTATTCAGAAAAACATCATTTTTTTCTCAATAGTGAAAAATACTGCATTTTAGTTAAAAACTGCCTTTTTATAATTAATTATTAATGATAAATGATATTTCAAATTTTTGTAAGGTCTCATTAGATGAATATTACATCTATTAATTCAATTTCATTCTTTATATTCAATTTCACTTTGAAAATGAATTTAAAATCTTAACAAACATTTGAACTTTTTCCTACATTAAAACCCCATTGATTTGTCGAGTTTACAGGATTAGAACTAATATTAATTTTACGAATTCTGTGATAGGAATTTAAAAAAATCTGACATATAACATTTTATTTATTGTAATTTTTTAGTTCTAATAAGACCATGTTAATTTTTTGAAAAAAATGTTTTGTGAAAATGATTAAAATTAATTACTGTGGTTAAGGCCAAATTAAGCTTAATAGGAAATAAACCTTAAAATAGTTTCCCAAATGCCTTGGAAACTGTTCCAACACCCATTTGATGTACATATTTTTTCGATAAACCTTTAATTATTTATTTTTTGGGGTTTTTATTACTTTTTATAGGTATGACTTGTGCACACCTAAATTGTTTATTAAAATTTCATGTGAGCCTTTTTCCCTCCCTATAAAAGGCCACCACCTCTACCCATTACTCACAATCTCAAACCATTTATGTTCATTCCAGTTTCTAACAAACTATCCTAGAATAATTCTTCCCATTGACAATGAATTTTCCATTTGGTAACAAAACTTCCCAAGGGAATCCTTTTGGAATAAACAAAAATCAGTTACACAATTAAGAGTTAATGTCGTCTCTCAAGCCCCTTTCCATTATTTCCCTTATTCACTATTTTAAATATTTTAATTATATTATTATGTAATAGAACCAGTATCAAATATATACTATGACGTTTTTATGCAATGTTTCAAACATACCATTACACACACCTCCATCTAATTTATGTTGAACATACCATTTCCGTGTACGATAAACTACAGCCTCGCGAGATGAGGTTTGTTTATTTCTACATTAAAACTAATCATGGTGGCCATTAGGATGGACACCCAATTTATATATGTAATATATTATATTTACTTTGTATTTTTAATTATTGAATCCTTTAAATACACAATTATATTTACTTTCAAGTTTGTGATAATATGATAATCTCGTTTGAGGATTTGGGGACTACCACCCCCTCATTGGGATTGGATTCCTTCAAAAACCACATGGATGGTATTAAAGATGATTTTAATGAAATTGTATGATATATATGATATATTATTTCTATTGGAATAAATATATACAAATTTATACAAATATATACATATATACTATATATATACATTCATTCAATATAGCAATAAAACCGGGAAAATAGCATTCAAGCAGCTTATCATCTGCATGAACGATGTATTACATTACATAATTCCTTATGCTATAGGTTATTATAATATGAATATAGTGCATATAACTTATGGTTATATCATTATATTAATTTTTTAATCATGTTATATGTATAAGGATCAATAATATAACAAGTTTTAGACACATGAAAAGAACAAATTGAGGATTACATGATGTGAAACCACTGTATGATTATTAAAAAGTGGATACTATAAAGTTAAAATAAAAGAAATATTTGGTATATGATTTTTTTATAAATATTTATAATAAACATATATTTATTATACAAGAATAATATACAGGTATGGAGAGATTCAAGACACAAGGTAAGGGGATTTCATCTCACTTATGCTTTCTATGAGATACAAGCTATGGTCGCAACTCTTTCCTTTGTGGTGTTGTATGTACATACCATAATTTTATTATATGTATATCTTACTTTAATGTATGTTTATTCACATTAAAATTATATTATCTTTCATTCATGGGGTTTATCTTTCAAATGTTACCAAATCGATAAAAATGTGTTTCTTCAATATGCCTTCTTTGAGACTAATGTTTTGTAATGCACCTAAACTATTTTTTGGGATGAAAATACATCCATTTTACAATACATGAGATGAGTTTAAATATTTTCATGATATTATATGATTAAAAAAACCTACTTTCATTACATGGAGAGCATGATCCCATGATACTATAAAATAATATTTTATTGAGATGATCTCATGGCTTTTTGAAATTATTTATGATTCTGTGTCCTTTGATGAAATATTATAAACCTTCTCTCAAAAATATTCTTGAGCCTCCCCTTTCTCATTAATTTCAAGATATACTCAGGAATTGGTACCATTTTTACTCTTTAGTACATAATATAGTTGATAATGTGTTTTAGGAAATCTTTAATTTTACCCTCTCTTCGGTCAAAATTGATGTTTTTCTAAAATGGGTTTCAAGAATATTATACCGTTTTACTAGAGTATCAGGTATAAATTTTAACCCTTTTTATCTATTTTCAATATCTTCCAAGGAATATTATAGTTCATTTTCTGAAAAAAATCACCCCTTCTAATCCTTCATACAATGCAAAAGGAATGTTCCATTGACCTAGTACGACATGTCAGAATTAACCCGTCATCATTTCTACAATCCTCCCTATGAATTTTTAAAAAGGTCAATCTTTTGGAAAATGTTTTTGAAATTAATTTTCAATGAAAATTGTATTCAAAGTGGTCTGAAACTTCTTTTATATGTATCCAATGATAACTATATTCGAAATGTTTTCAAATCTTATTTATATTTTTTCAATGTGTATTCAAAGAAATTGTTTTCAAAACGATTTCAAGCATATTTATAGGTTTTCAATTAAATTTATTATAAAAACATTTTAATTTATTTTTATAAGTTTTAGAATTATTATCAAATAAATGGTTTCTCCTGAAATTTCATTTTTTCATTAAAAAATTTTAAGTGTCTTAAAAAAGGATTCAATAATGATTCGAATAATATTTTAAAATTTTGATGGAAAAAAGTTTTCAAAATGATTTATATATTATTTATATGTTTTGATGGTATTTTTTTTGTGAAAATTATTTCAAATGGTTTTATGTATTAAAAAATGATTTTTATAACATGAAATGATATTTTACTCCATAATGTTTTTTTAGAGTATATTTCAAAATTATTTTACTACTTATATTTATCTATTGATGTTACTAATGCCTTTATAGGAAATGATCTAATGGTTCAATTCATATAATTTCTGTGAATGAGTTATGCTTAATACCATGGACTTCATGAAACCTATTCATCCTTTTCGGTTATATGTTTATGAAACCAATATCACATTCTTAGGTTATATGTTTTTAAAACCAGCTTCTTCCATGAGTTATGATTATGAAGAACTGATTATGAACTTTTATCTTTCAATAGGTTATGATATATTTACTTGTTTCATATACCAATATCATTTCATGGGTAATGATATAATTATTTATGATCTTTTGGCACATATATGTATGATTTCATTATGTGATGGTGAGAACTATATTTTCCTCCAGTGCATTGGGTTATGTTTTCATTTCATGAGAAAGATGATGATGGTATGAGGAGTGATCTCATGCCACTATTATGATCTTAGGAGTGAACCATGACTACTAAGATAGCCATGGGAGTGAACCATGACAACTATGATGGAATGAGTAGTGAACGCTTGCTATTATTGTTACAATGGGAGTAAACCCTGACTATTATGATGGTATGTTGAGTGAACACATAGAACAAAGATGGTCTTGGTTATGATAACTTGGATACTATAGAATTATTATATAATTAGGTGTTTCCCCTAATTGTATGTCTTATTCCTATATTATTATTTCATGGATCAATATCATTATTTCATAAGATTCTATCTTATGAGCTACCAATCATTATGCCATGATTTCAGTTATGATATCTTATTTAGAGGGTATGATCTTTTATTTACACAATCACATTCGCATACATATATACAAATTTTTATTCTTACATGTCTCCCTTATTTACCCTTACCGAGAATTTGAGATCACCCCTTTTATTTTTTCATTCCCCTTGGTTATGAAAATATGTTTTATGATTGATATGTATAAGAATGGTGCTAGGCAAGATAAACCTAGTGGGAGATTATGTAGCTCACATATGTACTACTTTTTATGTTCCATGTTTATAAAGTAACTCTACCAAGTATGGTATTTGGGAGACTGTTTGTAAAATGTTTAAGTATTCCACAAAAGTTATATAATTCCAATGTTTGTAAAGAGAGGGTCTCTATAGAGATTGATAGTATTAATAAATTGATAAATTAATTAGTGGAAGTAATTTAATTAATTTATTGTTGATTTAATTGAAGGAATAGAATGTTATTAAATAATTGTATAATTATTTAATGTTGTTAATGTGAATAATTTATTGGTGAATTAATTAAATGGATTGAATGAGATTAATTAATTGCGAAAATAATTAATGAAAGTCGTGTGAAGAATTAATTGGTGAATTATTTTTAGGGATTTAATTGGATTATATAATTATGAAATTTACTAACAGTGTTTTAATGAAAAATTAATTTATTAATTAATTGAAATGATTTAATGTGATTGTTTAATTTTGGAATTAATTAATTCTATTTTGGTGAACAACTAATTGGTTAATTAATTGAATAAATTTTATGTGATTAGAAAATTGTGGAAATAAATAATAAAATTGAAGTGAAAAATTAATTGAATGGATTGAATGTGATTAATTAAATTATGGAATTAATTAATGGAGTTCAAACAAAAAATTAATTGTTGAATTAATTGAATAGATTGAATGTAAATAAATAATTATGGAATTAATTAATTGTGTTATTTTGATTGTGTAATTTGTATAATTAATTGTTGAATTAATTAATATGACATGATTATGTAATTAGGATACTCAGTTATTGAGAAAATGATAATGAGATTGTGATTGTGGAAATCCAAAAATTAATTATTGACTAAATTATTGAAATATTGAGATGGTGACATGATTAAAAAAATTTTAAATAATTAATGGAGTATTGTGATTAATTAATTTTTGAATTAATTAATTAGTCCTAGAAGAATAATTAACTGTTCAATTTGTTAATTGAATTATATTAATTAATGAACTGTTGAATTAAATATTGATTTTGATGTGATTAATTATTTGTTCAATAAATTAATCAAAATTTTGTGATTAGTTATTTGTTTAATTAATTCCTGATTCTGACAAGATTAATTAGTAGTTTAATTAATTAATATGATTGTGGTCATTAGTTAATTATTTAATTAATTATTTTTATTGATGTTGCTAATTAATTATTGAATTAATTAATGGGACTATATTGCAAAATTAATTATTAAATTAAATAATAATGTTGACATGATTAATTAATTGTTGAATTAATTAATGGAATTATTTACATTAATTATTTGTTTAATTATTTAATAAATCAGTTTTCATTAATTATTTTCAAAATTAATTAATTAAATTATGGTTATTATTAATTTAATTAATTAATTATTCAGTTTGACTTGATTAATTAATTGTTTAATTAATTAAGGTAATTGTTGTGATCAATTAATTGTTGAATTAATTTATGACATTAATGTGATTAATTAATTTTTGAAATAATTAATTCATTATTGTGGTATACATGACTATTGGATATATATTTGTAAATGATTGATAAATAATGTGTGATATAGTGATTGATTCTCTAAATACTCATGGGGTCCTAGACAATGTGGTATACACCTAATGCATGTATGCTAAATTGTATGGGGTAGGGACTGATGCTCTAGATATCCACAATGTGGGAGATAAGAACTGATACTGTAAATACTCAGTGGATTCTAGAAATGGCGTTCTGTACCCAAAATATTGGCATTGGACTACAGTTCCATGAAATTGTAATAATGAACTGAAATTGAATGAATAATGAAACCCCTTATATTATAAATAACTGGTGAATGATAACATGGTAATTCACTTATTAAATTATGTGTGGTAACATGGTAATTCAGTTATGAACTTATGAAGTTATGAATGGTAACATGGACATTAAGTTATGAACATATCAAAGTATGTGTTTGTAACATGAACATTATTTTGATATATTATAATGTTTAGGTGTCCTCATGAATCTTGAAGTTTTTTGTGGTTAAATAAGGAGTATTTGAACAATGTAAACTGTTTACATTTGTTCTTCTATTCCATTATTTATACAACAACCTACACTTATTGAATGGAAAATTTTATATACCCCATTGGTGATGGCATGACTTGTTTAACGCACACCAAAATTGAGCTTCATTATTAGTACCCAAAGTCATTATATGATTACATGATAGGATAAAAGAAAGTTTAGTTTGTCAGAGGGATAATTGGGATCGAATTTAATGAGGAAACCATACGTGGTGTCGGGACCTTCTTGGAGGAGTTTTTAGTGTCTTTATTTATTTTATGGTTTTAAAATTTAAACTTGTTACATTCATTTTCATGACATATCTGCTATTTAGTTTTGATATGTTCATTCTAGTTTTGGTCATCTTGTGATTTTGATATTATTCTGGTTATGATATATCATATTTTTTATTGCTTTATTTTATCCTCTTGTGTATTACATTGAAATATTTAATATAGGGTATAGTCTCCCCAATATCTATTATAGACTCTTTTTAGTGTTCAGCTGTATCTGGCATACGGTGAGGTGTGCCTAATTTCATGTGACTAATTGGGTTGGGGCACTATAATATGGAACCTAGGTTAGTACATTATATCCCACCAGACTCATCCATCTTCTTAAAATACTTCAATAACTTAAACAAGAAATATCATATGAAATATCATACATATCATGAAATAAAACAAAGTGTAGTTGAATAGTTTCTAATCATGAATGAAAATATGATAACAAGAAAAAAAAGAAAATTAGTTGAAAAGATTCCCCAAAAAGGTAAAACAATACTACATTTATCCCATTATAAAAAATTTGGAAAATAAATAACATTCCACAATTCAATGAAATAAATATCCAACATTTCAAACTTTACCACAACTCATATATTCTATTCGCACTAGATTAATTATTCTAACTACCAATGAAGCATATCTGGATCTATCTTATAGATAAAAATTAATCATAATGGTAATAAAACATGACATGATCAGATAGACCATATGTTAGAAAAAGATCCATTTTATCAAATAGTAAAAATGTTAAAAACATATATTATGATACGTACAAGGCCTTTCAAAATTGATGAAAAATGAAAATCAATCCCTTTTTATAGTTGGAGGTTTTTCCTTCATCACCCAAACGAATCTTCTCAATAAGAGCATATTCCACAACAACATTACTACCAATATCTAATATCACTATTGAAATTCTTATTTTCAACAAATAGTAATATTTTTTTTTCACGAGGCGTGATAATAAATTTTTTGTCTTTGTCCTAAACCAAAGCTTGAACAACAATATCATCTTGTACCCTAAAGAATATGGTGTTGTATCTTGATCAAGAAGTATTATAAACAAAACCACTTACTCATAGAAAAAATGACTAGTCTCTCTATATCACAGTAGAAATATTTTGGAACTTTTCATAAGGGGACATACACTATTATTAAATAACTATGCCGAGGATGGAAAACACTCTCCCCTTTTTCTATAACAAAAAATACATAATCGAATATCATCATATTCGCAATCCATGTCCCATATTAGATATTAATAATAACATTGGGACCATCTCTAAAATCAATAATCGATGTAACTCATGTAATCACACCTATAAGGAACTAATAATGCCAAACACCCAAAAATGATATATATCCCTGTATAATGGTCAATGGTGAATTATACAATATCATTACCGATTAATTTATAGGAATCACAGAGCACCCCAAGTGTTATGTCAAACCCATATGAAAACCAATGTGTGGTTGACTAAGATATCATAATAGAATTTTTTACCATTATCAAAATAAATTTTAGATTCTATGAATCATAAAAATTATCATTATATATTTGGGATCCCTATAAGGTCCCATATACATATTATCAGTCCTTCATGGTTTCAAAGTCTTGAAAAAAGTATTTTAAAGAAGGTCATTACCTCAAAATTGGATACGTGGGATGAAATGTGGGGTAAAATTATCAAAAGGGAAAAGTTGTGCACATCACATACAATGATTCCTTAAAACCCAAATCTTTTGTGAGGGGATCATACTAAATAAATCATTAACGGTCCAAAAAGAAACTTCTCTCACATTTCATTACTATTTTTATAAATAATGATTCTATTAATGTCCAATATATCATTTTTATTCCCAAAATTTTGGAAATGCAGTGAATCTGGTTAATGTTTTGACCCAACTGTAAAAATTATTCCCCCATATAGCATTGATATTTACAGTTTGAAGGCATCCTTTTATATCCTTTATCACAAGACTTCTAATTCCTAAAAATTATAAAATTTTGGTTGGATACCTAGTGAATTTATCCCATTGTGAATCACTTCTCCTACATGGAATTTTCATTATTATTATAAGATGAATTTTAGTCATACCACTAAGATTTTTTATTGTGGAACCGATGTGGGTATATTAAATACAGCTCATAGAACTATAGGGAACACCGATATACACTGCAATACTGCCCATGAGTTTTATTGTTTTTCATCCCATGTAGTTTATGAACTACCACATGTTGCTACATTTTAGGATAGTGGTTGAATAGGAAATTTATATAAATATATAAGATATTATATGAGAAAGTGACGGAATCGATGCTAATGTTTTCCAATTCTGAAATATTAAGAATCAAATCACCCTCTTCTTAACCCTCTAAGGTGTAGATCCCTTGTCAATAAGGGTATTTATTGGTGGTGGTAATTTAGCAGTACATTTTAATATTTCTTTTAAAAATTTCAATTTTTTTAAAAATCATTATGATGGATTAAATTATTTTTTTGCAATTTCATAACTCTCTCTTTTTTATATACATGAAGTGAATAAAAATAAAAACAAAATATATTTTTACTAAGATCAGTCCCTATTTGATAACCTTCTATTTTTCATGATCAACCTCTATTTTTTCAGGATTTTATTAAACCTGTTAATTAATGAGATCGAAAGTACTTTAAAAAATTCACTAAATGTTTTAGATAGGTATCATCCACATCATATAAAAGAAAAAAAGTATTTATAGTAGAACCACCAGTTTATCAAATTATTATCCATTATTTTTAGGATGAATAATTCATTCTTGAGTTTACATGTTTTCAAAAAATCAAATAAAAATATATCTTGTGATTCGCTGACCACTAATAGGGATAACTGAGGAATAATGGGAAGAAAAACACTCTTTATTTCAACAATATTAAAGGATTACAATTACTACACACACACCTCCCTTAATTTCTATCACATAGAGCTCTCACAGCTCTCTCATAATAGAACTCTCCCTTGGATCGAATCTAATCTGATTGTTGGAGGAGGAATCCCAAAGTCTCCTTAGATGGCCATGGCGGGGGTGTCATGTTTGGAACAACTCCCCCACAAATTCAAATCCAATTCCCCCCACCAACTATGGACATATCCCATGGATTCCACCTACCATGGTTGGTGGATTTTATGCACTTGCCACCGACCAAGGAAGATGGAAAAGTAAATGATCCAACAATTATACCCCTCCAGCTGCAATCCACTAGATAATTTGCAATGGTCCTAATTTTCTTGAGAAACCACCTTTGTCAAAATATATTTTGGTTTCTCTATCATGTGGATCTTCACAAGTCACACAATCTCTTGATCCATCACATCAGGTATCCAATGATAATGAATGTCGATATTCTTATTGATTACATTTAGGCTTCCCCTCATCAGTCATCAATAGGTAATCTGAACATGAATATTTTGTTTATGGAATCCTTCATCATTAAGATCATTGAACCTGTGATATTTTATGTTCAATAGGCACAACATCATAAAGCTCCTATGATGGTTCTGAAACATCTTGTAGACATTATTGAGTCTCCCCCACTCAATATCCTCCTCCACTGCCTCTTGGTCCGCTGTTGATGAGTCTTCTTGCACCTCCTCCTCTTTAATGATAGGTGGTGCTGGTATAGTTTTTGGACCATTAATTGAGTCCTCAACACTCTCCCTTCAATAAATTGTAGGATATTGAATTTCCTCAATCGTTTGGTTCTCATGGAACCTAAAATATCTCCTTTTGATAACCTTATTCTCCTTCAGTTCCCAAAGCATGTATCAAAACTCCTCATCTCCTTAGATGATGAAGATGCATAGAGTAGATGTATCATCTAGCTTCTGCCTAATCTCCTTGGATACATGTGCAAATAAAGAATATCCAAATAGTCATAAATTAGTGTAAAAAGGATGTTTACTATATAATCTCTTATTTGGAATCTCAAAATTCAGAAGGACAAACTGTGATCAGATGATGTGGTAAAATGAAACCTGAATAGGTTCTCCCTAGAGTGGATTTGGGAGCTTAGTCAAACTCATTATGCTTCTGACCTTCTCCATGATGGTTCTATTCATCCTTTCTGCAACCCTGTTGTGTTGTGGGGTGTGAGGGACTATCATCTTATGTCGGATTCCCTGAATCCTACAATTGGTATCAAACTCCATTGATGTGTACTCTCTTCCATTGTTTGAACGATGACACCATAGCTTCCTTATAGTTTCATGATCCACCATGGCATGGAACCTCTTGAAGTAGTCCAGTAGTCAGTCCTTCATCCGTAAGAAGAAAACTCACACACTTCGAGATTCGACATCAATAAATGATTGACAATATTTGTTACCTTCGAGTGAATCCACCTCTATGGGTCCACATACATCAGAGTGCACTAGATCCAACATCTATAATCTATGTGATGAAGTAGTATTTAATGAGACTCTAGGATGCCTCACATACATGTATTATTTACAAGGGTCAAGTGTGGCATCCTTGTCAATAGTGATGTACTTCTTCTTCATTATAATAGACAACCCTTTTTCACTCAAGTGGATGTGTCTCATATTCCATGTATTGGATAAAATATCTCTTTCCACCATGTTGAGGATATCTATATATATATCTTCACAAGAGACTTTTAAAATGTACCACATGTGTGTCATTGGGCAACGATGATGGATCTTTTGTCATCTTCCATGCTCCATTACTGAAGATGTTGTCATAGACTTATTGATCAAAGGTTATAACTGATAACAGGTTTAGAAAAATTCATGGAACATTCTAAATATCCTTTAGGGTGATTGTGTATCCAAAATTCTTCTTGATGTGAATATCACCCATGCCAACAATATCAGCTGATCTAGTATTCCCCATCATGACTACAACAAATTCACCAGCTTGATAACTCATGAAATAGTCATGATGAGGCATTATGTGGTATGATGCTACAGTATTGATCACCCATTCCGTGTCTGGGCCTAATGTATGAAATCATGTCTCTTATCCATCTTTTAGGAAAATAACAACTTCTCTAGTGAAGGTCGCATGTGCATCTCCACTTCCACTATGTAGGTTTCTACTTTAACCCTTTTCATGTAACTACTTGCTTTAGTTCTTCTTTATGTGTCCATCTATGACACAATGGTAGCATGTGTATGTTGGACTCCTATCATCTACTGATATTCCAATATTGTTACTTTGGCCACAGGTACCTGCCCCAAAACCAACTCCTTGTTGTCTCCATCACTTATCCAGAACATGATATTGCATCTGGTAGTAACTCACATCCTTCCTTCAGGCCTCTTCATTGAATGTGAATCCTTCACCATCGACATGGTATGAGTGCCTCCAGGCACCGAGATTCTGAGTGAGATGAAAAACATATCTCAACTATCTGGAAGATTGTAGAGTAAGTGGTTTTCCTAATATTTATCATTTAGAGTCTTACCAGCATGCACCAACTGGTCCACCAGGTTTTGGAACTCACTTTTTTGTTCAGATATAGAGCTTCTACTCTGTAGTTGAAGATTCATCAACTACTTTAACAAGAGGATATAGTTTCGAATAGTCTTTCACTGGTACATATTTTACAACATTTTCCAATGTTCATTCACACCATTCTCTTCAGAATCATGGGGGTAAATTCTATAATCGATCCATTGGTGAATTTGTCCAATCACCTTTTTATTCATATACTTCTACTCTGCATACATGGTGGCATTAGGGATTACTCCCTCATTCTTTATGGTGTCATAAAAATCCTTAGCAGAGGGGGATCTTTTAATTGATAATTTCAAATGGATTAGTTTAGTGAAGTCAACATGATCATCCCTCCCATGGATTATCCCTACATTGGATTTCAATTCCATTAAAATTGGTGTTGAATCTCAAAAAATGGTGCTCACTGTTGCATTTTAAATAGTCGAAAATGGTGTAATAAAATCTTGGATCATCCAAGTCAGATTCCAATTGATCACATTATGATCAAAATAGTTTCAAAGGTCGAGATTGTCCGATGATGTGGTGATGATGTGGCAATGACGTGGAACACTAGAGCAGTAGCTAAAAACTTTCAGAAAAAGTCGCCAGCATCGGAACAATACCTTCTTCACTGGTAAGGGGGTACTGTAGTACCCAAAGATTGACCAAACATTGACTGGAGCTAGGAAGCTTGTTTTAGCTCCATTTTCAATATCATTTTTCCATTGGAATCCTATTGACATTGATTTTTATAATATTCCTTCAAAACTCAGTTCCGAGCTACATGAATTTTCTGATCACCAGAGAGTTTCCACTTCCCATCATCGTTTCACTTAAACAGGCTCTCATACCACTTGTTGTGGTTTGCTGACCACTAAGAGAGATAATATATGTAGAATGGTAAGAAAAATACTCTTAATTTCAAAAATAATTAAGGATTACAATTACCCCTTCCACACCCCCATTATTTCCCTCACAAATAACTCTCCCGGCCCTCTCAAAATAGAGCTCTCCCTTGGCTCGAATCTAATCTGATTGCTCAAGGAGGAATCCCAAAGCCTCCTTAAATACCCATGATGGGTGTGTCATGTTTGACACAACTCCCCTCCAAGTCTCCACTAATCCCCCACCCACCATGGACTTCTCCCACGAATTCCACATACCATGGTGGGTCGAGTTGATGCACCAGGAACCTTCCAAGGATGCTAGAAAAGTACAAATTCCAACAATATATTATATGAATAATATTTCAACTATTAATTGAATATTATTTTTAATACAAGTGTAATTTTCTTATTTATTAGTGTGTAGAAATTGGTTCATGAATTTTATGAATCACATTAAATATTCATCAAGTGAATTTTCATTTATATTCCAAACAATGTTATCATGAATATTCCATGAAGCACCGGTCACAATGAAAACCTGAACATTCTTCATATTTATTTAGTAACCAATTCCAAAATTTTATCTTCATTTAATCAAAAAAAATTCCATGGTTAAATATCATATAATAATTAACCATCTAAATACATAATAGTCTATTTCATAATTTATACATAAGATAAATAAATAACCATGGTAAAAATAATATTCTCAATTTTATCTTTATTAATTAATGTTGAGATTCAACTATCTTCGTAGAATAAGTCATACAATACAATCAGCTAAATGATACCCCTTAGAAAGATCCAGCTATGCGAATAAGTAACAAATATAATCAACTACAAAGACGAATGTGATAAGTGTTTCACATAAAATATCCAATCAATGAAAATTATCACAGAAAACATTACAGAATATTCACAATCCCTAGGGTGGAATTCCCTCAATAAACATATTTTCTAATACATTCTATGATTCAAACATTGTTTCTATGGCATGTGAAAACTTTTACAAACTCGATATCTCATATGAATTGTTATGTAATATAATTTTTTCACCATATACATTAATCCCTAGGTTAATTATGGTTTAAATGCATATACTATGTCATAACCCCAATATAACATGAATTCCTTTCCTTTGTTGAATTCATACCTTCCATGATGTAAGGAAATTTGTGGTGAGGTCATCACATTATCGATTGAACTTTTATGAAAAGGTTATCATACTTGCATCATTGTTGGGGGGAGTTCAAGACCCTTGAATAATACCATTAAATGACTTACCATAACGTGAGTAGGGATCTACAATTACATTCCGTTTGAAAAAATTTGGTAACCCTTACGTGGGGAAGGTTATAATTACCCAGGTCACCCTAGTAGCCTAACACATTCCACACCATTATAATCAGTTACCCATACACATGTAGAGTTTCCCTTTATGAGACTTATTACCCACACATACATACCCTTAAATAATAACATGATTTTACCAATACCATTACATACAGTTTTTTGATACGGTTATGTAACGGGGTTTTGAACATTTTTATACTCATTAAGGCATGTGATAACCCATAAATCGGTAGTGTACATTAAATATCCACCTTATGAAACACTTCATTATTGTTATGAAAATCGTGGTATTAAAATTATACATTAACAAAGCGTCTTATTTTACTTTTTTATCAGATATAATTATATTTATATGACCTTTGAAATTCATTCAATAAAATTCAATAACTTTTTTTGTTATATATTTCACTATATTCAAAAACCCTTATCAAAATCACTCCGGGAAATATCAAATAGTTTAAAAACACATCCAACTAGTAATATCCAATATTAATTCACACATTAAAACTTTTATTTTTCTATAATATTTATGTAATAATAAAAAAATATTTGTATGAAATATTTTTAATATTACATGGTTAATAAAGAAAATTTATTCAATATGTTGAGAAAATGATTCCACCTTATCATAAATGAAACATGTCAATGGAAATAGGTACAAATTCAATGATCATTAAAATTAAGTGTCACCAATTTTAGTTGACATCAATTAATCTATAAAAAAAATTAATAAGGGCTATTTAATCACTACCATTGAATTTTTTTTACTAATAATGCACCTTCAACAACACTTTTAATCAAGTATAGAAACATATACTTCCTAAATGAAAAATGTATAGAAACCACACAACAATCCTTCCATCCAACGTTCAATTTTTTTTATTGATGGGGAAATTCCAAAAGAATCCAAATTTATGGGGGTAAAAATTAATTAAGATCAAGGGAATATGCTCTATCAAGGTTTCCACATTCAATAAAAAGTTATCCTAGATTAAATAATAATGAGATTTTTTTTCTAATTGTCTACCTGTGATGTGAGGAATTATTCAACATTGTTCCCTTGTATTCTGGTGTGAAGAAGGATCACCTCTGGAAGGAGATAAATTCATTATTTACACACAATATAAGGTATAGACCATTGTACATATACACTCCCCTTAAATGATCGCAAAATCAAAGTCAAATCAGTATCCACAAATTCCAAATGGATATTATATGAGTGGAATAATTAAATTCCCTTTATTATAGCATGGGCATATTCTATATGAGAATAACCCCTGTTGAATATATAATTTAAATCCAAGATTGTCGATCCCCGGTGGTCATGAAAAATTCCACTTCCCTCCATGGCCTCTAATGCATCAGAACCATCAACATTGAATTTCAGTCATTTTTCTAGTGGTATCCATTTAATCCATCTACATTGTTTGACTTGATATTGATGAATCACCATGCTGGATGGGCCTCTGATGAGTTTTATTTGGGATACAGAGCATTTAGAAAATTTGAAAATAGGTAATAGTTATTCCACATTGATTTTGGAAATCACCCAGATTGAAAAATAAGAGACAGTATTATTTTCATATCGATCTTTGTCTTTAGAATTCTAGATGATCTAATATCCCACTTCTAGGAGGAGAGGTCTCACCTTCTCTTCTAGTTAATTTTCATTTTCCCCTAGAAACCAATTTTGAATGAACTATTATTGGATTCTGGTACAATATCATGAAATTCATCAAATTAAATCATCTTAGACACTCTTGAATAAAAAATATATTGAGTTATCTTCATTGTAATTTCTTTCACATACATTTATAAACCTGAGATATTCCATTATCATAATATGATCATATGTAGGAATGGATTTGATCCCTAGATTCCACACAAAGATGTTAAACTTAGTTGGAATATCTTTACCCAAGAAAGTTTCATTCTTAAACATATAAGATGTATTCACGTGAATCACTAAATGGTACATGTTCGATTTGAATTCACCTATTGAGGATCACATAAAAATACATTTTTCTAGTTCAAAGTCCAGTTTAATGATTTTAAAAATATTTAGTAGTTCTGAATCGAGAATGAACATAGTAAATTGAATGATGTTTTATGATTCTATGAAAGTCATGTTCGTTGTTGGAATCCAGAGAACAAGGTCTTTGATAAAAAACAATAGAAATTTCATTAATTGATCAAATGTTGTTCAATAATCCTTTTTGAGATCCTTTTATGTATTTTATTATGTATAGAATGCACTAGCCATAGAAGAGAGATGCATCTTCCAATACTATGAGTATTAAATCTATATCTGTTGGATATAAACATTGGACCACATTAAAATATCTCCCAATAAATCTCATGTTAGCCAGGCTTGTAGATGTTGTATACCCTCTCAAATGTTCTAGAGTTTAATTGCACTCTCTCTAATCCCTCTGGCCATCCTATCCAATGTAGCCCAATGATATTTTCCTTCAGCATGGGAATCCTAGATGAATGTAGTAATGACTTCCTCAAGGTTATTCCACACTTACATGGATTCATTGATCAATTATATCACATTTATAGTTTTAATGGACATGACATAGTTGACAAGACTGATGTTCCCTACGATAGATAGTGACCCATATTTTCATATTAATATACGAATGATAATTTTTCCAAGAATTCCCTCGAGATATTGTATGTGGATTATTCTTGGTTTAATGGGTTCACCCATATAATAATTTTTGAAAGATCTTTATTTCCTACCCATACTCAATTTATTTTTCATTGTTCTTCTATATGAGCACAGTTTTTAGATGAAAAAATTTCTATTTACCCAGATGATGGATTACCCGGTCCATATGAAATAAATATACCTAATCTATATGAATTTGTTGATGTTTCTACTATTTACATTTAGAATTAAAATCAAGTTTTCAACAATGAAAACGTGGGATATGTTGATGGATAGACCACTCCCATAGTAAGATTTACTGATAATATTTTGGGTTCTTCTGAAAAGGAATATTCTCAACGTGTTGTGAACTAAGTTGAAGAGGCTTCGGGAGAGGGGATCTCTCTATCTAAGTCCTCAGGTAGATTTAATGAAACTGTGCATCCACCCCATGAATGAAATGACAATCAATGGAGATCAGAATGTCCTAAAAAATATCAATAATCCATTTGGACCACCCCATTCTAGTTAGGACTTGGTTAATTAAACTCTATTATGTTCTTTCATGTACATTGTGTATATTAGCCATGATTACTAAATTTGATCCTAGTGAATTCTTATTGATATCCCCAACAAACTATTGCACCATTATTATAACTGTCTAGGTAGATCTATGCTTGATAAAGCACTGTTGATTTTTATAAACCCATTTTGGTAGGTAGATAGGTATCCTTTTAGGATCATGTTTGATATTACTTTATATTGAAATATTCACATGGTTTCTAGTCTACAGTGGTTTGGGGAGAATAGATCATTTATCATTGGGATGAGTATCAAGGATGATGCACATACCACACAATGGAATTCTCCACACAGGAAATAGTATTTAATATCACTAATCATGTCATATTTCACCAATTAGTATGTGTTTATGTAAAGAGATTATGATAAAACATCACTCTTAGGTAACTATTTGTATTTATATCATGGGTAGCCTCCCAGATTTCCTTCAATTCTAGTATGCTTTCAAAAAACATGTTTACATTTTTTGAGACCACCCTTAGAATATCATCAATAATATTGGGGTTTTATCTAGGATAACTACAAGGAATAGTTTTTTATGATTAGATAAAAGTATCATAAAATATTCAAAGGCCATACCTCCCACCACCTCAACATCATGAGTGTAGAATCCTTATTCCAACTGGATGTTTGGTACTGTAGTAAGATTATTATCATTTATACAGGCTTTAAGGAATTATGGGTTTTATCACCCTCATTGAGATATGCTTCTCAGGAATACTCACGTAGTTCTATTTCATGTACAAGAATGTTTTCATCCAATTGATTCTTCTTGATGACCATAGAATATAATATATCATCTTACCATCTAGAATCTAGAGTACATTTTATGTATTCAATCTCTATTTTTATATCCTATGTGTAGGAATCATGATGGGGTATATTAGTGAACCATGCTTGGAGGTCCCCATTGCGAATTAAAAGATTATTTTGAAGACCCATCGTCCCTTTTTCCTGAATGGATTTCAACCACGAGGAGTGAACCACCAAATGGAAAATTCGTTAAGACATCAAAGGATTAGTAAAATAGAATCATTTATTATCCTCTGTTCTATTCTCTAGGTGAAAAAAATGTTTGGAGTGATCTGATAAAGCCTGCACTAAATGATAAACGCTTGAATTTGGGACGATTGAGAGTGCTTGTAGATTTTTGATGTAACATCCTAGTCTACCCTAATTCCTGTGATTATATGTTTGATTGTTTCAGAAAGTATAATTGTCCCTTATAAAGACCATTACACCACATAACCAGATAATGTATTTGTTAGAAAATTTCATCTCTTAATGAAAATAATTTTTATCCAAGTTACATAGATTCCCCCTTAAATTATCACACATGTTTCCACACCTTCTATATGACTTAATCTTCATATTTCTAACCCATTCACCTTAGATAAAAAAGAGATTATATTTTCTACCCATTTTATAGAAGAATCCAATGTATTTTGGGGGTCTCAAATATGGTTTTTTATTACCCAAGAGGGTCTTGAAACCCATTTTCATCCATGTTTAGTTAAATCTATAATTCATGATATACATGGTGAAGTATTCTTTCAATTAAAATCATGTTGAAATAAATGAAATCTTTCTACATCCAATTACCACATTCCTCTTGATGAAGTGAAATTGGATATCAATATTCTTGGATTTTAAATATTTCATAGTATTTTTAGAAAGAATTATAAATCATTGATTATCATAGTGAATTCATATGTGGTTTTCATGTTTAACCATTAAATTGATAAATTTTCCATTATCTAAATCAGTTTAGTGAAATAAATTTTTGTTTAATGAAATTTATCTACTTCAGTGCTATATGTGATTGAGATCAAAATTTTCAATTCCAACTCTCCTTACTACATCCTAGGGTAAAATTTCCACTAGTGAGGGACTTTATATCCTCAAAGTCTCCTACCAAATCCATATATGTAATCCAAAATTTATTAAAACTATTTTATTTATTATAATAAAGGATGTAACTGAAATCCCCATTTATATATATGAAAAAAAATATGGAATCCATAAGTTGTAACTCCCTTGGATTGATATGATATCTTGGATAGTGTCTCCCAACATATACAGTATCTGGTTTAGAAGTTTTAGGGTAATTTATAATCCCAATTAGTCTACTGAATTATCTATGATTAACAATATCATTATCAAAACCATTAAAAATTTATGAACCAATTTAATAGTGGTGCACACAACTTTTCATTGATTCATTTCAAACATATTCAATAATTATCTACATTAATTTTCTTGGGATAAGAAAAAAAACTATATTTCTATATGAATTTTATTCCAATGAAGTCTCGTATCACAAAGCATTGACATCTCAAACTTCAACTTCATAATGTTTGAATAATTTTTACACGAATTCTCAAGATCAATTGTATAAATGATATCATGATTATATAAAATTACAATATGTGGTCATTTATTCATTTCATTTAAGTATAGTTTCTTCCAAATATTATTTGGACAATTTATATCCCATTCAAGATGTCATCCTGATTTTAATATGAGGTTATTGGGGCATTTTTTAATCTATAAGGATTTTTATTCAATTTCCAAAATCTTCTGTCATCATTTTCTAAGAAAATACCATTATGTTTCTCAATATAAACCTATTATTGTGGATTTTCATTTAAAAAATATGTTTATAAATCCATTTGATAAATGTTATATTTATTGTCAGATCCAACAAAAATGAACATTACAATAGCTTCCAACCATGGTATATGTGAAAAATTATCTTCAAAATCAACACCACCTACTTTAGAGTATCCATTATTTACATGTCTACCATAATTGTTAACAATATATCCAAGGTCATTTATCTAATTCCTGAAGTCCCACATGGTCCTAATGACATTTTATTCATCAGGCCTTCGAATAAGTTCCCATATTGATTTTTTCTAATTTAACTCAAGTATTCTATCAAAGAATCAATACATTGAATATGTTAAATAGAATATATAACTGATTTACAATAAATATAGATATAACTTATGTGTGATTTTCAAACTACATCCCTCTTCTAGTAGAATATGTTTCCTTCTCCTCATATCTTATCATTTATCTAGGAATTATATTTACAGACTATTCTATAATAATATTCTCTATTTGGACATGTTTTGTCCACATTCATTACGTTTTTTTTTAAATATTAGAAATATTATATTTATTATCTCTCTAATATGAAACATCTCATCCAGTATAGGGTTCAACTTTTACGTTTTTCAAAAACATGGTTATAAACATATATCCATTGTATTCATAATTACTTGAATATTGCATTACATTAATTAAAAAACGACATAATTGTTCTATATTTGTGCATTGAAATGTTTAGAATCATGGAAAATAAATTTTATACATAACATTTAAATAATATCGAATATGACTTTATTAAAATCCATCATCATTATCATTCTAAAATCTCACATTATCTATTGTACATGTGGTCACCTAATGGTACATGTAAAAAATGTTGGTGAGCTAAAATCCTAGTAAGAGGAATTACAATAGACATGAATCAAGATGACTCAGTGGTCATTATCATCATCATTTTATCAAAATATTATGATCATCATCTTAGTCATGATGTAATATTTTGATAAATTCATATAATGTGTAGATGAATAAAAATTAAATATGTTGTAATAGTGGTCAAATACCACACATAGTTATGAACTAAGATAGAAAAATCTTCATGCATAACATATGTGAATAATAATAAAATCATCATTTTTATGAAATCTAGAATCATTTATGTTAACAATAAACTTAGTCCCATGAGTCACATCACATGACAAAATAAATTGGGGGGATATATAATTTTGGTCCCTCCCTCCACATCATAATATCGACCAAATCATGTGTGCCACATAAAACATATCACAATTGTTTTCATGAAATAAAAAAGGGTAAGAATAATTATTAAATAATGAATGATTTTATGAATAAATAATTTATTGCAACAAACCATGGGTTTGGTGATAAAAAATTGATCGGAAATGTCCCTGTTGGAAAGTATTAGACCATTGATGGAACATTGTCAAAAGAGTGTGAAAAGTATGTTTGAAATTTATATATGTTATAAATATGATATATACAACAGGTTAACAAAATTAATATGCTGCTAAAATAGTTCCTAATTAATTTTTAATTTTCTTAAAAATAATTAGGAAAAAATAAAAATATTACGAAAATGAGAGAAGATTTGATAAAAACATACACTTTACTTGGTGTAGTTTCTCTTGTATAACACTAAAACTCTTTCATGTTTGGAGTTTCGTTTCCCAAGTACATCCCTAATTATTGTAAAAATATTGAGAGGGTAGAGTTGGGAAGAAATTTTTCTTTGAAAAGTAAAATAAGAGTGGTTTTCCCTGGGGAGGGAGATGGGTTATTTATACTTTATGAGTGGGGTATTTTTAGAATAAAATAATAAATAAACTATTACAACAATTTTAAAACAGGTAATAGTGAATTTGTGAGAATATAAATAATATGAATGTATATTATTAATTTTTAATACGTAATCAAATTTATTATTTGAATTAACTTAGATTATTAAATTGGAAAGTTAAGCAAAATTATTATTTTAAGCGATGACTTTTGACCCTTGGTTTTGGAAATTTTTATCTAGGTTGGGGTATTGAGTTTATTGTATACTAAGGACTCATTTATAAAATTAAATATATTTTTCCCCAAAAATCAACTACAAGATCTCATTAATTCATTATTGCACCATGAATGGTAAAATTTAAGATACACCTATTATGTGAAAAACAATATTTTTACTATTCACATGGAAATTGATGTATTTTATATAATAACAGAAAAATCTCCCTAAGAAATTTTCAATGAGATTATTTTAAGAAAGATAATAATTTTATAATAATAAATTTCAGATATACATAATTTTAATTTATAATATAAAAAATTCATATTTTTTTACAAAATAATATAAAATACAATTTATTAATAATTAGATTATATATTATTTGAGTTTTTATATATAAATATTTCTTTCTTTGAATAAAAATAATTATAGTTACTTAAATTAAACCTGAAAAATATTATTTTTATCACAATTTATTATTTTCATGCTATATTATTATTCCAACTATCAGGTTACCATTACCTATAGCATGGCTACTATTTCCAACTGTCATGTTACTATTCCAATGGTCAAAATACTATTACAACAGTCACATTACCTCCTATAAGTACCACATCAATATTTAACACAACACCCATCTCACTTCAATAAAATTTTCTATATTTTCATTTTTTATAATATTTTATTTCCTTTTTATTGTATTATTTATGGGAGGGTTGATTCTTACTAAAGGCGAAGATCCCTATTTATCAATTGTAGATATTCTATTTTCTATTATTCTTCCTTATAATTATACTAATTTTAATGGGAATATTCTTTTACTAATGTAATGATTATAATTAATGATTTTTTGGTTTCTACGTGTATTGTATGTGTATAATATGGTATAATATAATATAATTAACATTTATATACAGAAAAAATATATCATTTATAAACTATGGGTTGTTGCATCCTTCCCCCATTAAGAAATTTCATCCCTGAAATTTATAGTCAATTTCTATGTTTATAATATGTGAGGGTACTTATATTATATTGTATCCTCTGGTTACCAGATCACCTCTCCATACATATGGTTCTGACACAACACTTTGATAAGGTCTATTTTCATGTTACATAGAACATTGTATCTATAATACAAGGTTTTCACCAACCTCTCCTAATATGAGAGGTCATTCTACAATATTACAACCTCAATATTCCATACATGTTTGATATTAGATATGTAATTATTTATGATAGATTCATAGGAGACATCATGAAAAAGAGATATATTTCGTGGAAGTGAAAGCCGATAGGCCACTCCCCTTATTTGATCAAGCAACTCAATGTGTCCAGTGTATATATGGAAATGCTTCACTTTCATTCCAAACTGCATGACTCTCTAGTACTATTTCATTTTAAGGAATAAATTATCTCCAACATCAAACTCATAGTCACATTTATGGGTTTCAACATATACTTTTTTCTGAATCTGAGAATATTTTTAATGTTTTTTGATTTATTAAAACTTATTTATCATATATTCCAGAAGATTGTGTCTGAGTAGATTATGTTCAACAACAGAATTCCAAAATTTTTTATTTATATATTTCTTCCTATACAGATCCACATATAGATCCATATGAATACTTGAGAAGAAGTTATTAATATGTTATAATTAAATTATGATTGATGGTGATCCCATCCACCATTGAATCTAATTAATTTAGATCTAATCATATCCTTGAGATTCATTATAGTCATTTCATATTAGACATTATTTCGGGGGTGATAAGATATATTAAAATAATATTTAGAACTCAAATTACGTTGAATACGTCACTAAAATTTAGATGTAAACCTTGGATCCCAAGCATAGAAGACTAAATGTGGAACCACATGCAGCCTCAACACTTCCAATAAATATTTCATGGAATTTTTTTCAAGCAAGAAAGAAACATGAATAGGGTTAAAGTGGACATTTGTGGTAATTTTATCCAGAACAACCAATATTGAATTGTTTCCATCAGATGTCTTTGGGAGACTAGAGAAGAAGCCTATAGTAACATTCTCCAATTTCTATAAGGTTATAGGAAATGGTTACATCATACCTCAAGGCTTCTATTTATATTCATTAATAATTTGACATACCCAGAACAATGTGATATACTCCATAATCTCCTTATTCATATTATCCCACTAAATGTTATCTAAAAGATCACTTCACATCTAGGTACATCCAATATGGATATAGAAATATAGGCTATGTGTAGTATTCAATATCTCATTCTTTACCCCTGTGATAAATTCATAGAGATAAAAATTCCAAACCAAATCACACTATTATCATTAATATATAACTCATAAAGCTTCCCTACATTAATTTCTTTGTCTTTATTTTAAATATCCAGATCATCAAATTATTCCACATCGATCTTCATATAGATAGATGGTTTGGAATACATTTGTGTGTGTTAATATTTATTTCATACCATTATTATTTCCAGATCTATCCTTTGTATATCTATTAATATAGATATATCATAATCCACCACAGGGTTAAGGTAGTATGTTATTTTCCTTTAATAGCATTGTATTCCTTGTTCTACCTTCTAGTATGTTTAATGAAAAAAATACATTTCCTTGATTACCTATATATATATTATTTGATGCATGTTGAGATACTACCATGTGAATATATACATTATATTCTTTTGAATGGTACGTCTGTCACATTTCTCACTATATAGATAGTGATACCTAATCATCAAGTCAAATACCATAGTTTCTAACTTCATATCACACATAGGGTAATTTTTATCATGAATAATCTAATGTCGTGAGGCATAAGATATCACATTGTCATTATGCATGTGTAAAATAACCAAACCATTTTTTTAAAAATCATTGTATATAAAAAAATATACCCCACTTTTCAGTTGAGTGATTATGTGTTCATTGATTATCCTCTTCTTCATCTCCTTAATGTATTCCTCATATTATTCTATCCAAACATGTTTTTAACATTTATTGGTAAAAATAATTAGTGGTCTAAAAAACCATGAGAATGTTGGTATTAACCTGATAATCCCAGAAAAATATAGAATTCCTTGTCACTATGGGTTTTTGTCCATTCTATAATTTCAATTTTCATTCAAGGGTCTTTAGAAATTCCTAAGACTTTTGATCATATTTCCCTAGCCTCAGACACTCTATATCCAAAAGTCACCTTTTTGGGCATAGTGTAATTTTTTGGTCCTTAATTTCTCCATCACAATCCTACGATATTCTAAATGTTTTTCTATTATAAATGAGTAAATGATAACATCTTTAATAAATAGTACCAAATTTTCTAAAATAAATTATCGAGAGACACTAATAATAAATTCCACTATACATTTTTGGTGAAGAAGTTTGTACATAGGTTATAACTATAAACCCATAGTGTCCATACCGTGTATAGAAAACAATCAAGTTAATATTTTCTTTTTCACCATTAAATGATTATATCTAGAATGAAGATCCAAATTTGATAAGAATTGAGTTCCTAATATTTTATTGAAAAAGTCATAAACCCTTGTTAGGGGATACTTGTTCTTTATGATTATCATATTAAGCTCCCATTAATTAATACATTGACACATTGATCCTTCCATCTTCATAACAATGATAACTGACACAACCCAAGGTAATTGACAAGGGGATATGAAACCTATTTCAAAATTCTATTATAGAAACTTGTTTGACTCCTCTGGTTTTATCAGCTCCATCCTGTTGGAAAATCTAATTACCGGAATGTCTCTAGGTATAAATTCAATTTATAACTGTACCTCCGGATCTATGGGATGTCTCAATAACTCTTCAAGAAATAAATCAATTTATTTCATCATATTATGAATTGTTTTCAATTTGATACTTTCAATTGAATCATCATTTTGTAAAAGTTCTTCTACCTCATCAAAAGGTATCATTATCCACAACATCAAGGGTTTTTTCAACGGAGTTTGTAAATATTACTTGTATTTTAGAGGTGTGTTGGATGGGTTAGAAAATATAAATATATTTTCTTCTTTTGGATAGTTTATGTGTGACCTATATATTGATATCCAACCGATGACCTATAAAGCATCAAATTCTGTAACTCCTCATGATTTGGGGATTTTTTTGAATTAATTCAATCATTTTGATATTTGAACTTCATGAAACAATGAGTATAGACATTGGTTATTACATGAAAAATCAACTTGTCTTTGTTACACGCGACGCTGAGTTTCTATGAAAAAAACATTTTTATTATAACTATTTAAATTAGAGAGTTGATACCAAGACATTAAACAAATTAATATGAATAATATTAAATAATATTTAAATTATTTAACAAAAAATTATACATAAATGTATAATATTTGATAATGTATTTTTATTTTTAGATTTTCAACTTTTATAATGGGAATTTTTTTTGTCCTTCTATGAACAATAATAAAACAAATCTTTTAAACTCATAAAATTTTAATTTGATAAAATAAAGATAAAATTTTAATTTATAATAAAAAAATTAACTTAGATAGTGTAATCAGTATTTTTATGAGAAGTTTCATTTTTGTGATGACGAAGGAAAAATACTATATCGTAGTTAAAAATATCATTTTCATTTAAATAATTATTATATTTTAAAAATATTATTTTAAAGTCACAATATATAAATTTAACATATGTTAATACAGTTTTTTCATGATAATCATTTTTATTTTGAAATCAGATATTAAAAATTAGGCAACTTTTGAATGTTCTTTTTACACGCCTTCTAACCACATTTATGGGATTAACATTAATCTTAATTATTCCTTTTTTAATTTCTAAAAAAATATATTATTCTAATTAGTATGATAGTTAGTGTTTCATAGGATCAGATTAATATGTTAGATACTATGTATATTAAGTAGAGTAATTTTTTATTTACCATAAATAATGGTAAAATGAATAATAAAAGGTAAGAATAATATTTTATAACTATTAAATTACCCTAATACTTGTCCAAAAATCATTGGATGAGTGTATTTCGACTGAAATGAATCTTATTCCAAAATTATACATTTTTAGGAAACTTGGTTAAGAATATACAATTTTTATATTTTATTTAATGATAATTTAAAATTTTCATACTCATAACATTAGTAAGTAAATATATTTTAATATTTATTTTTAGATAATATAAATTAGACTATAAATATTCATTTTAAATATAATAAATTATACTCTTCATGATAAAAAAAATTATTTCATAGGGAGGAAATAATTTAATTAAATGCTTTCATAATGACTGAAAATCATTTTTTTGTATTAATCAAAGCATGTTTAAGGAAAACCGGTAACCAGGAAGATCCATATAAACCAAACAACATTAAAATTTCAAATTCAAATTTCAAAAAATATCTCCACCGCCATCACCACCATGAGCCACGACCCCCACACGCGACCTAAAACACGCGCCGACTTCGAAAGATGAAATCACACGAGTGATGCATCACCTCAGAACTCGATTAGACATGTCATTGATCCAATCTGCGTCGAACTCAAGAAGCGACTCGTCGCGAAACACAACGCCACCTCTGGCCAGGATGCCGACGAGACAAGACAGACCTGCCACTGACTTCACGGACCTTCAGAATCCATCAACACCACCGGAAAGCAATCAACAACTACCACATCCACTACAACAGATCCCACTCCAACAGAGCCAACAACATCATCAACGTCGCTGAAAAATGACGAGAAGAACAAGATCCACGGCCTAATAAAACTCACAGATGAAACAGGCAGAAAAACATCCACAAAAAACCAGAATAATGAACCTCAAACAAGCATTCCAGAACATAGAGGATGATAGGAGAGAATGGCCTGCCTCAACCAAAAAATCAAAGCCAGATTGAAACCGCCAGATCCAACCACAAAACGCACCACAAATCAAAAAATCAAAGAAAATCATCCATGGAATAGAATATACCACCCCCACCAAGCAAACCAACCCCGTCAGACACATCGAAACCCCTTCGAACACACCTGATAGGAGACAGAACCCAAGAACCGTTGCCGCAAGAGTGCGACCCTCGAATGTGAGTAAAAACACCACCGGACAACAGAAATCTGCCGAGATCTGATCCAGGAGTGCTCTGGAGAGTATGCTGTCAACAAGACCGGTCTTACGCCCAAGAACCAGAACTTTCAACCACCGAAGCCCGAGAGCATCTCCACCGCCTGAGAGAAGACCACGAAGCGTCGCTACAGTGGAGGTCCACCACCATCCCTCCGAGAGCGAGGAGTATTGGACGCGCCTTCCGCAGTGGAGTATTAAAATTGTCATAAATGATACAATAAAATAAATAATAATTTATTAAATGATATAAAATTCATAAAAATCTATAATCCAACCAAATATCTACAATAATTTTACACATATAATTAATTATCTAGTCGGGGTTTGTTTGATATTTTATTGAATCTATATAAACCATAATAATTAAAAATCGAATTTGTTATGGTAAAAGTTATATGGTCTATCTATGGTTTAAATCTAAAACATAAGGTTAATATTGTGGACACAAATGCCTAAAAAACATTGTTTGTGAGTATCTATACCCACCGTAAAATTATCTATGAAATAACATACCTTTTTTCAGTTTGAAATCAAAAATATTTTTTTTCAATTTAATATTTTAATACTTTCTTAAATTGAACATCACCTCAATTATAAAAGTGCACATCCTTACAAATGTTTTCATATCAAATTGGCCCTCCAAGATTGTTCAAAAACAATAATTTAAATTATAAAATTTCCTAGTTACATTATATAGGCAAAGGTATTCTCAAAATACAAGCTATGGTGTCCCTAATAGGAGGTCTAGAAGGAGATGTTCGAAGAAGATGTAATCTCCTTACGTGCTCTTTCAAAATTGATTTTTATTATACATCCTCTTAATATTTTCACTCCATTATAATGTAATAAAAACGTATAAGATATATTCTATGATGTAATTATTATTATGTAACATCCATAGTCCACCTTTTATTCATCCTATAAAAAATTATTGTACCATGCGTGCGTACATAGGGCTTACCATCTCCACCTCATGGTGTAATATTTTTTTTCATTACATTTTTTTGGATAGGTATAATGACGTATATAATGGATATATATAATATATATTACATGATAATGATTCATTATAATTAAATTTCATTGTATTCCTCACCCTTTTACTATTAAGATAATGCTTTCATTGAACTTGCATACATACTACAACCGTTTCAATGATGGGATGAGATTAATCTTCCATCCTTATCATTGCAAGAATGAATGTAAACCATTATATAATGTATTAATATAAAATAGATAAAATATTTATTCTAATTGAATAATAAATACATTGTAACACCCTGAGATTTTATATGATATATTAATATTAATCTCTTTAATATATTCTACTATACACTACACCAATATTATCTTGCACTATATGCGATACCGTATTAGCTTGCAGTATACACAACACTATTCTTGGCTCGTGTTACACACAATTTCAAATTTGTTTTGTAGAAATTATTCTACGCAACATTAAGTATAGATTTTGTATAATGTATAAATGAAATAAGTTTTGAATTATGTTATATGCAACACCAAAGGTAGATTTCACTACACACAACCCTGACCTGGCCTGCATTACACGCAATCATGACCTTCCTCGGTAGCGTGTGTTGTACGCAATACCAGGTTTCACTAAACAATGATATATTGTTATAATATTAATATGGACTGGCCATTATGAATATTATTAGCTACATTTTGAATTTTATAACATTATTATTCATCTTACACATTTTCTAAAACATGTTATTTGAACAATATAAATTTTTCGGGTAAAATAAGTATTTTTCAAAAAATGCAGTTTTGCCGCCTTTTGATGGCGCACCCAATTTAAATGTAGTTTTTGACAATTTTATAAGTTTAATTTGAAACATTAAAATTCTTCTCTGTGATTAATATATAAAAATTTACTTTGGATAAAATTCACATATTATGCGGATAACATTCATATTTTAATGAATAGTAAAAACACGCTATATTTTAATTAAAAACAACTTTTTTCATCGTAGTAATTTATATTGATAAATTATAATATTGAATGGTTTTAAAGTATAAATATAATATATTCTTACCCTTTAATATAATGTATGTCATTATCATTGATTTTACATTGAATTCATAGGTAAAATCATTTCAATCTTTTGTAATGTTTGAAACAAAAACTCGTTTTCTTTCGACAACGAGATTAATTTTAATTTAATTTCTGCGACTTCTGTGTATTGAATTTGGAAAAATGGATTCCATATTACAAATAAGTGGGTCCAAATTATATTAATAGACTACCTTTTATTTTTTGGCATTATGAATAGTAACTACGGTAAATTTTATTTACCATAGAAAAAGGTAAATTGGGTAATTAAGGGTAAATATAATATTATAAAACTACCCTAACACTTGTCTTAATAAAATTGTAAGATTATATTTCGTCTCAATTCATATTTGGGTTGAAATGGAATCCATTAGAACCCACTTGGAGGTGATTAAGACCATTAGTTTATTTTATTTAAAAGAAAGTGAAATATGTCTCACTCAAACTTTAATAATAAAAGTATTCTTAATATAATGATATATTGAATATAAATTCGGTTATAAATACTAATTTGGAAGATAAAATGTTTTTATTTATCATGTTAATTTATTTGTAATTTTTAAGGGTTATTTAATTACCTTATTAGTTTATACATTAATGATTCAGAAATTATTTATCTAGAAAACAAATCAATAATATTGTTTTTATTGAAATAGTAATACATATTAAAGGGCTCCAAAACCTAACCAAAACATATTGGTAGTGTATATATACACCATAATAATTCAGTGACCGAATATATTACCATTTGGAGTCATAGGAAAGTGATTATGACACTTATATTAGTTTATTTTATATGATGTCAAAGTTGTCACCTTCATAATTTAATATATATAACATTTTAACAATTGGGTGTTTTAGATGATAAATCAGACTAAATGTATTATTATGAAATATATAAGATTTATCTTTATTCTAGTATTTTAGTTTTAATTTTTATGTAAAAAATAAGTATATTTATTAATTATACAAAAATGTTGTAATAATTATTTTATTAAGAGAAATATCAAATAAATGGTTTTAAAAATAGTAAAATAAATATTATATGAACTATTTAATGTACTCAACTAATTTTATAGATTACAATGACATGTTAGGAACCTATTAAATATCTTAGTTTTAATATATCCTTTGTGTGGATTTAATTTAAATTCAAATAAATGAATAGTGTCAAAATTTACACAATTGTTATTTTATAAAAATAACATATTATTAAATTGTTTAAAAATCACAAAAATATTTAAAAATTATAAATTGAAATTCATGTAGTCTAAAATGTAATACATTATCTAATTATGGATAATTCACAACACATATGTAATTACATATAACAATTTAAAATTTAGAATCTAATTACCACAAATAAAATTTAATAGATTAAATAAGGATAAATCAAGTTGATAATGTTTAAAATATATTCCCTACAAGTCAAAATTTTATTTGTTTATGCTATTAAAACCCTATCTCATTTAGTATTCGAATATGAGTAATTTTTGGTGGTTTTTAAGTGGGGTTAGATTTATTGTAAATTAATATTGTTAAGATTTCCAAAGGTGCCCCTCTCCTCCCTTATAAATAGGGAACCCCTTCCCACTTCACTTCACACACTTTTGAGACTTGAAGCTCAGCCAACCCCAGAAAATTACTCTTATCCACTTCCCAAGAAACATTCTGAATGTTCTGGTCTTCTCAAAAGACCAACTCTACTTCCTTAAGAGAAGGCTTAAAGGAGGTGTGTCGAAGAAGAGGTAATCTCTTCTTCCTATTCTCTCAAGTTTCTTCCTTCTTATACATCATATAATTTAGTTATATCATTATAAAGTAATAACATCAGTATTATTTATATACTGATATGTTATTATAAATATGAAAAAACCTTATTTCACCTTCTGTCCATCCTACGGAAAATGAAATCACCGCACGTGTATACGTACAGAATACCGTCTCCACGCCGTGGTGTAATCTGTTTTCGACCACCACCTTACTTGGATGGGTATAATGGTGTAAATAAATAACTATATATGATTATTGTAAATTGATATGGATTCTGAAATATTATATATACACTTCAATACAATTCCATGAGCATGGGAATGATATCATGGATTGTGTGTACGTACGGACTACCGTCTCCACGACGCGATGAGATTCATTCTTCATGTTAACCATTCATGAATGATTATAAAGTATATATAATGCATAATAATAAAATATATGACATAATTAAGCTACTGGATTTATCTATATATATATATATGTTATCTACTTACTTCCATTCATGTCAATAAAGAAAGGAAAACAACATTCATGCGTACGTACGACCTACCGTCTCCATGAACGGTGTGTTTCATTCCATTTATCAATATATTATATATATATATACAGAGTATATTTGATATATAAATCATGTTTTACATTCTTCAAGTAAGTAAATCATGATATAAGTAATAATAATATCAAGAACAACAAGTTCGAACACGTACGATAAGTGAAACAGTTTTACCCAAAACGCTACTTTAACATGGAATTGACAAATTAACGGTTAATATAAATACCTAAGTGAACCATATATGATACAATAAAAATGAATATGATTCTGTAATAAGTCAATGACATTATTTAAATCATTATGCTGGAGGTTCGGATACATACGAAGCATATCATACATAAGGTAAGGGATAACTTCTGCAATCTTGTTTGTATCCAAGATTGATTATTTGTAAGTATTTACTGGGATTATATTTATCATCCATGTCCCTATTTTATAAATATTATTTCATGTATTTTTATAGTCCTTTTTACCCATTTTGACTTTTACTACATGGTATGTAACGAATATTTTTTTACAAGGAACTTTTTTACTTTTCCTGCAAAAGTACGAGAAGAATGTTTTTTTCACTTATAGGGCATGAGAGGATTGTTACGATTTTATAAAGCCTTATTTTCATGAAGCTTCAACCAAAATATTTCGTGACTATTTTCAACAATATCTTTTTCTTTTAAAATTGCATGACTTTTTGTGAAAAGAAATTGATTTTTAAGAAGAAAGGATATTTTCTCAAAAATTCATTTCAAGTGTTTTATCAAAACCATTTTTTCATCTAAGATGACACAATTTCATATGTGTATGTTTCAAGTATAATTTATCTATGATTTACATCGTTTCACTTTTCTTATTATGAAATGATATCCATTTCTTTTATATGTATTATGTGATGACGGGATAATGTTTATGAAACCCATTTTATTCGTTGGGTTATTAGGAATGATGTATGTTTATTTTGTGGCACAAGAAAAAATGATTTCATTATGAGATGGGTGGGACCTATATCTCCCTCCAATGCATTGGGTAATGATTTATATCTCATGAGATAGACATGGCTAGAATGGTAAGTTAATCTGGTTAAGTGTTACAGGACTGAAACGAGGAGTGAACTCGATTCAGAAAGGGACTTTGTCCACTAAGATGGTCTTTGCAGCAATGCCTTGGCTACTATGGAAATCATAAAATGTTGGGAATGGTTTCCACAATAACATTTTTTATTCCCAGTATACTTTATCATGGTTGATGTTCCATTATGATATATGCCTTACGTACTTCAACGATTTATGTCATTGCTCAATATTTTGATGTTTAAATTTCATGTTCAAGTTTTTGCTTTAAAATGTTTATGGATTGTTTTATTTTCACTATGTTTTCCCTTAATGAGCATTTGAGCTCACCCTTTTTATGTTTTATTTTCCCCAAGAAATAAATAAAGGTTTTAGGTAAGGAAATAAAAAGGGGAAGATCATTATGGGAGATGTTGAAGATCTTTCAACATGATTAGAAGTTTATATTCCAAGATTCCAAAGATACTAAACTATTACGGTCATTTGGTGTCTATTTTTGTTATGTATTATGTATTCCACAAAAGTAATGTAATGTACATGTATGTCAAGATTTGGGTCGATACAGTTGGTATCCGAGGAAAGGTTTAGTTAACCTTTGGAAACTAGGATGCGAAAACGTTAGTGAGATCCCTAGAGATATTTCTAAGGTATGTCTAGGGATATCGCTAAGAATAAGTATAAGTATAGGTTATAATCCTATAATTATGGTAAAGATCATAGAATTAAACCTATGATGTTAAATATTTAAGGTACTACCCCTTTATTATGTTTTTTTTTCTAGCATGATTTTTTCCTCTCACGCTATTCTTTTTGGGTTTTAGACGATGGATGGAACCCGAAGGAGCTGTGTTGATCAATCTATTGTACAATTCAATGATTGTCCTCCTGAACAACCAAATGTGATGGGAGATGGACTAAAAAATCTTATTTCTATACTTACACAAGCTATGAATAATTCTTGAATTCCAAATGAGCAGGGAAGGGAACTATATTATATTGAGTCCTTCATGGGGCAACGCCCACCTTCTTTCAGTGGGTCTTCTGATCACCTTGTTGTTGAACAATGGATCAGTACCATTGAAAAGATATTTTCCATACTTCACTTTTTAGACCATGAAAATGTCATTCCGGCTGTTTACCGTTTAGAAGGTGAAGCAGACCAGTGGTGGACTCTAATTAAGAATACAATTCCCTAAGATGAAATTGAATCCAAGGAATGGGATGAGTTCTAGAACATATTTTTCAAAAATTACTACCCACGTATTCTATGAACAATGATGGAAATGTATTTCCTTGAGCGTAAGAAAAAGGATGATGAATCTGTTGGTATATACGAGGAGAATTTTACAAGGCTTGCAAGGTATGCATCTGGTTTTATCATCCAACCTGAAAGTAAAGTTGATCGATTCTTCAGTGGCTTAAAACCAAGTCTTTGAAGGGAATTATCTATAAGAGACTTCAGTATCTATGATGAAATTGCGCATTGAGCTATCAAGGTAGAACTAAATGTGGTGTTACATATCCATCTCATAGTTTTGACAAGAAACGAAAGATGGAGTTCAAGGGGAAATCTCATAACAATGGTGAAAAGAAGATGAATGTTTCTTTATGCTCAAAGTGTGGAAAGAAGAATGGTGGAGATTTCCTAAAAGGTACTAGAAAATGTTTTAAGTGTGGAAAAGAAGGTCATCGAGCAGTTGATTATCGAAGTAATGGGAAAAATGTTGCTAATGATGTGAATAGAGAAAAGATTACAGATAACTCTCCACCAACAATTCAATTCTTAAAGTGCAAGGAAATGGGGCATTATGCTAATAAATTCCCTAATCCAAGTGTTAGTGATGATCGACATGAGAAACCACTTAAGGCAAATGATAAAGGGAAGTCACATGAAATCACTACTGGTGATGTTGAATATCACAATGATGTGGTGGAATGATTAAGTGTTTATGTAATGGGATTCCAAAATAATGTTGTATATTGTATTGTGGAATATTGGAATATTTTTTTATTGGTCCATTCTAGTTTTCTATTAGAATATGGTATCGGTAACCATGAAAAGTGATTGAAATATTCTTAGAAAGAAGATGATAAGCGCATAATGAAGGGCTAAAGAGAAAATGAAACGAGCTCATGACTGATAAAAGGAAAAAGTTATATCATATATTGATTATATAGAAATTTGGGATTTTGTAATGTGGAAAGAGTTACCTTTTGACAGAATTCATGTTTCCACTAAGGTTATATGGTAATTTCTATTTCAGGAGAACAGATGATTAAGGAATTCACTTGTTTGGAATGTGACCAACAAGATATATCGTATGATAAAATGATGTTATTCACGTTCTTGTTATTTGTCCTTTCCAGTAATCATTTTCTGTATACTATGAGAATTGATAGATGTATTTTGGATAAGTCTAAAGATTGGAAAAGGTTATGTCACACATCAGATAGTATTGTTTAAGGCTATGATTTTTTTTTTGATATTATTTCAGGAATGTTATTATAATGTAGATTTAGAAAAAGGGACAACCTGCAAGACGGGCGACAACCCCTTGCGTCGGACAAGGCTCTGGTGATCGAACCCAAAAACAATGTGCGACAGGCCTTTATCGCATACCACTGGCCTACAAGAAGTCCCTGGTTAGTAGAAACTAGTTTTATTATATTAAAAAGTATGATATATGAAGTATAAGTCAATATACGATTAATCTCACTATAGATGGACTTATTTATATTTGATAACTTTTGCTAAACTTTTGTCTCAGAAAGATGGAATGACCTGTCATTCTATCACATGATCTGAAAACACTTCACAAATGACAAATTCAACTTCATTTCTTAAAGAGATCAAGTGGAAATTTTCCAAGGAATGACCAACAGTGATATTGTACCAAAATATAGTAAGTATTTATTTTTCAACAATTCTTCGACTTTAGGGAAATGATCCTTAATACAAAAAAAAATGTTTTCCTACTATCCTAATATCTTATGAATCTGATGGTACCTTAAACATCCCAAATTTACAGCTTTGTGACTGTTGGGTTTATCATAGCCATGTCCTCTACTAATCTCCATCAGAACATGATGGTTAGATTTCTCTTCCATATCCTTATTTTCACATTTGTCCTCCTATGTGGAAACCTAGTGATGAGTCAATTTGGGTAACCAATATGTTTCATACATCACTTTTTAAAATAATGTTTTTGTATTCCTTTTTACGATGTGGGTTTCTATTAAAACTTTCAAGTAGTAAACCATTTATAACTCTAACGAATTTCGAGAGAGAAATTCATTTTAAGGGGGGTAGAATGTAACACCCTGAGATATTATATGATATCTTCATTTTAATCTCTTTAATATCTTCTACTATACACTACACCAATATTATCTGGCACTATACGTGACACCGTATTAGCTTGCAGTATACACAACAATATTATTGGCTCGTGTTACACACAATTTCAAGTTTATTTTGTAGAAATTATTCTATGCAGCATTAAGTATATATTTTGTTTAATGTATAAATGAAATTAGTTTTGAATTATGTTATATGCAACAGTAAAGGGAGATTTCACTACACCCAACCCTGACCTGTCTTGCATTACACGCAATCACGACCTTCCACGATAGCGTGTGTTGTACGCAATACCGGGTTTCACTAAACAACAATATATTGTTATAATATTATTATGGACTAGCATGTATTAATAGTATTAGCTACATTTTGAATTTTACAACATTATTATTTATCATACACATTTTCTAAAACATGTTATGTGAACAAAATATTTTTTCAGGTAAAATAAGTATTTTTAAAAAATGCAGTTTTTTCGCCTATTAATTGCGCACCCACATTAAATCTAGTTTTTGACATGTTTATAAGTTTAATTTAACAAAATAAAATTCTTATTTGTGATTAAGATATAAAAATTTACTTTGGATAAAATTCTTATATTATTCTGATAACTTTCATATTTTAATGAATAGTAAAAACATGCTATATTTTAATTAAAAACTACTTTTTTCATCATAATAATTTAGATGGATAAATTATAATATTTAACGGTTTTAAAGTATAAATAGAATATAGTTTTACCATTTATTATAATTTATGTCATTTTCAATGATTTTACATTGAATTCATAGGTAAAATCATTTCAATCTTTTGCAATGTTTTAAATAAAAACCCTTTTTCATTCGACAACGATACTAATTTTAATTTAATTTATGCAACATCTGTGTGTTGAATTTGGAAAAATGGATTCTATATTTGGAATCAGTGGGTCCAAATTATATTAATATACTACTTTTTATTTTTGGGCATTATGAATTGTAACTATGGTAAATTTTATTTACCATAGTAAAAGGTATATCGGTTAATTAAGGGTAAATATAATTTTATAAAATTATCCTAACACTTGTATTAATACAATTGGATGATTATATTTCGTCCTAAGTCATATTTAGGTCAAAATGGAATCCATTAGAACCCGCTTGGAGGTGATTAAGACCTTTATTTTATTTTATTTAAAGGAATGTGAAATATTTCTCACTGAAACTTTAATAAATAAAGTATTTTTAATATACGGTTATATAGAATATAAATTCAGTTATAAATACTCATTTGGAATCTAAAATGTTTTTCTATATCATGGTAATTTATTGGTAATTTTTATGAGTTATTTAATTACCTTATTAGTTTATACATTAATAATGCAAAATTATTTATGTAGTAAAAAAATCAATAATATTGTTTTTATTGAAATATTAATACATATTAAAGGGCTCCAAAACCTGACCAAAACATATTGGTAGTGTATATATACACCCTAATAATTCAATGACCGAATATATGACCATTTGGAGTCATTTAAAAGTGATTATGAGAGTTGTTTTATTTTATTTTATATGATGTTAAAGTTGTCACCATAATAATTTAATAAATATAACATTTTAAAATTTGAGTTTTTTATAATATAAATCAGACTAAATGGTTTATTACGAAAGATATAAGATTTATATTCATCCTTGTATTTTATTGTTAATTTGTTTGAAACAAATATGTATATTTCATAATTATACAAAAATTTTGTAGTAATTATTTTATAAAGAGAAATATCAAATAAATGGTATTGAAAATAGTAAAATAAATAATATATGAACTATTTAATGTACTCAAATAATTTAATAGATTAATATGACATTTTAGGAACCTATTAAATATTTTAGTTTTAATATATCCTTTGTGTGGAGTTAATTTAAATTCAAATAAATGAATAGTGTCAGAATTGACACTAATGTTATTTTATAAAAAGAACATATTATTAAATTGTTTAAATATCACAAAAATATTAAAAAATTATAAATTGATATTTATATAGTCTCAAGTGTAATACATTATCTAATTATGTATAATTCACAACACATAAGTAATTATTTATGACAATTTAAAAGTTAAAATCTTATTACCACAAATAAACTTTAATAAATTAAATAAGGATAAATCAAGTTGATAACGTTCAAAATAAATTCCCTACATGTATAAATTTTATTAAATGATGAGATTACAACCCTATATCATATAATCTTAAAATATTAGTCATTTGTGGGGGTTTTTATGTGGGGTTAGATTTATTATAAATTAATATTTTTAAGATTTTCGAAGGTGCCCCTCTCTTCCCTTATAAAAAGGGAACCTCTTCCCACTTCTCTTAACCCCCTTTTGATCCTTTAAGCTCAGACAAACCCTTCCCATTCCCCTTCTACACTTCCCTATAACATGCAAGAGGTTCTGTTCTTCTCAAAATAACAACTCTACTTCCACAAGAGAAGGCTTAAAGGTGGTGCGTCGAAGAAGAGGTAATCTCATATTCTGATTCTTTCAAGTTTAATCGTTCCTCTAATTCTTCTTATTTAGTTTTCTCATTATAAAGTAACAACTTCAGTATTATTTATATACTGATATGTTATTATAAATATTAAACAACCTTATTTCACCTTCTATCCATCCTACGGAAAATGAAATCACCGCGCGTGCGTATGTACGGAATACCATCTCCACGCTGTGGTGTAATCTGTTTTCAACCACCACCTTACATGGATGGGTATAATGGTGTAAATAAATAACTATATATGATTATTTTAAATTTATATTGATTTTGAAATATTGTATATACACTTCAATTAAATTCCACAATCATGGGAACGATATAATCACTTCTTCCGATTCTTTCAAGTTTCTCCCTTCTTCTACTTCTTCTTATTTAGTTGTCTCATTATAAAGTAATAACATCAGTATTATTTATATACTGATTTGTTATTATAAATATAAAACAACCTTATTTCACCTTCTATCCATCCTATGGAAAATGAAATCACCGCTCATGCGTACGTACGGAATTCCGTCTCCACGCCGTGGTGTAATCGGTTTTCGACCACCACCTTACATGGATGGGTATAATGGTGTAAATAAATAACTATATATGATTATTTTAAATTGATATTGATTCTGAAATATTTTATATACACTTCAATTCAATTTAACGATCATGGAAATGATATCATCGCTTGTGCGTACGTACGGACTACCGTCTCCAAGACGCAATGAGATTCATTCTCCATGTTAACCATTCATGAATGATTATAAAGTATATATAAGGAATAATAATGAAATATATGACATAATGAAGCTACTGTATTTATGTATATATATATATATATATGTTATCTACTTACTTCCATTCAAGTCAATAAATAAAGGAAAACAACATTCATGCTTACGTACGACCTACCATCTCCATGAAGGGTGTGTTTAATTTCATTTATCTATATATAATATATATATATAATGAAAATATATGATATATAAATCATGTTTTACATTTTGGAAGTATGTAAATTAAGATATATGTAATAATAATATAAATAAAATAATTCAAACACATACGATAAGTTAAACAATTTTACCCAAAACGCTACTTTAACATGGAATTGACAAATGAACGAGTAATATAAATACCTAAGTGAACCATATATGATATAATAACAATGAATATGATTCTGTAATAAGTCAACGACATTATTTAAATCATTATTCCGGAGGTTCGGATACATACGAAGCATATCAGACACACGGTAAGGGATAACTTTTCCAATCTTGTTTTTATCCGAGATTGTTTATTCGTAAGTATTTACTGGGGATATATTTATCATCCACGTCCCTGTTTTCTAAAAATGATTTCATGTATGTTTAATTATATTTTTACCCATTTTTACTTCTACTACATTTCATGTAAAGAATCTTTTTTTAAGGTACTTTTTGACTTTTCCGGCAAAAGTAAGAGAATAATGTTTTTTTAACTTATACGGCATGAAAGGATTTTTACGGTTTTATAAAGCCTTATTTTCACCATGCTTACTCCAAAATATTTCGTGACTATTTCCAACAAAATATCTTTCATTTAAAATTTCATGAAGTTTTTTGAAAATAAATTGATTTTGAAGAAGAAAGGATATTTTTCTCAAGAATTCATTTCAACTGTTTTATCAAAACCAATTTTTCATCTAAGATGACATTATTACATATGTGTATGTTTCATGTATAATGTCTCTATGATTTACATGGTTTCACATTTCATATTATGAAATGATTTCCATTTATTTTATATGCATCATGTGATGATGGAATGATGTTTATGAAACCCATTTTATTCGTTGGGTTATTATGAATGATGTATGTTTATTTTGTGGAACAAGTAAGAATGATTTCATTATGAGATGGGTAGGACCTATATCTCCCTCCAATGCATTGGGTAAAAGTTTTATATCTCTTGAAATAGACATTGCTGGAATGGTATGTTAATCCAGTTCAGTGTTACAGGACTGAAAAGAGGAGTGAACTCGATTCCGAAAGGGACTTTGTCCACTAAGATGGTCTTTGCAGCAATGCCTTGGCTACTATGGAAGTCATAACATGTGATGAATTGTTTCCAAAATTACAAGTTTTATTCCCAGTATATTTTATCATTTTTGATGTTCCATTATGATATATGCCTTACGTACTTCCACGATTTGCGTCTTTGCTCATGATTTTGATGTTTAAATTTCATGTTCATGTTTTTTTCTTTAAAATGTTTATGGATTGTTTTATGTTCTCTATGTTTTACCTTACTAAGCATTTGAGCTCACCCTTTTTATGTTTTATTTTCCCCAGGAAATAAATAAAGGTTTTAGGTAAGGAAACAAAAAGGGGAAGATATTTATTGGAGATATTGAAGATCTTTCAACATGATTAGAAGTTTACATTCCATGTTTCTAATGATAATAAACTATTACGGTCTTTTGATGTCTATTTTTGTTATGTATTAAGTATTCCACAAACGTAATGTAATGTCCATGTACGTTAATCATTGGTTCTCTACATACATTTATAGATATTTAATTTACCTTCTTCCATTTAGTACGATACAAAAATGAAAACAACATTCATGCATACGTAGGGCTTACCGTTTTAATGAACATTGTATTTCATTTCATATATATATATATATATCTTAAATATTTATTTATATAAAAAATATATATGATATATAAATAATTTTTTACATTATTAACATATGTAAATCATGATATATGTAATAGTATCAAAATAACAACTCGAACAACGTATGATAAACAAAGAGGTTATCAACTAAATCATTGTTATACTTTGGAATTTTTAACAAACAGGAAATTGAAATATATAAATGAGTCATTAATGGAATAAAATATATATTTATGATTATTTTATAAGTTAATATCATGATTAAAAAACTAAAAAGGAGACTTGTACAAATATAGAGGGAATCATGCTTATTGTTTGCGATTTTTTCTCACTTTTTCCACTGTGAGACATATGCCTCACACACTTCTTATTTCCTCTACATGATGCATATACTGCCCATGAATGTATTTTAAGAGTATTAACCATAATATTATAGTATTTTCATATCCATATAAGTTATCTTATTTCATGGGACACACAATTAAAGTTAATATAATGTTGTAATATTTAATTCCATAATCACATTATTTTTTGGATTGTTTATATGTAAGTATCGGCAAAAAAATATTTATCTTCCATTTCAATGATTCCATAAAATGTATTATAAAATATTATTATTAATCTCAAAAAAATTTAATTAAATTTTTAACCATGTATCACTATTTAGTAAATATTTTTATCTCAATCATTTTTTCTATCAATGTAATTTTTTACATTTCCATCGAAAGTATGAGAAGAATGTTTATTTTCCTGTTATATAGAATCAATGAATTTTCCCACTTTAATGATTTCATTATGGATTTATTCTTACCTTTTAATATTTCTAGATTATATTTAACAAACTATTTTTATACTAATACTGATCCAATGATTAAAAAAAGATAACAATTTTAAAAAAGATGGGATATTTTCCTCCAGAATTATTTTCAAGTAATCTCTCAAAATAATTTCTTATATAATACCAATTTATTTTTGGTTATTAATGTTTTAATAATGTTTTTATTCAATGCTTAAATTAATATTTTATATAATAATGATTAATGTTTATGATGGAATGATATTAATGGATCACTTTTCTTTTCCATGTGTTATGATATGATTAAATGATGTTTTTCAAAACCCATTTCAGTCCATGGGTTTTGATATGAAAAATCATTTATGTCCATCTATAAAGTATATTTAATATTAATTATACGATGGGTGGGACCTATATCACCAACCAATTCATTAGGAATAGATGTATTTCTCATGAGAAAGACATAAAGGACCTTCTCCGCCATGATGGTTATGAGAGTGAACCATGATAACAAAAATGGTTATGGGTGTGAACCATGACTACAAAGATGGAATAGGATGTGAAAACATACTACAATGATTTCCATGGAACTAATGAATTGACAACTCTGAAAGTCATTTTATATTCTTAAATGTTTTCCAAAATTATTTTTATTATTCATTGATAATTTTTTCATCGATTATGTTCTTTAGTTCCTTGTAATTTATCTCTTATTAACTATCAAGATTTATTCAATGATTAATGTTTATGATAATTTTTATTAAATGTATGATCTTATTTTTTTCATGTTCATTTTATCATACCCTTATACTCATAAAGATTCATCAATATCTTCAATTTTTACCCTTATAGGGCATATAAGCTCACCTTTTTTATGTATCCTTTCCCATAGGTTAAAAAGAAATGTATTACATTTTATATGCCAATGAAGTAAACTAGTCCTTAGAATCCTAGTGGGAGACACTTTAGATCAATTATTTACCAATTTTGATGTTTCCATGTTTCCAAATGAACTACACTAACAGATTGATTGGGTGTTTTTCGTAATGTGTTAAGTATTATGAGAACATAATATAGTTTCCAACTATGAAATTAGAGGGTTAAAATAGTTGGTATTAGAGTAAATGTTTATTCAACCCTTATAAACTAGGATGAGAAAAAATTTGTGATATCCTGGGGGATGTTTCTCATAATATGTCTAGGGGCTTCTCTATGTATAGACTGAAAAATAATGAATAATATTGGGAAATTTCTTGTATTATAGTAAATTATATAACGAGTGGTTTCCTAGAATTATATCCCTTTATGGATGATACACATGGATGTGGATATAGAGAATATGTACCATGGGGTAAGAAATATAATAAGTTTTGTCAAGCCTAAATCAATCATCACTCATTATAGGACAACATTCCATTCATCACAACTGGTTTGATACTCTTGAGGAAAATGCTTTGGAAATTCACAAACTCTTCATGAACTATTATGAAGGATTTAAATAGATGATATCTATGAATAACCTAGAAGATACCTAACACTTCATAGACTGAATAATGTTTTATAATTTATATTTCATGTTCATTATTTTTTATTATTATGTGGTTCTTCACTATGATAATGGTTTATTAATATATGCTTTTGGTTTTATCCAAAAGTGGAACCCAGAATGAAATTTACTAATATATAATGTGAATGTAAATTTACTAATGTGTAGTCAATTAGAATGATCATTGGAGTGATGTTTGTTGTGATCATGACTAATCAATTTTAATGGAACATGATTAACAATGTATAAATTAACCAAATCTCTAACTCACCATAGAATATAATGAAGGAGTTCCAAGAGATTTAATTTAATTGAGAACATGGAAGAATGAGGATTTAGTTTCCTACATGTTGATGTTGTGTATAAAATCACCCAAGGGATTGTCATAAAGGAATTGGAAGATATTTTGTCTATGGAAATGAAGAACACCAAGTATGTAACAAGATAGTTAAAATTAGAAAGTTAAGTTGATACAATGGATGCAATTATTTTCAAACCTATGGTATTACCAAAAATTTAATGGTTGTATTGTTGATGATGATGAGACTACATATGAAGTGTGAAATAAATTAGGTATTAAGTAATAATATTAGGTAGTATTGTTATTGGATTAGGGATGAAGTAGCATAATCAATGAATTTATGTATTTTGATTCCAGATTTATGAATGGCGAACTATATAAAGATTTTGTGTTCTATGTACTGATACAGATTTACCAGAATATAATTAATTGTCCTAACAAACTAGAAAATTTATTTCCCGAAAGGTCATATTATGATTAAGGTAAGGTAATATTTAATTTGTTCTTAATGATGATATAATGATGTTTGGATAATGATATGTGGGATGGTAATGATTACTATGATATTGGTTACTTATTTGTTGAAAAAGTCGTTTGGGCTATTGCTCATGAATTTGAATACTTTTTGGAGGTATGGTATAAAGACCCGACCTGAAACATTACATAATATTGAATTAAATGAAAAATTCACATTGAGGATCTTTCCAGGTTTAGAGTTTTATGGAATTAAGACACAACTATTACATCTCAAAATATTAAAAAATAGGCACTTTTACCCAGAATCCATTTTTTTCATAAAATTAAAACTCTTAAAAAAGTCATGTCTAATTCCATGTTAAAGAGAGAATGGGTTTTCCATTATCCCATCCTTGACCCTATTCATCTTTAAGTCTTGTGAAAAATATTTCAAAACATGGGATGAGCATAAAAGGATCAGTAAGGGTTATAAAATAGTGAATGAAAACATTTGTTCATAAATACATACAAAACATGAAATCTTTTACTTACCTCATGAAATCAAAAGATTTATGAAAGACATAGAGAAATCATAAATCATAAAGGTAACTAGTATCATCCATACCATATTTACATTGTAACTATCACAGATACATAGGGAGTTAATTTGGAATACCCATCACAGTATATTCCCTATATCTCTTAGGAGAAGCATTCACGTTTACCTCTTTCACGTTACCCATTTCATTGGAGAGCTATATTGGGCTCACCTGCCCTAGGTTTATCACAGAACAACCGTTATACATAAATAATGCCCGTGAACCATAACATGATCTTAACACATAACATAAGCATAAAGGAAAGATAACATTTCCATATTGTAATAATAAAATATTATTTCAAGATATTCAAATAATAAATCCATTCTCAAAATCATTTTCAATTCCAAAATACATAAAAATAGTATTTGGTATTTATTTTTCCTTTTAAAAACATTCCGGCTTGTTATGGAAGCCATAGATCAAATAATACTCGCGGTGGCGGTAAGGTCATTGTCACCGCTTACGTTAAAAAAACATTCCTTTTTGTCATTTAGTAAAATGCTTCGTATAAAAAGTTTCCCTTTGGATAAAATGAAAATTCAATGGGGTTTATACACCGTATAATATCATGTATAAGAAATGACTCAATGAAAGGAGATTGAGACGAAGTCCTTTACCTTGTGGCCGACTTGACCAGTTCGTTCTTTAATCTCTTGAATAATAAAGTAAAGTTAATTTCAACTTGCTTAAGAACCTTTCTAATGTTTATTATTCCTTTCATATAACTTATTACTATGTTATAAACATTATGTAATCATTTTAGTTAATAGTGTTCATTTTGTCGATATTTGGTACTTGGGTCAAAAATCAACACCTTATATTTACAAGTTGTCCATGTGGTCAATAGTAAAATATATCTAGAACACTATTCATGATTTTAGATATCATATATATCATATATATCCAGTATATACATGTATTTATAAAAGTACATAACATTTGGAGGTGCGAAATGAGATGCACCGTTCATGGAAACGGTAAGCCGTACGTACGCATGAACGCTACTTTCATTTGTATTTCTTATTTTAATGGAATTAAAACTAAATGATACCTAATTATATTTTAATTACAGTATAATATGATATATAATATCATTAAATTTATCCTTTATACATCCCACATAGGGCATTAACGAGTCACAACACTTTGAGGGGCCGGTAGTCCGCACTTTCTTGAATGAGATTATCGTATTTAACCACTATGGAAACCATTAAGGTTTGATATAAATGGGAAGTACTGAAGAATAAGTAATTCATAAACATAATATAAATCATATATAAATACAGTTCCATCATAATGGATACCATGAGAGGCGGTAAGATGTAATTGAACAATCATCGTTTCGTGAGGTGTTAGTTTTCCATCCACAGAAACATTATGTTCCTCATCCATTAGATGGAGGTGTGTGTAAGTGTAGTTTGAATCATTATCATAACAACATCCTAGTATATTGAGGATACTGGTGTTGTTACAAAATAAAGGAAATAAAAAGAGTATAGAGGTTGGAGAAGAAAAATAAAAGAAAATAATTTAAGAGAAACTGTTACCTTTAACTTGGGTAACTCACATTGGTTTGAACCAAATGACTTCTTGAAGTGCCTTCTGCATAAGTTAAGGATTCTAGTAGGAGAAGAGGTATTTAGGGAGCTTAATTGGGCAGTTTTTGGACGAGCCAAATGGCTTGAGAGGTGTAAGGAATTGCATAGAAGTGGTCTTTTTTTATAAGGGAGAGGATGGGCTATTTAGGAAAGAGTGAAAATATTATTTTATAATATAATCATATTCAGTTTCTAATGATCCAAAAATCATTATGGTCGAAGATAAGATGACTCATAATCAAAATAAAATTATCTAATCAGAATTGGACATGTTTAGGATAATATTTTAATCAATATATTCTTATTTAATTAAATCATTTATTAATGATGAATATACGGTATAATGATTGTGTCATAAATAATTTAATTTATTTGATGTCTAAAAATTATTAAAAAATACCATGATGTATGAAATATTTTTAGCTTTCCAATTAATATTTATAGTCGAAACTATAACTTGTATAACCCCATGTAAAAATTAATTTACTAAAAGATATTTGTTTATTTCATTTTGTCCATTACTTTAAGTTAATTAAAATAATGTGTCATAATCACATTTATGTGGCTCCATGGGGTCCCCAAATTGACACAAGGATGCCCATGGTCTGATATGACCCAACCAATAGGATCAGGACACCTGTGATGGTAAATAAATATTATTTTTTACCCTTATTTACCTGATTTACCTTTTAGCCATGGTAAATAAAATATTTACTGAGGTAAATATTTAAAATGCCTAAAAATAAAAGTTACCTATTTACACAATTTGAACCTCCTGATTCCAAATATAGAATCCATTTCTCCATATTCAAAACACAGATGTATTAAAGTGATCAGAAACTATTCATTAAAAAATGAATTTTATCAGAAAAATACCAAAAAATTACCCAAAGTAAATTCTGATGACCTCATTATAAAGAAGGATTTTATTTGGTCATATATAATTTATTAAAGTGACCAATACTATATTAAAAAAGGGTCCACCATTAAAAGGCTGTAAATCTGCCTTTTAATGTAAATTATGCTTAAAATTAGATTCATTAATATATTAAGCCTATAACCTTTATTGGATAAATATAAATACATTAATAATAATATTATAGTTCGTTTTGTTAATTACCGCCAATACAACATCTAAGAGTAAACTACCATTTAAAATAATAATATTATATTATTAGTGTGCAACGTAAGATTCCAAACAACTCGTTGTTGCGTATCGGGTATGCTATCGATCATAGTAACCCCTTTAAGCTAAAATTAATATTTAATTCACAAATATTCATAAATATGAAAATCTCTTATTCTTTATTAACCTGGGATGTTACATTCTTCACCCCTTTTGGAAATTGTGTCCTTGCAATTTTTATCCACTTATCAAAATAAGTGGGGGTATTTATCCCTCATAGCATTTTCAGATTCCCACATTTCCTCTTAAACCATTTGGTTTTTACACAAAACCATTACCTAGTGAATTACTTTATTCCACAACACCTTCTCTCTACAGTCCAAAATCTGGACTGGTTGTTCTTCCTAAGAGAGATTCTCTTCCAACTGAACTACCTCTGGGCTCAAAACATGAGATGGATCGGACATATATTTTCTCCACATCGAAACATGAAAAACATTGTGTACCTAGGATAAACATGGTGGTATAGCCACTTTATACGCAACTGATCCAACATTCTCTAGAATTTCATACGGTCCAATGAAACTCAGACTCATCTTTCCCTTCTTACAAAAACGCTTCACACTTTTCCAAGGAGAAACTTTGAGAAATACATGATCACCTACCTCAAAAGAAAAATCGTTCCTCCGGTTATCCGCATAACTTTACTATCTGCTCTGAGCTGTTCTCATGTTCCTCTGAATCAACTAAACTTTCTCTGCCATCTCTTCTACCAATTCTAGTCCAATCAACTTTCTTTCACCTACTTCATCCCAAAAGATGGAGTTCGACAATGTTTTCCATACAATGCCTCAAATGGAGCCATCTGTATACTTGAATGAAAAATGTTATTATAAGGAAATTCAACAAAACAAATATGTTGGTCCCAACTTCCCTGGTAGTCCATCAAGCAAGCACGTAACATATCCTCCAATTTCTGAATTGTTCATTCTGACTGCCCATCTGATTGAGGATGAAAAGCTGTACTAATGTTTAACTCAGTATGCAATGACTTCTGAAGTCCTTTCCCAAAGATAGAAGTAAACCTGGGATCACGATAAGATACAATAGAGTGGGGAACACCATGCAACCTGACTATCTCTTTAACATACAACCGATCAAGTTGATCTAGAGAGAATGTTTCTCTAATAGGAAATAAATTAGTAGATTTAGTACATCGGTCAACTATAACCGAGATTTCATTATTACCTCGAGATGTCTTTGGTAATCCCAAAACGAAGTCCATTGATGTATTTTTCCATTTCCATACTGGCACCAGTAAAGTGTGAAGCATTCCTTTCAATAATTGTTTCTTTGCTTTAACCTGCTGACAAGTCAAACACTTCACAGTAAAATCAGCAATATCTCTTTTCATTCCATCCCACTAGTAATACTCCTGATGATCTCTGTACATCTTAGTACTGCCGGGATGAACTGAGAATGGAGAACTATGATCTTTACAAAACAACTCATTATTCAAATGTGAATCACAAGGCACACATAATCTCTTTCCAAACATCAAAACACAATTATTATTAATGTTAAATTTAGGCAACTTACCCTTTTGAACCAACTCTACCTTTTTCTGCAACTCACTATCTTCCATCTGTGTTTTCTTTATTCTGTCTGATAGAGATGATCTCACTAACACCTGAAACAAAACAAAAGAATTTCCTGCACCAATAACTTCTATTCCAAATTTCATTAAATCAAAAACCAAAGGATACTGTTCAAAACATAGCATGGTTAATGAGACATTACTTTTCCGACTCAAAGCATCATCCACTTTATTTGCTTTTCGTGGATGGTAATGGATTGTGCAATCATAATCCTTGACTAATTCCAACCATCTCCTCTATATCATGTTCAATTATTTCTGGGTGAATATATATACTTCAAACTTTTTTGATCAGTATATATTTCACACTTCACTCCATACAAATGATGCCTCCAAAGTTTTAAAGAAAACACAATAGCAGCTAATTCCAAATCTTGTGTAGGGTAATTTACCTCATGTGGTTTCAACTGACGTGAAGCATAAGCAATTACCTGATAATTCTACATTAGGACACAACTGATTCCTTTCAATGAATCATCACTGTAGATTACAAACTCACCATCTCTGGAAGTTAGTGCCAAAACTGGATCATTCACCAATCTCCTTTTCAATTCATGAAAACAATCATCACATTCCTTTTTCCATATGAACATAAAACCTTTTCGAGTTAACATAGTCATTGGACTAGATATCCGTGCAAAATTTTCAACAAACCTCCGGTAATAACCTTCCAAACCAAGAAAAATACGGATCTTGGTTATATTTGTGGGTCTTCGCCATTCTTCAACAACTTTTGCTTTTGCAGGATCAACAGTTATGCCAATTTTTTAAATAATGTGACCAAGGAAAGAAATTTGTTGTAACCAAAACTCACACTTATTGAGTTTCCCAAACAATTTCTATTCTTTTAATGTTTTCAAGAAAACCCTTAAATGAATTTCATGCTCCTCTTTACTTTTTGAAAAATCCCAAATATCATCAATGAACACAACCACAAACTTATCCACGAACTCCTAGAAAATTCTATTTATAAGATCCATGAATACAGCAGGTTCATTTGTTAACCCAAAAGGCATAACTACAAATTCATAATGGCCATATCTAGTATGAAATGCAGTCTTCGGAACGTCTTCTTCCTTTACTTTCAACTGATGGTACCTCGGCCTTAGGTTAATCTTCAAAAAATACTGAACTCCCTGGAGCTGATAAAAAAAATCATCGATATGAGGCAAAGGATACTTATTCATAACAGTGATGTTATTAAATGCTCTATAATCAATGAATAGTCTCATTGAACCATCTTTCATTTTAACAAAAAAGACAGGAGCACCCAATGGTGATGTGCTAGGTTGAATGAAACCTTTATCTAATAAATCCTACAATTTCTTCCTTAACTCTAAAATTTCAATTTGAGCCACTCGATAAGGGGGTTTTGAAATTGGCATAGCATCAGGAACTAAGTCAACAGTAAAATCAACTTCCCGATCAAGTATAATACAAGGCAACTCATTAGAAAAAACATCAAGGTACTCATTTACCACTGGCACGTCATTAATCTAAATCGTTCCTTTGTTTTCAACAATATGTGCAAGTTAACATTCATTTCCATATTTTACCAGTTTTCAACTATCTGATATGTTATCAAAAGAAAGGGTTCATTTTTGTACACAAACTGAAAATCATTCTGAAAAGAAACCTCTATAGCTCTGCAGTCAATCTTAGCAGGCTAAACAGAAATCCAATCCATGCCCAATATAAAATCAAACTCTACTAGAGGAAAAACAATATGGGTTACAAGTATAATCTTTCCACACACAAGGATAGGAATGTTCTTATGTTTTGTTTTTGTCTCAAAATTTCCTCCAGGTGTTTTTACCGTAAGTTCAGTATTCACATCATGAGATGGAATTCCAAATTTACTAGAAAACTTTTCAGAAATGAATGAATGTGTTGACCCTGAATCAAACAACACATTGGCATAATCTGAACAAACAAACAATGTACCTGATACTACTTCATTTGATGGCCCAACATCTGTTGAAGTAGTTGCAAAGGATTTCTCCACCCCTTTCTGCTTGTAGTCTGACTGCTTCCCATCACTCGAGCTCTTTTTTAGACACTCATTTGCAAAAGGACCCATTTCATTGCACTTAAAACTTTTTACTGATTGTAAATCAGTTTTTTTCTTACTATTACCCAGATCTTTTTTAGTGAAATTACGAGCCTTATGTACCATTTTACCACATCAGTAGCACTTAACAGAATTCAAAAGTCATTCCCCATCATGCTTTTTACCACAATTTTCACAAACTGTAAACTTAAGTTTCTTACCATCAGACTTTTTGAAGAGTTCTTCCCTTTCGCCAGCCACCTCGACCTCTTATTTTGTTGTTTTTCAAACAATACATGATCATCGGAAAACTACATTTACACCTTATCCGCACAATGAACAATTTTTTCATAACTTTTGAACTCACGAGAAGCTAAAGCCCTTCGATACTTTGGCTTTGATCCTGAGTAAAAACAGATGATTTTACTATAAATATCTCGTATGAAATTTGGAGGATACCTTACTAGTCGAGTAAATTTTTCTTCATAAGTAGCCACTAAGTCATCCTCCTACCTCAATTCCAGGAATTGATTTTTCATCCTATGACGAACCACCTTAGGAAAATATTTCTTCAGAAACATACCTTTGAATTCATCCTAATCAAGAGCATCAATCTCCTCACTATCCCTGATATTTTTCACCATCGACCACCACTGATCAGCTTCACCTTCAAAATGGTAAATAGAGAGACTAGCATTTTGATGTTCTGAACAACCCATGACATCTCTTCTAGTGTTTTAATCCTCCCTTCAGCTAGAACAGGGTCAGATGATCCTCTGAATGATGGGGGATGTTGCATCATGAAATGCTCCACTGCTGACTTGTTCCTCTGTGGATGATCTAGCTAATCTTATACATAGATACCACCACCATTTATAGCCTGATTCAATTGTTCCATAATAGAAAAAGACTGTTCAGTTCTGATTCTAACCATCTCAGGTTTCTAATTTGGAAGGTTGACTTCCTCCAGATGTCGTCCCAACATAGCTGCCCTGTTTCCTCTACAAAAAACCATTAAGAACACAGAAATATCTTATACAAAGCAACAAGGTAATCCGAAAATTCTATATGATATCAATATTAACATAAATTACTTTATAGATATTACTTTAACAATACCTTAACTCCTAATGTTTTCTAAACCGACCTCTGATACCAACTATAAAGACCCAGCCTTAAAAATTACATAATATTGAATTAAATGAATAATTCACATTGAGGATCTTTTCTGTTTTAGAGTTTTGGGGAATTAGGACATAAATATTACATCTCAAAATATTACAAAATAGGCACTTCTACCCAGAATCATTTTTTTCATAAAATAAAACTCTTAAAAAAATCATGTCTAATTCTATGTTAAAGAGATCATGGCTTTTCCGTGCTCCCATCCTTGACCCTATTCATCTTTAAGTCCTGTGAAAAACATTTCAAAATTTGGGAAGAGCATAAAAGGATCAGTAAGGGTTATAAAACAGTGAATGAAATTTTTTTTTCATAAATACACACAGAACATGAACTCTTTTACTTACCTCATAAAATCATAAGATTTATGAAAGACACATAGAAATAATAAATCATAAAGGTAACATGTGGCATCCATACTATACTTACATTGTATCTATCAGAGCTACATAGAGAGTTACTTTGGAATACCCATCACAGTATATTCCCTAAATCTCTTAGTAGAAACATTCACGTTTACCTCTTTCACATTACCCAATGCATTGGAGAGCTATCTCAGGCTCACCTGCCCTAGGTTTGTCACGGAACCACCCGTATATGTAAATAATGCCGAAGAACCAGAAAATTATCTTAACACATAACATAAGCATAAAAAAAGATAACATTTCCACATTGTAATAATAAAATATCATTTCAAGATATTGAAATAATAAAACCATTCTCAAAATCATTTTCAATACCAAAATACATAAATAGAGTATTTGGTATTTATTTTTCCTTTTAAAAACATTTTGGCTTGTTAAGGAAGCAAAAGATCAAATAATACTCGTGACGACCGAAAGGTCATTGTCACCGCTTACATTAAAAAAACATTCCTTTTTGTCATTTAGTAAAACACTTCAAATAAAAAGATTCCTTTGAATAAAATGACAACTCAAAGGGGTTTATACACCGTATAAAGTCTTGTATAATAAATTACTCAATGAAAGGAGATTGAGACGAAGTCCCTTACCTCGTGTCCGATTTGACCCATTCGTTATTTAAATCTCTTTAATAATAAAGTAAAGTTAATTTCTTATTTCTTAAGAACATATTTCAAGTATATTATTCCATTCATATAACTTATTACCATTTTATAAACATTATGAAGTCATTTTAGTTAATAATGATCATTTGGTCTATTTTTGGTACTTGGGTAAAAAATGAACACCTTATATTTACATGTTGTCCATGTGTTCAATAGTTAATTATATCCATAATGGTATTCATGATTTTAGATATCATATATATCATATATATCCAGTATATACATGTATTTATAATAGTACAAAACATTTGGTGGTATGAAATGAAATGCACCGTTCATAGAGACGGTAAGCCGTACGTACGCATGAACGCTACTTTCATTTATATTTATTATTTTAATGGAATTAAAACATAATGATACATAGGTATATTATAATTCCAGTATAATATCATATTTAATATCATTAACTTTATCCATTATACATCCCACATAGGGCATTAACGAGTCACATCACTTTGAGGGGGCGGTAGTCCGCACTTCCTCAAATGTGATTATCATATTTACCCACTATGGAAACCATAAAGGCTTGATATAAATAATAATTAAACAAGCATATGGATATAATAAACATAATATATATCATATATAAATATAGTTCCATCATAATGGCCACCATGAGAGGCAGTAGGATGTAATTGAACAATCATCGTTTCATGAGGTGTTAGTTTTCCATCCACAAAAACATTATGTTATTCATCCATTAGATGGAGGTGTGTGTAAGTGTAGTTTGAATAAATATCATAACAACATCCTAGTATATTGAGGATACTGGTTTTTTTACAAAAGAATGGAAATAATAAGATTTTAGGGGTTGGAGAAGAAAAATAAAAGCAACCAATTTAAGAGAAACTGTTACCTTTAATTTGAGTAACTCACTTTGGTTTGAACCTAAAGACTTTTTTAATTGCCTTATGATTAATCTAATGCTTCTAAGAGTAGGTGAGGGATGTATGGAGCTTAATTGGGCAGAGTTTGGAAGATAAAAATGTCTTGAGATGCGTGAGGAATTTCATAGAAGTGGTCTTTTTTTTATAAGGGAGAGGATGGGCTCTTTAGGAAAGAGTGAAAATATTATTTTATAATATAATTATATCCGGTTTATAATGGTCCAAAAATCATTATGGTCGAAGATAAGATGACTAATAATGGAAATAAAATCATCAAATTAGAATTGGACTTGTTTTGGATAATATTTGTATCATTATAAGCTTATTTAATTAAATCATTTATTAATGAGGTAAATACTGCATCATGATTGTGTCATAAATAATTTATTCTATTTGATGTATAAAAAATATAAAACAAATACCTTGATTTAATAAATATTTTTATATTTCCAATTAATATTTATAGTCGAAACTATAACTTGTATAACCCATGTAAAAATTAATTTACTAAAAGATATTTGTTTATTTCATTTTGGCCTTTACTTTAAGTTAATTAAAATAAAGTGTCATAATCACATTTAAGTGGTTCCATGGGGTCCCTAAATCGACCCAAGGATGCCATTGGTCGGATATGACTCAACCAATAGGATTAGGACACCTGTTAGGGTAAATAAATATTATTTTTGTACCCTTATTTACCTGATTTACCCTTTAACCACGATAAATAAAATATTTACTGAGGTAAATATTTAAAATGCCTAAAAATAAAAGTTACCTATTTACACAATTTGAAACTCTTGATTCAAAATATGTAATACATTTCTCTAAATTAGAAATACAAAAGTTGCAGAAATTAATTTTAAATTAATTCCTGCTGTCAAAACAAAATGCATGTTTTTAAGAAATATTAACTATCAAAAGATTGACAGTTAATTGTAAACAATTTAAATGTAAAATTTCTTCTAATTAAAAAATTATATTAAATGGTAAAAATATAATCTATTTATACTTTAAAACCAATTAAAAGTGTTATCTAATAATATAAATAAATTAGATTAAAAGGCAGTTTTGAATTAAAATACAATATTTTTCACTATTCATTAAAAATTGAATTTTATCAGAAAAATACCAAAAAATTACCCAATGTATATAATGATGTCCTCACTATAAATAAGGATTTTATTTGGTCATATAGAATATATTAAAGTGAAAATAACTAGATTTAAAAAGGGTTCGCCATTAATAGGCGGTAAATCGGCCTTTTAATGTAAATTATGCGTAAAATTAGATTCATTTATATATTAAGCCTCTAACCTTTATTGGATAAATATAAATACAAATATAATCATATTATAGTTAGTTTTATTCATTCCCCCCAATACAATGTCTAGGAGTTAACTACCATTTAAAATAATAATATTATATTGTTAGTGTGCAACGTAAGATTCCAAAGAAACCCGTTGTTGCGTATCTGTTACGCTATCGAACATAGAAACCCCTTTAAGCTAAAAATAATATTTAATTAAAAAATATTAATAAATATTAACATATATTATTCTTTATTTACCTAGGATGTTACATATGGAATTAATCCAATAAACATCATATTCTTAATAAGGATGTATGGAAATTCTGGTTATTACTATGTTCCTAGAGAATACAAGATGAACATATTAATTTTTGTAGTATGTGACAACTAAGAGCTACCTTATGATATATGAGAGAAAATTTCAAGTCGATTTAGTGCAATTATTTCTAAATTTTTGGATTTTCAACTTTTGGAGGGCATGTAGGCTTATCCGTTTATGAAATGTTTATGATAATCATTAGATATGGTTTTGAGAATAAATTATAATCTTACTATAGGAGGATTTTTGTGTATTCGATAAGTTTTGACAACCTTTTATTGTAATTAAGATATATGGAATGTCCTATAATTCTATTTATGATCATTTAGTATTTCATGAATGAAAATATAAAACTCATTTAATGGATTAATAGATGAAGTGGGATTTAATTAAGTCAAGAGAAAGTGTGAGCATATTCTTAAATAATGTAAGTATGTATTCTCTTGGAAAATAGTTATCATAAAACAATGAATCATGATGTGATATTTTTTTCAGTTATTGCCATTTTTTGTGATATGAATTCCCTTTTGCGGGCCCCTTGGAGTAATGGATGTGTGTTTTTTAAAATTCTCTTAACCATTTTTTCTATCTTTCCCCATCAGAAATTTATTTTTGTATTTCTCTGATATGCCATAATTAGCACTTTCCAACTATGTTCTCCAATGTGGAAACCAAGTTATGAGTTAATTTTCATGACCATTACATTTCTAACAGTCTTATTTTAATGGTAGTTTTAATATTTATGGTTATGATATGGATTTATATGAAATAAAATTTCATTAATTAATCCTTTTATATCCCAGATGGATTTCAATGGTCAAATTCAATTTAATGGGGTAGAATGTAACATCGCAAGATATTATGAATTATTATTATCTGACATCATATAATGTTTTTGATATTAACACTTCACACAACATTGAATATAGACTATTTTAATTATACTAAATTACAATACATGGATTATTCTATACACAACAACAATTCATTCTTGCGCTACACGCAACACTAACATGGCTTGCATTACACACAACCATGATTTTCTGCAAAATAACACATTAATATTATAATTATTTAAATGAGATAGTAGAATCCAATATAATAAAGATAGTAATATTAATATTAATAAATAAGTTTTTAACATTTTCCATAAAAAACGTATTTATAATGAAATGTTTAATTTTTTCTAAAGTCTATATGTATAGAAATACTATTTTCTTAAAGGAAAGGATTCTTATGTCCTTCTATGAATAATAATATAAATAATTTTAGAAACCTTTTGTATCCTAATTTGATAATATAAACACAAATTTTTAATTTTTGATATCAAAAATAAGTTATTTTTTATTTTTAGTATTTTTCAAGGATGTTTAATTTTTTTGATGAATATTGAAAAATTATGCATTTTATTTACAAAAATCATTTTAATTTATAAAATTATTAATTATTAATTTTTTAATGTCTCAATAGGTCAGTTATATATACTCTACTCCAATTTAGGTCATTGTAAGAATTTTAATTTTAAAATTATATATATATATATATATATATATAATTATTGACCATTTGAACATTCTATTTAAATGCCTTCTCTCCTTGTATGTGGGATTACCATTAAATATAATTTTCCTCTTTGTATGAATTTAATTTCAAAAAAGTTTTTTTAATAATTATTATATTTAGTTTCTTATAGGGTCAACTTAGCATTTTTGATATATAAATAGTAACTTTAGTAAAACAATTACCACGGTTAAGTGTAAATTAGATAATTTAGGGTAAATATATTTTTATAACATTATTAAATTACCCTAACACTTGTCCCAATTTTATTGGATATGTGGGTTCAACCAAAATCAACCTTAGGGCGAAATTGTAACATTTTTAATACAATTGCATAATAATATGACATTTATTTTATTTTATTTATAGATAAGTTAAAAATTGTATGCACATAATTTTAATAAGTAAATAATATAAAATATAGTGTTATACAGAAGATATATTAGACTATAAATATTAATTTGAAACATAATAAATCTATATTTATCGTGATAATTTATTTTAAATTTCAATAGAACAAATAATTTATTTAGAGGATTGCATAATGATGCAGGAGTAATGTATCAATTCATCAAAATATCAAATAAATGATATTAATCATAATAAAATAAATATGATATTATATAATTAATTAAATAAAATTATTTATTTATAAATTCATCATATTATTGAGATATTATAAGTTATTGTTCGTAGTTATCATGTCATTATACTATTTTTTAAAAGATGGAAAATGAATTGTTTCAAAATTGACATTACTGAAACTTAAAAAAAATATTTCAATTAATGATATAAAATTCATCAAAAATTTTGACTTCGGAAAAATAAATATAATAATGTTCAAAATCAAATCAATGATCCATTTTTGGTTACTTTTTTTATTTTATAGTTACTATATTAACCATAAAGTGTAAAAATACTAGTTGTGAGGGTAAAAGTTAAATGGTTTAACAAAGGGATTAAGACCACAGATATGGTCAATATTAAAAAATAAAAATTATTAAAAATACTTGGATTAGATTATTTCTACCCATAATCATCTTATATTTTAAATAACTCAATTTTGAGCTATTTTAAATAGAAAATCCATTTATAATAATTTAATGTTGTAGGTATTTTCTAAATTTCGCCTCACATATATTGTAAAGGGAACCAAATTCTTCACTTAATCTCATAACTTTGAGCCTTCCATCTTGACCAAACCCTTAAAATATCCCTTATGAACATCATTAGTAATTTTTAGAGTTTTTGGTCTTCTTAGAGACGGATTCCGGTGTCCCTTAGTGCAATTCTAGTGGGTTATTTTCAATGAAGAGGAAATATCTTTACCGACTATTCCAAAAAAATTATTTCTCTACTTCCTCTTCATAAAATGATTACATTATAAATAATAAATATAAAATCAGATATATGATTATATTTTATTATTATTATGTTAAACCAAATGGCACATTTTATTATTCCTATGAAAATTCAATGTACCACGTGTGCTTACGTTTGACTTATCGTCTCCACATCTTGTGCAATCTGTTTTTCATCCCTAAATTTTTTTGATGGGTAGTTTTATGGTTGTAATATATATAAATACTAAATAAAAAATTATATTTATTCTTTATAATTTACATACTATCAAATTCCACTACATATTAACATTAATAGAATGACATTGTCGCTCATGTGTAAGTACGGCCTACCTTCTCCACCGTGCAATGATATTCATCTTCCATGCTAACAATTTCAAGAATGATTATAAAAATATATATAGTGAAAAAATATAAAACATATGACATTATGGATCTAATTAATTAATTATATAAATATTTCTCATTTACCATTTTTCATCATGTATGATAAGAAATCGGAAAGAATTTTTATGTCCACATATGGCTTACCGTCCCCATGAACGACATAAAATATTTCATATATATATCTTATACATATATATATAATAAATATATAAATATATATATATTTTTTACGTTTTTTCTATTATTGAATATTTATATAATAAATATTATCAATAATAACAAGTTAAAACAGTTCCGATAAACAAGGCAGTTATTACACAAAACATTACATTAACTAGGAATTGTTAATAAATGGGGAATATACATTCATAAATCAATCATATGTGACATCATATATATTATTTTAAATCTATTATAACTTAATAATATTTATTAAACCATTATATATGATTTTCACAAATGTATGGATGGAATCATACCAAAGGTGTGGGATATGTGTCTCACCTTTTCTTCTGTGAGACACATGCCTCATACCATGTTTTTTTTCTTCTACATGGTGTATATAATTTTAATAAATGAATTTCACGATCCTTAATCACAATATTATGGTATTTAAATATCCTTATAATTCAATTTATCTCATGGTTCATATAATTCTATTAATTATAATGTTTTAATGATCAATTCCACAATATCGTTATTATCAAGATTATTGATACGTAAGTATAATGAAGGAAATATTTATATCCTGTGAAAATATTTCTTAAAAATTTAATCCAAAATATTTTTACTATTCAAAGATAGTTTTATAGTTTCATTTATACATATTTAAAAATTTTTATTAAATTTTTTTAGAGGAATATTATTTCATTTTCATAATGATGTAATATTTGAATTTTCCCGTAAGTGTATAAGAAGAATGTTTCTTTTTAACTTATACAACAGGTATGTAATTTATTCTTTCATGAAATATTAATTCCTTCAGTTTTACCTTCTATTATTTCATGTTTATTTTTTATGTCAAATTTTTCGGCTAATATTTTTCTAGATTTTAATAAAAGAAAACCAATTTAAAGATGAAATGATATTTTCCTTTAAAATTGTTTTCAAGTAATATCTCAAAATAATTTTCTATCTAAGACCTTGTTATTTTATGGTACTAATGTTTTACTAAGGATATGATTCAATTATACCCTTATTATTGTTGTCTATGATAATGGCTTATGTTTATTATGTAATGGTATTTATAAAACAAATTTCATTTCCATGGGTTATGTTAGGATATAATTATGTTTATGAAACCCATTTTGTTATATGGTTTTTTATATATTAAATTGGTTATGTTTTTGCGGAACACCTATTTATGATATCATTTTGAGATAGGTGGAACCTATATCTCCCTCTAATGCATTGGTTAATGATTTATATCTCATGTGATAGACATAAAGGACCTTATCCACAAATATTTTTATGCGAGCGAACCATGACAATCAAGATGGTTTTGGGAGTTAACCATGTCTACCTAGATTATATGGGAATTTAAATCATACTACTTAGAGGATGTGGAAGAAATTTCTTGACTAATATTGAAATAATTTTTTATTATTATGTGTATGGAACAATTGCATGTCTTATACCTATGTTATTATTTAATTTATTGTGTTCTTTTTTCCTTACAATTCAAGTACTATGAACTAAAAATCAATATTTTATTATTCATGTTAATGGACTTTGATATGTTGGGTATGAACATCTTCTTTCAGGATAATGTTCTCGTACATTAATAATCTTGTATATATCCCCTGATTATCAATACTGATCATCTATGCTCACCCTTTTTCATGTTTCCTTTCCCCTAGGATATGAAGAAATATGTTATGATTGATGTGTATAATAAGGGCGGTAGTTGAGATGAAACTAGTGGGAGATAATTAAGATCACTTATCATCATGTGTTTATGATTCGATGTTTCCAAAATAACAATACGAATAATGTATTTGGGATTTTTTTCTTATTGTATTAAGTAGTCCAAAAAAGGTAATCTAATTTCTAGGTATGAAAATTGAGGGTCATTATAAATCCCACTAACGGACAGATTATGAGATATTCTGGAATATTATTTTCACATATTCTAATAGGAGACTATTCCAAGTCATGGGTTGAAATGATCACATAAATAGGTGTTTTACATATATCTATAATTCAATGTATCCGGGATTCGATTCAACAGTTTTATTAAACATTTATGATATAAAGGATTGAATAAAAATACAACAAAAATAAGTGATAACATTAAGAATTAATTTCACCATTGCCTTCTATTAAATCATGTTCTACCATTTTCTATAGAAAAAATAATTCAAACTACCCTAAATATATACTTATTTATATGTGGAAATCATGTCTGATGGCTTATATTATTGGATCTATTTTCTTAGACTTATTTTAAAAAAATATTATTGGATTTTTAATTATACATTGATTTATCGTAGGGGTTTTCACTAACATTATTAAACTCAAATTCAAAAATTTACTAAATCATTCCTCTTATACAAACAATAGATACTCTAGTATTTCTTACATGTCTTTTACATCATTTTATTGGAAAAATTATTATTTATATATTTGATGTTCAAAATTCTTAGTATATTTAGATATTAAGGACCATAAATCAACAATATATAATAATTTTTTTATTTATTTAAAGCCTTCTTCTTTGTGATTATAAAATATTAGATTCACCTTACAACTTGTTGCCACTTGAGGATTTACATCAGATAAATGGAATGAGCTAAAAGCCAAATAAGAGGTGGAATAGGGGGCATGAATCAATATAACAATGGTGAGAAAAATAATCATTATAATATAACAAGTATAAGATCATTATCATAATAATTATGAAATAATTTGATAAAGGTATTGAATTTGGTGATGTACAAAAAATCAAACATCATGACATAGTTGTCAAATACCAATCAAAGTTATGAAAAAATCTAACATGATGTACGTGTATAACATAGGTGAATAATAATAACATCATCATTGTGATCAACGCTATCATCAATTTCACATATAATACACATCATAACATTAGATAAATAATATCAACTTATACATTGGAGGAATTTATTATTCCAATCTCACCCACTACATCATAATTTAAAAATAAACATACATTCAAAATAGAAAGTCTCACAATCATAGTGATGAAATAACCCAAGGAAGGGAATGTGTTTAATATTGATTTCGTTAAGAAATATTTCAGAAATAAACATTTTTCCCAAAATGAATAAGTGAAGGAATATTTTTCACAACCATCATCATTCTTCAATGAATATGAAATAACTCATTAAGAGTAAAAGATGTGGTTTGGAAAGGGGTATTTTTAGAAAAACGTTATATATAGCTTATAAATAAAGGTAAAAAATATATATCCCCAAATTAAAATGTAATAAGGAATGAAGAATATTTAAAAACAGTTACTAATATAATAATAATAAAACTTTCAATGAAATAGGAATAATATAAAGAAAAATAATTATTTTAAAGAATCTCGTTACCTTAAACCCTGCATTATTTTTTTGATTTTCCACCTCTTGAATAATAAACAATGGATTATTAAAACATAGTTCAAATAGTTAATTATGCTCATTATTTATAATAATTATCCATTATATTTTATTAATTATTATTTACCACACAAATTGTTAAATGTGGATTTTTATAACATTTTTCATTAAATTTTCATATATTGTTTTGATGTCCTTATTATTGGTTTAGGACAATTATAAATTAGTTGAATTAATTACAGAATCTTAAAAAACATATATTTATACCTTTATATGTAATATGATACTTATTTCTATGAACCATAGGTTTTGTGATATGAAAATGACTTGAAATGTCCTCATTGGAAATTAATTGACCATTGACAAGACATTATTGAATGTTCGGGAAAGGGAATTATGTAATTTATATATTTCATAAATATAATACATACAGTAGCCTAGAATCAGTAAAAATATGTTAAAATCTCACATAATAATTTTTTATCACTTGGTTTTGAATTTCATTTGAAAAAAGGAATATAATATTAAAAGGAGAAAATAGTTGATTGAAACTTACTCTTTTTTCCAAGTAACTTCTCTTGTATGACACTACAAATCCCTTAATGTTTGGAGTTTGTTGACTATAGAAAATACCTAGGTATTATAATGGTATTAGGATGGGGTATTTGGGTGTAAATAGTTCATTGAAAAGTGTGAGTGGGGTGGGTTTCTGAGGGGAGGGAGATGGGTTATATATTCATGAGGAGAGGAATATTTTCTGAATAACATATTATATTAAAGTTAAAACTTGTAATAGTGATTATTTTACAATATAATTAATCTATAAATATAATAAAAGTTTTTATGGATTTAAACCACTTTATAATAAAATTCATATAGTTTATTAAAAATGAAATTGGTAAAAAATAAAATTTTCTCGTTTATGGGATGACATATTCCTTTTAGATTTGGATAATTCCTTTTAGAGTTAAAAATTACTATTATTATATTGTAATATATAATTTGGGAAATAATTTGTTTCCTAAAAATCATATTATACAAATTATTATATCATTGTTACATCATGAATGATGTAATTTAAGATACACCAGTTATGTGAAAATTGTATTTTTACTATTCACCAGGAAATACAAGTATTTTAGAACATTATAAAAAGATAATTCAAGGATAATTTTGACATGAAATTTTAAAAAATAATATTAATTTTTCCAAAATAAGTTTATAAAATTTATATTCTGATTTTTTAATAAAAAATATTATATTTAAAGAATATATTAAAATACAGTTTATTAAAATTGTTCTTATAATTTCAATAATCCTTTTTAAGATATTAAATACTTGGAATTAAAATATTTATATATACAAAAATTAATAATGATAAAATTTATTTATATAAAAATTTATTATTTTCTAGTTAATTTACTAATCAAATAGCCATTTTTCTTTTCCCAATGGTCGGATCACTATTTTAACAACCAGGTTACTATTCCAATAGTCACATTACTGCCGTTATGGTCACATTAACTTTTTTAAATACAACTTTATAGTCTCATTAAATATGCATATAAATTACTCATAATTTTGTATATTTCCATTTTCTATAATTTATATTGGTTTACTAATATTTTGTTTCGTTTCTAAAGTGTTGTTTATTGGAGGGTTAATTATAACTCAATAAAGTGACCTATATTTTCCAATTGTTTATATATATATATTTTTACCATTCTAATTTTTGGAATTTAATCGGTTTATTAATTAAAAAATGTAAGGTTTTTAATTTATTAAATAAAATTTTCTATATTTCTCTAGGTCATATATGTGTATAGAATGATATACTATAATATAATACAAATTAATTTCAATAAAAAAATATCATTTTTAATATCTGGGTTGTAAAACATTTGCTTATTCTTCACGTCACCTTCTTAAAAAAACAATTAATTATGAATCATGATTTTTGTGTTTCATATTAATGATTGTGACATCATAATAGTCAGTTATTCTTTAGTCTCTTATTCAAGTAAATGTATGGTTTTCAGTCTAAAAATATCTTTGAAAGACAACATCCACAACATTGCCAACAAATTACCCACGATATCAGTCCTTCATTGTGATAATTCATGGGATTCCAATGAATTTAATATATCTATATGTAGTATTCCATTAATAAAAAATTTCAAAATGAATGCTGATCTTTAAAAATCAACTGAGCATTCTAATTCCCATTTCCACAATACATATATTCATTCATTAAGAAACTACAATTTTTTATTGTGTTTAAGGATTTCTATAATGATTTTTTATACCACTTTTCATTATAGGATTAAAAATTCTTTCTAGTGTATTCCTTCCCATTTTCATATCTAAATTTCATTATGCGAATAACAATAAATCATTCTCCTTCGCTAATATTGACCATAAACCTATCATATACAATGGTCTATTTAGTTAGAGATAATGGAATTTTAATTATGATGAAATATTTAATAAATGTGGTAAAATATATGTCACATTTTATAGATTTATTTATCAATGGCCAACAAAAAATTAAGTGAATTAATTCTTGAGGAAATTTGTATTATATCTTCACTATATTTTGAATCCCTTGAACAATATTCTATTTCTTATAGGTTTTATAAACCTGATATTCATATTGGGATAGTTGTAGAAAAACAATAAACATTTTTTATTTATTTTTCTTCCAAAAAACCTTTTCAAAAATAGAAACATTATATTTTCCACAAATTTGTGTAATGAACCCTTCCCCACAAATTGTACACCTCCTTGGCCAGAAATGGGAGAAGAGAGATATTGACACTTAGGTCCTACCCCCAGTAGGCCTCAGTGTGGTGAATAACACTGAAGGTATAGTAAACACACCAATGGAATGAATTACCTTCTAAGAGAACACATGCGAAATAGATAGATATGACAATCTTTAACAAACTCTTACTAATACTATAATATAAAATAAATACCAAGTTAAAATACTTAATGACGTGCATGAATGCTAAAACCGAAGGGAAAACCACAAGTACCAATAGAAAAGTTATGTTTTTATCAACCATAATTCCCTAAAATATATTTCTAAAACCCCAGATAGTAGTAACTAGCATAATCTCTATCCTACTCCAACTGAATTGAAAAACAATAGATTATATATACATAGGGTGAGTATAAAAATATACTCATAATGATCCTCCTCAGAGCCTCTAATATAAATTATATATAATACCTACTAATGAACACTGATCAACAAGGTAAACTATGTCATCACAAAAATAGTTATAGTAGGTTCTCTTCCTCACCATGTATATTTTCAACAATTATCACCCATGATGAAAATTAATATAATAATTAATATCACGGTCACCCCGATACCACTTCCCAAGGGTTTTTTAGATTTTCTCCATCCTAGAACATCTTGAGAATCTATCCATAAAAATCTAGAAAGAAAACACCAGGGAAACAAACCACAATGCTACCCTCACACAACACACCACAATTCCCACATAACAAAAAGTGACTTGGTGGTTTTCTAGAACCTCCATGTCATGTAGAACATGAATCATACATTGTTTATTACACCTCAATCCATCATATCTTATACATCATGAAGGATTCCCAATCCAATATTTCCTATACAGATTATATGTAAACTAGTCCTCCTGAAACAATATCAAGAATACTTGTCTGTGCAATAACTAAAACCCATCAGATACCGCTACACATATATCAGTAAAACTACCCACCATTCATACTGGCATAATTAACAACCAAGAAAAGATTGATGGGTCAGAGGCGGTAGTCAGCAATCCATTATACCATAGAGATTTTAGGGAAAACACAACCAGGGATCAGAAACCCTAGGGATTCGATTTCCCTCACTAAAAGGGAAGAGTTTCATAGAAAAACATAAAACATTCAAGATATAATATAACACAAAACCACACTATTTAAATAACTTATTATCATTATGAAATAATTCTAACGTCTCTCGGACTCATAGGTACCACTTGTAATCCAACATATCCTACCAGAAAACAACCATTTAAAGAGATATATTAAATTACCTTATTCATTTTCATTAGTTTAAATTTTTTGTTAATTAATTATCTAACCATTAGTTAAAAATTATCATTTTCTACATCAAATTTTATTATAATTACAAAATAGTTCCACTCCCTCTATGTAGAAGAATCTACGTCTTTGGTTTCTTATAATTATAACCTCTTCATTGACTCCCAACAACATCCAACCCCATGGGATAAAGATTTATTCAGTTATTAACAAAATTACATTCCAAATTACCATATACTCTAAGAAAACATCCTAAGATACAAAAGAATATATTCAACAAAACACTTACATCTACCTTAGGAAATTGGGAAAGTTAATAAGATAAAAAAATATGGTTTTTATCCAAATAACATATTCAAACAATAATATAACATTCTAATATTCATCCCATTTGATCATCCTTAGGGTCCTCCCCAACACCCACATATATATATCGATCCATCCTTCTATCAAACGATTTAATTAAAGAAAAAACGCATGTCCTCCTCGACCCATATACCACAACACCCCTCTAGGATCAACCATCGTAAGATCATGTTACATCTAGGAATCCCTATCATATATACCACAACATCCCTGTAGGAACAACCATCCTAGTCTCACGTCACATCTCGAGTAGTATGGAATAAACAAAACACTCAAGATCTTGCCCCTATATAAAGGAATTTATCATTCATACACAATGAGAACCCATTCCTCCGATGAATAAGAAAATTTTACTTTACAAGAATCTATGAAAATCAAGCCCTATACAGTTTTATATTTTATCATACAATCGATTCTTAGTACATATTAAATTAACTGATTAATTATTTATAGGTTCTAATAACAAGAAACAAATTTATAAATCTTTCACAAGATGTCAAAAAATTTATTTAACAATTAATTTAACATTCCTTTAATTATTTTGACAATAAGAATTCAATTAATTCACATATTTATTTAATTCCATTAACATATGTAAGAAAAATTCATTTGAACATTCATACATCATTAAAACTATATCATATAGATTCATTAACCATGCCTCTATAAAATTTTACCAAATTAATTATCAATTAATTACATATTTAGGTTTATTAAAAATTTCTATCATAAACAACATGGTAATACAACCATGACATAGATATTGCACTATTTAGAAAAATAAGAGGTAAACCATTATCACAATATAAAAAAAATTATCTGATTTATAGCAATTTTTTAATCCCGTTCAAGTTATTATGAGGTTCATTACATTAAAATACAAAGAGATAAATCATAATAGTTCCCTGATTTCATATAAATTAATATATATGTATTGAATCCCTACATCAAAAATGTTTTCATCATTTTTCGAAATAGAATGGAACAATGTTACAGATCTTGATCGCCTCTCCAACCGGAACTGAATCAATATTTGGATGTCGCACTAAAACCAAAACAAAAAAAATCTAGGAAAACAACTTTAGGAAAATAGATATCAATAACCATATTGTGGAAATTAAAAATTGGTGGAAAATATTGAAGAAATAACTGGAAATGTGGTTGAAAATACCTCAGATCCATGATAAATCACCACGAATTGAAAACAGATTCCTAGTGATCGATTAATGTCAAATGAATATCCAAAATTAGTTGAAGGGAACTGTTTCCAATTTGATAATTAGAGAAATTCAAGCTGTCAAATGGTTTGTGAAAAACTCACGTGTCTAAAACATTATAAAATGTACAACATCAGGCATTTACATGACATATAATCCACATTCACATTGTGTAATCATCATGGTTCACTTACACTAAAAATGTGTTCACCTTGTTTTGAATACCCAAATTTATTACATGTCAGGAATCCCAATTTCACTTCCTGTAACATTAAAAAGTGTGAAATCTCCCTATATCCATATTTTTACATCTGAACTCCATCATACTTCCTTTGAGAATCCTTCAAGCACCTTGGTAATTGGAAACATGTAAATGGTAGATCCATGTCGATCTGAGACCTTAAATCAGATACCTCTCAAAACACTATCATCCTTGAGGATCCAAAACCACCCTAAATAGTAAACAGAAAAGGGTCTTCTGAATATCCACCCTATGAGACACCTCTCAAGGCTCCTCCCCCACAGGAGCTCAACCACCTCACAAATGGATCACCATGAAACCACATGATAAGAACAAAAAAATCTTAACCACTCATCTAGGGATGACACATGCAAATGATAGTGACCTACAATAAGAAACAATATAAATCCAAATCATAAACAATAAAATGACTTCCTGTACAAAATGAACAATAATACAAGAGATGGGATAAAATAAAACAGCTTGGGATATTGATGATGCATCTATGACTCACGTTCTCATGTACCATCCTCCACACTACCATTACATAAAAAGACATGAAAAAAGGGGATATAACATGAAAACAACACCTTCTCATGGTGGTCTTAGATATCTACATGCTTCTCCTAAAATATTGTATCATTATCAACATCGATCTCTCCCCAATTGATGTTGGGAGAGTTGTCGGAAATATAATAACAAAGATAAAATACCTGAAAAGTATCATGTATCTAGATCATCTATGAGGGAATATCTATTTTATATTCCACACCTCCTGCATGAGCTAATACCTCAAAAGGCCCAACAAACTAGGGAGAAATGCTACTCCCAGGACCAAACATCCACTGCCCGTGATGGGAGTCACCATCATGAACACCTAATCCCCTTTGAGGAACTCCATATGTGTCATCCTATGATCGATATATGATTTCTAATGATATTATGATACACATATCCTATCACTAATAATAGGAACCATATCAAGTGCATTTTGTACTTATGTTGTCCTATGAATTGCAAACTCTCTAACCCCAGTCCATCAGAATGGGCAATGATAAGTGTAACATCCTTAGAATTATTAATTATTTTTTTAGAATTAATTTACCCTTTTGATGTTTTTCTCCTCACCTAACACTAAAAATATATTATTTTATATTTAATCTATATGTCTTGCTTCCGTTATATGAAACAGAAAGTTAATCTTTCGAATAACACAACACAAATTTCATATAGATTACAAAGAATGATGAGATTTTCATAACATTTGGAATATGTTGCACACAACCTGGACATGGTTTATGTACCACAAAATACCAACTTGGCATACATTACATGGAACACTGAGTTTTTACGAAACATCATTTTATTGATATAATTATTTAAATGATATAATTATATTATAGCCATTAAACATTGTAATATTAATACTGATAAAAAAATTTCAATTATTTTTTATTATGTTATTATATAATTAAAACATATTTATCAATAAATATCCAACTTTTTCTAATGTCCTTATATGTTTAAAAAATTTATTTTCTAAAATAAACTGTATTTTAAGCCCTTATAGGAAAAAATAATAAAATTATTTTTAGACGCATTTAGTAATTTAATTTAATAAAATAATCTTCATTTTCTAATTTATAATTTTGAAATTATCATAGGGTTTTTTTATATTTCTATAGATTATTTTATTTATGAATAGTGAAAAAATACATAATTTTAATTCAAAACTACTTTTTTATCAAATTTATTGACAAAGAAATTTTTTTATTTTAGATTGGTTTGAATGTTTAATTGGATATTTTTTTATTTTATAAAAAATATGTAATTAAAATCAATATCACTTTGAAAGTGGGTATTAATTCATAGAAAATACTTTGAATAATTTTACTTCAAAAACATATATTGTCATCCCGTTAAAGGGAATAATATTAAATTAATTTATGAAAATTGTGTGATTATAATTTTAGAAAATGGATTCCATATTTTGAATCATAATAATATATAATATTTAATTATGTCAACTAATATTTTTACCAAAAATATTTGTTAAATTATTTGAAATTAATTTCATTGATTAAAGTAAAATGAAGCTTAACTAAAGACTAAACCATAAAACTAGGTCCCAAAACAAATTGTATAGCTGTAAAAAATCCATTATATGGCCATTATTCTGCCATTAACCTTCCATTATTTAGTTGGTTTGGTGTTTTTTGACTTTGGATAGGTAAAAATGGGGATACATCAATCTTTTTTACAAAATCGTCACGTGTGTCTTTTTTCCTCTCCTATAATAGGCCACAACCATTCCCTATTCTTAAAACCACTAAATCCACATATTTGAAGCCATAATATACTATATAAACTTCCCAAAATCAATCCCTTACACCTTGAAGCCTCTATTTTGGTATAAATCAATCCATGGAATCCTTTAAGCACATACTAAATTGAGTTATTTGATTATGTGGTAACATATTCTCTCAAGATCATTTCATTTATTTTATTACTCAACCCATGCAATTCCATTATTACATTATTTTATAAACAAACTAGTATCCAAAATATAAATGAATTTTCTATTTTATGGGTTTTACCTGAATTTACACACCCCTCCATTTAATGGGTAACGAACATATTGTTTACATGTATGATGAACTACCGCCTCACTAAACAATTGTTGTTCATTTTTTCATTCATGCCTCTCATAATGTACATTATGAAGTGAACTCTAATTATATATGTTATATATTATTTTTATTATAAATCTAATGATAATTAATAATTTTAAAACACATATCTTTATACATTCCATTTTGTGTTAATAAGATAATTTCGTTTGAGGAAGTGTGGACTACCACCCCCTCAAAGAGATGTGATTCATTCAGACTCTAAATGGAATGTATTAAGAGGGTATTTTGTGAATATATGTGGCATATATGATATACTAAATTTACTTTAATAATGATATATATATACATATATACACAAATATTTCTTTAACTTTACTTCTACCAACACAAAAAATAAATTGAAATTTCATTAATGCGTACCTACATCTTATCGTCTTCAAGAGTAGTGTATTTTGTTTCATAAATCTATTTCCTATAGATTATATAATAGTAATATACTGAAAATAAATTATAATTAAATTATTTCATACATTATTGAAATCATTTCACAAATATAAGGACCAAATATATTACAAATTAAGACTCATTTGAAAAACAAAATAGATATTAACAGAAGTGAGATATTAATATAGAATTCATAACAATTAGTTTATATAAAGCCATAATCAAACCAAATGTGGTATAAGATGTAAGAATAGGGGTTTTTAAAAGATATACAATAAACATATATTTATTATATATTATGTTTGAAAAATGAAGATGAAACTCAAGACAAAAGGATAAGGGATTTCATCTCACTTTTTATTTCCATGAGATACATGGTTTATTCACCACCCATTCCTTTTTCATGGTGTTTACACTAACTGTATATATAATCAGTGATTTTTATAGTAAATATTTTTATATATATATCCATTACATGAAATTTATTTTAGGGGTTTTATGTTTCAAAATATACCAAATAGGTAAATTAGTTTTGTCTAAATTTTCTTTCATTGAGACTTGTTTTTTATCCACCTGAACACATTTTGACCTAAATATAATTCCATTTTAGATATTTTAACATGAATCATCACATTTTCATGATATTCAATGTTTCTTTAAATTTCCATTTCATATATGGTTTGTAAGATCGCATGTTATAAAAGGAAGGGAGTTTATTAAAACGATCTCACCACTTTTCATGATTGTTTATGTTTTTGCTTCCTTTGATGAAAAATTATAACCCATATCTCATGAAAAATCATGAATTTTATCCTTCAATGTTTATTCATTATATATTCATTTATTTCTATGACATATTTACTATTTGGTACATAATTTTGATAAGAATCATATTTTTAAAATCACGAATTTACCCTCCCATAGGTAAAAAATCAGTTTTCTTTAAAACCATTATTTCTAAAAAGGGTTCCTAAGAATATTCTACATATATCCAGTGATAATTCAATTATATTTTTACCTTTTTTTATTTTGATAAATATTTTAGGGTAATATTAATATCCTTTTTTGAATGATACATTTTTCTGACCATTTTTCATGAAAAAGGATTGTTCTTTTTACCTTGTATGATAAGTACAGATTTAATCGTCACCATTTCTTTGATGCTTCCTATGAATTTTTATAAGATTAATCGTTATGAAAATGTTTTTAAAATTATTTTACAAGGAAAATTTTTTTCAAAAAATTTTCAAGCTTCTATTATATGTTTTCAATTATAATTGTTTCAAAATGATTTCAAGCATTATTTATCAGTTTTCAAAGAATTTTCAATGGAATGGGTTTCAAAAAAATTTCAATAATAATTCATTTGTTTTTAAGTAAAAGGTTTTCAATGAATTTTTAATATTTCATTATAATATTTCAATGTGTTTACAAAGAAAAGTGATTTTAAATTATTTTGATGTTATTTTATATATTTTCTAGGATAATATATTTTGAATTATTTAATGTCTCCTTTGTATGATTAAAAAGTTTTTCTATGAAACTGATTTTCAAATGGTTTTACATAGTAAAAAACCTTTTGACAATGTTCAAAATATATTTTCTCAATAATCATTTTTGAATGATATTTCAAAATTATTTTACATATAAGAAGACATCAATTGTTCTTACTCATTTACTTCTATGAAATGATTTAAAGGTTCCATTCATATTATTTATATGAATGTGTTGTTTTTAATGCTATTGTCTTTATGAAACATATTTCCCTTTCAAGGGTTATATTTTAATGAATCCTATTTCTATATAATAGGTTATATTTTTATTAAATACATTACACTTTCATGGGTTATGAATTTTATGAAATGATTATGAAACCTGTATTTTTTCTATAGGTTATTATTTGTTAATATGTTTATGATACCCATTTAATTGAAAGAGTAATGATATGATTGTTCATAATTTTGTGGAACATGTATTTTTTATTTAATAGTGAGATGGGTGGGACCTATATATGCTTTCAATGCTTTGGTTGATGATTTTTATCTCCCAAGATAGACATGGATGAAATGAAAAATGAACTCGTTTCAGTATTACAGGGCTAGAATGAGAAATGAGATCGGTTCAGTATTATAGGGCTGGAATGAAGAGTTTACTTGGTTCCATAATACATGGTTGTAAAAAGATGTAATCCTAGTTTAGAAGGGGACTTCTACCATCAATATGGCTTTAGAAGAGAATCAATGATTATAATGGAAATAATATTATATGCTTATTTGTATAACACAATCACATATTTTATTATTATATTATGTTAACATGTCTTATTTTATTTATTTCATTATGAATCATGTCGATTTAATTTCCATGATTTATGTCATGTTTCAATATATTATTTTAAGGTATATTCATTGGGAATTCAAAAACTCTTCCTGAACCACAGCGAAGGATTTAAATATTAGTTGACAATGAATAACCTATGATGAACCTTTGTTTTTGTAGATTATGAAACGTTTCATTATTTATAATTCTTATAAGTAACTTTTGTAAAGACAATGTGGTTGTATTCCATTCTAAGTAAATCCCACACTATGATTATCGGTTTAGTCAATGGGGGGAACATGAAGGAACTATATTAACATTGAATGCAATGGATGATTTGATGATGAGTAACCATGAGGGATAATCACTGGATAGAAAGATCATGGGATCATGCCTAATTAGTTTTATCGGAACATGATTAACAACCTGTAACATAACTAACTATCATAATAACCACAGAATAGAAAATAATAGTTCACTAAGAGTTCGGGTAAAGGGGACCATGGATGAATCAATATTTTGTTTCCATTGTGTCAATAATATGGAAAGAATCACATAAGTAAATGTCTTAGAAGAACAAGATGTTGTTTTGATTGTGGAAAAGAATGAAACAATACAACTGCCTTCATGGAAAACATTATGAATTTGGTTAATGAAATTAGTGAGAATATTGGCCTATATAAGGAATAATCTACGTATAGATTCATTAAGTGTGGAATAAATGGTTATTATGCAACTCAATGTCCCATGAGGAATGTTCTTAAAGAGAAAACCATGTTGGTGTGACTAATGGTTATATTTTGAATGATTACGAGACTACATATGAAATGTAAAAGGAAAAAGGTATGAAGTAATAGGATTATATTGCATTGTTAATGTCTTAGGGATAATATAATATTGGTTTTTGTGTATTTATAATTAATTAATTATGTTATATGAAGGATGAAATAAATAAGTATTTTCCAGATTTAATTTTTTTCACTAATGATTTAAACGAATACGTTGAATTGATCTAATATAATAGAGATGTGATTTATTTTCAAGGGGATGTATTTGGAAAACACATTATTAAGGGAAATATAATCCTTAATATGTTTCTTGAATTAAGTCAATGTTTGTTGGATAATGATATATGGGATATGAATGATTAAACTGTAAGATATCTATTACCTTGAAACTAGTTAAGGACTTGTTGAGAAGAAGTTTATTCTATCATTGACAAAGTTGAATTTTTTTTATATTTATGGAATAAATCCAATATACATTAAATAAGGAAGAATAAATTCATTCAATACAGATTTATGGTAATTTAGGTTGTTACCATGATTCATGATAATATATAATGAGGGTATTCACATTTTTGGAATGTGACCAACAAGAGCAACATTGTACTACAGTGGATCCAACGATAAGATGATTTCATGTATTTCATTATAATGTTATTTATTTTCATCATATAAAAGTGTTATAGGGTTAACTATTAATAAAATGTTTATTTTAAACATTGGAGGAAGTATTTATGTATTGATATTGTATTGAAAACCATTGTTAAAAGAAAATATAATGATTATGATTATATCATGGATGTCTATAATATTTTTGAAATCATATTAGTATGAATTTTGAAAGGGATATCATGTATGTTCATTGACAACCAATCATGTCCAGAAAGGTTTTAGGTATTGAAACCTCAACCATTGTATGAGAAGAGTTCCATGCTGAAAATTTGCCTGGATGAGGTCTTGGTTAATTTATATTTTTTTATGACAAATTATTGATGATGAAATAGTAGTGTTACATTTTATGTATATAGATTAATGTGTTAACCATATTGATTTATAAGAATAGTTGTAGATATATATGTATTCTTTTCAATATTTTACGATCCTTAATATCTTCTAAAATTGAATTTTAGTGCTTCTGTAATCAAGGTTAATTTCTTGACATCCATTTCTTGAAGTAATGGACTAATTTGAAATTATAGAAATTACAACCAAAGAATGAAATTTTGATTGAATAAATATTTCAAGTAAGTTTATTTATTTATATTAAATTCCAAAAATGAAATAAACATAGATGTAAAAATGATATAAAAAATACCCGAATTGATTTTTTTGAACGGATTTCTTTATAAATCATTACAGATTTATTTCTTTGAGTCTCTCAACTTTTTACTGATCATTCATTTGTTTCTTATTGATGACCTCAATCAATTCCTATAAATATATATGTTTTCCCCCATCTCTATTATTCAGTACCAAAATATATACTATTTTATGGAAAACATGTTATATGTTACTCTTGGTAACCATTATGGTTCCATATTTCACCTTTTAAGGTATGTTTTATTATCCATTTTTAGGATGTAGCTTTCTATAAATCTGAATTCATTGTATTAAACATTTAATAAACAAGAATAATTTTGAGGGTGAAATTTATTTTAAAGGGGGTTAAATTTAACTCCTTGGTTTTTTTGGAATTTTTTAACTAATTTATTCTTTCCATTATTTTTCATTCCACATAACACTAAAATCAGTGTATTTTATATTAATTCACTGTGTTTGGCTTTCATTATACAGAATGCCAAGTAAATCATGACCTTCATAGGAGATAAACATTATCTTGAATAATTGGAACAAATAGGTTATCTTGGGACTTGTAATATGTATCACACAACACCTACCCGGAGTATGAAACATGAAACACCGACTTGGCATACGTTCCATGCAATTTTACGTTTCTATGAAACATATATTCGTTTTTATAATTATTTAAATTATATATTTATAATCATGACATTAAACATAGTAATTTGAATAGTGAAAACTAATTTTAAAATATTTTTTATAATGGTTATAGATAAATAAAAAACATTGACAATGAAAGATATAATTTTTGATAAAGACCTTATATGATTAAAAATATGATTTTCTCAAATGAACTCGTTTTAATGTCCATCTGGGAAAGTTTAAAAAATAAATTGTAGAAACAATTAAAAATTTAATTTCAACACATAATATTCATTTTTTAATTAATAATGTAGAAACTATCATAGGGTGAACTTTTTATATTTTTTTGACAAACAATATTTTTGAATGAATAGTGAATAATACAGGATTTTAATTCAAAACTTCTTTTTCATATAATATATTTATATAGTTATATTATTTTTAAAATTGGTTTTAATGTTTAATTGGATAATATTATTATCAATTAATTCAACTCATGTAATTGTAAACCATCTAACTTTTAAATTGGGTAAAAAAACATTGAAAAATTGGACTTTTTTACTCTAAAAATCCACAGCGTCGTCCCGCTAGTGGGAATGATTTTGAATTAATTTCTAACACTAATATACCTATAATTTTTATGAATTGATTCCATATTTTTAATAATATTTATTTATTATTTATAAAATGTTCAACATAGGTTTTGACCAAATGTATTAGTGAAATTAATTAAAATTAATTACATTGATTATGGTGACATTAAGTATAACTAAAGACTAAACCTTAGAATTAAGCCCCAAAATGACTTATACACTTGTGTAAAAATCATTTTATGGCCATTAATCGTTCTTTAGCCTTCTATTATTGAATAATTTTGGGTTGTTATTCCATTTTATAGGTATTAACATTGGTACACCTATCTTGTTTTCAAACATACCAAGTGTGTTCTTTCCCTTCACTATAAAATGCCACCGCATCTCCCTCTTCTTCACACCTCTCAAAATACATTGGTAAAGACAAGATATTACCGTTAATCTTTCCAAAATTTCTCCATTAATAATTGAACCCTCCCTCTATAATGATATCAATCCTAGGATTCCTTTTCGGACCAACCAAAAGGAGTTACCCAATTATGGGATAACAGGTTCTCTGAAGATCCATTCTTTTATTTTCATTCTCCACAACCTCCAATATCTATGATACATTGTTATATAAAATAATGTATAAATAATATACTTGTATGTTTTTATTATAATGTTTTTACTAATAGTTACACACATCACCGTCAAATTGATCATGAACATACTCTTTATGTGTACGTTGAACTACTTCCTCACTAAATGATGAATTTTCATTTTTCATTTACCACTACTCATGGTGGAAATTATGAGAGAAACTATATTAATATATGCTATATATTATATTAATTATGTATTTAGTCTTATTCAATTATTTAAAAGAACATATCTTTATACTTTCCATTTTTTGTTGACACAATAATTTTATTGGAGGAAGTGTGGACTACGGCCCCCTCAATGAAATGTGATTAATTTATACAATACATGGAATTTATTAATAATGTATTTAGTGTATATATATGTAATGCCCCAACCCGAGATACCGAGAGTCGTTGCATTATTACATAACATTGGCATGACCACAAAGGATCAAGTCTCAAAAGACCGATTAGTTTAGTAGTATTAAAAATACTAGATATATTCATAAGTCTTACATTACATCATAAGGTAAAAAAACTACAATACCATCTTGTCTTCATATCCCCTCATACTATCCCTACAGTTCATTCATAAATTACTTCTTCACATCCTGGGAAAAGATAAAACATTGAAAGGGGTGAGCTCAAATGGTCGGTAAGGATAGCAATATAGCATAAGCTTTCATAAATAAGAATAAACATTCAGTGCAATGTATACGTAAAACAAAATCCTTTTAAACTTTAACTTCAACATAGTATGGAAATAATAAAAAGAAATAATTCCAGTTACTTATTCACATGGATATTCAAATTAATCGAATAATCAAATGCAATATCAATAACCACTTTCATAATGATGGAATGCATAATGCCATACTATCACAACCACATATCCAAGGCCTCGGGCCAAGACTACAAATAAGATTTTGTCAAGGCCTTGTGCCAAGACACTAGTTTGTCTCATGAGACCTACCGTTGCATCGAGGAGCTATAGCAGGCTCTGCCCGTCACTTACAAAGTCAAATGAATTCATCATATGAGCAGGTTAAACATAACATAAACATTCATATTAAAACTAGCATACGAAATGTCAATACTTTATCTACAAACCATGAATGGTATAAAAATAGCACATCTACAGTTTAACATAACTCATTCGATACAATACGGAAGATTGTATTGTATAATATTAACCTCAATTGAGAATGATGAAAGATATTGACATAGATGAAAATAATAATCAAAACAATTAGAGTGAAATAACCCCCCCTTTTCTTGAAATCATTTAAAAGTCACACTATTTGACAAGAATCCATTTAAAATAGATTTTAGAATCAAAGTGTCCCATACCAATTTGAAACATTTAAAAAATTTATTTTAAAACGTTAATGTCCACATAAATAAATCTTTAAATGTATTTTTATAACATGGACATTAATGAGAATGATTTAGAATAATCAATTTTTAAAACACTTAAAAATGTATTCTTGTTAGAGTATCTAACTAAAAGAGAGATAATTAAATACAAATAATTGAGGTAATAAAAACATTATAATATCATGAGAATAAAGGGATTCCTGATATACTATGTCAAAGTACATTATATGCACCATGTAAAAGTGATTTGGTCTATAACAACAAAGAAGTCTCAATGGAATGTAAACTGAGATGAATTCTCTTATAAAGACCACATACTTTTGTTAAGGATAAATAAACGACATAATTATGTGTGAAAAATATAAATACACTCAATATGATTGGATATTTAGTGTAAACCAATCAGATTACATTCACACATATTCTTGTAAAAACAACACCAATGAATTGGATATTTAACTCAACAAATGGAGATTGAGTTAAAATTACTCTTATCAAGTTCATACGGATGAATTGATAATTTATCAATGGAGTGATTATTTCTATAAAAATTATATCCTTAGAAAGGGGAGTGGAAATTATTAAATAATCAAATTAATAGTGATTCTACACATAATCTTTGAGTAAAATAATCAAAGAAGTATGCATAAAGCCGAATGAGTGGAAATTGAAATTTCAAATTACCTTATTGATTTGGTAACATACAAAACATAAAACCATTAAATAAGGATCATTAAATGATGATGTAAATATACATGAATTAAATTATATTAAAAAATGAAAACAAACATGGGTAGTACACACACTACATGTAATAAATAAGTGGTGAACAATGGAATTCTCACAGAATTAAAAGTGAGATAAGAAACCCCTTAATTTGTACTTTTTCCTTTGTCGAAGGTAGGTTAACATCCAGTAAAATGGTGAAATAATTGTTATTAAATTATTAAATTATCATATACATTAATATGATATCATATATGATCTTTTAACATTGCTTTGTTAATAATATCTTAGAATTATCGTCGTTTCGGGTGATAACTTACTCGTTTTCTTTTATATGTTTTGTTACGTAAGACGTGGTTCTCAGGGATAGGTTGTGTCTTTTTAATATCAATAATTATATCAAGTCATTAAACATTATTTCTAAATCATAAAATGATAATTATACTTAAATGGATACAATAGAGAATGAATCTCATCGCATTCGTGGAGAAGGTAGTCCGTACGTACGCACGAGCGCTAATATCATTCTTTTTATATTAAAATAATGTATAATTGTATGGTATATCATATATACCTAATAATTATCATGTTATATTTATTATTTAAATGAATTAAACATCATTATTATACCCATCCAAATAATAATTTATTGAATAACAATTACACCACGACGTGGAGAAGGTAAGCCGTACGTACGCACGTATGGTGACATGTTATTCAAAGGGTGTATAGAATAATGAATATGGTAGTACCATATTTAAAATAATATTATATTATATAGGAGATACTGAATTTATTATTTTAGAATAGAAATAACAAAGAAATAAGAAGTGGAAGAAGAAAGGAACTTGAAAAAGGGTGGTGAAATCATTACCTCTTCTTCGGGCTCTTCCTTTTGATTTGATCAAAAGGGCACATTAGGTTGGATTTCTGATCACAATAAGGCCTCTAGGTTGTATTGAGGGAAGTTGAGAGAGTATTTGGGCAGGGTTTGGACAAACCAAAAGGCTTTTAAGGTGTAAAGTAATGAGAAGAGGGAGTTCCCTTTTATAAGAGGGGTGAGGGGCACCATTGGAAAAGCTAGAAATATTATTTTATAATAAATTCATATTCTATTTCAAATGACTCCAAAGTGTATTATTTAGAGGTTAAGGTGGGTATTGGTCTCAAACCACTCAACCAATTTATTTTAGACAGGTTTTGGTCATTATATTAACCTTGTATTTTAGTTTTATCTATTAGTTAATTAGTTTGACACTTACCATGCCACTTTGTATTTTTATATTATATTTTCAATAAACTTACTATATACATCCAAGAGACCCCCAAGTGGTCCATTAATGATACAACTATAATGATATAAGTCTGTTGGCCGAACCTTATATTTTTAGGAATTTAATATCAATTAATAATGAATTATTTGTTTTAAAAACTCTTTTATGTCAATTTTGAAACTATTCAATAATTGCTTTTTGTAAAATTCATAAAAGAATGATTACCTCACCAATAGTTAATTAAAAAATTCCTAAAATGTCATAGTATCCTATAAAATTCGTTTAATTCCTAAAAAGTCTGAAATTATATTTATTTGGGTACTTATAATATCAATTATTTTAATTTTTCACTATTATGGTAATTACTACATCATCATTGTGTAATAAATAAATTTAATTATTCAATGTATAAAAAATATAAATAAAATATAATTATGTAGGAAATATTTTTATATTTCTAATGAATATTTATATTCTAAAATCCAACATATATAACCCTATGTAACAATTTGTTTACTAAAAGATATATGCTTGTGTCATTTTTGTATTCATTTTAACTTAATTAAAATAAAGTGTCTCTATCACTTACAAGTGGATCCATGGGGACCCAAAATCGACCCAAAGATGTACATGGTCGGCCATTTATCATCCAATAGGGTTAAGACACGTTTTAGGGTAATATAGTATTATTATAATAATATTTCTAACCCTTATTTACCAGATTTACCCTTTAACCATGGTAAATAAGATATTTACCGAAGTAATTATTCAAAATGTCTAAAAATAAAAGTTACCTATTTACACAATTTGAACGTCGTGATTCCAAATATGGAATCCATTTTTCCAAATTCAAAATACATAAGTGGAAGAAATTAATTTAAAATTAAATCCCGTTTTTAAAACAAAAAGCGTGTTTTTAAAAGATAATAACTATCAAAAGATTGACACTTGTTTATGTCTGGTTTAATTGTGAAATTATATACAATAACAAACATTGAATTAAATGGTAAAAATATATTATAAATATACTTTAAAACCACTAAACATCTTAATTTCACAATATTAATTATTTCTATTAAAAAAGTTGTTTTTAATTAAAATTTTGTAATTTTCAATATTCCTCAAAATATGAAAGTTATCCGAAAAGTACCAAAATTTCACCCTAGGCTAATTTCGATATTCCGAATCAAAAAATGTAGTCCATTTTGATAGATAGAATTTATAATATTTCAAAAATTCAATATTACTATTCATAATGGCTAGTTCGATTAGTTGTGATGTGTTAGAATCTCGAAGTTGTGTACAATGCACGCCATTGCATTATTCAAAGGGAAACGTACCGTGGAAGCTTGGGGTGTTACATTATCCCCTCCTTCAATAAATTGTGTCCTCGCAATATTTTAAAATTGTGCTTGAGAATATAATGGAAAGTCCCACATCGGAAAGAGAGTCAACAAAACTATCACTTTAAAAGAAAGGAATAGAGGTATAAAGGTCACCCAAGATAACCCATTCTAGGATTCCACGTAGGAAAACATGGATACGGAAGATAAACTAAGTGTTCAGTTCTGATGGAGAGTGATAGAAAACATCATCAGGAGAAAGTTAAAAATAAGAAAATCAAAAAAATTTGTTGGGACAAACGGTCCTTAGTCTCCCAGTAGGAAAAGTAAACGGACAACATTTTTTTGTTTTAAGTTACATTACATATGGACGAGGAATTCATTAATGATATTGACTAAGAACATAAATATATATACTTACTTATTAAGTAGAGTTTCATTATTTAATAACTTGTTACAACTAACTCATTTTTTTGAACAATGAGTATTCAAGAAGACTTGGTCATAATGAAAGAGCTAGAATAAACTTCTATAGAAATACATGATCCATGTAGGATAAACTATATATTTAACATGTATTTAGGGATTAATCAAAATCAAAATGGTTAGTATAACATATGATGACCCCCCAAATGGATATTCTATTAGAGAAAAAAAAAACTAATCTTAATTTCTAAAATGAAACCATCAGTACCCCAAAGTTAAATAAATATCATTCAATAATCAATTGTCTTTAAAATCCTTCAATACAATCCAAACTAATATTGAAACTCAAAACTTATAAGAATGTATAATTCCATGATAAATTGTATCTCCAAATGACATTAATTACTCTTAAAGTCACATTCTTGAATGTAATTAACCTAATAATTTCCATAAACAACCCAAATCACTATAAATCCATAATAAAATCATATATAAAAATCCACCATTACACTTCAAATTAAATCCCATACTATTCTATTTTCATTGGGCATATAGTGTTCACAACAAAGCAAACAACTTCCAAAATAACATCTATCACTTAATCACCAAATCATTTTCCTATACCATGGGTATTCATTTAATAATACATAAGAACCCAAATCAACTTATTATTGATAAATAAAATCATTTCACTAAAAATATTTAGTCACACTATCCTGGGAATTCACGTAGTCCAGTGGTTGGCAATAAATCCCAATCACACTTTGGTTGTGGGTTTGATTCCCATAGCTTTTTTCGACACGACGGGTTGTCACACGGTCTTCATGTTGTCCTTTTTCGAAGACTATATTTTATAATATTACCAAAATGAAATAAAGTCCTCAAAAAAACCATAACATAATTTAACCACAAATCTTATCTCATACCCTGCATTTTCATCCCAAATTTTGATAACTTATAATTCTCTCAAACCCTAATGATAATATAAAACCAAATGGTTATGTATACCTATATCCTCAAGCGAAGAGATAATTCTATCTCAAATATCATTACCACATGGAAAACTACGGGGTTACAAATACAAGAGAAAATTATTCCAAAGTAAACCCATCAACAAGGACCACTAATAATTTTTAAACATTTCTCCAACCATTTATTTCCACATAGCTTCTTCTTTGACCAAGAAAATATCCAATAGAATATGGAATTCACTCGGGTAATGGCCAGGTCCCCTACATTTACATCAAATGACTGTAAATGGACTCTTGGGACCATTTTTATCTTCTTCTATAGTACTCTTCATTTTTCTTCAGCAATTCTTCACTTTATGTCCTTCTTTCCCTCATGGAAAGCATTTTTTGTCCCTTTGAGACACTTTCCTGGGTGTCTCCTTCCACATTTCCAGCATGATGAATATTGAGGATTGCTTTCTCCATAGTCTCCACTGCTAGAGCTCTTATCATTCATCACCGTTCTCTTCTTTGTTGAGTCCGGGAATTGGTTAATATATATATCATTGATCATATTTTTGGAAAATTGATGTGGCATAAAGACGATATCTTTTACGCCTATCAACATTCCTTTTTGTTGATCATTTCCATCATTGTTCCCACCTTGTACATCATTATCAAAGTCACTATGACTTCCTTGGAATCCAGCAATTGACTAAAACCAGAATGAATTGTGTGAGTAACAGTAGTCATAAAATCATTTAGAGATTAACGTGTCACAATATTCTAAATTTGAAACAAATTAGGATTAACCAAGGTCATTTAATCTCATCTTATATATTTAATACTTCAAATAGATTAGTAAATAAAATGTAAATTATCCTAAGAATATCCCCCGGGAGTATCGTAACCAAGAGTGTAGCAAGGCCCGTTGTCGTGCACTAGTTCCCGTTCGAGTCTTGATCAAAGCGGTGTTTTCATGTTTTACCCCTAGGTACATCTGTGCCAGAGCTTCCTCTACCTTCTCATATCCAGACAGGGATGTATTTCTTGGAAAACTCACAAAATATCTACAATAACAAAATTCTAGGAACTTCTTCTACACTAATCCTCAATGTTCATCTTAGCACTATGTGCTCTAATAAGAGTTTATCTAAATATAGCTCCAAAGGTTTGTACTATACTTCCTCTGATACCAACTGTAACGCCCCGACCCTAGATACCCAGAGTCAGTGCATTATTACATAACATTGGCATGATCCCAAAGGATCAAGTCTCTAAAGACGGATTAGTTTAGTAGTCTTGGAAACACTAGATATATTCATAAGTCTTACATTACATCATAAGTTAAAAAAACTACAATAACATCTTGTCTTCATATCCCCTCATACTATCCCTGCAGGTCATTCATATATTAATTCTTCACATCCTGGGAAAAGATAAAACATTGAAAGGGATGAGCTCAGATGCTCAGTAAGGATAACAATATAGCAGAAGCTTTCATAAATAAGAATAAACATTCAAGGCAATGTATAACTAAAACAAAAGCCTTTTAGACTTGAACTTAAACATAGTATGGAAAAAATAAAATGAAATAATTCCATTTACTTATTCACATGAATATTCTACTAATCGAATAATCACATGCAATATCAATAACCACTTTCATAATGGGGGAATGCATAATGCCAGACTATCATAACCACATAGGCAAGGCCTCGTGCCAAGACTACAAATAAGATTTTGTGAAGGCCTTGTGCCAAGACACTAGTTTGTCTCGTGAGATCTACTGATGCATCGAGGATATATAGAGAGCTCCACCCATCACCTATTAAGTCCAATGAATTCCTCACATGAACATGTTTAACATAACACAAACATTCGTATTAAAACAAGAATACGAAATGTCAATACTTTATCCACAAACCATGAATGGTATAAAAATAACACATCCACAGTCCAACATAACTCATTCAATACAATACGGAAGATTGTATTGTATAATATTAACCTCAATTGAGAATGATGAAGGATATTGACATAGATGAAAATAATCATCAAAACAATTAGAGTGAAATATCCCCCCTTTTTCTTGACATCATTTAAAAGTCACGCTATTTATCAAGAATCCATTTAAAATATATTTTAGAATCAATGTGTCCCATAACACTTTCAAAATTTTAAAAATAATTTTGATTTTTAAACGTTAATGTCCATATAAATAAATCTTTAAAGCCATTTTTAAAACATGGACATTAATGAGAATGATTTAGAATAATCAATCTTTAAAACACATAAAAATGTATTCTAGTTAGAGTTTCTAACTGAAAGAGAGACACTTGAATACAAATAATTGAGGTAATAAAAACATTATAATATCATGAGAATAAAGGGATTCATGATATACTATGTCAAAGTACATTATATACACCATATAAAAGTGATTTGGTGTATAACAACAAATAAGTCTCAATGGAATGTAAATTGAGATGAATTATCTTATAAAGACTACATCTTTTGGTTAAGGATAAATCAACGACATAATTATGTGTGAAAAATATAAATACACTCAATATGATTGGATGTTTAGTGTAAACCAATCATATGACATTCACACATATTCTTGTAAAAACAACACCAATGAATTGGATATTTAACTCAACAAATGGCGATTGAGTTAAAATTACTCTTATCAAGTTCATACCGATGACTTGAGAATATATCAATGGGGTGATTATGTGTATAAAAATTATATCCTAAGAAAGGGGAGTGTAAATTATGACATAATCAAATGAATAACGATTCTACACATAATCTTTGAGTAAAATAATTAAAGAAGCATGCATAAAGCAGAATGAGTGGAAATTGAAATTTCAAATTCCATTATTGATTTGGTAACATAAAAAACATAAAAAATGAATGAAGGATCATAAAATGATGATATAAATAATATGAATTAAATTATATTACACAATGAATACAAACATGGGCAGTACACACACCACATGTAATAAATAAGTGGTGAACAATGGAATTCTCACAGAATTAATAGTGAGATAAGAAGCCCCTTACTTTGTAATTTTCCTTGGTTGAAGGTAGGTTAACCTCCTTTATAGTGGTGAAATAATTGTTATTAAATTATTCAATAATAATATACATTAATATGATATCATATATGATCTTATAACATTGCTTTGTTAATAATATCTTAGAATTATCGTTGTTTCGGGTGTTAACTTACTCGTTTTCTTTTATATGTTTTGTTACATAAGCCGTGGTTTTCAGGGATAGGTTGTATCTTATTCATATCCAAAATGATATCAAGTCCTTAAAAATTATTTTTAAATCATAAAATGATAATTATACTTTAATGGATACGATAGAGAATGAATCTCATCGCGTTCGTGGAGACGGTAGTCCGTACGTACACACGAGCGACAATATCATTATTTTGATATTAAAATAATATATAATTGGATGGTATATCATATATAATGAATAATTATCATTCTATATTTATTATTTAATGAATTACACATCATTATTATACCCATCCAAATAATAATTTATTGAATAACAATGACACCACGACGTGGAGACGGTAAGCCGTATGTACGCATGTATGGTGACATGTTAATCAAAAGGTGGATAGAATAATGAATACATTTGTACCATATTTATAATAATATTAAAGTATATAGTAGATAATGGATTTATTATTTTAGAATATAAATAACAAAGAAAGAATAATTGGATGAAGAATGGAACTTGAAAAAGGGTGGTGAAATCATTACCTCTTTTTCGGGCTCTTCCTTTTGATTTGTTCAAAGGGGCTTCTTAGGTTGGATTTATGATCACACTATGGCCTCTATGTTGTATTGAGGGAAGTTGAGAGAGTATTTGGGCAGGTTTTTTCTGAACCAAAAGGCTTTGAAGGTGTGATGTAATGAGAAGGGGGAGTGCCCTTTTATAAGAGGGGTGAGGGGCACCTTTGGAAAAGCTAGAAATATTATTTTATAATAAATTCATATTCGGCTTCTAATGACTCCAATGTGGATTGTTTAAAGGTTAACGTGGGGATGGGTCGCAAACAACTCAACCAATAGAATTTATAAAGGTTTGGGTCATTATATTAACCTTATATTTTAGTTTTAACTATTAGTTAATTAGTTTGACACTTACCATGCCATTTGTATTTTTATATTATATTGGTAATAAACTTACTATATACATCCAATAGACCACAAAGTGGTCCATTAATGACACACCTATCATTATATAAGTCTATTGGCCGATCCTTAGATTTTTAAAAATTTAATATCAATTAATAATATAATATTTGTTTTAAAAACTCTTTTATGTCAATTTTGACACTATTCAATAATTGATTTTTTTAAAAATCATAACAGAAAGATTACTTATAAAAAAGTTAATTTGAGCAATACTAACATGTAATGTTATCTCTTAAAATTAGTTTAATTCATAAAAAGTCTCAAATTATATTTATTTGGGTATTTATAAATTTAATTATTTTAATGTTTTACTATTATTGTAATTACTGCATCATCATTGTGTCATAAATAAATTTAATTATTTAATGTATAAAAATTATAAATAAAATATCATTATGTAGGAAATCCTTTTAGAGTTATAATGAATACTTATAGTCTAAAATCCAACATATATAACCGTATGTAACAATTGTTTTTCTAAAAGATATATACTTGTGTCATTTTTGTATTCATTTTAACTTAATTAAAATAAAGTGTCCCTATCACTTACAAGTGGATCCATGGCATCCCAAAATTTACCCAAAGATTCCCATGGTCGACCATGTATCAACCAATTGTGTTAAGACACGTTTTAGAGTAATTTAGTATTATTATAATATTATTGTTTAACCCTTATTTACCAGATTTCACCTTTAACCATGGTAAATAAAATATTTACCGAAGTAATTATTCAAAATTTATAAAAATAAAAGATACCTATTTACATAATTTGAACATCCTGATTCAAAATATAGACTCCATTTTTCCAAATTCAAAATACAGAAGTGGTAGAAATTAATTTAAAATTAATTCGGGTTGTTAAATCAAAAAGCGAGTTTTTAAGTGATAATAACTATCAAAAGATTGACATTTGTTTATGTCTGGTTTAATTGTGAAATTATGTCCCATGACAAAAATTGAATTAAATGGTAAAAATATATTCTAAATATACTTTAAAACAACTCAAATTCATAATTTACCAACATTAATTATTTCTATTAAAAAAATTGTTTTTAATTAAAATTTAGTAATTTTCACTATTCATCAAAATATGAAAGTTATCTGAAAAGTACCAAAATTTCACCCTAGGCAAATTTCGATATATCGAATCCAAAAATTAAGTCCATTTTTAGATTTATAATTCCTAAATTTCATAACGGCTAGTTTGATTGGTTGTTTTAGAATCTCAAAGTTGCGTACAATGCACGTCATTGCATTATTCAAAGGGAAACGTACTGTGGAAGCATAGAGTGTTACAATATATGATATATATGATATAATAAGTCTCCATAAATAATTTTAAATTTATATAAACATATATTTCCATTAGTGTTTTCCTTTCAATATGAAAATTAATCGAAAATACCGTGCATGCATACATACATATTGTCATCTCTATGAATAGTGTATTCCATTTCATACATTTATATCCAGTGTATTATTATAATAAAAAAAAATTGAACATAAATTATATTAAAAACAAGGCATATATTTTCTTGATCATGATTTAAATATATGACTAAACATATAACAAATTAATACACAAGTGAAAAATAAAGTTAGTATTACCCAAAGTGTGACATTAACATGGAATTCTTAACATGTGGGTAATATAAAGAAATAATAAAACCATATATGGTATTAGATGATATATTATGGTTTATTTACAGATTTATAAATAAATTTATATTTATTATAACGTATTTTTTAATGAGTATAACGAGCGTGAAGACACAAGTTAAGGGTATTTCATATACTTTATTTCAGCGAGACATGTTCTTTATTCCCCACACGTTCCTTTTGTGTGATGTGTATACTTAAAATGTATATAATAAATTATTATTTTAATTAAATTTATGGGTGTTTATATATCTTCTATAGGACTTTTATTTCATTGTGTTCAGGTTTTAAATGTTACCGATTCCAGAAAATAGTGTTGTCTCAATTTTTCTTCTTTGAGAGTCATGTTTTTTATGTGACTAAATTCATTTTGAAGTTTATATATTTCAATTTTATGTGATATATCATGAATCATATTATTCTGATTATATTCTATGAATCATGTATTTGTTTCTTATATGTATAGTATGATCTCATGTTACTAAGATATCAGAGTTTATCGAAACAATCCTATCATGTTTAAAGATTGTATATGGTAATAATACCTTTGAGGAAAACATGTAACCCATATATAAATGAAATTAATCCAATTATTTCTCATATAGTTATTAATAATATATATAGTTATTTATAATATATTTCTACTCATTGGTACATAAGATAGTTAAGATATTATTTTTAAGGAAGCCTGAATTTACCCTCTGTTCGATCGGAAATCTGTGTTCCCTCAAAACCACATTTTCTTAAAAGGGTTTAAAAGAGTATTATAGTAATATTATATGCTCATTAAATGAAATTTTAACCCTTTTTGTCTTTTACAAATGATTTAAAAGGAATATTATTATCAATTTCTTGAATGAGACTTTTTTCTATCATTTTTACTATGTAAAAGGAATGTTCTTTTGACCTCGTACGTCATATATAGATTTACCCACCGACATTTATTTCGAGCATAAATTGAAAATTTAAAAGGTTAATTTTTATGAAACTATTTTTAATAGTAATTTTCAAGGGATGTTGTATTCAAAATGTTATCAAGATTCTTTTACAAATTTTTATGGAAAATTGGTTTCGAAATCATTTCCTACCTAATTTAGTTGTTTTCAAAGTATGTTTAATTATATGGTTTCCAAACCATTTTCAAAATTCTTTCATATGTTGTCATGTAAAATGTTATTAAAATAGTTTAATTATTTTATTACTATATTAAAATGTGTTTTAAAAAGTCATTGATAAAATATGTCGAAAATTATTTTATAGTTTTTCAACAAAAAGGTTTTCAAAATTATTTCTAGAATTATTGATAAGAATTAAATGTATTTTATAAGAAAATTATTTCAAATTTTTTTATGTGATATAAATATTTTTTAAAGAAATAAATAATATTTTATTATGAAACATTTTTAAAAGATATGTCAATATTATTTTCCATCTAAGATGACATTTTTTGATGTTACTCAATACATTCTAGGAAATGATCTTATGTTTCCATTATTATTCATTCTATGAATGGATTATGATTATTGTCGGGGTCTTTATGTTACTCATTTCTCATTCATGGGTCATAAGTTTATTAATCATATATCACTATCATAGGTAATACTTTCATGAAATCCATTTTTCTTTCACGAGATATTCATTTGATGAAATCATTATAAAATATGTATCTTTTTCAACATGTTATGATCTTTTCATATTTTTATGATATCCATGTCATTTTGTGGGCTATGATATGATTGTATATTATTATTTTATCACATGTAGTTGTTATTTCATTATGAGATGGGTGCTACTTATATCTCTCTCCAACGATTTGGGGAAGATTTATATCTCTTCATATAGACATTGATAGAAGAAGAAATAAACTATGATTAGTACTACAAGGGTGGATCGGGAAATGATCTAGGTTCAATATTATTGGGATGGAATATAGAGTGATCAGGTTGAGTAACAGTGGGCTAGAATGGGGTGTTAACCAGTTTCATTAAAGTACATTTCCTATCAAGATAACCTTAGTAGTGATGCCATGAATACTATGGAAATTATATTATAGGATTATGTGACAACAACAATTTCATGTTTATTCATATGTTATGATTTCATGGATTCAGTTTTTTATTTCGTTATGATTCATGTCTTATAACCTACCATTCTTTTTTCCTTGATTCATGTTTATGTTCTTTGATACATAGGGTATGAAATTCTATTTTATTGATAATGTTATCATACCCTTATTCTCATTATTATAATTACATATCTCCCTTGTTTTCCTTTATTGATAATTTTATCCCACCCATTTATATGTTTTCTTTTCCTATGTTATGAAGATATGTATTATGTTTCATTTCTCTAAGAAGGGTGGTAGTATTTAAGAACCTAGTGGAATATAATGTATCTCACTTATTTATAAGCGTTTATGAATCTATATTTCTAAAGGAACTAGACAAGTAAAATAATTTAGAATTTGTTGTATGATGTATTATGTATTATGTATTACATAAAACTTATGTAATGTAAATGTATGAATAGAGAGGGTCACAATACAAATGATATTCGTAAAAGGCTCCAAACTGTGTGATACAGATGGTTGAGTGAAAACTATTATTGTAAGAGAAGTCTACTAATGGAAGGTTCCTTATCTAGGAACCTCCAAAATCTATAACACAAGAGTGCAACATGTCCTTAATAGTCTTGATGGTATTCTCTCTTTGATTGTTCACCAGTGGATATAAAAAAGTTCAAAAGAATTGCTGAGATCCAAAGGAATATTATGGTCCTCTAAAAACCATGGAAGTAAAAAATGGATCCAAATATGAAATTATCATCCTGAGGACTTTATGGAGTCTCACTACATTCACTATATACTACCTTGTCAGGACCACAATGGAGATCAAAATCATGATTTTTATATAGAGGAATGATTTCATAAAATGATATACTATCACCCATATAGTGTCATAATCTTTCTATGATCATGTTAAATAGATAATAGAAACCATATATTTTCCCCCTACATCCAGTGAGGAACATATAATGGTTTGAGTGACCCACTATGTACATGGTTCTCAGCCTTAATCTTCCAGAAAACCAAACATCGATAAAAAACTCTACAACTACACACTTTAACCCTGGCCACCTAAACTCAACTCTTAAGGAATGGAACATCATTATGACTCCTTGAGGTACCACGAAAGGTGAACTGTGTAACTCTCTAAGAACCTTATCATTCTTTTTATAGGGAATAATAAATCTTCCCTGAAACAAAACATGTTTTTGTTCATTCTCTGAACAACCATCATGGGACTCTCCATAAACAAATCGGTCTCCCCGCACCTCCACATCAAGATCCCCATCATGGAATCTTCAACCTATTTCACTATAGATGACTACATAGTCATCATAAAAATAAAACCTCCCCTATCCCATATCTAGATGAAAGGTTGAATGATCTTCCATCAATCCCATCGAATCACCATATATTTTCACTACATCTCTACGTGACTTACAAATTAGCGATTCAGCAATAAAATTCTACTTTCAATGTGTATACAAAATCATGAAGTCATAATCCTATAATAAATATATCTACCAACACTAATTTAATATCATGTCATGTTATAAGATAACATATATCAGGATTTTATGATCAGTTGAGACCACAATGAACTTGATGATGAGGTAATGTATCCATAAAATTATAGAAAATAGTATCACTTCCAACTTGAGAGCATAGGTTGAATAGTTATGATCATGTGGGTATAACTGTCATGAAAGATAAGAAATGACTGGTCGTTACTACATCAGAACCCAGCCCAATCCAAGATGGCATGCATCATACAAAACACTAAACTAAACTCCTTTAATGGTCAGACAAATAACTAGATAACTGAAAAACTTCTCCTTCAAAAAATAAAAATTCATCTGACCCTGATCAAGCAACAAGAATGCTAAATCCTTTCTTAACAACACTTTTATAGGAGCCACAACCCCGGAGAAATTGTCTCAGAATCTCCATTAATATCCTGTAAGAGCAAAAAATCTTATCACCTCTACCACTATCTTGGGGGATTCCAAAGACAAAAATTCATATATATTCAACAGATCCAAAGCTAATACCTGCTGGAATACAACATTCCCCATGAAATTAACTTCTATATCAAAAAACTCACCCTTTAAAAACATCCCAATCCAATGCTCATGATGAAGAAATCCCAAAATGGTATGCTAATGATTTTTATGCAAATACTCATACGTAGGGTACATAAGGATGTCATTGATTAAATCTACCATGAAATTATCCAAGAACTCATAGAAAACATCACTCATTAACTATATGAATATATCTAGAGCATTAATTACACCAAAAAAATCACAAAAAAGATTTAATACCCTTGATGAAAACATAAATAAGTCCTTAGCATATCTTTAGCCTTCACGTGAATCTGAAGATATCCTAACTAGAAATTGGGATTCAAGAACCAATAGGAAGACTCCATTTGATGGAATAAATCATCATAAAATTTAATCAATTAGATATTCTACACAATATCTTTATTTAAGTGATGACAATCTATTCAAAAACTCAAAAGTACATTATCATTCAGCCTATATAAAACCGGTGCACCCCATAGTGAATCACTTTTTAGAACAAAATGACACTACAAAAGACAACTTATTTGCATATGTAGCTCTCGTAAAACATTGGGAAACATCCAATATATGGATATACTAATTATAGACAATCATGGATGTAGTTTGATCCTAAACTCGATTTCTCATTTATGGGGTAATGCTACATCCTCATCTTGAAATACATTATGGTACTCTTAAATGACTCAGGAAATGCTAATTATTGACCCACTAATGAACTCAGCATGTTCTCATCTGTCAAGTATGAAAAGGATGGAACAAACCTTTGACCTATCTGAGGGCCTCTCTTATAAAAAACAATATTTTTGGCTCTCCATCAGCATCGAAAAACATAACCTTCCACCTAAAGAAATCCAAGATATATTTCACTACATACAAAAAATCCGTGATGAAGATTATGTCATATGATTTTATCTATAAATATTTAATGTCTCAAAAATAGCAGTGAAACCCTAGCACTAGTTCACAATCTCTATATACATCAATCAAGTCATCTTGACATCCAACACGAATTTCTAATGCCACGAGCACTAGAATTCTCCCTACACCATGTCCCAAATCATGGAAAATGGAAGGTTATATGAATGAGTGTGTCACTCCCAGATCAAACAAAGAATGCACATAAGTAGAAAATAGAAAAATGTACCTTGAAAGTCATATATATTTCCTAGAACTGGAAATGATAAAGCTCGAAGTTGACTATGTCCTAATCCACAACATCTTTGATCACTATGACAACCACCACCACAGTCGCATTCTTCTCTCCAAGGATGGGAAGAATCATGTGGCTATCCTCAGCCTACCCCATATATTATCTGCTAATCCCAAACTAGAGAAAACTATTACTACCACCTCAGATCGAACTTCCAAAGAGGAGGAGCCTGAATTAGAACAACAAGTTCACATTGACTACTCAAAAAAGTTCGAGAACTCGTTCCACTGAAAAGATTAGCCACAATAAGAAAAAATGCATCATATTCTTTATAATATGAATGAGAGTCACTGTTATTTGAGATATAATATAATCATGTTTAGTACCTTGCCCCAACTAATACCCCATTCTAATCAGAAACTCTTCTTCCATATCCACTCAGAACTATAGAAGATATCCCTACTTCATGAGGAATCCTAATGAATACACTATTGTGAAGATCTAGTTATTGTCAAAATCCGCTAGATGATCTATGCTCTCTCCAAAACCATGAGATACATCCTCATCATATGTATGTTGACTGGGAACGATATCTCTATATAAAAGACTCCTCAAAATTCCACTCCCAAGACTCCTCATCTGGATATAGCTCTGAATCATACCACAATAGGATCCTAAAATGGATATCAAAATATCACAAACTTGAAATTCCTTTTCAATGGGTATAATTTTATTAGAATGTGGCCTCTATTAAAGTTGAACAATGAATATTTTCACCAAAATGGTTTGAGAACTCCTCCTTGGACACTAGTGAATCCTCAAAATATCCATGAAACAAGAACCAACAATTTTAAATTGCCCCTCACAGAATCGAAAAAGCCAATGATACCCAGTGCTCTATTTATTCACAAATTGAATTGAAGGCTATCGAAGCCTCCTAGAACTGATATTCCATAACCCTATCTGAAATTGTGCCAACATACCTCTATAGACTCTTGCGTTGAGACTCTCAGAGTGCCCTCCTCAAATTTTCAAAATCATCAACATCTACCCTATGAATATTTATTAATGTAACCTACTAACATATTCTGCATGAATCTGGTAAGGACGTCGATCTGGTTTTATTCCTAGAAAATCAAAAAATAGTTAGATCCCATAATAAACAATATAAATAAGTTTCGCATTAATTAATTATTTTTATTTATTCATTTTCGCTTAAACAATCCAAATGTCTACCCATTAAAACATCGGTGAAAAGAAGACTAATGGATGATCCATTTATAGATTTATACCCTAAAAATAGTTTCACATCATTTAGTTTCAACAACAATATTTATGTTAAAATCATCATATAACTTGGTACCGTAAACACCTGTGTCAATTCTATTCTCCCATGTTTACAATGCTTTCTGAAATTATATGAAATTATATTCCTACCATCCAAAAAAACCGCAACTATGACTAACTCTAAAATTCTTCTTATCCCTCAACCAAATCTATGATACCACTCCATCATGACCTGAACCACACAATGTATACCCATCCTGGTCTAGAAATGGGAGAAGAGAGATAGTGACACCTAAGTCTCGCCCCTAGTGGGCATGGGGATGGCGACTAGCACTAAGGGTATAATAACATACAAATGGAAGGAATTACACTATAAAAGAAAAAAAATAAAAGGATACAGATAAGATAAAAAATAACAACTCATGATTATACTACAACATAAATTATATCCCAAGATTACTTATGCAACAACATGCTATAACATCTACAACTAATGGAAAAACATCATGTACAAAATGGAAAGTAAAGATAATAGCGACCAAGAAACTAAAATATCTCCTGTTAAACCCCATGATAGTAGTAACTATCCTAATCTACAACCTAAAACATCATAACTTGATGGATAATTACCATATCCTCTCTTGAAAATGGTCAGAAAGCATGTTATAGAATAGTGAACAACAAGTGAAAATAACTTGTCACCTAAACACATATTCTATGATACCAACCTCAACATGGAAACTCTCAAAATGTATCCCATACATTAGTAATAAATATAATAAAAAACATCAATGACACACCATTATGTATTCCCCACTAGTTTACTTCTCTATGCCAACATCACATTTCTTGAGCATCTCTCTCTATGAAGCTATCATGTAGAAACCGGTTGAAAACCCCCAACATGAACCTCGTGCAACACACCACCATGTACAAAAAACTAAATGTACCAGGTATTTTATAGGGGCCACCATAGCCCATGCCATTTGTATAATACATCAGGTATTATACCTCAAGACATCATAGGCGATACAACAAGTACAGAACCTCATGAAATCATAGCCAATACACTTTACACATAGAGTAGTCCTTAGTAAAATATATATGTAATGAACATGTTTAAACTAACCATAAGACATTACATCCCTCTACACACATATATGTAAAAAACTAATTGATGTGTATACTAGAAGAAGAAACTACCAATATGTGAGAGTGGGGTTAAAGGGGGTAGTTAGCAATCCATCCTTCCACCATGTTAGTGGGAAAACACCCCCTTGGGAAAAGTATGTCATGGGTGTCAGATTTCCTAACCAAAGGGATGGATTAGAGAATAAAGAACGAAATTTATATGATATAATATATCTCACAATCATAGAATGGGCATAATGTATTGTTAAACTCAACTGAAACTAATGTCTCTAGAACTCTTAGCTGTTATTGCTATGACTAGATAACTTATAAGCACACAACAATTTAAAAAAATACATTAAATTCCTTTATTCCATTTCATAAGTTTCCATTTTAATTTATTATTTCTTTAACCTTTAATTAAACATTGAAATTTTCCACATTACATATTATTATCATTAAAACAATTTTCCATTCCCTCCAGGATTAAGAAAACTGAGTCTGTGGATTATTCAAATTATGACCTTAGTATTTCATCCCATCAAGATTCAATCCCATGGGTTAAATATTTATTCATTTATTAACAAAATTAATTTCAATAGTAAAATGTACTCTAGGAAAACATCATATGAAACCAGACATGGAATAAAACCATGCACATCCCTCTTCCTGAAGTAGTGGGGAAAGGAATGTAGTTAAACAAATAACCTAGCCATCAACCAAACAACAGAATAAAATAAGAATCCAACATTCATATCAATGCCCATCCCAACTTCAAACCAATTCACCATCCCCAATGTCCTCTTCAACACCCACATTTATATCCTAATTCTTCATACTATAACAATCATCAACTGATACCATATAGACCGTGCCTCCCCACCCCATATAACAAAATAGCCTTCCATGCTAAACCCTCCCAAGAACACGTCACATCTGGGCCTCCGCACACCATATACTACAATATCCCTCTATAATCAGCCATCTTAGGCTCACCTCACATCAAATGAATCAGGAAACAATTATTAAGACCATACTTTTGGCCTTAAATCAAGGAAAAAGGCCATCACATAGAATGAGATCTTAGAGATCCAACACAAAAATCACTTGGAATTTACATATAATTAAGGAATATTTGGACCTATAAGGAATTATAATTTTTCATACAACCAATTATTATTCCATCATGAATTAACTAATTCATTATTCACAGCTTCCAACTATAGGAAAATAAGCCCCAGACCATCACATGAAACCAAAATTTAATTAAAAATTTAATTTAATATGGCTTTAACTGTTTCTTCAATAAGATTCATGCATGATTCACATATTTATTAAATATAATAACACATAGGACATCAATTCATGTAAAAATTCACCAAGACATTAAAACTACAACACACCAGATTCATTAAACAAGCCTATTTAATCATTTAGACATTTAATTTTCAATTATTTCTATCTTTACATTATTTTATAATTTTTATGAAGTGAAACATGTTAATCCAAGAATGGAATAAATATATCACTATTTAGAAAACAAGTGTCAACCATTTTTAGGGTACAAAATAACATAATTTCTTTGTTATTGATACCAATTCCTTATTCAAGATCAAGTAATTATTTTCTTCATTTCATTGTGATCCAAAGGGATAAATAAGGATAGCTCTATTATTACACGTAAATATAGGGAATAAATAATTTCCTTACCTCAAAAGGGTGTCAATGTTCTTTTCACAACAATGGACCAATGATTCGGATCCTGATTGCCTCTTCCATAAGAACTACCTCCACCTGAGGACACCATGACACAATCATGCTAAAAAACTACCATAAAAACTAATTTAGAAACATGTAGATCATACTGGTTCATATGAAAAAGTTAAATGGGAGGAAATATATTGACAAAACTACATGAACGGAGGTATAACATACCTTAGATTGAAGACAAGTCACTATAGATCAAAAATGGAATCATTGTGATTAATTTACATCAATGAAATATCTAAAATGTAAGGAAGGGTGTCATTGGACACTAGAGAATGATAAGAAACTCTAAATCCGTAGTTTTTTTAATATGGGTTGGTGAAACATTATAAAAAAAACATCAGGTATTTATATAATTTTTTATCCCTATTAAGGTCATGTAATTCTCATGGTTTACATTATATTGGAAATTTCATCACCCTTTATATTTTTATATCCTAATTAATTTCACACATTAATACTCACAATAACATTATGTAACTTTAAATGGTGTGAAATATCCCTAAATCCAACTTTTAGCAACCGAAATCCTCTATAATTAATTTTATCTCTTTAGTATTTGGAAACACACAAAAGTTATATCCATGTAGATCCATGACCGTAAATGTTTTTTCTAAAGCACTGAGATAATATAAATTAGTTGGATCTCCATTCTGAATTAAATTTCCCCTAGATCATTCTACACTTATAAAAATAATTCTATAATCTAGTCTCTTAATGAGGAGACTAGTATTTATTATTTTTACACCATTGAATTAATCACAATGTTAGTAGATACTATATAAGTTTTTCATGATACCATAAAAAAATAAAACCATTTATGAGTTCAATATAGATAGTTCCATTTTAGGTGATCCAATTACTTCGACATTAATAGGCTCTCATTTCAAATATTCATGAAACCTCCATCTTCTTAATTTATATTAAATTGAATATTTTTATATCCTATCATATCTATATAGAATCTAGTACGAAGAATATATCTACTTTTAGTTTTGTAAGCTTTAAAAAATTCAAAATTCAACTATTTGTTTTCCTATTATGTTGAATCGTATTATTTTATGAATTTTTTATTATTGATCTGGAAGAATGGGAATAAAATATTCCTAATCGTTAATTTTCTAGTCACATCTTACCAAATCTTAGTCAACTATTCCAAACAATTATTCTTTTCAAACATCACATATGCGTTTCCATTTTTTGTATTCACATAATATATTTAATTTTGCTTACCATGATGTCCCCCTATATTCTGGAATTCTTTAATTCATAGATAGAGAGATCTCTAATACTGGTATAAAAAATATCTTCATATACGATCCACAATGCCAGTAGTATCCCCTAATGTTGGATTTTATATAAAATATTTATGATTTTCTTTGAAAATATACTTATAATTTTTAAATAAAAAATGTTTTTTATTTCATAGTATTTGAGAAACCATGATTCCAAAAGGAGATATCCACCTACCAGTTTAATGTATATATCATTTGAATGTACTTTTCAATACAAGATTACCCAAAATATCCAAAGAATCAGACATTATTAGGCTATACACATTAAATATTTATAGAGTTAATGGGTCTATAATTTATTCGGTAACCTAAAAAACATTTCTAATCACTATTAATTAATTTTTATTCTACTTAAAAATCCTAATATTAATAAACATTCATTTTTAGAATGTTTTCAACCTTAATCAACCTCGATTTATGCAACTTATATTCTATTATTGAGTAGTAATTTTATTCTCGATTTCTCTAATAAATATTTATTTTTCATCCACTTTTACCATAAGCAATTTAACCTCCTCACTATACTCATATTCCTTCTGGGGAAATTCATCTTTAAATTTCTTCACTCAATCAAAATATTTAATAGAATCATAAAATTACCTATTGAGACTTCTTTTTCATTTTATACATACATCAAGTATTATTTTATTGAAGTGAATAATATAAGCCTCATCTCTTTTTTGTTATTCACTTTTGGAATTGATAAATGTTCTTAAAAAATTATATGGTTAGTGTATTTTCCTGAACATAAATCACTGGAATATTCTCTTGTCAATGTAACATTTACTTCCTTTATTTGAATAATATTTCTCTTTTTTTTCTTTAAAATGTATTATTTTTTCATATATCAAGTTTCTTTAGATTTTAGTAGATTTTTATTTTGACTTAGATTATAATTTTAATTCACCTTCATCTTCCTTAGATTCTAAAGCCTTCTTATTATTTTTAAAATTGTTGGAAAATTTTCTTATTCGATCACAATTAAGAAAATTTAGTTCAATAATTAATTTATGCATACATCTTTTAATTTGTTTAATTATGTATATTTATGAGGTGTGATTTTCATTTGATTCTCATCACTCTCATTGTTATCATCTAAATAACTATGGGGGTTGACATTTTATTACATCTTGTTCATTAGATTATTATACGCTTTGAAAACAATTTATTCGTTTTTTACTTTGACTTTACGTTTATTTCTTTTCTCATACAATAATTAATAAAATTATTCTATACATCATGAAGGGACATTTATTTTATTTCTTCCAAATATGAAATCATTCGTCAAAATCTATCGAGAAATTATCATAGTAATTATTTTACCAAAAATCAATATTATGAGTTCTCACCTTATTCTCTTATATAGATAATAATATTATTTGCCCATTGGAAATTTTCATCACAATTATCATATTCAGAAATTATTATATCTATAGTTATTTCCCTCTAGATTGTAAATTTTTGTTCTTTAATTTTGATGATTCCTTTGTAAATACTATCTTGTTCCAACCACATTTACATAGTTATATTTACACATATAACTTTTTGGTAAACTAGGTCTTATAATGAGGATATTATATCATTTCATTCATTACCAATATATAACAACCCATACTTTTAATATATAGATATTACATCAAAATTGATGAATATTAATTACAAAATATAATTATCCACACTAGAATCCTATTAGTATTGTGCCTTTGGAAACATGGAATGATAGAAAACTGGTTAATAAAGTATCTATGTCATCTCCCACTTATTTCATCATAACGGTAACCCATATTAGATATATAATTCTTATTAAATTTCATTATAACATATGGAAATATAAGATAAGAAAAAGGTGGCTTCCATTTCAACCATCCAAATTCAGGAATTTTATTTCAAAAAGAGAGGGCCCAATGTCCGTATAGATCAAGGAGGTCTAAAATAGTGCAAGCCCGAGGCATCAACTCGAACAATATTAACATGTGTGGGAGTAAAGGGAAGAATACTAGAAAAAATGATACTCAAAGAACTAGGTGATTCTTGTGAGGCCAAGAATTGTGAAACCATGTTAATGAACATGGATGTGAAGATAACATTTTAATTTTTTTATCTACATATCATATATAATAATCATGACACATGGACTGAGTCTTGGTAGTTTATGAGTCATAAATCAAAATGGAATCAAAGAACATCATCCATGAGAGTACAAAATTGGCACAAGACAAGTTATTTTGGAATTCATATAAGTATAAAAAGACATTTACATGTTAGTAAAGTATCCTTTCTAAGACAACTATAGTATAATTTGTTCACTCCCAAAACAATTCTATTAGTAAATATTTTCTCCAGAGACTATCATATTTTAAATCATCCCTTACTTAAATGGCTTCACTCCCAATTCTAGTTTCTTATCCCATGAGATATCAATATTTATCCTAAGAATTGGATGAAGATATGGTTTCCACCAATCACATTGTGAAACCATTAAATATATGATCCACATGATCATAAATCATTCATCATATCAGAACCCATGAAAAGAAATGCGTTTCACATACATTTAATCATATAATAACCAACATAAATTAAATGAGATTCATAAAAACACTTTAATCTCAAAAAACCCATCAAGAGAAACAAAAAGAATGGATACATTAGATCATAAACCTATTAAACAAGAAGTAACATTAGATTATTTCATCTTTTATGGAAATGAATTTTTATTGATAACTTGTAGGATTCCTTGATGAAAACAAACATTCCATTTTAAAATTAATTTTTTTTAAAGGTTACACAATTATAAAGGAAGACAATTTTTTTGGTTAGGAAATTATAATCCAGTAAAGGTTTATTCAAAAAAAAGTACTATTCATGATTGATGTAAAATAATTTTATACCGTAAAAGAATAAAAAAATCAATTATTTTTTTAAAAAATTTACAAAGTACCCCATTTGGAAATCAACGAAAAATTTTGTATTCAAACCATTTCGTTGAAAAATATAAACATTCATAAAAATAGAATTTAAATATCAGAGGATAAGGGTTAAAAAAATTGACAACATTTTTATTATACTTGGATATGGAAGAGAATATTCTCTATCAAAAAATAAAAAATTAATAATCCCAAATATCGACGAGTTAGTGAAATAAAACCCTTACCATGATTTCTCATTGTTTAGAATGCACTATAGCCTCTTGTATAAAAATATATATTTATTATAATTATTTTCCAGATTAATATTATTACTTATAATATCATATATTTTTACCATTGTATAATTTATCAGCTCTCTTTTATTAATAATATATATTTTAAATTAGTATATCTAAGTGTTTACTATTATATTTATCATTAGTGCAACTTTTAATTTAGTACCTATAATTGTACATTCATATTCGTTCCAGAATATCTAGAATATCAATCATTATATAAATGTCATATATATTCATTATATAAATATTTGGAGTTATATATTAATTTTAGTGATAAAAAAATTAATTACACCATTCACAGAGACGGTAGGCCATACGTATGAATTAATAGTATATTAGTTTTTTAAGGGATGCAATGAAAGGAAAGTAAACATAAATTCAACATTATAGTATTATAATTATGATAATTATATCAAATATTGTAATAAAATATTTTTTCAATATCATCCATGTAATAAAAGCAATCACATCAAATCATGGATGTGGTATTCCACACGTACACACAAACAACATTATCTTTTCCCCAATGATTGGATGGTAATAACATAGATTGATATTATAATTCGATATGTATAATTATTTCATAAACATCATTAATAAATTATAAACCCATTTTAATAACAATCCTTAAAATATTATGGTGAAAAATTAATTTTATTACAACGTGTAGATGGTAGGTTGTACGTACGCATGAGGAATCCTTTCACATATAATTTGATTGGAAATAGGGAACATGATGGTGTTTTCATAATTATAATAACACTTAATCATAATTTTAATAATAAAAATATTCTACTAAGAGAAATATCATTGATTTATATGAGAAAATTAAGATTATAAATGAAATTGATCGGTCATGGTGATGTCCCCTTCATTGAACAACACCTTCAGATCTTCACTAAATAGATATAGGGATTGTCTTTTTGGAATACAAAAACCTATAGTATATGTTTTGGGAATTTTAAATGGAATATTAGAAAATTTTAATCTATATAGAAGGATAGATCCAGTATAAAGATGTTATGGAGGAGGTTCCCAATTATAATTGTGGTGTGGTTTAATTTTTTAATTTCCTTAATGACTAAATTCAAATCAATTCATTATGATGAAAAATTCAGCTAAATGGATATGGAATCAATGATAAGGTAGGATATGGTTATAATCATATAAACCAATATAATATATAAAATGTTTTATATAATTTTAGAACATATCATTTTGATAAACCCTATGGTTTCTTATTTTAATTTTAACTATGTGAACAACTTTTTTAATATTAATGGTTGTAATTGTAATTAATACACTGATAATTAGAACATAAATGGAAATTTTGTGATTTTTTAGACAATATCATAACCACATTTTCTTATTCAAATATATTTCTTTTATAAATTTTAAAAATTATTATTTTGATAAAAAAATAATTATTGTCATTTTTGACATTTTTAAATTAATTTAACTCTAGAAACATCCATAAAAATTGGTAATTATAATATATGAATTAAAACCTACCAAATATGTTCTATAGAAAAATAAATTTTGTGGTTTACCTGAAACTAGTTAAATTATATCACTTTTAAAATTATTAAAAAATTACATTATTTTTATTAAATAGGGAAAAATTGAATTTTTGATGCATAATAAACTAAGGCCATTATGTATTTAAAAAAATTAAATATAAATTTTATCAAGAAAAAAATTTTCAAAGATAAAAATTAAAACTATTATTCTCTCATTACTTATATGTTTCTCTATGTGGACATATGAAACATATTAAAATCCAATAGGGTGATATTTTGTAACTTACTTTGATTAAAATAATATAGAATTAATTTTTAAATGATGAGTGTCCATTAAAAACTCAATTTCAATCCTAAGGAGGTAAGGGAAAAATAAAATTCATCTAATAAGAATTATTATTATGAATAATGACCTTGTCACTTATTTTTTATCTAGATGATCCCTATTTACCCATTACAATTGTGATAAATTTTGGCATGGTTAGTATTCATATTTCAATAAAATAAAAGAGTTAAATTTACAAAATTTGAGTTTACTAATTATAAATATGTAATAAATTTTATCAAATTAAATTTATGTGAATGGAAGAAATTAAATTTTCAATTACGTACATAAAATACAAAAATATAATACAGTTTTTGAGAAAGTCATTATGAACAATAAAAATAGATTTATTCCTATCCAATACATAAAAAATTTCGAATATTTCAAACATTTTTTAATGTACATAATATAAACATTTAATTAAAATATTTTAGAAAACTGGGTCTATTTAATTTTTTAATATAAAATAACATTAAGATCATCAAAATAGTTTTTAGATGAATATTTCCTTTTTTCTTCAAATGAATATTAAATTTTATTTATCAATTCATAACCAATGAATAGATTATATTCATATATAAAAAATTCATAATTTAGTTGGTCATATTCATACCCAAAAATCTAATAGCTAGGTCAAAATTCCTTTTTAAATAATATTATTTATCTCTATATCTTGTTTTGTTTGAACTATTTATTCCATGGAATGCCATATATGAAATAAATAAAATCATTTAAAGATAAATATTTTTCTACAAATGGAATGGTGTTTCATTATACCCCACATAAAATGAATGTAACCATTTTAATTCTTTACAATGATACTTATCTATGAGGATAATTCTTCATCATTAGATCATTAGGTTCTCACATAGCTTCCTCATATAGGTTGTGTTGGCCCATAGATATTGTGGGCCACTATCACTAACTATAAAGGTTTTAATTATCACAAATCATGTCATATATTAACATATATGTTATTTGATTTTAGAACTTATATTAAGACAAAATATAATATTGAATATGAGGTCATTTCATTTGTATGTCCATTTATGTGTGCTTAAGTCTAATAGAGATTTTAATTGTTTGTATATGTGTAATAATGAGGATTAACAAGTTATAACTTTGTTCAATTACATGAAATATCATCTAAAATTTTCCATTTATAAGTCACAGACAAAGAAAAGAGGATGAATCACCATCAGACATAATTCATACTAACAGATAGATCAAATAGGTATGTTTTGTATTCTCTATGAATGTGAAGCTGACACTGTTGGAAAAGACTCACTGTGAACATGACACTGATAGAAAAAAGACTCATCGTTGGACATCACATCGTCAGTTAAAATGAGACTTGTGGGTTCAACCGTCTCACCGATACAGATGGAATGGAATCACTAATACCCCAAGTCACAGATACTAATGGAAATGACTCATTGATTCCCTTATTCTCTTATATCGATGGAATCCCATCTCGGATACACGGTGTCACTGATGTTGACTGGACGATGATGACATACAAATGAATATGAGTAACCCATACTTATGACTCACCAATAGTCATAAATAAATGCATCTAATTTATTAATTTAAATATATATATATCTTACAGCCATATTTAGATAAATTAATGTTTCTGACTTTATTTAATGTTTTCTATAGGTCAATCAATAGAAAATACAAGATACACGATCATGGGGAGATCGTCATGCATGATGGATCTCGATGTATAAAAGTATTAGAAACATGATCATTTAATGAAATAAGGTATACACTAAAAGAAAAACAGAACAGAAAAACTGAAAAATCCTACAACAGTCAAGCATTCTTCAAATTCCCATGAACTTAAAGAAAGAACATATAGAGGCATAAATAAAATGTAAAAAACATGTTGAGATTCATGAAACATATTTCAAACCAGGATCTAAACACTTCACTCATCGAAACCAGACCATAGAGACTATGATACGCTATTTCAGAGCTGAAATTCAGAAAAGGACAAAAAAATAATTTTCCCTACATCAAACAAATCCAGAGCAGCACTGCATAGCACATAGAGAATTCCAAACCTTATTTTACATCTTTAGATCTGATGTGTTCTTTTTTTTACATTCTTTGAGCAGTGTGAGTATCTGTCTATTTCTCACACATTGCCTCTTGTTATTTATGGTAGGATACTTGATATCCTCAAATTATCTCTCTCATATATTCTTGTATCCCACATCGAATAGTGAAAGTTGTCATGAGTGACATGTATATTGGTTTCCCACAAATAACTATAGTAGAGGTCAAGTGCAACATGTACAGATTTTTGTGCTGTTGTGAAACCCAATCCATGGTGTGGATCAAACTGTTTATTAATTAAAACATCTTGGTGGCAGGTGATCAACAAGTATAGAGGACTATGTCTCATCTTGAGATGAAACCACTTGTTTATATATTACATGAATTTAAGTTTTATTTTTACTCTCTGTGTCTTACATTTTTATAAAACTAAATTGAACATTGATATTTAGATTGTAATGTGTTTATAACAGCTTTGATCCAGTGGGTTAATTTTAAATTTTATACTAATCTTTATATTTGTATAGTTGGGAACTAATCAATCTTCTGAGAAAGTTATTGAACATTTATGAATTTATTAAATTCACTACAAAATTACTTGGATTATATTTTTAATTGAGGGTAATTATCAAAGAACCAATTTATAATAGAAATTTTTATAGATACTTAATCAACCCCTCTCTTGAGTGGTTTACTCCAACCAATATATGATATCATAAAAAAATATATTCTTATTAAGGTTTTATTTTAAAATATTTTAAACTATGATTCTAGTTGTACTTTACAAATCTGTAAGTTTCGTTTAGTTTTAAATTTATATCTCTTGAAAAGTATTCCTCTACTATGGAAAATAGAATAGAAGGATTTTCTATAAACATGCCCCCATTTTTTAATTTAATCAAATATGCTCAGCGGAAGATTAAAATGAAAATAGATCTTGAAAGAGTGGGATTTGAAATCTAGAATGATATTGAAAGTAAAAAAATAAAATTTCTTAAATTGATAGAAACACATGGGATGAACCTACAATGCAAACCTATAATAATAATTTTAAGGAAATCAATGCTCTATATTGTGTACTATGAAATAAAGAGTTTATTCCTAGTTCTTCTTGTAAAATTTCCCCTCAAATTAGTGACACTTTTACTATTTATCATGAGGGAACATATAATGTGAATGAAATGAGATTAAATAATTATAGTAATAAATAGGAAAATTTTAGAATTATTCTTGATTAATGTATTTATGATATGTATCTCTAGTTTAACGAAAGTTTCAACAAAATGATCTCTCTTGGAGGAGAATTTACAGCCAAAGAATAAATCATGCAGATTCTTAGATGTTTACCTGGTATTTGGAGTGTAACCTATGTCTCAACTAGAGAATCATGTGATAATATAAAATTACTCATTAAAGAGCTCATTAGAAAGCTGATGATGTACAAAGTAGAGTTTAATATCAAGAAAGATGAGGATGATGAACCTAAGATGATGTCTATAGTGTTCATGGCAACGTCCTCTAAAAACAAGGACAAAGGAAACATTCAAGCTGATGTGGAAAGCTCTATTAGTGAAGTATCAGCTTTAGATAGTGATGAAGAAATGGTTCGACTAACCAAAAGATTCAAGACATTTTATAAGAAAAAACAATTTTTTCAGAAAGCCTAATTACAAAGGGAAGTATGATAACAAGGGAAATTAAAAAAAATTATTGGAAGAGAAATTATAAATCAGAAGAGATAGTGATCTACGAATGAGGAAGGAAATGACTTCTCAATTTTGACTATCCCATGTTGAAATAAATAAAGAAGTATGGGTACAAGTATATAAAATATTAGAAATCCATGAAGGCCAAATGGAGTTCCTCTGAGGATATCTCTAGCTAATATTCTTCTTCTTATGATGAGAAAGATGGTATGGAAAATATGAGTTTGATGAAAAAAATATCTGAGGTAACCTTTTACTCTCATGCACACAACTGTTATTATTCTGAAAATGAATGTTAATATGGGAATATGTCAACTGTTGAATTTTTTGAATATTGAAACATGATGGAAGAGACATGTAATTAACTAAATGATAAGTATATTTTTTTAAAGAATCAATATGTTCATACTGTAATTATTAAATCTGAACATACTAATGAAAAAGAAAATAATACTCAACAGATCAAGGAAAATAATGAGTTAATGATGAATAATTAGTAATTAAAGAAGGATCTTGAAAGGGTTACCGATGGAAAATATGTGCTTACTCATCTTCTTGGTAAACGGATAGCTCTCAAGTACACTTCCAGAATACGATATCAACCAAGACAATGGAATTTACCGAAGACATATTTTATAACCAAAATTGGAAAATCTTATTCTTTATTCAAATACCAGAATTTTACTACAAGCTCCTATTATTAAAATTCATTTTCTACATCAAGTTCTTCTAGACTAAACAAGTTTTATTTTTCAGACACTATATGCCTAGGCATGATTTGTAACCCTTACTCTATTTCGATTTCCATAGTACTTTATGATGATTTAATAAAGTATAATATTCATACCATATCTCAACTATATGATGATGTATTTAATATAAAATTAATAAATGTTTCATTTTATGTTTTTTATTCTAGGAATAACATTGTTTTTACTTCTCTTAGAAATGAAAATGTGTATGCTATTAATTTAGAGACCCTAGCCTCATAGAATGTTTCTTTTCTAAGTGCCTTTCACAAAGAGACTTGGATATACATTGAAGACTAGGATATTACAATGTACACTCTCTTAAAAAACATATATGAAAAGCCAAATTCAAGGATCTACCCAAACAAGAGTTTCTAAATGAAAAAATATATAATCCTTGTTAAAAGAGAAAACAACACAAGATATCTTTCAAATAAAAGAAAGAAGTTTATACTTATAAAACATTATAGATGGTTCACAAGGATTTGTTTGGACCTTCTTGTGTGTATAATATAAATGGGAATCACTATGTATATGTTATTGTGGATGACTATTTGATGTATACTTCGAATTATTTCTTAGCTTACAAAAGTGAAGCATGTACTTACTTAACTACTTATGATAAAACAATAGACAATCTTAGTAGACATAAAAATAAATTTCTAAGAAGCGATCATGGTCGTGTGTTTGTAAATCAAGAATTTAAATCTTTTTTCTCACACAATGTCTATAGTTGTAACTTCTTTTCCACTAGGAAACATCAACGAAATGGAGTTGTATATGGATGTGAGAGGACCGTGAAAAAAATTTCTAGATATATTCAAAATAAATATTACCTACCAATTTCCTTCGGGGTTGATGTTGTTAATATACCCTATTATGTAATAAATAGAGTCTTAGTTATCCTATCTTCAAGAAAACTCTCTATTAGTTATAGAACAACAGAAAACAAAAAGTTATATTTTTCATAGTTTTTGGTTAAAATGTCTATATTCTTAATAAAAAGGATAATATTTACAAATATGTATCAAAAAGTGATGAATGAATATTTATAGGTCATTCAACCTCAAGAAAATCCTGTAGAGTATTAAATAATAAAACCATGTGTGCGGAAGAATCTGTGCATATCAAATTTGATTAAACAAATATACATGATCCTAAGACCTCTATAGACAACCTTGAAGATGATATATCAAATCTAGAAATAAATGAAAAATCATGTAATACTTATGTCCATCAATCTATGAAATCAAACAATTCTAGAAATTATACAGAATCTATTCATAATGAACATGATTAAAATGATTAACCTATAATAACTTGTACTACTTTTTCCAAACCAACTATAACTGTTAATAAGAATATGATTGATGCTGTTGTTGGTGACATAGATAATGAAAAACAAAATAGATTCTCTTAGAAATTATTTTGAACATCAAACTTTCTTGTAACCCCTTGAACCTAAAAGAATCAATGATAAAATTAATGATAAATTTTGGGTGATGTCTATGCAAGAAGAACTTCATCAATTTGAAAGAAATAATGGTTTGAAACCCATGGATTTACCGAAAGACAACTGGATAATAGGAATTATGTGGGGGTTCAGAAATTAATTTGATAAATATGGTAATATTGATTAAAACATAATTAGATTAGCTGTAGAAGTTTATTATCAAGAGGAAGGCACTGACTATGAAGAAATATTTTCACCTGTTGCTAGAATTGAATCTATTTGAATCATGATTGCTTATGGTACCCATATTAATTTCAAAATATATCAAATGGATGTTAAGAGTGAATTCCTAAATGGATATATAGTTAAGGATTTTTTTTCTTGAACAACCCCTTGGTTTTACAATTCTTAATATTCAAAATCACATTTTCAACTTAAAAAAAATATTTATATGGTTTAAAACAAGATCCAAGTGCTTGGTATGATATATTTATTAGTTTTCTAATTTTAAAAGGTTTTACAAAAGGAATTGATGATACCAATATTTTTATAAATAGAATGCTTAATGATTTTTTAATAGTCCAACTCTATGTTGAGAGTATTATTATTGGATCTTCATGAAATTTGTTTATGTATTGAATTTTTTAGAATGATGCAAATTGAATTTGAGATGTGCTTAATGGGTGAAATCAAATTATTTCTTGGATTTAAATTTTTTCAAAATAAATTAGGAATCACTTTAAATCAAATTAAGTATACATGAGATAATTTAAAAACATTTGACTTTGATAGCATTAGATGTAGGGGCCCTCCTATGAGTATAACTTGTTAGATGGATCTTGATGAAGATGGTAACTCTGTTAATCAAACCACTCATATAGGATTGATTGGGAGCATTCTCTACTTGACTAATATTAGTAAAGATATAATGTTTATTGTGTTTATGTGTTCCCGTTTTTAAGCTAATATCAAAGATTCTCACATGAATTTCGTTAAAAGAATTTTCAAATTCCTAAAAAATACTATCAATTTTGTCTTGTTTTACCCCAAAGGATATCATTTAATATAGTCAGTTATTCTAATGCTGATTTTGGTGTATGTATGTTTGATAGAAAGAAAACCTCTAGGGCATTCAAATTTTGGGGAAAATCTTTGGTCTCATGTTGTACTAAGAACCAAAATTATATTGCATTATCTACTACCGAAGCTGAATACATTGCTGATGGTAGCTTTTCAGCACAAATAATGTGGAAAAACACATTATTATATATTATAGATATCAATTTATACATGTTATTATAAAATATGACAATAAAAACTCTATTAACGTCTTTCATAACCCAATATCTCACTCTAGAACAAAACATATTGATTTAAGACATCGCTTTTTGAGAGATCATTATCACAAGGGTGGTATTTCATTATAATTTATTAGCACTAAATATAATCTTGATAATATATTCTCTAATATATTGAACTCTAAAAAGATAAATTACTTCATACATGAGTTAGGAATAGTCAACTAGTAAGACCCTGTGTTTATCTTTCATTTAATATTTTCTGTGATATTTCCATGCTGACCCCGTTGGTGTTTTTTGAAGTCTGTCCTATTGACACCATTGGTGTTTTGAGAAGTATGTCATGATGACACTGATGATTCGTCACTTTTATATGTTTTCTGTTTTCTTAAAAATGACACCATTTCATTAATTCTAGTTAACCTGGTTCACAATTTTTTTATGGTAAAATCCTAAAATTCCTAAACAATATTAATTTGAATCAATCCACTCAACTCCAATTACCACTACTCTATATCTCTATCTGATGTCTTTTTCTTTCTATACACCCAAACATTCACCTCCTAACCGTAAAAATGAACTTATTAGAATGGTTCAAGTAAAAAGAGATCTAGAATAGGGTGAGTCACGTAAGTCCAAGAACCAAAAAGGGGAATCAAGGAAATTTTCAAGTCATGTGGATCCTAGTATGGTAAAATGTTTTGTAACATTAGAGAAAGAAGTTTTAGTAGAATGGATCTTTGAGAGAAAATATTTTTTTGAATGTGACGAAAGATTTAGTATTACTTGAATGGTTCCCAAATAAAAATATAGTCTTTCATCTGAAGCTATATTATGTGTTTTATATGAATATTTATCATTTAGTGGAAGGAAGTGATGTTGCATTGATATAGTCTGTTGTGAAAGGGAAGAGAATAACATTATCTTCAAGGCATTGGGCAAAATTTATTAATGTACCTCATGATGCAAGGCTTGATTATTATCAAGGTACATTCCTCTTGAATGCGAATTCTTTTTTATGAGACTTCTCTAATGGAGATAACTAGAAATGAGGAACACATGACACCCATCACCTTTGAATTTAATGGTGAAATAAGTATTTATTACATGTTTACATAGCATCATATTTGTCCTAGGAAAGGGTACATTGATTCTATCAGGTATCAAGATGTACACTTGGTTTATTTTCTTCAAAAATATGTTAAATATATTATATGTAGATATATGATGGTGAATATCAACGAGATGTTAATACTTGATTGTAAGTGAAATTCTCTCTTCTATTCAAGAATGATTTCAGCTATACAAATGGAGAAGGGTTGTGTAAATGAAGCTTAGGATGTTGTTTTTAGTGAATGCATTGAAATATTCTTAGGCTCTGAAATCTTCAAAAGAATGAAAATAAATTTGATCCCTTTGAGGAAATAACTGGTTTGGTGATGAAGACATATTGTATGAGAAGTTCAATCCCATAGACCTTCTAGTTAAACCATGGTATCTAGTGGAACATTGTCTCGATCCATATGAGCAAGTAAAAAATTCCTCAGATGAGAAAGAGGAACCTGCTACCCCTATATGAGGGTTGGGATCACCAGTTGATGATATAAGTGACCTTGATACTGTTAGACCATCAAAAGGAGTCTCTAATTGACCAGCAAGTCCACCTCTAGAATTACCCTCTCATGGAACTATTCTCAAAACTTCTGGTAGTATAGAAACAGAATTTAAAGGTATTGTAACATATGTTAGTGAATCTAATGAAGAAAAAAATTAATAGGAAAATGTCGATAGTGGTTAAAATGGCTTAAAATCAGGAAAAGAAGAAGGAGGTGATCCAGCATAAGGTGAGCATAATAAATATTGTAATAATGAAGAAAGAAGAGAAAATTAAAGTTATAGTGACTCTGGTCTCCCTGATGAAAATCTAGATTCTCTCAATACAGAAGTTATTGAGTCTTATATTGGTGTCTCTATTAAGGTTGATGTCCAAGAAGAAATTTTTTCCCCAGATGACATGTTTCTAAAGATTTATATACTCAGAAAAGATCTATACATAAGGAAATGGAACCTATCCATAAAACCTCTACTTAGGGGGAGCAATCTAAAAAAAGAGGTGACATTGAGGGGGAGCCTCAAGGTCTAGTTTCTCAAGCTGATAAAGAGAATAAAACTATAAGAGTAAGGTTTAACACTATTTATCTTTTGTATTTTAATATTCTTACTGAATGGATAATGAATCCTAGTTATGTATCCTTGCAATTGGATTATGATGATTTGGATGATGAAATTGTTTCCACTACAATAATGTAACCTGTGGATGAGACCACTTCTTGTGACTATGTCACTAAAGCCAATTTTAATCATTTCAAAGAAGAAATATGTGCCTCCATAAGACACACAGTTCAATCTCATGTTTGTTATGAGATTTTTGAAGCTATGGGATAGAATAATAAGTTGACTATGAATTTGAAAGTAATTAGATCTTGGGTTGAGGGTGTAAATCACACTAGTGCTTCAAATTATTCTCTTGCATAAACTATTCTAGATCAAGTAGATGCAACTTCTAGTTCAATGATAGTGATAAAAGAGATTTGGTAAAATGTAATAACAACTACAACAAAAATTTTGACAAGAAATATGATGCTGGGAAATTATATTATGAAGTTGACAACATGGATCAATTCATGGAACATAGAGTATACGAATAAAATGGAAACTATCAATAAAGTTCATAACATACTTTTTTCTCATTTTAATGATCATTAGTTTTCTATGATGAGAAAATAAGTTCATGATCTCACTTGTTCGGCTCTAGCTTTAAGTTCTTCCCCACAAGCTTTGTCCTCAAAATCTACAGATCTTGTAGATCATTCTACATTTAGTTCAGTGTTGAAAGTGGAGCTACAAGTGTGGACTGCAAGTTTACCCAAAGTAGAGGTTACTTCAGATAAAGATCATGATCATCGGAATAATTATACATGGACTAATTCTCAGACTCAGTGAGCGATGACCTATAGGATTAATGAGTTTTTCTCCAAACTCATCTCAAAACACCGAAGGAATAGTTTTTTTAGGTATTTGGACACATATCTTACACTTCCTCCAGTGACAAAGGCCTTGAAGGATTATATTTAGAAACAAAGAGAATTTACTCCTTTGTGGGATATGTATTTAGAAAACAAGGATGATTTTGAAAAAGATATGAGATATGGTACATAGATTATTGAATAATTGATCATGATGTTGAAACTATATCTTCACATCCAAAGTAAAGTCATTTTGGTACCTCCTTCTGCAATGCTTGGCCCTATTAGTTCGGTAAGATCCCGGTTTTTGCTATAAAGAATTTTGAATATTCTTGTGGTTATTGCAAAGTAGGGCATTTAGACGGCATGCAATTTCGATGCTGGTGTACCCAGAATTAATTTTAAAAAAATGTTATGTTTTTTAATATTATGCACCCATGGTTAACTAAAAAAATGGGATATCTCTTAAACGGTTGATCGGATTGGAAATACGAGACCACGGTATGGTCCGTAACGTGGTGTTTACTCTTGGCGTGACATAAAATAGGTCGGCGTGGGACGTTCAGACCCCTCTCTCATTAGCGGTCTGTTAAATAGATAAATTGAATTAAATTATTCATTAAATAGCACAAACCCGAGTTACTCTTAAACGGTTGCTCGTATGGAAAAACTGAGGGGACTTTTGAGTCTGAGCGTTCCGTTTACCATATGCGGGGTGTAAAAGTTACGGGCCTGCTGTGAGAGATGTCACCCAGGGGAAAAATTTTCATTTCTAAATGACAACATAGTGATTTTTATTACTGAATTTCCATTAAAATAACTTTTAAAGGGAGTCTTAGAATGGAAATCTGAGACTTTCATTGAGTTCAAAACGGGGTGTTTTTCCTATGCGTGATATAAAATGAGAGGGCGCGGTGATTTAGATCTTGTGCTAAGTTGTTTTTCTATAAATAGAAAAATGTGGGATTAGAGGGAGACCCATTCTCGTTATCTCTATTTCTCTCTCTCTCTCTATCTCTCTTCCCCTCTCTCCCTCTCTCTCTAGATATTCTTCGTCGTTATTTGCCGGATCGAGGAGCGATCTTCGCCGAAACCTCGGCGCTTCGAAGGTGGGGCCTCACAGATGCAACACCTATGATGCGCATCAAAATCGAGGAAGGGTTCTTGAGAATTTTTGAACCATCGTAAATTTATGGATTTTTCAACAATTTTCATTGTCTTAAATTCTTTAATTTTAGAATTAGGGGCCTTGGCCGAATGAACATGGCCCACGCACGAGCCCCGTTTTGTTCATTGTTCTTGGGCGTTCTTCGTCCAAATTATCCGACATGCCAAATCGTGTCGGATCAATGATCAGTTGTAGGCAGCGAAGGCCTCATCCTAAAGAATCTGAACCTGTGCTCAGTTTTGGAACGAGCCACCAGAACGGTGGCAGCGACCGCCAGATGTCTCGGCTCCGGCAAGGGTTGTGGCTGGAGCTCGGGTTGGTGCAGCGGGGGGGGGGGGGGGGGTCAGAATAGGTGGCCAGCGCGGATGGGGTTCGGTCAAAGTTGATGTCCGGTGTGTTGGGCAGCGGAGGCCGGGTGCCAGAGTGGAGCTGAAAAATGGAAGGAAGACAAGCTGGAAGCGGCGACTATGGCGAGGGGACTAGGATGAGCTGGGCAGAGCACGAAGGGTCGGCAGGTGAGGAGCGGTGGAGCCAGGCGGTGTCGGCGGCTTAATGTAGGGAGAGCGCGGTCGGTGCACCGGAGGTGCGGCGATGTCGCAGCGAAGCTTGGAGGGAGTAGTGGGCATCAGCATCCAGGATCTATCGTGGTCGAAGGAGAAGCCGGCAGAGGGGCCGGTGCGGGCGACGTCAGCACTGCTGTCAAGGTCGGCATGGCGAACCCTGTGGCGGTCAGCACCTCAGGTGGGCAGAGGAGACAAGGACCCGCGCTTCGCGGGTCCTACTGCATAGCATGGAATAAAGACTGTCCAGTAGGCTAGTCTGTTTGAAGATGTCGGACCAGAGGGGTCTGGCGGTTTCCAGGTGGGTTGCGGTGAGCTGGACCGGTTCTTCCAGTCTGGACCGGCCCATTCTGGGCCCCTTGTGTTCAAGGGGCAGTATTTTCTAAACGGCACGTCCGATTAACACGTCGTCTATGGATGCAGGTCCGTATTAACAAGACGGACTTTTGGAAGTATGTTTCGGGGATGTTGAGTCCTACACTCGAAGAAGGGAGCTCCGAAACCTTTCACTTTAATAATATCAATTGTTATTACAGATGTGTCAGACATGGTTTACGTGCCAAACGTCCGTTTGACGTGCCGTCAGAGGCACTGTTGACCAGGAGATGAGATGGTCCTTCCAAGGTTGGTTCAAAGCCTTTGCAGGATGGTTTCATTGCTCCGCAGCATGAAATAGTAAATGTGAAAAATTAATTAATTAATTACTTAATTAATTAACTATTGTGTCATACCTAACTCATTCTTGCGATGTCTGATTGATGCGCCGTCCGCGGCAGCATGACCCCAGTCCTCATGCGGATGTTTTGAAATGCTCTACGAAGCGTTCGAGTTAGAGATAAGGTGTGGTCCCCATAGGTCCCAGTTCGCATGTTTTGCAGTGAAACGCCACTTTTTCACCTGACATCAGTTTGGGGTGTTTCAGTACTAATTTCCGAGTGATTTTCCGAAAGGGATTGCAATGGTGAAATCCACCCGCTTAAATTCGATCCCGATGTGTGGGCCCCATGGTGTCATGTTTGCGTATAACACGGGAAATTGCATCTTCTACATCCGGAGTCCGTTTTAGGTGTTGTTAGCGGCGTTGTGACTCTAGCATCTAGATGAGGTTGACCAGGGTGGTTTCAGAAGATTAAGGAGTTGATGTGTGGAACCCACGAGCTGTCTTTTGAGCTATGTGCAGCGTACTGCGCCTTTTTCATCAGGCGTCCGCTTCGGGTGTATGAATAGTTGATTTGATGTGTTTTCCTGAGAGCATCATGATGGCGCAGTTTTTCCGACCTTTTTGGGATTGTGGTGTGGGCCCCACATGGGCTGGCTATGGTTAATTTTACCTTTTTCACCGGTTGAGCATTTTGGGTGAGTAAATGGGCTATCTTGCAGGTTTTTCAGTGATGATTACAACGCTGTAATCAGTTTGGGCATGTGGAGCCTCATTCAAGATATTATTAAATGTGGAAATATGAAAGGGTGTTGGATGAAGGTCCCTTTGACAGACTCCCAACCAACGCAGGGTATCGAATTTGGTAACACCCAGCGATGTCAGCTGTAGTGTAGAGTTATCAGACTTATTCCTTGTCTACCCTTCAACAGGGCTGAGTAGTGGGTCACCTATCAACATCTTCTAGGTCTACCCTCCAAGAGAGACTGGGCAGTGGATCGCTTGTTGATTTATTCCAGGTCTACCCTCTAACTGGGTTGGGCAGTGGGTCGCCTGTCGACTTCTTCCAGGTCTACCATTTAGCAGAGACTAGTTAGTGGGTCACCTGTCGACTTCTTCCAGGTCTACCCTCTAGCAGAGACTGTGTAATGGGTCGCATGTCGACTTATTCTAGGTCTGACCTCTAGCAGGGCTGGGCAGTGGGTCACCTGTCGACCACTTAGGGTCTACCCTCCAAGAGAGACTAGGCAGTGGGTCACCCGGCAACATCTTAGGGTCTACCCTCCAGCAGATACTTGGAAGTGGGTCACCAGACAACCTCTTAAGGTCTACCCTCCAGCGGGACTGGGTAGTGGGTTACCAAACGACTTCTTTCAGACTCAGACTTTTCTACTCGGCTAGTCTGTGGCTTTTAAATATGACTACGGGAGCAGAACCCTTGGTTTTATGGGTCAGTGATGTGACAACTTTGACTTTGAGAAGACCTCTCGAATGTGTGACAGTGACAAGGTGTGGTTTGAATTTCCCCAGAATGATCAAGAACAATGGGATTTTTCCCCACCGATACGTGTCCTTGTGACGCGACATAAAACCTTGCGGGCGAGTCAGTGTCGACCAAAGGGGATAGTGTCGAGGTGCGGTGATTTGATACCCTTGACTTGAAGTTCGGTGCAGAGATGTAGATACTAGGCATCGATGGTGTTTACTTCTGGTACTTTTGGCGACTCACTTTCTTGGGATGAGCTACGTGATGGATCTCCCCTTAAGATCATGTTTGATATTCTTGATTGAGCTTATAAATATGTATATACCTTGTTCTAGTACCCACTCCTTGGGTTTTGGATACTCTCCTTCCAGTAGAGGCGAAGACGTGTGGGATATGCCACGTGATTTCTATGCCTAGCTTCTCGTGGTTGGACGAGTACACTCTCCTACTATAGGTATTGAATACTCGACGATAAGTTCATCTTCTCACCGCTTCTAGCTCCATTTATTTGGATGAGACTACATCCTTCCTCTTGTTGGGTTGAGATGTACTCTTTACTTCACTCTCAGTGGTACTCCTTTACTTTTCCCTATTCGATCTACTGCTCACCTCTTCAGTACCTCCTTTGTTTCTCCATCGAGCCTTAAGGGAATCCTAAGAATTATTTGTATACTCACCCCTGCTTGGGCTTTGCCCGCACTTGGTGTGCCCTTGCAGACGACGGATAGGTTGGTCATGACTTCAGTGGAGCTTAATAGTTAGGGAGCTTGGACCACATATGGTGGTTTTAGTCGGGTTCCAGGTGTGGGACTCTCCCAGCTGTTTTCTTTTATTTACCTATTTCCAGGTTGTGGCACTTTTATTGTTGGGTGCGTGTTTTGCCCTATTTCTTTTCATTTTACATTCACCTTTTACATTGTACTGTTTATATGTCGATGCACATTTTGTGGTTGTTTATAGTAGTTGGTACTTTTCTTTTATTTTATTTTTGTTTTTACGATGCACTTCTGCATTGAGTGGGCTATGTGTGTGTGTACAGGTATGTAGGCAATGGCCTCCCCGATTTTTTTAGCCTTAGACACTTGACGCTAGCCCCTAGCCTATGGAGGCTGGCCTGGGGTAGTTGCGGCTCGAGCCTGGGTAGGGTCGGGTCGTGACAAAGTGGTATCAAAGGGGGTTCGTTCCTTTGGATGTTTTATAGACTTTCCTAAAAAGGAATTGGTTGGGATTTAGGGGAACAGTGTCAACGTGTCTCGAGAGAGGCTCTCAGGCCAGCGATTCCAGTGATGGTGTTGCAGACAACATATCCATTCACCAGGACCCTGATAACCCGCTTGTCAACTCTGAATTCTGAGACACTCGTTGTAGGGAAATTTTTTTGTGCATCATAGAGGATTGAGTTTTGACTATCCTTCTCGAGTCAGCTCCCCAGTGTTGTAACTGTTATATACATATATGCTAATTTAACGCAGCACTCCATGATAATTTTCAGGATGTCTCCAAAAAGATAGCCTGCCAAGATACCAGATTTGATTCATGACAAGGACCCTGTGAGAAATGAAACCTCAGTCCAGGACCCATTATGCGAGTGCCTTTTTCTGGGTGGGCCAGTAGCAGCACCCCCACCTGTTGAGAAACAGATAGATCCAGTATTACAGACGGAGCTAGAGCTCAGGTTGAGCGCACTCTGTGAGTTCCAAAGATAGAGACCGCTGAGGTTTAGTGATGAGCCAATCCCTTAGGAAGCAGAGGTTTTTCTCGAGACAGTGGTTTGCCTCTTCAGGCTTGCGCAGACACCGGCAGGTCAGAGGGTTTCTTGGGAAGCTAGTATTTTCCCCTGGAGTAGTTAAGAATTGGTGGAGTCACATGACTCATTTACTCGATGAATCGTCTCTTTCATGGGACAACATTCAACTACTGTTCTGTGGGGATTTTTACCCCTCATGCTTACGCTCCATTTAGATCCAGGATCTCCTGTAGTTTCTGTGGGGAGTGATAACGGTGACAGAGTATATGACTAGTTTCGCAAACAGTGCACGTTTTTACCCATACATGGTCCACGATGGTAACTTCCGAGCGTGGAAGTTCGAGCAGGGTCTCCACAAAGAGTTTAATTATATTATAGTAACCTTGGCCATTCCCATTTATGTCAGGGTGTTAGAGCAGGCGCTGGTGAGAGAGAGCTACCTGCCGTGTTCTACATTTTGTGGTGGCGGTAAGTAAGATAGAGCCAAGACGTCTGGCACAACTAGAAGGAGTCATCAAACAGAACCTCGACGTAGGTGGTCTTCCCACTGTCAGTTTCGGAGAGAAGGTTGTACACCACTATGGTGCCAGAGGGCCCTAGGGAAGGCCAGAGAGCACCAGTGCTATTCATGTTATGGGTGAAGTCACTTCACACGGGACTACCCGACCATGTATGCTGAGAACTTCTGGCAGGCAGCAGGCACACCACAGCGGCAGATGCACCGCCGTGATCTGAGTATCCCCAAGAGATGGTGCTAGCAGAGGATCGGGGAGAGCAGGAAGTGGGGGGATGGAATTACGAGGTCTTCCCATCACCACCAGTCGGTCCACGTCAGGCTCCGGGAGTTGACAGTTGGGACCACGGATAGCTGCGAGCTTTTGATGTATATGATCATGCAGAGCATGTGGTGATATGAGGTATCCTCTACAACTCATAGACTTTTTGTAGTATTATTGTTAGCCTCTGTATGTGTTATGTTTTTCTCCTTGATCATGGATTGAGGTGTTACCAGGGTGAGGTGGGGCATCAGTGTAACCTTGTGTCAGAAAGGTAGAAGATCTGGGACGTTTTTCTTTAGTCAACGGTGTTTAATTCTTCACTCTTGGAGCATGTAAGAGAGTCTTGGTCATAGGGAATTGACTGTGAAACCTTTTGTGACTGGATATCCTTGAGTGTTTAACCATATGGATATTCTAAAGGAGGGAATCACGGGGCATTGTCTCAGGTGCATATGGTGATTCTAGTCACGGCGTGTGATGTAGGGGTTCAGCTGGGGAGGTGAGCTACCTCTGAGGGCCTTCAGGTCGTTTGAGACAGTGGGATGGGATGGCGAGGTTCTCTACCGCCTTGACCTAACCCTCCCAAAGTCTAGATTGGGTGCACAACTCCTACCACGTGACAGACCTGAGGATATGTGTGCATGATCCTATGTACGTCATCGGATAGGGAAGACCTCACATGGACGGATCAAATCCATTGGTTCATGTGTTGTGACGCAGAACTGTGCGAGAGTTCTCTTGGATATGGGAGAGCCAGGTGTGGTCATAGTACCCTAAGTTGTTTCCCAAGATTTTCTTTCTGGGGAAGAAAAACTTGAAGAAGGGGATTATGTAAGAACCATATTTTTTCAATAAATGACTTTAGAATATTCTTGATGATATTCCAAAGCAGGTCGTTCAGATGGAGTGCAATTCCGAGGCCCGGTGTGCCCAGAATTTTTTTAAAAAAAAATTAAGTGTTTTTGTATTATTCACACGTGGTTATCTTTTGAAAAATGTGATATTTCTTAAATGTTTGATCGTATCGGAAATCCGAGACCACAGTTGGGTCCGGAATGTAGTTTTTACCCTAAGCGTGATATAAAATTAGTTGACGTGGGACGTTCTCTCCCCTAGCTTGTTAGTGGTGTGTTAAATGGATAATTTGAATTAAATTATTCATTTAATAGCACAAACCTGAGTAACTCCTAAAAGGACTGTCATATTGGAAAACTGAGGGCACTGTTGTGTCTAGAGTGTTCCGTTTACCCTAGGTGGGGTGTAAAGGTTGCGGGCGCGGGCCTCTTGTGAGAGATGTCACCAAGGAGAAAAATGGTCATTTCGAAATGACCAGTTATTGATTTTTATCACTGACGTTCCTTTCAAATAACTTTTAAACGGAGTCTCGAAATAGAAATCCGAGACTTCCATTAAGTTCAAAAGGTGGTGGTTTTCCTATTCGTGATATAAAATAAGAGGTCATAGTGATTTCAGATCCCACGCTAAGTGGTTTTTCTATAAATAGAAAAAATTTGGAATTGGAGGGGACCCATTATCTCTCTCTCAATATCTCTCTTCCCATCTCTCCCTCTCTCTCTAGCCATTCTTCGCCATTATTTTCCGGATCGAGGAGTGATTTTCGCTGAAACCATGACGGTTTGAAGGTGGAGCTTCATGGACACATCGCATATGACATGCGTTGAAATCGATGTAGGGTTCTTTTGATTTTTTTCACCATCATCAATTTCTGGAGTATTCAACAACTTTTCTTCATCTTAAATTCTTTTCTTTTAGAATATTGGGCACTGTCCGAATGAACACGGACAACGCCTGAGCCCCGTTTTTTTCATCGTTCTTGGGCATTCTTCCTCCAAATTTTCGGACGTGTGAAATCATGTCGGATCAACAATCAGCGGCATGTGATGTGAAGGCCTCATCCTGATGAACATGAATCTTCTCTCGGTTTTGGAAACTAGCCACCAGAGCTGTGGTGGTGACTGTCGGAAGTTCGACTCTCGCAAGGGTGGTGGCTGGTGCTCTGGGTGGCGCAGTGGGGGTGCGTTCAGACTAGGTAGCTGGTGTGGATGAGGTTTGGTCAAAGATGATGTCTCGTGTGATGGGTAGAGGAGGCAGGGTGCCGGAGAGGAGCCGCAAAGCGGCCAGAGGTCAAGCTAGAGGTGGCGGCTGCGGCGAGGTGACCAGGTGGAGTTGGGCGGAGCAAGGAGGGTCGGCAGGTGCAGAGCAGCGGAGCCAGGCGGCGCAGGTGGCTTCGTGCATGCATAGCGCGGTCGATGTGCACCGGGGGTGCGGCGGCGTTGCAGTGGAGCTCGGAGGGACCAGTGGGCGTCAGTGGCCTGGGGCCGTTGCGGTCAAAGGAGAATCCATCATAGGGGCTGGTGTGGGAGACGCCTTCTGGGCTCTCGCGGTCGGCCTGGTGAACCAGAGGCGTTCAGTGCCTCGGGTGTGCAGAAGAGACCAGGAACCACACTTCGCGGCTCTTGTTGTGTGGTGTGGAATGAAGACCAGCTAGCATACCAGTCTGTTTGAAGAATCCGGACCTGAGGGGTCCAGTGGTTTTCGGGTGGGCCGTAGCGAGCTGGACCGGCCCATTCTGGTCCCCTTATGTTCAAGGGGCCTTATTTCCTAAACAGCGCGTCTGATTGACGCACCCTCTGCGGCTGCATGTCGGTATTAACAAGATGGACTTTTTGAAGTATGTTTTGGGGTTTTTGGATCCTGTACCCAAAGACGGGAGGTCCAAACGTTTAACTTTAATAATATTAATTGTTATTAAAGTTGTGTCGGACGTGGTTCATGAGACGTACGTCCATTTGATGTGCCGTCAGAGGGGCTAAGGCCTTGGAGATGACAAGGTCCTTCCAATGTTGGTTCAGATCCTTTGCGAGTTGGTTTTGTTGCTCGTCAGCACGAAGTGGTAAATGTGAAAAATTAATTAATTGTCGCATCAGACCTAACTCCTTCTTGGGATGTCCGATTGACGGGCCGTCAGCAGAAGCATCCACCCAGTCCTCGTACAGACATTTTGAAATGCTCTCCGAAGCGTTCTATTGGAGACAAGGTGTAGTCCCCATTGGGCCCAGTTCGCACGTTTTGTGGTGAAACACCACTTTTTCACCCGACATCTATTTGGGGTGTTTGAGTACTCTTGTCTGAGTGTTTTTCTGAGGGAATTATAATAGTGAAATCCGCCTGCTTAAATTCGGGTCTGACCTATGGGCCCCACAGGGTCCCGTTGGCGTATAAGGCGGGAAATTGTAGCTTATACATCCGGAGTCAGTTTTAGGCATCGTCAGCAGCGTTGTGACCCTGGCATCGAGATGAGGTTGACCAGGGTGGTTTCAGGTGATGAAGCCAGAGTTGAGGTGTGGGCCCCACATGTAATCTTTTGAGCTGTGTGCAATGTACTGCACCTTTTTCATCAGGCGTCCGCTTCGGGTGTATGAATAGCCAATTTGACGTGTTTTCCTAAGAGCATCACAATGGCACAGTTCGACCGTCCTTTCTAGGATCGTGGTGTGGGACCCACTTGGGCTTGCTACGTTGAATGTTACCTTTTACACTGGTTGATTGTTTCGAGTGAGTAAATGGGCTATCTCGTGATATTTTCCACGAGGATTGCAACTGTGTGATCCGTTTGTTCATGTGGGGCCTCGTTCAAGATCTTATTAAATGTGGATACATGAAAGGGTGTTGGATGGAGGTCCCTTTGACGCACTCTAAACTAACACATGGTAGAGATATTGGTAACACCTAGTGATGGAAGTTGCAGTGCTGAGTTATCTGACTTGTCAAGGTCTACCTTCCAGTAGGGCTGGGCAGGGGGTTGCCTATCGACTTCGTCCAGGTCTAACCTCCAGCAGAGATTGGGCAGTGGGTTGGTTGTTGACTTATTCCAGGTCTACCCTCTATCAGGGCTGGGCATTGGGCTGCCTGTCAGATTCTTCCAGGTCTACCCTCCAGCAGAGACTGGGCAGTGGGACTTTTGTTGACTTCTTCCAGGTCTACCTCCTAGTAGAGACTGGGCAGTGGGTTTCCTGTCGACTTATTCTAGGTCTACCCTCCAGTTGGGCTGGGCAGTGGGTCGCCTGTCATCCTCTTAGTTTCTACCCTCTTGTAGAGATGGGGTAGTAGGTCCCTATCTATCTCTTTGGGTCAACCCTCCAGCGGAGACTGGGCAGTGGGTCACCCGACGACCTCTTAGGGTCTACCCTCTAGTGGGATTGGTCAGTGGGTTACCCAACAACTTCTTTCAGACTCAGTCCTTTTTAAAGGCTAGTCTGTGGCTTTTCTTCATGACTACCATTGTAGGACCATTTGTTGTATGGGTCAGTGATGTGACAACTTTGAATTTGAGCAGACCTCTCGACTGTGTGGCAGTGACGTGATGTGGTTTGAATTTCCCCAGAACTCTCAAGAACGAGGGACACATTCTCCACCGAGACACGTCCTTTTGACGCGACCTAAAACCGTGCGGGCAAGCTAGTACCGCCCAATGAGAATAGTGTCAAGGTGCGGTGATTTGAGCCCCTTGACTTGGAGTTTAGGGCAGACGTGCATATACTGGGCATCGATTGTGTCTACTTGTGGGACATTTGGCGACTCACTTTCTTAGGCTGAGCTACGAGATAGAGATCCACTTACAATCTTGTTCGGGCTTCTTGATTGAGGAAATGAATATGTATATAACTTTTTCTAGTACCCACCCCTTGGGTTTTGGTTACTCTCTTTCCAGGAGAGGTGAAGATGTGCGGGGTATGCCACATTCTTTCTGTGTCAAGATTCTCATGGTTAGAAGAGTCTACTATCCTGATATAGGTAGTGAGGACTCGATTAGAAGTTCATCTTTTCACTGCTTCTAGACTCCTTGAGTTTGGACGAGTCTACTTATTCCTCTTATTGGGTTGAGTTGTACTCTTTACCGCACTCTTGGATGTACTCGTTTAATTTTCCCTTTTCAATCTACTGCTCACCTATTCAGTACATCCTTTGTTGCTTCCTAGAGACATCGGGGCATCCTACTGAGTATTTTTATACTCACCACTACTTGGGATTTTCCCGCACTTAGTGTGCCCTTGCAGACAACACACACGTTGTTCGTGACTTCAGTGGAGCTTAGGTGTTCGGGAGCTTGGACCATGTGCTATTTTTGTAGTCGAGTTCCATGCGTGGGACTCTCCCAGCTGTTTACTTTTTTTACCTATTTCGAGGTTGTGGCACTTTTCTGGTTGGGTGCATGTTTTTCCCTTTTTCTATTTAGTTTACCTTCAGCTTTTAATTTGTGTTGTTTAGAGGTCGATGCACTTGTGGTTGTTTATTGCAGTTGGTACCTTAATTTTATTTTCGTTTGATTTTACTCTACAATACTACATTGAGTGGACTGTGTGTGTGTATGAATAGGTAATTAGGTAAAGTCCTCCCTGAGTTTTTTATCCTTCAGCGCTTGTCGCCAGCCCTTGGCCTATGGAGGCGGGCCTGGGGTAGTTGTGGCTCGATCCCAGGTAGGGTCAGGTCGTGACAAGTTCTGTGGCTACTCAACTTCAAATATCAGTTTCTCAGGCCTTATCTAACATAAGATCGGACATCAGAACATCATTTTACATCATGAGATCTTTCTCAACACAAACCTACCCCTACGTCTACAATTCCCAATAAATTGCCTCTACCTCCTCTGAAAATCAGTTCGGACCCTCCTGATCCTTAGCCTAACTCTCCTGATAAACATTCTATTGATCCTTACGATATGGGTATGGAACGACTTTATACTACCACTTGTTCCTCTCTTATAGTATGGGCTAACATTAATTTTCTAGGGCTAATCCAATTTCTATTTTTCTTTTTATTCGGTGTCATCAGTTTTTTAATGCTATTTCATTGTTTCTAATTTACTATTTTTCATTTTTTTCTCCTATAACTTATTCCTAATCCCAATAGGGGGATAAATTTTATTATGCCTTACTAATAGAACACGATTCATGTGAGATTGGATAATGCAGAAATTTGATTTCATGATTTGTGATTATCAAAAAATGGGGAGATTGTTAGCCCATAGATGATGTTGGCCACTATCTCTAACTATAGGGGTTTTAATTATACCAAAAGATTTCATATATTAACATATATCATATTTCATGTTATATCTTATATTATAAAAAATATATTATCTTGAATATCAGATCATTTCATTCATATAACCATTTTTTGTGAATATGTCTAAACAAGATATAAATTGTTTGACGATGTGTAATGATGATGATTAACAGTTTCTAACTTTGTTGAATTATAAGAAAAATCATCTAAAATTTTATATGTATAAGTTACGTTCACCGACAAGATGATGAATCATCGTCATATATTACTCTTACTAACAGACATATCAAATAGGCATATTTCATATTTTTTATGTATGTGAAGCCGACATTGTTGGAAAAAAATAAACATGGACATGTCACTGAGAGAAAAAAGGCTCACTATTGGACATAACCCCATCAGTTAAAATGAGTCACTATTGGTTAAACTGTCTCATTGATATTGATGGAAGAGACTCATTGATACAATGAGTAACCGATACTGAGGGAAATTACTTACTAATACCCCGAGTCACCAATACCGATGGAATCTACTCACCGATACATGGAGTCAATGTTGCTAACAGACCAATGATGACAGACCAATGAAATTGAGTCACTAATACTTATTACTCACCGATAGTCATAAATATTTTATTCTAGTTTATTAATTAAAATTTATATATAATGGTCATTTTTGTAAAATTAATGTTTCTGTCATTAGTTAATGTTCTCTTTAAAAATATTAGTAGATAGTACGAGGTATATTCATGTTGTGAGATCATCATGCCTCAAGGATCTCAAAGTATAAAAGAATTATAAACTGGAACATTTAATGAGATGATGAATACACTAAAAAAAAGAACATTAGAATTATAAACTCTTACAAATCAAGAGAATTCTTCAAAATTCCATATTCTCAAAGCAAGAATATATAGTGACATAAATAATGTGAGAAAAAACTACGGAGCTACACTGAACATATTTCAAACAAAGAGCTGAACAATTCACCCCTTGAAACCAGTCCATAGAGACTACGATACTGTGTTTTGGAGTTGACTTTTTGAAGAGGACTCAAAGCCCATTTTCTCTACACAAGAGGAGTACAGAGCATCACTACATAGCACACATAAACTTATAAACCTTATTATACATCTTTAGCTATATTGTGTTCTTTTTTTAAAAAAATTCTTTGAGATGTGTGTATATCTGTCTATTACACACACTGACTCATGTTCATTACTGGATGATACTTTATATCATTGAACTCTCTCTCGTTTTATTCCTTCTGTCCCATGTAGAATAGTTGAAGAGGTAAAATGTGTCTTTTATGTTGGTTTCCTATGAATAACTATAGTAGAGGTCATGTGTGACCTTGAAAACCTTGTGTGCTATTATGAAACCTGATCTAGTGTGTGGATCAAACTATTTATTAATTTATACTTCTTGGTGGCAGTTGATCACCATGTGGGGAGGACTAAGTCTCATCTTGAGACTAAAACTCTAGTTTATATCTGATGTTCTTTTACATTTTAATTTTACTCTCTTTGTATTAGTTTTTTGTAAAACCAAATTGGAGATTGATAGTCAGTTTATCATGTTTTTATAATATTTTTTAACTAGTATGTTAGATTCAAAAATTTTACTAATCTTCATATTGGTATAGCTGAGAACTAATCAATCTTATGAGAAATTAATTAAACATTCATGAATCTTTTAAACTCACTACAAACAAAAATTGACTATATTTTTAATTGTGGGAAATTTTATAAGAATCAATTTCTAATAGATATTTTTATTGAAACTCATTTCACCCCCCTCATGAGAAGTCTACTCTGACCAACAAATTACTACACCACAAAACATTGATCATGTGACTAGTTATGTTTTATAGAAACATTTCTATTTATCCTCGATTCCCTACCCATTTGTCCTCATAAGAATTATATTTATCCAATTATAAGACATCATATTTTAATAAATATTATTTATAAGGTATTTACTTCCTATATATAAATACATGAAATGCCCCATGATCTTGAGAGTGATTTGGCTGAAATGCGATGAAACATTTTACAACCCCAATATGATCATGAATTCAAAGGTACAGATATACATAGGTATTATCTTTACATTATTTCCAAATCTCATAACCCACTTCCAATAATTCTTTCATAGGAATGACTTGTCCCCTAATTGAAACAATTTATCTTTCCAATGATTCTCACTATAAATTTTTTATCGACGCCTAGTTACTCTTATGTATGGTCATAAGGCTCTAACCATCTATATCATTTCTTAGTCTTGATTATATCCCTATATCTGGTGTTCCCAAATTTATTACCAATATGTGTGATTTGTACACTTACCGCCATATAGATATTTATAAGGATCCCTTCGAATAAATGGGTGAAATCTAATATTGTAAGGAAACTCGACCAATGGAATGTCATGATTGAAACTAAAATTGGAATTCATTGTAAAATCACTCAACATATCTTCTATATTTTGAATATTCCTATCTGACTAATTATATTTCTGAGGATGATGTTCAATTATAAAAATTAACTCTATATACATATCCTGATAAAGACTTCTCGAAAATATCATTGAAAACCTAGGATCCTGAAAAGATACAATTTATAGTTGTAAATCATAAAATTTTATTAATTACATTTGATGTAACTAAGTAATTTTATCAACAATCAACACTTCTCTAATTTAATGCAAGTGTTATGAGTTTATAAGGTGATGAACTACAACCCATACAAAAATATTACCTTGTGATGTTTTGATGAGTCCAATGATGAAAATGGTCATATTTTCCAATATCTATTCTCATATGAGTAAATTGTTTAAATCCAATTTGACTTATATCTCTCAACCTTATACTCTTCACCTTCCAATCGTTGAGCAAAATACTCCAATATACCACTCATTATTCCATCCAATAAAAATATATTTCAAAACTAAAAACGTCTTCGTACTTCCCAAATGAATAGATAATTTTTAAAAATTAGAAAAATTCATAATATCCTTCCTCAAATATAATACCTAGGGACTTATAAACCGATCATGAACCTTCATATTCAATTACAATCAATGTTGAACTCGAGGGCATTTCTCAACTTCCTTTTTACCAATACATATTCGTTTGTTCCTTTGTAATTTTCACATGGATAGATGGTTGATCACTCATTTAAGAAAGATAATATTTCTCTACTTCCAACATGATTTAAAATTTTAAATATTGATATTAAAATAAATTGAATCCTTATTTATCCTCATTATATATAAGAAAGAATGGTCCCTTCAACTAAGATCTGCTTCCACATTGTTTTCTTTCCTAGTGTGGTAATGTTTTAAGAAATCATAATAATTAATAAGATCCATAAATATTCCCAAGAACATGTTCATCTATATTTGATTGAAAATTTAATTTAAAAATTTGTGATAATTTTATATGTGACAATTTCATAAATAGATATAATGCCTCCAAATCATTAATGAAAAATTACAGCATCAAACAACATATCCTATTATGGATATTTTTTTCTATAGAGCTTTAATGGTTGTGCGGGGAAAAGTATAACCAAATAACTCAACATGAGGACTCATCATAGTGTTTCCTTTGTTACATCAAAAGAATTCACAAACCCTTATCCACTGTAGGGTAGTGTAATAATAGGTGAACTAATTATCCAAATTTTATGTTCTATAAAAGATTCATTTTTCTAAATGGACCTATAACCCTTTAAAATTAACTTGGTAAGTGGATTTTATATCCATGAAAAAATTCTCTATGGAGAACTGATAATATATATTCAATTCAAGAAATGTATGATTCTCAGTCATAGCGGTTGATTTGGGCATATGTTCGTTAACGTCTATCATTGATAGTTCTACTGATATACCCTCACCAGAGATTATATGACACATTAATGAATCATTATGAATCCAAAAATCAAACAGGGTAATTTTTTCATAACTATTAACCATCCTTTGGGCCTTCAATAAATCCTCAATTAATCTTCATTCTATTCTATTATATTTTAATATACAAGAGCATTTTCTAAAAATTCTAACACAAACAGACAATGTTAATCCATTAATTATCTATTTGCTAAATTAATTATGATAGTGGTGGAATTAAAATTACAAAAATGTGTCCCTATTAATTCAACACGTTACATTATAAATTAGTTAAATAAAATAAAAATGATTTATGTAAAATATATAAGACTATTAATTTTGAAAAATAGATAAATAATATATAAATACGAATTATAATTCCATTAAAATTATTTAATTTACATCTAGAATATAATTTCAACAATATATAAATGGGAAAATTTTTATAGAAAATAAATTTTGAAAATATTGTAAAGGTTGTTTAAGTTAATGTGTCCCATACCTTCAGATGGAATCGTCAAGTACAATATTTATCTTCCTAAATAAAAAAAATATATTTTAATTATTTTCTTTTAGGAGAACATTTTTTAAGAATATAATTCATTTAACATTGTCGTAATCAGTTACATAATCAATTAATTTTATATTTGTTATATTGATTATAATCAAACTATATATCCTCAACGTATTTTGTGGGTTGAAAATAGTTAATGAGGTACTTATTAGAACATTATAGAATAATAATAATGAAAAAATTATAAATATTCAACATTAGTAATACTTTTAAAAATCACAATGAAATATTTTTATAGAAAAGGAACTGTGTTACAATCATCATATACATTTGTACGCAAGCATCAATGTTTTCCCAATTAAGAAAAAAATAAATCAATTCAGATAAATCCTCATAAAATCACTCTATGAATATGTTTTCATGATTAATTAATAATTGGAACATTTGTTTAAATTAAAATTCTGAAACCTTCCAAATATCAATTATTATATTTTATCATAAAATAAAATAAACCCCATTTTTATGAACTGTTTTTATGCAAAACATTCTATAACTAAAAATTTACTTATTATTTAGTAATAATTAATAAAGAAATTTATATTGGTTTCAAGATATATATATATATATCTTAATGTGGTTAGTCTTATTCATACCCACCATTTCAATTAATAGGTAATAATAGTCACATTTGAATAATAATATTTTGTTTTTAGTTTAAGATGACTGTTTCATATCATATTGTCAATAAAACATAGTGTTTTTATAAATTATCATGGTGTTAATCATTAATTTTTCTAAAAAAATTCTACCCCAGAATCACAATTTGTCATATTTTAGATAATTTAATTTATTTTATGATTTTTTCTAATGATTATTTCATTAGATTACAATGTTGATAATATATTAATTATTCAATTCATCATGTTTATCAGGAAAGATAGTTTTTAATTAAGTTCAAATAAGATATATTTCCATTGTGTGTGAAATTATTTATATATATTTTTCAATTAACTAATTTTTATTAGAAACCCGATATTTTATATACATTTACCCTAAATTTAATTGGATGTCTTCTTTATCATTATAGAGACACATCCTCAAGTCCACATAAACAATGATGTAGTAATACATTATTTGGTAGCCAAAAAATTCAATTATTTATAGTAATAATCATATTACGAATAAATATAAAGGTTTTAAATAATGAAATTTTATTTATTAACTTTTTAAAATTAGGATAAATTTTCAGTAAACTCATTATGTGCTTAAAAAGGTTTCTTCTTCAAGAATGGATTTTTTTTCCATGAAATTATAATTAATTAAAAAAATTGATATTTTATTTTAGATAATTAATATATATTTATTAAATATATATTTAAATACTTATTATTGGTGAATTTTGTGTATCTTTCTAAAAAGATTAATTTTCAATGAAATGGGAAAATTTCAAATTTTTGTAATAATGAGAATTTTATTAATGTAAAAACCACATTATGTTATACATATTAAATTCAATTCAATTATTTATATTATAATTAATATTATTCTAATTAATTACTTAATATTAATCATTATACTGGATTTTGGGAAAATTTTAATTCTTGGATAAAAATTCAATTTTTGAAAAACAATTTTTATTCACACAGCCTCTTATTATGATAATAAATTTAATTATTCCTTAATTAATATTTTTCTTAATTATGCTTATATTATATATATATATATATATTAAAATTATTTGGATGGGTTTTACAAGGAAATTAATGAGGGGAAATTATTTTTTATTATTAAGGAACCAATTTTCAAAAACTAGTTTTAATTGCTGGTTGTTTTCTTATTTAATATTAAGTTCTGACATATAAAGAATTTAAATCATTTAATATGTATTCCAAATTTAGAAAAATGATAATAAACATAATATAATTGTTTAAAATTAATATAATCAATATTCAAATGTAAATATAGTAAAACAATTTAATGCCGTTAGGTATACAATAGCCTAGAAACGGGAATCAACCAAGATATAAGAGGCCAATTTCCAACCAAACCTATAAACTTTTTATTAGTTTAAGATATTTAAATCATAAATTATCATAATTTTGTATCTTTCACTATTTGGGTCCACTTTCCCCAGAATGGGACCATATATAATTTAAATCTTATTATAAATTCCATTCCTATCCCTCCCTTCACATATAAAAATGAACCTCCCCTCCTATACTATTCACATCATTTGATAGTTCTATCATGGCTAATACATAAAAAGAAGGAAATTTATAATAATGAAATTAGTCTGGGATCTTCTAGGATGCTCTTAATAAGAATATTATGAGGATTAATATGTAATATAAAGGGGGTCTATCAATGAAGTGTTATAAATCATTACAAAACAATTTCAATTTTATTTTTTATTCATCAAACTATAAACATTTTTTAAACATAAAAACCTGATGACTACAATATAATAATTATATTGACATGGTATTATGATAATTTAACAACTATTTTCCACAAATTCTAAACCAAATGGGAGAAAAACTATCTCTCATGTATATATGTGTAAAACAACCTACATGTTGAGATACATACCATTTTCCATCACTATAACACCCCTATATTTTAAAAGAATAAAATTACATTCACTAGTATTTATGAAATGAAAAAAAGAGAATATATTAGAATCTAACACCCTTAGACATTATAACATGTTTTATTTTAAATAAATTTAATCACTTTAGAGGCTTATAGTACACAAATCCCTAATATATTTTTTGATGGTGTATACAATAAGCAACATTAAGCATTAAGGACCCACAAAATATAAAATTGTTATAACCTAGCAATTATTTTATTATATATTAATAGTATTTAATAAATTATTATTATATATATATATCCTATACAATAAAAATTATTGATAATATATTAGTAAATAAATAAAAAAATTTATTAATGTAATACTATTCCATAAAACATTTTTTTCTCCAAAAATAATTTATATATTTTTTAGAGAAAATATCATAATATATTTTTAGAAGGTTTAGAAAAATTATTTTATAAATCTAAATTAATTTCATAAATCATAATATCTAAATTAACATAGCCCTAAAATTTGGGATTCTTCAAAAATGTTGATTTTGTAGTGAAAAGTAAAAAATCTGATTTTTTAAAACATTCATTTATTCTTCATAAAATAATAAAAATAAATGTTTTTTTATTTTTATTTAATATTATTAAATTTAATATAATTATTATTAAATTATATTTAATCAACCAAATATCTTTTCAATCTAATTCATGTTGGATTTTAATATTTTTTTTTATGTTTAAACAATATTTATCACATCTAATTAATTAAAAATATTTAATGAGTCTTTATTTAAATAAAATAAATAAAATATATGTCAATAAATATTAATTTTTATTCAATAAATGATTTTTATTTTACATATAGTTAATTTAAAATCTTATTTTTTCTCGAGAAATACACTTTCTGAAAACCTGTGTTTTCAATGTGTTTACATGTTTAATTTTAAATTTAAATTTTCTAATTTTCAAAAATGAATTGGTAAAATGGATTATATATTTGGAATCAGAATAATTTATTTTTCTAATAAGTTCAAAATAATTTTGACTGGAATGACTCGTGAAAACATTTAATATTAATTACTACAGTTAAGGTAAAATAGTTTTTATCATGGGATAATAAAATACTATAAGGCTATAAATTATATAAAAAATAGTCTAAAAACTATTTTAAGGGAATATATGGAACTCATAATGTCTAATTATCAATAATGGTCTGTGTTTTATCCTTATTTCATGTGATTAACTAGGGTATATCTTTTTCATTGCAAAAAAATAATACATGTGTGTTACTCACCACACTTAGAAAATGCCACCACTCCTTAATCTCTTGAAACATTGAAATCCATTACTCTCATAAAATAACTACCACAATTTCATCCTTAATTCACTCCTAATATCCCAATTCACTTATTTGAGTCAAAAATGCAACCTATGAATTATTTTGGTGTCAATATATGGAATATGTCCAAAAAAGAGGTATTGTGGTTAATTGAGGTTTTATATTTTACTTCTACCTCCACCACCATAAAATATTAATAAATTATGATTATATGAAAACACAATAATATCATATGAAATTGTAGTTTATTATTTTAACATAATAAGATTATTCCATGCCCTCTATCATCAAATGATATATGAAATCATCCCCCATAGGCATGAAAGACTAATACCTCATAAATCGATGAACTTCATTTTCCATAATAATGAATCATGATGTGATATAATTATATATATATATAAAGTATATATATTATATTTCTCTCATATTTAAACTTATAGAGTTATTATTTAACATATATCTAATTTCATTCCATTCTGTGGGGGCTACCATAGTATCTCTAATATGTACAATAGACTACTACCTAACGAAGCGAGGTGATTTGTTTTTCTATAATGCATTCCACTGAAGTTAATAAGGGTAAATATAATGAATATATGTGATAAAATTTCACAATTATGAAATTAATTTCATATTTATCATTTTTTAATTGATAATATATGATTTTTTCTTATACTACAAAAATGATAGCGTCGTTTGTTCATGCTTATAGACTACCACCTCCAAGAATTGATGTGATTTTTTTCATCATGACATCACATTGATGATATATATAAATATATTTAATTAAATCATAATTTATATATGATATTAATTTCATTATTCAATGATAAATATTATTTAACATATTTCCATAATTATTATTGAAAAATGGAAATTATATTCTTACGTACATACATCATACCATCTTTATGATTGTACCATTGTTCCTTTTTTTGTAACCATATTTAGTGGCTGGTTTTAAATGAATAATTTATTTCATAATATGATAAATATTTCACAATTTTTATTCTGGGGATGTTTAACTAATCACCTCTTTGACCATGGTCAATATAGGGATTCAATTTTGAAATTATGAGATGAACGTCCACAAACCACCAGATACGGACATACCTGAGTAATTATTTAAATATGTTATTGAAAATAAATAAAAGAAAATATTTTTGTATAAAATTTTAAACGTACATAAGTTTCATAATAAATTGAATAACTTATATAAGATTATTATATAAGATTTAAATGACACAAATGGAATGTATGTACTCGAGGTAAAGGTTTCACATCTCACTTTTTAATCGTATGAGACAATGACACATCCAACAATGGTTTCAATTTTATGGTTTATATTAAATATTTTTTCATTTGATATAATAAATCCTTCATATATCACTATATTTTTATTTTTAATTATATGTATTTCTTCCTGTTGGATTTTAATTGAATGTAACCATGTTGTAAAGAGTTTCTTAGATTAATTTCCTTTCATTAGGTTATAAAACCTTTTCATTGAAAGTATTATGATTTTATTATGGGTGAATATAAATTTATATTTTTATTTATTTATTTAAAATTAAATTTTATGAATTTAATTTTTTTACTCATTATATATCAAATTATTTATTTTAAAATCAATGAAATGATATTTGGAAGGGTTATTCGTCTCAAATTCACTTTATTTGGGACATATTTTGATTTTATGCACCTATCATATTTTATAATATGTATATACTGCCAATGTGAAACATTATATCATGAATATAATTATTTTTATTTTATTTAATATTTCATTTCATGTTACCCTTTCATGGAGATTACGATTTAACACTTACTAAAGTGGAAAATGTGTTATGTATCATTTCTTTTTATAATTATTTATATTGAAGGATCCATTATATGAAAACATATTACCCTATTATCATTGACCAAATATATTTCTTCTCCATTGGTTATAAAATTTTTTCAACATTTTTTATTTATATTTACTTTCTTATATATTGATGAAATATTAAAAAAAATTATATTTAACTGATTTTGATATTGTATAATTTTTTGCATCAGGTACCTTTTGCTTACATATCAATGTTTTATAAAATGTTGTAAAAAACTATATTTCAATAAATAAATAATTTCCAAAATCAATTTTGCAAGGTCTTGGACTTTATATTTAATGCATTTGAAGGAAAATATCTTTGCATTGTTAAAATGAGTCATTTTTTGACTACCTTTAACGGTTTCTAAAAAAATATTATTAAAATTTATAATAATAATATATTTTCCCACCATTATTTCCTTTATATTATTTGAAACTTAATTTATATTTTTAATTATTTATTTTAAAATAAATTTATTTTCACAACATTTTTGTGAATTTTTAGATTTTAAAAGTGATTTTCTAAAATTAATTGATATTATCAAAACAATGATTAAGAATATTTTAATGTTAATTATATTTATCAAAATCAATAATACTTTTGGTTAACTATGATCTAATGGGGATATTTTTTAGTGATACCATCCTAACTCATTACCTTCATGGATTAATTTTTATTTATATTGATAATGAGGGAACCAATTTACTTCCCACAGGTTAATCGTGATTCAATGAGATTTCTATTGAAATCATTTCTTTTCTAGAGTATAATCATTTTTCAATATAATAATTTTAGAACCCCTTTGTTTCCCATGGGTTTCATATGTTTCAAAGAGATTTTAATGGAACCCATTTTTTCCATGTGTTAATCTTATTTCAAATAGATTATTGTGGAACATGTTTCTTTTCAATGGGTTAATCATTTTTCTAAGAGGTTATTATGGAACCCATTTCATTTTTATAGGTTAATCAAATTCTAAATAGATTATCAAATATTCCATTACTTTTCCACAATTAAGTCTATTTCTAAAATGAATCGAAGTAGTTTCTATGAGTTTTTTATGAAATTAATTCCCTAATTACCTTATTCATGAATGATACTTATACATTATTAATGATCATGGGTATGCCCATATAGCATATGGTTAGCCTATTATAGCTTATATTATGGTAGATACCATTATACATTATAGAAATGGGATACCCCATATAAAAAATATAATGGGTGTTCCCAAATAATGTCGAGTGACACTGATATGTATTTAATCATGGGTGTGCTCAGAGAGTTATCTAATTCACTATTTAATGATTATTCTATCCCGATATTTATATTTCATGTTAGTTGTATAGTTATTCCAATTTTATGGATTTTTAAGAGTTCTATGATGATAAAAATCCATGATACTAATAGGTTTTAAAAATTCCTTCAATGGTTATAAATGATTCATTCGATCAGTATTTGTGTCACAAGGATTATTATTATTTAGTTAGACGATACTTACCATTATGAAATAATTATTCCTTGTTTTTTTGTTCGAAATATAGAAATATAAGGGTATGAATATTATTTTTTTTATTCTAATAAAATATTATTATGCCATCATACCCTTATTCTCATATTATGTTCACTGATAAAATTAAATTGTAAATGCATATGATTATTCTTATTTAGAATTTAAGATAACCCATATTATGCTTCATTTCCACCGGTTACCATGAATGATGTTGAATGTATTTTTTATTGAATGGTTTAACATTGATGTTAAGGATGAACCAATGTGAAATTATAAAAGATGGTTTATATTATAGTAGTTATTAATTAATAGCATGTGTATTATTTTATTAAAATGTTTTTACCAAATCTCTAAAGCTGTAAATATAAATTTTCCATATGAATGTAAGTGAAAACAATTTTTCATTTAATTTTTTGTTTTTTAAATGTTAAAAATTGGGTCACATTCGTCAATATAAAATTTTGTAATGTAATGACAATGTTTTCAATACCAGGTTTGGGAGTACTAATTCAGGGCCATTATATTTCGTATAATAAAATATATAGATTCATTATAGATTATGATGTTTTGATATGAAGTTATCTTATGATTTTTTGATTTCATCATATCTATAAAAGATTAAGGTGGTCTTATGATAAACATCAAGACACAACTATTGCGGTTTTAAAATATGAGATCACAACGTGATTAATAACTCATTAGGATAATTGTTTAGTTTAATTACAGGAAACAAATTAGTTTAATGTCAAATATTACTTTTTATTTTTCAAAAATCATTTTAAGGTATTGATAAAATGTGGGTTTTTATAATATTATATATTGAGATAATTTTTGGAGCCCAAGTTTTATAATATAGATGTCCATTGGATTAAAACATTACATAGTGACTATGTGATTAATGTTGTTTCAAAAGAATGTCAGTATTCTATTGTTGTAAGCATAAAGGTATAAGATAATCATTAAGGTAAAAAAAACTTTTTTATTGAGTTTATTGAGGTTATTTGGGATATAATTTTATTTATTTATATAATTATTAATTGTTAACATTGGGTATTACTATTCAATTTTCAATATTAATATATCACCCGATGGGTTATTATTTTCTGAGATATCTTACAATTTTCTAAGAATTGATTTTCATTTATTATCTAACGATTAGAGGATTATCTTATAATCCCATATTTGGGTATATGGTCTTCAAAAGTTGATTTTAGTTCATTAGGCATGAAAAAAATATTATTAAATACTCATCAACTATTGAAAAATGTTATATTTTTCATGAAATTGGATATAGGAAGAAATTACACATTTTATGTATATTTCAATATGACTTTTGTCTAGATGGTAATGGAATTTTTAAACTTTAGGAAATTCATCATGAAAAAAAATATATATCTTTATACAATAATTTATAATTAAGTAATGGTATTTTCACTCATCTTGTATTTATGGTTTTGAGACCCTTAGTGTTCTTTATATTGTTTAATTTCCTACGATCAATGATCCTTCTCACTCTCCACAAATATTTATTTTTTCTTGCATGTTCATGTCATCACCTTCCACCGATGTTCTCCAATGTGGAAACCATATTGTGTGATATCATTTGTGTTTAAATTTACCTATATTTAATGAAAAGTTTTACTAACCCTTTTAATGATGTGTGTTTAAAAAAATTTATTTCCAATTATCAAACCTTAGATCACCATTTTAATGTTCAAATTTTGTGGATGTAATTTTTTAATAGGGGGTATGTACCCTAAAAGTATTTTAAAATAAAAAATTTATATTCAATAGCATATATAAAACTAAGATTATAGAATAGATAATACTACAACACCTTGAGATATTGTGATATATTTATTTTTAAATTAATGTAATATCTATAATATATGGTGGTATATGCAACCTCAATATTGGTTAATACTATTGCATAGAAGAAACACAACCCAAATCTTATATGACCCATGAAATATATAACTATCAAAAACTAGCTATTAAATTATAGGGTATGAATAGTATAGAAAAATTAATTAATTATATATATATATATATATTCATATCAATATAAATAACAGATAAATTCATAGTAAATAAAGAATAAATTTTATGTAATGTAATTTAATTATTCGAAAATATTTTGTCTTCAAAAATTATTATTCCCTTTTGAGATAAGCTCATATATTTAATTTTGTAACATTTAAAAAATTTATTTTATATTATTAACCACATTAATGAAATCATAATATCAAAATTTACTTATGGAAAAATATTGGGATTTTTAATAAAATTAGGATTTTTAGTTAATAGTGAAATTGCAGATTTTCATAAAATATCATTTTGACTCATTAAATTAAGTAAATTTAGAGTACCATTGAGGAATTATTATCATTTCAATTAAAATATTTATTATACAATTATATTTATTCCATTTAATAACTTTTTAATTAACATTATATTTAATTTTTTTAGAATTTTATTTTGAGGTATAAAAATAGGATATTTCTAAAAACCTGTATTAATGTTTACAATGCTTATGAATATAAATTAGATAAAATATAACCATATTAGTAATGATTTAAATTAAATTATTTATCAATATTTAGTTATTTTATTTAACGAAATCATTATTATTATTCTTAGAGTTAATATAAAATTATATATTTCTTGAAAAATAAACTTCTTGAAAAACAATTAGGGCTTCATTGGGATTATTTTTAAACTAAAATTTTAATATTATGTGAATTTATTTTGTTATAATGGATTCATTATTTTTATTAAGAATAACTTTCCAAATAATGATAACATATTTTAATAATATATTAAATTGTGAAAATGGTAAAAATTAGTTACCCTAGTTAAGGGAAAACTATTTTTATCGTGGTGTAAAAATCAAAAGATAAGGGTCATAATTACCTAAAAACATACCTATATTCATTATTATTTTCAATTTTAATCACTTTAACTTATAATAATTGTTAATTGTACATTTTGGTGCTTTTCTAATGTGATACATTTTTTAATATCTTTTTCTTTCCAAAAATTACAAGTGTGCCACTCACCTCAATTAACAATTATCACAAAATCTCATCTTCTATTCACAAATTAAAATACATTTTGGATCCACCAAGACCATTAAATATTTGGTAAATAATTCCTACTAAAATTCTAGAGTTGTTACTGTTATCTGAAATCCATCTAATGAACGAATTTTGTGGTAACCTATGGTGGTGGTCTCAGGAAGAGGTATTGTTCATAAACATGTATTTTTTTATTTTATATATTCTTACACCTAAAAAAATTAATATTCATTTATTATTATATAACAAAAGATTTATATTCCATAAACATATAACATATTATGTTAATGTATTAAATAGAATTCATCTTTTATTCCTTCAAATGTGATATGAAATCATCGTTTATGTGTATGATGTCCTTTGATTTCCATCATCATCACTCATTACATGTTATAGTGATTGAATTAATTTATATATATTATATTTTTAAAATAATTATATTTATTTAATTTTTATATCAAATATATCTTCATTATTTCCGTTATTTAAGGGATATGAAAATGTCACTCATGTGTACAGAGAAATATCGGCTCACAAATAGATGTGATTTGTGTTCCACGAAAACATTACATGAATTTTAATAAGGACAATGTTAATGAATTTACGTTAAATATATGAAATAATTAAAATATTAATGAAATATTTATCGTTCTAAAATAGAGTATATGTAATTTTATATCTTATATTAAAAAACTATAACACTGTTCATGTGAATGTGGTGAATACAAACTCAATAAAGCGATTTGAGTCTTTTTTTCGTCAACACAGAAAATGGATTATAAATTTAAATGTATTTAATAAAATTTTATTTTATTTATTAAATGATTAACATTATTGAAATATTAAATATTACATAACATCCTCCCATAATGATCATTGAAGACATTAAATGTTACTAATCCATACATATGTCCTACCATTTCATTTATTGTAACATAGATAATATTTTATAACTGTATATCATGATTTATTTTGAAAGTAAAATTTATGTGTAAATATGTAAAATATTTCTTTATTATTACTCAATATATGTTTAAATAATTACATTAATTACAATGGTAAAATCAATGATGCCTTTTTGATACAATGAACCGATCTTCCTCAAAATACATGAAATGGAATTAATGGATTGAGGATTTTAATATGTCAGTAAAATGAAACAAAATAAATTATTTAATTATAACATATTATACATGGATAAGGTTATTAATAAATCTAATATTGTTTATAAATTTTTATACATTAGTTAAAGGACCTTCATAGAATTTTAGGGGTCGAGGTATGGGTTTCACAACTCAATTTTTATTTTTGTGAGACATCTGTGATATTCACCATATGATTTTATTTTTAAATTTATATAATGAAAATTTTATATTTAGAATGATTAAGAATTAATTCATGATTTTATTTTAATATTCAATATAAATTTATTCATCTAGGAATAGTTTACTTGACATATACAAAGGGGTAAGGTGTGTCTTAGCTCAATTTTACTTCATTAGAATATAATACTTTTTCATTGACTCTATTATTATAGTATTATATATTGACTTAACATTAAACTATTTTACTCAATATTTATTTTTTTATGTATTTAAATTTTTAAACATAATGTCACAATTTAATAATTGTCAATTAAATAATAAGATACTTGTAAGGGTTGTTCATCTAAAATTAGGTTTTTTTGGGGAATATGTTGATGTTATTAACCTAACATCCTTTATGAGGTTTATGTAGAGTATCGTTAAAAATTTATAAGATTAGTATCATTATGTTTGTTATATTTTATAAGTCATTGTATGTTATTATTTCCTGGTATTTATGATTGAAGATTTACCAATGTTTTAGGGAATTACGTTATAACATCTATTTTTATTGATATATTAAATCAAATGTTATTTTAGAGGAAATCATATGATCTTATATTGTTGCACCAAATAATTATTTATTTCCATTTTCAACATTATAATTATATACCCATTGTAAATATTGTTTATAAGTGATAATGATCTTATATTTTCTTTTATATTGGGTATATTTCTATTCCATATCCATGTTTTCTAAAATGATTACAAAATTTGTATTCTAACACATAATTGAATACCTAAAGATGTTTTACGTGATATTTCAACTTATATTAAAAAATATTTAATGTCAATTGCTTTACATTTTCCAATTTAGTCAGATTTGACTTCCTTTTACAAAATGTTTTCAATGGAATGTTTATTTTTTACATTTATAACATGATTGAAATATCCTTCCATCGTGAAGATTATTTTATTTGAAAATTTATTTATATTTTTCCAATTTTATATTTGTTGAAAATTATTTTTCTAATATTTTTTGATTTCAAAGGTTTCGAAATGATTGTCATGATAAAAATATTACTTTCCTCAAGAATTTTATTAATTATCTTTTAATGGTATTTTTATTTATCAACCTATACAAATAATGTTTTTACTTATAATCCAATATGAATATATTGTAATTATAAAATTTAAATTCATTCTCTGTATAGATTAATATTTTTTCAATGAGGTTGTTATAGAACATGTTTCAATCAATTGGGTTACTCATGATACAAATATATTATTATGGAAGCTATTAATTTTCCATGGGGTAATAATGATAAAAAAGATTTTTATAGAAACCACTTATTTTCCATTGATTAAGTATATTTCAAGGGGATTTTTATGGAACCATTTTATTTTAAATGGTTTAATCATGTTTCAATGTGATTGTTATATAACTGGTTTCGTTGCCACATGATAAACATATTTTGAAGAGAATATTCTAGAACACATTTCATTTACATCAGTTAATCAATTTTCAATGATATTATTATTAAACTCATATATTTTCCATAAATTCATTATTTTTCAAACATATTTTCATTCGATACCTTTATTTCATATGGGTTAATCGTGTTCTTAAAAGATTAAATGTTGTTTCCATGAGTTTATAATGAAATGAATTTTCTATGTACATTATTATAAAATACTATTTGGTAATTATTTATAATATTGGGTTATCCATGATAGTTCTGGTTTGTCCCATTATAGGATACATGGTCAATTTGAACATATATAGATAGTTGGTCCTGATATAGCTCATAGGATGGGTGAACCAATGTGGCACCAAGTGTGCCTGATATAGCATATATAATGGGTGCACCCATATAGTTCTCCAATTCATAGGGTAATGAATATGTTGATTGTAGAATTAAAATGGATGTCGTTCATATGGGTTTTACATTTTTTAGTGTTCAATATGTCTGTAGGTTAATTATGTTCCAAGATACCAATACATTTTAAATATTATTGCCACAATTATTAATTTTTCCCATTATCCGTATTTGTATCACACAGATCATGATTATTTTTTCTAACTACCAATGATTTATTGAAATCTATATTACATGTTTTCATGTTTTTATCCTTATATTTATCTCTATGACTCTTATTAAGTTATTCTCATGAACATTTATTAATACATCATTTCATTATGGGCTTCTGATGATCAGATATGTCATTCAATTTTTAATACAAAGGTTTACCCATACTAAAAATTTGATCTCATACTATGTGTGGTTTATTTTTCCCTTTTTAGAAATAATTATTTTCATTTCATTATATATATAAGCGTTTCAAATTGATGATGAGGATGAGTGAATGTGAAATAATAAAATTTGGGTTATTATGGAGAAATGATAATTTACCATCTTGATTGTTGATTATGTAAGAGATGTTAATAATTCTATAAAATCCTAATCCTAAAATATATTTGGTAATGTATGTGATTCAAAATTTACTTTTGATATTGTATGATTTTTATAGTGAAAACTGTCTCACATTTATGGGTATCAAATCTATAAATGTAAAGATAATGTCTTTAGCCCTGGATCTAGGAGAGAGGGTTAAAAAAATTAGCTTCATCCTATGGGGGTTATAATGATGAATTTTTTAAAATTTAATATTTATATCATAATTATTTTTATATAATTATATGATATTATATACCTTCATATATTCTGATCCATTTGTAAATGATGACATTTCTCGTGAATATATATGGACTTCCACCTCCACAAAGCGATGATAATATTTTCCATTTAGGAACTAATTGGATTGTAACAATGGAAAATTTACTTATAATTAATAATATTTATTATATAATAATGATACATGATAGATTAACTTTCATTTAACTTTTCTTTTCCATCCATACATATAGAGAAACATCACTCGTGTGTTAGTATGAATTTTCATATCCACATAGTGATATACAACATTTTTTATCATCATATAATATGAATTACTTAAAATATGTATATAATGATTATATAATAAAATTATATCATTAATAAAACTATAGATATTTTTTAATCTCGAAAAAGTTAAAGAAGCCCAGGTACTGTACTAAAATGTATATAAAAAAATGAAGCAACTAGTTGTTGAAAGGGAAAAATTATTAGGAAATTGTTAATAAATTGATGTTAAATTCATATAAGTGGACCATTTAAGACAATATATGTGTTAATATAATATTGTTATAAAATTATCATATATTAAAAGTTATTATATATGAGGTTAGAGAACCTATGATTCATGTCAGGTATAAGGTATGGGTTTCATCAAAACTTCTATTCATTGAGACATGATCTAATGTTATGAGTAATTTTCTTATTCATATGGTTTAAGTACTTACGTGGAATATATTTTTTAATTATTAATGTATTTTTTTTATATAACTAAAATATTTTAATTATTCCTATGATTTCAAATATAAATGTTAATAAATATGTAAGGGTTCTTCATCTCAATTTTATTTTGATGAGGCGTGATTGATGATATGAACCTATTAATTTTAATTTTGATTATATACCAATACAATGACATGTTCTTTAGTTCGTAATTCTTAATTAATAGTATTTAGCTAAGAAATTAAAATTAATTTATCCAAGGTTAGTTTATTTTAATATTACCATAATTTTATGGAATACCACCTTAAATTCAAATCTTTTGGAAATATGTTATGCTATAAAACTACCCTATTTTTTATGTGTTTCAACATCACCACTTATATGTGTTTTTGAAAATATCAGATTTTTTAGGTAATTTAATTTTTTATTTGGGACTATATAATCAATGTGGGCTATGAATCTAATGATATTAAAGAGGAATATGTTTATTTATAATAACTTTTTTACAGGGATTATTTATGGTCTAATTTATGATGATGAAATTATATAATAAATGTAATGACCTTCCAATTACGATTGGATTAAGAGTAACACGATTCACTACTAGGCCTTAAGCGACAAACCCAAGACACGAAAGGCTAGCAACAAATGATGAAGGGTTTCAAATACTAGTGGGGGATGATTTAAACCAATAAAATTGCCAACCATAATCAAGAATTCACTATATGATGCATGAAAAAATGGAATACAACTCAACAAATTCAGGTATCTCAAAATAAGATCAAATTAAGCAATGATAGAATAATTACCATGTACCAAAGTACACAGTGGAGAGACTACACAAGAGTCTCCAAAGACCTCAAGACTCCATGGTCCACAAACTCCATGTTCCCAAATATCCTAACAGCCCAAACATTATGTGGTATTGCTAAACATGTGTAAAAAATTACCTTTTCCCTTGTCCGAGAAGATATCATCTGAAAAAGAACCAATGTGCCAAAGTAGGGGTGAGTATATAACTCAGTAGGTTTTCCTCAATATTGGTCCTACTCACTCCACTTTGATAGAAGAGTTAGAAAGAACTATATAAAATAGATTATACAAAATAGATTGTCAAAAAAAGTTTATAACTATATATAAGCACGTTTTAAAACCCATTCGATTCCAAAAGAATACAAGTGCAATTGAAACCAATTTTTTCAATAAGATATTTTTCTATAAAAATAACTAAACAATCATTACAACCATTTCAAAATATCCCTTTATTAGCATACCCAACCATTCCTCAAACCCATGAAAAAACCATGCAAGCTATGTTATGACAGTTCTATACTCATGAGAGGTTTCTTGTCAATCTACCAAGTCTTCTTAGGGTAATTGTTTCCCATGTGCCATTAATCCTTTAGCACCGAGCACAAGGTCATATTTCAACAAAGCCCCGTATATGAAATTAACATGTGCCATTAAACCTTTGTAAAAAAGCACAAGGTCATATTTCAACCAAGACCTGTATATGCAATGTCAACAAAAAACACATATGTCCAATTATCAAGCCAAAATAATCCTTTAAATAAAACCACCTTTTTATTGAAAATTATTTCTCTCAAAACCATTTCAATGAAAAACCATTTCAATTCCAAAAAAATTCAATAAACCTCCATTTTTATTGAAACCCATATCTTTTAAAACCCCATTTTTCATCAACCATTTAGTAATTCCAAAAAAAATACAAAAGGTTAAATCGTTAATTTAAATTAAACCACTTTTAGCACTACTATTCACCAAGATCACGTAATTTCACAAAAACCATAAATCATCACAAATGAATATTTTTTCATGCATTTCACAATCAACAAACCAATTTGAATCTATGCCAATAAATTATAGATTTAGGAGCTGAGAGAAAATACTCCTACCTCGATGTTTTTGACGAAAATTTGACAATAGACGAAGAATGCACAATAATGCGGGTCGATTCTCCAATAATTGCATTAGTTCCCATATACTAGAAAGATCAAGACTCAATATTGAATTATTTTTCATCCAAAAACGTAGATCTACACACTATAGTTAGAGATATTAGAAATAATGGAGATCAATGAAGTTGATCTAAGAATATCTAAGAAAACATGACATATCTGAAAAGAAAGGCGATACACCTCAAGAATCGGACACGAAATCACCACGGGAAGGCTCTGGGATGGCTCCAACTCGTGTGGGGAGGGTTTTCCAGTCTTATAGGGAGATTAATCTCAAAATAGGGAAATTTTGGAGATAATAATAAATATATATAGAAAAACAAATAGGCTCTTAGAACATAGTATCTTGATTTGACCTCTACGCGAGGTTTGACCGCACAGTTTGGGCCAACCATGTATAGATCTTGTGACCATCCTTTTATACTCAACACTACTTAAAAAACCCAAAAACTCTTCCATCCTTCACATTTACCATTTTAAAGGAAACACATTTTTTTATGGAAACATCCCACTTTATGGAAACACCCCATATTATAGAAAAAACCCATTTTATGGAAACACTCCACTTTATGGAAACAACCCACTTTTTGGAACCACCCCACATTATGGAAACAACCCACGGTATAGAAAAAACCAACATTATAGAAACACCTAACTTAGTGGAAACTCTCTACAGTATGGAAACTCTTTATTTTATGGAAACTCTCTATTTTATGGATACTCTCTATGCTATGGAAACTCTCAATTTTATAGAAACGCCCTATTTTATGGAAACTCTATATTTTATGGAAACACTTTATTTTATCGAAAATCCCAATTTTAGAAACACTATTTAAAAAGACGTGAGGAAATGGGTTATGTACCAAAAACCAGGGGTACTACATTCTCCCCACCATTGTTCTTTCTGTCCTCAGATATTAGAAAACCCTCGCTGGCCAAAAATAGTTCTGGCCACTACTCTTTCATTTCCTTCTCATGTTCCCAATTCTATTCCTAATTATGACCATGTGGCTATAAAACCCGCACTTGGCTGAGGAGTTTCCCATGAAAGACTTTCTTATTCCTATCCATGATCTGTATCGGGATATATACCAGTGATGCTTCCTGTTCTACCTCAATGTGATCCCATCTGATCACATGGTCTGGATCAGGGTGATACTTTATCAACTGGGATACGTGGAACACATTATGCATCTAACTAAACTGTGGTGGTAATGCTAACTGATATTCCAACACTCCAAACCACACCATTATCTCAATAGGGACAATGTATCTAGGAGACAACTTTTCATGCTTCCTGAAACGAGGATGTCCTAGCCTTGGAAAGAGCCTCTAGAAGACATGATAACCCACAACGAATGACAACAATCTTCAACGGTGATCCGCATAATATTTTTAACGACACTAAGCTATCTTTATCCACTTTCTAATCAACTATACCTTTACTTTTTTTTTTCTTGGACAATGCTTGGTCTGACTCATCATGTTTCACTCATTTCCACCAAGCATAGTGGAGAACGACAAGGACGCCCATACAATGCTTCAAACAGATCCATGTGTATCGAGGCTTGATAACTGTTATTGTATGATAGTTTTAGTAAGGATAAATTCTACTCCTATGAGCCATCAAAATACATTACAAAAGATTATAACTTGTCTTTCAATGTTTTTATCATCTGCTCAGATTTCCCATACGTTTGGGGATGATACGCATCGCTCATAGTCAATTGACTTCCAAGGGATTGTTGTAAGGATTTCTAGAAATTAGACATGAACCTCATATCTCTATCTATGACTATTGACACTGGTACTCTTTTCCACTTTACCACTTCTCGGATATTGATTTTTGAAGGATCCTCCACTGTATGAGTTTCACAAATAGGTAAGAAATGGGACGACTTGGTTAGACGATCCAATATCACCCTAACAACATCTTTTTTCTGGTCTATTCATGCAATAACTGTAACAAAATCCATTGATATCTAATCCCATATCCACACTAGGATGGGAAACGATTGTAACATACCAGCTGGTCTCTAATGCTATGCATTAACCTACTGACTAGATAAGCACCACGAGCCGAACTCTGCCACATTTCTTTTCATGCCGCTCCACCAAAACTAGACCTTCAATGACTTTAATTTCTTTTGTGTACCTGGATGTACAAACCATATCAAATTATTGTAAAAATGAAGGAGTTCTTCCACAAAAACAATATGTACTACCATCAGAACTCTGAAAAACATACCTGAACCCCCATCATGTTTCCATTCCTCAATGGTGTCCCCACCATTGAGTTTTAAACATACAACCAGACATTCTGCATCAGATGTGTGTGCCTCTTTGATAATTTTTACAAAATCAAGAATAGGAATTACTAAAAATAAAAACACAACATCACCTAGGTCTTCACATTCCACATGCTTGTTGGCTAAGACTGACATTAACATCAATTCATCTGAAACTTATTTTTCCAACTGAGCATATAAATTTCAACTCAATGCATCTGCCACCGAATTTTCATTCCTTGGTGCATACATCAAGTCAAAGTCTAACTTTTAGAGATATTGCATCCATCTCCTTTGTGTATGATTCATATATGGATTTGATAATATGTGTTTCAAGCTTTTGTGATCTATAAACATGGTAAATTTCTCATCAAAGAGATAATATCTCTGTGTTTTCAAAGCCTAGATGACTACAACTAACTCCAAATCATGTGTTGTGTAATTCATCTCATGCACCCTTAACTTCCTTTAACCATAAGAAACCACATGATCTCTTTTCATTAGAACACAGCTCAAACATGATCCTGAAGCATCACAATACACCACATACCCCTATTATTATTTAGGAAAGATCAATATAGATACCGATGTAATCCAAACATTCAGTTCCTAGAAATACTTCTGACATTCATCTTACCATTAGAATGGGACACTTTTCTTTGTCAGAGTTGTCATTAGTGAAGCTAGTCATGAGAAATCATGCACAATTCATCAGTAGTAATCAACTAGACCAAGAAAACATTGTATCTCAAACACATTCTTCAGTGGGTTCCAAGAGATAACAACTTCTATCATTTTAGGATCAACCAAAATTCGTTTCCCAGAAATGACATTGCCATGAAAACATAATTCTTGTATTCAGAATTCACATTTTCATACTTTTTCAAACAAATGATGATCTCTCAGGATTTGTAACATTATTTCCATGTGAACCTCATGATAAGCCCTTGTCTTTAGATAGACCAAAATGTCATCCAAAAACACCACAACAAAATAATCCAGATATTATTAAAATATCTAATTCATCAATTCGCTGAAGACTGTTGGTCCATTTGTTAGAACGAACGGCATGCCTACATATTCATAGTGGCCATATCTAATTCTGAAATATATTTTTGGAACATCCCCTATCCGAACTCTCAATTGGTGAAATCCATATCGCAGTTGAATCATGGAGAACCAATGATCTCCCCTTAATTGTGCAAATAGATCATCAATGCATGTGAGTGGATATCAGTTCATAATCGTAACTTTTTTAAGCTTACGATAATCAATACATGGTTGTAGTGTTCCATCTTACTTCTTCACGAACAAAACTAGTGCTACCCAAGGAGACGTACTTGGTCGAATGAATCCCTTTATTTCAAACACCTATAACTACTCTATCAATTCCCATTACAATATTGGTGACATGTTATAGGATGGAAGGGAAATAGGACTGGTTCCCAGAATGAGATCAATTGAAAACTACACTTCCCTTAGAGGTTTTAACCATGAGAATTTCATGGAAAAGTCATCTAGAAATTGATCCCCAACTTCTGGAAAACTATTGTCTTTGATCTTTTCCATTGATGACAAATTCTTTTCTACCATTTTTTAAGAGATTGTTCCCTCAATGGTGCCAACAATCTTTTTAACCCTTCATTACTATCCTCTCTCCTATAAAGATATGATCAATGTCGTCCTAAATAATGAAACTAAATGTTCTCCTATATTAGTCAATTTGAGCCTTGAATGTTGTCATCCAATCCATACCCAAGATTACATCAATTATATCTATATCCAACATCGAGAACTACAATTTTAGCACTTCTCCATCAATAGTTATAGCACATACTCTACACACAAAGTCTTGAAATTATCTTTCACATAGAAGAGATTTCAATCTCATCAAAGAAGGCGTCATTTCTTGTTTTAAACATAGAAAATAGGTTCCCCACTTCCCCCATCATCATAGTGGTGTTCTCATATCTTCTAGTGAAGACAATCATACATCCTCCACATGGATTTTCAGCAGTAAAAAAATATCGTTATTGTTGTATCTTGTTTCTGTCCCAACTCAATGGTTTGAAAATCTCGAGTGATGGTTTGAAACTATAGGTGGTTCACTGGTGGCTCAGGTGAAACAAAATTCTCAACAGCCACTTCTAACTAGTTCTTATGACACATATCGGGTGTCATTTTCTAAACCAACAAAAAACTCTACACATCTCACTCTCTAAAAACTGATGGCTTAGCATTTCAAATTCTATCACATCAACGTTCACGACATTTTTTCCAAAACAACCTTTTTCCCATGTTCAAACGTTTTTTAAAATACTTCACATGCTTTTGAAAATTAAAAAAATTTCAATATACGATAAGAATTCACTTTTTCAAAATCATTCATTTGAAAACCAATTCCATACATTTTTAATAATTAACACCCTTTTTTTACAACATGAATCATTCGTCGATATGATGTATGCACTTCTATTTTGAAGTCATTCCTCTACAATTCATTTCACGCTCGTCTCATCAGCTAAATCTATGACAACGTGATTTTAAAATCCATGATGTGCCTCCAAACACTTATTTACCCAACTCCAGGGTAACATGTAGTTCTGCATTAAAGGGTCAACTACATCGTTTTATGATATATATTTCATGTTCCGAAAGTCCTACTCATTTCTATGATTCCAACCAGATGAATAGACAAGAAGGGATTTCATATCCAAAACATGTAACATCGATGACTACTTATTAGGAAAGGACCTAACGAGCTGATACCATTTGTAATGACTCACCAATTAATATGGGCGTGAGAGTACCATGAGTCATTACTAGGCCTTAAGAGACATCCCCAAGACTCCAAAGGTTGGAAATATATTGTGAAGGGTTTCAAATACCAGTGGAAATGATTAAGCCTTTGAGAAATAAACCAATAAACCTACTAACCATAACCAAGCATTCATTATATGATGCATGAACAAATGAGAGAAAACTCAACAACCTCATGTATATTAAAATCACATCAATGTATGATATAGGAGAAAAATAACCAAATATCAAAGTACACAGAAGATAGACTACACAAGACTCTCCAAAGACATCAAGACTACATACTCCACAAGCTCCAAGCTCCAAATTATAAGAATAACCCAAACATAAAGAGTTAATTATAAACACATGTGAAACATTAAAAGGGTTAGCTATGTGCTTTTATGGTACGTTTATCCCTATTAACTTGATGTTCAACACAAAAGGATAAGCTACGTCCTTTTATACTATATATTTCAAGTTCCGACAATCATCCTCCTTTCTAAGAATCCCACCCAAGGAAGAGACCAGAAGGGATTTCATCACCAAGACACTCAGTAGGTTTTCCCCAATGAATTTCCTACTCATACCACTAGGATAGTATAGTTAGAAATAATTATATAAAATATTTTATATAAAATAATTAATCAAAAATAGTTTATAACTAAATTTAAACAAGTTTCCAAAACCATTCATTACCAAAAGCATACAAGGACAATTGAAACCAATTATTCAAGCATGATATTTTTCCAAAAAAGAACTAAAAAATATTTACAACCATTTCAGAATATCCCTTTATTAGCATACCCAAGCATTCCTCAAATCCGTGCAACCAACCATGCATTCTACGTTATGACAGTTCCATACTCATGAGCTATTTCTTGTCGATCTACCAAGTCATCACAAGGTACTTGTTTCACATGTTCAAATAAACCTTTGGCACTGATCAAAAGGTCATACTTCAACCAAGAACCATATATTCAATATGAACAAGAAACACTTATGCCCAATGATCAAGCCAAAATAACCCTTTTAATAAAAACACCTTTTTATTGAAAACTATTTCCGTCAAAACCAATTCAATGCCAAACCATTTAAACTCCAAACCATTTCAATAAACCTCCATTTTTATTGAAAACCATTTCTATTGAAAACCCCTTTTTCATAAACCATTTATCAATTCCAAAAAATCCATATTTAAAATCATCATTTAAAATTAAACCCACCTTTTCACAACTATTCACAAAGATCACGAAATTTCACAAATACCATAAATCATCACAAATGAATATTTTTTCATGAATATGGTAATAAATAAACCAATTTGAATATATTATAATCAATTCTAGCAAGACGAGTCGAGAGAGAAGCCTCCTACCTTGAAATTTTTGATGAAAAATTGACAACATATGAAGAATGCCCAAGAAAGCCGGTTGATTCCCCAAGAACAGCCTTATTTCCCTTATCCCGGCAAGATCACAACTAAACATTGAATTTTTTGTCTTCTAAAAAAAGTAGATATAACAACTATAGGTTCATATATATGAAATAATTGAGATAATAGAATTAGATCTAATTAGATCTAAGAAAAAAAGATAAATCCAGAAAGAATGGTGACACACCTCATGAATCAGACTCGAAATCACCAAGGGAAGGCTCTAGGATGGCTCCAAATCATGTGAGGAGGGTTCTCTAGTCCTCAAGGGAGAGTAATATTGAAATAGAGGCTTTTGGAATCCAAAATGAAATATATAGAGAAAAAATGAGTAATCTCCTAGAAAATAAGTTCTATATTTGATCTCTACGCAAGGTTTGACTACAGGGTTTGGGTTATCCATGTATAGATTGTGTAGCCTTCCTTTTTCTCCCAAAACTCCTAATAATACCTCAAAACTCTCCCATGCATCACCTTTACCCTTTTTATGGAATCAAAATGTTTATGTAAACAACCCACTTTAGGGAAACACTCCAATTTATGGAAACAACCCACTTTATGGAAACAACCCACTTTATGGAGACAACCCACTTTATTGAAACAATCAATATTATGGAAACACCCCACATAATGGAAAATATATATTAAAGACACACCAATTAAATAAACCTGAGGAAATGTTTTTTGTACTTGAAACCTGGGGTACTACATTCTCCCCACCATTGGTCAATCCGTCCTCAGAATGTAGAAAAACCTTGCTGTCTAAAAGGAGTTTCAGCCACTGCTCTATCATTTCCTTCTTACATTCCCAAGAATCTTCCTGAATCAGACAATGTTTCAATAAACCCTGCACTAGGCTGATGATTTTTCAATGTAAGACATTCTCTTGTCTATCTATGATCTGCACTAGGATATGTATATGTGATCCATCTGGTTCTAGCTCAACCGGATCCCATCTGATTTCATAGTAAATATCAAAGGGATACTTTTTCAAATGGGATACATGGAACACATTATGCACCAAACTAAACTATTTTTGTAATGCCTACCAATATGCCAACTCTACAACCCATTCTAGTATCTAAAATGGGCCAATGTATCTTGGAGATAACTTTTCATGCTTCCTAAAACGACAATGCCCATGCCTTGGAGAGATCCTCAAGAAGACCAGATCACCAACAATGAATGACAACAGTCTTCGACGGTGATCTGCTTAAGATTTTGGAAGTCTCTAAGACATCTCCAACCTCTTTCAAATCAACTGGATCATATCTATTGATTCTTGGATAATGCTGGGAAAAACTAGTGATGTTTCATCTATTTCCACCCTGCATAGTTGAGAACAACAAGGACGCCCATACCATGCCTCAAACAGAGCCATGTGTATCAAGGATTGATAAATGTTATTTTATGAGAACTCCAATAAGGGTATATGCTCCTCCCTTGAACCATCAAAATCCATTATAAGAGACCGTAAGATTTCCTCCAACGTTTGTATCATCTACTCAGATTACCCATCCATCTAATGATGATACATCATGCTCATAGTCAACAGAGTCCCAAGGGCTTGCTGAATGGTTTTCTAGAAACATGTTGTGAACCTCAGATCTCAATATGAGACTATTGACACTGGTACACCATGCCTAATTACCATTTTTCTGTTATATAGTTTTGAATGATCCTCCACCATATGAGTTACACGAATAGGTATGAAATGGGCCGACATGGTTAGACGATCCACTATCACCAAAATGGAATCATGTTTCGAGACCATTCTTGGAAGACCTATAATAAAATCCATTCCTATCTGATCCCATTTTCACACAAGGATGGGCAATGATTGTAACATACCGGCTGGTCTCTAATGCTCTACTTTAACCTGATAGCATATTAAGCACCACAAGACAAAATCGACCACCTTCCATTCCATGCTGCACCACCAAAACTGCACCTTCAATGAATTATGCATCTTTTGTGTACCTGTATGTACAACCCATATTGAATTGTGGTATGAATGATGGATTTGTTTCTGAAAAACCATCGGTACAACCATCTAATCTCTGGAAAACAAAACTAATCCCCACTCAAGTTTCCAGCCCTCAATGGTCTCCCCCCATTGACTTTAGAACATACAACCAGACATTTTGAATCTGATGTTTGTTCTTCTTTGATCATTTTTACTAAATCAGGAACAAGCGTATCTGAAATGAAAACTACAACATCACCTCGGTCTTCACATTCCACTAGCATGTCGGCTGAGACCAACACCAACTACCATTCATCAGAATCTTCTTTCACCAATTGAGCATATGAATTCCTACTCAATGCTTTGGCCACTAAATTTCCTTTCGCAGATGTGTACATCAATTCAAAGTCAAAAATTTGGAGATACTCCATTCATCTACTTTGCATCAGATTCAAATCATGCTATGAGAAAATGTGTTTCAAGATTTTGTGATCTATAGACACGGTAAATTTCTCATCAAAGAGATAATGTCTCCATGTTTTCAAAGCATAGACGACAGCAGTTAACTCTAAATCATGTGTTGGGTAATTATTCACATGCAACCTCAAATTCCTTGAACCATAAACAACCACATGATCTATGTACATGATAAAACAAATCAACCATGATCCTGAAGAAACACAATAAACCACATACCCTTGTCCTAGTTTTGGAAAGATCAATATAAGTATCGATGTAATCGTAACTATTATTTCCTAGAAATAATTATGACATTTCTCCATCCATTGGAATGGAGCATTCTTCTTTTTCAGAGCTATCATTGGTGATGCTTGTCGGGAGAAATCACACACAAAGTGTTGGTAGTAACCTACAAAACAGTGAAATAATCTTATCTCGAACCCATTATTTAGTGGTTTCCAAGAGATAACGGCTTCTATCTATTCAGGATCAATATAAATTCCTTTCTCATAAATGACATGTCCATGAGAATGTACTTCCTATATCCAAAAATCACACTTTGATAATTTCTCATACAAACGATGATCTATCTAGATTAGTAACACAGTTTCAAGTAAAACCTCATGATTAGAAATTTTCATTGAATGGACCAAAATGTCATCCACAAACACCACTAAAAAATAATCCAGATATTTTTGAAATATCCAATTCATCAATGCCATGAAGTCTGATAGTTCTGTTGTTATACCGAAAGGCATGACTACATATTTATAGTGGCCATATCAACTTCTGAATGTTGTCTTTGGAATATACTCTTTATGAACCCTCAACTGATGATATCTTTATCACAGGTCAATATTTGAGAACCAAGGACCACCCCTTAATTTATCAAATAGATCATCAATGAATGAAAGTGGATATCTGTTCATTATCATAACATAGTTAAGCTTATGATAATCAATACACAACTAAAAAGTTCCATATTCATTCTTCAAAAACAAAACTGGTGCTTCCCATGGAGACGTACTTGACTGAATGAAACCCTTGCCTTCCAACTCCACTAACTGCACTTTCAATTCTCATAACTCTATTGGTACCATCCTAAAGGGTGTAAGGGAAATTGGACTACTCCCCGGAAAGAGATCTATCGTAAGCTCCACTTCATTAAGAGGTGGTAACCCTGAGAAGTACTTATGAAATACATTTGTAAATTGATCCACAATAGCTGGAAAACTATTGTACTCGATCTCATCCATTGATGCCAAATTCAATGCTTCTAATTGGTCAGAAATAGTTCCATCAATTTGTGTCAAAAAGCTCTATTCACCCTTCTTTACAATCCCATATCCTCTAAAGAGATGCTCGATGTTGTCCCCAATCATGAAACCAGCTATTCTCCGATAAAAGTTGATTTGATCCTTGAACATTGTCATCCAATCCATACCTAGGATTACATCATATAAATTTATATCTAATGTCGAGAAGTCCCATTTTTTCTCATCTCTAATAATAGTTATAGAATATGATCTACACACAAAGTCATGACATTCTCTTTCATCGTGAAGAGTTTGCAGTCTTATCATAGAAGGAATCATTTCATGTTTTAAACATAGAAAATTGGTTCCCCACTTCCCCATCATATTAGTGATAGAGTTATCAGCTCCTCTAGTTAATACAATCATACTTCCTCCACTTAGATTTTCTACAGTGAAAAAATATCGCAAATGGGGTTTGATGTTTCAGTCTCAACTCAAAAGTTTGAATAGAAAAAGTGATGCATTGGGCCAAAAGGTTGTTCGTTTATGGCTCAAGAGAAACCAAATTCTCAATGGCCTCTTCTGAATTTTTCTTATAACACCTATCAGGTTCCATTTTCTAAACCAATAACAAACTCTACGAGTCTCACTCTCTAGAAATGGATGGCTTAGCTTTTCAAATTTGATCACATCAACGATCCCAAATTTGATTTCTCAAACATAATTTTTACCATGTTCAGCCATTTTGGAAAACACTTCACATGATTTTGAAAATTAAAACATTTTCAAAATACTATAAGAATTCACATTTTCAAAATCGTTTATTTGAATACCAATTCCATACTTTTTAAAAAATTAACAATCTTTTTTTTCACAACATGAATCATTCCTCAAAATTATGTATGCACTCCTAGTGTAAAGACCCGCAAATTTCAAGGAAATTTTTTTCTTAATTTTCTTTGGAATTTTACAAGAGCGCAGCTTCAGACGGCACCTGATTCCGAGGCCCGGTGTGCCCGGAATCAATTTCCGAAGTTTGGCTCGGGTACGTTCAGTGAACAGACGAGCGGGTTTTTCTATGTTTTGAACCGGTGCCTGGAATCGAATTCTGAGGGCACCGATGAAATCGCAGCGCCGGTATTTTCTTAGAAACGCCTCTTCAGGAGTTGCGTTTGCTCAACCGTGGTTTTTAAAATTTTGGGCTTTAAGTCGGAAATAAAATAAAGGTTGTGCGACAACTTTATTTTATTTCACTTAAGCCGCTTGGAAGTCACTTGAAAGCCACTTGAGCTGAGTTAAAGCGGATAGGGTGCTATCCGGAAATATCCTACCCTCTTGGTAGGATATTTGTGCGGTGGGGCCCGCACGAGCCCCGTCGTTTCTTCCGCTAAGTAACGCACCCGCGAAAACCCGTCAAAGTAACTGAAAAGTCAACCGACGCGTTTTCTTAAATTCTTAACAGACCATTTAATTGAGCGGTTTATTTCGTGAATTAAATGGGCTGTTTCGTTCGTTGAATTAATTCAACGAACTGATGGGTCGTTACTTACGCATTTGCGTTTGTTGGCAAAATAATAAAATAGACCAACGTGTCTATTTTTGGAGGATTACTCTTTATTCTCTGGGCCTCCACCCTCCCCGCGAAGAACGCGAAGAACGCGAAGAACGCGAAGAACGCGAAGAACGCCGGAACCAAAATTCGACGACGCACACCGTGATCCGCGACGTCGACAAACTTTTTCCGCGACCTTCTTCTTCTTCTTCGACGCTTCTTCTTCCGCGGCGAACCTACGATCGGCGGTTAAAGGTGAGAATCGAATCTTCTAAATTCTCCCTTTTTATAATTCGATCAACGGATTTAAATTAATTAAATCCGTTTGATCTTGATCCAGAGATCGTCGGCGCGACTCCTTCCCGCGGTGCGACGAGCGTCTCTTCCGCGACGATCACCAAATCCGCGACGACCTCTCGTCCGACGACGATGACAAGGTAGGGATTTAATTCTTGATGATTCATTCCCATGTTTTTATTTCTTTTTGAATAAAGAACCGTCATGAATATTTTCAATTAATTAAAATTGAATTACCGTTTAAAAGAAAAAGAAGTGAACAATTTTTATCTTGATTAAAAATTGTTGTAGCCCCTTTCTCCCGTTGTTTATGACTAACGCGAAGGGTGCGGGTCTAACAAGACCCGACAACCCTCCGCCGATCCTTTTCATGTGCGGTGTTGGCAAGCGACGACGAACCGTGCGGCAAGGGCGATCCGTTGATCCCGCAGTGAAGATCGGCCCCCGGGTGGATCAACGGCGCAGACGGGAGAGGAATCGGGCCACCGGAGCAACTCCGGCGGCCCGCGGAAGGCGGCGGCGGCGCGGGTCGCCGGCGCGGCGGCGCCCGGCGTGCCGCCGGAGGATCCGCCGCGGCTCGGCCGCGGCGGCGGCGAACCGCCAGACCGCGTCCGCTGTCCGGCCGCCCAACACGCGGCCCGCGCGGGCCGCGTTCCACCTAAGCCGCGGGTCAAACCCGCGGCGCCCCTTGGCCGCTCGGCCGAGGTCGAGCCGGCCGGTCCGGTCGGCCAGGCCGGACCGGACCCAGCCCAACCGGGGCGGGCCGGGTCGGGTCGACCCGGTTCGGGTCGACCCGGTTCGGCCGACCCCCAGGGGGGGGGGGGTTCGGGCCGGGTCGCCCCGGGCCCAGAACCCCCGTTTTCAGGCCCTCTTCGGTCTTTTGCCCATATCTTGGGCCTAGGACCTCCGATTGACGAACCGTCAGCGGCTACGCGATCCTTGGATCGATACGGTCGTTTCGGTATATTACACTCAAGGTTTCGGAAGACTTTGGGTTCGGCCGGGTTGGTTCGTACACGAAACCAACCGGGCCCTCAGAGCGGAAACACTAATAACTTGAGCTACGGACGTCCGATCGACGTACCGTCAGCTGTGGTAGTTTCCTCTAAGTGAGACGGAACTTTTGGCATACTCCGCCCGAGGATCGGACACAGGCGGAGTACGGTCGGGTTGGTTTTGCCCTAAAAACTAACCGGGCCCCTGGGACGAAAATGACAATAACTCTCAGACCGGGCGTCCGATTGACGCGCCGTCTGTTGCGTTGAGATCCTGTTGTCGATACGGAACTTTTGGATACATCAACTTCGGACTACGTGTCAGTTGATGTATCAGCCTCTCGGCTCGTGGAGCGGACCCTCCTAAACGAGCTCGCTGTGTGCGGGAACCCTAGTGCTGGCTGTGACTTCGACGACAGAGCAGAGATCCTCCGTGGACTGCGACGACGACAGAGCAGAGATCCTTCGTGGACTGCGGCGACGACTGTGCAGAGATCCTCAGTGGACTACGTCGACTACTGCACTCAGCGATCCTACGTGGATCAGTGCTTCAGGTCCTGTGTGGGCCCGATCCTGTGTGGGTCCTTACTACCGGTTCTGTGTGAGCCACTTCCTACAGGTTCTGTGTGAGCCCGATCCTGTGTGGGTCTTTTGCGGGGGTTAGTACCTATCGATCCTTCGTGGGTCCGACGACTTAGATGGATCAGTGATCATCTTTGACGTCATCTGAAAAAGTATACCTGGTTAAGCTGAATCTTATGTTACTCTCCTTTGTGGAATGTGTTGAACTATCCTATGTGGATTTACTGTTTACTCTCCTTTGTGGATTTGAGTCTTGCTTTCCTGTGTGGATTGAGTTGTTCTTGAGCTCGTGAGCAGAGCTAGAAGTGGGGACTTAGGTATATGTATGGGCATATACCTAAGTCGAGTCAGATGTTACTTCGTGATTGCACCATCCTTTTTGTGCTATATCCTTTGTGGATTTCGGGAGACCTTCGGGGGTCTCGGGGTCCTTACTGAGTAGCTTATACTCACCCCTGCACGGGCTATGCCCGCACCTTGTTGTGTTGGATGCAGACGACGGACAGCGCTGATCACGGTTGGGGCGTGGAGCAGGACGGTACCTGGAGGTGGACCACTGGGTGGGACGTGCTCGGAGCGGACGTGGGACCCGAGGAGCCTGGAGGCTATCTGTACCCACCCTTCAGGTGGGATTGCCAGTGGACGACACGAGGCCGCCGTCTTTTCTTCAGTTGCTGTTCTTTACCTTTTCAGTTGTACTTTCAGTTGGGCTTGTATTCCGGCCCCCCTTTACTTTTCTGCACTTGGTAGTTACTTTCCGCTTGCTGACTCTGTGGTGGTTGTTACTTATAAAGGAAATGCCTTCCCTGTTTACCGGGATTTTACGCCTTGGTGCTAGTCGCCAGCCCCTGGCCTATGGAAGGCGGGCTTGGGGTAGTCACGGCACGGGCCTCGAGGTCGGGTCGTGACAAATTGGTATCAGAGGTGGTCAGTTCTACCGCAGACTCTGATCGTCTTTTCTTTCTATATGAAGCAATAGTGTTTAGTGTATTGAGTGTGGTTATCAGTTCAGGGAGCCCAGTGTTGGTGCGGCGGCCGACGTATCCGTACACCAGGACCCTGACTCCTGATTTCCGACTTAATGCATGAAAACATTGATTGCGTGTGTGTTTCAAGTTTTCTTCGTGATTACTTGTGTCAGCTCACCGGGTATACTGATCTGCTTCATGAAAGTCTCAAGTTTTCCTTGTGATTACTTGTGCCAGCTCACCAGGTATACTGTTCTGACTGTGGTGCTCTTGTTCTCCTTTTCAGGATGGCCCCGCGACGACAGCCAGCTAGGGTTCCGAGTGTAGGGCGCGACGGCAGCCCACCGAGCGACGAGGCCTCGGTGCAGGGCCCTTTGCCAGCAGTGGCACCGGAGGTAGCTTTACCCACCGAGCCGCCGATGCTACCAGTACCAGACGCTGACGATGCACGTCGCCTCAGGGCACTGCATGAGTTTCAGAGCCAGCGACCACCCAGGTTTCGCGGTGAGGCGGACCCCCAGGCCGCCGAGGACTGGCTAGAGGCGGTGGTACAGATCTTTAGGCTAGTGAGGACACCAGCGGATCTCATGGTGATTCTCGCGGCGAGCCTCCTGCAGGCGGCGGCAGGATGATGGTGGAGCTTGATGCTCCAGGTTCACGATGAGGCATCCTTGCTCTGGACGGACTTCGAGAGCCTCTTCCGCTCTGAGTTCGTCCCGACCACCCTCCGAGCGGTGCGCATCCAGGAGCTTCTCCAGCTGCGCCAGGGCAGCATGACGGTCGCTCAGTACGCGGCGAGGTTCACTGACCTATCTCGCTACTCGACCGACATGGTACGGGACCCCTTCTTCCGGGCCCGGACCTTCGACCAGGGCTTGCGGCAGGAGATTCGGGCGTCGCTGATCTCCCTCAGCATTCCGACCCAGGCGGGAGTGCTGGAGCGAGCCCTCCTGGTCGAGAGCTTCCTGGCAGAGCCTTCTTCAGCGGCGAGACCTAGCGCAGGGCGGCAGGTAGCTGAGTCTTCGGCAGCAGGTAGCTGACGGATGACTCTCGGGTCCAGGCAGACCAGACCCCCACGCAGACGGCCTCAGGACACCGGCTCAGCAGTGCGGGGCACACAGCGGAGTGCCAGCCTTTCGAGAGGCAGGCAGTGCTACTCCTGCGGCGGGCAGGGCCACATGGCTCGTGACTGCCCGACTCGCCGACCAGAGGAGCAGCAGACGGTGGAGGGGCCACCCAGGCAGAGGCAGAGGGTCGACCGTGGCGGTCCGCAGGGAGGAGGCGGACGAGGCAGAGGAGCTGGCCGAGCAGCGGGTGGTGGGAGACGCTTCCAGGCTCTACCCCCACCACCACCAGGAGGGCTACCTCGACCACAGGGAGCTGGCGGGCAGGGACAGGCCCAGCTCCAGGCAGTGGAGGCCTATGACCCCGACATGCCAGAGATGATTCGAGGTACGATCTGTGTCTATTCCACCCTTGCTGCAGTACTTATAGACACAGGAGCGAGTCACTCTTTCATAGCCTCTGCCCTTGTTCGGAGCTCGGAGATTCCGACTGAGCCGTTGGCTCGATCCTTACGGCTAGAGACTCCTACGGGAGCAGACTCGACGATTACGCACTGGTGCCGGCAGTGTGAGCTTACTCTAGGAGGCGAGAGATTCGGCTGGGATCTCCTTGTAGCGGCGTCGAGGCCTTACGACGTCATCTTGGGCATGGATTGGCTATCCACGGTTCATGCCCAGATCGACTGTTTTAGGCGCAAGGTGCGATGTGTTCGCACCGACGGGAGCAGGTTTACCTTCACCGGCGAGAAGGGAACCTTTGCAGCACAGGATGGACTTCCGCGGAGGAGAGTGCAGCCCATCTCTCATCAGTTGGCTAGCCTCATCCTAGGAGCAGTGGACGTGCAGAGTCCAGTTTTTCCTGCAGTGGTGGACCAGTACGTGGACGTCTTTCCCGACGATGTTCCAGGGCTACCTCCTCGTAGAGAGGTAGACTTTTACCTCGACTTGTACCCCGGGACAGCACCGATATCTACTCCAGCATATCGGATGGCCCCCGCCGAGCTTCGAGAGCTACGGGTACAGTTGGAGGACTTGCAGAGCAAGGGGTTTATCCGACCCAGTGTTTCACCCTGGGCTTCCCCGATATTGTTCGCCAAGAAGGCGGACGGGAGCTTGCGACTGTGTGTCGACTATCGTCGCCTGAACCAGGTGACAGTGAGGAACAAGTATCCGCTGCCACGGATTGATGACCTCTTCGATCATCTCAAGGGAGCGCGGTGGTTCTCGAAGATAGGCCTCCGGTCAGGCTATCATCAGCTTAGAGTTCGAGACGAGGACGTGCAGAAGACGGCCTTCAGGTGTCGGTATGGCCATTATGAGTTCTTGGTTATGCCGTTCGGCGTAACCAATGCTCCAGCAGTGTTCATGAGCCTCATGAACAGCATCTTCCAGCCATACCTCGACCGATTTGTCGTGGTCTTCATTGACGACATTTTGGTATACTCGACGACTGAGGAGGAGCATGCCTACCACCTGCGAGTTGTGCTAGACACACTCCGAGAGCACCAGCTTTATGGCAAGCTCTCAAAATGCCAGTTTTGGTTACGTGAGGTCCATTTCTTGGGGCACGTCATCTCTGAGGCAGGAGTTGCAGTGGATCCCGCGAAGATCGAGGCAGTGCTAGCTTGGGAGCCACCAAGGAGCGTGACGGAGGTGCGGAGCTTCTTGGGCCTAGCCGGATACTATCGGAGATTTGTGCCAGACTTCTCCAGAGTTGCGGCACCACTCTCAGCCTTGACAAAGAAGGGGAAACCCTTTGTGTGGTCAGACAGATGTCAGCAGAGCTTCCAGGAGCTGAGACAGAGATTGACCAGCGCACCTATCTTGAGGTTGCCTGAGGAGGGAGTTGGATACGTAGTTTACTGCGATGCATCAGGGACAGGACTCGGGTGCGTCCTGATGCAGGAGCGGGCCGTGATCGCCTACGGATCACGTCAGTTGAGGCCGCATGAGCATAACTACGCCAATCATGACCTCGAGTTAGCAGCAGTGGTCTTCGCTCTGAAGACTTGGCGGCACTATCTGATGGGCGAGCGCTTCACAGTCTTTTCTGACCACCAGAGTCTCAGGTATATCTTCTCTCAGAAGGACCTGAACCTGAGACAGCGGAGATGGCTTGAGTTCCTCTAGGACTATGACTTTGAGATAGTCTATACTCCTGGGAAGGGAAACGTGGTAGCCGATGCCCTCAGCAGGAGGACGGGCATTCAGCTACTTGAGGAGGCGACAGAGAAGCTAGCCTCCTTACAGATATCCTTCGTGGATAGAGACGGAGCAGCCTTTCTTCAGTCTCTCACAGTCTCTCCTCCACTTCTACAGCGGGTCAGAGAGGCTCAGCGTGGGGACGCTGACTGTGAGACCCGGCGTGCACTGATATCCTCAGGTCAGGCGCCTGATGGTTTCTCCCTTGGAGCAGAGCACGACATCCTTTTCAGAGGACGTACATTCGTACCAGTCACTTTACGAGAGGAGGTGCTGAGAGAGTTTCACACTTCTCCCTTGGCGGTACATCCCGAAGCGGCGAAGATGTACCAGGATCTCAGTCGACAACACTGGTGGCCGGGCATGAAGAAAGCTGTGGCAGAGTTCGTTTCACGATGTCTCACCTGCCAGCAGGTGAAGGCAGAGCATCAGGTACCAGCAGGCTTGGTACAGCCCTTGGATGTCCCGGAGTGGAAGTGGGACGGGATATCTATGGACTTTGTGACTGGACTTCCACGCACTTCTAGAGGTCACGACTCCATTTGGGTGATTGTCGACCGACTCACCAAGTCGGCACACTTCTTACCCATCAGAGAGCAGGGCTCAGTGGAGAGCTTGGGACGTCTTTACGTCCAGGAGATCGTACGACTTCACGGTGTGCCATCGTCTATCGTCTCCGATCGAGATGCTCATTTCACTTCCCGGCTTTGGAAGGGGTTGCAGGAGGCGTTCGGGACGCGGCTCCATCTGAGCACAGCCTTCCACCCTCAGACGGATGGTCAGACTGAGAGGACCATACAGACACTCGAGGACATGCTCCGTGCATGTGTTCTCGACTTTGGTCGTAGCTGGGAGGACCACCTACCCTTGGTGGAGTTCGCGTACAACAACAGCTACCACTCCACCATCGGGATGGCACCATACGAGGCGTTGTACGACAGACCCTGCAGATCACCGTTGTGCTGGACAGACCCTGGGGAGTCAGCACTCGTGGGACCAGAGATGGTCCGAGCCATGACAGAGAAGGTCCAGATCATCCAGGAGTGGATGAGGGCAGCTCAGAGCCGGCAGAAGTCATATGCTGACAGGAGGCGGAGGCCACTAGAGTTCGAGGATGGCGACCACGTCTTTTTGCGTGTCTCACCTCGACGTGGTTTACGGAGATTTGGCCGAGGCGACAAGTTGTCTCCACGCTTCATCGGGCCTTTCCAAGTCCTCAGCAGGATAGGAGAGGTGGCTTATCGCCTGGCTCTACCACCTCAGTTGCACCGGATGCACGACGTCTTTCACGTGTCTCAGCTGAGGAGATACGTGCACGACCCGACACACATCATCGACTTTGGGGAGCTGGACGTGGACGATGGGGCGACTTTTGCGGAGGTCCCAGTGGAGATCGAGGATCGACAGGAGCGGGTCCTACGTGGGCGGTCGATTCCTCTTGTGCGCGTCAGATGGCAGCACGGGAACCTCCAAGAGAGCACTTGGGAGCAGGAGGCTCAGATGCGTGCTCAGTACCCCCATTTGTTCCCCTAGTTTTTGATGTATCTTTACGGGGACGTAAAGCCCTGAGGTGGGAGTAATGTAAAGACCCGCAAATTTCAAGGAAATTTTTTTCTTAATTTTCTTTGGAATTTTACAAGAGCGCAGCTTCAGACGGCACCTGATTCCGAGGCCCGGTGTGCCCGGAATCAATTTCCGAAGTTTGGCTCGGGTACGTTCAGTGAACAGACGAGCGGGTTTTTCTATGTTTTGAACCGGTGCCCGGAATCGAATTCTGAGGGCACCGATGAAATCGCAGCGCCGGTATTTGCTTAGAAACGCCTCTTCCGGAGTTGCGTTTGCTCAACCGTGGTTTTTAAAATTTTGGGCTTTAAGTCGGAAATAAAATAAAGGTTGTGCGACAACTTTATTTTATTTCACTTAAGCCGCTTGGAAGTCACTTGAAAGCCACTTGAGCTGAGTTAAAGCGGATAGGGTGCTATCCGGAAATATCCTACCCTCTTGGTAGGATATTTGTGCGGTGGGGCCCGCACGAGCCCCGTCGTTTCTTCCGCTAAGTAACGCACCCGCGAAAACCCGTCAAAGTAACTGAAAAGTCAACCGACGCGTTTTCTTAAATTCTTAACAGACCATTTAATTGAGCGGTTTATTTCGTAATTAAATGGGCTGTTTCGTTCGTTGAATTAATTCAACGAACTGATGGGTCGTTACTTACGCATTTGCGTTTGTTGGCAAAATAATAAAATAGACCAACGTGTCTATTTTTGGAGGATTACTCTTTATTCTCTGGGCCTCCACCCTCCCCGCGAAGAACGCGAAGAACGCGAAGAACGCGAAGAACGCCGGAACCAAAATTCGACGACGCACACCGTGATCCGCGACGTCGACAAACTTTTTCCGCGACCTTCTTCTTCTTCTTCGACGCTTCTTCTTCCGCGGCGAACCTACGATCGGCGGTTAAAGGTGAGAATCGAATCTTCTAAATTCTCCCTTTTTATAATTCGATCAACGGATTTAAATTAATTAAATCCGTTTGATCTTGATCCAGAGATCGTCGGCGTGACTCCTTCCCGCGGTGCGACGAGCGTCTCTTCCGCGACGATCACCAAATCCGCGACGACCTCTCGTCCGACGACGATGACAAGGTAGGGATTTAATTCTTGATGATTCATTCCCGTGTTTTTATTTCTTTTTGAATAAAGAACCGTCATGAATATTTTCAATTAATTAAAATTGAATTACCGTTTAAAAGAAAAAGAAGTGAACAATTTTTATCTTGATTAAAAATTGTTGTAGCCCCTTTCTCCCGTTGTTTATGACTAACGCGAAGGGTGCGGGTCTAACAAGACCCGACAACCCTCCGCCGATCCTTTTCATGTGCGGTGTTGGCAAGCGACGACGAACCATGCGGCAAGGGCGATCCGTTGATCCCGCAGTGAAGATCGGCCCCCGGGTGGATCAACGGCGCAGACGGGAGAGGAATCGGGCCACCGGAGCAACTCCGGCGGCCCGCGGAAGGCGGCGGCGGCGCGGGTCGCCGGCGCGGCGGCGCCCGGCGTGCCGCCGGAGGATCCACCGCGGCTCGGCCGCGGCGGCGGCGACCCGCCGGACCGCGTCCGCTGTCCGGCCGCCCAACACGCGGCCCGCGCGGGCCGCGTTCCACCTAAGCCGCGGGTCAAACCCGCGGCGCCCCTTGGCCGCTCGGCCGAGGTCGAGCCGGCCGGTCCGGTCGGCCAGGCCGGACCGGACCCAGCCCAACCGGGCCGGGCCGGGTCGGGTCGACCCGGTTCGGCCGACCCGCAGGGGGGGGGGGGTTCGGGCCGGGTCGCCCCGGTCCCAGAACCCCCGTTTTCAGGCCCTCTTCGGTCTTTTGCCCATATCTTGGGCCTAGGACCTCCGATTGACGAACCGTCAGCGGCTACGCGATCCTTGGATCGATACGGTCGTTTCGGTATATTACACTCAAGGTTTCGGAAGACTTTGGGTTCGGCCGGGTTGGTTCGTACACGAAACCAACCGGGCCCTCAGAGCGGAAACGCTCATAACTTGAGCTACGGACGTCCGATCGACGTACCGTCAGCTGTGGTAGTTTCCTCTAAGTGAGACGGAACTTTTGGCATACTCCGCCCGAGGATCGGACACAGGCGGAGTACGGTCGGGTTGGTTTTGCCCTAAAAACTAACCGGGCCCCTGGGACGAAAATGCCAATAACTCTCAGACCGGGCGTCCGATTGACGCGCCGTCTGTTGCGTTGAGATCCTGTTGTCGATACGGAACTTTTGGATACATCAACTTCGGACTACGTGTCAGTTGATGTATCAGCCTCTCGGCTCGTGGAGCGGACCCTCCTAAACGAGCTCGCTGTGTGCGGGAACCCTAGTGCTGGCTGTGACTTCGACGACAGAGCAGAGATCCTCCGTGGACTGCGACGACGACAGAGCAGAGATCCTTCGTGGACTGCGGCGACGACTGTGCAGAGATCCTCAGTGGACTGCGTCGACTACTGCACTCAGCGATCCTACGTGGATCAGTGCTTCAGGTCCTGTGTGGGCTCGATCCTGTGTGGGTCCTTACTACCGGTTCTGTGTGAGCCACTGCCTACAGGTTCTGTGTGAGCCCGATCCTGTGTGGGTCTTTTGCGGGGGTTAGTACCTATCGATCCTTCGTGGGTCCGACGACTTAGATGGATCAGTGATCATCTTTGACGTCATCTGAAAAAGTATACCTGGTTAAGCTGAATCTTATGTTACTCTCCTTTGTGGAATGTGTTGAACTATCCTATGTGGATTTACTGTTTACTCTCCTTTGTGGATTTGAGTCTTGCTTTCCTGTGTGGATTGAGTTGTTCTTGAGCTCGTGAGCAGAGCTAGAAGTGGGGACTGAGGTATATGTATGGGCATATACCTAAGTCGAGTCAGATGTTACTTCGTGATTGCACCATCCTTTTTGTGCTATATCCTTTGTGGATTTCGGGAGACCTTCGGGGGTCTCGGGGTCCTTACTGAGTAGCTTATACTCACCCCTGCACGGGCTATGCCCGCACCTTGTTGTGTTGGATGCAGACGACGGACAGCGCTGATCACGGTTGGGGCGTGGAGCAGGACGGTACCTGGAGGTGGACCACTGGGTGGGACGTGCTCGGAGCGGACGTGGGACCCGAGGAGCCTGGAGGCTATCTGTACCCACCCTTCAGGTGGGATTTCCAGTGGACGACACGAGGCCGCCGTCTTTTCTTCAGTTGCTGTTCTTTACCTTTTCAGTTGTACTTTCAGTTGGGCTTGTATTCTGGCCCCCCTTTACTTTTCTGCACTTGGTAGTTACTTTCCGCTTGCTGACTCTGTGGTGGTTGTTACTTATAAAGGCAATGCCTTCCCTGTTTACCGGGATTTTACGCCTTGGTGCTAGTCGCCAGCCCCTGGCCTATGGAAGGCGGGCTTGGGGTAGTCACGGCACGGGCCTCGAGGTCGGGTCGTGACACCTAGTGGTAATTAATTACACGACAATGCATTTCATGTTCATATCATATTCTAAACACTTCACAATGCGATTTAAAAATCATAGAATTGTCTCCAAACACTTATTTACAAAACTACCTTGTAACTTGAAGTTCATAATAAAAGGGTTAGCTGTGTCCTTTTATGCTATATATTTCAGGTCCCAACAATCCTACTACTTTTTCTGATTCCCACCCAAGGAATAGAAAAAAGGTCTTTCATCTACAAAACTAGGAACATCAAGGACAACTTTTCCAGAGAGGACCGAACATGATGATACCATTTGTAATGACCCAAAAATTCTCATTGGATTGAGAGTACAATGTGTCATTACTAGGCCTTATGTGAATTCCTCCAGATGACAAAGGGGGAAATAAAAGCCAAATGGTTTCAAATACAAGTGGGGGATGATTTACCCTTTACGAAATAAAACAATAAACCTACCACTCATAACAAAACATTCACTGTATGATGCTTGATAAAATTGAAGACCACTCAAAAAGTTCATGTATCTCAAAATCACATCAATGTAAGAACCATCAAAAGAATAACCAAGTATCAAAGTACACAACGGATAGACTACACAGTACTCTCCAAATACCCCAAGACTCCTTGATCCAAATGCTCAAATAAACAAAATCTCCGAACAGCCCAAACATCATGAGGTATTGCTAAACACGTGTGGAACATTACCTTTTCCCTTGACCCGAAAGAAATTATCCGCAAAATCTCCAAAGTTCCAAGGCAGTGGTGAGTATAGAGCTCCGATGGTTTTCCTGAATGACTTCCATACACATTCCATTAGGATAGAAGAGTTAAAAATAATTATATAAAACAGTTCATATAAAAAAATTCAAAAAATAGATTATAACTAAATATATACAAGTTTCAAAAACCATTCATTACCACAAGAATACAAGTTCAATTGAAACCGATTTTCCCATCATGATATTTTTCCAGAAAAATAACTAATAAATCTTTAGAACCATTTCAAAATATCACTTTATTATCATACCCAACCATTCCTCAAAACCTTGCAACCAACCATGCATGCTACATTATGACAGATCCATACTCATGAGTAGTTTCTAGTCGATCTACCAAGTCATCAAAATGTAATTGTTTCCCATTTTCCACTAATCCTTTGGCACTGAGTAGAAGGTATTATTTCAACCAAGCCCTGTATAGGAAATTATCATGTGATAATAAACCTTTAGAACTGATCATAAGGTCAAATTTCAACCCATCCTCATATATGCAATATGAACACACAACACATATGCCCAATGATCAAGGCAAAATAATCCTTTCAATAAAAACACCTTTTTATTGAAAACTATTTCCGTCAACACCATTTCAATGCCAAAACATTTAAACTCCAACCCATTTCAATAAACCTAGATTTATATTGAATACTATTTCTATTGAAAACTCTTTTTTCATCAACTATTTTTCAATTCCAAAAAAAATCCATAATTCAAAATCATCATTTTAAATTAAACCTCGTTTTGCACAACTATTCACCAAGGTCACTCAATTTCACAAACCATAATTCATCACAAATGAATATTTTTCAATGAATTTCATAATCAATAAACAAATATTAATCTACAAAAATGAATTATAGAAAGATGTGTTGAGAGAAAAAACTCCAACCTCAATGGTTTTGACCAAACTTTGACAATAGACGAAGAATGCCAAGAAAGTAGGTCGATTCTCAATGAACGGCCTTAGATCAATTATCTAAGCAAGATCACGACTCATCAATGAATTATTTTACTTCAAAAAACATAGATATACCCACTATATGTTCAGATCTGAGAAAAAATGGAGATCAGAGATATAGGGAAAACATGAAAAATCCAGAAAGAATGGTGACATGCCTCAAGAATTTGACTTGAAATCACCAAGGGAAGGCTTTGGGATTGCTTCAAATAATATGGTAAGGGTTCTCCAGCCTTCTAAGAAGAGTAATATCTAGTTAGGTGAGTTTTGAAGCTAAACCGAAATATATAGTTCAAAACCGAGTAAACTCTTTGAAAATAATATCTAGATTTGACCTCTGTGCAAGGTTTGACCACTTGATTTGGGCCAACAATGTATGGATCGTGCAACCTTCTTTTTGGTCCCAACACTCCTTAAAAACCCCCAAAACTCTCCCATCCTTCACCTTTACCTTTTTTATGTACTCTTATTTTTTATGGAAACATCCCAATTTATAGAAATTCTACACTTTGTAGAAAAAAACCACTTTATGGAAACAACCCACTTTATTGAAACAACCCACTTTATGGAAAAAACCAACATTATGGAAACAAAAAACTTTATGGAAACTGTTTATTAAAGACACACCAATTAGAAAATGTGACGAAAGGGGTTATGTACCCTAAATCGGCAGAAACACAGTAGGTTTTCCCTTCTTGTCTATTCCTTCGGTGGTAATCTTGGAAAGGATTAGGATTGTTTGAACTTGAAATATATATCAAAAAAGGATGTAGATAACCCTTATATGCTAAAATTCATGTTTCCAGAGATTTGGGTAAATATGTGTTTGTAGGCACTTCTAGGATTTTGAATGTTCATTGTCATGTGTTTAACCAATGATACGAGAATGGCATGAATTGTAGAGGAATAACTTATCATTAGGAGTGAATACATCATTTCTAGGAATGATTCAGGTTGTGAGAAAAAGATGGTTAATTTTTTTAAAAGTATAGAAATGGTTTTCAATTGAAATATTTTGGAAATGTGAATGCTTATCATATTTTGAAAATGGTTTAATTTTTAAATTCATGTGAAGTATATTAAAAAATGCTTGAATATGGGAAAAAGGGTGTATTTGGAGAACAATGTTGTGATAGTTGATGTGATAGAATTTGAAATGATAAGACATCAGTTGCAAGAGAGTGAGACAAGTGGAGTTTATTGTATGTATAGAAAATGGCACCTGATAGGTGTTAGAAGAACTAGTCAGAAGAGGTTGTTGAGAATTTTGTTTCACCTGAGCTATAGGTGAACCACCCATTGGTCCAAAGCATCTCTCTAGCCATTTAAACCATTGAGTTGTGACTGAAACCAGATACCCCGCTTATGATATTTATCACAGCTTAAAATCCAAGTGGAGGAAGTGTGATTGTTTTCACTATGGGAGCTGAGAACTCATTCTATATGATGATGGGGGAAGTGGAGAACATATTTTCTATGATTAAAACTTGAAATTATGACTTCTATGATAAGACTTGACACTCCTCTCGGTGAAAGAGAATGTCAAGCCTTTGTGTGTAGAGCATGTGCTAAACTGTTGATAGAGATGAGCTAAAATTGGACTTCTCGATGTAAGATATTGATGTATATGATGTAATCATGGGTATGGATTGGCTGACAATGTTCAAGTCTCAAATCGTCTATTATAGGAGAATAGTTAGTTTCATGATTGAGGATGACATCGAGCATCTCTTTAGAAAATAGAGGATTGTAAAGAATGGTTAAAAGAAATTGTTGGCACCAATGGTGGGAATGATCTCTTACCAATTGGCTTCATTGACTTTGGCATAAATGGAGGAGATCAAGGAAAATAGTTTTCCAGCTACTGTGGATCAATTTCAATATGTCTTTCCCAAGAACTTATCAGGGTTGCCACCTCTAAGGGAAGTGGATTTTATGATTGACCTCCTTCCAGGGAACAATCATATTTACCTTACATCCTATAAGATAGAAACAATAGAGTTATGAGAATTTAATGTGATGTTAGAGGCATTGGAAAGCCGGGGTTTCATTCAACCTAGTACGTCTCCATGGGCAGCACCGGTTTTGTTCATGAAGAAGGAAGATGAAAATATTTAGCTGTGTATTGATTATCATAAGCCCAACCAAGTTACAACAAAGAAAAGATATCCACTTCCATTAATTGATGATATGTTCGATCAATTATGTGGAGCTCAATGGTTCTCTAATATTTTCTTACAATCAGGATATCACTAGTTGATAGTTTAGAAATAGGATATTCCAATGACAACTTTCAGAAGTAGATATGGTCACTATGAATATATAGTCATGCCTTTCGGTCTAAAGAATACAATACCAGTCTTATCAAAATTGATCAATCAGATATTTCAATAGTATCAGGATTCATTTGTTGTGGTGTTTGTAGACAACAGTTTGGTATATTCAAAGTCAACGGATGATCATGAGGTGCTCCTAGAAACAGTGTTACAAATCTTGAGAGATCATCATTTGTATGCCAAATTATAAAATTTTGATGTTCCAATATAGGAAGTACGTTTCCTTGGAAATGTCATTTCTGAAAAAGGTATTTCTATTGATCCTGAAAAGATAGAAGTCTTTATCTCTTGGATACCACCAAAGAATGTGTTCGAGATATGATGTTTTCTTAGTCTAGTTGGTTACTACCGACACTTTGTGTGAGATTTCTCATGACTAGCTTCACCAATGACAGCTCTAACAAAGAAGAATGTTCCATTCCAATGGACGTAGGAATTCCAGAAGTGTTTCCAGGAACTAAAATTTTAGCTTTCTTCGACACCTATCTTGATCTTACCTGAATCAGGATAGGGGAATGTGGTGTATTTTGATGCTTCAGTAGCAGGGTAGGGTTGTGTTCTGATGAAATGATAACATGTTGTTGTTTATGGTTCAAGGCAGTTGTGGGTGTAGGAGAAGAATTTACCAACACATGAATTGGAGTTATCTGTAGACATCCATTTTTTGAAAACAGGGAGACATTATCTCTTTGGTGAAAAATTTACTGTGTTTACATGTCACAAATGCTTGAAACACATTTTCTCCTAGCGAGATTTGAATCTAAGGCAGAGGAGATGGATGGAGTATCTCCAAATTTTTGAGTTTGACTTGATGTATGCATCAGAGAAAGGAAATTTGGTGGTAGATGCATTGAGTATAAATTCAAATTCTCTATTGGTGAAAGAAGCATTAGATGAATTGTAGTTGATGCGAGTCTTAGCCGACATGCATTAAGAATGTGAAGACTGAGGTGATGTTGCAGTTTAATTTTCCTCTACGCTTGTTAATGATGTAATAAAAATGATCAAATAGGCATAGACATCTGATGCAGAATGTCTAGTTGTAAGTTCAAAACTCAATAGTGGGGAGATCATTGAGGGTTGGAATCTTGATGGGGGTTTATTTTTGTGTTTCATATATCAGAGGGTTGTACCTATAGTTTTTTGTGATCAACACTTTCATTCTTACCACTATTTTAGAAGGGTTGTAAATCTATGTACACAGATGATGTATAAGGTGCCAAAGTTGCATCTTTGGGGGAGTGGCATAAAGAAGAAGGTGGCTGAGTTTGTCTCGTATTTCTTAACATGTCTGAAGGTTAAATCAGAGCATCAAAGACCAATTGGCATGTTACAATCCTTTCCCATCCAAATGTTGAAATGGGATCATATTGAAATGGATTTTCTTACAGGTCTTCCAATTATGGTGTAGAAACATGATGCCATTTGGGTGATAGTGGATCATCTAGCCAAGTCGTCCCATTTTATACCTATTCGTGAAACTCAAAAGGTGTATAATCTTTCAAATTCTATATCTGAGAAGTCGTAAAGAGGCATGGTGTACCAGTTTCAATAGTCTCATATGGAGATCTGAGGTTCACATCTCATTGTTAGAAATTCTTACAGCAAGACCTTGGCACTCAGTTGACTATGAGGATGGCGTATCATCCTCAGACGGATAGACAACCCGAGTGGACGATAAAAATGTTGGAAGACATGTATCATGATTGTGTAATGGATTTTGGTGGCTCAAGGGAGGAGTATATATCCTTAGTGGAGTTCTAATACCATAACAGTTATCAAGTCTCGATACACATGGCTCTATTTGAAGCATTGTATGGGTGTCCTTTTCGTTCTCCACTATTAAGGGTGGAAACGGGTGAAACGTCACTAGTCATGCCTAGCCTGGTCCATGAAACAACATAGATGATGTCACGAACCAAATCTGGTCACCACCAAAACTTGTGCCAAACCCAGCCCGTGACAAGGTCAGAAGGGCTTTATCGATCCCCATGGGCGGGCACAAGTGTCCGAGTATCATAAATTGGGAATTTGGAATGATTTACCCTTGTTTATAAACATAAAACAACAAACAAACTCAATAAAAAAAAATTGGGATTTTACAAATAAACCCATCTTTTACAAAATTTCATAACTGAATTACATCATTTGAAACAATTTCAAAATGCCATTACAAAGGTACAAAACAAAAAATGGATAACCAATAACCGTCATGTCAATGGGCACCATCCTCAATCCATCTCCACAAGACTTCACCACCGAGGACATGCTAGAATCCCAAACCACTGGAATTAAAAACTATACCCAACCTGTGAAAACAAAAATAACCAAGTCTACTTACATCAAAGGGTGTAAGTAGGGTGTGAGGAAATTCCCAGTTGGATACCACCACTAATAGATTCCATGAGATAAAAATTCAAAGACAAAAATTATGCATGTTTTCAAAAACATTTTATTTCTATTTACAATTTCTAAAAGATGCAACTTAAAAAAATAATTTCTCAAGTGGGATAATTTAATGAATCAACACATTTAAAATAAATTCCAATGTTACTAAATTTTGCAAAAAAATATATTGTATATCGACGGTGAGTATAAAGGATCTAATGTGCACAAGAAATAGGAAATAACCTCTAGGCATTAGCTAGATGTGGGTCCCAGGTACCTTATATCTCGGGGACAGTAACAGTCAAAAATATATGTTCTCGTGCACGAGCCACTAGCATGGAACATACCCATAACCTAGTGGTCCCCCATTATCAGCATCATAGTTTAGTTGGAGTTGTACGAATCAATATTTATAAGTGAAACTGAGGCCTAACCTCACATGATCACTACCATACTAGTACTAGTCCACCCACCTAGATACCTAGGTCTCCCTCTTATGCTCAAAAATGTTTAACAGGACAAGAAGAATAGTTGTCACATGCATGTATCATTTCCACATCACATATTCACCATACAGAACACACGTACATCACACAAGTAAAAAAATCCTCTTTTTCATTCAAATGCATTTTGAGATCATACACACACCAAAATAGCAAACCACACTTTTCACATAACTTCAACACTTGAACAAATCCTTAAAACTTTTTTATAAATCGTTTACAAGGTTATAAATAACACATAACATCCCACACAGACATGCCATATAATAACCCTTTTACTTTCAAAATCATTTTATCATCAAACATACATGAATCAGTCCACAAACATGTTTTTCTCCAACATCACAATTTAATGAAACATTTCAAAAAATTACAAAACATTCTTTTTTTTGAAATTATAAATCATATCTTAACCTTTAAAATACCAATTATTGGTGAACATGTGCAGCAAACAGTTCATATTCCACCTTTTCCCACTTTCTTTAACAAAATAAAACATTTACAATTTTCATAAAAAGAACCCCAGTGGTGTAAATATGTCTTTCACACAAAAACCATTTCAAAACCACCACTAAAAACCAAAACAGTTGCAATTCCTATCCAAAATAGAATTGGAAGCCCTAGAGACATTTATAAAACCACCTTCAAGGGTTATAAAATCACCTTGAATAAGACCACAATATATACAAATGAAAAGACACATTTTCATAAAATGCTCTCGAGAAGTATAACAATGTTTTACACATCAAACCTAATCAAACTACCTCTTTTTAGGCCCAGACTACACTAATACATTACTATACCATAATTTTCAGTCCAAACAAGATTTTTTAAACCAATTACATAAGATTTAAAATACAGCCAAATAATATCCCATGAGTTAGTCCTAGAATCACCCAATTTCAAGTGAAAATTCAACTATAAAATTAAACACATAACCAAATCAATCATAGATAGTTTTTCACCACACCCAACAAATTAGAAATATGAAAAATGATTAAATAATGTAATCTAACTCATGAAAAGAAATTTACACAATGAAAGACCTATGGTTTAGGTCAAAACCCTCAAAACAAGGTGTGAAACATAAACCACACCACTGCCACACCTCAAGAAAGTAGAATCCAACCTAAAACCACAAGGTTTCACCAACAAAGCAAGAAATAAATCCCTAGGTTTGAACCCTAACATTTGGAAATTAGGAACATCGAGGATAATGAAACTAAATCAAATAATATCCCATGAGTTACTTGAGAGATCTTGTAGAAATCTCCCCAAACACACCAGTTTATGAATTTGAAAACAGCCAAAAATTCAAGGGAGGTTCTCGCAAGGATAAGGAGACCATGTAGGAATTTGAATGGGTAAAAAAGAGTTATAAATGATAGAGTTATGAAGGAAAAAATTTACCATTATAAATCTACTCAAATTGAGAATGCTTAAGATGATTCGACTTATTCTTTGAAGGAAATGAGCTCCAAAGAGGGGGAGAGCAGATTGTGGGCCTGCATAGGTTCAGTTGGCTTAGGTTAGAGTTAGAATCCCTAAAAATGGTTAAAATTGAATAAGTTATTAAATAAAAAAAATGTTTTGAAAACTAGAAATGGGATTTTTGGGTGGCCGAACTCCTTAAATAAAAACCCAATTCCAAAATGATTATGGATTTCTAAAGGCCACAAATTTAAATGGGGTGTTAATATGTTAGGGGGGCAAGTAGGAATTCGAATTGATGAAAAAATTTTAAAAATGAATGAGTTATAAAGGAATGAAAATATATTTTTAAATCGGGAATTGGTCTCACGGTTTGGCCCATTTCATGAAAACTCAACCATTCCTACATAAAATTTTGGGAAACCCCCAAAACAAAGCTTTAATGGAAAATAAATTAAAAATACATTAAAAATAATTTTTTATGTGAAAATTCTCTCCACCATGAAAAAATTATACACCTGAAAGTCATAGCAAGTTCAAAGAAACAACCAAACCCAACTGAGAAACCAAGAGTTACACCCTTGCCAGGTTTCTTCCCCAAAGGCTGAAACACCTCCAATGATCAATTAAGGAATGAATACTCTCAAAACCAAATCATAAACCTCTTTCCTGAAATGATCAATCACATTCATAATTTATCACTAAAGAAAAAACTACAAACACTATCTAAACAAGACTCACACAATTCACCCAAATTAAAAACAACTTTGAACAATGTTTCACTTACCTTACTTTAACTAAACCATTGGGTGCTCTCCAATCCCAACGTTTACTGGGAGAAGATGTTGGTATATAGATAGATCCGAACGAGAATATCTACCACCATGCCAAGACCATGGATAAATTTATGTTACTGGTATGAGAGGACACAAATACTCTCCCTACCATAAGAGACAACCAATATTTTTTTTGAGACAGAATCAGGACACTAATAGGGGAATCCTGAATGTACTCCTTGGTTCAATGGGTAGACATCCATTAAAAATTTCTGATATAACATACATGAGAATCATATTGGGTCTCGGAACCATAAGAACCAACCATCTTAACTGAACAACATGGGCGGACACATAAAGACCCAAGGAAATTAATTATTTTTGAAGGGATTAGGGTTAGTCCTCATGGTTTGGGAAACCGTGTACTAACTATGCAGATCAATCTTTCTACATAGATTCCTAGCACACAATGCCTATTAATCGTGCACAAAAGGTGTCCTCAGCACGTCTATCCAGATTTCCTACCATTATCAAATGACTCAATGGAAACCAAAGGGGGAGGGAATGAAATTAGGTGATAACATGGGTACAAGGCCCTCCACCAATTTCCACCGAATGAGAATAAGAGAAAAAAGATAATGACAACAAAGGATTAAACTCTTCCTATATTTTGTAATGAGGATAGAACATTGTACAAGGTTTTAAATGACCCTGGGAATTCCCCTAACTATGATCCAGCTTCTCTCTGAGACCTATGGCTAGAGCTTAAATTATTGATGCATCATTAGCCTTGTAGTTAGGCTTTCGAAACCCCAAAACTATAACTCTTCTTTTGGTGCCACCAATAACTACACTTCAATCCCCGATTAGATTTCATTGAAATAACACATTCCAAAATCACTTTACCCTAACCCGATATTTCACTGAAACAAGAAGTTAATAGATGAACACACATCCCAACTTCTTTCTTCAGGTGAGAAACAGTAGAAGTAAAGAACACCTATACTCACTATCCTCTAAAATGGATGATTTTGAGGTTTTTCAAAGGGATATATTCTCCCTTCATAAAAGGGACTCTTAGAGGATTGCATTATTTTAACCTTTACGGTCAATCGAGTGCAAGACATCATAAGGCATCACCGAACAAGACCATGTCGGCGGATAGAAAATATACATGGAAGGGGACCTTATGACAAGTCCCCAAACAAAACACAATTCCAAAAGGTTTCCATAATGGCATCTCATGAATAGATTTACCAAACTGGTGATTTAACATGAACTCCCACTTCAAAGAGACCTTCAAGGACCTAGGTCCCTTCTTAGACACCATACAAACACTCATCCACACTAACAACCCCAGACCACATCCACATTCAAAAAATTAGTAAACTTAAGAAGCTAAGGTCTATTTCAACCATCCATGACCACTCTACCACTACAAGAGGATAAAAAACAATAATGGAAATGGTGTAGACTCAATCTTATAATATCATGAAATAGATTCTTTTCATTGATCAACTGGAAGATCTTCCAATGGTGAAACACCCTGGGCTGCACTTCAGTAGTGCACAAACCCTTAATGGGGGGCATACCTAATCCAATAAGAAAACCCAAGGACCAAAAAAACCGGGTCCATTGGTAAAAACATACCTCAACCATATCAATGCAGATGAGGGGAAACACCATAAAGGTTTCCCAAAATATTCCTAGAGGAGACCACTAACCATCCCTTCAACCCAGCTTTCCGAACAAACACAAAACCAAAACAATGTTCAAACAAGAGCGTTTATTAGACTCAAAACATTCCACAACATCAAAATATCAAAAAAAAACATAATACACACGATCCCAAACCACTCATCAAGAAATCAAGTCTTCCTTTTTAAATCGTTTCTTTGAAAAAAATGGTTCAGTGGTTATTGTATCCCCCATTGGTAATCCATGGGCCCCCACATGAATGTTTATGTGCCACACTAGTCACCATCCTCATATCCATCCTAGAACTCATCTAGTAGTGCCATTAACCATCCAACATCACATATAACCCCATTCATGTGGTCAAATATGAAAATACCATAGGTAATAACAAAATGTAACAGCCCAAGATTTTATAAAAAAATATTCTTTTTAATTTTATTAATGTCTTGTGTTGTACGCTACACCAAAAGGAGCTTGCACAACACGCATCCTTGTCTTGCCTTGCATTACACGCAATCGCGACCTTCCTCGATAGCGTGTGTAATACGCAATACCGAGTTTCACTAAACAACGATGTGCTATTAAAATATTATTAAAACTAGCCGTTATGAATAGTAATAACCACTTTTTAAAATTCTGTAAATCTTATTTTTCAAAATGAACTTCATTCTTGGATTCGGAGTATCGAATTTAGCCTAAGGTGAAATTTTGGTACTTTTCGGATAACTTTCATATTCTGATGAATAGTGAAAGTTACTAAATTATAATTAAAAACAACTTTTTTAATCGAAATAATTAATAGTGATAAATTATTAATTTGAGTGGTTTTAAAGTATATTTAGAATATATTTTTACAATTTAATACAATGTTTGTCATTGGTTGTAATTTCACATTTAAACCAGACATAATCAAGTGTCAATCTTTTGATATATATTATTTCCTAAAAACACGCTATTTATTTTAACAGCGGGATTTAATTATAAAATTAATTAATGCAACTTTTATGTTATGAATTTGGTAAAATAGATTTCATTTTTGAATTCGGAATATGAAATATAGCTTAGGATGAAATTTTGGCATTGTTCTGAAAAACATCAATTTTTGATGAATAGTGAAACTACTAAGTGGTAGTTAAAAAAACTGAATTTTTCATAAAACTTAATTTTGCCGCTTCTGTGAATGGAATTTCGAAAATCCGAGAGACGCGGTTAATATCAAGGACTAAAATGTGGTTCAATGAGATGAAAATAATTTTTTGGTGAATAGTAACTTTTTACTTTTTTTACCGCGGTTAATAGTAAATAGGGCAACTAAGGGTAAATATGATATTACTATTACCCTAACAAATGTCCTAATTCTATTGGACAAGTGTAATTCGACCAAAAACAAACTTAGGAATAAAATATTACCATTTAGGCCCACTTGGATTAGATTAGGACATTTATTATTAATTTATTTAAAGAAAGGTTAAAATAGTTAAAATCAAAGTGTAATAAGTAAATCATTTTTAATATGGGGTTATACATAAGATAAATTCGATTGTAAATATTCATTAGAAAGATAAAACGATTTCCTACATGATGGTATTTTATTTGTAATTTGTAGACATCAAATAAGTTAATTTATTTATGACACAACGATGATGCAGTAATTATCTTATTAATGAAATATTGACATAATTGATGTTATAAACACCAAAATAAATGTAATTTGAGATTTTTTATGAATTCCACTAATTTTCTAGGTTACTATGATATATTAATGTTGATTTAATCAACTTGGTTCGAACATTTAATTCTGTTATGACTTTCACAAAAATCATATATCAAATAGTGTCAAAATTGACACAAAATAGTTTTTAAATCAAATATTATATTATTAATTGTTATTTTATTCCTAAAAATCTAAGGTTCGGCCAAATGACTTAGATAAGGATATAGTTATTAATAATATACAATTTGGGGTTCGTTTGGCATGTTATAGTAAGTGTATTAACCATATAGTGAAAGAAAACAAAAAGACACGGTAAAAGTTAAATTATTTAACTTAGAGTTAAATCTAATTGATAAGGTTAAAATAATAACCTAAACTTGTCTAAATCCTATTGGTTGATAGGATTTCGACCCATCCCCACTTTAGCTTCGAAATAAGACCATTTGGAACCATTATAAACCGATTTTGACATTAATATAAAATAATATTTTGAGGTATTCCTAAGGTGCCCCTCTCCTCCCTTATTAAAGGACACCTCCTCCCCCTCCTCCTCACACGAATTTGAGCACTCAAGCTCGGCCAACCCCTGCCAAAACCTCTTCTCCACTTCCCTAGAAACATCCTAGAGGTTCTGGTCTTCCTCAAAGACCAATTCTAGTGCCCTAAGAGGAGGTCTCAAAGAGGCACTTCAAAGAAGAGGTAATTACCGTTACCGATTATTTCATCTTTATTTCTTCTTCCACTTCTTCTTCTTAGGTTGTTTCATTATGAAGTAATAACATCATTATCACTCATATACTGATATGTTATTATAAGTATGAAACAACCCTATTTCACCATCTATACATCCTACGGAAAAAGAAATCACCGTGCGTGCGTACGTACGGAATACCGTCTCCACGCCGTGGTGTAATCTATTTTCCACCACCACCTTACATGGATGGGTATAATGGTGTAAAGAATAACTATACATAGTTATTACAACATCATATTGATTCTGATATACTGTATAATCCACTCCAATTCAATTCAATATTTATAGAAATGATATCATCGCTCGTGCGTACGTACGGACTACCGTCTCCACGACGCGATGAGATTCATTCTCCATGTTAACCATTTAAGAATGATTATAACGTATATATAAGAAATAATAATGAAATATATGACATTATAAAGCTACTGTATTTATGTATATATATACATATGTATGTCATCTACTTACTTCCATTTCAAGACAATAAGGAAAGAAAAACAGCGTTCATGCGTACGTACGGACTACCGTCTCCATGAACGGTGTTTTTCATTTTATTTATCTATCTATTATATATATATATATACTGAATATATATGATATATAAATCTTATTTTATATTCTGGAAGTAAGTAAATCATGATATAAGTAATAATGATGTCAAGAACAACAAGTCAAAACACCTATGATAAATGAAACGATTTTACCCAAAACGCTTCTTTAACATGGAATTTACAAAAGAACGGGTAATATAATGTCATAAGTGAACCATATATGATATCATAACAATGAATATGATTCTGTAATAAGTCAATGACATTATTTAAATCATTATACAGGAGGTTCGGACACATACGAAGCAAATTGGACCTAAGGTAAGGGAAATATCACAATCTCATTTTTATCCGAGATTGTTTATTCGTAAGTATTTACTGGGGTGTATTTTATCATCCACATCCATGTTTACTCAATATGTAATATTATTTCCATCCACCTAAAATTGTTTAAATCCATTTTTACCCTTCGGTGAGTTTTTAGTAATACGTATGAAAGGAATCTTTTGTCGGTTTTCGTACGAGGTACTTTTTGACTTTTCTGACAAAAGTACGAAAAATGTTTTTTTTAACTTATACGGCAGGAACGGATTTCTACTGTTTTATAAAGCCTTATTTTCATGAAGCTTCCTCTAAAAGATTTCATGACTATTTTCAATAAAATCTTTTTCTTTTAAAATTGCATGATGTTTTGTGAAAAGAAATTGATTTTGAAGAAGAAAGGATATTTTCCTCAAGAATTCAATTCAAGTGTTTTATCAAAATTATTTTCCATCTAAGATAATAAAGGGTTCTGTTTCTATCCATATTTTTACATTGATTTGACTATGTTGTGATGGAATTATGTTTATGAATTCCTTTATCTTATATGAATTGATTTATGATGTCATGATGTTTCAAGAATCCCATTTTTGTTACATGTGTTATGCGATGATGTATGTTTTATGATTATGTGGCACACATAAGAAAGGATTCATTATAAGATGGGTGGGACCTATTTCTCCCTCCAATGCATTGGGTAAAGATTTTATATCTCATGAGATAGACATGGCTGAAATGGTAGGTTATACCGGTTCAGTGAAATAGGACTGAAACGAGGGTTAGTCGATTCAGAAAGGGACTTTGTCCACTAAGATAGTCTTGACAATGAGTCATGACTAACAAGAAATGATTTTCCATGATTATGTGTGCATGCCAAAAAGTTTCAAGTTTCATGTTATGATTATGGTGATCTAATTTTCACTTCTATGATTTGTTCCATGTTAAGATATTATGATCTCTTTTGCAGGTTATGATTTTCAAAAAGATATGATATGATTTTTATTTCTTTTGTATACCCTTACTGAGCATTTGAGCTCACCCTTTTATGTTTTCTTTTCCCCAGGATATAAATAAAGGTTTTAGGTAAAAAAAAGGGAAGATCTTTATGGGAGATATTGAAGATCTTTCACCACGATTAGAAGATTACGTTCCGAGTTTCCAAAGACACTAAACTATTACGATCCTTTAGTGTGTGTTTTTGTTATGTACTAAGTATTCCGCAAATGTAATGTAATGTCCATGTACGTCAGGCTTCGGGTCTCTACAGTTGGTATCAGAGGAAAGGTTTACTCAACCTTTGGAAACTAGGATGCGAAAACGTTAGTGATATCCCTAGAGATATTTCTAAGGTATGTGTAGGGATGTCCCTAAGGATAAGTATACGTATAGGATATAGTCCTAGAACTATTGTAACGATATTAGATTAGACCAAAGATGTTAGATATTGAAGTTACTCCCCCTTTATTATGATTCTTGCCTCTCACACTATTCTTTTTGGGTTTTAGAAAGTGGCTGGAAACAAGATGATTCACGATAATGGAGGATATGATGGACAATGGAATGATATTCTTCATGAGAAACCAAATGAAATGGGATTTGGAAGTCCAAACATCATTATTATGCCGAATCAGCAATCTCACAATATGATCAATAACGTAAAATTTGGTAAGTTTCCTGACTCGTCTAATAAGAGAAAGATGGAGTTTCATGTTGATCATAGAGGAAAGAAAGTTCAATTTCCCCTATGTAAATCATGTGGGAAGAGGCATCAAGGAGAATGTTTCAAAGGAACTGGAAGATGCTTTGGGTGTGGAAAAGAAGGACACAAAGCCAGTAAGTGCAAAGGAAAAGGTTCAGTTAACACCAGGGATGAGGATAATGGTATTGCTACGACATCAACAATGGTTAAATGTTTTAAATGTGGAATGTATGGGCATTATGCAAACCAATGCCCTAAGGGAATGTCTCATGAAGATAATCAGTATGGTCGTATGTGAAATATTTATGTGGATGATGATGAAGAGACTACAAATGATATGTGAGATGAAAGAAATGTTGAAGCTCGATCAATGGTCTAAAAATGTAGTGGAATGATTACATGTTTATCATGTGTAATGTTGTATAAGTAATCTCATGGAATAAGGAGACATCTAAGGATTGTTACACTGTTGTCTTTCCTTAAGTTTTGAAATTTTATGATTAATGGTACCAGTAACCATGAAAGGTTATTCAGATATTTTTGGAAAGAAGATGATATGCGCATATTGAAGGGATAAGGAGAAAATGAAATGTTAGACAGTATTCATGAGCTCATGATTGATATAAGGACTAAGTGATATCATGGTTTGAGTATAAATAATTTTGAGGATTTTGGTATGTGTAAAGTGTTAACTTTTAACTGCATTCAAGTTTTCACTAAGGTTCAATGGGTATTCAAGAGAATACATGATTAAGGACTTTTAATAACAAAACATATCTTATGATATATGGGGTTCAACGATGGTATTAAATCTCTGGTAATCGTTTTCACTATGTTATGAAAGTGGACTGCAGTATTATGGATAAGCCTAAAGACTAGAATGGATTATGTTGGACATAAAATAGTATTGTTTAAGGATAGAAGTTCTTTTTTCGATATTATTAATGGGATGTTATAGTAATGTAGTTTTCGAAAAAGGACAACCTGCAGGACGGGCGACAGCCCATCGCTTCGGACAAGGCTGTGGGAATCGAACCCACAACCGAAGTGCAACTGGCCTTTATCGCCTACCACTGGCCTACAGGAAGTCCCTGTTTAGTAGAAACTAGTTTTATTATATTAAGCAGTATGATATATGAAGTATAAGTCCATTTTAGGAACCATATATGATTAATCTCACTATAGGTCGACTTATGCATATAATTTTTACTAACCTTTTGTTTGAGACAGATGGAATGACTCATCATTCTATCACATGATCTGCTAACACTTCACGAATAACAAATTCAACTTCATTTATTTAAGAGATGAAGTGGAAATTGTTCAAGGCACGAACAATAGTGAGATTGTACCAAAATAAAGTAAGTATTTATTCTAATTCAAATTTTCAACTTTAGGGAAATGATCTTGAAAACCAAAAATGTTGTCCTAGTGATCTTATACCTGATGAATCAGATGGTACCTTATATCATCACAAATCTATGGATTTGTGATTACTGGCTTTTCCATAGCCATGTTCTCTACCACTCTCCATCAGAACATGATGGTTAGATTTCTCTTCCATATCCATATTTTCACCTATGTGGAAACCCAATGATTAGTTTATTTGGGTAACCGTTACGTTTCATACTTTTGTTTTTAAAGATTGGTTTTGATATTCCTTTTTACGATGTGGGTTTCTATTAAAGAAACTTTCGAATAGTAAACCATTTATAACCCCGACGAATTTCGAGGGCGAAATTCATTTTAAGGGGGGTAGAATGTAACAGCCCAAGATTTTATAAAAAAATATTCTTTTTAATTTTATTAATGTCTTGTGTTGTACGCTACACCAAAAGGAGCTTGCACAACACGCATCCTTGTCTTGCCTTGCATTACACGCAATCGCGACCTTCCTCGATAGCGTGTGTAATACGCAATACCGAGTTTCACTAAACAACGATGTGCTATTAAAATATTATTAAAACTAGCCGTTATGAATAGTAATAACCACTTTTTAAAATTCTGTAAATCTTATTTTTCAAAATGAACTTCATTCTTGGATTCGGAGTATCGAATTTAGCCTATGGTGAAATTTTGGTACTTTTCGGATAACTTTCATATTCTGATGAATAGTGAAAAATTACTAAATTATAATTAAAAACAACTTTTTCAATCGAAATAATTAATAGTGATAAATTATTAATTTGAGTGGTTTTAAAGTATATTTAGAATATATTTTTACAATTTAATACAATGTTGGTCATTGGTTGTAATTTCACATTTAAACCAGACATAATCAAGTGTCAATCTTTTGATATATATTGTTTCCTAAAAACACGCTATTTATTTTAACAGCGGGATTTAATTATAAAATTAATTAATGCAACTTCTATGTTATGAATTTGGTAAAATTGATTTCATTTTTGAATTCGGAATATGAAATATAGATTAGGATGAAATTTTGGCATTGTTCTGAAAAACATCAATTTTTGATGAATAGTGAAACTACTAAGTGGTAGTTAAAAAAACTGAATTTTTCATAAAACTTAATTTTGCCGCTTCTGTGAATGGAATTTCGAAAATCCAAGAGACACGGTTAATATCAAGGACTAAAATGTGGTTCAATAAGATGAAAATAATTTTTTGGTGAATAGTAACTTTTTACTTTTTTTACCGCTTTTAATAGTAAATAGGGTAACTAAGGGTAAATATGATATTACTATTACCCTAACACATGTCCTAATTCTATTGGACAAGTGTAATTCGACCAAAAACAAACTTAGGAATAAAATATTACCATTTAGGCCCACTTGGATTAGATTAGGACATTTATTATTAATTTATTTAAAGAAAGGTTAAAATAGTTAAAATCAATGTTTAATAAGTAAATCATTATTAATATGGGGTTATACATAAGATAAATTCGATTGTAAATATTCATTAGAAAGATAAAAAGATTTCCTACATTATGGTATTTTATTTGTAATTTTTAGACATCAAATAATTTAATTTATTTATGACACAACGATGATGCAGTAATTATCTTATTAATGAAATATTGACATAATTGATGTTATAAACACCAGAATAAATGTAATTTGAGATTTTTTATGAATTCCACTAATTTTATAGGTTACTCTGATATATTAATGTTGATTTAATCAACTTGGTTCGAACCTTTAATTCTGTTATGACTTTCACAAAAATCATATATCAAATAGTGTCAAAATTGACACAAAATAGTTTTTAAATCAAATATTATATTATTAATTGTTATTTTATTCCTAAAAATCTAAGGTTCGGCCAAATGACTTAGATAAGGATATATTTATTAATAATATACAATTTGGGGTTCGTTTGGCAAGTTATAGTAAGTGTATTAACCATATAGTGAAAGAAAACAAAAAGACACGGTAAAAGTTATATTATTTAACTTAGAGTTAAATCTAATTGATAAGGTTACAATAATAACCTAAACTTGTCTAAATCCTATTGGTTGATAGGATTTCGACCCATCCCCACTTTATCTTCGAAATAAGACCATTTGGAACCATTATAAACCGATTTTGACATTAATATAAAATAATATTTTGAGGTATTCCTAAGGTGCCCCTCTCCTCCCTTATAAAAGGACACCTCCTCCCCCTCCTCCTCACACGAATTTGAGCACTCAAGCTCGGCCAACCCCTGCAAAAACCTCTTCTACACTTCCCTAGAAACATCCTAGAGGTTCTATTCTTCCTCAAAGACCAATTCTAGTGCCCTAAGAGGAGGTCTCAAAGAGGCACTTCAAAGAAGAGGTAATTACCGTTACCAATTATTTCATTTTTATTTCTTCTTCCACTTCTTCTTCTTAGGTTGTTTCATTATGAAGTAATAACACCAGTATCACTCATATACTGATATGTTATTATAAGTATGAAACAACCCTATTTCCCCATCTATCCATCCTACGGAAAAAGAAATCACCGCGCGTGCGTACGTACGGAATACCGTCTCCACGCCGTGGTGTAATCTATTTTCCACCACCACCTTACATGGATGGGTATAATGGTGTAAAGAATAACTATACATAGTTATTACAACATCATATTGATTCTTATATACTGTAGAATCCACTCCAATTCAATTCAATATTTATAGAAATGATATCATCGCTCGTGCGTACGTACGGACTACCGTCTCCACGACGCGATGAGATTCATTCTCCATGTTAACCATTTAAGAATGATTATAATGTATATATAAGAAATAATAATGAAATATATGACATTATAAAGCTACTGGATATATGTATATATATACATATGTATGTCATCTACTTACTTCCATTTCAAGACAATAAGGAAAGAAAAACAGCGTTCATGCGTACGTACGGACTACCGTCTCCATGAACGGTGTTTTTCATTTTATTTATCTATCTATTATATATATATATATATACTGAATATATATGATATATAAATCATATTTTATATTCTGGAAGTAAGTAAATCATGATATAAGAAATAATGATGTCAAGAACAACAAGTCAAAACACCTATGATAAATGAAACGATTTTACCCAAAACGCTTCTTTAACATGGAATTTACAAAAGAATGGGTAATATAATGTCATAAGTGAACCATATATGATATCATAAAAATGAATATGATTCTTTAATAAGTCAATGACATTATTTAAATCATTATACAGGAGGTTCGGACACATACGAAGCAAATTGGACCTAAGGTAAGGGAAATATCACAATCTCATTTTTATCCGAGATTGTTTATTTGTAAGTATTTACTGGGGTGTATTTTATCATCCCCATCCATGTTTACTCAATATGTAATATTATTTCCATCCACCTAAAATTGTTTAAATCCATTTTTACCCTTCGGTGAGTTTTTAGTAATACCTATGAAAGGAATCTTTTGTCGTTTTTCGTATGAGGTACTTTTTGACTTTTCCGACAAAAGTACGAAGAATGTTTTTTTTAACTTATACGGCACGAACGGATTTCTACTGTTTTATAAAGCATTATTTTCATGAAGCTTCCTCTAAAAGATTTCATGACTATTTTCAATAAAATCTCTTTCTTTTAAAATTGCATGATGTTTTGTGAAAAGAAATTGATTTTGAAGAAGAAAGGATATTTTCCTCAAGAATTCAATTCAGGTGTTTTATCAAAATTATTTTCCATCTAAGATAATAAAGGGTTCTGTTTCTATCCATATTTTTACATTGATTTGACTATGTTGTGATGGAATTATTTTTATGACTTCTTTTATCTTATATGAATTGATTTATGATGTCATGATGTTTCAAGAATCCCATTTTTGTTACATGTGTTATGCGATGATGTATGTTTTATGATTATGTGGCACACATAAGAAATGATTCATTATAAGATGGGTGGGACCTATATCTCCCTCCAATGCATTGGGTAAATATTTTATATCTCATGAGATAGACATGGCTGAAATGGTAGGTTATACCGGTTCAGTGAAACAGGACTGAAACGAGGGTTACTCGATTCAGAAAGGGACTTTGTCCACTAAGATAGTCTTGACAATGAGTCATGACTAACAAGAAATGATTTTCCATGATTATGTGTGCATGCCACAAAGTATCAAGTTTCATGTTATGATTATGGTGATCTCATTTTCACTTCTATGATTTGTTCCATGTTAAGATATTATGATCTCTTTTGCAGGTTATGATTTTCAAAAAGATATGATATGATTTTTATTTCTTTTGTATACCCTTACTGAGCATTTGAGCTCACCCTTTTATGTTTTCTTTTCCCCAGGATATAAATAAAGGTTTTAGGTAAAAAAAAGGGAAGATCTTTATGGGAGATATTGAAGATCTTTCACCACGATTAGAAGATTACGTTCCGAGTTTCCAAAGACACTAAACTATTACGATCCTTTAGTGTGTGTTTTTGTTATGTACTAAGTATTCCACAAAAGTAATGTAATGTCCATGTACGTCAGGCTTCGGGTCTCTACACAAAAACTCTTTCCACTTTTCAAAACCAAAACAATCAACCAATACTTCCCTTTTCCCAATACTGATAACCATGAAATTGAACCCAAACTACCGATTATAAAATATTTCATAAATAAACAATCATTCAAATGAAAACACACTTTCAAGTCATACACATTAATTTGAAAACATCGCATCCCATTAAAACACCCTTCAACTATTTAGAAAACTCTATTAGAAACATTTTTTCAAAACCATCTTTAACATACTTCTTGGTTTCAAAAGAGTTGTAAACACACCATTTTCTAATTCAAAAAGAAAACCTAAAATATTATTTCCACCATTTCAAAAATCAAACCCTTCCCTCTTAATTTGAAAATAATTTCACAAAAACCTTACTTTTCTTAAAACCAAGTCATTTTTACTTTAAAACTGAACTTCTAAGATTTCAAAACTAATTGACACAGGGAAATGAGAGGGCGAACTAGCTTTGGTGGGTGACATGAACATATGGTTGGTGGACATATGATAATCACTTCACCATCATAGAGAGTGTTCTAGGGCAATATCTTCAGCTCCACCATGCTTCCCAGGCCCTGTGAGCTCACTAAAACTGTTACCCAACTTTCTTTGCATTTCCCCTAATCATCATAAAACCATAAAAAACACAAAGGAATTAGAAAAGTCCAGAACTCCCATGGTGACATGAATCCCATCATGAGGTGTGGTGATCAGTCACAATACCCATAACTGTAATTCCATGTTCTGACAATCCTAACTTCATATTATCCTGACTATTCCCAAAATAACATGACCCAAACAGTTAACATAAACCTCTTCTGATACCATTTTGTCACGAACCAAATTTGGTCGCCACCGAAACTTATGACAAAACCATCCCGTGATAAGGCCTAATTGGAACTCCCGATCGCCACAGGATGGAAGAAGTTCCTAGGTATCATAAAATGATAATTTTAAATGATTTACCCGTGTTTATAAACATAAAACAACAAACGAACTCAATAAAACAATTCTTGATTTTTCAACTAAAACGATCTTTTAAAAAATTTCAGAACTAAACTACAAGATTTAAAACAATGTCAGAAGGCCATTACCAAGTTCCAAGACCAAAAAGGGATAGCCAATAACCCTCATGGAAAGGGTCACCACCCTAAATCCATCTCCAGAAGACATCACCACCAAGGAAATTCTAGAAACTGGAACCACTAGAACTAAAACCTGTACGCAACATGTGAAAAAAAAGAATGTCTACTTACACCAAAGGTTGTAAGAAGGATGGGATCTAATTTCCAGTTGGATACCACCACTATGATATTCCATGCAATAAACATTCAATGAAGAAAATCATTCATGTTCTCAAAAACATGTAATTTCAAGTTACAATTTCTAAAAGATGCAACTTAAAAAAATATGTTTTCCAGTGGAATACTTTAAAGAATAAACACTTTTAAATTATATTCCAACGATACTGAATTATTTCAACCAAATATATTGTATGGAGATGGTGAGTATAAATGATCTAATAAGCACAAGCAATATGAAATAACCCTTAGGCACTAGCTAGATGTGGGTCCCTGATACCTCGTATCTCAGTGAGTGTAACCATAAAAAATAAATGTTCTCATGCACAAGCCACTTGTAGGGAACATACCCATAATCTAGTGGCCCGCCATCATTATAATCATAGTTTAGTTAGAGTTGTTTGCATCAATCAAGCTATGTGAAATTAAGGCCAAACATCACTGGATCACTAGCATACTAGTACACGTCGACCCACCTAGATATCCAGGTTTACCTCTTGTGCTACATGACATATAATTTTCACATGAAAATATCATTTCCACATGTCATATTCACCAAAAAAACACATGTATATCACACAAGTCACAAAATCTACTTTTTCATTAAAATGCATTTTGAAATCATAAACACACCAAAATAGCCCACAACACTTTTCACATCACTTGAACACATCCATTAAAATTTTTTACTAATCATATACAATTTGATACACATCACACAATAGCCCACACACATAGGCCACCAAATACCCTTTCTACCTTCAAAATCATTTTTCATCAATCTTACAAGAAACATCGCTCAAACAAGTTTCAGTCCAACATCATAATTTCATAAAATATTTCAAAAAATTACAAAACATTCTAAAAATGTTTGACATATTAAAACATCATATAACCTTTCAAAAATCCATGATATGTGAACACACACATCAAACAGGACGTATGCACCCTTTTCCCACTTTGTTTATCCAACAAAAACATTTATAATTCTCATAAAAAGAACCCCATTGGTGTAAATATGTCTTTCAGTAAAAACCCATTTCAAAACCCCCATTTAAGACCAAAACTTTACCAATTCCTATAGAAAAAATAATTGGCATCCCTAGAGTCATTTATAAAACAACCATCATGTTTTATAAAATCACCTTGAATAATACAAAGAAATATACAAATGAAAACACACATTTTCATAAAATGGTCACAAGAAGTATAACAATGTTTTACGTTTCAAAACTATTTAAAATCCCACTTTTTAGTCCTAAATGACACTAATACATTACCAAACCATAATTGGATGTCCAAACTAGATTTAGTAAACCAATTCCATTAGTTATAATATACACCCAAATAATTCCCCATGAGTCACACATGAAAACACCCAATTTCAAGTTAAAATTCAACTGTAAAATTGAAAACGTAATCAAATCAATCATAAACCATTTTTTGAACCACACCCAACACATGTGGAATATGAAAAATGAGTATATAAAGCCAGCTAACTCATCAATAATTTTTTACACAAGGAACAACATACCTTTTCATTCAAAATCCTCAAAACATGGTGCAAATCATAAAACACACCACCACCACACCTCAAGGAAGTGAAATCCAACCATAAACCACAAGATTTCACCAAAAGGACATGCAATAAAACCCTAGGTTCGAACCATAACTTCTAACCATTAGGAACTTCAAGGATAAGGGATGAAGCCCTAATCACATTGAATGTAACCCTAAGCATGTTGAAAGAAGAATGAAGAAGACCAACATACTTGAGGGATCCTGGAGAAATCCCCCTAAATAGACCAGTATCTGAATTTTCAAATAGTATAAAATTCAAGGGAGGTTACAAAAGGATAAATATACCAATTAATAATTTGAATGGGTAAAAGAGAGTGAGAAATGAAAGAGTTATGAAGGAAACAATTTATTTTTATAAATCTTCTCGGATTGAGAATGCTTAAGAAGATTCAACATTTTCTACGATGAAAATGAGCTCCAAAGAGGGTCATAAGAGATTGGGGGTGTGCCTAGGATCTGTGGTCTCAGGTTAGAAGTAGAATCACCATAAAAATAGTTAATTTTGAATAGGTTAATAAATAAACAAAACGATTTTATAAAACTCGAAATGGGATTTCTGGGTGGCCCAACTCCTTAAATAAAAACCCAAATCCATCCTAATTATGGATTTCTAATGGCTCCAAATTTAAATGGTGGTGTTAATATGTCAGGGGAAGCCAAGTAAAAATTCAAATGGATAAAAAATGTTTAAAATTGAATGAGTTATAAATGAAAAAATGTTATTTTTAAATCAGTAATCGGGCTCACGATTTGGCTCAATTCATTAAAACAAACCCATTCCTACATTATATATTGGGAACCCCCCAAAACGAACCCTGAATTGAAAATAAATTAAAAATACCTTTAAAATATTTTATGTATGTGATAGAAGATCTGGTTGATTGGAAACATGATGGAGATGGCTCATAGTCATCAGAAATCTTATTAAGACCACCAATGTAGACTGTCGTCGTTTGTTGTTGGTGATCATGTCTTCTTTAGGATCTCTCCAAGGATTGGACATCATCATTTCAGAAAGCATGGATAGATATATCCTAGATACTTTGGACCTTTTGAGATATTATAATTGGTAGGAGAGGTGGAATATCGATTGGAATTACCACCATAGTTTAGTTCAGTGCATAATGTGTTCCATATATCCTAACTGATAAAGCATCACCCCGATCCTGACTATGTGATCAGATGGGAAAAATTTGATCTAGAACTGGATACATCTCTAATACATATCCCAGTGCAGATCATCGAAAAACAATAGAATGTATTGCGTGGTCAAATCATCATCCTATTGCGTTTTTATGGCCACATGGTCAAATTTAGGAAGAGACTTGGGAGCGTGAGAAGGAAATAAAAGAGCAGTTCCCAAAACACTTTTTTGGCTAGTTAGGGTTTTCTACTTTCTAAGGATGGAAAGGCCAATGCTGGGGAGAATGTAGTACCCCCATTATTAGGTACATAACCCCTTTCCTCATGTTTTTTTAATTGGTGTGACTTTAATAGAAGGATTCAATAAAATAGAGAGTTTTTATAATGTTGGGTGTTTCTATAAAGTGGTTTGTTTCCATAATGTTGGTTGTTTCCATAAACTGGTGTATTTCTATAAAATTTGATGTTTCTAAAAAAAGGTTTTCCATAAAAATGGTAAAGGCAAAGGATGGGAGAGTTTGGGAGTTTTATAAGCAGTGTTGGGACAAAAAGGAAGGTCGCACAATCCATACACGGATGGCCCAAACCGTGTGGTCAAACCATACGCAGAGGGCAAATCTAGATCCTATTTTCTAGGAGCTTACTCATTTGTTCTCTATATATTTCGGTTTGACATAAAAATTCATCTATTCCGAGATTAATCTCCCTAGAAGGCACGAGAAGCCTCTACACATGATTTGGAACCATCCCAGAGCCATCCCTTGGGGATTTTGAGTCCGATTCTTAATGTATGAGACCATTATTTCCCAATTTGGCTTGTTTTCATAAATTTGATTAGATTAACTTCTACGATCTCCATTATTCATCAGATCTGAACCTATAGTGGGTAGATATAGATTTTTTATTCTAAATAATTCAATGTTGAGTTGTGATCATACTTGGAAGAGAGAACTAAGTCTGTTCTTGGAAAATTTTCCCACTTTCTTGTGCGTTCTTTGTCAGTTGTCCATGATTCATCAAAACCATCGAGGTATGTGACTTCACTCCCACATCCTCTTTCTTGAATTTATTGTCTTATATTAAAATTATTTTATTGATTGTGAAATGAAAGTAAAAATATTCATTTGTGATGATTTATGCTTTTTGTGAAAATGTGTGATCTTGGTGAATAATTGTGAAAAAGGGGTTTTAGTTTCTTGAATTTAAAATGTTGATTTTAAATTAGGGATTTTCAATAATTGATAAATTTTTCATGAAAAAGGGATTTTAAATATAAATGGTCTTTAATAAAAATGGATATTTATTGAAATGGCTTAGATTTGAAATGGTTTGGCATTGAAATGGTTTTGACGGAAATGGTTTTCAATGAAAATGTGTTATTATTGAACGGTTTATTTTGGATTGATCATTGGGAATATGTGGTTCATGTTCATACTGCATTTATGGGGCTTAGTAAAAATATGACCTTGTGTTCAGTGCCAAAGGGTTAATTCCACATGGGAATTTCATACAAGATTCTTGGTTGAAATATGACCTTGTGCATGGTGCCAAAGGGTTAATGTCATATGGGAAACAATTAACTTGTGACGACTTGGTATATCGATGAGAAACCACTCATGAGTATGGATCTATCATAACGTAGCATGCATGGATTGTTGCATGGGTTTGAGGAATGGTTGGGTATGCTAATGAAAGGATATTGTGAAATTGATGTAAATATTGTTTAGTTATTTTTCTAGGAAAATATATTCTTGGGAAAATTGGATTCAATTGCACTTGTATGATTTTGGATATGAATGGTTTTGGAAACTTGTTTTCATTTAGTTATAAAATTTTTTCAGATACTTTTTTATATAAACTATTTTATATAATTTTTTCTAACTCTTCCATACTTGTGATGTAAGTAGGGACGTCATTGGGGGAATACCTACTGGGTTTTATACTCACAACTTCTTTGGCAATTTGGTGCTTTTGCAGATGATATCTTCTGAGACAATGGTAAAGGTAATGTTTCACACTTGTTTAGCACTACCTCATAATGTTTGGGATTTTTGGAGATTTTGGTTCTTGAAGCTTGTGGAGTATGGTGTCTTGAGTTATTTGGAGAGTCTTGTGTATACTATGGATGTTATGGAGGCTGGAAAGGTTGCGTTGAAGCATTTTGAGGACATATGCGCAGGTGAAGCATCGTCTGGGTTTCGCAGAGAGTCTCTAGGGGCATCCGCTTTCTTGGAGGGTTTTCCTTGCTTGTTATCTCTCTCTTAGAATGAGCACCTGTCCAGAATTCCGGACGAGAAGGAAATTAGAGAGGCCCTAGGAAGTATGCCGAAGGAGAGTGGTCTAGGACCTGATGGTTTCTCGGTGTCTTTTTACTGTGCTGCATGGGAAGTGGTGGGGCCTTGTGTGGTAGAGGCCATTTGCGTTTTTTTGGGGAGCACCTCTATGTAGAGGGATTTCTTCTTTGTGGGTGGTGCTGGTTCCAAAAGTTAAGGATCCCACTCTCGTTAATCATTTCAGGCCGGTTTTCCTTTGTAATGTCTCTTATAAGATTCTGGAAACGACTATAAGCAGGAGATTGGCCAATGTGATTTTGAGTCTAGTCTCTGAAGAACATCATGGCTTCATACAGGAGAGGAGTATTCAGGGAGCGGTGGCTATAGAAAGTTAATTGGTTCACGACCTGAACAAACGGTCTGTGGGTTCTAATATTGTTTGTCAGGTGGATATATGCAAAGCTTATGATAATCTAGAATGGAATTTCATACTGCAGGTGCTGGGAGGTTTCGGCTTTCAGGAGTATTTTTGTGATTTGTGCTTCAGGTGCTTTGCCTCACCATGGATTACTATTTCACTGCTCGGCAGGTGTTTCAGTTTCTTTAAATCAGTGAGGGGGGTTCGGAAAGGAGACCCACTCTCGCCGTTTTTTTTCTTTCCCAGGATGCCCTATCCAGAAACCTGAAGAAAGAATCAGCACAGGGGAAGCTGAAGCCGTTTCATGGAAGAAGGAACTCCCTCAATGTATCACACCTCATGTTTGCAGATGACATTTTAATATTCACGAATGGAGGGAGGAGATCGTTGAATATACTCAAGGGAATTATGTCAGAGTATGGGGAGCTAAGTGGGCAAGCTATCAACCGGTCGAAGAGCCATTTGTTCATTTCCAATAGGTGCCCGGATCTGAGGTGCAAACGTATTCATGATGCCATGGGCTGCAGACAGAGGCAACTTCCCATTGTGTATTTTGGAGTTCCTTTATCGTGCGGGAGGATCTTGAAGACACACTTCAACGACATCGTGGACCGTATCTTGGGAAGGATCGTCAATTGGAAGAATAGATTACTCTCCTATGGGGGTAGGATCACACTGATCAACAGTGTTTTACTCTCGATCCCCATGCATGTCTTCACTGTCATCAAACCGCCGAAGGGAACGGTGGAGAGGATTGTACGCATTCTCACGAAGTTTCATTGGGATGTGAAAAGGGAGGGGAGATGCCACTGGGCTTCCTGGAAGAGGATGGCCCGACCTGTGGAGGAGGGTGGGGTTGGTCTTCGTGACATTAATGGAACGATCCGGGGTCTGGAAGCCAAACTCTCTTGGGAAGTGATAGTGGGAAAAACTCTCTGGGACAAATTTTACAGAGCAAGGTATGGAGCGCAAGGTGATCGTAACAGGTGCGGTGCGACTGCACTCGCCAGGTGCATTGATTCTCACTTGGAGGTTTTGCATGGCTGCACCAGATGGGTGATTGGGTGCGGGGATATCAGTTTCTGGGATGATGCATGGTTGGAAGAAAGGCTCGGCAATGAGGGTTGTCCCTCTCCTAATATCTCTTTCAGGGAGGCGTGCGAGAGTTATGAGTTTATTCATGAAAATATTAGCCCTTCGCAGCTCTTCTCCTTCAATAGTGTCGTTATGAGTGATGTGCCTGACAGGTGATGTTTTTCTGTAACAGGGTCGGGCCGGTTCAGCTTGAACGGTTTCAGGATAATTGATCAGAGGACCTCAACCAGGGAAGCAGAGCATGGATTGACGTGGTGTAAGCCAATCCCAATGAGAATGAACTTCCTACTATGGCGAGTCCAAAATCGAGCGGTATCCATAGAGGAGAAAATTAAGAAAAGAGGGGTCAGCATGGCTTCGCGTTGCTACTGTTGCGAGAACCCAACGTCAGAAACAACGTTACACCTGTTCTTTCAGGGGAAGTGGGCAGTGCTCTTATGGTCTCGGTTCGCTCAATATACAGTTCCTGAGGGGGAGAGCCCTTCGGTATGTGATTATCTTGTGTTATGGCTGTCAGGCTTTGGCAACAGGGTTGAGGACCGGTCAGCAGGTTTGATCATGTTGATTTCCATTTGGTGGACTCTGTGGGAAGCACGTAACCAGGTAAGATTAGGAGGAAAGCGTTCGTTGCTGGCTCTATAGGTCCGTATGAAACTGCTCATAGTAGAGCTGGCCAGTATCTTCAAGAATGGCAAGCATGCAGGTATTCTGGGGACCCCTACAGAGGGACAGTGGGCTCAAGCACCACAAAAAGGGAGATGGTTTCGGTGGCAGCCCCCAACTAGCGGACTAAAACTAAATGTGGGCGGTTCGTGTTCGGGGGGGGGGGGGGGGGGTTATGAGAGGTGGTGGTGTCCTTCGGGACAGCTGGGGTACAGTTCGCATTGCATTCAGCACTTATTACGGATCGGGCACTTTGTTAGGTGCGGAGTTTAGAGCTCTCCTCTCAGGTATCATTTTATGCAGAAGAAGAGGTCTTCAAGTGGCGGAGGTTGAATCTGATTCAGAGATTCTAGTTCTGTCCCTTAAGGGGAAATGCGACGTGACATGGAGCTTGCTGTATGTTTTTAGAAGATGCAAAGCGGAGAACAAATAGGGCAAGCTGATCCATCACAGTGTAAGGGAAACCAACGTTGCAGAAGATGTGTTAGCTCACAAGGGCAGGCCGGAGGAGACCTTGATAGTGTTTGATAGTCTTAATTCCCTCCCGTGCGAGTGTGTTAATGTGATCCGAAAGGATTCACTTGGTCTCCACTATTTCCCCCCCCCCCCCCCGTGATTGGTTCCCCTGGGGTTACTTTCTTTCATAATAATAAAAAAACAATTTTCATTCAGTCACTCTCAAGCCAATGAGAACTGGAGGGTTATTACAAATGGTATCATCTTGTTCGGTATATCCCTAACATGTAGTCATCGTTGTTAATAGTTTGGGAGATTAAAATCCCATCTTGACTGTTCTTTAGGTGGGATTATTAGAAAGGAGTTGGATTGTAGGAACTTGAAATATATAGCAGAAATGGATGTAGATAACCCTTTAATGCTGAAAATCAAGTTTCCAGGGATATACAAGTGCGATACATGAAAAAATCGATGGCTACTTGTTAGGTAAGGACTGAACAAGCTGATTCCATTTGTAATGACCCGCCAATTCTAATTGGCATGAGAGTACCCCAATTCATTAATAGGCCTTAAGAGACATCCCCATTATGACAAAGGCTGTAAATAAATGCCGAAGGGTTTAAAATACAAGTGGGGGATGATTTACCTTTAAGAAATAAACCAATAAACCTACCAACCGAAACCAAATATTCACTATATGATGTATGAATGAATGGAAGAAAACTCAAAAACATCATGTATCTCAAAATCACATCAAAGGAAGAAACAAAAGAAGAATAACCATGTATAAATTCAAATAATGGATAGACTATACAAGACTCTCCAATGACCTCAAGACTCCATGCTCCATGAGGTTGAAGCTCCAAAATATCTGAACAGCCCAAACATCATGAGGTATAGTTAAACACATCCTTTTAGCATAAACACATGTGATACCATTTTTAATGACCATCCAATTTTCATTTTCTTGAGAGTACAACGAGTCATTACTAGGCCTTAAGAGACATCCCCAGGATGCCAAAGGCTGGTAATAAATGCTGATGAGTTTAAAAAAAAGTGGGGGATGATCTAAACTTTTAGAAACAAACCAATAAACCTACCAACCACAACCAAGCATTCAATATATGATGAATGAACAAATGTGAGAGAACTCCACAACTTCATGTATCTCAAAATCACATCAAAGTAAGCAAGAGAAGAAGAATAACCCAATATCAATGTACAAAGTGGGTAGACTGCACAAGACACCCCGAGACCTCAAGACTCCATGCTCTACAAGCTTGAAGCTCCAAAATCTCTGAACATCCCAAACATCTTGAGGTATTTTTAAACACATGTGAAACATTACCATTGTCCTTGTCCTGGAGGACAACATCTGATAAAGCACCAAAGTACCAAAGAAGGGGCGAGTATAATACTTAGTAGGTTTTACCCAATGACGTACCTACTCACACCACATGGATAGATGAGTTAGAAACAATTATATAAAATAGTTTATATAAAACAATTTCTCAAAAGTAGTTTATAACTAAATATAAAAAAGTCTCCAAAACAATTCATTACCAAAAGCATACAGGTGCAATTGAATCCAATTTTTGTAGCAATATATTTTTCCAGAAAAATAACTAAACAATATTTACAACTAGTTCACAATATCCATTTATTAGCATACCCAACCACTCCTCAAACCCAGGAAACCTACCATGCATGCTACGTTATGATAGTTCTGTACTCATTAGTGGTTTCTTGTCGATCGACCAAGTTATCACAAGGTAATTATTTCCCATGTGCCATTAATCCTTTGGCACCGAGAACAAGGTCATATTTTATCCATGCCTCGTACATGAAATACGAACACACAACCCCTATTCCCAACAATCAATATAAAATAAACCTTTCAATAAAACACATTTTTATTGACTATTATTTATGTCAAACCCATTTCAATTCCAGAAAATTTCAACCCCACACCATTTCAATAAACATCCATTTTTATTGAAAACTATTTCTTTTGAAAACCCCTTTTTCATTAACCATTTAAAAGTTCCAAAAAACCCCATAATTTAAAATCATAATTTTAAATTAAACCCCATTTTGCACAACTATTCACCAAGACCCCTCAATTTCACAAAAACCATAAATCGTAAAAAATTATTATTTTCCATGAATTTCACAATAAATAAACCAATTTGAATCTAAGACCATCAATTCTAGCAAGTGGTTCTAAGAGAGAGGCCACATAATTTATAGGTTTGGTTGAAACATTTATAACTAGTGATAAACGCACAAGAAATCAGATTGATTATTCAAGAAAAGACATTGTACCCTTGTCCTAGAAAGATCATCACTCAATATTGAATAATTTGGAATCTAGAAATGTATATTTACCCACTATAGGTTCAGATCCGATAAATAATTAATATCAGAGAAGTATATCTAAGTAGATCTAAGAAAACATGGAAAATCCGGAAAGAAAGGTGGCATACCTCAAGAATAGGACTTGAAATAACCAAGGGAAGGCTCCGGGATGGCTACAACTTTTGTGGGGAGGGTTCTCCAGTATTCTATGGAGAGTAATCTCGAAATAGGTGCGTTTTGAAGCCAAAAAAAATATAGAGAAAAAACGAGTAAGATCATAGAAAATAGGATCTAGATTTGACCTATGTGCAAGGTTTGACCACATGGTTTGGTCCAACCATGTATAGATCGTGTGACCTTCCTTTGGGACCCAAAAATCCTTATAATCCCCCAAACTATCCCATCCTACACTTTTACCCTTTTTAAGGAAACCCATTTTTTAATGGAAACATCCCACATTTTGGAAACAACCCATTTTATGGAAGCACCCCACTTTATAAAAACAACCCACATTAGGGAAAAACACCACATTATCGAAACAACCCACATTATAGAAAAAACCAACATTATGGAAACACACAACTTAATGGAAAATATCTATATTATGGAAACTCTTTATTTTATGGAAACTCTCTATTTTATAGAAACTCTATATTCTATGGAAACTCTATATCTTACTGAAAATCTCTATTTTATGGAAACTTTCTATTTAATGGAAAAACTCTATTTTATGGAAACTCTCTATTTTATCAAAAATCTCTATTTTATGCACACTAATTAAAAAGATGCGAGGAAAGGTGTTATGTACCCGAAACTGGAAGTACTGCAATAAATATCTCTAAAATAATTTTTATTTTATCCCCTTATGGTTATTTTTATAGATTACATTTTGTTGCTTTAATTTTATTATATTTATGTACACAACTGGTGAAAAAAATATTTAAAGAGTAAAATGACAATATTTTTCAATACAGTCGGGATTAATTAATTCAATATCTATATTTTATTTGTTATATTATAAAAATATTAATATTTTACAGAGACTATTTGAATTATATTTTAACAATATTTTAATTTCTTTACCAAATTTTTTAAAATATTTCTCCTTTTATTTTAGAAATATCATTCTTTTTATCGAAAATGTGATAAAATGTTTTTTAACATACATTGCATGAACTTCTTTCCAAACCATAATAATTATTATTTTCATTAAATAATTCTGTATTATATTAATTTTTTTCAATTAAATTACATGGTTTTTATTCATATTATGTAAATTATTTTAATCTAAATAACTGATATAAAAAAAGAATTTTTCCAATGAAATATTCTCATGATGTTTTAATTGTAGGTTTATCTATAACAACATCCACTATTAAAATTAGGGGATATACACTTTCCCTTATAACAACTATTCTCCATAACCATGGGTATATGAAAATATATCATAGGATACCCAAATGGTATTCTAAAAATCAATGGGATTACCTCTCCTATACCCGTTGGTTTTAAAAAACCATTGGCATATGACCTCCAAAAATAACATAAAAAAGACTCTCCCCCTCACGCTGAACTTCCCTCATCTTAACTCCCCATTATTCTCCCCCTCTCTAATTGTAACAATACCACTCCCATCCACACATCCCCACCCATATCTGCACCACTCCCCACTTCCCATCATGATCCCTATCAGTGCTTCTACCCTAATGATCTAGTCTCAAGCCTGGAGTAGTGTGCTCCCAACCCTCGTTCCATCTAGATCAAATTCCTTGCCATTGTGGAATCTGTTTTACTATATTCCCATCTAGATAAGAGATTATTATTTTTTGTAATCTATTCAATCATATTATATATTAAACCAGTGGGCTCCTAATCATTGAGTTATTCAATTAGTAATCCATTTTTTTAATTTTGGGTCTTAAACTACACTCAGATTCTAATTTTTTGTGGAATATAATTTATTTTGATACTTTTTTTATTTAAGAGTATATATATCCAATTAATGTAATCTATTGTTAGTTTGGACATATTTGGTTTGTATTAGGTTCATTATATTTAATTTTTCATTGGTTTATTATTTTATTTCTTGATTCAATTTGGTTTCTCTCAGTTTAGTATAATATCTAAATTTTATTTTGATGTCATTATCACTATTTCATATGTTGTCAATCATTATTAGATCAAAAAACCAAATATGTTTTATTGATATTTTTAAAAAAATTTCATAATATTTTAATTATATTTAGTAGTTTATTTAACCAGTTGAATGTTTTCTAAATGTGAATCATCATATTTATGAGATTAAGAAAAATCAAATAAATAGATTATGTTTTTTGAAATAAAATATGATTTACATAATTTACTTTCTCATGAAGTATATATTACATGATATTTTCTATTCGTGTAATATATTCATAGTGCCTTCAAGATCTATGTGAATTGTTCACTATATAAATATTATATTTTGTATATAACAGTGTCTCTATATTGTAGGTTAACATTGATGAGCCTTACATGTCATTATGTACTGATTAATTAGATGGTATGATGTATAAGAATACATTTAACTCTTTGATATGATCATATAATATATTACTCTTTAAGTATTACTGTTTTACACAGAAAATAGTAATGAATAATATAAATTTTAAAATATAGAAGAGATTTGATTATTTTATCATAGTTTTACAATTTGTTGGAATAAAGAGTTCAGCTTCTATAATGTTATTTATTATAGTTCCACCAAACCCATGAATGTAATTGTTAAAAAGGGAAAAAATATTTTATTCCGGTAAATAATGAAACTTATACCTGTGAGTTAATAATGGATGTCAAAATAATTGAATAAATACAGAAACATGTACATGTCAGTTGACAAATAATATAGAAAAATAAATACATAAATATGTAAGGACAGAATTTTCTATTGATGATGAACATTAAGATAATAGTAAAACTCTAAAATTATGATATCAAAATGAATCACCAATAAATCAATGTTCATTAATCAATTATAATCACCACCATCATGGAAAAGTCACTTGATAATAAACCACAATCATCATGTGACTTCCCAGGATTCCAAAAGATAGTCTAGGAAAGCATAAATTAGATATCAATATAATCATCATATGATGAAATTCATCGACCTAGATGCTCCGTTCTATCCTACCTTTCATGAACAAGTTGCACAATCTACAATGCATATTGCCATCCCCACTTGGGAAAACTGTCCATAGTGGTATGATAACTAGTGAAATAATTTTTCCTAGATTTTTTTTGAAAAATAAAATCACACATAGAAATCATTCTATAGAAATATTATTTACTCATTTTAATTTTTTTAGAATTATTTATAACCATTTTATTCTAATATTACTTTTAAAGAGACTCTTTGTAATCGCTATACAAACAGGGATTGCATAATTAAACAGATTAGAATTAATTAATTAGGTTATCATGAAATACCCATTTAATCCAAGTAAATTTTTTGATAAAACTATATTCCTTTATATGAGAATCAATACATACACATAATATTACATTTAAATCATACAATTCATGGAATGAAAAAATTAAGCTTTCATGGACATAGTAGTCAATCATGTATCACTATTCAATACAGTAGGGTCTTATAGAGAGATAATGGTGAGGTAGATCGTGTGGAGATTTCTTTTTTTATACAATCTCAGACCAATTAATCTAATTTATATATTTATATATATATATACATGTCTATAAATTCTTAAAATTTAGAAACAATAAATATAAAATTAAATACATCTAAATTTATAATTAAAATCATCCCAAATGCCAGAAACACATGTTTGAAAAAAGATACTTATATTTTTATATTAATAAATAATTTTCTGAAACTACAAAATATAATCTTATTACAAAAAAATACCCTTTGGAAAAAAAGATACTAAAATGAGAAAAAATACTATTAAAAAATTCATAAAGAGAATTATAAATAAAAATAAAGATATATAAAATAGATGCGTTAAAAAAATAAATCAGTTTGATAAAAAATAAAATAGGGAAAATGAAAAAAAAGAAATAACTAATGTTGAACCTATGTTTATATGAGGGGCTAGAGAAAAAAAACCTTGGTATGAGGGGGTGTTATAGGTTATAAGGGGTCTAAGTGGGGGGGGGGGGTTGGCTAGTTTTGAGTGGGGTGTGTGAGGTCTGATTGTCATTTACACCACATCAATTTATTTACTCAACCAAAACTCATTTAATGAACTCCCTATGTCCTTTATATCCCACAACAAAGACTATCATTATTAAATCCTTGACCATAAATTTATTTGACACCTTTTTACCCATTGATATAGTGGATTTCAATATCTTGGTTTCAAATTTTCAGTATATATATGTATGTTGTCTATTATATTTTGAGTCCAATATAGACATGTGTGTCAATTATGGATTCATATAAATTGAACATTTATCATTTCCTTAAATACATTTTGGATTAAACATCAATCTGATTGAATTTATTTTACGAGATAACATGTAAATATTTTTTTACAGAATGGGTATAATATTGATGTATTAATCTATTTGGATATCAAGTGATTTTCTAAAAACAATTAAGATTGTTTTGGATTGTGCATTTGATCATAAATTAGATAGTATTCATATATATTGACCATGTTATAATGGTCTTGGAAGACCTTGGTTGAGTTGTGAAGAATTTTTATATAGTTTAACCAAATATCATAATCAATCTAACTAATATATATCGTTTCACAGTGGGGAGTAAAAAAATTTATAAATTCTCATGATCAAAATGAGGGGACATTATTGGAAAATTTGTTGGATGATTTGTTTCTGTGTTTTCATCATTATTACAATGAAGGGATTCTAACCCAATTAGAATTTGATACAGGCACACATGATGCATCTAACAAAAATAATGATGTTGGGGGGATGAAAAAAATTTTATGATGTTACGATGACTCCAATATATAAAAAATGTCGTAAAATGAAAAATGTAGAAGTTTTAATATGATTTTTTCATGGGAAAACAATGTATGGGATTTATAATATTATCATTCATTACATTCTTACATTTTTGAAGTTATTTTTTTTCCTGAGGAAGTAGGTATTCCCTCAAACCAAAATATGTAATGGAAGTTAGTCAAGGAAATTAGATTAAACCAACGAAATTCATGTTTTCCTGAAATATTACAGCATATTCTGGGAGGAAGCTAGTTCTTCTTCGGCACTGCTCAATTAGACTATGATATCTCATTTTTCGAATCAATGGTATTTGGAGGATTCATTCGATTAGTTTATATTTTTCTCTTAGGATATGAAAGAATGGGATACTGTGGGGTTTCTCGATATGATGAGTATCCTGATTCTCTTTTCTTTGGAAGAGGATCTGATAAAATCTTGGCATTTCACTCCACAAAGTTGCAATGGGTCCGGAATTTTTCTATTTAGAAGGACTAAATAGATTCACATGAAGTGTGAATCTCCCTCAGTTCTGAAATGGGTGATATTTCTTATCCTTCCATTTGATTTTCATAATCTTTTGATCTTTAGAATGCTAGGAAACCTAATAGGTAGGTTTTTGTGTGCTAACTTCCTAACTCAAGTGCTTTGTCATCCGATCAATCCTCCTGCTTGTTTGGAAATTAGTGCTTCGATAATCCATCCTGATTATTTGGATAATAGTAGTAGAAGAGTTTTGATATACAAAATAGGATATTTATGGATCGTGGGTGGATTTCTTCTCAGTTTTTATGAGAATGGGTCACTCGCCCGATGTTTGTAGGCAATGTTCTAGACATGTAGAGATGTAGGGTGATATGGATCTTATAAGATGTTGTTTGGATTCTATGTCCAATGGAGGAACCACTAGCCAGGTTCATGTGGATGTGTAGAAGGTGGAAAAGGTAGTTCATAAGTACTTTCAGGGTGGAAACCCTCTGGTTTTTGACATTTTCAGACTACTATGGAAGGACCTGGACGATCCTCATCCAGGTGTGAAGGAGTGCGCGACTAACGCCTTTGTTCTGGATCATTTACCCAATGAGTCTTAAATTAATTTGAATCATAGTGGTATCATCCCATAAGTATATTCTAGAATGGTGGAGGAGTGAAATACTAACCTCACTAAGACTGCTTTGTATGTTGAGGTTGTTTTTACTGTACACGATTCTTCTTGAAAAGAGCATCCCCAAGAGACTGTGTCTTTGATCAGATCAAGCCCGAGGAGTGATTCAACAACCACTATGTTTGGTAACCACTTTGAGGGATTGGGGATTGAAGGGTATGACTTGATGTCTAATATTTTTAGGGAGGAATATGATGGAGAGTAATCTAGTCAGTTTTCTAAATACAATAATACAAAAAACCATGATAAAGAACCTTGCGGTCAGAGGAGAATGAAGGGATGACAAGGCAGTAAGAAATGATGAAAAGAGTAATGTTATTTTCCTCTACTTATAGACACAATATCTTCTAAAAAATAGAAAGACAAAGTGAAGTAATGTAGTGCCAATCATACTGAAATTTTCATTTGTTTTGTAGGAGTGTGGTTGCGGGGAAAACTACATTAGGGTTGACCTATAGGTGGATATTCCTTTGGTGTTTCTCCAACATTTTGGAGAAGTTATGGAAGAATAATCCCTCATTAATATTGAATCCATATAGGATTCTGATAACATGATGGGAAGGCCTATCCTGGTGCATACTATTAGTTGGAAGAGTGATTGGATAGATAAGAAAAACCTAATTTTAATTAGAGGCTTCAATGAAGAGAGGATCACAAAGGAGGAGTACATGATAGTGTGGGACATTATGGTGTCCCACTTTGAGTACCTACTAAATGACTTTCTAGAATCACTGGTAACTTATATTTCCTTGAAATATTTTAGAGATAGTAATGCTAATGGTCTCAAGCATTATTTTAACACATGTTTTTATTCCTTTAGTTCTTGTCCATGATGATCTTGGGGTTTCTCACTTTTTCAAATAATTGACTTTGTTAATAATAAAAAAATTGTCTTTCTATTAGTCAATAAAAATGTGATGGCATGATATTAATATAAAGAAGAATAATGATGATTTGGTTCACACAATAGATGGATTTTCATTTCATAGATTTGATGCTTGCTATCCTTATTTTTCACATGATGTGAGTAATTTGAGGGTGGTTCTTTCATGAGATGGTTTCAATCTATTTTGGTATATTCTTACTTAACACAACACATTGAAATTTTTCACACATTTTTATAACCTTCTTCCATGATGTGCATGGAAAAAACATTCAATTTCATGTTTATTCTCATAACTGGAGCTTTTGATCCTAGAAATTTTATACATGTATACATTAAAACATTAATAAAAGAGTTGAATCGTCTTTTGAATATGGGTGTTTTTAGATATGGTAATAGTTCAAAAGACATATTTTATATTGTTTCTGCACTTATGTAGAAGATCAATGATTTTCATACTTATGAAATGATGTCTACATGGAGAACAAAGGGAATATTATCATGTCTTGTCTATTTGGTGAATACATGATCAAAAATAATAAAATATTACCATAGTTTCAGATTTATGGGTCCTCTAAAATTCATTCCAATGGACCATCCATATATGAATAGTCATCGATGATTTGACAATACTATATAGATCGACAATTCACCTTTGCGTATATCTAAAAATGTTGTGTTTAATGAATTAAAAAAAATATATTTTTCATTCAGTAATGGCATGATGGAATCTTGGAAGGGGAAGAATATTTCCACTAATGCCTATTAAAATTTGATGGGGAGTGACCTAATGGAGTTTTCATATTGGTCAAAATATTTTCTACTCCTAGTATAGCCAAAATGGAAATTAAAAATAAGATATTTTAATTGTTTATTTCAAATCTTCTAAATATAAATGGAAGGAAATAAAATGCTAATTAAAATCCTGGCATGACAGGGTGGATTAAGGAATCAAACCAAAATGAAATTCTCTGTGTATTACTGAAAATGAGTGGAATTTTCTCTGTGCTTATTTTTTTATGGAATCTATAGAACCAAATATATTTTTGGAAATAACTATAAATATTAAGGTTCCTTGTGGATATTTTAGAAATATATCAAAATATGTCAACAAAGGAGAGTCAAAGATGAAATTTTTATGAATCGTGTTTATTAGAACCTTCAATATGAGTTGATTACAAAATAAATATGTCATTTTAAGCCCAATAATTTAATGGTGTTAGTTATTCGGTTTTTCCATTTTATTAGATATCATTTTTCGAAGAAGTTCATGAATCCTATCTTTAAAAACAAATTATTGTGGAACCATTTATTCGGTGTGAGTTAGAGAAAATATTCCTGTATTATTTTTCACATGAATGATGCATATAAATATCAATGTTCTAACAAAAGTACCTCTATAAGGATCTCTTTACTTTCCTTGGATTTATCTCACTAAAAGAAACATGTTTACATTGAAGTCATATTTCTAGAATTGAAATCATACCGTTATTTCAGTAATCAAGGGTTATATAGCACTTGAATTTATTGATTTTTGGTCAATGAATTCTTCTGATCTAACTATAATATTGAATAGAAACATAAAGAATGAATAAGAATAGTATGTGAAATTTGAACCCATTTTTCATCCCTTCCCCAATTAGAAGGAATTCTCGAATCATACACATTGACAACATTTTTTCTTGAAGAGTGGAAGATGAGACATCACATAGTTTGTTAAAATGGGATTTTTTCAATGACGACATCAAGTAAGTAAATTTTACATGTAAATGTTATTTCATATCATAAAATTTTATATATATGTTAAACTATTTCTATTTTTTCACAAGAGAACATAAACGTATGATAAATAAAGACTATAATTATTTATTTTGGAGAATGAGATATAAATGCATAGAAATAAGTTTTATACTCCATTTTAATTAAATGTTTAAATATTTATTTAATAAATTAATAAAATGAAATATATTTAGTAAAAATTAATATTCATTTATATTTCTAGTATTGAGTTTTCCTTCCTACTCCATCTCAGAAGAAATGAGAGCATTATATTTTGATCATAATTCCATAGTTTATGAATGAAAATCAAATATTTTCAATGGGTACAAATTTATTATCACAGAATGAGAATAGAACATAAGAACACAACATAATGATGTTATGGTAACTGCCAAAATTGACTGTAATTGAAGTACATTATATAGTACAACTCGATTTTAAAATTGTTCTTATTATGAAATCATTTGGAAAATATTATTTTTTTATTATTACTCTCATGGAAGAGTCACTCGGATGAAATTATAATAGTTTGATTCGATAATGTGGCTTATAAAATTTATTGGTTATTTTAGATTTTGAGTTATTTAAATTACTCTCACTCTAGATATTGATGAACAATATGAGTTGGCATCAATTTAGAAAAGTTTATTATATTTCAAACATCATCGTCATCCTAAATTTGATGTCATAATTAGAGTAATCCCAATAAATATTTCTGATGATGGTGATGATCGAATTGACACCATCCCTGCTCCCATTGACCTTGATCCAGTTATTACTTATGTTGACTCCAATATGTTAGTTTTAATTGTTGATAGAGAACTTGAAATTGTGGTAACAAATATAGAGATTCATCCATCTATTTTCTCTAATATCATGGTTTTTCTTGAATTGGGTTGTTGATGTTGGTGTTATAGAAATTGATTTACTATTAAATACAAAATATTTGTATCTAACTAGACCATCATGTGAAAATTCAATGGTGACTAGTTCTGTTTTTCTTTGGGATTCATTTTCTAATATTGAATTCAACTGTATTCAAACCTACCAAAACTAAAAAAAGAGAAGACATTAAATTGTTACAAAAACAATATGGATTTAATTGGACTAATTAAACTAATTGGTAATAATATCCAAATTGTGTAAAATTTCAAAAAAAAACAAAAAACTAGAAAAATTTCTGAACATAAAACATGAACGAACAGACATAACAAAATTAAAAATTGAGAAATTACTTAATAAATTGAAAAAAATGGACCAAACTACCTAAGAGGAATAAAAAATGAAAAATTCCTTAATGAATCAAACATAATGAACCATAATTTCAAAATAGAAATTAAATTAGATTGAATTGAGAATAAAATAATACTATATCATACCCATTCTAAAAAATCTAATGTAAACATATTATTTTTTATGACATGACTTATTTTTTTAAATTATTCCAAATAGATATAATTTTTCTTATATCACTATGTAACATGTATTTGTGTTGAAAAGTGGTATTACACAATTAATTTAGGACGCATCCATGTTCTTTTATTGAATAAACATTAGTTATAGATTTAAAATTAATTCCATATTTTTTTTCAAATGCAGGGAATGAAAAACACTCAGAAGTAACAAGGAAAAAATACGGAATACAATAGTCGACCAATGTGTGAGATTTGTGTCTCTCCTCCAGTGCTCGCTGTAATTATTTTGTTTCCAAAATATATATCAATAACATATATTTTCTTGGGGTTATGTTTATTTTTAACATTTTATCAAGATCCACCTTTAATTCTCTAATTATTCACTTACTAACCAAATGGTTCTCGTACATAAGCTGGAGATTTGAGGGCAGTGGTACTAAAGATAGGTGCTCCACGTGATATTCTTGATCACACCCCATACCTCCACCTAACATACCATCTACCACACCTTATGATCACGTTGTGTCATTACAGACACCCTAGATATTTAAGAAACTCATATTTGTACCTTCATTTTAATTTGAGACACTAATCCTCTATTTCTCATATCCCATTAGGATTCAAAATCCTCATCCATTTTATTAATTTGCATATCCACTTATTCTATCTTTGTTACCTTCTATTTCTATCCCCACATTTTACTATATTCGTTATTCTTAGACTGTTGTTGTGACACATTATGATCCTGTAGAGCATACACTCGGTCCCACTCCATTTGTACAAGTATATGTTCCTTCAGTTATTGGTGATCGAATGATTCCCATTGATCAGACAACCTCAGGGATATTTATGGAACCCTAGTAAAAAATTTAACAAAGTTTATTTTCATTATAAGAATTATTAATATAATATTTTCTTTTCTTCTTTAACAAATGGATATACCAATGAGTGGTGTGGGAATACACACATTCTTGTAGTATTGTCCAACAACAAGTATATGATTGTGATGTAAAATGAAAACAATTAAATGAATGAGAAAATAGGATGGGAATGCATGAGTTTTTTGGCCATGCTGTCCAAATACTCTGGAAACAATCTTGTCTATCCACTCCCCTGGAGACACCATCCTAATGAAGTAAAGGATAATTATTGAGAAAAACATGTGTAAAAAAATTGTATTTAATTTTATATTGTTATTTTATTTATATGTATTAATATGTTGTTCCCGTCTTGGTTTTAATTTTCACAGAAGTGAAGATGTGAGGCCAACAAATCTTATGAATATAGGTGAGATCTGTATAGGGTATAATAATGGATTGTATAGTTTGTGTAATTCTAGAGTTGTCACATATTTAGAGGCAACACCTGTCATGGAAGATTATCCTGTAGAATAATATCGGAATATAATTACTCATTGGACATATACTGCATTCATGGTATTAATCAAATTTGATGTTTTTCAATGAATATTGTCATTGTTTTCATTAATAATTTTTTTATTGAATACTTTAGGAATCATCAAGAAAAAAAATTAATAAAAAACAAGTATGCTATGACAAACCTCCAAACCATGGGATTTAAAATGTTGTTTATCTGTGAGAGAAAGAAGGCTTGGCAATCATTTACATAGTTGTAATTAAATTTTTATAACTTGTGAAAATATTGGGGTCAATTATCCTAAACAATTACCTTTCCAAAATTTTTTTTAATGTGATTTGATATGGATTTTAGAATTGACTCAAAAATTTTATGTTTGATCCCATTATGATAATACTAGAATTCTTGAACCTCGTATTTTATAGTCTAGTTTTTTCCTAGGACATAGGAAATTATTCCCTCAAGTTTTCCTTCCCTAAAAAATTAGGATAGTAAATAGTTTGATAAAGATTTAATTGATGATGACCTGAAAAAACCCAAACCAAAGAAAAAAAATAGAAATGACATAAACCAATGTAACGATTACCAAATCGTGTAAAAAACAAACTCACATTAAACTGGCCCAAACTGAATGGAATTGAACTAAAATAAAATGAAATAAATAAGAATTAATTGAAATGAATTGAATTAGTATTAAATGACATAAGCCCAACTAAGACAAACTAATCAAAAGAAAATATTAGCAAAATACATTAGCTACACCAAACAAATTTAAACTGAACAAAACTAAACTAATCGGAACTAAAAAATATATCTTCCCATTTTTTAAGTTGAAACATGCCAAATTAAATTAAATTATATAAACATAATTAGTCACATTAAAAAATTAAGGAAAAATAAAATAAATTTAACAAAAATAAATTAAAACAATGAGTATTGAATATAATTGATCTATATAAAACACTAATAAAACTATAGAAATTAATTCCTAAATACAAATGGATAAAGACTGAACTAATGTTGATGTCTAAGAGTAGTTGAGTTATTAGAGATATTCTCAAAGGTGAGTTTATATATAGCAAATGTTTTTGGGAAGTGTTCTGTAATGTTTGTTAAGATCGATAATTTCTATGTGGTTTTTCTTGAATTGGTTTTGAATGATTAAGAATACTTGAATATCAACTGGAGGATCGATGGTTTGAAATGAATGATATTTAGAAGTTTTAGTGAACTATGGATAGGAATTTATAGACACATAGAACCACATTTCCAAATGATCACATAGATAAAACACCCATAAGAAAATTTTAGTCATGTTAGTGACTCTATATATTAATATTAAATATATGTTAAAATGTTACCTTCTATAAATACCTGCAGAAGAGAGTTTGTCACAGATATAAATATCTTCTTCATATCATGTGTTCATCTTTTTCATCTTCTTACTCACATTATGTAGATATTTGGTCATAGGATTAGGATCCCATAGATAGGTTTCATGGAATGGTTTCCTTATCAAACCCCCATCCCAAATCTATGTTCCCCAACCTAGGGTGTCTGAAAAATATGTCCCCCTCAAACACCCTTAAATAATTGAGGATTACAAAATTTAAGAAAACTTAAATCAATGAAACAAAATCAAATAATATATAAGAGACAAAATATTTTACTGGACTGAACTAATCTGAACTGATGTCAACTAAGATGACTCAGATGATCCCAATGTTTTCATGACTAACCCAAATCAAATTGATCTATCCTAAGAAGATGTAATTCAAAAAATATAAAAATTCCAAAATTGATACATACTAAATTAGATAAGATAATATAAAATAAAACCATAGTATAACAAATAAATTTGAAAATAACGATATTAAACATAATATACCAAAGTTTTCATAACCTGACATTAGTAAAACTGAGACAAACAGAACTATAAGTAATAAAAAAATTAATAAAACTAAATTAACTTGAACCAAACCAGAACTAAAGAGGATGGAAGAATTAAATGTTGATGTTTAAATGCAATATATTTTAGGATATTGTTTAGATTTGATGAATCCAGGAATGTTTGCAAGTTTCCCGCCATTGTTTTTTGAGTTGCCTATAAATATTTTGATAGATCATTATTCCATTTGAAACATTCACACATGTGTAAAACATGGAGCGCTAGAGAAATCAAAGTGAGAGGCCACATATGATAGAAGAATATTTTTATTGATCATTCAAGAAGATTTTGAGTTTTTTAAATTGAGGGTGTGTTGATCATACTTAGAAAATTATATATTGCATTATCTAATTTAGATAATGAGATCCAACATCATTATATTGAGAAAATAAGAACAAGAATATTTCATCATTGTATTGAGAATATTATATCCAATATCCAGCATCATTGTATTGAGAAAATTGGATCCATAATCCATCATTATATAATTGATAAAATTGGAACTAGCTAACCTAGACTAAGGGATCAAACTGAACAAATGTGGAGTATATTCAACAAAGCATTTATTTTTTTTGGAACAATTGTTTTATACTAAAACATTCTAAACTTATAGGTGTCAGTATAATCATTCCAATGTAAAGATGGAAGGTGTCAAAGATGAGTAAGCACTTGTTTTTTCACATCTTATTAATAATGTATTTCCATATACCCATGGGAGTGTCTATGGAAAGGATGTAGGTTCTCTCATTAATGGAAAACCATATAAATATTATGTAATTTACTTTCTTTAAAACATTCTAATGAATGGGTATTTAGTAATATTTTATATGAAAATAAATCATAACAATTTGTAGGGGTTAAGTTTCTAAATTTTTTAAAACATATCAAAAGTGAACAATAGATTCAACCCCCTTTTCAATTGTTATTTGATCCTTTGAAACATCAAGTTGTATCAGAGGGAAGGATCTATTTTTGAATCTTTATCAAGGATAATATCAATTTTATCAATATTAGTAGAATTAATGGAATTTAATTACATCATGGAAAAAAAATTATTACGGATATAAAAATTTAATTATTCATTATCTCCAATATATGGGCCTTGATGTTGTTGACGCAGATACTTTTAGTTTTTCACCAAATGAGAAGGATTCACCTATTACGTTTGCTGATAATATATATATATTTTTTTATGGAAATTATAAAAATTAAATCCTTAAATCATTATCATAGAATTTTTATCAGAGTATGATGGGTCACAAAACATCAAAAATAATATGGGATATGATGGAGTGTGTTTTCCGAGGAAATTCAAAAGATAAAGAAACACAGATATAAATATCGCATAAGTAGTTTGAAGACATCAGAGTGAGAGGTGAAGAAATAATAAATGAATACATCACTATAGTAAATGAAAATTCTAAACATCCTAGAATTTAGAGATTTCTTGTAAGATTCTATAATTGTGATGAAACAAATGAGAAACCTTTTAGGCATGTTTGATTCTATAATTTCTTCATTAGAAGATAATTTTTATTAATCTATTGAAAAATTTCATAAATTTATTATTTTTTAGGAGATGAGGAAAAATCTAAATTTAAAAAAAAATATGAAATATGAAATGGCTTTTTTATGCTGTGAGAAAGCAGAAAATTCACGTTATTAAAGACCTTGAACCTAATTAAATAAAAGTTAAATAGGATGATGAGTTTAAGGAAAAAATAATTTCTCTCACATCAAAGAACAATCAAAGATAATGATGAAGGTATGGAGGTAAATTAATATCATTGTTTTTGAGTGGGGTGGAAGTAGAAAATTTTCTATGAATTTCACCAAGAAGAAAGTTGAGGAATATAAATATGATTTTGATGGAAAACCATGATGTATTACGTGTAATAAAAATCATAAAGAAGAGAAATAATATAAAAGATACAAGAAGAAGTTTATTGGAAACAAAATAAGTATGTAGAGTAAGATTGTTGAATCAAACTCAACTGAAAGAAATTCGTTTGAAGATAAAAGAATAGAAAAATTCCGAACCCTCATCGGAAAAGTAGAGAAAATAGATGATTCCTCAAAGGGTGATGAATGTTCGGAAGAATATTATAGAGTGTATTAGATCAGAATAGAACTTGTTTCATTTCTTCAAAATAAACACTGAAGAATGAAATTAGTGTTATAAAGAATGATATTCAATATGTTTCTGAAGGAAGAAAAGATGTTATCAAGCCGAAGGAATTATACATTAAGGTTATTCTTAAGTTTCAAAAATTGAACTTATGGATAGGGAAAGATAGTTTATGATATTAGTAAACATTTGGAAAATAGGGAAGAATAATTTAACAAGTTTCTTTAAAAACATATATATTCCAAAATCACCAGGATGAAGAAGAATGAAATCATCAGCAAAGCATTCCATGTAAAATCTGTGACTTCTAAAGATACTGAGAATCTCAATATGAGAATTAGGTGAAGTATTCTATTAAAAAAAATAATGATTCATATTATTATATTAAAATTTCAGGTTTCAGTAAAATTATTGCAAATGATTTGGTGGAAAATGATGTGAGAAACCTATTTAATCTACAAAAGTAGAAAACTCACTCAAAAGAAAAGAAGGTCCACATCAAAAAATTCTTGATCTAAAATAAGTTATTTAACTCAACAATGTTTCAATAGATAAATATCTAGTTTTATTAGAAAATACTTATTTTATAGTTATTAATGGTGTTTTGGAATCTTTGGTCATATGGTTTATAATTATTGGCACAAAATATCTGTACCTAGAATAAGGTTTGAGAAAATTGGATGAAATAGTGAAAGTAGAATGCGAATCATTCAAAATATATAGAACATTGAAAAAGTTAATTATGATGATTTTAGAAACATTCAAATAAGAAATAAATTTTAATGAAAGGAATATGTTTTTAAAAGATTTGATCAACCTAGTCATCATTCCAAATTATGTTTGATTCTCCTTCTTGAACAAGTTTCTTATTATAGAAATAAATTATAGTTGAAAATAAGTGATTTTAAGAAATAGCTTTTATTGTTGAAATAACATTGAATGAAATTAAAAGGGAAAAACCACTGATACATGATAGTGTTTTCTGTTCACATATGATAGGTGATATAATAGTCTTGAAACATGTTGAATTTCATGATGGAGGAGTAGTTACCTTTGAAAATGATAGTTCCATAAAAATAATAGGAATAAAAAATGATGAGATTGAGGCTGAAAAGTGATTATATAAGGATTTTTTTATTTTTTTTATGGGCTAAAACATAACATACTTAGTGTATTTAAACTTTTTAATGATAGGAAAAAAGTTTTTTATGAAATATATTTATATCATAAGGAGTGCCAAATATGGAATAGTCATTAAAAATGTGAAAGAACCAATGTGAATCTATTTTGAATGGTAGAATTCAATAACATTAGTTACATGAGTGCTGAATATGGAAAAAAATTGTGGCTCCAAAGACTTGGCCACATGGGGTATAAAATCATGAAAAACATTCTAAATATTAAGTTGTTCAGAATTTTACAAAATTGAAATGAAGAGATAAAGAAGTTTGTATTACTTTACAGAATGGTAATATGACTAATAAATGTAATAAGAGAATTGAGATTCATTATACCAGACCACATGAGCTTATTCATTCTGTTTTTGGGCTTTTCTTACATCAATATACAAAATAATAATTATACATTCACTCTTTAATTGATGATTTTAATTGGATGGAGAACATCATGTTTATTAAGAACTTGTTATTGGATATTGAAATGTTCATATTCTTCATAAATGATGTTTAGAAATAGATAAGGGTTTCCATAAAGAAGTTATGAACAGATAATAGTACTAAATTCATAGGAAATAAATTTAAAATGTGACTAAGGAATCATCGTATTGAACAATTGTATAGTTATCTTTATACTCAATTACAAATTGGATTAGTAGAAATAAAGAATAAAATTTTGGTGGAAGTGGGAACTAGTATGTTATCTAAATACGAAATTTAAAAATTCTATTAGAGATAAGATATTAGTTCTGTTGTAGAAGTTCAAAATGGATTCTTATTGTGACCGAAAACTAACATGACTCCTTATAAAATTTCTTATCACAAAAAACATTCATTAATATAATTTATTTTTTTTGGAAGTCCATGTTTGCTCAAAATAAAAAATCTAGGATTGGGAAAGTTTGAGTAGAATGATGATGGGGGAACATTTATTGGTTATTCACCAAATATATGATATTAAAAATATTGGAAGAAATGTTTAATGTAGTTGGTGGATTCATATGATATGAAGGTAATAGAAAATAAAATCATCCTAAAAAACGTTTTTGAGAATGATGAGGTTGATAAACTTGAGAATTTCAAAAATAGTGAATATTGTCCAAAACATCCTTATCATGATTCAGATGGGTCATGTGGTGTGGAATGTATTGTTGGCAAAGAAACATTGGTATTTATTACCATACAAAAACATGGTGAATCAGAAAACATTATTTGGAATAAAAATGCTCCAGTTCAGATCACAAGGAATTTAAGATTAAAAAATCAAACATCACCTATCTCAAAAGATGAACCCAAATCAGTTTCATAGGCTATTGAATATATTGAATGGGATGATTCTATGAACTAATGGATGGAAAAAATAGAAAATAATGAATAGTTGTATCTTACTCCAAGTCCAACAAATAAATACTTTCTCAGAACAAATTGGGTATATAGAAAACAAATTGAATGACAATGGAGGTGTTTCAGGAATCAAATGTTGAATTATTTGAAAAACATATACATAGGTGGAAGGTTTGGATTTTAATGAAATCATTTCCCATGTTGCATGATATAAACTATTATATTCTATCATTCACTCGCATCATATCATAATTAAAAAAATTCAAATTGATGTAAAGACTAGTTTCATAAATTGTGAGATAGAGGAAGATGTTTACTTTTAACATGCTTGTGTGTTTCTAAATTATTAGGATGAAAAAAATGTTTTTAAATTGGTAAATTCTTGTATGGGATGGAACAAGAACAAAATTCTTTGTATATTAAACATGAAAATTATTTAATAATGTTTAATTGTTTCTAAAGGAAAGGATTATAGAAAATTTTATATGATATGTGTTTACCCCGGAACAGTACTTGTAATTATTTATTTGGATGATATAATTTTTTTAGGATAGTGAATATGTTTGTATGAAATTTTCTAAGGAAATGGGACAAGAATTTAAATTTCAATGCTGGGAGAATTAACATTCTTCCTTGGCTAACAAGTTTAATATAATGAAAAATTAATTTTATTATCCTAATAAAACCATTTCATTTGAATTATTAATGATGTTTGGTATGGAATAATCCAATGAATTTCTAAGTCTTAATTTAGTTAGCCCAGTGTTTAGAAATGATGAATCTTAAAAAAGTGTGAGTTTGAAAGCCTTTCAGAATCTGATAAGAAGTCTTCTTTACTATGTCGCCCCAAAGGCTGATATTTTTTATTCTGTGACTTTGTATTCAAGGTATCAAATAAATTCAAAAGAATAACATGTGTTGTAAGTAAAAATTATTTTTAGATAAGTCTAATGAAAAACATCCCCCGAATTTTTATACAAATGAAATTATGAAATAATGTTTCAGGATAATACTGATGTCGACTTGAAGGGAGATTGTAATGTTAGAAAATCAACATCAAGAGGAACATTTGTTTGGTGAATGTTGTGTGAGATGGCATAGTAAGAAAAACAATTCAGTAACATTGCACATATATGAATTTGATGATGTTGCAGCCACTCAATCTTGTACTAAAATGTTATTGATAATGGATCATCTGAAATATTTGAATGTAATTGTTTCTAATCCATTGAAGATAAGTTGTGACAATTAGAGTGAAATTAATATTTTTAATAATCATATCGAAAATTCTTGATCAAAGAACAATGATATAAAGATTCATTTTAAAAAAGATAACGTTTTTTCTAGAGATGTTTTTCTAGAATACATTTCAAAAATGTATCAGGATTATGACATCTTTAAAAAATAATAGTTGAAAGAAATGATTATTTATTAAGGTTGAAATAACCTATTCAGCCTCCACCAATGTCTTCATAAACCACATATATATGAAACCCCCACCAATATTTGGATAATGTTGAAAAAGGTGGACAGAAAGTACAAAATTTTACATTGTAATACATTTGTACTTATCTTTGTAAATGAATCTAATGTTATGGTTATTATAGAATGGGGGATTTAAAAATAAATGTGGGAGAAAAAAGTGAGATAAATAAAAAAGTTATATAAAATAAATCAAAGTGGGATTATATCATTACATGGACTCAAATGTTATTTTCACCAAGGGATGGAATTCCTTAAAAAATATTACTTTTTCTAGTCGTGTGTTGTTCAAAAAATATCATTTGAGAAACATATTGTTTTGATAAATGTAAAAAACCATGAGTTGTTTACAAATGTTGAGATATAAAAAATTTTAAGGGATGTAAATTTTTTTAATAAGGACTGTAAACAAATACAAAGGCGTAGATCGAAGAACCTTTCTCATGTTTTTTAACAATGTTTAGTGTTTCGTGAAAAAAATATCTTTGTAAGATAATGTTTTTGTTTCACAAAAATCATACTATGTTCATCATAATAAGTTTATTTTGGATAGATGTTTCTAGAACTAGTTATTCATATTCAACAGTACCAAACCTAGAAGAATCCATAAATATGAAGTTCATGAAAGGAAATGTTATTGTATTTAGGTACATCGACATGAAATTGAAACTAATAAAATTTGAAAGAATCAAAGAAAACATGATTTTTCTAATGATTTTTGAAATAAAAAAGAGATTTCAAGATTTAAAAATATTACATAATTCTTGATAAAATCAGATGATATTTTTATGATCATGATGATCTAACAAATCATGATAACTCAAAAGATAATATTTTTATGAAATGAGGGAGACGTTTGAATAATTTCATAGATTCAAAATAAAATATCCACTTTAATGGGAATTACATCGTAATGAACTATGATTGAACAAGATGTTGTTAATCCTAAGGGAAAAACATGATGTAATAGGCAAATCATATATAGAATTTTGTAGTCAAATTTTAATACTGATATTTTCAAAATGGAAAAATTATACCAATATTTTTGTACTCAGATTTTCCTACAAATATTTACATTCTGGGATTTTTGTATTAGGAAAATAATACTAATAAAAAATATATGATAATTTTATGAGAATGAAAAAGATTATAATTAGATGAGAAACAAATAGATCATAATGAGCTGAGAAAAAATTATCATAATGTGATTAGAAAGAAACAAATAATAATGAACTAAGTAAGGTGTGATGAATAGACGTGGTCATACATGAATTTAAATTTTGGGTAAATCAATGTGAAATCTAAGAATATTTGAATAATTCAAAGTGGTTATTTTAAATGTGATGGATTTTGGAGATGATGAAATTTGAGGAATCATGGAATGTTTCCATGTTTACAGCCATGGTTTTCCAAGTCTCCTTTAAATAATTTTCTAGATCACTCAACCATTCACAACATCCACACATGACCAAAATGATGAGAGGTGGAAAATTGAATGTAAAATATCTCATCTGATTGCTGGTGAATTATATTGAAAATTCTAGAAGATTTTGAGTTTTTCCAATTAAGAGTGAGTTCATGATACAGAGAAAATTAGATCCAACATTATCATATTTACAGAATTTTGTCTAGCATCAATGTATTGATAAAATCAATTCTAAAGTCTAGAATCATTGTATTGAAAATAGAGAATCCATAATCCAGCATCATTGTATTAGAAAAATATTATCTAAAATCCTACATCATTGTATTGAGAAAATCAGATACAAAATCTAGCATCATCAAATTGAGAAAATTGGATCCAGCTAAATCTGAATGAGGATTCAAACTGAGAAATTGTGGAGATGGTTCAAAAAAAATTATCACTATTTTTTTGGAACATTTTTTATAATAAATCATTATAATCTAACAAGAGTCAGTATAACCATTCTTATCAGGAAAAAGAAGGTGTATAATAGGGTTTGCAACATGTTTTTTTAAAATTTTATGAATAGTTTTTTTCCATAGACCCATAAAAGTAGCTATAGAAATGAAGTATGTTCTCACAATAAGGAAAACCCATTTAAATGATGTGTTATTTTATTTCTTTCCTACTTTTTCATGCATTAGTATTTACAAAAAGTGGAAAAAGAAATTAATCTTAATCGGTTGTATGGGTGATGTTTGGAAATTTTTTGAAACTTATAAAAAGTGAACAAATGATTCATCCCCCCAATTGTTATTCAATCCTTTAAAACTTCATATTTGATCCTTTTAGACATTAATTTGTATCATATGGAAGGTTCCCTTATTGAATCCTTATCATGTATAATATCATTTCTATAAATAATATAGTAATTAATATGTTTGATGGAAAATGTTATTATGGATAGAAAAAATATGATTATTCATTATCTCATATCTATTCTCCTTGATGTTGTTGATGATGCTACTATTGGGTTTCCAATTATTGAGAAAGGTGCTCCTATGATGTTTTTTGATAAGAGATATATAGATGTAATGTAAAGACTAGAAGTTAAATCCTTTTTAGTGACTATTTATCCTAAGGTGGTGGCTCCCAAAAAATCAAAAAGTATGTGGCACACAATTGAAGGTGTTTTCAAAGGAAATAAATATTTTATGTATGGAAGGAAACAACTCTCACATAGTACGTATAAAGAAATAAGAATTCTAGATGATGAAATAATTGATGAATACATCACTAGAGTGAATTAAATTTTTTACAACGTCATAGGATTGTAATATTTAATGGAAGACACTACAAACGTGAAAAAACTTATTAAAATACATTTGGACATGTTTGATGCTAAAATTTATTCTTTAACAAATAAAGATGATTTATCACTTATTTAATGCATAAATTTATTTTCGCTTATGATATGAGGAAATTTCCAATATTTAAAAATATGATGAAATATGTAATTGATTTTGAAGCTATGAGAAAACTAAAAATTCATGATGTTGAAAATGTTGATCCATGTGACTCTGAAGATAAAAATGATGATGAGTTGAATGGAAAAATCATGTCTCTCATATACAAGAACTATCAATGATAAAGATGAAAACATTGAGGTAAAATTATTCTCAAATGTTTTGAGTGTTGTGGAATTATACACTTTGATATGAATTCAACTAAAAATAAATTTGGGGAAAATCAAGATGATTCTACTGGAAAACCTCAATGTAAGTTGTAAAAAATGATATATAACAAAATTCCTCCAACAGATGCAAGAAGATGTTTACTAAAATCAAATAAGTATGTTGAGTAAGAAAGTTATATATGAATCAGATGACCACAATTATTCTAAATATGAATGTTTAGAATAATTCAGAACCTTCATTATAAAAGATGAGAAAACATAAGATTCTTCATATAGTGAAGAAGCTGGTGAAGTGTCTTATAGAGTATCAACTAAGAATAGAACTTGTTGTATGTTTTTAGAAAAACTAGACTCATAATAAAGAAATTAGAGTTATGAAGAAACATAGTGAGGAAGTTTCTAATATAATAAATAATGTTATCACTTATGAGGAATTGAAATACCCAAGCTTGACACACACAGACATTACATTACATTTGGGGAACAATTAATACATTAGAAAAAAAAGAAACCAAATCATTATATTAGCAAAGTTCATTTTGAAACATGGAAAAAATTTCTATAATTTATTGAAATAACTTCAACATCTCCCATAATGATTATCCTCTTTATTACACATAACTAATTCAATTATATATAACATGGGGAAAAGAAAACATAAGAAATAGAGTGAGATCATATTCTCAGTAAGGGTAAACAATAGAGAAATGTAAACATAATCAAGACCATAAGGGTTTGTGAACATGATCATGAAAATAAAAGATCATACCCTATAAATAAAAGATCATATATATGAAATATGTCATAAATAATTTAAATTTAGAGGTCATAGATCATATGGAAATAAATAACTTAAGGAAATAGTGTGTAACATTGGAATAAAACATAGGAGTGTGGAAAACACGTAAGCATATACTGATTTTAGTAATTTCCAAGGAATCACATCCATGACCATCTTAGTAGTAAGGGTTCACTCCCCATAACATATAAATAGTCAGGCTTTACACCTATTACCATTATAGTATCATGATTTTAGTCCACATACCATCTTATTATCCATGGTTCACTCCCATATCTATCATAGTAGCACAAGTTCCCTCCTTATAAAATCATAGTAGTCAAGGTTCACTCACATTTTCAACTTATTAATCAATTTTTTCTCCCAATACCATATTAGTTTATCTCTTGTGATATAAATCATTACCGAATTCTTCTAAGGGAGAAATAGGTCCCACCCATCTCATAATTAAATCATACATACATGATCCAAAAAAGTCATTAAAACTCATATCATAACCTATGAAATGAAATGCATATTATAAATATGAAATCATATCATAACCCATGAAAAAGTTACAGATTTCATAATCATTTGATAAAAATTATTATCATTGAAGAGAAGCGAGTTTCTTAATCATCAAACTATAAAAACATAATCTATTTAGAGAAACAATATGAATGGTATTATTGGACAATAAAAATATATGTCATCATTGGTGGGGAAAGATTTTAAAATATCACATTGAACCTGAATTTTCATTAAAAATAACTTTTTTATAACATAAAATATTTTCAAAAACAGTTTGATAGCATCCACTTTGAAAACATATAAATGAATATTGAAAATCATTTAGAACAATTCTTGGGGAGAATTACTTCTCTTATTTGACATAGTTTTATTTTATTAAAATGACACACAATTTTAAAAGAAAATTTTTTTTGAACAAAAATAACCATATAAATATGTACAAAATGATTCACGGTAATATGTCTTCTTGAATGATTAAAAATCCATTCACTCCATATATGTTAAAAAACATTCTTCTAATATATATTTTTATAAAATTCAAGAAGAACATTGTTTGAAAAAAGAAAAAAATAATCTATTTAAACCGTGTTGTAAAAATTCAAAAAATGGGAAAAATGAATTCAAACGACCAAAGGAGAATAATAAAATACTGTATGAAAACATTTTTTTAGAAAAAATGGACATGAATGATAAATATTACCCACCAGATACATAAGACAATAAATTCCCAAATATTGAAGAGATTGTGAAATAAACAGTCATCCCATAATAATCATTATAATCATTTGCCACTTGTAAAAAAGAAAATTATACTAATATTTAAAAATCATAATCATATGGATAATACTTATAAAATACATTCTTGGGTAGAATATGCACCAAGTTGGAGAAACGTGTATAATATGAAGCTTGTGTCTCAAAAAAATAAATGTGAGAGAAGAATCCCCATACCTTGTGTTTAAACTGTCTTTATACAAGAAAAATATTCATGTATAATGAATATAATTTTAATATATATTTTTTACATAAAAATACTCTTATACCTAATACCAAATATAGCTTTATTATGAATTTTTACTACCTTCTTATTAATGACCCTATGTTTTGGGTTTGGATGGAATAAAAACCATTTTATTCATTATATAGTTCTAAAATTTTTCATACGTTTATCCTTATATTTATATAATGATATAAATATCCATTATATGTATTATATAATTATATATATTATAAATAATAATGAAATGTAATATACTATTCATGGAGATTGTAAGCCGTATGTACAAATGGACATTATTACTGTTTTAACTATCGTATTAAAATATTGTATATATATAACATCAGTATATATAAATATATATAATTATTAATGTTGAATACTTTTGTCATATATATCATATATATTCACTAAAACCAACTTTAATACATTCCATGGGGTGTGTGAACAAATCACATCGCTTTTACGGGTCGATGGCCACACTTCCTCGAACGATACTATAGTATTAACAGAAAATGAAAAGTAAAAAAGGTATTTATTTTTTAAAAATAATTATAAGCTAAATGAAATATTAAGTAATATAAATAATATATATATATATAGAGAGTTTAAAAAATAATTTCATCCATAATTTGTGAAAAATGAAAAATGAACAATCACTATTTTCTGATGATGTAGTTCGTCGTACACAGAAACAATATGTTTGATATCCATTAGATGGATGTGTGTGTAGGTACAGGCAGAAACCGTAGCATAAAAGCATCATAGTATAATTATGGAAATGGGTTTTTTATAATATTATATAATAACGTTAGTGTAAGGGGTGGATAATTATTATAAATGATAAGAACTTGAGAGAAGACATACCTCTTAATTGGATAACTCCTTTTGGTTAGTGTCAATGAGTTCCTTTAGTGGCCTTACTCACAAGGGAAATTATACCAGAAGTAAAGGAGGTAATTTGGGAGGATAAATTGGTTGGGTTTGGTTGATATAAAAGGATTTATATGTGTGAAAAGAAGATAAGGATAGGGGTCCATTTATAAGAGGGGGGATGAGATCTTTAGGAAAATATAAAACTATTAATTTATTATAAAATGATTATTGATTTAAAATAGCTCCATAGAGATTTATTTATAATTTTAGTTGAATATGGATCGAAAACACCTCAACCAATGAATTTAGGACATGTTTTGGTCCCAAAAGAAACATTATATTTTGGATTTAACCCTTTGTTATACAGTTTTACACTTACTCTAACGACTTGTAATTTTTAAACTATAAGGTTAATATAGAAACAATAAAATTACCAAATAAACACCATTCACTAATATAGTAAATATTTATCATTATATTACATAGTTGGACTAGATAAATATTTTTATTAACTTTATAAAATTTCATTAATAAATGTTTATTTTAAAGAATAATTTAGGTCAATTTGGATATTATTACAAATTTTCATTTTTAAAAATTCCAAACAAGATGATAACTTCAAAAAATGCTTCAAATGGGAAACTAACTTCTCTACATTATCTATTAATTTATTTTTATTCATTAATTATGAAAGATTATATTTATTTTTATATTTTTAATATCATTTATTTGATATCTATATTAATTAAATAATTAATATATCAGTATTATAAATGATTTAAATTAAACATTCCAACCTATTGAAATTAAAAATAAATTATCATGATGAAGTTATATTTATTATATTTATAATTAATATTTATAATCTAATTATTCTTATGTATGACCATTTATTTGAAATTATTTGGTTATTAAGTTTTGAATATGACATTTTAAACTATTCTATAAATAAAATATTATAAATGTCAAATCTGAAAAAAGTGGCACTTAAAAGATCCTATTATTGAACTATGGATTTATGGGGTTCAAAAACGCATATCCATTGAAATTAGAACATAAATTAGTGTAATTTAATATTATTATTATATTATTTTTACCTCTAAATACTCTATTTATATTTGATCAGGGGAAAAATATTTAAAAGTTACTATTAACCAAAACATGTTTTCATACTGTTAGACTGAATTTTTCCTTTTTATTACAACCATGTATAACCTTTGTATTAAATTAAATTAATTGAAGTAGTGAAATTACATGTATTATGATCCCACAAAGGTAGCTAGATGGCGGGTAAAAGAGTCGTTCAAAAGTTCAATAATTATTTTATAATTATATTATAAAAATGATACCAATAAACTAAATTGGATAAATATATGTATTATATATCTATTTGGACTATAATATAAATTTAATGTAAAAAATATTATTTAAATGAAAAGTAGGTTTTTAACTACAATGTACTATTTTTCCCAATTCATCAATGATTTAAACATTCCATGAAGATTACAAAAATTCATCTGATGCTAGTTATGATATTACAAATTCAAAAAAAAAATTATTTTATCAAAATACAATTATATGAGTGTCTAAAATTAGTTTTTTTATTTTTCATAGCAGGACATGAAAATCAGTACATTTGAGAAAATGCTAGTTTTGATCTTGTCAAATACTTTACAAAAAATTACATTTTTCATTTTCAAAACCCTTATAACTAATATTTAATATATAGTCATTAATATTCACGTTTCTTGTTAAATGTCTAGGCTATAATTATAATATTTAAATAAATTTATTAATAAATTTTTGTTTAACATAAACTCAGGGTTTATTGTAAAGCAATCCATGTTAGTGTTGTGTGTAGTGAAAGGTTCACTTGGTGTTGTGTATAAAATAATCCAAAACCTAGAGCTATTATATAAAAAAAATTTATATTTAGTGTTTCATTAAGTTAAAATATTTTAATATTAAATAAATTCAAAAAATCATGGGTTGTTACATTCTACCACCATAAAAATGAATTTCGCACATAAAATTCATCAGGGTTATAAAAATATTGAAACCGATATACGAAAAACAAATAATGGAACATTATTTTAAAAATAAATAGTTGGAAAATAGTATCTTCCCAATGTAAATCATGATTAGTTCTCTGCCTAGGATAAAATTGGTGATGATTTGGGCATGGAAGAAAAGCACATATAATCATTGAGATTGGCAAAGAGCACTGATCATAATAAAGTGGTGATCTAGAGAAACCTCACAATTCCCAAACCATAAACTAAATAATAATTAAATAGGCCATTTATATCATACAAAATTATGATAATAGTGAACTTTTTTATGCCATGATCCTTTTTTCCTAATGTTGAATAACTTTTTAAGAGAAAATATACTTGTTTTCAGCATTACTTCATCAATTTTTTTCATTATCAATTTCCATTTCATATATTATTCTAATAAATGATGTTGATTATTTCATGCCTTAAGAATTAGAATATCATGAGAAGAATGATAGTTCATTCTATATATATTCATCAAAATGGACAGAACAAGTTATAAAATATGCGTAGAACAAACTAGGGTGAGATGATACATTAATATAACAATATTATCTGATGTTTAACTCAAACATTACATAAATTGATAACCTTACATCCTAATAAAATGTGAAACTCTAAAGCCTAATAAAGAAGTTCACTATGTCAGCTTAATAATTATATTTTGTTATATCAAAATGCAGTTCTCATTTGCCACATTCCAAACCTAAGAGTACCTTAATCGAGTATTTTCATAAAAAATGGAAATAACCTGCATTACCATACATCATTATTAAAAACATTCATGTTTCCCTATTATTATATCCAACAAGATTTAATATTCATTCTTGATAGCATAACCCAAAAGTCAATATATCATTAATCAGTTCCATGGTAACTAGTATCATCCAATTTACTTATTCTTATCCAATAGATCATTGACCAAATTTCATTATTTCAACATCATGATAATATTAAGGGTTATGCTTACCTTAATCACAGGTTTTCAAAAAAAAATCACCTCATTAACTCAACCTCTTTTCAGGTTTTCTAGTACTATTCGACATAAGTTTTTAAATCCTTAAGTAAAAAATATAGTGGGATATTAAATATATGTTTCATTAATTGATAAAACCATAAAATTATATCTAAAACATTTTTCTTTAAATCCAATAAATAAAATTTTTATTTACTTAATACTTAATACCTTAACATGTTTATCTCATCATATTACATAATACCCCTTTCTTTTCACATTTCATCTTTAGTCTCTACATCACCAACAATGTAACAGTTACTCACACCATATTTTTGGTTCCCATCAGGATATTTCATCATGGGACATTCGGTTGAAGAATAACTGTTTACACCACACATAAAACCCATAATCATTGATGATATCATTCGAGGGGAAATATTCCCAGCCTTTTAATTAACCGAACTCTTCATTTTTCCCTTATAGTCACTTAAATTGTGTCCTTCTTTTCCAAAGTCAAAAAATTCTTCTTGTTCCTCTAAGATATTCAATTATTTTATTCTTTCTAAAATCATGATACAAATTAAACACAATATTTTTTCCTCCATGGTCTCTATTAAATGAACTCTTAGGGAACTAATTCCTTTTCTTCTTTAGTGAGTCCGAGGTTTGGTTGAGGTAGACATTATTTATCATGTTCCATGAAAACTGATTTGGAATGATAAAAATATCCTTTACTCTAGTGATCATCCCACTTCAACACCCATTAGAAAATCATCCATCACATTCATAATTAATCCAGTTCCTCCAGTTTCACCTATTAACTAAAACCACAAGTGTAGTGTGAGAATTACTTGTCATTCTCGAAAACCATGTAGTCATCAAAAGATATACTTTTGGGATTTATAAATCATGAAAAATTCCTTAATATATGACACCCTATGTTCCACCATGATTATTCATAGAAAAATTATATTTAAATCCTTCATGATGATTCATGAAGAATTTTCAAATTTCCCAACATATCCCCCAGGAGTGTGAGACCCTATGTCGAGAAAGGCATGTCGTCATGTACTAAATTGCCCCAAGTCATGACTGAAACAACTCTTTGATGTTTTTACACCTAGATATATATGTTCCATATCCATATCCAAATTTTAGTACCCACAAAAGTCTGTATTTATAATAGTCTATTAAATATACCATTTACAAAAACTCCAAGACATTTTCCAAAATGTCGACTCATCCTTATACCTATCCCTAGAGACATCGCTGGGTATGTCCTTATATATATACCTTGGGATATCACTAAGGATTTAATATCCTAATTTATAATGGTTAACTATAAAATTTCTCTGATAGCAGCTGTAAAGACCCAAGATTCTCATACATGTACATTACATTACTTTTGTGGGATACTTACTCCATTACACAAACAGGTGCCCAAAGACCATAATAGTTTAATGCATTTAGAAATATAGAACACATTCTTATCATTTGAGGAATTATATTAAAAATATCCCATAATGATTTTCCCCTTTGGTACCACTAATTAAATCCATTCATTATAGACTAGGTAAAAGAAACATGTGAAAAAGGTTGATATCATATTCTTAGTAAGGGTAAAAAATGGAGACATGTAAACATAATCATGAGAATAATGGTATGAGAACATGGTAATTAAAATATAAGACTATAACCTACAAATAAAAAATCATATACATGAAATAGGGCATAAATAATGGAAGTTCATAAGACATGAATCATATTAAAATATATAACATAGGCCAAGAAATTCTAAGATTAAAATAAATCATTAAAGTGTAGAAAACACTTAATCATATACTGATTTTTATAGTATCCAAGGAGTCACTTCCAAGACCATATTAGTAGTAAGGGTTTACTCCACATACCATATTAATATTCATGGTTCACTAACTCGGCCATCATAGTTGCATGAGTTCACTCCACATACCATCTTTATAGTAAGGGGTCTCTCACAAGGACATCATTGTAGTATGAGTTCACTCTTCATACCATCATAGTAGTCACGGTTCACTACCATGGCCATCTTAGTAGTCAAATTTCACTCCCAATACCATCTTATTTTATCTCAACAGATATAAATCTTTACCCATTGTATTAAATTAATATATAGGCCCCACCCACCACATAATGATACCATGTAAACATGTGCTACCAGATCATAAATAAAGATATTATAACCCCTAAAATAAAAACAGAATTATAATCATGAAATAATATCATAACCAATTTAAAATATAAAAGTTTAATAATAATTTCCTAAAATTAATAATCCATGAAAGGAACAGTGTTTCTTAAATATCATTCCATCAAAAAAACCATTTAGAGAAAGAATATTAATGGAATTCTTGATCAATAATAGAGTATGTCATCATTGGTGGGAACGTATTCTTAAATATCACTTTGAACTTGAATTTTCCTTAATAATTTTTTTAAAAAAAACATAAAATATTTTTAAAACCATTTTCATTTAAACCAATTTGAAAACATACAAATTAGTCATGGAAATAATTTCAAATAGTTTTGGAGGATAATAGACATTCTTTTTTTAAATAGTTTTTTTTTCTTAAAATGTCGTGCAATTTTAAAATAACTCATTTTTAAAAAATATCCTTTTAAACATGTAAGGGGTGATTCTAGGTACCAATTCATCATGAATTAATAAATATTATCTCATGTCATATAAGTTAAAAAACACTCTTCTCATAATTTTGCTAAAAAATACAAAACGTACATCATTTTAAAAATGAATGATATGCTATTTTTTAAACATGTAGTAAAAAAGAAAAGAATGGGTAAAAATGACTATAAACATCCATTGGTGAATAATAAAACATTTTATGAATACTTTGTTTATAAAACATTGACATGTATGATTAATATTTCATTATAGAGAATTAAAACTATATAATCCCAAATAGGGAAGGGATTTTGAAATCGACACTCATCACATAATAATCAATAGAATCATATTCCCCATGTAAAAAAAATAAAATTATAATAATCTATTAATTTCATAATATATATTATAATACTCATAAAATATATTCATGGGATATATATACACCAGATAGAAGAAACAAGTAGTGTGTGAGGTATGTGTCTCACAGAAATAAAGGTGAGACATGTATCCCCTTACCTTGAGTCTTGACTCTCTTCCTACACTAACAATTTTACTTTATAATAAATATATTTTTATTATACATATTTTTCATATTCGAACTCTTATATCAAATACCACATATGGTTTCATTATTACCATATATTACCCACTTGTTAACAATACAATGTTAGGGTTTCACTTCGGGTAATATTCACTTTGTTCTTTGAATGTGTCTAAATTTATTATGTAATTGTCTATATAATTATATAATGATAAAAATATATAGTATATTTATTTTAGTATAATCCATTGAAAATATATGTACAAATTGGAATACACAATTCATGGAGAAGGGTAAACCATACGTATGCATACAAGATATTTTTGTTTTAATTGCCTTTTTGAAATGAGGTATTTAAATGAAATATGTATATATATATATATGTATATATATATAATTATTAAATAATAATAATTATATAATAAATATAATATTGTTTTAGAAAACCTATCCTTAATACATTCCATTTGGTGTGTAAATAAATCACATCGCTTTGTGAGGGCGACAATCCACACTTCCTTGAAAGAGATTATCATATTAACACTAACTGGAAAGTAAAAATATATTTTTTGTAAAATGGAATACATATGATTATAGACATAATTAATATTATAAATATAATATATAGATATATTTTCTATCATATTTCCAATATTTATTGGTGGTCATGAAAAATGTACAATCATAGTTTCGTGAGGCAGTATCTCTCCATACACAGATGCAATATGTTTGATAGCCATTAGAAGGAGGTGTATGTATGTGTATGTAGAACCCTTAGTAAAAAACATCCATGTATATTGATGATACTTGTGTTTTTATTAACTAATGGAATACATAGAGTGAAGGATGTGGGGATGGAATATAAAGGAAAAGAGTTTAAGATAATATGTTACCTCTTAATCGAGTAAATTCTTTTGGATTATGAAAAAAGGATTCCTTGAGTTGCCTTATACCCAAGGTAATTCATCTAATAGGAAGGGAGAGAAGTTTGGTGTATAAATGGGTTGGTTTTGATCAATAAAAAATGCTTTATAGGTGTGAATAAAATATAAGGAGATGTTCCCTTTTATAAGAGAGGGGAGGGTCACTTTATGAAACTCAAACAATTAATTTATTATAAATGGATTTTCAATTAAAATATATCCAATTTGATTTATTTAGATGTTTATATGATAATGGGTTGAAATCCCCTCATATAATGAAATAGAGACATGTTTAGGTCACAAAAATGAACTTTATCTTTTAGCTTTAACGATTAGTTAATCTATTTATGTCTTACAAAGACTACATTTTTGTCACTATAAGGTTAATAAAGTTACTATAAAATTCAAAATAACCCCAGTTGGATAATTTATTATGTCATTAATATTATATTAATTATTTTTTCTAATTCTATATTTTTATGAATTTTATAACATTTTAAAAAAAATTTATTTATTTTAAAGTTTCATTTATGTCAACTATGATACTTTTCAATATTTACATTTCCAAAAATATCAAACAAACATGATAACTTAAAAAAAAATCTTCTCATATATAACTTCCATGTCTATTTTATCTATAAACATCTTGGATGTCATTAGTTAGGTCTAATTATATTTATTTTAATATTTTTAATAATAGTTATTTCATATCTCTATAAATTGACAGAAAATTAGATTTTTATTTTTAAAACCCTTTTGAGGGAAACCGTGTGAAACCATGAATTCAACAAAATAAAGAGATAGGATAAAAATTAAAATAAATAATAATACTACAATAATTTATCCCCGTATTCAATTTCCATGAGATATTAGTTACATGAGTTTCTAGTTCATCCAACAATAGATCTTCAAACTGGAAAGAGATCTTGTTCGATGTTTGGATGTATTTTTCACGAATGGTCTTTCCATTATCGAATCCCCCAATAACATCATTATACTTATTGTTTGTACAATAATATTTATCCTCATCGAGGGTCACCCTAATGAACCTCCCCATCATTTTACAAGCTTCTTATTCTGATGCATTGAGTGTCAGAACCTGATCAACAACATCTTCTTCCAAACTCATAAGAAATTACAAGGATTGATTGAGAACCTCATATTACATTAGTGATTAATTAATTGAAAATATAATATTATTAAATAAATTCAAATAATATTAGGTTTTAATAAGGAGGAATATTTTGTCAATATTTTGTGTTACAGACATAGAATTACTGAATAGGGAAAAATGATTTAAGATCATAGAAAGAAACTTGAAACTATGAAATAAGAAGATAAAAATTTTCAATAAAAACATATTGGGTATGAGATAACCTCTATGATGATGAATGAAAAAAATCAAAAAAATCATCAAATGTAAAAGTCAAGACTTTTAAAGTTTCATAGATGGATCAACATAAGAATCAAGTGAAATCTTCTCTTACAAAAACTAATGTCTGATCTGGTTCTTTTATGATTTTAGGTTCTGGAAAATGAATTTCTCTATAATGGGTGGGAAATGGATATTAGGAACCTATGAAATGTAAAAAAGTATTAAACTCACTAATAGAATATATTTTACATTCCTTGAGTATGCTAGAGCTGAAGAAGTTACAAACCACAAAAAAAATCAAAATAGAGAGAAATTATTTCAATACTAAATAAATATTTGATGGTTATCACTTGAGTTGTGGAATCTATGAGAATAAGGTTTATAATTGTTGGCACAAACTGTCCTTAAATGAAAAAAGGTTTGAAAAAAGTGAATGAAATAGTGAAAGTAGAATGAGAAACATTCGTAACAAGTAGAATGTTGAAAAGGTGAATTCTCTAGATGTTAGAAACATTACAATAATAAGGTTAATGTTTTAGGAAAAATATTATGAATGATTTGATAAGGATGGTTATCGTGCCGAATGAGGTATGACAGTCCTCATAGAACATGTTTCTTAGGATAGGAAAAATGAAATATGAAAAAACAATGTTGATCAAAGAATTTTTTTTTTGTAGAAATAGATTTGAAATCATGTAAAATGAACAAACAATGGATACACAATATTAGTTTCTCTTCACATATGACAGGTCATATAAAAATCAAAAAAAAATGTTGAAAATTATAATGGAGGAGATGTTACCTTTGGTAATGATTGTTCCTTCAAAATTAGAGGAATCAAAACTATAGAGATTGAGGTAAAGAAGTATAAATCCAAGTATGTTTTACTTATAGATAGGATAAAATATAAAATAATTAGTTTATGTAAATATTTTGATGATGGAAAAGTAGTTTTTTTTAAATTATTTTTGTATCATAAAAAGTGTGTAATATGGATAAGTGATTACAAAATGAGAATAAAACAGTGATAATATCATTCAAATAAGAGAATTAAATAACTCTAGTAACATCTGTGATGAAGATGAAAACAAATTGAGGCAATAAATAATTTTCCACATATGGTAGAAAAACATAATTCAACCTTCTAAAGTTGGTAGTATTGTGAATTTAAAAGAATTGAAAATAAGAGATAAAGATTTCTTTATTTATTTCCCATAAGTAAATTTGACTAACAAAATTGAAAAGAGAATTTAGATTCATTCTTCTAGGATACATGAGATTATTCATTCCAATTTTTTTGGGATTATGAGACATCAATCAAAAAAAATGATATTTATACATTATCACTTTTATTGATGATTTCACTCGGATGAAAAAATAATAGAATATTAGTGGGAATGGGAAGAATTATGTGAGATGAATAAAACATTGAAATTATATTTGACAGAAGATGTTAGTACTACAATAAATATTTAATGTAGATAATTTTTAGTCTAGTAACTAACATGACTCTTTATTAAATGTGTTATATCAAAAACCATCACTGAAATACTTCACCAATTTTTAATGTTCATGTTTTCTCAAAAAAATCCCAAATTTGGGAAATATTGATAGGAAAGTAGAGGAATAAACTTTAATGGGTTATTCACCAAATGGAAAAAAGTTACAATTATAGGAACAAATGTTTACAAAAGTTGGTGGACTAATATAATATGAAGGTAACTGTAAATAATTTTTCTTATCAAAAGTTATTGAGAACAAAGAGGAGGATTCACGTGAAAATTATCACAATAGTGAATGGGGTCCAAAACATCTATATCCAACTCATAAGTTTCATGTGGTGAGGAAATTGATGATGGGAAAGAATCCTTCATATTTCATACCTTACAAAACAATTTTAAGTCAAAAAAAGATAATTTGAATCAAAAGGCACAAATTTAGACTAGAAGAATGTTGAGATTAGAAAATAAGATTTTAATTATCTCAGAACATGAAAAAAAATCAGATGATATTCTACATAAATAATTGGTTGATGCTAAGAATTAAAAGCAGGATCAGATTGATAAGAATTAAACATAAGGACTTGTTCCAAGGATATAAAACAAAAATATTATTAGAACAAAGTGGGTTTATAGAAGCAGTTTGAATGTGCATGGAAAAAGATTCAAGGATAGATAAAAGACATGTTTTATACAGAATATTCTCATATAGAAGTTTTGGATTTTAATGAAACTGTTTCTATATATTCATTATTATAAACAATTGTAATATTTCTTCTAGTTTCCTCCTGTGAGAATTAAAAAGATTTTCAAATATATACAAATATGGATTTCAAAAATGGTGTTATTGTGGTAGAATATTACATTTATGGACCTTGTGGGTTTCGACATTACATGTATTAAAAATAATGTGTGAAAAATGAAAAATACTTGAATGGGATAAAACACTCACCACCTTCATATTATTCTATTATTTAAACTTATTTGAGAATGTTGATTTTTTTAAGGGACAATCTAATATAAAGTTGTAAGTGAAATATATAGACCTCAAAGAACTAATTGCAATTGTTTTTGTGGACGATATAATTTGTTTGTGGATATATAATATGTTTATAAAACATTTTATTAGTAAATGAAGAAAAAATTTAAATGCCATTTCATAGATAATAAACTTTCTTCAATGTCATACAAGGTTGATAAAATAATAATTCCTTTTCATATACAAAGAATTGTATTCCATTGAATTATTATTGAAGTTTGGGAATTACGAATTAAAGAAATTTAAACTATTATTCCACTATTCATGATGTTGAGAAAAGTTGAATCTAGAACAAGTTGGAATCATAATTTCATTCAGGACTTGATAAGAAGTCTTCTTTACCTTACTGCCTCAGGGCCAGATATTTTTTACCTTGTCAATTATCAAAGGAATCTGTAAGAATAACATATGATTGGAATAAAAAATAATTAAGAGATATTACAAAGGTAAAACATCACGAGGATTTTTATGGGTGAGAAATTGCGAAATGAAGTTTCACGAAAATTGGGTAGGAATTATTAAGGATTAAAAATAATCCTTAGGAGGAACATTTTTCTAGGGTGAATGTTGTCTGAGTTGGAATGGTAAGAAAAAAAAGATCAGCAACATTGAGCATAGATGAATTCAAATTTGTTTCACCCAGTCAAGTATGTACTCAAATTTTGTGAATGAAGGGCCATCTGGACGATTCGAAAGTAAAATTTTATGAACCAATAATGATACCTTATGATAATCAGACTGTACTTGATCATTCTAATAATATTATCCGACATTCAATATCATAGCACATTGATATATAGTTTATCATTATAAAATATAATGTTGTTATAGATGATATTCATGAATACATTTCAACAAATTATCATATTTCTTATATCTCTACAAAAGAAATGTTGAATGAAATGTTTGTGGAAGTGAGGCTGCAAATTCGTGTTTAGCCTCATCCAATGTCTTCCTAAACCTTATATGGAAGAAACCCACTCTGTGCTTTAGATTATGTTGACAGAGGGGGAGAGAATGTAAAAATATTTACATTGTATGAAATTTTTACATATGTTCTAAAATTAATATCATGATGTGGTTATCATTGAATGGGGGAGACAAAAATAAATATGACAGAAAAAGTAAAGTGAGAGAAAAATTAGTGTAATTAATGAATAAAAGTGTTGAGGCTTTTTTATCTTTATATGGAAAAAATTACATGTCATTGATGGATAAAATTTCATAAAAAACATTATATTATCTAATATTATTTTATCAAGATACTATCTTTTGATAAAGGATATGTTTTGAAAAAACTAAAAAAATTGAGTTGTATACAATAGTTGAGATGTGAAAAATTCTATGATTTGGAAATGATATTATTGAGGGTTGTCAAAAAATATAAATTGGGAGATTGAATAACCATTTCGGTTTTTTTAATAATGTTTTGATTTTGTAAACAACTATCTGTCATTGTAAAATAATGTTTTTGTTTTCTAGGGATCTCACATAGTCCATCGTAATAATGGTGTTTTACCAACACAGTTTTTTGGACGCTAGGTTTTTATATTCATAAGCATCAGACACAGAAGACGTAAGAAAGATTATGTTTTTAATCAGACACTTCATTATATTCATTTCCATTTACATCACAAAGAAAATAATGAAAAAAATAATTAATTAAATAATTAATTTGAAAAATAATTTTTAAAAAATAAAGTGAATTAAAGAGTTATAATGTTTTCATAATTTCTAAAATAAAACTTTATAGTACTTTTCTAATAACTATGTTATCATAATTCATGAAAACTCTCATGAAAAATTACTTTGACGAAATGGTGGAGGTGTTTGAATAATTCAGTGTTCCAAAATGATATTTCCATTACAATGGTAATTACATTGTAATGAGATGAAAAAGAAATAGATATTTCTAATCCTGAAGAATAATTAAATTGCATTGGGAAAATTGTACTGATATTTTCATACTCATATTTCAATACTAATATTTTCATTATTGGAAAAACATATGGATTGAAAAACATATCATAATAAGTTATAAAAGAAAAATATCATTATCATCTTAGAAAGAAACCGATCATAATGTGCTAAGAAAGATACAGATCATAATGAAATGAGGGTGAAACATGTTGTATTGTACTGATAATGGTATGATGATTTGAAGTGGTATATCATGAATTTCAATTTTTTGTAAATCTTAGAGAAATCTAGAATTTTATGTTTTAAATGTGAGATATTTTTATAGATTTTGATATTTGAGGAAGCGGGGAGTATTTCCATGTTTCCTACCTTAATTTACAAAGCACCTATAAATACATGCTTATATCAATCACCCATTCACAACGTTGATTCACTTAGAAAAGGTAAAGCACTTGAGAATTGAATTGAATGTTCCAATCTGATTAAAGAAGAATTGTTTTCATCATTCTACTAGAGTTTGTGTTTTTCATATCGAGATTTATTCCCCCCAATTAAGAATATCAAATATAGAATTATTGTATTTAGTTAATCTGATCCCACATTATAGTATTCAATGAATTGGATTCAAAAGCATCATACTCTGAAAATAGGATCTAGAATCTCGGATCATTATATTAAGAAAATAATACCGATAATCCAACGTCATTTTATTGTGAAAATAAGATATAGATATGAGAATCATTGTATTTATAAAATTTGATCCAAATTATATCATCATTGTATTGAGAAAATTGGATCCAGAATCTGGTATCATCAGTTTGAGAAAATCACATCTAGAAAAATAAGAATAAGTATTAAAATGGTGAAATTGTAGAATATATTTAAAAATGTATTTTTTTTCTTTATTTTTATAATATTTTATAAGAAATCATTGTAAGATGATTGGAGTCAGTATAATAATTCCTATTAGATTATAGAAGGTGTCCGCAGGGAGCTAGAAATTGTATAATTCCATTGATCATAATAGTGGACCTCTATAGACCATTGAGAGAGGTTGTGGAAAGGATGTATATACTCACAATAAGGCCATGCCTTTTAAATCTTGTGTGCTTTAAATAATTTATAAATGTTTAATGAAAGGGTATTTATGGGATGTTGATAAGTAAATAAATAGTAACATGTTACAAGGGTTATGTGTCTAAATTGTTTGAATCATATAAATAGTTAACAACTGATTCCACCCCCACCATTCTTAGCTGTTATTAAATCCATTATAACATCAATATTGACCCCAACCCCCTTAAAAATTATTGTATGTGTGAGGAATATTTTCTAGAATTAATTGTGAATTAAAAGGATAATTTTTTCACCCCCCCCCCCCCCCATTATTTAAAATGCAACATGAGGAACTTGTTATATAAAAGACCATATTCCCTCAAAGTAAGAACCGCCCAATATAGTTCTCATAATCCTTCCCTACTATTTGAAATATGTTTTTAATTTTTTTTATCTAAAATGATTATAATTTTATCTTCGGAACTAATTTAAAGTTGAAGAGGCAACCTAATTTTTGACTTTAGGAATTAGAGGTTTTTTATTGGCTATTTAATTAATAATATCAAGGGAATAGGTCCATCATTTTTCATGAATAAAATTCACATGGTTCCTAATGGTAAACCTAGGGTAGAAAAATAAGGATTAATCCAAATATGAAATGAGTGGTCTAAAAATATGTGATGTAGTTAAATGATACTAGGACAATATTTCTTATTTTTGGTAGTATGAATGTATGTTTTTTCTATATAGTATCCAGGAAGAGTGTAGTGATAGTTATAATAAATGAAATGAATGAAAAATGTTCGGAATGAACTATAAAAAAGGATGGTTTGTATAGACTATATAAAACTAAATATTGTCATAAGGTAGTATCATTTTCACATTCAATTTTTAGACCAAATTCTATTGACGATGGATAGTAATGATAAATTATGCTTTCCTGATTGATATTCTGGTTACAATTAGATTTATACCTCTCAAAAACATCAAAAGAATAATACCTTCACTTTTCTATTTGGCACATCTTCATACTGGAGAATTCACTTTGGCTTCTGTGGCTCTCCAGTCAATTTTTTTATAAATGCATGATATAATTATACTAATACATGATTGAATGGATTATTGAATTATAAATGGTTGATTTTATCATTTTCTATCATGATTTTGAAAACTACCTTGAAAATATTGAAACAATTTTTCACCGATTAAATAAGATCAATTATTTTAAATTTCTAAATGTTCCCATTCTGGGATACTGAGGGAATTATGTAAGGTAAAATGGTTTTAAATATGGGACTGGAAGTTTATAATTCTAGATAATGTAAAATGGGTTATAATATTATTATGTCTTCCTATATTTTATAACATGTTCATTAATGAATTTTCCAGGATCCCAAGGCCACTCTGATCTCTTCTAAAAAAGGGAAAATATTTTATGTTTGATAAGAAATGTATGGAGTCCATTAACTATATTATGGAGACACTCACTACATCACTAATTATCATTTTCCTAGACTAGAAGATTCCTTTTTATGTGTTTTTTTATGATAGTACATTAGATGATAATGTTTTCTTGGGGAATAAAGAATATAAAAGGTTTCCAGAAATTTATTATGCTATAATTTTTTTGGTTGAATATTAGCTGAATTATTAAACCACTAAAAATTAGTTGTATATTATTATGTTTTACCCTAATTAAATTAGATAGTACTATATTGTGTCAATGGGGGTCATTTTCGATAATCGTCCATCCCTCAAGAACCATATGGATAAGAAGGACTCCAATATATACCTTATGTGGTGGACACATAACTTGTAGGATTTCAATTTGGTAATATAAGATAAAATGGGGATTAGAGTTTGATTGTATATCATTTTTCAAGGCTTCCCAAAAACCAAATTGAATAACCAAGGGACATCAATATATCATTCCCAGATGAAAAATTGTTTTCAACCTCAATTAAGAAATATCAATGATTTAATTATTATTCCAGCTTCATAGATAATGGGGTTATTCCAAAGGAACTATCATGAAATAAAAGTTCATTACATATGAGTTAAAATCTTAATTATGATATGAACCTCTTCTTGTAAGATGATATGGTGATGTTATTTTGAGGAGGTGTGTTGTTGAGTTTGAAATGATCTATATTCTTGAAAATATTCCATTTAGAAGTTGGGTGTGGACACTATAAAGGGGAATCAACTACCTAAAGGTTATACATTCCCCTTTTTATTTCCCAACATTGTTCAAGGATTCCAAGAGATTGGGGATTGGTGTTAGAAAGTTCTAAATGCATTGAAATACTCGTAAAACGAAAGTTCAATCATAAAAAAACAAAATGGGAGGTTTAGTTTTTTGATCTATGAGGATTGGATTTCAACAGTAATTTCTCATATTCTTATAAAAATGAATATATTCATATAGTTGTGGAATATGTGTCCATGTGGGTTGAGTCAGTGGCCCAACCCTAAAATCGTACTATTTGTGTGGTGAAATTCACTAAGAAGAACATCTTTTCTATGCTATTTAGTTCCAAGATAATTCCTTACAGACAATGGAACTCATATCAGAAGTCAAAATTTATGGAATTTAATTGAGAAGTATCAATATTCTCATAGAACAGGTACTACCTACCAACCAAAATCTAGAACGTAGTCTGAAGTGTCAAATATAGATCTCATAAATAAATTTATAAGATAGGTTATATCTTAATAATTGATTTTTCTTTGATGTTGGATGAGGATAAATGGGCTTACATCACTTCTTACACGACACTCTTAGGGGTCTAACTTTACATATTTCCTATTGGAATTATATTCCTTTTTACTGTGGGAGTACATCAATAGTTATTTTTGACATTGAAGGCGCAAAAGTTGGAATTTAAGTTTTCTTGTGAGATTAGGTTGATGGAGTTGAGTTTGTAGGAGAAAATTATGAGTTAATCATATTAATATGGTGAGATTTAAAAATATAAATTACAATCTATTCACAAATCGATAAATTGTAATATGGATTTCATGGATATTAATAGGGCCCTTATATTAATTTCTAGGATGAATATCTTCCTAGGAAAATAGGAATCCATGTTATCAGGACCCTTCACAATTCGGGTTGTGTTGGTAAATGGATCTTAGAGCTTGATAGATGAAAAATAGACTATTTTTTCAATATATATGGAATCAAAAACTTTATGGAAGGGCTGCTAAAGGTATTGGAAACTGTTTTTTTTCTTAAATGCTAAGTCTATAACAAATCTAATTGAATACTAGAAACTCAATATTTTATGTGTAATAACCCATGGACTTTGTATTTTATCTTTTAACATCCATTTTCAAATGAAACTAACTTAATAAAATGGATTATCTTGTCTTCTACAACTCCTATCTATTGATATAACATGACTTGATAGATCTTGAGTGTTTCTATTTCTAGAAACTCAATAAGGGGAAAATGGTAGAAACAAATATAATCATATGGAAAAAATATCCTAGACATAATATTTTCAAGTAATGATTCAAGAAAATAATTTATGTGTTCTTATATTTAGTTTATTAACCATGAAAGAAAATTTAAAGTCTAAAAAGATGAATTAACTCATGTTAAAAAAGGAGGGAACTTTTCAAAAAACATAAATGATCAAAGATCCCACATACAAGTAATTGTTGTTTTTATTTTTCAATTTCAACACCTTGTTCTATTATTTTCATAACTATTTTTCTAACCGTAGTGTATGGGATAACCCCATGATCTTCTAATAATTGTGAACCTAATTTCAGAATTAGTTTTTATTGTTTTGGTTTCATAGATATTGAAAATCAATTTTAGCTGAATTTAAAAAATAGGCCATATCCCCTAAAATGTGTTTGGATTCAAAATGTTTTATTCTAACACCTCATTGTTTACGATTCATATATTTGAGTAGATTATAGAAAAAATATATTAGTTTATAATAGTTAAAATCATGAAATTTTCAGAAAAAGAAATAGTGCCTAATTTTCTAGAAGTATCCAGTAGGGGCCAATTTATATATTTTGGGATATTAAACTTTTTTGGTAGTGTGGAAAAACTGATATTCAAAATTTCATGTAACCACCTTAACATTTTTATACTTCTTAACTAAAAATATGTTTTTAATGAGATAGTCTCCCACTCTAGGATACGAAATTTTGGGAAATGGTTTTTTTACGTATGGGGTAGAGGGTCATTATCTATGTGTTATATTGTTCTTGAATTCGAGACACATCAAAATATTACTAAATTTATTGCAACGAAATTTTAAAAAGATTATAATTCATTCACAAAACTAGGGTAATATTATTCACCTTTAAAAAATAAGGCCTTCCTGGAGGATAATAAATGGATGGTTATTTTGTGTTACATCAATTATTAAATTATCAGTGTGTATGAATGAAGTGTGGTGTTGCATTTTGTTTGAAAAGATATTTAGTTTAAGAATTGAGAAAGGGTGTGCTTATGAAATATCGTTGTTTCATTATGATCATAACATGAGGAAACCCAAAATTTGATTTCAAAAATAAGGTAATCCTTATTTGAAATTCAGTCACATTAGGGAGGCAACACAAAAGATAATCATTTAAGTCCTTTGAAACCAGATTAAAATGGGAAAATTCTATCCTTTGGTAAATCTCTATGATAAGGAAACTCAGTTTTATCATGTAAATATATAAATTCGAAACTCAATAAGTTCTTTGTAGTATTCTATGCACAAACCGACGAAATGGAAAGAATAAAAATTAATGGTCCATATCAAAAATGATCTCATTGAGGGGAGTAGGATATTAGAATCAAATGAATAGGGGGGAGATTGACTTATATGAATTTCAACTGAGCTGTATCAATTAAGTGATAAAAATGAACATTATATTTTTAGAACCTAATAGTAATTGATAATTAATGTTTTTTCCTGTTATAAATTTATTTTTGATGAAATATATTATATCATTACTAATATAATTAGAAATTGAGTTATAATTGAAGTCAGGTAGTGAGTGACTTTATACTCCAAAATACTAGGATCTGGTCAAAATTGGTCCTACAAAATTTATAAAAAAAATAAAACTGAGTTAGACAAACATGGTATTATTACAAAACTAATAGTGTGTGATGACCCACATATCCACCTCCACCATGGAGACATTGAAGTCAATGGTCCTAAACGACCACATCATATCCATCAAAAAAATTACCTTCTTGGATAGAGAATCTTCCTCCTGATAGCCTTTCCTATAAGAATTTGAGATTTCCATCTGTAAATGAGTTACCTGGTTGAGGAATTCAACCCATTGACGTAGCACTCTGTAGGGTATGTTGCATCTTCTTGATTATGAGGCATGAATCGCATGATGAGAATCTGATACAAGCTATAGAATATTCTAATTATAGCAAACAATACACCTAACTGCATGAATTATTACCCATAATTCAGCTTCATTGGCGACTCCAACATTAGTAAAATGGTAGAAAAATCCCCCGACAATGCCATGGTTTGTGCAAAAAAACACCACCATTCTAGATAATTCTATTGAATTAGAAGAAACTCTTTCCACATTAACCTTTTACATGGGATGTTCGGGGGTATCCAGTGTATATAATTAATTAATCAGACCTTCAAAGGCTAACCAGAAACTCCAAGAAACCTAAGATTCTGTACGTTAGAACTAATTTTAGGCATCATACCTGTTAGAATCCTTGAAGCAACATGAACCTTCTTATGAATCCCCTCATTCCACTTTATACTAAGACACACCTGCTGTCAAATGGAATCACTTTATGAGCAGCTCATGTGGCTACAATTAGATCTGTAGCAGCCAATGAGTAGGAGGATACCAACCTGTTTTCTGTATCTAACCTTGGACAGCCTTGTTAATAGGTCATGTGGTAGCATATTCCTATCTAAATTCAGCCCAAACAGGGATCCAACATAATACCAAAGCCTCCTCACATTGATGAACACCACAAATAGATGCTGAAAATTCTCCTTGGAATCCATACATAGGGGACAAGATGAAGCAAACTGCAATCCAACCCACATGAGTTTATCATTTGTAAACACCTCATTTTTTCCGATTATCCAAATTAGAAGAAATATGTAAGGTAGAATAAATGTAGTCTGGAAGTGTAGAATCCTGGTAGATTCATGACACGAACCTCCACAAACTATCTGATAATAATCCCTACTTCATAACTGACAGATATGGTTATGCTTCCATATCACCGTATTAGAGTCCATGAAAGTATAAGTTCGAAATTCCAGCTCCACTTAAGATGGAAACATGCTTCCTGAAAATTGAATGTAAGAAAGAAAATCTGAAATGGAGAAATTACCTATGTCAGGAGGAACAACCATAATCTCCTGCAGAGGCCTCTCAAGCAATATCATTCTCTAGATATTAAGATGAGAGTCCCATCAGACATGAAACTTGGTTTTTTGAGTGATTCTCATAAATGAGTTCTTGAGAGACACCCAAACAAATGATACATGATGATACATGTATCTATTAAGGAGACTTCCTTTAAATCTATTTATTAAAATTCACTAAGACCATCCTTAGAGATTAGACCCCATATGAATTTCCCAATAATACTATCATTAAATGTATGAAGATCCTTGAATCCACAACCTCCCAATTCAACTGGATTGATTCATTCCTTATAATAATCATTGAAAATCATCCTCTCATACACTGAACCTATCCAAATTATGTTTCATACCATGCTTTGAAGTTCCTTGATGAGACCCCTAGACCATCAATAAAGAGAAAAGGAATAAACAATCCTAGAGGTGATTGCAGAGTTATAAATGCATACCTTTACAACCATGGACATCAACTCCCCTTTCCAACTAGTAAGTTGAGTCACAGTGATTGAGGATATTCCCTCTAGATGTTGCCTCTTCACCATTCTGCAAAATAAGGGATCCACTATATAATGAGTTGTTAAAGGTATCTTTTTCACTCCATGTTGTCTTATTGTCATTTTATTCTAACCATACATTACTCCATTTCCAGATATAACAAAGGAATTATCCTAGCAGATTTCTTGATGAGCCACCTCTTCATAATGTTCAAAGATGGACTTGATGGAGGAAATTGTTCTCCTTGAAGCATTCAAATCCAAGAGAATGTCATTAGCATAAAAAAATGAGATGGAGAAAATTCATTATTAACATCATTCATTCTCTTGTAAAAACCCATATTAGCGAGGTCATTAATGCATTGACTGAGATAATATTATCTAATTACAATGAGAATACGTGAGAGCAGGTCAACATGCCACACACCTCTGGTGAAAGGAAAAAATCATCTGGGTGTTCCATTAATGAGAATCGTAAACCATGATGAACATACAATTGTACTAATCATCTAAATGAAGATAGTGGAGAAGTCGTACCTTTTAAGGAAATCTAGGTGCAAACTGCATTATGTTGTGTCAATGGCCTTTGAGATGTCAATTTTTAGTGCAAAGTTTCCTACCTTCATCTTTCTCTTAATGAGATTGACACTTTCCGAAGTGGTGAAAGGACAATGCTAAATATTTCCCCTAGGAAAAAATCAAAATTGAGTTACTATGATCAGGTCACCAACCATTCACCCCATTTTATTCATAAGTATCTTTCTAATGAGCTTGGGGATAGTGTTTCCAATTTCCAGTAGCCTAAAGTCCTTGATATTAAGATCACAAACATTCTTAGAAAATAGGGAAATGAATCAAGAATTATCATTATATAGAAGGTAAGGGTGATTAAAAAAATCCCTTATGGCTCAGGTAATATCATTCTAAAGAATATCCCAATAATATATGAAAAAATGCTAGTAAATCTATCTAGTCTAGAAGAACTATCCACAATAATATAGTGAGAGGAGATGCTTGAATGTACTCTTTGAGAGGTGGGGTGACAAGCAATTGATTATCATTATCCTCAATGTATGAAGGTATGTTACCAACCATTTGGTGATTATTGACCTTCCCATCATAAGAATATAACCTTTTAAAATGTTTTATAACAACCAATGAGATCCCACTTTTAGAAGTTTTGAGATGACCATTGAGGAAGATTTCCTTATCCCTTTCTCAATGTCTATTCTATTTATGTAATCTGTTGAAAATTTTAATGTTCCAAACTCCATATTTTAACCATATGTCATTCAAATTATTTCTAGCTATCCTTTCTAGGATCATTAGTAAATAATCCATTTTGTTATGAACCATGATTCACTTTTGAGATGGAGTAGGGTATTGCTGGTTTCAAATCTGTAAACAAGATTACTCTTCTTGAATAGCCTAAATATCGCAGTCATGTTATGAAAAAAATATTTTTTCTCCATTCTTTGAGAAGTGTGTTGAGGTGATTTAATTTCTACGCCAACTAATGTAGGTTTCTGCCTATAGGTTTAAGCTTAGTAGCTTCTAGTACAAGTTCCCATTATCGATGCTCTATAATCCACCCATTGTTGAATAGAAATGGGATGGTGCCTAACCATATCAATTGTGTTTTGATATCCACAACAATAGTATTGTGGTCGGAGTGATGTTTGGGTAATGAAAGAACCCAAAATCCCATGATCAGCACATTGATCAACCATTTGAACAAAACATCTATCAATATTTCTGGCTTGATTCCCATTCTAGGTGTAACGGCGCCATGTGAATTCCTCTCCAGTATGTGGGACATCATCAAGATTTCAATGGTCATGGCTTATAGAATAATTAAAAGCTTCAATCTTTTTAAGATTATATCATGTTTTTTCCTCATGTAACAACACTGTGTTAAAGTCTACAAGAGATATCTATTTTTGTTCCATCCTCCCAGAGACCTATTTGATCTCCTCCCATAATTATCTTCTCCTAATGAAAGTGTCATACACATGCCCACAATAGACTGATAATTCCTAATTATATATGCTGCATGAAATCAGAACACTCTCTAACCTATTCGAACAAGAATTTATTTGAATGGATTCATGCTATAAAACCCACAAATGATCCGTCTCAAAATCATGCAAATTGTTTGACAGAAACTGGTACCCAATGGAGCCCCAGTTGAATACTTTCCACCTATTAAAAAGAAACATAGGTTCAGAAATACCAACATGAAAAGTCGTATGTGCCATAATAAAATGCCTAAGGGCTATGGTGGTTCAGGAGTTTCCCAAACCTTGACAATTCCAAAAAAATACATTCACAGAATATGGAAAATGACCAGTGTCTGGGGGCCACCCTTTAGTTCCATAATTATTTTGAACTTTTTATCCTACACTCTGCCATAATTTCCTTTTCCTTTTCGGTTTTTGTCTACCGCAGACTCTCTAATGGGTGAACCAACACCATCATTTCCATCAGAAGCCTACTATAAAAAATAACTGGTCTGCTTGGTGTTAGTAATATAAACATGTGGTGGGAGTGCCTGATCCAAGGGGAAGACCCCTATAGATGTTGGATTACCCTGTTCATGCGGTCTACCTTGGGTATAACATGCCCCATTCCTGAGAGTAATATTATATGGATTAGGTGGTTGAGAACCTTTAGTATCATCTAATTAAAAAAACCACTCAACGATGTAATCTTATTCTGTGATTTTATGTGATAAGGGTCACTGCTCACTTGTATTTTCCTTCGTGAAGCCTTACAGGGGAGTGTCTATGTGAATTTCCCCCAGATCAGTTGCAGCTAAGGCCTTTATATATGAATCATCACCTTCATCCTAAAATGGGAACAACACAGGTGATTTAGCCTAAAGAATATGATCCAATTCATGGGACTGACCCTCTAGTAACTGAGGTGTGGCCTGATATAGAGAAGCATTGTCTCGATATAGGGGAAGGTCCACCAGCATGATTGGATCAACATGGGCATCATCCACCACATGATCATTGTCACAAGCTGTACAATGACTCCCAATTAATTCCTTACCAACCCATTGGGGACCACCAGCCCTAAACCAGTGACTGCATATGAAGGATCCATTTGTGATAAGTTGCAATCCTCTTTCTCTAGTATCGGCCTATCAAAAGAAGTGGAAGGTTTCCCAGAGATAGTTTCCTCCTTAGGATGATCAGATAATGATGGAACCTCAAGAACCTTGGTATTAATATCCCTATCCTCGCTCTAAGAAACAAGGGAAGTTGGTCCTTTCCCATATTCCTATTACATGTGTCATTGTTATGTCCTTTCACTTTGTACACAATTAATTCCTTGTCTCAATTTCATTCAAAATCTAGGTGACCAAAAAATATACAATTTTGACCAAATTTCGTATTCCTTTCATAAACAATATCTATTTTCATACTTTTATCCCATGATTTGAGAACAATTTACTCAACAAGGGTTCGTCACATATCCAGTTCTACCAAAATCCAAAAAATAATGTCACAACCTCAGATTGTTTGTTTGTTGATCCAATCGAATGGTGTTTCCAACAACTATGGAAATAACACATAAGATCCTTGGGTACAAATAGACCCAGTTTAGCCTAGGTATTAAGATTAGTATTTGAGAATGGGTGTTTCACACATTCATGGGGCCAAAATTTTAGTCCCATTCCAAAATTTCCAAGAAACCATGTTTCAAAGAGATGGTGACTTTTCTCCACACACATCTTTTGTGTTCATATGATGGGAAGATGACATGTTAATACCCTCATCCTATGGAATTAATTTTCCAATAATCAAATACCCATTCTTCAGCAATCATTTTACTCAAATCATTTAATTCCAATGGTTAACACCTTCAGGGGTCACTAGACGAGAAATAATCGAGAAGAGGCATCAAATAACCCATTCTTCAACTGCCACCTGATTTGATTACACATGAGCGATACTCACATTATATAGCATCCATATAGGTATATTAAAATCAAATAAAAAGGCTGGATTAGAGGTTTCCTTAACTATATATGCAAAATTCTTCCCCTGACTAACAACTTCACGATGGAAGGATCCAAAAAAGCAGTAGATTCTTTTGCAAACACAAACATTTACATATGTCCAAGAAATTCAGAAATAGGTCATGAATGATCGTCCTAATTTGAGTTAATATCTGAATTACTCAACACATAATCACCACGATCCCCAGGTTTAGGGTTTTCGCCCACGCCCCCTACACTTCCATCTTGCAATATTTTGAGTGACATCGTATACAGGGCATGATATCATCAATAGTTAATGAATCAATGGTCCCTCCATATTCTAGTGTGTATTTGAACCTTGGTAGGGCCTAATTTGGTAAATCCTAGAAATTCTTTAATCTTATACTTTGTTTATTTGTAAATAAATATCTTGAGATGCCTCGTTTTGACCTTGTGAAATTCTAGGTTCCAAATTTTATAGACACCAAAGGCATGAAATTTTTTAGGGACAAAAAAGAAAAATTTATGTGTGAGAGAGTTTTATGTGGCTGATGTTATTAATATTTTTGGGACATATTATATATTACATTTAATGATTTTATATGAAAATTGGATAATGTGTGTGAAATATTAATATTTTAATACTAAGTATAATTCTTTAGCATTTTCAGAAGTCGTCCTATTGAGTCAGATTAATATTTTATTTATACCTATCACCATACGGATCCAAATTGTGTGGTTCGTGTTTTGTAGGATTCCTAATTAAATATAAAACATTTTCTTAGAAGGGTTCATGGGCCACTTCTGCCATTTTAAGGATCAAATTTACCACACAAGATTACCCAATGAATTTGTGATGAAACTGGACCAGACAAAATGATTGAGTTACTGGTCTCACTACCGAAGCCCATATTTTATGAAACTCCACCATGTGTTTTTCATTACCCAAAGGAATCATGGTAAAAAAAGATTTAGGGCCCAACTACAAGAACATGGGTCCCAAATAATCATTTAAGTCATGCACACCATTCGGGACGAGAATTAAAATCTTGAAACTATTCATGACATATCTCATGATGTAATCATCAAATAGACCTGAGATTTTGCAGTGTGAAATAGGAGATATATGATGCCGACTTTGTTGATGAAATTATTCAGGTTGAAAGGCATATTCCAATTCAAAACCCTTTCAGATTTTGGAAATCGAAAAGATTGTATTTTAATGGACAGATTAATGTTGTTTTATAAACCGGACAAATATTTTGATACATAGGTCCAAATGACTCCAAATGTTGAGAGAGTTCTGCCAACATTATTATATAAAACTTTGAATAAAGATATATCTCGAGATTCTACTGTCTAGATGTCCAAACTGTTGTGACAATTGGATGGACAGATTGGGAATGCAAACAGTCCACTTCCTTGGGCTATAAATACATAACCCTCCACTCCATCGAAGGGGTTGACATTTCAGAAATGGGGAGATCATATTGGCACGAACAATGACTTTCATAATGTCTTGGAGGACCTTCCATACTCATGTTTTCAATTGAGTTACCTTTCCTCCTCTCTTTGTTTTCATTTACATTAATGTTCGTCATTGTTGTAATTTTGAAAGTCCTTTCTTTTGCAATTGTTTTTTCATGCAATTTTATTTTTCAATATCTCTTATTCTCATACACCTTCTATAGTTTAATATTTATATTCTTAAAATAATTTAAATTCAGATTAATCCTCGTCCCTTCTTTTTCTTCTTCATTAAATTAAAATTCCGTATTTTTAATTATCATCATCGATCATGTGTCTGTGTTCGACGCACCTCTCTTTTATTAACCGTTTCTTTTTCTTATCTTATTAAATTTCAAGCATAATCATTATAACCATATTATTAAACACCCAAATGGATGAGTAAATCTCTCATTGGGGTGAGTTATAATTTAGGTATGTGATGTGATGAGAGCTTTTTCTAGATGAATATTCTTTGAATTAACATTGTGTATGTTGGACTTAACATGTCATTGATTAATGGCTTGTTTTGTTTAACATGTGGTTTCCATGGATTATTGAAATGAGAAAAACACCAACATAAATAAGCTATTATTGATATGAGAACCATATGTTATGTTAAGGCTTGGATTAAAGCCTTAACACTTATGAATTCTAATCAACATCATCTTGTGACATGGGTGTTAGTTTAATGCAATATAAATCAATGCTCAAAGATATCCCAAGCTTAACTACCTAATGATGAACTGACCCCAATCCTTATCAATTTGTTAAATCAAACATCATCAAAAAATTAATTCATAATCTCTACAAACAAACCTCCCAATCAGAATTCAATTAACCTAAAACAAACGACTATAAAAAGTATCATCGCCGAGGATTCGACACGACTGTTGCTGTACACATTAGAAGAGCACCGGAACCTTGACCGTTCGATAGGCGATAATCGGCCATGTGTTTCAAATGCCGCATTTTTAAGGGATGGTGCATTAAGTAGTCATTAGTTTTTAATTATTGAAAAAAAAATCCAAAAAAAACATAATTTAAAAAAAACAAATGAAAAAAAACAAAATGAATAACATGTCTTCTCATAAAAATCATTAACTGAAAAAATAAAAAGAAAAAAATTTCTTCCTCTTTCTTCCAAAAATATCTCTAAATTCCCCATAGCCTTCCAAACAATGCCTTCCCTTTTTTAACCCTGAAATTGAGAAAACTCTTTGCCAGATTAGGAGGAACATAAGAGATAATCAAATAATTCAAGAACCAGTCCTTGTCCAACCAATTGAATTAGATATGGCCAATCCTATGGATCAAAAAAAAGAACTTGCTGCCCTTGATATGAACTACCAACTTCTTGGTATTCAATATCCAAATATAGAATATGACTTCAAAATCAAATAGGGTTTGATTCATCTTCTTCTTCCTTTCCACAGGCTAGCCGGTGAGGATCCACATCTCCACCATAAAGAGTTCCAAGTATTGTGCTCTACCATGAAGCCTCAAGGGGTTTCTGAGGAACAAATAAAACTATGATCATTCCATTTCTCCCTAGCTGACACTACTATGTCATGGATTTAGTCCCCCCTCCTGGTTCAATAACCACATCGAATGACATGAAGCGACTTTTCATAGAAAAATTCTTTCCTACTTCTTGTACTAATTCTATCTGAAAGGAAATAAGTGGTATCTGGAAGTTCCCAAGTGAACCACTCCATTAATACTGGGAGAGGTTCAAAAATCTTGTTTCAACCTACCCACATAACCAAATCATTGATCAAATCTTGATCCAATACTTCTATGAGGGGTTATTGGTTATGTAGAGAACACTCATTGATGCCTCAAGTGGCGGTTCTCTTATTGATAAAAATCATTTAGATACAAGAGATATCATAAGTAACATGGCTAAAAACACACAACAATTCCACACTCAAGCACAGGCTCAAGTCAATCAATCCCAATATAATCAATCAATTGAGCCGAATAAGATGACTGAGTGGATGAGTGAACTTGTAGGTCCTGTGCGACAACTTGTTGTGGCTACCAAATCCCCAACCTCAACTTCTTTGAAATCAATGCTTCCTGGACCTTTCAAAAACTGTGGAATCTGTAACTCTTCATCTCATCCAACAGACACATGTCTACAACATCAAGAGGATCAATCTAATTCATCTGGACCAATGGAGATCAATGTAGCATATGATCAGCGGAACACAGACCCTCAAATATCAGGTCATTTTGTTATAAACTTCAACCAACCTCACTCTGAGCCCTTATCATCTTCCTATAACCAAGGCCATATGTACGGTAATTCCATATCTCATACCCCTAAATTCCCTCCTCAAAACCAAAACCAATTTCAATATGGTCTAGGTGTTGGTAACTTCCAAGAACCTTATCCTTTTATTCCTCAACCTCAAAGGAACAATCCTCCTCCTGCATTCCATTATCCTAGTGAGCCTTCCCAATTCCAAAACCAATACAATCACTTTCCCAAGAACCAAAATCAAGGTAATCCCAATTTGGGACAAGCCTCTTCTTCCATGAAACCATGGGAAAGTGCAGTGGATGATCTTTCCTCCTTCACTCATTCCATCCTAAAGAACATTGAAACCCAAATTGGTCAACTTGTATCCCACCCTAGTCTGCAGAAACCATATAATTCATCCCAACTTCCAACTCAACCATGACCCATCCCCAAGGGTAATGTAAGTTCAATTTCACTTAGATTGGGAATGCAAATTTCTATGCCTCGAGATAAGTCCTCTAACCCTCCTTTGAATGTTGACCTAGAAAATTAAAACAAAAAAAAACTTGAAAATGAATATGAATCCATTCCCTCACCTCCTTCTATTCCACTTAGTAATCCATTTCCTTTTCATCAAGCCGTTTCTAATCATAAGAAGTCCTTTTAACCCAATCCTAAAATGGTCAACATATTTAGACGTGTTGAAGTCAACATTACCCTATTAGATGCCACAAAAAAATTACTAAGTATGCCAAGTTTCTCAAGGAGTTGTGTACCCAAAAGAGGCAACATAAGACCTTCAAAATTTTTTCCACCTAGCAGTCTATTCCCATAATGTGAAAAGATCTCGGGACCTTTATGGTCCCATGCCAAATTGGAAGTTCCAACTTTTATGATGCACACATATACCTAGGAGCCTCAATTAATGTCATGCCTAAATCCATCTTCTCCAACCCTTGTCTAGGGCCCTTGTACCCAATGGGTGTTGTTATTCAGTTAGAAAATCAAAGCACATCCAATCCTGAGGGAATAATTGAGGATGTCCTTATTCGTGTGAATGATCTTATATTACCTGCTGATTTCTATGTCCTTGACATAGAAGGTGAGACGAACTCTTCTTGAACTCCCCAAATTCTTGGATGACCATTCCATATGACTGCTGTAACTAAGATTGATGTCTGTTCCAGCATCTTATCCATGGAATTCGGTGACCGACTGGTCAAGTTCAACATTTTCCAAGCCATGTGAACCCCATCGAAGGATCAATCATCATTCTTAATCTATGCTTCTAAGGACACTTCTAAGAGTCAATCGAACCCCAATCCACCATGTTCATCATGTTCTAATGTAAAAGTATCTTGTGAAACCTATACCATGATTAACCAAGTCATAAATGGTGATGTTTATTTGGATCTCTTATTCATAGACTCCATAAATTTAGAGGAACTTGAAAACACTCTTGAATCCCTCATCAACTCTGATCTCTACTGCTCTACCTTGGACAGTATTAAAAAGAATGAATTTGAAGCAACTGAAGACCCTTCCTCCATTCCTGAGTTTTCTAACCCACAAATGAAAGATGAATCTAATCTGAAACCTCTTCCTGAACACCTGAAATATGCATTACTTTTCCATGAACACTCTTATCCTGTCATTATCTCTTCTTCACTAACCGAAACTGAGGAGTCCAAACTTGTCCAAGTGTTAAAATAAAACAAAAAAGCCTTAGGGTGGAACCTAGATGACATATCAGGAATCAACCCTACACTTTGAATGCATCACATCCATCTTGAGGAATCATCCAAACCAATTAAAAAACCACAAAGGAGACTCAATAAACTCATCCTTGATGTAGTTAGGGAAGAGATCACCAAGGTTCTTCTTGCAGGTATTATCTACCCAATTTCAGCTAGTGAATGGGTTAGTCCAATTCAAGTTGTACCTTAGAAGTGTGGGATAACTGTAGTCACAAATGAACATGAAGAGGTAGTCACAACTCGAGTAAAGAACAAATGTCGTGTGTGTATCGACTATAAGAAATTGAATGTTGATGCAAGAAAATATCACTACCCTATTACAATCCTTGGTAAAATTCTAGAAGGATTAGACAGAAAGTCACACTATTGATTTTTTGATGGACACACCAAGTTCTTCCAAATCCCAATCGCACCTCAGGACCAAGAAAAGACTACATTCACATACCCCTTTGGAACATATACATATAGAAGAATGAATTTTGGACTTTCCAATTCTCCTGCAACATTCTAGTGGTGTACAATGAGCATATTTTCAAAATTCATTGAACACTCCATGGATTTCTTTATTGATGGCTTCACATTTTATAGTGATTCATTTGAAACTTGTTTGAATTCACTCTCTCTAGTCCTTCAAAAGTGTGTCAAGTGTAACCTCGTGTTAAATTGTGAAAAATGTCACTTCATGGTTGCAAATGGGATTGTTCTAGGGAAAATAGTTTCAAAAGATGTTATTGAAGTCGATCCTACCAAAAATGAAGTGTTCAAATCACTTCCTACACCCACTTCTGTTCAAGACATCTGTTCATTTATCGGTCATGTCGGTTTCTATCGAAGATTCATCCATAACATCAGTAAAATTTCCCTCCCACTCACACATTTTATCCAAACTTATTTCACTTTCCATTTTGATGAGGATTGCAAGAGAGACTACATTGAACTCAAAACTTCTCTTATATCGGCCCCGATAATCCAACCCCCAGATTGGTCCTTACCCTTGGAATTAATGTGTGATGATTCTGATAGATCTATTAGGGTTGTTCTTGTTCAAAGAAGAGAAAATATTCCCCATGTCATCTATTATTCCTCAAAACATTGGATGAAACACAATATCACAACAATTTCATTGAAAAGGAACTTGTAGTAGTGGTTTTTGCCTTAGATAAATTCTGGCCCTATCTCTTAGGTGCAAAAATCATCATCTTTATAGACCATTATCCTATAAAGTTCTTACTCAAGAAAAGTGATTCCAAACATAGGCTAATAAGATGTATCATAGTGATCCAAGAGTTTGACCTTGAAATAAAAGATAGAAAAGGAAAATAAAACCCTATGGCTGATCACTTGAGGAGAATTTCAAATTCTTCTCTTTCTAAAATAATCGATCCTGAATTCCCCACTGAGAACCTTTCATCTCTCACTCCAAAAATACCATGGTATGCCCCAATTGCAAATTACTTGGTTTCTGGTGTTTTTACTCAAATTTTTGAAAAAATAATATAAAATGAAGTAGAAAAGTGATTCAAAAAACTATTTTCAGGATGAAAATAAACATTGGAAAATTAGGGAAGATATGCTAATTAGGAGATGTGTTGATAAAAATGAACATTCCTCTATCATAGAATTCTATCACTCACTTCCCGGAGGTGGCCACTTTGGACCACAAAGGACCTCCCGAAAGGTCACAAACTCTGGATTCTTCTAGCCTTCACTGTTCAAGGACCCACATGAGTTCTGTCAATCATGTCCCACTTTCCAAAAGTTTGGCACAATATCCAAGTGAAATGAAATATTCCAAAAACCGTTAATTTTCTGTGAGATCTTCGTTGTTTGGTGCATCAATTTCCTAGGACCATTTCCCCCATCCAATGGATTCTCACACATCCTTTTTGAAGTTGATTATATTTCTAGATGGGTCGAGGCCAAACCCAATAAAAAGGATGATTCACATACTATTAGTGAGTTCCTAAAGACACACATCTTCCACGGATTTGGCACACCTCGTGCCTTGATCAGTGAATTAGGATCCCATTTATGTAAAAGAACCATGTAATCTCTTTTAAAAAACAATGGGGTTACACATAAAACTTCCACTGCATATCACCTGCAAATAGATTGCATGGATGAAATTTTGAATAGAGAAGTGAAAATAGTGCTTGAGAGAATTGTAAAACCCACCAGAAAATACTGTCCTGAAAGACTTGGTGAAGCACATTGGGCTAATCGAACTACCTATAATACACCCATTAGTATGTCTCCTTTTAGGCTAGTTTTTGGTAAAGCATGTCATCTTCAAGTTGAAATCCAACATAAGTCATTTTGGGTAGTGAAAACATGCCATTTTGATCATGAAAATACTGGTGATGAAATACTCTTGCAATTGGATGAACTGATGGAGCTTCGACTTGTTTATTATGAGACTTTTAATCTCTACAATGAAAAATCCAAGGAACTCCATGATAAAAACATCCTGATAACGGTATTTCATGAAGTTGAAAATGGAATGCTCTTCAATTCTCGATTTTGTCTTCACCTAGGTAAGCTTAATTCTCATTGGGAGGGTCCTTTTGTTGTTACTAATGTTTTCCCATTTGGTGCATTTCAAGTCCATGAACCCTCTTCCAAAAGGACATTCACGATTAATGGACATCAGTTAAAGCATCACCATGAAAGGAAACACATCCTAGGAACCACCTCAACTTCCATCGGATCCCCAATATCTGTAGTTAACCCACCACTAGATGGAGATGGAAACCCGCCATATCCAATCCAGGGGCACCACTTTCCCTTTAACTCTCTCTCTATATCTTCCTCTATATACCTCTTTATTCTTCATCCTCTCTCTTTTATTTTTTACAACTTTCTTTATCAAACCCTTTCTTTTTCACATTCTATTTTGTGTGAGTGTTTTTTTATTAAAAACTAAAAAAAAATCTTAGAGAACAAAAAAAAGAGAATCATAACAAAAAAATTCAGAGTCATGCTTACTCACTATGGAGTTTTGAAATTTTTTCCAACCTTTTTGGGGAGTCAATAGGAATGTTCTCATCTCAAAAATTCTGTATTTTAATCATGAATTTGGATAATGAATTTTGTGCCAAAACCAACAAATTTTTAATGCTCAATTTATTATTTGGAAAATGATTTTTCCAAACTGTGAGGAACAACATTTGCTTTCATGCCAAGGCCTCCTATGGACATCTTTTCAAAATATGTGTTTTCACCCCCATTTGTGAGTCTTGATTTTGTGGACCTTCAAGCTAAATTACCATCTTTAGTGTGCATTAATATGATTGAGGCATTTTTCTGAACCACATGAGAATTATAATAGCCAAATATCCTCCCATTAACCATGCATTAATCCTCCTTTTGAAAGCCCCTTCGAGCCTATGAAAACGATTTCCATGATAGCCACATTACAATCCCAATAACTTTTCCCACCCAATACCAAAATGTATTTTCATTGCATATTTGTTTTTGAAATTTAAGCATGGGGGGAATGGATTTCATTGTTTGGGTACCCTAATATTGATTTTCAGTGAGTTATAATCTGCTTGAGGGCAACCATGAATTTCAGTGTGGGTGATAGGTTGTCATTAAGTGTGTTTTGGGGAATGTAATGTACTTCCAATTATGTAATTTTGTAAATGTTATTGATAAGTGTTCAAAAAAGTCAGAAATTATGAAAAAAATAAAAAAAATGAAAAAATGTGTTGTTTCTTGGGAAGTTCAAAAAGCACTCTTCCTCAACCTTTGATATTGTTATAAATATTACAATTAGTTTTGTGATGAGATCAAACATGGGTTCGGATATGAGTGTGAGATCTATTTCAAAGTCAACATTCGAAAAAACAAAGAGGAAAAAAAGAAAAAAAGAACACTTTCATTATATTCTTATGTAATTTGGAGAAGTTTTGTGGTTTGTGAATATTTCATCTTCTCATCCCCTTAAAAATTTAATCCTCTATTGTGTCTTTCCTCACACAGTCATTCGCTTGTAAATATGTGTTTTCATTTCCTTCCATATTTTATTTCAAAATAAAATTTTCATTGCTTTTTCTATGTAGGTGTTTTACCCCTCTTTTTATCTCTATTGGAAATTATATTCCTACCATACCATAGCCAAAAAACCCCCTTAGAATTACCTCTTGATTCTTGTGCACTTTGGACATGGATTTGAAAATGAGAGATTTTTAAAACTCTAAGATTTTCAATTGTGGTTGGTGAAAGAGTGAACCTCCATAAATGAATTTTATCATCTTGAGAGGTGTGATCTTTGAGTGTCCCCATTTTCCATTTATAAATTTGAACATTAAAAAATGAATTAGTTTTGGAACATTGTTTCTTCAACAACATGTGGTGGAATTCAAAATGGATGAGTTAAATAGTCTAGACCATCCCTGATTAGAGAAAACAAAATTTTAATATCATTTGGTGAGTGAAAATGATTTTGTTATGTTGTTATATTTGATGTACATGAAGACATGCACAACAATAATTGTGGGGGAGTTTATGTTATTACTATTTTCAGGAATTATTATATATTATCATTACTGATTTTATATGAAATGTGTATAATGTGTGTGAAATATTAATATTTTAATACTAAGTATAATTTTGACCATTTTTAGAAGTAGTCCAATTGAGTCAGTTTACTATGGTATTTATAACACTCAACCTACTGATCCAAATTGTGTGGTTTCTGTTTTGTAGGATTTCTAATTCAATATAAAACATTTCCTTAGAAGGGATCATGGGCCAATTCTTCCATTTGAAGGATCACATTTACCACACAAGATGACCCAAAGGATTTGTGAAGAAACTAGACCATCCAAGATGATTGAGTTATTGTTTTCCCTCCCAAAGCCCATATTTTATGAAACTCCAAAATATGTTCATGATTATAAAAAAGAATCACGGATAAAAATTTCAGGGCCCAAATCAAAGAAAAAAGGGCACAAATGAAGCATTGAATTCCATCCCACCATTCTAGCCTAGAATTAAAATCTGGACACTATTCATGACATATCTTCTGATGTAATAATCAAATTGATCTGATATTTTTTAATGTGAAAGAGGGGATATAGGCGACTGACTGTGTGGAATACATCATTCATTTTTGAAGACATATTCCTATTCAAAAACCCTTTCACATTTTGGCCATCAAAACCATTGGATTGAAATGGACAGATTAAATTTGTTTAATCAACCGAACATAACGTTGGCTACATAGCTTTAAATGACTCAAAATTTTTGGAGAGGTCGGAAAAAGTTATTACCTACAACATTTAATAAGGATATATCTCAATATTAGGCTTTTTTAATGTCCATAGCATCGAGACAATTGGAGGGACAAATTGGGAATGCAAACAGTCCACTTCCTGGGGATATAAATACATCCCCCTCCACTCCTTCCAAGGGGTTGGAATTTCAGAAAAGAGGAGATCATATTGGCATGGAAATTGCCATTATAGAGGCTTTTGAGGACCTTCCATACTCATGTTTTCACTTGAGATACCTTTCCTCCTCTCTTTGTTTTCATTCACTTTTATGTTCTTCATTGTTTCTAATTTTGTAAGTCCTTTCTTTTGTAATTCTGTTTTAATAAATATTTCTTATTCAATATCTATTCCTATAATCCACCTTATGTAGTTTAATATTTATGTTCTAAAAATAGTCTAAATATAGTTGAATATCCTTACCTTATTTTTTATCCTCATTCAATCGAAAGTCCATTTTTTTAATTATCATCATTTTACTTGTGTGTGTGTTTGACGCACCACTCTTTTCTTATCCCTTTATTTTTCATCACTTCTTAAATTATAATCATAATAATTATAACCAGATTATAGAACACCCAAATTGATTAGTGAATCTCTCATTGGTGTGAGTTATAATTTAGGTATGTTAAGTTATTGAGAGCTATTGCATGAAAAATATTATTTGAATTTACATTGTGTATGTTGGACTTAACATGTAATTGATTAATAACTTGTTTTGTTTAACATGTGGTTTCCATGGATTATTGAAACGATAAATACACCAACATAAATAAGATATTATTGATATGAGAACCTTAAGTTAAGTTAAGGCTTGTATTAAAGCCTTAACATTTAGGAATTCTAATCAACATCATCTTGTAACATGGGTGTTAATTTAATGCAGTATAAAGCAATGCTCAAGGATATCACAAGCTTAATTACCTAATGATTAACTCACCCCAATCTTTATAAATTTGTTAAATCAAACATCATCCATAAATTATTTCAAAATCTCTGCAAACAAACCCCCCCCCCCAATCCGAATACTATTAACTACAAACATACTACTATTAAAAACTATCATCGCCAAGGATTCGACCCGAGTGCTGCTATACACATTAGCAGAGCACCAGATCCTTGACCAATCGATAGGTGATAATCGGCCACGTATTTTAGTGGCTCCTATATCTTAACGTTTTAAACAAATTTTATTTTAAATAACCGTGGGTTTTAATTTTCAGTCTAATGTTTTATTGAATAAATTTAAATTATTGATATTTACATACAGAAATATGTTTTTTAATTATATTAATTTAGTAAATTTTTTAAATAAATATCCTTCTTTTATTCACTATTTATATTCCCAGGAATTGTTTAAAATTATATTTATACAATTCTTTAATTATCTTATTATTATTAATTTTTCATTTTATTATTTTCAAAATAAAAATTATTGAATATTTTTCGATATTAAATTACTCATTTATTTTAATTAGATGTATATTTAAAAATAATTATTTTATGTATTCTAATTTATCAATTTTGTTTTAAAAAATACAATTTTTTGGTAATTTGTTTCTTATTTAACTATTTTTTATTTATTTATTATCTGCACTCATAATTTATTTTTTTGTTATTATTTTTTTTGATGTAAATGATTAATTTTTATTGGTTCTTATTTTATTTATCTATTTGTTCATAATTCAATTTTAAAAAATTTAACTTTTATAGAATTTAATTTTTTGTCAATAATTTCTTGTTATTTAATTTTTCGTGTGATGTACCAACTGACATGATCTAATAAAATGGATGGTCAATCTGTTGACTGTGAGTGCACCATAATTTTATCCCTAATATGATAGTCATCAGAATTCCTATGAGAAAACTATGCCTATAAATTAAACCCCATGTCATGGTAAACCGACTGACCATGATCCACCCGACAATGCCCAAAAAATTATGAGGAATATTCTTACCATTCTCATCTAACTACACCACTTTACTACACTAAGAATCTATCCAAATGTGTGACCCTCTCATCATCCATGGATGCCCCTAACCCACATTAGTTTGTGACATAATTTTATTTGGGGTTTTCATGTATTTTCATTGCCAAAACTGATTGGGATGGGAAAAACCATGAAACCATATTTGAGATGATCATACCCCAAATATGTGTGACCATTTCATTAGAAAAAACGAGGAACCTCGAAGCCCTTCTCATTCGGTTGTTCCTATTCAAATTCACACTACCACTTGAAGAAGGGTGGTTGTCATGAGATTTTGTACCTTGATTCAACGAAGCAAAACCACTGACCACCATGGATTTCACCACTAAAAACTAAACAGATCTGGAGCACCCCATTGAACGTTTTAATGTGACTGAGGTGGTGGAAGAGGTCATCACATGAGGGTCGTCATCTACAGATTGAATTATGCATGAAAAAGAACCTCTGGTCACGCTTGTTAAAGAGGAATGTATCCAACCGTGTTGGAGAAGACACACAGCTCAAAACTGGGGAATTAGAAAAAAAACAAAATAAAATAATATATAAATTTTCCTATATTTTTATATATTAATCCCAATAATGATAAAAAAATAAAATCACACACACAAAAATATATATTTATGTATATTAAATAATAATAAAAAAATTATGAAATATATATATATATATATATATATATATATAAAACATCATTGACATCAACTAGTAATGTTTGATCCCAAAATCATTTTGGCCCTCAGTGAGTGGGTATGACTCTATAATGGCCCAGATACTATTATAGTCCAATCCCAAATCCAAAAATTTTGGAGGGATGATTTTGTTTTCTAATACTCAAATAACTCATGCCTCTTCTACCTAATTCAGTAAATCTCAATTGTGTAGAGATTTTTGAAACTGGATATTTGAGAACCCTCACTCTGTTGTCCCAACCTTTTATTACACTATATAGAGAGCATCTGAAGTGATAGATCATAATCACTACATGGATTGGAGATTCATGTAGTTGATAATTCTTTAGGAATGGCATATTATTGGGTCACCATCTCGGATATAAATGGACAGTGAATGTGTCATGTGGAGGTAAGAAAGATCATCTATAACTGGTGATAGGATATTACAGTGGAATATGGATAGAATAAAAATAATACATAAATGATGAATTTAGAGATCCCCAATGAAGATGCACACAATTGTAAGAATCCAAAGTAAAGACAAAGAACTAACACCTTGGGAGATATTGGAAATCGAGTAGAAACAATAGGAGAGATAAAACCTCTTTACTGTTTTCTGTTATTTCATTGCTAGTTTCATCATGGATGAATCAATTTATAAATATTTTAATATGTTTAATGAAATTACCATATTTGGATACAATCTAATGGTATTCTATTTTGGTTTATATATTTTATATTGTTCTTGATATTTATTAAATGTATTCTTCTCTTTATTGGTTTTATGAAAATCATTTTTTACAAATCACCAAGAATCAGTGAAAATTGATCATGATCATTGTTAAATTCAAATTTTCTTCGTTATGATGATTTCACTAAAACCTAAATCAAGCTTAAGAGATAGTAGTAAATTGAGGCCAACTAACAAAATTTTACTTAGTGATAACATATTTGTTCTCACACAATGATAGGGTGAATTATATAGTTCAAATTTAAAGGATTGACTCAATCGTAGGATAACCTAACAAAATAATGTTCTCCACTTTAATCAGTTCTATGTTTTAATATTTAAATTCATGAATGAAGGAAAACAATTATATAATATATCCGTCTGATTTCCCCTATTTCATCAATTGATTACACTAACTTTTTTCTGTGCTTCAGTATTCTTTATTTTTTCCATCCTTCATGTTTATTTCTTATAGTCACACAGACAAAAAAATCGTCAATCTCATCACAACATTCCCACCATTCCATTTTCCATATTCTTCTTATGTAGTTTTAATTTTTTTGTTCCAATACTTGTTAACAGTATTAAATCACACAATGTTGGTCCATTCCAATGGAAAAACCTGTGAACATATATAGAATAGTCATAATTAACGTTTAATTAATTAATTTTCATAATTCCAATGACCATATGATGTGGTTCATATTATTTTATGAAATATTAATAAGAACTACGGTAAGAGTTATCACATCGGTAATTGGTAAATTCAATTAACATGTGTAATAACTAGTTGATAAAGAGATAATATTTCATCTTAATTATTATTTGAGGAAGTAGGTTTATCCCGTAACACATTAGGTTTTATATTGAGTTTTTAATGTAAACATGTACATGAAAATGACTTATATATTATTTAAATCAAATGAAGTTACAAAATGTCACCCTCTTTTTTTTAATATCACTTATGAGTCCATATAGGGAAAATAGTTTATTATAATCTAATATTAGTTTCTATTAAGAAATTAATAGAATAATTTTCATGATATATATTTATTTATAATCTTTAGTAATTATTTATTAACTTTAAATTCTTATACAATATTGATTTAAAATTTATTCATTTAATGAAAATTATAATAATATAATGTATAAATATTAATATAAATATATTCTGATTAAGATAGTGAGTGAAATTCTTTTAATACATTAATATAACATATAGTTATATTTTAATGAAATATATTTGAATATAGACTTGTTACTTTTGTATTTTAAGACAAATTAATTGGATAGTTTTTAGATTGACAATAATAATATTTTTTGAGAATAATATTTTTTTATATTACATAAAATTCATAAATTTATTATAGTAATATGAATTATGTAAAATATGGAAAAATTGCATCAATTTCCCATTAATATACAAATTTAATCTATTTGAACTTATAATGAACTTATTATAATTTAATCATTTAAGAAATTTCAAAAGATCCCCCACCTTAATTATAAATTGGGTAATCATCCCTCACTTCTTAGAACAACATTGACCCATCTATCTCAACCAAACTCCTCGAATTTCCTTTAAAAAATTAGTATTCACATTCAATAGGTGTTGGTCTCCCCAAAATTCCAATCCTATAGCTAGTTAGTGGATATTTAATTGATTCATTTCCAAGAAACGGTTATCACCTAAACAGATCACTTCCTTTTCCACTCTTCATTACCTCTCATAAATATATGGTATTTATCATGATATAATGAACTATGTATAATAAATATTCTTAAAGTTTAGTATTATTATGAATACATAATTTCATAGTGGATGATGTGGATAAACTAGCGAGGGCTACTAATATAGTGATTGATAAATTTTTCATATTTTATCACATGATTTTTATCATTAATATCTATTACTTATTAAATAGTGATTTTAAGCAAATTTTCTTTTGAAGAATATGTTCATAATACATAAAAATGTAATATAAACATGGAAACCTCATTTTATTCCCCACAATCATCACCTAAATAGATTTAAGTACATTTTACAACATATTATTGTAACATCACATGTAAATAAAGAATATGACATTTTCATATTTTTTAATTTTTTTGAATTAAATATTAATTTTACATTAAAGTGGATTATATTTTTGATAAAGTACCCAAAACAAAACATTTTTTTTCTCTAAAAAACTCATGTTAAACATAAGGATGAGTCATATTTAAAAATAACATTATATTATATTATTTTAAATCGTAGTGAACACCTAGCCGTTGTTTTGGCGGGAATAAACTGAAAAAACTAATATATGGTTATAAATGTTTTTTAAATGTCTATACATTTAATAAATAAATTTTAGACTATTAAAATGATAATGAATCCAATTTTAATAATAATTACTCAAATATTATTTAAAAGGTCTATTTACATCCGTTTGATGGAAAATATTTTTTAAATTTAGTTTTTTCACTTTTCTATATTCTATTTGAAAAAATAAAATTATTCTTTATAATTGGGAATTAAAATTTTAACAAGGGAAATTTTTTGGGTATTTTTAATTAATAGTGATGAAATACAACATTTTAATTCAAAACTGTCTTATCCAATAATTTTTTATATTGATAGATTGTTTTTTAGTTGGGTTTAATGTGTAATTTGATTCTATTTTTACCATTTAATCCAAATATTGTCATTGTAAGTAATTTCAAATTGAAATTGGACATAAACAATTGTAAATCATTTGATAGTTATTATGTCTTGAAAACACACTTTATGTTTTGACAACAAGAATTAATTTTAAATTAATTTTTGAAAATTATGTGATTTGAATATGGAAAAAGGGATTCCATTTTTGGAATAAGGTGGTACAAATTTTTCATTATGAAATTTTTATTTTTAGACATTATGAATATTTACGTCAGTAAATATTTTATTTACCATAGTTAAAGGGTATATCTATTACATAAGGGTGAAAAATAATATTGTAATAATACTAAATTACCCTTACACATGTCCTTACCCAATTGTATGAGATATTTATTACCAAGGGAATCCATGAGTATATTTTGGGACCCCATGGAACAATTTGGGAGTGATAATGACACTTTATATTAATTAATTTAATGTAATGACAAAAAAGACATAAAGATATATCTTTTAGTAAAACAATTTTTATATAAGGTTATACAAGTGATCTATTATACTATAAATATTAATTTGAAAGATAGAACGATTTTCTAAATCATGGTATTTGATTTATAAATTTTATTCCTTAATTAGTTAACCATAATTATGACACAATGGTGATGCAATATTTTTGTCATCAATAAAAGATTCAAATAAAAGATATTAAAAATATTAAAATATATTTATTTTGAATCTTTTTATGATATCCACGAATTTTACATATTAGGATGAACCATTATCTAATGATTAATTATGTTTTTTCAGAATAATCTTGTTGGTTTGGATTTTTTTTAAAGTCATGATATGAATAGTATTACAATTGACATAAAAGTGATTTTAAATCAATCAATATTTTATTAAATGATAGAATAATCCTAAAAATCTAAGATTTGTCCAAATGGAATAAATAATGTTAAAAATGTCATTAAAGTTCCATTTTGGGTCTCTTGTAATTTTATTATAAATATATTAACTATATGGTATAAATATATAATAGGATATGGTAAAAGTTAAATAAGTTAACAAATGGTTAAATAAAAAGATTATGAGTAAAACAAATAACCAAAACCTATACAATTCTTATTGGATAATTTTATTTCAAAATATATGAATAATATATTAGAATTAAAATAGTTTTGGACCTTTCTATCTGGAAAATACTTTTATAATAAAATAATACTTTCAAACATTCCTAAAGAGCCCATCCTCCCCCTTATAAAAGGCCACCAACTCTAACCGATTACACACATCTCTCAAACCTATTGGATAGTCCAGAATCTACTCCAAGAATCTCCCAACATCCCTCTATTCCTCCTAGAAGCCTTCACATAGGCATAAGCCAATTCAAGAGATCCCTTTGGATCAAATCAAAATAAGTTACCCGATTTAAATGTAACATCTTCTCTCAAGTTCTTTTCTTTTATTTTCATTCTCCACACCCTATGTTCTTATTGTTATTTTCTAAAATAAAAAACCATTATCCTCAATATACTAGGGGTTTTATGAGAATAATTCCAAATTCACTTCCACACACCTCCATCTAATGGATGCAATCATATTGTTTCTATTGACGACGAACTATTGCCTCACGAAATGATGATTGTTCAATTATCTCCTAATGCCTCTCATGGTGAAAATTAGGATGGAACTATATTTATATGATACATTTATATCATATTTATATTTTCTCTATGATTCTGTATTTTTTATTTATAGCATACCTTTATGGTTTCTATAATAGTTCATTGTGATAATTTAATTTGAGGAAGTGCGGACAATCTCCCCCTCAAAGTGAAATGACTCATTCCTACCATACATGGAATCTATAAAGGATTGAGTTAATGAAATTATAATTGGTATTATACAATAAAAATAATATACTTATCTATCATTAAGTTTTCATTCCATTAAATATGAAATAGAAATGAAATTAGCATTCATAGGTACGTACGTCTTGTCATCTCTATAAAAAATACTTTTCCTTTATTATCTCCAAATGTTTTGTACTATTATAACTACATATATACACTGGATATATATGATATATATATGATATATAAATCATGAATACCATTCTAGAGATAATGTAGTTTTGATCACAAGGACTACTTGTAATTATAAGAAATTCATTTTTGGATGAAGTATGAAATATCCACAAAATGACCGTTATTAACATAAATGATTATATAATGTTTATAACATAGTAATAAGTAATATTAACGGAATAATATACTTGAAAAGGTTCTTAAGAAACAGGTAATTAACTTTATATTATTATTCATGAGATTAAAGAAAGAACAAGTCATGTTGGACACGAGGTAAGGGGACTTCTTAACCCAATTTCCATTATTTGGGTTAAACATCTACCTATTAATTATGTCATTATATTTATATGTCTGAATGACCTATAATTGTATTAAAATTAATATAAACTTATATTTGGTTTATTTATGTTTTTCACACATAGTAATGTCATTGATTGATCCTTAATGTAATGATATATTCTTTGTACATGAACCTTTCCTCCTATACTTATAGTCAATGACTTTTTAGGTTATGTATTTTAATTTCCAATATATTATGTTGGATTATATTATTTTATAACCTTATTTCTGTAAATTTTATGTTCAAGGGATGAGATACCCTATTCTTTCTCATCAACTCATTTTCTAAATTTTAATGTGACGTCGTTAGGCTGCCGAATTTTCCTAAGGAACAACTTCTCAATCTTCTTTCATTAGGTAATATTTCGATTTATACATGACTTTATATTATACGGCATATAAATTACATTGAATTTTAATTTCAATCAAAGGAAATACTTTTCTATGACGTGTTTTATGAAATAAAAAACAAAATTGTTTCATTTTAACTTAGGCTGTGACAACGACCTTTCCACCGCCATAAGTATTATTTGATCTTTGGTTTCCTTAATAAGACATAGTATTTTTTAAAGGAAAATAAATACCATATACCATTTTTACATATTTTTGGTATTGAAAATTGATTTGAGAAATAATTAATTATGCCAATATCGTGATGCATTATATTGTGTTTGGAATGTGGAAATGTAATCATTACTTTATGCTTCTTTTATGTGTTATGATTATGTTATGGTTCTTGGGAATTGTTTTCGTATATAGGTGGTTATGTGAAAAACCATAGGTGGGTGAGCCCAAGATAGATCTCCAATGCATTGGGTAACGTGACTGAGGTAAACATTAATTTTTTCCCTATGAGATTTAGGTAATATACCATGATGGGTATTCCAAAAGTAACTCCTTATGTAGTTGTGAAAGATACAATGTAAGTATGTTATGGATTCCAAAATTTACATTTATGATTTATGATTTCCATGTTTTATACATAAATCCTATGATTTTGTGTGGTATGTTAAATATTGAAATAAATTATTTCATTTATTTTTATGTATTTATGGATAAATGTTTTCTTTTCTTGTTTTACAACCAAAACTGAGATTTTTATGATCATACCATGTTTTTGAAATGCTTTTCATAGGGTATAAGGAAGTGTAAGAGAAACAAATAATTCAGGAACATTTATATCAAGAAAATAACACTTTTTTATTGAAGGAGTTTTATTTTTTTGAAAATTTTGAATAAATTAGAAGTGTCTACATCGTCATTTTTGAGGTGTAATGTAATAATTACAACAAAATTCTCTAAAAATCTAAATCGGAAAAGATCCTCAATCTTAATTATTAACATATTTCAAGATTATGTAATGATTAAGGTAGGGCCATATAATTAAAACTAAACTAATACATAAAATAAAGGGGTGGGTTATAAAACCCAGTGATGGAATAAATATGATAAATTAACATAATGTTTGACATAATGGTGTAACATTATATCATAAAAGATAAGGAACAAGAGTAATAACTTGGGATAATACCATAGAGAACATAGATTTTGAATATCATTAAAATAAAAAAAATTTGGAAAAATCAGAAATAAATGAATAAATAAGAGTCAAGGTATACTTCGAAGAATATATCACATAATGGAAAAAATACCCATAACAGATTAGGTTATGTCCATAATCCCATACATGATTCCTCATGAGACTAAGGATTTACCCAATGAATTTGAGCACTGGTTGGGCACACCAGTTATTACATGTTCACTATTATGAGTCCCAAAAAATGGAAAGAAAACATAATATATAAACAAAATAATTTCCCATGAAATTAAACTGGTTTTTTAATCTTATCTCTTGTCATAATCAAAATAAATTTCAGAAATAATGTTTTTTAAAGTGCAACATTTGGAATGTATTACCCCATTAAATTATGGGAGAATAAGTTAGTCATATATATGAGACGAATATATGAATATTTAATAATAAATCATTATCATAAGTTATATTAATCATTGATGCCATTGTATATAAAATATTACATGTGATTTTTCTTGTAAAAAATATCCTTTCAAATTTGAAATCACCTATTCAAAATCAAAAAATCAATTAATCAAAAAATATTATAAATAGAATTTTATTTAATATTAACTCTTGAAACTTACAAAGGGTTATTTATTGAATTGTGTGATAATGATAGTGGGTAATTCCATATATGTAATAAAAGATATAAAATGATTCATTTCACATTGGTATAAAATGGTTAAAACGTATATCATTCAAATAATGACCAGAAGAATCTTTTCGAATGGTTTTGAAATAATTCATATATGGGTAAAATTTCCCTTAATTATTCCATTGGGTAATGCTCAAAATATTATTGAAAATATTTTCAGAAAACATGGCTATGGAATAAAAAATATTTTTGACCAAATAAAGATATAAAGTTAACTTTTCTAAAAAACATATTCTCCGTCGTTTAATGTACCAAAAATACTATAATGTAACAATTTCTTGAAAACTCCCTAAATAAAAATTTTGGAGGAAAATAAAATTTTATTATAAAAAATTGAACAAATAATTTATTTCAATGTAAATTCAATAATAAACAGTCCTGTTAAAATGATATTGAAAAACTAATCCTTAGTTCTTTGGTGACTTTTGAATCCTAATTACCATGAATCAATTAACAAAATTGTAACTTAATATGTCAGTAATTATAAATAATTCATGTTATAATATTAAAATGGTGATTATATACACCGTTTAAAATAAATTTGCTGTATAAAATAACTTGTGTCTCATGTATGTAAATTTGGAGATGAAACCCTTTCAGCTAGTCTAAACATGTCATGTATGGCCATTTTCTCTATTATAATAAAATTATATAAATTTTTTATTCATGTGAACAACTTAATGGTTTAATAAATCACACATAAACCATATAAATCATTTATTTGAATGATATTTTTAATTATTGATTCGGTTAAGTCAATGTCAGGTGTTTTGAGTACACTGAGTTCAAAATTGCATAATGGAATTCATATGTCAATCGTTCTAAATAGGTCATTATTACATCATTTAAATAATATTAATATTGAAATAATTATCATTTTCAGAAAATAATTTTTCTTTATAAACACACCACAAAATTTGTTTATAAAAAATGAAGTGTCTCACAATCGTTGAGATGGTCAGTTGTACATATACATGAGCATTATTTCCATTTTTCAAAGACCATGATGGAAAGATGGTATTTGTGATTTTATAATAATTTTTTTTAATTATGTCATAATTATTTTATTATTTTGTTAAATAAATTTTCATATACTATCCATGTGATTAATTAACAAAAATTGGATCACATCGGTTCGCATGGCGGTTTTTCGTCATTCCCACGAATGATGTAATAATTATACTATTGGTGGGAAGGTAAGAGGGTATTTGACATGTATCAGATAAAAATATGCTAAAAACTAAAAAATATCATTTAAAAACATTGGATTTATAATAATGAAAATATTGGAGATATGGTTATTGAAGATGAATTACATTAGTTTGCAAGATTGTAGTCCAATGTACACATGAACGTTTTTTTCTTTTGACATTTAATGGATGAGGAGATAGATAAATACATAAAAAATAAAAATAATAAATTTTCACTATATATTGTATAATTTTTTATTATAATTAAATTTTTAATACATATTGTTTTGTTGTAGAAGAATAAATAAAAATAATTAGTTTGATGAAGACGATTACCCTCTCATAGAATAACATCCTTTAAATGTCTTATTAACTACCCAACTGTTTTTCTTCTAAAAACAATAAAAGATATAGAACGAGGATAATGATTTTGTGGATATATTTTTTATGGTTTTTAGAGATCAAAATTTCTTTATATGTGTAAAATGGTGGGAGGAGGTGTTCTATTTTTTAATTCATGAGTGACATATTTGTAAATGCCCAAAACTATTCAACAATGGGAATTCCCTCTCATTACAAGTACGTATAAAATTTATAAATTATTGATAGATAGATGATATGGTTGAGAAACATGAAAAAAATTTAAAAAACAAAATTTCTAATCATGTTATTCCATTTACCCTTATGGTTAATCACTTTAACTATTTTTGATTTTCACCATAGTGCTAATTTTTTTTACCCTTTTTACCATTCATCATTAAAAAAATTAGGTTGACAGAATTTCCTAATATTAATTTTTATGATTCCAAATAAGTAATAAATTTTATCAAATTAGAATAATTGAAATGGCATAATTATATTTTATAAGTAGCATTCAATATATGTTAAAAAGTTGTTTCTGAAGAAATTTAATTTTAAATAATTAAAAGAATTTATATTAACTATTTGACTACTAGTCATATTAATAGGAATTTTTATTATATAAATAGATTTATTCAATTTTAATTTCATTTAAATAATTACATAAAATAGTTATTTTTTATTAATAAATGGTATAATCTTTATACATTTAAAAAAAGTTTATATAAAATTGCAATTTTAGTCAAAAAAATAAACTTATAACAAATTCATGAAAATTTATGATCCTGATGAAAATAATTAGGTAAATAAAAAAAATTAAATAAAATTTTACATAAATACTAAATTAAAAATATAAAATATATGGTATATTACTTTATTTTATAAAAGGAAATTAATGTTCTTGAAAAATTGTTAATTTTCACTATTCACTAAAAAAGTATGAATATCACAAATTTCCAAAAAATAATCCTATGTTAATTTTGATATGATGCTTCTGAAAATGTTGTTAATTTTATAAAACAAAATTACTTAATTTAAAAAATTATACCTAATATTTTCTATAAAAAATAAATAAATATCATCATTGTATAAAACATATTTTTCATAAAGTTTCCATTATTAAAAAAATAGTGTACTTATTTTTTAATAATTTATTAATTAGTTTTTAACGAGTATATCTTAAATATATATATGAAAAATTTATTATTCCTATTCATACTAGCCAATTTAATGGTTATTTTATATCCATCATGTTTAAATAAAAATATTTTAATAGTATATCATTGTTCTTTCAAACATAGTGTTCTATGTTGTAAACCCTATTATACATAGTGTAAAATTAAATTCTCAGAATGTAACATTGTAATACACTAATATTTAAAAATAGGATCATCATGTCAGATATCATATATGACATGAAACAATAATCTTATAAAATAATGTAAACCCCTAAGACATCAGAATATATTCATTTTTAAATATATTAAATTACATTAACATCTAACAATGCATGCTACCTAAGGATTAAATGAAATAAGATAAACTATTAAAATATTATTATTTAACACTTAACAATATTACCTAGCCATTATGTTGGTGGGTGTTAATAGGGGCATCCAAATTATGAAAAATACATGTTTTACACAAGTATAATGTACATTCAGTGGTTATGTATTGATTTTATATAAAATAAGAATAATTTGAATGGAAAAAATGTTTTATGAATACTATTATTTTTTAAAGAGTTTGTTTAGTCTTGTTTTAAAAAAATAATATAAAATTATTGTATACCAATTTTATAAAACATATTTTATAAAATGAAAAAAATCAAGTCAAAATTTGAAAAATATCATTTGGTCTATTTTTTTGAAAATTTTCTAAAAATTTAACTTTTTTCAATGAATTGTAATAAATTATTATTTTTTGAAGAATTTTATTTCCTTTAAAATAATTAAAATGTTAAATTATATTTTAAATTTATTTTAAATGAAACTTAGTTCAATTATATTTTAGTAATTAAATTTTAGTACGTGAAATAAATTTTCATTTTAAAAGATTATATTAAAACCATCAATATTTATAAGAAATGTCTCTTTGGAAGCCATATTTTTTTGTCCTACCTACATGTTTAATTTAGAATTTAATTCTACCACTTATGTGACTTGAATTTTTAAAAATGAATTAATAATTTTTATTTTTAATAATTTATATTCTCAAATAAGTTAAAATTAATTTTCAACCATAATAAATAGTGAATATATTAAAATTTAATTATCATGTTTTAGGTAAAAATGAGCTCAATTGGGGTAAAAATAATACTTTAAGGGTTAAAAGTGACATATAATTTTACAAAAAACATTTTAGGGCCATATATTTAATTCATGATCTATAATATTATTGCATAACCCATTTTTGAGGAATTTGGAATGTGAAAAATATGTGTATCACCTTTCTATTCAAAAATGTCTAGTGTGGCCTCTACCTACTTATAAATGGACACCCCTATCCTATCCAATTAATATATCCAAATATATTTATTTCATCCATTAACATCCCAAATCTAATCCTTACTTCTCTAATAATATCATAATGTCATATTTTTTATCATAAATTCAATCTAAGAAGTCTATCAGTATAAACCTAAATGAGTCATCTAATGAATATGTGAAAGTCTTCACATGAGAATTATTTTTATTTAATCTTACACCACCATTAGATTTTATCCAATCATTATAAAATAATAATAAAAGTTTATCACATATACTGATATGTTATTATTTAAATTTTATAAATTATATCCATCTCCACATACATCAAATGGAAAACAAAATTGCCGATCGTGTGCATGATAGACTACATTGACAACCAATGTAATTTGTTTTCCATTACAAACATTAAATTATGGATATCATTACGGATATAAAAAATTACATGTTATCTATGAAATTATTATACATCAAAAAGATGAATTCACATATATATTCTTACATATCATTTTGTTGGGGATAAAATAACATTGCTCGTGTCTATTGTAGGATCGAAATAATGATGTAGATACTCAATATACAAGAGGGGGGGGGGGGGGGTGAATTGTATACTTTTAAAATTCATTTTGGAACCTTTAAAGTTAGTTATAAACAACTATGTTTTCTTTAAGAAAAATAAAGGGCTAAGTTTAACAAAGTTAAACTAAGAAAATTCACAACACCTCTAACACCAATTGAGAACGTTATAATCATTAAGTTCTATGCACTTGCTAAAGACTGAAAATAGATTCCGAAAGTAGGTTCTGGAAATATGGATCCGAAAATAGAAACTCAACTAAAGATTACAATATGAGATTCAACCTTAAAGCGTATAGAATCTAAATGGAACAGAGTACATGTAAGGAAGTATAAGAAAGTTATACTTTCCTTACAATACAATATACAACGGAAGCAAACAAGTTGTAAAACTAAAAGTAACAAGATATAAGTCTTTTAACCCAAATAGAAGGGTATCCAACAACCTTGGATAAAGGTCCCTTGATTTATACTTTCAAGCAAGTCCGTATTACCCACACCATGGTAAGCCCTCGATACGAAGATTGGAATCTCTGTCTTGATATCGCCGCAAGACCTAAACTTCAAGGTAGTTGGCAACCTCTGTCTTCCTCAGCATGGAAGCCCTCAAACATCAAGGTAGTGGGAACCTCTATCTTCCTATCCCCGGAAGTCCTTGAATGTTAAGGTAGTTGGCACATATGTCTTCCTATCCCCGGAAGTCCTCGAATGTAATCACCAACATTCGAAGTCGCACGAAGCAAAAACTGAACGAGTGGTTCAGTACACAAAAATCATGAAAACCTTTCTCTCTCTAGAAATCACCATAGCAGCATTTGGTCTCTAGATCGATAAAATTCATTGTTATTATCTTATGAGCTCTTTAAAATGATCTTTTATTTATAGGAAAATTTCCAACGGTCTGATCCCTCCACCAACGATCATATTTTCCATGAAACTCAGATGGACTTGTACACCTGTAACTCAACCAATGGTTAATTAGAAACAGAAAAGATGACATCGTTTAAAAAAACCATGTAAAACTGAATGCACGACATCATTTTGAAACAAAGCATATGTAAGTAAAAGCTAATAAATAGTTCGGATTATAAGAAAAATAATATGTTCGGAGTCTAACGAAAAACAAGTTCATAGTCTATGTTATGAAATATTCAGATTCTGTTTTATAGGAATTCAGAGTCTGATTTCACCAGAGAACAGATTCTGAACATGCAGAGTTCGGAGCCGAACCACTTAAGGAGTTCGGAGTCGAACTAATAAAGAGTTCGGAGTCTAACTACATGTGAGTTCAGAGTCAAACTTCATCAGAGTTCGGAGTCGAACTTCTTAAGAGTTCGGAGTCGAACTTCCTAAGAGATCGGAGTCGAACCTCTTAAGAGTTCAGAGTCGAACATCATCAGAGTTTGAAGTCGAACTATTAAAGAGTTCGGAGTCGAACCTCATCAGAGTTAGGAGTCTATCTTCTTAAGAGTTCGGAGTCGAACTTCTTAAGAGTTCAGAGTTGAACTTCTTAAGTGTTTGGAGTCGAACATCTTCAAGGTTTGGAGTCGAACTATTAAAGAGTTTGGAGTCGAACTACATGTGAGTTCATAGTTTAGAATTCAGATTAAAACTTCATTACACATCACATCCAGAATTCAGATTTTAAAAATAGAATCCTCCGAACCATTACATTATATGACTCTGGATATTTTAGTTGTGAATCCGGTTTTTGGTTTTAAGAAAAATATTGCTATGTATAAGAATATCTAGTTTAAGGTAAATTTCTTTAATGAAGTAAACATTCCTTGTGGGGGTAAAAATAATATTTGATTAAGTATAAGATGTTTGTGATTTTCAAAACAAGAAGGAATGGAAAATTAATAAGGAAGACCTTATTGACTCAACAATCTCCCCATTTTTGGAAAGCACAAACATCCTTACGAAAAAGCACATAAGGATCTTGAAAACTTTTAGTAGACATTGAAAAAAAAACTTATCTCCCTTTGTTTATGGATAGATATGAATTTAACTAACTCCCCCTTAGGCATTAAAACTCTAAGGATTCTATTCTGAGTTTCCAGAGTGGAGTATTCAATAATATAAGAATGAAAAAGTTCGTAGTGGGGAACTCCCCCTTTCCTTAAGGATATTTCTCTTATAAATTTTTCCCTTTCTCCTCCTTAGAAGTAGTTCTTTTTCCTTCTCCCTCTTTTTGATTTTCAAAAAGAATTTAAGGGAATGGAAAAAAAGTATGGTACCTGAAACATTAGTAAATAACAATATACAATCCAACTAGATAACCATTTCATTAGAGTTGATGGAAGAAAAATTTACAAGGAAAGAAAATTATAACAAAAGATTGGAGTAGGTTCATCTGTCTTCCTTTTCCTTCGAAATGAGCTGCTTTAACAAGGCTTTGAGTCTCTTAAAGTCTCTTTGATCTTCCTCTCATTTCCTCTCCAAGACTTTTACCTTTTCTTCTTGAACTTTTAAAGCCTCTGCCTGAGCCTCCAATGCTTCTTTCTACAACTTCAACAACTCATCTTGCTTTTCCATCTTCTTCTGAAACTCAATCCGGAAATCTCTTTCAGTTTTCCAATTTTGAGATACTGAATTATGTTTCCCATTCAAATCCCTGACCTGTTGATTCCATAGAATTTTTTCCTGGGACAATTTCTCAGAAATATCATTAACCTTTTTATCCTCCATTTGAAAGGCATTTTGAACATCAGCCTGAGAATTTTCAAAGTGAAATAAATCTTCATCAACTATCTTAGACCACTTGGGTACCTTGTTTCAAGATTTCTTACGCACATCATAATCAAAAAGAAAACTCTTCTTTTCTGCTTCTACCTTCACAAACTTTTCCATTAAAAATCATAGTGTCTCTGATTTTTGATTTTGAGTTTGCTGAAGCATTTGACATCTGGAGTCAATGGTGGGAAAAATCGGAATAACGTCCACCAACTTATTCAAAGGCTAAACAACAAAATCATGCCTGTGAGATGATGATTCCAAATCAGAAACTTCTTTTTGAGGTCCCTCTTCTTCATCAGACAACAGCTTCCTTCTATAGATACCACTAACCTCTTTCCTCCTGATGACATCTTTAATGGGTGTCTCTATTAGAGTTTTCTTCCCTTTATCATATTTTGAAATGCATTTCACATTAGGAGATACTTCTTCAGATTCAGAAACTTGAACAATCTGATCTTCATCAGGTTTCTGTCGTTCATGTCCTTCCTCAAGAAAGTTCCTCTCATAGGTTTCTTCTTCATCAAACAGCTCATTCTCTTCTTCTTCTTCATGATGTTTCTTGTTGGCTTCCTTATCCCCCTTACCTGGAGATACTATTTTTGCGTATTCAGCCTTATCTTTAAAATTCTATACTTGCTTGTTCAAGGTATCCAGATCTTCACTCTCCTCTTCTTCTTCTTCTTCAACTTCTTCCTCAACTACTTCAGCAACCTCCTTCTCAGCTTCTACTACAAGTTCATTACCCTTGTCCATTTCCGGAGTGAAATAGTTTTTATCTAGAGTTTCTGGTAAAGAAAGTTCAACACCGAAAGTTTCTGGAACTGGAAGCCTTTCGGAAGACAACTCTGTATCTTTTAGAAATGATTGTACTAGTTCAGTTTCAAACATCTTCTTTCTCAACTTCTTTTCCTTCTCTTGACTTTATAGCTCCTCACCAGCTTTTTCATTTTATTCCATAGCCTCTGCAGGGTCCAGTTCAAATTGAGGATCCCCTTCCTTCCTCATTTCTTTATCTTTCCTCCTCTTTGCTACTACTTCATCTGTATAGGTCATCTGCTTCTTCGGTTTGGGTCGTGCAGATTTAGTTTCCTTAGGCTGAGGAACTTCTTCATCAGTAACCACTTCCTTAGACTTTCTCTTCTTCCTTTTCCTTTTTGAAGGTTCCAGAGATTCTATTTCTTTTTCAGCTATTTCAAATTCCTCCACATATAGGGGTAAAATTCTCCGGATTCACTAGAAAATCCCATCTTCATTCTCTTATGAGTATCATCACTGACGAGCATGATCTTGCAATTCCGGATCTTTGATTTGCAGGCAACCTTTAAATAATCTAAGCATCGAACTATCAGCTTATACAATAAGGTAGGAACCATAATAATCTGAGCTCTCAGATTTCCTTCATTGACATTCTTGATTGTAACCAAGAAATGCCTTATCAGATTTATCTTTCTTAGATTTACCAAAAAATCTAAGACATAGATATCTCTCTTCTTAAAATTGTCTTTATCTCCTCTTTTAGGAACCAGAAAACCTTGCACCCATAGTTGAAGTATTATATTATTTTGAGTGAGCCGAGAAATATTAGTTGTTGAATCATCCTTAAGCCCAAGACACATTAGTTCCTTCTCCTTATTGAAACTCCCTTGCACATCGGGAAGTTTGTGAGAACAGAATTCAGATTCTCCCTCATATACTAAACCAACCAGGCTTGCTGCTTTAGTGTAAGAATGTTTATAAGTCTTCCCATAAGACTTGAAAGAAAAAATTTCTTTGTCGTCTTCCACCAGGAAGGAAACAGACTCATAAAACACTATCAACAAGTCAGTATAAACCAGATCCTGTTTATCTGGTTTTTCTAGGCATACATCTTCCCATTCATTCAGGCTAATATTCTTCGAAATAAGAGAATCAAGCTTATAAAAATATGGATGAACTAACCGTTCCCTTTAAACTAACCACTTTGAAATTGGTTTGATAGTTGACATATATTGAGAGGTTTCTTCAACAGTCATTCGGAATGAAGTAAACTGTATGATTCGGATTGGCTTCATAAAGTTTGGAACCGACCTTAAGAAGTGCAGCAGAGCTTCAAGATGCAAAAACATGGAAAAACCGATGTGGGGTGAATCTCAGGATCCCCTTTTTATAGGCAAAGAATTTGACCGTTGTTCTTCCAAAAACCATCCAATGGTTGAAAATACTTTGATCTGATATGACGGTTAATAACAATCCCACAAAGGGAAAAACATTTGACTCCGATCTTTTGGGGTTTTTTTAAAAGAAAATAATCGGATTTGAGGTAAAACATGATTCTGAATTTTTAAATACAAGGAACATATCAGTAAGTAAAATTTTATTACAAAACTATAACTAAGAAAATAATAACATATGGATTAGTAAGAAATATTATTCGTAATTGGTAATATTCTTCCAAAAACTTGAGTCCAAAAATCTCGTTACAAAAACTTCAATCCGAAATTTTTGTTACAAAAAAAAAAATATTATTACGAAAAATCCATTCCGGAAGTTTTCAGTACGAAGACTTATATTCCGGAGGTTTTCAAAACAAAAATTTCCATTCCGAAATGCTCAGTTCCGGAAATCCCCATTCTGGAATTTTAGTTTCAGAATGTTTGAAAACAAACTTTGAAAAAACTTAGCTACTCTAACAATCAAATGTACTCCCCCTATGAAAACGAGTTTATTACTGTTAGGAGAATTGTTCAACAAGAATTCAATGAAGAATGATTACCTTACAGTTATCATTCCTAAATTTTGTTTAATATATTCAAATCTATCGGAGGGTAAAGATTTTGTAAAAATATCAGGATGTTGATCTTGCGTTCTGAAAAACTAAAGAATAATATCTCCTTTTTGTCTGTGATCTCTAAGAAATTGATGCCTAATATCTATGTGTTTTTCACAAGAGTGATGTGAAGGGTTCTCACTTAAGGCAATGTAACTTTTGTTATCACACAAAATTTGAGTTTTAGTAAAACTCAATCCATAGTCTGTGACTGTGTGTTGCATCCACAACACTTGAGCACAACAACTTCCAGCTGCTACATATTCGGCTTCAGCAGTGGAAAGTGCTATAGAATGTTGCTTCTTGGAAGACCAAGAAACTAATGTATCTCATAAGAAATGAAAAGTTATGGATGTACACTTTATATCCATTCTACATCCACCAAAGTTAGCATCAGAAAATATTTTTAGAATAAAATCATTTCGAGAAGTATAAAATAATCATAGATCCATGGTTACCTTAAGGTAGTGCAAATTTCTTTTTACTTCCTTTATGTTAGATTCCATAGGATTGGATTGATATCTTACACATAATCATACTGAGAACATTAAGTCTAGTTGAGTAGCTTTCATGTAAATTATATATCATATCATACCTCTAAAATATGTTTGATCTACTGGTTTCCCAGCTTCATCAAGATCTAAAGAATTTGAGGTACCAATGGGTGTACTTATACTTTTAGTATTTTCATAACCATACTTTTTGAGAAAATCTTTATTATACTTATGTTGAGATATATAGGTTCCTTCTAGTTTTTGAGAAATTTGAAAACCAAGGAAAAAAGTTAACTCACCCATCATACTCATTTCAGACTCATATTTCATTAGACTTGCAAAAGAGTCAGTTAAGGATTGATGAGTTGAACGAAATATGATTTCATCAACATAAATTTGAACAATCAAACCATTTTTATTATCTTTCTTTATAAAAAGGGTTGGATTTGCATTTCATTTAACATAGTTATTTTGAAGCAAAAATCCAGCGAATCTATCATACCAGGCTTGTGGGGCTTCTTTAAGACCATACAAAGCTTTTGTAAGTCTAAAAACATGATCAAGATGTTTTTTATCTTCAAATCCAGGAGGTTGTTCAACACAAACTTCCTCTTGAACACAACCGTTAAGAAAAGAACATTTCACATCCATATGAAAAAGATTAAAATTAAAGAATGCTGCAAAGGCAAGTAGAATACGGATATATTCAATTCTAGATACTAGTGCATAGGTTTTTTCATAGTATATTCCCTCTTACTGATTATATCCTTTAGTAACAAGTCTAGCTTTATTTTTTAATATGACTCAATTTTCAGCACATTTATTCCTGAAAACCCACTTTACTCCAATAACAGAAGTTTTCTTATGTATTTCAACCAAGATCCAGACTTTCTTCCTTTCAAATTCATTTAGTTCTACTTGCATAGCTTTGATCCAATCACCATCACCTAAAGCTTCATCAGTGATTTTTGGTTCTAATTGTTAAAGAAATGCTAGTTATTCTACATCATTTCTCAAGGAACTCCTAGTCCTTACAGGTTGATTTACATCACCAATGATACTATCACTGGGATGATTCTTAAGAAACACCTGATTTGGGTTTTGAAAAACCTGTTCATCAACAAAGGTTAGGAAATCTTCTGGGGTAAATAATTCAGAAGTATCTTCTTGAACATTTTCCTTATCAGAAAGATATTCTATCAAGGGTTGACAATCAATTTTTGAAAACACATCCGAGGATGTAGGTTGAGATGGTTTAAAAACAAAAGGATCAGACTCATCAAATTTTACATGCACTGTGTCTCAACCAGTACAAGTATTTTTATTAAAAACTCTATAAGATTTAGATGTTGTAGAGTAACCTAAGAAAATTCCATCATCAGATTTTGGTGAGAATTTATGTAAGTAATCTTTAGTAATCAGAATGAATACCTTACAACCAAAAACCTTGAAGTAGTATAGTCTTGGTTTTCTAACATTCCATAACTCATAAGGAGTTTTATTAAGAAATGGTCTAATCAAAACTCGATTTATAGTATGACAAGCAGTACGTATAACTTCAGCCCAGAAATTTCTAGCTGTAGAATATTCACTCAACATGGTTCTAGTTATATCTTGAAGAATTCTATTTCTTCTCTCAACTACACCATCTTGTTGAGGAGTTCTAGGTGCTGACAAATTGTGAGTAATACCTTTCCTACTATAAAAAGTTTCAAAATCAGAGTTTTGAAATTCTCCTCCATGATCACTATGAATAGATTTCAATGTAAGATTTTTTAAATTTTTAACTTGAGATCTAAAACTTTTGAAATAAGAAAAAGATTCATATTTTTTTTCTAGAAAATAAACCCAAGTAAATCTAGTGTAATCGTCAACTAGAACAAACACAAAGTATTTTCCTCAAATACTTCCAGTTTGTGTTGGACCAAAAAGATCCCTGTGCACTAACTGTAATGCATCAGTTGTTGAGACTTCACTAATTGATTTAAAACTAGATTTAGGTTTCCTTCCATATTGACAAGGATCACAAACTTTAGAATAATCAAATCTAATCTCCGGTATATCCTTAACTATTTTTTTCTTAGAGAGTTTACATAAGTTCCTAAGGTTACAATGTCCTAGTCTTTTGTGCCATATCCCGGGATGATCTTCCATTGTACTTAGGTAAGGTAAATCTTGGCTCCTGAGGTCTTCTAAATTTAAGGTATAAACATTCTCTTGCTTTTTGGCTGAGATAATAAATTCTTCCTTGTAATTGTGAACTAAGCACTTATCATCCCTAAAATTCGCAAGGTAACCTTCATCACATAACTGAGTGCTAATGAGGTTGTGCTTAAGACCCTTAACAAAAAGAACATTTTAAATCAATGTTTTACCAAGAAGACCAATATTACCAATACCAACAGTCTCTCCCTTAGCATTATCTCTGAATGTTATCTTTCTCCTTTCGTTTTGATAATATTCTCAAAATAGATTTGGTTACCAGTCATGTGCCGGGAACATCCACTATCCATGTACTATGTGTTGTTGCTGACACTCTCTTTATTTTCCTAAAATCAAGAATAGAATTAAACTTTTAGAATCAAAACTTGTTTGGATCCGAGATTTCCAGATAACAAAACTGTAGGTACCATCATTTTCTTAGAGAAATAAGCTTTATGAAATCATAGAGATTGGGTTTTGTTTAAGGAACAATTCCTTGCCCAGTGACCACCACATTGACACTTGGTACAAAATGGGGAAATTTGAGGAACAAAGTAATTGTTACTAAATGTTAGTTTTGCATGGGTATAACCAAATCCAGATTTATTTCTTAAAGGTCGTATTTGAGAATACATTTTATCAAATTTTTCTTTACCATGGGTAAAGTTTCACAAAAACTACTTAAAGGAAAAAAATTTGAACATCAGTTTTATAACCATGTTTTTGACCTCAAAATCATTAGATTTAGAACTAAAGCTATGCTCAAAAACATTTTTCTTAGAAATTACTTTTTCTAACTCTGTAGCAAGTTTGTTCTTGTCAGAACATACTTCCTCATGTTTTTTTGAAATACTTATAAAATTTGAATTTATCTTATCAAGATCTTTAGAAAGATATGATATCTCTTTGGTATGAATATTATTCCTAGAGTTTGCCTTATCATGTTTTTTATTGAGTTTGGAATTCTCAATTTCAAGATTTTCAGTAAACCAAGAAACTTCTTCATAAGTAGGTAAAGTATTTTCTTCATCAGAAGAGTTATAATAATTACTATCATTAGAATTTAAAGATACATTGGTCAATGATTCAACATTTGGTTCCTTAGCCATGAAACAATGATTATCAATAGGTAGTCTAGCTATAAGACCAATATTCTTCTATCCCGAAGATTCATAATCAGTAGATTCATATGAAGAGTTACCACCACTAGCACTCCAGGTGTCATTATCTTTCAAAACTTTCTTAGCTTTGGCTTTATAATACTTTTTTCTGTTCCTGTCTAAATGCCTTTCTTTCCTTTCTTTCTTTTTTAGCAAAGGGCAATCCGGTCTAATATGTCCATCTCTCTTGCATTCATAACAAGTGACTTCTCAATCATTCCTATCATTCCATTCCTTCTTCTTATATTTGGATTGGAAACTTCTTTGTCCATATATCTTGTTCATCCTTCGAGCAAGATTTGCTAACTCATTTTCAGAGACTTCACTCTCACTAGATTCGGATTGAAAAATAACTTTCATAGACTTGGATCTGGTTACTCTCTTTGGAGACTTAGTTTTCATCTAATTTTATGTTGTTGTAAAAGAAACAGTGCCATTTCCATTTTTCTTCTTGATGTTGTTAGCATCTCTCTTCATTCTTGTTTCATGTTGGAGAAGAGTTTCAAATAGCTTATCAATAGAAATTTGAGTGACCTTCCTATTCTCATCTATAGAAGTTCTTTTGGATTCCCACTCATTGGGAACAATATCAATTATCTTGTCCACAAGTGCTTCATCATCTAACCCTTTCTCTCCCATAGACTATAAACTGTTAACTATAGTCATAAATCTCTATTGAACCTTACAGATTGGTTCACCATAAGGAAAACTGAAGCCATGATATTCATCTCTAAGCATAGCTCTCCTAGTTTCGATCACATTAAAAGTTCCAAAGTGTGTAACCTCTAACGTCTTCCAAATAAAATTAGCTGCTTCATAAGAAGGAATTTGGATATATATATTTCTAGTCATTGAACAAAGTAAGGCATTGCGTACCTTATAATTAAGTAGATACTCTTGCTTTTCCTGGTTAGTGAATGTTCTAACTTCCTTATCAGGAATTTTATAATCATCAGTAAGCATAAAAAAGTTGTCCACTCTAGTATTGATAAAAAAATTCTTCATTCGATCTCTCCAGTACTCATAGTTATTAACATCAAAGATTGGCAGTCTTGTTGGATTTTGATTATCAATAGAACCAACATTGACTCCTTCCATACTAAAAAAAACTTGGGCAACCAAACTTGTTATTAGAAAAATTTCATAATCATAATGTTTGGAATTACAAAGTTCGGAATAAAAAAATTCAAAGTTTGGAATGATAAAGTTCAACGTTTGGAATGATAAAGTGAACAAGAAAAACTTATGCGTGAGAATAAGTATTTGAGAGACCTGCTCTGATACCAATTGTAGGATTGAAATAATGATGTAGATACTTAATATACAAGAGGGGGGTGAATTTTATACTTTAAAAATTCCTTTTTGAACCTTTAATGATAGTTACGAACAACTATGTTTTCCTTAAGAAAAGTAAAGGGCTAATTTTAACAATGTTAAACTCAGAAAATTCACAACACCTATAACACCAATTGATAACTTTATAAACATTAAGTTCTATGCACTTGCTAAAGAATAGAAAGAGATTCTGAACATAGGTTCCAGAAATATGGATCCGGAAATTGAAACATAACTAAAGATTACAATATGATATTTTACCTTAAAGTGTATAGAATATAAATGGAATAGAGTACAAGTAAGGAAGTATAAGAAAGTTATACTTTCCTTACAATACAATATGCAGCGGAAACAAACAAGTAGTAAAACTACAAGTAACAAGATATAAGTCTTTTAACCTAAAGAGAAGGGTATCCAACAACCTTGGATAAAGGTCCCTTGATTTATACTTTCAAGCAAGACCATATTACCCACACCAGGGTAAGCCCAAGATACGAAGATCGGAATCGATGTCTTACTATCCCCGCAAGACCTCAACATCAAGGTAGTTGGCAACCTATGTCTTCCTCAGCATGGAAGACCTCGAACTTCAAGGTAGTCGGCACCTCTTTCCTCCTATCCCTGGAAGTCCTTGAACATTAAGGTACTCGGCACCTATGTCTTCCTATCACTGGAAGTCCTTGAGTGTAATCACCAACATTCGGAGTCACACGAAGAAAAAACTGAATGAGTGGTTCAGTACACACAAACCATGAAAATATTTCTCTCTCTAGAAATCACCTTATCAGCGTGTGGTCTCTATATCGATCAACTTCATTGTTATTATCTTTTTAGATCTTTCAAATGAGCCCCTATTTATAGGAAAATTTCCAACGGTCGGCTCCCTCCACCAATGGTCATATTTTCCATGAAACTTGGAGGGACCTGTACACATGTAACTCAACCAACGGTTAATTAGAAACAAAAAAGACGACATCGTTTAAAAAACAAACCATGTAAAACTGAATGCAGGAAATCATTTTGAAACAAATCATGTGTAAGTAAAAGATAATCAATAGTTCGGAGTGTACGGAAAATAATAAGTTCGGAGTCTAACCAAAAATATGTTCAGAGTCTATGTAAAGAAATATTCAGATTCGGTTTTATAGGAATTCGGAGTCTGATTTTACCAGAGATCAGATTCTGAACTTGCAGAGTTCAGAGCCGAACCACTTAAGGTGTTCAGAGTCGAACTACTAAAGAGTTCGGAGTCGAACTACATGTGAGTTCGGAGTCAAACTACATGTGAGTTCGGAGTCGAACTTATTCAGAGTTCGGAGTCGAACATCTTAAGAGTTCTGAGTTGAACTTCTTAAGAGTTCAGAGTCGAACTTCTTAAGAGTTCGGAGTCAAACTTCTTTAGAGTTTAGAGTCGAACTATTAAAGAGTTCGGAGTCAAACTTCTTCAGATATCAGAGTAGAATTTCTTAAGAGATTGGAGTCGAACTTATTAAGAGTTCGAAGTCGAACTTATTAAGAGTTCCAAGTCGAACTTCTTTAGAGTTTGGAGTCGAACTATTAAAGAGTTCGAAGTCGAACTACATGTGAGTTCGGAGTTCATAATTCAGATTAAAACTTCATTACAGATCACATCCAGAATTCGGATCCTAAAAACAGAATTCTTCAAACCTTTACATTATATGACTCCAGATATTTTAGTTATGAATCCGGTTTTTGGTTTGAAGAAAAATATTGGTATGTATAAGAAAATATAGTTTAAGGTAAATTTCCTTAAAGAAGTAAACTTTCCTTATGGGGGTAAAAATAATATTTGCTTACGTATAAGGTGTTTGTGATTTTCAAAACAAGAAGGAATGGAGAAGTCATAAGGATGACCGTATTGACTCAACATCTATGGCAGAATATCTTCTCACAAAGCGATGTCATTCATTTTTTTGTTAAGAATTACATGGAAGTTAGCGATGTTATAAATAATTAATATATGTTATATTTATGACCTACCAATAATTCATTAAGTTTAATCTGACGTATAATTTCTTACCTACCAATCCTATAGAAAAGAATAATTTTTCTCATACGTACATGTGGACTACATCATCAATGAATCATTGGGAAATTATTACCACTATTTTAAATGGATTGTAATAATAATGTATTTTAATAATATAAAACATATATATGAAATAATTTTTCTTTCATAATGGTGACTTAATATTTACCATCCATTCCTTCGATCCATTATGAAAATTTTGAAACAGGTTTCATGCATATGTACGATCTACCATCTCCCAGAACGATGTAATCCATTTTTTATATCTAACATTATTATATTAATATAAAATAATATGCGATGAAAATTTAAAATTTATATCATGTGTAAATTTTTTGATATTATAAAACCATGATCAATTCATAAAACTAAATATTGCTAAACCAAAACATATATAAAAAAAAGATGCAATTATCATATAAAATAGTTGTTTTAACAATGAAGTGTTAATAAAATGAAGATAAAAGTCAAACGGTAGGCAATATATGGTGTGATATATATTATTATTTTCCCATAATAGATATATTTTAAAATATATTTATTATATACGAGGTTCAAACACAAATGAATGAATTTAAAAATAAGGTAAGTGTTTCTCATCTACAATTCATTTTATAATATATTTGACATAATCACCACTCATTCCCTTATTTTGTGTATATTCTACCCATTTTGATATGTTATATCATCAACACCATTTTTGTAATGGAATATTTGATTTAAATTGATGTTATTTAATTCCTATTGTGTATGATTCATAAGTTACCAAAGTGGTAATTGTTTATTTTACAATCTCATATTTTATTAGGATTATTTGTGATTAAACTTCCAACAATGAAATATTATGACAAATCACTCATGAAACACATTAATTACATTTTTCACTTGTTATTTATAAACATTTTCATGTAATATTTCAATTTTTCTCTCTTGATTACATAAGAATATTTATAAAAAATTTGATAAAGGAAGAATTATTTCTATTTATGGTCAAAATTATTCATCATATGAATCCATGTTTTCAAAAAAACTGGTTTATAAATGTGCTAAAAATCTAAAAATTATTTATAAAATAAATTTTTACACATGTTTTACTTTTTACAAAATTGATTAATTTGAAAACTCATGTTATTTTCTAATAAATTCATGTTTTTATTTTAAATAAAATATAAAAGGAATCATTATTTTAAGGTGTACAAAATGAATGGTATTTTTGACCATTATGACCACTAAATATTTTAATGTTTTTTATTTTTAAATGAAAATTTTTAAAGAAAATTATTTTCAAAATATATTTTGATGTTTTTGTTTTAAAAATATTTTTAAAGTGAAATTGATATTTTCCATAAGAATGTTTTTATGGAATTGATATGGTATTACAAGTCATCAACAAAATAAACTCAATATTTTAATTATGATCCAAGAGAATATGTTTTATTAATATTATCATCATGATTTATTTCATAGGTTTATTATCAGTTTGAATAAGGTTTATGAATTTAATTATAACTCACAATTTTACTCTAGATAGATTAGGTTTATTTTTATTTCATTTTGGTAAGTATTAACATTTCATATTTTAGTTTTTAATATAAATATGTATATATATTTTGGTCCAACCCTTATATATGATAAATGGTATGGTATGAGTTTGTGATATGTGGGGGACAGTTATACATATTTCCTCAATGCATCGACATCTCTCATGAGACAAATTAGTTGACCAATTAGATAGGTTTCTACACATAGATTTAAAGTATCTTGTGAAAGGACTTGAATGTATTTTTTTAATATTTGGAATTATTCATTTCATCAATGTGAAATCGATTATTAAATGACTATGTGATCATTCTATTATTTATAATATTCATGAATAATTTCTAATCTCATGAGATTATTTATATGTTATTATTTTATCACCATCCATTGTTTCAGTATTATTTTCATGTTTTGTTTAAATGTAAACAATTTCAATTATATAAATTTCCATATATTTTATGCGTATTTATTCATGATAATTTCCATTACATGATTACCCTTAATGGATATCTATTATAAACAAAACTTATTTTTAATTTTATCAAGGAAAATAGGAATTAACATTTGATTATTTTTAGTGATATAACAATAGTAATAATTGGGTTCTAAAAGAAAATGTTTTTTGTATGTGTTCAAATAAATTTAAATTTAAGTATGTATCTTGTTAACTAAGACAAAAAACTATTCATTCCTTTAGTATGTGATAACATTTTTATAGTAACGATGTATTTTCATAACCACTAACTCAGGGATACATAGGTTGGGGTATTTACAGAAACTCTAACCCCTTAAATAAATTTATATTCACAATTTGAACCAATTCATAGTAATCTTGTTTTTGAAACTCTAAAACTGCTCTGAGAAAAAATCAAATCATAAAAACAGATTGTAAAACTTTATATTGTAAATATAGGAAGGGAAATAAAAAGGTCATATGAAATAACAAAAAAAACTATGTTTCAACAAAATAAGAACATTGGCTAGAAGTGAAAACCTAGATTTTGAAATAAGATCCATTTATTAGTGATGTTTATACATCATTTGATAATATTTTTGAGGATATAGATTTATTGACATTGATTAACAATATTATTTCAAGATCCTTTCCCAAAATTTGGGGGATCCATTTACTTACTAAATTGAGATAATAAGGAAAAATACTCACTTTAATGTTATATTTTAATACATTAGTTATTTTTTACCACAATCTCATATATTTCTCAAAATTTTGAGTATTCATGAAGCCTTTTATTTGAGAGAAACTAAATTTTACTTCTAATAAAATTTATGTTTTCACAAAACAATATCAAGATGTTCATCACTCTTAAAATAATAGGTTTCTTCAATGGTAGCTTTTAATAATATTAGAGAAAACAAGGATAAAGTGGACCCTTATCATTATTTTATTTGACATTATAAAAAATTATCCATTATCGAGACATTGTCTTATGATGATAAAGGTTGTAAAAAAACATTTTCTATCCCTAAGGGCACAAAACTGTGGAAAATGGGGACATTATTGAGAGGCTCTCAAATATCTCGGGTTTCTAAAAAGAGAGGTGTGTTCTTTTGGGTAAAGATCTATTTCAAATACTCTTACCTTATGTAGATATAAAATTTTATGGATGTGGATTTTTCCTGATTAAACTCAAGAAAGGTATTTTTTAAATAAAGGATTTGGAGTGGATTTTTAATCCCTTAGAGGTAAGTAATTTCATTATCCAATTGTGGTACAGAGTCAAAGGAATTAATTCGGTCCTTTGTAACCTCAAAATATTATTTAACATTCCAATGGACATAGGGATTCTAGTTAAACACTATTAGAAATCATATTGTCTAGGTATGTCTTGTATGCCATATTTTTATAGGAAATTGACTTGTCAAAAACTATATTAGATATAAATTTTCCTAATACTGATGATGGTGAAGTTTAATTAAGGATTGAATTTTAAATTTTCCCTAATTTTTTAGGGATTGTAAAGATATTGGACACGATAAATTATCATGTAAGAGACCTATTATTGTAAATATTATTTCTATTCATGGAAATACTGGAGAAGAACCTTTTAAAAAATTCACGAGTTTGGTGGAAGCTACTTGTAGTGGACCTATCCACACTCGGATTTCTCGTTTTCATAATATAGGATTTCCTAATCATCTATTCCTATAGGGACAATGTCTTGAAAATATGTATGGGAATAAATTTAATGTATAGTCATAATTTCTGAATTGATGTGGTCTTGTTTATGTGTACATTGAATAGTTTATAGAGGTTTTTGAGAACCTAAAAAAATATAATCATTTCTATGATGTGTTGTATGTTCCATAATTTCAATGGTTATTAAAATAAAGTAATTAAGATCATAAGTGACCACATGAGGCCAAATCCTAAGAATAAATGGATGAATCTCATGAATAAGAAACTAATCAAGATAGATATGATCTGTAGCTTTTCAAACAAAAAATAACTTTTAAAATCATGTAATGGCTTGCCAAAAAATGATGTTGAAGAGACATTGTGCTCAAACCCTTCAGTGGCCACTCAAAACAAGGGGTTGGATGATTATGTGATGTACAACGAGTTGTTAAATGAAGTTAGATCTGCCGTCATGCCAACAACGATATAATTGAATGATATTAGCATTTAAAAAAATTGAGAATGGAGGTTGCCAACATTTTAATGTTTTTGATATGTCTCATGCAATCAGTTTGGTAAGGTGCAGTGATGGAATTTGATCTAGGTATAGAACCCAAGATAATGGTAAATAATCATGATGGATGAAGAGGGTTTTAAAATGATATTCACTTTGAAATCCAAAGTGAAATATTCATTTACTCTGCTACAAATGTGTGTTTACCATCTTGGTAATAAGCTTATATAGGTTATTACCCTATAGGTGAAGCCACAGACTAGAAGCCCCTTTTGTAGGAGTTTTTATGGAATTGAGATGGTGGTGTGGTAATTTGAATCTCATTTTACAAATATTATTTATAAAAATGTTTATATTTGGTAAAGTGATAAGATAATGAATTATATTCTGAATTGATTGATAATTCCAGTATCATCCCTCGAGAAGAATAAGAAGGTGAAATGCATGCTCATGTCCTTAGTAAAGAAGAGACTCATTAGGTTTTTTAATAGCATGTATCCATATTTTCTCTAATTTATTTGAATTTATTTAGTTTCAATAATTATTGAAAAGTCCATAAGTTTCATTCAATGAACATCAATTCCGGATATTCGTCAAATTCAATGATGGAAATTTGGGGTTAATCTTGGGAATTTAGAATCGCCAATATGCAAGAGACTTCATCTGAATCATTAACGGATGAAGATCTTGAGCCCCCTAAATGGTAAAATACATGGTGGAGGGGTTTCCATACAAAGGGAAGTGGATATTATACTTGGAATGTGTTATTGAGGGTGAAAATTAGGGACTGAGTTTTTATGTATGATTGTTTTATTATGTGGGAGCTCTGGCTTGTTTGACCCATTTTCCCTCTTGTATTTTTTTCTTTTAGTAATAAATTTGTAGAAATTGATTTTGCTTCCAATTCTATGGTTGGACCATTTAGAATAATATACAAAAAATGAATATAATTATGTAAATATATATTTATATTGACATTAAATAATTAAAAATATATGTATATATGTAACTGAATGTATGTATTTTTGTGCCTGTGTGTATGTGTGAATATATATATATGTGTGTGTGTGGGTGTGTTTATGTCTATGTGTGTGTGTGTGTGTATGTATGTATGTCTTGTGTAAATGTACGTGTGTGCGTAAATAAGATTACTGATTTAAAATTATATATTATTTTTTAACATTTCCTCGATTTTAGTTTTTTTGTATTTATTCATTTTTTATATTTTTTCATTTTTAATAAAAATTTATTTTAATGAATATATATAATATTTGTTTAATTTACATTGACTAAACATAAATATTATTTGATTCGTATTAAATATTTTTTATTGTTAATAAAATTCATTTTTAATTATTTTCATATTTATTTAATAAATGTAATCGATTTATTCTAATAGATGGAAGGATTATTTATATGACCCCACCCCACATTGTAATTTCTTCTCATTATTTAATAAAGGTTCTTGACCACATCTTTTTCAAATAAATATATATTTATTCAAATTTTAGCATTTTTTACGTGTCCTTAATTCATGCAAAATATATGGATTTATTTTTTTTATTTTTTGTAATATATTTATGTTTTTCATTCATTAATAAAATATATTCACAAATAATGTTATAAATATATTTATTCATTTTGTAATATTTATATATACATATATTTATTAACATAACATGTAATATTTTCAATATTTTTTTAGGTTGGCGGAAAACAATTTATATTCTGTAAGCCAATACTTTTTTCTACCTTGGTAGAGGGACAACCATTAGACGTTTTTTAGGCCCAAGGGACTATGACCCATGAACATATCCCAAAGGACCTAGGCATTGAATGCCCTAATTCTGGGCCATAATGCATGTGTTTTAGCCCAGAGGCATCTCCATTGAATAGTACTCCTACATTACTCAACCTTGTATAGAATTTCATGCTATAATACTCATCAATCGTCCTATGTTTCCACTATAACTGTTCGAATTCTTCTATTTTAATGTTATACTTCCCTTCTATAGTAAATCGAGAAATCTCCGAGACATGGTTTTTTAATTTATCTGAATATTAATTTTTTTTGTTTATTACGTTTTCAAAATAAAAATTTGTTTGAATTTTATATAATAAATCTATTTAAATGTTATTTAAATAATATATTAGTTAAATAGTTAATTAAAAATTATAAATTTATATACATATACATATATAAAATTTAAAATAAATAAATATATTTACATATTTATATAATTCTTCAAAATATATTTAAATAATATCTATTTATTATATTTATAATTATATATATTTATATATTAAAAATTGATATATATTTACATAAAAATATTTACAATTATATAAAATAATTTTTAAATATATTTATTTATAAATATAATTATAAATATATAAATATATTTATTTAGTTATATGGTTATATAATTTAAATAAATATTTTCTTATAACTACTATATTCATTATAATTAAAATTACATATATTTACGTAATAAATAATAAATAAATATATAGATATATATGTAAATTTATATAAATATATATTTTTTATATTTATTAATATATAAATATATGTTTATATATATAACTATATATATAATTATATATATATAATTTTAAACTATATTATTTAAAATTAATATTTTTCACAAATATTCATATATATATAAATATTTATAAATTTTTAATACATATATTAATTATATTTTTAATTATATAAACGAATTTATAATTATATACAAAAATTTGACTATATTTATTTATAATTATAATTATAAATTAATATATATTTATTTGAATATTTAAATAATTATAATAAAAATATTTGAATAAAATATACATTTATTTATACTTATATTTTTTTAATACATATGTCTAAATCTTAAAAAATATAATTAGACACATATTTTTTTAAAAATTTGTTTATTAATATTATGAAATTTAAGACTTTATCAGTGCTTTGTTAGAATTGATAATGATCTTTTTATCAATGCTAATAAACCACTTATAAATAATTACTTTTTATCAGTGTTTATAAAGTGTCAATAAAACATATATTTATGAGTACATTGTAATCACTGATAAAGATACATTTTATCGGCACTTAGTACTGTAGCATTGCTAAAATTATTCTTTATCATAACATTTTTTCTGTGTTGATAAAATCATTCCCATTATTTTCAATAGAATCATAAAAGATCCATCCTCTTGCATGAAATTCTTTCCCATGTAGATCCTAAAAATTATTGTTACTCTTTGTAGATCATCATTGATGAATTGATCTTCTCAATAGCTAGGGTATATGATTATTTATACTATTCTTTAATCACGACCCCTTAAATGTATGTCCCTATTTATTTTGATACCACCATAGGATTCACTACTCTCCTCATTAAACCACCCTACTTCCAATGTTTTGACCATATCGATCTCCTCCCTTCTACGAGACTGCAGCACATGGAAAAGCACCAGTGTAGTGAGCCAAAAAACATTGCCAACCTCAGTGTCTCTCTCTACATCCATCACTAAAACCACCCTACAATTTATGAGTGGTTTTAGTCTACTAATTGGCGAGGGCTTGATAAATCATTTTACATTTTTTGTGTCTCATTTATAATAATATTTGATGTTATAAATTTGAATTTATTTTTTTATATATAATTAGTATAGATTTTTTGTGTTCTTTTAACTTTTATTAGTTTCCTGGTATTTTGGGTAAATTTATTTAATGTTTCTTAAACAAGGTAACAACATGTATAATTTTAAAAAAAATTATTTGAATTGAATTGATTTTATTTATTGATTTTTTATGGAATATACATATTGATGGTTTGAATTTTAAACAAATATTTGTTGTTATAAAAATAGGTGTTGGAATGAAAACTCAATTTTTATCATTCTCGAAATTATAATGAATAAATTTTAATACTAATAATTTGGAATGGTTATTTATGATTTTATCTATAAAAATTATTCTCTATTATGCTCTAATGGCTTTTATTTGGAATGGATGATGATTTTCTTTTGTGATGTGTTTGAAAATAATGGATTTATAATCAAGAAATACGTCCAAAATATCTATGGAAAATAGAATTTGGTATATTCTAATGAGTTCATTATCTATGTGAATTAAATTAATAATATTTAATTAATTATTATTCTATTAACGTGTTTTGAACCTATATTTTTGGAAATGTATAAGTGAATCTGAATTTTTTCCTTCTCAATGATTATAAGTGTTCTATTATTGTTATTTATAGTTTTCAAGTATATACATATATTTTATGATTTATTCGTATAATGATTTCAAAATTTATGACATTTTATAATAATGGGTGCATTAATTACTTATTAAATGATTATTATTATTCAATGCAATGTATTAATGAATGATTTGATGTTTTTTATAGAGTTATTTTTTAAATTGGATTTTTAATGTGTGAAATATATTTATTAGCGAATAAATTATCATTTTCTTATATTAAACTTACATTTATTTTCATATATACATAAATTTTAGTCTAATACGATTCTTTAATAAGTTTTTATATGTTTATAAATTAAATGTATGGATGCTTTTCTTATTTGAGATGCATTATTAGAAATAAAAATGATTTAATGATTTTGATGCCAAAAATTTCACTGTTTATTTGGGATGACGGTTTTTCATGAAAATAAATGAGTTTCCTACAATTTTAGGTAAAAAAATTCATTCTTATTATTCAATTTTAGGTGACATTTATAGTTGGGGTGAGTATATATTTTTTTTAAATATTTATTTTATGACATTATAATTTGAAAATCATTTTATTTTGGGTAAATATAATTGGGTTGTGATTTAGTTTTTTATATGAAAATTCTTTTGTTTATGATTTCATTTATTATGAATGGGTTTTTTGTAATTATTTATATTAGGTATGATGAAGCTTAGATTCATTGTGTATTAGGTTTATTTAATTTAGTTTTAAGTTCATATATTAAATCAGTTACATGATATTTAGTTGTATAGATTAGATCAAGTGTCATATGGATTTAGAAGTGATAATTATGTTATGGACTTCTTATAATAGGATTAAATGGGAATATTGGCTATGGTTTTCATCGATTTTTTCTTATGAATTATGGAAATGGAATATATAGTTTTTAAATTTCCTTGATAAATAATCTTTTTAATAATAAAACAACTAATATATTGAGTAAAATGCATTAAAACATGTTTCTAGAAATGAATTCACACCCATAGTAAAATGTGATTTTCTCTGTAAATTGTCCCATTAATGTTTATTGTCATAATTATGAAATAAAATCATCCAATGGATATTTATTTTAGATTCATAGCCTTCTAAAATAATAAAGTTTTAGTTTATATTATATAATATTGACTAATACACGTATATAATATTATTATTATTTTGATATATTGTGTTTCATTAGGAATTTCTTACCAATCACAAAACAATATTTGTAATTTAAGACACTTTTATCTCTTACCATATATGATTAAAAGATAATTGAATATTTTTAAAAAGTTTATTATAATCTCTCCTAAACATACGTTTTTATAACGATAATGTCTTTTTAAATGATAATTGTTTTGTAAATAAATGTGTGTTATATTAATATATATATGTATTATACACATAAAGCACATATGGAAACCAACAAAATGTTATGTATTTAATGAAAATGATTACGTTAGTCTCCTAAAAACCAATGGAGATTCCAAACATTATAGATGGAAAAAAACATAAAATTGAAAATCTAAAATGGGAAAATATAGATCGACCCAATCTATTAGAATCATTGACACAGTGATCAACACAACAAAAACGAATCATTATATTAGTAGACCAATTGACATATTATAAAATTAAAATACAATACCTTAAGAGGAATTGTAGTTAATAGTGGGTGCAATAATTAATTGGTATATATAGTAGTAAATGTGCTCTTTGGAATAGTAATTTGGCCCTTAGAATAGTAATCTGACAAAATGGGAATAATAACATATCCAATGGGAATTTTAACCATACCATTGGAATATTAGTTTAACCTCAATGGTTTAATATTAGATAAAAACAATATTTATCATTTCTAATATATTTAAATATCTATATGATAATTGTGAAAAAATAATATATTGATATAAAAAACTCAAAGAAAATATAAGCACAGTTTTAATAGACAATATTTTAATTAATTTTATAACAAAACATTATATTACAAATTAAAATTACCTTTGATATATGTTTTTGATAAAATGAAATTTATTTTTGAAATTAGCATGTCTAAATGGTCTATGGGTGATTTATTGGTAATTCTATAAAACAGATCAATTTTCAAGTGCACAGAACAAAAACGTTTTTTGATGAAACAACTGTATCATCAATTACACCATTCATGATTTCATAGTGACCAAATAATTTATAAAACATTGTTTTTTCCTAAATATATTTAATTTAATAAATGAGTTAACAAAATAAAATAAACATAATTTCAAAACCAAGAAATCATTTTCCAAATCATAAACTCCAAAGTTATTCCATAAAATAAACTTTTTCCCCCAATTTTCATTTTGATAAACTAAGTTAAATTGATTTATAATGGGGTTTAATGTCCTATAACGATTATATTATATTTATTTGTAATTTTTATTTTAAAAAAATTACTAGTATAAGATTTACATTTCATATAATATTTTGTTTTAATGATACCCCTCTCCAACTGTATAAAAAACCCCTCTCCCTCACATTTAATACCACTCCAAAATTGCATTCCAATGGATGAGTTATTCAAAAATCCTCCACTTCTAGACCCTTATAATTCAATGGTTTGTTCTATGTTAAACCACCTCTACACATAATGCTATTCTAGTGACCTATAAGAGAAGCTATTATGAGAAAAGGTTGAGTTTCTATCAACACTTCTCCATTTTCATTCTTCACTTTATTAATTTTGATGCTTTAACAAATAATAGAAAACTAATTTAAAATTATGATCAAATTATTTTAAATATTTTAACCAAATCTGAACTCTTTAATGTAATGGTTTTCTTGATATAGAATAAAAATTAAATTTATTGTGAGTGATTGATTTTAAACTAATGGAAGTATCATATCCATGAAGTATATAAAATTCATCGTTCCCTTTTATAGTCTTTCATAAATTACCCATCAATGGTAAGATAATTACAAATGATAACATTTAAAATCATTTTCTTATCACCAAACCCAATTTTGGTTAAAAGAAATTATTTATGATATATAATGGTTTAAATATCTTTTTCCTATTATTGTGGAGTTAATTATAATATATTATAAGTAACCTAGAAAAAAATGTACATAAAAAAATGAGAATATTTAATGAAAATATAATATCCCAAAAAATTTAATTTATTAAAGAGTATTATAAATCAGATTCCAATAAATATAATATACAAATAGAAACAAAAAAGTAACACAATTCACTTATTTATCTATGTTATAATAATCCTATGTTTTTTATTTGTGAAGTATAAAAGCGATGAAATATAGTAGGATTTAAGGATAGGGTATACTCAAACCCAAATCATTTTCTATTGCATATCTATCTTTCATGAACAATTTAGTATTAATAGTCCTCTAATGTTAAATAAATATAATTTATTTATCATTTGATTTTATTTTCTGGGATATAAATTTTTCGACCAAGATTTTTAATCCAAATATATTTATTTTATGAAAAAAATTCATTCCAAAGGAAATATTTGACCCCGGTTGAGTCATTTCATCATCACTCAGGTATGATGATGTCTATAACAAATATGTTTTCCTTTATTAATATGGGAACCCAAAAAACATCATTCATGAAATAATTCCATACTAAATTAGTATAAAGCCCATTATATTCTTTGGGTTGTTTTATTATTTTTTTGTTATATGTTAAATGTTGAAAGCATTATTAAGTAAATATTATGATGTGACAGGTGGGACTGGGATTATATAGACCTATAATGTATTGGGTATTATAATGTATCTCTCAATATGTAGTATAATATTATTGAAAATGATGAAATAATTATTCAAAATGATTATTTTATGATTTATTCAAATATTTTATGCACGTACAAGATGTTGTAATTGTTTATAAATATGTGTGGTATATGACCACCCCAACCAGATGTTCTAATTTTATTCATCAATGCATTCAATTCCTAAATATGTTGTTCCCCTCAGGGTTTTTGTGATGATAATATGATTATGATGTGATGGTGATGATGATTATTCTCATCTATGTTTTATTGATTCATGTACCACATTCCTTCTCTTACTAGGCCTTTTGGTCACCCATTTCATTAATCTATATCCTTAGGTATCTTATTGTAATACAGAGAACATGAGGGATTTAGGATCATAAAGAAGAATATTTAAAATACATGTTTGTATATTAGTATATATATATATTTGTGATGCATGATCCTAATATTACAATGATACTAATCCTTTCAATCCATTAATGTATAAGTACTATGTTTTTATTTGTAAACTAATGTAATAGTCATATATTGAAAAATATGGTCACTATAGTTAGTATCATAGATATTGTTTATTAAATTTGGGATATAGGAAACAATAGTGACAACAGTAGGCTATTTCTATATATATATATATAAGAACATAGGAATGATTATTTTAGAGAAAGGATAAACAGATAGATACTATAAAATATGACTTTAGAGTTAATTGTTAAAAATAATAAATTATTCGTTCAGTGATGATTTATATTATCTTCCATCCATTTTTATTTTTATAGTGGTGCGAATAAGGAGAATCAAGTCCAAAAACCTAGGTGAGGGACAATGTAATAACTTTCATAAAGGAATATTCATTTCCATGTGTGGTGGAGGAAGAAAATTAAGTCAATTTTAACAAAGATGTCTGGGGATATGAACAGTAACTCGAAGCAAATGTAAAATCCTCCTTCATCCTAGAATGTACCACAGGAAATGAAGTATTTTATCTGGCTACAGAAACCAAAATTTATTAGGTCTTCTTATTTTCTTGTCTTGAAATAATTTTTTATGTCAGTGGATAAGATCCTTCTTGTTATCAACTAGTCTTACAAATAGAATGATACCTTTTTAATATATAATTTATATGGATACAATGGTAAATTATTGGAATTTATTAAGAACACCATGCCTAAGGATGAAAGAGAAGAGATAGAGTGTGAATAGTTTAAAGAAATATTTCTTAACAACTATTTACTTTTAAATATTCGAACAATTTTAAAGAGAAAATTCATAGAGATAAAGAAAAAGGGATTTGAATGTATCACAATATATGAAGAAACATCAGAAGAATTTAAAGATAATACTTGTGACATTTATTAATTGTGATAGAACAAATTTATAGATTCATAAGTCGATTCAAACCATACCATTAAAATTCCCTAGTTATCTGAGACATTATGAGATTTGAAAAAGTGGTTTGTTGTGCTCTAAAAGTAGAGATAGAGTTCAGAGATTGGAACTATGTATTCATAAATAAGATGGTAAGAATTAATTTTCATGATAGTGGGTCAAATTAAAAAATAGAAAAAAAGGATCCAACCATCCACATGTCAGAAATATAGAAAAAAGAATCTTGGTAGTTGAGTTAACTTAATAGATAGATTATTCAAATTTCTATGATAAGGGAACTAAACTCATGAATTTTTAAGAGAGATGAATAATCTTGCAAATCTGAAGAAGGAAATGAAATATTTTCATAATTATCTGCCCATGTTTCAGTGCTTAAACTATACGTATCAGATTCAATATGCAATATACCCAACTATTCCTTGAGTCTTTATGGGAAACCAACAGTAAAAATCACCAAATACATAGGATAAAAACAAATAATAATCTACCTTTAAAACAGAAGTGGAATGTGAAAATGAAGTTATACAAGTTATACATCATATTCAATCAATAATAGAAAACATTTAATATTATTCTGGTTATGAAGTTGTAATTATATATGGATAGTTTTCTATAACTATTCCATCTATTCCCCAATAATATGATATATATATATATCGGTTAAAACACCTAGTGGTGCGATCATTGATATCAAAGTGATGGAATCTTCTCCTATAAGAATATATGAAGAAAATGTGTTAGAAAATATTTTAAAACATACCTAGGTGAATTAAACCACATAATAGTCAAGTATTTGAAGTCATTATATAGAACCCACATTAACTTTTGGGAAAATGAAATATCGTTTCAAATTATGAATAATACCATAATCTACTAAAAATGAATTGATGATAATAAATACCATTTGGAAAACCCTTACTAGTGTGGGTGTTGATACCCTATGAGAAGCATACATCACTCAAATAATAGATTCATATAAAATTATTAGTCTAGATGAAATAACTTTGATAATGTAATACACTGATATATTTCATAGAGAGTAACCAAAAGTTACCACATGTCGTTAGCATGATTTACTAATATAAATTATGCATGGATGAACTCCTATATCTGAATTCCCTTAAGTTATGACCCTAATTGAAATGGAAGAGTGAGATGAAGCTGCAAGGGAATTTAGACACATATTTCATGAACCCCAGTGCATCACGTTGTGTTGCGCTAATTCTTATTATAAATAACAAAGATGAATGAATGCAGTTATTTATCGATTACTAGGAACATAAAAAGATTGAAATATTGATAATTTATCCCCTGAAAATGATTAAATACTTATTTGATAAACTATGAGAAAAATATCACTTCTCAATGGTGGTTCTTCATTATGGATATAATCAGGTGAAGGTAAATATGAATGACATTAATAAGACAAAATTCCATATAAGCTATGAAAACTATGATATTTTGTGATGAACATTGGAATTAATAATTCCTCAAAAATCATCATGGTTTTCATGGATCATGTATTTAGTGTTTACCTCAATAATTATTTGGTTGTCTTTATCGATGATATTTTCATTTACTCTAATTTAAATGAGGAATATCAAGAGAATCTTTGAATTGCATTGGAAATATTAAGGAATGAGAAGATATATGTTATTTTACGATAGTGTTACCTTTATATTTAAGAAGTCACATTCTTGTAGAACATGACCACAAGTGAGGGTCTTTCTATGGACCCTTTAATGGAAAATTCCATTGAGGAATGGACCAAACCCACCGGTATCATGGAAATTTATAGTTTCATTGGCATAGTTATGTAGGAAATCATTTTGTGAGAAAATTATCATGATATTCTAGTTATATATCTATGTTATCATTGAGATGGACAAAGTATGTCTATATAAATAATTTCAGTAAAATTTTAATGATATTTAAAATAATCCATACATTACTCATATGCTCACACTAATATCATTTGTTGAACGAATTTTCATATATAAGGATTATTCAATGGAAGGATTGTGTTTTAAAATATTACAGAATAAATTAGTAAAAGGCTAAACCATGTGAAAATTCATGTTTAATGAGGAATACACTATAAAGAATGATATAGAGTTATAATTTATGATATTTTCCTTGAAAACATTGTTCTAGTATCTCTATGTTGAGTAGTGTGAAGTATATAGAAATCATAAGAGTCTAAACTATATATTCACACATATGGAGCTCAATAGACATCAATGAAGAAGGTTATATATGATCACGGACTTAAATTTCCCTATTCAATATCATTTTAAAAAATAGAGTAGGGTAGTTGATGATGTTATTTGAAAAGAACTGTCAACATTATCCCTGATGCGAACTGGGAAGGACCAAATATTCATTAATACACAAAGGATGGAACATGAAATCACAACATCAAGGAATAAATCCTACCTATAATAAATTATTTTCCAACCACCTATCCAAGATATGAACTATAAGGCACAAAGTGATGATATAAACTAAAAAATAAATTGAAATATGTATTGGAGTTTTCTGGAGTTCCACATAAATGATGACGGGGTGATTGAGTTCGGAACATGGAATTGTCACCCTTCATCACTTTAGATTAATTGGGAAATATTTTTTATTGAACATAACTCATCTTTCTCTATAAATATTTTAGTTTCCAAGATACACCAGGATCTTCAAGATCACATTTAGTAGGACAACATGCTGAAGGAGATAGTCAAGTATATCACAAGGTGCATATATTTTCATAAAGTTAATGTAGTGCAACAAATGACCAAAGGGATTATGTGACCATTTTATATACCTACATAGAAATAAGAAAACGTGACTATAGACTTTGTTACTAGACTATTAAAAATCAAAATGAAACAATTAAATATAGATATTTATGGTTCAATAAACCAAAACATCATAGTTTATATCCATTCGGGAATTTTTCATAAAAAATAACTGTAAAATACACACACACACACACATATATATATATATATGGATTTTTTGAGGCTGTATGGGGTGACACATTCGATTATATGAGATCATGATAAATGATTCAAATCTAATTTCTATACATGCCTTTAGATATATGTAAATACTAAATTGAATTTTAGTTTGGTCTCTCACCCCCAAAACATTTAAAATAAGAAAGGAATATTCAGATACCTGGAAAAATGATGAATTCATGGTCAATGGAATTCAATGGTTGATGGGGTCCAAATATCCCATTATTTGGGTTCTTATACAAAAATATCTTCCACTCAAGTATTCAAATGGATCTATCTGAAGCTATATATGGGTTGTGATATAAAATGCATACTTTTAGGGATAAAGATGGTGAATGAATGAAATATGGACCTGATATTGAGAAAGATATGATGTAGAGGGTTCAGGAAATACATCATAATTTAAATGACGATATGATTTACAAAAAGATAGTTGATGAAAACCCTAAACAGGAAATTGATTTGGAAGTTTGATATTAGCTTTTCCATAAAATATCTCTATGGAATATTATCATGTCATTTAGCAATATGAGTATTCTTATCCCTTTGAACATTTCCCCCAACGTGATCATTGATCACATAAGAGAAGTGGCCTATGAATTTACACATAAAAATATATGGATCAAGTTCATGGAGGGTTCTATATATCTATATTGAAGATATACATACTTATCATATCATATGCACTAGATCTGGATGTGGTACCACTAGGGGGTGATATATCATATGAGGATCATCCAGTCAAGATAACAAAGAATGGAGATAATGTTCTATTCAATGAGACAAATCACCTTGTCAAAATTCAATGGATAAACCATAAATAAGAAGAAGTATTATGGGATCTAGAGTATATAATGAATTAGATGTACACTAACCTATTCTAAACTGTGAATATGAGTTAAAATATAAGTAAAAATATTTCTAAAGAGGGGAATAATTTTTCAACCCATACTATTTGAATGATAATTTTGTTATGAATAAATGGGTATATCATTATATTATATATTTATTATACACCTAAATTATAATGAAAAACAGAAAAAACTTTATTTAATTAATGTTAATGATTACATTAATCTTCTATAAAAATAATTAAAATTTAAATCTAAACAAAAGGTCCAAAAACCAATGAGAGAAAATATAAATTTAAAAATATCAATCTCCCAAGTCAGCTAAAATCATTACCCCATGAAAAAAAATACATAAATAAAAAAAAATAAAATTAAACAAATAAAAATAAAAAAAATAAATTTATATTATCATAGGAGTAATTTTTTTATTATTGAGTAAAATAATAAAGTGTTATATAAAGATGTTTATGTGACTGTTGGAATATTATATTGACCCTTCAAATATTAATCTAATAATGAGGAAAAACAAACATACCATTGCGAATAATAACTTGACCGCTGGAATAGTTATTTAACCTCTAAATAACAGTCTCATAGAAATAATGTTTATCATGGGTAATATAAGTAAATATAAATAGTATAATGTCCAAATGTAAATATCAAGATTATAATTCTCAAAGAAAATATAAGATCATTTTCATTAAAGTATATATTAAAACATTGATAATAAATTATAACTTTAAATTAAAAATTCAAATTACATATGATAGAAATTTATTTTTATAAAATTAATATCATTCTTGAAATTATTACATGATATTTTTGAAGGTTTATTTTCTATAAATTTTCAAACATACTTCAATTATCAGTAAAATTGTAAAATCATAGTATTTCATGTATCCTATATATTGTAAATTACACCATTCTTAATTTAATAATTACCTAATAAATAATAGAAAATTATTTTTAGAAAGAAATGTATTTATTTCTATAAATTACTTATTAAAATATAATAAATATAGTTACCAAAACAAAAAAGTATTTTCCAAAACCTAAACTCTAAATTGATCCCTTAAAATAATGTTTGTTACTTTTTACCCACTTTTCATTGCAATAAACTTTTTGAATTATAATTATAAAGTGTTATAAAGTAATAAATGAAATATAATATATTTATATTTTTTTATTTTAAAAAATTCACTAGTACAAGTTTATCATTTCCTATATTTTTTTTAATATTTTCTTCTTAAAGTATACATATCATGAATTATAAATAACCCCTCTCCCTCCCCTAGGAAAATGAATCCTCCCTCACATTATAAAAAACATGTGTTCCCAAACCATCCATAACAAGCCTCGTAGAAAACCTAGTAATATTATAGAGTAAACCATCTCAAAAAATCAAGCGATTTTTAGTGTCATACAAGAGAAACTATATCGAGGAAATACTAAGTTTCAATCAACTTTTCTCCCTTTTTCTTCTTCAACTTCTTCCTTTCTCAATTGATTTCAAAAAATATCATTCAAAATTAAATAGGAACTCTTTTAAAAGTATATTAAATATGATAACCTACAATAATATCATAATTATAAAAAATATAAATTTCAAATATCCCTTTCCTACTCTTTTGACAACATCCCGTCAACTGTCGGTTAATCGCAATAAATGACATTGTCAATCCTTTTTATATCTATAACACTATGGTAGGTTAATTTAAATTATTTCTGATTTATAAATGTATAAATATCTATTTTTTAATATTCATGAATTAATTCTATAACTTCATAAATGATCTCAAAACAAATTCATGACATCGAAACAAAATAAGAACCTTTAATGAAAACATGATATCAGAAAAACTCAAATTAATCAAAGACTGTCATAAATTAGATTAAAATAAATATAATGGATTAATATTGTAATAAATGAACATAGATAACTTATTGAACTATTTTTCTTTATCATTATACATTTAATATCCATGCGGTGGAGAAGTCACGAAATACAGAAGGGTTTAATTTAAGCGGATTCTCAAACCATACTCCTTTTCCTTAGGTTTCCCTCTTTCTCAACATATATGATATGGACATTCATATAATGTTATTTAAATATCATTTCATCATTCGTAATATTTATATTTGTGGATATAAATGATTCCAACATGATTTTTAATACAAATAAAAATATTTTACACAAATTATTTTCAATCCAAAATACATCATTGACTCCTCTTTAATCGTTTATTCTTCTCTAAAGAATACTGATGTTTATACCAAAACATTTCCACCTATTATTTTGGTAACCCAAAATTTTAATCACAAAATTATTATTTATTAAATAATTATGAATATCATTCATTTCCATGAGTTATTTTAGGATTACCATTGTTATTCATTCTATGTTGCATGAATGGTTATATAATCATTATGATGTCACGGGGGGGAGGGATTATATTTCACTCCAATGAATGGGGTAATGTGATATATCTAATGATATGAAATGTCTCATTCATGAAAATGATTCTATACATTTCCACAATGATTATTTTATGATTAATTTATACATTATTTGTATGGACATGATGCTAGAATTGCTCACAACAATGTAGGATATTTTACCACTATGACATGATGTTTCATTTTTATAAATAACTACATTTAACTGATTTATTATATTTTTACCTAATGATTATGATGATTATCTTATTATTATTTTCTGATGATACTGATAATGTTGAAAAATTCCATATTGTTTCATGTCTATTATTTCTCCTACATATGATATTTTCTATCTCCCCCTTCTTTGACATATATCCTCAGGCGACGTGATGTACTATGGAGAGAATGAGATCATTAAATGGATAAATAATAATTCTAAAAATAAATATTAATGTTTTATTATGTATAAGTGATGTATTATCATAATTATCCAACAACAATAAACATTGTTTTATATATGAATAATTAATATTACGTTGTTTATCCTTCAAATAATGTAATTATCATGTGAGAAAACAAACCATCTATATATATGTGGTCTCAATTTTATTAATATTTTGTATAATGTTTTGGATATAAATGTGATTTTTTTCAATAATATAAATTCTAGATAGATTATAGTGATCTATGTCATTGTTAGAGGTGGAATTAATATGTTTTTTATGTTAAATGTGTGAAATCAATGATAAGTAATTTTTTTTGTAATGTTTCTTAATAGAATATAATTCTTGTGTTTTCAAGGAAATTTAATAGAGGTTTTGGATGATGTATGATATTTCAAATATACCAAATATTTATTATAACTATACAATCTTTCAAATAGGGTTTCTATAGTGGGTTGGAGTGAAAATATATTTTTCGGTTTCCCTATGGAACATGTTCTTGGATAATATATAGAAAAAAGAGAGTAACATGTAATATAACATCACATATACAGATAAATTTTTTTATCCATTTGTTTCATGAAATTGCAAGATCTATGACCATGTGAAAAAAACTGACAATTACATGACCATTTATGTTATTAATAAAGATATATTTTTAAAAAAATTAAATCTATGTAACAATTTAATGAAAAGAAAGAAACAAAATTTCAAAATTATTTATTTCATCCAAAATCATATAAACTTTGTTGATAAACATATTTATTACCACATTATTTCCCACAAAATATAATCTTATGATCCTGGGAAATCAACAAGATGTTTCTCCTATGCCATTTATTTTCATTTCAACCATTTGTATAATTATAAAATTTCATGGAACCACAATCCATATCATTAAAATATTGGGTTCCCCTTATCCAAATTATATATAAAATTCTCCTATTATTATAAATATATTATGTATATTTATTTATTTTTTGTATGAAATGAATAGTTTAAGAATATAATTGGAAGAATATGAACATAAAATGGTTACACTATAATTGTGTGACCAAAGAGTATGGATACTGAGTTAATTCACTCCTTATGATTTCAATAGAGAATGAATATGACCATTCAAAAATCCTTTTCAATGTTTAGGTTTTTTTTGAAGAAAAATTAGTCCATAAGTGCGCGGAAAATTTTAATTTTTCATATAATAGATCAGATAAATATATGTGGGAATTAAGATGGGGAAAATGTTATGTGGAAAGTGACTCGGAGGATTACATAGTTCATCAATAATTTTATTTGAATACCAGGGAAAATGATGATTGAGATCATACAGTATAAATGAAAATGAAAGATGAATATGACATTTATGTTTTTACATTGTTTTTTAGAAATTAAATAGAAATTCTAAGAGACTATTAAATACTATTGGAACTAAATAAACAAAATTTTATGTAGTATGTATTTTATTTTATTTTTATTCTTTAAATGGATGAAGTGACACTAGATTTATAGAATTACTTGGCCTCATTAATGATATGCTAGTAGATGAAAAAGAAATTCATTGTAAAAAAATATGATTTATAATGAATTATAAGTATGATGGGAATTATCTCTAAAAAATACATTCATGTATGAATAATTTCATATTGTTTAGAATGGAACATGAATCACTCATAGAATTCATAAAATTTGGTGGCATGTAATGAAGGAGAGACGAATAAAGTACATCGAAAGTCACATGGTACTTTCCAATCATTACATGGTTTAGAATATTATCTATATCATAAGAAAAAAATGAGAAAATTGATATAGAAATACTATTAAGAAATTAATTATAGGAAAACAAATAATTTAGGAGACTCTCCTCAATGGTAAAAAATTGATTATGATTTTATTGAATTTAAATAGGATTTGATAAACTCTTATCTAGCATTATCTATAGATATAATAAACTGGTTTGGTTTGTATATTTGTACTCAATGTAAATTTACATTTTTGTTCATAAATTATAATTTACAAACATGGTATGAAGTGAAGTGAAAATAGATTATATTATATTTTTGTATATCTATACCAAAACATACAAGTAATGAAATTGATTCAAATTTGGCTCTATTGACTGATGATCTTAAATGGATGTTAGAAAATAGAGATACAATTCCTTATTTCCATATAAATGAATAATTAACATTGAGTTCCATGTTATAATGGATTTAATTTGTTTTCATACTTATAGGAATTTGTAAAGATATAACATTAAAAGAATGCCTGGGTGTCCTATTTGGAGAAAATTAAAAAACACAGCTTTTTTAAAACATTCCTCATAGAATTTGTTTTTAATAAAGGGGAAACTTGAACCCTGATGTTAGAAATTCTAATTTTGAATGACATCATTATACAGGAATATATAAAAAGAGAAAACACCATTTCTACTAATATGTGATCATATTTTCAATAATGTAAGAGTTATGGACACTGTTTTTTGTCAACCATTTTTGAAAAAACATAAGAAATAAGGTTGTAAAAAGTGATTATTTTTTTATTTCTATACTATAACTTTCTATATAGGAGAAATTTTCATGATATCAATCATTCAAATAAAAATTATTTTATAGTGTTAATTGAACATTACTAAATGTTTATATAAAATAAAAAATACTACATCGAGGATTCTTGGTACATGGTTTACATCACCATAAGGGATGGGTTGTCACTAGTGAAGGGTTAAATTCCAACTTTTCATCCACCAACAACTTATAATCTATCAAGATAGGAAAAATAAAAAATTTTCAATTTCAATAATGGTGTAAATTTTCTAGAGGGGTTATCAAAAAATATATATTATTTTACTTCAATAAATAATTTGAATATACATGGGCTAAAATGGTAATACTTTAATATTTTTATTCCATAATTTTTTCTAATTTATTTATAGAGAATTTGGCTAAAAAATATGTGAAATACATTAACCATACTATTCATATTTTCCAAATAATATGTGTTAAATTTATTGACCTGATGATGGTATAATCATGAATTCAAAGATTTTAATCATATTATGTAAATTAGAGATGTTATGACCAAGATAATTTATAGATATTGTGGTCCACCTGATGGTTCACTTGGTTAGAGACGTTAAATTATTGGGTCGTGTCCATTATAGTTGGATGTACCCCATTAAATTGTATGTGAATATTTTGGAAGGGTATTTCATTTATCAAAGTTATATAGAATGTCAAATTGATGAATGGTATATTATTGAATAAGATATTGAATTCTGTACTGATTACCTATCAAAATATGAAGGATCAATCCCTTGAAGACACATTATATTGTAGGCCTTATATGAGAATGGATTTTCAGAAGATATGTTGTTATAATTACCATCACATATTTGGACAAATATCACCTTTATAGTGTTCATCATAGATATGATGTTGATCCAAACATTTTATCCCATAAAGATATTCATAGACATTTGAATCCATAAAATTTTGAAAGATGGATATCATATACATATAATCAATAGTTTATAGGATGGTTCCTAGACCATATTAATAATGAGTTATTCAAAAATATGAAATCAATTGTAAAATGACATAGATTTTGAGCTAGAGGAACAAATGGAATTATTATATCGTAAAACATTTTTGTAATTAAGGGTTATTCATTCTATAAAAAATGACACTGATAACTATAGTACAATTTAATAATGTGAAGATAAACTTGTGGAGGAAGTGAGGCACATATCTAGTTAGAATGATTGAAATACCATTTATAATAATATGACACATATTAGAATTATTGAATTGATATATATGTAGTATTATATAATATTTCAGGTTTTTATTTCCTTTTTCAAATGGAATGAAATTTGGAGTTCATTAGAATTTGATGAAATGGGATTAATAAAGGTGAATTTTATTATGGAAGGGGAAACGAAAAATTTGTTCATAATTGTAACACTAGCAGTGTAGGTATTTTATATATCAGATCAAGAAGGAATCAATTGGTCAAATTTCATATAGTAAACTACAAAAAAAGTAGGTTTTGATAATAATTAAATCAAGGATGACTCTTTCATTATGAGATCATAATATTATCATGGTAGTCCCAACGTAGATAAAATCACTTACATTAGAGGGGACCATAAATATGGGAATCAGATTCTTGATTTAGGAGTCGAATACCTTAAACAATTAAATAAATGAAGGAGATTTAACTGTGTATGTTAACATGTTTAATATTATACTATTCTTTTCTCCATAATATTGTTTGGTCTCTACTATATTTACATAATCAAAATTCAATGTTAGACAACTCATGTGGGTAATGACTTCTTCAGATGAAGATGTTATGAATCATGGTTAGGAACATGAATTTTATGTTCAAACTAGGGAATTATAATGGATCAACTCCATGATGATGTAAAAAACAATAATGATGTAACATAATTGTGTTGACTAATATATTCAGGGAAATATGAAATGGTGTAAAATTTATGGATGGATGGAATCAAGGTGAAAAAAATGTTGAATCTAAAAATTCAATTTTAATTAGTTATGTTGGGGTCATAATGTTAATGAATTTTCTAATTGATATATATTTATGGCACCATGTATATCCTATAATAAAATAAATCTTTTGGAATGATATTAATGTAATGTTATGATATAATTTTTATATTTTATTGAAACATTACATAATGAAACGTCTAATTAATCATCATTATACCTTGTAGAGTTTGTTTTAGAATATTCACATATGAAATATTTCATAATGGATGATTTAAAATACTATAATAGTTTTTGGAATCTTCTTACCATGTTTTATCTTTGTGATGTTAAGGGAAAATTAAATCCCCCCACTAGTTACTTATACACACATTGTAAATCTTAAATCATAGAATTAATTCTTCATTCATCACAATGATAAATCATTTCAGGTGAATTATATTTAATAATATATTATATGTCATTATTTATTTTATCCATTTTTTCAAGATTGTTATTTAATGAAACATAAAGGAGTAATAAAAATACCAAATGTGCATAAAAATCAATATAACCATATCACAATATATGGATGGGGTATGATTCACCATATAATATAATGGTTTGTATTTTAAATAGATAATAAAATTATTATGCTATTTGAAACAACATATGTTCTATTATATATATGTATAAGGATGAATAAATATCGGAAACCTCTTCTATATGACTTCATGTGCTTTGGAAAGGGGAACTTGTAAATATGATTGGTAAACTAGATGATAAAAGAATAAAAGCATTGTAGGTAACATGTATAATATAGAAATTATTATAATAAGTGATAATTTATAACATTATTACATAGAAATATCATTATCCTTTTATATTTTTTATAGAGATTAAAAAAAAGAATCAACATAAACCTTACCAAAAAGATATTAATTTATGTTGCTTTGAAGTGACCAGAACAATATGGTCATCTTATAGGTGTAGGTTTTAGAGTATCACATTGTTCATATTTTCAAAATAAAGAACTATATCAAAATAAATATCAAAGAAGAAAGGATTTCAAGAAAAATGGAAAATTTTCTAGATATTATTGTTCTGGAGGGTTTGAGAGACTGACATATGTGAAAGGGTCAACGTTTATCGGGAGTGGAACAAAGATCAGCACATGAATGACTGAATGAACCCTCTAACATTGAGGATAATAATTACCTTAAATGTGATACCATACATGTGGTAATAAAGTATTTCATTAATCATTCTCATAGATGTGAATCAAACAACATTATCTAACTTTATATTACTAAAATTCAATAGGTAAATGTTGTTTGTTATTTCTATCTATCAACACCCACACACTACGTAATTCTGAGGGTTATGGTGTATAATATCCCTAGAAACATTAAAAACCGAAACAACTCACAAAAAAATAGAGTGGGTATTGATGTATCATAACAGTCGAGTGATGAATTTCTTGTTTCACATGATTATTCAAATATAATAATGTTCAATGATTATATTTGTACTTTTATAGCAGGGACATATAGTATTATAATGAAACATGAGGAATTTTTATAAAAATAAAAATGAAAAACCAGTAGTAATTGATGAAATAATGAATGGTTTAAGGTATGATATTACAAACAGATAAAATAGTGGTGAAATATGAAGTTAGAGAAAGAAAATAAAGTCAATCGACCAAGAAAAGAAGAAGATGTTTTGAGAATACATTATCTCCCCCAATTCCACTACATGATATATTATCAATAAAAACTAATAAAAATACCTCATTAAAATAATGATATGTTTCATATATTCCATATGATGAAGATATATTGTGAACAGTCATTACATATACAGTTGTTCATTAGGCTATTAATGATATTACAATGTTTGAATGGGTGTGAGTATTAGTTTGGAATACACACTTATGGAAAATTTTCATAATATGTGTATCCAAAATATCATATAATAAGTATATTAATGTTCAGAAAAATTAAAATTTTCATAAGGTGTTCAAATTACTACTATATAATGATAAAACCTTGTGAAACATGACTTGGATTCATTTAACCATGTATAGTTTCTAAGGATGAAATTTTATCAGAGTTGAATGAAATTAGTAAGAAAAGTTTTGAAGAATATGTGGAATATAAGAAGAAAATAACATACAAAATAATCTTTTTGATTCCTATAATGTAGGGGTAAAACTATGAATATATATTCATATATAATATTTTTTAATTTTTTAATTACTTATTTTTTTTGAATCACTAGATGCCAATCAAAATTAATTTGGATAAACAAATATTAAATTTTTGTGGATCTAATGCATGGATTTCAATCAAAACGATCCCACATTATGTGTATTGTGAATTTGTAATGCACTATAATCAATAATTTACCCATAAAATATAATTTATATGTTTTTTTTCTTTTAAGAAGAATGATTTCAATATTTGGGAGTATAGAAATATAGTCTAAATCATGGTATGAGGTCAGTAAAAAATAAGAAACCTAAGGATTACATTAAATGAAAATAAAATAAAGAATATATCGAAATATTTAACTATGAAAAATTATTTCAAATTGATGTACTTATTTTTATCAATGTTTCTATAATGTCTATATCAATATAACAAAAATTATTATGCATGTTAGGTTACAAAATTTACGAAAGATATATTTTAACATCAAAAGACAAGTATCCCAGAATAGGTAATTTTTAATAGTCTCTAATATTTCATTATTAATATTACATTAATATTTTTTCCTACATTTTATCAACACTAACAAGATTTTTATTAATCTACGTACTCAAAAGAAGATGGAAATTTGTATAGAGATGAGTGGGAGGTGTACAATATGCTGGAATGTTTTTAGACATTTAATTTTGGAGATTACCTATTATATTGGTGATCCATTACATGCAATGACCTTAGAAATTTATTCCGGGTGAGATGACTTAGTGTCATGATATTAATATATTATTTTTTTATTTTTTATGAAAGAATTTATAATGGAGGGAATCAATTTTTTTAGAAATAAATGGGAAGAATACATGGTGTTAGAATGTATACATACATCATGAAGAAGTGACTTCATAGTACTTATCTTAATAACTTTCACTTTATTTTATCAAATTTAATTAGTTAATTTCCTTATAATTTTTTATCTAATACTAGTCTTTTTATCTATACAGAGTAGTTTAAAACCACATCAAAACAAATAAAAGATTTCCATTTACAATTATACTTTATGAAAATGATCCATAAGTCAACATTACATTTATAAATTGACCACACATAAATCTAAAACAATATTAATTAATTAAGACTATAAGTGTGTGTTTTCAATATAAAATTTTCATTTTAGTTTGGAACATGTTTCACATATAAAAAACGAGTTCAGATTACCTTCAAACTTTTGGAAAATAAAACATAATTTACTTATCAAATGTATTAATTGACCACATGACAATCCAAAAACAATTTGGATATTAGGAAATGAATTACTTATATTCGATATAAAATTTTAATTTTAGATTAAAACATATGATACATATCCAAAATAGAAAAAATGAGATCTTATTGTTTCCAAACACTCGGAAAAAAATCCATTTCTAATTTTTCATGTTTAGGAATCAACATCAAAATAATCCAACACACGATCTGGACAGTATGACTCGAAGTATGTGTTATCAATACAGAAGTGTAATTTTAGTTTAAAAATTACATAACATATTGAAAAATAATAATATGACTTCATATTGTTTTAAAACATTTTCGAAATAGTCCATATTTTATTTTTGGAAATTATAAATTAAGGCACATCAACATGATACATCATGTGATCTATATGACTCAAATTTCATGTTTTAATACAATTGTTCTCTTTTAGATCAAAATGTGTTTCAAATTACAAAAACTGAGCTGATGAAATTTTATTGAATTAAATTATTATATAATGTTTCCATTAGTTATTTTTTAAATGTATGGATTTAAGGCATGAAAATCTACACACTGTGTGGAAATTTGACTCTAAATATGTGTTTTCAATATAAAAGTGTAATTTTACTTAAAAATTATTGACATATCCACAGATGGGGAATTTTTTTTTACTATTTTAAAACATTAGAATAATTGACCATAAATCTATTTTAACATAAAGAAATCAACCATGTGAAAATTTGACACCTGATGTATTTTTTATGACTCAAAGTGAACATTTTAAATACAAAGGTGTCATTTTAATTATAACATTCATAAAATAGCCAAAAATAAGCATATGATATCAGATATTTTTCAAAATATAAGATAATGGTTCATAATTAATTTGTGACATGTAAAAATCAACCTAATATCAATATGAAACATGATGTGATCGATATGACTCTATGTGAATGATTTTAAAAAAATGGCCCACTCTAGTTTAAAAGGCATGTCACATTGAAAAAATCGAAAAATTTTGTTGGTTTGTTTTTTATCCTTAGTAAAACATTCTATGAATCATTTTTGATATCAAGGAATTTAATACTATCATATCTAACAAATTATGTGTTCAATTTTTACAATATAATGTATTATTTTATTTCAATGGACTTTACATATCTGAAAACATGAAAATGAGATCATGTTATTTTAAAAAAAATTAAATTTTCCATAATTTATTTATTATCCATAATAATCATCCAAACATCAATCTACACATTATGTGTTCACTATGACTCGATGTATTTATTTTTTATAAATAAAGTCTATTTAGGTTTAAAACACAAATAAAATAGACACTCTTGATCAAATGAGATGGAATTATTTTTAGAATTTTTTACACTGCTTAATAATTGATTTTTCATTTTTAGGTATTATCCTCACATAAATTTGACACAATATGTGGTTGATATTACTCAAAGTTCATTTTTTTACAAGAAAAATGCAATATTAGTTTAAAACTAATAATTAATATCCAAATATAAGAAAATGACATTTAACTATTTTCAAACATTAGTTTAATAAATTATAATTCAATTTTCATATGTAGGAATTTACCAAACATCAATATGACATAGGATGTGGTCCAAATGACTGAATTAACATTTTGTTAAATACACCAATTCCATTTTATTATTGAACATGAAACTAATATCTATAAAAATAAAAATTACCATAAATTGAATTTAAAACATAATAAAATGATCTATAATTCTTTTTTCAAGTGTAGAACTTTACCACATATCAATCCAACACATTATGTCGTTGGTACAAATCGAAGATAGTATTAGAAATAAAAATAAATTCATTTGAGTTTAAAACCATCATAAAATATCAAAAACTGGGTAAATGTGCTAGGTTTGTTTTCAAACATTTTAAAATTAGTCAATATTTCGTTTTTGATGTGAAAGAATCAACCATACATTAATAATACACATATTGTGATGAAAATGACTCAATGTGTGTTTTTAATATAAATGATTCATTTAGTTAAAAATATATGTCACAAGCCAAAACAAAAAAATAACATATTGTTTTCAAAATGTTGGAAGGTAGTCCATAATTTAATTGAAAAGTACATAAATTTAATTAATTTCAATTCTACGCATGATGAGGTCTATATGACTCTAGGTTTTTTTTCAATATATAATTTTCATTTTATTTTAAAATGAGCATGGAATGTCCAAACCATAGAAAATGGCCTCAGGTTGTTTTCTCATCATTCGGCCTTATATTACATAGTTAATTTCCAAAGAAATTCTATCTTGTACTTATTTGAGTAGTTTTCATTGAGATAATTCTTGATGAAGAATTTGAAATAGTGTAGCAATTTAAGGAACATGCTAAAAAAGAAATTTCACTTTATTTAGTACCCATCCATAGAGAATTTTATCCCCAAATATGAGAGCCAATACTTGTTCACCTACTTTTGATAACAATAATAAATAGTGTGATCTGTAAGAATCAACCATGACTCAATACAATAAGAAATGTTCTTGGTATAAATCAACGTATATTATGTTAGTTTAAAATTTATTCTATGTACATAATTAATTCTATTTTACTTGTATTAACATAATAATAATTTCTATATCAAGGTGAAAAAATTTACTCAAGTTACGGTGGTATGTTTAGAATCTAATTCCATGATTAGGGGTTGGGTCCAAAGGTAATGAAAAATTAATTTTTTTTAGATGTCTATTATAATTTTTACTTACTCATGTAATTGTAAAAAAGTACTATTTGAAATGACTATAACATAGTGCATTTCAATTTGTGTTGCAAATTTTATTTCTATTACATTCTGCATTTTCTCCAATATTTTCACTTTTATTTTCCTATGTATTAGTGGTTTTTTCTATTGTAGTGTTCTCTAATTTTAACAGCACACTACAATAGATTGTCCCTTTTCCAGTGCTACTAATATAATTTATAAATGTATCCTTTATAAGTTATACTAAATAAACTGTTAAAGGGATACTTTATCAGTGTTACTAAAAGCACTGATAAAGTATCTATTTATCAGTGACAAAAAGGAGATGATAAATGTCCACCATTGTCAATGCTAAATAAAATTTATAATAAAGGCTGTAATTTAACAGTTCATAAGGGAGCGAGGTCAAATTTGGATTTTATAAGTTCATTTTTAGCACATACAAGGGTTTCCATTATCATATACTTTCTAGTGTTGATGAAATCCTCATTCATTTAATCGTACTATAATTTTAAATTCATTTTTTGGATGATACCTCTTGAGTTTATAACAAAACATAAAAAAATGTTTATCATAATGTACAATAATTTCCTAATTGAATAAATAATCATTTTAATCTCAAAACCGAAAGTTGAAATTAAAACATTTCATAACTAAATATACCAACAACCAAAATGGCCTAAATATACATGAATTCAATTCTGTTATTTCCATGTAATAATTCATTTTTAATCACATGTTTTACCTAATGGTTAAATATTCCACAAAATAATGAATCATTTCCAAAAATACCATTAATCAACTAAAAATACATAAAATAAATAAAATGGATTGGATCATATAATATTTTTATTAAATAAACATATTTATTATTTGTCCAATAGTTTATGTAAAAATAGTATTCTACTCACAAGTAGATCATGTAGTCCATTGGCCAAAGATGAACCCTTATTGAACACCCATTATGGGTTCAAGCCCCATGACATTTCATGTTGCAATCAGTTATCTCCTAGATTATTGGTTTGGATTTTTCTAAAACAATATGAAAAAGTTATAATCATATTAATAATTCACAGTGATCAAAAAAATTTCAATAATACGATAAACCTATTAACTTACATTATTCATCAAATTACAGTTTATAAGACTTTTAGGTTTTCAATTCAATTCAGTAGTTTCCACAAAGTCAAATAATGCAGATTAAATATAATTATCTCAATATTAATAAAATACTACAGAATTAGTTTTCATAAATCATGTGTTTTTTAAAATAAACATCACCTTACCATTAAATTTCCATTCAATTTTATTAGAACTGTTGAAAATATTAAGTATTATATATACGAGAAAACTAGTATGGGAATTTTTTTTATGTTTCACAATTTGTATAACCAGAATATCATTGATAAAAACACAAAAAAAACATGATTATCTAGTCCCAACACTAAAACACTTCATTAAATCTAGAACACTGATTATTATAAAATATTCCCTAAGGAATTAATCCATATATTTGATAGTTGACATAGATAATGACCAAGTTCACCATATCTATGGCATTGAAAAATAATTGGATTCTTAGGATTAACATTATTTTCATATATCAAGGTAATAATTTTTTTTCCTATTTTGTAATTAACAATATTGTGACCTCATTTTAAAGACATAAATCATCTTCCAGTTCAATGTTGTTATTCTGTATAGTGTCTCCTCTCACATTTTTTGCATGTAGGAAATTTAATCTTCTTTAATTTGTCATATTTAACACATCAAATTCCCTAAGACCCCAAACATATTTCATTTTATGTGTTTATCAATTAAACAATGTTTCATTTGTTAATAAAAATCTAGTATGCTTATTTGTAGTGATCACAATATGTATAATTTCTGTTAATCTTATGTTTGATAAATTTTTAGGGAAATAATTACATTTATCATCAAATTGTTTGTTGGAATGAATTCTAATTTTTCTCGTGATTAACTAAGAATAATAAAAGTATCAATATGATAATTCATTAACATACAAAAGGATAAACTTATTAAACTATAAGGAATAATTTTCTAAATGACTTGCATATCCTAACATATGAGTGTCAATGATTTTATCTATGTTATCCTTAGTAACAATTACTTTTTTATTTGGTAACCTAAAAATTTTTCCAAGCCCTTGATGGTTGTTCATAAAGTGTTTTAAAATTTCTAAATCATATCCATTGGGAGTGTCAAAAAGGATTTGAAAAAACAAATAACATGTGATTAAATGGAATATTATGATATAATAAAATGAATGGAACTATATTGATCACATGGGACCATAAGATAAAGAACACAGTATAATATGATTATTAAAAAACTGGAAATGTGGGAGAAAAATATAACATGACATAAACATGAGTCAAGGATAACTTCCTTGATAATATCAAAAGTTATAGAAATTCCAATAATATATTAGGTTTACTCCATAATCTCATACATGATGCCTCAAGACATTTAATATCTAACAATTAAATTAGTGAAAAATATAGAGGTGCCCATAATTACAGGTTCATGACTATGTGTGCTACAAATTAGAAATCAATCATGAGGCATAAACATAAAAATAACCCCTGAATAAAAATGTGATTATTATCATTTCTCATATTATAATCAATGTAAATTTTATAATGAATCCATTTGAGAAATGAACATATGGAATGTATTAGCCCGTAAATTAAAGGGAGTATAAGATAGGTATATATGTTATATACATATATATACATAATTTATCATAAATAATTAACATAAATATTTTTTGTCATTGCTAAAAATGTCTTTAAAATAATACATGTAAATGTTCTTTATAAATATACAATTTCACTTTGATATTTATTCAAGAAAATATAAAAATATCCAAAATTTAATATAGAAAATTTTATTAAAAAGAAACATGGAATCCTATTAAATAATATGTAAAGAATTAGTTGTATTTATGTTGTGAAATTTCATTCATTCCATATAACATAAAAAATATTAAATTTAGACTATTATTAAAAGGATAAAAAGTTCATCATTCAATAAAAAAACATTACAATAAGTATAGTTGTAAAAATTAAACCATTAGTAAAAATATCCTTAGTAAATATTTAAGAGAATGTAAATAATACTATTGGATTTATTTTTAGAAAATATGCATATGGGATAAAAATGATTTCTAACATAAAAAAGAAATGAAATAAACTTTTCATAATATTTTTATTTCAATATTTTTATATAAAAAAGACATAATAGTGATTCTATTAAATGAAAAACTAATTAATAAACATTATAGGATAAATATAAATGGTTTTATTTAAAAATTATTATAAAATTTCATATAATGGAGATTCATGTATAAATATTCCAAATTAAAGTGATAATGAAACATAAACCCTTTCAACTGTGGTGAATTTGAATTATAACTCACATAAATAAAGTAAATTAAATGTAACTTAAAATATAATTATTTATAAATGATTAATTATATAATATTTAAAAGTACCATATATATACCATTTAAAAGAAATTAATTTCATAATAAACATGTGTCTCAAGCAAATATGTTTTGAGAAAAAATCCTTACCTCAAGTCCAAACAAATGATGTATGTACTTTATCTCGTATATAATAAATATATATAAATAAATTATTTTTAGAAGACCCTTTTATAGTTTTAGACACTCATACGTAAACCATCTAATTAATTTGTTGTAATTACATATTTATTTACTTATTTAGTAATGTCTATGTCAGGGTTTTGAGGATTATTATTTCCAAATTTAAAATGTAATTTGTGTGTTGACCATGGTAAAATTGTTCATTGTTCCATGTTATCCAAAATAATAATCAAGGAATAATTATCATTTTTATAAATAAATCATACTTAATACCAACCATGATATATGGTTATGAAATATATAGAATGATAAAATCTTTAATATTTTAGGTTGTATGTCCACATTATTAATGTTTCCATTTTTTTAATTACTATGGTGAATAGGATGTAACTATGATTTTATCATTAAATAAATATAATTATATCCTAAAAATAATAATAATTCTCTAAATATTGTTATACATTCTAGACATGGTATATGGATATAATAAATGACTCACAACACTTCATGAGGTAGCAGTATGGTATACAGACTAATGATGTTATCATATTTTAATGGATGGGAAGATAAGAAGGTATATGATGAGTTAATTTTATTGTATTATTAAAATTACATGATGATAATTTATAAAAATTAAATCTAACATCATTAAAATCTATGATATGTTATTATCAAAAATGAATTTATCAGTTTGTGAGGATGTAGTCCACCATAGACACCAATGATGGTTTCATTTCTCATTTGAGGGAAGTGAATAAGGATAAATATTATGAAATAAACATATTAAAATATAAGTATATATTTGATAATTGTGTTGTTATGTTTTAATTTTTAATAAATAATTTTTTTAAAATATAATAAGTAAAATGATGGTTCTCGGTGAAGAATATAACCTTCTTGTAGAATAATCTCATTTGGATCACTAATTAAGGACGCTAAGTTATTTTTAGGATGAAAAAAACTCTATAATTTGAACAATAATTATGGGGAGATAATTTGGTATGTTTTAGTTGAGAAAAATGTTTTGAAAGGAGTAAATAAGTGAGGGGATGATGTGTCCTTTTATAATAGAGGAGTGAGATTTTTTAAAAACTCAAAACTATTCAATTATGGGATGTAACAATCATGAAAAGTGCCATTAAAACATATAAATAAATTATTAGTGGTTTTATATGCTGTATAAAATTCTCCACCACTAAAAAATAATGTTTTGTAACTTGTTATTCCATTTACAGATAATGTTACTCATATTTACCATATTAGTTTTCAACTATAGTCTATTTTTTATTACTATTATAACTGTTCATTATAGTCAAATATATGTTTTCAATATTACATAATATTAATTATAATGATTATAAATATATAATAAACTATATTTATTAAAATAATAGTACTTTATGAATTCTATATAAAATTATACCTGTAAAATTTGTCAGATAATGGGTTTCTACAAATGCATTTTTCAACAAATATATGGTCTTATATAAAATTTATGACTTGGAATCATCATTATAAGAATTAAAACTAATATAAATTGATTTATCATCTATTATTTTTATTTAAAAATTTATCACTATTAGAGATTTTAATTAATTAAAACAGATATACTTTTTGCGTTTATAAATTGATTTTAGAAAACCGTGTTTTTACCTAAAATATAAAGCTATTCTGAAATTTGAAAAATTTATGATCAAAAATAGATTAATATATTATTATAAATAAATTTATTAATATGTAAGTTAAATATAAAATACAAATATAGAAGATATTTTAAATTACATTATTTAATTAAAAGAAATTATAATACTTGAGAAAACCGTAATTTTCCCAATTCATTGAAAATTCAAACAATTTATGAAAATATCAATATATCACCCTATGTTAATTTGTTATGATGATTTTAGAAATTATTTTAATTCTGAAAAATAAATTTATAAATTTTTCAAAAATTAATTATAATTTTATCTCAAAAATCAATAAACGTTATATTTATGAAAACATGATTTTTTTTAAAATGTCATTATTATAAAATTGGGTACCTACTTCTTAATAATTTATTAATACATTTATAGATAGAATGAAATTTATATATGTATTTTCCAATTTAAACCCCCAATTTAATAGATATGTTATATTTTCTGCATTTAATTAATAATATTTCAATAATTTATAGTGGTTCATTTAAATACATTGTTTCATGTTTCATACACTATCAAACATATGGTTATTTTCTACTCTTAGGATGTTACATGTGAAACATGTGTTATCATGTTTTTATAATTTCTCCTTTCTTTATAAAAAACATTATCCCCTCTTACACATGAATATCTACAGTGGGTTAATGTTATAGGCTTGTTATTATTAATTAGACATATATCATCATATTTTAAAATTTAAATCAAGTAATGATGGAAAATGTTATTTATAAGTTTCTTCCTGTCCCAGTAAACCCGCTCATACCAGTGATATGATATACAAGTTACATATTTTTCACTACATAATTATTTCATTATAGGGGGATTTAGTAATGAAATGCCTTAATTCCAATGAAAACCATTTAATGCATGTGTGATTATCATATTGAAAAAGTAAATTCATCTAATCATGTAGGTTATTTATTCTCATATTTAATGAATATCTTCTCTACATCTTATCATCCTTATATAGATAACTATTTTTCTAGGGATTCCATTTCACCCACAAATACGAGGGTTTTACTTAATTAATATATTATTGAACATTTGAATATCATTTCCCAATGAAAACAAATATCTTCTTTTAAAACTATTAATTAAATTGATATATTCAAATAATATTTCATTTTATACATTAATCAAAGAATATAAGTGATTTCCTAAAGGATTCACCTCAAAACAAAATCCACAATTCTTCATATTTGCCCTTGATTTCTGTGGATTCCAATTCTTATTCAATGAGATCTTCAGTGTTATCAAACACTCATAGATTACACATCGTAGAGTACCCATAGAAACCACATTCATTTCCATTTTCCTTACTATGGCCTCCCAATAACTCACATATACATGTGCCTATGATATTTTTTTTCTATTTTATTGAATACCATCAACAGTATGTTTATAAGACATAAAACTCATCTAGTGTTAAATCAAAATAATACCCAAAATACCCCTGATCCTAACAAACTAGGTCAATCGGAAATACTATTAAGAAAAAATCAGAGTTAAGAATAACAAGGGTTATTGCAAAAATTTGTATGATTTAACCAATTTATATCTGTATCAATTATAGTAGTTAAATATCATGAGGGATCACATAATGTTCATCTCCATGACTACTTTATTTGACATAATATTTTCTACTTGGGTTTCTTCCCTATAAGAATGCGATATAAAAATGTTAAAATTTGTGAATTTTTTAGGGACTATATCTAATATGGTTTAATTTTATAAGGCATCTTCCGTGTTAATTTTAGAAATGCTTTACCCATAATTTTAGAATCTAATCCAATCTGCAGAAATTCCCTTTTATATTGGACAACATACTATATGTCATGGAAAATATCCCATAATTCCATATCATATGACACTCCAATAAAAGTGTATTTTCTAAATCATTCTTTGATGAAGCCACACCGTGTTCAGAATAAAACATCAAACCCTGAGTGCATTGGAATGATATAAAAAGCACTATCAACATTTATTTTAAGAAATGAACTAATGGTAAATATCCATTGTATTTATTCAATAATCTTTTGTATCATAGGATTTATTATTACACCAAAAAGACATGGAGTAGTCTTATTAGAAATAAAATTATTCATACTCCCTATTTTCAACTTGGAAGTTGTGTAAATATCCTTATACAACCCAATGATGGCCATGTAAATGGAGTTTATCTATTTAGAAAATAGGATGTCATTCCATGCATTCCAAATATCCCTAATTACTATTTTGGTTGCAACCAATAGTAGGTTCATGATCTTGTTGTTACATGAATATTTTGTAATGTGTTCCATGATTCCATCTAGTTGCACATTCCATTAAATGTTCTCACAAAACAAGTTCCCAACATATGCCCATAGGCATTGTGCAACCCTACATTACTGGAACAAATTATTCCTAGTTTCTATTGTATTCATTCAAATATGGTATACATAAACAAAATATTGACTGGTATTTTTGATTTGGTAATGAGTGGGGAGTCATTTCATCCATGTTCTCCAAATAAACAAGAATTGGGAGGAAAAAATGAATGTTACTTTGAAATCCACAAACCATTTGGGTGGTCTGTTGAAAACCCCGAATTCCATTTTTTAAAACTCATTGGTAATGATATTTCAATTTCTATTATGATTCCAAACAAGAGTGTAATAATACATGAAATTTTAATTTTGAATCTCCTGGATAATTTTAGTGGGGATTAGACTTTGAGAGGTATTATCTTGAGCCACTAAATAAGAATCGGTTTTATGTAGGAGCTCACATGGAATGCTCAAAATATCATGCAATGGTTTGTCTACCCAAATAATGGCCAATAGTTTAGGGTATCTTCCATACCTACAATCCATCTGTATCATGAATGATACTTTTAAAATAATTCATGAGTGTTATCCAAAACAATGATAAAAGATAATGTTTATATCTTATCATTAATATCTCTTTGAATTTATAGATTAAGAAATAATATTTGGAATCATTGGAGATAAAATTCCATGTAATCATCCCCATGAGGTCCTTATTAATGTGGTAGATGTGTTTGATTCAAAGTTCCATCATTTCAATGGGTTTGATGAACTGTTCCAGGATAAAGTATTTAAATTTTATTGATAGATTGATCCTATCCAAAAGAATTTCCTTATCAGTCCTTGATGATCATTGATGATCCCTAGATGACACCTATCAATGAGAATGAATAATCAAATATTTACATAATCATATGATTAACTAGACACATCCTTCCAACAAGAGATATTCCCTTCCCTTTTGACCTATCCATTTGATTGAGAATACAATAAAATATTTCTCTTAAATATTGTCTCTTTATCTTGCCCAAAAAAAGGGGATCCCAAAAGAGATTAAAAAGGGAGGGATCCATGTTAATACCTATCATTTCATTTATCATGTCTTCTTACCAACTAACATTCCCTCACAAAAATAATGAAATATTTAGAAAATCAAAATCATATAATACATATTTAATAATCCAATTTTTTAATACACAACCTATTAATATAGTATTTTAATCTTCTATATGTGTGAATTATTATTCTAATAATAATAATAATCCACACACAAAAACTATTCACCAATATATAAAATTATTGGTAAAATATATTTTAACTCTGGTGCAAATAATTTTTGTTCTGAGATCCTAAATAATTAAACTTATAGTGAATATTTTTTATGCCTGCAAAAATAGAAGAAACTCAACATACCATAGTCATCCCATCTTAGTAAAATTAAAAGATACATATCTTAGTCCTTGTTCAACACCAACACAACCTATGAACAATATAATTTTGGATTTGATATATTCCACCTAATTATTTGATTCTTATTCAGCTTCATTAATCATGAAGACCTATTATGATCATTTTTTAGGTAATTCCTATTGTGAGACTCTGAATTAAATATGCATATTAATGGGCTTGGATGATTTCATTATAATTATTTATGATGTAAAAAAAATAAATCACAAATTTGACATTATCAGATTTATATTTCATCAAAATTTATAAATTTAAAAAAAAAGAAATGATACCAATTTCTCTTTGATCTCACCGTTTATCATATAAAAATCATTTTCTCTTTATTCTGAAACATAGTCCACACACAAGAATTCAACCATGTGTTTACAAACACTTATTGAAATATTAACCATATATATTAATCCTCTAACAGGTTCTTAAAATTTATGCTCCATGAAATATATCCATCCCATTCTTCTAAGGATCTTTATACATTTACATTTACATTTATTCCTTATAGGATTAATTTTTATTACATGGGTGGATATTAACATCATCTCATGAGATTTGATCTTCATTTAAAATCATATAATTTGACAATAAAGTATATTAAAAACTAAATATAAACCACTTCTTTACATTTTCTAATCATAAAAAAATATATTCTATTATTTTTCATTATTTTTACATTCCATTTTCTTAATCACACCCTTTCACCCCAACAAAACAAATTCTATTTTTATACCCATAATTTTTCATATATGATTTTAAGGAAATCATTTATTTAATGGGTTTCCATTAAATATTAGGTGATGTAACTCTAATATATTACATTTATTTTCAATAAATATCGATGTTTATATAATTAAACCTCATTTACGATATCCTTAATTTCATAAATAGTAAAAAAAATTATATTTTTCTACCAATACTTAAATACATCTATTAATATAAAATTTAAATTTAAATAACTGATACAAAACACATAATACCTACACAATTTATCTTAAATATATCATTAGTCCCCATTTAAGAACTAAAAAATACTATATAAGATGAGATATAAAAATATATTAAGGTGGATAAAATTAGTTACTCCCTTTTGAAAATTGACCCACATATAAAGAGTTATTCCCCCAATGGGGATCAATAATTGTTTTTATTGGAATAATATACTAATGGTGAATATGAAGATATTATAGTGATTCATTATGATTCTGCATTCCTCTATACAAGTGATGATATTATATGAACAACCCCCAAAAATTATGTACTCACTGGTATTTAACTGAATTGTAGATTAAAATTGAGACATATCAAAACCCCACTATTTTTTGTGAATTGAGAAACACATGAATGATTTGGGAGAGAATAATATATCCCGTGTACCAATCCAACAACATTTAGTGGTCTAACCATTATCATACAATTCAGAATCATTATATTGATCATTACCCACGTTCCAATAACTACCCAATCCATTCCTAAAGGGTACACCATAAGATAACCCATATCACACTTATCAAAAGCACAATGAATTTTATATATGAATAAATTTTTTGGTTGACCTTTACATATAAATACAAGATGATTGGAATATGCATAATATTATACGACCTAACATCCTTATCCCAATTGCATTTACCCCCTTCCATGATGACCATGTTCCAGATTATAGAGATAAAGGAGTACCTTATATAGATAATATGGACACATGGTGTATGAAGTATATTTCATTAAAAAAGGAATATTTTGGATTCATAATATCATTTATACATTAATTATTTATATTCAAATAACTTTTTTATTTCCCTTTGAAAAAAGTAATATAGATATTGTTTTAGGAGGTTATACAAGATATGTTTGGGATTTTAATAAAGATCCTTCAATTCAAGATCCTGGAAATAGTCACAGCTACATCAATCGTAGTTAACCAATAGGAAAGAAATAGCATTCCTCTAAACATACTTAAAACTTCATCAATATCCATCATGATATTATAGGTGGATTATATTATAAGATATTTCTAAAGGATAAAAAAAGATATGTTAATTGATATTTTCATAGTTGAAAATTCATTATATAACATAATTTGAATGCTTCCTTCGGAAATACAAAGAGATATACTTTTCATTTGATATATTTTATTCTCAAAAAAATCATAAAATAATCTGGATAGTAAATAATGAAAACATGAACCGTGATGACAAAAATTAAGGATATTCATTATAAACATTTCAATTGAATTAAAATATGGAAAAAATTTCCATAAAGAATAATTAATGTTTATATAAGTAAATAAATGAGACAACGTGGATAGCATAGACATATAGGGGATGTGTGTTAGACTAATAATGATATATAAGGTTGGTTTTATATACATGAATCCTTCTGGTTGAATCAATAACTAAAGGGAAGTGAGAAGATATGAATATATATATAACCAAAACAATTACTAGACTAGAATAAAATAAGAAGTTTTAAAGAGATAATGATCATAAAATTCCATCAAAAAATATTTATACATAAAAACCCATGAATTCAAAATTGAAATGAAAAAAACCTCACCCTCTTACATCCTCTTAGTCCAATCAATTATTAACCAATTGTTAATAAAATTCGTTCTATAATACATATTGCAAAACCTCTAGTTCCTAGTTATTTAATTTTTTACATTTTTTCATGTTATATAATTCTTGGAATGGGTATTTAGAGTTTCATGAGTTTTCGGAGCTTATTTGGAGGTGTTTCAGTCAGTGAATGGGTTTGGAAAATTTATAGAAATTACAAAAAAATATACAATAAATAATAAATAAATGTTCGTCAAGGATCATAGTCACTGGATGTTTATCCTAGCCATGAAAATTATGGAATATATTATGTACATGTAGAGAATTGTATAAGTATAGTTAAAGCCTAGTCTATCAAACAATAGAGGAAAATGTGTGAAGTGCTATCCTAGAGATAGTATAAATTTGGGGTTAGTTCATATTTTTCATTACTATATTTAAAAACTATATTAATCCCTAGGTGATATACAATATCAAATTCATGGTTGGTGCATGTTTTGTTATGCCGGGTGGCCTATCCATGTGATGATCCTTAAATTCTCTACAAATTAATCATTAAATAGATTTAAGTACATGAACCCATCATTTTTATTCTCATATTATAGTATCTAAAACTCTTATTCCCCTTATAATCCTTATAGATTATTTTTTTATTAATGTAAATTTTGATGAAACAATGTTTCATCGATATTTGTAATCAAATGTATATTCCAATTCTTTATTTTTTCCATCCAGATCTACTATTCTTCTCACTCTCAATGCTATAGATCGAATACACCATTAATATTTTTGTGTACTAAGATATTTTTCATGAATATAAATTTTTGTATCTATGGAATTGTAGGTATTTGAGGTAAGATATAGTGTTTTTGTTGAGTGAATCTCTATTTTCAATATATTTTGAGATGTAGATAGATGATTTATCATCTCCTAATTTTATTTAACATGAAATATTAATTTTGTTAAAGTGTTTCTAATATATTTTAAACAATATATTTCTATTATTTTTCAACAGAATCATTTTTGGGTTTAGTTTTGGAAAATTATATGTTTTTTCTCTTTTGAAAACTAATGTTTTTTATAATTTTAAATTATTATTTAAATTGTATAATTTTATTAACATAAAAAAATTGTTTAATGAATTTTTACATATGGAATGATTTTTTATGCTAATGAACTTGTATATAACATTGTGTAATTGTGTTTCATGTGTACATGGGGATGGATCAGGGTCATGATGTACTTCCACCAAAGTGACATGGAGCAAGGCCATAATGTTCCACAATCAGTGTGAGATGCCATTCATTAGTGTGTATGTGTGTGTGTGAGTGGACATTAATGGTTATCAAAATAAATAGAAAATAATAATAGGTTTTTTAATTTCCTTCCCACAATGTTTTAATTTATGGATGTGTATAAATTATTTATATTATTTTCAAATAATTAAAATAAAATGTGTTAACCAATTTCATTAATACTAGAATGTGTTGTGATGTTTCTAGGGATTTCTTAATAAGTGATACACTCACCCCTTATTTGGAATTTTGGTTCATTTGTAGAAAATGTTTTCAAAGTCAAAATAGATAAAAACATATCTTATTTATCATGTTATTCATATTGATATCATTGGTTGGGCATGTGGATTTGGAGCATGGAGTTGGTCGATTGATATTTAGGATGATAATAATTATTGACTTTTAGTTATTTCATCTTTCTGTCATTGTTGGTTGATGTCTCTTACTTACATGATTACTCTGATTTTTCTGTTTACTTGTTTTTACATTGAAATTTATTTTTCATTCTCAAGAATCATTTATTTGGTTTTTTATTTATAATTTTTCTTTGCATGTGGTTTGTTATCTGTTGGGAAAATAATCAATTAGTTTTCTCCTATACCCTCAATATTTACTAGTATCTGTTACAATCTAAAGGATGTCATCTATGTTTATTAGGATACATCCACTTCTTTTGTAAATTACTTGGGATTCTATGTTAAATTTTTTCAATGTATTGGTCGGTTTTTTGAATTTTTTGAGATGGAAAAAAGGATATATGAATTTTAAAACATGAAATTTATGGCATAAATATTCATAGATAACCTATTTAAGTTAGAATTCATGTTACCAAGGTGTTAATGTACAAAATGTATAATATGGGACTTTTCGGTATGATTAATCACAATACCATGGGTTTAATAGATGATATTAAAATATCATTAACTTAACTGAGACTTCCTACTAGGATAATGTAGTTCATAATTTTTTTGAAATTTTTAAAAAATGTAAAAATTGTTTATTTTTTCAATTTTGACTATTGTGATAGTTTTATATTTTATTGGTAAAATTAGACTCATTAAATTTATAGTGAATGATGTCTATATTTTATGTTGTTTTGTATATATATAAATAGACTAAGGTGTTGGCACCATGTTGGATTGCGAAAGATGTTTGAAGAGTTTGTTTTTTTAGAGTGTTGTCTTTTTTTGTCAAAGAGGATAAATCAATTCACTTTGTAAAATACATAGAGAAATCCAATGATTATTTTATAATTTTTATTTCATAAATATCATATGTTATGAGAACTTATGATGTAATCCTTATTACGAAAATCACTAGATAGGGTGATTCCAGTCATATATAGTTTTGATAGGAAGGAAACATGCTTGTGGAAGACAGAGATGTTATTGTACATTCCATGGAAACTCAAATGACGATAAAGTAGATCTATTGACTTATATATATATATATCCTGATAGTGGAGTTTGTGATGAAATAATAAGAGTTTTTGAAACATTCAAATCACAAAAAAGAATAATGAAGGAAATGGTCAAAGCATATATTAAAGGTGGCACTTTTCTCCAGTGTTTGCCCAATTTTTAGGCTAAAAAGTCGGAAGATGAACACATGTGTTTTGGGTAAGGAATTTTTATTGATAAATTCAATGGGGTTTTAATAGTTTCACATAATTAATGTTTTATGATCAATTCATATAAATATGGAAAAGGCAAGGAATGCTCGTACAATTGGGCAACGTGCATGAAAATTGAGGTTTCCTGAAAGATTGGTTTTGTGCACAATATGGAATGTTTTATACAATTTTGGGTTCAAGGGATGTATTGATATCATAAAGGAGAAAAAATTAAATGGCTTGAAGTGCGTGAAAAAGTCCAGAATGTCTGTGAAATATGATGTTGTGTGAAATAGATTTTTGGTACATTAAGAGGGTTTTACCTACAGATTAGTGTTTTCCGCACAAGTTCACAATTTTTTTTAAATAAGAGGTGTCCCCCTCTAATTTTAAAAGTATCAACATAGAGAAATCTCAATCTTTGAATCATGTCAAAGTATACATTATGTGAATTGTATAAAATTAAATATGTCTTTTTGGAAAATGGATATTGCATGAAAAATGTAAGAAGTTTTGTGAAAAAAGAAGTTTTGGGTGATAGGTTTTTAACAAAAATAGTGGATTGTTTCATGAAATCCATTTAAATTGCACGCAAGATACTATGGTGGTTTCATGAAAATGTTTCAGTCTATGCATGTATTCATTTATGTACATGAGATTTTTTACCAGCTTCTATGTATGAAAGTGAATATTTTTTTGAATGATTTGATTTATGAGAATTCATCAAGAATCACAAAAACATTGTTTTGACCTATTTTTTATAATAGGGAGAATATGAACTTTTATACTATTTTCAAAGTGCTATACGAGTGTAAGGTAATATACTACTAATTTTATTCCACTTCAATGGATTGTTTTCTAGTTGATTGTGTGGTATTGGATTATTTCTGCACCATACAAAGATCATCGATACTATTGTTGAGTACTGAACCTTGTAAATATTGTGTTCTTGTAGTTGAGTGTGTTCGGTAGTGATGAAAATCTTTAACCAGATGTGAAGGTTGTTTCAAAAAGATGGAAACATAAAATGAAAAATATATCACTAATTCAGACCCTCTCCACATCAATGATATATGGATCATTACTGGGAAGATCATAAGGATCAAAATCTAAAAAATCAGTATGATGAGGCCATGGAAAATGTAATTTAATCATAACCTTTGGTGATCTAATAACCTAACCAGAGCATTATTCATGATTTTTCATCCATAAATAGATTTTATAAGAGTGATGAACCTATATAAGTCTATCATTCAATAAAATTTTGTAAATATAATCCACCAACACTTCTAGTGTGTTTGGAACTTGAAAATGATGAAGTGTGTAAAAAATAATGAATAAGATCTTAAATTTCCTTGGTACATCTATAGTGATAACATTTGAATGTATGATTGATATATTAAAATTTAAAAGTCATATATAACTTCCATATTATAAGACATAACCTATGGAATTAATAGAATAAATAATATAAATTGATGAGTTAGAATAAAAAGGGTTTATTTGTCCAAGCACCTCTTCATGAGTAGCAGTAGTTATTTTTTTCTTGAAAGTGGTAAGAACAATTTGGATTTTTGTTGATTATCATAAACTATACCAAGTTATAATAAGGAATCGATACCCTATTTAATGAATTGGTGATCTATATGATCAATTGAGGGGAGCTCAGTTGATCTATAAGATTGATTTTTTTGATCTAGATAATACAAAATTCAATTATGGAAGGACAATATTAAAAACCCACATATTCAGGGATATTATTAAAAAACATAGGGCCATTATTAATTAAATAAAATTGTTTATAGAAATATTGAATTAGATATTTTAGAAGTATCCTTAATTTTTTCCGGTGTTCTTCATGAATGATATTTTGGTTCATTCCGTGAAAAAGTTTTATCCTACAAAATATATGGTTTTTATAGGAATCTTTTAAGAACATCACCTTTATTAATGTTACTAAAATTATGATTTCTATATATAAGATCCGTGATTTCATATTCACATCACCAATTAAGGATTCATATCTATAATTCCACAAAAATTTAGATGTTTTGGTATCATGTTAACCACTATAGAATTTCGTTTAGGTAGAAAATTCATTCATCCAAATACATCAATACTATTTCTTTTTTAAGGAATTCAATGAATTTCCTCACCAGTGATTGATTTTAAAGTGAAATTTCAATTATAATAATTTAATAAGTTCCATTAATAATTTCATGAGAATACCATTTGGCTTACTTCAGAATCATCTCGTTAATTTAAAAATTTAGGATAAGCGTGTGTGGTTTGTTTTGATGCATCCATATAAGGGTTGGGATTCATTATCATGTAGGGATATCTTTTTGTTCTTTATAACCTTTTAATGTTAATAGTGAATGAGTATAATTACCTAATATATTATTTATAGTTAATTGTTTTTGTAATTTCACAAAAAACATAGAATCATTATATTGATGGTGATAAATTAATGCTGAACTTTTCTTATAAAATCATAGAGAATATATTACCACAAAGATATTTTATATTAATCTATAAAAAATGGATATAATAATTTTATATGTTTAAAATTATCTTAATGTATACACTCGATTGATGAAATTATATGACTAAATTGTTTTCTAAGATTTCTTATATTATATCGTATAAAGATGCTTGAATGGAGTGGGAATTAATCATTTTAATAATTGATATTCCTCTTGGTTGTCCAAATAAAATTCAGGTTGTTTATTTCATTCAAGATCCATTTATTCATGCTTTGATTATTTAAGTGAAATAAGCTAAGATAGAAGTTCTTAAATCACTCACTATGAGGAAAACACTCAATTGTGTGTAGACTATTTATAGATGAATACTTGATGTGAGATATTTGAAGAATAATTGATATCAAACAGTGGTTCCTCATATTTATTTGGAAAAAATACTTTTGGCCATCCACAATTCAATATGGGTAGTTCATCCAAAAAATATTGTTGACATATATGTCCATGGAAACATTGTGTTTGTGGCATATCAAGAAAAAAGGGTATCAGAGTTTGTTTCAATATTTGTCACCTATCTACTTTTAACGTCATAGAAGAATAGATTATATTTTTTCTCCCATAATTAGTATACTATTATGTGTAAATGATAGAATCTAACTATGTATTTTCTTACAGGTTTACAGATTTGTTTTTGAAAACCTGATATGATATGGTTTATTCTGTCTCATCTCATAGTGTTTTACGATTTCATCAATATTAATTAATAAAACATAGTGGATGACTAGTCAAAAATATATATTTATAAATCTGTCAACAGTAATGGGTTTTTTATTACAATTATTTATTATCAGGGCCCTAGGTTTACGTCTAATTTTAGAAATTATTTCAACAATCCCTCAAAACAAATTTGACAACAATAATGGATAATTATCCTAAAAATTATGGGAAATCTAAATCAATGATATAAATATTGGAATAAATGATTATAGATTTCATTATAGACTATGAAGGTGTATGGAATGCGAATATACTCTCAGTGGGGTTTTTATACAACAAAAATTTCTATTATTTAAATCATATGGTTAATTTTGATGCTTTGTATCATTGTTCTCCAATTTTATGGGTGGAAACAGGTGATAATCCTCTAATTGGAACTAGCCTTGGGGAATAGATTACGTATAAAATTATTATGAATTTAAAGAGATGGGAGATTACTTAGATTCATCATGAATCATATGTGGATCATCACCGTGAACCATTATTATTTTATATGGGTAATCATATTTTCTAGGGAATATCTCCATGTCCCGGGAATCAAAATTTTCAAAATAACAAAATACTATCTCCTTTGAATATTATCTATATTGAGATACTCAAATGAGTTGGTTAGGTGGATTTTTAATTGGCCTTACCACAATTATTTTTGTTTATGCATTATGATTTTAATGTATATTAATTGAAGATGTACCAGCCTACTTCTGACCATATGTTTTGATGGGACCATGTTGATTTTTATTTAGATTTTCTTTTCATTTATTTGTAGATAATGATTTTGGATAGACATGATAAGAAATTGGATGGGATAAGTATCAGTTTGGTATGATTTACATGATAATATATTTATATTCATGAAGAGACATGGGAGGTTTGTAGAAAATGTTAGAGATGTGTCTTGATCTATTGTAAAGATACACCAGCCCCCAACATTCGATGGACTGAAAGTAAAAAATAAGGGAGAATTAAACACCATATTATTAGGTAATTTATTTTTTATTATATTTTTTAAGCTATATTAAACATTCTTTTTATTTTTGGGTTTTTTAGGAGTGATTTGGGTAAACTTTTTTGGTGTCTCTACATGTTCATGGTTTAATCATGGATATAAGAACCATCCACTATCACCATGAAATATTACAAGATGTTATGGGTAGGATCATGTTTAAAATAAATCATGTCCAAATGATAGACATATAAGGAGAAAATTTTTGTGTTGAGTTATTGTGAGAATAATAATTGGAAAACAGATTTACAAACCATGTGATATAGACAAGCGAGTGTGTAGAAATGACATAGTTACACTACACAATTTTCCAAAACCATGTAACATAACCATGAGATTCCTTAGTTGATTTCCAAAAGAATGTACAAATTTTTTTCATGGATATTTAATGCCTATTACCATCATTTACATCCTTAAATATTAGTTTTTAACCTATTTTAAGACCCCAAAACTCATATTTTTATTCTCCTCTATTATTCACTCAGACTGTTATTCCTCCCTATGAATCCATAAGGATTCCATTTTTTTAAAAATTAATTTTTCCTTAATTAAATTTTTATGTATCTTTGTAATTAATTGTAAGTCATAATTTATAATATTTCTCTCAATTTATTTTCTACTTATCTATATTGGGAATAGATCTAACATATAACAGATAGAACATTTTTTATGATGTCTATCTTGTGGATATATTTTTGGGACTTTTATAGGAAAGGTATTTTGAGGTAGGATCGATAGTTTTTATTGTTCTATTTATTGTTATCATAATCAGTTGAGTGGTAGGTAGATTCAATCTCATCTCCCCGTGTTCTCGAATTTGATGTATTTTCTTATTGATTTTCTAAAACATTGAAAGGATATATTGTTTGATTTATGGATAAAGGACACTTTGTTTTATGTTTTCTGAATATGGAAATATGGTGGATTTTAAAAAACTTAATTATTTTATAAATTTTAAATATATTTTAAAACAATTTTTATTTTTTTAATGTTAGAAAAGTATTCATGGAAATTTATCATATGTCATAATTTATTTTTTGATATTAATTGGTATTAAACATGAAAAAAATAATGAACTTTTTATTGTGTAATAATTACTTTCATGATCAACCACATTTAATGTGGGACGAAGAATAGTGGGGATGTACCATCATCAATGTGAAAGAACAATCTAGTGTATCTATGTTAGAGTGAAAAAAATTATTCAATTTTATAAGGAAATGAGAATATGTTTTGGTATTTACTATTCTAGTGTATATTTTAAGGAGTTACATAAATAATTTATCTTCTATTAAAATTATTTATATAATTATGGTAACAATTATTTATGTAGTGCCTTATATTAGGATATTTCTTCTGACTTCCTACTAACTGATAAGCACATCCCCTACATGGGAACATTAGTAGATTTATAAATTTTGTTTACCATGACATAAAAAATAAAAGGTTTCTTACTTCTCTAGTGATGATTCAATATACCTTGGGTGAGGTATGTGGATTTGGATCTTGTTTTTAGTATATGTATACATGGAATGATGCCACATTGGTTTTTTGGGTCATGTCATCTGTTAGTATTTTTTGGTTGATGTCTCTTTCTTCCTTTGTTACTATATTGTTGTTTCATATTTGGTTTTATATTCCCGTTGTATTGTTTATTATCATGTATCTTATAGTTGGTTTGTTTTTTTATTTTTTCTAGAATATTTCTTAAATTTTCAATTGGAAAATAATCCTGAAATGTTTTCTTTTTCCATTAAAACTTACAACCTACCCATAGTGTATTTGGGATGTCACCAAAAGATCTATGTAACTATATATCATGTCAAGAAAATGAGTTAGGGATGTAGGATATAAATATTTATATGAAAAGTATTATTAAAAATAACACATTATATCATAAATATAGTAGAATAGCCGTCAGAGGAAATCCTCTGACCATTTATTAAATAAAAGAAAAGGACATGAAACAAGTACCACAGCTGAAAGAGAAGATTACATATCAAAAAAAACATCCTCGCCATCACATCCGTGATGATAAGCCTCCTATGTGGTAGCCGTTTCCAATTACGAACTATCATAATGTTTGAGAACCTTTGTATAATTCCTTGGAAAGATCATCTGTTCGAAGTAAAGCATCTATGTGTTCCCATTCGATGACCTGGTGGGAATTGGCTTAGGAAAGTTGGAGTAGTCTTTCTTCTACCTGCGTCGTGATTGAGCATTCATGCTCCCCTGATTCCTGGTCATCTTCGGCCCCCCGCCTTACACAATATCACTAAAAGAGGTCTTCATCAAGCCTCTGTCATTTCCCTTTCCACTATCCGATTAGTCCCTCCACTTTACATAAATCTGGACCTCATAGGCGCCATCTTCCCCTCCTTAGCCTTCATGAGATTAATAATTAGGGTCAATCAGATCCAGACACCGAGGCGGTTCCAACAATTCCGGACTATCCAGATTCCCCGGCCACAAGGCATCCTTCCCAAATCCATCCTATGGAGAAGAGATCTCCAGCTGTACACATACACCTTCATCTATTTTCACAGCCTCCATTGCATTCACCTGTTCCACTCCTTGGTATTGGGTTTCAGCCTCAATTGCATCCATCATAGCAGCATCACACACCTCCTGTCATTGAGACCTCTCTCCACCTTCCAACATCTCCACAGCACAGTATTCATAGCTTGCAGCAAGAGCCTCAATAACAAGGTCCGGTTCCTTGCAGTCACCACCATACTTCCCACCAACATCCACTGAAGGATGAACCTCGGATTAAGAGGACTTGAGCACACTAACACTTGAAGGCTCCCCCATGTCACCATTCCCATGAACATCAGTAAAATTCTTCTACTCAACCCCTAAAACTAGATGATTCCTAAGGAAATTAAACATGGAAGAAACTATCGAATTAGGGAGAGAGTCCCCCTCACTATGTGCACTCCATTTCACCTTTCTAGACATGGGGTCCGTTGTAGGTCCTGACCAAGAGACCTACCAGAATTCACCTTCGGACCAGACATCTTCACAACTGCTGTATCACCTTTACATTCTGAAGCGAGGTGCCCCATATGACGACAATTGGATCAGTAGTCATCCGATGTCTCAAAAACAACGGCCTACCTCCATCGGAATTCCCCACCCACGGTGATCCATATCCACTCCACCGCAGGCTTCACAACATCCACCTCAACACAGATGAGGGGATTAACCAGTTGAAATACCGTGGAGGTTCGAACATCAAAACAGAGGTAGAAGCCCACCAAGTTTTCAATCATGCGAATAATCTCAGGTTTGGAAACAGAAGATAAAGGTGTGGAAAGATCACCCATGCTGCGATTGTGGATGGTTCACGATTCATACATAAATCATAAGACCAGCGAAGGATGGAAAACGTATAACCATTGCAACGACGAGGGTAACTAGACCAAGACAGGATCAAATCCTCTTCTGAATCAAGGCGAACCATAAAGTGACACTTATGATGGTTACCAACGATTGCGTGGTCTAGAAAGTCCCATTTTCTAATGAAAAAATGTTCGAAATCATCAACCGAGGGACACCTGTGTCTGAAATGAGACACTACTATTAAATCGAGATGGTGCGACGCTTCAAAGAACTCCAGAATCGAGATCAGAAGCTAAGGATCAATAAGATGAAGATTAGGGGCTTTCAGGCTAAGCGAGATCGCCGGAAAATCTGGAAAAAAATTTGGGTTTGAAAACGGGGTGAATGGATTTCGTAGAATAGGATGCGGCGCAGGCAAATCATCCACCCCCAATCCTTCTCTAGGAAGGGGGAATTATACTCCTTCATCAGCTAGGGCTTCATCGCAAGACCAGAACCGAGGTGGCGCAATCCTCCAATCCTTCCCCAGTTGAATAAAATATATCCCATAAATATATAATTCTTGAATTCAAATATATTAGTTTTTAAAAACTAAAATTAATCGGGTGTGGGTAGTTTTATTCACAAGAATTCATTAGTTTGGAAGATTCAACCATTACATATTCTTCATAGATTCAACAACAAAAAAATATTAATTAATATCTAATAAATCTGTGATCTATCCATCTGGATTTTGATAGTAATTTATTGGATCATATTTTTATTTTTCTCGAATAATTCATTAATTTTTTAGGATATTATTAAATTAACAAAAAAATTTCTACAAATATATTTTGAAATACTACTAAATTAGAATTATTGAATCATCATAAATTCATTACTATAATATGTTATTAATAGTATGTTTGAAACCTCAACTGTTCATGATATAAAATTTATAGCATTATTATTATGGGTGTTAAAGATGACCAAAACAATAACATTTTATAGTGATATAATGAGTTTTAAAATGTTGTTGTACACAAAGAAAATAAATTTTACAAAAGATAAATGATCTAAAAAAATAATTATGAATATAAAAATACTCTAGTAGAGGTGGGTGGTGAATAAATATAAGGATGATTAAGATAAGAAAACACTTATGTTTAAATCATGAAGTTTCTCTTGAAATGTATTTTGAATTGAGATGTGTTCATCTCAATAATTTAATTATAGGTTCTAAAACATGAGAGAAAATTTTGAAAATTATTTTTTTCATAGGAATACAATATAATTTATCGAGAATTATGTTGGTTAGCGGTAGTGGTTTTTTACTTTTTTAAATTATATGTGTTGATAATTTATATAAATTCTCATTTAATAATTTAAAAAGAATTACATAATCAATGAATGGGTTCAATCATTAAAGAATAAATAATATAAGATATAAAAAGGTATCAAAACACCTTTCATGCCCATTATAAAACAAGAGATAATTATATATTTTGGTATTATGGAATATATCATCCTTTTTATTTTGTGTATAACTTTTATCATGATAACATATTTTTATAAAAAATGACGTTGATCATATTAAATAATTTTTATATTTCAATTAAAATTTCTATATACATTGTACAATATTTTATTTCTAAATATTGTAAAAAGCAATTTTAATATATGTATACATAATAAAAACAATATCTATTATAATTCTTTTTAAAGAATAAAACAATTGTTTATCTATTTCATACCATAATTATTGAATAATTAATACCTTGATTAAATATGAATATAAAAACACCTTTTGGAAGAATTAGAAGCCCAAATATGAAAATTATATGTTTCAAAAATAAATAATAAAAACTATTAGTTTAAATAAAACATTTCATATTCTTAAATAATTAATGTAGTGAAATTTATTGTTAGATAATTATATCATTAATATTTATAATTGATTCTATTCTTTATTAATTGAATTTTTCCAAAAAACATTATTTATAAAAAATGTAAAGAGTGATTTTTTTAAAAAAATAAATGATTCATAAAAAAATTCCTTATAATGAATGGTGTTTTCATATGTTTATTGGAACTTTTTTAATAAAGTGGTTCATATTTATTATTATTATTCATTTAAAAATCTTTTAATGTATTAAATATTTATTATAAAAAATCATTATTATATTTAGTCTTTTGTTTTGAGTATCACATTTCATTGAGAAACTTTTATTTATAAATTCATACATAATTTTTGGGTGTTACATTCTACCCTCACAAATCAACTTAACCCATAAAATTCGATTACTTTGAAAAAAATAAGTGATATTCTACAATAATACAAAAATAGGTTCACTTGTAGCTTATTATAAGTTTTTATTAATGCATTAAAGCATAACCCATTAATTAGTCTTATTTAGTAGTATTTATCCCATATGATCAATGATTAATATAGGTTATTCCTCAAAATACATATCATGATCCTTTTATACTGCAACTTTATTTATTATTTATCTCAAATTACATTTCAATGTCCAATTTATTGGTGTAAAAACATTGTATTCTTCTGGAATCACATAACCCTGTTTCATTGGTATATTTTAAGGAATACCTTCTCTATATCATAATCATTAAAACACAATTATGATTATCATTATAGATACTCGTTAAAATTTTTTTATCACTAACATTTTTAAAAATAGATGCATTTCCATCTAATTATTCTATGAATATTTGGTCTAATATAGGATTATGTTTATCTTTATCTCTTCATATTGCAGTTTACCTCATCTTCTCAGATGATACCAAGATGGTGAAATATAATTTCTATAATTGAAACTATTATTATATAATAAATCCTTCATGGGATTTTTTTTCTTCATAACTAATTAAAAATTAATTTAATTTAATATCATCTTATCCTTCAGATTTTTAATGGTCCTTTTAGTTTTATTTTTATTCATGCGAAGGAAAATAGTTCTAAATCTCAACTATATATCCTATAAATGTTGAAACATAACCAGGGAATCACGGTAAAATTATGGTCATAATTTGACAAAATGGAATGTGGTACTCCATACATCCTTATAGAATCCTCTATATATATCTCGAGATGAGGATTGATAGAGAGATATTCTAGGTTAGAAATGAATGGTTCTGGAATTATATGGTGTTTAAGAAAAATTGACATGGAAATATATATGGTAGATGTATTATAAAGAAACTCCTATAAAATAAATGGCAATATTCTACCATTTTTTATACAGGCATGGGTTGTTGTTAAATATTCAACATATCCATTTTTCAATCATCCTTAATTTGTAGGTACACAATGAATCCACAAATATAATATAAAATATCTAATGTATGGAAATGATTCTTGGGAGTTTTTAGGATCACTACACTTCAAGTATGTATAGAGAATAATGATCTATGTGAATCATCCAACAGATCAACCTTCAATTAAATTATAATTGGAACACATATTCATTTCTAGAATATTATCAATCTATTATTTTGAATGATGTAATCTTGAACATTCCTGACTTTATTTTATAACTCCACGACTTCCATCAATGCCTTCACAGTGTGCTATAAAATTTTAAAATTATTAATCAATTTTAAGTGGGATGATATCTCCATTTACTTTTTGAATTTAACCTTTTTCCATTTAAAATTTATTAATATTTGGTCTCTTTTAATCTGTGTCATCAATAAATAATATGGATTCTTACTATTTAGAGAATCAAAAACTAGTTTAATTTTTATGGTGAATTTTTTTTGAGAAATCATATTCTGTGATTAACACTATTAGTCTCCTTTAAATCATATTCAACTCCTTTTGAAAAAAATATACACTATAAACATTTGATGACTGTATATTTCACAAATTTTATATTAAATAAAACACCCAAAAGTAATTATTCGAAATACTACAATGGGGTTCCCTAATTAATAAACATTGTAATTTAACTAAAAATCCTAAATTGACTCAAGCAATAAAACAATACATTCCATATTTCATGAGAACATATCTAAATTATTTATTTAATGAAACATCTTATATCTCAAATTAATCCCACCAATAAGGTAATGTGATTACAAGTGCACTCATATATCATCACTTTACCTCCCAAATATTTTCTTCACATTCATCTATCTAAAGGAACCAAACTCAATTCTAAGTAAACATAATTCATGGACATTAAAATTGTCAGAAATAACTCATAATGAGAAGATTGTATCAATAAAATCAAAGAAAAATATGATCTAGGTTATGATAGATAATCTTTACCATTGATGAATTACTTATATTGTTGATGGGTCTTTAGTTATTCACAAATGTTTAATTACATATCCAATGAAAAAAACATTTTTTGGCCCTATAGGTTGTGTTATAGATATGGGAAGCATTCTATGTGAATTTCGGTTTACCCTTAATCTATACTATAGTTATATGGGTTTCATAATATTTGATAATATTATGTTTCAATAGATGCTATAAAATTTAAAATGGGGGACCCATACGTTATATTTCATGAATTTGGGAAGGTCATTGAGAACTAAAGGATCAAATGATATGATATTTTTAGGGGCTATTAGGGCACTTCTAATGAAGTCTTTGGGGGAAATGATTTTTTATGGATTGATATTGAAAATTACATGATGTTTATGAATATTTTTTATATTAAATTCATGTTTACTTGTTTTTTGTTAACATATGTCTTTCATCGAATGAAAACACTAATTCAATCATTGAGAATGAATGATTTTCCAGAGTGAGTAGTTATTTATTGGATACTATAATTGAATATGGATGATGAAGATCTTTATAAGAATAATTCATTTTATTAGTGATTAAATTATGGTGGAACAACACCATGGTGTGCATAATTTTTAAGTTATAATCTCAAAATCTTGTTGTAATAACTATGAATCGTGCCATAATTGAAAAGAGTTTGAGATTTGGGATAGAGTGAGACCTCAAATAACTCCACATTTTTCATACAGTATTATATTTCATTCACCTAAGGTCTAAAACTGATCCATAATAATCATCTTATATATGGATTATTAAAAATGGTTTCCTCATCTTAAAATAATGTTTGTATTATTTTTCATACTTGTTATACAAGTTTTTCATAGTATTATTTTTATTTTTTCCACTAAATATAAAAATGATATCAGTTGTATCATATATTATTCACTTATTCCCTAAGGCTTGACATTGAGACACAATATTGATATAATATGATATTTTTATTTTTGTGATTATCGGACCATTATATTAGTTATAGTCTTTGAACAAATAAGTAGGGAGTCTAATATGCCTGACAGAATTTCAAATCATGTTATGAATGAATATTGGACAATTAAAATGTCTTTAATTTAACTAGTATCATGAAAGTGATAAGGTATGGACCACTTTTATTAATATGGAAGTTTTTTACTCCCCCACATACTTGTGTCATGGGTCTTATAGATTATTTTAGAGATGGTACTGCCTCAACACTTTTCATGTTATGGTCCCCCGCAGACTAATGATATACTTTATTACTCCCTCATAAACTCACATAACTTGTACTCAATCAAGGGATTAGGTAGTCACTTTTTTATTATACTGCACATGATAAGGAATGTATACTCTACTACATTTTAATAGAGGAGATGTGTGTTTTATCAATGTATAGTAATTTTTATATAATGTGTATGTACTCATGTATCATACATATATCTTATTTCATGGTGTGGATTCGCCTATTGGTTTCTAGAATCGTGATGTCGTGTTGGTGGATAATAAGTTATGGTTCTCCCTCAACTAGAAAACATAGATTAGTGAGAAGAATATTTTTATTGATGGATTCTAGTGGTATAGTGGAATAAATGATTAGTATATTAGAAAAATTGACGATATTAATTCCTTATGAACTGCCTTGGATACTGTAGTGACACAACATACTTATATGTTATCACGTAATGACATTGTGGGAATTTATATACTAAAAAACTTGTATGATAATGATATACAACTATTTGGTACTGGGTATATGAGTACTGGAAAAACATTACATCTATATTAGTTATAGTGTTTGATCATATATTAATAATTCTAGAACATACACATATATGATAGAAAAAAAATTTAGCAGCTAAATTGTATTTAAAATAAATAGTGAAAAATTAAATATTTTGAATAATTTATCATATGATATCAATTAAAAACCAATTCTAGTAATTCTTCATTATAAATTATCATTAGTAACCTATCCATATTTATATTCCTATGGTTTGGATATACCAATTATTTTATATAAAATATGTATGAAATCATTCTGATCAATATTCTTCAATAATCCATTGAATATTTTTAATGAAAAATTATTATTTTATTTTTATATAATTTCTACCTGATATAGTATGTAAACTATTCATGCAAATATGTTAAAAAAAATGAACTCATCAATTTAGAAATACATATATATTAATTTAAAATTTCTCCCTATAAAAATTACCTATTAAACATAGGAATATAAATGAAATTTTCTTATTTTTATTATTACACATAGATATTTTGAAAATGAAACTAACTTTGAATATTATTAACTGTATTTTTATTCAAATCCATTTTACCTAGCCCGAGGAGCTTGTTTCAATAAATATAAATCTTTCATTAAAAAATATATTTTTATTATGCTATCTCCATTATTAAAATCCACATGTTTTTCACCATAAAAATTAATCATGATCACTCCACTAATGAATTTCATGTTCTATCATATTTGTACCAATTTTATTCATTATTGAATATAAATTTTCATGAAATCAATATAAAATCATGTTCCACCATTGGTACAAAATCAACATTAAATAACTTCCTTACATTTATGAATAACCATTTTATGTAGGTATTTATTTTTAGTTAATTATCCCACCCAAATCATTATATTTTACTAAAAACTAGTGTAGTTTTTATGTCAATAAAAGCCTCTATAATTTTTATAATCACTAGAATACAGTCATTCTCTATTTAATCCAACTTTTAATTCAGGTTTGTTACACACGATTTATTGATTATATCACCTTTAATTTTTATGGGATAAAATTTTGATATAAGATAATTGTGTTTGACACTTATCCTCCTTTATATTTGTGTCTGTGATGAATATTTATTATATAGGTTTTCTTCATTGATTCCTACTCCCCATATAAAAAATAAGTTTAAAAATACCTATTTGCATGAAAATATATTTATTCCCATTCTGATTCAAAATTATCATCATTGTTTAATGGTTGAGATCCTAGAGAAAATATGTTAATTTAATCATTATCATAATATTTATATGGGTACACATTTACAGTTTTTATACAATAATATTATGAAATCAAAATCATATATTTTCCTTTCAAAATGTTTTTCAATATATCAATAATTAAATTATAGAAATTTTACTTTAATTAGTTCCCTGGAATATTCAACCATATGTAGTATAGTCATACATTCCTATAATTCCATCATTATGCAGAATATTTGGTTTACTTTGAATATCATTAATGATATTCAATGTCATATTTCATATACTATACATAGTTTAGAATACAATTTTCCCAAGGATGTAAAAATCCTATTTATGGGGGTGTATTTATACATTCAATTCTTCATTTAAATTCCTCAATTGAATTCCACTCTCAATGTTTAAATTTTTTCTATATTATTCAATAAATTTATAAGCATCTCATTAAATCTAATTTGTTGTAGTATTCTCAAAAATTGATATTCATCTATTATACATATGTTTTGAAGACAAATATATAAATAACTTGAGGCAATCATTATTATGTTATTTGATTAAAAATTTATAAATCTTCTTTTTTTATATCATAAAATCATTTAACATATCTTAATAGATACAAATATACACATTATAATAATGTATAAATGTTATTATACCCATAATTTAATGTATAAAAATAAATTCAGTTATATGAATTTCACTATGAGTTTTGGGATGTGATAATTCACTGTAGTCATCAATATCAACCAGGTAATAAAACAATAAAAACCTCTTCCTTTTTGTCATATAAGTATTTATGTCCAATTTATCTCTCATGAATGTATAATAATTTTTCTCTCTAAAAAATCAAATTTACAATATCGATAATAACTAAATAGATTAATAGAATCTGTTTCTTTTTTAATGTATATAAGTTATCCATAATGCCTTCTAATTTATACTCTCTTATCATAAGAATAATATTTTTTATTGTAAATAAACATGATTCAAATTTCCATCTATTCATGAAAATAATCATCAATAAATTTATTATTATTTTCATTACGCAACCCTTACAATTATATTTTAAATTCAATAATGAGTAAAATAATGTACATAATCATGAATGAAATTATTAATTCCCATCAAAAAATCACTTTGAAATAATTATATTATTACCCAATAAGAATAATATTTATAGTTTACTTAATTTTTAGGACCCCATTATTTCCAAATCAAGACATACCATCAATGATTCTAGAAAATAATCAGAAAAAGATTTCTATTGTTGATAATGAAGGATTTGAACCCAGAAGCAGGAATTGGCATGTTTTTATTCATTGATAACAATATATCTTACTTTCGTAAGGTGTAATTCCTTATCTTCATCTATTTATTCTAGTAAACCACATATTTTATTGAATATTATGATGGTATCCCCAAATTATCACCATCATGTTCAAAATAGTTATATATTTATTCTTTTAATGATATAAATTTATTTTTTAAAAGTATATGTCTTAATTCTCTTTCATTTATCATCATTTTTCTTATAAAGGAATTTGTTTGTATATATCCTTATTTTACATCCAATATCATTATCATTAAAATTTAAAAAATAATACTAATAAACAAGAGATAAAATTTATATTTTAATTTTTATGATATTCTCTTAATGAACATTCTATAATTTCATGTATCTCACTTTTAACATTTTCAATTTCATCCTTCTAATAGGTCATTCAGAACCTGAAGCATCCAAAAAAATTAATATTCATCAATGTAAATTTCTTATCATTATTATTACCCATATATATATATACATACATATATATATATATATCAAATAGATACTTGGAAGTTGTCATACTGTTAAAAGTTTGAGTTGTGTTTATCTTGTTCAGTACTTATCTAATTTATTTATTTTTTCTAATTATTAGATATTTAACATTCAAATCCAATTCAAAATTTATCCATATAGATGGTTCTTTTATCATTATACACCTTGTTAATACTCACGAAACCAATTTCATCAATTTCTAAAAAATATTACTCAGAAAAATTATAAATTTATATTTTTAAAAAAATTAATATATTATTTTAGTTAGACGTGTCTTCCTCAATGTCACCACATCAAATTAAAGATATTTAATCAAGATTTATTATTCTATATAAAAAATATTATGTTTCTTGATCACCTATACTTGATAATTAATTTATAAATTGAAGTAAACATCATTTTAGATATATGATCTCAAGGAATTATAGGGTCATCGTGACTAACAATTATTGTCATATAAAATTTGTTGGAACCAGTAGTATAATTAAAAACATATTATGTGGTGAGGGTCAACCATTGTATAATTTATTTTCTCAATCATAAAATGGATCATAAAATTTCATTTTAGTGAATTATAAAACCTTCAATAAAAAATGCCAAGAATTAATGAAATGAATGTAAATAGATGAACATAATGAATTTTTACCCGATTTACAACTATAAACTACATTTATTTAAAATACCACAATGACGTGACAAAGGGATAAATGAATCACTTATCATGGTCATGCTTAGAATTATCTGGGGCAAGATTATGTTTAATATAATTGAAACTAGATAAAATATTTTCTCAACACACTGCATTAGGAAAATGAACACAAGATTCAATAACACATATGATTCTAACAATTATATAATAATATATATTAAAAAAAATAAATTATGTGTGTATTTTCTTTTGTATATTTTCTTATTAACGTTATATAGGACATTATGATCTTCTCCTCAATTTCATGTATCCAAATTATATTTAAACCCACTTATCAATTCTTCATCTCTAAAAACACAGTAGTTTTTTTGATTAATATCATATTGTCGTATTTTTCTATAGATTATATTTTAAAAATTAATCCCCCATAAAATTATATTTTTATAACATTTTATAGTCTATAAATCAAAATATTATAAACTTACTAAATTGATTAGTTAATCTGTATCAGATATCCTTTTTAGATAATCTTGATGATTCAACTTTTTAGACAAATTATCCATAATAACATTTTCATAGAACTATTATCATGTATCCTTCCTATACCATGATGGCTCAGCCAGAGAAAAAGTCCCTGAACATTTGTTAAAATAAAATAAATGTACCCAAAGAAAAAAAACACAATCCATGAAAATAGCTACATATCATAGAAATCATGCACATCCCCATAACTATGATCCATTGCTTCATGTGTTGTACCCGAATCACACATTGTGTTATCATATTGTTCCAGGGTATTGACATAATTCCTTCTAAGATTTATGGTTTCAAAATATAGGATCTCCTTAGAGGACTACATTCCTTTAATTTTCCTGACATAGGACCTAGTAGTCATCGGCTTCAGCATAGTAGTCATCGGCTTCTTGTTTTCAATCTATATTCATTAATCCTGGTAAAATAGAATGGTGTAGTCCACTTGTACACATAATATTAAAATATCTTAAATAAAAAAATCCTTATTAATTATAAGACAATGAGGCTAATCACTTTATGTCCATCACATTTTTAATCATACTAAACCGAATATTATGGTATATTTCTATATCTCATGAATTATATTTCTTTTTAAATAAAAATTCTCATGGAATGGGAATAAATTGTTTCTCCGATATTTTTTATCCCACACAATGACATCTTTAGTTTTTAATTATTGATAGATCATTTACAACTTTATTGAATTCTATCCTATATTATATAGTGACTGATACGAAGAAAAATGATTTTTGATCGCGTTTGATATAGTATAAATCCATAATAAATATAACCACATATGCAACCTAAATATTTGGTTCCCATTATTCTCCTCGCATAGAAACATGATATTCAATGAAGATTGTCATATCTATTATTTATCTTATTCATTATTTATATAATTAAATTACACTATAGTGTTTTCAAATATATATATATATATATATGTCTTTATTTTTTATTTAGATGCTTTCAAGAAAAATATCATCCTAAAATGATATAAATTTATTGAGGTAAACCATTATATTTATAAAATTCAACCACACATATTTTTTATCAAGACTTTCGTATTATTGGTCTCATTCCATATCTACACATTCTAAATAAATTAGGATGAAACATAGTAGTATACTAATATAATTAATAAACTAAATAATATATATCTTAAATTTTATTCTTTTTTATCCAATTGAGTATAAAATGTATCTATTAAAATTATCATGAATATTTTTAGTGATTTTAATCCTATGAATTTTGTAATTGTTTATTAGTTTTCAATTTTTTCATGAATCATATTTTTTCCAACTTTCACTTAAAATCTAACACCCTTTATATTCATATTAATTTCACATTGAAAAATGTATCATTGTTTAATATCTATTTTTAACCACATTATTGAGTGAAATTAGAATATAAAATTCAATTATGTATAATATTAATATATAAAATGATGTGTAAATTTTCATAATGAATTATTTCCCTCATGGAATGGAACATTATTGACAAGAAAAATAAACTAAAATGAAGCTATGGTGAAGAAATTGGGTTCTATTTCTATCCAAAATAGATAGACCATTAATATCAAGAAGATTATCACTATAAGGGGAATGAATATTTTCATTAAATAATTAATTCATGAAAGAATTCTCAATGGGATTGGCGTGTTGATGCATCTGTGATATGATACAATTAAAACTACGAAGATATATTTGGAATTCATCCAAAGTCGTAATGGTGATTCATCAAGGTGTAGGGATTCTAACTCCAACACAGAGAACGAAGGAAAATGAATCAAGATTCCATCAAATGTCCATCCACCATTCATGTTAACCCATGAGTATTTCTTTAATAAATCCACAATGAACTGTATCTAGATCAACTACTCGTCAAAAACACTTTTAATACAATTTTAGATGAGTATCAACTAAATTTTAGAAGACTATTCCATAACTAGTGAGTTTGAGGATTCCCATAAAATTACTAACTATTTTGATTTTAAAAAAATATGGGAAAGGCTACCATATAATATCATACACATCCTTATATGTCCAGAAAAATTATAACTTCCCAAATTTTGATTTACCATGATGTCAAGCTAAACCATAAACAATATTAAAATACCTTTAGTGGTAGAACCTCTAATTGTATCAATAATATTTGATGTGATATTAGCTATCAAGATCCCACGGGCCACATGAACCCGATGTTATCAATTTGGCATAATAATATTCAAGGAATCTATGAGATAATGTAGAAATAAATTAACCCATTTGGGATATATAATGAAATTCAAACTATAGGAAATATTTTCTATAATCAAGAAAAATTAAAATGAATAGACTTCATAATAATCACATTTGATATGCCATAGGGAATTTGAAAAATTAAATTAATTAAATTTGTGGTTAAAAATTTCATTAATGGACAATTTTTAATGGAAATTAGAGAAATGAGAGATTCCAACTAGTTTGAAATTAGTTCCAATAATGAATTTCCTAGAAATGAATTTCTAAATCATAACATTAAAATATAATGTAACCCCTTGGATACATAACCTTTTTAATATCATTAATATTTAAGTAGGTATCTTATTATAAAAATTGATAATATAATTTTCTATTAAGAATACCACATCTCATAGGATCATAGTCCAATTTATCTTTAATAAAAAAACATTTATATATTGATGTGCCATGATATAAATCTCATAAGGTTATTAAATGAGTATAAATATCATTCTCAATCAATATATAAATGTACACAATATCCAAACTATGATTCATAGGATTAATAATAGAAGTTATTGTTCTAATATATTTATAAAATTTGGAGAAGAATAAAAACTAAAAGCCATCTAGTATATAACATGTCGAGTAAATTAATATTGGTGACTACAGGATAAAAAAAAGAGTTGGAGTAATAAGTGACACCCTTGTTGAGATTTTTCAAAAATATAATTAAGAAAATAGTAATATTATTATAATATTCAACTAACATGTATATGAACATAACATAAAGTGCTTAATAAATTCTCCTCTAGACTTTTCACCCTCAGGCCACTGCCTCAATTGGTTTAGTGAAAGCAATCCATTATATTAGGGAAAACAACTTTCCAAGAACACTAAAACACCAAAAAAGACCCCTATAATATAATTTATCCTTTTATTAGTATTATAATTAAGATTTTAAACAATTAAATAGTAAATAAAAATTAAAAAAAAAAAATGGGAGTTGATAATAAAAATCTAACATCAAAGAAAGTTGTTTCGCAACCATAACAAAAATCTATGAAATATTATTGGCCTTTATATCAAATTAGAACATGGGGAACCTCACATACTTGATTTTAATTTCCCATCACCGATAACTAGGGCATTTGGAACATTGATCTTCCTTAATAATGATAATAGTTTCTAAAAAAGTATGACATTTTGTGTAGTTAATATTTTGTTATATATAAATACATACCCAGTAGTTGATTTTTCAATACATTTTATATTATTCATGCCTCCCTAACAAAATAATATAATTTAATAAATATAAATTAAATAAGAGAGAGTGGTTACACCCCTGGAGGCTCTAACTATAATTTTTTTTTTCACCCACATTCTTTATAATGTCAATAATAATGTTGTCCCCTATAAGATAAATGATCTAAAAAACCATGGGGTCAACCTACCCCACCCCTTCAAATAAAGATAGGAAACCACACAGGGAACCAATAACTAATATAGATATTTTGAAAAATTGAATGAAACCCATAAAACATTAAGTGAAAATACAAATAAACATAGTTTTTTATCGAAACACGATGGATGATATCACACCATACTATATTTCATAGTGTCAAGAATTATGTAAAAATTCCATACGTATATAATTTTCTTAATAGTATTAATATATTAAAATGTAGTTATAAATTTATCATGGATAAGTATTCCATTAATACAAAAAAAAAATTTGAAAACAATTTTGTTCGATAATATGACTATGTCATTGTACCCAAAGAATTCATAAATTTTTTTGAATAGAATTTGAAATGATAATATTCATGGATTTTGAAATATCATCTTTATTTTTTAATTTTATAATTTAAACATGAAACTAAGAATAATTAAAAAATATTAGTAATTTATTTATATAAAATTAATAAACTGTAAATTCAATATCTCAATGAAAAATAATCAAACATTATTGAAAAAAACAATTAGATAAACAATAATGACCATCAATAAACTTGGAATTGAGTGAAAAATTAAATCCATAAATTGTTTATAATTTTTAATGACCTTTAATATTCTATTATGTAGATGTTAATATACTATATAAATGAATACCACTTGTTTGATTATTTTTTTAAGACTTCCTCTACTGAACAAACTATTTATAATAGCTGTCCACATTACTTAGAATTTTTATTTTCTTAGAAAATATAAAATCAACCATTATATATGTGTTACGAGGGATTTCACCATTAAATATTTTTAAATAATATGAATAATTCATATATTATATCAGTAAACATTAACTACTTATCTTTATATATACCTTTCATTAATTTATCTTTGGATCCCCTCAAATTATTAATCGTATTATTTAAAAAATCATCTCTCTTTAAGTTAGTGCCATTAAAAGTACATTGGGTATGAGCGATCTAGATATCCTCATGGTATGTTTTATTATATAATATCTCCTCATAAATTCTAGTTAATGAATGTATACTATTTTCCTTATTCGTATATTTCATAATCTTTACCATAGTGTAGCAGAAAAGCATGTCATTATTAAAGTTGATAGAATTAGATTTTTTACTTTATAATGATTCTTTTATTTCTAATTAGTGATTCATTCATTTTAAAATCAAGTATTATTATATTTTAATTGTTCATATAGAAATCATTAGGTATGGGTTAATGGATGGAATTCATCTTGTAGAGACTTATAAAAGATACTTGATCACAAATATTTAGATATAAAAAATTAGTAGAATATCAATCAATCATTCTTATATAAATATTATTAAGAATTTGTATATACATTCATTACATGGAAAAATTCATTTTGAACAAAATAAAAACATTTATATCTATCCATTATTTACACACTCTATAACAAATAGATTTGAAATTCATAGAAATATTATCTTTTGGTCTAAAATGGAACAAAACTCCCAAGATATCATCAATAGTTTATTAATTTGTTTATTAAGAAAATATAATTATTACCATAAATCCATTCTCTAAAAGATTATGGTAAATAAAAACATTAATTAAAAAACGTTAATTGACCTTAAATTGGAATGTTAAATTTTTTTGACTGGCCCGATACATAGAGGTATTGAGAATATGAATGGAAATTATGACTTAGTGAGCTTACTTAACAAAAAACCTTGTACAATCCTGAATCGTCCAATATCTATATTTATTAAGAACATTTCTATTAAATATGGAAAAAATAAAATAGGATATAGAATTCAAATAACAAGGGGATTTTGAAACTTAATCACATGAAATAGTTATATTATATTTTATAAATTAGGATAGACCCAAAAAATACAATATAGGACATTCATTTTCCCAATTGTTTATTTTAAACATCCGTTTACTTAACTGTTGTGAAATATTTAATATGGTGACTTCAGGATATAACTATTTTTCTTATTTGGAATATCATTTTAGTGGTTTTATCTATATTATCCTTTTCATTATTTAGGTTTCCATGGTTGATTTGAGTCTCTTAAACAGACATAAGAACCCTCACACACTATGTGAAACTCCAAAAATCCTCATAATTGGTTTTATAATGATAACTAATGTCACATATAAGGAAAATAGTGGGGGGAAAAATCCCATTATTTACAATTAAATCTATTCTCAAGGTAGTATGGGGTATCACATGATACTCCCTCAAATAGATTTTTAATTTAAATAAATTTTATTCAAGATAGATTCATTGAAGTCACATTATCCTAATTATCATTTATTATGTATACTCATTCAACTTAGTTTCATTCACTATACAGTTGGGGTCTCTAATATATTCTTACTCAGGACCATCCTCCCCTGCTTCTTATCCATTATACATGACTCTGCTTTGAGTGTGCAGGTGGCAGAAACCCCAGGAATGGAAGCTCATAAGAAAAAGAAAGAGGAGGATGATTGGCAGCAGGTAAGAACTCGAAGTCAAAATAAAGGAAGAATAAAAGAAGAAATGCATAATAAAGAGGAGGTGCAGAATGATAGTTCAGATGAAGATGTGGAATCACTCTTACAAAAAGCAAAGGAAATTAGTGATAGTTATGGTAGAGGAAGAGTACGGGGCGGATAAATATTAACTTATGGAATGAAATGAGAGAAAAGGAACAAATAATAGGTGAGAATCTATGCAACAAACTCGGTGATCCGGGAATGGGAATTTGAGTTTGTGGTATTTTGATGTCTCGTTTGTACCTCTTTGAACCTTTTTTAAATAATATTTCAGGGCTCGGCCCCATCTTAAAAAAAATATATTTGTATTGAGACGGAATTTCCCAAAACCTTGAAATATTTATAAAATGTATGTAGTGATTGATAATAAATTTTGGAATGCGATTTATCCTCATTGATTGAATGTGTAATCACATCTAGAATGTATTCCTTTATATTAATATTGATATGTATTTTGGAATAATAAATGTAAATTCATTTCAGGATTTTCTCCCCCATCCTCATGGGAGTTCCAAAAAAATTTGGGAATATTATTTTTAATTTTATGAGGCCAATAAAACCAATATAACCCATTATGCCTGATCCAAACATGTGCTTTCATGTGCACTTATATATATTGATTCAAGTGAGTACCCCACATTGAGAGTGTAAATACTATCGACATGAGAATAATTTTAAATAGATACATGGTCTTAATAGGTTGTTAGTATATTTCAAGTGGAGGTGAAAATATACCCTCATCATGGGGTTGATCATCCATTCATCAATCACACATAATGAAAACAAATTCACTTTTAGAACCAACATGAGCTCTAGTTTTTTTTCAATGATAAGTAAAATATTCCCAATCAAAGATAATTTATAAATATCTTTCATTTTTTAGTAACAAAATTCTCAAAACAAACTACAATTATACCATATTTTTAAATGAATATGATCAATTCAACAATACCTCACTCAATAATAGATGTTTTTTAGTGATTATTTGAAGGAAATTCATCATTGAGAAATAATCTATATGGCTTACTATAAATTCCTCATTCTCAAATGGGGAGTCTCTTTTATGCTCTACTATGCATCAATGATTTGGTATCAAATAACATAATCTCTTGAAAAGGGTCGTCACATATCACTCTTGATAATAAACATCTTGAATAAAATGAAATAAGGATTATTATTAAAATAAATAAAACATTATGTGTGGGAAATTGGTATAATATAATAAACTATAGTTAATATAATTAAAATAACTATAAAATATTCAACTATGTAGTCTCCATATGAAATTATCTCATCAAGATAAATGATATAAATAAAAAAATGTGAAAATAAATTAAAATACTTCTAGATAGGATTTGGGAAAAAAACTATAATTATTTAGTGAAATATGAAATTTAAATAATAGGATTAAATTTGAGGAATACAAACATTATATATCTTTTATTTATATAGTTATACAACATAAATATACCATAATGAATGGAAATTTATTATAACTTTAAATTAAACTTTTTAAATAAGTGGACAATGTAATATATAATTTATATTTTAACATAAAAAATGAATAACATATAGAGATTAATTCATAAACGATGTGGAATAATAATATTAAATTTTATTAAATTGGAGTTTGACTTTTTTTTAGAAATAACTTTTCCTATGTTTCATATATTTTTAATGTAATGTTAAATTTCTCATATTAAGAGTCTTATTTAATAAAAATTAATTTCAACATGAAATTCGAATAAAAACTCTATTAAATATAGTTAATTAAATTTTTTTATGTAATAATGTTCTATGAATTGAAATTTTAAAACAATCATAAGTATTAAATGATAAGAAATATTATATGTGGTAGTATAATATAAGAACATATAAATAATTAGTGGAAATTTTAATGGTTGTTTCAATAATTGCAATTATTATTTTCAAGTATTAGTTACATTATAAATTAAAATTACTTTCATTGTCCATTAAGAAATGAGTATTTCACAATGTGAACATTATAATAATCTATTAATAATCCCCTCCTATATTTGTACCACATAAATTTATATATCTCAATTTATTCTCTAATATATTTTTAAATTCCCATCCTAGAATTCCTATTTTCTATTTTTTTGGTAACTAGAAAAAAGAGATGGGGACCCAAACCCATAATTTTTATATTATTTTTTAATGGGTGATTTTATTTTTCAATATAATTATCAACATTATCAAAATTTAATTTATTTATGTTCATCCCCATCAATTTAATAAATATATTTTTATACATAAAAAACAAAGTCAATTTTATTTTCAAATAAAATAATGTTGATAAATTATGGATGAGTATATAATAATTCCTTAATTGCATAACATTCATATTTGGTTCAGTTCAATAAAATACACGAATGATGCTGTTATATTTCAAAAATAATCTTTATAATTGAATAAAACCAAAGATTAGTAAATGGTTATGATATCTGTTTTATATTTATGTTATTATTATAGTTATAAAATGATATTTTTGAAATTGAAAAATTTACATAAAATAACTACTCGCTTCTACAAATATCATTGAAATAATCATGTTAAGAGTTTAATCATGAAAAAATTGTATTATAATATTTCAAATAAATTATATTTCAGTAATTATGTATATGATAAATTTATGAAAAGTGATCTATAATCAATGCCTCAATATCAAAAAAATAATAAAAAATCAAATGAAACCATTTATATTTGATGATTAAAATAAAACACAATATTTAAATATATTTGTGATAAGTTTATATAATTTATAATCATTGAATATAATAAATGTATTTTTTCCAAATATACAATTAATATATTTATGTTAAGTATGATATAATTTATAGGATTATTTTGGAAGTTAGGTGTTTAGGTAGGTCTAATTTTTATAGTGCCATTCAATTTCATCATTCTATTAAATGTTTTTATTAATTTTGACCATTCTTAAATATATCATTTTTCGTTATTTAATTTCAATGATTTCAAAACATCTCTATCAGTTTATTATTACTTAAAAATTATGTTAAAATGTAATATTATTTTGAATCTTCTATTACAATTTCCACGTAGTATGTTTCTCCTAATACTATATTCGAATTCATCACATATATTCCATTGAACGTCTTATAATTCAATAATTTATAGATTATTATTAATATCATTATATTCCATTTAAAAATATATATTCATACATTAATTTCAAATAAAAAATAATTAAAATGAATATAATGTTACAGTAATATGTTTCTAAAAGTTTTGATAATCCTTTAATGAATTTCTCACATACATTTATACACTTACGTGATATATTCAATTAATATTTCTTATATGTATGAGTGAAAATTATTAAAGGAAATACCCAATTTATATCCATTAAAAATGAATTTGTTTAATTTTTGAAAATAGAATTATTTTACTAATTATATTTAAAAATAGTGTTTATAATATGTTTCTTACTGAATATAAAATTATTTTCAGGTATATGTGAAGAATGTATATTAAGATATATATTTTAAATCAGTGGGACTATAATTAAATATCAAGAATAATAATTTCAATAAACATAGTATTTAATGAAATATTATCTTATGTAGTATGGGTAGTAAGTGTATTATACTATTATAGTGCATTCCTACTTTTCTATGTCCAATATATCATGATGGTCATGGAGTTAGAATTCTTATATGATTAAGATGCCCATGATAATGAATTTTACACACTTTAGTGTTATAAATTATCCATATGTTATTATTATATTTTAGGCTTCATGTATCTTATTCAACTTGATATATTTTCATGTTATTACATGCATGGAAAACTATTTTTCCAAGCATGTAAAATTATATGATTGTTGGTCTCAAATGTTATCTATAGTGGACTTTGGTTTTTCCAATATTACATGGGTTTTGTGTATATGTTTTTGGTATAAAACAATTATAATAATTATACATTACAAGACAGAATCTAAAAGGATCCAAAATGAAATATAAAAATTACTTGTTTATCTTTGTATATTAAAAAATTACCTACTAAATCCTAATTAATAAAATGAACTCTCATATTTTCTCACTAGCTCATGGATACATCAACCAATTTACATGTTCCATGATATTTGTTTTAAAATATGAAGTGAAATGATTATTAAACATCATGTTATTCTATAGCCTGGTAATCTGAGAATTCTATTTTCTCATGGATCATTTTACGTCCCTCATATGTGTAGAAAATTAGGAAAAAAATGGTGTTATATATAATACCTGAGAAGTAGTGAATGAAGTTATGAAAATAAAATAACATAGTAGGACTCCTACTATCTATAGTAAATAGAAACTTATAGAATGATAAAATATAACAAAATGTTTAATTAAATATATATTTTACTAATAGGGGTGGGAGAAATATTCATAGATCAACCACTATTGAAATAGTGTGTCATCACCAGAGAGTAATTATAGTAGAAAATAGAAAAAGGATATATAGGGTATAATAGAATTGAATTAATCCATAACATGAACTCAAAATAAATGGTATTTCAAAAAGTGCAGTGAAATTAAATGGAATTCATCCTATTCATTTTATTTATCTCACACATGGGTTGCAAATAAATATATTCATATTACTTAATAATGTTTATTTTTCTTATAGAGAACTTTTAATGATACAATATATCATCTTTGATATTGTATATTCTACAATTTATATCATATGTATATTTTTATGTATGTAGATCCTATGAATTATAATTTGCTTAATCCTGTAGATCTAAATTTTCTTTCCACCATCTTTATCGTATATTTTTTTGGATATTGTAAACATGGGTGTGTTGGAAGAATAATATTTATTCTTGGATGAATTAATGAATTAATATGTATTTATAGTCAATCCCCATTTATTTAATTAGTTATAAATTATGATGACCTTCTGTAATTTTTAGAAATGTCCAAATCCAATATCACTCCACTAAATACTACAAGAAAATATTAAAAATAAACATATTTAGATTTTTCAAAGTAAAGTATATTGTATATCTCTAGTGCCTTATAAAAAATAAAGTTATTCAGGAATCCCTTCTAAAATTCATAAACTAAAATATAATAAAAAACTATTTTTACAATAAAAATAAGTTATGTATGAATATCAGTAGTGAAAAAACCATACACATCTTTGTTCTAATTTTTCACAAAGTATAAAATATAATGTATCATTCTATCCCAGGGATAATTTTTTTATATTCTCATAGAACATAAAGATATCTCTATGATTTTAAAAATATTCTATTTATTAATGTTTTTTGTAATAAAATTTTATATTGATCATCTTTGTTGATGAAAAATATTTTTTTCTAGAAATACTCATAAGAAATAGCTTATATATGATCTTTTGCCATGAGAATATTTTTCTAATGAATCCAATCAGATTTTTTTTAACTTTTCAACTTAAATATATTATTTATCATTAATATATCTAAAATATATTTGTTATTTTAATCATGTCTCATTTAATAAATAGTATCCAAAACAATTAAAACATTTCATCTTATAACATCTATTGTTTACCTTAAAAGTTTGGGAAAATTTTATCATTTTAAAATTAATACCACAAAGATAAAATAATTTGAAAAGGATAATTTCTAGGTATTCTCATATTTAATTTCATATTGAAAATATTTTTATTTCATAACTATTTATTGTAAAAAAATATAAATAAATTTGAAATGACTAAAAATTAACTAAGAAATGTTTTGAAAAAGTATGTCGTCATCACCCCTAAACATATATAAGAATAACTTCTAGAGTTTAAAATGGTTTATATAACTATATTTTAATATTTTGTATTCAATGATTCTAACTATAATTGATCTTAGTTGAATAATTATTTTTAGAATTGGAATTTTACAAAAATCTCCCACACCAATGATTTATATTTCAATGTTTTGAGGAACAGTTCTATCAGACATCCTTCATAAAATCTATAAATATCATCTTCCACATCTTTAACAATGTATAAGAATTCCAAATAACATTATTTACCCATTACAAATTTCTCGTATTTAACTTTTTCCTATATTGATTATATAATACCATTATTACAAGAGTGTAGCTAACATAGAAACAAAATAGTCCACAAACAGCCAGTTCCCATTATTTTTATAATTAGTATTCATTTCATAGAATTAATTATTTTATTTTCGTCACTCAGGTCACTAAAACTGTTATTCAATGTCTAACTCATAAAATTTGGTATTTATTTACAAATGATGTATTCTAGAATAGTTCTTATATTTTTGTTTCTAAAGAGTTTATTTGTGTTTCTATAATATTTTTTAGGAAGTATCTTATATGTGTAACATAAATATAATTTGGTTAGTCACAAATGTATATGTTGAAAATTTAATTTTCCAAATATAACCATGTTGATATCACTATACCCTTTTCATTTATAATGAATTCCCTTAAAGGTTAGGTTAATTCTATTTTAGAAAAATATTATCATTCTTATATTTCATTTCATAAAAAACTCAAGAAATAAAAAAAAATAGAGGTAATTATTTACATCATGGCTACATTTTACAATCCATCACACTTATATTAGACACTAAATATATCTAATTTACACATGTAACATTTATTGGGACACCTATTTATGATATAATTGTATATACAAGTGTAAAGAAGATATAAAACCATGTGTTTCTTAATTATATTTACTTAGGAAACTTCATACCTATCCTTTGGTTCATTGCAAAAATTCTTAAGAAAATCAATACTTTTACGTCATCATATTAGTATGTTGTTTTGATTCTACCGATTTTATTTTTTACTATGCCAAATGGAATTATAGTATTGACTAAAAATTATATTCTATTTAGATGGAATCTTAAAGTGTATAAGTTTTATTATAAAGGATAATTGTGTAACTTTATCACCAATTTGGATTTTTTTCATTGAATATGTATTTCATTGATACACCATATTCCTTCATTATATATAAATGAGTTATTATATAACTTTCCCCTCAACTCTTCATGTTCCAAAATTTAGGCAATTCTCTACTCACAAGCCTTACTAAATTTTATATTATTTTTCATCACATACTGGTGGGATTATTATTGTAGTTCAAGACACATGTGATAGAATGTTTATTAATTATTTGATATGCGGATATAAATATGAGATTTTTAATGTAGTTTTAAAAGACCATTCTAAATCCCTATACAAAAAACAATATATATAGTTGGGATACACTATCCTTTCTTGGATAAATATTATTTATCTATTTCATGCCATAAACTATTAATTATTTTGTGAGTGAAATAAAATAGAGGTTTAATGAAAAAATTTGTATCTTTTCATATGTGTTTATATGATTCCATTACATAAGTTAAATTCATGATATCTACCAATTTCTCAAGTTACTACAAACTTATAAAAATATTTTAACATATAAATTCAATAACAATTCTTCAATAATTTTATTTAGTTACATGGTACTAAATCCATTAATTAACATATTCAACAACTTCAAAAATATTATTCAATATAATGGATGTATAAAATTACCTCAAGTGTTCTATACCCTATAAACCAGTTATTTTATAAAAAAAATTTCTAGGGAATTTCTTATCATTTAAGAAATTTCAATATTGAATTGAAAATTATTAAATTTTTGAAAAACATTTAAATATTTTAAATTGTTTGGGTAAAAAAATAACACTAAATATATTTTAAAAATTCCATGGTTTCAAATATCTCATCAATATATAAGGGTTTTTAAACATTATTTATATAGATTATCTCTTAATATGGTACACTATTTCTAATGACATAATTTTTATAGATTTTATCGATTTGTATATATTCCCAAACATTTTATTTGGATTTAGATTTTATCTATGGAGTTTTATACTCAAAACATAAAGAGGTGACCTTTGATCTTATAAAAAAGGTCTCCATTTTGGCATAACATGGTACAATAGTTATTTTAAAAAATCTAATCACTAGTAATTGAGTTGTTAAAGGTTGTTTTGATGGGTCTTTCTACCTCGGTAGTATAAGAAAAGTCTTATCATGTGGGATGAATAAAGGTTCTCATAGCCTGTTATTTTACAAATATCTATGTTCACGTTTTATAAGATAAATATACACAAAACCAATATTCATTTTGAATTATATTTCATGATTAAATACGCAAGATTTTAATAGATAAATTAGTTCTTTACATTACATATTACTAAATATAAACTAAACTATACTAATATAATAAATATAGAAAAGTCACATTCTCAATTGAAGTATATCTTATTTGAGTTTTGTACATGGATTGTGATGAATAATTTTTCACATTTGTTTTCTCGTTGATCTTTTATGATAATATTTCACTTACAACTTTGTCAGAGGTATCATATTATAGTACAAAAAGGTCTTCATAGGTTTTTATTATGATTACAGTGGTCATGGTCAGTTTCAAATAGATCATTTTAGTGGCCTCCATGAATGATTCCTCAAAAATAAAATAAATGTATTTCTTTAGAAATCTGTCTTGGGGTGTATTGATATTTCATAAATTTCTAATAAAACATATATAAAATCTTTTATGATAAAAAATTAACTGAAATGTATCATAAGAGTTGTATAAAGAAGTATATAATGATATCAAATTTTTTTTCCAATTAAATTCCTTCATTGGAAGTGATTCTACCAAAAACAATACACTTATCCAAAAATAAAATGACACTTTCCATAGTTGAAAACTATGTTCATTTCAATAAATCTATTTGAATATTTTCTCAAATCTTCAACATACATTTCTAATTATGTTGTGAAATATAATAATTATCTTATATATAGTGTTTTTTAAAATAAATATGTTTTATATAATACACCACTGTCCACCATGAGATTCTTTCGTTTGAGAAATAACATTATTTATTTATTACTATTATTATAAATATAAAGCATTTATAGGTTGAATTAGATCCATGATGCAATATATTGGTATTTTTATAATTGAAATGATTCTAATATCTCATACAATATAGTTTGTATATTTTGAATGTTTAGAAATTCTGGTTAACATATAATGGGACATTAAGTCTTCAATTCACCATCAGTGAAAATTTGGCTATGTCTGGTACTAACTAGGTGAAAAAAATTGACACATTTTTAACTAAAACTTATTGAAAATTTTATATATAATGAAGTAGTCGTTTGTTAAAAAATTCAATGCTTGTAAATAACCATGATTGAAAGTTTTTATTTGTATAGAACTAATCAGTAGTAAATTTATGGAAATGTATGGAACTAACTAAAAGGAAAAAGGGGTATTGACTGCATGAAAAACAAAATATTCATCAAATGAAAAAAATATACTAACCTAATGAAAAAATGTATTTACCACATTAGAAAAATGTGTTAGCCAGAAAATCAAAAATATACTACCTTTAGGAACATTAATATAGTAACCTCATAAAACGAATGAACTGACTGTAAGAAACAAACTGAACTGGTAGCATGGAGAAAGATATAATGATTGTATGAACAAAATTCACTTACCTCAGGAATAAAATATAATAACTATTAAAAAAAATAAACTGACCGCATGAAAAAAATTCCTTCCTCATGATTCGAATTTTTTTAACTACATAAAAAATTTATTGTCTTAGGGAACAATAATGTATTGACCAAATGATAAAAAATTTATTGGCCACAAAATAAAAATGAACAAACCACATCAATAGTAATGTATTGACCACGTGATAAAATGTAGTGACCACATAAACAAAAAATAAATATTGAAATGAAAAAATGAAGTGATAGTATGTCAAAATGTTGTAATGAGTTGAACCTACATTATGAAATAACTATGGTCACATAATTCCATTTTCATATTTTCTCTAAAACATGCTCTATTTTATATAGAAATTAATTTTTATAATTAATTCATGATTCTTTGACATATTTATCTTGATATTATTATTATATAAATATTTAATAATGTTTTTAATACTGATGAATTTTATTTGGAATAATTTAGTACAGAAATAAATTAATATCACACTGTTCGAATATTTTTATAGGTTTCTTAAGAAAAATTGTTTAAAAATTAAATATGATAGTTATGTGAGAAATTTATCTGGAAATCATTATTGGAATTCCTAATTGACTTTAATATTGTTTGTCATTATTTTTTGGTATTTTATTAATAATTATAAAATGTTATAACTCTGTGACGTAAATTTAATGATAAATATTATCCAAGATATCCATATGAACATATTTTTCTTATTTAATTAATGAAAAAATCACATGACTCATTGGAAAAGATAAAATACAATGGATTTAAAATATAAATGTTATCATCAAAAAGTAAACACAATATATATTGAGAGGATATAAAAAATGAAATATATATATTGAGGATGAAGGTATTCATTAACATTACAAGTGATGCCTTCTTTGGTGACCAAATACTACTGTCAGATAAATTATTATTATTTGATCATTTTTTGAAGGGCTTCATTCTACCTCGACACTCAGACTATGAATCATTGATGGGGTTCTTTGGATTTTCTTCTTTATATTTATTTCTATATTTGTAATTGTAATTGTCTAAACTACCCATTAAAATGTTGTACTGTTGGTTGTAAATTCCAAAAAAAGTTAGGCATTATGTTGTTCCTCATATTATTAAAAAATGTAGAATTTTTAGGTTATTCTCCATGTACAGAAAATATGGTCTATTTTGTTGTGAACATCCATAGGGAAAAAACAATGTAATTCAGCTCTAACACTATTTGGAAAAATCATTATAAGATTATATTATAGTGTTTATAGTGGTTTTCATCTCTCTCATTTTCTGAGAGGGGTTTAGAGCAAAGTAATATAATTTAGATCTAAACAATAATAAAATTCAGTTATTTTTCTTCACTTTTATTTTTGTTAAGATAAATATAATTATATAATTTTTAATAAAATAAATAAATTCATTCTAAAAAGATCAATCCCCCCAACATGTTTATTCTTCCATCTTTAATATATACCCACATGGTTGGTATGAGTATGAATAAACAACATATGATGTATATTTAAGGGATTTATTCCATAATATAAATAATGAATTCACTAAATAACGGCCACAATCATTTAATTTCTTTTATTTTGAAATGAATATGATTAATATTTCTTACAATAAAAATAATTCTCTTCTGAAATTTGTATTTAGGAATTTTATACATATGTAATAATAATTAATTTCTAATACAATCATTGATAATATTTCACAAATAATAATTATTTATTGAACAAATTTCTCAAAATTATCCTAGGGTGAATATTTTGAATTTTTATAAAAAATTATCTTATCGTACAGTGAAAATACAAAATTTGGTGAAAAATCTCATTTACTTTCAATTAGTTATAAAATTTTATTCTACTTTAAATTCTATTAAAATTCTGAAAACTCTATAAATAAAATATAATCCAATCATATTCATCAAAATAAACATTATAGATTATTTTGATTTAAAATCATGTTAATGTTTATAAGGGTTATTATTCTAAAAATTGTTTTCGATACATTTCTCCTAATTATATTTGAATTAATTTTTTTTCATTATAGGAATTTCTTATTGAAAAAACTATTTCAAATTTAGAAATATAATGTTTAATTTTGTATATCCTTCAATGTAATTCTTTTAATAAGAAATTCTAATCATAGTAAGAATTAATGAATATGATAAACGCTAAAATGGGTTAAATATTTATAAAACTATGAGATAAATCTAAAAATACACGTAAAAGATTCCTTTATTTTATTTTACAGTTGTATTTTTACCACCCTCATACTATATTCTAATATACCAAATTCTGGATCAATTTTCCACTGATAGTCACATTTATATTAAATTATGTAAAAACTAAATAAATAATGTGCCTATCAATAGTTTAATATCCCTAATTGGTTATCAATGAATAATAAAGATATAATTAATTTTTACAATTAGTTATATTGAATATGAATATATTATATTTATGATATAAATTAATTTTATATTTTTTGGATGTTATAATAAACAATAATACAAACATTACACCGAGAGAATGCATGCACTATAGTGAAAAAAAATCAAGTAAATGATATTAAAATCATTAAATCTAATTTTTTTATTACATTATGTTGTTACATGAATTTAATAAATAATTATGAAATATTATTAGTGTTGAAATCATTTAAACACAATTTCCATATTTTATTGATTTATTTTAAACAATTATAATCTAAAGAAGAAATTAAATTGTATTAAATGATTAAAAACTATATATATATCATTAAAAATTAATAAAAGTCATGTGATAACCAAAATTGATTGTAATATTACCAAATTAACATGAAGGTGTCATGTATATACCCCATGATATTTTAAAAACAAAATTCATGACACTTATGGATTGAATCATTTGTTTCATCTATTTAGGGCAAATTGTATAAATTAAGGTGTTAAACTTGAAGGCATGGTTTCGTATTATAAAAGAAATTTCATAAATTCAATTGAATTAATTTATTTTGACATTAACCTCATTCTCATTGATTATATGAAACTTTAGAGCTATATGACGTCACTTAGACACATATATTATATTAAAATTTTCTATATATAAAGTAATTCCACCCAAATTCAATCATATATTCCATCTCTGCATCATAATTGTTTATGAAATCCCCCCATACCAATCAGGGAAGTCATATGGGGTATGAAAATGATTAGTTCTAATGTGATGGTAAAACTATTAATCTATGCATTTCATTTTATTAATTATTATAAATCATTCATTTTTTTCGTAACCATTTTTCTATTATAACATCATTTTGATTAATATTTTTAAATGTTATCATATTTATGAAACCATCCTTTTTCATCTCGATTTACATACCTAGATAAATGAAAGCACCACTCATTTGTACATGTGGATAAACATATTCATAAAGTGATGGGTTTCACTATTCATCCTTTCCACTGAATGACAGTTATTATAATGTACTAAATCAAAATTTAATATATAAATTATAAAATTAATATTTGTAAATTATAAAACATTATATACCCTCTTACCATACCATCCGTTATAATGATAGCATAACTCATGTATTTGTGTGGACTACAAACTCCAAAAATAATTGCGATTTTTTTCTTTTACACCTATCAGTGAGGATTCATCAATTATAATTAATGTATACATATAATAATTACATAATGAGTAATATGAAACCATAACCCCTTTGACTATGGCTATCTAACTGAATATTTTTTTGGATAATGAACTGAATGACCTAAAAAATATGATATAGAAATAATCGATTTATAAAATATTGAAGACCATATAGTGAATGAAATAATAGGTATTATGATATAAAAAAAACCAGAAAATATTTCTTATGAAATTGAATAATTAATAGAAAATTATTTAATATGACTTTTAGAGATCATAAAATGTATGATGACCATGTTGTGCTGGTAATTTTCTCTCATTTCTTCCTAAATATTACATTTTTTATATAATGCACTGAATATCATTTACATAGTTTATATAAAATCCCTATGTCAGGTTATGTCACTAATTTATCTTATCTCATGGTATTCAATTTTTTATTCATGTTATCTCTTTTATGGTGTGTTTACTCAAATATTAATAAATAAATATTTATTTATTGAGGAACATCATTTATAATCAATAATATTAGGATAAAGAGTTAATTGAAATTATTTCATGAACAATTATTCTTAATCATCATAACTTTTCATCTATTCTTGTTATTTATTGTGTTTCAATTATTTCATCTAATTTTCCTACTCTTTGGTACCCAAAATAATCTATAAAATGACATTCATAAATTTATAACATATTTCCAATTAGGTTGTTAATATTTCACATCCATGTGTATATACTTTATACTATTTTTAAAAATGAATAATTCAATGAAAAAATAATTAGTTGATGTAATTTTATTTTTTATTAGGGATTTTATTCAATTATTTAAAATTAATCTTGATATCATTTTTGGAAAGAGGTACATGTGATATAGTACCAATAATAAGAAATAATTAATTTTTTTAATGTTTATCTAATGAATTAATTTTAAGACTATCATGAACATTATTTTTCTAGGATTCATCCCTCAAAATGATCAGATTTTATTTTCAATTTAATAATTTTAGTCAATGTTCTATATGTTTTTAGTTTTTAAAGATATAAATAGAAAATGATATTTTCTAAATTATCAATATAATTTTTTAATTTTATTTTGATGTTATCTTATTTCTATGTGATCATCCTTTAATGATTATTTTGTTTTTGATAGGATATAATGATATCAACCAAGTTCTATTTCTAAATGGATTATGAATATGTTATATTTAGATCATTATTAAACCCATTTCTATTACATCTATTTTGATATAATTAATTTATGACTTTATTTAATCATTTATTGATAAATGTTTTTATACAAATTAATATTCCCATGATCACATTCTATATCACTCTCCCTCATTTAGTTGGAAATTATTTTCACCACTGGGTAAATATTTAAATTAACAAAGACTTTTTCCGAATCATTTCTAATAAACTGTCATTGTATTAATTGTATATTTTTTTATAGTATCAGTTAACTAAAGCATATTAATTATTTTATTTTATTTTTCTGAAAACATTACTGTTTTTATTTTCATTATTTGATTGAAATATTTATTTATTTTCATTTAAAATTATTATGTTCTATATTTATCATTCAATATATGGAGAATTAATATAAAATATATGTTTGAATGGAGTGGAAAAATTATATATAACTCTATGATGAATCAATATATCCCTTGATGAAAAACATAGTTCCATCATTTCTATTCTAGGGTGAGGTATTAATATCATGCCATCATAGTTGGGTAATTGGTGTATATGATTCCTATTTATGTAATATTCCTTGATAGATAAGACATGAAAATATATAATATATCATGGTTGATAGGCTATGATGGAAATATAGTGACTTCTTAAAATTTTCAAATTACATCATTGTGAACTATGATAATATTATAAATATAATTGTTTATTTGATTTTATCCATTGATTTATTTCATTCTCACGTTTTTTTATTTTATGGAATGAACATTTATTATCCATCATTACATATTATTTAATCCTTATATAATTATTATAGATTTAATTCTATATAACCCTTACTAAGAATTTGAGTTCACCCTTAATTGATTTTAAATTCCCCAGGATATGTCGAAGGGATCCTCATATGAAATTAAATTGTTCATTAAACATTACGATCTAGTTTTTTATATTTACAATATAATATGATAATATTTTATGCATTTAGTTTACATGAATGGAAGACAACTCCATTAATAGGGAATTGATCAGTTATATCTTTAATAAATATAATAATTATGTATTAGATCTTACATACTGGTGTTGGGGATATAATTGTTGGTATAAGTGAATGTATATTGTGAAACCATTGAAATAAATTTTATATATACACCGAAAAATGATAAATATTGTAATAATATAAAATATTTGAGAATGATTTATATATTTTTTAAATGGATCAACATTCATGATCATTTGTTTGACTAGTTAAGTGGAACTATTAAAATATATTTCCTTGAGGAAGAATGTAAATAAAAATACATAATAAAATTATGGATTTCCCTAACAAGAATGAAAATATAGTGGATTTCAATTTTGAGATTATCATTGTTGTATTTTGGAAATTCAATCACGTTTTTATTATAATCATTTCCAATATGGAGGAACTCTACTAGATAGAATCTGTAGAAAGGGAAGTTATAATTATTCCTGATCAAATATATCAAGTTTTGAAAAATAATATTAACATAACTAAAACTAATAACCCGTGAAATGAGATAAAAATAACATTTTATAGAAGTTCAAGTGATCAATACCATGGAAGATAAAAAATTCAACAACCAATATTTCAATAAATAGGGGATATAAACTTCTAGATATACTGAATGTGAATGGGAAATTTTTTTATATTAAAATAAATGGTCTATCATTCTCATAATATCAAATTTAATAAATGATCTACTAATGTTCAGTGATTTAATATAAATGCGATGTGAGATTATGAAAACCAATTCCACAATGAATTTAGGATGACCCAAATATTTTGATGAGGTTTATATAATTATAATTCATTTAATTTTTGAAACATTATGATTTAAAAAATGTGCTTGTGGAATAAAAATATTTGAGTATGTAACTGTATATTTATAATGTTTTTTTGTGGATAAAATAATTATTAATTGATAAAAAAGTTATAACATTGGGTACATATACAATAATAAATTTTTGGTTATTTTTAATGATAAATTTTCTTATTATTTTATACTATACAAACTATATCGGGATACTCTATGTGAAATTATTCATTATTTTGTGCATCTTAAAGTTGATTAAATTTTTTTATTACTTTAGGATTGAGAAATTCAACTTGACCGTAATTATTAACATGAAATAACCAAATCATTCATATAGAATGAGAAGAAATAATTTAATTATATTATATTATATTTTAAATCTACATTGTAAGGGTATTTCCCACTGTCACGAAATATTATGATAAATCAATCGAGGCATATGTGGAATATAAACTCTCCTAAAAAGTTATGTTTGTATAAACTCATTCCATATATGATTATTAAATATGAACATGAATAATATATTTCCAGGCCATAACATTGAAATTGAAGTTTATTATCAAATCTATATTCGATTTTATTATTATGTTATTTGAATTTCATTTTGGAATAGAATAGTTAAAAAAATTGAATGGAATTTACATATATAATTGAGAATATCATACCGTAAGATTTAATTTTTTTTATTCCTTTTAAAAGAATACTAAATTTGAGAAAAAATAGATGAACCCGCAATATTATATTATTGACAAAATAATATTTTTGAAATAAAAATGATATAACCTAGCAGTTGAGTTTGGGGGTATGTATATGAATAACCACACTATGAAGTATAAATAAGATAATTTTTCCTCAATATAAATATATAACGGTAACATCCATATAATCATTTATAATGATAAAATCTTAAGAAAAATATGTTTTATTATTTAAAAATAAATATTATCAAAAAATGGGTTTGATACATTTTATACCTCGGTAATTAGAATTAAATTCGATATTTGTCAAAAGTTTATTTACAAAATATGTATAATTTTTAATATAATGATGAAAAAATTTCCTTATTGAATATAATTATCATTTTTCAAAGAGATTAATTTTATATTTAGTGATAAAAAATACATTCTTGATAAAAAATGTTATTTATTTTCTTTCTATTACAAAATTCCATTCAATTTTTAATTGTATTTTAATTCAACTGTGTTTAAATTTTAGGTGTAAAGTGCATTACATACATAAATATTGAAATATTTTTATGAATATTTAGGTTACTGTAATATAATATACATCCATGGACTATAAATCTATAAGTTATTTAGAGACTAGATATATAATCATCTTATTTAATTAAAAATCATTATCATCTGCCACAATATATTCCCTAAGTGTACACATTGTAGTAATAACATACATAAAACCATTCTTCCTAATCTAATTAAAAATAACATAATAAATGGTGGGATCATATAATTCGTAAGAGTAAATATATATGTTATTAGCCATTTGACATATTAAATAATTACATTAGTATAAGGATACGAGAATATGGGCAAATTATTTGAAATTTATACCCAATAATTCATATATAATAATCATGGCATATGTATTAGGACGTTCATAATATATGAATCTTAGAAAAATAAAATATTTTGTACCATTAGATCATATTATATGAATATTAATTGAAATTGATATTGGTATAAAAAGTGGTGGATAACCATAATAATAAAATCATTTGTCAAAGATATCTATGAATCGATTAATTATATGTTGGAAATGGGATAACCATACATGTAACTCCTCTAGGATTGAGATAATATCCCATATACCCTTAATTGGGATTGGGATAACATCTCATGTACTATTTAAAATCATAATTATTTAATATTACCCAATGTTTTGGAGATTTTGATCTTACCCCCTAATCAAATATACAAAATAAATTCATATTTAAGTAATTTGAGCATGAATAAATTTATAATTTTATCCTAGCTGAACTCATCAAAAATTTAATATTACTGTATAAGATTTAATCATAATTTTAAATAACCATACAAGAAAATAAGAGAGAAAGTAGAGTGAGATAATATTATAATGAAATAAATATAACTGTAAAAATATGTTGTTATATATGAAAATGACTTTAATAGATCATTGAAACATTTATTTAGGATAATTCAATTTCCATTTTTTATGTCACAAAATTTAAATTAAAAAAATCCCTAATATTATGAGAATAATTTTCAATGAGAATAACTATAACACCCTAACCCTAGTTACCAAAAGTAGTTGCATTATTATGTATCATTGGCATGATCACAAATGATTAAGTCTCAAAATACCAATCTGTTTAGTAGACTTGGAGGTACTAGATATATTCATAAGGTTTACATTAGATCATAAAATAGAAAATTACAACAACATTGTTTCCATAGACAACACTATAATCCCTTATACTATTCCTGATGGTTAGTCATAATATACTTCTTCCCATCCTAAGAATAATAAAACATAGAAAGGGGTGAGATCAGATTCTCAGTAAGGATAACAATATACCGAAAACATTAATAATTAAGCATGAACATTTATGGAAATGTATAAGACTAAACCAAAAGCCTTTTAAACTTGAACATCAACATAATATGGAAAATATAAAATAAAATAATTCCATTTACTTATTCACATGGATATTCTACAAGTCGAAAAATCACATGGAACATTAATATCCACTTTCATAATGATGGAATACATAAAGCCAGACTTTCATAACCAAATTTTCAAGGCCTTGTACCAAGACTACAAATATAATTTTGTTAAGGCTGTGTTCCAAGACACTAGTTTTTCTCATGAGACCTACCAATGCATCAAGGAGCTATAGCGGGCTCCACCCGTCACATACTATGTCCAATACATTCCTCATATGAAAAGGTTTAAACATAATATAAAAATTCATATTAAAAATAGCATACGAAATTTCAATAATTTATCCATAAACTGTGAATGGTATAAAAATAACACATCAATAGTCAAATATATCACAAAACATTTAACATAATATTGATGTTTTGTATCATAATAAATCAACTTCATATAAGCTTAAAATCTATCAAAGGATGTGACATAGGTGAAATCAAAACCTTTTTTAGAGATATATATCATACTATTTTGAAATAATTTAAAAGTAATATAATTATAAAAGAAAAAATTTATTTTTGAAAATATTTTTATAAACTTGTAAGGGAAGCTTCGACCTTGTTATAATGGTGGAAAATAGCCGCACTCGTTGTATAAGGTAAAAAAACATTCTTACCTTTATTTTGTCGAAAAGTTCCTATAGTACCTTGTTTGGAAAAAGATAGAGAGATTCCATTCAAACAATTTTATAAAAAGTAAAATAAGGGAATAAATGACATTAAACCATAGCTTATTAAATATTAAAAATGTTTTGAAAACCATTTTTATGAAACATGGATGTCGATGATAAAGATGTCCCAGTAGATACTTACGAAAAAACAACCTCGGATAATAAACAGATTGTGAAATTAACCCATACCTTGGACATTTCCTTGGTGGAAGGTAGGTTAACCTCCTATATAATGGTGAAATAATTGTTATTTAATTATAAAATAATCATATACCTTAATATGATATCATATATGATCATTTGACATTGCTTTGTTAATAATATCTTAGAATTATCGTCGTTTTGGGTGTTAATTGATTCTTATTCGTTTATATGATTTGTTACATATGTAATGTTTGTTAGGGATTAGATGTAACTTTTCATATTCAGAATGATATTAGGTATTTAAACATTATTTTTAATCATCTAATGAAAATTAGTCTTCAAAGGATTACGATGGGGAATGAATCTCATTGCATTCGTGGAGACGTTAATCCGTATGTACGCACGAGCGACAATTTCATTATTTTGATAAAAAACTAACATATAATTGGATGTTATATAATATATGAATAATAATTATCATTTTATATTTATTATTTACATCAATTAGACTTCATTATTATACCCATAAAAATAATTATGTATTGAATAACAATTACACCATGACGTGTGGACGGTAAGTCGTATGTACGCACGTATAGAGACATGTCATTAAAAGGATGGATATAATAATTAATATGTATGTAATATATTTATAATAAAATCACAGAATATAGAAGATACTGGATTTTTGTTTTAGAATGAAAACAACAAAGAAAGAGGAAGTGTAAGAAGAAAGGAACTTGAACGTGGTGATGAAATATTTAACTCTTCATCGGGTTCTTCCTTTTGATTTGATCGAAAGGCCTCTATAGGATGGATTTATGAATAAACAAAGGCATCTAGGATTAACGGAGGTCAGTTTAGAGGTTATTTAGGTAATGGTTGGCCGATCCAAAAGGCTATGAAGGTGTGAATTTGAGGGAACAGTGAGTTCCCTTTTATAAGAGGGGCAAGGGACACGTTAGGAAAAGCTAGAAATATTATTCTATAATAAAATAATTCTCGGTTCGAAATGGCTCCAAATTGAATTTTTTAAAGTATAAGGTGGGAATTGGTCGAAAACCACTCAACAAACAGGTTTTGTATTGGTTTGGGAGACTATATTAACCTTATCTTTTAGATTTAACTCTTAGTTAAATAGTTTGACATTTACCATGTCTCTTTGTATTATTACATTATATGGTTAATAAACATACTATATACTTCTAAGAGAACCCCTAGTGGTTCATTAATGATACACCTATCATTATATAAGACCATTGGCTGAACCATAGATTTTTAGGAATATAATATCAATTAATTATATTATATTTGTTTTAAAAACTCTTTTATGTCAATTTTGACACTATTTGGTATTTTGTTTTTTCTAAATTTATAAAAACATTATTACTTCCGAATAAATTCATATAAACAACCCTTAAATGTCATATTAACCTCAAAAATCAGTGGAGTTCATTAATAGTCTCAAATTACATTTATTTTCCAATTTATAATATCAAATATTTTAATATTTCATTAATTTAAAAATTACTGCGTCATAATTGTGTCATAAATAAATTAAAATATATAATGTCAAAAAAATACCATTATATAGAAAATATTGTTAAATTTATAATGAATATTTATAGTTTAATTTATCATATGTGTAACCCTATATTAAAAATAGTTTAGTTATTAAACATTAACTTCAACACTTTTAGCTATTCTTAGAATTAAATAATTATAAATGTCCTAATCTTTTTCCAGTGGACCTATAGGATAATATTTTATTCCTAAGGTTGTTTTTTCTCGAATTACACTTATCAAATATAATTAGTACATGATTTAGGGTAATAATAATATCATTTGTATATTTAATTACCATATTTACTTTTAACCATGCTAAATACATGTCTAAAGTTATTATTCACCAAAAATTATTTTCATCTCATTAAACCACATTTTACATACTGATATCAACCGTGTGTCTCAGAATTTTGAAATTTATCTCACAATATTGGGAAAATTAAGTATTATGTATATTTGAAAATGCTCCTAGGAGGTGGGTAAAACGGTAAAAAGTTCAATAAAATTTTATATATCTAAAATTATTTTATATTGACTCCAATGAATTAAATTGGACTTATTTCGGTGTTATGTATCTATTTTGACCTAAAATCAATTTAAATAAAATAAAAAATTATTTAAATAAAAATTCGGTTTAAAACAATAACTCAGTGTTTTTAACTATTCATCAAAAATTGAAACTTTTTAGAAAAATACAAAAAATTCACCCTTAGCTAATTTTGATATTCCAAATCAAAAAATGCAGTCCATTTTTAAAGATAAAATTTATAAAATTTCAAAAAGTGGTTATTACTATTCATTACTGCTGGTTTGATTGGCTGTGATGTGTTAGAATCTCGAAGTTGCATACAATGCAAGCTATTGCATTATTCAAAGGAAAATGTACCGTTGAAGCTTGAGGTGTTACATTCTCCCCTACATAAAATAATTTCGTTCTCAAAATTTATAGAATGTTCCTGTATAAAAAGGTTCAGGTGGTTCTTCATTATAAGTTCCTCAAGTTCCCACATTGCATTTTCCATCTTATGCTTTCCCCATAGAACATTTACCAGAAAAGTTGTCCGTTTTCTCAGCAGTTGTTCTCTTCTATCAAGAACCCTGATTGGCTCTTCACAATAAGACGAATCAGGTTCTAGTTCTAATTTCTCATTGGTAAGTACATGTGTTCGGTCAGGCATTATTTTCTCAACAATGATAAATGAAATACATCATGAACTTCGGAGAGACTTTGTGGCATTGCCCAATGGTAAGAAACAACCTCAATTTGTTCTAGTATTTTGAATGGTCCGATGTACCTGATACTTCATATTCCCTTCTTACTGAAACGTATAACACCCTACCATGGAGATACCTTCAAGAAAAAATGATTTTCTACCTGAAATTCAAAATCCATCCTTTATTTATCGACATATCTCTTCTTCCAACGTAGAGTTTATTTAATGTGGGATTGGATTAACTTCACCTTTTCCGTCATTTCCTCAACTTATTCTGGGCCTATGAGTTTTCTTTCTCCAACATCATTCCAATGGTTGGTGTTCGACATCTCTTTCCGTATAACACTTCATATGATTCCATCTGAATACTTGAATGGAAACTATTGTTATAGGAAAATTCTAACAGAGGTAAATATTGATCCCACATACATTGAAAGTCAAGTGAGCATGATCTCAACATGCCTTCAATGGTTTGAATAGTCCATTCTGATTTACCATCATTTTGGGGGTTGTAGGCAGTGCTAAAATGATGTTCAGTATCCATGGCATTCGAAAGACATTTCCTGAATCTTTATTTAAAAAATGGATCACGATCAGAAAAAATCGATAGGGGTACTCAATGAAGTCACACAACATCATTAATATATAGTCTTTCTAGACGTTCGGGTGGTAAATATTCTCTTATAGAAGGAAAATTTTCTAACTTGGTATGACGATGAACAAAGACCCATATTGAATCATTCCTTCTTGGAGTATTTGGTAGTCCTGTGAAAATGTCCATAATAATATTATCCCATTTCTACTCAGGTATCGGAAGTGGTTTCTTGACTACTCTAGGTTGTTTCGTTCTATATTTCACTTCTTGACAAACCATACATCATGTAACAAAATCATATTTCTCCCTCTTCATGTTGTGCCACCTAAAATGTTCCTTCAAATTTCTATAAATTTTGGTTCTCCCAATGTGTATAGAGAAATTAAAGCTATGTGCATCATCTGAAAATTATCTTTTTTGATCAGGTATATCGATAACACAAAGTATCTTCCCAAATTTCCAAATTCCATCAACATATATGAAGTCACTCAATCTCCCATCATTCACAGCTTAAATCTTCTTTTGAAACTCCTTATCATAAACCTGAGAACTTTTTATCCTTTTTAGTAAATATGGTTTGGAAACCATTTGAAAAAGAATTAATGTATCACCTTCCATGGTTATTCCCTTATCCATCTTTACTAGATCCCTGAAAATAGGATCCCATTCAACCCTAATCTTGTTCAAAACACAAGGATATTTTTTTATTAAAGTATCTGCCACCTTATAAACCTTCCTCGGGTGGTAGTGGATCATGAAATCATAATCCTTGAGTAGTTCAAACCTTCCCTTTTTCCTCATGTTGAGTTCTTTCTGTGAGGAAATATACTTCAAACTCTTGTAATCAGTATAAATATCACATTTTTCACCATAGAGATAGTGTCTCCAAATCTTCGAAGAAAATATTATAGAGGCTAACTCAAGATCATGAGTATAAAAGTTTTTCTCATGAAATTATAGCTACCACGATGAATAAGAAATAACTCTATCATTTTTTATAAGGACACAACCATGTCCTTTATTCGATCCATCACTATAAATAACAGAACCATAATTCACCGATGCTAGAGTCAACATAGGAGCATTTACTAATATTATATTCAATTATTTAAAAAATTATTCACACTCTTTTGTCCAAACATATTTAACCCCTTTTCGTGTGAGATTTGTTAATGTGTTAGCCAATCGGGCAAACTTATGGACGAAACGCGGATAATAACCTGCTAAACCAATAAAACTGTATACCTCAGTTATACTCGTCAGTGCTGGCCATTCTTGGATTACTCTTGTCTTTGAAGGATCAACAAAGATTCCATCCTTAGAGATTATATGGAAAGAATAGAAATCTCTTGAATCTAGAATTCACACCTTCTAAACATCCCATATAATTCATTTCTTTTAAGAGTCTACATGATAACGTGCAAGTGATTTTTATCATCTTCATTGATTTATAAGTAGACTAAGATGTCATCAATATATACCACTATAGATTCATCAATATATTCCTTGAAACCTCTATTCATTAGATCCATGAAGACAAAGGGTGAATTAGTTAATCCAAAAGGCATTACTCTAAACTAATAATGCTCTTATGTGGATCGAAATGCTGTTTTCGGAATGTCTTCCTCCTTCACACATAACTGATGATATCCAAATCAAAGGTCAATCATTGAAAATTATTGAGCTCCATGAAGTTGGTCGAATAAATCATCAAGAGAGGTAGGGGATACTTGTTCTTTATTGGTATAGTATTGATCTCCATGTAGTCAATGCACAACCTCATAAATCCATATTTCTTCTTAACAAAAAGAGTAGGTGCTCCCCATGGAGAAAACCTTGGGAGAATAAATCTTTTATTACTCAATAACTCTTGTTGTTTCATTAGTTCCACAAATTCCACAGTGGCCATTCTATAATCGGTGTTGGATTTGGGCCTAGATCCATGAATTAAATCAATGGAAAACTCAATTTCTCATTCTGAAAGATTTCCAGGTAAATCTTATGGAAACACATCAATATATTCCTTCACTATAGGTACATAGTCTGTTTTAACATTCCTTTCCTCACCCACAATTATTTCATTCTCTTCCTCCCCAATAATTGAATTTATTTGAGATAACGGGGGTGGATCTAGATATGAATTTGGTGGTGACGATTCTGCTCTAAAGATAAAGTGTTCTTTATCATCATCATAAAAAATAGTAACCTATTTCTTCATAAAATAAATTTTTTCATCATGGTCCGAAAGGAAATCTATACCGAGGATTATTTAAAATTCAATCATGGGTATAACGATGAGATCATCAGATAAAGAATATTTATATTCCCTAATGGGGACTGATTCAAAAAACATTGTTGCAATGATACTTCCCTTAAGAGTTTTTAATGACAAATCCCTTGTTAAATCAAATTGGAAATATCTAATTTTCTTAGAAAACTGGGATGATATGAAATAATGCAATGATCTAGAATCAAATAAAACATTTTCTAAACTTGAGTAAACAATTAAATTATCTACCACTACATCTTTCAGAGATTCAACCTTAGTAGTAGTGATTGAATAAGATTTTCCTGGACCCCTTAGCCTTTTCTGAGATATTATGAAGCATAGGACACTCATTCGCATAATTCTACCTTTCTCTACAATTGTATCATTCAACATCGACAACCTCTTTCTTCCCCTTGCAATCACGAGATTGGTGTAATTTTTCACCACACTTATTACAGACTCTCATTCCCTTTAGGAAAGTACCTGGGTGTTTCATCCCATATTTACTGCATGATAGATATTCAACTTTTCCCATATTTACTGTATTTCTATTTCTAGAGTGTTTAGCAGATCTTTTCATCTCTTGCGTTGCTTTAAATTCGTAAGACTTAGAGAATTATTTTTCTATCTTGGTAGCACATGAGACCATATCTTCGTATAACAAGAAGGATTGTGAGACTAATGCTTGATGGAAAAATGGTTTTAACACATCAAAGAAACGATCAATCTTACTTCTTGGGCTAATTATATAATCTGCATCATGCCACTCTTACACTGTAATGTTAGCCACATACATTGAGACATTGACATCCTCCTTTTTCCTTAGACTCAGAAATTGCCTTTCCATATCCGCTTGATGGTCACAAGGAAAGTATTTTTCTAATAAAATTTCTTTAAACTCCCTCCATTCCATATTGGATACTTCATCATCTTCTATTTTTTTAATCAACAACCACCATTGATCCATATCTCCATTGGGGCGGTAAACTGCCATGACATGTTTTTCCCTTTCGCTACTCCCCAAGGCGTGGAATATTTTCTCTTTGGAATTTATCCATTTCTCATCTACTAGTGTAATTGTACCCCCATTTTATGTTGGCGGTTGTTACCTCATGATGCGATCTAACATTGACCCTCCACGATGTGAATTTAGGTGTTCTATACGGGTAAGGTTTTTATTCATAACCTGAGTGAGTTAACCCAATATAGTGATAAGCTGATCAGCACTAGTTGTATCACCAGCTCCACTATAATTATTTTGAGTATGAGGGAAATCCCTAAATAGAGTTTGTGCATTGATATAATTTCCATTCCTTCCGCTAGAATCCATTTCTAAACAATTGCATAATCTATTTTAGTTTATTAATCGAAATACATAATTCCAAACATGTAAAATAATTAACATAAAATCAACAGTTTATGGATATAATCCATAATCATAAAAATGTTTTCTTTGAGGATGTATATACTCATAAACCTTTCATAATGGATTGTATAGAAAATGAGAATTATCCTAATCATATCCCCTGGGAGTGTCATAATCAAGAGGGAATCAAGGACCATTATCGTGCACTAGTTTTCATTAGAGTCCAACTCAAATCGGTGTTTTCAGGTTTTACCCCTAGGTACATATGTGCCAGATCCGACATTACCTTCTCGTATCCAGATAGGGATATATTTCATTGAAAACTCAAAAAAATCTCTACAATACCAAAATTCTAGGATGTTCTTATATACTAATCCTCAAGGTCTATCTTAGGGGTAGGTGCTCTAATAAGAGTTTATATAAATCTAGTTTACAGGATTTTTACTAAAATTACTCTGAAACTAACCATAACATCCCAACCCCAGTTACCCAGATTCATTTCATTATTACATATCATTTTCATGATCACAGAAGATCAAGTCTCAATACACCTATTAGTTTAGTAGCCTTGGAAGTACTAGATACATTCATAAGTTTTAAATTATATCATAAAATAGAAAACAACTACTACATTGTTTCCATAGACAACACTAAGATCCCATAGACTATCCATAACGGTCATTCATAATATACTTATTTGCATCCTGAGAAAAATAAAACATAGAAAGGGGTGATCTCAGATTCTATGTAAGGATAACAATATAGCTAAAACTTTCAGAAATAAGCATGAACATTTAAGGCAATGTATATGACTAAAAAAATAAATTTAAACATGAAATTAAACATAATATGGGAGAGTTATAATAAAATAATTCCATTTACATATTCACATGGATATTCTACTTGTCGAATAATCACATGCAATATCAATAGCCACTTTAATAATGGTGGAATGCATAATGCCAGACTTTCATAACCACATAGTCAAGGCCTTGTTCCAAGACTACAAAAGAAATTTTTTCAAGGCATTGTTCCAAGACATTAGTTTGTTTCATGAGACCTACAGATGCATTGAGGAGGTATAGTAGGCTCCACCCGTCACTTACTAAATCAAATGCATTCCTCATGTGAAAAGGATTAAACATAACATAAACATTCATATTAAAACTATCATATGAAATGTCAATAATTTATCCATAAACCATGAATGATATAAAAATAACACATCTACAGTCAAACAAATCACAAAACATTAAATACAATATGCAATTTTTTTATCATACTAAATCAACTTCATATAAGCATAAAATCTATCAATGGATGTTGACAGAGATGAAATCAAAACCTTTTTTTATAGAAATATATCTTAATATTTTGAAATCATTTAAAAGTCATATAAGTATAAAAGAATACATTTATTTTGAAAATAATATTATAATATTTTATGTTTAGCTTAGACATTGTTATAATGGTGGAAAATTTCCGCACCAACCGTATAAGTTAAAAAAAAATCTTTTCATAATTTTGTCGAAAAGGTCATAAAGTACCTTGTTTGGAAAACAACGGCAAGATTCCTTTCAACCCATTTTATAAAAAGTCGGATAAGGTTATAATTGACATTAACCCATAGTATAGTAACTACTAATAAGGTTTTGAAATAAATTTTTACGAAACAAGGTTTTGGATGATAAAGATGTCCCAGTAGATACTTACGTAAAAACAACCTCGGATAAGGAAGAGATTGTGAAATTAACCCTTACCTTGTACTTTTCCTTGGTTGAAGGAATATTGAACTATGATATAATGGGGATATAATTGTTATTAAATTATTCAAGAATCATATACCTTAAAATGATATCATATATGATCTTTTAACATTGCTTTGTTAATAATATCTTAGAATTATCATCGTTTCGGATGTTAACTAATTCATTTTCCTCCATATGCTTCGATATGAAAGTAATGTTTGTTATGGATTAGATGTATCATATTCATATTAAAAATGATATCAAGTCTTTAAAAAAATGTTGTAATAATTTATTGAATATTACGCTTGAATGGGTTATTATGAAGAATGAATCTCATCACGTTCGTGGAGATAGTAATCTGTACGTACGCACAAGCGATAATATCATTCTTTTGATATTAAAATAATATATAATTGGATGTTATATCATATATAATGAATCCTTATCCTGTTATATTTATTATTTACATCAATTAAACATCATTACTATACCCATACAAATAATAATGTATTGAATAACAATTACACCATGACGTGGAGACGGTAAGCCGTACATACGTACGTATGGTGACATGTCATTTAAAGGATGGATATAATAATGAATATGGTTGTACCATATTTATAATAACATCATAGTATATAGAAGATATTGGAGTTATTATTTTAGAATAGAAACAATAATGAATGAATAATTGCATGAAGAAACGAACTTGAAATAGGTGATGAAATATTTTCCTCTTCTTCGAGTTCTTCATTTTGATTTGATCAAAAGGGAACCACAGGTTGGATTTATAACTAAAGGAAGGCCTCTAGGATGAAGGTAGGATAGTTGATATGGTATTTGGGCATATGTTAGTCAAGAAAAAATAATTTTATGGTTTTAATATGATGGAAGGTGGGATCCCTTTTATAAGAGGGGTGAGGGGCACCTTAGGAAAAGTTAGAAATATTATTTTATAATCAAATCATTTTCGGTTTCTAATGAATCGAAAAATATGATTTTATGGATAAGGAGGGTATGGGTTGAAAACCACTCAACCAATAGGTTTTATACTGGTTTGGGTCACTATATTAATCTAATATTTCATATTTATCTCTTAGTTAAATAGTTTGACATTTACCATGTCTCTTTTTATTTTTATATTATATGTTTAATTAACATACAATATACTTACTAGAAAACCCAATGTGGTTCATTAATGACACACCTATCATTATATAAGTCTTTTGGCCAAACCATAGATTCTTCATAATAGAATATCAATTAATAATATAATATATTTTTTTAAAACTCTTTTTTTCCAATTTTTACACTATTTGATATTTTGTTTTTGAAAAATTTATAACAGCATTATTACTTTAAAAAAAATAATCTAAAAAAACCAAACATGTGATATTAACCTAGAAAATTATTTTAATTATTAAAAAGTTTCAGATTACATTTATTTGGATATTTATAATATCAAATATTCTAATATATCATTAATTAGGTAATTACCGCATCATCATTTTTGTCATAAATAAATTAAATTATTTAATGTCAAAAAAATATAAATAAAATACCATTAGGTAGGAATTATTTTAATATTTATAATGAAAATTTATAGTCTAATCTATCTTATGTGTAAACCTATATTAAAAATGGTTCAGTTATTAAATTTGAATTTAACACTTTTAACTCTTCCTTGAATTAATTAATAATAAATGTCCTAATCTAATCCATGTGGACCTAAAGGATCTTATTTTATTCCTAAGGTTGTTTTTGTTCTAATTACACATATAAAATAGAATTATACATGTGTTAGGATAATATAATATCATTTTTACCTTTAATTACCCTATTTACTTTTAACCGTGGTAAATAAAAGTCAAAAGTTACTATTCTACAAAAATTATTTTCATCTCATTGAACCAAATTTTCAATAATAATTTCAATTGGTTCTCTTGAATTTTTGAAATTCTACTCACAGAAGCGGTGAAATTATGTTTTATGTAAATTAAAATTGCTCCTAGGAGGTGGGTAAAAGATGGTAAAAAGTTGAATAAAATTTTTATATATCTGAAATTATTATAAACTGACTCCAATGAATTACATTGAACATATATAGGTAATATGAATTTGTTTTGACCTAAAATAAATTTAAATAAATCAAATAATTATTTAAACAAAAAAGTAGGTTTTAAATAATAACTCAATGTTTTTCACTATTCATCAAAAATTGAATGTTTTCAGAAACATACCAAAAATTCATCCTAAGCTAATTTTGATATTCTGAATCCCAAAATAAAGTCCATTAAGAAAGATAAAATTTATAAAATTTCAAAAAGTGGGTATTAATATTCATTACAGCTAGTTTTATTGGTTGTGATGTGTTATAATCTCAAAGTTGCGTACAACGCAAACTATTGCATTATTCAAAGGGAAACGTACCATGGATGCTTGGGGTGTTACATTTTCCCCTCCTTCAAATAATCTCATCCTCGAAATTTCTAGAATATTAATGCCTAAAAAGATTCAGGTGGTTCTTCTTCATAAGTTCCTCAGGATCCCACGTTGTGTCTTCCATCTTATGGTTTCTCCATAGAACTTTTACCAGATGAGTCGTCTGGTTTCTCAGCACTTGTTCTCTTGTATCAAGAAACTTGATAGGCTCTTCACAATAAGGCATATCAGGTTCCAGTTCTAATTCCTCAATGGTATTTACATTCATTGAATAATGCATGTCTTTTCAAAACAGTGATACATGAAATACATCGTGATCTTTGGAGAGACTTGGTGGAATTTCCAAATGGTAAGCTATACCCCAATTAATTCTAGAATTCTGAAAGGTCGGATGTATTTGGGAATTAATTTTCCCTTATTACTGAAATGTATAACACCCTTCCATGGAGATCTCTTCAAGAAAATATTATCTCCTACATGAAATTCCAAATCCTTCCTTCAGTTATCGGCATAGCACTTCTTCCTACATTGAGCTGCTTTAATGTGGGTTTGGATTACCTTCACCTTTTACATTGTTTCCTTAACATGTTCTAGGCCTAGGAGTTTTCATTCACCAACATCATTCCAACAGGTTGGTGTGCGGCATCTCCTTCTGTATAATGCTTTATAAGGTCCTATCTGAATACTTGAATGGAAGATTTTGTTATATGAAAATTATAGAAGATGTAAATATTGATCCCACTTTCCTTGAAAGTAAAGAGAGCATGATCTCATCATGTATTCTAACGTTTGAATAGTTCATTCTGATTATCCATAAATTTTCAGGTGGTTTGCATTGCCCAAACGAAGTTCAGCATCTCGGGCTTTCTGAATACATTTCAAGAATCTTGATGTAAAACGTGGATCATGATCAGAAACAATCAACAAGGGTACTCCTTGAAGTCTCATAATGTAATTAATATATATTCTTGCTAGAAGTTCAAGTGGTAAATATTCTCTTATAGCAATAAAATGTGATGACTTCATAAGACAATCTACAAAGACCCATATTGCATCGTTCCTTCTAGGAGTCTTTGGTTGTCCCATGACAAAGCCAATTAGAATATTATCCAATTTCCACTCAGGTATATGAAGAGGTTGCAAGACTTTTCCAGTCTATTTCCTTCCATCATTCACTTGTTGACAAACCATACATCTTGACACAAAATCAGAAATATCCCTCTTCATGTTGTCCCACATAAAATGTTCCTTCAAATCTCAATACATTTTGGTGCTCCTAGGGTGTATAGAAAAATTAGAGCTATGAGCATCATCCAACAATTCCCTTTTTATATTTGGTATATCGGGAACACAAAGTGTCTTTCCAAATTTCAATATTACATCTTCATATATGATGTCACTCAATATACCATCATTAACATCTTTAATCATCATTTTAAACTCCTCATCATCAACCTGAAAACTTTTTATCCATTCTAGTAATGATGGTTTGGAAACCATTTGAAAAAAAATTAATGTTTCACCATCCATGGTTATTCACATATAAATCTTTAAAAGATCCATGAAAATAGGATGCCTTTCAACTCTTATTTTGATCAAAACTCCATGATCTTTTCTATGAAAAGCATCTGGCACCTTATTTTATTTCATTGGGTGGCAGTGTATCGTGCAATCATAATCCTTGAGTAGTTCAAGCCATCTGCTTTGCATCATGTTGAGTTCTTTCTATGAAAAAATATACTTCAAACTCTTGTGCTCAATATAAATCTCACATTTTTACCATATAGATAGTGTCTCTAAATAATCAAAGAAAATATTATAGCTGCTAACTCAAGACCATGATTAGGATAGTTTTTATCATGAATTTTATTTTGACATGATTCTTAGGCAATATCTCTATCATTCTGCGTAAGGACACAACCAAGACCTTTCTACGATGCATCACTATAAATAACAAACCCATCATTCACCAATGGTAGAGTCAGTATAATAGCATTGAATAATCTTCTCTTCAATTCATAAAAATATTCTTCACACTCTTTTGTGCAAATAAATTTATCCCCTTTTCGTGTGATCTTTGATAATGGGTTAGCCAATTGGGAAAAATTATGGATGAAACATCGATAATAACCTACTAAACTAATAAAACTGCGTACCTCAGTCATACTCTTCAGTGCTATCCATTCATGGATTTCTCTTTTCTTAGAATGATCAAAATAGATTCCATCCTTAGAGTCTATATGGTCAAGAAAGGAAATGTCTTGATTCCAAATTTCACACTTTCTAAACTTCCCATATAATTCATTTCTTTTAAAAGTCTTCAGAAGTAATTGATTTTTATGATCTTCATATAATTTGATGTATACCAAGATATCATCAATAAACACCACTAAAAAGTCATCATGATATTCCTTGAAATCGCTATTCATTATATCCATGAAGACAGAGGGTGCATTTGTCAACCCCAGGGGCATTACTGTTAACTCATAATGCTCGTACCTAGTTCGAAATGCTGTTTTTGGAATATCTTCCTTCTTCACACACCACTGATGATATCCATATCGATGCTCAGTCATTGATAAGTACTGATCTCCAAGAATTTGGTTGAATAAATCATCAATGTGGGGTAGGGTATACTTGATCTTTATTGTTATAGCATTGATCTCCCAGTAGTAAATGCACAACCTCATAGATCTATCTTTCTTCTTAACAAAAATTACAGGGCTCCCCATAGAGAAAAATTAGGGAGAATAAATATCTTATTACTCAATTCCTATAGTTGTTTCTTTAGTCCACTAATTCCACAGTGAACATTCTATAAGGGGTCTTTGATATGGTCCTTGATCCAGGAATTAAATCAATAGAAAACTCAATTTCTCATTTTGGAGGATGTCCAGGAAAATATTTTCGAAACACATAAACAGATTCATTCACAGTAGATACATTTTATATATGAACATTACTTTCCTTACATACAGTTATTTCATGCTCTTCCTCCTTAATAATTGAATTTAGTTGATCTACTAGGGGTATATCTAGATAAGAATTAGGTGGTGACGATTCTGCACTAAAGATAACATGTTCTTTGTTATCATCACCGAAAAAAGTAACCTCCTTCTTCTTACAATAAAATTTTGGATCATGGTATGAAGGACAAACCATACTGAGGATTATATCAAAATCAATCATGGGTATGATGATGATATCTGCAGATAAAGAACATTTAAATTCCCTAATGGGGACTTATTCACAAAACATTGTTGCAATGATGCTTACCTTATGATTTTTGACTGAAAACTCCCTTGTTAAGTCAAATATTTAAATATTTAATTTTTTTATTAAACTGGGATGATTTGAAACAATGCGATGATCCATAATCAATTAAATCATTTTCTAAACATGAGGAATCCATTAAATTATCTTCCACTGTGTCTTTCGGAGCATCAACCTTAGCAGTAGTGATAGCATAATCATGGCCTTGATCCCTTGGCCTTTTCTGAGGTAATTCTACTGACACTAAGGAAATTAATTCGCATAATGCCCCATTTCTCTACAATTTTAGAATTCAACATCGACAGCCTCTTTCTTCCCCCTTGCAATCATGAGCTTGGTGGCCTTTTTCACCACACTTGTAACAGACTCACATTCCCATCAGGCAAGTACCATGGTGTTTATTACCACATTTACTATAGGATGGATATTCAAATTTTCTCTTCTTCCCCTTATTTCCATTTTTAGAGTGTTCTGCACATCTCTTATTCTCTTTCGTTTCTTTAAAGTCATAAAACATAGAGAGTTCATTTTCTATCTTGATAGCACATGAGACCAGATCTCTATATGATGAGAAGGATTGTGAGACTAATGCTGGGGGAGAAATGGTTTAAACCCATTCAATGAAATGATCAATCTTACTTCTTGGGTTACATATATAATCTGTATCATGCCTCACTAACCTTGAAAAGTTAGCCTCCTACTTTGTGACATTCTCATCCTCCTTTTGCGTCAGGCTCAGAAATTTCCTTTCCATATCCGCTCGATGGTCAAGCGGGAAAGTATTTTTCTATGAATTTTTTTTAAACTCCATCCATTCCATATTTTATACTTCATCATATTTGTTTTTGTTTTGGATCAATGACCCCCATTGATCAGCATCTCCAGTGAGGTGGTAAACTACCATGACAACGTTTTCCCTTTGGCTACTCCCCAAGGCATGGAATATTTTTTCTAAGGAATTTATCCATTACTCAGCTACACGTGGATTTGTAACACCATTGAATGTTGGTGGTTGTTCCCTAATTAAGTGATCTAACATTGATCCTCCATGCTGCAGATCAGGGAGCTCCATACCGGTAAGGTTATTATTTATAACCTGAGTATGTGGTCCAAATATAGTGATAAGTTGGTCAGCACTAGTTGTATCACCAGATCCTATATAATTATATTTAGTAGGAGGTAAATCCCTACATTGAGTGTGTTCATTGATACTGTTTCCATTCCTTCCACTATGAACCTTTTCTAAACAATGGCATAAACTATATTATTTTGTGAATCAGAATACATAATTCCAAACATGTAAAATACTTAACATAAATTGAACTGTTCGTGGATATAATCCATAATCATAAAACATTTTTCTTTGAGTAATTATGTACTCAAAAACCCTTCAAAATGTTTTTTAAATAAAATGAGAATTATCCTAATCATATCCCCTGAGAGTTTCCTAACCAAGAGTGCAGCAAGACCCATTGTTGCACTAGTTCCCGTTTGAGTCTAGCTCAAAGTGGTGTTTTCGGGTTTTACCCGAAGGTACATCTGTGCCAGTGCTTCCCCTACCTGATCATATCTAGATATGGATGTATTGCTTGTAAAACTCAAAAAATATCTAAAATAACAAAATTATATGAAGCTATTCTATACTAATCCTCAAATTTTATCTTAAGGCTATGTGATCTAATCCGAATTTAACTAAATATAGTTTCCAAGGTTTATTCTAAACGTCCTCTGATACCAAATGTAACGCCCCGACCTTTGTTACCCAGAGTTGGTGCATTATTACATATCATGGGAAAGATCACAAAAGATCATGTCTCGAAAGACCAGTTAGTTTTATAGCCTTGGAAGTACTAGATACATTCATAAGGTTTACATTATATCAAAAAATGAAAAACTACAACAACAATGTTTCCATAGACAACACTGAGATCCCATAGACTATCCCTGAAGTTCAGTCATAATATATTTATTTGCATCCTGGGAGAAATAAATCATAGAAATTGGTGATCTCAGATGCTCAGAAAAGATAAAAATATAGCAGAATCTAAAATATATAAGCAAGAACATTTAAGAGAAATGTATAATACTAAAACAAAAGCCTTGAAACAAGAACTTGAAAATAATATGGAGAATATAATATCAAATAATTCCATATACTTATTCACATGGATATTCTACTAGTCGAATAATCACATGTAATATTAATAGCCACATCCATAATGATGGAATGCATAATGTCATACTTTCATAACCACATAGTCAAGCCCTTGTGCCAAGACTACAAAAAAGATTTTCTCAAGGCCTTGTACCAAGAATCTATATTGTCTCATGAGACCTACTAATGCATCGAGGAGCTATATCAGGCTCCACCCATCACTTACTAAGTCTAATTCATTCCTCATATGAAAATGTTTAAATATAACATAAACAATCGTATTAATACTAGCATACAGAATATCAATAATTTATCTATAAACCATGAATGGTCTAAAAATAACACATCCAAAGTCAAAAATATCACAAAACCTTCAATAAAATATGAAATTTTTTTATCATAATAAATTAAGTTTAAGTAAGCTTTAAATCTATCAAAGGATGTTTACATAGATGAAATGAAAACCTTTTTTTAATGAAATATCTCTTACTCTTTTGAAATCATTTGAAAGTCATATAATTATAAAGGAATACATGTATTTTGTAAATATTCCTATATGATTTTAAGGTAAGATTATATGTTGTTATAATGGTGGAAAATAGTCGCACCCGTCGTATAAGTTAAGAAATCATTCTTACCTTAATTTTGTCGAAAAGGTCATAAAGTACCTTATTTGGAAGATGATATAAATATTCCTTTCAAACCATTTTATAAAAAGTCTATTAAGGGTATAAATTAATTTAACCCATAGTCTATTAAATAGTTAAAATGTTTTGAAATACATTTTATGAAACATGGATGTTGATGATAAAGATGTCCTGGTAGATAGTTACGTAAAAATAACCTCAAATAATAAAATGATTGTGAAATTAACCCTTACCTTGTACATTTCCTTGGTTGAGAATAGTTTAAAATCCAGTATAATGGTGAAATAAATGTTATTAAATTATACAATTACCATATACAATGATATGATATCATATATGTCCTTTTAAAATTGCTTTATTAATAATATCTTAGTAATTTCGTCGTTTCGTGTTTTAACTGATTCGTTTTCCTTTATATTATTTGTTACATAAGTTATATTTCTTATGGATTGGATGTATATTATTCATATTTAGAATAATATTAAGTATATAAAAATTATTTTTAATCATCTAATGAAAAGTAGTCTAGAATGGATTATGTTGGGAAAATAATCTCATCGTGTTTGTGGATATGATAATCCATATGTACGCACGAGCAACAATATCATTATTTTATATTAAAATAATATATAATTGGATGGTATATCACATATGCAGAATCATTTTCATGTTATATTTATTATTCAAATCAATTATAAATCATTATTATACCGATCTAAATAATAATGTATTGAATAACAATCACACCACGGTGGGGAGATGGTAAGCCCTACGTATGCACGTACGGTGACACATTATTCCAAGTATGGATAGAATAATGAATAAAGTTTTAACATATTTATAATAACATCACAGTATATATATGATACTGGAGTTATTATTTTATAATGGAAACAACAAAGAAATAGGTAGTGGAAGAAGAAAGGAACCTGAACGAGGTGATGAAATATTTACCTCTTCTTCGGGTTCTTCCTTTTGATTTGATCAAAAGGGCTTATTAAGATGAATTTATAACTAATGTAAGGCCTCTATGATTACAGGAGGACAGTTGAGAGGGTATTTGGTAAGTGTTTGGCTGAGAAAAAAGGCTTTGATGGTTTGAATTTTTGGGAATGGGGAGTTCCCTTTTATAAGAGTGGTGATGGGAACCTTAGGAAAAGATAGAAATATTATTTTATAATAAAATCCATTTCAGTTTCTAATAGTTTAAAAATGTATTCATTAAAGGATAAGGTAGTTATGGGTCGAAAACCAATCAACCAATAGGTTTTAGACAGTTTTGTGTCACTATATTAACCTTATCTTTTAGATTTAACACTTAGTAAAATAGTTTGACATTTACAATGTCTCTTTGTATTTTTATATTATATGGTAAATAAATTTACGATATACTTCCAACAGAATCCCAAGTGGTTCATTAATTAGACACCTATCTTTATATAAGTCTTTCTTCCAAGCCTTAGATTTTTGGGAATAGAATATCAATTAATAATATAATATGTTTTAAAAACTATTTTATGTCAAGTTTGACACTATTTGGTACTTTGTTTTTGCTAAATTGATAACAAAATTATTACATCGAAAACAATTCATCTAATCAACCATAACATGTCATATTAACCTATAAAATTAATTTAATCCTTAAAAAGTCGAAAATTAAATTTATTTGGATATTTATAATATCAAATATTGTAACATTTCATTAAATAGGTAATCACTCCATCATTATGTCATAATTAAATTAAATTATATTATGTATAAAAAATATAAATAAACTTTCATTATGTAGTAAATCATTTTATCTTTCTAATGAATATTTATAGTCTAATTTATCTTATGTTTAACCCTACATTATAAATGGATTAGTTATTAAACTTGGAATTTAACACTTTTTCCTCTTCTTTGAATTAAATAATAATAAATTTCTTATCTAATCCTAGTGGACCTAAAGGATAATATTTTATTCCTAAGGTTGTTTTTGGTTTAATTACACTTATCCAATATAATTTGGACATGTGTTAGGGTAAAAATAAAATAATTTGTACCTTTAATTATCCTATTAACTTTGAACCATGTTAAAAGAAGTTAAAAGTTATTATTCATCAAAAATTATTTTCATCTCATTGAACAACATTTTTGTAACACACTGAGATTTTATGATAAATATTTTTTTTATGACTTATGTTATACAAAACACCAAAGGAATCTTTCACAATACACAATACTAACTTGGCTTGCATTACACGCAATCACGACCTTCCTCGATAGCGTGTGTAGTACGCAATACCGGGTTTCACTAAAAAATGATATATTATTATGGACTAGCTGTTATGAATAGTATTTACTAAATTTTAAATTTTATAACATTATTAGTCATCTTAAACAATATCTAAAATATGGTAAAAGAACAAAATAAAATTTTCTGGTAAAATAAGTATTTTTTAAAAAATGCAGTTTTGCCGCCTTTTGATGGTGCACCCACATTAAATCTAGTTTTTACATGTTTATAAGTTAAATTTGACAAAATAAAATTCTTCTTTGGAATCAGGATATAAAAATTTACTTTGGATAAATTTTTGATATTTTTCTGATAACTTTCATATTTTGATGAACAGAAAAAATATGCTAATTTTTAATTAAAAACAACTTTTTTCATTGAGATAATTTATATGGTTAAATTATAATAATTAATGTTTTTAAAGTATATATATAATATATTTTTACCATTAAATATAATATATGTCATTATAATTGATTTCACATTGAATTCATAGGTAAAAACATTTCAATCTTTGGCAATGTTTTAACTTCTAAAACCTGTTTTCTTAATAAAGGGGTTAATTTTAAATTAATTACTACAACTTATGTGTTTTGAATTTTGAAAAATAGATTCCATATTTGGAATAAGTGGGTCCAAATTATGTTAATATGCTACTTTTTATTTTTGGGCATTATTAATAGTAACTACGGTAAATTTTATTTACCATAGTGAAAGGTAAATCGGGTAATTAAGGGTAAATATAATATTATAAAATTATTCTAACACCTGTCAAAATCCTATTGGATGACTAAAAGTCGACCCATATCACCTAAGTGTCGGATTAGATTCATTTAATGTACTTTTTCATAAAACTAATTTAATAATTATTAAAACCAAAGAAAGTGACAACATGTCACTTTCTTAAATCTTATAAGTATAATAATTTTAATTTAGTGATAAACTTAATGAAACTTCTAACATTAATATTCTACAGAAATCTAATACAATTATATACAACATATTAATTTATTTATAATTTTTAGGGATTAAATAATTATCATTAATTATTACACAATAGTGATGTGGAAATTATTTTTTTAATTAAAATATCAAATAAATGGTTTTAAAAATATAAAAATAAATATTATATGAACTATTTAATGTTATCCACTAGTTTTCTAGATACATATGACATTTTATGAATCTATTAATTCTTTTAGTTCGAACATTTCTTCTGTATATAATTTATTTAAATTCAAATAAATGAATAGTGTCAAAACTGACTCTATTGTTATTTTATAAAAATAACATATTATAAAATTGTTTAAAAATCAAAAAAAATATTTAAAAATTATATATTAAAATTTATATGGTCTACAATGTCATAAAGTGTGAAATTATTTAAAATTCACAACACATATGTAATTATTTATAATAATTTAAAAATTAGAATATTATTACCACAAATAAAATTAAATTGATAAATAAGGATAAATCAAGTTGATAATGTTTTAAATAAATTACTAACATGTATAAATTTGATTGTATGATTCAATTACAACCCTATATAATGTAATTTTAGAATATGAGTAATTTTGGAAGTTTTTTAGTGGGGTTGCGATTTAAAATATACTAATATTTCTTATATTTCCAAAGGTGTCCCTCTCCTCCCTTATAAAAGGGAACCTCATCCCTCTCCTCCTCACACCAATTTGAACCTTCATTCTCGGCCAAACGCTACACATTTCACATACCCACTTCTATAGAAACATCCTAGAGGTCCTAGTCTTCTTCAAGGACAAATTTTAGTGCCCAAAGAGGAGGTCTCAAAGAGGCGCTTCAAAGAAGAGGTAATGTCTGTTACCGATTCTTTCAACTTTATTTCTTCTTCTACTTATTATTCTTTAGTTGTTTCATTATGAAGTAATAACATCAGTATCACTCATATAATTATATGTTATTATAAGTATGAAATAACCCTTTTTCACCATCTATCCATCCTACGAAAAATGAAATCACCGCGCGTGCGTACGTATGGAATACCGTCTCCACGTCGTGGTGTAATCTATTTTCCACCACCAACTTACTTGTATGGCTAGAATGGTGTAAATAATGACTATATATGATTATTTAAAAGTGATATTGAATATGAAATAATATACATACACTCCAATACAATTCCACAATCATGGGAATGATATCATCGCTCATGCGTACGTACGGAATATCGTCTCCACGATGGGATGCGACTCGTTCTACATGATCATCATTTCATAATGATTATATAAATGAATTTAATAAATAAATATGATATATATTACACTAATAACATTCTGTAAATGAGGTGTCTATAACCTAAAAAAGGAATAATAATTTATTCGACAAAACACACATACGAACATAAAGCAATAAACACTCGAATAACAAGTAACAATGAACTTTTACTAATAAGAAGCTAAGAATATGACCATATATGGTATCATAAAAATAACTATGATTATTGAATTAGTCAATGACATTATTTCAATAATTATATAGGAGGTTCAGACACTTATGAAACAAATCAGACCTAAGGTAAGGGAAAATCTCACAATCTCATTTTTATCTGAGATTGTTTATACTTGAGAATTTACTGGGGAATATTTATCATCCACATACATGTTTCCTCAATATTTAATATTATTTACATCCACCTACAATTTATTAAATAAAATTTTACCCTTCGGTGAGTTTTTAATAAAAGATATGAAAGGAATCTTTTGTCGTTTTGTGTACGAGGTACTTTTGGACTTTTCTGGCCAAATTACGGGAAAAATGTTTTTTTAACATATACGGCATGAATGGATTGTTAGAACATTATTTACATGAAGCTTCATCTACAAGTTTTCAAGGTTATTTTTAATCAAATTCTTTTAGTTCAAAATTATATGACATGTTAAGAAAGGAAAAAATTTTCGAAGTAGAAATGATATTTTCCTCAAGAATGTAGTTCAAGTGTTTTACCAAAATTATTTTCCATCTATGATAATATACGGTTATTTTTATATCCATATTTTTAAATTGATTTGATTATTTTATGATGGAATTATTTTTAGGATATCCTTTTATGGATTATGTTATGATGATGAGATTTTTAAGAATCCCATTTTTATTAAATGGGTTATGCTATGATATATGGTTTATGATTTTGTGGCACACATAAGAGTGGTATCATTATGAGATGGGTAAGAAATATATCTCCCTCCAATGAATTGGGTAAAGATTAATATCTCATTAGATAGACAAGGCTAGAATGTCAGGTTAAACTGGTTCAGTGAAACAAGACTGAAACGAGGAGTGAACTTGGTTCAGAAAAGGAATTTGTACGCTAAGATAGTCTTGGCCATGAGTCTTGACTACTAAGAAATGATTTTCTATTATTATGTGTATATGACACAAAGCTTCATGATTTATGTTATGATTATTGGAATTACTTTTCACTTCTATGATTTATCCCATGTTATGATCTCTTTTTCAGGATAATATTTTCAAAATGTTATGTTCTTATAAATATGATATGTTTGATATTTCTGTTGTTTACCCTTACTGAGCATTTGAGCTCACCCTTTTGTATGTTTTATTTTCCCCAGGTCAGGAAGAAAGATATTAAGTAGGATATGCCAAAAAGGGACTCTAGATATGATGAAATAAATGAGAGAAAACGTAGATGACTTATGAACCAGTTGTTTATGTTTCCCAGTTTCTAAAGACAATATACATATACGGTCCTTTCATGGTTTTGTTATATGTTGTAATAATAATGCATCAATTTTGATGTAATAACCATGTATGTAAGGTATGGGTCGTTATAGTTGGTATCAGAGGTAAGATATAGTCTACCTTTGGAAACTAGGATGTGAAAGCCTTAGTCAGAAACCTAATGATATGTCTAAGAATAGAACACAATCATAGTATTTTAGAAATGGCCATGAACAACATCTGATAAGACCTTATGTGTGAAATTTATTTCTTTATTATGTGGTTTTCCTATTATAACTAGTGTGTCTCACACTATTCTTCATGGTTTTAGTCAATGGCTAGAACCTGAAGGAACCTTGTTAATGGGAAATGTGACGGGCAATGCAATGATTTTCCCCCTGAGCAACCAAACATTATGGGAGATAGAATGCAGAATCTTGTAGCCATGCTCACACAACTTTCTCAAGATATTAATCATGCATGACTTCCAAACGAGCAAAGGAAGGAGCAACATTATGTTGAATCCTTCATGAGGCAGCGTCCACCTTCATTCATTGGGTCTTCTGATCCATTAGTGGCTGAACAATGGATCAGTACCACTGTGAAGATATTTTCAGTTCTTCAATGTTCTGAACATGATAAATTCATCTTCAAAGTATATCGTTTGGAAGGTGATGCTGATCAATGGTGGAATCTTATTAATAATATGAGGAAAGGGATGAAATTGAGCCCATGGAATGGGACGAGTTCAAGAACTTATTTTTCAATAAGTATTTCCCCAGTATTCTTCGAACAAAGATAGAGAAGGTGTTTCTTGAACTGAATCAAAAGGATGATGAATCCGTTGGTACCTATGAAGAAAATTTTACAAGACATGAAAGGTACGCTTCCGAAATTATTATCCAACCTGAGAGTAAGATCGATCAATTCATTAGTGGCTTAAAACCATGTCTTCGAAGGGAGTTATCCATAATGGACTTCAAAGGAAATTATTCGATTTGCTCTCAAGGTTGAGATAGCGATTCGTCTAACCCATCAGTCACATGGGTTTGATAAGGAGAGGAAAATGTAATTCAAAAGAAAAATCTAAATAACACACTGAAAAGAAGATGAGTTTTCCCTTATTCTCAAAGTGTGGAAATAAATGTGGAGGACATTTTCTTAAGAGGACAAGTGAATGTTATAAGTGTCGAAAAGAAGGCTATCGGGAAATTAAATTTCGAAATAATTGGATGAAGATGTCTAATGATGAAAACCAAGGAAGGGATACAGAAAATGAACCTACAAAACTTCAATGTTTCAAGTGCAAGGAGATGTGGCATTATGCCAATCAATGCCCAAATCCAAGGGTTGAGGATGATGATCGATGTCAACAAACTCTTAAGGCCAAAGACAAAGGAAAGTCACATGAAATTTCTATCGGCATTGTGGAGTACAACAACGAAGTGGTGAGAGTTACACATACCATCCACTCTAAAGTAGAAAATGTTTTATTTGATTCAAGATCCACCCACTCTTTTATTTCTGAAGAATTTTCTAAGGGTATCACCGTATTACCTAAACAATTAGATGTTGAGTTGGTTGTGAAAACTCCTAATAGCACAACAGCCGCATCAAAAGTTTACAATTCTTCTCCGAATGAAGTTTGTGGGAAAGTGCTTCCTGCAAATCTCGTGATCCTTCCTATAGTCGAATTTGATGAGATTATTGGCATAGATTGGATTTATCTATATGGATCTCATATCAATTTCCAAAGAAGGGAAGTCACATTTCATATTCCAGATCAATCTATGATTTTCTATCGATGTAAGGATGAACATAACTTTCCAGTGGAAATTAATTCCATCTTACGGGTCTTGATTCCCCTAAATAAAGGTTATTTATTTCAAATGGTTGGAGAGAAAATCATGATTAATAATATTCCAATTGTATGGGAATTTGATGATGTCTTTCTGGAAGAATTTCTAGGTCTTCCACCAAATCCTGAAGTTGAGTTTTCAATAGAAGTTGTACCGGGTTCTTTACCTATATCAAAGACACCATATAGAATTGCCCCAATTGAGTTGCAGGAATTAAAGAAGCAACTCCAAGTGAGTCTTGATAAAGGATTCATATGCCCTTGTGCATCACCTTTGGGAGAACCTATTCTGTTTGTTAAGAAGAAAGATGAATCAATGAGACTCTGCATTGATTATCGATAACATAACAAGATCACTATCAAAAAAAATTTCCTCTCCCACACATTGATGACTTATTTTACCAACTACATGGAGCTCAATACTTTTCCAAGATTGATCTTCATTCAGGGTATCATCAATTATGGGTCAAAAGGGAGGATATTCCAAAGAAGACTATCCGTACAAGGTATGGACACTATGAATTTACAGTGATGTCATTTGGTCTTACTAATTCCCCTGCTATATTCATGGATCTGATGAATAGTGTCTTTAGAGACTATCTTGATCAATTTGTGGTAGTCTTTATAGACGATATTCATGTCTATTCAAAGAGAAATGAAGAACATGAAGATCACTTGAGAATTGTATTAAAGACCCTAAAAAAGGAGAAGCTTTATGCCAAATTTATCAAGTGCAAATTTTGGCTTCAAAAAGTTTAATTTTTTGGTCACATAATCTCAAAAGAGAGGATATCTGTGGATCCAGCAAAAAACAGAGGTTATCGAAAGATGGTCGAGACCAATAACAGTAACTGAGATCTGAAGCTTTCTTGGTTTGGCTGGATATTACCGAAATTTTGTGAAATATTTTTCAAGGTTATATAACCCACACACCAAGTTGACTTGGAAAGGAGTTAAGTTTGTTTGGACTGAGGAATGTGAAGAGAACTTCAAAGAGCTAAAAAGAAGGTTAGCCAGTGCACTTGTTCTCACACTACCTTGCAGTGGAGAAATGTTTGTGATCTATAGTGATGCATCCATGAAGGGACTGGGGTGTGTTCTCATGCAAAATGATATGGTGATAGATTATACCTCACGACAGTTTAAAATCCATGAGAAAAATTACCCAACTCGTGATTTGGATTTATCTGCAGTAATCTTTGCATTAACGATTTGAAGGCATTACCTTTATGGTGAAAAGTGTGATATTTATACTGATCATAAAAGATTAAATAATATTTTCACACAAAAGGAGATGAATATGTGTTAAAGAAGATGGTTGGAGATGATTAATGATTATGACTGCTCAATTCACTACCACCCTCAGAAAGCAAACAAGGTTGTAGACGCATTAAGTCAACAATACCATGCTAGCTTATCCATGTTGAGGATCACAAAAGATCCAATATTTATGTATTTACAAAGGATGGATCTTTGAATTATAATGGAATGGGAAAAATCTTATCTTTCTCAAATGAATGTTCCACCATCTATACACGTGATGATTAAAGAGGCACGAAAAGTAGATGTAGAGTTACAAAAGAAGGTGTGAAATGTTCCTGAATTAAACCTTGATTGTGATGGGATAATAAGGTTTAGGAACCATGACTGTATTACTCCCATCCCAGAATTAAAGAAGGAGTTACTGGACGAGGCTCATAGTTCTTCATTTTCTATTCATTCTAGAAGAAAAAAGATGTATAGGGACCTGACATTGTACTTCTGGTGGGATGGCATAAAAAGAGATGTTGCCGAATATGACTCTCGATGCTTGGTTTGTTAGTAAGTTAAAGCTGAGAGGAAAAAGTCTAAGGGGATGTTACAACCATTACCCATAACATAATGGAATTGGGAAAACATCACTATGGACTTTGTTACTGGACATCCTAAAACATCCAAAGGAAATAATGCTATCTGGGATATAGTTGATCGACTTACGAAGTCAGCACACTTCATTTCTATTAGAGAATATTTTTCTCATGATAATCTTGCCATGATATATATATAAGGATGTGGTAAAATTTCATGGAGTACCACTTTCCATTATATCTGATCGGGATCTGAGGTTTACCTCAAAATTCTGGCGAAGTCTTCAGCATGCTCTAGATAAAGAGTTGAGTTTCAGCACTGCTTACCATCCTCAAACATACGGTCAGTCTGAGAGGAAATTTCAAACTCTAGAAGACATGTTGAGATCTTTCTCTATGGATTCCCAAGGTGGTTGGGATCAACACCTATCGTTGGTGGAATTTTATTTTAATAATAGCTTTCACTCCAGTATTCCGATGGCTCCTTATGAAGCCCTCTATGGAAAGAAATGCAGAACTCCAACTTTCTAGGATGAAGTTGGGGAAAGAAATATATTAGGACCTGATCTTATTGATGAGATGGAAGAAAAGGTCAGAGCTATTCAATAACACATAAGAGCAGCTCAGAGTTGATAGAAAAGTTATGCTGATAACCGAAGAAAAAACCTAGAGTTTGAAGTGGCTGATAAAGTGTTTTTACAAATATCTCCCTGGAAGAGGATCATGTGATTTGGAAATAAGGGAAAGGTGAGCCCTAGATATATCTGTCCTTTTGTAATTCTAGAATGTGTTGGGAAGGTAGATTACCGATTGGCGCTTCCACCGAATCTATCACAAGTTCACGATTTGTTCCATGTATCTTTCCTGAGAAAGTACATACCCGGTCCTTCACATGTACTCATCTCAGAAGTTGTACCGCTAGAGCAAGATCTTTCTTAAGAAGAACAACTGATAGAGATTTTGGATCGTAGAAAAAAAGTCATACGGAACAAGACCACTCGCTTGGTGAATGTTTTATGGAGGAACCACCAATTAGAATAATCTACATGGTAACTTGATGATATGATGACGGAGAGGTATCCTCATCTATTTTTAATGAAGTGACAAATTTCGAGGGAAAAATTTATTTTAAGTGGGGTAGAATGTAACCCTCTAAGATTTTATAAGAAATATTTTTTTATGTATTATGTTATACGCAACACCAAGGGAATCTTTCACAAAACACAATACTGGTCTAGCTTGCATTACACGCAATCACGACCTTCCTCAATAGTGTGTGTAGTACGCAATACCGGGTTTCACTAAACAATGATATATTATTATGGACTAGCCGTTATGAATAGTATTAACTACATTTTGAAATTTTATAACATTATTATTCATCTTACACATTTTCTAGAACATGGTAAGAGAACAAAATAAATTTTTCAGGTAAAATAAGTATTTTCAAAAAAATGCAGTTTTGCCGCCTTTTGATGGCGCACCCACATTAAATCTAGTTTTTGACATGTTTATAAGTTCAATTTGACACAATAAAATTCTTATTTGGAATCAGGATAAAAAATTCACTTTGGATAAATTTTGGATATTTTTCTGATCACATTCATATTTTGATGAATAGTAAAAATATGCTAATTTTTAATTAAAAACAACATTTTTCATTGAGATAATTTTTTTGGTTAAATTATAATATTTAATGGTTTTAAATTATAAATAGAATATATTTTTACCATTTTATATAATATATGTCATTAGCATTAATTTTTCATTGAATTCATAGGTAAAAACATTTCAATCTTTGACAATGTTTTAACTTCTAAAACCCATTTTCTTAACAATGAGATTAATATTAAATTCATTACTAAAAATTATGTGTTTTGAATTTTGAAAAATGGATTCCATATTTGGAATCAGTATGTCCAAATTATGTTAATAGGATATTTTTTATTTTAGGAAATTATGATTAGTAACTACGGTAAATTTTATTTAACATAGTTAAAGGTATATTGGGTAATTAAGGGTAAATATAACATTATAAAATTACCCTAACACCTGAAAAAATCATATTGGATGACTAAAAGTCGACACATATCACTTAAGGGTCGGATTAGATTCATTTAATGTACTTTTTCCCATATAAATAATTTAATTATTATTAAAACCAAAGAAATTGACAACATGTCACTTTCTTAAATCTTATAAGTATAATAATTTTAATTTAGTGATAAACATAATGAAACGTCGAACAAGAATAGTCTCCAGAAATATAATACAATTATCTACATCATATGAATTTATTTATAATTTTCAGGGATTAAATAATTATCATTAATTAGGACACAATAGTGATGTTGATATTATTTTATTAATTAAAATATCAAATAAATGGTTTTAAAAATATTAAAATAATTACTATATTAACTATTTAATGTGCTCCACTAACTTTCAAGATACATATGACCATTTATAAATCTATTAAAGATTTTATTTCGAACATATCTTCTGTATATATTTTATATAAATTCAAATAAATGAATAGTGTCAAAATTGACACTATTATTATTTTATAAAAATATCATATTATAATATTGTTTAAAAATCACAAAAAATATTTAAAATTTATATATTAGAATTTATATGGTCTAAAATGTCATAAAGTGTTAAATTATGGAAAATTCACAACACATATATAATTATTTATAATAATCTAATCTTTAGAATATTATTACCACAAATAAAATTAAATTGATAAATAAGGATAAATCAAGTTGATAACGACTAAACTAAATTCATAACATGTCTAAATTTTATTGGTTGATTATATTAAAACACTATATCATCTAATTTTCAGATATGATTCATTCTTTATGTTTTTAAGTGGGGTTTGGATTTAATATAAACTAATATTTCTTATATTTCCAAAGGTTCCCCTCTCCTCCCTTATAAAAGGGAACCTCCTAACTCTCCTCCTCACACCAATTTGATCCTTCACACTCATAAAAACCCTGACTATTTCATATCCCCACTTCCCTATAAACATCTTAGTGGTCCTGGTCTTCTTCAAAGTCCAATTTTAGTGCCCTAAGAGGAGGTCTCAAAGAGGCGCTACAAAGAAGAGGTAATGACCGTTACCAATTCTTTCAACTTTATTTCTTCTTCTAATTCATCTTGTTTATTTGATTCATTATGAAGTAATAACATCAGTATCACTCATATACGGATATGTTATTATAAGTATGAAACAACCCTATTTCACCATCAATCCATCCTACGGAAAATGAAATCACCGCGCGTGCGTATGTAAGGAATATCATCTCCACGCCGTGGTGTAATCTATTTTCCACCACCACCTTACTTGGATGGGTATAATGGTGTAAATAATGACTATATATGATTATTGTAAATTGATATTGATTCTGAAATAGTATAGATACACTCCATTACAATTCCACATTTATGGGAATGATATCATCATTCGTGCGTACGTACGGAATACAGTCCCCATGATATGATGTGACTCGTTCTACATGATGTTCATTGCATAATTATTGTATAAATGAGTTGAATGAATATATATGATATATATTACACTAATACCATTCTGGAAATTAGGTGTCTATAACCTAAAAAGAGGAATATGAATTTATTGGAAAAAACACCCATACGAACATAAAGAAATAAACACCCGAATAACAAGTAACAATGAACTATTACTAATAAGAAGCTAAGAATATGACCATATATGTTATCATAAAAATAATTATGATTCTGGAATAATTTAATGACATTATTTAAATCATTATATAGGAGGTTTGGACACTTATGAATCAAATCATACATAAGGTAAGGGAACATCTCACAATCTCATTTTTATCTGAGATTGTTTATACTTCAGATTTTACTGGGGAATATTTATCTTCCACATCCATGTTTCCCCAATATGTAATATTATTTCCATCAACCTATAATTTTTTAAATCCAAGTTTACCCTTTGGTGAGTTTTTGGTATAATATATGAAAGGAATATTTTTTCATTTTTTGTACGAGGTACTTTTTGACTTTTCCGGCCAAAGTACAGGAAGAAGGTTTTTTAACTTATACGGCATGAATGAATTTTTAGAACATTATTTCCATGATTCTTCTTTACCAGTTTTTTATTTTATTTTTAATTAACTTCTTTTAGTTCAAAATTATATGACATGTTAAGAAAGGAAAAAGTTTTTGAAGTAGAAAGGATATTTTCCTCAAGAATGGAGTTCAAGTGTTTTATCAAAATTATTTTCCATCTAAGATAATATAGGGTTCTGTTTATATCCCTATTTTTATATTGATTTGATTATGTTATGATGAAATTAGTTTTACGGTATCCTTTTATGGATTATGTTATGATGACGTTATATTTAAAAATTCCATTTTTATTACATGGGTTATGCTATGATGTATGGTTTATGATTTTTTGACACTCATAAGAATTGTATCATTATGAGATTGGTGGGACCGATATCTCCCTCCAATGCATTGGGTAATTATTTATAACTCATGAGATAGACATGGATTGAATGGAAAGTTAAACTTGTTCAGTGAAACAGGACTGAAATGAGGAGTGAACTCGGTTTAGAAAAGGACCTTGTCCACTAAGATAGTCATGGAAATGAGTCTTGACTACTATGAAATGATTTTCTATGATTATATGTGTATGCCAAAAAGCATCATGTTTTAAGTTATGATTATTGGAATTACTTTTCACTTCTATTATTTATCCCATGTTTTGATCTCTTTTGCTGGATAAGATTTTCAAAATGTTATGTTCTTATAAATATGATATGTTTGATATTTCTTTTGTTTACCCTTACTGAGCATTTGACCTCACCCTTTTGTATATTTTCTTTTCCCCAGGCCAAGAAGAAGGATATTAAGTAGGATATGCCAAAAAGGATCTCTAGATATGATGAAATAAAAGGGAGACAACATAGATGATTTATGAACCAGTTGTTTATGCTTCCCCGTTTCTAAAGACACTATACCTATACATTCCTTTCATGGTTTTGTTATATGTTGTAATAATTATGCTTCAATTTTGAAGTAATATCCATGTATGTAAAGTATGGGTTGTTATAATTTTAATTACTGGTATCCATTGTGTCTCTCTGATTTTTGAAATTCAACTCACAGAAGTGGTAAAATTATATTTTACTTAATTTGTAAAATCCTCCAAGAGGTGGGTAAAATACAGTAAAAAGTTTAATAAAATTTTTATATTTCAAAAATTAATATAAACCAGCTCCAATGAATTAAATTGAACTTATATAATTATTTTGTATCAATGTTGACCAAAAATAAATTTAAATAAAATAAAAAAGTATTTAAATAAAAAGTCGGTTTTAAACAATAATTTAGTGTTTTTCACTATTCATCAAAAAATTGAATGTTTTCGGAAAAATACCAAAAATTCACAATAAGATAATTTCAATATTTAAAATCCAAAAATGAAGTCAATTTTGAAAGATAAAATTTATAATGTTTCAAAAGGTGGGTATTACTTTTTATAACGGTTAGTTTGATTGGTTGCGATGTGTTGGAATCTCAAAGTTGCGTACAATGCAAGCTATTACATTATTTAAAGGGAAGCATATCGTGGAAGCTTGGGGTGTTACAATAACCATATAAATTTATATATTAATATTCACTAAAAAAATTCATCATAACATCCGGAAATATTGTTCATGAAATATATGTCAAAATAGTTATTTCAATCACACCTTTACTAACAATTCATTTATTCGAAAAAGTAAAACAATTTTATTTTAGAATATTTTATAAAAAATCATGGGAAGGAAAAAAAAAATTTATCCAAAATTAGATAATAATAAAAAATTCTTGAATTAATTATTATAATAATATAGATATAAAAGAAAAATATTCACAACTATAGAGAGAAATAAATTTGGTGTCCCTTCAGAAAATATTTTCTGTTATTAAGAGTGCATAGAGAGAAGAAAATGATAGAAAAATTTGTAATCCATAAAAATACCAAGTTTAGAATAAAATTCATGATATTTATCAGTGATAGATAATATTACTTCATCATTTCAATGTTAAGCATCAACGATCAAAACAAAAAGTGAGATTATATTATAAAACCTTTAATGTTGTAATAATTTTTGATTTTTGTACCCCATAAAATACATAAAAAAATTATACTCTAATTAACATGAATATATATATATATATTAATAAAATATGATATCAATGGTGATATATATATACCGCACAATAGAAATAGTTATGAAACAAGAAATTTTTCTCAATGAAATAAAAGTGAGATAAGGAACCCTTACCGTGGTTCCAGCATGATTTTTAAGGTATTTTAACATACTATATGAACATTGAAATTTGTTATAATTCTGTATCCAAACCAGGAACAAAATTATAATACAATACATAGTTTAATTATATATTTTATCACCATTTCATTAATATTTAGTAGTTATCATCAATATTTCTAGGGTAAACTAATTATTTTTTGGATATATAGTTAAGTTCATAAATTATCATCCAAGTACATTGATCATGGGACTTAAATATATATTATTTAATTCATATAAATATTATCATTTGTAATAATTACATAACCTTTTTCAATCATTCATATAAACCTGTCATGAGAAATGAATCACATCACTCTGTGGAGGTGGTAGTGGACACCTATACATGAGTGAAATTATCCTTTTACAACTAAAGGGAATGTATGAGGGGAGGTATGATATTATAAAAAATAAGAATAATTATTTCAAAAATATTATATATAACTATTAAATCCATCATAAAAAATAAATAATGACATATGGTGATGTACTAAAAGAGTCGTATCTCTAGAAAGAGTTGGTAGTCAACATGTATGCACGAGCAATACTTTAATTTCTAATTTAGTGAAAAGAAGGACAAAAAGGGTTTTATGAAAAAATTAAAAACATGTAATTTGTTGTGATGATGACTTATTTACTAATTTTGGATGGATAAAATATATTTCATGGATGTGGAAGTAGAAATTAACATTGAAAGTGTCAGGTAAGATGATTACTTCTTATTGAAGTGACCTCTTTTGGATTACATCATAAGCCTTCATATAATTGTCCTAGTGTTACTCCAATAGCCCATTAATTAAGGGAATGAATCTAGGTAGTATTTTTCTTATTTTATAGATTATATTTAAGGATTAAAATTTTCTAAATAGGTAGGATATGATGAGCCTTTTTATACATTAGGGGAGACACCCACAAGAAATAACATAAAATTTTACAATAAAATATTTCACTTTATTGTTAATATGAAAAAAAAGTAAAAATACATTGAATATAATATAACATATAGATGAAATATAATTGATCAATAAAATTTTGATATGTTTATTTATCAATTTAACCCATATCAATTATTTTATCCTCTTATAAAACATGATTTATCAATAATTGTGGAAAATTTATTTTTAACTATTTCACTACTAGTTATGACAAAACAATGAATTTGGCCTAATTAAAAATTTAATGATTGAGTATTAGAAATATAGAATCCATTAATTTCAATTCATTCCTATGAGTGGTAGAAAAAACTTCTAAAATAACTCTAGAAAGCACATTGTAAACCATTATTTATAAAAATATATATTTACGGATAAAAAATATTATCATTTCATAGTTTGTAAAACATTTATATTAATGTGAAAATATATTATGAAATATATATAATATTAACTTAAATATCCTCAATAATTAATTTATTTCAATTTTATTTTTTATTATAATAATAGATTATACACATGAATATGTTTTTTTTTAAAATAAACTTTTTTACATTCAAATAATTTTATCTTAATTTATAAAAATTAAATAATTAATGAAGGAATTATTTTCCACGATTAATAATACATTTAATGAATATAACATATAATAAATGAGAAAAATGTTTTTTATATAGAAAATCAGAACTCGTATAAATAAAAATTTCATTGTAAAAATGTGTTTTGAATAATTAAATGGTTTTATTGAAAATTTAAATATTATTTTTGAGGAATTAATCAATATATTTTAATTATTGAAAATTTTAAAATATATATTTCATGAAGTGTTTAATTTTATTTCACTATTCTAATAAAAAAAGTGTTAATAAGTCGATAATATATCACGGTTCATATAGACTCGGGGTTTCATGTAAACATAGATATCTAATACTTCATATTTATTTCAATGGAATAAATATAAAATATCATGGTATTACATATTTCCCCTCTAAAATATATTTATCCCACAAACTAATTTCAATATTATGTAAATAAATTATGATAACTCTTCATTATCACACCCTCATGTATTAATGTATCCTCATCATATTTATGGTTTAAACACAAAATATTGATAAGGGGAGTGGTCTATTTTCATATAAATTTATCTATATGACCCATAATAAATATTGATATTTAATAATAATAATTATAATTATATAGCAGTAAAATATTTTTTTTCATTATATATGAAGGATAAAATATATAAATCCTCAAAATAGATTAATGGAACAACTTATGAACTTGATAGAGGATTGGTCGAAGAACCAAGAAATGTACAATCATCCCAACTCGATCATGAATATCAAAGGTGAAATTATTGATTGGTAATAGATTTATATTTCCTTCTGAATATCATAACATATTCTATATAATAATTTAGAGAAATAACATTTCACTAATAGTTTATTCCATATCATGTCATTTGTTTTTATCAAATGGCTTATTTCGACTAAGAACTACCCTGCTGTGATACTGAATGGATTTACACCCCCTATAATTTTTTCACTTTTCCTAATAACCAAAATATTTACTTAACCATATTCATCACATTATGTTAGAATTCTACAATTCTTTATTTCATGGTCTTCTAATGGATCCATCTAAGTTCTTTAGAAAAAGATAATGTAATAGAAATTTTAAAAAAATATTATTGTATTTTTTTGAACAACATCCGAAATATTGATAACATAATCATATAAATTACTCTTCAGATTGAATGGTTTTAAATGAGTAAGAATATTACTAGGGATTAAACTTAGTATAAAAACACAACTCTATATCAAAATATTACTAAATAACTTTTCAAAACATTGAGGAAATAATAAAATAGAGATTGGATTTAATAGAATTTGGTACTCAATGAAACTATAAAACTTAATTAATGAATATCAAGGTTAATATATCTAGACATAATTCTTCTCTAGTACTAATGAAATGTGTTGTCTCTATAAGGAGTTTGCCTATAACCCAAGTAGCATAATTCTATTTATATGTCAAGTGGATTCATATAATGAAATATATTGTGGTTCTTTATCATTTCCATAATTTTATGTGTAAGGGTTGTAACATAACCCTGGAATTCATCCTCCTAGACATAAATTGTTATAATATTATGCACTGAGATAAAAATTCCACAATATCTATATGCGTTCTTTTTGAACAAAAATTCTCCTTCTTATATAAATATATATATATAATAATTATTGTCTAAATAAAGAATCATAATCTATAAGATGAATCAAACATCTTGTCATTTTATTACAATTTAATAGATACATATAATTGTTTTCATAACTTTATCATCCCATCACAATAAATATTGAACTCGTGATCATTACTTTCCTTTTATTTCATCCAAAAATCTTATTTCTAGTCCATAAATATTATATATTTTGTTATACATATCATAAATAATATGGTTTGATCATTTTAACAGGAATTATTATCCACTCGGTTCCCATTACTAGGTTGTTAATATATTGGGCAGTAGTATTCATTAATCAATTAAAAAAATATCCTTCGGATCATATTAAAATATTTCTATGTAAATATATACCCAAATGTTTTATAATTAGTATATATATTATACCGATCAACAAATAGATAATTCCTCAAATATATAGTGTAAAAAAATATAACATCACACTCAAAATCATGATTTGGGTAACAGTGAACATGAAACCTCAATTTTGATGAGGTATAATCTACCAACAAGTAATGTTTCATAAGAAAAAATCCGAGTCTAATCATAGTTATATAAATATTGATTAAAAACCCATTCCACTATACGGTAGTGAAGGAATATGCACACTATCCAATTATATCTTCAACACAATGAAATTTTATTCCCATTCATCGTTATAAAGGATCATGAATCCCTTCCATGGTATCATGTCGCTTGTATTTGAAATCTATGAGAAATTCCTGAAAATGTGTTGATAATATCAAGACAATCCATGAAATATATGAATCTTAGTCAAAGTGGTTGGTCTAGGTCATAGCTTTTTAAAATTTTACCTTGAATGGTCCACAAATGTACCCTTAGTTTTGACTTTATAACTCAATAATAGAACATCATATAAAAATAATTTACCCTCATTGAAATTGGAATATAGTTTAACCTACCTCAAGGACATCAATATAGTCCTTCTGTGACATCTATGATCTTTATTTCTCTTAGAATATATTAGTAAATCTTCTATAGAAACTAACATGAATTGATCAATGTATTCCTCAAGGACCATATTAATTATATCCATGAATATTTTAGGGGAATATATAATTCCAAAGTGAATCACTAGTAAATAATACTTGTAATGATTTATAAGAAAGGTTTAGATGGGAATATACACATTCTTAAACAAGAATTGATTGTATCTGGTGTTATGGTGAATCATAAAAAAGTAATGTTCTCCATATAATAGATTAAAAAATGTTTAATACTTAACAGATGATAATTGATCTTGATATTGATCCTTATACTCTCTCAACAATCAATGAGATGATGAATTTCCCCATATTTTTTGTTATTAAAAGATAATGTTCACCCCACTATGACACACCAGACAATATAAATTAATTTTATATATTATCCTATAATTACATAATTAATTTCTAAAACTCAATTCGATCCATTCTATAAAGGCCTTTTAAATTTGTTTATCATAAATAATTACTTATATTAGAATCTCATCTTCACTATTCAATGGAATACTATGAATGTTTTTAGTAAAGACTATAAACAAAAACCATACAATAGTCATATCTTGTCTCTTGAGTATTACCATAAATAAATGATATAAATGTTCATCATGAACATGTAGTAAGACTCATTCAATTAAATAATTTTTCTATGTAATTTCTTATGCAACCTCAAACTTATATAGAATCATGTGTTTATTTGGAATTTCAAATATGAATTCCATATTCTATCAATTAAAAAGGTATATACATTTGGAGAACTAATCAATGATCAAAATCAAATAAAATTCAACTAATTAAATATTGATTTTATTTTCATATTCCATATTAATACAAACATTCAATGATATACCCAAATATAGAGTGGGGTACAAGCCCATTTCAACCATCAGGATCCACTTTTATGATTGTCACAACATTAGCCATTCTATGGAATCAGATACAATACATGGATTAGGTCATAGACTCAATGAGTTCATGTGTCCCCACAATTAATAAATTAATTACTAAATTATACCTCCTGGTGTAATTTATGTTCTCCCATGAAACTCTTAATTTTTAATCATTCATTACTCCCTCTATTCCCACCTTTTCGACACATAAAATATATTTTCATTCAATTTATATGTTTCCGTAGAACCTTCTTCCCATATTAGTGACATAAAAAAACCTGATTCATCATTCCTTCATGGTATTTATCAACATGAATCCTATAAGACATCATTTTTCTCATTTTATATGTGTCATTAATCTCACCCATGTTGAGGTTCTAAATCATATATTGTGATAGGAATTTAGGAATTGTAAAATTGTTTTACATTCTAACTCATAGTTATTTTTTTATTATAAGAAAAAATATTAAATTATCCATCACATTTAGTGTTAACACACTTCATCCTTATTCTAACCATTGAATTAACATATAATTCATAGTATGAGAATCAATAAAAATTTTGAGTGATTATTTAAAAAAGAAAATTACTTCATAGGATGTCTAATCCATGACTTATTCTTTTCAATTAGTGACACATTTGGTTAATCCAAACTCATCCATGGTAAATATCAATTCAAATCCATCATAATAATCCATTAAAAACATAAATTAATTGTTTTATATCAATTCAGAGTGTCTATATTGGTGTGGATCCGTATGATCGAATTTAGTACACTAGTGATGATTGTTATAAGAACCAATCTATACCATTAAATGTTGATAACCATTGGTTAATATGAGCCACAACTGCACCCACCATCCTGTATATAGATAAAAATGTATTTTTCAGTAAAACCATTATAACATCCAGTTACCTTATTTATTTTACTTCTAATCCACATTTTTTATCTTATATGGTTTGGGGCTTATCTTGGGTTGTTTTTGGTGAAAAATTTAAATAAATGGATATTTATAGGTATGACAATAGTTTTTGTATACATAGGTAAAACTGTATAGATTTATCTAAATGACTATGCAACCATGGTCGAGCCATTAAGTGATGTCATTCTTTTTTTTTCAAACTATGTTGCTACCCATCTAAGGTGCATACACATAGACAATAATTTTTTTCATAGTTAGCGCATAATTATATTAATTATGAAGTAGAACGATGTACCCCATCCAGAATTCTAATAGTTGAACATGGTTACTACATACTATACATCCCGTACAGTAAACTGTGTCTGTGGTTATTGACTCCCCTAAAATTTTCATTAAACCAAAACACCCCACATTTAAACCTATCCAACCAAATTTGACCCTAATATTTTAACAAGCTTTCTTTTTATTACACAATTAATCATAATTTATTACATAAACATCACTTGATAAAACACAAAAGATCTAGAGGTCTAGTGCCTTTGGCGCTTAGGATCATTACATAACAACATAAAAACATGAAATACAATATCTTTATAGAAAACATTTTTTACGTCACCACTATATTCCCTCGTACTTAGCATTGCATTGGATAACCTAAGGGCATACATAAGAAAAGGGTGATCTATAAAGCCAGTAAGGGAATAATCCCGGAAAAACATGAGGAATAAAATACATGTTAGACAATAAGAATATCTATAGAGCATAATAGAAGCGTAAACATAAAGGCATGATAAAGCATGATAATCATAACATGGAAATGTGGAAACAACACTTCACATTTAATTAGCATGAGCCAAGTCTCATTGCACATGAGGCATGAGTAAACCCTCATTACACTTGAAGCACAAGTAAACCCTTGGCGCACTTTAATTAGTATGAGTAAACACCCATTTCATTTGATGTATCATGATACTATACTTTACCCAATGCATTAGAGCGCTATAAGTGTGCACCCTTCATAAACATTTCACTTCATGCATAAGTGTGCTACATGGATCATAAAACCTTGAATCATTCAAAATAATCATTTATTCCCGAATAAAAAAATGTGGAATACTTAATTGAAACTCTTTAAACAATAATTAAATGTGCATAATGTTGAATACCATTGATAAAGAAATGGGCATTGAATTCACTACACAATGACTTCATCTTGGAAAAAATTGGTGCAGTTTCGGCAGCATAACGACATGACATTAGAACCCATTAAAATGGTTGATGAGAGCGAAAGGGGTGTCTCATGATATTTAAATGACATGGACAGTATGGGGGTCTTATAAATACCATTCCCAACAAATTTAATTGAATTTATATTCATGATACAAATCAATTTCTTGAATGAAAATGAGGAGAGAGAAATTCCTTTTAGAATTTCATCCTAGTAGCGGGTGTACTTCGGAGGAAATTACTGAGAGAGAAAGGGGTCTCCCATCATTCATACATAAATAGAGAAGTACGGGGAAGTTTTGAATGCAACCCGAATATTTAGAATTTAAATTAAAATGGAAGAACAACATAAATAATATTCGACAATAATGAGAAAGGTAGAAAATACATACTTTGAAGTGTGATTCCAAAGGCGAGGGAGAGGCTTGAGTGAGGCTTCTTGGGAGCATGGGGAACCTTGGGAGGATTCTAGAGAGAGGAGAGAAGAGGTGGGATGAACATCAAAGGCTTTGAGTATAGAGGAAGTCTGAGCATGGGTAGATTTATATGGGTAATTAGAGGGAATTGTTTATTATTTAGGATTGGGACACCTCACTTTAAACTAATCAAAACCACAATCCACCCCATGGTTTTTCCAAGTGGTTTTTTTCAAGAGGAGTGGGGAAAAATATTTTATAAGGAAAATGTCTTAACTTCTTAAAATAATTTGGTATCTTATGTGGAGGTGAGTCATACTCCAAAGGAAAACATTTAAAAAAGACAAAATGATTAATAAGTCTTGAAGGGTCCACTAAATTTTGGTAAAATAAATAAAAAAACCAAAAATTACATTATTTTAATGGTAAAAAAATATTGTTAGAACAAGAATTTTATATTATTTTATTACATCACTATTGGTTCATTACGATGTCATAAAACACATTATATTTTTAAAGAGTATTTAATTTTTACCCAAATATTTGACTGTCTCAAAAAATTATGAAACATTCACCGTTGGATAATTTCAACATCCTGATTCCAGAAATAAAATATATATTATCTAAGTAATTTTCTAAATATGTTAATTTTTACTTTAAAAATAAAAACATACATTTATTGAAAATTCTTAGGTATAGACAAAAATGGCTTTCAAACCATAATAAAAATTACAATTGCATTCATAAATTTATATGATAATTTAAATTTAATAAAACTTAATTTAATAACAATAATAATATTTTATTCTAACATTATTTATATATTAAATCTATTAATAAATCAAAATATATTTCTTAATTGAACATTAACTAAAAATATTATTTGTCCTTTAAAAACTATTTACAAGGTAACAATAATAAAAAGAATGTATGTCCATTATTATATAAAAAAATAATGCACATAACCATAGTGCTATGGTTTTGTTACATAAACCCTTATAATAACTGCATAAGACCGAAGAGTAAGGTGTGTGATAGTGATAGACTCTTGGTGTGGCTCGGATAACATTTCTCATGTGGTAATCCTTATCAACTTCCACTTCTTGTGTAGGTGGTCCCGCTCAAGCTTAACATATTAAAGCACATATTCGGATTGGTCAAGAGCAAACCCCAAAAGTACAACCTCCTTTATGAGCTCTGACGAATGGGCCTCATATGGGGCACATCAACTGGATGAGTCCATTTCATCCTTTGTCTTGGTAAATTAGATTTGTTAAAGCCCAATATTTATACAAATCATCTGATTACTATTCATCAACTATATTAGCAACGATCACAATTCTTAATAGTATTTTAAAATCTAAAAACATAAAACCAAATAAGTTGAAATTTTATATAATCATTTTACATAAGGGTACATTTAAGTATATCAATAGGGATTTCCATTAATGAAAGTTTGGGTCGTTACAATCATCCCCCTTAAGAAATTTATCCCTCGAAATTTACTTTTCCCACACTAACACTGATGTGGGTAACTTTGTTTCCTCATTTCCTCCAACTACCTAGTTTCTTTTTCAAACTTGTGGTTTTGCAATAACACATTGATGAGGGGCACTATCTTATTTCATATTAATTTTAGTATACAATATAATATCTTCACTAGTTACTCCTCATAAGAAAGATCATCCTCTAACTATACCACCTCGTAAGAGAGTACATGTGAAGGGTCTGGTATGTACTAATTTAAGATAGATACATGAAAGACATCATGTAATTTGGTCATTGTAGGTGGAAGTGCTTTTCAGTAGGACACAACCCTGACATGAACACAAATCTCGAAGGGGCCGATGTATCATGGAATTATCTTCCCTTTAATTCCAAACCTCATGAACATATTCCACGAGATATGAATAGAAATACCATGTCTCCATCTTAAAACTCAAGTTCTCATCCACAGTTATCTACATATCTCTTTTGTCGAATCTAGGCTCCCTTGATATGTTGTTGAATGGTTTTCACCTTCTCCACCATTTCATCGACCATTTCTAGTCCAAGACGCATATTCTCATAGACCTCATCCCAACACGCTGGTGTTCTACAACTTTTCTCATAAAGTGCTTCATATAGTGTTATTTGGATGCTCGAGTGGAAGCTATATTTATAAGAGAACTCAACCAGAGAATGATGTTGATCCCATCCACCTTTAATGTCCCTTAAGAATTCTCTCAACATGTCCTCAAGTGTTTGGATAGTCTGCTCATATTGGCTATCAATTTGAGGCTAATCGGCCGTACTGATGATCAGTTCATTATTCAGAGCATGTGGAAGACTCTTCCAAACCATAGAGGTGAATCTTAGATCTCGATCGGACAAAATATATACTGGTACCCCATAAAGCCTTACCACATCCCTGATATATATTCGTGCCAGTTGATCAAATGAGAAATCCTCCCGAATAGTAATGAAGTGTGCAACCTTTGTAAGATGATCCACAACAACCTAGATTGGATTGTTACCTTTGGATGTCTTTGGAAGTCTGGTGATAAAGTCCATTATGATGTTCTCCTATTTCCATTCTGGTATGGGAAATGGTTGCATCATCCCAAGACTTCTTCCTCTCTACCTTCAATTTTTATCACACTAGGAACATTGATGCATATTCAGTGATCTCCTTCTTCATATTATCCAACAAATAATGCTCTCAGATATCTCAATACATCTTTGTGTTTCCCAGGTGAATAAAAAAATTCGAACTTTGTTCATCATAAAAAGTCCCTTCTTCAACTCTGAGATTTATGGAACATATAGTCTTTTGCAAAATCTCACAATTCCTTCTTCATTAACATTAAACTCCGAGGATTTACCTTTTGCAGTAGCTTCCATTTTTTCATAATTCCCACATCATCCTTTTGAGAATCTTTTAACCTTTCCAAAAGTGAGAGTTGAGAAATCATTTGTCAAAGGATTGACGATGTTCCCTACTTTATTATTCACATGTCAATCTTCATTAAATCTAATAAGATTGGATCCTTTTCAATTATCATCAATGATAGAATCATTGGGTCATATCTACTTAGGGAATCTACCACCTTGTTCGCTTTCCCAGGGTGGTAATGGATTGAGGATTCAAATTAATTGATCCGATCTAACCATCTTCATTGGATCATTTTCAACTCTTTCTGTGTAAATATATACGTGATTATTTTTTGGTCCGTATATATTTCACACTTCATCCCAAAGATATATTACCGCCATATTTTAAAAGTGATGATCACAACAGCCAACTCGAGGTCATGTGTTGGATAGTTCTTGTTCATGAACATTCAATTGCAATAAAGCATAGGCAATGACTTTGTCATTTTGAATCAACACAGATCCCAATCCCTTCTTTGAAGCATCAATAAATACCACAAAAAGTTCTCCACTTCTGGGTAAAGTGAGAACGGATGCAGTGATAAGCCTCTTTTTCAACTCCTTGATTCTTTCTTTGCATTCATCACTCCCAGAAAACATTACTCCCTTCAACGTTTTCCGGGTAATAGGGTTGGAAAATCATGGGAAATTTATCAAAAATCATCAATAATATCCAGCTAACCCCAAGAATCTACAGATATTTGTTATTGATGTTGGCCTCAGCCATCCCCCAATTGCATCTGTTTTGGAGGGATCCATAGATATCACATTTCTTGTGATGATATGGCACATGAATGAGACCTCCTTCAACTAGAACTCACACTTGCTGTACTTTTCATAGAGATTATCCATCCGCAAGGTCTCTAGTATAGTTATTAAATGCTCCTCATGATCCTCCATGGTTTTGGAGTATATCAGGATATCATCTATAAAGACTACCATAAATTTGTCGAGGTAATCTCAAAATACTATATTCATCAAGTCCGTGAATATTACTAGAGAATTAGTGAGTTCAAAAGGCATTATAATGAATTCATAGTGCCTGTATCTAGTACAAAAAAGAAGACTTGGGGATATCTTCCTTCTTCCCCCTTAATTGATAATATAAAGACCAAAAATCCACCTAGGAGGAGTATTGTGCTCCACACAACAGATTGAAAAAGTCATCAATTCTTGGGTGAGGATACCTATTCTTTATCATGATTTTTTTTGGCTCATGATAATCGATGCAAAGGCACATTTACCCATCCATCTTGTTGATGAAAAGGACCTATGATCCCCATGGTGAAGCACTTTGGAAAATAAATCCTTTACTTATATTCTCCTGATGTTTTTTCTTCATCTCCTCAAGATCCACAATATCCAATCAATACAGATTCATGGATATTGGAAATGCCCCAGGTATATGATCAATTGTGATTTCAATATATTTTCTAGGAGGAAGACATGGAAATTTCTTAGGAAACACTTCAATGAATTCCCCGACAATATTCATGTCTTATGTGATGGTTGCCTCCTTAGACTCAATCATCTTCCAAAGATACGAGTGCTCATAGGGTAGTAATATCCATGCTTGAGACGATGGATCAAAAGAAGATTCATCTTCTTCCTTGCACTTGTAATGAATCGGGGGGTCGGTTCTCCACATGGAGAATGATTTCACTCTCACGGCAATTTATGTTGGCTCTATATAAGGAAAGTCAATCCATGCCATGAATTGAATCAAATTCCATTAGGCGGAGTATGACGAGGTTCGATGGGAAGTTCAATCCATAAATTAGGACTGGGGAGGAGTTATATTCATGGGATTCAATGATTTCCACATTTTTCGTACACACTGATATCTTCACATCCATGATTCTTGGTGGTGCTGGGATTGTTCTACTAAACATTCGAGATATAAAAGAATGCATAGAACATGAATCAAAGATCTCATTCATTATTCATGAATGAATAACTAGAGTACCTATCACCACTTCATTTTCTGGGTTTACCTCGGCTGTAGTGATGGAAAAATATTTCCCTTTCTGCCTTGGAGTTTGTTGGTTGCCTCCGGAAACCATAGGCATAGAGTAATAATTTGAGAGATTCCCTAGTTATTTGCAGTTGTAGTATTGAACAAAATGTTGAGGTTCGAACAAAGCATTCCTCTCTTCTATTTCATCTGCGGGTTTTTATTACTGGCAGTTAATAGCCAAGTTCCCTTCTCTTCAACACCTAAAGCATTTTCTCATACCCTTAAAGAAATTTCTAGTGTGCCTATTTCCGCACCATTGGCATTTGGGGTGCATGATCTTCTTAGCACCATTGGATTTATCCATTAGACTATCAGCATTGAAGTCCACCTTACGCTTCTTATTCCCATGATACCCCTTAGATTCCCTGATCTCTATTACGACCTTGAGGTCACATCAGACAGTTTCCTCATATCTGTTGAAGTCATAGATCACCAATGATTTCTGTAGGCTAGGTTTTATCCCACCAAAGTAGAAGTCAACCTTGAATTCAGGAGTCACAATAAAGACAAAAGTGTATCAGGAAATCCTTGTGACGTTTTACTTGTACACTCCAACAGATTCATCGCCTTTTTTTGTTGAGGTCAAGGAAGTCCCTTTCCATCTTAAGCTGGAGGGTGCACCAAAAATATTTATCGATAAAAAGCTTCCAAAAATCCATCCATTCCAATGCCTCAATATCCTCCTTAGGATTTTTATTTTTATTCAATGTGCACCATTAATTAGGTTCACCCTCCATACAATAAGCAACTAGGAGAACCTTCTCTTTTTCAGAACATTGAATGCTTAAGAAGATCTTTTCAATGGAATTGATCAATTGTTCAACGATTGAGGGATTAGATGATCCATTAAAATTAGGAGGCCTATGTCTCATGAAGCTCTCGATAGTGACTTGTTCATTCTTAGGGGGGGGGGACATTCCTCTTCACCCATGTTTCTATTCAAATCATGTGTTAGATGAGAGAGAAGCATGACAATGTTCAAGATTCTCGTTCACATTGGATTGGGAATCTCATTAGTACAGTAATAACATTGATCTTCACATTGGTTGTTATCCCAATTCCTTCTATTACAGTCCATTGGATAGAATAAAACGAAAGTTAGGGGTATCACATAATGTGTAATCCAAGGATATAACTGATGAATTATAAATAAATTTTATTTCCTTAACATATGAATCTATTTGTTCAGTCTAGATTATCCTTGATCAACTTTCTAACATATATTCTTAGGCCTTTTTTGTCCCTTAATAATGGTTCATACTAAAATTGTGAATTTACCAAAGAATATCCCCCGGGAGTGTCATAACCAAGAGTGCAGCGAAGCTAAATGTCATGCACCAGTTCCCGTTCGTGTCTAGATCAAAGCGGTGTTTTTGGGTTTTACTCCTATGATACATCTGTGTCAGAGCCGCCTCTACCTTCTCGTATCCAAACAGGGTTGTATTTTGTTGATAAACAACTTAATCAATACTCACCAAAACGTAGTGATGAATTTATTATACATATTCTAGTCTCTAAGGATTTACTCGGGTTTTCTAATTCTAATCATAGAAATAATTAAACCTATCCTCTAATACCAAATAAAACAACCTTGATTTTTATTACACAATTAAACATAATTTATTAAATTAACATCACATGATAAAACAAAAAACATCAAGAGGTATAGTTTATTTGGGGAATATGATCATTACATAACAACTTAAAACATGAAATACAACATGATTATTGAAAACATCATTTACAAGACCACTACATTTCCTCGTACTTAGCATTGCATGGGATAACATGAGGACATGAAAAAGAAAAGGGTGAGCTATAGAGAACCGTTAGGGAATATTCATTAAATAATATGATGAATACAATACATGTTAGACAATAGGCACAAGATAATCATAAACATAAAGGCATGATAAATCATGATAATCATAACATGGAAATGTGCAACAACACTTAAAATGGAATTAACATGAGCCAAGGCTCATTGCACATGGAGCATGAGTAAACCCTCATTTCACATGAAACATGAGTAAAACTCATTGCACATGAATTATCATGATTAAACACCCATTACAAATTACATATCATGATACTATACTTTACTAAATTCATTAGAGTACTATCTGGGCACACCCTTCTTAAACATTTCATTTCATGCATAAGTGTCCCACATGGATCATACAACATTGAATCATTCAACATAATCATTTATTCCAAAATAAATGAATGTGAAATACATACTTGAGACTCTTTAAACAATAATTAAATGCTCATAACGTTGAATACCCTTGATAGATAAATGGGTATGGTATTCACTACACAATGAATTTGGCTTGGAAAAACACGGTGCAATTTTGGCAGCATTATGATGTGACATAAGAACTCATAAGAATGGTTGATTAGAGAAAAGGGGGTATCTAATAATATTTACATGACATGGAAAATAATGGGGTTGTATAGATACATGTCCCAAACAATGTCATGGAATGTAGATTCACGATACAAAAGAATTGCTTGAATGTAAATGAGGTGATATAAATTCCTTTCGTAATTTTGGCATTGTAACATGTGTACATGGGAAGCATTTAATGAGAGAGAAAGGGTCTGACATCATTAAAACATAAAGAGGGAAGTATGAGGTAGCTGAGAAACCATACCCCAACATTTATAATTGAAATTAAAAGGGCATAACAACTTAATGAATATTGGACAAAATTGAGAAAGGAAGAAAACCCATAATTGGAAGTGTGCTTCCAAAGGCTTGAGAGAGGATTGAGAGTGGAATCTTGGGAGCTTGGGGCACCTTGGGAGGATTATAGAGAGATGAGGGAAGATGTTGGATGAACTCTAAAATCATTGAGTTAGGAGGATGTGTGAGCTTGGGTGGGTTTATATAGGAAAGGAGAGGGAATTGTTTATTGTTTAGGTTTGGGACACTGCACATTAAACTAATCAAAAGTATAAACCATCCCATGGTTTTTGGACATGGTTTTTTCCAAAGGGTATAGGAAAAAAATATTTTATAAGGCCAATGTCCGAACTTCTTAAAATAATGGGGTTGCTTATTTGGATCTGAGTCACACTCCCAAGGAAAACAATTTAAATATAAAAAATTCATAATAAGTCTTCAAGGGTCCACTAATGCTTTGTAAAATAAATCAAATAAACCCTAAATCACATTATTTTAATTGTAAAAGATATATAGGACGAACATTAATTTTATAGTATTTTATTACAGCACTATTGGGACTTTATGATGTCAAAAAACACATTATATATTTAAACGGTATTTATTTTTTACCCAAACATTTGACTGTATCAGAAAATTATGAAAAAATTTCCATTGGATAATTTCAACATCCGGATTCAATAAATAATATTCATTTTATCAAAATAATTTTTTGAAAATATTAATTTTTAATTTAAAAATAAAAAAAGAGATTAATAAAAAATTCCTGGGTTTTGACAAAAATAGCTTTCAAAACTTAATAAAAATTACAATTGCATTACTAAAATTATACGATATTTTATATTTAATAAAAATTAAATTAATAATAAAAATAATATTTTAGTAAATATTTATTTAATTTAAAAATCCATTAATTCACCAAAATAGATTTATTAGTAGAACATTGACTATAAATACTATTTGTGCTTTAAAAACTATTTAGAAGGTATCAATAATAAAATGAATGTATATTCATTATTACATACAAAAATAATGTTCAAAACCATAATTCTAAGGTCATGTTACATAACCCCCTATAAAACCCGCATAATACTAAAGATTAATGTGTGTGATGGTGACATACTCTTGGGGTGGCTCAGATAACATTTCTCGGGTGGTAATCTCTATCAACCTAACTTCTCCCATAAGAGGTCCTTCTCAAGCATAAAATATTCAAGGTCGGCTTGGGCTTGGACATGAGATAAGCTGAAAGACTCAGCCTCCATTCCGAGCTCTGACAAATGTGCTTCATATGGGGTACATCTACTGGATGAGGCCATCACTAAATTTGTCTGAGTAAATTGGATTTTTTAAAACCCTATATTTATACTAATCATGTGATCACAGTTGAACTACTATATTAGAAACAGTAACAATTCTTAACAGTAATTTAAAATCCAAAAACATAAAACCAATTATGTTGACATTTTATATAAACATTTTACGTAAAGATACATTTAATCAGATCAAGATGGATTCCCATTAATGAAATTTTGGGTCATTACAAATAGGGTTATCTAGTCTATTAAGGATATAAAGATGTTATTTTTACATCTCCAATCCTCTTATATGGTGGGTCAAAGAACTGGTTTTGGTGTTCGATATCCTTTTAATACATAAAAATCCAATCAATTTGTTTGTTATTATCACCTATTATATCCAAATTGGAGATTAATATAAAATCATGTTATTTTAGAATCTAATATATGTTTTTATGGATCTTGATTAAATTTTTTATTTCTTTATACACTACTCCTTCATTATTTTTTGGTGAATCGCATTGTAGTTTTTTATTTGGTCATGAGACTAAAGGAGGTGTTTCATAAGGGTTTACCACAAAATTGGATCCCTAAATTTTTTAATTTAATTGAAATGAGTGTTTAACTGATTTCAAAACCTAAATATGAGATGATATTATGTAGGATTTTAAAAGGGAATAGAATTGTGAAACACCTACAATTTCTATGGAATTGAAATAGTTGGGTAGATTTTTAGATAAATATTGGCTCAAATTGAATCTGGATTTGATTAAATAAATTGATATTTATTCATGATAAAAAATTATTTTAATTCATTATTATTTCATAGGATTATGTTTGAGAGAAAAAATATGATTTTGTTTGGAAATGAAAAGGGAATTTTGATACAAAATTTGCGCAATTGAACTAGAATTAATGACATTATTTTTAGTGATTGATGTTACATAATTGGTTAATTTTTTGTTAGGATTCACATGTTATCATGTTTATTTAGTGGTAAATTAGTACAACAATTCTACGAATCTTAATACTTATAAATAATTTGACAAAGAAAAATATAAAAATACTGATTTTGTCATGACTTTCTGTGATGGGTCCCCTAACTAGGTGTAGACTAATTTCCAATAATGGAATCCCTTTAAGTTGTATTTATTTGAGTCTTTAAACATATCTTCATCCATCATGAGGATTGTTATGTGAGAGGATCCTACTTCTAGAATCTAATACAATACAAGGGTTATGATAAAGGTTCTTTGTTGTGTTTGAGTTTATTGTATATTCAATTATATATAATCATATTTTATTCATTTGTAATATTTTTTATAAATGTTTCATATAAAATGAACATTTAATTTCATTCTGATATATCTATCTTTTTAGTTGAAAATTTTTATTATTCAAAATTTGTACATGACTTACCATGATTTGATTTAATTAAATTAAAAGTTTAAATGGTTTCTTTTTTGTGTTTATTATGGAACAATTATAGTGAGCATGTTTGTAATATTTTTCTCACAACTTGTCTTTGGTTTTGGTAGTTTTTGTATTAGCTTATTCCATGTCCAAAAAATGGAATGTTCTAGTAGTAAGTGGTGGATGTACTTGATTCAATGGTCAGGGAGTGATTGAGCTGACCAGTATAGATGTGTTCCATTTATTATATGAGTTTTATGACACTTGGTAATGATAATGGTTTTATCATTTGATAATTTAATATTTGGGTATTTATTTACTACAATATTTTTATACATTTTACTTGAGGAGTGTTAAAATACTAAATTGTAATGTTTATCCTCATATATTTGGTTGAACAATACCTCTATTTTGATTCTAGTATGATGAAAATTTATAGTCCTTAACCATTTGGGATTGAAAAATCCCATTTAGATATGTCAGAACCAGCCTAGGGACAAGTGTACCTGGGCATACATGCAGGTTTTGGACATCCATGGTCCTTTTTTATGTTAATGTCAGATGTTCTCATATATATAGTCATATACTAAGGTGTCTTACTAATTTTTTCGAATCCCAGTTTCAAAAAATTACTAAACATTTATCTTATACCATTTTAATCATACTAAAATTTATGTAGAAAAATATTGTATTGTTTTAAATGAATATTCAATACCTTCATAAATAACACAATCATGGGGATCATAGATGTTTATCAATCATATAGAATATATATATAATAATTTTACTTCATGAATAATCATAAATATATCCCCCAAAATCTAATCCCATAGTACACTTCTTAGTAATACTATAGTAAAACCATTCTTCATAACATTTTTTATAGAAACATAAGAATGGTTGATCTCATATACCCTATCAGGGTAAACATGGGAAATATTAGTAAAAGATCATATGAAAGTATAACATGAGAATAAGGATATGATAATTTCATATTCCCATATGATGTTCATACCCGATAACTAATAGATCATTATCATTCCATATGGGGTTTTTATATTATAAGATTATATAAAATAAGAACCAGTGATCATGGGACATCATGTAATATAATTATAATAAGAATAAGGAATATAGATCGGAATTGAATTTGTGGCTAATCAAAAGAATCCAACTCATTTTTCATGAACATCTACCAATAAATTCTTTAAATAAGGGGATTGGGATAACCACCCATATAATATCTTGCATATTGGGATAACTTTATCTATACAATATTTTAATCTTAGGATAACCTCTCATATAACCTCTTTTAGGATTGGGAAAACCTCCCATCTTACCATTATGATCATGCAAATTAAACCTTACATAATATATTATATATATTTAACATACCCATTTATCACATAAGCTTAATCCAATAAAATTTAATCCAAAATACCATGAAAAAATATATCAATACATTATAGCCTAATTCAAGGATAATAAAACTGGTTTCATCCACATTTCATAATCATATTCAATAACCATCAAGATAATGAATAAATATTCTAGTATAGGGAAATGTCCTTAATAAATATTAATAAACATAAATGGATTTTTCAATATATATCAATTCAATTATAATATCATTAGAAAATTTCTTATTGAAAGTATTGATACAATTTTGAAAAAAAATTCATTAAAATATTAATATTTCTAGAATATTAACAAAATTATTGCTAAGAAATCCTTGAAAACATGTAATGATATCTTTATAAAAAAGAGTATTTAGGCCTGTTACAAAATTCATTCATGTGTTAAATGTAAAAATTATGATTTTATTCCCACATTTGGAAAAATCATTCAAATGTGGAAATAAATGAAGAAAATTACTTTCAAAACACTTTATATAATGTCATGTATGGGTAAAAGTTAATTTATTCAGTAATTTGATAATATTAATAACATTATTGAGAAAATTTAATAGAAAGTATATACATGGAAGAAAAATGTTCATTACCAAAGAGATGAATAATGTCCATTTTCCATAATTATTCATTTAGTATTATAATAAATTATCGATATGAAAATAAAATTAAAATAGGTAGTCTCATAGAATAACAATATTTTAATAAAACAAATTAGTTTTATGAGTGGTAGATCATGCAATTTCATAAATGAAAATTATAGCATAAGCACTCCTATTAAAAAGAGAGATTGTAACCTAAAAACATTACTGTTATGGTAAATCTTGAATTATAACGCTAATTAAAGAAATAAAATAAATTAAGAAATTATATTATATGAATATTAATATATTACTGATATAACATATAAAAATTTTAGTATATATGAAACACAATAGTATCCAGAGTTGAATATGGAATATATCACATAGAAATAAAAGTTAGATGAGACACGATTATCTCAGGATTAGTTTGTTTTGAATGTGATTTTAGCATACTATATAAAACAATTTATCACAGTTATATACTAGAACCATTATAATACATAAAATCAAATTCATGGTTTGTTTATAAAATCTTATTACCCATTTATTATTATTTATTCATTATCATAATCATTTCGAGTGGAAAAAACATAATTTTTCATGCATGTTTAAGTTTGGAAGTTATAGTCCCTATTCCTTGGACATGGTTCTATTAAATCAAGAATCTATATCATGTTGTAATTAAAATATGAAATAATTATACATAATATTTTAGTCATCGATATAATTCATTGATTACAACAGAGTCACATTGCTTTGTGGAGTCGTTAGTACATACATACACATGACCGACGCTTTCATTTTACAATGAATGGGAATATACCGTTGTATAAATTATCATATACTTAATGAATTGTAATTAAATAATAATTATAATATATAAACAATAAATACATGATAATAAATATATATAGATCATTGTGATGGAAAATTTTTCGTAATACTGCAATAAAGAAGCATTCAACACACACACATGAGCTGTACATTTATTTCCAATTTAATTGAATTGATGTGAAACAATGGTTGTCCCATTATCATAATAATATATATTTATATGGATTATGTAAGGATAATTATTTTATTAAGGATTAAATATAATTATAATATTTGAATAAGATATTTAATCTGACTGATCTGTTTGAGACGATTTCCTAATATTTGAGAGACCTCATTTGGATTTATACCTAATCAATCCTAGGATGGTCTTCAGTTAAGGAAACTAGCCCAATAATGAAATAAATTACGTTAGGATGGATTCAGGTTAGGATGTTTTGGATATATAAGGATCAAGTTGGGTGTAATAGTTGGAGGAGAGTTTCCCTATTAGAAGTAATGGGAGGGAAACATAAGGAATTATGTCAAATATCTTAATAAAATATGTTCACATTCATGTGAAAGTGGAATAAATTTCCAAAAAAACTAAAATATAAGATATAATATAGTATAAATATATTTAGATATAATATTTATATATATTAATGTGGAAATGTTATCCTTATATCTTAGTTTTACCCATCAGTATACCTGTTTTGAACCGTAACTATGGTAACAATTTATTTTACAACTTTTTTTATTCATGAAGATGATAAATAAAATTGTACTCAATACTGAATTTAGAAATTATTATTGAAAATATTCAAATCATTTTATCCGATAAATGTTTTCCAACACGATGATATTTTAAAAATAACATTGTTCCATTGCATATATGACACCAAACAACAAGCATAAATAAATCACAAAAAATTTTAAATTTAATTATTAGTATAACCAATCCATTAAATTGGTGGGTATGAATATTAGTAAATTAATTATTAAATATACATAAAAATTTGAATGATAAATATAAATTTATTTAATTATTCTTATGAAACAAGCACTTATTTATTATTAATTTAATTTTATACTTGAGAAATATGATTACATCAAAAATGATTTTCATAAATTTTTGTGAAAATAAATCATAATTAATATATTAAAATTTTATAAATTTTATTTTATAAAAAGAAATAATTTTTTATCAATATATCAAAATTAGCATGTTCTAAATTGTTTAGATTTTATGAAAATATTTATTTTAGTGAATATTGAAAAATATGGATTGATTGTAAAACTATAATTTAATTTAATTTAATTAAGTAATTTAAAAGATCCATTTGATAATAATATACCTTGAATATTTTTTAAATATAAATAATCTAATTATTTACATGATAATCATCATTATGCCGGATTTCATTATAAGTTTATTTTTGGGTTTAATGATGCATTTTTATAAAAATTATTTTTTCATTGTATTTTACATTTCAAATTTCAATTAATTTATGTAACTTATATAGATTGAATTTTGAAAAAATGATTCAATATTTTAATTACAATGTTCAAATATTATAAATAACTCCATTTTTCATTCTGAATAGTAAATATATTGATTAGGATTTCCCATGATAAGGTTAAATCAAATATTTTTATTTAAAACAACATAAAAAGGCATCAACATATCCCTAAAGCAATTATTTATTTTATTGGAAATCATTTATTTCGATAAAAAAAATCCTTTTTCTGAATATTTCAATATCATTCAACTTTCCTTCGATAATAACCTTAACACGATTTTAAATAATGAATAATAACAATATTTCACTTTTTTTAATATCATTAATATCTTCTCATTCTAAAAAAATATTTTCTATTCAAAATATTTATTTAATATAAGAATGATTCTTTTATAATCAAAATATATTTTAATTAATACTGAAAAAACTACTTATGCAACACCAAAACAATGTTTTGTGTGTAATAAATAAATCAACTAAATGAATTTCAAAAATATGAAACTATATTTTTGGGAGAATAATAATGTTCCAAAAAATATTTATTTAAATATAATATATTTTGATTTTATTAGAATATTATATTCAAAAAAGATTACTACATTGATTTCATTAAATTCAAACTATATGAATAGTCCTAAAAATAACTATAATGTTATATTCTATTATATAATATTTAGTTTAATAAATTTTACCATGAAACCATTAACCATTGGTTTTAGTCCATGATCTAGAAAAAATTAAATAGATTAATATAATGGAAAAAAGGGAAGATGGGATCTTTTTTCTAGTTCAACCAATGCCACAAATATCCAAGATATAGTCTATCTATAGAAGTAACCACAACCAATACCCCTCATATGTCAGATCCTATTTTATTTTTTGGTTTGTCTCTATGTCTCAAAATCCACTCGAGAATAAAATTTTTTATCCTATCAAATTAGATTATAAATTTAATGAGGATCCTATTCTCCAGTGAGACTAGATCCCACTGATGGAGAATTCAAATCAGAATTTTTTTGGCTTTGATTGTCTCAGTTTCTGAGGATTGACCTTCTTGTTAGATAAAACCATGAGTGTTAACAAATTATTCATGGAAAACCTCCTTGGTATTATATCTATTTAATATTTCAATTACTCTAAAGTAGTGCTTACTATAGTCAGTGAAGCTGAGGGCCACTCCTTGCTAAGTATCATGCCTATTTATTGGATTTCCAGGCAGCCTGCTTCTCCTCTTTATTTTCTGGATTACGTGAAGCACTATGCGATATGGAAAACCAATTTGTAACTAGTCAAAAAATATAATCATCAAAAAAGATATTAATCTCTTTATTTCTTATAAATTTATTCACTATCACCTAATTATCCACCTAATACTAATGTTATATGTTGTTACCAACCTCATATGTGGTTCTAGGTGAACACCATGATCTAATAGTATGCATAGAGTATGACATTTCCCCCACACTATATAGACCCGTAATCTCATCATCACCATATTTCCTAGAGTTTATCTTGGATTTACTTTCCAATGTTCTTTGGAATCAATATTTTTTTTGCCTTTTTCCCTTGATACAATCAGTTGTTCAAGACTTTTTTTATCAACATCCAAATACATGGTATTATTTTCATCCTTAGAATAAAATGATCTAGTACACTATTCATCACCATCTTCCACAACCTCATCCTATGGAATGTTTTTCCCCTGTACCAATACTTCCTTCCCCACATCATTAGATTCCAGATGAAATAATCCCAACTAAAAACTCCCCTTCGACTTAAGCATCAATTATATGTGGGGTTGCAAAACCCCCTCCACCCTCAACTGTGTGAAATTTTTTAGTACCCCTTCACCTAAAACCAAATTCATTATTCTCTTTCATGTAATAGAAAAAACATGAAATATCTTTGTGACATTGATCATTGACATGTCCTATATGTTGGAAACCATAACCTAATAAAGGTATTTTTTCATACTTATTCATTAAATAAAAATTATAGTCTAAGGTGAAAAAAAAAATTTTGAATAGTTAACTAATTGGGATCAAGATCTATAAAATAATTCACATAATAAATAATAATTCCTATTGTATAGTACAATCATGCTTAATTGGAGCTCCAATTATCATGTATTATTAAATAGAGCTTCTGGATGGAAAAAAATTAGTTTAGTTCATGTATTAAAACCCAATCATCAGTCAATGTGTTTTGGATTGAGATTGGATTGATGTGGGAATCCTAGTCTAAGATACCAAGAATACCATTATTGATAAAGATTTACCCAAATCAGGAATGACAACTTCATTTGTGTATATGATTGGAACACCACCATCATGAAGTGATGTGTTTATTTTTCCTTGATTACCACTCAAGGATATTTATAATAACAGATTTAATGTATATATATATGTATATTTATATGATATTTTTAAATAATAATCAATCTGAAATAAAAAATATATCACCTTCATCCCTACACTTCCATCAATTGGGAAATAATAAATCAATATTTCTATGTGTGCATATTTCCATCTACATGAAGCGTTGTAGTTCATTGTTCTTATATTATTTTTTAGGATGGTAATAAAATTATATTTATTGTCTAAAAATAGAAATTATTTCATAATTATTATGATTTTTATAATGGAAAAATTACCTCTTTTACAATGGTCAACATATCAATTTAATTTTATAATGATGAACCAAATGCCCTCATAACACAGGACGTAGATGTAAAAAATAATATAATGAAACATTTCATTTAAATGAATAAAAAAGATTTCATGAACAATAAATATTCATGTAAAAGAAATTTAAACAAGTAACTATTGAATAAAAGTTTCTTAAATTAGTGATACAAAATATACACAGAGAGTTAGGACTCGAGGTAAGGGAGTTTTTAGTAGAATTTCCATTAATTTTGTTATACATATACATCATTGACTATGTTATGTGAAGATATTATGTGAAATTAAAGATTATTTTTTCCATTTTAACCTCCAATTGTTTTATTTTTATCAAATTTTACCGAAATTATATTCATTGATTAATTCCTAAATCAATGATATTATATATGTAAGGATTATTTTTTTGAATGATGATTCTTTAATAAATTAATTGTATCATACACTCACTTATTTTTATAAGGTGTATATGATGGGAATGGAAAAAGTATAAAAAGAGTCAATATTTGATCATGATTTTAAAATGTTCTTTTTAAATTCTCAATTTCATGATTTATTGATTAAAATTTTATAATGGTTTCTAGGGATATCAGGGTCTTAATTTAAATTATTGGAGAAAAAATTATGGTTATAAACCATGTTTTACGTTATGTGAAGTACATAAATCCCCATGAATTGTTTCAATATTTATTCATATAAATTAGTTTTATTTTACAGTCACATTGTATTCCTTCAATTTATTTTGTTTATTTTTTCATTACCCCATTTGTAAGGGTTTATCATCTAAAATTATCTTATTAAGAAAAAATATTATTTTTACACTTTTTTATCATGAGTGGTATATTATACCTCTTCAATATGATAATTCATTAATCACATTACATACATGATTATTAATGTTAAATTTTTTTTAATTATTTCATGGGGTTTTTGAATCAAAATTTTTCAGTGTGTTAAAGGTTTATGTTAAAGTCTATTTTTTCGGGATTATGTATGCTGAAATCATATTGAGGGAAATTGTACTTATAGTGATTTTTAAACACAGTATTATTTATTCTCCTATTTTTAATCATATAATTTTATATTTATTTATACCTCATCTTCTAGTTTTTTTATCCCTTTTATAATGTTCTTTAAAAAAATATTGCTTAATTTCTACATTAGTTGATGAATTATTTATTCAATGTCCATAGTCATCAAAATTGTTTTTTGAAATTTTGTAACTATTCTTAATTTTCTTAAAAAGTAATTGTCACTACCTTTTACATTATTTAAAAAGGATTGAAAGGGAATAATTATTAACAAATTTTTTTATCAATTCGTTTATAACATTTTATAAAATTTTAAATGGATTTATTTAACATATATGGAATGAATGACTTTTCCAATTTTCAGGAAGTTCATTGCCATGAATTATGAATTACAGGTTTCCATTTTTTTCAATGTAATTATTTTAATTATATTACACCCTTTTTAAAATATTATAACTGAAAAGGGTATTTTCTATTATTTTCAGAGAACTGTTTGAAAGCCCTTTTAATTGTATTTTTCTATTATATAAAAATCTGTCTTTGATTCTAATATTCAATTGGGATATGATCTAATAATATAATTCAATTATATTATCTAAATGTATTATTATATTTAAAATATATTTTTAAGAAATATATTTATTTTTCATGTTTACATCGAGATATGATAGTTTCTATGAAATGAAATAATCCATGTTTCTTGTTAAGGATATGATATATAGGCATTATTAATTAGTGAAGGAATGGGAAGTTGTCACACATCCTTATTTTTAATTATCTGATTTGCGATGGTCAGTTTTTTATAGACCCCTAATGCATTAGGTAATGATATGGAGTTAACATGATGGAAGTTACTCCTAATAGATGATGGAGTTCTGTTACTCTTAAAAGAAGATAAAGTTTAATGGTGTAAGAAACATGAAATAGATGGAAAATGTTTCTAATTCTATGTTACACCAAAGAGATTTAAACATTACTTGTTCATGTTCTGTAATGATGAATGTTTTATGTTCCAATATACCGATAAATTTACTCTATATTTTAATAAGATTTTTTTGGTTCTTTTGATAAATATTTACAACACATGCCCCATTATTATTGATTTATCATTATACTTTATTTTTTAAAAAATTGAATCCATGGTACATGTTTTATTATCCATGGATTTATGGGTATGAATTCTATTATATTATTCTCATTCACATTGATTATATGGTCATACCAATATTCTTAGATTATTCTCACTTAGCATATTTAATTATTAATGCTTATATTTACCATCACTAAGAAATTGATATCACCCTTATTATTATTTCTATTTACAAATGTTTTGATGAATGGTTTTAAATTAATTATTCTAATAAGGGTTTAATGTGTGAATAATGTTTTGGGAAATGTTGAATAAATGATACGAAAAAAGAAAAGTCATGAATAGTGGAATGAATTATCACATGAAGACATAAGTAATATTATGTAATATTTCATTCCCAATTCTCTAAAACTCTAAACTTAAAAGGTTTAACGGTTTGTTTGTTACCCATTATTCTCCTTATATGTTTTATGTTTTTTCTACTTTAAATAAGTTCATATTTATTAGTCAAAAATCCTAAAATTTGAGGATTATAATTTTAGCACTAGATCTGGGAGTTGAAATTTGGGGTTATTACAGTTGGAATCATAGAATGGTTAAGAAAAATTTATATGTTATGATTTTTTTTTTGAAATTGAGTTTAACTTATGATTTATAGATACCATAACGAGATTATAATATATGGTATATCATTTGTTCAAATTATTATTCACCCATTTTTAGGTTTTAAGTGATGACATATTAATGTAATTCATAATATTTTTGGAGACCTTTAATTGGTGTGAATTATATGTAGCCTAGGGGTTAAACATGAATGATTGGTTGGGAAAAATTTTACTACATTAAGAGGTATGTAAAATAGTTGATATTAGAAATCCAAACTAGTTAAAAATTCAAAAATGTTGATTTAATTTGGATTGATTGAGATATATTGTTCTTTATTTATGAAATGATCTATTTTGTATCATTGGTGTAATTGTAGAATTTTAGAAATTTATTTATAACCTCTTCATGTGATGGTTTGTTCATTATATGTGTTATATTATCATAGGGAAACCATTATGGATTTATTATGGTTATAAGAATGTATTTTCATTCTATTATATATCTTATCACTAATAAATAGTTCATTATAGTGAACATACATTAAATATTTTAACTCTTCAATTATAGTAAAAGATGAGATAATGGTGGAAATTTATTAGAGAATGAAAATAGAAAATGATATTGAATTTGGGGATTTAACAAAATATAATTCCAATTCTTTTAATATTAGTTTTTATGGTAAAATAATTACCCATTTCATGAAAAAGAAACATGAAATAAAATATCATTATATTACCAACATTTCAAATGATGTCATGGTCTTTTCACAACTAATTTTTGTATGATTTTGTGATAGTTGAATTTCTCATGATCATTCAATGTTTTCCCAATTAATACATCTATAAACATCCATTATTATTTATAGATTTATTTCTTCCTCCATGTCCAAAGTTTCTCTAGCCACTAATGTTCTCCATCTTGGAAATGTAGTATATTTTTATTCCACATGACCTTAATAACTTTCTAATTTCAGATTGAAGTTGTATTAACCCTTTTTATGATGTGGGATTTAGAAAAAGGTGTTTTCATATGTCAAACACATAATTACAAAGAGAATGATAAAATTTAAATGAAAAAATTTATTAAAGGGTTTATATCATAATAACCCGATATATTAAAAATAAAATTGGGTTTGATATCATAAATGACTCACAACACCTATATTAAACTAACCACAATATAATGTTATTTCAAATTTGAATATTATAACATATTAGTTGAATTGGAGGGTATAAATTAGAGTAACATAATTATGAATTATATAGATAATGTACATAATAATGAGAAATGTATTTATTAATTTCAATATGTACTCTATTTTTAGTAAATACAGATTATGATTCAGAAATTGTTTTCATTAAAAAATCTTTACTGTTTTAGAAAATTTTAAAAATTTATTTCAAGAATATATATATATATATATATTATTTTAATAAAAGGATATAATTTTTAAAATTGGTATATTAAAAGATTATCAATGTGTTATTTTTTGATTTTTTTGAAAATGTTGATTTTTAGTGAATAATAAAAAATAACAGTTTTAGAAAAACATTCATTTTTTCATTAATAAGTTAACTAAAAAATAAAATTTGATCATAAAATAACAAAATATACATTAATTATATATATACAGATAAATTACATTTTAATCATTATTATTATATATTTTAGTATAATTTTATTTTTCGTTTTAAAAACATATTTTCTTAAAAACGTATTTCTTTTTCATTTAGTTAATAAACATTAATTTCATTTATTCCACTTCTACAGATTAAATACTGAAATATTTATTAACTATTTTGAAATATGTGATTGAAATATAGAAAATTGGTCTATTTTATTTTTGGTCTTTAAGAATTGGAACCGTGGTAAATAATATTTAACTTGGTAAGGGTTATTTGGGAAATTAATATTTTAAGTACTGTGAAAATGAATAAAAAATATTCCAAAAACATGTATTTATTTTATATGATAATATTTATATCAACATAATAATACATGGTTTTAAAATTTCTAAATTTATAGACACATTCCACTAATAATGACCTTAGGATGATATTATTTAAATAATAGAAACCAAATGTAACACTATCTATTTTAATATCAATTATATTTTTCATAGCCCTGAAAACATGTTATATTAATTTTTATTTATATATTTATCATTTGGAATAAATATTCATGGAAATTTATTTTTTCATTTTAGTGATGAAAAAATTAACTTAAATGATTACATAAAGTAATAACGATGCTTGTGAAAGTAGTATAAATATAATATAAATTATTTTGAAAACACTGAAAGTAGTTTTTGTATGATTTAAAGTGAACCATTAATTTTTTTTAAATATAAAATATTATCAATGTCTTAAAATTTTATAGTCAAATTACATTTCAGTCTTGATTCTATTAAATTTATATAATGTGAATAGTCAAGAAAATTTATATAAGGGTATATTATGTCTCATAATATTTTATTGAATGATAGAAAATAAATTTTATTTTTTATCATAATCCAGGTGAATGGGATATTTTTTATAATCACAAACATGTTCTATATATTTCTCAATTTTCCTTTTATTGAAATATTCTTGACCCATAAATATTATAAAACATTTATATCATATTAATTATAAAAAGGGTTAACATGGGTAAAAATTGAGTGATAAGCATGAAAACATCTCCTAATATTTTTTAAAATTAATTTCATGAAATTATTTATACTAATAGACATCGTATGTTCAAAATATTTTGATACAGTTCAATTTTTTCTTAAAAATTAATTTTTATTAATGTAATACATTATGTTATTCCAAGAGTACCCAACCCATTACTCATAAAAGGGAACATCGTCTCCTCTATTACATACACATTATATGAAAATAAATATGGGCTATACCATTCCATGTATATCCTAAACTTTATTGTCCATGAAAAAGAGAATTTGGTCTCATCAAAACACCATCCTAAAAGGCTTAAGGTGTAATCTAAGAGGATATCTTAAGAGAATGTATATATCCAAATCGACCAATTTCAACATTCCTTATTCAACTTTATCTAGATCAAATTAATACAAGATGATATAATATCACCAATATATCTACTATACTAATATATTATGATGACTATTTTAGAACCTATTTTCATTTTATATTCTATCAAATGGTGAAATAAAATATCTTTCATGTGTACGTGTGATCTATCATCCCCACAAAGTGATGTGTTTAATTTTACATCGTGGACAGTCAGGGATATATATAGGGATGAATTTAATATATATATATATATATATAATATTTATTTATAATTATATTATGATAATCTATCAACATAATATTAAATATTCCATCTATTGGAAAATGATAATGTCTTCTTCATATTTTTGTGGATTACCACCTCCATAGAGCTATATGATTTGTTTCAAATATAATCATATTGAGGATGGATTTAAAATTATTTTTTCATTATTAAAATTAAAAAAAACATTGTTATTATTTTTTATATTATCTAATAGTTACCATTTTGACCACATTCAACATATCAAAGTTGTTTTGCGCTGTTGAACAGAACGCAATCAAAACATATGATGTAGACTTACCCAATTAAAAATTTAAATAATTCATTTACATAAATGTAAAAAATTATTTAATGATAATTTAACAAAACATTAATTGTTGTTAAACAATTCAAAAATTAATATAATTGTATTATAAAGTAGTTGAATAATTTACAAACTAACTAGGGAATGAGGTAAGGGGTTTTAAAATAAATTTCCATTAATTAGGTTATACATTAACATTAATGAACACATTTTCCAAGAATTATATGAAAATTTACCTATTGTTGTTTTATGTTGTATTTAAATTTTTTTTAGAATCATTACACACATTCTCTTCACTGGATAATTCTAACTTCAATAATATGATCATTGTATATATTATTCATCTCAATAATGTTTCTTTGATCCATGTATTGTATTTTAAAAATAATTACTTTTGATGTATTATATTATTCTTATTGAGATAATCTGTCATGAATGAATCTTATTTGATGATGATTAATATTCCAATGAAATTATTTCTTAAATTAGATATTGAATCAAATTTTATAAAAGATAAAAGGATTCCATGGTCTCAGTATCATTTCTTTGAGACATAATTCATGTTATGTACCAAGATTAATTTTATTTTGATTACATAAAACACCATTAATATTTTATAAATAATTTCTCCATATGAGTAATGGGGTTTTTATAATCTTGTTATTTTCCTTCATTTTATGGATTTTCTATTCAAGCATCACCAATGTGGTATGGGTTTGTTGTCTCAAATTTCCTTCTTTGGGACATATATTATGTGTCAAATCTATCTTGTTTCAGGTGGTGTATATAATACCCATTTTATATTTTATATCATTTATTACATTGTATTCATTGTATTTAAGGATTATTTTTTTGTTATTTATTTCCAGGGGTTATAGTTGAAATGTACTAATGTGGTAAGGGTTTGTGGTTCAATATATTTTCATTTTAGGATTATATTTTATAAATTTGAATTAAGGGATGTTTTATGACTCTTATCCTTTTAAAGACTATTTTTCATATCCCCAAGTTGTTCCTATGGTTCTCTATATAGTATTACCATTTTCCTCCTTTTGGTACATAATATTTTTAGAATGTGGTTTTAGAGAATAGTGTGACCAATTTTCTCTTTGGTTGAAAAAACATTTGTTCCATGCCTATATACTTCAAAACAAAATTAATAATCTTCATAAATTTTCATGAATTTTTTCAAATTTTATATTCTTACTAAAATAGAAATAGTTTAGAAATTATTAAAAATAAATCTCATATATATATTTTCTTCTTAATAAGTCATTTTTTTATTTTCAAAAAGGTGTGAAATGAATTTTTGAAATGTATTTGTTATGAACTGATTTTATCATATCCATGAACAATAATTATTTGGAAACATACTTTATAAGTTTCCATGTATATTTTTGATGAAATAGGTTTTTATAAATATTATATGAGTTCTTAGATAAAATTTCATAAAAATGATATTTTTTATTGATTTTAATGAAACGTTCAAATGATATTTTAATATTACATTCCATTTTTGTAAAAATTAATTTTCTTCTTTATATTATTGATTATGGACTTGATATTTTGATTCCATTCAATTCAATTATCTAAGTTGTTTTTTATTATTTTCTAATTTTAGTATAAAACCCCCATTTCATTTTCACTGGTAAATCAATATCTGATGGTTTTTGTGAAATGAAATCATCTATATGTTTTTTATGATATTCTACATTGATGTTTTTTGATGAAATAATGATTGGGGCCTGAACCCTAATACTTAAGGTATTTTTCTTATATATTATAGGTGGATCCATTATATCCCCGCAATGCATAAGGTAATGATGTGGTTTTAACTGGATTGATGTTTCACCTATGAGATGATGAATTAATGTCACACATGAGAGATGATTGAGTTTACCAATATTTATACCTCATAAGCAATGAAGGAGTTTACCGATTATAGGTTAGTTCCAGTATATATTTGGAGTATTGAGTTTGGAGATTCCATGTTGAATGTGTTTAACATGTGTTGATTCAAATATTTCTTTCATTTATATTTGAGTTTTATGTTCAAAATCACCCTAATCAATGTTAATAAGGAATTTTCATAAGTGAATTTGAAAAAGATGATATTCAATAGAATATTTATTCTTGAACCATATACATAACATTAATACATTATGAAATATTTGATTAATTATTATAAACATGTTTTGAATTTATTTTGGTAACATTGTCCATACCCTATATTTTTAAACATAATGTACTATTTGTAAACCCTATATTCTAAATGAAATTTATGGATAATATAACATATGTTTTTGTAAATGTATTGATTAAAAACCGTATGATAGTTGAAATACTATATTTGAGGAATAAGTAGATGGTTTTAAAAACCTACACTGGAAAACAACCAGACATTTACAATCCTATATTTGGTGTTTTTCATCACATGGAGGAACCCTTATTTGACTGGTCAATAACAAAGATTTAAATTCAATATTTTTTATTTCATTTTCCTCGATGATCATGACATAAGTAAAAATTCCCTTGAATATATTTTGTGACAAATTCTAAGTCTCATACTCAATGGATGAAATCATTCCTATTTATAAGTAATGTTATGATCCTCTATAAAATAATTTTAATTGTGTATTTTTTTCATCATGAAATACTTTTATAGATATTTTGACCTAGATAAATATTCTATTATTTGGATAAATATTAGAAGTTTTTACATCTATATATATATATATATATATTCAGAATTGAGATGGAATAAATCAAATTGTTTTAAATGATTAATATATACATGTAAAATTAAAAAAAGCATCATTATATAGCAAAAGATAAACATTAGAGACAAACATGGTTAAAAATATTTATGGGGTTTTCTATACAGGTATTTAAGGAAATCCTATGTTAAATTGATTATTTTATTTATTTTTGTACTATAATGAAGAAAAATTAAATCTACAAGTTTTGTGCAATGCTTGTGAGTAAAAAATATTTTCTCAATGAAATCAATCTATATAGATATACTTGAGTTTTGGCTGCTTGGACTCAGTCATGGAGGTGTTGTAGTATTATCATCTTATTAATGTCTATCGATTTAAAGTTCCCTATTAGAGATTGATAAATATTTATAAAATTTTTATTATAATGGTAACAAGTTTCTGTACTCAGTAGTTGACGTCCCCAATAAAAAGACATACCAATGGAAATCACCAATATTGTTGAGAGAGAATTAGAAGAGTTGACTACGAGATATTTTTGCACTAATCCACTATAAATATTGATGTGTTATTATTCTATATTATTTCAATTCATGTAATACCTTAATAATATGAACTTCATATCAAGATGGTTATTTTTCATCTCTTGAAGGTTTTAATATATTAAAATTCACCCACTCTTTTTCCTTCATCATAATCATATATCATTACAAGTGGTATTAGAGTAAGTGATTTGTTTCACATTTTCCTCTCTTTTTTAAAAACCAAGATTATTTTGTTGTCTCTATTTTGAAATAAAAAATATGTATCAATTGGTATGGTCTTATCATTTTAGATTTTTACAACAAGAGATATCTATGGAAGTAGTATATTGTGTTATAACAATGTCTCAAACAAGACTGAGTTAATGATTTAGATGAAACAAATATTGAAAATGGAAGATCTTAATAAAGTTTTGTTGATGATATGTGGTCCTTAATTTATTTCTAAAAATTAATGATGTTTTGAAGCACAAATTATTATTTATTTGAAAAAAAATGAATAATATTTTATTTGAAATGATTAAATCCATAAGAAATTCCACCAGAATATCATCAAATATGATATGATGATCAAGAAAAAGAATATGATCTTAATTTATAAGTAAAGAGTACTATTTTTGTGTTTTAGGGATGAATGAGTTTAATTGAGTCTCCCAATGTTCTACTACAAATGATATGTTGAATACTTTTTTAATTTTTTATGGAGGAATTAAAAATATTTGAAAACTGAGATACAATACTACAATGATAGTATTTGATAACTTCATAATGAATGATGGTGAAATAATCTCTCCGATGAATGGAATATTGAAAATGTTTTGGTAATATAGATATTTTGGGAGAATCATCTAGAGAATCATATCATGAATTGAAAGTACAAAGAGTTTGACCCTCAAAATTAATGGTATATCTACTAATATAAGTCAATCCACACCAGTTAAATAATTATCAATGGAAGAAATGATTGTAACCTTTATGAAGTTTGAATCTAAAATTCACATTGAAGATAAAAATCTATTTTTTGTTAAAAATGAACAATCTATTCCAACAAATGCTATTAATGAATCTTTATATTCAATCTATATATAATAAAACAAATATTTATTGGATCTTTTGAATTGAATTGAAAAAATGATACAGTAAGAGGAATAAAAAGGATAAGAATGATAGGTGACCCGAAAGAAAGTGAAAAGGGAAAACAATTACTAAATTTTCAATGATCAAAGTTCGAAGGAGAGATAATTAAGGAAGTAAAGGAAATAAAATCCTAAATATAATGATGGTTTGTACTTCTAGTTCTAATAATGAATCTAATATAGACCTATAGGATGATCCTCAGAATCTAATGATGAATCAATTTTGTATGGATCATTCTAATGAGGTACAATCATCTCACTCATAAAACTTTACCTCTGAAAAAGATTATTATGATGAATTAAATAATTATATCTTTATACAAATAGATAAATTTGAATATTTATTTAATGATCAAATAAATATTTTTAAAAAATATAATTCTATTGTATTACATAAAGAGTGCTTGTCAAACATACTACCTATTTAAAATCCAATTCTTTTAAAAAAAATTGAACAGGATAAAACTAAATTAAATAATTTTTAGTTCTAATTTATTTTTTAATGAATTCATCTTGTCAGAATAAAAAAGGAGAAAATAATTTGAATCAATTTTTTGGTAAAATTGAAATTTAGGATGTAATACTTTTTATTGGTAGTAATGCTGAAATACCAATATTATATATGAATTAATTTTTCATTGATCAAATAGAAAAATCTTGTTAACTATTAAATATTTCTATTGTGTTATTAATATAAATTACGATAATGTTTGTCTCATTAAAAAACTATTATTTTTTTATTTAAAATGTCTACCGTTCAAAAGAATTACTTAACTTGAATAGTAAAAACTATACAAAAAATGAATAGATTTCATAACCCAAAACCTTGTTTGGTAACATAGCTATACTGAAATCAATATGGATACCAAAATTCACTTATATTTTTTTCATTGTGGGAATACACCACTGAATTGCACGGGTAAAAATTCAATTTGTTTCTTAAGGATTATATGGAAATTTATATGTTAACAAATGAGTGATCAAATCTAATGTAGTAAATTATAAAAAATACCTAGAACATGAATCTAAAAATCCATTATGTATTTAAATAGTATTTTATTATATATTTTTTTAAAGAATTAATTATTTTATATAAGATTAGATTGATATTTTATGATCAAATTTTTGAGTCCATCCTTACTCATTTTATGTAATCATTAAATCCTTGTCTATATTACTATATTTCTGAAATTCTCAAATAGGTTTATAAAAAATAAATTCATTATTTATATATTTTATGTAACACCCCAAGCTTCTATGGTACGTTTCCCTTCGAATAATGCGATAGCGTGTGTTGTACGCAACCTCGAGTTCTAACACACACCACAACTAATTAAACAAGCCGTTGTGAATAGTAATACCTACTTTTTGAAATCATATATATTCAATATTTCAAAATGAACTTCATTTTTAGATTCAGAATATCAAAATTAGCCTAGGGTGAAATTTTGGTACATTTCGGATAACTTTCATATTTTGATGAATAGTGAAAATTTCTAAATTTTAAATAAAAACAACTTTTTTAATCAAAATAATTAATAGTGATAAATTGTGAATTTGAGTGGTTTTAAAGTATATTTAGAATATATTTTTACCATTTAATATAATTTTGGTCATTGGACATAATTTTACAATTAAACCGAACATAAACAAGTGTCAATCTTTTGATAGTTATTACCTCTTAAAAACACGCTTTTTGTTTTGACAGCGGGAATTAATTTTAAATTAATTTCTGCCACTTCTGTGTTTTGAATTTAGGAAAATGGATTCCATATTTGGAATCAGGATGTTCAAATTGTGTAAATAGGTAACTTTTATTTTTAGACATTTTGAATAATTACTGCGGTAAATATTTTATTTACCATGGTTAAGGGTAAATCCGGTAAATAAGGGTTAAAAAATAATATTATAATAATACTAAATTACCCTAAAACGTGTCTTAACCCTATTGGTTGAAACATGGTCGACCATGGGCATCTTTGGGTCTATTTTGGGACCCCATGGATCCACTTGTAAGTGATAATGACACATTATATTAATAAAGTTAAAATAAAAATAAAAATGGCATAAGCTTACATCTTTTAGAAGAACAATTTTTACATAGGGTTATACATGTTGGATTTTCGATTATAAATATTCATTAGAAATATAAAACGATTTCCTACATAATGATATTTTATATATAATTTTTAGACATTAAATAATTTATTTTATTTATGACACAATGATGATGCAGTAATTACTAAAACAGTGAAAAATAAAAATAATTGATCTTATAAATACCCAAATAATTATAATATGAAACTTTTAATGAATTAAACTAATTTTCTATGATAATATGATATATTAGGATTGATTTAATTGAATTTGTTCTAAGTAATCAATCTGTTAGGAGTTTCACAAAAATCAACTATTGAATAGTGTCAAAATTGACATAAAAGAGTTCTTAAAACAAATATTATATTATTAATTGATATTAAATTCATAAAAATCTAAGGATCGACCAAGAGACTTATATTATGATAGGTTCCTCATTAATGGACCACTTGGGGGTCTCTTGGATGTATATAGTAAGTTTATTAACCATATTATATAAAAATACAAAGAGGCATTGTAAAAGTGAAACTAATTAACTTAGAGTTAATACTTAAAGATAAGGTTAATATAAGTACCCAAACCTGTCTAAATTATATTGGATGAGTGGTTTTCGACCTATCCCCACCTTAACCTTTGAATAGTCAACTTTGGAGCCATTAGAAACCGAATATGAATTTATTATAAATTAATATTTCTAGCTTTTCCAAAGGTGCCCCTCACCCCTCTTATAAAAGGGCACTCCTCCTTCTCATTTCTTCACACCTCTCAAGCCACTTGGCTCGTCCAAACTCTGCCCAACTAATCTCCCCACATCCCTCTCCTCCTCCTTGAAGCTTCCCCTTAGGCAGAAAGCATTTCAAGAAGTCCTTTGGTTCCAACCAAAGTGAGTTACCTAGATTAAAGGTAATGATTTCTCTTAAATTATTTTCATTTATTTTGCTTCTCCAACCCCCAAACTCTTTTTATTTCCTTTATTTTGTAACAACACCAGTATACTAAATATACTAGTATGTTGTTATAAGAAGGATTCAAACTACACATACACACAACTCCATCTAATGGATGATGAACATAATGTTTCTTTGGATGGCAAACTAACGCCTCACGAAACGATGATTGTTCAAATACATCTTACCACCTCTCATGGTGGCCATTATGATGGCACTGTAATTAAATATGATATTAATGATATATATTTTATATATAAGCTTCTATAATTCCATTTTATTTCATACCATTATTCGTTTCATGTTGTATATACATACGATAATTTCATTTGAGGAAGTGCGGACTACCGCCCCCTTAAAATGATATGACTCGTTCATACCACACATGGAACGTATAAAGGATGGTGTTAATGAACTTAAGTAACATATATAAAATATTATATTATACTGGAATAGTAATATACCTATGTATCATTTGGACTCGATTCTTTTAAAATAAAAATTAAATGGAAGTAGCGTTCGTGCGTACGTACGGACTACCGTCTCCACGAACGCGATGAGATTCATTCTCCATCGTATCCATTCAAGTATAATTATCATTTAATGATTTAAAAATGATGTTTAAGGACTTGATATCATTCTGGATATGAATAAGATACAACAAACATGACTTATGTAACAAAACATATAAAAGAAAATGAGTAAGTTAACACCCGAAACGATGATAATTCTAAGATATTATTAACAAATCAATGTTAAAAGATCATATATGATATCCTATTAATATATATGATTCTTGTATAATTTAATAACAATTATTTCACCATTATACAGGAGGTTAACCTACCCCAACCAAGGAAAAGTACAAGGTAAGGGTTATTTCACAATCTCTTCATTATCCGAGGTTGTTTATACGTAATATTCTACTGGGATCTCTTTATCATCCACATCCATGTTTTCTTAAAAATGTATTTCAAAACATTTTTACTATTTACAAGAATATGGGTTAAAGTCATTTATACCCTTGTTTGACTTTTTATAAGAGGTTTATAAAGGAATCTTTCCGTCGTTTTCAAAACAAGGTCCTTTTTAACCTTTTCGACAGAATTGAGGTAAGAATGTTTTTTTTAACTTATACGGTGGGTGCGGTTATTTTACGCCGTTATAAAATCTTCAAAGCTTTCCTTACAAGCTTATAAGAATATTTTCAAAGAAAATGTTTTATTTTATATTGATCTTAAATGATTTTAAAATAAAAGGAGATATTTCTTTAAAAAGAATTTTGATTTCATCTATGTCAACATCCTTTGATGAATTTTAAGATTATTTGAAGTTGATTTATTATGATACAAAACTTCTATGTTGTATTGAAGGTTTTGTGATATGTTTGACTATGGATGTGCTATTTTTATACCATTCATAGTTTATGGTGAAATTATTGACATTTCGTATGCTAGTTTTAATACGAATGTTTATGTTATGTTTAAACCTTTTCATATGGGAATGCATTGGACTTAATAAGTGACGGGTGGAGCCCGCTATAGCTCCTCGATGCATCGGTAGGTCTCATGAGACAAACTAGTGTCTTGGCACAAGGCCTTGACAAAATCTTATTTGTAGTCTTGGCACGAGGCCTTGGCTATGTGGTTATGATAGTCTGGCATTATGAATTCCAACATTATGAAAGTGGTTATTGATTTTTGCATGTGATTATTCTATTAGTAGAATATCCATGTGAATAAGTAAATGGAATTATTTCATTTTATTTATGCCATACCATGTTGAAAGTTCATGTTTAAAAGGCTTTTGTTTTAGTTATACATTGCCTTAAATGTTTATTCTTATTGATGAAAGTTTCCGCTATATTGTTATCCTTACTGGGCATTTGAGCTCACCCCTTTTCTACGTTTTATTTTTCCCAGGAAGTGAAGATGTAAGTTATGAATGACCTGCAGGGATATTATGAGGGGATCATAGTGTGGACTGTGGAAACATTATGTTTTTCATTTTATGATGTAATGTAAAACTTATGAATATATCTAGTGTTTCCAAGGCTACTAAACCAATCGGTCTTTCGAGATTTCATCTTTCTTGTGATCATGCCAATGTTATGTAATAATGCACCGACTCTGGGTAGCTGGGGTCGGGGCGTTATAGTTGGTATCAGAGGAAGTTTAGTACAAACCTTGGAAACTAGATTTAGATAAACTCTGATTAGAGCACGTATACCTAAGATGAACTTTGAGGATTAGTATAGAAGAACTTCCTAGAATTTTGGTATTGTAGAGATTTTGTGAGTTTTCCGAGCAATACATCCCTGTCTGGATACGAGCAGGTAGAGGCGGCTCTGGCACAGATGTACCTAGGGGTAAAACCCGAAAACACCGCTTTGAGCTAGACTCGAACGGGAACTGGTGCACAACAACGGGCCTTGCTGCACTCTTGGTTACGACACTCCCGGGGGATATGCTTAGGATAACTCTCATTTTCTTTACAAATCATTATGAAGGGTTTATGAGTATATACTTCCTAAAAGAAAACATTTTTATGATTATGGATTATATCCATAAATAGTTCAATTTATGTTAAGTGTTTTATAAGTATGGGATTATGTATTTTGATTCATAAACTGATCTAGTTTATGCCATTGTTTAGAAATGGCGCCTAGTGGAAGAAATGGAAACCGTATCAATGCACGCACTCCATGTAGGGATTGCCCTCCTGCTCAAGATAATTATAGTGGGGATGGTGATGCAACTGGTGCTGATCAGCTAATCACCGTACTGGGAAAACTTACTCAGGTTATGAATAATAACCTTACCCGTATGGAGCACCCTGATCCGCAGCGTGGAGGATAAATGTTAGATCGATTCATGAGACAACAACCACCAACGTTCAATGGGAGTAAAAATCCCTTAGTAGCTGAGCAATGGATATTTTCCCTAGAGAAAATATTTCAGGCTTTGGGGAGTAGTGAAAGGGAAAAAGTTACCATGGCAGTTTACCGCCTCACTGGAGATGCTGATCAATGGTGGTCATTGATTCAAAACATGAAGGAAGATGATGAAGTATCAAACATGGAATGGAGGGAGTTCAAAGATCTGTTTTTAGAAAAATATTTTCCTCGCGACCATCGAGCAGATATGGAAAGACAATTTCTGAGTCTGAGACAAAAGGAGGATGAGAATGTCACAAGGTATGAGGCTAACTTTACAAGGTTAGCGAGGTATGCTGGAGATTATATTCGCAACCCAAGAAGTAAGATTGATCGTTTCTTTGATGGGTTAAAACCATTTCTCCGTCGAGCATTAGTCTCACAATCCTTTTCATCGTACGAAGACATTGTCTCATGTGCTATCAAGACCGAAAAGGAATTCTCTAAGTCTTATGACTTTAAAGCAAAGCAAGAGAAGAAGAGACCTGCTGATCAATCTGGGAATGGAAATAAGGGGAAGAAGGGAAAGGTTGAATATCCATCTTTTGGTAAATGCGGGAAGAAACATCCTGGTACTTGCTTGAAGGGAATGTGAGTCTGTTACAAGTGTGGTGAAAAAGGCCACCAAGCTCATGATTGCAAGGGGAAGAAGGAAGCTACCAATGTTCAGTGCTACAATTGCAGGGAAATGGGGCATTATGCGAATGCATGCCCTAAGCGTCAGGAGAACTTACCTCAGAAAAGGCCAAGGGATCAAGGCCAGGCTTATGCTATCACTACTGCTGAGGTAGAAGCTCCGAAAGACGTGGTGGCAGGTAATTTAATGGTTTCCTCAAGTTTAGCAAATGCATTATTTGATTCTGGATCATCGCATTGTTTCATATCTTCCCAGTTTGCTAAGAAAATTAGATATTTCCAATTTGATTTAATAAGGGAGTTGTCAGTTAAAACTCCTAAGGGAAGTATCATTGCAACGAAGTTTTGTGAATCAGTCCCCATTAGAGCACATAAATTTTCTTTATCTGCTAACCTCATCGTCATACCTATGATTGAGTTTGATATAATCCTCGGTATGGACTGGCTTTCGGACTATGATGGGAAGATTTATTGTAAGAAGAAAGAGGTTACGATTCTTGATGATAATGATAAGGAGCACCTTATTTTTAGAGCAGAATCGTCACCACCTAATTCTTATTTAGATCCACCCCCAGTAGCTCAACTTAATTCAATTATTGGGGAGGAAGAGAATGAAATAACTGTCGGTGAGGAAAGGAATGTTCAAATAGAGGATGTACCTGTTGTGAAAGAATTTGTAGATGTATTTCCGGAAGATTTACCTGGACATCCTCCAGAACGAGAAGATGGGTTTTCCATTGATTTGATTCCTGGATCAAGGCCTATATCGAAGACCCCTTATAGAATGGCCACTGTAGAGTTAGTCGAACTAAATAAACAACTAGAGGAATTGAGTAATAAGGGATTTATTCGCCCTAGTGTTTCTCCATGGGGAGCCCCTGTTCTTTTTGTTAAAAAGAAAGATGGATCTATGAGGTTATGTATCGACTACAGGGAGATCAATGCTATAACGATAAAGAACAAGTATCCCCTACCTCGTATTGATGATTTATTTGACCAACTGCATGGAGCTCAATACTTTTCAAAGATTGACCTTCGATCTGGATACCATCAGTTGTGTGTGAAGAAGGAAGACATTCCGAAAACAGCATTTCGAACCAGGTACGGGCATTACGAGTTTACTGTAATGCCGTTTGGATTGACTAATGCACCCTCTGTATTCATGGATCTGATGAATAGAGTTTTCAAGGAGTATCTCGATGAATTTGTGGTGGTATTTATTGATGATATCTTGGTATACTCCAAAACATACGAAGATCATGAAAATCACTTGCGCATTATCTTGAAGACTCTGAGGAGGCATGAATTATATGGAAAGTTTAGCAAGTGTGAATTTTGGCTTCAGGAGATTTCTTTTCTTGGCCATATTGTCTCTAAAGATGGAATCTCTGTTGATCCTTCTAAGACCAAGGCAATCCAAGAATGGCCAGCACCTACGAGTATAACTGAGGTACGTAGTTTTATTGGTTTGTCAGGTTATTATCGACGTTTCGTCCAGATTTTTGCCCGATTGGCTAACCCATTAACGAAGCTCACACGTGAAGGGGTTAAAATTGTTTGGAAAAAAGAGTGTGAAGAATGTTTCGAAGAACTGAAGAGAAGATTAGTCAATGCTCCTATATTGACTCTACCATCGGGGAATGATGGGTTCGTTATTTATAGTGATGCATCAAAGAAAGGACTTGGTTGTGTCCTTATGCAGAATGATAGAGTTATTGCCTATGCATCACGACAGTTGAAAATTCATGAACAAAACTATCCTACTCATGATCTTGAGTTAGCAGCGGTGATCTTTGCTTTGAAGATATGGAGGCACAACCTCTATGGTGAAAAATGTGAGATTTATACTGATCACAAGAGTTTGAAGTATATTTTCTCACAAAAAGAACTCAACATGAGGCAAAGGATATGGCTTGAATTACTCAAGGATTATGATTGTACGATACACTACCACCCAGGGAAAGCAAACAAGGTGGCAGATGCTTTGAGAAGAAAAGACCATGGAGTTTTGAACATGATGAGAATTGAAAGGGATCCAATTTTCATGGATCTAGTGAAGATGGACATGGGAATATCCAGGGAAGGTGAAACATCAATGCTTTTTCAAATGGTTGCCAAACCATCTTTACTAGAAAGGATTAAGAGTTCTCAGACCGATGATGAATAATTTCAGAAGAATATTAAAGCTGTGAATGATGGGAAATTGAGAGACTTTGTGTATGAAGATGGAATTTTGAAATTCGGGAAGAGACTTTTTGTTCCCAATATACCTGATCTAAAAAGGGAATTGCTGGATGACGCTCATAGTTCCAATTTCTCTATACACCCTGGGAGCACCAAAATGTATAGAGATTTGAAGGAACATTTTTGGTGGGACAACATGAAGAGGGAGATTGCTGATTTTGTGTCAAGATGTATGGTTTGTCAATAAGTGAAAGCTGGAAGGCAACATCCTGGAGGAGTCATGCAACCTCTTCCCATACCGGAGTGGAAATGGGACAATATTACAATGGACTTTGCCATGGGGCTACCAAAGACTCCTAGAAGGAACGATGCAATATGGGTTATTATTGATCGTCTTACCAAGTCCGCACATTTTCTTGCTATAAGAGAAGATCTACCCCTGGAACGTCTAGCAAGACTATACATTAATGAAGTTGTGAGACTTCATGGAGTACCCCTATCGATTGTTTCTGATCGTGATCCCCGTTTTACTTCAAGATTTTGGAAAAGTCTCCAGAAATCCCTGGATACTGAACTTCATTTGAGCACTGCTTACCACCCTCAGACAGATGGACAATCAGAACGGACTATTCAGACCTTAGAAGACATGTTGAGATCTTGCTCCCTTGACTTTCAGGGTATGTGGGATCAATATTTACCACTGGTAGAATTTTCCTATAACAATAGCTTCCATTCAAGTATTCAGATGGCACCATATGAAGCATTATACGGAAAGAGATGTCGTACACCAACCTGTTGGGATGACATTGGTGAAAGAAAACTTGTAGGCCCAGAACTGGTGGAGGAAACGGTGGAAAAGGTGAAGGTAATCCAAAATCACATCAAAGCAGCTCAAAGTAGGCAGAAGAGCTATGCCGATAATCGAAGGAAGGATTTGGAATTTCAAGTCGGTGATCATGTTTTCCTGAAGGTATCTCCATGGAAGGGAGTCATACGTTTTGGTAAGAAAGGTAAATTGAGTCCCAGGTACATCAGATCTTTTGAAATTCTAGAACGAATTGGGGTTGTAGCCTACCGATTGGTAATGCCGCCAAGTCTCTCCAAAGTTCACGATGTGTTCCACGTATCTCTGTTGAGAAAATACATGCCTGACCCAACGCATGTACTCACCTATGAGGAATTAGAACTGGAACCCGGTCTGTCTTATTGTGAAGAGCCCGTCAGGATTCTTGATACAAGAGAACAAAAACTGAGAAACCGGACGACGCGTCTGGTAAAAGTTTTGTGGAGAAACCATAAGATGGAAGAGGCAACGTGGGAACCCGAGGAACTTATGATGAAGAACCACCCGAGTATTTTTATGCAGTAATACCCTAGAAATTGCGAGGACGCAATTATTTGAAGGAGGGTAGAATGTAACACCCCAAGCTTCTATGGTACGTTTCCCTTCGAATAATGCGATAGCGTGTGTTGTACGCAACCTCGAGTTCTAACACACACCACAACTAATTAAACAAGCCGTTGTGAATAGTAATACCTACTTTTTGAAATCATATATATTCAATATTTCAAAATGAACTTCATTTTTAGATTCAGAATATCAAAATTAGCCTAGGGTGAAATTTTGGTACATTTCGGATAACTTTCATATTTTGATGAATAGTGAAAATTTCTAAATTTTAAATAAAAACAACTTTTTTAATCAAAATAATTAATAGTGATAAATTGTGAATTTGAGTGGTTTTAAAGTATATTTAGAATATATTTTTACCATTTAATATAATTTTGGTCATTGGACATAATTTTACAATTAAACCGAACATAAACAAGTGTCAATCTTTTGATAGTTATTACCTCTTAAAAACACGCTTTTTGTTTTGACAGCGGGAATTAATTTTAAATTAATTTCTGCCACTTCTGTGTATTGAATTTAGGAAAATGGATTCCATATTTGGAATCAGGATGTTCAAATTGTGTAAATATGTAACTTTTATTTTTAGACATTTTGAATAATTACTGCGGTAAATATTTTATTTACCATGGTTAAGGGTAAATCCGGTAAATAAGGGTTAAAAAATAATATTATAATAATACTAAATTACCCTAAAACGTGTCTTAACCATATTGGTTGAAACATGGTCGACCATGGGCTTCTTTGGGTCTATTTTGGGACCCCATGGATCCACTTGTAAGTGATAATGACACATTATATTAATAAAGTTAAAATAAAAATAAAAATGGCATAAGCTTACATATTTTAGAAGAACAATTTTTACATAGGGTTATACATGTTGTATTTTAGATTATAAATATTCATTAGAAAGATAAAACGATTTCCTACATAATGATATTTTATTTATAATTTTTAGACATTAAATAATTTATTTTATTTATGACACAATGATGATGCAGTAATTACTAAAATAGTGAAAAATAAAAATAATTGATCTTATAAATACCCAAATAATTATAATATGAAACTTTTAATGAATTAAACTAATTTTCTATGATAATATGATATATTAGGATTGATTTAATTGAATTTGTTCTAAGTAATCAATCTGTTAGGAGTTTCACAAAAATAAACTATTGAATAGTGTCAAAATTGACATAAAAGAGTTCTTAAAACAAATATTATATTATTAATTGATATTAAATTCCTAAAAATCTAAGGTTCGGCCAAGAGACTTATATTATGATAGGTTCCTCATTAATGGACCACTTGGGGGTCGCTTGGATGTATATAGTAAGTTTATTAACCATATTATATAAAAATACAAAGAGACATTGTAAAAGTGAAACTAATTAACTTAGAGTTAATACTTAAAGATAAGGTTAATATGAGTACCCAAACCTGTCTAAATTCTATTGGTTGAGTGGTTTTCGACCTATCCCCACCTTAACCTTTGAATAGTCAACTTTGGAGCCATTAGAAACCGAATATGAATTTATTATAAATTAATATTTCTAGCTTTTCCAAAGGTGCCCATCACCCGTCTTATAAAAGGGCACTCCTCCTTCTCATTTCTTCACACCTCTCAAGCCACTTGGCTCGTCCAAACTCTACCCAAATAAGCTCCCCACATCCCTCTCCTCCTCCTTGAATCTTCCCCTTAGGCAGAAATCATTTCAAGAAGTCCTTTGGTTCCAACCAAAGTGAGTTACCTAGATTAAAGGTAACGATTTCTCTTAAATTATTTTCATTTATTTTGCTTCTCCAACCCCCAAACTCTTTTTATTTCCTTTATTTTGTAACAACACCAGTATCCTAAATATACTAGGATGTTGTTATAAGAAGGATTCAAACTAAACATACACACAACTCCATCTAATGGATGATGAACATAATGTTTCTGTGGATGGAAAACTAACGCCTCACTAAACGATGATTGTTCAAATACATCTTACCACCTCTCATGGTGGCCATTATGATGACACTGTAATTAAATATGATATTAATGATATATATTTTATATATAAGCTTCTGTAATTCCATTTTATTTCATACCATTATTCGTTTCATGTTGTATATACATACGATAATTTCATTTGAGGAAGTGCGGACTACCGCCCCCTTAAAATGATATGGCTCGTTCATACCACACATAGAACGTATAAAGGATGGTGTTAATGAACTTAAGTAACATATATAAAATATTATATTATACTGGAATAGTAATATACCTATGTATCATTTGGATTCGATTCTTTTAAAATAAAAATTAAATGGAAGTAGCGTTCGTGCGTACGTACGGACTACCGTCTCCACGAACGCGATGAGATTCATTCTCCATCGTATCCATTCAAGTATAATTATCATTTAATGATTTAAAAATGATGTTTAAGGACTTGATATCATTCTGGATATGAATAAGATACAACAAACATGACTTATGTAACAAAACATATAAAAGAAAATGAGTAAGTTAACACCCGAAACGACGATAATTCTAAGATATTATTAACAAATCAATGTTAAAAGATCATATATGATATCATATTAATATATATGATTCTTGTATAATTTAATAACAATTATTTCACCATTATACAGGAGGTTAACCTACCCCAACCAAGGAAAAGTACAAGTTAAGGGTTATTTCACAATCTCTTCATTATCCGAGGTTGTTTATACGTAATAATCTACTGGGGTCTCTTTATCATCCACATCCATGTTTTCTTAAAAATGTATTTCAAAACATTTTTACTATTTACAAGAATATGGGTTAAAGTCATTTATACCCTTGTTTGACTTTTTATAAGAGGTTTATAAAGGAATCTTTCCGTCGTTTTCAAAACAAGGTCCTTTTTAACCTTTTCGACAGAATTGAGGTAAGAATGTTTTTTTTAACTTATACAGCGGATGCGGTTATTTTACGCCGTTATAAAATCTTCAAAGATTTCCTTACAAGATTATAAGAATATTTTCAAAGAAAATGTTTTATTTTATATTGATCTTAAATGATTTCAAAATAAAAGGAGATATTTCTTTAAAAAGAATTTTGATTTCATCTATGTCAACATCCTTTGATGAATTTTAAGATTATTTGAAGTTGATTTATTATGATACAAAACTTCTATATTGTATTGAAGGTTTTGTGATATGTTTGACTATGGATGTGCTATTTTTATACCATTCATAGTTTATGGTGAAATTATTGACATTTCGTATGCTAGTTTTAATACGAATGTTTATGTTATGTTTAAACCTTTTCATATGGGAATGCATTGGACTTATTAAGTGACGGGTGGAGCGCGCTATAGCTCCTCGATGCATCGGTAGGTCTCATGAGACAAACTAGTGTCTTGGCACAAGGCCTTGACAAAATCTTATTTGTAGTCTTGGCACGAGGCCTTGGCTATGTGGTTATGATAGTCTGGCATTATGCATTCCAACATTATGAAAGTGGTTATTGATTTTTGCATGTGATTATTCGATTAGTAGAATATTCATGTGAATAAGTAAATGGAATTATTTCATTTTATTTATGCCATACCATGTTGAAAGTTCATGTTTAAAAGTCTTTTGTTTTAGTTATACATTACCTTAAATGTTTATTCTTATTGATGAAAGTTTCCGCTATATTGTTATCCTTACTGGGCATTTGATCTCACCCCTTTTCTACGTTTTATTTTTCCCAGGAAGTGAAGATGTAAGTTATGAATGACCTGCAAGGATATTATGAGGGGATCATAGTGTGGACTGTGGAAACATTATGTTTTTCATTTTATGATGTAATGTAAAACTTATGAATATATCTAGTGTTTCCAATGATACTAAACCAATCGGTCTTTCGAGAGTTGATCTTTCTTGTGATCATGCCAATGTTATGTAATAATGCACCGACTCTGGGTAGCTGGGGTCGGGGCGTTACATTTTAGTTTTTGTATTCTCATGTTTTTAGAAAATATTATTTTTTGGGTAATGGTTTCTTATAGAATAGGTTTATTATGTAAAAATTATTTTCATATCATAACCTATGAAATTATTATACATTATTTACAACTCAATAATGTATTGATTCATCTATTGTTTTTAAAAAAAATATCATATCGTCTTACTCTTTAAAGCCACTAAGTCTTCATGTCAAACCATCTTAATTAATTATTCTATCTTCTTAAGAGTTTATTGTTCATAGGCTTTTGAAATCATTTGAGGATAAAAAATGATATAAAAAAGGTCAGGTTTAGACAAAGGTCATTTTTAAAATAATATAAATTGTAATACTTCTTTAGATCTGAAAATTGAACAATTGTATTCATATGTTGTGGATTCCATCAAAACATATTCTTAAAAATACATGAAATCTAAGGTTTTTTATGAAATACAAGTGTATTTGACTGAAATACCTAATATTGTAATCTCTTATAATAAGATTCTTTTGAAGGTATGTACATTGAATAAATAAAAAAGAAAAGTTTCATGATGGTTTGGATGCATCAAGAAATGCATTTTGAGAGAAACAAAATTAGGTTTTGATACATTACAAATAGATTATCAAAATGTCAATAAAATCATGATTACAAGATAATAATTTGAATCTTTTTAAATTAAATTCTCAAGTCATATGATGGAAATAGTAATAAATACATTAGTACTCTAGATATTGTTAATATAAATGAGTTTCTGGTTACATCATTTTTTTCCTCTTCATTGTATCAATGATCAACAGATGTTCAAGATAGAATAGAAAATAGTTATAATGTTTTAGTATATTTAAGTGAAAATGTTCAAAGTTTTGAAAAATTATTTTATTTTCCTAACCCTTCCAAAAAAGATGAACGTTTTTTACCTTTTTTTAATTTCAAATACTTTAATATATTTTTTTAGTGTAAATTTGTCGTATCAATTGTTTTGTAATTTTTTTTAAAAAAAATTATACACATAAATTTATCTAATATCATACATACAGATACATAATGTTTGACTATTTTGAATTTCACTACACATGGATAATTATTCTATTACTATTAAATATATTTAAATCTTTTTTCATTTATGGAAGGGGAATACATGTTTTAAATTCTTTGAATATCCTATATAAATATGATATGGGTAGTTATTTTAAATAATCTATTATTATGAATTAAATGGTATAATATATTTATACAAACTATATTTATTAATTGAATATTTTCATATATATTATAATTTATCCATGATTATATAATTTTATCTTTTCAAAGGTAGCAAATATTTAGGGTCATTGGTTATTTCTATATTTATTAAAAATATTTTCCTTCTGACTCATCTTTTTTATGTCACAAAAAATGGAGATAAATTTATATGGAACATCTAGTGTGATAAATTAATATGGAGAATTTATTATTATAAATATATATTAAATTTTAAAAATTGGTGAAAACATTTATTTGAAATTTTTGTGGTTGAAATTTATGAAGCATGATTATTATGTAATTAATAAATTATTCTTTTAATTTTTTTATTTCTATATTTGAAAATTTATGAAAACTAATATAGTTGTAATAATTATTTTATAATTTTTTGGGATTTTTATCATAAAAATAGTTGATGTTGTTGAGAGATTGTTGAATAAAAAATTTCGTTAAATCCTTTTTTATTTTTATGCTCACAAACACCCATATTTATTTTACTAAAAAAGATTCTTTTATGTGATTATCAAGAAGATGATATTCATTAAAATATTTTTTCTGGAAGCATATATAAAATTTTATCCAAGGGATAATAATTGATTAATTATTCTCGATGTGTTTCAAAATTATTTGAGAAATAATGCTCAAACGATATGTTTTTACTAGTAGCGTATTGTTTGGTAACTCTATGTTATGAATATCATGTATGGATCATGTAACCTATGTTATTTGAAAAGTATGGACTAAAAACCCCGTATTTGGAAGAACCACAATTTTTTAGGAAGAAAATCATGGTTCATGAACCATAATTTTGTAAACAACAATATGTTGTCAAACCTATGATCAGATTCTGTCATCATAAGGATGAGCCCTATGTTTGACTGGTTAATAAAGGATATTTAAATCTAAGATATTATATCTATTATATACAATTCTCTCAGAAGAATTAAATATCATAATAAATATGTTTTGTGACTAATTTAAAGGCTCTTACTCAAATGGATAAATAATTCCTATTTATTAGGGAATTTATGTCCCTATTTTAATGTTTTGATGTCAAAAAATTGTGAATCATCACGCTATATTTTTTGAGTTAGTTTGACATTGATAAATATTATATTATTGTGATAAATACTAGTATATCCTTCATCTATGACTATACTAATTTTTATTATTGGAAATAAAAACTGTAAATATTTTGAAAATAATAATCCATACACATGGAAGTGAAATATGTTGATGTGTTGCTAATAGAGATACACTTTTGATACATACATTTTTAATAATTTAACTTGTTTTGCCTCTGCTAATTTTTAAAGAATGACTATGTGACATTGAGTATTATTTTTTCCTCTGATGATTTGTATTGAATAGAAATTATATCGTATCATTTCTGTAATAGAACAATGAGTGAAACATGTTTTAAGAATAAAATCACTCTATATAGATTTATCTGAGTTTCAAATACTCATACATAGCCATTTTAGTAAAGAAGTATCTACTTCATGGAAAATATATATTGATTTATGGATGCCTATAAAAGAACTAGAATGAATTGGAAAATCATTATTTAAGGTGACAACTACCTATAATTAGTAATGGAACAGCATGATAAATGGAGTTACTAGTGACAATCACATTCACTAAGAGAGAGATAGTGGAGTGGGGTAGGGGATCATTGTGCAAGGAAACACTATTTTTTTTTCATATCTACCATTTTTCTACTTCCTAGCATACAAAAAAAGTTACACTAACATTCAACAGGTTTATTTTGAATCAACTTGAGAATTTAAAAAATCTCAATTTATCCCCTCTTGCATACATGAGATAATCAAACTGAACTAACAACATGTTTATGGTCGCAAAATATTAATATGTTTTTTCTTTTCTTGCAATGATATTTTAATGATACATCTAGTCAAGTAGAATATCATATGGATCATAATTATTTATCATTATGACTATAAGGCCCCAGCCTTAAACATTACTTAATCTTGAGTTATTTCAAGAATACACGTTGGGGATCTTTTTAGGGTTACAGTTTTATAGAATTAGAACATAAAATATGCATTACATTCCACATTTAAACAAAGTGGTTACATAAAAGGTAGTATTCTTTTTTCACATCTACGGAAACATATTTAAAATAAAACATGGATTCTATCTTGAAACATAATTGACACTATCATCATATCATGTACCTTTCCTTTGACCTATGAAAAACATTTCAAAAAAACTTGGGATGAGCATAAAAATCTCAGTAAGGGATATAAAAATATGGAATGGAAACATGAGTACATATATACATAAGAATGAAATCATACATTACCCATAAAATATAAGAACATTAAAATACCTCATAAAATCATGAATAAATCATAGAAATCATAAGATATAAAGGTTACTTGAGGCATTCATAACATTCTTACGTAGGTAGTAACCCTCATGGTTACGTTTGGAATACCCATCACAGTATATTCCCTAAATCTCTTCGGAGAAACCTTAACGTTTAACACCATCGCATTACCCAATGCATTGGAGAGCTATATCGGGAACACCTGCCCTTAGTTTATCACAGAACCACCCATCGTCATAATAATGCCCAAGAACCATAACATAATCGTATCACATAAAACATGCATAAAGGAAACATAACATTTCCACATTTCAATCACAAGATATCAATACAACACATTGATATAATAAAACATTATGAAAACCATTTTCAATACCAAAATAAAAGAAAAGTAAAAAATGGTATTTATTTTTTATTTTAAAAAAAGTATGTCTTGTAGAGGATGTCGAAACTCAAATAATGGTCACGGCGGCGGAGAAGTCATTATTGCCGCATACGTACGACAGAAAAATTCCCATTTGTCGTTTAGTAAAATGCTTTGTATAAAAAGATTCCTTTTGGATAAACGTAAAAGTCAAAGGGGTTTATACACCATATAAAAGAAAGTTGTGTATAATACATAATATGCCTCAATGGTAGGAGATTGAGATGAAGTCCCATACCTCAGGTCCGACTTGACTCGATCGTTCTTTAACCTCCAGCATAATAAACATGAGTAAATCTGTACTTGCTTAAGAACATTTTTAAAGTTCATTATTCCTTTTATATCACTTATTACCAAGTCATGAACACTATGTAATTATTTAAGTTAATAACTGTCGTTTTAACGATCATTGGTACTTGAGTCAAAAAAATAATCTCTTTATAATTAAACGTGGTTCATGTATCCATTATATCCAGAGTTATAATTATGATGTAGATATCATATATATCATATATATCAAGTATATACATGAATTTATAATATTATATAATCATTTATAGGTAAGAAATGAAATGCACCGTTCATGGAGACGGTAAGCCGTACGTACGCATGTACGCTACTTTCATTTCAATGTCATATTAATCGAATTAAAACTAAATGAGAGGTATGTATATTTTAATTTCAGAATTATATTCATCACTTATATGTAACATACATCATACATAATAACTTTAAATCCATCCTTTATACGTCCCACATATGTCATTAACGAATCAAATCACTTTGAGGGGGCGGTAGTCCGCACTTCTTAAAATGAAGATATCGTGTATACCCATAATGGAAGCCATAAAGGTATACCACAAATGAAAAATAAAGTACCATAAGGAAAACATAAAAATAATTTATATCATATATAAATAGAGTGACATCTTCATGGCCACCATTAAAGGTGTTAAAAGAAGATTGAACAATCATCGTTTCGTGAGGCAGAAATTCGCCATCCACGGAAACAGTATGTTCTTTAACCATTAGATGTAGGTGTGTGTAAGTGTAGCTTGAATACATATTATGACAACATCCTAGTATATGGAAGATACTGGTGTTGTTAGAAAATAAATTAATAAAAAGAGTTTAGGGGGTTGGAGAAGCAAAATAAAACATACGAACACAAAAGAAGACACTACCTTTAAATCGGGTAACTCTTTTTGATTTGAGATCAAAAGCTTCCTTGGGAAGACTTTTGCCCAAAGTGAGGCTTGAAAGAGTAAAAGAGAGATATGTAGAGACGCTATGGGATGGGGTTGGCCGATCCAAAAGCTTTGCAAGTGTGGGTAAGGTGGTAGAGGTGGGGACCTTTTATAAGAAGAGAGGAGGGGCACTCTTGGAAAGTTAAGAAAAGATACTTTTCTATAAAATGATTTTCGCATAAAAAATGTCCTACAATTATAAATTTAGAGTATTAGGTGATAAGGATTATAAATCCACCCATCCAATAGGTTTTTGACAAGTGTAGGTCTTATATTTTACATTATATTTTCATTTTATTTAAATCATGACATAATGAGGTAATCACTGCATCATCATGGTTTCATAAATAATTTAATTTATTTAATGTATAAAAGATATAAAACAAATACTATGATGTATGAAATATTATTGGATTTCCAATGACTATTTATAGTCAAAATATGACTTGTATAAACCCATGTAAAAATTGTTTTAGTAAAATAACTCATGTTTTTGACATTTTTACTTTTACATTAAATAAAAAGATATTAATGTCATTTTCCTTCCAAAGTGGCTCCATGGGGTCCCCAAGTTGACCCACGGATTTTCTTAGTCGTCCATGACACATAAAATAATGGTAGGACATGTTTCTAGGTCATTTCATATTATTAAAACATTATTCTTACCTTAAATTACACTAATTACCTCTAATCGCGATTAATAAACTTAAAAGTTACTATTCACCAAAAAAAATATTTTAATCCCATTGAAACACATTTTACTTCATAAATAAAACAATGTATGGTTGATTTTGGAAATTAAAAACACATAGGTGGTAAAATTACATTTAAACGAATAATCAATTTTTAAGTACCACTTAGTGGTTTCAGTATTCATCAAAAATTGAAGTTTTTCAGAAAAATACCAAAATATCACCCTAAGATATATTTGATATTCCTAATTCAAAAATGATGTATATTTTTAAAAATTCAAAACATATAAGTTTCATTAATTAATTTATTAATTAATTCCCACTGTCAAAACAAATAGCGTGTTTTTATGAAACAATATGTATCAAAAGATTGACACTAGTTTAAGTCCAATTTCAAAGTGAAATTAATTCCAATGACCACAATTGGATTAAATGGTAAAAATATATTCTAATTTAACTTTGAAACCAATTCAAAAGATAATATAATCATATAAATAAATTAGATTAAAATGAGGTTTTGATTTAAAATACAACATTTTTTACTATTCATTAAAAAACTGAACATTATCAGAAAAATAAAAAAAATTTAACCAAAGTAAATTTCAATGTCCCAACCATAAAGAATAAGTTTATTTTGACATGTAGAGCTTATAAAAGTTTCAAAAGTTTGATTTAAAAATGGTTTTCCATCAAAAGGCAGTAAAATAATCTTTTAAAAATATTAGTGTATTCCATGCTTAAGATTGGATTTATTCTCATTTTAAGCCTCTAAAACACTATGTAATTCATTAATAGACATAGATAAAAATTATCTTTTATTCATTACTTACTTGGGATGTTACATCATTCCCCCCTTTAGAAAATTGTGTCCCACAATTTATTTACCACTAGTACAGAAAACGTTATTAATGTCACCATTTTTTACGTCCGTTATATATAACCGACATGATAATCTGTGAAACGTGGTTTTTTTTGTCGGTTATTTTATAACCGACATAACAAATGCGGTGAGTATATTTTCAACATCTGTTATTTTAATAACCGATGTTACAAATTGATCGTGTTCAGTTTTTACGTCGGTTATGTTATAACCGACGTAAAAAACCAATGTGCGGGGGTTTTTTACGTAGGTTATTTGATAACCGACGTAAAAAATGAGATATATACTAGTTTTTTATGTCATTTATAAAATAACCGACGTAATAAACCAAAGCGCGTGATGTTTTTTACGTCGGTTATTTGATAACCGACGTAAAAAATGAGATATCTACGCGTTAACCGACGTAAAAAACCAAAGCACGTGGGGTTATTTATGTCGGTTATTTGATAACTGATGTAAAAAACGAGATATCTACACGTTTTTTACGTTGGTTATGTTATAATCGACGTAAAAAACTGTGATTTTTGAAATATTTTTTACATCAGTTATGGTATAACCGACGTAAAAAAAGCCGTATATGATACATTTATAATGTCGGTTATTATAATAACCAATGTTATAAATGTAAAAATAGTTTATAATGTCAGTTATTAAATAACCCACGTTATAAAAACATTTAAAAAATTAAAAATCCCTGAGGATTTTCATTTACGAATTTTCGTTCGACAGTCCAGTGGCTCGTCTCTCTCATGCGATAAACCCTAATCGGCTCGTCGATCTCACTGTTAAACTCATTGTGACTACAACGTTTATCATCTTTACTCTCCTCGGATCTATCATCTCAACTCTCAACACTCAAGTAAGCCTTCAACGAATTTATTTCATTCATGTTTTTCCCATATAGTCTATATTTATGATTTGTGATTTTTGTGTGCTTTTTTCGTTCGTCTTGTGTGCTTTCAACTCATTCGATTTTTGTGTGCTTTTTTTCCCGGATCTATCATCTCAACTCATTTTGTGTGCTTTCAACTCGCAACAGAAAAGGCATTCCAAAACCCCCATTTCATGTAATCCTTCAACTCCCAATACTATATTTTTGTATTCTTTTTTTCATTCATTTTGCCTACATCGTATATTTTTTGTGGTCCAAAATTTTTTTTGATGGATTTGGATATGTCTTTAATTTTATATATTCATTTTATCTTGAAATTGGGTTCTTTTAATTTGTGACTCTTAGGTTAATATTTGGGGGTATTTGATAACCTATGAATGTGATTCATTAATTTTGAAAGGGGAATCCAATTACGGTTTTTTAATTCTTTGTTGTCATGTGGGCCTCAAATGGGGGTTTGGAATGGGTGTTATGTGTAAAACCTTGTCACACTTCTAGAAGGCGTATTATGAAAAAGTTGTTTTTCATGTGTATTGTTTGTGACATTTTTTGAGGTAAATTATTAAAATATGGGGGTGGTTTAATAAATGTGTATTGAGCTGAAATTTATATTTTGGATTTGTATTGGTATGATTTTTTTCTTGAACGGGGGTTTGGAATGTCTTTTGTGTTCAAAACATGGTTGTTCCTCTTGGAATTGTTTTATGAAAATTTAAAATGATTTAGTGAGTTAAAAAAAGTGATAAAATGGTGTAAATGCAATATTTTGGCGATGTTATTCACCTAATAAGGGTTTTTGAAAGGTAAATAGGTGATTTAAGATGTCAAACATTTTCAGAATGTTTTATAAATTGAGGAATTGTTTTATTAAATTGTGATGTTGGTGCGAAACATGTTTTTGTACTATTTTGTGTGACTTTTTTGATAAAATAAATTATGATATTAGTTATCGAGAAACTTGTAATCATTTGACTAGTTGAATATCAATGATTATTTTTAATTATCATATGATCATTTGAGTAGCCATATTTAATAACATTTAATTCCATCTATTTAATGCTAAAGTATATATTAAATGCATGTTGTTTTTGTTGTTCACCATCCCTAGTTTTATATGTAAACCATTGTTTGGGGTGTTGTCCGGGGGGTGGGGGGTTGTCCAGAGGGTTGGGGGGTGTCAAGGGGGGAGTCCAAGGGGGTGGGTGGGTGTGGGGGGTTGTCCAAGGGGGTGGAGGCCTTTCAAGAGGGTTTTGGGGGTTGTTCGGGGGGTGGGGGTTGTCTAGAGGGTTGGGGGTGTCCAGGGGGGTGTCCAAGCGGGTCGGGGGTGGGGTGGTGTCTAGGAGGGGTGGGGTTGCTGTCTGGAGGGGTGGGGTGCTGTCCAGGGGGTGGGGTGATGTCCAGGGGTGGGGGCTGTCCAAAGGGTTGGGGGGTGTCCAGCGGGGTGTCTAAGGGGGTAGGGGGTGGGGTGGTGTCCAGGAGGGGGGTGTTGTCTAGAGGGGTGGGGGGCTGTGAAGGGGGTTGGGGGGTTGTCCAGAGGGTTGGGTGTGTCTAGGGGGTGGGTGGGGGGCTTTCCAAAGGGGTGGCGGCATGTCTAGAATGTTTTAGGGGTTGTCCGGGGGGTGGGGGTTGTCCAGAGGGTTGAGGGGGTGTCCAGGGGTGTTTGGATTTACATTGTGATTTTCTCCATCTGAATTTTTATTTTAAATATGATTTGATTCTCAGGTTTAATCCATTTTCTCCAATTTTCTATCAACCATATAGGCACCATGGTTTTTTTTATTCAATGGAATTTATAAATGTTTTATCTAACTAATTTTTTTTAATAATAATATTCATGCATATTTTTTAAAATATGCATAGATTTGTTTTATATTTCAAAATTGTTTTACATTCAAATTATGATTTTTTTCATATAAACTTATATTTGCCTTATCTTAAAAATATATATATATTAGATATTTCTTATAGGTAATAATGAGTCGACGTTGGATTACGGCACATCGAATGAGCAATGAATATGAGGAAGGTGTTGATGCCATTTTGGAATTTTCTAAAAAAAATGTTCCAAGTAGTGATATTTGTTTCTTGTCCATGCCTGCAATGTTTGAATATAAAGAAGTTGAAAAGTAGAGAGATAAAAGATCATCTGATTTGTCATGGTTTTAATCTGAGTTACAGCCCTTGGATTTGGCATGGTGAAACTGGATGAAATGTCACCGATGATGATGATGCACAAGATGGTAACTCTGATGGAATTAAAGAAATGATTCGCGATATTGTAGCAGAACAAATTGAGATAAAACCGACAGTTGCGCGTCTATATGGTGATGCTGAAAAACCATTATATCCTGGTGGTACATATTTTAGGATTTTTTCAGTGGTGTTAAGATTGATTAACCTGATGGTGAAACATGGATGGAGTGATAGAAGATTTATAGAGCTACTACAATTGATGAAAGACAATCTTCCAAAAGATAACGATCTTCCAGATTCAAATTACAAGGCCAAGAAAATATTATGCCTGACGGGATTGGGATACAAAAAAATACATGCCTATCCGAATGACTGAATTATATATATGAAGGAATATGAATTTCTGTCAGAGTTTCCTAAATGTGGGACATCACGGTATAAGGTGAAAGAAAAATCACAGGCTGATGTAGACATTACAAAGCTCCCTTCAAATGTATTTTGGTATCTTCCTATATTTCATCATTTCGAATGTTTATTTTCTAATTCACATGATGAAAAAAGGTTAATATGGCATGCTGATGAGAAGGTATGTGATGGAAAAATATGTCATCCAGCTGATTGTACACAATGGGAGAATATTGATGCGCAATATTCTACATTTGGAAATGAAATTAGAAATCTCAGACTAGGGTTGTGCACAGATGGAATGAATCCATACCGAACCCTCAGTAGCACACATAGTTCCTGGCCTGTTTTATTGGTAATTTACAACCTCTCTCCTAAATTTTATATGAAGCACAAATATGTCATGATGAGTATAATAATCCCTGGTCCAAAGCAACCCAACAATGATATTGATGTTTACTTGTCACCGTTGATTGATGATTTGAAACTATTATGGGCCCATTGAATTTGGGTGTATGATTCTTATAAAATGGTGTATTTTCAACTGCATACAGTGCTTTTGTTCACTATAAATGACTTCCAAGCCTATGGAAATTTGTCTGGATACAGTGTTAAAGGGCATAAAGCATGTCCAATTTGCGAACAACAGACGTCATATTGTCAATTGCATCATGGGAGGAAAACAGTGTACATGGGTCATCAAATGTTTTTGCCTATGGATCATCCTTATAGAAGACTAAAAAAGGCATTCAATGGATCACAAGAATTTGATACTGCTCCAAAACCTTTATCCCCTGATTTGTATTTTGAGAGGGTGAGAAACCTTGATGTGACCTTGGAAAAGACGCAGAAATCTGGTAATGATAGACATATTTGGAAGAAAAGGTCAATATTTTTTGAGCTACCATATTGGAGGTATCATGAAGATAAACATAATATTGATGTCATGTACATGGAGAAGAATATCTGTGATTATTTTATTGGAACATTTTTAAATATTAAAGGAAAGAAAAAAGATGGGTTGAATGCACGATTAGACTTACTATCAATGGGAATATGTTTGGAGTTAGCTCCCACTCCTAAAGGAATATGAACATATCTTCCCCCGGCATGTCATACATTATCAAAGAGGGAGAGAATTAGCTTCAATCAATGTCTTCATGATATAAAAGTGCCTCATGGTTATTCTCCTAATGTAACAAATTTTGTCTCATTGAAGGACTTGAAGTTGATAGGCATGAAATCACATGATTGTCACGTCATGATGCAACAAATTCTACCAGTTGCATTGTGGGGAATATTGCCCATTCGTGTCAAAAAGACTATAATGAAGTTGTGTTATTTTTTCAATTCACTTTGTAACAAGGCGATTGATGTGAATGCTTTGAACATTTTGGAAAAGGATGCAATTTTTATACTTTGTCAATTGGAAATGTATTTTCCTCCAACTTGTTTTGATATAATGGTGCATTTAATGATTCATCTAGTTCAAGAAATAAAGCTTTGTGGACCGGTATATCTTCGTAGGATGTATCCTTTTGAAAAGTATATGAATATATTAAAGGGATATGTTAAAAATCCATATCGACCAGAAGCCTCCATTATTGAAAAGTATATTTCTGAGGAGGTAGCAGAGTTTTGTACAAGCTACTTGGTTGCGGTGCAACACATAGGTTTGCCTCCATCTCACCCTGAACGAGTTAATAATGAGGGAAAGGGGATTAGTGTCTTGAAGTTCAAATCATTGTCAGCTGAACAGATGAAGAAGTTAGAATCATACATCTTGAATAACATAGCTGATGTTCAACCGTATATCACATTGCATATTAATGAGTTGAAACAATGTCATCCAAAGAAGAAAGAAATGTGGATTTTGAATGAGCACAACAAATTTTTTTTTTCATGGATTAAAAAGACATTGTTTGGTAGATCAGATGTATCATAGACATTAAAATGTATAGTGGGTGGTCCATGTTTTAATGTGATATCATGGTCCAGTTATGACATTAATGGTTATACATTTCACACGAAAGATCAGGACAACAGAAGTGCGGTTCAGAATAGTGGTGTATTGGTGTTTGTAGAAGCGATTCATTTTTCGAGTGCTAAGTACAAAAAACCAATTTCTACATCAAGTGCATATTATAGAGTGATTGAATACATATGGGAGGTTGATTACTTTAAAATTAATGTTCCTGTTTTTATCTGTAAATGGTTTATAGGTAACAACAGTGTCAGACATGATGAATTTGGAATGACACTTGTTAATCTGAATAGATTGGAAGACACGACTGATTCTTTTATAATTGAAACACATGAAAAACAAATTTGCTATGTAGTAGATCAATTAGATATGCAGTGGGCTGTTTTTTTACAAGGGAAAAAACAATTTTTGGGTGAGGATGAACTTGATGAAGATTTTGATTTATGTGATATCCCTACTTCCATGGAAAGATTAACAGATCATAATGATGAGCATGTTGAAGACATTGTTTGTGTTATAAGGAAAGATCACAATTAAGGAATTTGGGAAAAGAATCCTTTTGTACATTCCTAAAATTACAGGTAACATATGTTTATTTCTTGTTTACATTTATTTTTTCATAAATGTTAGATATTGTAAGTTCTTTATTTATTAAAACATGTTTAAAAACAAAATAATTATAATTTTTTGTTTGTTTTATGTTTTTTTAGTTTACTTTATCATGTTTATAACAATTACATAAATTATATATCTATCATTTTTGTTCAGTGACAATTACATTACCATGTTTACCATGTTTACTAGGTTTACCATGTTTACCATCTTGACCATATTTACCATCTTTACCAGCTTTACCATTGTTTAACATGATTACCATATTACTAATGTTTACTATTATGTAACTTAGTACACTTTTCTATTTTCTGATTACAGTGGTATTAAAATATTTGAATTTGTATATTTATAAGTTCTTTATTTATTAAAACATGTTTTAAAACAAAATAAGTATATGTTTTTGTTTGTTTTAAGTTTGTTTAGTTTACTTTATCATGTTTATAACCATTACAAGAATATATATCTATTATTTTTTTTCAGTGACAAATAATTTACCATGTTTACCATGTTTACCAGGTTTACCATGTTTACCATCTTGGCCATCTTTCATCTTTACCATTGTTTAACATGCTTACCATATTACCAATGTTTACTATTACGTAACTTAGTACACATTTCTATTTTCTTATTATAGTAGTATTAAAATATTTGAATTTTTATATTTGTGAACTGACGTTTGTTTTTTTATTTGAAGGATAATGACAGATCATTCAGTTGATCAACCACATGATTCTGGAGATGAGAATATTGCTGGTCGTACCTCTGGGGATGAACATTCACTTGCTCCTATTAAGAAAAAGAGTTCAAAGGTTGGTAAACGTGGGTGCACACGTTTAACAAAATTATCACTTCCCCATACACAGGATCAGAGGATAGTCGTTGAGTTTGATGATGATGATATTCCTAGAGGTCCGAATGCAAAAGATTTTAAGTGTTTTGTAGCAACTCAACCTAAGAGAAAAGTAAGCATTCTGTATGATGATTGGAGAAGTGTGGATAAAGCGATAATATATCAGTTGTGGGAGATGATTTTGGTAAGATATTTTGTCATTGTTTGACTATTATTTTAATGTTACTAGTATATATAATATGTTTAACCTCTTCTTTATCAGATGAAATTTGATATTCCTGACACTGGAGGAGTCAGGAAGAAATGCTTATCGTTGGCTACCAGGAGATGGAGGGATTTCAAATCAACCCTCTCATCTGATTTCATTTATGGTCATAGGAGTCAGGACAATCCATGTCATATATATCCTTTTATATATGAAGACACATGGAGACAGTTTTTTGAAATTAGTAGAAAAGAGTCATTTCTGGTAAGGGCAATGTAAACTTTTATAAACATTCTTATATAAATGGATTTATTAATGTTTTGTCAATGATTTTTTGTTCATAAATTACAGCAAACAAGGAGAGATCATCGGGAGATCCAATCGAAAAATGTATACCCTCATAGTTTATCTCGGGGAGGGTATGCATTATTGGAAGAACAAAACAAATGAGGGTAGAAAAATTTCAACAACTAAGAGCTGGTTCTTTAAGCTCTGGAGAGGTGGCCACTCCATCCCCTCCATCTAGACATGAAAAATGGAAGATATCTCAGAAGGGAAGAAAAGGGAAATATCTTTCGAATGTATCGAGAATTGTAGCTGAGAGGATTGTATGATATCTATGTTATTTATTTAAGTTAACTATTTTCTTCATATAATTTCAATCATTATAGAAATGTTCAATTAATTAGTACAGGACTCTCTTGAGGAGTAGAGTTCACAGGAGACATTTACAGCTACTGGGAGGGAAGATATTTTATCTGCAGCATTGGGAAGGCCCGAACATCCTGGTCGTGTAAAAGGATATCCGGCAGGTGTATCGGTAAGAAACGTGTTGCCACGTTCTTCAACTTCTAACGTTGAGGGGGTTTATGAAAAAAATAGAATCCTTGGAGGTTGAAGTTTAAAATATTAATACGACGATGGAGGAGAAGATTAGAGCATCAGTGCAGTCTATGTTTGCAGATGTGCAAAGACAATTTCAGACTACAGCTCCCACTCCTCCACCTCCCCCTGCAGACCCCATTATTTATCCTCTACATCTGCCAGTAGCTTACACTCCCCCACCTCAGCCTGTGGACCCCATTTTTTATCCTACTCATCTGCCGCAGCTTCCTACTTATTGTGATTTGTATGTTGATGATTCTCAAAATCATGTAGTAGCATATGGGTTCGTATATTGTATAGGAGATACAGTTCATCATCAACAATTAGAGGTATAGAATTAGAGGGTCACTATACAGGATAATATAGATAGATCAGCAAGGGTATCAATACCTACAGATGAGGTGGCGACAGTTGGACAGAGTATCGACCATTTTTAAATTTGGCCATCCAGACTTCTTCGACTCGTTACCATAGAGGTATGAATGTTATATCTTTTATTTTTTTTATTAAAGTTTTTTTATCATTTGAGAAATAATATATTTTTTAATTTATTTTTAAAAGAATACTTTAAAGGTAAAGAAATATTGTATAGACAACAACAAAGACAAATGGCTATGACATCAGATACAAATTCTAGTAGTCTTGACAGATTGTCAAGATATTAAAATTTTTTGGTGGGTTATTATGAGTTTCCAATGGAAGCTCATGTTTGTGGACGTGAAATAAGTGTGGGGATTACGAACACTGATATCTTGGAGCTTGTTACTGTAGATAAGTTGGGCATCAATGTGGTGAAATTTTTTTTTCATGTAAGTATTAATACCTTTTCCCTGCGTTATATTTATTAAAAATGTATACTTATGTATGTTTTGTATTAGGTGTCTTTATAAAATTTGTGAGAGGAATGAGCTGACAGATGTATATGGATTGATGGACCCACAATTGATTTCCCCTAAAGCATGTGCATGGAATGAGGAACAATGAATGGTGTATATTTCTGAAAGACTTGAACAAAATATAGTCACACAATGTTGGATGATGCCTATTTGTGAGAGGTATGAAACACATTTCTCTCATAGAATTATTTATCTTTTAACATAAAAACACGCTAACATTTAATTTCTTTTTATCAATGATCATTGGATGTTAGAGGTTTTTTTCCCAAGGTAGAAAGCACTTTATTGGATATGCTCTGTCCATAGCGATGTGCGGGAAAGTTTTAAGAATATATTGGAAAAGTAAGTTTCAATTTCTCAATAGGTTTATATATTATAATGAATTTTAAATTTACCCCATTTGTATTATTTTCTAATAGTGCATGGGCCCTACTTTCGAAAAAACACAATGAAACGGAATGCAAAGATCAAATATTTAAATACGAAGGTAAATATATATTTATAATTTATACTTTTTGATTTATTACATAAAAATAATATATTGAATTTACACTCATTCAAACAGAATTTTCATGAACAACAAGGCATCATCGAATGCGGATATTATATGTTAAGATTTATGTATGAAATAATAACAACTGGTACATTTGTGAATTTAGGACCTGGTACGATTTCCTCTTCAACTTTGCCATAATATTTCAATTTGATTTACTCATTATACATGTTAACTATTTTCCTTTTAATTTGTAGCTTTTTGATGACCCTCAACTATATACTGCTGAAGACATCAAACACTTACAAGTGGAGTGGCCAAATCATTTTACAGGATTGATTGAATTTTAGTTATATGTAATGTAAAATGTAATTTTGAATATTGTCGTTGTAATTGAGTATTTGGTAGTTGTTTAGTTTGGATTAATTTATTTTTGATGTTGACAGTGTATGTTTTCAATGTTATATATGTGAATGTTTATTTATTCTCTACTTCTTGTTTTGTTCTACTTATGATGGTTGTTCTCGTATGGATTTTGGTATGTATGGGAGGGGTTCCAAGGGTATGGGGGTGTGTTCAGTGGGGTTGGGGTGTCTAGGGGTCTGGTAGGGTTGTTCAGTGGGGTGGGGGCCATCCAGGGGGTGGGAGGGCTGTCCAGGGGTGTGGGAGGGCGGTCGAAGGGGTGTGGGAGTGTTGTCCAGGGGGTGGGGGTATACATGGGGGTGGGGGGGTTGTCCAGGGGTGTTTGGGGCTGTCCAGGGGGTGTAGCGGGGGCTATCAAGTGGGGTGAGGGGGTGCTGTTCAGGAGTGTGGGGGGGGGGATATTGAGTGGTGTTTGAGGCTGTCTAGGGGGGTCGGGGGTAGTCCCAGGGGTGTGGTGGGGGCTCCAATGGGGTGGGGGGAGGGCTGTCCAGGGGGTATACATGAGGGTGGGGGGAGGGCTGTCTAGGGGGTATACATGAGCGTGGGGGATCCAATGGGGTGGGTGATGGCTTTCCATGGGGTATACATGAGGGTGGGGGGCTCCAATGGGGGTGGGGGAGGGCTGTCCATGGGGGTATAGATGAGAGTGGGGGCTGTCTAGTGGGGCAAGTTTTATATGTTATCAATGTAAATGCTTAAATTTGATCTCCTTCTATCTTTGTGGTAGGATTTCTTGATTTGTTTTCTTGTTGATTCTGGGGGAGAGCAGATGACTGCATAAAATTTGTTTTATAAAAAAATTGGCTTCGACGTCGGTTATTTTGTAACCGACGTGATAAAGAAAACAAGAAGGGTTTATCACGTCGGTTATTTCATAACCGACGTGATAAAAGGCCTGGGAAATGGTTTATGACGTCGTTTATTTAATAACCGACCTGATAAAGAAAACAGCAAGGGTTTATAACATCGTTTATTTAATAACCGACGTGATAGAAGGCCTAGGAAAGGGTTTTATAACGTCAGTTATTTAATAACCTACATGATACAAGGCCTAGGAAATGGTTTATCATGTCGGTTATTAAATAACCAACGTGAAACATGAGGGGCTGGGTTAATAACATCAGTTATTATATAACCGACGTGATAAACCCCCCCTCCCCCCTGGTTTATCACGGCGGTTATAGAATATCCGACTTGAGAACCCCCCCCCCCCCCCCCCTCGGACTGGTTTATCACGTCGGTTATTCAATAACCGACGTGATAAACCCATCCGGGGAGGCATTTATCACGTCGGTTAATAAATAACCGACGTGATAAACGATTTCGCAGGCCTTTTATCACGTCGGTTATATAATAACCGATGTGATAAATCATTTCCCATGCCTTTTATCACGTCAGTTGTTAAAATAATCGACTTGATAAACAACCCAAATTTTGTTTTTGACGTCGGTTTTTAAATAACCGATGTAAAAAACATTATTTATAACGTCGCCCATATTAACGTTGGCTAGAAACCGACGTAAAAAATTAAAAATAACTGACGTAAAAAACATTTTTTGCACTACTGTACTTATCGAATAAGTGGGGGTATTTAGCCCTCATTGCATTTGAAGATTCCCATGTTGCCTATTCAATCATGTGGTTTTTCCAGAAAACCATTACATGATGAATCACATTATTCCATAACACTTTCTCCCTATGGTCAAGAATCTTTACTTGTTTTTCCTCATAAGATAGGTTCTCTTCCAACTGAACTACCTCTAGACTCAAAACATGAGATGGATCTAGCATATACATTCTCAACATCGAAACATGAAAAACATTGTGTACCTGAGATAAACTCGGAGGTAAAGCGACTCGGTAAGCAACTGATCCAACTCTCTCCAGAATTTCATATGGTCCAATGAACCTTGGACTCATCTTTCCGTTCTTACCTTTTTTCCATGGTGAGGCATTGAGAAAAACATGATCACCTACCTCAAAAGATAGATCCTTCCTCCGGTTATCTGCATAACTCTTCTGCCTGCTCTGAGCTTTTCTCATGTGTTTCTGTATCAGCTAACCCTTTTTTGACAACTATCCTACCAATTCTAGTCCCATCAGCTTCCTTTCACCCACTTCATCCCAGAATGTTGTAGTTCGACACTGCTTCCCATATAACGCCTCAAATGGTGCCATCTATATACTGGAATAAAAACTGTTATTATATGAAAACTAAACCAAAGAAAGTTGTTGGTCCCAAATTCCGTGATAATCCATCGATCAAGCATGTATCATATCTTCCAAAGTCTGAACGGTTCGTTCTAATTTCCCATATGATTGCGGATGAAAAACTGTACTAAAATTTAATTCAGTACCCAATGACTTATGGAGGCCTTTACAAAAGTTAGAAGTAAACCTGGGATCACAATCAGATACAATGGAGAGGGGAACTCCATGCAACCTGAATATCTATTTAAGATACAATCGAGAAAGTTGATCTAGGTAAAAGTATCTCATATAGAAAGGAAATGAGCAGATTTTGTCCAGTGAGCAACAATAACTCAGATTGCATTATTACCTCGAGGTGTCTTTAGTAATCCCACAACAAAGTCCGTGGATATATTTTCCCATTTCCACTCTGGCACTGGTAGAGGCTGAAGAATCCTATTCGGTAACTGCCGCTCTGCTTTAACCTGCTAACAAGTCAAACACTTCATAGTAAAATTAGCAATATCATTTTTCATTCCATCCCACCAGTAATAATCCAGCAAATCTAGGTACATATTAGTACTTCCAGGATGAACTGAAAACGGGGAACTATGACCCTCACATAAAAATTCATTCTTCAACTTTGAATCACCAGGCACACATAATCTCTTCCCAAACCTCAAAACACAATCATTATCAATGTTCAATTCCAGAAACATAACCTTCTAAGCCACCTCTTCCTTTTTCTGCAACTCACTATCATCCCTCTGTGCTTGCATAATTCTGTCTGATTAGGATAATCTCACTGATACCTAAAACAAAACCGAAGAACTTTCTGCACCAACAACATATATGCCAAAGTTCATCAAATCAAAAACCAAAGGATCTCATTCCAAACGTATCATGGTTAATGAAGAATTACTTTTTCTACTCAAAGCATCAGCTGCTTTATTTTCTTCTCCTGGATGTTAATGAATTGTACAATCATAATCCTTGATTAATTCTTTCCATCTCCTCTGTCTCATGTTCAATTATTTCTGAGTGAATATATACTTTAAACTTGTTTGATCAATATATATTTCACACTTTACTCCATACAAATGATGCCTCAATATTTTTAAAGCAAAAATCAACAGCAACTAATTCCAAATCATCTGTAGGGTAATTTACCTCATGAATTTTCAACTGGCGTGAAGCATAAGCAATTACCTGATCATTTTGCATAAGGACACAACAAAGTCCTTTCAATGAAGCATCCCTGTAGATAACAAACTCACCATTCGTGGAAGGAATTTCCAAAACAGGAGCATTCAACAATCTTCTTTTCAACTCCTAAAAACAATCATCACATTCTTTTGTTCTGATAAACATAACACCCTTCCGAGTTAGCTTAGTCATTGGACTAGATAATCATGAAAAATTTTCAACAAAACTTTGGTAGTAACCTGCCAAACCAAGAAAACTACGGATCTCAGTTACATTTGTGGGTCTTGGCCATTCTTCAATAACTTTTTTTAGCAGGATCAACAATTATGCCATATTTTGAAACAATGTGACCGAGGAAATAAATTTTTTGTAACCAAAACTCACACTTTCTGAATTTCCCATATAGTATCTTTTCTTTTAAGGATTTCAAGATAACCCTTAAATGACTTTCATGCTCCTGTTTACTTTTAGAAAACACCAAAATATCATCAATTAAAACAACCACAAACTTATCCAATAGCTCATGGAAAATTCTATTCATAAGGTCCACGAATACAGCAGGTGCATTGGTTAACCCAAAAGACTTAACTAAAAATTCATAATGGCCATATCTAGTATGGAACGCAGTCTTCAGAAGGAATGCTTCTTTTACATTCAACTGATGGTACCCCGACCTCAACTCAATCTTCGAAAAATATTGAGCTCCTTGGAGCTGATCAAACAAATCATCGATATGAGGCAAAGGATACTTGTTCTTAAAAGTAATGTTATTCAAGGCTCTATAATAAATGCAAAGTCTCATTGAACCATATTTATTTTTAACAAACAAGAAAGGATAACCCCATGGTGATGTGCTAGGTCGAATGAAACCTTTATATAATAACTCCTGCAATTTTTTCTTTAACTCTAAAAGTTCAACTTGAGCCATTCGATAAGGGGCTTTTGAAATTGTCTTAGAATCAGGAACTATTTCAACGGTAAATTCAACTTCCCGATCATGAATAATATGAGGAAACTCATCAGGAAAAACATCAAGATACTCATTTACCACTGGCACATCATTAATCTGAACAGTTCCCTTGTTTTCAACGATATGTGCAAGATAATATTCATTTCCATATTTTACTATTTTCTCAACTTCTTGATATGTTATCAAAATCAAGGGTTCATTCTTGTACAAAAATAGAGAATCTTTCTGAAAATAAACCATTTTAGCTCTACAGTCAATCTTATAATGATAAACAGAAAGCCAATCCATGCCCAAAATAACATCAAATTCTACTAGAGGCAAAACAATAAGGTTTTCTGGTAGATTATTTCCGCACACAAGGATAAGAAGGTTCGTATAATTTCTTTTTGTCTCAATGTTCCCTCCAGGTGTTTTTACAATAAGATCAGGATTCATATCTTGAGATGGAATTTCCAATTTACTAGAAAACTTCTCAGAAATAAAAGAATGTGTAGACCCTGAATCAAACAATATATTAGAATAATCTGAACAAACAAACAGTGTACCTGATACTACATCATTCGATGGCCCAACATCTACTAAAGTAGTTGAAAATGATTTCACCACCCCTTTCTTCTTGTAGTCTGGCTGCTTTTTCCCAGTTGAGTTCTTTGTTAGACATTCATTTTTATAATGACCCATTTAATTACACTTAAAACAACTTACCGCTGGCTTTTCATTGCATGCTTGATCATCTTCCTTACTGTTACGAGCAATATGACAAGACTTACCACACCGAAAGCACTTTCTAGATGTGGATAAACATTTTCCAGGATGCATTTTACCACACTTCTCATAGGACAGATATTTGGTTTTCTTACCTCCTTGCTTCTTTGATTAATTCTTCCCCTTTGCCTTCCAACTAGACCTCTTATTCTATTGTTTGTAAAAGAACACCTGATCATCGGAAAACTCCATTTCCACCTTCTCTGCACATCGAACAAGTTTTTCATAACTTTTGAACTCATGAGAAGCTAAATCCCTTTGATACTTTGGCTTTAACCCTAAGTAAAAATGGTTTATTTTACAATCAAGATATCGTATGAAGTTTGGAGCATACCTTGACAATCGAGTGAACTTTACATCATAAGCAGTCACTGAGTCATCCTTTTGCCTCAATTCTAAGAACTGTTTTTCCATCCTAAGACCAACCACCTTAGGAAAATATTTCTCAAGCAACATACCTTTGAATTAGTCCCAGTAAAAATCATCAATCTCATCACTATCCCTGATATTTTTCACCATAAACCACCACTGATCAGCTTCACCTTCAAAACGGTAAACAGCAAGACTATCCTTTTGATATTCTGAACACCCCATGACATCAAAAATCTTCTCTAGTGCTTTAATCCACCCTTCGACTTGAACGGGTTTAGATGATCCTCTGAATGATGGGGGATGTTGCCTCATGAAATTTTCCACCACTGACATGTCCCTCTGCGGTTGATCTGTCTGATATGGTGCATGGATACCACCACCATTTATAGCCTGAGTCAACTGTGCCATCACTGCAACAAACTGTTTAGTTCCAATTCCAACCATCTCAAGTTGCTTATTTGGAAGTTTGTCTTCCTCATGATGTCGTCCTAACATAGCTGCTTTGTTTCCTCTACGGAAAACCATTCTAAACATAGAAATATCTAAGGCGAAGCAACATGGTAATCTTTAAATGCTATATTATTTCAATCATACCATAAATTAATTTATGGACATAGATTTACCAATTTTCTAAATCCTAATGTTGTCTAAACCGGCCTATGATACCAACTATAAGGCCTTGTCCTTAAACCTTACTTAATATTGAATTAAATGAATAATTCACATTGAGGATATTTTCAGGTTTAGATTTTCATAGAATTAGATCATAAAACATGCATTACATTCCACATTTAAACAAAGTGGTTGCATAAGAGGTAGTATTCATTTTTCACATCTACGGAAACATATTTAAAATAAAACATGGATTCTATCTTGAAACATCCTTGACACTATAATCATATCATGTACCTATCCTTTGACCTGTGAAAAACATTTCAAAAAAACATGGGATGAGCATAAAAAGCTCAGTAAGGGATATAAAAATATGGAAAGGAAACATGAGTACATATATACATAAGAATGAAATCATACTTTACCCATAAAACATAAGCACTTTAACATACCTCATCAAATCATGAATAAATCTTAGAAATCATAAGACATAAAGGTAAATTGAGGCATTCATAACATTCTTACATAGGGAGTAACCTTCATGGTTACGTTTGGAATACCCATCACAGTATATTCCCTAATTCTCATCGGAGAAACTTTAACCTTTAACTCTTTCACGTTACCCAATGCATTGGAGAGCTATATCGGGCTCACCCGCCCTTAGTTTATCACAAAACCACAATTCTTCATAATAATTCCCAAGAACCATAACATAATCGTATCACATAAAACATGCATAAAGGAAACATAACATTTCCACATTTCAATCACAAGATATCAATACAACACATTGACATAAGAAAACATTATGAAAACCATTTTCAATACCAAAATAATAAAAAAGTATAACATGGTATTTATTTTTCATTTAAAAAATGTATGGCTTGTAGAGGAAGCTAAAACTCAAATAATGGTCACGGCGGCGGAGAAGTCGTTGTTGCCGCATACGTACGACAAAAAAATTCCCTATTGTCATTTAGTAAAACGCTTCGTATAAAAATATTCCTTTTGGATAAATGTAAAAGTCAAATGGGTTTATACACCGTATAAAAGAAAGTTGTGTATAAAACATAATATGCTTCAATGGAAGGAGATTGAGACGAAGTCCCATACCACGGGTCCGACCTGACACGATCGTTCTTTAACCTCCTGAATAATAAACTTTAGTTAATTTCTACTTTCTTAAGAAACTTTTTCAAGTTCATTATTCCTTTTATATCACTTATTACCAAGTCATGAACACTATGTAATTATTTAAGTTAATAACGGTCGTTTTAACGATCATTGGTACTTGAGTCAAAAAAACTCTTTATAATTACACATTTTTCATGTATCCATTATATCTAGAGTTATAATCATGATGTAGATATCATATATATCATATATATCCAGTACATACATGCATTTATAATATTACATAATCATTTAGAGGTAAAAAATGAACTGCATCGTTCATGGAGATGGTAAGTCGTACGTACGAATGAACGCTACTTTCATTTCTATGACATATTAATGGAATTAAAAATAATTTAGAGGTATGTATATTTTAATTCCAGAATTATAATAATCACTTATATGTAACAAAAATCATACATAATAACTTTAAATCCATCCTTTATACGTCTCGCATATGGCATTAACGAATCAAATCACTTTGAGGGGGCGGTAGTCCACACTTCCTAAAATGAAGATATCGCGTATACCCATAATGGAATCCATAAAGGTATACCACAAATGAAAAATAAAGAAGCATAAGGAAAACATAAACATAATATATATCATAGATAAATAGAGTTACTTCTTAATGACCACCATTGATGGTGTTAAAAGAATATTGAACAATAATCGTTTCGTGAGGCAGAAATTCACCATCCACGGAAACAGTATGTCCTATAACCTTTAGATGTAGGTGTGTGTAAGTGTATCTAGAATACTTATTATAACAACACCCTAGTATATGGGAGATACTTTTTTTGTTACAAAAGAAATTAATAAAAAGAGTTTCGGGGGTTGGAGAAGCAAAATAAAACATAAGAACACAAGAGAAGACACGACCTTTAAATCGGGTAACTCTTTTTGATTTCACCTCAAAGGATTCCTTGGGAAGACTTCTGCCAAAAGTGAGGATTCGAAGAGTAATATAGGGATGTGGAGAGACAAAATGGGTAGCGGTTGGCTGAGCCAAAGGCTTTGGAAGTGTGGGTAAGGTGGTAGAGGTGGGGGCCTTTTATAAGAGAAGAGGAGGGGCACCCTTGGAAAGTTAAGAAATTATACTTTGATATAAAATGATTTTCGCATAAAAAAGGTCCCAAAATTATAAATTTAGAGGATAAGGTGATAAGGGTTCGCAATCCACCCATCCAATAGGTTTTTGACAAGTTTAGTCTTATATTTTACATTATATTTTCATTTTATTTAAATCGTTAAATAATGAAGTAATCGCTGCATCATCATGGTGTCATAAATAATTTAATCTATTTAATGTCTAAAAATTATAAAACAAATACTATGATGTAGGAAATCTTATTGGATTTCCAATGACTATTTATAGTCAGAAATCTGACTTTTATAAACCCACGTAAAAATTGTTTTAGTAAAATAACTCATGTTTGTGACATTTTTACTTTAACATTAAATAAAATAATATTAATGTCATTTTCCTTACAAAGTGGCTCCATGGGGTCCCCAAGTTGACCCATACATTGTATTGGTCGGCCATAACACATCCAAAAAGGGTTGGACATGTGTCTAGGTCATTTAATATTATTAAAACATTATTTTTACCTTAAATTACACTAATTACCTCTAATCGTGATTAATAAACTTAAAAGTTACTATTCACCAAAAAATTATTTTAATCCCATTGAACCACATTTTTCATCTTAATGACAACCATGTCTGTCAGATTTTAGAAATTCAAAACACAGAGGTGGTAAAATTTCATTTAAACGAAAAAGCAGTTTTTAAGTACCACTTAGTGGTTTCACTGTTCATCAAAAATTGATGTTTTTCAGAAAAATACCAAAAAATCACACAAAGATATATTTTGTAACACCCCGAGATTTTATGAAAAATATTCTTTTTAAATTCATTAATGTCTTTTGTTATACGCTACACCAAAAGGATCTTTCACAACACACATCTCTGACCTAGCTTGAATTACACGCAATCGCGACCTTCCACGATAGCGTGTGTTGTACGCAATACATAGTTTCACTAAACAACGATATGCTATTAAAATATTATTAAAACTAGCCATTATGAATAGTAATAACCACTTATTGAAATTTTGTAAATTTTATTTTTCAAAATGGACTTCATTTTTGGATTTAGACTATCGAAATTAGCTTAGGGTGAAATTTGGGTAATTTTTGGATAACTTTCATATTTTGATGAATAGTGGAAATTACTAAATTTTAATTAAAAACAACTTTTTCAATCAAAATAATTAATAGTGATAAATTATTAAATTTAGTGGTTTTAAAGAATATTTAGAATATATTTTTACAATTTAATACAATGTTGGTCATTGGATGTAATTTCACATTTAAACCAGACATAAACAAGTGTCAATCTTTTGATAGTTATTATCTCTTAAGAACACGCTATTTGTTTTGACGACGGGAATTAATTTTTAAATTAATTAATTCAACTGATATGTTTTGAATTTGGTAAAATAGAAATCATTTTTGAGTTCATAATATCAAATATAGCTTAGGCCTAATTTTTGGTATTTTTCTGAAAACTTTCAATTTTTGATGAATAGTGAAACTACTAAGTGGTAGTTAAAAAAACTGAATTTTTCATAAAACTTAATTTTACCGCTTCTGTGAGTGGAATTTCAAAAATCTGAGAGACACGGTTGATATCAGTAAGTATAATGTGGTTCAGTGAGATGAAAATAATTTTTTGATGAATAGTAACTTTTAACTTTTTTACCACAGTTAAAAGTAAATTGGGTAATTAAGGGTAAAGATGATATTATTATTACCCTAACACATGTCCTAATTCTATTAGACAAGTTTAGTTCGACCAAAAACAAACTTAGGAATAAAATATGACCATTTAGGCCCACTTGGATTAGATTAGGACACTTATTATTAATTTATTTAAAAAAGGGTTAAAATAGTTAAAATCAAAGTTTAATAAGAAAATAATTTTTAATATGGGGATATAAATACGATAAATTCGACTATAAATATTCATTAGAAAGATAAAAATATTTCATACATAATGGTATTTTATTTGTAATTTTTAGAAATTGAATAAGTTAATTTATTTATGACACAACGATGATGCATTAATTATCTTATTAATGAAATATTGACATAATTGATGTTATAAATACCCAAATAAATATAATTTCAGACTTTTTATAAATTCCACTAATTTTCTAGGTTAATATGACATGTTCGTATTGATTTAATTAAATTTTTTCGAACTTAGTATTCTGTTATGATTTTCACAAAAATCAATTACTAAATAGTGTCAAAATTGATATAAAATAGTTTTTAAAACAAATATTATATTATTAATTGTTATTTTATTCCTAAAAATATAAGGTTCTGAAAAATGACTTAGATAAGGTTATATATGTTAATAATAAACAACTTGGGGTTCGTTTGGCTTGATATAGTAAGTTTATTAACCTTATAGTGTAAGAAAACAAGAAGACACGGTAAAAGTTAAATTATCTAACTTAAAGTTAAATCTAAATGATAAGGTTAAAATTGATACCTAAACTTGTCTAAATTCTGTTGGATGAGAGGATTTCGACCCATACCCACCTTATCTTCGAAATAAATCAATTTGGAGCTATTTAAAACCGAACATGACTTTATAATAAAACAATACTTTTTGTTATTCCAAAGGTGCCCCTCTCCCCCCTTATAAAAGGGCACCTCCTCCCTCTCTTCCTCACACCACTTTGAGCCTTCATGCTCGGCCAACCCCTCCCAAATTCTCCTCTACACTTCCCCAGAAACATCCTATAGGTTCTGGTCTTCTTCAAAGACCCATTTTAGTTCCCTAAAAGGAGGTCTCAAAGAAGCACTTCAAATAAGAGGTAATGTCCGTTACCGATTCTTTCATCTTTATTTATTCTTCCACTTCTTCTTCTTAGGTTGTTTCATTATGAAGTAATAACATCAGTATCACTCATATACGAATATGTTATTATAAGTATGAAACAACCCTATTTCACCATCTATCCATCCTACGGAAAAAGAAATCATCGCGCGTGCGTTCGTACGGAATACCGTCTCCACGCCCTAGTGTAATCTATTTTGCACCACCACCTTACATGGATGGGTATAATGGTGTAAATAATAACTTTTCATAGTTATTATAACATCATATTGATTCTGATTTATTGTATCATCCACTCCAATTCAATTCAATAATTATGGAAATGATATCATCGCTCGTGCGTACGTACGGACTACCGTCTCCACGACGCGATGAGATTAATTCTCCATGTTAACCATTTAAGAATGATTATAAAGTATATATAAGCAAAAATAATGAAATATATGACATTATAAAGCTACTGAATTTATGTGTATATATATGTATGTCATCTACTTAATTCCACTCAATTCAATAACGAAAAGAAAACAACGTTCATGCTTACGTACGGCCTATCGTCTCCATGATTGGTGTATTTCTTTCCATTTATCGATCCATTATATATATATATATTCTGAATATATATTATATATAAATAATGTTTTATATTCTATAATTGAGTAATAGTGATCAAAGTAATCATATGAATAATTACAAGTTAAAACATGAATGACAAATGAGACGATTTTACCCAAAACGCTTCTTTAACATGAATTTACAAAAGAACGGGTAATATAAAGTCATAAGTGGACCATATATTTTATAATAACAACGAATATGATTCTGGAATAAGTCAATAACATGATTTAAATCATTATACAGGAGGTTCAGACACGTACAAAGCAAGTCGGACCTAAGGTAAGGGAAATATCACAATCTAATTTTTATACGAGATTGTTTATACTTTAGTATTTATTGGGGTGTATTTTATCATCCACATCCATGTTTCCTCAATATGTAATATTATTTACATTAAACTACAATTTTTTAAATCCTATTTTACCCTTTGGTGAGGTTTTAGTATTAGATATAAAAGGAATGTTTTGTCGTTTTTCGTACGAGGTACTTTTTTTACTTTTCCGACAAAAGTACGAGAAGAATGTTTTTCTTAACTTATACGGCATGAATGAATTTTTAAAAAATTATTTCCAAGAATCTTCCTTTAAAATTTTTCGAGTTTATTTTTAATCAACTTGTTTTAGTTTAAATTTGTATTACATGTTAAGAAAGGAAAATGTTTTTGAAGTAGAAATGATATTTTCCTCAAGAATGGAGTTCAAGTGTTTTATAAAAATTATCTTCCATCTAAGATAATAAAGGGTTCTGTTTTTATCCATATTATTACATTGATTTGATTATGTTGTTATGGAATTATTTTTATGAATTACTTTATCTTATATGAATTGTTTTATGATGTCATGATGTTTAAGATTCCCATTTTTATTACATGGGTTATGCAATGATGTATGATTTAAGATTTTGTGGCACACATAAGAATGGTATCATTATGAGATGGGTGGGACCTATATCTCCCTCCAATGCATTGGGTAATGATTTTATATCTCATGAGATAGACATGGCTGGAATGGTAGGTTATACCGGTTCAGTGAAACAGGACTGAAATGAGGGTGACTCGGTTCAGAAAGGGACATTGTCCACTAAGATAGTCTTGGCAATGAGTCTTGAATAACAAGAAATGATTCTCTATGATTATGTGTGTATGCCACAAAGTTTCATGTTTTAAGTTATGATTATTGGGATTTCATTTCACTACTATGATTTATCCCATGTTATGAAATTATGCTCTCTTTTGCAGGTTATGATTTCCAAAATGTTATGTTCTTATGAATATGATGTGATTGATATTTCTTTTGTTTACCCTTACTGAGCATTTGAGATCACCCTTTTATGTTTTCTTTTCCCCAGGATATAAATAATGGTTTTAGGTAAAAAAAAAGGAAGATCTTTATGAGAGATTTTGAAGATCTTTCACCACAATTAGATGATTATATTCAATGTTTCCAAAGACACTAAACTATTACGATCCTTGTGTGTGTGTTTTTTGTTATGTACTAAGTATTCCACAAAAGTAATGTAATGTTAATGTACGTCAGGCTTCGGGTCTCTACAGTTGGTATCATAGGAAAGGTTTAGTCAACCTTTGGAAACTAGGATGTGAAAACGTTAGTGAGATCCCTAGAGATTTTTCTAAGGTATGTCTAGGGATGTCCCTAAGGATAAGTATACGTATAGGATATAGTCCTAGAACTTTGGTAACGATATTAGATTAAACCAAAGATGTTAGATATTGAAGTTAATCTCCCTTTATTATGATTCTTGCCTCTCACAAGATTATTTTTGTGTTTTATTTAATGGAGGGAACCAGAAGGAATTCGGTTAACATTGAATCCAATGGACAAATTGGTGACTATGAGCAAAAAAATTGTCTATTTCCTAGGGAGAAGGATATTGTGATTATGCCGAATCAATCATCGAGATATATGATTAACAAGGTGAAATTTAGTGGTATGCCTAATTCATCAAAGAAGAGGAAGATAAACTATTTTTCATGTTCGCATGTTGAGGAGTATAAAGAAAGGAAGATTGAGATTTCTAAAGAAGGGAAGAACAACCTTGAGGAATACCTCAAATGGAGGGACCGATGTTATCTGTGTGGAGAAAAGTGTCATAGAGTGACAGACTGTTATGAAGTTCAATGTCTTATTTGTGGAGAACATGGTCATTACCCAACTCAATGCCCTGACCTAAAAGGTTACTTCTAAATCAAGGAAGGACTTATTCCAGGACAATCATTGAAGTGGATGGACTGAAGTGTTTATGTATTGGTATTCAAGAATAATGTTGTTGAGGTACTTTTATGGTGTATTCAAATATTTATGTATTGGTCTATTGCAGTTTTCAATAATTTTAAGGTATCGGTAACCATGAAAAGTGATTCAAATAATTTGGAAAGTAGATGATATGTGCATAATGAACGGATAAAGAGAAAATGAAATGTTTGACAGTATTCATGAGCTCATGATTGATACAAGGACTAAGTGATATCATGGTTTGAGTATATAGAATTTTGAGGATTTTGGTATGTGGAAAGTGTTAACTTTTAACTTCATTCAAGTTTTCACTATGGTTCAATGGGTATTCAAGAGAATATATGATTAAGGCCTTTGAATGTTTGGAATGTGACCAACAAGACATATATTATTATATATGAGGATCAAAAATGGTATTAAATCTCTGGTAATCGTTTTCACTATATTATGACAATGGACTGCAGTATTATGAATAAGCCTAAAGTATAGAATGGATTATGTTTGACATAAATTAGTATTGTTTAAGGATAGAAGTTCTTTTTTCGATATTATTGATGGGATGTTATAGTAATGTAGTTTTAGAAAAAGGACAACCTGCAGGATGGGCGACAGCCCATCGCGTCGGACAAGGCTGTGGGAATCGAACCCACAACCGAAGTGCGACTGGCCTTTATCGCCTACCACTGGCCTACAGGAAGTCCCTATTTAGTAGAAACTAGTATTATTATATTAAGCAGTATGATATATGAAGTATACGTCCATTTTAGGAACCATATATGATTAATCTCACTATAGATCGACTTATGTATATAATTTTTTCTAACCTTTTGTTTGAGACAGATGGAATGACCCGTCATTCAATCACATGATCTGCTAACACTTCACGAATAACAACTTCAACTTCATTTATTTAAGAGATGAAGTGGAAATTGTTCAAGGCATGAACAACAGTGAGATTGTACCAAAATAAAGTAAGTATTTATTCTAATTCAAATTTTCAACTTTAGGGAAATGATCTTGAAAACCAAAAATGTTGTCCTAGTGCTCTTATATCTGATTAATCAGATGGTACCTTAGATCGTCACAAATTTATGGGTTTGTGATTGCTATATTTTCCATCGCCATGTTCTCTACCACTCTCCATCAGAACATGATGGTTAGATTTCTCTTCCATATCCATATTTTCACCTATGTGGAAACCCAGTGATTAGTTTATTTGGGTAACCATTATGTTTCATACTTTTGTTTTTAAAAATTGGTTTTGGTATTCCTTTTTATGATATTGGTTTCGATTAAAGAAACTTTCTAATAGTAGACCATTTATATCCCCGATGAATTTTGAGGGTGAAATTCATTTTAAGGCGGGTAGAATGTAACACCCCGAGATTTTATGAAAAATATTCTTTTTAATTTCATTAATGTCTTGTGTTATATGCTACACCAAAAGGATCTTTCACAACACAAATCTCTGACCTGGCATGAATTACACGCAATCGCGACCTTCCACGATAGTGTGTGTTGTACGCAATACCGAGTTTACTAAACAACGATATGCTATTAAAATATTATTAAAACTAGCCGTTATGAATAGTAAAAACCACTTTTTGAAATTTTGTAAATTTTATTTTTCAAAATGGACTTCATTTTTGGATTCATAATATCGAAATTATCTTAGGGTGAAATTTTGGTAATTTTTGGATAACTTTCATATTTTGATGAATAGTGGAAAATACTAAATTTTAATTAAAAACAACTTTTTCAATCGAAATAATTAATAGTGATAAATTATTAATTTGAGTGGTTTTAAAGTATATTTAGAATATATTTTTACAATTTAATAAAATGTTGGTCATTGGATGTAATTTCACATTTAAACCAGACATAAACAAGTGTCAATCTTTTGATAGTTATTATCTCTTAAGAACACGCTATTTGTTTTGACGACGGGAATTAATTTTTAAATTAATTAATGCAACTGATATGTTTTTAATTTGGTAAAATATAAATCATTTTTGATTTCATAATATCAAATATAGCTTAGGCCTAATTTTTGGTATTTTTCTGAAAACTTTCAATTTTTGATTAATAGTGAAACTACTAAGTGGTAGTTAAAAAAAACTGAATTTTTCATAAAACTTAATTTTTCCGCTTCTGTGAGTGGAATTTCAAAAATACGAGAGACACAGTTGATATCAGTAAGTAAAATGTGGTTCAATGAGATGAAAATAATTTTTTGGTGAATAGTAACTTTTAACTTTTTTACCACGGTTAACAGTAAATAGGGTAATTAAGGGTAAAGATGATATTATTATTATGCTAACACATGTCCTAATTCTATTGGACAAGTTTAGTTCGACCAAAAACAAACATTGGAATAAAATATGACCATTTAGGCCCACTTGGATTAGATTAGGACATTTATTATTAATTTATTTAAAGAAGGGTTAAAATAGTTAAAATCAAAGTTTAATAAGTAAATAATTTTTAATATGGGGTTATATATAAGATAAATTCGACTATAAATTTTCATTAGAAATCTAAAAAGATTTCCTACATAATGGTATTTTATTTGTAATTTTTAGACAGTGAATAAGTTAATTTATTTATGACACAACGATGATGCAGTAATTATCTTATTAATGAAATATTGACATAATTGATGTTATAAATACCCAAATAAATATAATTTCAGACTTTTTATAAATTCCACTACTTTTCTAGGATAATATGACATGTTAGTATTGATGTAATTAACTTTTTTAGAACTTATCATTCTGTTATGATTTTCACAAAAATCAATTACTAAATAGTGTCAAAATTGATATAAAATAGTTTTTAAAACAAATATTATATTATTAATTGTTATTTTATTCCAAAAAATCTATGTCTCAGCCCAATGACATAGATAAGGTTATATATTTTAATATTAAACAACTTGGGGTTCGTTTGTCTTGATATAGTAAGTTTATTAACCGTATAGTGTAAGAAAACAAGAAGACACGGTAAAAGTTAAATTATCTAACTTAAAGTTAAATCTACATGATAAGGTTAACATTGATACCTAAACTTGTCTAAATTCTATTGGATGAGAGGATTTCGACCCATCCCTACTTTAGCCTCGAAATAAATCAATTTGGAGCTATTTAAAACCGAACATGACTTTATAATAAAACAATATTTTTTGTTATTCCAAAGGTGCCCCTCTCCTCCCTTATAAAAGGGCACCTCCTCCCTCTCTTCCTCAAACCACTTTGAGCCTTCAAGCTCGGACATCCCCTACCAAATTCTCTTCTACACTTCCCTAGAAACATCCTAGAGGTTCTGGTCTTCTTCAAAGACCCATTTTAGTTCCCTAAAAGGAGGTCTCAAAGAAGCACTTCAAATAAGAGATAATGTCCATTACCGATTCTTTCATCTTTATTTATTCTTCCACTTCTTCTTCTTAGGTTGCTTCATTATGAAGTAATAACATCAGTATCACTCATATACTGATATGTAATTATAAGTATGAAAAAACCCTATTTCACCATCTATCCATCCTACGGAAAAAGAAATCACCGCGCGTGCGTACGTACGGAATACCGTCTCCACGCCATGGTGTAATCTATTTTCCACCACCACCTTACATGGATGGGTATAATGGTGTAAAGAATAACTATACATAGTTATTAGAACATCATATTTATTCTGATATATTGTATCATCCACTCCAATTCAATTCAATAATTATGAAATGATATCATCGCTCGTGCGTACGTACGGACTACCGTCTCCACAACGCGATGAGATTCATTCTCCATGTTAACCATTTAAGAATGATTATAAAGTATATATAAGCAAAAATAATTAAATATATGACATTATAAAGCTACTGTATTTATGTGTATATATATGTATGTCATCTACTTAATTCCACTCAATTCAATAACGAAAAGAAAACAACGTTCATGCGTACGTACGGCCTACCGTCTCCATGAACGGTGTATTTCTTTCAATTTATCGATCCATTATATATATGTATATTCTGAATAGATATTATATATAAATCATGTTTTATATTCTATAATTAAGTAATAATGATCTACGTAATCATATGAATAATTACAAGTTAAAACACGAACGACAAATGAGACGATTTTACCCAAAATGCTTCTTTAACGTGAATTTACAAAAGAACGGGTAATATAACGTCATAAGTGGACCATATATGATATAATAACAATGAATATGATTCTGGAATAAGTCAATAACATGATTTAAATCATTATACAGGAGGTTCGGACACGTACAAAGTAAGTCAGACCTAAGGTAAGAGAAATATCACAATCTCATTTTTATCCGAGATTGTTTATACTGTAGTATTTATTGGGGTGTATTTTATCATCCACATCCATGTTTCCTCAATATGTAATATTATTTACATTCAAATACAATTTTTTAAATCCTATTTTACCCTTCGGTGAGGTTTTAGTAAAATATATGAAAGGAATGCTTTGTCGTTTTTCGTACGAGGTACTTTTTTTGACTTTTCCGAGAAAAGTACGAGAAGAATGTTTTTTTAACTTATACGGCATGAATGAATTTTTAAAACATTATTTCCAAGAATCATCCTTTAAAAGTTTTCAAGATTATTTTTAATCAAATTATTTTAGTTTAATATTGTATGACATGTTAAGAAAGGAAAATGTTTTTGAAGTAGAAAAGATATTTTCCTCAAGAATGGAGTTCAAGTGTTTTATCAAAATTATCTTCCATCTAAGATAATAAAGGGTTCTGTTTTTATCCATATTATTACATTGATTTGATTATGTTGTTATGGAATTATTTTTATGAATTAATTTATCTTATATGAATTGTTTTATGATGTCATGATGTTTAAGATTCCCATTTTTATTACATGGGTTATGCAATGATGTATGATTTTTGATTTTGTGGCACACATAAGAATGGTATCATTATGAGATGGGTGGGACCTATATCTCCCTCAAATACATTGGGTAAAGATTTTATATCTCATGAGATAGACATGGATGGAATGGTAGGTTATACCGGTTCAGTGAAACAGGACTGAAACGAGGGTGACTCGGTTCAGAAAGGGACATTGTCCACTAAGATAGTCTTGGCAATGAGTCTTGACTAACAAGAAATGATTCTCTATGATTATGTGTGTATACCTCAAAGTTTCATGTTTTAAGTTATGATTATTGGGATTTCATTTCACTACTATGATTTATCCCATGTTATGAAATTATTCTCTCTTTTGCAGGTTAAGATTTCCAAAATGTTATGTTCTTATGAATATGATGTGATTGATATTTCTTTTGTTCACCCTTACTGAGCATTTGAGCTCACCCTTTTATGTTTTCTTTTCCCCAGGATATAAAGAAAGGTTTTAGGTAAAAAAAGGAAGATCTTTATGGGAGATTTTGAAGATATTTCACCACGATTAGAAGATTATATTCCGAGTTTCCAAAGACACTAAACTATTACGATCCTTGTGTGTGTGTGTTTTGTTATGTACTAAGTATTCCGCAAAAGTAATGTAATGTTCATGTACGTCAGGCTTCAGGTCTCTACATATTTGATAGCAGAATTCAAAAATTATGTCTATTTTAAAAAATTAAAATCATATAAGTTGAATTAATTAATTTAATAATTAATTCCCGCTGTCAAAACAAATAGCGTGTTTTTATGAAATAATATGTATTAAAAGTTTAACACTAGTTTTAGTCCAATTTTAAAGTAAAATTAATTCCAATGACCACAATTAGATTAAATGGTAAAAATATATTCTAATTTAACTTTAAAAACAACTAAAAAGATAATCTAATCATATAAATAAATTATATTAAAATGAGGTTTTGAATAAAAATACAACATTTTTCACTATTCATTAAAAAAATGAACTTTATTGGAAAAATACCAAAAATTTACCCAAAGTAAATTTCATCATTCCAATCATAAATAATAAGTTTATTTTAAAAAATAGTGCTTATAAAATTGTCAAAAGTTTGATTTAAAAATGGTTTTCCGTCAAAAGGTAGTAAAATAATCTTTTAAAAATATTAGTGTATTCCATGCTTAAGATAGGATTTATTCTCATTTTAATCCTCTAAAACACTATGTAATTCATTAATAGACATAGATAAAAAAATATCTATTATTCATTACTTACTTGGGATGTTACAATGACTCTTACAGTTTTTATAACATCATTCCATGAAACATGTTTTATGATCCATGATTATATGGTTATGAATTATATAATGTTAGTGTCATGAACGTTAAATATATCATTGTACCATTATTCTCATATTATTCTCATCGATGAAACTAAATTTCCATTTTTTATACCCATCCATACTTAGTATTTTATCATGTACTTAATTTGTTTTTCATTTCCCATAATTATAAAGACTGGTATTAACTAAGTTATGACTGAAAATGTTTCATCTAGGATGTATTTCATTAGACTCATTGAAGACATTAAAATAAATAAATAAAGTCAGGAGTTGTGGGAAAATGGTTATTTGATTTTCTAATATAATAAACCTAAAATGTCGTTGGGCATATATTTGGTCTAATAATTCTATTTGACATTGTATATTTTGGATGGTTTAGATTGTGTCACATTTATAATTATCAAAGAAAAAAATGTATTGTTATATATTTAACACTAGTGATAGGAGTGATGATTCAAGGCTGTTCTAATTATATTAAGTGGAGTAAATTAATTATTAAAATAAGTAATAAATCCAATGAATCTTGTTTTTCTATAAAAATTAATTTTTATGAATATATTGTAATTTATTCTCATTTAATCCACATTAATAACTTTCATATAAAATTTAAAATATTTTATTAAATATATGTTCTTTTTAATCTATTATCTACATTAATCAAAATAGATCAATTTACTTTATTATGATTAAGACACATTTCACACATAAAAAATATTATATAAAAAATAACACTTTGTTCTATAAAATGATTTCATCTTCATTCTAAAACATTAAATAAATAGTGTTGAAATTATTCTAAATAGATTCACAATAAATTTCTATAAAATCAATTTTTACAAGTGGTCAAATGTTTTTAAATATTAAAATACAATTACACATAGAAAAATAATATTTTTCCGAAAAATAAGACATTGTATTATGAAATGATCATATTAAATATTTAGTGATAATTTCAAATACATTAATCCAAAAATTTGAATTATGTAAAACATCTCTATATATATAAATATCACAATGTGTATAAAATTATTCTTTCCCGTAAATATAATGGGGATTTATTAAAGACCACTATATATCAGTATTGCTTCAGACTTGGGGTTTCATATAAATAAAGTTTTCGAATACGTACAATTTGTCTCAAAGGTAAACATATAAATTCATGTGCTGGTTTACATTTTATTAAACATTATCTAATTATGTTTTTGGGAGTCCTAATTGTATTATATTTTTTAAATAAAATCATTATTATGTATTAATTTTTTTTTCTAAAACTGTTTCATATATTGAATCTATATGTTAAAGTTATTATTATAGGAAAATTTCATTTATGTTTGAAGGTAATTTTAACCATTGTACAAATTGGTCATAATGATAAATGGTTAAATGTGTTAGACAATGATAAAACTATGCGATAAATGCTTCATGATCAATCAAAAACATGACTTTAGTTTCATGTTTGATTTTATATCAACCATTATCATGAAATATTTGAATATATAAAATTTATGTTCTATTTTACTTTGATAAATTCATTTATATTACATTAAGAAATCCATAAACACCAAACGCCACTCTCCTTATTTTATTATCCTTAATATGTATTATATGTAGAGGGAATAAGTAATAAACAGTTATAAATAGTTATATTGAGTTTTAATAAAACATTTATCAGGTTAATAAACTTTTAATTTCTTGTGATTTTATAATTACCATGAATTCTAATTTAACATCGCTATAGTGCTTGTGAAATGTGATAAAAAACCAAGTAATGGATTTTAAAAACATGGAAAGAAATTTTTTATGGATGAATAATAATATTATATGATTTTAGAGAATAATTATAAATTATTATTAGTGATGAAATTATTCAAATTTTAATTTCATTGTTATCTTCTTGCCTTTAAATATTTTATAAAGATGGTCATGAAAATCCCCATAAATATAATTTAATGTTAAAAAATTATTCATAACTCATTTGAAAATAATAATAATCCTATTATAACTCAAATGGATGAGACACTATATAACCAATAACTAATTATCTATAATTTATCCACATAAAATTTTTTAATATTAAATTCAAGACATTAATGAATTGACATATTAGTCACCATTATTGAGGTTTAATATGGTAAATAAAGGGGTAAATCCAAATGAAAAGGTTTAAAATTCAACATACACTTGTGTAAATTTGAACGGTAGAATTTATTTCAACGGTATCTTATACATAATTAATGATATGTAACTTTGGATCCATTTTACATCAGTTTTACACATATTATATGTTAATAATTCATGTATTCAAAAGTTTCCTACCATCCTCAATTATAAAATGGAGTTTTTAATCCTTTATAACTAAAATTTAATGAGCCCTTTTTCTCATCCATTATCTACCTATATGAAATAAAAAATTCCTTTCCCATTTCAAAGATATTTTCCCCTTATATCAACCTAATATCCCTTAAGGTGTAATCCAAAGGATGATTTATAATGATGATGAATAAAATTTTACTATGTTCTTTGGTGTTATCCCTTATTCTACCACATTCAATTATTTTCTAACCACAGTGTCATAAAAAACAGCACCTTTAATAAAATGAAATTATATTATGATGACCAAAAACCATTATTCATCTCACTTTTTATCCAATGGGAAATGGATGAAACAATCATTCATAAATAAGGACTATCGTGTCAACAAGGCGATGTGTTTCATTTTTATTCACCAACTCAAATTGATTATTGTTATGATTAATTTTACTAGAATACATCATATAAATTATAAAATTTTAATTATTTATACGTTTTATATTAAAAACATTCTTACTATTCTATACATCATAAATTGGTAACAATGTTCATGTGTACATGTGGACAATCACCTCAATGAAGGGATGTGATTTTTTTCTTGTTCACCATTCGTTGATGATTATAAAAATGAATTTAATTTGTAAAAATATAAATTATTTAATTACTAATATTTCTGATTTAATTAAACTGTAACCATTTTTTCCTTGTTCAACCTATTGATGTTTCTTTTTTATTATGAAACGAACATCCTCAAAATGGTTGTCACTGACTAAATAAATTTAGAAACTATATATGAAAAATTAAAAAATAAACTAAAATAGATAATAATATGCCACTGAATTATAATTTTTTTAAAAGAATGTATATAATTAATATAATTTTTATACATGATGAATGGATAAAAAATTAATCGTGATGGAAATACGGTAAAGATAATTTCATCTCATTTACATATCAATGATATGTGTTATACCATATAAATATTAATTTATGTTATATGTGTATATATATTACCATTGATATTTTAAATCATTATTACTTATTTATATATGGTATTCGATGTTTTAATTAATTGTTTCTCTTCAAAGGGGTTTTGGATAAAAAAAATTCAAAGTAGTATGGATTTATTTAACAATCTCCTTTTCAATCATATATAATTATGTAAAAAAAATTTAAAAACGATTTTTTTGATATATTTCCATCAAACCAATTTAATTTTGATATTAACAAAATTAATTTTGGGGTTTCCCTTGTTTCACTTGATTTTCCTCTCCATGGTAGTTAAATGGATCCAAAAAAATGTATCTATGAAATGTGAGGCTTATTTTCACTTTGGTTGACAAAATTCTTCATCTATATGAATGATATTTTTTTTATTATTTATCTATTATATGATCAATTAATTAATTAAATTCATTTTCAACTAAATATTAAATTAATTTCAATATTCTAAAGAGAATATTTTTTTTCAGATTGTGATAATTTTTGATATTTAGAAACAAGTATGATTGTAATAAATAACATTTATAGAATTAAAACTTTCCCACTTTCAGGGAAATTGATTTATTTAAGTATTTCATTACATGTTTCCAAGCATATTTTACATGAATTTTTTTTCAATATTATGGTAAATTTAAATCTTTATCTATATCAATGGAAAATGATAAATTTGTAGTTTTTAATAAAATGATAGACTGTTATTTCAATGAATCTTTTATCCAAGTTTAATATACTTCGATATTTCTATTTTTGGGAATGAAATTGAATGACATCATATATATTATGACTCAATGGGGATTGGAATTATGTTATGATAAAATCATTTTGAAACCTGTTTCTTTTTCATGATTTATGATACGATGAATTGATGGTATCCTTTCATCTGACATGGATTCCAGGTTGTTAGTCAGCAAAATTTTTATGACCACATTCCCACTAACTCTTCATAATTTCAATGAATTTTTTCTCCTCTATGTACTTATTTATTATTTCGTGGATTTAAAAAGTATCATTTTGAAATCCTTGATATTGCCTTAACTTTATTACCTTTCTATATTTGGAATCGTAAGATGGAATCAATTTATGGATTTTACATAATTTATCGGAGAATTATGGGTTTTACTTATTCATAATTAAATAATTAAATGTATTTATTAATAAAGGATATTTATTATATATTATAATATTCATTTAATATTTGAGAAATTAATAAAAAATGCAATTGATGGGTGGGTATAATTTTTGTATAGCCACTTGATGCATCGACTGATATCATGAAAAAAATTTGTTTTCATGAAGTTTACACTAAGGATGTAAAATTTTATCATAATAGATATGTATTTTGTCTGTTCTATACCTATTATTTAATTTTAGGTAGAGGGTATGCCTTTCCATTATGTAGCATTTCTTGTATAAAAGGGCACAATATTATCATATTAATATCCCAAATTATGAATTTACTTCCTTGATAATTTAACAATTATTATCAATAATATTGACTAGTTGTTATTATACATTAATTTATTCCACTCTCATGTTTTTCAGTTGTATATTATTTATTTTAATTATCCAAACTTTAATATTTTTTATTCATTATTTTTTCACGGTACCTTCAACTATATATAACCCTTACAAATAAATTGAGTTCTCCATGAATTTTTCACCAATATATAAGGATATAAATAATGGTTCCTTGAATGAAATTCCAAGATGAAATAATGTTTTTGAGGTTATATTTCAATATTTCTAATGTAGCATACGAGTCATTTATGTATTTAGTTTCCATGAAATTTAAACAGATAGATCTATGATGAAGTGATCCAATGTATTTTAAATCAATTTATACGTAAGAACAGACTATAGGATTCTATATTTGAGGATGATTCATAAGTTTTATAGACTATAATATCATTTATAAAGAGCTCTTAGAAGTATTCTATTAGATATAAAAATATACAGATGATGTTGAGTTTCAATGTTCTTATATAATTGAATATCCAAAAGGAATCCTTCAGTGTGAAAATGTACTATAGTAAAATGTAAATTTGGATTATTTGATATTTTAGATATTGGGGTCCTGAAAAACAACTAAAATTTCAATAAATAAAAAATTTGGACCCTAGTATGATTATGTTTCTATAATTTATTCTTAAATAGATCAATTTTTTATAATAAATTTAGAAACACCCACTATTTTAAATCCAGGTTGGAAATATTTCATTCTATTGATTCTATACTCTTGAGATTCTATGATTTTGAGTATTATAAAACTGAGACTTGGCTACTTGATTAATTTGATGTGTTATATGATACCTCTTCTTTAAAATCATCCAATTTATTTTTTCATTACATTTATTCTAGTTGGTATGAGATTTCTAAGGTGTGATATCCTAGATATTGGGTCATCCTCAAGAATGATATCATTGAAAAATATTGATTAATTTTAATATGAATTACAATGAAAATTCAAGACCCCTATAATTTTTTCATAAAGATTAATATTATTTTTTTCACAGAAAGGTGCCCGTTTTATAAAATTATATCATGTAGTTTTTCAATCTCAATGATAACTGAATATTTTAAATATAATGTTTTCGATTCCAAATCATGATTGAGTTGGAGAGTAACAACCCAATTATTGAAATAATAAACTGGATTCATATTTATTAGTATTTTTTAAACAAATATTTATATTCATTATAAATATATTAAGTAATCATAATGGGAATATATTTATTTAACTTATTTCTTATATGTATATATATATATAATTAATTTTAAACACAAAGAATTTTAATATTTACATATTAGTTTCATTTATGAAATCCTTAAGTCAAATAATATTACAAATACATATTGATAATGTTCAAACAATATTATCTTCTCAATGATTTTGTTAAAATTATTTATTTTAACTGAAATTTTCTTTTTATTTTTGTTTATTTATAGTATCAAACTATGTTTTTGATTATTTCAACATTTTTAATAATTTAATTTTGATTTAATATATATAAATTATGTTTATAAAGTGGAATTAATAATTGAAATTACTATACTAAAATTTTATATTTTAAAATATGAATTTTATTAAAGAACTTTTTTCATTGATTTTTTTCGGGATTAATATTCATTTAAATTCTACCTTATTTTTTGAATTTTGAAAAATGTATTCCATGTTTGGAATCATTTGGTTCAAATGTATTAAATAGTTCACAGTTACATTTTTGGTCGTTATAGAGAGTAAACATAGTAGTAGTATTACTACGGTAAAGGGTAAATCAGGTAATTTTGTATAAAAATAAAGTGATAAGAACACTAAATTGAGTAAAAACATAAATAAATAATATAAGTTCAGTATATATCAAACATATTCATATAAGAGTCCAAATTTGGATTATGTTTGGCCACTTGTATGAGAATTTTCAGCCTTATAACATTTTTGATAAAGTGATGTCAATCATATCACACTCTTATCTTTAAGAAGTTAAATATTATAAATATAGTGTTATGTAAAGGATATGTATGACTATAAGTAGTATTTTAAAATATATGAGATTTTTCTTCTTTAATTAAATTTATTATCAATTTCTATAAATAAATAATTACCTTATCTGTTTATACATTGGTGATGCCTTAAATATTCAATTAAAGAAATAATAAAGAAACTCATATTAAAAATAGTAAAATAGTTAATATTTTAGCGAGTGGCACCTTGTGTCACATTGTATGAATTTTTTTCATATCACATTCCTCTATAATATAATGAAATTGTGGGCCTATAGAAGCTGGTTTGTTAATCTCAAGCTAGGGATCCTTTGGCTCGAGAACTAGGATCGATTGTTTTAATCTTTTCAGGTGAACAACATTATGGAACAATACTAGATTCATGTCAAAGGGTAGAATTAGGTATTTCGGAACACAAGTATTCTCTGGGATGTGGCTATGTATTTTGGTACTCTGATTAATCTTGATAAAGAGACTGGAATGGTTATATATGGTTACAATTCACTTATGTTGGTTGAGTTTGATTTACTTTTTCCTCTGGTTGAGACTGTTTATTTGATAGCTATTGAGATTAATTTATAACTTGTGATTGTATTTGAGCATGTTCCTATGTTCTGTATTAATTACTCCTCTATCATGCATGAAAATGCTAATTATCACCGAGGACTTCGATGTTCACAATGTAAAAAGTATGGGCATTTTCTTGAAACATACAAACATAAAATGCCTATTGTAGGTGAACCCACTGCAGGGAAGTATAATGGTGTGGTGAAAAAAAATAAAGACAATTTTGTGAAAAACACTAAAGTAAATTTTATATCAGGACTTGTTAATGGGGGAATGGTCTCCCTCGCTGAGGTGGTGGCTAAGAAACACACTTTTTCCATTCATGGTTTTCAGATTATGGGTGTGCTTGGAAATGGATCTATCTGTGATACTCTGCTTCGAGGGGATCCCTATCTTTACAAGTTGGGTGATGCATGCTCAGATCCACATGATATTGATGTTGATATTTATCTTTATTTCTTGATGGAGGAAAATGTTTTATCTAATTTAAAATTAGCTTAGGATCCACTCAAAATGTGGGGAAGGATCTTTCTGGGAAGATCCCCTATTCTGATTTAACTATCATGGAAGTTGATGGTGCTACATCCTTGGATCACATGGTTGCTTCAGGAGTTGATGTTTTACCAGGTCTTGGTTGTAATGAAGGCATTCCATTTTCTACTACTTATGTTTATGAAGAATTTGTGCATGTCCCGAATGTAGTGATTAATTGTGTTGTTGTTGGTTCTTGGAAGGCCTCTTTGATCAATGCTAGTGTTGTGAAGAAGAATGTTTTTACAATGATGGAATCCATTAATTCCATATACATTGATGTGATATATAGGGAGAGTAGTGATAGTAAATGTAAATAGGGTTCATCATCTCTATGGACCAATGTTTTTGCCTCCAAGCAGGTTGACTCTATTGGCCAACCCTCATCTAAGGGAGGTTTTGGGGAAGGGCCAACTGTCGAAGTTTCTATTATGGATGTTGATGGTTGTCCTTTTCTAGTGGACAATCAGATTGCAGGACAACATATATGTACTATTGATCATGTCGACATTGATTTTTCTGGTGGGTGGTAGACCATGAAACAATGGCGAATGGGTAGGCACCCACAAGGTCATGTCATGTTTCATGGGAAAGGTTGTCATGGATGAGTGTTGTTTTTTACTTATTGTGATGTTGGTGTGCATATCAATTTTACCTCATACATCTCATCTCCATTTTAACTTTTAGTATCTTTTTTGATAAATATTTGGGGCCATGGAGTTACTCTATTGTCTATGATGTTCTGGTATAATATTTTATAAAAACATTAAGAGGTTTTTTTGATATTATTAAGGGAAATGTATTAAATAGTTCTTAAAACTTGTCATAATTGATATTTTATAGTAAATATTATATTATTAAATTATATGAAATTAATAAAAATAATAAATTCATCCATGTTATTTGGATATGGTTTTTCATATCAAATATAATCCATTTACAGGTCTTTCTTCATTTTTTAGATATTATATTTACCCTCATGGTGTAAGAATCAATATTTTAATTGTATGAATTAAAGGGGTTACAGAGGGGTTAGAACCATTTGATAAGGGTATAAATATAGTAAAAACTTGTATAATATTTATTTCATGAAGGGATTTAAACACATAATTATCATATAATATATCTAACACAAGGTTAAGATATTTAATGTTGAATATCTATTTATATTAATTTAATATTTGGAGAAATGTTAAGATTGTCCCTCCCCTATCTTATAAAATAGAGCCTCTTACTTTCCAATCATCATAGTTAAACCCCAATTTGATTTTAAAATTTTCTTCCAAAATACATTATTATAATGCCTAAAATTATTATATAGGCCATGGTTTTGGTATAATACCAATCATTGAAGTCTTATTGTATTATAAAAAATGTTTGTTTTTCAGAAGTAGCGATATAGTTTTTATCTATATGGTTTAGGTTTGTTTCTTCTTAAACATCCTTAAAACCAAATTTACGATTTAAAAAATAATCAATAAATCATAACACATATATTAATATTTATTTTAACTACCTTTATCAATCCTTACTTCCATCAAATGGGAAATTAATTCTTTATTCATGTTTATGGTAGACTACCACCTTGTGAACAGTTTTAATTCATTTTCCATAAACATCATTAGATAATGGTTCTCATTATGTAATAAGTATTTATATATTATATTTAGGACTAATTTATATTTATTATAATATAAATTATCATTTAGGTTCTTACATTTCCATGCACTGAAGAATGATAGCATCGTTCGTACGTACATGTGGACTACCAGTAGCATGAAGCAATGTGAATCCTTTTTCATCACCACATCTGATAGATAATATATATATATATATATATATAATTAATTATATAATGAAAATATAATGATGATTAATTAAAGATTAAATAATATTATCCTTTTTTCCATAATTATCATTGAAAAATGAAAATGTTACTCTTGAGTTTGTATGACCTACGATCTCTATGATTGTATCATAGTTTATTTATCAAAATCATATATAATGACTGAATTATAAATTATAAATAATTTATAAAAATGATAATTAATTAATTATTACTATTCAGATTGTGGAATTCGATCATCATTGATTATTATTAAATTACAAAAGACATTTTTCACTTATAAACCAAATATCATTAAAACTCAAGACGTAAACTCAAAAGATTGAGTAATTGTATGTTACATGGTAATAAAGTGGTTTAAAAAGAATAATGAACATTAAAAGTTTATTAATAAATATTAAAATTAGCAATTTTTTTATGGTAGATAAATTAAATATGTTATGAATCTCTCCTGAGGTAAGGAAAATTATTTTATAAATAATTTTTTAGAGTTACTTTTTTGATATTTTCCCAAAAGGCAAAGAGTAATAATTTTATAACTTGTACGACATAATAATATTTTACTTCTATTAAGAGACCATAATTATTTGATGATTCCTTTTTCTGTTTTCTATTTTTATTTTCTAATAAAAATTTTTCTTTATTATGTTCACAAGGTATAGATGCAGTAAATCAATATTTAAAAAGAAAATGGTTTTTAACTAATAAAATGGGTTTTTATTTGGGTTTTAAAGAGTTTTTAAAATGTTTTCAAATTAAAATAATTTCAATAATAAAGTATTTTATTCTTGATATGGTGCATTAGCATTAAATGTGTAACATGTGAGCTTGAAAATGCTTATATGAAGGGTTGTGCCCCAATATAGATCATGGGTGAACCCGATAAAAAATTATAATTTTGGTTCACCTTAACAGATTCTAAAGAGAACATTATATATGTGGGTATGCCTAGATGTATCACCAATGCATTTGGTAATATTCCTTGTATTTATAAGAAATAATTGGATATTTAATGAAGGGTTTATCCTAATAATTTTTCTTTGATCCAACTATTTCAGACATGGGACTGAACTAGGATATTAAATGTGATCATCTATGATGTAAAAATGATTTTTATTTTCATGATATATGTCTTAGTAATTTTATAGGAAATTAATGTTTGTTTTTTATTTTGAAAATTAATAATTTTAATAGGTCCATGAACATTGTAATAAAGGTAAATATTTTATGCAATATCATGTTTTTCATTACAATGAAACATTTCTTCCATTTATGTTCCCTTCTAATATTTTTTGTTACCAACCCTTATTTTCAAAATAAAATCACTATTCTTAACGATTGGTAAGGTAAATGAGGAATTAAAATTAAAATTGATGAATATTTGTCCTGAAAATTAATCATACTTTATTATACTAACATAAAATTAAATTTGTAATGATTTCTAAAAATTCCACTTGATGGTTTTGTAGTAACCACTAAACCCGACGAGATATAACATCAATGAATTCCGTATACATAATTCAAAACTCAAAAACATATAACCTTATTTAAAAACAAAATTCAAAATTCATTTTGAGATAACTGAAACACAATCCTAGATTTCCTTGAATTAGTCGAGCCGCATAACCATCCAATATAATAATGAACCGCACTACCATCATCTCCAACCAATACACTATCATAGATATGGTCCAAAAATTTCAGAGATTGATGGTTTTCAACGTAGAACATCATAATGTATAATACATCGAATCATAAATACATCACTAACTGTCTCCAAACAAAAATATCATTAATCCAAAAGTGAAAATTAGAACACAATAATCAACTAGACCAACAATCCAGAATAAAATAAACCTTCACCGATGAGAGAGATCCAAAAAACATAATCCAATCCAATTTCCTCACCACAATCACCAATGCAAGACTCTTCAGACAACCAAAACAGAGCCATGCACATCGAATAAATTCATTAAATGAGGACCAGTGTATCTTGGATCGAGTCCTAGATAGTCATATTATATTATAAATGATAGATATTGATAAAAGTGATACTTGATTGAATCTTTACCATTTTATATTTACATGTTTTATATTTATGATTTATAACCTAACTATCTAAAATTATAACACCAAAAGTTATTTGGGAATATATGAATGTGAAATCTAGTTTACTATCCTTAAAATATGTATTGTTTAGGTGTAGGTCATCAAAGATGGTATCGATGAATTTTTTCGATTACATTAATTTTTTGGATAATTTTAATAAAATGACCATACAATATTTTACTTTTTTATAAATTTAAATGATATAGAATTTTAGTATTACCATATTGCTTCATTTAATCCATTTATGTTTTGAATTTTTTTATATTTGTAATATGGAAGATTTGTTGGGATGGAATTGAGAGGAAAGTATCTTTCCAAATCGGCATCAAAATATGTCTTGAATTAGATCAAAGTTGTTTACTATAGTAATTTCTCAACTAATGAATGCTAAATTTGGTGGTGGAATCTATGATAGATAGCTTCTAGAAATACCTCATTGGAATATGATGCTATTTTACAATAACATGAGATAATATCAATAATAATGGATTCAGTCATCTGAAATTATGATAGTAAAATAATTTATCAAATCACTAAAGAGTATATTTGATGTCATGTGGTGTTCAAAACATCAAATGGTAACCATTGACATTTATATTTTTTTGTATAAGAGGATTGAAGGAGGTATCTTGTTTATAATACCATAGATAATGATGATGTTGATGTTATTAAATGGGATAAATTGATGAATTTTTTCTATAGATACATTTCTCTAAGGATGTTTATCTTTTTATGGAGAAATAAATTTAGGAATTTAAGAAAAAAAGATGATGATTATGCAGATGCATATGATAAAAACATTATAATATGTCTATGAGTGTGACATATTTTGTTTTGGAAAATTATATTAACATTAGGTCATTTTAATGAGGGTTGATATGAGGTACAGGAAGATCTTTTTCCATATGAGAACATATAATTTATGATAAATTGGTCTCTTATGATGAGAAAATTGAGATGAAATTTTCAAAAAAGTTTGTTCCTTGAGATGACAACATTAATGAAAGGCCTGGGTGAATGGAAATGGAGAAGAAATAAATTAAGAAGAAAAGTGTTAATCGCCCAAATTGTTCCATGTTTTGAAAAATACAATTTTTTGAATGTATGACATGATCTAAAAAGTTTTTTTGGTGTGCTCAGTTTGGTCAGAGGTCCTGTGACTGTAAAAAAATCATGAATAAATATTGAATGGGGTTACAAATAGTTATATATTGGTGAGGTTTACTAGTTGAAATGAAATTATTATTTATAAAAACATCTATCCAATTTTTTTTATCACATTATGAAAATAAAAATGATATGAAATTATAAAGTTTCAGCGATGTAATATTTTACTAAAACAGTTTATATTTGAAAAGAAATGACATAGAATCAGGTACATTTTTTGTTTATTCAGATTATTCTAATGTCTTATTTGAATCAAGGTCTACGTATTATTTTATTTAAAATAAATTTTCTAGTAAATTTAAAATTTCACAACAATAAATGGAACCTGAATTAATTTTTTAAACACAAAGGGTTGTTTTAGGGGGATAATATAAGAATATTACTTTAACATTCTTTAGAATGATATTTCCATCTATACTTGTTATATATACACTAGTAGAGATTTATGTTATTATTTGTATGTATTAACTTTCTATTTACTTTGATAACATATATTATAAAGTTAAAGAGGTTATTTTTTAGAAAGAGATTGTATTTGCATACAAGAATGAACCAATAACATTGCAAACATATTAGCAATCGATAAAACTATTATAATATGAAAATTAATGTTATATTGATCATATTGTAATAAAAATTGTAACTAATAAAATTAATGATGTGTTGGTGGTAAATGATTGCCTATATGTTTTTCTTGATGAGTAACCTAGAGTTATACATGATCGGGAATCATAATTTACAATTGACATCATTCCTCATTCTATACATATTTGAAAATCCCCTTATTGAATGGCTTAATTATAAAATTCTGAACAAAAAATTACATTATAATAATTTCTAGATAAATGATTTATTTGACCTAACACTTTACTATGGTGTGATACTATTTTATTTGTTAACAATACATCTGTTTCCATAAGGATTTTATTTTAATACAGAGCTTTGAATAAAATTACTATAAAAAATACATATTTTTCAACTAATAAAAATGTCTTGTTTGATTAGTTCTATGGATCTAATTATTTTTAAAAGTTTTACATGATATTTGAGTAGCATCAGCTATAAGTGAAGAAAGATAAAATTTCAGAAATAGTATTTTAGATTATATATTTGCATAATGAGATTGTATTAATACCATATGGGTTCAAAAATGACCCCATTATAATTATGGATATTATTAATAGATTATTTAATGCATATTTGGATATTTTTTAGGTTATTTTTATTAATTATATGTATATATATAAAAATAATTATCATGAAAACATTATAATATTGTTCACAAAACCCTCAATGGAAAAACATTATAAAGGAAATTAAGAAAAAGTTAATTTTTATTATTAAATATTTATTTCATTGGGAAGATTGTATATAAATATTGAATACCTAATGATCTCAAAAAAATTAGTTGATGAACGGCCAAGACCAAAAATAGTTACTGAGAATCATAGTTTTATTATATTAACAAGCAATTAATATCGGTTTGTTGAAAATGTTGCATTATTGTCTTTCACACTATCTATTCTAACATGGAATGGATTTAAATTTATCTAGATAAAATACTGTGATTATCATATTTTTAATTCAATAAATAATAGTGAATGATATATTTTTGGAATTTCACTTAATAAATGGACACATTTTCATCAACATTTATTATTCATTGAAGGGAATTTGTTGTATTCTAATACAGAATGATCAGTTAATTGCTTAATCATTATAGAAACTGGAAAAGTCACATGTTAAATTAGCATACACTTGATTAGAAATTACCTGATGTTTTTCTTGACTCAAAAATTCATAGAAATCCATTATATATATAAAACTATGAAATGTAATCTGATCATTGAATATTGAAGTTTAAATTAATTAAAAAAGATTTTAACTCGAGGTAGAGAACATGGAAGGATCGTATTAAGGATTACGATTTCACAAGTCATTACCACCCTAGAAAGGAAACAGTATTAGTCAATCCTTAGGTTGAAAAAATAATTCTCCATTTACCATGTTATGTTTCAAACATGAAAATTGGATAATGATTTGATGAATTTTTCCCTCAAAATTGTGGATGCATGAAATTTTTTTTCATTCAGATTTGAATACAATAAAAATTTTCAAAAAGTATTAAGAAAGTATAGAAGGAATTTCATGAGTTATAGGAAGATGTATAATCGGTTATGAAGGATATTTTTCTAAAATTTAACATTTCTAAAGAATGTGATTTTATATTTTTATAGATATTATGATTAATTTTTGAGTCCCCATTAATGAAAGGATAGTTACATGAATGTCAATGTTCCCTATTTTTTGGTCATCCTAGAATCACAAACATGTACATGAATTTTCAAGAGTATTACTGATGGGAGGTAATAAAAATAAATTTTTCTGAATTTACCATGAAAGTTTTTACATTTCAATTGGTTATATAAGAATATACACTACCAAAAGGGATACATCATCGTTTTCTATCCCAAATAGGGTATATAGAAAACATATAAATTGATTTTGTGGTAGGACTACCATGTAAGTCAAGATGTAATAATGAAATTTTTGTTATAGTTGATTAACTGAAATAATATTCACTTTTCTTCCCCATTGAATATATCATATCATTATATCAAAATTATGAACATAATATTAAGTAGATAGTTATTTTACATGATGTTATGTATCTATTGTATCTAACATTATTCCCAGTTTGACATATAATTTTTCAAAATCCTTGAGATGTCATTTGGTATTAAAATAAATTTGAGAACATCCTTTCACCCTCAATCTGATTGAAATTTAAAACAAACAATTCATACCATGGATTATAGGATTCTATCTTTTTCAATGGATTACTAGAGAAGTTATTATCATAATATTTCTTTAGATCAGTTATCTTATAATAAATATTTTAATTCAAGTATATTTATGGAACCTTTTGAGGCATTATAGGGAATGATGTGTCAAACTCCATAATATTTTGTAAGAATTAAGGGAATGGAATTTTATGAGACCATAATTGGTAGAAGTAGTGGTTGAGATTGTGAATATTATGTAGTAATATATGATGATATCTTAGATACAGAAGAAATGTTGTGTGGATAACAAGAGGAAATAACTTTAATTTGAGATAGGTGATCATTTATTTCTTAAAAATATCTCCACGAAATAGCATCATTCATTTTTTAAATATGGGGAATTAATTCCATGTATCATTTAAAGAAAATATATACTATATAAAGTTGTATTAGTTTCATACATGGTTCAATATCCACTATGTTTATCCCTATTGCGAATTTTTTTCATGATTCGATGTTAAGAATTTGTTTTCCTCATTCATCTCCTCTTTTGAGAACTAATTTTTTTCAGCCAAAAGAAAACCATTATTATAGGGAATAACCTATTCAAATTATTATAAATTGCGACAAATTATTCCTAAACATGGGAATTCATCATGTTATGGTTTTTTATATAACCCATATGGATGAAAAAGTTGCACAAGAATCTGAATATACTTCGAGAGAAAGGTATCCACATATTTTAATAAGTTAATAGAATTATTAGGATGATATTTCCTAAATTGGTGAGAATTTTACAACCTATGTACTAATAGAATGAATTGTTTTCAAATTTATTAGTGTTATTCAATAAAATAGTTATATTCATTTTAATTATATTAACTAATACAAAAGTAAATATTTTTATTAAAATTATTACTTATAAGTTTATATTTAAAAGATTAAATTTAAAATTATAAAATTTATTTTTAAAAAATGAAATTAATTTTTAAATTAATCATCTGAAAATAATCTTTCATTTTATTTTTTGGATTTGATAAAAATAGTGAATTTCCAATGAATAAGTGAAAATAAAAATATTTATGGAAAACAATATCTTTTTTAGTGTATAAACAAGGATACATTATGATATTGATTAGTTTTAAAATTTAAATTATTTAATTTTTTTAAAAAAAATTCTTAATTTTTTAAAATGGATTAAAAACATTAATTTATTATAAAATCATTTTTTATTTAAAAGGGAAAATTTCTAAAAATATGTTTTTCATTGTATTTTTCTTATTTAATTTTACTTTTAAAACTACATATTTTGTCTTCTAATTTTCAAAAATTGATTCCATATTTTTAACTAGTGGGTCCAAATTCAGTAAATATGGCCCTTTTTTCGATGTGAATATTAATGAGATTAATTTTAACACCATGGTAAATCGAAAATCAGGTTTTTTACGATAAATATAAAACAATAAGAACCATAAAATGACCCAATCACTTATCTGAATATTTTTGTATGTGTATATATTGACTAAAACCACATAAGGGAAAAAATTAATGATCTTATGGGGCTAAATTGAATAAATTATGAGCTTTAAAATATTTTACTAAATAAAAATTAAATCTTGTCGAGCTCTTATTTTTATAAGTGTAATATTTTCATTATGGTTTTAAGATGAAAATGTTTTCAACTATAAATACTATTATAAAATATATATAAATTATCGTAATAATGGTAATTATTTTTTAATTTCTAGTGAAAAATTCTGTTAAATGTTTACTCAAATATAATATAGTAATCATTCAATTAATAAAAAAATAAAATAAATAATATTAAAAATATTAATATAAATATAACGTAAGATAAAAATGTGATCAATTTTTTTGTATCACCAGTACATGTTAGATATATTATTATGTTTTTGGTTCAAATTTTATATGATTTCGTGATAATAAAACATTCACAATAATAAATAGTTATAAAAATTAACATAATGGATATTTTATAGTAAATAATATTTTATTAAATGATATAAACTTTATAAAAATATTAAATCCACCCACATGATTATGAAAATGTTTCAAATATCAACCATAATCCATGTACGGGTAGTTTTTAATTTTAGAGTATATATATTGACCCTCAAAGTGTCAAAATCCATTTTTTCATGGTAAGAGTTAAAGGGGCTAAATAGGGGTAAAATCAAAATAATCAGGGTGGATATATAGTCAAAAAACGTTAATTTTTAATCCATGGTGGAATTTTAAAATATATACATATTTTTTCGATATAAAACATTTTTACCCACTTAAATTGAAAAATGATTTATATTAATTAATCTTTTTTGAAATGCCGAAAGTGACCATTACCTCTATTTTAAAAGGGAACCTATTCTTCATTATTCTTTACACATAAAACCCATTTAGTTGGGTCATACTCTATCCAAATACCTTTATAGAATATATAATATCATTATAAGGGTCTTTTTAGGAATAATACCAATATTAGAGGACTTAAGGAATTATGAAAATGTAGGGTTCTAAAGGGGATGTATAATTTTTATCTGTATGTTTTGTTTTGTTTCTTATTCCACATCCCTCAAACCATCTTCAAACTAGATATAATAATAAATCAAGTATATTAAATATAAATATAAGTTATTATGTTATTTTAATGACTTATACCCATATAATCCTCCATAAATCATGAAAATAATTCACCATTCATGTGTACAAAGGATTAGAGCCTCATGAACTAATGTAATTTGTCTTCCACCACCATCTCTAAAGACTGGTTATAATGATGTTTTTAATTTTTATATATGATATTCCTGATATATTTATAATTATTAATATATAATATATCATTAATGTTCGTACATTTCCTATCACATTAAAATGATAGTGTCATTCGTACGTCCTTGTGGACTACCACCTCTATGAAGTGATGTGATTTTTTTTCATCACCATATAACATTAATAATATATATATATATGATATTTTGAAATATTAATATTAAATTTATAATATTATTATATTTCCCTATATATTATATAATGCATTTTAGATTTCCACAATTATCATGGAAAAGGGAAACGTTACTCATCGGTACGTATGACCTACAATCTCTCTGACTGTGACGTAGTTCATATTTCATGACCATTTTAAATGATTTAATTTAAATTTATAATTGATTTATTAAAACATAAATTATTTCATTATTATAATTCATTATATGTAATTATAAAGGCCTTAATGACCATATAAAATTTACTAAAGTCATTTTGGACTTACTAATAAAATATATTGAAAAAATTAGATTTGAACAAAAAAGATTTTGTAAAAGTATATATCATAGTAATAAGAAATATAAAATAACTAATTAACATGAAATAATTTGTTAAGAAAGAATAAAATTAATAAATATTAATTATTTAGGAATATTAAGGTAATACATTGCGAATTTGAACTTAGGTAAGAGATATTGTTTTCAAAAATCTTACTTTAAATATCAATTATCAATTATTTTAGAAAATCAAAAAATGAATATTTTTTAACTTATTTAAAATTAGTAGATATTCCAACCTTCTTGATGCATTAATTATTTAATATTTCTTTTTTAGGTTACACCGATTATTTTTTAATGGAATAGTGTATTTATGTCACTGTAATTCTTAAGACGTAAAATGATATTTAAAAAAATTAAAGGGTACTTTGATATACCAAATGTGTTTTTATTAGGGTTAAAAGGTGTTTTTAAAAGACTTTTATGTTGAAATAGTGGTAATGGTTAATCATTTTATTCATAATATAGTACATGAAAATTATATGTAGAATGAGTGAGCCCGATAAATCTTATACGAAGGGTTACTTCCCAATATAGCTCATAGGTGAGCCCGATATATGTTATAAGCCGGTCTTCCGAGATAGATCTAGAAGATATTGTTATAGCTTGGGGTGCACCTATAACATCCTCCAATGTATTGGTTAATCTACCTTTTCTTTCGAGGAAATAGGTTTTTTGTTAACAAATTGATTATCCTATATATTTAACTTAGTTCCTCTAGTTTCTGACAACATTTTAAAATGTGTTATGAATGTGATGCTCTATGGTTCCAAAAAGGGTTTTTATTTTCATTATATGGGTTGTAGAGAATTTAATTTATCTAAATATGTTTTATATCAAGTTAAATTTATTTATTTCACTTCCTCAATGAACTTTGAGATAAATTTAATAATCTAATGGGTTTTCATGTTTTTTATAAAAAATATCAAATTTATTCCCTTTATGTTGCATATTGATTTTCTTGTGCTAATAATTTAATATTAAATTTTTTCATTGGGAATAAGGATAGGTAAAGGAAAATATGATGTCAAAATTAATTTCTTGAATAGTTTGATAAAAATAAATCATATTTTATTTTAAAGGTTATATATTGATATATAAATGGACCCTGAATAAAATTGACCACTATGATGAAATATGGGTATGTTATGTAAGAGTAATGAACAAACTCTCTCAAAATAAAAATAAAAAAATTATTTGGATTATAATAAAGATAATTTTTTTAATGTATCCATAATATATGATTATTAATTTATGGTCCTTAAATATGGAATGTGAAAAAGTTTTAAAAAACATTAAGTGTTGAGATAATTTTAATAAAGTTCCCAGAGAATATTTTAATTTATGGTTAAGATGAAATTATATAGAATTTTATGATTATAATGTCACTTAAACTAAATTATGTCTGTAAAAAATATATTTTTTCAATGTATAGAGGGGACCTGTGGTGGTAAGACAATGAGAGTAAAATACCCTCCCAAATCTACATCTTAAGGTTGTTGAAATTGAAATAGAACAGTTTGTTGTAGTAATTGCTTATTTAACAAAATCTATAAATGGTTGTAAAATCTATAATAGATGGAATCCATATATACATCATAGGAACATGATGATAGTGGATCATTTTATGAGACAACATCCCTTATCATTTAGTAGATCATCTAAACTTGTGGTTGTTGAAGGATGGATTATTTACCTCAAGAATATATTTTAAGTGATTGGATGTTTAGAATGTCAACAGGAATACCATTCTACTTATCATTTTTTAGGTAAATCAGGCTGATGGTGGCCTATTTTTATGAATACTATAGAGAATGACCACCTTTATTAAATGGAATGGGAAACATTTATGTATATTTTTCTTAAGAAATAATTCCCTATGGTTATTCTGATAATGAAGGAGAAACAATCCCTAGAATTAAAGAAAAAATAATGAAGATTATATAGCTCTATATGATGAAAAATTCAAATTATTCACTAGGTTTGTGAGATATTTGGTTTGGGAAAATGATAGTAAAATTAATATATTTTACCCATTTTTGAAGCTGATTTTATTATTACATTTAGACACACAATACATTAAAATTTAAGAGTAAGTTTTCCTTTATGCTAATATTATTGGTAAGGTGTTTTCATAAAAGTGTATTCTTCAAGATGAAATTAGTAGGAAAAGGACAATGTGTTAGGAAAAAAATAAGAACAAGTGATGAAGTTTGGAGGTAATCCCCCAAAATGATCCATAGGTGGTAATCCAATTCAAGGAATCTTTGACTATATATGGAACTGGTTTCACGTGTGGTTAGTTTGGTAACATGGATCTTGGTTTTAAATAAATAAATCATGAAATTCATAATAAATATGTATAGATAGACATTTAATGGTTAGGAATTTTATTTGAAATAAATTTCATCATTATGTTATCATGTTTTCTAGGATAGTTTCATATGATGTAAATCATCATAATCGAAAATAGAATGATGTATCAAATATTATTACTAATATTATAGTTGAAGATGGAAAATCAAATGAATTGGTACTAGGTATATTGTTTTTTTATTAATATTATACTAATGTATTGTTTTATTAAGTGTCTACACATTCTTTTGTTTATTAAAAATTTTATGGTGAATTATAAATTCTTCCTTAGGAAATGGATCAACTAATCATGGTAAAAACATTATTGGAAATTATTAATGATAAATAAAATTATAAGAATATTTATATCATTCTATATGGAAAATTTATAAATGAAACACTTTTTTCATTCTCATAGTATAGTTTAATGTTTTTTTGTGTATGTATTTTATTTCTTTTTACCAATATTTGATTGATTTTAGAGATGAAGAATTTTTTCAGAATGAGTTTTAATTTTTATACTGTAATGAACCCATATGTTTGATAACATGTTAGGAATTTGAGAAACAATTAAAATATAGAAATGAATTTTATCATTCACATATTTTTTTTAAAAAATTAATTATTTAGATTAATGTTGTTACAATTTTAAATGAGTACCTATATTATTTTCCTATTTATTTTCTTGATGTTATTTTGGGATGGGATATTGAATTTGTTGTTTACATAAATCCTGATGCGAATCCAATTTTAAAAACCCCTTAACGAATATATTAATTATGTCATTCAAAAATGAAAAATAAATTGAGTAAGTTGTCAGATAATTATTTTATTTTAACTATCACATAAACTTGGGGTTCCCCAACATTATTTTTAAAAATATTTATGGTTCCAATATTCATTACGTAGATTATTGTTATTCTAATAACATTACTATTTAGAATAATTATTTTTTCATCATAATTATAACATGTATGATCATATCCAGAGAGCATAGTATTTTTGAAGTGTGGATTTAGACCTGAGTACCATAAATTAATTAAAAAAAAAATTAAATTACAGAAATATCATTTCATACTAGATATGGGAATTAAATTTTTGTAGTTTTTACCTTTGGGTCAACAAATTCCCTTATAATATTAATGGAACTTATAAATATAGTCATCCATTAATATTTGGATATGTATGAAGTTGATTTTATTGGTGATATTTTGGATTATTCAATATATTATAAGGATCATGAAAAAGATGATGGATTATTTCTTAACCCCATAAATGAAAAAAAAAATTATATCGAAAATTTAGGAAATGAAATTTTGGATAAAATTTATATATTTCCATGAGAATTTTATTAATAAATATTTAAATATAGTTGTTCCCTAAAACACAATGGTGGTTGATGAATGGCTATGATCTGCAAATTATATTGACATTCAATGTTTTCTTGGATTATCATGATATTACCCCCAGTTTGTTGAAAACATTGAAGGGTTATCTATACCACAATTTATGTTAACACCAAAAGAATATAAATTGGTCTAAAAAACTACAATCATTATTTCAAAGAATTAATTTTTCTTGAAATTGTCTAATTTTGGACCTACCCTAATGAATTGATTGTTTTTCATCAATAGTGATTTTTCATTGGGGGACATGATTATGTTATCATATAGAATGATCTGCTAAATTCTTATGCTTTATAGCAATTGAAACATTAAGATATAAATTATGTTACACAATATTTGGAATTATTTATTGTAGTTTTTAATTTAGAAATTTATGGACATCATTTATATGGAGAAAAGTGTTAAATATATACTAATCATAAAAATATTGGTGTATATATTGACCTATAAAGAGTTGAACATGTGTAGGATATGATGGATGGATCTTATTAAGGATTAGGTTGTTATATTTCCATACCACCATTGAAAGGTGAAACTTTTTTTGAATTCCATGAGTCATAAAAACAATGCTACATTTACTATGTTATATTTAAAATATGACACTTTTTTTAATGATTTTTTTGTTTCCTCCAATAAATCATTGATGTACTAACTTATTATATTTTCTTTTAGATGTCATTAAAATCATATTTGTCAGAAATAATTAATAATGCTCAAAAAAATTAAAATGTTTAATAGGAAAAGATAGAATTGGTCAAAAAGTGTATGCTTCTTGAATTTTACATATATATAAATTATTCTATGACATTTGGAAAAGGAATACATTTGATTTTTCATTCATAATTGAAGATGTAAATGTCAAATGAAGCTTATAGGTCCCCATTTTCTATACATTCAAGTTGTATTAGGATGCATAGAGAAAATTTTGATTATTACTATAGGGATAGAATGAAAACATATATTGTTTACTTTTCCATGAAATGATTTAATTTTAAAAACATTTTTGAACCCACAAAATTGGAATCATAAGAAATCTCAATGGAAGAAATTCATGAATATGGGTATTACCATCCCCACAAAAGAAAAGGAGTTGAGACTTGTATATCGCATGACCCTCCAGGGGAATTCGAATCACATGACTATTTCATGGTCAAGAAAAAACCCCACACATATTAAATAACCTACAGAGAATCCCATAGATTCAAAATTGATGAACCTTTTTTCTCTTATGAAGGCCCTCAAAATAATCAAGGACCACATGGTGAAAATATAGTTAATTCACCCGAAGTCACATAGTTTGTACCTCACTACTTCTTGACAAACCATTAAAAATTTTTCCCAGAATAAGGAGGAATAATATCCAAAGTGTGAGAACCCTAGTGGTTATAAATATCATGCTTCATATCATTATTGGGAAGAATAAAATTCCATCATGATATCTAAGAAAACTCTCAGGGCACACAAAAAAATACAGATTCAAAAAAGCAGTAAAATAGGGGAGGCGAGAGGTACTCGTGGTCGCTGAAGGACATGTGGCATTCCCCTGCTGATTTGCAATACACCGTGAGTCCCTAGTGACATTTCCACCTCATCTATTGTAACCCCTTTGGGGTATCATCCACACAGTGTAGAATTCCTCGAGTATGTCCTAGTAAATCCATGTTATTCCTTCAGTGCTCTAAAAAAATGAAAATATTTGTCTTCAAAATTCTCGCGCCCACCTAGATGACCCATACTAGTCAAGTGTGGAATCATAAAAAAATGAATAAATGAGCTTGAAATTACTCATGGATAATCGTATAATCCATCAAAATTGTAAAATAAAACAAAGGGGATAAAACGGGGGTGTTGGGAGGTACTCATGGTCACTAAATGACATGAAATGTGTAAGGACGTCCACAATGTGGCTCTGCAAGACCACCTGACATGTCAACATGATCTCATGAAGATGCCCAGAAAATCCACCATTTCCCCCACGAAGTCTTTCAATCAAGGTCGTGAGCTCTTTTGAGGGACCTCAAATACTCCCATGGGAGAAGATGAAAAGTCAATTGACATACTCGCATGATGAAGAAGTCAGTTCTAAATTAACAATAATCCGACAAAAGGGGCTTTACCGGAAGAGAATCGTGATCATGGATAATCATGTGACACACTCAGGATGACAGATTAAATGACTCAATAAGCAACATAGCAATAACCCCCTTATCCAACTCCATCCTCAATATGAACCAGATATTCCATAAAATCGTAAAACAATCATGGTGTCGAGGCCAATTATTTCTCCACCCTAGTATTAAAAAATGGGAGTATTTTAAACATTGGATGAATTGACTGTCGGCTTCATGACTCTCAGGCTAGAGAGGATATATAGGAATGGTATATCTCATTACCGGGCAACCTTCTGTCTGGTAAGATACTGGGGAGAAGCTGAATTGGTCATACTTCAGGCGTGGAGATCTTCGCATGACCATTCATAGAGCACGTGAAGGGTCTCTGGGGGTTTACATGGTGAACATCTCTCATTCCAACCAGATCACATGAGGATCAAGATAAACATACACTGAATAAAACCAAGTCATATGTAAGAAATAGAAAGAAAGAAATATTATTTTTTAAGACATAAACAAATATAGAAACAGGTTCATTGACCCTTGTTCACTTCATGTGTGTCTCCAAAAGACATGTGACAACACTAGGGCATGTCGCCCAGATCTCACGACACTCCATTTTCAGGCAACCTGGGTTATAATAAACCCTTCGCACTTGACATGGAAGAGTTTCATGATCCCCACAGATGTATCACCATAGTCTCACAGAAGTCCCCATGGGCTGGTCGCCCATGCCTCATGGCGTCTATCAGAATCACTACATCACTCATATAATGGTGCTTGGTCATGTTAGCCTAGTGTTGTGAAGGATCCTGGGAATAATACACTACAAAAATCACAATAGTTGGGGTTCTCCACAACCCCCTCTAAATTCATTTTCTATAAAAATAAGAGGTGTAATTATGTACAACCCTCTTTAATCATCGAATATGGAGGGGGTTATAGACCCCCTCTAATTGTACCCCCTCTAAATTTTATAACATTATTTTTTTAACATCTAGTTGGTTTTATAGGGGGTTCAAAACCCCAACTTATATCTTAAATTAGAGGGGGTTGAAAACCCCTTCTAATGTCTTAATTTAAATGGTGTTAAACCCCCCCCCCCCCCATTTCTTAAATTAGTTGGGATTCATAACCCCCTATAATGTCTTAAATTAGTGGGGGTTTAAAACCCCTTCTAATGTATTTAAATTAGTGGGGGATCAAAATCCATCTTATTTAATAGATTACATGGGGTTGTGGGCCCCATTATTTTTTTTAAAAATCAACATCAATAATATATATATATATATATAATTAAAAAATTATATAAATGTATGTAAATACATTATATGGATATAATATATAAAATATTTATATAACATTATTTAAATATATTTATATTTATACATAAATATGTTTAATATTATGTGCTTTAATATTTATTTATGTATATAAATTTTATTTCATATAATATTAATTATAAATGTGTGTAAATTAGATTACATATAACATTGATTATATATAATACAAAAATTAATTATATATAAACGGAAAATTGTATTTCATAGAACATTTTATTAATATTTGTATACATCATATTTCATAAAATATCAATTATATATAATATATATATTTGTATAAATAGTATTTCATATAATAATTATTATATATAAAGTGTATATAATATTATACAGTTTATTCAAATAAATATATATTCATGCAAATAAAAATAAATATATGTATTGAAATACTTTATATAAATATATTTTAAATGACCATATATAAATATATTAAGTAAATACTTATATAGATATTATTTAAATATATATCTATATAGTATATAAATATGTATTTAATTATAAAAATAATTTACATAAATATATAATATAAATATATTTAGTATAATATATTTATGATATAAATTAATAAAAAAATGCATAGTAATTATAAAACCTAAAATTTAATTTTTATATATTAAAAAATAGTTGTACCAAAAAGAATAATAATTAATAATATTATTGTTAACATAGACACACAAACATGTATATATATGTTTATGAAAATAACTAAATAAATATTTATAATAGTTATATTATATCTATAGTATTAAAAAAATACATAAACAAACATAGAAAATTATATATGTATTTATAAATATATATTTTTATATATAAATATAATTATTTATAAATATTTTCTGAAGAAACTTATATATTGTATATAAATATGTAGTTAATTATATAAATAATTCATATAAATATATTTATAAATATATAAACATATATAGGGTTTATATAAATTTATAGATAGTTTATTATTTAAATGTTTTGAAATATATTATCTGAGTAATATTTTTAATAAAACGATAATCACACACATAGATATAAATATACACATCCTTACATATAGTCCAAAAAACTAATTGGTATAGTGGTACCAATTTGATCTTGCGAGCTCTAGGGAGTGGCTAGTATGGGATTGAATATCAACACCCACAAATTAATTTTATGTGGGGGAGCTGGTGGGGAGGCATAGGTAGATGGAAGAGGGTGTGGGAAACGGAGAACATGAAGGGTGTAGGGAACCAGAAGTGGCCTGGGAATCATGGAATAGGGGGAACAGGAAGGTTGCCGGGAACCGAATTTGGGCCTCGGAATCAGGTATCTGGAGAGGGGCGTGACTTGGGCATTGGGGAAAAGGAGACGGGCACTGGGAACTGGATGGGAGACTAGGGGAGGAAAAGCTAGGATTGGGCATTGGGGGTGTGGGTGTGATGATTTGTGATTGAGGGTAGGGGCCAGGATGAGAGGCTAAGGATAAAATAAAGAAGCATTATGATTGGTTTTCAAAACCTCCCCTAAAGTAGAAACCCTTAGGGGCGGTTTAAAACAGCCTCTAATGCACTCCATTAGTGAAAGATTCATCTATAACCACCTCAAATTCAGGAATTTTCAACGAATTTAGTTCATCATTAGTGGGGGTTTAAACCCCCTCTAATGTATCCACAACTAAATTTTGCGTTATTTTACTAGTGGTTCCCCAAAACTACCTCTAATGATAGTAGGCGGCCACATTAACACCGGTCCCTCAGAACTGCCATACATGTATTTAGAAGTGGTTATAACCTCTTCTAATAGAAAAAATAACACAAATAATATAGTCATTTTTAGTGATGATGGACTCTCACAGCATTCTATGGATAAATTAGTTGGAACTCATTATCCCCCCCCCCACAGTGTCAACCATGACATGAGACCCCTTATGGAATTAAAAACGATGTTTCACCAAAGAATCATATAATATCAATGGGATCTGATGAAATCATTTGAGCAAGTTAGCTAAGACCCGTGATTCCTACCAGAAATGATGGTCAGGTCTCAAAATGACCTCCAAGGATGTTATCCCAAATACATGACATCCTTTGATACATGTCGCAATGAATCTTGTGATTCCCTTCATATGTTTCATGAAAGTTCATGCAATAGTTTCCATAACAATCCAAATGGATTATGCAATACACTCTAGAAAAGAAGCACATGTCCCAACAAGCACACCAGAGTTTAAGCACTGATAAATATGATATCCTTAGCATGTAAGACAAAATATTAATGGATAAGTAAACTAATAAAACTATGATTCCTTCCATAGTCAGGATATGTGTGCTATCTCTTCATGGTTCTAGGTCCATATTGATCATCTAGTGAAATCCCAATATCCAAGACCTTATCCAGAGAAATGACATCTATCACTTTCTAACCCTTGTTTCTCAAAATTATCAAGACTCATGTGGGATTAATGAGTTTTACTGGTTTTTTCATCTCTGCTATCTACACCAAATTTACAAGCGTGGACTCAGTACATAATACCCAATTGAAAAAATCATATAGTATACCCCTAATCAATATGGAATCCATCTTAGTACAAGACCCTAGAATTCATAAAAACATTAGGGTTGTAATAATTTCCCAGTGTCTGATCATCCATCTTATCTAATCAGTAGGTTATGGGACAAGTGAACTATGACAACTCTGATTCCTTCTATACTCAAGATACATAGGACAACTTATAATGGCCCTTTCTCTATAACAAACTCCCTATGTACTATCCTAATACATAAGTCACATATTTACATTCCATGAGGATAACCATCTATTCCCCTTTTTTCTCACACTGGTCATAGTTCACATGGACTAAGGGAGTTGCAATAGACACCTCAATAAGCATCATTCACTTCCCCGTAATAGGGTTATCCATGTATATAATCCCTGATAAGTATTATGGAATGAAAACCATTCAAAGAAGGGGATTTACCTTAGGGAAAATCCCAAGGGAATTTTTGAATTTAGATGATTCAGATTCCTTCCAAAACCATGATACGTAGGAAGTGTCCCTAAGACTTGAGCTCAAACATTTGGTGTCTCGGTACCTTCACATATATCCTCCCCACATGACGCAAACGTACATGAGATTAACGAACTACATGGCTTTTTATTCCTTCAAGAACCATGATATGTAGTATGATTTATAATGGATCAATACCATCTTCAGAATACTAACCACCTCCTTACATGGTAGCACATTCCAAAGTATATGGCCATATATCTCAACAGACATGGTTGTTGTTCATTTTTTGAAAAATGGATGAAGAACCACGAATACATACAAATGGATTCATTAATGAGACCACACCTCTTTAAGTTCATCAATGAGACTCGCCTTCTTTTTTTTAATGAGAGAAATAAATAATTAATCATTTTTAAGTTAACTATTCATGTATCCTGATTACAAAATTATTCAAGAACATATCATAATTCTATTAGAGTTTCCCATTGTAGGAAATACATACCCCCAAAAGGGCTCAGTGAGACCAACCACCCATCATGTCTACCAATTAGAGTCCTCAAGAGTCGATGGTCCAATAAACCGAGATAAACTCTAGCCTTTGGAAAGAGGTTTTATACCTAGCATCAGATAGGGTAACCATTGAGAGTTTCTTGGAAAAGATACAATGGTATCCTGATGAGAAAAACCCATTTCATTCCTCAAAAATCCAACATAATAAAAATGGTAAACCTGAAGTGAATCTATCTAATGAATAAATTATTGATTATTATCAATTTGGCCATTTCATTTTCCCCTATAAGAAAACAAAAATGGGGAACCATACATTAACCCCTCAAATGACAAGATTATTTGTTATTATCTACTGTTCCATTTTGTCTTCCATTATATGCAAAAAAAATACTAAAACTGAAAATAATATATAGAATAATTAAATTAATGGATTATAATGGGACTTGGAATTTTCTTTTGAAAACCCTAAAAAAACAAACTAGCAATACCTACATATTCTCATAGATGATCCTCTATAACCATGGTTCTCATGAAATAAGTCCACCATCATTTTGACACATCCAATGGAGAAGAATGGATGAATCAGAGAATATCAGGAAAATTTTATTAACCATTCAGAGTATATGTAGGAAATTATGCCGATGATATTTCACTAATTAGTAGCCATGTCCCTTATTATCTGCATGATTGTAGATGATGACAAAACCCTAATTCGATACAATGTCTTCATCATCCAACATTCACTCTAGAAAATCTATTGCGACTGAAACCTCTTCAGTTCATAATATAACATCACCTTATCAAAAATTCCAATGATAGGTAGAAAATATGACGGTCTGGGAGAACCATAGCCATGGTACAATACCTACCATGGAATCTTGACATTATGTTCTTTGACCATTACAACTGGAGATTTTGTGTCGCCCAACAATGGATTTATCTAAGACAGTTGGCCTTGTTTCTACAACCAATAACATTAGGAGATTATCCTTTATGCATGAAAAAGTCATCCATACATTTATTAAGAATGTGTACTATAATGTAGAATACATCCACATTTGGTTCATGTTCCATTGAGGAGGGAACGTGTCAAATGATGTCACCAACACCATCTCGCTGGTACACTGCATGTTTTTGTAGAGGGTACAATCCGACACACAACCACATATTATTACCATTAAATAGATACAAAGAAGACTCATTAGATCATAAAGGCATTGTAAGTCTTGTAGACAGATCCAATTCCCACTCTTCTTGATGATGCCTACCAGCATAATATTGCAGGAACTAGTAGGAAGGGTTATATACATGCTCTTTCAGAAGACGTCATCATGCATATTCCCTCAACAGGAATGGGGGAGGCACATACTCTTTATCCCATGAATTAATGCCATAAAAATGATTCTATTGAATAAGGATATGTTTGGACACATTTCCTCAATTCAATAGGTGTAATCATCAATTTATCATTCAGACATAAAATTTGCAGGCTCATATCCCTACACCACTTTTCTAAAATGCCAATATATTTTTAAAACTACTGAAATACTCCATTGACATATTCCAACACAATTGTATGTAAAGTAAATGTAACATACTCTTATACCTATAGACAGTATATCTCAACACTTGGATCATCATAGATAATTGGTTACACTAGACAAAGATGAAACTCATGCTCCTACCTAAGAGGATTATCAGTATACTCTGATGAAGGGAGAGGCATCAGACTGGGCTCATACTCATATTCCAAATGAGTCACACAATGTGATAAAAGAACATTATTCATGATATGGTAGTTATCCAATTTAAGAAGTCTAGTGGAATATTCCATAGGCCTGGGATCAGGCTTATAACCCCATTCTGGTTGGGGCTCACATTGTGAGAGGGGGAAAAGCCTCAGGACAGACTCATAATCTTATCGAAGAAGTCCAACAACATACACCAAAGGCCCATGATTGGTCTCATATCATCTTTATGTCTAGGTTTAACAATGTGATAATGGTCAAAGCATCAACCCAGACTCACATTACAATCAGTAAATCTACCTGACATATTATAGAAGATCATAGAAGCCAAGAACTTTTTCCTACCTCCACTGAAGAATGACTGCACCCACATCCTTCCTTGGCAATATAGGGGGAATCTCAAATTCATTATCCCATTATGGAGGTCCTCTAGAAAATCCCAATGATTAATGTATATTCAAACTAGGCTCATATTTCTGATCCAACAAGGACCCACCAAGTGAGAGAAGAACCAGCCCTGAGGTATGCACATATTATTTTACCATGAATGAAAAGAGGAATATCACAAGGGATCTAGATTCTGATCATATCCCTATCTTGATTGAGGTCCAACCAGTAATTATGGAACATTCTTGGGAACACACTCACATTGTTTTCAATAATTATAAATCACATCGACATATATGAGTATCTTTTTAACAGTAGGATCATACTCCCATATCACCCAACAGTTATACATAAGTTCCATAAACCATCATAAAACATGGTAATATCCATAAAAATTCTTAAATGGAAGGTTGGAATATCCTGGTCATGATGAAAAATATGAACCATACTCCTAATCTATATTATTATGGTTCCCTTAAGGTTGTTAGAGACTCATTCTGAAAACCAAAATGGTATATTGACTCTTCTACCAAATTGGAAACATAAAACATTGATTACTATGATCGTACTCTTTATGGTATGGTTGAGATGTATTTCAGGGACCATACTCCTGATATATACCGTCATCAACCTCCCCATAGATATATCTTCCATGGACATGGAAATAATCATGTTTTCTAGACACCTCCATATACATAGTTGTTCTAAACTCTAAAACCATCGAATATAGAGGTTCTTGAATAATTAGTGTCAACTAAATTTGGTTTCCCACCAATTTCCAATAGAACCCCACTCTAGTCAACATATGACCATCAATGACATCTTCTATAGAATGACCGGAAGGTGGGGTATATGTCTAGTGAGGTGAAGTCCAACATTGACATATGGATAGAGTTATCCCAAAACAACATCTCCATCATGTTTTCGCCCCTAGCTACTTCTGGATATGAGATCCATGATGATCAAGAAAAGGGGTGCATGCATTTCTGATTCCAGAATATGTGGGCAACTCAGCAAGGAATGAAAGATCGACATATACCTTATCCTTGATACAAGTTTGTCCTTGATATAATCAATATAATTTTTTATCAACTAGATGATACTACTATCCCCATGGACAGATATCAAAAACCAGAAAATCATTGTAAAAATCTATAAAATGGTTCATGCCAATATTCGACAAAAATTTGAAAGTGGATATCCAAAGAAACATATAGTATCTATATTTGAGGATTGGGATTGTATGGATCAATAATCATGGTTTCTCTATTGGAACAAAAATTTCACTCTAGTAAAAAATCATTCAATGATATTGCATCTTGAAAAATTAGGAGACCATGTAATGTTAAGGCCAGTTGGTCACTATAATATAATTTCCCCACATAAATGGAGCCCAGACACCATAGATTGAGAGAGGGGATATCCAACATGATTTCAATTTGGGTCCCTCAAGACAATAAATGTACATTCAAACATGGTGACCAAAGTTGTGATCACTCAGACAATATCCCGAAATGATTGGTTCTCACCATGAGCTTCCATCACACCCAGGTACTATACAAAAATATTGTTGTCGCATCAGATAGACCAGGGTAGAATCTTCCATGGAATCCATCCATAATTAGACTCAGCCCCTCTAGGACATGTTAATATCAACCACCACCTCTACCCCTTAGATCTTCAATTCTGCTGAGGATCCAAGATATACCCTTTGTATCCATAGTTGAACCCATACCCATTGGGCATGGGTATTTATATCTCAATCACCATATCTGTGATCATCATCCCAATTGAGGAAATAAGAGATATTAGTGGTGATTCCAAATCACTCCCACCGAACTGTGCCAGGTTAATTTACAACATCATGTATGTCCCAGGAATTTTCAAGTCCCTTACTGGAGTCGTTGGATCATCAAAAACTAGAACAATACATTCCAATTACATCCCCAACTAACCCCCACCCTATAGTACTATGGGAATTCTCATCATCCTCACCACTACAAATGGAATGATTCTTCTCGAGGTTTGGAGGAATCAATCAGTGGTCGGCATTCAATAAAATCCTCACACCATAGGAAAAAACCCTATTTGTTTGGGAACATATAAAAACTATGATCATAAACTCCCTAAGAGTCATTTTTTATAGACCAAAATGAGAGGATTGTATGGAGAAGAAAATCAGACCACGTCCAGCCCAGGATCCAAAATGGCTCAACATAGAAAAGGGTCTGAATAATGACCCTAAACAAGATAATGTGAAATTATAATGTTTTGTCAAAAGTAATGGAATAACCATCTTTGACTGATATTCCTCTTTAAATTCTGTCTCTATCGACATGGAATATGTTGATGATGACTCAAATGTAGAGGTCTGTGATATAGAAAGCATATATCATGAGCATGGTGACTTGGACACACCAAATGCGGATGTACACGCCCAGAATAAAATATGGCTCCAAAACATGGCACCTTCAAATATCGAGATGCCACCTCTATGATCGAATACTACCAAGGGAAATATTAAAACCACATACTGATCTCCTCCTAGAATAAATGGGGTTCCTTTCTAAGAGGAATGGTTTTCACAAGATGATATCAACATAAAAACTCTCTGACAACATAATGAGGAGTTACTCGAAGGAACTTTTCCCTCTAGGTATCATCTTTATGAAGACACAAATTTTCTTCCTTCTATTATCAATCTTCAAATAAGCATGGTATTTGAGAATCAAATAAGATCTTGATCTAGATAGCTGCTCCACATAAATTAGGATGTCAAAAATGATTGTGAATTCTCTCCATTATAAAAATATCCTCTTAGTCACTAGGATAACTGTTCAATACTACGATGAATCAAAAATCGACATGAGGTATAAGAAAGTACATCTTTAAAACCCTCACAAACTCCATATAGATGAGATATAACTCAAGAAATGGTTCCCCTTGAGATTCTTAACCTCATAGATCCCCCAAAAAACTCAAATAGATTCCATGTAAGGGTCTTGTGCCCCTGTGCAGCCTAATAAGAATCCATATCCAAAATAGGTGGAAACCACATTTCCCCCAAACATTTTTTTATATCCCACATTCTGTAAAATCGATGGTGTTAGATACCCTTAAAACATCACACACACATCATGTCCAGATGGGGGCTGATGATGAGCCCTCAATATCAACAGAGGGACACAAATATTGGTTTTTTGTAGAGAAATTGATATGGCCATCCTTTTTTATATAGTTTTATGCCAGCATGGTTAGTGTTTGGATAAGAAGACCTTCATCATAAATTACATTATCAATCTAGTTCTACAATGATGAAAACTATAATCATTGACATGAATAACCACAAACAATGTGCAGATTGTATGGTGACTGTCTTCATAGAATGGTGGAAGGATTTGAGCAAATCACTAATCACCCTTCTCATGTAAGAGCAACTACATAAACTCAATGAATAAATACTATGGATGGGTTGTAGAAACCGCTGATTCCAATGAGATATCTAGGAAGATTACCTAATTTTTATTAAATGTGTAACACCCCGACCCTAGCTACCCAGAGTCGGTGCATTACTTTGTAACATTGGAATGATCACAAAAGATCAAGTCTCGAAATACCGATTAGTTTAGTAGCCTTGGAAACACTAGATACATTCATAAATGTTACATTACATCACAAAGTGAGAAACTATAATAACATAGTCTCCATAGTCCACACTTCTATCCTCTTCGGACTATCCCTGCAGGTCATTCATAAAATACTTCCTCACATCCTGGAAAATATTAAAACATTGAAAGGGGTGAGCTCAGATGCTTAGTAAGGATAACAATATTGTGGAAGCTTTCATAAATAATCATTAACATTTAAGGCAATGTATAACTAAAACAAAAGCCTTTTAAACATGAACTTCAAAATAATATGGCAAAAGTAAAATGAGATAATGTCATTCACTTCTTCACATGGATATTCTACTGGTCGAATAATCACATGCAATATCAATAACCACTTTCATAATGATGGAATGCATAATGCCAGACTATCATAACCACGTATCCAAGGCCTCATGCCAAGTCCACAAATTAGATTTTGTCAAGGCCTCATTCCAAGACACTAGTTTGTCTCATGAGACCTGCCGATGCATCGAGGAGCTATAGCGGGCTCCACCCGTCACTTATTATGTCCAATGCATTCCTCATATGAATAGGTTTAAACATATCATAAACCATAACATAATCGTATCACATAAAACATGCATAAAGGAAACATAAAATTTCCACATTTCAATAACAAGATATCAATACAACACATTGATATAATAAAAATGCTTTCAAAACCATTTTCAATACCAAAATAAAAGAAAGTTAAAACTTTGTATTTATTTTTCATTAAAAAAATGATGGCTTGTAGAGGAAGCCGAAACTCAAATAATGGTCACGGCGGTGGAGAAGTCGTTGTTGCCACATAAGTACGGAAAGAAAAACATTCCCTTTTTGTCTTTTAGTAAAATGCTTCGTATAAAATAGATTCCTTTTGAATAAACATAAAAGTCAATGGGGTTTATACACCGTATAAAAGAAAGTTGTGTATAAAGCCAAATATGCCTCAATGAAAAGAGATTGAGATGAAGTCCTTAAAAAGATCATTTTTAAAATAAAATAGATCTATTATGTGTATTCACTATAGGTACACATAAATAAAGTAAACATACAAAATAATACATAATAATATCATGACATAATTTGAAAGTAGGAGATTAACCCAAAGAATGGAAGTTAGGTTAAGAAGTTCCCTTACCTTGCGTCTTGTCCTGACTCGACCGTTCTTTAACCTCCTGAATAATAAACTAGAGATAATTTATATTTACTTAAGAACCTTTTTAATGTTCATTATTCCATTTATATAACTTATTACCATGTTATGAACATTATTTAATTATTTAAGTTAATAACGGTCGTTTTGTCGATCTTTGATAATTGAGTCAAAAATAAACTTCTTATAATTACAAGTTGTTCATGTGGTGAAATAACCATTATATCCAGAATTATATTCATGATGTAGATATCATATATATCATATATATACAGTATATAAATTCATTCATAATGTCATGTAACATTTAGAGGTAAGAAATGAAATGCACCGTTCATGGAGACGGTAAGCCGTACGTACGCATGAATGCTACTTTCATTTCTATTTCGTATTTAATGGAATGAAATCATAATGATATAAATTTATAATATAATTACAGTATAATATAGTGTATAATACCATTTACTCCATCCTTTATACATCCCACATATGGGATTAACGATTCAAATCACTTTGAGGGGCGGTAGTCTGCACTTCCTAAAATGAAATTATCGCGTTTTACCCATAATGGAAATCATAAAGTATGCCATAAATGAGAAATACAGAAGCAGAAGTAAAACATAAACATATTATATATCATATATAAAAATATTTACATCTTAATAGCCACCTTTTAAGGTGTTATATGAGTGTTGAACAATCATCGTTTCGTGAGGCAGAAATTCGCCATCCACAGAAACCGTATGTTCTTTAACCATTAGATGTAGGTGTGTGTAAGTGTAGCTCTAATACTTATTATAAAAACATCCTAGTATATTGAGGATACTGCTGTTGTTACAAAAGAAATGAATAAAAAGATTTTAGGGTGTTGGAGAAGAAAAATGAAACAAAACAATATTAGAGAAGACATTACCTCAAAATCGGGTAACTCTTTTTGATTTGAGCAAAAGGCTTCCTTGGGAAGAGTTATTCCCAAAGTGAGGCTTCTAGAAGTAATAGGGGGAAGTTGGGAGAGTATTTGGTCAGAGGTTGGCCGAGAAAAATGGCTTGAAAGTGTAAATGAGGTGGGAGAGGTGGGGGCCTTTTATAGGTGGAGAGGAGGGCCTCTTTTGGAAAGATTGAAATGTTACATTATTACACAATGCTTTTCAGATTATAAAGGTCCCACACTTATATAATTCGTGGTTATGGTGATAAAGGTTCGAAATATACCCATCCAATAGTCTTTGGACAAGTGTAAGCCTTGGATTTTACATTATCTTTTCATTTTATTAAAATCGTTAAGTAATGAGGTCATCGCTGCATCATAATGATGTCATAAATAATTTAATTTATTTAATGTCTAAAAATTATAAAAAAAATACTATGATGTAGGAAATCTTTTTAGATTTCTAATGAATATTTATAATCAAAATTAGGACTTGTGTAATCCCACTTAAAAACTGTTTTAGTAAAACAACAAATGTTTGAGTCAATTTAATTTTAACATTAAATAAATATATATTAATGTCATTTTCCAACCAAAGTGGCTCCATGGGGTCCCCAAGTTGACCCATGGGTTGTCTTGGTCGGCCATGACTCATCCAATAAGAGTAGTACAAGTGTCAAGCTCATCTCATATTATTAAAACATTATTTTTACCTTAAACTACACTAATTACCTCTAATCGCGATTAAGAACTTAAAAGATACTATTCATCAAAAAATTATTTTAATCTCATTGAACCACATTTTACTTCTTAATGACAACCATGTATGTCTGATTTTTGAAAATCAAATCGAAGAAGTGGTAATATTTCATTTTAACGAAAAATCGGTTTTTAACAACCACTTAGTGGTTTCACTATTCATCAAAAATTGAATTTTTTCAGAACAATGCCAAAATTTCACCCTAATCTATAATTGATATTCCGAATTCAAAAATTATGTTTATTTTACAAAATTCCAAACATATAATTTGAATTAATTAATTTTATAATCAATTCCCGCTGTCAGAAAAAATAGCGTGTTTTTAAGAAACAATTTATATCAAAACATTGGCAATTGTTTATGTCCAATATCAATGTTAAATTAATTCTAATGACCACCATTGGATAAAATGGTAAAAATATATTCTAATTATACTTTAAAACCAATAAATAGTATAATTTATCACAATAAATTATTTTTATTAAAAAAGTTGTTTTATGTATTTATCACTATTCATAAAAAAATTGGAAGTTCTCAGAAAGTTACAAAAAATTAAACATAGGATAATTTCAATATTACAAATACAAAAATTAATCCCATTTTGAAATATAAAATTTCTATAGTTTTAAAAAGTGGTTATTACTATTCATAACGGCTACTTTGATTAGTCGTGGTGTGTTAGAACTTGAACTTGCGTACCATGCAAGCTATTGCATTATTAAATGAGAAGTGTATCATGGAAGCTCGGGGTGTTACATTCTCACCTCCTTCAATAAATTGCGTCCTCTCAATTTGAAATTTTTCTTTGAAAATAAAAGGTTGAAAATAGAAAATACCTTTGTGGAAAACCCACATCAGAAATGAGGTTAATAAAATTTATCCTTAATAAGAGGGAAATGGAAATAAGAAAGTCACCACCAAATTATGATCTCGATAAGGAGAACATTGGTGGCAATTAGAGACATATAATTGGAGGAAAAATGTAAATATTTGTAGGGAGTGATTGAGGTCATCAATCACAATCAACTGTCAAATTGAGGGCCTCAAAGCCTTCAATCCTTGTTGATTTAAAATATCATCAGTTCAACAAGACACAAGGTATTAGGGTAACACATTTTTTTGTTTTAATATCCCTTTACTAAAGTTTAAGAATTAATTTATTCATTGAATAACAGATAGGTATATATATATATTTATGCTTGACAATTAGAGTTTCAACCTTCAACTCACCTTTCACTCAAAAAGATAATAGAACCCAAAAATATTATACTTATCCTAATTTTATATGCTTCCAAATGTTAACACATACCATTTAGATTAGTAAAATTATTTTGTAATAACCAGGGACTTCCTCTAGGATAGTGGTAGGAAATAAAGGCCTGTCGCACTATGGTTGTGGGTTCGATTCCTGCAGCTTTGTCCGACGTGTCAGGTTATGCCCCACCCTGTAGGTTGTCCTTTTCCTAAAACTATAGTATTATAATATTCCAAAAATAATCTTCATAAATTTTTTAACCTTAAACAATACTATCCAAAGATCAACTTAATCCATTCCAACCTTTATAGTTATCCAAAATACTTCTGTCCAACTCACAGTCCAAATTTTATAAGGAAGGTAAACATAATGAAGATCCCTTTTTCCATGTAACAATAAGTAAACACCTTCATCATGTATTATTTTTAAACATACTGAATTACCATGATCCCTTATTCCTTATAGAATACTAGATATACTCCTTCTATCCCAAAATGTATACAAATCATCAATCAGTTTCAAGGAAGTTAAGAATATCCAATATAATTTATCCAAATCAATCATGTCTTATTCCAAAATCACTATCTCGGTATCAGAACCATATTATGGTTTATCTTTCTCTCAACCATATATTTTCCAAAACTTTAACCTACTGTGGAGTCACTTTTCTCGGTTCCACACAATCTCAAGTCCTTGATGAAATAGTACTGCAGTACAATCCTTATATACTCCATAATTATTATAACCAGTACATCATTGATACAACACTCAAATTACAAAATTAATTAATAACAACATAAGAACTCTAATCATTACTCCTCATCTATGGTAGTATTATAACTTGATTATTATCCAATAACATCATTTGGGGCATACTCTGATGATTTGGACATTGGTTTTCGTTGTGTCCCCAATCCTTGCAGAAGAAGCATTGTACATTTGAAACCATTTTCTTACCCTTGCAGTCACACACTTTGTGTCCTTTTTCTCTACACTTATAACAAACTCCCATTCACTTTAGGCAAGTTCCATGATGTTTCTTCCCACAATTACCACATATTGGAAAATTCATCATTCCCCTCATCCCTTTATCCATCATTCTCTCTTCCATCCCTTTCGTCTCTTGCTTCGCTTCAAAGCCATAGGACTCATAGAATTCTTTACTTATCTTATTAACACATGATACTATTTATTCATATGTTGAAAACACATGGGAGACTATTTCCCTTCTAAATGTTGGCTTAATACCGTGAAAGATACGATCCTTCTTACTCTTTGGATCATACGTATTGCTGGAGTTCACATTCATTCTACTGGGCGCCATTTCTATACAATGACATAAACTAGGTTAGTTTATGAATTATAATGAATAATTCCAAACATTTAAAATAATTAATGTAAATTGAACGGTTTATGGATATAATCCATAATCATAAGAATGTTTTCTTTGAAGAAGTATATACTCATAAACCCTACATAATGGTTTGTAAAGAAAATGAGAATTAACCTAAGAAAATCCCCCGAGAGTGTTGTAACCAAGAGTGAAGCAAGGCCCGTTGTCATGCACCAGTTCCCGTTTGAGTCTAGCCCAAAGCAGTGTTTTCGGGTTTTACCCCTAGGTACATCTGTGCTAGATCCGCCTCTACCCGCTCGTATCCAGACAGGGATGTATTGCTCGGAAAACTCACAACATCTCTACAATACCAAAATTCCAGGAAGTTCTTCTATACTAATCCTTAAAGTCTATCTTCGGGCTATGTGCTCTAATCAGAGTTTATCTAAATCTAGCTTTCAAGGATAGTACTAAACTGCCTCTGATACCAACTGTAACGCCCCGACCCTAGCTACCCAGAGTCGGTGCATTACTTCGTAACATTGGCATGATCACAAAAGATCAAGTCTCGAAAGACCGATTAGTTTAGTAGCCTTGGAAACACTAGAAACATTCATAAATGTTACATTACATCACAAAGTGAAAAACTATAATAACATAGTCTCCATAGTCCACACTTCTATCCTCTTCGGACTATCCCTGCAGGTCATTCATAAAATACTTCCTCACATACTGGAAAAATATTAAAACATTGAAAGGGGTGAGCTGAGATGCTCAGTAAGGATAACAATATTGCGGAAGCTTTCATAAATAATCATTAACGTTTAAGGCAATGTATAACTAAAACAAAAGCCTTTTAAACATGAACTTCAACATAATATGGCAAAAGTAAAATGAGATAATGTCATTCACTTCTTCACATGGATATTCTACTGGTCGAATAATCACATGCAATATCAATAACCACATTCATAATGATGGAATGCATAATGTCAGACTATCATAACCACGTAGCCAAGGCCTCGTGCCAAGTCCACAAATTAGATTTTGTCAAGGCCTCGTGCCAAGACACTAGTTTGTCTCATGAGACCTGCCAATGCATCGAGGAGCTATAGCAGGCTCCACCCGTCACTTATTAAGTCCAATGCATTCCTTATATGAATAGATTTAAACATATCATAAACCATAACATAATCGTATCACATAAAACATGCATAAAGTAAACATAACATTTCCACATTTCAATCACAAGATATCAATACAACACATTGATATAATAAAAACTCTTTCAAAACTATTTTCAATACCAAAATAAAAGAAAGTTAAATCTTTGTATTTATTTTTCATTAAAAAAATGATGGCTTGTAGAGGAAGCCGAAACTCAAATAATGGTCACGGCGGCGGAGAAGTCGTTGTCGCCACATAAGTACGGAAAGAAAAACATTACCTTTTTGTCTTTTAGTAAAACGCTTTGTATGAAAAATATTCCTTTTGAATAAACATAAAAGTCAAAGGGGTTTATACACCGTATAAAAGAAAGTTGTGTATAAAGCCAAATATGCCTCAATGAAAGGAGATTGAGACGAAGTCCTTAAAAAGATCATTTTTAAAATAAAATAGAACTATTATGTGTATTCACTATAGGTACACATAAATAATGTAAAAATACAAAATAATACATAATAATATCATGACATAATTTGAAAGTAGGAGATTAACCCAAAGAATGGACGTTAGGTTAAGAAGTTCCCTTACCTTGCGTCTTGTCCTGACTCGACCGTTCTTTAACCTCCTGAATAATAAACTAGAGTTAATTTATATTTACTTATGAACCTTTTTCATGTTCATTATTCCATTTATATCACTTATTACCATGTTATGAACATTATTTAATTATTTAAGTTAATAACAGTCGTTTTGTCGATCTTTGGTACTTGAGTCAAAAATAAACTTCTTATAATTACAAGTTGTTCATGTGGTGAAATATCAATTATATCCAGAATTATATTCATTATGTAGATATCATATATATCATATATATACAGTATATAAATTCATTCATAATGTCACGTAACATTTAGAGGTAAGAAAAGAAATGCACCGTTCATGGAGACGGTAAGCCATACGTACGCATGAACGCTACTTTCATTTCAATTTCGTATTTAATGGAATGAAATCATAATGATATAAATTTAAAATATAATTACAGTATAATATAGTGTATAATACCATTTACTACATCCTTTATACATCCCACATATGGAATTAATGATTCAAATCACTTTGAGGGGGCGGTAGTCCGCACTTCCTAAAATGAAATTATCGCGTTTTACCCATAATGGAAATCATAAAGTATGCCATAAATGAGAAATACAGAAGCATAAGTAAAACGTAAACATATTATATATCATATATAAAAATAGTGACATCTTAATGGCCACCTTTTAAGGTGTTATATGAGTGTTGAACAATCATCGTTTCGTGAGGCAGAAATTCACCATCCACAGAAACCGTATGTTCTTTAACCATTAGATGTAGGTGTGTGTAAGTGTAGCTCGAATACTTCTTATAAAAACATCCTATTATATTGAGGATACTGGTGTTGTTACAAAAGAAATGAATAAAAAGAGTTTAGGGGGTTGGAGAAGAGAAATGAAACAAAACAATATTAGAGAAGACATTACCTCAAAATCGGGTAACTCTTTTTGATTTGAGCCAAAGGCTTCCTTGGGAAGAGTTCTGCCCAAAGTGAGGCTTATAGGAGTAAGAGGGGGAAGTTGGGAGAGTATTTGGGCAGAGGTTGGCTGTGCCAAATGGCTTTAAAGTGTAAATGAGGTGGGAGAGGTGGGGGCCTTTTATAAGTGGAGAGGAGGGCCTCTTTTGGAAAGATTGAAATGTTACATTATTACACAATTCTTTTCGGATTATAAAGGTCCCACACTTATATAATTCGTGGATAAGGTGATAAGGGTTCGAAATATACCCATCCAATAGTCTTTGGACAAGTGTAAGCCTTGTATTGTACATTATCTTTTCATTTTATTAAAATCGTTAAATAATGAGGTCATCACTGCATCATAATGATGTCATAAATAATTTAATTTATTTAATGTCTAATAATTATAAAAAAAAAATACTATGATGTAGGAAATCTTTTTAGATTTGTAATGAATATTTATAATCAAAATTAGGACTTGTGTAACCCCACTTAAAAACCGTTTTAGTAAAACAACTCATGTTTGTGTCAGTTTAATTTTAACATTAAATAAATATATATTAATGTCATTTTCCAACCAAAGTGGCTCCATGGGGTCCCCAAGTTGACCCATGGGTTGTCATGGTCGGCCATGACTCATCCAATAGGAGTAGGACAAGTGTCAAGCTCATCTCATATTATTAAAACATTATTTTTACCTTAAACTACACTAATTACCTCTAATCGCGATTAAGAACTTAAAAGATACTATTCACCAAAAAATTATTTTAATCTCATTGAACCACATTTTACTTCTTAATGACAACCATGTATGTAGGATTTTTGAAAATCAAATCACAGAAGTGGTAATATTTCATTTTAACGAAAAATCAGTTTTTAACAACAACTTAGTGGTTTCACTATTCATCAAAAATTGAAGTTTTTCAGAACAATGCCAAAATTTCACCCTAAGCTATAATTGATATTCCGAATTCAAAAATGATATCTATTTTACAAAATTCCAAACATATAAGTTGCATTAATTAATTTTATAATCAATTCCCGCTGTCACAAAAAATAGCGTGTTTTTAAGAAACAATTTATATCAAAAGATTGGCAATTGTTTATGACCAATTTCAATGTTAAATTAATTATAATGACCACCATTGGATAAAATGGTAAAAATATATTCTAATTATACTTTAAAACCAATAAATAGTATAATTTATCACAATAAATTATTTTGATTAAAAAAGTTGTTTTAAGTATTTATCACTATTCATAAAAAAATTGGAAGTTCTCAGAAAGTTACAAAAAATTAAACTTAGGATAATTTCAATATAACAAATACAAAAATGAAGTCCATTTTGAAATATAAAATTTCTATAATTTTAAAAAGTGGTTATTACTATTCATAACCGCTACTTTGATTAGTCGCGGTGTGATAGAACTCGAACTTGCGTACCATGCAAGCTATTGCATTATTAAATGAGAAGCGTATCATGGAAGCTCGGGGTGTTACAAAATGGCCAAAGGTGTAGATGATACCATCTGGTGGACCTGGTCTAAAATTCAACTCATTCCCCCAATATAATGGAAAAACCCATCTAGATAAGAATATAAATTTTTCAAGTTCATGCAAGTACCAATGTCTTCTCAAATACCTACGTAAGAACCAAATCACCTAACACCTCCGATAGAATGGTGAATACTGTAGAATCACAATTGGCGAGAAGCACATATAAATCATTATCATCTGGTATTTTAAATAAATGAATAATGTGTACTCATTTCCGAAGAATGATGTCCCCAATTATTTATTGGATTCCATGGAAAATAACCATTTCACATTCTCGTAACCCCAAAATCTTGCTGAGGATGGCCTCATTAACAATTATGATTGTTCTCTTTTCCATAGAAGGTTGGGTCACAATATCCAAAACATCTTCCTCTTCAAATATATCATTACGGAATGATCGATTAAAAGAAAGTGGAGTAATATAACTACCCAGGGATGGAGGCTGGCATAATTGTGATCCAACCAAAAGGAGCTGGTGATTGAAAAAATGTATCGTCCATGCATGCAAGAAAATTCAACAATTTTATGACACGAAATATAGTTGATTGAGCCCATGCCACTCTGAATGAACATTTTTAGAAATCTACAATAGCCCCAGCACCAATGTAATAGATGCCAAATATACCTTCTAATGGTGGTTGTGACCACTAGTGGAAAGAAAAAACCAAAGAGGAAGAGTCATATTTTCTTCCAAAGTGGAGATTAACTCTCTCTAATTTCTTCCTTAAAGCATATGAAATATGGGAACCACCCAACCAAAAAAGAACCATTGTTATATTAAGAACTCATATTCTGTTATGTCAACATGATAAACATTTCAAGTCCTTTTATGATGATATTTTTTCCTAGAGCATGATTTTATTACACATAACTAGGGAATAAGAGGTCTCATGTACAAGACCTCAGGATATGTAGGACAACACAGGTAGGGTGTGACCCAATATTTTTTTCATGTCCCCATAGAAAATTCATATATTGTTGGACTCATGGGAAAGAACTCTATTTAGCCATATAGGGGAATGGTGGCCTCTTAGAACCCTCCAGAAGCTATCTTCACCAGATTTTCCATCAAGACCACTTAGCATGAGCACAACAGAATCATCCCAAACAAAGGGAATGGTCAGGATGACCAATGACTCTAATTGTAGATACACACATAACTCTTGAACAACCATAGGGTTATTCTACCCCAATTTCAACAGTTCCTCATCTACACATCTTGTAGAAACCCCCTATCAGGAAGCACCAAACTCTAGAAAAAATTACAACATTTTGAAATAGCAAGAATTAGTTCCATCCAATATCCCATTCCTCGATGTGCTACAAAATTCAGAGGAACTCATGGAGGGACTTGTTGTAGCCTGTTAGAGTCCACAAGAGTTAGAGATTGAAGTTACTATAGAATATTTCTAACATGTGTAGACCATGGAATCATAATGTAACATTGTCATCTCCTTCACTAATCAATATGAAGAATATGACCTTAAAATACACATCTTACCCATATATGTCTCTAGCAGACTAAATAATTTCAATGTCCAATCACTACTAGAAAAGCAGATATTTGCGACGGGCTATTTGCGATGGGATCCCGTCGCAAATAGCCCGTTGCTGAAAACGCCGTCGCAACTACACTTATTTGCGACGGGTCCGTCGCTAAAGCCTTTTTTTTTGCGACAGGCATTCTCCCCGTCGCAAATAGTATTCCGTATTTTTGTAAAAAACTTTTGAAACAGTTTTTGCGACGGGTCCCGTCGCAAATACCTTTTGCGACGGGACCCGTCACAAATAGCTTTTGCGAAGGTGCCGTCGCAAAAACTCTTTTTTAAAAAAATAAAAAAAAAATTAATAATACTAGTATTTGCGATGGGAGTCGGGACCCGTCGCAAATACTTTTTTAAAAAAAATTAAAAAACTATTAATAATACTAGTATTTGCGACGGGCATAGTATCCCGTCGCAAATACTATAAAAAAAATAAAAAAAATAAATTATTAATAAATTATTTTAATTAATATAATAATAGAATTATAATTTACAAATGAAAATAATAAATTATTTTATTTACTATAATAATAATAGAATTATAATTCAAAAATAAAAATAATAGAATATTAATAAATAATTTAATTAATATAATAATATTACAATTATAATTCATAAATAAAAAAAATATGAATAAGTTATTTTAATTAATATAAAAATAATAGAATTATTTTACATTCAAATATTAAAATAATTCAAGTAAAAAAAAATAATTAAATTATAATATTATAAAATTTTAATATATATATAAAATTTTAATATATATATAAAATTTTAATATATATATAAAATTTTAATATATATATAAAATTTTAATATATATATAAAATTTAATATTATAAAATATAAATAATATTATTATTCATATTAATATTGTTATTTAAAAATATAATATTATTAATATTTTATAATGAGATAGAAACTACGAATAGAAAAAAAAATATTTTGATTTCACAAATTTTATAACAGAAATACAAACTCTAATCTGTAGGAGGGGGGGAGGGGGGGAGGTGGGGGATCAGCAGATGGTGGTGGAGGAAACTCCATCCCTAAAGCATGAGTGAGTCGGTGCATGTACTCCATCTGCTCCTGATGCTGCTGCTGCCACCGACTCGTCTGCTCCTTGTACAGCTGTTGCTGGCGTCGACGCTCCTCCTCATGCTGCTGACGCATCTGCTCCTGCTCCTGTCGGAGACTCTCTATCTGTGCAGTCAGAGATCACAACTGATCCTCATACTGTGTAGAAGAAGATGCACGAGCTCCTCTCGAGCTGGACGCCGACATCGCAGCACTGCCATAATAATCTCCGGGAGTCAGTCGAGAGCCGATACCAACTACCTGGCCCTTCTCGAAGGCATACTGGGTGGCCTGCATCCATGCCGCCTCATCAAACTGACGGGCAGTGGTCTGATCTGATGACTCGGCCTGACTCTCAGGATGGGCATGTGCCGCTGCGGCCTCATATGACTCCTATAGTTGCAATTTAAAATTAAAATTGTGAATATATTATATGCAGTTAATTTTTAAACTTGAAAAAAAATAATACTGAACACGATATGATGCTGACGATCACCTCTGAGCTCCCTAGTAGCAGGATCACTATACATCCTCCGATATACGTCGTACTCTGTAATATCGGGGTGCTCGACAGCCTATAAGAATAAAAAATAAACTGTTAATATTTATAGTTATATAAAATATTTATAAATAATGTACGTACCAGATGCTGTCTATGAGTACTGAAAGAACGACTCCCAGCTCGATGAGTCACCTCCTGCCTCCCCCGATTCTGCCTCCCCACCGATGATCTCCTCTGAAAGGCACCACTCAACCAGTGCGCACATAATCCATCCCATACATGGGACGAAATATACTCTGGTCGGTGTGCTCTAAATGAATCATCAAACTCTGACACTCCTGTTTTCTTCATCGCAGCTTTTCTTAAATTGTGCAAAAACTGACGAAGGCGATCACGCATTGCCACCTCCCATGCCTCGTGGATGGCTTCACGCATGGTATCCTCGATCGGATACCATAAACCCTACAAATAAATCAAAATATCAAGTTAGAAATGAGATAATTTTCAAAATAAAAATTATTTATTTACGTACGTATCAACCAATGGCCGAACATGGCCTGCTGCACATCAATGGGAATCTGCTCCCATGTGGTCCACGGCTGAGAGAAATAGTTGCGCAAAATTGCGCTGCCCTATCCGACTGCTATATGCGAAAAACTGAAAAAATAATAAACATTTATTATGTGAATGGATTAATGAAATCTCAGTCAAATTCACAGGTTATTACACAGGTTATCACACCTCCGGGTGCGCGGATCAAACCCAAGACGTGGACGTCGCTCGGGGACGGGGTCAGGAATCATCAATCGTGCAAGACCGCGCCCCCTCCGCGTACTCCCTGGAGCGCCTGCAGGCTGAGGGTCATCTGCCAGCAACTCATCCGCATCGAAAGGCAGGTCAGCATCCGCCAACGCACGAAATGTGGCCTCGTCCATCTGAAACAGAAAATGTTAATGTTAGCAAATAATTGATAATTACTATTATATATACATATATACATATTATGATTGTATATAAATACCATGGAATTCTATAAGTGTTCATCTTCATCATCATCTTCATATATGTCAATGTCATCTTCATATTCCTCCTCAACATCATCGATATCCATTCGAGTTGCAGTTGCTTCATCTCTTACCATTTCAAATTCATGTGTGACATCATTAACATCATCGTCATCACCGACTCTTAAATGTGGGGTGTCGTCATCAATACTCATATCTCTTTGTAAAAAAGATTGATTTTGAGTACTCTCTTGAAAAACTTCAATTCTTTGCACATCAGTGAAAGCACATTCACTTTGACTAAACTGATTGTCTCGAATTTTGATTTTTATTACACTCCACCAATCAGTCAAGTCTCTTGATGTTACACAGTACTTTGCATAATAAACTTGATATGCCTGTTGAGCCAATAATAATGGTTCATTTACTGCGAGAACACTTTTACATTTAATATCGATGATTCCATGAGTCGGATGAACACGCACGCCTCTCTCTGTATCCAACCACCGACATTTGAACATGGTTATGTAATGTTGTCCAAGATAACAGAGTTCAATGATTTCATCAAGTATGCCATAAAATTCAACTTCATTTTCTCGATGATGAGATCCTCTCAAGCTAACTCCACTGTTCATTGTTTTTTTCGATTCCCCATATGCATGTGTGTGGAATCGAAATCCATTCACCACATATGCATTATAAGTTTTAACAAGTTTGGATGGTGGGTTACTCAATACACACAGCCGTTTGTCAATTTTATCAGCATGTCGAGACACCTGAAGATTTGTGAAATAATTATCAATATAGTAAACTATACATTGAATGAGTTGCTAAATGATAAAGAATTTATGTTACCAGTTTTTGAAACCACTGAGAGAAATTTTTCAGTCGACGTTCTTCGAGAGCAGCTGCTGTAATTTGTGGAATTTGTTTCTTGATATGATTATCATACAACCTATAAAAACCAAAGTTATTTACTGTAACATAAATGATAGAATAAGTGATATAAACACTTACAGTACAACTGATGTCATCTCTTCACAGTTGAGGAGAACATACGTATGAGCTCTATGATGTTCATCATCTGAAAGCCAGCGTTCAGAAACTCCACCAAAACCAAGCTCTTACTGGTTGAAAACAGATAATTGATTGTCGATTTCATCAATATTCCTCTCATTCCGTCCCATTCGGTTGTGTTTTGAAGGATACTCAGATTCAAAATAATGGGAGCAGAAAAAAGATATTTCCTCTTGCAAATAAGTTTCTGCAATAGATCCTTCAACAGATGCTTTGTTGCGTACTTTTCTTTTCAATTTTTGCATGCATCTTTCAAATGGGTACATCCATCGAAACTGTACCGGACCTCCACATTTGGCTTCAAATGGCAAATGTAACATCAAATGTTCCATTGAGTCGAAGAAAGACGGCGGAAATATTTTTTCCAGTTTACATATAATTACAACAACATCTTTTTCATGTTTGCCTAGAGCATCATAATCTGCTGTAGCCGCACAAATTTCCCGAAAAAAAATGAGATATGTCTGTTATGGAATCCCAAATCACAGAATTCAACAAACCTCTTAATCCAATGGGTAGAAGTCTCTCCATTATAACATGACAATCATGACTTTTTAATCCAGTAATATAACCATTCTTGCAACATCTACCCAAATTGGAAGCATAGCCATCTGGAAGTCTCAAATCTGCAATCCACTGACAAAATAATAAACGGTTTTCTTTAGACAGTGTATAAGCTGCTTTTGGTTTCAGTAACCTTTCTATTCTGACATTCTCAAATAGTTCCAATTCTAGACGCCTGCAAATTTGGGCAAGATCTAAACGTGCATTTACATTGTCTTTGGTCTTTCCTGGCGTATCCAAAACTGTATGAAACAAATTATCAAAACAGTTCTTCTCAATATGCATGACATCTAACATGTGTCGGACCAACAAATCAGACCAATATGGCAAATCCCAAAATATGCTACGTTTAATCCAATTGTGTTCTTTCCCAAAACCAGAAATTTTCTGTTGGTTTATTGTGGGACCAAAAGTGATGGGAGGTAATGAAATTAGAACCGATTTTAACTCCGAACCTCATAGCATTTTTGGAGGTCCACCCCTTTCAGCTGTTCCTTTTCTGAAATGAGATCTGTTTCTGCGAAAAGGATGATCAGCTGGAAGAAATCTGCGATGACAGTCAAAATAACAAGGTTTCTTTCCATGAATGAGCATAAATGCTTTGTTCTCTCCCATACAGTAAGGACATGATTTTTGACCATGTGTACTCCAGCCAGATAACATCCCATAAGCCAGGAAGTCACTTATTGTCCACATCAATGCTGCTCTCAGTATGAAATTCTGTTTCGTTGCAACATCATATGTACTGACACCAGTACTCCACAATAAATTTAATTCATCAATCAATGGCTTCAAATAAACATCAATATTTTTCTTCGGATGTCCTGGAATTAGTAATGTCAAAAAGATATATGGATCCTTCATCAACATCCATGGAGGTAAATTATACGGAGTTAAAAAAACAGGCCAACATGAATATTGACTACCATAAGATCCAAACGGACAGAAACCATCAGTGGAAAGGCCCAGTCGAACATTTCTAGCTTCTAAAGCAAATGATGGATGCACTGTATCAAAATGTTTCCATGAATCACCATCGGCTGGATGATTCAAGCTTTTATCGGTTGAACTATTCTCTTTATGCCATGAAATCATTGTCGCTGTATTCTTAGACATGAATAAACGCTGAAGTCTGGATGTAAGCGGAAAATATCTCAACTGTTTTACAGGAATCAAACCAGACTTCCCGTGTTGTCCTTCTTTATATCTCAGTTGCCCACATGTAGGACAACTATCCAACGACTCATTTTCCCCAGAATATAAAATGCAATCATTTGAACATGCATGAATCTTCTGACAAGTAAGTCCCAAATTTTGAACCAGCCTCTTACTCTCATAGTAATTTGCAGGTAAAACATTTCCTTCGGGTAACAGTGTTTTCAGCAAAGAAAATATCTGGTCAAAACAGGTGTTTGACATTCCGTTATCTGATTTGATAGCCATAAATTTTGCAACTGCTTCTAATTTGCTCATCTTGCAGCCAGGATATAATGCATCCTCGGCAGATTTCAACAACTCATAAAATTCAGACGGTGCCAACTCAGGATTTGAAGCTATATCATCCGGAGTTTCTGTATGTTGAACAGATGAACCTGCAACATCATGTACTAAATCTTGAAACCGGGATGGATCCGGAATCAAGTTGGTATCACCTGCTCTGGAACTGCGTTCACCGTGTTGATACCAAAAAACATAATCTGGTTGAAAACCAAAACGCAAGAGATGTTCTCCCACTTTGTCAAACGTGTCAAACGTTCTCAATGCACATTTTCTGCAAGGGCATTTTATTTTTTCCTTCTGAAACAAATTCTGAATTTGATTCCGCAAATGATAAAAAAGTCTCCACACCCTCAACATATACTGGATTTAAACCAGAACCGTTTGGATTTCTACGTTGATTTATCCATATGCGGTCACCTAATAATGATTGTTGACGACCTCGTTGTTCCATATTTCTCTATAAAATATAAAAGCATTACTGGTTTTGAATAATTTGTTAGAAAAAACACTCAAGTAAAGATTGAATATATTGAGAATAAAGCAAAACATGTTACAAATATTAATAATTTTAATATTATATTGATTTTTTATTATTTTAATAATACTGATATAATTTTTTCATAAACATTAATTATATAATAATAACATTATTACATTATTAGTATATTTTATTATTAATATTAAAATAACATAATTTTTTATATTATATACAATTCTCTTTTCATCTGTGTGTTTAACATTCTGTCTCCACATGTAATATTGCATTCAATTTCACCTCTCCATTGGCGAGTAGGTTGATAATTTTGAAAAAGAATGCGAATATTACATGTGGAGACAGAAAACACACAGATGAAAAGAGAATTGTATATAATATAGAAAATTATATTATTTTAATATTAATAATAAAATATACAAATAATGTAATAAGGTAATTATTCCAAATTATTGGTAAGTATTTCAAATTATTGGTAATTATTCCAAATTATTGGTAATTATTCCAAATTATTGGTAATTATTCCAAATTATTGGTAATTATTCCAAATTATTGGTAGTTATTCTTAATTTGATGGTAGTTATTCCTAATTATTGGTAAATATTGGTAAATATTGGTAAATATTGGTAATTATTGGAAAATATTGGTAATTATTGGAAAATATTGGAAAATATTGGAAAATATTGGTTATTATTGGTAATTATTGGTGATTATTGGTAATTATTGGTGATTATTGGTAATTATTGGTGATTATAGGTAATTATTGGTGATTATTGGTAATTATTGGTGATTATTGGTAATTATTGGTGATTATTGGTAATTAATACTAATTATTGGTAATTAATACTAATTATTGGAAATTAATACTAATTATTGGTAATTAATAATCATTATTACTAATTATTGGTAATTATTACTAATTATTCCTAATTAATACTAATTATTCCTAATTAATACTAATTATTCCTAATTATTACTAATTATTGTTAATTATTACTAATTATTGTTAATTATTACTAATTATTACTAATTATGTCTAATTATTACTAATTATTTCTAATTATTACTAATTATTGCTAATTAGTAGTAATTATTGCTAATTATTACTAATTATTGATAATTATTAGTAATTATTGATAATTATTAGTAATTATTGATAATTATTAGTAATTATTGATAATTATTGGTAATTATTACTAATTATTGTTAATTATTGGCAATTATTGTTAATTATTACTAAATATTAGTAATTATTACTAAATATTGGTAATTAATACTAAATATTGGTAATTAATACTAAATATTGGTAATTAATACTAATTATTGGTAATTAATACTAATTATTGGAAATTAATACTAATTATTGGTAATTAATAATCATTATTACTAATTATTGGTAATTATTACTAATTATTCCTAATTAATACTAATTATTCCTAATTAATACTAATTATTCCTAATTATTACTAATTATTGTTAATTATTACTAATTATTGTTAATTATTACTAATTATTACTAATTATGTCTAATTATTACTAATTATTTCTAATTATTACTAATTATTGCTAATTAGTAGTAATTATTGCTAATTATTACTAATTATTGATAATTATTAGTAATTATTGATAATTATTAGTAATTATTGATAATTATTAGTAATTATTGATAATTATTGGTAATTATTACTAATTATTGTTAATTATTGGCAATTATTGTTAATTATTACTAAATATAAGTAATTATTACTAAATATTGGTAATTAATACTAAATATTGGTAATTAATACTAAATATTGGTAATTAATACTAATTATTGGTAATTAATACTAATTATTGGTAATTAATACTAATTATTGGTAATTAATACTAATTATTGGTAATTAATACTAATTATTGGTAATTAATAATCATTATTACTAATTATTGGTAATTATTACTAATTATTCCTAAATATTCCTAATTAACACTAATTATTTCTAATTAATACTAATTATCCCTAATTATTACTAATTATTGTTAATTATTACTAATTATTGTTAATTATTACTAATTATTACTAATTATGTCTAATTATTACTAATTATTTCTAATTATTACTAATTATTGCTAATTAGTAGTAATTATTGCTAATTATTACTAATTATTGATAATTATTAGTAATTATTGATAATTATTAGTAATTATTGATAATTATTGGTAATTATTACTAATTATTGTTAATTATTGGCAATTATTGTTAACTATTCCTAAATATTAGTAATTATTACTAAATATTGGTAATTAATACTAAATATTGGTAATTAATACCAATTATTGGTAATTAATACTAATTATTGGTAATTAATACTAATTATTGGTAATTAATACTAATTATTGGTAATTAATAATCATTATTACTAATTATTGGTAATTATTACTAATTATTCCTAATTATTCCTAATTATTACTAATTATTGTTAATTAATACTAATTATTGTTAATTAATACTAATTATTGCTAATTATTACTAATTATTGCTAATTATTACTAATTATTTCTAATTATTACTAATTATTGCTAATTATTACTAATTATTGCTAATTATTAGTAATTATTGCTAATTATTAGTAATTATTGCTAATTATTAGTAATTATGGATAATTATTGGTAATTATTGATAATTATTGGTAATTATTGATAATTATTGGTAAATATTGGTAATTATTGGTAATTATTGATAATTATTGGTAATTATTGATAATTATTGGTAATTATTACTAATTATTGTTAATTATTGGCAATTATTGGTAATTAATACTAATTATTGGTAATTAATAATAATTATTGTTAATTAATACTAATTATTGGTAATTAGTACTAATTATTGGTAATTAATTCTAATTATTGGTAATTAATACTAATTATTGGTAATTAATACTAATTATTGGTAATTAATAATAATTATTGGTAATTAATACCAATTATTGGTAATTAATACTAATTATTGGTAATTAATACTAATTATTGGTAATTAATAATCATTATTACTAATTATTGGTAATTATGACTAATTATTCCTAATTAATACTAATTATTCCTAATTAATCCTAATTATTACTAATTATTGTTAATTATTACTAATTATTACTAATTATTTCTAATTATTACTAATTATTTCTAATTATTACTAATTATTTCTAATTATTACTAATTATTTCTAATTATTACTAATTATTGCTAATTATTTCTAATTATTACTAATTATTAGTAATTATTGCTAATTATTAGTAATTATTGATAATTATTATTAATTATTGATAATTATTGGTAATTATTACTAATTATTGGTAATTATTGGAAATTATTGTTAATTATTACTAAATATTGGAAATTATTGGTAATTATTGATAATTATTACTAAATATTGGTGATTATTGGTAATTATTGGTAATTAATACTAATTATTGGTAATTAATACTAATTATTGGTAATTAATACTAATTATTGGTAATTAATACTAATTATTGGTAATTAATACTAATTATTGGTAATTAATACTAATTATTGGTAATTAATACTAATTATTGGTAATTAATACTAATTATTGGTAATTAATACTAATTATTGCTAATTATTACTAATTATTCCTAATTATTACTAATTATTCCTAATTATTACTAATTATTCCTAATTATTACTAATTATTACTAATTATTGATAATTATTGATAATTGTTCCTAATTATTAGTAATTAAATGAATAATTATCAATAATTAGAAATAATTACCAATAATTACAAATAATAACATTATTAATATATTTTATTATTAATATTAAAATAATATAATTTTCTAATTTATATACAATTCTTCTTTCATCTGTGCGTTTTCTATCTCCACATACAAATAATACATGTGAAGACAGCAAACACACATATGAAAAAAGAATTGTATATATATAAAAAATTATATTATTTTAATATTAATAATAAAATAAACTAATAATGTAATAATGTTCTTATTCCTAATTATTGGTATTTATTACTAATTATTAATATTTATTCTTAATTATTAAAAATTATTACTAATTATTCCTAATTACCATTAACTATAAACAATACTAATAATTTAAATTTATTAAGTAATAAAACAATGTAAACATAATTAAATTACAACTAATTAATAATAATTGAAACTAATAAAAAATTAAAAATAAATAAAAAATTAAAATGAACATAAATACCTTGAAAATTGATCTGTTCTGATCGTTCTTCAAAACTTTAATATCAGCTCCGGAGAAAAAAATTAAACTGGAGAAAAAGTCAACTCTAGAAATATAATTTTGAGAGAAGGAGAAGATAAGGAATGAGAATGAAATGAAAAAAACGGATGGGGGTATTTATAGGTTAGATTATTTGCGACGGGCCCATTTGCGACGGGATTCCCGTCGCAAATAGTATTATTTGCGACGGCACCCGTCGCAAATACCTTAGCCAACATTTATTACGGTCAACCGGTAAATAGTTATTTGCGACGGGTCCCGTCGCAAATAACCCCTGCCGACATAGTATTTGCGACGGGGGAATATTCCCATCGCAAATACCTTTTACCGCCGCCGGTTATTTGCGACGGGAATATTCCCCCATCGCAAATAAGTTTCCCGCGATTTGGCGCGCATCGCGGGAAAACTATTTGCGACGGGGAAAGCAATCCCGTCGCAAAAGCCTCCTTATTTGCGACGTGGAAATACCCCCGTCGCAAATAAGTTTTTAACATGACTATTTGCGACGGGAATAAATCCCGTCGCAAATAGCCCGTCGCAATTGCTCATTTTTCCCGTAGTGAATGTGAAATAATTGATAACGGTTCTGGGATTATCTTATCCAAGTCTGTAGCCTACAAAATTCTGGATATAGCTATGGGGATTCATCTCCCACAAAGATAAAATTCTATAGGTATGATAGGAGTGTGAAAAGTATTATAGGGTAGATCAAGGCCTAATCCCAATTTGGGGATATTATATTAGGAGCTGTGTTTATGGAAATCTAGAAAGACACTATGTATAACATCTTACTCAGAAGTCCTGGGATCCATAGCCACTTGGTAATACATTTATCCTTCAATCAGTGTCTAATGTATCCCATTTATGGAAAAATTCAGCATACTACATGTGATAGTTCTCTATTTAAGACACGTGAGACTACATATGTTCAAGCATATTTCTATAAAAATCAAGGAAGACGACCAATGGAAGATTATAATGTATATTTGGCTACATCCAATGGTTTGGGGACCACCACTGTGAATCCCTAGATTTAGATCGATGAAGACTTTGTACTCCGCATAAACAAGGTTGAGGTCACTATTATAATCCCATAGGTCTATGCCCTTCTTTCCCCTATGGCTGTATTGAATACTATCATCCCTAGAATGTATTTGCAATGACTCCGTCAATAGGGGATGGAAATGTCTCTTCTCATGGCCACTCTCACCCAGATAATGATAGTAGGTCCCCAATATTTCTATCATCATTTGAAAATGTCTTCATATATTTTGATATAGAAAAATAAGAGCATAATATGAGGAACACCACTCTAGAATTTAAGGAATGTGTCTTCACAACAATTTAAGAACTTATGTAAATAAATATGGGAACAAAGGAAGACATGTGGTCTATGATGATTAGTGCGTCCATGCCACTCAATGATCATGAGATTTACATTGAAAATCTATATCATCATTTATATGTGTTCACATTGAACAAAAAAAATTCCTAGACTGAACCCAATTGCGGATAAAAACTCCCTCAGGTTACCATATTCCCATCAAGGGTTCAATATGGTATCCAAGAGGATGAACCCATCTCATGCCACCAATATTATGGTGGTGGTCGACAATTTGATCAAATAAAACTTCATCCATGAATTTAAATACCTAAGATGGATAGAAAACATCATCCCTACCAAGAAGAAGAGTGGGATTATTTGTATATTCAAAAATATTATGGACCTTACTCGACATTTCCCAAATGGTTATTTCATATTCTACATCAAATAACTCTTGATCGAGGAAACTGTTGGTTTCAAATTCCATTGTTTTATATAAGGGTTCTAGAGGTACAATCAGATAAACATTTACCCAAAAGAAGAGAAAAACCCACATCCATTATGGATCTATAGGGGATATTCAACTATCAGTTCATTCACATTGGATTGACGAATTCTGGTGCCACATATCAATGTGTTATTCACTATATCCTTAATTTAGTCATCATAACGATAGATAAATTCTATGTTAAAAACCTGTTGATCATAACCTGACTATGGTGTGATCACATCACAGCCCTTAAAACAATTTTCAACAAGATAAAAAAACATATTTTGAAGAAGAATCTGCTGAAATTCACCTTCAGGGCAACATCAAGAAAATTCATTGGTTTTATACTATTCTATTAATGCATTGAGGTCAACCTGGATATGACTAGTGCTATCATAACAATTTCACCCCCCACCAATACCAAATAATCAAGGGGGTCTCTATGGGAACTTCTCTTAAATTGGGAGGTCCATTTGTAACCTAGATGGAAATGTTATCCCTTTCACTGTGCTTATCAATATGGTAATCACCTACCAATGAGATGATGATTTCAAAAAATCCTTCAAAATTCTCATGTAGTATATATTTCATCCACCAGTCTTGATGCTTCCGGTGGAAGTTTAGACATTCCTCTTATATGTGTCTAGTATGGAACCCTCATTGGGTTCCCTCCGTGGAAAAAACAATGATTCGGGGAGTGAAAATAGTCTCTATTAACTCGGCCAAACTATACAAGGTACTAAAACCTAATACAATAATCTTGATTATAACTTCCTCTCACTAATATTTTCAATGAAAATGTTAAGGAATTACTTGAAACATCACAATTTCCAATTGGTCTCTTGAATTAATCCAATGAAGTACATACTTGGTCATTGAATGTTGACTCGGTCTTTCTGCTAAAAGGTCGTCGTTCTTCTACAATATAACATTTAGATTGTGTCACAGAATTTTGGGAATGTACAAGCCATGGTTTATTTACTTGTATCATATCATGTCCCAACAAATATACTAGAAGGAATTAAGATTCCAGATGAAGAGGTATTTTATTCCCATGGCACTCCCCATACATGGGATATGTGTTTCGATGGAGCCTCGGAAATTCTTATCTGAAAAAGGATGGAAAACCCATAGCCCAATTGGGATGTAATAGGGATTGTATATGTCTTTCCTAATAAAGAAAGTTTCCCTAATCTTTCTCACTATTTTATGGTTGGGAAAATAATGATTCAAAATACCAAGCCCTCGTCACTGACTTGGACCTATCCCTACACCTATAATAACATACCTAAACATCAATGGGGATTCATAGTTTGTGGAAAAGTTGGTCAATAGTGAATATACAATAAAAAAGGATAAATTTTCCCCTACCATAGGATATGTCATGGGACAAATGAATGCATTCGCATTTGATCCCATATTTCTTCATGTTCCCTAGACATAGAATGTTCATACAGATGCATTGGCCAATGCAGATACCATATTGGCTGACCCTAATCAGGAAAAACGAATCATCTATATTACAAATCGGATAATGGTCTCATTAATCTTCATTTTTGATATAGAAGAGATCTATCATATAAACATCTCCCCAAAGTGTGATGTACCTATAATCACCCATAGATGGATGGATCCTACAATAGGTTATCTGCAAAATAAGACTCTACAATCAGATATATCTGGAAGGGAACACGTTGGGTGTCGTGTTGGGAACATTTCCCTTTGAGATGGCCTACATGAGAAGAAAACCCTCTATACGCATAGTTTCAATAGGATACTCCTCATATTCATAGTAGGTGTGATTTTTGATCTAATTTTTGAGGTTTGTGTTGGTTAATAAAAGTGCCCATAAATCTAGGACCATGATCTCCCACCATATTAAGAGGTTATGAAATTACTGGAAACATATGATACAGGAATGTGTGGAATTCACCAAGAAATGTCATTCATAAAAATCCATCTAAAATTCATCCCTAAACCTCCAAAATATATATACATAGTCAATTATTCGTGTTTATTTTCCATTTTGGGGATGTATTTTTTGGTTCTATATCCCCCATCCATAGCTAAGCAGTTCTAGTATATCGATACAACTACCAACTTCATTTAAAAATGGGATGAGGTGATTCTCCTTAAGGAATTTGGGATGAAGAACATCATGAACACAGTAAAGTCCCATGTCATGACTAGGTTCAATGATACTCACACAATATTTATATACAATGACACAAATATAAGTTCTGTGGAATTGAATAAATTGTACCAGGGGTACAATATCGAGTCCAATCACTACTGTCTCTATCAAGAATTAGTAAATGAAAAGATAGAGGCCTTCAATAGAACTCTATGAAATATACTCCAGAAGGTATTCAGAAAGTATAATAGGTATTGGATAGAAAAATTAAACAATTATTTATGGGCTTATATACTACTAATTAAATGACTACATAAGAAACGCAATACTCATAGGTGTACGGGATAGATACATTGTTACCCATGGAGTTCCAACTACCCTTGTACCAAGTAGCCATCTTCAGGAAGATCTCAGATTATGAAAAATCTAAAAAGGGAATAGATGAATTTGAATATTTTGATGAAAATAGGTTTCGTATATTTCACAACATTATGGTTCACCATAATCAGATTGAACGAGCCTTCAGTAAAAGGGTTCACCTCCGCTCGTTCCTTCCCGGGGAACTCATGTTTGTCCTCAGAACCCCAATGATACAAGGAAATAATCTCTTAAATATGGAACCCAAATAAGAAGGACCTTACATCAAACATTAGTTATACCATAATGGGTCCTACTCATTGGAAATAATGGATAAGGAACATGTTACACCGCCCACATATGTAAGATTTCTCATGAAGTACTTTACGTGCCTATTAGAATAAGAGAATCCACATCGGTGTAAGCCCCATCAAACATCCTAGTTACATGATGTTAAAATATTCAAATTCATCCTTGATGTAAAATTTTACGCTACATGGCACCTTTCTTCCTTAACAAAATATATTAAACTACATTGCAAATGTCCTTATGATATGACATAAAACTACATGGATCTGTGATATCCATCATTATTCATACAGAGTCACATATGTCCTCGGAAAAATATTTTTAACTGTATATATCATATTAAACTACGTATGAAATGATTCTCATTTCCAATGAGATACAAAGGGGCACATAAATCCTATATCTTGGTTCAACCAATACACTATGAAAACTACCATTGTCGTATGCTAAATTTTCTGGGAATTGTAGGGATACCCTTTCCAAACCATTTTTCTCACACCAATCATAACTCTCACGAGCTTAGTAATTACAGTAGTGATGTACCCACACAAGAAAGTAATAAAAGCACACAACATGTACATTACATTGCTGAATGAAAGACCATAAAAATCATACCTTAAGTCATCTATGCATGACATTAAACTACACATCCAATGTACTTTTCACATTATATTAAACTTCATGGTTCTTCTGAACTATGTGTGCTTTGATTCTCATTCTCATGAGATAAGTAGTGATTCCCATGATTCCACCATTGGACCCAACCACAATATTCAAAAAAATTCACATCACTTAATACTCATCCTCACTGAATAATGTTACGATGACTGGGATCTGTAGAACTATGTGTAGTTTTATTCACATCCTCATGAGATAAGTACGTAGTGACGCTCGAACATCCATCTATGGTCACAACTGTAAAATTTCCATTTATTCATGTCATTTAACCCTCATCATAACCACATGATGGTAAAAAACATGGAACATCAACCACTATGTGTAGATTTAAACCTACCAATCATATGATATGTTGTGACACAAGGATCTCCAATCCTATTCTTGTATGCAATGATAAATGAAAATAAAACCAACCTCTACATATGGGGTTTACCTACATAGTTCATTTTATGTACGAGAATGGTGTGTGACTTGATTCCTTCTCTCATCGGATACTTAATGACTCTTGAATTTCCAACACTAAGCATGGCCACAACAAAAAATATAAAAATGCCTCCTCCTTGCATATGGGTAAAACTTATGTAGGATTCATTATTTATAACTATGTGTGGCTTGATTTGTATCCTCATGAGATATTTAGTGACACACAAGCCTCCACCTTTAGGCCCAACAGATACATTCCCATAATTTCACATCAGGTCTTAGGACCTTACCATATGATATTAAACTACATGGATGTATGTCCTTAACACATGATGTTATATTTCATAGATGTATGTACTTACGTCATCAAATTATAAACAATTGAATCTCGTCCTTATGATATGGTTTTAATCTACATGGATGTTTTTCCATACCGCATGACATTAGACTGCATGCAATTTCATCCATACCACATGATATTAAGCTAAATGGAAGTCCATACATACCATGTGTCATTAAACTACATGAAAATATGTGCTTACCACATGATGGTAAACTTCATGGATGTCCATCCTAACAGCATGATGTTAAACTTCATGGATGCAGGTCCTTACGACATGATGTCAAAACTGTACGGAGGTAAGTACATTCCCACTAAATGATGTAAAACTGGGAAAGGCCATCAAATATTTTACATTCATTATAAAAGGAACACAGGATACATTCCCTTATCCACCGGAGTATGTGGTGCTACCACCAAATTTTATAGAACCTCAATCCATAATCCATACTTCATGAATTAGGTGTCTCGGATCATAATAACCTTCCATGGACCGTTGAAATAATATCCATCATCAAGGGACCTTTTCTTGATTATGCATACTTGCCCAGGGATCATGTATATGAACCTAGGGACATCAACAAAATGTATAACTCAGAAAAGGGAAATTCCAGTCATCCTAAGCCCTGACATATCTATGGAAGAACTAAATTCATCAGAGTATTTGAACTACTCTTGATAAGACTATATAAAGTGATCACTCAAGACTTTGGAACAATGATCATGATTTGAAATACTTTCACCTCTAGCTCAAATGGTTTTTGGAGAACTCTTGACCCTAGGAATCCTAGTTACACTATTGTGTAGCGTTTCTGCAATGACCCAAGCTTTTATTAATGAAAAATCCTCTTGATCTAATTAAATGTATTATTATGTAAAATGTTTATATTACATATGCACTTTTTTATGATTTTGGATTTAGAAATAAATTTTAAATTTTTTATTGTTGTTAATATTGTCATTGAATATTGATCAAATTATTAGTATAAATATAGGGATCTAACGTAACCAATTTACTCAGACAAAGGAAGTGATGACTTCATCAAGTAGAATTTCTCCATATGAATCCTATTTTTCGAAGCATAGAAATGATGTGGCATCACTAGGCTTCACTCTTGACCAAGCCCTATCCGGCCTTTAATACATTAATCTTGAACAAAATCACCTATAGGATAAGTGGATGTTGATATATATTATCACTCGAGGAATGTTATCTATGCCTTCCCAAGAGTCTACCACCATCACACTCCTTATCCTTAGGTCATATGTAGGTGTTATAAGATTTTATGTAAAAATACCCCTACACTATGATTATATGCATTATTTTTGTATGTAATAACTAATATACGTTCATTTTATTATTGTTACCTTTGTAAATGGTTTTTTAAGAAAAAATTGTTTTTTAGTTAATATTCAATTAAGATAACTATTTTGATGAATTAATAGATTTTTTAATTAAATAATATTATAAAAAAATTATTAATAAACTATTTCTATTAAATATAAATGATTGTATAATTTTTATGAGTACAGTTGTAATTCTTATAATGGTTTGAAAGCTGTTTTTGACAATACACATGAATTTACGATAAATGAAGGATTTTATTTAACCTTAAAAATTCACATATTTATTATGTTATTTAGATTAAATGATTATTATTTTTGGAATTAGTACATCTAAATTATCCAATGACGGTTTTTTTCATAATTTTCTATGACAGTTGAATTTTTGGGTAGAACTTAAATATTGTTTAAATATATAATGTCTTTTATGACATCATAATTTCCCAACAATGATTTAATAAAATACTAAAATGGGGTTTTCTGCCAATATATGTATTAACATGAAAATTATGTGCTTTGAGGTTTTTTTATTTATTTTACAAGGTTTTTAGGACCCTCCAAGACTTATAAAACATTTAATCTTTTTAAAAGGATTTCTGTCAGAGTGTGACTCACCTCCAATTAAGAAAGCCAAATATTTTAACTTTTTCGGTCATTGGCCTTATAAAATAATTTTTTCCCCTACCCTTTTAAAAAACCCATGTGAAAACCCATGATTTGGTTTGTGGTTTTGATTAGTTTAATGTGTGGTGTCCAAAACATAAATAATAACGATTTCCCTTTCTTTTCCTATATAAACTCACCCAAACTCCCACATCCTATTCACTCAAAGCCTTTTGAGCTTAACCAAAATATTTTATACTCCCTCTATATTCTTCCCAAGGCGCCCAAATCTCCCAAGAATCCTCTCTCAAGAATCTCCCAAGCCTTTGGGATCACACTTCCATGTATGGGATTTCATACCCTTTCATTTTTGTCCATGTTTCATTATGATTCTCTTCCCTTTTATTTTAAATTAATAATGTTGTGGTATGATTTCTCACATACCATATACTTACCTCTTTATTTTTTAATGATGATATACCCCTTTATATCACATTAATTCCTCCCATGTGCACTCGTTACCTTGCCAACATTTCATAAGGTATTTCTCTCTCATAATTTACATTCATGAAATTATTTTGTATTGTGTATCTAAATTACCATATTATGTTGGGACATGTATCTATATGATCCCCTTACTATCCTTTTAATGTAAATATTATGAGACAAACCTTTCTCTCTCCTCAACCATTTTTTTGAATTCATATGTCACGTCGTTATGTTACCTAAATTGCACCGTGATTTTCCAAGACAAAGTCCTTGTGTAGTGAATACCATGATCATTTCCCTATCAAGGGTATTCACATTTATGAACATTTACTTATTGATTATTGTGATTCATGTATGAATTCAACAATACTTTGTCATGGAATAAATTATATACATGTTATATGATCCATGTGGCAAACTTATGCATGAAATGTAATGATTAAGATGGGTGCACCCTGATATCGCTCCAATGCATTGGGTAAATCAGTGTATCATGATAAATCAAGTGTAATGAGGGTTTACTCAAGCTAATTAAAGTTCAATTAGGGTTTACTAATTCTATAGGTGTAATTAGCCTTAGCTCATGCTAATATTATCTTAAATGTTATTGCTACATTTCCATGTTTTTATAATTACACTATATCATGCCTTTATGTTCAAGTTTATATTATGTTCCATTGTTATGCCTACTACCTAGAATGTATTGTATTATTAATTTTTTTCCATTTTTACTCCCTTAATGGGCTTTATAGCTCACCCTTTTCTTATGCATGTCTTCGGTTATTCCATACAATGCAAAGTACAAAGTAATGTGTGTGGTCAAGTAAATGAAGTTTTCAATAAAGAAATGTAATTCATGTTTTATGTTGTTATGTAATGTTCCTAGGACCCAAAGACACTAGACATTACAATCTTGTAGGTTGTATCAAGTGAAGAGTTTTATATAATAAATTATGTTCAAGTGTGTAATAAAGATCCAGGTTGAAATAATTTCCCATATCATGTAAACGTGCATCATGACCATGAACATTATATACTCTTGTAAAATCTATATGACATTGAAAAGTTATCTATAACTATCCAAATAGAATTACCTTAAACTGCAATCAAAATAGACACAAAACATTTCAGGTTGAGAGCTTAAAAAAGGAGACCTAGGAAAAAGTATAGGCATCGCCTACTATACTCATCATTCTAAGTGTTTAGGAAAAAATTTGGGCATAAATAGATAAGTAACAAATCTCATCGGGTCTGCCAAGGGACCCCAGTATAATCCATGCAAATCTATCTAGACCTAATGGTCTAGGAAGAATTTAGAGTAATGGTTTTTCACATCTCATCCCCACAATAATATGTTTTTAGGAGGTGGCACATCATTTAAGTTACTCAAATACTCTTTGGATTATACGCTCTCCACAGATCTTACTTCATGAGATGCGGTATCTCAGATCACTATAACCATCCATGGCCCTTGTAATGTATATCCAGCTTCATGGTCCCTTTTCTTGACTATGAATTCAATCCTATGTCTCCTACATATTAACCTAGAGCTTTCAACCAAATAATCGATCTAAAAATGAACATTCCAATCCTCATGATCCAGGACTTCATCATAGAAGCACTCAAAATATTAATGTGTCTGAACTAATCCCTATATGACTATCCCATACTATTCTTGTAACTGAAGTGATATTTGTTATGATTTACAATCCCCTCACCAAACTATCCAAGGGGATTCAATATAATCAATGTTACATCATCATGTTTTGTACCATTTCTCTAGTATAGAATGAGAAATTTCATTCAATAATCTTTAATGTCGCCCACATAATGATTTGAAACCACATGGCATAGGGCCCAAGCATTCTTATTTAAAAACTCATTGCGCTTGGGTGCTGGAACCCTTCTTGATTAGCCTTCCCTTCATTCCCCAATTCATCATCTATATATATAAGATGTCACAATCCTTTCATGGCCCTCATAGAGAGTTGGATATCATCTTTCAATTGTCATTATACCAAGACATAAGGTCCTTAACCTACCAACTAAGGGGATCTTCTAATTTCTATAGAGGAGCCTCAATCCTTGAAAAACTTTTCAACACCATGGAGAAACCTGGAATTTCATAATGTCAAGGGACATACCCAACCTTTCTAAACCATCTCATATAAATAGAATCAAACATCAATGTTATGATTTACAACACCCACATCAAACTATTCAGGAAGACCAATACTTACTAATATTTCACCCTTAGTTGATGGAAATTCCATAAATCACCCATATACCCTAAAAATGATACCTAGACTCAAGGACCCTTTGGATGAATATGTTTTCAGTCCATTGACTACTGAATGTGCACCTATTTTCATCAACCAAATATATCACTCTTCAAAGGGCTTTCAGATACATGCGAGTCTTTTCACACCATGGAAGAAACCCTGAATCTATGTTCATTTTAGGTCATTCCTTGCATGTATACACCATATCCAATGATCATACATTAGGTACAAGTTAAATTAAAAAAATCTACATCAATAGACGGTCTGAGATAAAATACCATAAACTATTGCAGTAAAAGGAACATTCTAAAATACAATTAAAAGGGGATATTAGGTCTGAGTTAAAATAACTTATACTAAAGAAATATTAGGTGTGAGATAAAAGGACATAAAATAAAGAACACCATAAATACAGTCTACAAAATCATGAAAGTCTCTCCATATAGCCTTTAAAATCAATCTAAACTCTCAAATCTTAGCATCTTTGGCAAATAATAGAGCATTCCCCATTCAAGACAAATATTCTACTTGATAACTGGAATATATTCATATGTAAGGAATGCCCTGTTAGTTGGAATTCATGAACATTTCCTAAAAAATATGCACATCAATTCATTCAGGTTTACTTGATGATGTGAAAAAGACATTTATCATTAGTGATCCCCATAATCTTGGAACAATGAAATTTCATGCAAATCATACATAAAGAAACAAAGAATATAAAAAATAAAATATCAAAAGAAATGTTTGTATTGTGTATAAGGGGGGGGAATTGTCACAGTTTGGAGTCTATTTGAAGATACAACAAAAATAGATGAACTATAAGGGCCAATCAATGATAAACGTTGATCGACCATACCAGAATGGTCGGTAAGACTCTAGCGAGAAGCATCGATATAATTTTGTAGTGCCTCCATATCTGTTTCTTGTACTTCTACTCTACGATTAGGTGTCTTTAAAAAATTAGTAAACTCTTCAACCCTATTTTAATAATCATCCAATCTAGATGAAGATGTCGAAAGATAATACTTTAAAATTGTAATGATTTCCTCATACCTACATGTTTTTATGGTCTGCACCTCTATCTGAGCTTGCAATTCAGATATCATTCAACGACCCTGGATCAATGCCTAAATTGTCTCCTTTATATTCCTTGAAAGCTATCCTAATCAATAAATTCACAAATATTCTATTCACTCACATCTAGATCATGTTGTATCAAAACAATTTTCATTATAATTTCATATAGAGGGTGGCTGTCAAAACCATCCACCAGTAAGTCATGAATTAAATGTTTATGGTGTTCCTTTGGTCATAAAATACGTAAAAGGGGGTTTTAGTGATCACGACATGAATCCAAAGACAAACCAACCTATATCTCACTAGTGCTCTTACAACCAAAGGAATAGGTTGGATGGATTGAGGGATAATACGCAAAACCATTGAAAAAGTTGGAATAAGCCCTATAATCTCTTCTCTTAGTAGTTGTATCATCTGTAGCATGTAATAGAGGATGGATATCTTCTAAATAATTAAAATCGATATCCAAATGTCCATTATTGGTGTGGGAAACTTCAATAAAATCTCACATGTGTCTTCAATCAGTTCCATCAATTCAATGGATAATAGATTCGATGATACAAAAGGCATATCCATATGACAGAATAGTAGGACTAACAAATCAATGGGATAAGTTGTTACTAAATCCTGGTAAAATCATTGGTAAGTAAATAGGAAGCATCCCTATGATGAATTATGATCTCATCTAATGTATCTTTATGTGACAGTATCTTCCTTAATTGATGGATGACATCAAGATATCATTCTCCACGGAAGATGTCCATGAGGACATGATAAACTCTATGAACATAGAAAAACTATTGAGAGAATAGATACATAATGTAATGCACACAGATGATCTACTTTTCCACCCTGGTTATGGTAACCACTTCTTAAAGGGATATCATATAAGATCATTTATAAGGATAACTACTTCCATCATCAATAATCAAAATACTTGGTGCATGGAAAGTACCGAAGTCAAATATATTAGATAGATAACGTTAACCTTAGACATTAGTAGGGATTTTATAGAGAGTACCTCGCCATAAAAGTTTATTTAATATTGGATAGTATGGATAATTTGGGTTCCTAGAAGCATTGTAATACTTCTAACTATAAATTTGCTCCCATATCCAGTCAGATGGGAATGGGAGAGGGCCACTGATCATATAAGAAGTGTTTAATTGTTTGATATGGACCATCACATTGTAAGGGAATGAATGGAATGGTATTACATGGTTAAGGTACCACCCTTCTGCGAGTCATACCACCATAACCAATGTGTTATCTCATATTCTCGATCATGCATACCCTGCCAAAAAAGCCACATATTTAGGAACATAACTAGAATTCCTGCCAACCGGAGGTCCTTAATGACCTAGGAGATCACCTGATAACCCCATGAGGTATAGTTCCCAACTTTTGAAATGTCCAAATATTATCTTGCACTATCATAAACTCATTAAGAAGGATGCATATGGGGATTAGTAATTATTTTTATAGCCCATATGCCACAATGAAAAATATGCATCGTGTCTATGAAATAAATAATTAAGCTCGCCATCAGCTCTTTCATCAATTTATTCGTTATAATTAAAATAATCTCCCCTTACAAAACTGGGGTTTATAGGGGATCTCCATATACATCCATAGAAGGAATAAATTAATCATACATCTCAACAAGGTGATGGATAATTCCAATTTGATGAATATCATATTAGATGATACCCACCTCATTGCGAGGAAGAGGGAATGTGTTGGTCCTAGGACACCAATGGATAATAATTTCTAGAAAGATGTTGGAATTGTGGTTAATGATGAATTGGTAGATCCATAAGGATTTTTAAAGATAGAGTATGTACATATTTTCAGAAAACATGAAACAGATTTGCCTCACCCAAAATGGACACACCAATTTGCAGGAAAAGATGCCATTGGGATGATGATCCCATTTTGAATACCATCCTCCACTATAAGTGTCTAGGTAAGAGTCGTGTTTACTATAATAACATTGATAAAGAGGTTTTTGAGTGAATTCTAAACCATCTGGGATTAGGGAAGAGTTGGCCAATAAATAATCCAAACCATAGTTGTGAGCTATAACAAGCTGAACATCCTTAGTTATTATCGTTCGAATTCAGTCGGAGAAGCCAAACACCCAGTGAGGTGGAAAATTAATGTTTGTAGTAGGTATGGTGGTGTCATAAATTATGCCAAACTTGTATAGAGGGGGTTGATGAGATAATGGTAATTCTTGATTCTCAGGTGATAGGAAACCTTTTAGACACTCATTAGTAGTATATAGAAGGTAGTAGGGACACCATTATGATTTCTGGAAATCAGGGCCCTTTGATTGGCTACAAATGAGGGTCCTTGATGATTACATGAATCCATATTATAAAAAAAATGTTGAAAATGGTTGAATAATAAAATAAATATTGTCAAATCATGATGAGGACTAGTTTCACCGGGTGTATCAAAAGACTCAGCAAGGCGTTCATGAACCACATAAGAAGATTGTGGATCTCCTAACCTCCAGACGACATGTGGGTAACATTTCCCACATAGGGAATCTTGATAATAGCTTGACCCCAAGGAAAAATTTGACCTCACGTCTTGAACATGGTCACATTTGTTGAAAATGATCGAACAACCGCGTAACACCTCTCGTGGTGACCTCAAGAAAAGAAAATCTATCATAGAAAAAGTATGGGATGTTATCGAAGTGTGATTTGATGTTTGATCAAATGGGCATCCGGTCAAGAAATAGTCTAGTGTAAAAGAACTGATGAGAAGTACTTGTGGAATGGACTCATGATTGAGTCTCCCAATATGGGTTTGTTTTACTATCTTGTGAAGGAGGTAAGCAACATAGGAAAAAAATTGAGGGAACTCATGAGAAGGGGTGACCGGAAGAATGAAATTTACTACTCCCCTCCCCATATATAGAACATTTCTGTAAATTACAAACATTACCAAGTGGACCAAACTTCTCCTTGGATAAAATTTTTTCAACATCACCAAAGACATTGGTGACCATTATTTTTCATCAGGACCAATCACTTTTCACATTGGACATATCTCTTAAGGGGGGAGGAATTTATTGATGCCCTCTAAATAAGAATCATAAAAAATCACAATGGTGGAAGTACGTGAATAGCGGTATTAATTTCTCTACAAAAATCAATGGGGACTTGAATTATGGGTCACATGAGCCTCTAAGGGACTTGTGATCTAGTTGCCATTTCCTGGCCATGCGAGGACTCAATGTGTACCATATAACCTACATCAGTCCCCGAAGATCCCTCCTTGATTAACATTATTTATCTAAAAAATTCAAACCAGTCAACCAATGACTGCATGGTGATAGTCGAGTTAATTTCCCCAGCCACATGTTTTTTCATTGGAATGTGTATAGAAATCCATCTGAAATTCATAAGAAAATAAGTTAGGAATAATATCCAAAGTTATAGACCCCCAGTGGTCATACATTTCACGCAAAATATCATATTTTAAATGAATAAAATACCTTTATCACATCCATGAAAGCATGAAGGACTCCCAAACCTTTTAAATAAAAATATAAATAAAGGGTGAGGAAAGATGTACTTATGCTTTCCAAAGGAAATGAGGCTTTCCCCTAGAGATCTGTGAATCACTACAAGTCTCAGGCGACATGTCTTCCTCATATCGCAAAAGCCATTTCAATTGTTAGACTAGATATGATAAGTCGTCAAGTGTGTCTAGGAAATTCCATGCATTCCCTTTGGTGCTCTATGGATGAACATACATGTTTTTACATGAGATGCTCGCACACCCCCAGAAGACTAATATTTTTCATGTGTTCCAGAATAAAAAATATCAAGTAAATGTCCTTTAAATTCCATATGAAAAATATCAAACTCCACATCCTTTGAAAAATAAAATTAAGGGGATAAAAATGGAGGAGGTGAGAGGTACTTGCGGTCACTGTAAGTCATGTGACACACTAGTATTTCTACAATGTGGGACTATGAGAAATCCAAAAAAGTCAACCTAGTCTCGCGAAGATGGCTTTAAAGGTCATCTTTTCTTCATGATGTATTTCAAGAAAGGAATCAAGCTCTCTTGAAAGACCTCATTCAAGACCATAGGATAATTTGAAACGTCCTTTATCATACCTTCATGATCAAGAATGTATTTATCAATTAGTAAAAATCCAATAAAATGTGCATTGAAGAGACTTAAGATCACTGAAAAGTAGGAAATGCACTTGTGATGACCAACAAAAAGACTCAGGAAGCCTTGTAGAGCTGGCCCCCTTTCATTGACATCATCAAATATCTATTCCAGATACTTTATTTATATCATCGAACAATTAGGGTGGTGATGCATATAAATTCCCCACCCTAATATGGAAAAAGAGGAGAATGTTAAATCTGGACAAATAGATTCATAGCTTCTTGAATACCAGGCTACAGTGTACTTCATAGAGTGGTCAATATCGAAACTGGTTAATATTACAACAAGTAATATATTTGTGGGAATCTAAATTAGTCATGCGACATTAATGGGACACATCACATGATCATTCATAGATCACACAAAGTGTATCTGGTGGGAAATGCGAAGAATATCCCACACGCCCACTGGGTCACATAGTAATTGATATAAAATGATGTCGACTAAGACAATGGGATCCTCAAGAGAAATTATTGAAGAAAGATTTAAATAATAATTAAAAAATCTGAAAAACAACTTCATTGATCCATGTGTGCTTTGCATGAGTCTCCCAAAGGCACATACATCACCAGGGCATATCCTCCAAATATTGCGATTCTCCTTCGGTATGATAATTGGGTCCTAAAAATCCCATAGGACATATCGAAAATGGTCTAAGAATTCTCTTAGACATATCAATATAGTCTCACAGAAGTCCCTATGGTCTTCAAGCATTTTTATGTCCTACGAATACATCTCCAAGATTATATAATGGCTACTGCTCATGTCAACCAGGTCTCTCAAAGGCACTTAGAAATAATAATGGGTTCTCACAACATTCGCTACATATATTATCTAGGACTCGGGATGTACCCCCCCCCCCCCCCACGCCCCATGGGTATCATCCAAGACATGTGACAACCTTTGTACATGACAACCATGTCTTGCAAGAGCATTAGGAAATATCAATAGGCTCTAGCGACATCCTCAGGTCAAGTCAACTAAGACTTGTGATGCCTTCGAGATGTGATGGTATGGTCTCATGATGACCACCATGGTTGTTATCCAATACACATGGAATCCTTAGAACCATGTCACATTGACTCTTAAGAGAACCTTAATATGTGTCAAGATAGGTCATGCAATGGATTCCAGAACAGGCCAGCTAGATCATGAGGCACCCTCTAGACAAGCAGGCCAGATCGTAAGGGAAATCCTATAGTGTAATCCTTAATCAGTAGGGAATCCTCAACATGTATACCATAGTATTAAGGGATTTTGGAACTACGATGACTCGTATTTCTGCTATATTCAAGATACCCAAGCTACTTCTTCAAATTTCGAGCTCCATATTGATCATCCATAGTGGTACAGGTATCCAAGTCCTTATCCTGAGTAATGGAATTTAACACTTGATAAAACGTGTTTCTCAATATGATAATGGATCGTGTGGGATTATGGAGTTGCACAGATCATTTCACCTTCACTATTTCACCAAGGGTTGTGAAGATGGAATCAATGCCTAACCCCAAATTACCTAAAACATATAGTACATCACCGATCAATGGGGAATCCATCTCTGTGTAATCCGCTAGAATTATTGATCATTAAGGACATTCATAATGTCCTCGAGTGTGATCACCAAACTTATTCTATCAGTAGGTTAAGGGATAAGTGAACTATAAGTACTCTTATCCTTCTATACTCAGAATACATAGGATGCCTTCTCATGGCCAGATCTCTATACCAAACACCGAAAGGACTGTCCTGTATAGAGTTCCATATCGTAATGAAATGAGGCTAGTAATCTATTCCCACATGTTTCATAAACTGATAATAGATCATGTGGACTATGGGGGGATGAAATTTAAACCTCATTACACATCATGAACTTCCACTGACCTGGGTGATTCTAATATGTAAGACCTGATGAGTGGAATGGTATGAACATCCCATGTATAAGGGAATATAATGTGGGGTCAGTATCAAGGTAATGATTGAAGTTTTATTACTATAATTCCATCCATAACTATGATATGTTGTATTACAACCTATGACCTCAGCTTTAACATTTGGTTTCTATGTACCCATACATATATCCTCTCCACACTATAATAGAATGCCCAATATTAATGAACTAACTGGTTCTTGATTCTTGTAATAAACAAGATACATAGGATGCCTCCTAATGGCTTAATACCCTCATCAAACTATTAACTACCTCCTCACATGGTATCACATTCTGATGATTTTGGTCATATAGATTTAGTATACAAGGAAACTATTCCCCATTAAGAAAATTGATGAAGAACCTCGAATACATATAGATGGATTCACCAATGAGACTGAACATCCCTCAATTCATCATCAAGAGTCCCTTTATTTTTTACCAAGATAATTAACTAATGAATCATTTTTATAGGGTAAAAAGTCATGTTTCGTGATTAGGAAAAGATTCATGAACATATATTAAATATATAAGAGAGTCCTAGAGTAATAAACAATACCCCCTAAAATTGTTTGTCATGCCTAATATCCCACCTTCTCATCCAATGTGAGTCCCCAAGAGTCACTAGAATTGAAAACCCATATGAACGCCAACCTTTGGAAGGATGTACTTTACCAAAATGTAGAAGCTTGAACCATTTAGAGTTTCTAGGAAAATATATAATGGTAAAACAATAAGAAAACCCAATTTTACACCTCAAAAATTCAAAGAAACAAGAACGTTAAGGAAAAAAATTATCGAATGGAATGATTTATAATTTTCCAAAGAAAAAGTAGAAATGGGAAAATGTATACATATATTTAATGGAGGGGTTGACAAATACATCTTGAGGTAAGGATGAAATTTTGACAATTGTAGATAAATCAAGAAAATTTTTTCATTTCCATCCAATTTGAGATAATGTTTCTTTATATCAACTTTATATATAATATTTTATTGATATATTATATTTACATAGAGTTCATCTCTCTATTTTATCTGACCATGATCCCATGTTCACTTATAATTTTGTGGAAAATCCATCAGATGTTATTGGTCACTGAATTAAATATTCTCACAACCTTTCTTCCTCGGTCTGATGGATAGTCAAAATGAATTATTTATACAATGGAAGACAAGATTAGTTATTTTTTAATAGATTAGTAGGGAATTTCAGATCATATTATTTAGTTATTTTTTCTTTATTAGGACAATATTTTGCATTCTATTATAATTTTGAAATCCTATGACGCATTATATGGAAATTCGCATCAAACTACATCATTTTTTAATAACGTAGGTGAATGGATGTTGATGGGACCAGAATTCATAACGGTAGTTACTGAGAATGTGAAAATGATTTAGCAACATATGGGGATCTCTGAGAATATGATGATTAGTTATATATATAAAATGAGGAACGACCTTCCATTCGAGGTAGGTGATCTTGTTTTTCATAAAATACATCAATGGAAAAGTTTTATGTGTTTTGGTACGAAGGTAATGTTAAGTCCCTGGTTCATGGGTCCCTATGAAATGCTATAGAAATTTCAATTATTTTCCTACGAAGTGGAGTTTCAATTTTTATTGTCCTGTGAAAAATGATTTTTTCATGTTTGGATGTTAATAATGTATGTTCATTATTTGTCTCATGTTTTGAGCCATTAAGTTTTTTAGTAGGTAGAGAAACATTATTTTTAGTAAGATACTGTTTTGATTTTTGATCATAGGAATAAATTATTGTTAGATAATTTAATTACCAACCATATTGTTTTATTGAAAACCTATCTTGTTGATGAAGAAACATGGGAATATGCAAATTTCATGGGAGAAATATATCCCAACTTTTTTAATAAGTGAATAAAATTATAAAGAAACTTTCTTCAAAAGGGGTGAGAATGTAACAACATAGGTACTGATAGAATTAATTATTTCCATATTAATTAGTATTCTAGAATTGAATATTTATATTTACTATAAATATAATAAATAATAAAAAATAAAATACTTTTTTTATTATCATTTCATATAAATTAATATTTAAACGACTAATTTCAAATCATGGGGTTTTAATTTGAGAAAATAAATTTCATATTGTAATTCATCTAGTCAGAATAATATTATATTTAATTTTTGAGAATTTAATTCTTATATTTATTTTACAATGAATAATTAGAAAATGATGATTTTTAATTAAAATTTTAATTTATTTTAGTTTATTTAAAAGGTTAAATTGTATTTTTGAATTGTTATTTAAATTTTAATTGAATTATTTTGATTTTAAATATTATAATTTAGTTTTTAAAATGTTTTTATAATATAATTTAGTATAATTTTGTTATTTAAAAAGGGATATTTTTTAAGAAACTATTTTTATTTTTTAATAAAAATTTAAACTTGACCACTTTTTTGTTTGGAATTTTTAAAAGTGGATTATATATTTTATATAAATGGTTCAGAATTTAATAAATAATTCCCATTTAATTTTCGATCAACATGAATTATAAATATATTAATTTTATTACCATGGTAAAGTCTAAATAAGGTAATGTTGGATATAAATACAATCATAAGGACCGTAAAATGACCCAAAACATACCTCAATATTATTATATAAGAACATATCAACCATAATCACATAACGGTATAATTTATGTAATTTTTAGGGAACCTCTACGAGAATATTCCATTTATAATATTTTAATTAAAAAAATGTCAAACACATCATACTTTTGTTTTAAATAAGAATAATATAATTACTATGGTGTTATCCATAGTATATTATTAAAAATTAATATTATTTTTAAAAAATGAATATTTAAATTCATCATATTAATTTATTTTCAATTTTTAGTGAAAAAATAATAACCTTAAAGGTTTACATAATGTCGATGGTGTAATTATTAAAAAATGAATAAAATAAAATAAATTATATTAAAAAATTAAAATAAATATAATTTGAGAAAAGTAATGTGATAAAATGAATTTATAGATTTCCATGACAGTTTAGGGACATAATGAATTTTATTTTTAATTTTTTATATTGGATTATTATTATTAAATTTATTGTAAAAAATAGATATAAATGTCGACATCATGAATATTTTATTAAAATATATAAATTTTCTAAATATCATATATTCATCCAAAATTTTAACATAAGGTTTCAAGTATAACACATAATCCATTAATGGATATTTTTTCATTTAATATTATTTATAATAACCATTAAGGAGTAAACATCCATGTCATCAATATAAGAGTTAAAGGGGTGGAACACAAAAACCAAGGGAATAAATATAGTCAAATAAACATTAAATTTGATATATTAGATTATTTGACCCCATAAAAATATGATATTCTAAATAAATTACTTTGGATCCAATTTTAATAGAAAAATAATTTATATTAATTTAATATTTTTTCAAATGCCAAGAAAATCCCTCCCATATATTATAAAAGGGCACCACTTCTTCTCATTCCCACACACATAAAACCACATTTGATTTGGAAATATTTTTCACAAGTACCTAACAAAAAAATTAATACCATTTTATACGTATTTATAAGGGAATAATACTAATCTTAGAGGTATTAACTTATTAAGCATAAGAGGTTTTCCAATGAAGTTATACTGTTTTTATCTGTATGTTTCAGATTGGTTTATTATTCAACATCCCTCAACACATATTAAATCATGATAAAATAATAAATACACTATTAAATATATACTTATATGTTATTATATTAGTGTAATTTATTATATCTATCTCTTCTTTGACCAAATGGGAAAAAAATTCATCATTCATGTGTACGACAGACTACCACCTTGTGAACTAATGAAATTCTTTTTCCATCAACATATCTATATAAATGTAATAATGAAGGAATTAAAATTTATAAATGATATTTATGACATATTTATCACTATGAAAATATATTATATAATATATTTTCACAACACTCCATGCTTTGAAAAATGATAATTGCATTCGTACGTTCATGTGGACTAACACCACAATGAAGTGATGTGATTTTTTTATCACCGCATAACATGGATAATATATATATATATATTTGAAAAATAAATATTTTATTTGTGATATTATTATAATTTGTAAATTTTAATATAATACTTACCACATTAACATAATGTTCAATGAAAAATTGAAATGTTATTCTTGTGTATGTACAACCTACCATCTCAAGGATTACAATGTAGTTAATTTTTAATAAACATAATAAATCATTGTATATAAAAGTATAATATATTTTTAAAACTAATAATAATAATTTTTTGATATTTATTCTTGATATGGTGTAATAATGTTTTCTATGACCATATTAAAATTATCAATGTATTTTTGGATGTATGAATCGAATATCGTTAAAATGCCTGATGTGTAATTAAAGGATTAAGTAATTATATATACCATGAAGATCTAGGATATGGGATACACCCTTCCTACAAATTGTTATAAAAAATGTAAATCTTACAAAGTAAATAAATATAAGGGGTTTTAAAATGGATCAAATGAATCAACCCATGCATGTCATCATCCACCAAATCAATCCCAAACACTAGTCCTTTAAAAGTCAACTTCATGCTTGTCTCGATGATAACCTTAATTGAAAGAGAATCCACATCCTAGTTTTCTTCTCTGTAAACATGTGATAAAGTAATATTTACATTCAAATCATCATGAATGCATTAAATCCACATTCATAGATGTCACCATAGGAATTTTCTTGTTATTTTGGGAGGGAGATGATAGCATTTAAAAAATATAATTCAATCCATTGGTTCAACCATTGATGTTGAACGATATATATGTTGACATAAATCATTGCCCATATTTCAACTTCATAAGAAGTTATAATTCTAATATAATGATAAAAGTAGCCTTTTATAAAACCATAATGAGTTCAAAAAGTACCTCTACATCCCAACTGTCCGGAAATTATAGAGGAAACACCACCAACATTAACATTTAACTGATGGAAAATCATGGGAATCCACCTTACTAATTTGTGGACCAAGGGATGTTTGGATTTTCCATTCATGCATTGATTTTTGATAATTCATAGATAATGCATACTCTTAAGAATTTCCCCAATATATACTCTTATGGAATCCTGAACATCTATCTGAAGAGAAAAAATTCAAACATGAATGGAGGGGTTCTACTCCCCAAATAGCTTCCCATTATGTGCTATCCAGAAAAAGTGAATACGAAAGAAACTTATATTAGTATAATGTGCATTATCTGATTACTCTAATTGGTGTAATTGAGAGAAGGAATCAAATCATAAATCTACCAATATATATTAAAATCATAGTCAAAGGGATTGACATCATAGTATCCCAATTCCCCTAAAAAACAGTTATTAAAAAGATATTGGATGTTTTCTTCCTCATGGAGACATATATTGCAGACCAAGATGATGCACCATAATACCCTCTATATCTGATCATGTATTGTTAATATATTTTCCTAGATTATCCATAAGAGAGTGATCCTGGAAGTCTATATATAATTTTACTCAAAACTAGACATCTATGTTGGAATAATGAAGGATCTTTCAGTTTTGATCCTACAATAATCATTAAAATTAAAATTCCCATTTCATTTCATCTTCCATACCAAATAAAAGAGTGTCAATTAACATGTATTGATGAACATCACATGCAACATATAGTCTTTTAAAAACAAGGGTGCTATTATGTGAAATAAACTCCCAAATGGTCAATTTAATTCTCTATGGGGAATTTTCATCCTATCTTTGAGTGGTTGATCAAGCCAACATGTTGTCCAGCAGTTTAAATATGAATTATTTTCTCACCAGCAAAAATGAATTTTTTATGATGACATGAAACAAAAGCTTAATATATGGAAAAATGAATGATATGTGATTATAAGAAAATTCATTCAGCAACCAACACTTTAATATTCATATAATAAAATCACATAAGGGGTCATTAGTCAGTGAATGGTTTCATGTCAACTTACTAATCAGACCATCCCAAACAAATATCAATGTATTAGATTCCTAATCCTCAAATATCAATGGGATTGATACATGCTTTCTGAGAAATAGGTATCCATTTTAATTCATGCATAGACCCAGTCCAAATAAAATTCCTTATCAGGAATTGAACCTCCTTGATGAGGGACCTTATCCATCAATATATAGAGAAAGTTTATAAACATTTGGAAGTGATAACAAAATTAACAAGGAACACCCTCCCACCATGGGTCATAGACTTCCGTTTCCAAATGACTATTTGATTGATGATACCAGAAATTATTCTTCTAAGAAACTAAATTTTCACATTACCCTAGAACAATGGTACACCATGGTAAGTAAAAATTAGGGATACCCTCCTCGCTACATGTTTCTGTCTAATCCTATTCCACTTTCCCATATGAATACCATCACCAGACATAATAAATAAATTCACAAGCTAGTATCATAATGAAAAATTTAAACATTATGATTAAAGAGGGACTGAATTGTTGATATTGTTCTCTTTGAGGCTTTTCTAAATAATAGGATGACATATGTATATAGAATGTGTGCTGGGAGAAACCGATTCCATCCAACTATAATCTTCCTATATTGAACATTAAAAAAAGTTACATAAAAATAAAAATGAACATGGAAAAAAAATTTATTCTAGTATAAGATAGTAAACTATATTCAGGAATATAACAAACATATTTGAGGAATCATACTTGAGGTAAAAGTCCTTTAAAAAATCATATTTTAATGTTTCTATTTCAATTTTTTACAAAATCCAATAAGTAATTTTTTTCATATATAGAATGGGTTTATTTTTTTTGTTTTTATGATTACTTATTGATTTCATGTTTATTTTTCCCACTTATTTATATTATATGATAATGATTTCTTCATGATTACACTAGTTTTAGTTTTTTCTATAAAAAATAAAAAATTAAAGGGTAAATGTTTAAAGGAGTTTTGTAATGCCCTGACCCCAGTTACCTAGATTTGGTGGATTATCATGTATCATTGGCATGATCAGAAAAGATCAAGTCTCGAAAGACCAATTAGTTTAGTTTCCTTGGAAGTACTAGATACATTCTTAAGGATTACATTACATCATAAAATGGAAAACTACTATAAAATTGTTTCTATAGACAACTCTGAGATCCCATAGACTATCCCTAATGTTTAGTCACAATATTCTTCTTTTCCTCCCGGGAAAAATAAAACATATAAAGGGAGATCTCACATGCTTAGTAAGGATGACAATATAGCAGAAACATACATAAATAAGATTGAACATTTAAGGCAATGTATAAGACTAAAACAAAAGCATTTTAAACATGAACTTCAGCATAATATGGAAAATATAAAATCAAATAATTCCATTTAATTATTCACATGTATATTTTACTAGTTGAATAATTACATTTAATATCAATAGCCACTTTCATAATGATGGAATGCATAATGCCAGACATTCATAACCACATAGTCAAGGCCTTGTTCCCAGACTGCAAATAAGATTTTTTCAAGGCCTTGTGCCAAGATACTGGTTTGTCTCATGAGACCTATCGATGCATCGAGAAGCTATAGCGGGCTCCACCCGTCACTTACTATGTATAAAATCATTCCACATATGAAAAGGTTTCAACATAACATAAACATTCATACTAAAACTACCATACGAAATGTCAATAATGTATCCATAAACCATAAATGGTATAAAAATAACATATCCATAATAAAAAATATCATAAAACCTTCAATACAATATGGATGTTTTTTATCATAATAAATCAAATTCAAATAAGCTTAAAATCTATCAAATGATGTTGACATAGATGAAATCAAAACCTTTTTTAGAGAAATATCTCTTACTATTTTATAATCATTTAAATGTCATATAATTATAAAAGCAAACATTTATTTTGAAAATATTCTTATAATATTTTAATTGAAGCTTGATTATTTTATAATGGTGGAAAATATATGCACCCTATGTATAAGCTAAAAAAACAGTCTTACCTTAATTTTGTCAAAAAAGTCATAAAGTAACTTATATGGAAAATGACGAAAAGATTCCTTTCAAACCATTTTATAAAAAGTAAAATAAGGGTATAAATGAAATTAACCCATTTTCTAGTAAATAGTAAATTTTTTTGAAATAAATTTTTTATGAAACATGGATGTGGTTGATAATGATGTCCCAATAGATACTTATGTAAAAACAACCTTGGATAATAAAGAGATTGGAAAATTAACCCTTACCTTGTAGATTTCCTTTTTCAAAGGTAGGTTAACCTCCTTTATAATGGTGAAATAATTTTTTTTATATTATAAAAGAATAATATACATTAATATGATATCATATATGATCTTTTAACATTACCTTGTTAATAATATATTAGTATTATTGTTGTTTCGGGTGTTAGCTGATTCGATTTCCTTTATATGCTTTGTTATGTAAGTAATGATTGTTATGTATAGGATATATATTATTCATATTAATAATGATATTAAGTATTTAAAATTATTTTTAATCATTTAATGAAAATTAGTCTTGAATGGATTACTATGGGGAATGAATCTCATCGCGTTCGTGGAGACGGTAATCCGTACGTATGCACGAGCGACAATATCGTTCTTTTGGTATTAAAATAATATAAAATTGGATGGTATATCATATATAAAGAGTCATTATCATGTTATATTTATTATTCACATCAATTACACATCATTATTATACCCATCTAAATAATAATGTATTGAATAACAATTACACCACGACATGGTGACGGTAAGCCGTACATACGGATGTATGTTGACACGTCATTCAAAGGATGGATAGAATAATGAATATGGTTGTTCCATTTTTATAATAACATCATGGTATATAGAAGATACTAGATTTATGATTTTAGAATGTAAACAAAAAAGAATGAGGAAGTTAAATAAGAATGTAATATGAAAGAGGTGATGAAATATTTACCACTTCTTTAGGTTCTTCCTTTAAATTTGATCAAAAGGGCTCCATAGGTTGGCTTTCTGACTAAAGAAAGGACTCTAGGATTTAGGGATTTCATTTTAGAGGGAATTGTGGCAGAGTTTGGCCGATCCAAATGGATTTTAAGGTTTTAATTTGAGGGATGGGGGAGTTCTCTTTTATAAGAGGTGTGAGGGGAACCTTAGGAAAAGCTTGAAATATTATTTTATAATAAAATAATTTTCGGCTTCTGATAGCTCCAAAATAAATTATTTAAAGGATAAGGTGGGGATGGGTCTAAAACCACTCAACCAATAGGTTTTAGACAGGTTTGGGTTACTATATTAACCTTAACGTTTATATTTAACTCTTAGTTAAATAGTTTGACATTTTCCTTGTCTCTTTGTATTTTTATATTATATGGTAAATAAACATACTCTATACTTCCAATCAAACCACAAGTGGTTAATAAATGATAAAACTATAATTATATAAGTCATTAATCTGAATCATAGATTTTTAAGAATATAATATCAATTAATAATATAATATTTGTTTTAAAAACTCTTTTATGTCAATTTTGACACTATTTGGTAATTTTTTTCTGCTAAATTTATAACAGCATTATTACTTCAAAAAAATACGTCCAACCAACCCTAACATTTCATATTAACCTAGATAATTAGTTTAATTAATAAAAAGTATCAAATTACATTTATTTGGATATTTATAATATAAAATATTTTAATATTTCATTAATTAGGTAATTACTGCATAATCATTGTGTCATAAATAAATTAAATTATTTAACATCAAAAAAATATAAATAAAATACCATTATATTTAAAATCTATTTAGATTTCTAATGAATAATTATAGTCTAATTTATCATATGTGTAACCATATAATAAAAATGGTTTAGTTATTAAACATCAAATTTAACACTTTTAACTCTTCTTTGAATTAAATACAGATAAATGTCCTAATCTAATCCAAGTGGACCTAAAGGATCATATTTTATTCATAAGGTTTTATTTTGTCGAATTACACATATTCAATAGAATTTGGACATATTTTAGGGTAATAATAATATCGATTTTACCTTTAATTACAATATATACTTTTAACGGTGGTAAAAAAAGTCAAAAGTTACTATTAACCAAAAATTATTTTCATCTCATTGAACCACATTTTACTTACTAATATCAACCATGTCTCTGAGATTTTAGAAATTAAACTCACAGAAGTGGTAAAATTATGTTTTATGTTAATTTGTAAATTCTCATAGGAGAAGGGTAAAAGACGATAAAAAGTTCAATACAATGTTTATATAACTAAAATTATTATAAACCGACTTCAATGAATTACATTGAACATATATAGGTATATATATCTATTTTGACCTAAACTAAATATAAATAATATAATATAATTATTTAAATAAAAATCTGGTTTTAAATAATAACTAACAGTTTTCACTATTCATTAAAAATTAAATGTTTTTAGAAAAAATGCCACAAATTTACCCTAATCTAATTTTGATTTTACAAATAAAAAAATGAAGTCCATTTTGAAAGATATAATTTATAAAATATCAAAATAGTTGGTATTACTATTCATAATGTCTAATTTGATTGTTTGTAATGTGTTAGACTCTCGAAGTTGCGTACAACGCAAACTATTGCATTATTCAAAGGGAAATGATTCATGGAAGTTTGAGGTGTTGCATGTTTCTAAATGGTTTTTATGTTGTAAAAGGTGAAATAAAAACACTCCCTTATTCATTATATGGTACTGAATCATAATATGATAAAATGTGAGACCGAGTCATTTTATATGAAGGGTTTAGCCCCATTACATCTCATATGTGATCCTGATATATCTTATACATTGGGTGCACATAGATTGAATTGGGCGTGTTTGTTATATCTGTGGTTTTTCCGAAATAGTTTTCCAATGTATTAGGTAATGTACCTTTCATTTTGTCACAGAAAAGGGCGAGATACATAAGGGTTTCTCCCATGGATTTAACTAAGTTTCATTTATTTCTCACATGTGTTAAAAACATGTTACGAAATGGATGTTCAATGTTTCCAAAGGGGGGTTTTTAGCATGCTATGGGTTTTAATGATTTATTTTATCCAAATATGTGTACTTACATGGGAAAATTATTTATTTCATTAACTTAATTAACATTGACAAAAAGTTAAATTTTTTGTGGGTTTTTTATTATTTAACTGAAATAATAGATTTCTTCCTTTTATGTTCATTACTTGTCTATTTGTTATCATTCCACTTTTTCAATGTTTTTTCTCAGGGTGTAATTATGGGAAAGGTGAAGGAATAATTTATATTTAAATTCATGATTATTTTAAATCAATAGAGAGAATATTTTATTTTGTAAGTTCTATATTATGAAAAAATGGATAAAGAATAAATGTGTCCACGCTCTATATGTATGGGATTATTATGTATGATTTATAAAACAACCCTCTAAAACACTAATCATAAAATATTTTTTGGAATCTAAGAAAGGGAATTCCAGTTAATGTCTATCTAATATGTAATTTCTAATGTCGAGTCCTTATAGGGTGTTCAAATAAAGGTTTTAATATAGTCTATGAGATATTTTTAACATATATGTGCAATAAAGAAGTATTAGTAATACATATATAAGATAATTTTCAATGTAATATTCATTTATCTAAAAAAACTAATAACTTCCCATACCATTTACTGGAATTGATTTATATTCCAAAATAAAAATTTCAAAATGAAATTGTGACTCCAAGGCTACGCCTAGGCTCATTAAATTATCCAACATTATAATTTATTTCTTTGAGAAAATTGAATTCAATAATTAGAATGTTTTAAGAAATTTATTATTGAGGTTATTTTGTTGAATCATGATAGATTACAATTATAAATCAAAATAAAATGGATAATTAAAGGGTTCCATTAAGATATGGTATGAAAATTATATTAGTTTTAAAAAATGGAATACATATGATGATAAGGGAATGATTTATACCACTTACTTATTCCATATTTAGTATGTAAAAAAATTGTAAGGAAATATAATTATTTCAATATATCTAGTATAATGTCCAATAATACTATTGGATATGAAATTTTATACTTCTCAAGTTGTACTACAATAATAGGTTTCCTGTCATCTCCTATATTGATCAATAAACAAATGGAATAATGAATTATAGTTATTAAACATTGTAGATAAACTATTAAATTAGTAATATTAATATATACAAATATATTAGAGATAGTAAAAATACATAGATATATACATTTCAGTAATTGTTAATGAGTTATTATATTAGAACATCTCTATCCAGATATACGTTTTTATATGATTTTTATTTTCTCTTCCTAATACTCATCTCTATGATTGAAATTACATTCCGATAGATCTAATTTTTTTCATCATGGAAATGGATATTTAAATCCAATATCATGAAGGTGTCTATAAACTCTTTTTGAAGGTCCACTTCATTATATTTATTGGGTAGTGTAATAAAAATTTATTTTTATTTATGAATACTATATATGATAACTTGTAAACCATTCAACACTAATATTAAAAAAAAATACGTGCTACTGAAATAATATTATGAAAATATGATATTTGGAACCAATTCATTGGATTTAAAGGTATGAATATGGGTAACCACACTGTAATATATATATATATATAATATTTTAATAATTAAAACATACTTCTTAATGGATTGTAAATAAGTACTCACTTTTGGATGATAAAAATGAAATCATGTCAGATTATTAATAGTTAAAGCTGAAAAGGTTGAAGAAGTTTTTCTATATTGGTTTTAAAAATAAAAATTCTAAATTCTAGAAATTTTATTTCATAAAAAGTTTATCATTTTTGGTATCCTCATAAGAAAATCAGATTAGGGTCAATTTTTTGTATTTCCCAAAAATAATTGATTTTCTTTATAAATATATAGAAATACTGATAATGTTAATTTTATGAAATTAACATTATATTAGATTTAAATGGAATATTATAAAAACCCTTTATAGACCAAATATACATTTTATTTGTTGTATAATTCAATAAAAAATATCCTGATGAACATATAAATCTATTTTTATCATTTACAAAAGCTATGATATTTTTTCATTCAGATAAAAAGTATATTTTATTCTTCTGTAACAATCTAGTATGAAAAAGATTATTATCATTAATAGTTTGGTTTCAAAGTAAAATTTCCCCCATTTATTTAATATAATCAAACTAAGCCAATAGAAATCAACACAATGCATGATTTGGGTATTTAATATTTTTTCTTCTTAAAATATGAATTTTTTAATTTATTTTTCCTTTTTGAACTATTTGTTAAATGTAATTCTAACAAATTCATAATATTTATTCACTAAAAATCGATTATAAATTTTAAATGTGTCTAATTTAATTAATTAAAATAATTAATATTATCCATAGTGAAGAGTTATCATTATAGTAAAAAATAAAAAATTTTAAAGCGCTTAAAATAATGGGACATGGATTCATGATACCACAAAAATGTTGCTTAAATATCATTGGTTTGTATTATATTGACATTAAACATCTTCGATTATGAAATGTTACATTTTAGATCAATTGCTCTTAAGAAAGACATATATTATATAATAATGTATAAATTATTTATATGTTTTCAACCCGTGTTGTTAAAAAAGGGAACATATTACACTCAATTTTCTACACATCATGAGCCACATAAGATATACCAATAACTACCTGAATTTTTTTCAAAATCCTTATCCACATACTATAGGTTTGTGTCCTCTAAAAATATAACTTCACTAAGTCTTTAGGTGTATGATAAATAAGTATTCCCAAATAATGGGTAATCATTCTAACCATATCCCTTCAATTTGTTTCTTATTTTTCCTCCTTCTACAATCTATATTTTTATTTTCAGAAGACACTTTTTTGGAAATGTATTATCCCAAAACAACCCTAAACTGGCACTAATCCCACCAAAATATCCAACCCACTGCTCACGTCAATGAACCGTCCATGATCACAAATTTTCACTATTCAAAAGTCAAAAGGATTTCATCACCGCCATTCTCAGACCACAAGCCACTGGTGTCATGAATTCACTATCAATCGTGTCACTATCGACCACCTACATCATCATCATCAAGGTTGAAGACATATACTCAACTGAGAGGATAGTTGTGTAATCACCATCAACCTCTTCTCCCTCACATATATCATTCCAAAAACACTCCATCACCAACCATCATAATCAAAAACCTGGAATTCATCATAAAAACTTCCATCATCCCTCACATCAGAAATTCAATCAGAGAACTCATCTCCTGGATCTTGGCCTCTCAAATATCACTTATCAAATCCATGAATAACTGTAAAGACCCAGAAATTTATAGGAAATTTTTTTCTTAATTTCTTTGGAATTTTATGAGTACGCAGTTTCTGACGGAACCTGATTCTGAGGCCCGGTGTGCCCGGAATCAATTTCCAAGGTTTATCTTAGGTAGGTTCAGTGAACGAACGAGCAGGTTTTTTCTAACTTTTGAACCGGTGCTCGGAATCGAAATCTGAGGGCACCGATGGAACTACACCGCCGGTAATTGCTTAAGAGGACTTATATAGTAGATTTGTTAGCACGAGAGAAGGAGTTTAATTTTGTGGATTGATTAAGAGGGGAATAAAATTGTGGGACAATTTTATTATTATATCTTAATTGGTTATAACCTCTACATGGGGATGTTAGGGTGGGACCCACCAACAACCTAACTACCCATGTGAGGATAAATGTGGGGTGGGACCCACACGATCCCCAACCTTTCACATTTCCATAACTCTCATAAACCCCCTCTTAAGTTTGTTAACTACCATTATAATTAATGTATAACTCACTCTCTCTCCCTCTTTATTTCATGCCAACTCACTTTAAGTTAATTGATTAAACCTAATCAATTAATTTAACTAAAGAGTTTGATTTTTGAGTTTTTGAAAAATCATGGAAAACATAATAAAATAATGGGGAGTCCTTATTTTATTAGGTTGGCTAGTTGTGTGAGGATATTGGGTGAGGGAGAGCTCTTGTTCCTTGGGAGATATTCATCTCATTTGGCGAAGAACGTCCCCACTTCAATGAAGAACGTTATCTCTCTGGGGGAGAGCATCGACTCGGTGACTCAGATTCTTCTGTCATCTACTTCCTCCATGACCAAGGAGGAGGCATCGATGGGGAAGCTCGCCATTGACGTCACTATATAATCTTCTCTCCGTGACAAAGGAACGGAGACGCCGCTTCCTCCTCAGGCGTTCTCCGTCGACGTATACGGAGCTTCACTCCGCGACGGTTGACTTACGTGACTTGGATGACGTGAGACGTAAATTTCTAAGTCCGGTATTTTGTTGTTGTTGTTCATGATTTCATCCGTCGTCGTTCCTCATTTCAAATTGGACCACTTGCTATCGATTAACGGGAGGGGGCCGGAATGCACAAACACGACCGACCATGATCCCTTAATTTTGTTGTTGACCTTGTTTTGGTTTGGAATGGGGATGGCGTGGTGTCGTCCTACCGCGTGGGATCATGCGACAAGGATGTGTGACGTCGTCGTGCTGCGTCGTTGAAGCCGAACAAAGCCACGGTGTCGTCGCGCCGCGCAGGAAAAAAACGAAGATACGCGGTTGTTTATTTGGTGTACGGATCGACGGGAAATGGAAGAATGGGCCTCAGGGGTGATTTGAAGGCATGAAGTGAAGGGCAGGTCCTGGGAGGACCACAGGTGAAGACAGAATTAAAAACGGACCACCTGAGAAACTCCGGTGGTCCGCGGAAGGGCATGCCGGCGCGCCACACCGGCACGGTGGCCGGAGGCAGCGGACGGCACCGACCAGCCTCTAGGAGGTGGCGGTGCCCAGCACACCGCCGGGAAGGGCCACCGCGGCTTCTGTCGCGGCAGAAGCTGGCTGGTCCCACTGCCACGCGGGACCGAGGGAGACCGGGGGTCGTAACCCCCGGTGGTCAACGGAGCGGCCCCCATGTGGGGGGGGGGGGCTTCAATCAAGGGGGAACCCCCCCCCCCCTCTTCCACAAAGGCACGGACAGCCTAGCCATGCGGGTGTGTTCACCCCGGGCCAACCGTCTGCCCAAGCCGGGTCGGGCCGCCCAGGCCGGGCCGAGCCGCGCAGCCCGGCCGGGCCCAGACCCCCCATTTCAAACTGTTTCCATTCGAACACCCATATCTTAGGTCATGGACCTCCGATCAATGAACCGTCAGTTGCGTAGCGATCCTTCGATCGAGATGGTCGTTTTGTTATATTACAATCAGGGTTTCAGTGAACTTTGGGTATGGCCAGGTTGGTTCGAACACAAAACCAACCGGGCCTTCGGTGCGGAAACACTTATATCTTGAGCTCCGGACGTCCGATTGACGTGTCGTCGACTTTGTTGGATTCCTCTTGATGAGACGGATATTTTGGAATAATATGACTGAGTTTTGGATGCAGTTGGATAGTGGCTGGGTTGGATTGTACCCGAAATCCAACTGGGCCCCTGGAACGGAAAAGCTGAAAACTTTTAGACCGGACGTCCGTTTAACGAACCATCAACGGCACTGGTGATCAAATTGAGAAACGGTCCCTATGATCATACCCTATGAGAGTTCAGGGTACAGCCGAGATAGGGCCAGGTTGGTTCGCACACGAAACCAACTAGCCCCCAGGGACGAAAAGGCTAGTAACTCACAGACCAGGCGTCCGACTAACGCGTCGTCTGTTGCGTTGAGACCCCTATTATGAGGAGGATCATTGAGATACTTTTTAGTGGGAAATTGTGATACATGGATTATCATCCAGTAGCTCATGGAGCAGACCCTCCCGGTGATGAGCTAGTAGAGTGCAGAGACCTAGTAGCTGGCTGAGACTTGACGACTGTTGATCTATCGTCTCAGTGTGTTTCGGATAGCCCAATGGGAAGTGCTTGGTTGTAGCGGCAGACCCACAGCGGAGGAGCACTTGGTTGTAGCGGCAGACTCGCGTTACTCAACAGAAAGATTACCTCTGGAGGCTATGAGGGGGAGCGCTTGGTTATAATGGCAGACCCACAACAGAGGAGCGCATGGTTGTAGCGGCAGACCCATGGTACTCAACAGAAAGAGTACCTCTGGAGCCTATGAGGGGGAGCGCTTGGTTGTAGCGGCAGAACCATGGTGGGAAGCACTTGGTTGTAGCAGCAGGACCATAGTACTCGATAGGTGGAGTACTATAGCAGTCCAAGGTTAGTGGGGTGCGCTTGGTTGTAGCGGTAGGCCCACTATACTCGACAGAGGAGGAGTTCTCCAGCAGTGGTGGTTTCGACTTCATGATTAAATCCTTTTTTGAGATGAAACAATGACCTTTGTGTTTACATCATGATTGAGATGGGTCACTTGATAACTTAGTAATATGTATGGGCATATACCTAGGTATTGCTTATCCGTTGATTTCATGACCTTTGTGTTTACCTCTTGATTGAGATGGGTTACTTGATAACTTAGGTATAAGTATGGGCTTATACCTAAGAAGGGTTATCCGTTGTGATTCTTCTTTGTGGTTATCCTTGTTGGATTTAGAGATAACTTGAGGGTCTCGGGGTCCCTACTGAGTATCGTTATACTCACCCCTGCATGGGCTATGCCCGCACCTTGTTGTGTTGGTTACAGACGACGGGCAGTGCTGACGAAGGCCGAGTGTTCGAATACTAGACGGTACCCAGAGGTGGACCTCACGATGAGTTAATATTCTTGGTGGACGATCCATGAGCTGCGCTATCTGTACCAACCCATCAGGTAGGATCCATGGTGGAAGATCCAAGAGATGCGCTATCTCTACCTACCCTTCTGGTAGGATCTGAGGAGGATGACCTAGGAGCTTCTACGTTCTTCCAGTTGTTGTCTTTTCTATTGTACTTTTTTCAGTTGTAGCTGTACTTTCGATTGGGTTTGTATTCTGGACCATTTAGTTTTCAGCACTTCCTTTGTACTTAGTGTATTACTTCCACTTGTACTATGTGGTATTTTTTTACTTTTATAAAGGAAATGCCTTCCCAGTTATCGGTAATTACGCCTTTGGTGCTAGTTGCCATCCCCTGGCCTATGGAAGGCGGGCATGGGGTAGTCACAGCACGGGCCCCGAGGACGGGTCGTGACAAGAACCATCACACCTAGCAGCCTTGAGGGGATAAATGGGACTTGAGGCCGGGGTAGATTTGTTATTCTTAAGCCCCCATATATATTAGATCCCTTATCCTTAAATAAGCACAAAATAATAACAATCACAAAATATTTCACCAAAAATAAATGATATGTGCACCACCAAAATTAATCAAGACTCACAGCCATAAAAAAACACTAAGACTGATATCACCAGCCTCTTAGCAGAAACAGAATCACAACCCATAGCCACCATAGAACAAGGACTAAGAAAACATCATTGAAATCCTAATATGAACAAAAAAGCTGATTCATAACCAATAAAAAAACTGAAATAAAAAATATGAAAGTGTGACAAAACCAGAAAAAGAGCTTTTGATTAAAACCATATAGAGAAGAACAAACTATGGTAACACCTAGATTTATTTCTTGCACAATTTCCCATGCCCAAAGCCTTGGCGTATCCCATGATCCAATTTAGATCAGAAGAGGAGCTAACGAACAGAAGAATAGAGCACAAATAGATGGACGAGGAGATAAATAGAGTGCCTTCATAGAGCAGGAATTGACGAGCGAAAGGGAAGGAAAAGCCGAAGGAGAGTGCATCTTAGCATGAAGAAGAGAGAAGAAGAACTCAAGAGGAGTGGCACAGAGGACCCATGACTACTAGGTAAAGATATAACCATAGGAATACTACCTCTTCTCAATCCAATGTAATGTGGAAAAATCACAACCATTATACACCTCTTCTTGATCAAATGGAATGTGGAAATGTCACAACTATGTTTGTATAAACTATTTCTTCTACAAAGTGATGTGTATCATTTTTCATTACCATATCACAGGGATAATTATAAATATGAGTTTAACTGATATATATAATTTTTTGATATAATTATGATTATTTAATTATTAAATATTCTAATAATATTTTCTTCCCAATCCATTTATAAATGACAATGTTGTAGATCTGTATGTGTGGACTATCACCTCCACAAAGCAATGAGATTCTTGTTTCATTTATTCTCTACATTGATGAATATAGGGTGATATTTAATGAAAATATATGAAAAATGGGGGTTCAAAACCCATTGGGCGTAGGTTACTGTAGCAGTATTGTAGCAGTACTGTAGCGGTACTGTTGCGGCGGTAGGGCACTGTAGCGGCGGTAGGGCACTGTAGCGGTGGCGGTACTGTGCGGGTACTGTAGCAGCCATGTTACTATTCACAGAATAAGAATTTGGCCAAAACATTTGGCCTACGGGCTATTTAATGGGCTACAAGTCCACTGGGCCTTCGGGCTATGTAATGGGTCTCCCTCTACCCAGTTAAAAAAAGAGGTATTTTCTTTGCTTTATTAATAAAAAATGAGGCTTTAGACCCAACCTTTTAAAAAAATGATATAAATATTAATTTTATTATTTATTAAGGATATAATATCTTTCGTTTCCAACTATTATGGAAATTTAAACGACAATATATGTATGTGTGGACTACCACCTCCAGGAATCGTGTATATCATTTTTCACTTACCTAATAGCATAGTTGGTTCTAAAATTCAATTAATTTAATTGTAATAATTAATTATATTATGGAACCATTTCATAAAACTTTTGAACATGCAAAATATATTGAAATATTTTTGGATTAATGGACTGACAAAACATAAGAGGTCGCTGAATAAAAGAATTTTACAATGAATAAAAATTCATTATAAAAATACATATAACTTTTAATATTAATGAATAATTTTGTTACAATAGTATTTAGTAAATTTTAATTTATTATTCAAAATTATATAATGAGGCTAACCAAGAAGCAATCCAAGCTATGGGTTTTCATCTCAATTCCACTCCAATGTGACATATTTTATATTATACACATAGTATAATTTTTATGGTATATATACTCCTAATTTGACAAATTATATTACTAATTATTATTTATTCATGGTATTTAATATTTTAATTCAAAAAACATTATGGTTATTATATTCCAATGTTATTAAATATATAAAGGTTTATTTTATAGTTTTAATTTAGTTCTGGATTCCGGTCATTTAGTTTTACAAAAGTGGGATTATTGGATCTTTATATTCATAGAAAAAAAAATTCTATATCCCCTCGTTATTATATTGATTCCATGTTTAATTAAAAATTTCATTGTCTATGTCACTCAAATATATATAGTTGATTTTTTTATAAAAATATGATCATATTTATCCTCTTTTGAACAATAAGTTTTCTCTTCAATATCTATATTCCTAAAATTGTTTTATGAGAGTTTATATATACTTTTAAATGATTGGTAAATTAATTTTTATACTATCTTTTACATTAATTATAATGGTTAAAATAAATATATAAAATGTCAATCGAAAATTACATTCATAATATTTTACAGAAGTGTGAATGGAATAGCTGTTTTAATTTATACTACGTAAATAAAAATTCTATCCTCCATGAATATTATTAACTATTCATATTCGTATATACAATTTTATTTTTAAAATAAAATACATTTCACTTATCCATAGATTTTTTAGTTTTTTATTTTAAAATAAATTTATAATTTTTTTATATGATGAAATGAAATTTAAAGTGATTTGTAAAGTTTTTTTATTCAAAAATACTGAGTTCTTATGAATATTTATTTTCAATATTTCCCTTAATTTTTCCTATTTGATTATATAAACACATTTCTTTATTTAAATTATTCAATTATGATGAAATTATGGAATTATACCATGTATTTTAGGTTTATATATTAATAATTATTTTGAGATCATTCACATTATTTTGATCACATTCTCAGTCACTCTCCACTACCCGTTAAAAATATGTTTCCCTTTGATATGAAATTTTTTAGTACGATGGATTTATTCAGTATCATTTCTACTAGTTTTATTTTTATAAAACATATAATATTTCAGTAAATTCTATTTGTTGAAGGAATCACATTGAGAATAAATTTTTTTATCTATAAGATGATGATGCTTGGATATCAGGATTTAAATTAATATTTATTTATCGAAAATGCATATTGGTTATTAGTTATATTATTTAATAAATTTGTGTGGAATAAATGGGAAATATTTCAGTAATGGTAGTGGAAATATTATATATCTCTCCCCAATTCTTTGATAGGTATCCTAAGATAAGAAATTTTTCAAATTAGTTTGGTATTTGGAGTATACCTACACCTTTAGTGAGATTCCCTAGAACAAGAAACTAATGATGAGTTTATAGAATTCATTGCATGAGACCTCGATTGTAAGATAATGATTTATTACCTTATGAATTTATTTCATAAAAATTACATTTATAATTTTCAATATTATTTTTATTAGTATTTTACAATGATATATTTTTAATCTCACGATATTAATCAAATAGAATATATATTATTTATTTAATAAAATATGTTGTTTATATATAGGTATTAACTGCATAATACATAAGTATTTTTTCCATTATTGATCACTTTATATCACCCTTTGTTTTTTTCTGTTCCTTGGGATATTAATAAGGAATCAATTAGTTATTATAAAAGTTGCATGAAATTTCAACATGTCATAATTTTTTTCAAATATAATGTTGAAATTATGTATGGATATTATTTTCGAAAACTTGTAAATAGATTTATACTTGATGAAATTATCCTATAATTCATGTATAAATGTAATAATGTAAATAATGTTATTTGTTTACTATAGTTGGAGTTGTTATATATGGCTTCTTATATAATGGTTTAAAGGTTTAGATAAAAGAGGATCCCTATATTATTTTTTATTTTATTCTCATTCTTTTTTACTGTTGGTATTTCCAAAAACTATTCATCTTCATGTTAACTATAATCTATTTCATTTTATACAAACCTTTTATTTCTATATTTAGTTTCCAATGATACTTATTTGCAACTCTAAACCTCCCATCATCTTTATAAATAGTAAAAACAAACATTTCTAAAAGGGTTATAAATTTATAGAGCATAATGTTTAATTGATCCTCAAGTTTTCAAATAATTAATAGTAGAAATTAATTTTCTATGCTAAAAATCAATATACATTATATTTATCCCTATGTTTTATTTTTGTATTGTTGTTTAAATTAGGATTCCACTACCTATATCAGTATAACCTCCACAGAGATTCTTTTGTACTATCATTGAGGGAAGTATCTGGTAGATTGTTTTGTGTTGTTCCTCATGAATGGTATTGGGTGATAAGTCAAATGAAACTCACAATATAAAGGTTTCTATTAAAGAGGATACATTCTACCTCCATCATGAATGGTATAATATGTTATTAATAATTTACTTATTTATGTTTATTTTCATTAGCTATGGTACATATCTTTCTATTTTTTATTCAAATGAAAATATTGAAAACTATATATAAACGTATTTAGATAAGGGAATGTTGTAATTATTTTGGGGATGTAGATGGTGATAATTAATTATATTTATTTGGATGTAGTAATCTCACAAGAGTACTTATATCTTCCATGTTAGATTCAAGTATATGATAGTTGTAACTCTTTACCTCATTACATCCTCTACTGGTAGACCATGCTCCAAATTGTTGCAAGGTAATTTAGACACTATATATTCTTTATTTGTCACCAAATTGTTGTGTTTATATGTTTTCCTCTTAAGGAAGCATCAAAATTACTCCTATTAGTTTATAATAATCCACGGATGAAATGTCCTTGAAAATAATTTTCATCAAATGGTTTATGTGGCTATTATGCTCTCAAATTCATGTATCTCTATTAAAACTAATATTTTTTTTCTAGTAGATTGTTTTTTTCAATAAATTTTCATTATTATCTAGTTAAATTTTATATTTTTAAATTAGTTCTCATGAAAATCCCTCTAATGTTCATCTTATGTGGAGAATTATCTATGATAAAGATTATACATAAATTCCTTGCCTTTTCATTATAATTTGAATAGAATTACCTTCAATATTATTTGAGTATCTATGAATCCTTTTTGATAAACGGTAATACAAAAATCCTAATTCCCCTAAAATATTAGGAAGATTATTATCTTATAATTCTTATATACATGAGAAAAAATAGGATCATTCTAGGATATATTTCAAAATAATATTGTATTTTTGGTTGTAATGGAGAATTATTATTATCGTTAGAATATAGCGAATAGGATTCTAGATGTTTTCATTTTCTTTAATTTATTCTAAATTCCTTGTTTTCAAATCACAAAGGATTTTATATAGAGAATAATAAGAATGATATTCTATCAATGTGTTTGAAAAAAATCGAATTCACTTTTTTAGGATCATGTGATAGCCATACGTGAAATGTAGGGTTTCCTAATAATAATATTTACCATTATTTAATTATAATGGATACTTTCGAATCCATATATGGTCATCCATGTAGATAATATCCTCATAGATTGGAGGGGATAAGATTCAATTGTTGGATTTATTATTAAACAAGAGAATTTAGAAAATATTCACCCTATACATGGATGTTTTGTTAAAGCTCAAATATGGGAGAAATATTCATTTAACCAAAGGAATCATCCATTGAAATTATTTATTATAGATTAGTATTTCTTTAAATAATAACATATATTCAGTAACTGAAATATTGGGAAATAGTGACATATTACTCCAATATATGTATGACTATTTTTAATCAATAACCATGTCAAGATGGTGGATTACAGTTTGGTATTTCCATAGAAGTAAAAAATATATACCTGATTTGTTTTAAATATAAAAACATAATAAATATCACTCAAATGATCCTATTTTATTAATAGGGAGATTGTTAGTTTGGTGTAAAACATTTTAGTGGTCAAGGTACCAATACAGGTCATTGACTATTTGAAGGTATTTTTTTTGTAAGTTGATTTTTTTGTTAATGGGTTGTGAGAATATTTATTTTATTTTTATGGGACATGCCACCATTAAATTTTTGTGATGGATAAATTGCCACATCTATTTTTATATCCATTTAATTATTTATATTATGGGGGAAAATTAACAAGTTAGTGATAATTTTCACATCATGATTGAGTTATTCCCATATTTTACTTCTTAGTATTTTATCTTAGGGGTTTAGAAGGTGTTGATGGTTACCTAGTGTCTTTTATAGATAGATTTTCCTTGATGGTGGATGCAAAAAGACACTTGACAATAAGGGTATTCCAACGGAGTCACCATTGGATTTTTGTGTCATCTACTAGAAAGTGGAGGTTGATCTGATCATGAGTAGGATAGGAAGTGCCTCCTTCATATCTATCATTTCCAATGGCTATCCAATGGGTTTCCACTGGTTTCCCAATGTTATTGATAGTGGATTACCTTGTAGGGGAAATGTTATCTTTTCATTCTATTGAAATCCTATTTTATTTGTTAATCCTCCTTTTCTAAACATAATTTTAACATATCATGTAGAGAGTATTCCATTTGTAATTATTTATTTTTAAAAGGCATATAACATTAATGACAAAGATCATCCGAAGTACAAATGCTTAGACATAAAGGGAAATTGTCCAACCAGAGGTGGTTAGAGCTGAATGGGCCAGAGGCCGCAAGCTGATGGGCCGCGTTGTTTCCTTCCCTTTTGGTGGATGAGAAGGTAAAACATGAAAAGCATTGGTGAAGTGGGAGAATTTTCCAAATGATGCTGCTAAAATACTGGAGGCCGCCGTTGTTGTGATTAATAGCTTCAATCATAATGAGGTGGTTAGACTCAATGATGATATCAACACATCCACATTCCAAAGAGAGCATCAAACCCACAAGGATGGTTGTGGCCTCAGCAACTGCCGGTTCCCAGAATGCCTGATGTGGTTGATATTTAGCAGCAAGAATCCGCCCCATATGATTTCGGGAAAGGAGGCCAAGGGCAACAAACCCATCCTTCAGAAGGGATGCATCCACATTAATCTTAAGGATCCCTTCTATTGGGGGATTCTAGTGGGAAGGATGGGAGGGGGGAACAACTAGAAAAATAAGATCTTTTGTGGCCTTTCCAGCCCTCAATCCAAGAAGTGGACCAGTCAATACATAATTTAGTGGGTCTGTGAGATTGATTAAAAACAACATCTTTATGCCGGACCCATATAATCCAAGCCAAGGTGAAAAGTGAGCCAGCATCTGCCGAAGAGAGAGAGGATCACCAACGCGTTAGCGGATTGGGATGGTCAGAGGCCAATGCCAGCAAAGCACCTAGACCCGGACCCCAATGATTCCAAATGTCCTTCACTCCTGGGAAGTAAACAATAGCATGCCAAGGTGTTTCTATAATTCTCGGGCAGAAAGGGAAAAAACCGGTGCTAGCCATATGCCGATAAACGAGAAGGATCAGTGCTAGGAGAATGCTAATGCAAGCCTGCCACCAAAATTGGAGAATTTTTTGGCGGACGTTGAGATTCCAAATCGATTTCCACGGTCTCCTATCCCGGCTAACTGTGTGTATTCCAATAGAAAGTCTATAGCCGGATCTCACTGTGTATTCTCCCAAGACGACATTGATCCAGAATAGATGGTCATGGTCTGCATCTGTTACCCAGCGAATTCTGAGGATAATTATTTTACCTCTTTCATTGAACCAGTCCAGGATCTTTTCCAAATCCCACCCCTGTCCCCGGTTGGAAAAGAGGCAGCTTACAGTAGTGTCTTCAAGACCTAGTTGGGCGGGGGATGTAGCCCGCAGGCCATCCTTGTCAATGAGCCAGGGGTCAGACCAGATTTTGACAGATGATCCAATCCCAATCCTCTAGCCCAGTCATTTATCTTAGAGATTTTTAGCCCCCAAATACTCCTATAGAGGAAGCTAGGGTGGGGACCAAGAGATGAGGCATGAAATTTCATGTGGGTAAAGTACTTAGCTCGTAGAACTCACACACATAGAGAAGAAGTGCGATTAAAAAGGTGTCATCCTTGCTTGGCCAACAGCGCATCATTGAAGAGAGGAAGATTCTAATACCCCATCCCACCCTCTAATTTGGGTTTCCATAGGCTCTCCCTGGCCATCCAATGAGGCCAATTCCTGCCATCGTTCATCCCCCACTAGAAATTTGTAGTACGTGTGTGGATCTGGTCGACAATGGCTGCTGGGATTTTAATAGGAGAAATAAAGTAGCTAGGGACAGATTGGATGACAGCTTTGATAAGAGTCTCTTTTCCAGCTTTAGAAATTCTTTTTGGGGTCCAGCCTTGAATTTTTGCCTCAATCCTGTCCACAATGGATGTGGATATTTCTTTTATAGATCATCCAATCACTATGGGGACCACTAGATAACTTTGAAATTTATCAACCATATGGATGCTAGTTGAAGCGCAAAGCTCATACCTCTTAGCAAGAGGTACCCCTACACTGAAGGAGATTTCCAATTTTCCATGATCGATTGATTGGCCAGACGGGAATCTCTTCACAGATCACCCGACATTTATTCATTGTAGCTCTGGAAAAAAGGAGGCCATCGTCATCGAAGAAGAGATGCGACACTGGAGGGCTAGCTCGGCAGACATTTTCCCCATGAATAGAATTAGAAGAAACAACCCTAGAAATAAGATTAGAAAAAACTTCAGCTACCAGGATGAAGAGAAAACAGGATAGGGTGTCTCCTTGGTGAAGGCCTCGGGATGGGGCGAACTCTCTTGTAATCTCCCCATTGACCTTGATTTTGAAAGAGACTATCGAGACATAGTGCATGACCATATCTATCCATTTTGTATAGAAACCCATTTTCTGAATAATGACTCTAAGGAAGTGCCATTCCACTCTATCGTAGGCCTTGGTCATATCCAATTTCCAGGCCATGGTTCCTATTTTTGCAGTAGAGCATGATTTCATAGATTGAAACACTTCATGGGCCACAATCTCATTATCAGTGATCAGTGTCTTTGCCACAAAGGCGCTTTGATTTTCAGAGACAATATCAGGTATCCAATGTCATAGCCGGTTGACAAGAATCTTAGAAAAGATCTTGTAAGAAACATTGCAGTGGAAGATAGGACGAAAGTCAGGGATCTCTAAAGGTTTCTTAATTTTGGTAATGAGGACGAGGATAGTTTCATTGAAGGCCGCAATGCTGGTATTACCAACCCAAATATTTTTAATCATGTTGCAGATGTCCGGACTGATTATGTTCCATTATTTCTTGATGAAAAGGGTGTGGATCCTATCCAGTCCTGGTGCCTTTGTGGGATGAGGATGGCTTAGAGCCAGACGAATCTTGTCATCTGTCACATCTTTGGTGAGCTTCCTATTAATCTCTTCAGTGATCACTGGTCTGGTGCATTCTTCCACCTCATCAGGCATGAAAGGGGTTCTTTCAGAGAATAAATTCTGGAAAAATCCTGTTAAGGCCTCATGGATACCGTTGGTGTCAGAAACTTTTCTTCCATCAGGTTTTGAGATGCAAGTAATAGTGTTTTTCCGACGTCTGGCTGAAACTTTCTGGTGAAAATACCGGGTGTTAGCGTCCCCTAATCATCTCTAATTAGTGCTTTTATCCCAGATCAATTTGTTGTTATCTAATTGTTATGTTTCATCAAATATCTTCCATTATTCCCGCTTCATTCAAACTAATAGCATATCAATTATTTTTCAACTAAATCAATCGATCATCTTATGTTTCATTCCTTGTTTTCTCATGGACCTATTTTGGGATTGTTTTCTATAGGCAGATTCTTACTGGTTACAGTGCATATTTTTTACTTGGAATGTGAAAACCATTCTTCTAAAACGAACATGAAATAACACAATCAAATTTTTAAGAAAGGTAATTGAATTTTTTGGTCTCCTTTTATCTACTCTTGTGATATTTCCTCCTAGTGCATGAATACAATTTTATCATAGCTTGAATATTTTTTTGATGATTTTTTTTCATATTATGCAATTTTTTAATGAATTATATGTTCTCAATGACTTCTAAATATATTTTCTAAATGGATATTATAAAGGTATCTATTTTACGGAATACATGATTAAATGATTTTGATATTACATAATTTCCCCCATTAAAATATATAAAGCATGGATGATTTTAAAATACCAATGCGTGTTTATAAAAACACATTTTAAATGCATTTTTTGGTTACGAGAAAATATTAATGGAACTATAACTTGAATTTTAAGAAGTAATTTTGATATTTTTTGAAATTCAAAAAACATGACATAATTGGGAATGTAAGAAGAGGTTTGGTATTAGTACATTCCATTCATTTTTTAGAAAAATTATAAATTGGGGGTATTCCTCTTCTCCTTTGGTGGATATGTAGTGGATTTGTTTACATAATATCTCCTTGGGTAAATTAACATTGTGGTATTTTTATGTTCCTTTGGAGGGTTTCATGAGGACATGTTTAATTCACAATTTTCATTATTGATCATTGCATGATAAACCTCTCCAACCCATATCATATGTTATCCTATGGGTACCTTTCATTAGGCTTTACTTCATTAAGCATTTTGATGAAATTTTTAATAAATAGGAAACATATTATTTAATTTGTTTTTAAAAAATTATATGAAATTGATCTATATTTAAAAAGAGGATAATTTCCATGAATATGATATAAATTGAGAAATTGATTATTATTATTATATGTTTTATTCATAATTTATCATATCTGTATTCATCAATGAAAATATACTTATTGAATATATTTTGGTATCATAGATGTATTGTCTTGATCACTCCCATTATATAACCTCAAATATGTATAAACATGGTTTTTTTATATGGGAAAGTGAAATTCAATTATATCAGGTGGTTGTTCACATGTTTATCTATTCATGGGTAACTGGTGGTGATAATATGGTATGTTTCCCAAATAATATAAGGATTAAATAACATCATTTTTGAGTGACCAGTTTTTCTTTCTATATTATGTATATTTGTTTGGATTGGTTTGACCTTTAAATTAAACTTCCATTTTATATATCTATTTATGGAATATTATAATATTCCTCTTATCCACCCTTATTATTTGTTTCCTTGTCAGACCCTAAGATTTAAAAAAATACTATGTTCGATAGCATATATGACACGCAACACTAAGCCTAAACAGACCATTAAATATTATTATGTAATCATTAAAATTATAAACTAGCCATTAAATTGGAGTTTATGACAAAGATTAAAGTATTCCTGAGATATGTTTAAATACCCTACTAAATATAAATATATGGATAAATTCATGGAAAATAATAACTCAAATTTTCGTAAAGTCCCATTATTCATTAAAAAATAAATTTCTTTTCTAAATGATTTTTATATTATTTTTGTGAGAAAACATTATAATAAATTTCATATTATTTTAAAGTTTATATTTTTTAAAGATATAACAATTTTTGAAATATTTATTTCAAAATTATCTATGGTATAAAATTTTGGGTTTTTCTAAAATTAATTAAACTTTAGTGAGTATTGAAAAATAATGAGTTTTCAAATACACTCATATATTTACATTAAATAAAGTAATTTTAAAGACCCATTATATATTTGGTTTCTTATTTAAGTGTCGTATAGAAAATATTATTTATATTATTGAAGTTAATTTCATTTTATTTTTCATGTATTTTATATACATTTGTTTGGCATAAAACAAATTTTTCTGACAAATATATTTAAGTGAATAATGACTCTTAATTTTAATTAATAAAATATCACACAATGAAGAATTATTTATGTTAAATTTATATTTTATATATATAATTGTGCATGTGTGAATTGAAATTCATCAAATCATGTTTACTTTACATAGAGCTAATATAAGATCATCTTATGCTTTATAAATACATTTCATGAAAAATATTTTTTCAAAATGTTTATTAGGTTCCTTTATAAAATAAAAAAAATTCAATTTATTGAATTGAATTAGATAAAATTTATTCCATATATAGAATCGGTACAATTAATATTACATAATAAATTGAAATTAATAATTTGTGGTAATTAATAGTAAAACTCTAAAAAAAATTCATCGCGGGGAAAGGTTATATTTGGTTAACCTAGGTTAAAACTAAGTGATAAACCCTCCAATTTCCATTTTAATTCTAATTTTATGAATTTATTTATACCATTATCGACTTAATCTTGGGATTGAATTATTAATGGGACAAATTTCAATGAATGTGACCTATATAATAATTTAAGCAATGAAAAATGAAAAATATCAATTTCATTATTTTAAATATCTCCTATATGTTCACATTGGGATACAAATTAGTAGTGATTGAAATTGAATGTTATTTTCGTTTAATGAAATTATTTTAATTTTGGTAAATTATTTATAATAATTTTGTGATTATATATTTATCTTAAATACTAAAATAATTCGGTCATGACACTTGTATAAACAATAAAAAATTCAAGATAAATAATTTTTAAAATATAAAAAGTAATGTATTTGGGATTATTTCAGGTTCTAAAATAATTTTATAGTTTATAATGATATATTTGAACATTTAAATTTTTAATATTATATATTCATTATAATGTTCACTTTATTAAAGTAAAATTATAGGATTTGTTTGAAAAAATAACATTAATGGTATTTTATGTTAAATAATATTTTATAAAATTATTTATAAAATTGAAATACAATTATTCAAAAAATTAGGATGATATATTTTAAATATTTTCATCCCATTTACTTTTATTGTTGAATGGTTATGTTATAAATAAAATTATAACCCATTCTATTTAAAATATTGACTACCATAGTTATGGTAAATTACTGGGTGTTAAACTAAAATATATGGCTAATATTTTTTATTAATCTTATCAAACTAATATTATGTGGACATATTTTTTCCTTATCATATAAGTCTCTTAAATATATCGAAATTTTGAGTAATTCATATTGGGAATGACTTTTTCATTATGAATAATTTTATGAAAGTTAAAACTGGGGTCCCTCCCCTTCTTATAAAAGGTCACCCCTCTTATCCTCTCCACTCGTCAAGAGATGTTTGGATAATCCAATACATTAGAAAAACCATTCCATTTGTTCCTAAATATTTTCAATATTCTGTGTTTTAATAATAAAAATAACCAACAATATCTTTTTTTTGAAAAACATAAGATGTTTATCGAAAACGAGGTATAACAATTAATAAATTATTTTTTCTTTTCTTCTACTTCCATTTACGTAAAATCTTACTCAACCATGATTTGATAAAAAAAATATCTCCCATATACTGATATGTATATATGATAATCTAATTAACTATATCTATCTTCCCTTTCATCAAATGAGATAAAAAACTGTCGTTTGTGTGTTTGGGGAACTACCACCTCACAACCCAATTTATTTAGTATTCCATCACCTCTTTTTTTGGATGATTTTAATTTTGTTTTTAGTTAATATATTTTGTATTAATGGAATATTTATCATTGTTAACATTTAGTAATTATTTACATTAATACCTTTCTATTCACTAAAATATGATAATGTTATTCGTGTGTATTTGTAGACTACCACCTCCAAAATTTGATGTGATTCATTCATCGTCATCACAACACATAGATGATATATTTATATATATGAATATTCATATAAATAATATGATATTTATGATATGTTGTCTATTACGAATATATAAAACAACTTTTACCTAAATTCTATAATGATCGTTGGAAAATGTAAATGTTACTCATGTGTGTATATGACATACCATCTCCATGATTGTTACATAGTTCATTTTTCTTGACCAAAATTCATTAATGGTATTAAAAATATAATTTATGTATAAAAATTATATGTAATTTATTTCTATTATTATTCAAGTGATGTAATAATCACCTCATTGTTTATAGTCAATATATTAAAATTATTCGGGATAAATGAACTGAATGTTTTCAAAATGTTTGAAGTGAACCTAATTAGTATAGAAAACAATTATAAAATTTTAATTTTTACCCCTTACAATATGAAAAATATTAAATTTTTGTAAATTTAATTTCTTCAATTTCTTCTATAATACACAACCCTAGGTTTTAAAAAATCTGCAAATTGGGATATACTGTTAATATTATTTTGAAGACATGATTATTATATCATAATTATTAAGATGAAGAGTATGAAAGTGACTATATAAGTTATTAAAATTTTATGTTTTAGAAAATATTAAATAAATTCAATGTTTATCTATTAATTATAAATAATATGAAGACCATTTTAATTAAAAATAAATGTTTTATAAAAACAGTTTTATTCTAAATGACATGTTTAGTCACACTTTGTGAACATAAGTTAATATTAATTTTTAATAATTTTATAGTATTAATATGTATAAATTATCATAATTTGTGAAATATACATGTAAAAAATATCTTTTGGTAAATATCTCAGAATTTTATGAAATGAATAACTTCTTGTGGAATAGTGAAAATACTTATATTTATTTGAAAAGTTACATTTCATTTAATTAATTTTTTATGATTAATAATATATTAAATTGTATTTAAATTAAAATTAGTTCAAATATACTAAAATATTTAAAAAAAATTAATTTGATTTATATTATGTTGAATTCTGATAGAAAACATTGTAATAATTTTAATGTTTTTCTTTCGAAAATCGTTTTTCAATGACTTTATGTGTTTAACTGTAAAATAGATTCTACCACTTCTGTTATTTAGTTTATAAACATGGATTCAATATTTTAATTTGAATAATTTATATTATAAAACAATTATAACATAATTATTAACATAATTAATATTGAAAACATTAATAATTAATTGTTTTATTCAAGGTAAAAATGGGATAGAAGGGGTTAAACTAAGATAAAAAGGGTCTTAAATGGCCTACAACTGGTCCAAATCATATTTTATATCTTTATTTAAACCATATATCCTTTATGGGTCATTAATGACCCATTTTTGGCATTTTTTCAGGATTAAAACATGAGTATCACTTTAACTTTTAGAAAATTCAAAACATGTCCTCTCCCCCACATATAAAATCCAACTCTATCATCCCATTTAAACGTATATAAAACCCTCTTATTCAAATACGAGATGCCAAAATATATTTTTTACATATATTACCTCATCATTTTTGACATATATTGATTATAAATCCCTCCTAATAAGGCTTTTGTTATAAATATAAAGAGGATTTCCGAAGAATATGAAAACTCTTAAACACACATATTGGTTTTATTTATTATTCTTGTTCCTTTAAATCATCTTAAACATTTCTAATATAATAATTAAATTATCCTATATATACTGAGATGTTATTATGTTAATCGAATAAACCATATCCATCTCCACTTTTTTATAATTTGAAATAAAATCATCAATCATGTGTATAGAAGAAACCCACCTCACAAAATGATGTAATTAATTTTCTATCACATCTTTTAAAGGATGGATATATTGGAATTATTAATTTTTATATGATACTAATTACATTACTATACATATAAAATTTTTATATATCAAATACCATCTAAAATTCCATTCCATGGGGGATACGATAATGTATCTCATGCGCACGTCGGAGTTCCGCCTCATGAAGTGATGTGATTGGTTTTTCAGATACGATTTATATTGAAAGTTGTAAAGATATATCTAAAGAGTATATATCATATTTTTTTTACCAAAAAATACATATGGAAATATAATATAATATATAACTTCCTACCATCCTATATCATGTTGGACCACCAAAATTACTACTAAAGGTATCTATAAATATTCATCACACTATGATGTACTACTATGGGATAAGTGTAGATCTATCGCATCTCCTACACACTCATCGTGACTAGGATCGGCTTATTTCCTAATAAATGGATGAAATGGTTAAATCCATAGGAATATAATTCTAGTTATTCCCATATGAATATCTAGTAAGGTAATAACTCACAATATATGTATCTATGATTGGAAACTCTCACATGCTCAAGAAGATAGGGAGTCAACACCATCAACCATAGAAAAGTTATACCCTTTTATTCCACCAAGGTTAGAAGTAAGGAGGCCAAAAACTCATAATCCTCCAACAACGAGGAAGCATTATACTTAGAACTGTGCAATCCTACTTACATTTTTCCCTATCAATGGAGTATATATTACTTTAAGTAATAGTCTTATATGAATGAAGACCAGTACCACTATCTAAAGATAAGGTATATCTACATAAAGACATACCCGTGAAATTTTTCGTCCGAATAATCCAAAAATATCTCTCTCATAAGGTAGTTCCTCCACATCCTCATGGTGAAGACTACTGCTTCCAACTATAGGTAATGAGTTATTTAGTTCTGCACATGGGGTCTCAACATCCTCAACCAATATTAGGTAATTGAATCCTTATGCATCAACACGAAGCCAATACTAGCTCGTATGGAATCAAAATAAACTACATACCCAAAGAATTCCACTAGTAGTATCTACACTAGAGAACTCTTCATCATCAAACATAACTCCTCAAATTCCTTCTAGCACTTATAAAACAAGGTAAATTGATACCCTATCCATGTTTGTGGGTCAAAGGTGTTACAATTCTATAAAAGTATACCAAAAAATACCCATAGTACTATACAAAACCCTGAATGATGTGTACCTATGAAATCCTCTTGGGTGGATCCCAAGAAAGCACTAAAGAGACTGTTACTAGTTCAGTGGCTAAACCATGCTTAGAAATGATTTTCCCTTGAATGTTATCATCATGAATCCATATCTAAACATCATGAGTTTCCAATAAAGATGGTTCTCATGAGGAAAATATGAAACCATACTCAAGTGCCATGTATTTTCATCCTTTGATATAGAATATATAAGTATACCTTAGATGAAGGCAACCACAAATGGTTATATATATGGATAGAAGGCCTCATTCATCAAATCCATAAACAATGATGGGTAATTATTCACAAAAAAGGAATCACTAAAAACTCATCATGTCTATAGTGATAGTAGAATGTAAACTTTGTAATATTAGCCGTGCAGACCCTAAACTGGCGATATCCAGACCTAAGATTATTCTTTTAGAACCATCATGGATCTCAAAACATGTCAGAGAGGTTCTCAATAATTTTAAATGGGTTTTTTATGTAGGCATGTTTCAGATGATGATAATAAATGAAAATATATTGGCTCTCATACTAATTTTTTCACAAAAACATCATAAAAGCCTAGGCTTACACATTGGGTGTGATGAAAAACTTGTATCAATAGACCTATAACTATAGCCACATCTCCCAAATCACAGTAGGGGTTATCTGATGTGTCGTAGAAGATATCATTATAGTCCCGATTTTCAAGATGATATAAAATTTCATCTCCCACCTCAAAGGTAGTCTCAGAATGTCCATAGAGAAGATATCTATATTATCCTAAACAACTATAAGAAACTAGATTCCAACAGATCCTACTACACTAAATGATATACAATCCAACTAATGGCTGATATGTTTCATCCTCCATGTCACAAAACCTTCATTACCTACCATGATATTTCTCTCACTAGAAAAGGAGAATCTCATTCCATCAATTCATAGGCGTGTGACTTATCTTTGGTGACATTCAATCAGGTCTAGGACTATTAACAACCAATCCATACCAAGGATGATTTCATATGGTTCTATTTTGATATCCAATTTTTCTCACATGAACCTCTTTCCATCAAGTGTTAGCTCACCCTGGTGGAAGAGAAATGTAATAGAAGATGTGTTCCATGTTGGAACCTCAAGAATAATTTTATTGACTTGCACCTCAACTAGGTGCTCTATCTCTTTCATAATTAATATAGATATAAATAAATCATTATAACATAATTACATTAACATTTATGTATGAATATAACAAAAATAGATCATACCTCTAATCATCTCATGCATTGTGGGGTCATATGCCCCCAAAGCCTACAGTTGATTGTGGCCCCGATCGTCATCCCCTTGAGCCTGAAACGGGTTTCCTAGTCATTGTGGTAGAAGGACCTCATTGAATTTTCCACCACCCATAGGTTATCCTAATCCACTACCAGTTCCAAATTCATAGGGCCCACTCTTACCTTTCCTGGGAGATACCTGATCATGGTGTCATCTCTATCATGGAGGTCTCTCAATAACCCGTGTACGCTCCTCAGCATGTGTGGTCATGAAGTCATTCGATATGTGACCTCTCCCATCACTAGAATACCACTTCCCATGTCTGATCTTCCATCATGAAATTTTTTCCATTTAGCACACAACCACGTGACCATGTCAAATAGTGAAAGGCTTCCCAATGCCAAGATCCCATTAAATGATGCCTGCTAGCTGCTACAGACGACATAGCTCTACGACACCCACTACCAACTCCAACATTCTTGCATCCCTCTAACAAAAATATATCTATCACTAGAGGCCACTATAGAACCTATTCATATGTGGAGATGTACATGGTTACTATGTTGGAATAGATCCCTTTATGGAATCCCTGCTCAAACTATTGTTCTTGGAAGTAGCCATCAAAGATCATGTCAAGGGAGTACAACGTAAGGTATTTGAAACATGATGCATAATCATAATTCTTCATAACACCCTATTTTATCTCAAATATTTTCTAATTAAAAACAATGTGAATGAAGTATTGGTATTACTCTCCATGAAATCGCTCCTAGAAGTTGTCCCATGAGAGTGCCAACTCATTGTGTAACTTTTTAAGAAGGATCCAATAGTTCCCAATTTCATTGTGGAATGGAGTAGTTTCCAATGATCCACCTAATACATCTAGGTTTGAATATGTCAAATGACATGAACCATCAACTCTAGATAATCCTCTATGTCCTAAGGATATTTCAAACCACATAACCTCAATGGACTATATCGTTTGGACACAGAGATTATGCTAAGTATTCATGCATCCTCAGACTTCACTACTAGAATTATTTACTACTTGATTGTTGTAGGTGATGCTATCTGCACTCTTGGAGGAAGGGGCTCCTGGTATGGAACCATAATTGGGGAATCGTCTCTCATTGGATTGTCACCATGATCCAGAACTAGTATTATGGATTACTATCAGCATAGTGGAATCCTGAATTTTATTCAAGACATACCATGGTCACATGAGCCGAGACATGCACACGCATATATAAACATTGAGATGAGTCATCAATGAAACAAAAATAATCAATCCTATATAATTCATTTAGAAATAATCTTAGAAAAAAATGTCTTTGTATACTAAGTTGACAAGTTGGTATTCAAGGTCTTAGTGAATGGATACATTGTCCCCTTCCCCATCACTAGATTCCCTGACCTAAAATCCACACTTTATACACATTGAAATTGTTTTCCCAATCCCAACACAATATTCATAATGGGACAACACAAAACACAATCCCACATATCGAACCAACTCTCATACGAATTTATAATTACCCAAACCATGTTTGGGCTCGAGCCGTATGTACCACAGGCCCTCCTCCATAGTCTTTTGAATAGAAACCAGCACTAAATAAATAGCTAACATGGGGAGGCCTTATCCAAAGTACCTCTATGCTTGCACACAAAACCATATAGATATAGAAGTTCAAAGGATGTAATAACAGAATAAGAAGAAATATAAATCAAAACCCAAGCTTGAAAAACTGTTTGACAATACATGAGTATGGTAGTGTTACCTAAAAACAAAATCGGAAAATACATGCCCAACCATAAATATTTCCCAGCATGAAAAAACTACAATTTAAGACATTGAGAGAGCCCAAATATAGATTTCTAAGCTATGACCACCATACATGGTCACGCATACCATGTATCCCTAAAATCCTCTAAAGTCATCGATGACCTATCCCTAATTTACAAAAGAAATGAAACATGTTGGAAAATCCCATGCATGGGTGAGTATATACATACCAAGTAGGACCTCCAAAAAGATTAGGGGAGAGAATTAAGATATAAAATAGGAATATAAATATATTATATTGTAAATTTGTAGAAAAAAGAGAATAACACAACCCAAACCAAGAGAGACAGTAACCTCGTCGAATAACAAGGGACCGACATAGTGTGTATATGCACTAAATATTGAGACTTCTACACCTATTGTAGGAGATTAGACTCATCCAATCATGAGAATAAAAACACGGAAATCGCATTGAATACATTTATCATCTTCAAATATAATGGAAACATATTAAGGACAAAAATATGGATACATTATTATATATTCTCTTCAAAAATAAACCCATATGATAGAGAAAGGGGGTCTCTATTTCATAGCTTATCCCAAAAATAAGTGTAACTAATAGTTCCAAAATTCTATCAATGTTGCTCTGCATCTCAACTAGTAGCCGAGAAGTAATCATCCATGTAAACAATGCCTCACCATTATGTCACAAAATTGAGGGGCTATCGTATCGGGTTATATCACCCATTATCTGCTACAAAATGAGGGTACTATTCTAATAGTCGATGGATTCTCTTCCTAGAATAAGGGTTCCACATTGATAGCAATTAGAGGACACATGCCTTGCCTAGTATAAGGCTTCCACTCTCATGGTATAGGACCTATTCCCAAAATAGATGGAGGTTTCCAATTCATATTTCATCGAGGATCCATTCCTATCATAGTAGGAAGGTTCCACCCTTGAATTCATTGCGGAAAATGACTAGCTTGACAGGAGGGATCTACTCAGGAATTCTGTAGATGACCCATTCCCTATGTTATAGGAGGGTACAACTCAAGTCATTACGGACAAATGACCTGCTCGAATGAAGTGTTCCACATAAAAATTCAACCAAGGATCGATTTCCTTTGATGATAGGAGGGTTCCACTATAGGATTTGGTAAATGAACCATGCTCAAATATACTAGTCAGTTCCACTCTAATTCTTTCACTCGAGAAGACATTGGTGATCTTGCATGATCATTGTCATTATCGAGCATCACCATAACAAGAATCATTACCAGAATATTCCAAAATTATATTCTAAAAGAAAATAATGAAGGTAAAATTACATTATATATATAAATCACATAGGTAGTCTACTGATAATAACAATTTGAGTCCAAATGAATCAGATCCGGAACCATGATGTTTCCTCAAACAGAACAATGTAGTACATGGTGTGTGAGGGTACCCACACAGTGTTTGGTCAAATGTTGCCACTTATATGTGACCCTAATCAGCAAAAAACTCTCAATCCATGTATGTGTATACACCATTATGGAGGAATACACTTAATTTTCAAGCTAGATATGATCAGGTTATTCCATTATAGTGTTGTTTGTGTACTCAAGTCAGGTCTATGAACTTTTTAACATGGTGTGTTGCGAAAAATAGAGTGTTGCTCCTATTTTGTGGTCATGTTCGTGTACTATAGTACAAGTCATTTTTCATGTTGTGTACCCTTTGACAAGGGTTATCCACACATAGAACGAGTTAAATATCTTGTAGGATGACTACACATTGTTTCATCATTAACAAATTTTAAAACCCTAGTCACTTTAGCAAAGGGTCTACATGCCATGTATCCATCATGGTACACAGTGCATCAACAGGTTTTTCATATATTTCCAGATCTGTAATCCATGCACCAGATAAAATATTTAAAATTGATTTAGACATCAATTCTAGACTTGATTAGTGGATATTGGGTCAGATGATGGATTGTGGACCTCCTGTTGTGAGCAATACAAATTTGATTTGATTCCAATGCAAAATTGTATGAATCGCATGCCTCCGATTTTTATGTCATCGAATATTCGATAATAAATCATCAAAATTATGATCATCATCCAAAAATGATAACATATATATCCTCCTTTAATCAATCCATTCCTATTTCCTCAATCTATCATGATTACCTTGGTCCGAACGGGTTTAGTAACACCCAACAATGTCGAACTCGGGCCGCGAGGGTCCAACTGGTGAAGAACGTGAAGCAATTGAGGGAGAAATGCACAAGAAAAGCTGGTTAACCCTCATTAAACATGTTTTATATTGAAATGAACAAGAACATGGATTTACTGTTTAGGAATGAATAAAATAAACTATTAAATCAGTATATAGGAGCATTCCATGGCCACAATTGGCAGAGATCAATATAAGGGATTGATCTCCTCCATATATTTAATCAAATAGGGATTAAAACAAAAAATTAACATGTACTACCAAGATATTGGATCATTTTCTCTCAATGAACTCACCCTCCTATGATCCATGGTTTTAATTATGTTCTAGGTATCCCAATCATCCCTTGACTAGAGTTTTGTCATCGTTTTATAGGATCCTCTCATCGAAAGAGAAAAGGGAATCTCTCAGTAGTCCAACAGTTATGTGGATAACCCTAGGTATTTACACATGGATTAATACTTATTAATTTTTAATTTCGGTTGAATAAACCTATTAAAATTAATTTATTAATTAATTAATCCACTGAACGTATAGCCAAATGGATAGATGTTCAAATTCCCCATGAAAAAAAAATTTAAGTCTCACCTAGGGTAAACAACCCTATCCCAACTCAAAAATGGTCTTAGTTTTTATATCTGAGCATTTATTTAATATTTATCTAATTTTTATTATGAAACAACATGAGCGTAAGTTAAAATATATTTAATATATTTATAAAAATAATAATGGCCACACTTGAGCTTGGAATCATATGAAATCTCAGTTCTTGGCTCTATAAATATATTTTTAATTATTTAAAATTATTATTAAGAAAGAACTGGGTCTCTACATTATGAAACTATTATTTTCAGTTTTATAAAGTGGTTGGAATGAGGAGTAACATGGTTAAAATTTAATGAAAAAACAACGAGTTAATGGTAAACAAAGCTGGATTATTACTGGTGTCACAAACCAATCCCAGGTCGACCCTGAATTGTTCACCTGAGCCAGTTCGCGACATATCCCGATGGGCGTTCCTGATCCCCACGAGATGGAAACTAGTGTCAGGCCTCAAAATTTAACCATTGGGAATGATTTTTCCAATGAACAGAAGATAAAACAATAATTAAAAACTAACTATAAAAATAAAAATAGACAAATAATGAAAATGTAAATGCACAAACATCTCTGTGACCACCCAGGCCACCACCCAAATAAGGACCTGCCTAGCTTCCAGAGCAATGTAAAACTTGGAGAACCTGAAACTAAAAATATAGGGTAGGCATGAGAACTGATATGCTCAGTAGGAATGCCAATATAAACAATTTTGGGTGCCCCACCAGTAATATGATGTCCATTCTTGATAATTAGAAAATAATATGTGTAAAAAAAGGGGTTTCCACTCCTTTGAAAAAATAGGTAACAAACATTTACTTTTAAGAACAATTTCTTTTTTCCCATTTCATTTTTCTTAATCAATTTCTAAAATATATAATCTATTAAAATGAATTATTTCTCAAATTTACTAGTACCAAAATAGATCTATATTATAAAAGAAAAGTAAATGTGTCATGAGATCAAATAAAAAAAGTTCCATAAAAGAAACATGGAACCTGCAAGTATGAAACCATGGGAATTCCATAAGAAACCCTAGGGTGATACATGGAGATACTCGACTTGGAACCCCCTATCGATATATGGTGAAGACACAAATTCAATATCCAACTAGCTTCCCTGACCTAGCCTCACTAATGGAACAATCAGCCTGTCATAATAGCAAATCCAGGGGTACAAACCAATCAAATAATGGTTGATCAGAAATTGTCACTAAAGCCTCTAAAAGACACCCAGGAACCCCTGGTTTTAATAATATTGTGTATGTAGGATCCCCTCGTATGCATGAATCATATTACCTGTCGTAACCGCACTTGCCTACCCCAAACACGGACATCCTATATGATAACTCATAAAGGGATATACCTCATATAGAGGTTCCCACTAGTTATATATATATATATATATAAGTATATATGTATGTACATATAAACATGTACATTTCATATCAACCAAGGATCCAACCAGGCCGCCACGTCACACAAAATTTTTAACCATTTCAAATAGAACATTAGGTTGCCAACCAAGAAGTCACACATTCAAAGTAACAAAAGGTGCTAACCATTCCTTTAATACCATCATTCCAATACAACATAAAAATATTCCAAACCTAATTTATTTCCCAAATCCATTTCCAATTCTTGGTTGAAAAGACACAACATACATAAAAAGTGATAAATGTGCCTTAATGTCATTGAATTATCAAACCACGCTTCAAGGTTCTAAACAAGTCAAGTTTTAAACAACACATTTAAACAAAACCATACATTTTCACAAGATAAACTTCAAAACTAGTGAAATTTTAGTAAAATATTTTAAAATATTTTGGAAACCTTCATAATTAATAGTAATTTGTAATCAAGCTTAGAAAATTTATGCATATTAATGAGAATCCAATATTCATGAGCTGAAGTACATTTCACCAAACCCATTTACATATCGACAGAAATAAATATCACAAGAATATGTACAAACTCTTTTAAAAAACGCTATGAAATCAAAGAATTATAATTATAGGCATGGGAAAGGAGGACCAACCTCAAAAAGGAAGCGGATCAAGCCATGGCACTTCATCTCTTGAAGCTTTTGACGAAAAATTCCCTCACCATCACACACATATATTTTTATACATATATACATACCCTTAATATAGTTTACATATTCCCCATGCCTTGATGGAATATGATCAAAGAAGATGTATATATACATATACCCATATGTACCTAGGTATGTGTGTGTGTGCACCACCGAGGATCCACCAATGCTTTAATTAATTAACATATAAAGATCAATGTCAGTTAGAATCAATGGACCATTCAAGAAACAATGTCTTATATGTATTTCTAAAAATAGACAAAACACACAATGCACATAAAATGGAAAACATGACCCTATCTTTACACACCCAAACACATTTTCCAAAATTATTTCCAAATCCATATTTTAAGAAAAACATGAAACTTTCAAGTCATGCCAAATGGGCCTTAATTACAAGCCTTGACCAAAAATCATACAAAGAGCCAACCCGACATATATTTTGACTTAACATTTCAAACCATTAATAAAATACTCATAAATGAAGAAACCTTATTTAGGAAAAAAAACCGTTTAGAAAACCATGGTTTTAAGAAAACACTATTTTAAAGGTGTTAAAATCATTTGAGAGGACATCTATGAGTGCACCTAGTGCACCCACGGATTTTCCAACATCCAATAAGAAACCCTACCTTCTAAAAGACACCAAAAACTATTATAAAAAAAACAATCACTTTCTTTAAAACAGTACCCAACTACACACCTAATTTAATGAAACTAATAGAATCCCTTGAAACCATAGAACCCCTTTCCAAAACATTTTACAAATTAAGCAAGTCATATAATTACTAATAAAAACACACCAAACCTGGTTATCAAATAGAAAACTACCATCATTCCATAATTAATGCTAAACATTACATGAAAATCCCCAATTCTAGTTAGTGAAGTAATAGCATTTATAATAAACACCCTTAGTATTATGACTCTAGGAAATGCACATAAGTAACCTTAAAAATCTATTTTTCACAAAACAAAACAATTTCAAAATTCTATAATAATATTAAAATGGGTGTCCAAGAGGTTCAAACCCACTTGTTAAATTTATTTGAAAAGTCATGCATCATGAGAAATTCCATAGGAAAACAATATATTGAAACACCTACCTTTGTGGTGTGGAACCGTGACACCACTTCAGTTAAAGGAATAACTGAGGTTTGGGGTCCCTTCAAACAACCTAAAATAGAGAAAAATGCAACAAAAAAACCTACAATTAAAATTTTTCCAACTATAAAAAACACCAAAATATGAGAATATATATAGCAGAGCGGGGGTTCAGTGCACATGTGGGTAATGTGGCAGAAGGCCGAGGCCACCAGATATCCTATGAGGTATGATGGAACATAGGGGGGGTTAGATGTACATAGAAGAAGAAGGGTGAGGGTAAGCCAGAGTATAGGAGTCTGGTGCACGGGAGGCCAGAGTTGGTGGTCTGGTCAGGTGCAGCGATGTTGGTTTAGCAAGGTCAAAGGTGGGGGGACGTAGTACAGAACCTACAAGGTGGGCGAGGTTGGGTAGTGGCAGCTGGGAGAATAAAACGGTGAGAGGGAGAGCGTGGGGTGAGGGTGGCGAGGACCCTCCGAGAGAGATAGTCCGAGGCCAGCTTAGGTTTGGGTGCAGCGTCGCAAAATGTGCCTCGTGCCATGGGGGAGGGGGGTTGCGACCTCTGCTAGCGTTTTGACCCTTTGCCCATTTTTTATTTTTTTGTAATAATAATATTAATAATGATTATAATATTAATAAAACCTAATGTATTAAAAAAATCATAAAGATAATAATAATAATAATTAATAATATTAATAATAATATTTATAACCATAATAAGAAAATAACAATGACAATAATGTAATAATAATAATACCATTAATTTAATAATAATTTTAATCATTTTTCTTAAAAATAAATATGAATAATAATAATAATAATAATATCAATAATAATATCAATATTCTTAATAATTATCATAATAATAATAAAAATATAAACATAATATTTTTATTATCATCAAAACATTTATATGATTTATTCTATTTAAATATCTTATTCTAAAAACGGGGTAATTGTGCACTCGTCGCACGACTTAATATACCACACGCAAGTTGCACACCACAACCCAGACTAGTTTCGAACCAACACAAGCACCTATGGGTACTTCATCGTTATGACTAACCATTTTGTGTTTGTGCATAGGTCTAAAAACAACCAAAATCACCAATGGTAAATAAAATTAAACTATGAATCGGCCCGAACCTTTATGCGAGTAAAAAAAGTCAAAGGAATAATAAAATAAAAATAATTGTAAAAGTCCGGGTGTGACAATTATCCCCCCCCAATAGATACTTTCTTCACTAAGAAAGTCACCAATCCAAATAGTAGAGAGAACGTGAATCCATTCCCAATTGAAATAAATAGAAACCACAACAAAAGAGAGTGGGAGAACACAATTGGGTTCTCCTCACCACAATAAATCAACTAGAATGGAAATTTAACTCCCAAACATACCACCCTGGGAGGGGGATATGTGAGAAATCCTAATCTATCCGAGCTAAGTTCTATAGCAAGAGAAAAGAAACACCTACATTGGAACATTTAATTCTCGACCTAGACAAAAAACTGCCAACACTAGAGAAAAAACCCTGAGAAAAACATAACCCAAGAAGTAAACCCAAGAATGACCAAAAGAATCTATTCTTCCACAGACACTTACATCTCTAAACGAACACATCTAAACTGATATCAACCCATACAATGGGGAAACACATTTTTAAAGAAAAAACTCGATTCAGAAAACCACATTCACACAAACAGGACTTCTTGGATTATTAAAGAAGGAGTCCAACATAACATTGATGACAAAACAATAAACATACAATAACATCAAAACATTAATAGAAGAAAAACAATAATGGAGAGACTTTAAATGTTCCACTACTAACACGAACCACAAAACATGAACTGAGGCTTCACACCCCCAGATAATCCTGACTACATAGAAGGTTCACCCCAAGACCTATGGTGGGGATCTTTTGGAAAAATCATATCCTACCTCACTGTCAGGAAATGGAATTCTCTGGTCACAACATCTACTTCAGGAGACACTTCCTGTAGAACTTATCTAGATTACTGTTTCCCTCGGATTTCGGGAATGACCTCCTTTTTATGGGAGGTTCAAACAATCCGATCGGTTTCTAACGGGTTTGTTCGTAGAACCAGAAACATCCAATGATTCCACATCCATTCGGACCTACTTTCCAAAGGTAGGTGCTCATTAGTTCATGGACTAATGAGGCTTAGAAATTTGCATTGGCCGAGAGGATGGGAGGTCAGACTCATCACACCTTTTTTAGGGGAATTATTGTCTACTCCGGGACTCTCTTTATAGATTTAAGTTATGTTCGTGAATCCTTATTACATTACCAAGTATAAAATGAGCTTTCCTTCAGATCTGAAAATCAATGATAAAATATGTAGGAATCTTAGAGAATCTTTTATATATATTCGTGGTTCTTCATCGATAGAGAATCATCTGTATTTATTATAGATTCTTGGTCAATGGTACCCTTCGACACATTTATATAGAAGTCTCTTGGTCATTATGATGACCATGCTAGTTTTAAAGCCACTCAGTGGGGCACTTGAAGTTTATTTTCATTTAGAAGGATATGGATTATTTCAGAGTTGGGATCGAACCCACATACGGGCTACCTATGTATCTTTTGTTTAGAAAAGGAATCAGAACCCACGTAGTTCGAGTAAGGGAGTATGATGTTTATGATTGATGGATCAAAGAAGAATTTCATAGTCACTTTTACACTCTATGCTCACGTGAGTCATGCTCAGTGTGAGAAACAAGTGGTATTGGTAAAAATTATACAATTTTTCCATAAAAGATGAAATCATAAGAAATAACGTGGGACTTATGTATGTATGAATACCTAGATAAATGAAGGTTAGGATTTAGATTAGGGAAGAAATCCTGAAGTAGGGTCCATAAAGGTATATGTGCTTCATGGAGATTTTAAATACTCTAACTTGGGGATTATTCCTAAAAAAGAAGGCCCAAATTATGAGAGGACTTATGATTGTGTTTTATTTCTGAAAAGAAATCCCAGATCAAAGGTAAATTAGTACTGGTTAAGAGAAATTAATACTGGGGCTTACTCTTGAAAAGGAGGTCTAGGTTAAGAGACATGAAAAATTAAGGGACTTGGGGCTTACTTTTAAGGAGGATTCCTATGTTTGAGACTGGGGCATACTTCTGAAAAGGAATCCCAGGTTAAGAGAATTATGTTTGGGGCTTACTTCCAAGGAGGATTCCCATGTTTGAGGATTATGACTAGGGATTATTCTTGAAAAAGTGGCCCAGGTTAAGAGATTCTCTCATCTTAAAGGATGAGGTTGAATAAATGAAATCACCATTTTTTAGTGACATAAAGATGTATAAATCACTAGGTTTTGAGATATATTCCACAGAATTCCTTTTAGATTAGCAATTGAAGTCAAGAAATCATGCCATAAATGGCTTTGAAGAGTGTCTTGAAGGCTGAATCTTGAAAAGGAAAGGTGGAATGGCTTAAGAGGGGTGAAATGGGCAAGAAGGGCACCCAAAAAGGTAGGGGCGTGCATGTCCTGGTAGGCGCTCAGGTAATGCGTGGGCATGAAAGTCCTGGTCACGCAGGTATGCCTGCGCGACACATGGGTAACTTGCGCGATGGTTAACCGTCATGGAAATACTTGAGCAACTCTTGATTAAAGCCTTTAGAATCCCCTTGAGGTTCTTCCAGAAGAGGGGCGCGCAAGTTCTATTGAAGGAGTAAGGCGGCGTGCAAGTGGGGCCTTTTCCCTTAAGGGCTAGCCACTCAGGCGTGCAAGTTTTGATGAGTTCCAACACTTAGGCCTTCCTCCTCCTATTTAGATCTTCCGTTCTAGGTAAGAAATTACCTTAGAAGTGTTTCAAAAGCTTTCAGAAGAGACTATGGCATCGGGAGCTCAAATCTGAGTTTCTGAAAAAAAATCCTCCACAAATGGGGCGCCCACAGGTTCTATTTATAGGTAGGAGAAGACCCCGGGCCGTTATTACTTAGGTCGCGCAATCCACTTTTTCTACCACTAGACGGCACACAAGTGAACTTGCGTGACTGTGATAGAACTTGTGCAGAACCTGTGCTTTTGTTCCCTTGTTCATGACTTTGTCAATTTTTGATATTTTCTTCAAAGGATGAACCAATTTGAGCTCAGATATTCCCCTTTTCCGATCTTTAGAATCTATGACTAAAGGAGTGTCAACAAAAGTCCCCCCTCAGAGTTGGATCCGGAGAGAATAGAGGATTTGACTCTGAGAAAATTGAGAATCACATGGAAATTGGAGTGCGCAAGGTAGGGTGAGCAAATGAGCTTTGGGCGTGCAATGCCTGACGCGCAGGGATACAGACCTTGATCACGCAGGGTATGGCGCACAGCGTCCCGGCCGCGTCTATAAATAGAGAGCCTCACTTCCGTACAAGAATATGGATTTGTGGATTTCAAACCTTCGAGCTCTCGCCGTGCAGGTCACCTTATCCGTGCAGGTTTCTCTGTTTTCCGATGTTTCTTTGCTGTCGTGCTACTATATAGGTTTTTGTACTTGTGCAGTTTATACTTGCGCGTCAAAAACTAGCGTGGCACGCAAACACTTCCGCGTCAAGGTTATACTTGCGCGCCTTAATGCCTTAGCCATTTTTTGGACTTCTTTCACAAATTTTATGAAAAAATAAACCCATTTAAGAGTTAGTTTATTCAAATTTTGTGCATATTCAATGGATCCCAAGGGAATTGGAATGGCTGATGAACTGGCTAGCAAGCAGATTGATGACATGATGAACATCAGTGGCCATGTTTATTATGATATCTACGACAATACTCTCCCAGATTTGGCTAAGTACTTGAAGAAATATCATCTTAATTTCCCATAGAGCATCTACTAGCCTCTATATGGTCATGGTCATCTTCAAGGAGTCAATGTTCTAGATGCAAAGAAAAATACTCCTGAAATGCAGTTTCACTGCTACTCCTTTATTTTGGTTATGTTGTGCATTAAGAGCAACAACAATGGTGTGACCTGTCAAATTCTCCTTACATTCAATTCCTTGTAGATATGAAAATGGAAAACCCATGGGATGAAATGTTTTCCTCTGTCAATTGGTACAGAGAAGAAAAATCGTGCATTAGAGAAATATCTAAAAAGAGTACTCCCTCCAAATGGCTCTTTACTTCCAATGCTCCATTCTCAAATCCATTTATCCATCATCCATGTTTCTTGGACAGAAACAGAGCCATTGTTTGATCAGCTGAAGGTTTTCTCAAACCGCACTCAAGAACATCCTTTTACAATTGTTCCAAGATGAGCTGGTATCCCTGCATCTCATATTGTATCCAGTTGAATGAATGAATTCCAGGTGGTTGCTGATGATCCTAGGGATGTCGTAAATCAAATGAAGAGTTATGCTAAAAGCCTCTAGTAATTCTTGAAAAAGAGAAGAGACTCTAGTCTGTGGATGTCCTTTTATCTCCTATGTATCCAGGAAAAACACTTTCATCTTCAATCATTTGTACTTGCATTCTCTTTTGCTACATGCTTTAGATTTTACCTAAGTCAATGGGCCTAGTAAGCATTGTTTGATTTTTAATAGGATTAATGTAAATAAACCTACAAACTTCAAACCTTTTAATTTCTCAATGTTACCTAAATCATACAAAATGTATGTTTAGTGAGCTAGGTACTTGAATTTTATTCAGAGTTCCCTTGACTTTTGTGGGAAGTTTAAATTCATGCACGTCGGACATAAAAAAGGATAATGTTTAAGGTCGAAATAGCTTTGACCGAAATGGATTATAATTGAATCAATTCCTTGACAATTCATCTGAAAAAATATTACCATACTCAAGTATGAGGGAAAAAATGTAAGTTATAACTTAAGAATATTTGAATCTGAGGAATGATATGAAAAAGAGCTAAAAGGCATTAGAAGAAGTAGTTTCTAAGAATGGTGTTACCATTATTTAACAAACCTGTTAGGGGGTTGAATTATACAGGGCCACCTAATGGCATTGGCTGCATAATTAAATAAAATAGTATCTTTTGGCTAACAAGTTTGTTATGTAGACTATTTATGCAAGGCCACCTATGGGCACGTGCTGCATAGTTAGGCAAAGGAACTCTCAGAAATTTACTTTCCTAGAGTTAAAATCCAGTGAATGTTTATGGAGATTCAAATTTTCCAAAGTATAGAGTTTTCTATATGGAAAGAGGTATTTGAATATGGAAAATAAAATTCCAAACAAGATTATCGAAGAACTGGATGAATATCACTCATACGATGGTCTGACCCAAACATAGGGAAAGAGAATATAAGCCATAGACCTGAACAATTTCAGATCCTGAAAAAGGATATGGGACAAATATGTTAAGGATGGCTATTTTTGTGGATCCCTAGATACTGTCATTTAAGACAAATAAGGACAAAATAGGAATTCTTCCCAAGAATGAAGTTACCACTATCCGAAAACCCCGTTAGGGGGTTGAATTATGTAGGGCCACCTAAGGGCATTGGCTGCATAGTCAAATAATAGTATCTTTTGGCTAACAAGTCTGTTATGTAGACTGTTTATGCAAGGCCGCCTATGGGCACGTGCTGCATAGACAGGAAAAATAACTCTTAGAAGTTTGACATTTTTGGGACTAGAAGTCATTAAAAGGGTTATGAGGATCTGAAAATATTTAAGGTTAGGATTATGACACATACAGATGAGTATCGTCCAATGTATACAGAGATACACAGATCAATTCAAACCATAATCATGTTGTGGATGGGTCCTGAATTGAAATGTTGAACTTCACTATGTATCCCATAAGGATGATAATCAAGCCATACGTAGTTCTTACACTACAGTTTAACGTCGTGTGAGACAAAAGGATAAGAAATCTTAGTTTAGGGTCATAGAGCTTGGACCATTGTAAGAAATACATAGTGTATATTTTCATGGGGACTTTTCAGCCAAGGGACTGAAAGTGGAATTTGGGGTTAGGACCAAAGACTTGGGGCTGGATTCGAAGGACACTCGAATGTTCCTACTTATCCCATAAGGATGGGAATCAAGCCCACGTAGTTCTAGAAATACCCTTTGTACAAATTTGGTTCATACAAGTGATGGGTGAAAGGGGACTTTGTTACAACGATGGTTTAACCCAAGATAAAAGGTTTGGGCGTTGCCATGTATGAACGTAGTCTTTGAAATGAAACATGATTGAAACAATCAATGTAAATAATGGTTCCCTCTCAGGTGAGGGCATCAAAGAATATTGTAGTTTATTGTCATACTGGACAAAAGTGTTGTATAGTTTAACGTCTTATAACAAAGACGTAAGTGAACCACTGTAAAGATATTGATTCTAGGGGCGGTTTCACGAATCAACATTGTATGAGATGGAGGTGAACCGATGTGAAGAGATTGGTTTTGGTGTTGAACCTTGGGAGGTTGCTTACATACCCAACCTAGAAGGCAAGGATCAAAGTCCGTGTAGTTCAATTAAAGAATGGATTAATGATTAAGTTGTTCTTGGAGGCAATGACCTAAAAATAATGTGGTTGGGACTTACACATGGTTAGCAGACAAAATAGAGTGTTATGGTTGAGGTTTGCTCTAAGCTCACGTGAGTCATGCTGGATGTGAGAAACAAGAGTTAACAACAACCTTAATGATGCATAGTTTAATGTCATGTAGGACATATAAAGAGACTATGCAGTTTAGAGTCTTGCAGTTAGGACAATTGGTGTTGCACAGTTTAGTGTCATGTAGTAGGGACAAAGTACAGTTTAATGTCATGTAGGACGTATCACGGACGTTCTGTACAGTTTAGCGTCATGTAGTTAGGACGATGGGGACAATAGAGTTTAACATCATGTTGGACAATAGGGAGACTGTGCAGTTTAATTTCATGCAGCGAGGAAAAAAGAGTACACCATTTAACGTCATGTTGGACGAAAGTGAGAATAGTTTAAGGTCATATGCATGGACCGTGGGAGGTGCAGTTTAATGTCATGCTGGACAAAATTGTAGTTTAAGGTCATACAGGACCATTGATGATTATGTAGTTTAACTTCTTTCCAGATGTAAGGGACTTTTATACAGTTTAGCGTCATGTAGTTAGGATGTCATAGTTTAATGTCTTGTCGGACGTAAGAGACTTTTTTCTCAGTTTAACGTCATGTTGGATGAAAAAAAGGGATGATAAAGTTTAGCGATTTGTTGGACGAATGTGTAAATAGTTTAAGGTCATATGCATAGACCATGGATTATGCAGTTTAAGGCCATACAGGACATAAGTGACTTTTATACAGTTTAGCATCATGTAGTTAGGACGTCACAATTTAACATCTTGCTGGACATAAGGGATATGCGAATAGTTTAGGGTCACATGCATGGACCATTGATGATGCAGTTTAACATCATTCAGGACCTAGTTGCATTTTAAGGTCATACTGGACCATTTCGGGAACTTTTTCACAGTTTAACGTCATGTGGGACGAAATTACAATTTCTTTAAGGTCATATGTACGGACCGTTGCTGTATATTTTAACAACATATAGCAAGGAAGATTAAGGTACTTTGTAGTTTATACAAAATACTTCTTCAAAAATCTAGCATTGGTTGGAGTAGTGATGAGTTCTCCATCCATTGAGATTAATGAATAAGCTCCATTGGAGGAGACCCTATGTATTGAATAAGGTCCTTCCCATTTTGGCTCAAGATTGGGAGGGTTTCTTTCCTGGTATCATTGGAGTTCTGAGAACTAATACCAATTCTCCCTGAGTGAATGAACGAAGATGAACTTTTTTGTTAAAATCTCATGCTATTCAATTCTGATAGACTTCCAAGTGGTGAAAATTGCACAGTCTTTTCTCATGTAACCATTCCAAATCATTTAATCTCTTTTGAGACTGTTTATCTGTAGATGATTGATCACAAATGGAAACTCTGAACGAGGGTAGTTGAACTTCAATGGGCAAGACAGCTTCCGTTCCATATACTAATGAGTATGGAGTTGACCGAGTTGCAGTGCGGGTGGTAGTCTGATAAGCCCATAAAGCACGAAAGAGTTTATCAGGCCATGACCTCTTATCATTATCCACCATCTTTTTCAGTATATTTGAAAGAGTCTTGTTAAAGGATTATATCTGGCCATTGGATGTTGCATGATACTGAGATGAATGGTTGGATTTTATGTTGTATTCTTGATACAACTTCTTCACCTCGGATGAACAAAAATTGGTGCCATTGTCCGTCAATATGGTATGAGGGACACCAAATCTTGTAATGATATTAGACTTGATGAAGCTAACAATGCATTTAGAACTGACTTCCTTGATAGGTATTTCCTCTGCCCATTTGGAAAAGAAGTCGGTAGTAGTAAGAATGAACATAAACTGCTTGGCCGTAGCTAAAGGAAAAGGTCCCACCACATCCTTTCCCCATGTGGAAAATGGCGATGTGTATTTAGCTGTATGAAGAAACTCTAGTGGTTGATGAATGAATTTGGAATGTACTTGGCATGAATGACACTTCTTTGTGAAATCGACACAATCTCGTATCATTGAAGGCCAAAAGTATTCAAGCCTTAGAATCTGATCAGACAGTCTATGTCCAGATTGGTGGGCACCACAGACTCCTGCATGCACTTCATTCATGACATCCATTGTCTCTTCACAATCAATGTATCTGAAGAGAACTCCATCAAAACCACATTTGTAGAGTTTTTTTCTAGGTGATCTGGGCTATCATAAAAAGTAAAATTAACCACACGTCACCGAATTTGTTCTTTCTCAGCACTATCAGATGGATGTGTTCCATTTTGAAGGTATTCCCTAATAGGTGACATCCATCTTGTAGTATAACCATACGGTTTAATAATGGGACAAATTTCTTTAATTTCCTCTGTTCTGATTCGATCATAAGATGAAATTTCACGATGGTGGGCAATACTGATGGTTGTCTCGTCCCAATTTAGTTCTACCAGAGATGTGGCTATATTAGCCAATGCATTAGCTTGAGCATTTTGTGATCTTGGGATATAAGAAAATTTCGATTACAAAGGGAATTCCTCTATTAACTCTCTGATGGAATCATACAAAGGGATTAGTTCTTCTTTTCTGATGTCATAATCCCCGATGACTTGTTTGATTACCAGGTCTGAATCACCTTTCATCTTTAAGTGATACACTTGTGCTTGAAGAACTAATTCCAAGCCTACGATGAGAGCTTGGTATTCTTCTTCATTATTGGTACCACCTTCCCACAATAAGAAAAAATAAGGTAACACTGCCTTTTCTGGGGAAATGAGTACAATTCCTAAGCCAACATTGTGGAATATAGGATTTTCCATTTTCCTCACTGTTGGACTTCTGGATGCACCATCAAAATACATTTCCCATGCCCGAGGACATTCTTGAATAGAGAAACCTTCCTCATCAGGGAGTTCAATATCTGAAGATGTATCTTCCACTGAATGGTGTTCAGCCAGGAAATCAGTCAGAGCTTGGCCATTTATCACCTTTTGAGACACAGACTGAATGTTGAATTGCTGCAAAATAACTCCCCACCTTGCCAGATGTCCTGTAAGCATTGGAAAACTAAGGATAAATTTGAGAGGGTTATTGCGAGATACCAATTGGACCTCGTGATGTTGCATGTAGTGTCTCAACTTCTAAACTGCAAAGATTAATGCCAGGAAGCACTTCTCAATACTTGAATACCGGGTTTCTGCTTCAAGCATGGTTCGACTGAGATAGTAGAGACTATTTTCATTCCCAACATCATTCTTTTGAGCAATAAAGGCACCCAATGATCACTCTAGATCTGTCACGTAGAGGATAAGTGGTCTTCCTTCAATAGGTGGCATGAGTACTGGTGGAATCAAGAGGTATTTCTTGTGAATATCGAATGCTTCTTGACATTCTTCAGTCCACTGGTAAGTGACTCCCTTCTTCATCAATTTGGTGAAGGTTAAACTTTTTCATGCCAAATTGGTGATGAAATGCCGAATATAGGCCCAATATCCTTGAATTCCTCTTAATTCATTCAAATTTTGAAGAGGTGACATACCAAGGATTGACTTGGTCTTCTCAGGATCAAATTCAATACCACGATGGCGTACAACAAAGCTGAGAAATTTTCTTGAGGTTACCCCAAAATCACATTTTAAGGGGTTCATCTTCAAATTATGTTGTCGGAGCTTGCAGAATATGACTTCCAAATCAGAAAAGTGATTAGAACGTTGTTTGGATTTAACTACCAAATTGTCAACATAGCATTCAACAAACTTCCCTAAGAAGGTTTTGAAGATACGATGCATGGCATGCTGATAAGTTGCACCTGTATTCTTTAAGCCAAAGGGCATTACCCGGTAGCAAAACACACCCTGAGGGGCTCTGAAGGCTATAGATTCCTCATCTTCTGGGGACATTCGGATCTAATTATATTCGGAATATCCATCCATGAAGGAAAGTGCTTCATATATAGTTGTTGCATTAATTAGAAGTTCTGTAATCGGAACTGGGAAATCATCTTTAGGAAAATGCGGATTAAGATCACTTAAATCGATGAAAACTCTAATTTTTCCATTATTTTTCTTTACAGGGACAATATTAGCCAACCATTTGGGATATTGAACATCTCTGATGAAGTTAGCTTTGATAATCTTATCCACTTCAGCTTCAATTTTGGATGCATATGTTGGGTGTGTTCTTCTCGCGGCTTGCTTAAATCCTCGATGTTCTTCTGGTAAACCCAAATGATGAGTAGCAACATCAGAATCAAGCCCGGGCATTTCTGTATAACTCCAAGAAAATATATCTCTATTTTTCATTAGAAAAGAAATATACATCTCTTGCTCTTCAAGAGTCATGGCTGCACTGATTAAAGTGGGGGCCTGGATCTTCTTTTGTACCCAGATTTATTTATCTGAGTTCATCCACAGTGGTAGAGATACCCTCTTCAAATGCTGGAGGAGCATCTCTAAGATCCACCTTTTCTTTTTCATAATGTGTTATTTATTCCTTTTCTACTTTCATAGTATATGATAAAGTAGAATTCTCATGATCCGAAGAGATGTCAACATTTGCATATCTTGAAGAAGAAGCTTCCATTTCCGACCCGATTGATGATGAAGGGTCTTCTTTGGGTAATAAAGAGGAGATGATGGATTGAGAATTGACATCATTGTTCACCTCCGATGTTTCTATAACTTCTTCTGGCCTAATTGGCGAAGCATAGACTTGTTGGATTTCTGTAGATGAAATGAAGACATCACCATTTATTCTTTCATCACTTCTTGGTAGATTACAAATTTCTCCCATGTTGTTTGGCTCGATTTCTATAATTGACAATATGAATCTTTCCATAAGAGTATTTTGATTTTGGTCTATCTTGTAAATTTGACTGATAGTCCAACACATAATCTATACTCACTTGTGTAAATGGATTTACTGGAGTTTTTTCCAAACCACATGGATCATTAACATTGGTAATATCCTTTGTTATGGATTTCTCCCTTTTCTTCATGTGATAGAATTCCGCCTCAATGTATTGAGACTCACAAGTCTTGAATGAGTCCTTATCACCATACAATGTCCCAAATTGACCATCGAAACAATATTTGAGACATTGATGGTATGATGAAGGGATAGCCGCATGTTGATGTAGTCAGGGTCTTCCAAATAAGATGTTGAAGTCTGAGTCTTGTTCAACAACCATGAAATATGAATTGGATACAAGATCTCCAAAATGAGTTCTGAGTATAACATTGCCCAGTGGTTCTTGTTCATTTTTATTATATCCTTGTAAAATCATGGTAGAAGGAGATAAATCAGATTCTGTGAGGCCCAATCGACGATGTGTACGAATGCATATGAGGTTGACTCATGAACCATTGTCAATGAAAGTTCTTCAAACATCCACGCCATTGACCTTTCCAGAAAAGTACAATGGTCTAATGTTTCCATGCACAACATCATCTTCATCTTCATTAGTAAAAGATATTATTGCATGGCATTCTGCAGGATTATTCTCTATGTGATATACTTCAGCTGTAGCAATTTCAGTTTCAAACTCTTTAGGACTTGACAAAGCCTCGATGAGTGCTTCCCGAAGATCTTTTGATAGATTCAGAGCATTCAGAATTGATAACTTGGTTGGCACTTGGGCCAAGTGTTTCAATATATCATAATTTTGATCTAGAGGTCTACGTTTCCCAATAGGAATATGTGGTTTAGCAGGTACCTTGGAAGCATATGGTTTGGAAGTTGATGCATCTTGTATTGGGATAGGAGTTGGCAATATTCCTGGTTTTGGAAGATTAGACCGATTAGATCCATTTACTTGCTGAGAGGAAGAAGATGGATCCTTAAACCGGTCTTCCAAAATAACTGTGCCAGGACTGAATTTGCTATTGGTAGAAGAACTTGCTTGTTCTTACTGAGCTCACTGAAGATCTCTATCACATGTTTCTTCTGCGTATACAGTTCTAGAAGGGGTAGAATTGGAATAGTGGCTTCTAAAGGATCCACGTCTTCCCCTGTATCCTGAGCCCCTAGAACATCCTCTGATTTCTCTGTCTAATACAGGGAATTCAGGCTCATTGAAATCGAAACTGTGACTGCCATATGGATCTGTTAATTGAATCATATTAACAGAACCAAATATTAACTCTTCTTCTGATGAAGAATCTGCCTGATTATCCTGTTTAGGATGTTCCATTTGGTGTCGAGGTGCCTGTGGCTTTAAAGTAGATGGCATGAAATCTGCCAAAGTCAAAGACAACTTAGGCTTTGACACATACTCATCTTCTTCTGATTCTTTTTCTTTTATTGAATCATGCCATTTTTTCGAGGACTTTCCCTCTAAAAAAGATGGTTTTTCCGTAACATTCATGGAAAAATACACAATTGGTTTCTTTAATTGTGTTCACAAAATAGCATGAGTTTGATTAATTTTCTTTCTGACCATCCAATCATCATACTTCTGTGCATTTTTTTCTTTTGACTTCTTGCCATTCATCTTCCTCATCTGGAACTGTAACAGTGACACATGCTACCTGGGCTAAGGAGCCTTTCAATGTGACATGTCCCGAGTCGACCATCTTTTTCAGGAGGTCACTGAAGATAGAACACTCCTGGATGGGATTCCCCAACATTTAATGAAAAGAGGAATAATTAGGGTGGTCTTTATCTCCTTTCTTCTTTGGCCTCTTGGGAATTGGCAATTGAACCCAATTGTTTTCTAGAGCCGAAATGAAATAACAAGGAACTTGTACATTTCGGAAAGAGTCTATTTTGATCTTCAGATCATCAAATTGTTTTTGTTTTTTCTCATGTTGATTGTCTGGACCAAAAGGCCTTTGTTGTTGGAACTCAGAAGGTGGAGCCCTTCGAGAAGATAAAGGGTTTGAGGTAGAAACAGGTACAGGTGCTTGTTTAAGCATAACTGTAGCAGTTTCTGCTTTACCCATTCTCTTTCCTAGAGCTGATGGAATTACATGAGATTTAGCCTTAGCCTGTATAAGGGAATCTTCAATCTGTTGAGCGATTTAAGTAAGGTCTCGAAAATCTCCTGTGTATTTTACAGGGATTAACTACGTGCGTAATTCGTCACGCTGATTTTACACATAGATTGAAAAAAATTCTTCTTGAGGGAGTGCTAAACTCAAGTTATATGTTAATCCCTTCCATCGAGGAATGAAATCATAGAAACTTTCATTCTCCCTTTGCTTACAGTTTGTAAGATCGAAAACTGTTGTCTTTGGCAAAGTTGAGCTGAACTGAAGGAGGATTTATTGGCGAAGATCCTCCCATTCGGTAATTGACTGGGATTTCAAGCTTGTATATCAAACAAAAACTGGTTTTTGCAAGGTTCGCACGAAGCATCTGAGTTTCACTGCTTCTTGTTGCTCTGGAGTTCCCATCATGGGATCATAATAAGACATGTAATGCATCAAATGTTGTTCAGGATCGCCTGATCCATTGAAAATAGGGAATACAGGATTCCCAAAACTGGATGGAGGAGAAATTGAATCTACCCATTCAAGGTAAAATTTCTTTTCTGGTTGAACTTGCGCACGTTTCCCTTTCATAGTTTCTAACCAAGCTATTAATGACTCAATAGTAGTTATTAACTTTTAAGAAACATACAGTTGATGTTGCACTTGGGTAGGTGCAATGACTGGAGCTTGGAAAGATGTGGCGATTGGTGCTGCAACTGATGGTAGCACTTCCAACTATTGTTGCACCTAACCCATAGGATTAGACCTGTGAGGGTATACTGATAGAGGATGATATTCTTGATCCATCTCAGTAGCTGCAACAAATCCCTTTGGCTGACTGACTCTAGCATGCTTAAAAAGAAGACTACTCTGAAGTAGTTCTGCATTCAACCTTCATAATTCCTTCATTTCTTCTTCTTGTTTTGCAAACCTTTTCTCTAGTGAGAGTGATTGAACTTCTCCAGGGGAAGGATATTTAACCTGGTTCTTTCCCATCCCTTTGTTGGATCCTTTTTAGAGAGGGGGGAGTGGGTTACTCGATGGATTACTTAGGTTCTGAGTAATCCTTTGACATCGTGTACGCACGCCTTCTTCATTTCTGTCGGTGCGTACATCTTCTTGAGAAAAAACCTCTTCATCTGAGTCCCTTGATTGATCCTCATTTGGTGGATCAGCAATAACGGCATTGATGACATTGATTGATGCATAACTCATCGCATCCATTCTATCAACATTTCTGTGATAGCGTCTTCTTCCATGTCTTTGATGAGACATTTCCTTTTGGTTATTCGATCCCTCAGGAACTTCTTGATGAACCGTAATTTGGAGGGAATCTCATGATAATTTATCTCTTCGTTCCTCTTGAGGTTTCTTCCCTAATCGAGAAAAGACCAACATTATCTAAGGAGGGGATTGATGATTTGAGAAAGTCCCCAGTCCAGTGGACTGGGGTTGTTCCTACTGTTCTCTCTCAACTCCTCAAATTTTATTTGTTGATTCCGAGGGTTGGTTTAAAAGAGTCCCCAGTCTGGAAAGATGGGGTGGTTCTTGACATGCTATGTCTAAGATTTTCTTGAAATTCCTCCTGATATTTCAAACCTTAGTCAGGAAATTAGATGGATTCATTAACCTGTATCCACTTTTATCACCCGGTTCGAAATACCGTTGGATGATTTCTGACACTTCTGTCACTTGGTGACGTGCTTGCTCCAAACGAGAGGCTTCCTAAATATTCTTGTTTTCTTGATGCAAGATTAATTCAACAACTTTTTCTCTGTATTCTGGATTTTGAGAGGAACTAGTTGAAGTCTGTTCTTAGGCAAGCTTTTGATTACAAACAAATCCCATTGGCTGTGGCTGGTTATGGCCAATAACATTGTATGAGACCGTTTTCAACAGGCTTTACTGACTGGAGAGCACCATCAAATGAAGCACTCCATGAACACCCCATCCTCTGACACGAATAACATATGGGGCTTTGGAAATTAACAGACGCAATCTTCTTAGTGTGCCAAGGCATGAACGTTGAAGGGCTCTCTACTGCTTTTCAGCCTTCGGATATCAAGAGACTGATAGAGACGCCAAATCCATCTGACGTTGTAACCCTTATATTATCTTAAGATGATTTTCATATTCATCATAATATAATACTTTCTTTTTCAACTGACGAATATTTTTCTATATGTTGAGACGAATATCATGAATTTCATCTTCCATCAACATTTCTGGAATATTATACTGAGAGTTAGCCAAAGGCCAAAACATGACTGGCACATCACATTTCCCTAGTTATTTTCACATGTTCATCATTTCTTCTTTATAATTTGATGAAGATTATTCTACCTGATTTGACCCGAGTTGGTATTTCCTTGTTGCTTCATTAGATTCAACAGGATTGGTAGATAAATCATTGATCAAACTAGAAGATGCATGAATTAGGGGTGGTTCGGAGAATGAACTACTCCCTGTGCTATCTTCTATTTGTGAAAGTATTTCACCTTCTAGAGATAAAGCTTCAGACATTACTGGTTTCTCATTTGCATGTTCCTCAAGATAAGAGGGCTTTCTCGGCACTACATTGTCCACTAGAGCATTTTATGGGCAATGTGCATCACTACTGTGGAGAGGATATTTCATAGCGATATTTATCATCATGGGGAGGACCACCATAATGGGTTACAAAAAAAATGAGATCTCTTGCTCCTTGGTCTTCTGACCACACAGAGGGTTCCTCATCTGAAGATGAATCTTCGTGATCGACCGAATTGTCATGAATCAATCCTTCATGAGGAAGTGACTGTTGAAGACATTCGGAATTAATGTTCCCACTATTGGGAAACAGAGGAGTAGAATCTTGAATTTCAACAGATAATTGTCTGAGGGCTTCATGAACTCCAGCATCGAGCAAGGACTTGGTACAGATTGGATCTTGATCTCCTGACTGTGCTGGGTGGGTCTTTTTCTTAGACGCATTCTTACTCACCTTGGAAACCACTTGTTGAAGAAATTTTCTACTCTGAGCAGGTGTATGTGCCTGATCAGGAAAGATGGCTAGGTTAGGCTGACGATCGCTTCTCAAATTAGGTGTATTTTCCTAAGTTGGTTGTCCGTATGATATGGGGGAGTATGACCCACAACCCTCTTGTATTGGAACATATGTGTGTGTCTGTTCTGGAGTGAACTTTTGATGTGTCACTCCACTAGTAGGGATAGATTTATGTGTCTTTCCCTGAGATGCTGCGGAAGTTGTTATAATATCCTACCAAGCATCCAGAATATGAGCATGGATTTTTTTCATCTCTTTCACCATTGATAGAATATGCTTGGTGACATCAGCTACCGGAACAAGAATATACGTCCATTCCAGGATTGGAGCAGGTGTATGTGTCTGCTCCTTTCCTCCTTTTCCTGTCAGTGAATCCTGATAGTACTCAAGTGTGGGGACAGAGAGTTGAGTCTGCCTCCTATTTTTTGTCGGGGCTTTCTGACTAACATCTCATAATTCTACCAAGAGAGACTTTTAATAGGCTTGATTAATACAAGAAGGAGTATGTGCCTACTGATTGCAATTCTCCAAACGTGGTTGACAAGATCCATCATATGTAGTCAGACGAGTCTGATGACTAGCTGATGATGTATAAACAGGTGTATGTTCCTGCCTATAGTACTCTGCCAGAATTTCCTGGTGGGATTGGCGTGATGCTGCCAGACGAGTCTGCTAGACAATGGAATTAAAATGGGTAGGTGTGTGTGCATGCTCATTGCTTTCCCCCAAGTTAGGTTAGTGGACTTTTCCGTAGATGGAAGAGATGTGAACCTGCTCACTGTTAACCGGATTCTGCCTCTGGTGGTTCGTCTTGCTTGCTCGGGTTCGGGGAACCTAAGCTGAATGCCTGGAGTCGGTACCCTCATCATGTTGAGGGCGCACTGCCGCACGAGTCTGGCGTCGATTGTTGGTGGGAGCCCTCAAAAAGGACTCCATCCTGTTTGAATTAAGGTCTTGAGGGACCTGCTCATTCACCTCCCCATAATAAGGGAGCGAATGGTGATTGCGTTCCAGGGATAATGACCCGAAACGGTTGGAGACGATATTCAACATCGCTTGCGTCGTGATCACTGGTTGTCATTGTCTGGACGACTGATGTGAGTTGTTTACTTGGAGGGCTTGTCGGCCAGCCTCTAGAATTGGGATGGTACAGTGTTGACGATACTCCTTAACCAGCACGTTTGATACCCAGCGTTGAAGATGCTGAGTAGGTGATATCGTCCTTATAACGGACGATGATCCAGCAGGAGTAGCGGTAGTGGCATTTGCAGTAGCAGTATTCACAGGTGTGAACTTGAGAGCAGCCATTCTCGAAATGCAGAAGATCATGTAAAAGAGTGCATGTTTGATATAACAGACGTAATCAAGATAAATTCAGACACTACATCTTTTGGATGAGCACATTTTTCAATTATTGTTTTTGTTGGCCCTATCATTGAGTGTTAAATAGGGGCCTATCAAATGGTTAAAACATTATTTTAACTTGGTTAAGGATTCACATCGGGTTCACCATTTTTGTTTCCCTTGAATTTTTGGAGTGACCTCCTTTTTATGGGAGTTTCAAATGTTCTGATCGGTTTCTAACAGGTTTGTTCGTAGAACCAGAAACATCCAATGATTCCACATCCATTCGGACCTACATTCCCAAGGTAGGTTTTCATTAGTTCATGGACTGATGAGGCTTAAGAATTTTCATTGTTCGAGAGGATGGCAGGTCAGACTCATCACACCTTTTTTAGGGGAATTATTGTCTACTCCGGGACTCCCTTTATAGATTTAAGTTATGTTCGCGAATCCTTATTACGTTACCAAGTATAAAATGAGCGTTCCTTCATATCTGAAAATCAATGATAAAATATGTAGGAATTTTAGAGAATCTTTTATATGTATTCGAGGTTCTTCATCGATAGGGAATCATCTGAATTTATTAGATATTCTTGGTCAATGGTACCCTTCGACACATTTATATAGAAGTATCTTGGTAATAATGATGACCATGCTGGTTTTAAAGCCACTTATTGGGGCACTTGAAGTTTATTGTCATTCAGAAGGACATGAATTATTTTAGAGTTGGGATCGAACCCACTGACGGGCTACCTACATATCCTTTGTTTAGAAAAGGAATCAGAACCCACGTAGTTCGAGTAAGGGAGTATGATGTTTATGATTGATGGCTCAAAGAGGAATTTCATAGTCACTTTTACACTCTAAGATCTCTTGAGTCATGCTTAGTGTGAGAAACAAGAGGTATTGGTAAAAAGTATACAATTGTGCCATAAAAGATGCAATCATAAGAAATAATGTGGGACTTATGTATGTATAAATACCCAGATAAATGAAGGTTATGATTTACTTTAGGGAAGAAATCCAGGAGAAGGGTCTATAAAGGTATATGTGCTTCATGGAGATTTTAAATACTCTAACTTGAGGCTTATTCTTGAAAAGGAGGCCCAAATTAGGAGAGGACTTATGATTGGGTTTTATTTCTGAAAAGAAATACGAGATCAAAGGTAAATTAGCACTAGTTAAGAGAAATTAAGACTGGGGATTACTCCTGAAAAGGAGGTCCAGGTTAGGAGACTTGAAAAATTAAGGGACTTGGGGCTTACTCCGAAAGAGGATGCCCATGATTGAGACTGGGGCTTAATCCTGAAAAGGAAGCCCATGTTAAGAGAATTATGGTTGGGGCTTACTCCTAAGGAGGATGCCCATGTATGAGGATTATGACTGGGCTTATTCCTGAAAAGGAGGACCAGGTTTAGAGATTCTCTCATCTTAAAGGATGAGGTTGAATGAATGAAATCTCCATTTTTTAGTGACATAAATATGTATAAATCACTAGGTTTTGAGAGATATTCCACAGAATTCCTTTTAGATAAGGAAGTAAAATCAATAAATCATGCCATAAATGGCTTCGAAGAGTGTCTTGAAGACTGCATCTTGAATAGGAAAGGTGGAATGGCTTATGAGGGGGAAATGGGAATGAAGGGAACCCAAAAAGGCAGGGGCGCGCAAGTCCTAGTAGACGCGCAGGTACTGCGTGGGCGTGCAAGTCCTGGTCGCGCAGGTATGCCTGCGTGGCACATGGGCTACTTGCGCGATGGTTAACTAGCATGGTAATACTTGAGCGACTCTTGATTAAATCCTTTAGAATCCACTTGAGGTTCTTTCAGAAGAGGGGCGCGCTATTGAAGGAGTAAGGCGGTGCGCAAGTGGGGCTTTTTCCTTTAAGGGCTGGCCACTCAGGCGCGCAAGTGTAGATGAGTTTCAACACATAGGCCTTCCTCCCCCTCTTTAGTTCTCCCGTTCTAGGGAAGAAATTACCTTAGAAGTGTTTCAGAAGCTTTGAGAAGAGACTAGGGCGTCGGGAGATCAAATCTGAGTTTCTAGAAAAAATCGTCCCCGAATGGGGGGGGCCCACATGGTCTATTTATAGGCAGGAGAAGACCCCGGGCGGTTATTACATAGGTCGCACAAGTCACTTGCACGGCCACTAGACGGCGTGCAAGTGGACTTGCGCGACCGTGATAGACCTTGTGTGGCACCTGTGCTTTTGATCCCTTGGTCATGCATTAGTAGATATTTGATATTTTCTTCAAAGGATGAATCAATTTGAGCTCAGATATTCCCCTTTTCCAATATTTAGATTCTGTGACGAAAGGAGCATCAACAATGACCCAGACACCCACAATGATGGAATGCCTTCATAGGGGTGCGATATGATGGCATCATGTTCCCTAATCATCCACACTTGTGGTACACCATTGAACGGTCTAACGAACTAGAAGACAGAACCACTGTAGAGGACTCTTTATAAATAGGTCCCCACTAGCACACCCTTTTCACTGGATGGTATCCTTCACAAGAAACTTGGTGTTGGATTTCCTACCATCTTTGCTCTAGAGGCCAACTCAGCTAAGAATACCTCATCAACAAACTTCTCAAAATTATGGTCCATAGATGGAAGGACCCACTCCATGATCTCTGGATAAAGACCCCTGATGAAGAGATAAGTCTTCGTCAAATCCTGTTATGCTACCATTGGTGAAAAGGTCACAGGTTCCTTGAAATGGGGAACATATTGTATCACCGTCTATTTGCCTATTTGAACATGCATGAGCTCTTCCATTTTATTTGTCACCACCAATTTAGGTATAAATCATTAGATGATGAAGGATTTAAATACATCCCATGTCACCCTAATATTCATTGGTGGTTGGGAGAACAATTCTCATTCATCCAGAGCCATACACTCAAACAATCCTTGGACAGCTCGAACTCTAATAGACTCCGGAGATACCAACATAAAAAACACACTCGACCTCTTCAAACCACATAACTTCCTTTAACATACCCCGATCACTGTAAAGGATAGACATTGTCTGAGAAGGGGAAAAATCTTGACATGACTTATCAGTAACCTTGGGCACCTTTCGGGTAAGGTTTTTATAAACAACATATAAAACACAAACCTGAAACTGATATCAACCCAAAACAACATCAATGAAAACTCCTTCATCCAAAAACAACCAGCTCAAAAAACAAACATATATAAACATATCTAAAAGCATCCATTTCCAAAATCCCTTCTCTAAAAAACAAGGTCAAACATTTAATTTCAAATACACACCCAAGTAATCCCATGAATCATTTCACCTGTCTTCATACAATTTCATCCATATGCACCAACACAAAGTTCTCATGCATCCCTTAACATGTGAAAACGTTCATAAAGATACCTGATGTAGCACCCAAACCATTTCTCTACTAAATCCAAGAAACTACCATATTTTTAGACCAAGGTCTTGTAGCTTTCAAACCCATTTCATGAATTTAAATCCATTTTAAAAAATTCATTATCATTCAAAATACAACTTTTTTTAATTTTCAATAGAGCACTTACACCAACTAGAAGAAAGATGTCTCTCAACTTGCATAAAATGACTATAGTAAGGCACTAGTAGTTATGCTTAACCAGTCGACATGATAGTTTTTTATGCCTCGCGAATGTTTCAACAACTAGGAGGAAATAAAATTATCTACTCGGACTCCAAATGGGTCACTACTCCATGTAAAATCACTATGTAATATAGACTTGGATCCGTTGTTATCCCTTAATCTAAAAAAACCAAAACAAGGAAAAGACACAATTCGTAACCACCCCTGGTGACTTGAGGTTCGGAATGAGTGAGGGATTATGATGCCATTCCTATAATTACCATCCGAGTCCCGACAGTACTAATCTTTATCCAAAAGACACCCCAAATAATAAGGGTCCCATTTGATACCATTTTTTCACGAACTAATCGTAGTTCGACCACGAACTGGTCCTGCAATCTGGTCCACAACATGTCCAAAGGGGCATTCCCAATCCCCATGATATGGAAACTAGTGTCGGGCCTCAAACTAAAACCATTTATAATTATTTTTCCCATGAACAGAAGATAAATAGGTAAATAAAAAGTAAAGATAAAAATAAAACTATAACTGTAAAGAAAATGGAACCACGCATACCTCCCTATGACCTTCCATGTCCCCACCCAAACAAGAACCGATCTTGCTCCGAGAGCAATGTGAAACTTGTTGAACCTGAAATTGAAAAGAGAGAGTAGGCATGAGCACCGTGATTCTCAATACGAATGCCAAAATAAATCATGACCGATGCCCCACCTCTAAAATGACATCCATTAATGGTAATTTGAAAATATTATATATAAAAAAATATGGTTTTCCAATCATTAAATAATATTGGAAACAAGATTATACAGTTATGAAAAAACTCCCTTTTTCAATTTAATTTTTCTAAATCAATTTCCAAAATATATAAGTCATTGAAATGAATTATTTCAGAATCTGACAAGTACCAAAATAGTTATATATTATAAAAATCTATGTAAAAGTGTCAGAAAAGCAAATAACGAAAAGTTCCCTAAAAGAAAGGTTAAATATTTATGTATTCAATAATGGGAATTCCTAAAACATCCCTAGAGAGATCCCTAGATATACTAGGTTTGGAACCACCTGTCGCTATATGGTGAAACTCCATTGTCTAAAACAAACTAGATTCCCTAACTTGGAATCACTAGTTGAACAACCCTCATGGACTAATAGAAAATACAGGGGGACTATCCCGTCTAATCGATGTTGATCTTTAACCTTCACCTGACCCTCTAAATGTCCCCCACGAACCCATGGTGCTAATAATAATGTGTAAGTAGGAGGCCCTCACATGCGTAACTCATCTTACCTTCCATCACCACACATGTTTACCCCATACATGGACACCCAACTCTATAACCCATAAAGGGATATCCCTCCTATAGAGGTTCCCACTATAGATATATATATATATATAAACATGTACACATCATATCAACCAAGGTGCCAATTGTTCCATCACATCACATGTACTTTTAAACTATTTCCCAAAGCACTTTATGTTGCCAACCAGATGGTCACACTATCAATGTAACATAGAGTTCCAACTAGGCCTTTAATACCATCATTCCAATATACCACAAAAATATTCCAAACCAAATTCATTTCACAAAGTCATTTAAAATTCTGTGTAAAAAACCTACAACATTCTTAAAAATCAGAAAACGGGCATTTATGTCATCGAATTATCAAACCACAGTTCAAGGTGCCAAAATAGTAAGGTTTTAAACATCACCTTTAAAAAAATTATTTTTTGTTCCACAAGATACACATCACATCTAGGTAATGTTTAGTGAACTATTTTAAAATACTTAATACACCTTCATAATTAAAATCAATTTTTAAACCTGTTTAGACAGGTTATGAAAATTATTGGGAAACCAATCTCCAGGAGGTGTAATCCATTTCACCAAAAACATATACATTTATACATTTATAAATATCATATGAATATGTAAACACACTTTTAAAAAATGCTAAGAAATCATTGAAGTCAAATTTAAGGTGCAGGCACTAAGGACCTACCTAAAAATGGAAGTGGATCAAGCCTTGGCACTTTAGCTCTTGAATATTTTGAATAAAAAACCCACAACATAACAAATATATATCCATATACATACATACATACATATATATATATATACTGTTAATCCAATGTAAATATTCCCCACGCCATGATGGATTATGTGCAAGGAATAAATATATATACATATACAAATACGTTCCAATGTATGTGTGTGCGCGCACCACCAAGGAGCCACCACAACTTTAATTAATTAACCTATAAGGACCAAAATCATTTAGAAAAAATGGACCATTCCATAAACCTTGTCTAATCTTTTTTTAGAAACTATGACAAAATGCACAATGCACTAATATTGTCAAATGGGACCCAAGATTTACACACCCAAACACATTTACAAATATTATTTCCAAATCCATATTTTATGAAAAAAAATGATTCTTAAAGTTTTTTCATATGAACCTTAATACCAAGAATTGACCATAACTCCCACCAAGATCCAACATGGCATATATTTTGAGTTTACATTTCAAACCTTTCTTGAAATACAGTCAAAGGACCAACCCTTAGTTATGAAACAAAAACCATTAAAAACCAAGGTTTCAAGAAAACACTATTTTAAAGGTATTTTTCATTCGACGGCACATCCATGCATTCACCAAGTGCACCCACGGATGTACCAACATCCAATAGAACGCCAACCACCAAAACCACGCCCAAAACTATTTTTAGAAAATGACCAATTACTTTATAACCAAAACTACCTACTCAAATAATTTAAAGAGAAAAATACTAGCCCCTTGAAACCATATAACCCCATTCCAAAACATTTTACACAATAAACAAGTCATAAAATCAGTAAACAAAACACACCAAACCAGTTTCACAAATAGAGAACTACCATCACACCATAATAAATGATAAAAATTTCATGAAACGCTAAATTACATTTAGTGTAATATTAGAATTTAAAATAAACACCCTAAGTGCTAAGACTCTAGGAATTCCACATAAGTATCCTTCAAAATCTATTATTCACTAACTGAGAAAAGTTCAAAATACTATAATAAGATCATAAAGGGTGTTAAAGAGGTGCCTACCAACTTATTAAATTTATTTTAAATGTTAGTCATCAATTAATAATACTTAGGAAAATGATATATGTAAAAGCGTACCTTAGTGGTGTGATACCATGACACTACATCAATGGAAGGAATAACTCATGTTTGTCGTCCCTTTTCACATATTAAAAAAGAAAAAACTGCACCCAAAAAACAAAATATTAGGGTGTTTTCAATATACACAAAAACACCAAAAGATGAAATTCAATATACTAGAGAATGGGTTCGTCGCACATGAGGGTAAGGTGGTCGGAGGCCGGGGACGTCAGAGCTCCTACAAGGGAGGAGAGAACCAGGGGGTCAGCTGGATAGAGGTGTTGAGGTGCAAGGCCATGCCGACCTGGGAGGCAAGGGCATAGGAGGTCAGTGTGTAGGTGTCCAAAGGAGGTGTTCTAGCCAGGGGTGCCAATGATGGTGCAGCGTGGTTGAAGGTGGAGGGTCGTAATGTGGGACCAGCTAGGTAGACGAGGTTGGAGAGTGGCTTTTGGGAGAGGGTGAAGGTGATCCATAAAGCGTCGGGAGAGGGAGGTGGTGACCTACTGGGGGACGATAGGCAGAGTCCAGATGGGGTCTGGGTGCAGTGCCACAGAAGGCACCTCCCGTTGTGGGGGAGAAGGAAGAGGGGGTTGCGCCCCCCACCCCCTAGGGTTTAAACCCTTTTCAATTTTTTGTTAAAATAATAAAAATACTGATGGTTATAATATTAATAAAACCAAATATAATATTAATTAAAATAACAATCATAAAGATAATAATAATAAAAATTAATCACTATAAAAATAATAATTATAACAATAATAAAAAATAACAATGACAATTAGGAGATAATAAAAATACTATTAATAAAATAATAATTATATTAATCATTTTTCATAAAAAAGAATAATAATAATAATAATAATATAATTTATAATACTAATATTCTTAATAATAATCATAATAATAAAAAAATAACAATATAATATTATAATTATTGTCTAATATTTCTCTAAAATTTATTCCTTTTATTTATCATATTTTAAAAACTAGGTAACCATGTTCTCATCGCACGACATAATAAAACACTCACAAGTTGTCCGCCTCAACCCAGACCACTATGGAACTAACACAAGTAGTTGGGGTGACCGCACGGTTACTGCTAACCATGGGGTGCTCGTGCACTAGTCTAATACCAACCAAAATCACTAAAAGTCTAAAAAAATTAGACTAGGACCCGACCCGAACTTTGATACGAGTAACCATAGCTAAGAACTAATAAAATAAAAATAAATGTAAAATTTGGGTTTTCAGAATAGGGTAAAGGATATTTTTATTATGCCTAGTTTTTTATCATGACATATGATTAACAATTTATTCCTTATCTAACTCTTAGACTCAATATAGAAATGAATGATATAGTTCAATAAGATATCGATTGTTGGAGACCATAGAGGAAATAAGATTCAGCATCCTATATGTCAATGGTTTGGGAATAAACACCCAATTTAATGGATTAGAAGAATGAGGATTTGTTTTTGTGTGTTTGAAAGATAGAAACAAATAAAGTATTTGTTGAGAAAAAAATGGAATGTTATTATTAGAATAATGGTCTCCATAATGTATTATAAATCTATAAATATTTTAAATGTGTAATGTATGTTCATTATGGAAATTGAAGTCCTATGGAGATTGATCTTGAGGAGAATAATCATGGTTATATGAGAAATGGTAATAATTCTAATGATGAATTCTAGTAAATGGTGTAAGAATGATGTGGAATGATTAAAGTGATTTTGTATTAGGATTAAATAATGATATTGAATAAGTATTTCATCAATTATATTTTAATATTTTTGATCATAAAACAAATAAGGATTATACATTAGTGGTTTTTAAATAATTTTTTGAAGATACATGTTGAATGGGAGTAGATAAATTGATTTATTAGAAGGAAGCTTATTTCTGAAGACACTTGACTAAGGGAAGATAACCTATAATATATTCTCTATGTTGGGATAATAATGATATAGATATGTTTACATGATAGTATTACTGACATTTAAATTGATTCTAATTTGATCGTTTGTGATAGCATTTCCAGATTTTAGTACATTTTTGGATTTAAAGAATACATTTAATAATAATATATTTTATTTTTGGAAGAATGGATAATATAATTAAGGTTTTATATTGATCAAGCTATTCACCAATTTTTCATGTGCATTAAGAGATACATTAATTTTATTTTGGTATTATAATTTTAGGTTGATTTTGGAAATATATTGACATCCCTTATAAATATTTGGAAATTGAATTTGGTCATACATATTCTGGATAAGCGATAATGTTAAATATTTTTAAATTAAATTACGTTGAACATTGGGTGTGGTGGGATAACTTATACTATGATTTTGGTTATTGTTAATATCTAAATATGTGATTATTATAATAAAATAATCTTATAGAATCATTTGATCCATCAAATTTTAATTTTTGTTCTTCATGTAGAAAAATTATAAATTTTTTATATTCATTTTATGTAGTAAGAGATTAATTTTAAATTGATCTAAAAAAACCAAAGGTTGAAATTGTGCGTAAGAATTATAAAGATATCATGTAAGTATATTTTATTATATTCCTATGTACTAAAAGAATTACTCAAATTTGGGAAAATGAACTAGGGAAAAAAATTATCATATTACCATTATATATAATGAATCAAATAGTCTTTTATATCATCACAGATTTATGGTTTTGAGGTCCTAAAGTATAGATTATTCACTCAAATTCATGTTCTTAATGATCTTTGTAGTTATATATAACTATTTATTCATTTATTCCATGTAAATATTTTTATTTAACACCAATTATTTCCTATATGTAAATATAGTAATGTTTTATTCAATGTTATCTTTTTTACTTCCCTTTCTCTGTAATTGACAGGTTTTTTTATAAACCCTTTTTATGATATTCGTTTCCAAAAAAGATATTTTCAATGGAAACAAACTTGACTATTGAGATCAAGAATAAATTATGAGGATAATGTTTATTTACGTGGGAATACTGTTCTCCCAAGAGAATATATGATATATTAACCCTTATTAAATTCAGTTTTTAAAATATTTTGTGTAATATACAACACATGTTTTTAAAAACCCATGACACAGTATTAATATTATTTTTAAAACATGGTTTTTATAACCAATCACTTAATTTAAAAGTTATGAATAAATATAAAAATTGTTCAATTTATCTGGATTACACATTAATAAATTAATTCAATTATTATCTATTGATTTGAATAACAATAATAATCATTTAAAAGAAAATGAATTGTTTTCTGAAAAACAGTATTCAGCTAAAAGATGGGTTTGTCTCACTTTACACAGATAATTTAAAATTAGTTTTTAACAATTCATGGAAATTATTTTTAATAATAAATACAAAATTTATATCTAAATATCCAAATTAATTGTTGGTGAATTTTTAAGAATTTTATGAAAAGTATAATTTCTCGATGAATAATGTAAAATATATCTTTTTATTTGAAAATGAAATTTAATTTAAATTTTTAAATATGATATATGTCATTATAAATTGTTTTTAATGTAAAATAATTTAATTACAACACAATTTTAATAATTTTTTTCTTTTTAGTCAATTTCATATTTAATTATGAAACAAAAACTGTTTAATCTTTTGAATGTCATTCAATGGAAAAACTGTTTTTCAACGCGTTTGTGGGTTTATTTAAAATTGGATTCAGTATGTTAATTGATTTTAATTACGAAAAAATATATAAATGTAATCAGAATAATTTATCATATGTAACCAAGTAATTATAATTTTTTACCATTACTAATAGTGAACATAGTAAAAAAATTATAACTATTAAGGTAAAAATTGTTTTACCAATGGTTAAACAATGAAGAAAATCATTACAAATAACCTAAAACATTTCCAAAGAAGATTTTATGCCCCTATGTAGATCATTTAACCTCTAAAGTTCAATAACTAATCATTTTGGGAGATTTTGACATATGAAAAATATGTGTATAACTTTATATTTTCATAACATACAAGTGTGCCCTTTACCCCACTTATAGACGGCCACCCAATCTCCTCTTCTATTCAAATTTCCAAACCCCTTTGTTTCAAAAAACACATAAGAAAATATTTTCATTAATTATAAAACCACAGATTAGAGTCATTAGGTTGGTTATTAATCCGTCTTAAAAATTCCTTATATATAAACCTAAAGAGGCTCTTCGATGAAGAGGTAAAATGATTAAAAATAAAAATTAATTTTACTTAATATTAAAACTATATTAAATAAAATTAAACTATAATAATATATAAACACCAACATCCCCTTTATACTGAGATGTTATTATCTTAATCGAATAACCCATATCCATCTCGACTTCCATTAAAATGGAAACTAAACAACCGATTGTGTGTATAGTAGACTACTACCTCCTAAACTAATGTAATATGTCTTCCTTATAAACCTACAATGTCTATAAATAATTATTCATTTAAAAGAATAATGTTATATTCATGAAGATATTATAATAATATAATTATTTTATCACATATTACTTCTTCCATTCTATTTTGTGGGAGATATGATAATGTCGGTCATGTGTATGGTGGACTTCCACCTATTAAAGTGATAAGATTCAATTTTCAATTAATATGTACATTGAAGGTATTAAAGAAAAAATCAATGTATATATGTAATATTAATGACCCAAAGATACTTTGGGAAATATAATATCACATCAAACATTCCCAAACATTAGAAACCAATAATGTCGCACATGCGTACTTGTGGACTTCCACCTCCATGCGGTGATATGAAATGTTTGTAATTTTATGTTTAAGTGGATGTTAATATGGATATATTTGATTAGTATAAATTATAAATAATAAATAAATACAATTCTAGAATAGTGAATTAATATTTATATTTATTTCATTCCATTCTTCATTAAAATTGGAAATAACTTTCATGCATACATACATTCTACCATCCTTATGAATGGTGTATTCAGTTTTCTATATATAACATATGCATATTACTATAAATAAATATTTCATGATTATATAAGATATTTTGTTTACATTATGTAAATGATTTAATGGATGGAAATTTCAGCACCAAAATATAAATGAAGATAACGAAATCATCACCCGAAGTAGCGAATTTAACAGAGAATTGTTAATAAAGGGGTCATAAAGAACTATAAGTAAATAATATATGGTATCAATTTTTTTATTATAATTATTTAATAAATATATAGTAAAAATTTATTAATTAATCATGACTTTCAAACACATACAAAGGAAATCAGACCTAAGGTAATGGATATTCATCTAAATTTTACTCTTGTGAAACATAAGTCATATCCACCACTTATTCCTTTAGCATAGTGTATACACTTCCCCTTTTTATATGTTATAGGATTAATATAGTTCCTTTAATGGTATTAAATGTATCAATTTATAGTATTCCTTTTAAGGGGTTTATAATTCAAATGTTACCAATCATATAAGAGATTTATGTTTCAATCTCATTTTAATCGTGATTGTTTAAACATGAATTTAAATTAAATGATATTACTTGACCAGTGTATATTAAAACAATTTCATTATTTTATAATATGATTATTCAATAATTTTTCATGTAAAATTACCATATCACTATTTTTTCACTTAATATTATTGAGAAAATTGTTTTTAATATAATATTAATTCATTTATCTCTTCGATCAAAAATAATTTTCCTTCCAAAACCATGTTTTTTAAAATTTATTTCAATTTATTCCTTCTAAAAATGATCTATTAAATAATTTTTTCCCTATATTTGATTTTTTTAAAAGGGATATTAATTTCATATTCAGGTCATTTTCTATACAAGGCTAGTTTGATTTTACTAAAAATTTAAAAAAGAATCATTGCTTTAATGTGTATGGCATTAATTGAGGTTCCAACCTTCATGACCACTCACATATTTAAATATCACTTATTAATTTTAAAAGGATATTTTCAAATAAAATTATATTCTAAATATTTTATGATTATTGATTTGTAAAATATTTTCAATTTAAAAATGATATTTTCCACAAGAATGTTTTTAATGGTATTTATGGTTTTCTATTAATCAACAATATCAACTATTTATTTTTCTTATTCTCCTTTGAGAAAATTTTTAATTATTACATAAATATTTTTTATCTTGATATCTTATGATCATTTTAACTTAGAATGTACAATTTTATTAGCATTCACCATATAAATCTTGATGGTTTATTATTATGTATATTGGTTGTGTGAAATATTAACAACTCATATGTAAATTTTTTAGTATGAAAGTTTATACTGATTATGATTCACCCATTTCATATGAGGAACACGTTATACATATTATGTGATGGGTGGGGCCGAAAATTACCAATCCCCTCAATAAGTCAACAGGTCTCATGAGATAAATCAGTTGGCCAAATTAAATAGGTTTTTACACATATTTTTAATAATTATTTAAAAGTTATTTAAAGAATTATTATGTTCCCTATAATTATGTATTCCTTTCTTATGAGATTTTTTATTTATGGTAAATATGATTATTCAATTGGTTTGAATATTTATGATTAAGTTTCAAGGTCATTTATTATTTATGTGTAAATGTTTTATCAATATTTATTTTGACCATATTATGCTCAAGTTACTAATTAAATTAAATGTGTTTCTTTTATTCACTATGGAATATTTATTATTCTTATTTATTCTTTATATCTTCCGATGTATAAATACCCTTGTTGAGAATTTGAGTTTACATTTTTCTTATGCTTCTTTCCCCAGAATGTTGAAATGTGTATTATTAATGACATATAAGATTATGCTAGAGGAAAAAATGATGTTCTCGATGAAAATACTATGTCTCGATTTATTTTTTTCATTTTTAATATGATATTCAAGTATGTTTAAACTATACCAAGACTACTAAACTATATGGTCCTTCAGGATGTGATTTCATGTATCTTATAGCAATGTAATAATTTAAACACTGACTTAGAGCTACTTGGGTTGAGTACATTATTATAAGAAATAAATTCAACCATATAATAAACATGAATCCATTTATTGGTAATGTCAATAATTGACATAGGTATAATATTTATGAAGATAAATTACATGTCTGACAATGTCAAATCAAGGATAGGGATTTCCTAACTCAATTTCTATTCTTTTGGTTATATTAATTCATTATTGACAATGTCATGAAATGCTTATGAGTATAAAAAAATATAAATATTCATTATTTTATTCCAAATAATTTATATGGAATTTCATTTGGGAAAATGACCAATTCAATGATCAATTTCCACCTCAATGTTATGATTGTTGTAATGGATTTCATCTCAATTCCTTTCATTAAGGTATATTTTAATGTTATTCAATTAATTTTTTTAAAAGACTTTTATACTGACCCTTTTAAATATTTTATGATGAATCCTTAACATTTTATATTATTTTCAATTTTAATTCATGTTAATTTAACCATGGGGATTTGTTTCCATGGATTCCAAACCATTAATGGATTTTTGTTATAGTCTCATTTATTTTATAGATAGATTTTATTCATGTTTTCTTGGGGGGAAAATCATAATATTTTTTTTTCGAGAACCACATCTATTTTATTTTTATCTATTATTGAATTTGATTTATATATTTGGAAATACATTTCCTACCTTTTTCAATAAATAATCATCCATAATGTTGTTTGAATGTAATTACAATATTGAAAATTATTTTATATTTGGAATCATTTTCTTCCATGAATACAATTTATTTAAAATATAAAAAATAATGAGTTTAATACTCTTTAATTATTTATTTAAAATATTTTTAAAAACATCATACTTTTTTATAGAAAAATTTATATTTCTATCATAATCTGATATAAGTACTTTTTCCCTTTTTACACCAGTGTGAAGGACATATTTTATTTTTACTTATATGACTTGAATAGAATTCCCAAATGTCATATCCAATAAATGGTTTGAATATTTATTTTCAATATTAAATGATTTTTTAAAATAAAATGTTTTTATTAATATTTTTGAAATTCTCAGTTTTTTACAAAGTGATTTCAATGTTAATAGCATATTTTTATGAATCATTATTCCATATAATGTTTTTATGATATTTTCACAAATGATTCCAACCTTCTTTATTATATAGTTCTTCTAATTTCGATAAATATGTGATTCTTGTCTATCGGTGGGTGTGGAAAAATAAAATTTCTCTGTTTTTTTATTTTGAAACTCTGTGGCTGACTAGGATCATATTAAGTTGGGTGCTTCACAATTTGATTGCATACGTAATCTAATTCCCAAAACTACTTATTTTGGGTTTTTTGGATTATTTAATGAAAATAGTATAATTTTAGAAAATATATGAAATTATAAAAATTATACTACAATGAAATTTGAAAGAGAGTTTGATCATAAAGAAAGAACATATACTTTTTATTTTTTTATGGAATCCATCATTCATTTTGTTGTTTAAATTTATTTTGATGTATTAACTGTGAAATATTACTCTTAAACAATTATTTTTTTTACTTTGTGATTGTGAGAAATCAACTTACTATAGCGAACTAAATTCCACAAACTCATGCAATCAAGGCAGATGGAACACCTCAATTGAGTTTGTGATAACTTTTAGGACCCAACTCTATGGATTTTTCCAAAAGAAGTTAGGGTAAAATACTTAATAAAATAATATAAATGGATTTTTGTTCAATTTTATTGTTCAAAATTTCCACACTTGTGATCATCACCCTTGTATATCACAAACATAAATGAAACATTATAATTTAAGTGTAGAATTTTAAAATCACCACTTACATCCCTCAGTCCAAGCCATGTTCAAATCTTCATTTTTCCAGTGTGAAAAGGGACTATGTAATGAATTATGAATGGGGAAGAAGATAAATTAAATGAACAACAATGAAGAATCCTTAGATATAATGGAAGTGTGAGAGGTAGAATGAATATAATTAAAATAAAATGAGAAAAGGAATTAATAAAAAATAGAATAGATAAGAATAATAATAAGAATAAAAATAATAAGAATAAGAAAATTATGGGTGCAACACTATAATAAAAATACATAAAATATATTGAATTAAGATGGATTTTTATTAAATTAATAATATAAATAAAATAAAAATAATGTTAAATGCATAATAAGAATGAAAAAAAGGATAAAGACTAAATTCCTCTCCGGCGGTATGATAACTATCCTTGGTAGTGGAATGGTCTCTCATTTTATATGGTGCATAGATCCCTTTATAAATTCATAGGTTAAGGATTTCCCCATATTCAAAAACCAGTTCTTGATTTGATTATTGGAAATCCATATTTTCTCATATATGTGGATATTAGGCATCCCTGATTTTTATTATGGTCTAAGGTGTGCTTCTATAGTTATCCCCATTACATGAATTTATTGCATGGTAGTGGTTCCACATGGTGAATATTTTGGAGAAGGTAGTATTGCAACGGGGTTAGTGGGGAACTGGTGTAGTGGCGTCTCCTCCCCCATATATCCTTCATAGTGTCTAGATGAAGTCTCAAGATTGTCCTTGTGGAACACATATACGGTCAACCAATGATTCTATGTTCATTCTGGTGGATTTGGTCTACGAAAGTAGTGGTTGAGCTGAAACTCAAATGTTGGGTCATTTCCCAGGGTTATTTCCAGGAGATGCAGTGGTGGCATGCATAATGAAGTTGTACTTGTCTCTAAAGATCAATAATGGTAAATATTTGAGAAAGGGAATAAATTAAACCGGCATGATGACACTATTTATTTTAAAAACATATAATGATATAAAATGAGATTCCCACATCGGAAATAATATTGTGATTCATTCATGTTTAAATAACATGTCAAGGCATATCAGTATATTGATGTCAGATGGGGGTCATATGACCCCTTCCGCTGCCATGTACCACCCTGTCTGGGTGATCCTTTCAACTAATCACTTTGTGGGATTAACCACCACACATCAGTGTCCTCACACAGACCACGACCTTACTATGCAATAGGTCCTCATCTTAGCTATGTAACATGGGTTCCTCCTCGTATACCTCGTATAACCTTTTCACTCTTGATACCCCAATAATAGGGATTAATGGTTGTTTAGACCCTCGTAGATATAGTTATGTGTCTGGTGAAACCACTAGTTCGAGTTTAGTCTTCAACTAATCCATTGTTTAACCAAAAAAGTTTACAAAAAACTTATATAAATTTCAAAACAATTAACCACAATCCACAAAATATTCTTCAATGAGATAATTAATTAAAATAAAACATTCAAAGTCACTTTTATTATTAAATCATAAATCGTGATATTTTATTTAAAAATGTTAATCTGTAGAAATAATCATTTAAAATCATTGAAAATGATTTTATTAAGTTAACATAATTTCATAAAAAATATCTATGTTTCAAAAACCACAATACTTAATCTATGATTTTCTTCAAGCATTAAATATGGACATTGAATTTTTGGGGGAACATATTTTATATATATTCAAATTTAATGGAACTAAAACAAGACAATTATCAATGGTAAATTGAATTTTTAAATTTAAACTAAAATATTAATTTAATTTATCACTTTTCAAAATACTAATTAATCCATGAATTATACGTTTCCGCTTATAAAAATGGATTAACTTGTTCTATCATCAATTCATGTTCCATAATTTATTATTATTAAACATTTAAAATATTGATTTTTGTTACTTTTGAATTATTTCTGTCATCACTCATGATAAAATGTATATTAATTTATGCCCATATCATGAGAACATGCTCATTTTATGTAGGCTTATGAAGGATCTAATTATCCACCATGTAAATACAAAAGTCAAACAAAATCATGATGACTTTTCAATGATGGTTGGAATGATGCAAAGGATTATTGTTGGTGAGAATTTATGTCTTACAATAAAGTCTCAAGGAGGAAGTTAATCTCTAAAGTATTAAGAATGATATAAAAAAGTTAAATATTAATGATATTATATCCATAAAAATATAAATACAACATTATAATAACAAATTAATGTTATTAATGATCAAACCATAATGAATTATGTGAATCATCGTGAATTTTTCTATACATGATTCCTTTTTCTATTTTTAAAATTACATTTTTCATTATTTTACATCTTGTAGTGTCATTATTTGAATATTACTAACATCCCCCACTTAACCACAAATGATAAAAATCATTGGTGAATTAATGGTGTTTTTTATTCTTCCAAGACACAACCAATTCCTATTTTTTCATATTTTTTTGTTTTTAAAATTTTATTAATTTTTTTTTGAAACAGGGAAAAAATTTCTATATATGAATCATAATCATTTCACAATACCCAATGTAACATAGCTATAGTTTTCCATTACAATAGAGATCATCCCATCCATAATGAATCCATCACCCTCATACTACCACAATAAAATAACATTGTAATAATTAGAGTAGGATATGGATAGATAAAAATTAATTGAAATATGGCTCATTCCTAACAAGGTCATTCATGGGCTCTATGTGTTAAAAAAAATGTTTAGTGTATAGGTGGTACCATGGATGAATTTATTATAAAAATACAACTCAATCAATTTAAGAATTTTTTTCACAATCATAACTCATAAAAGATCATATGAATTTCATTGTAAGTTACATGACCCATGATCACATGAGAAATATTTCAACATATAATAAAAAGATACTGCATGACATTGGAACGATAATTGGGGCTTCTATCTGGATTGATAAGGAGACTGTAGATGTTATGATTTGGCATTTTTCTTAGATGCTGGTGGAGATTTATCTTTAATCCACACTGATTGACATGGTAACCCTTTCAACTCCTTCTGATAATATTCAAATTAAAGTTGAGAATGAAAAAACTGATTATTTTTCTGTTCTGAATGTATGGCAGTCGATCACTCTCTAGAATAATTTAGGAATAAAATACCATATGAGGGGTGTGGGTTAAGAGGTCACCCTGCTAACCTCTGTCAAAAAAGGTCGAATCCCAAAGACAATGACTTGCCAAAACCCATTACCCATGATGGTCCCATTGAGGAGAAAATTTACAATGTAATGGTTTTTTTTCTCCATGATTCTCAAGATTCTACGAGCAACGGGATGATGGTCGCGGATCGACTAAGTGAGTCGAATAATGTTAATTCCTCCACTTCTGGAAACAAGAAGAAATCTTGGGATTCTATCTTCTACAAATAGGGGAATGTCATTGATGCAGATGTTCCATGTATTGGAAAACATATTAACTTCTAGAAAGCTCATCCCTAGGCCAAAAGTAGTGACAATGATGTGATAGTTGAACTAGTCAACATGGATAAGATTCAACATGTGGTTCATCAACAACTTCATTACGATAGAATTGTTTCTTCATGTCATAGAAAGGGGAAAAATTTAGATGTTCATCTCATTTCCAAAATTTGCAATATTTTATCGAAACCCCCCATGGATAATGAGGGATTTCAACATGTTTACTATAAGAAGACATGGTCTTCGAATGATCCCCAAGTGGATATTGAGAAGTAAACTAAAGAGATTAACCATAGAGATTCCTCCTTAGGCTGGATCATTGGAGGTTGAGGGGATGAGGGACACCTGTCCTAAAAAGAATTCTAAGAAGCAGGAAAAAATCTCTGACTCTAACAACACTGATGTTGAGATCATATATAAAATAACTAAAGCTCTTCCACCAAGTGGAGGAATATCAAGATTTTGGGGGTGCAGAGGTGGAAGATCTTTTGTTAAATAGAAAGAAATTCATGCAGAGGAATGAAGACTAAGTGAAAGATTGTTGAAAACGATAAGTAAATAGCTTTTTCTTTGGGCACTTTTCTTTGTACTCCTGCTCCCTATTTGAAGCCTATGTTTTTCTTGATTGTTTTCAATAAAAGATGCACTGCCTCATATGTTTTAAAAAAATAATTTAATTAAAATTTAAATCATAAACATGGAATCATAATACTTCTAAGAAATTAATTTCACCGAAATAAGTCTAGTAAAGAATAAATTTCATGTTTGGGAATGAAAATTCCTATTTAAATCATAAAAATATACCATTAGGAAAATATTTATGGAGTATAAATGGTAATAATTAAATGTAAAATCAATTTCCATAGAATAATAAGTCAACATCATACATTTTTTGGGGATTACTTATGCATTTATAACCCAAAAAATATTTACTCAGTCAAGATAAAGGATCATTTATTTTTACATAAAAAAGGAATAGAAGGAGTGGGATGAATGCTAAAATTATAAAATTGAAATATAAATCACTAGATTGAAAATAAATATAATATTTTATCTAATCCCCAATGTGGGCCCTGTGTTTTTTTCCTATAGAAGGGAAGTACCATTTACTTTCCATATTCTGATGGTTGGTGGATCTTCTATGATTTGAAACACCACCTATAGATTTCCCTATCTTGAACTCTATCTTTATGGATGAGGAAAGATCCATGGATAGAGGACACTAAATACACCCCTTTAATATTTGGTATAGATTTCATAGAGGGGGTAGTGTAAAGTATAAATAATATTACATATATTTTTATACTTGTGAAACCTCATTCTTCTTTTCTAGTTCTGTAGGGGCTTCATGAATTGAATAATAAAATGGAATATAATTAATTATTTTCACTTGAAAAAAATATAATTAAATTTAAAATTTTTATTTTCAATGTGAGTAAATGATGAATCTGTTTTCTCAGGATAAGATAATTGGATATCCCAATGGACTTCCATAAACAAATGTTCATCAAAATTAGGAATCTTCTTTTGTTTCTCAGATCAGGTGTTGTTTCATCACCTTCTAAAATGGAAAAATGTGGATTTTTTGAATATGGAAATTTAATTAAGATGGAAATAATTCTCAATTCCGAATGAATAAAATACACTTAAATATATTTTTATATAATATCAACTCCCCTAGTAGGATCATATTCAATATAATCTTCAATTGCGAGTTCTTCTTAGAGTAGGGTGGTATCAAGTTGATGTAGGTAGTCGAGCTATTCCATATTTTATTTAAATTCCACCACTTTTGAGGATTAATCATCTTAAATGGATTGATATAATTATATTTGTGTTTCTTCATTTGATTTTTAAGGAATGGGATGATCTTGTTGAACATCATACTCACTATAGAAGATTTCCATATCTTGTTGATCTCCCACCTATATCTTATTAGTCAGGTCTTCTTCATCATGAAAACACTTTATCTCATCATGATAATCATGAATCTAGATCTTAAAATGGTTTGGCTATTGATTTTACTCATGTATGGAGACAATTTCATTGATATGATCCCAAAAAGTGTGGATCTCCAGTGGAACTTCTCGCTCCTCCTATAGATTATGATTATTATACATGACTTGATTGAGAATATCTTAGACTCTTCAAATGAATGTCCTATTTCCATATCAATCAAAAAAACGTTTCCCTAGTAAGTGAGTTCATTGAAAATTTTGGTGAGATCCTTTTCATCATATTTTATAACTTTATTTTGATCATGAGGCACTGAGTAATTGTTCTAAGATGTGAAAAAATAATCATTTGTAAAAATCATAGATTTTTTATAGTTTTTTAATGAAATAAAAACAATATATTGTGTTTAGAAATGAAAGGTAATAAATAAATGATTATCTCCATGAAAAAGATTCAAATTTTGATTCTCTCATGTCACTGATGATGAAAAAATCAAATTTCTATATTCTTATAGTGCAACATAGTGGCTGACTACGTCATCTCACTTGAGTTGCTTCACAGTTTTTTTACTTACATAATGTAATTCTCAAAAGCATATTATTTTTTATTATTTTTAATATTTTGTGTATAATATATAATTTTTCAAAATATATGAAATTTTAAACAAAAATTACATGAAATGCTAAATAGAATCTGATTATAAAAAATAATTTTTTCTTTTTGATTCGGTTTAATAGGTTTCATCATTATTCTTATTATTATTTAAATTTAGTTTGATTTCTTATATATATAATTCCACTCTTAAACTAATATTCTTTTATTCAGTGATTTTGAAATTGGAAATTCTTATAGAAAACTAAATTTCACCTACTCATCTAATAAAGATTAACGAAAAACCTCATTTGATAGAGTGACACCATCCAAAACCAACTCTATGATATGTTAATTCATCCAATAAATAGTTCAACCTCATCACATGAATTGGTTTTGTCGCATATAATGTAGGGAATATATTTAAATAAAAGAATATAAATGATCATGAGCTCAATTCCATGTTGGATAATCCTAAAAATCATGAACATCACCTTTTCTATCCACAAAAAATCGAATTTATGCATAGAATTTTGAAAACACCACTAACCTCACCATGTACAAGCCTTGGGCCAACCCCCGATTATCGATTTAATAGGTCATTATGGGAAAAATGAATAAAGTATAATAAGAAGAGAAAAAATGAGAAAAATGAATAATTATTATAAGGAATGTAAGAGAGAGAGAGAATGAAATGAAAATAAAATGAAATGAGAAAATAAAATAAATGTAATTATGCATAATTAGAGAATAAGAAAAAGTATAATAATAAAAAAATAAGCATATGGAGAATAAAAATATCGGTGGAACCCTATAAAAAATGATAGAATTCTATTACAGAGAACTAATTTTTAATTAAATAAAAAATAAAAATAAGTAAATAAAATAAAATATATAAAATTAATAAGATGAATGGAAAAACAAAATGCATCCTAGAGTCCTATGTTAGGGTTTGAGAACTCTCATCTGTAGTAGTTGAGGCTCTTCTTTTATTGGAATTGACGAGCTATAAGATCATTATTTAGTCAAATATTTTAATATCTTTAAAATTTTGATAACACTTAGATTTTTGGATATCTGAGTATTTATGATCAATATGCAAATTGGGATTCCCTAATTTTTAGTGTGATCCATGTGTAGCATTAGTAGCGATCCTATTTACATGAATGGATTCGTGGAAGTCGTACGAGGTCGACCAACAAACATGTCATCGTCCTTAGTGGTTTGGGGTTGTGATAGTGGTGGTTGATCTTGAGATGAAGTGTTTGGGTAATTGACTACACTGATTTCATGTAGATTCAGTAGTGTCGGGCATCGAGAGGTGGCCGAAAGAGGTGGACATCAGTGGCGGGAAATATTTGAGTGGGGGTGAACAACAAATCGATGGAATGACACCAATTTATTTAAAAATGAAAAGTAACTGAAAATGGTCCATCCTATAATGTAAGCAACACAATTCATCATGATTGTTTAAATAAAAATCCATTACATATTAGTGTAGTGAATTCAGAAGAGTGCCACCGGACCCATGCTCGCCACTGGGGAATGCCCTGTCCTGATGAGTCTCTCGTTCTCTTGCTACGTGGGCTTGGCCACTATGAACCAACATTCTCAAATAGACCTACTCTTAAATAGGAAACAAATCCTTTATCTATCTATAAAAAGTGGGTTTCTCCCCATGGGTTTCATGTAACATTGACTCTCATGATGGCCATCTTAGTGGTCTAAACGATCAGTCGGGCCCTCTTCGGCCTGGATTTGTGGAATGTGGAATCACTGATTGAGGGCAGTATATATGGTTGTTAACCAGAAAAATACCTAAACAACACACACACACAGAGACACACACACAAAAACACACATATATATATTTCAAAACTCTTCAAAAATACACAAAATATTTTTCAATGAGATGGATCATTTGAATCCAATATTAAGAGTCTCTTTTATTTTGAAATTATAAATAAAAATATATTATTTAATCATTGTAACTCATTGACATAATAGTTTGAAATAATTGGGAAATCGACTAATTTGATAACATAAATTCATAAATCATCAGTATTTCAATATGACTCATACATATATACGAAGATTATATTCTCTTCCATTTAAGGGGTAATTCATTCCTTGAGTTCATTTATTAAACACCCTTTTTATGAAATTTCCATTGATTATGATGTGAGGATGGATTATGAAACCAATTTTCATTCAAAGGTAAATTATAATATCTAATCCTTATGATTGGATTCATTTTTGTTGAATATATAATAATGAAAATGATTTTATGGATATTCCCATATAAAACTCCATTAAATTGGTTAAATCTTTTGTATCATGATACATTGTTTGTGGGATTGGTGAGTAATCCTAATCTACTATAATACATTTTAGACTATGTTATATTTTCTTGGAAGTAATCATCGACTCATTTTTATGTCATGTTATATATTGTTATTAGATTTTATTTGTTTTTATGATATTATGATACCATGTTCATTACATTATTGTTCCATTTTATTACTCAGGAGCATTCAATTTTATGTTGTGTGGATACACATTTGACGGACACATTAAGTTTCTTTATCATGTTTATTCCCTTATTGTGGATTTTATCTCACCCCTTTCCATTATATACTCTACTTGTTTTCCTATACCATATTATGAGCTCCAATTGATTTTGGAGATGTCAATGGAGAATAATAATAATGATTACATGTTTCATTTTATTTTCATTTTTTTTGTATCTAGTATCCAAAAAACACTATGCCTCACAATCTTTGGGATATATTTGATGGGATTTTTTGTTAAATATCATGTAATATTCTGAATAAAATTTTTGGTTTGTTGTGGTTGATATCATATCGTGTTCTAATTATTATTTTATAATAGGTTTTTAGAAAATAACTAAATATCCTAGTTATAATTCATTGAATATGATAACATAAAATTTTGTTTACAAGGAAGATATTTTTTTTCCTTGAAATAAATCCCTTTCTGGATAAAACATGTGGAAATGGTTATAAACCATATGCTTCTCAATGTAACAGCCTAGAAAAGAGTCGGCTGAGTGTATCTCAACCATCATTCTAGTTAATGTTTAGTGTTTACCTTACTATACACATGGTTTGACACTCTTGGGGATATTTTGGGGTAAATTCACATTTTCCATGTGAAAAATAATATAGAATTAAATAATATAACCTATAGAAAACTATGATATGAAATAGTGATTTGAGATAAAACTAAAGTGTCATGGAATGATATGTCTAAGGTTAATTAAAATTTTCAAGGCATGAAAACCCATTTTTATTTTAAAATTATAGAAGTTGAAAATGATTTATAGTATTTTGGGAGACATTTTTGTTAATATAACCATTGTGTTTAATAAAACATTTAGTGAGAAAAAAAATTATTTGGAGAATATTTCCATTTCATTTTGTGGTTATATGTTTAATTTGGTTGATACCAAATACATTTAATAAGATAAATAATGTTATGGTAATTATATTCAATTAAAATTATTTTCTTTTGTGGAAAATTAAGTAGTATAAAAAATATTTTTTCTGAAAAGAAATTTTCATATCAAGTAATTTTTTTAAGATCATGGTCCTTTTTTGATTACATTCTATGATTTATATTAAAATGTATTTTGAAAAATAAAAGCCTTTTAGTTGGACTAAAACCTATCACATTCGAAAAGGTTGCAAGGTTTCAACCCAGAACTGATGGGAGAAGAGGGAGGAATGCCTATCACTAAACTACAATATGTTATGGTTAGTATTAAATTGTTTTTTCATTAATTATTTCTTGAATAAATATTATGTTGTCATTGGGGAACATATTAAAGGGTCAGTTTTTTTTAAATTTTTTGATTTTATGTGACTAATGTTATTTTGGGAAATGAATCACTAGATTGAGGTATATATTACCTATGATTATAATAAGTTATTAGTCATTAAATATTATTAGGGAAGAACATAATAACACTTATATATTGTGACAACCCAAGGTTTTATGAGATATATTATTTTTAATTTCATTGATTTTTTGTGTTTTACTCTAAAATAATATTATCTTATGATATACATGATACTGTATTAGCATGACGTATATAAAACACTATTCTTGGTTTTTTTTATATGCAAGAGTGACATTCCTCAATATCTTTCATTGTACACAATACTGAGACTCACTAAATAAAGATATATTATTGAAATATTAACATTTATTGGGATATAAACTAGGAACTAAGAATATTATTGACCAAATTTTGAATTTTATATAACATTAAAAATCATATTATATATTTTCTATACATGATATAATAAAAAATTCAATTTTTAGGAGAAAATTTGTATTTTTTCAAAAAAATGTATTTTTTCCATATTCTTATGGTGCACCAATTTTAAATTTACTTTTTAACAATTTTATATATTATATGTGACAAATAATCTTTTTCTTTGGAATGGGAAAATAAAAATTTACTATCGTTTAATTTTTGGTATTTCCCTAATAAAATGTTAATTTTAATGAATGGTGAAAAATACTACATTTTAATTCAAAACAGCATTTTCATCATCTTTATTTTTATAGGTAGATTATATTTTTAATTGGTTTTAAAGTTTATTTGATTTATGTTTTATCATTTAATCCAATGTTGGTAATTTCATGTAATTTCACATTTAATGTTTACATAATCACATGGAAATCTTTTGATATGTTTTTACTTCTTAAAGCCACAATTCTTGATTTAATCATTAAGAATTAATTTTAAATTAATTTCTACCAATTATGTGTTTTTAATTATGAGAAATGGATTCCATATTTTGAATCAGTGTGTCCAAATTATATTAATTAGTTAATTTTAATTTTTAGTATTATGGATAGTAACTTTAGTAATTATTCTTATTACTATGGTGAAAGGTAAATCCGGTAATTAAAAGTAAAAATAATATTATAAAATTACCTTAACACCTATACAAATTCTATTTGATGAATATATTATGCCCTTATCATATATGGTTTGGAATGTAATATCTTAATGGACACTTTCCAATGAATATGACAAGAATATAAAAAAATTAATAAATTTGATAAAATGCCACACTCTCATGTAATATAATTATATTATTTTAAATTTACGGATTACCCATGAATAAAATAATCTATATATAGTATATGGAAATATTATATAATTAACTACATGATATAAATTTTTTGATAATTTTAATATATTAAATAACTATCATTAATGATGAATCAATAGTGATGCGGAAATTATTTTATCAATATAAATATAAAATAAATGATATTAAAAATATTAAAAACTATTTTATCAATAGAAATATCAAATAAATGATATTAAAAATATTAGAATAAATATAATTTTAGTGAATTAATGTCATAAACTAATTAAATGGATTAATTTTACATTTTATTTATGTTTTAAATTATTCTCATTTAATATACCTTTATGTTATAGTATTTGTAAAAATTCAACTAATTAATAGTGTCAGAATTGGAACTTTTAATATTTTAAGTAATTAATATTTTATTAAATTATACAAAATTTATAGGAAATATAATCTTTGGCCAACTAATTGGGATGAAGTTAAATATTTTATGAGTTGTTCATTTATGGATCCTTTGGTATTTCAGATGACTATATTAACCCTTAATAAATAAAATTACATGTTGTGATGGTTAGAGTTAAAGGACTTAATTAAGGGTAAATAAAAATTATAAAGTTTAAAATAAAACCAAAACATGTCCAAAAAATATTGGATGAATATTATTCAATATGTATCAAAATATGATCTATTTGGAGTTTTTTAATGGACACTAGTACTTGAATATAAATTATATATTATTTAAATCAAATATAGTTAAAATAATTCACTATCTTCTATTTTAATATCTTTTATGCGTCCACATTGGGCTAAAATCAAGATATTAATGAATCTAAATGTCAATTTTGATATAAATGAAATCATTTTAATTATATAAATTTATTTTCAATTTTCATATGGTATATAATTACCTTAAATTTATGTTAAATTCTAAAAAATATATTTATTCAATTAACATAAAAATAGAATAAATGATTTTAATAATATTAATTTTACTGTATTTTTTATTAGTTAATGTGTCTAACAAATTTCCAAGATCTATAATATATATTATAGATGTTTGAAATCATTATATATGAATTCCCACATTGTCTTATTGTATTTCAAGTGAAATAAAATAAATAGTATTCATTTTAGAAATAATAATATCTTGTTGAATTACTATATTATTAAATTATTTAAAATTCAAAAAGTGTTAAAAAGTCACAATGGGATTCAATATGGTCAAACATGTATAATAATTTTCATTTATGATCCATTTTTAATTATTTATATCTTCAATAATCTTATTATATTTTAATATTTGGAGAGTTTCACAATGTGACTCGCTCCTCTCTTATAAAAAGACATCTCCTCCCACATTTCCACACACCTCCTAGAGCCTTCCTGATTGAAAACCCCCAACCCAATTCCCCTATAAATATTTATAATCAACATCTGAAGGACTTGGTTTTCCAAAAGGTATATCCCTATTTTCCTTAAGAAGATATCCAAAGGAAGACTAATGAATAAGAGGAGGTTACCACACCCTTGACTAACGAAAAGTTCAAAGTAAAGGATAATTTTTTAATCTCATTTTTATTCGAAATTATTTATACATAATTATTTACTAAGGTTATATTTATCACACTTGTCCATTTTTTCTAAAAAAAATACATAAAATATTTAAATTCCCCTATCAATATTTAAATTCATTTTTATTCATTTTTTACTTTTACTACATGGTATAGAAGGTATCACTCATTTATTTTCCATACGAGGTATTTTTTGTATTTTCAAAAAAAATTATGAGGAGAATGTTTTTTAATATATACTGAATGAAGGGGTTTTTAAGGTGTCATGAAACCCTAATTCCATGATTCTTACACAAATAAATTTGAAGATTTTATTCAACTAAATTCTTTTCATTTATAATTGCGTGAAATTTTGAGAAAAAAAATGTGTTTTAAAAGAAAGGATATATTCTTATAGAATGAAGACCATGTGTTTTGAACAAATAAATTTCCATCTAGAATGAAATAGTTTTATTTTTCTATCACTATTATTACTTTGATTTTATTTTTTTTCTTTTTATGATGTAATTATTTTTATGAAACACATTTTATTTAAATGGATTATGATGGAATGATTTTTAAGAGGAGAATTTTATTTCATGGGTTCTACTATGATGAAGGATAAATTATTGAGTGGAATATTAAATAATGATTTCATTTTGAGATGGGTGGGACTTATATATCTCTGAAATTCATTTTGTAAAGATATATTTTTATATAGACCTGAATAGAATGGTAAGTAAATATGGTTCAGTAGTATATGCCTAGAACCATAAGTAAACATGGTTCAGTAATGGACTTTTTCCACTGTGATTGTCAAGAAAACAATTCCTTGGCTTTTATAAAAATCATATAATGAGCTTAATTTTTTTTCCTCAATTACATTTTTTATGTCTATGCTATTTTATCATGGTTAATGTTTCTTTATGATATATTCCAAATGTACTGCTGAGATTTATTTCATTACTCTTTATTTGGATATTTACACTTTTTTTTCATGTTTTTACATTCTTATGATTATGGTTTTTTATGTTCTCTATTTTCTCCCTTATTGAGAATTTGAACTCACCCTTTTTATGTTTTTTCCCAGGATATGAAGAGAAGTTTTAGGTAGAAAAAAAGGGATGATCTTTATGGGTGATGTTGAAGATCTTTTGACAAGTTAGAATATTATGTTCTATGTTTCTAAAATCACTAAACTAATACAGTCTTGGTTATAGGTTTGTGTCGTCTTTAAAGTATTCCAAAAATGAAATTTAATTCCCATAAACATTAATCTTGGGTCATTATAGTTTTTATCATAATGAATGTTTAGATAACCATTGGAAACTGGGATTAATAAACTTAATTGATATCCCAAGAGTTATTTCTAAGGTATGTCTTGGGATTTCCATAAGGGAAAGTATAACTATTAGTTAAAGTCCAATATTTATGGTAACTATCATAAATATCCTAGGATTAAACCTTTGATTCCATAGATTAAATGTACTCCCCCTTTATTATATTATTTTCCTAATATGATTTTGCCTCTTACACTATTCATTTGAGGTTTTATATTGTGGTTAAAACCAAAAAAACTGTGTTAATGATCAATGCATTGGGAAATGAAATGATTGTCCTCCTGAATAACCAAATTTTATGGGATATGGAATGAAAAATCTTATTTCTATTCTTACACAAGCTATAAATCCTTATAAATTTTCAAATGATTAGATAATAGAACAAAATTTTATTGAGTCCATCATGAGGCAACACCCACCTTTTTTAGTTGGTCTTCTGATCCACCAGTTTTTGAACAATGGATCAGTACCTCTAAAAAGATATTTTCCTTACAACACTATTTGGATCATGAAAAATTAATTTTTTCTATTTATCATTTAAAAGGTGAAGCAGACCAATTGTAGACTCTAATTTAGAATATGAGGTAGTAAGATGAAATTGAATATATGGAATGGAATGAGTACAAGAATTTGTTTTTCAATAATTATATCCATCATATTCTTCAAAAATATATGTAAAAGGAGTTCCTCAAGCTTAAGCAGGAGAATGATGAATCCTTTGGTACATATGAGGAAAAGTTTACATGACTTCCATGGTATGATTATAGCTTTTTCATCCAACCTAAAATTAATGTGGATTGATTATTTTATGGTTTAAAAAAAGTTTTCTAAGGGAATTAGCTATAAGATAGTTTATTATCTATGATTAGATTTTCTATTGTTCTATAAAGGTTTAAATAGAATTTTTTGTTACATATCAATCTCATGGTTTTGACAAGAAAAGAAAGATGGAGATCAAAGGAAAATCTCAAAACAATGGTGAAAAGAAGTTTAATATTTCATAATGCTCAATGTGTAGAAAGAAACACGGTGGAGATTGTCTTAAAGGGGGTAGAAAATGTTTTACATGTGGAATGGATGTCCATTGATCAACTGAGTGCGATGTAATGGGAAAATGGTTTCTAATGATTTGAATAGATAAAAGACTACATAGAATGCACCACCCACACTTCAATAATAAAAGTTCAATGAAATGTGGCATTATGATAACCAATTCCCTAAATCAGTTGGAAGTGATGATCAACATTAGAAACCTCTTAAGGGTGATGGAAAAGGAAAGTCACATGTGATAATTATTTATGTTGTTGAGTATGAACAACGAAATGGTGGAGTTATTAAGTGTTTATGAAATGGGATTCCAAAATGGTGTTATTGAATCTCTTATAAGGGATTATGGAATATTGGAATATCTATATATTGATCCATTATGGTTTTATATAAGTATATGGTATCACTAACCATGAAAAGTGATTGAAATATTTTTCGAAAGAACATGACATGAACATAATGATGGGATAATGAGATAATGAGATGTTTGATAGTATTAATGACCTCATCACTGATATGAGGAAAAACTGATATCATGGTTTGAGTTTATAGAATTTGTGGTGTGTGGAAAGAGTTAATTTTTACTTAATGCATGTTTTCACTAAGGTTCTATTGTAATTCATGTCATTATCTTGTTAAAATAGAATACATTATTAAGGTATTCATGTGTTCAGAATGTGACAACCAAGAACAACCTTATGAGATATTGGAGATAAACGTTAAGTTGATTTAATTAACCAATGTCTAATGTTTCATATTTTTATTTTTTTGGAAAGATTGTAATTTTATCCATTTATGGATATTATAAGTTATATTCTAGTTTATTTTTTATATTAATGCATTATCTCATTGTAGGTGGCCTTATACATATTAGATTACATGCGCTGCCATTTTTATTGAAATAGATATAAGGACCTATCATTCTATCGCATGATCTACTAACACATCAAGAAAGAAAAATTCAACATAATTAATTTAAATAATAAATTATATGGATATTTTTGGGGGAATGACCAACGTTGATATTGTATTGAAGTCATGTAAATTTTTCTCCTCATGAAAAAATTCACCATCTTTAGGTTAAGAATATTGAAACAAAAATTGTTATCCTAGTACCCTTTTATCTGATGAATCATATAAGCCCTTAAATCCTCATAGTCTTATGGATTTCTGGTAGTTAAATTTCTTTAAAACTTATTATCTATCACTATCCATCATAACTTGATGGTTATATTTCTCTTCTATATCCTTGTTTTCACTTCGCACCCTTTTTCTCCTCAATAGAATCCCAGTGATGAGTTACTTTGCATAACCGTTATATTTCTAACTTTTTATAAATGATGTTTTAGTATCACTTTTTATTATTTGGGTTTCCATGAATGAAACATTCATGTATTAAACCATTTACAACCCTAACAAATTTTGAGGGAAAAATTCATTTTATGGGGGTAGAATTTGACACCCCAAGATTTTATGAGATAGATTCTTTTTAATTTCTTTGACGTCTTCTGTTGTATGATACAACAATATTATCATTATATATATGAAACACCATATTATATTTCTTTATATGAAACAAGTTCTTGGCTTGTGATACATGCAAGAGCGACCTTCTCTGATAGATTGTGTAATAGGAAATAAAGAGTTTCACTAAACAACAATATATTATTAAAATATTATTTTTTAATGTGATATAAAATATCCATTGTGAATATTATTGACCATATTTTTAATTTGATATATCATTAACATTCATCTTGTGTATTTTCTCGACATTATATAAGAAAAATTAACTTTTTCGGATAAAAGAAGAATTTTTCAAAAATGATGTTTTGCAACTTTTGATGGCACACCCATTTTAATTTTAGTTTTTAAAATTTGGTATATTATAGTTGACAAATAACTTTTTATTTAAAATAAGAACATAAAAATTTACTTTTATGGAATTTTTTGTATTTTTCTGATAAAATTTATTTTTTAATGAATAGTGAAATATACTGCATTTTAATTCAAAACTGTCTTTTCTTCTAATTTAATTAAATAGTATGATTAAATTATTAATTGGTTTTAAAGTTTAATTGGACTATTTTTTATAATAATATCCCATTTTTGTCATTTTATTTAGTTTCACATTAAAATTAGAAAAAAACACATGATAATCATTAGATATGTTTTTATTTCATAAAACCCCACATTTTGATTTTAACAATGAGAATTAATTTTAAATTAATTTCTACCAATTATGTGTTATGAATAATGAAAAATGTATACCATATTTGGAATCATTATATCCAAATTATTTTAATAGGTTACATTTATTTTTTGGAATTATGAATTGTAACTTTAGTAATTGTTTTTTTACCAGGGTTAAAGGTGAATCGGGTAATTAAAGGTAAAAATAATATTATAAAATTACCTTAACACATGTGAAAATCCTATCGTATGATGGAATCAATTAATGGATATATTCTGATGAATATGACATGAATATAAAAAGATTATTGAATGTCATAAAATTTTACACTCTCATTTTATATAAGTATATTAATTTTAATTTACGGATTACCAAGGAATAAAATAGACTATAGGTAGTCTTTGTAAAGATAATAGAATTACCTAAATCATATAAATTTATGTATAATTTTTATAGATTAAATAATTATTATTAATGATGACTCAATAGTGATTCAAAAATTATTTTATCAATAGAAATATCTAAGAACTGATACTAAAAATACTAAAATAAATATAATTTTACTGAATTAATGTCATACACTTAATTTATGGATGACATGAACATGTTATTTATGGTTTGAATAAGTTTTAAAACATATATATATATATTATGATATTTTTAAAAAGTTAACTATAGAATAGTATCAAAATTTACACAATTGAATTCTTAAACTAAAAAATTTCTTAAATTATATAAATTTTATAAAAATATAAAATTAAGAAAACTAACTGGGATGAAGTTGAAGATTTCAAAAATGGTAAATTTATCACACCTTTTTCCTTTTAGAGTGACTATATTATCCCTTAGTATATAAAAATAAAGTTTCCATGGTAAGAATTAAATGAATTAATTAAGGGTAAATCCAAATTATAAAGTATAAAATAAAACAAAAACATCTCAAAAAAATAATTGGATGTATAATATTCAATAATTATCAAAATAAGACCAATTTTAATTTTTTAATAGACACATATACATTAAAATAAATTATATATTATTTAAATCAAATATAGTTACAAATTATCAATATGTTGTATTTTAATATATATTTTTTTCCACATAGGGCCAAAATAAATATATGAACAAATAAAAATTTCTTTTTTGATATAAATGAAACCATTTTAATTATATATTTTTTTAATTTTTACATGTTATATAATAACCTGAAAAGTTTCTTAAATTATGAAAAAATATTTATTCAATTAACATGAAAACAGAATAAATAATAGTAACCATTTTATTTTTGTTATATTTTGGATTAGTTAATGTGTCTATTACATTTTAAATATCTATAAGATATATTATAGTTGACTGAAATCATTATATTCGAATTACCACTTTGAAGTATTTTGTTTTATGTCAAATTAAGTGACTAGTATTAAATTTGGAAAAAATAATATCTTATTGAAATAATTTATTATTAAATTATTTAAAAATCACAAAAATGTTAAATAGTCAAATGGGATAATATATTGTCGAACATGTTTTATAAATATCATTAATTATACATTTATACTTTTTTATATATATAATAGTCTTATTATATTTTAATATTTTGAGAATTTCTTAAAGGTCACATCTCCTTTCTTTTAAAAAGAAATCCCCTCCCACATTTTAATACACCACCTTGAGCCTTCTAGCTCGACCAACACCTACTCAATTATCCTATCAATATTATTAGTTATCTTTTAGAGGACATGGTTTTCCAAATTTTCATCCATATTTTCTCTAAGAATAGATCCAAAGGAAGTACAACGAAGTAGTGGAGGTGACCACACCCTTGACTAACGAAAAGTACATAGTAGGGGATAATTTTGAAATATCATTTTTTCCAAGATTATTTAGGCAGTAGTATTTAATGGGGATATATTTCACAACCATGTCCAGGTATTGTAAACATGTTTTCATAAAATGTTTAATATTATTCTATAAATGTTTAAAGTCATTTTTAATTATTTTCTTCTTTTACTACATGGTATGGAAGGAATCATTTTTTTGGTTACCATATGAAGTACATTTTGAATTTTCTAGAAAAATTATGGGGAAAATAATTTTTTAAATTATTTGGCATGAATGGATTTTTTGGTTTAATGAAACCTTAAATCCATGAAGATACCTCTACACAATTTCAAGATTATTTTCAACTAAATTCATTTCTTTTAAAATTGGTTGGAATTTTGATAATAGAAAATAAAAATTAAAAAGAAATGAAATTTTCCTTAAGAATTATGTTCAAGTGTTTTATCAAAATTATATTTCATCTAAGATGACATAGGGTTGTATTTCTATCCCTATTATTAATTTTATTTTATTGTGATTATGATGTGATTATGAGTTTGAATTCTATTTATTTTTTATGCATTATGATGTAATTATGTTTAAGAAAACCATTTTATTTCATGGGATAGGCTATGATGAATGATTTATGTTTTTGTAGAACATATAAGAATTATTTAATTATGATATGACGGACCTCTATCCCCCTTTAATTCATTTGATAAAGAATTATATAGAATGGTATAGACATGAATGGAATGAAAATTAATTCTGGTTCAATAGTACATGGCTGGAACGACATGTAAACCTAATTGAGTAATGGTCATTTTCCACTATGACGGTCTTGGAAACAATTCCTTCACAACAATTGAAATCGTATTATGTGCATAATTGTTTTTCCACAATTCCATGTTTTATGCCAATGATATTTTATTTGACTTATTGTTATTTTATGATATATACCATAATAAATGCCAAAAAATATTGCATGACTCCTAGTTTATATATTAAAGGTTTATGTTCATGTTTTTACATACTTATGATAATGGTTACTTTTATGCTCTCTATGTTTACGCTTATAGAGCATTTGGGATAACCCTTTTTATGTTTTCTTTTCCACATGATACAAATAGAGTATTTAGGTAGGAAAAATGTGAATATATTTATGGGGGATGTTGATGTTTATTCACCATGTTAGAATATTATGTTCTAGGTTTCAAAAGGCACTAAACTAATATAGTCATGGGTTTCAGTTTGTGTCATGTATTATGGATTCCTCAAAATAAATGTAATTTCCATTTATGTCAAAATTGGGTAGTTATATATATGTTGAGGTTATTTGGGATGTAGGGTTTTTATATATTTAATAATCTATATACACCCTTTCATGGAAATTTTGATGTGCAATGTATTATTTCACCATATGAAGGTCAATAAATGACTATTATTATCTTCGATTTTTCTAACCTATTTATATTTGGTTAATATTTTCTTAGAATAGGAATATTCTAGTTTATAGAGAAAGTTACAATTTAGTGATTTAGCCTTAAAAATCATATTGGATATTCGTTACATGGAGTTAGAAATGAAACAGAATTTCATTGAACCATGTCGAAAGCTTGAAATTGTACTTCTAAAATAGAAAATATCAAGTAAATTAATTTCCTTATATTATTATTCTTGATGAGAAATGAATTCCTCAACTCGAGGAAAATTATAATGAATAAAATATCATATTACTATCAATTTTTGTGAATTTATGGTATTTTTACTAATCACATATTTATAGTTCGGTATTCATCAACTTTCTCATTATCATTCACTCTCTTATGAGAATATATGTCCATCAACCTACATTTTTTGGGAATCATTATTTTCTTCAATGTCCATGTTTTAAATTCTCGCTAATTTTTTCTTACATGTAATCCTGGTTTTTTGTTATTCTAATGAACATTGTACATCCGTTTTTGTTATCAAGAGGATGTTATATTAATCATTTTCATGATTTGGGACTTCAAAAAGGTCTTATAAAATGGAAAAATGTTGATTAATGAGATAAATTTCAAAATTAGAGGTATAAATTTATTAAATTTGTTAGCATATAACATGAGGAGATTTTAAAAATAATATCATGTTTTATTTTGTATACAATTCGAAACATTGAGCCTAAAAAACCTTGAAATATTATAATTTAAAATAAAATGTCACAACCTAGTCGTTGAATTAGTGGATATTAATAGGACTAATTGATTTAAAAAATATATAAAAACTTCTGACTAAATATTAATTTATTTATAAATTATTAGAAAATTATCACTCATTTAGTTGTAAATTCATTTTATTATTCAAAAAATAATATTTTTTTTTAAAATGATTATTATTTTATTCTGTTGGGAAAATATTTTAATTTATTTCATTATATTTTAGAAAATTTACATTATAAAATTAACATCATTATTAGTATCAACATACAAAAATTATCATAGTTAATAGTGAAGTAATATTTATGGTCATGAGTAATATATTATATATTCATTTTTATATTATTTTTTATAAATTAAAATTAAATGAATAATTTCAAAATTGAAATTAATGATATTTTATGTTAAATAATATTTGATTTAATTATTTAAAAATACTTAAAAACAATAATAGGAATAATTATGGTGATAAATAGTCTAATCCTTCATCCCTTTTTCATATAATATCCAATTTTTATCTGAAAATAAACATTAAATCCTTTTGAGTTTGAAAAATTAATTTGGATGTTATGGTTAAAATAGATTTGTTGAGGGTTAAATAAAAAATAAGGGTAATTATCCAAATTAAAAATTTCTAAACCCTATTGTATGGATATATTTAATGCTTATAATATCCCCCCCTAAAATATAAATCTATTTATATATATTTTTCCTTAGAATGGAATTATCATTATGTATTCTTTTGTGAAATTTCAAAGTGGGTTCTCTCCCCCACTTACAAAAGGACACACATACTTATCCCCTTCCAAAAATAAAGAGTTTTTTATTTCATGATATAATTTAAAAAATATTTTACATAGCCCAGAGTTCCTGTAGGCCTTGGTTTCATTAGAAATCAAACATGTAAGAGATGTTTGTGAAATCCATAATAGGTGGCCAAAAGAAGATGTATAGTTCTTATTAATTTATTTTTGTTCTATTTCTTATTCAACACCATAAAATATTATTCAACCATGCCAATATAATAACATAAGTGTATTATATATACGTATATATTATTATGATTATCGAACGCCATATATCCATCTTTGTATCTAACTAATTGGAATGAAAACCAAATTTTTGTGTACTGTGGAGTACCACATCATAGACCGATGTAATTTTTATTCAATTACCTATTATTTGTTAGATTATAATGATGGTTATAATGTGTATATAAATTAATTTATTAAAATATTTATCTTTATTAAATGTTATTATTTCCATCAATTTCTAAGCATTATATCCACAAAAAAATAATAACATTGTTTGTGTGTACATCGGGACTACCACGATCATAAAGGGATGTGTACATTTTTCCTCAAAACATCACATAATATATATATAAGTATATTTAAATAAGTAATTTTTTATTTAGTATATTACGATTTTTAAAAAATGATTAAATAATATTTACCATATTTTTATAATGATCATTGGAAAATGGAATTGTTGCACATGATTATGTATAAACTACCGTCTCCATGAAAAAAACATAGTTTATTTTTCATAACCATCCATTATGATAGTTTTTAATATTATAATTGATGTGTAAAAATTATATTTATTTTATTACAATTATTCTTGAGTTGATTTAATTATTGCCTCATTATCCATATTTAACCTACCAAATTCATTCAGAAAATATAAATCGAATATCTTAAAAACACATCATAAGTACCTAATTAATTATGTAAGAAAATATAACAATATAATGAATATAATAAATGTATTAATAAATTTTAAAATTTTCACATTAATATACGTAATTGTTATAAGTTAATTATTATGTAAAAAAATTATATATGTGATGATCGAAACATATGGTAAGAGATTTCATAACTAAATTTATTTTTATTGGGTTTGATTACATCATTGTTGACTATTTCATGAAAATATTGTATATGGAATGATATCTGAATATTTTATTCCAAATCCCAACTTTTTTTTATAGATTTAAAATTATTACACAGAATCAAGTCAATAATTAATTCATACATCAATTTTACCATCTTTGTAAAGTATTTTGACACAATTTCCATTTCTAGGGTCATATTTCAATGTTTAAAACATAATTAGTTTAAAAAATGTATTTACTATTTTTATATATCATACATAATAATATTTTATATTAAAATTCATTTTACTTCATCCATGGGGATATTTTTTTAAAATTTATCAAATCATTAAATGATTTATGTTACAATATTATTTTTTTACATTGTTTGTGATCAATGTTTCCCCAAGGGAAATCATATAAAATTATTTTCAATAAAAAATTTATATTAACCCCATCTAGTCAAAAATTTGTTTTACATGTTATATTTTTGATCTAAAATATTACTCTTCCATGTCAATATTTTCAAAAAAAATCAATTTATTTAATTATTTGAAAATTATCCAAAGATTTATTAAAGAAATTTTATCAATGTTTATCTTTTTTTAAAAAAAATTCAAATGAATCTTTCTTCATTTTCATAATGAGGAATGTTTTGAAAATTTTTACCATTTTGAATGGAATGCTTTGTTTTCAATTATATGGTTTGAACAGAATCCTCCCCTCTCATGACTACTCAATGATTTTAATCTTCATTCAAAATAATATATGTTTCTCTTCAAATACAATCTTTGAAATAATTGAATTTTTTTATTTTAATAAATTTATTTCATAGTGAGAAGTGTGTTTTATATAAGAAATATTATGTGGTCTATTTTATAGAAAATTTATTCAATTTCAATATACTTTAATGTTATGATTTGCTTCTAAATCTTTTATATATTTCCCATAGATATATACCTAGCTCATTCTCCTTTCTGTTGAAGTGTAATACATTCCTTTAGTTTATTTATCAAATTCATTCTTAATGAAATTTACATTGATTATGATATGATGTAAGATTGTGAGACCCATTTTCCATGGGTAATTATTTTATTAATAACATGTGATTGATTTCTTTTCATTGAATTGATAATCAGAAACATGTTTTGATGGGTTTCCCCATACAATATTCTAATGAATTAGGTATATATATTTTTTCATGAGACATAATGTACACTAATTGGGAGTAAACATAATCCATTATGGGACTTCTCCCACCATGTGATATTGACTAAGCTATTATTATTTACTCATGCTTATGTTGTGTTATGTGTTTCAAGAACATTTATGATATTTCCATAATCTTATGATACTATGTTCTTTATGTCATGCTTATATGTGATCGTGTGTGACCCATCTATTTTATGTTATTATATTATACCTTCTTCTCAAATGTTATATTTCCTTATCATGTTTATTATCTTTATATGTTTTTTATTTAACCCATTTATTTTATTTATTCACTAGGTTATCCAATACATTATTAGAATCTCAAAGATATTTTGGAGATCATTATGGAGAAAAAATTATGTTTTATTTTACTATAATGGTTTATATATAGAGTCATCCAAAGACACTAGGCCTTACGATCATTGAGATGTAATAAATAATTTCTTTTATTAAATTTTTTTTATAAATTTACAAAATTCCTGGGTTAATGTTTTCCATATCAATTTTTTATTCTATATTTGAAAACAATGATTCCAAAATATTTTTCTATTTTCATGGGTACATTTCAACTATCCATGGGTATCAGGAAAACCCTTCAAGCCTTATCATTGTTTGGGATAGCTTCTTAGGTTTAAGTTTATATAGTTTGGATAATATTAGTATATAAAATCAATAAAAATCGAATATCATTACTGATCATAATAGTGTAATATGGATATAAACAAAACACATATACAAGATATATACAAGAAGAAATATATCTTAAATTATTGTAAATGTATTATCATAACACAATACATGAAAAAAAGAGTATAGAAACATGACTCATGAAAAAATAATATATGTACATAAATACTATGAAATATTTCATATATAGAATAAACATGAATATATAGAAACATTATCTAACGGATCAAAACATTAGTGTCTATGCTTATGAGAATCCAAAATGTTGTCAAAAATACTTATCTCATAACTGTAAACCATCAAATTTGTTTATTTGAAGGAGAAATAGTACTTCACACATCATCATCTATATGTACCAGTTCCTCTTCAATATGATTCACTTATCACATCAAAATAAACGCATACAAATAATGTAGGTTATATTTAACAGTGAAAAAATAATAATTCCCTTTGAATATCACAAAGAACCCATGTATAAAAAATGTGACTCATGTCCTATTAAAATGAAATAACATAAAGAAAACATTACTAATCATAACTAGATAATAAAATAGAAAATAATTGGGTATATAAATATATTCAATTACATTCTTGATAAATGTTACTCAATAATGACAATAATGAATATGTTATTTATACCATATTGATAGAGGGTACATATTTAAGTTAATATTTTACTTAAATTGTCAAAATAATGAATCTTAGTAAACAAAATTGAATTAAAAATAGGAAATGTATATTTTTTAAAGTGGAAAAATATTGGAAGATATAATCTTTATATACATAGTGGATAATTAGAAAAAAACGGAGACATTTAACATTCTTCAAAAATAACAAAATTGAATAATCTATCAACTGAAATAATGTGGATGATATTGTTTGAATATTTTACATGATTGAGTCTTATGTATTTCAACGAACAATTTCATAGATGAAAAAAAATTATGATTAATTATAAAATAAAATTATAGATTGAAAATATTCTGGATAATTTGAAATATTTTTCAAAATAAATATTTTTTAAATCTATTAAAAGATTAATTTCTTTTTTAAACCTAGATATCCAAGAGATAATGTTTAATATTAATTGTAAATGGTAGTGAAAAGATGTGTTTTCATGTAATTGTTTTAGAAAATACATTTCATAAGACATTCACAAAATTATAGAGTTATGAGACCCTTTCAAAATTTACTTTAAAAAAGATGAATTAAAAATGTTGAAATAATTAAATTTAAAAAATTAATGTCGATGATTGATCATTTATAAGATAAAAATGATATTAAGTGAGATTATGTGTATAAGATAAAACATTTTACTTTAATGGATAAAAAAATTATATTTTGAAATATAATTTTTAAAAATACAAATAATAAAAAGAATTGTAAAACATCCATTTTAGAAATAATATGGAAAATGAAGTGTTCACAATAGATAACCTGTAATTATATTTTGAAATTATAAAATTGAAATTTATAGGAAAAATAAATTATTGACAAGGATGAGAAAAAATCATTAAGTATAATGAAATTATTCTCAATAATATGATACTTTTTTTTGAATTATATTTTATATAGGTAAAATATATGTATTAAAAGTACATTTTACACCATTTATGAAGATAATGTACAAAAAAATAAACTCACAAGAAAAATGAAACCATTTTTGAAAAAGAACATCAAGAAAAATAATTTTAACTCAACGAAAGGGGTGAGATAAAACAACCCATTAAGAAATTAGTATCATTTAAATCAAAATCCATTTACTATGTAAGATCCTACGTTTTTGTATGACGTTATATTTATTTTTATTTTTATTTTATTTTCTTCATTTTGACCTAGTGTGAATTACTAATGGGTTTGAAGGGGTTTTGGGGGTGTCTAGTGCATGTGTTGAGCCTATATCTTTGGATTTCAGAAAAATACGTTGGGAATCATGTTCATTGGAAATCTTGTGACCCAAGAATCAAATATTGAGTAAACCAATTCTGGAATTTCAGACTCCATAGCTTGCACATGAAGTTTGATGAAACCACACCACCATGGAAGAATTCCCATCTGTGCCACCTATAATTTTTATCATAGGATAAATTCAAAGTTGGTGCATGGTTTGTCTTACAATTCACCCTGATTATGTGTAGGGGGTTATTGGATATACAAGGGAACATAGTGTGGAAAAACATGAGACCAAGATGATCAGGACAATTTTTTTGGTTAAAATGATAGTTTTTCTATTAAAAATTACATATATATTTTTATCCCTTTCATCATGTGGATAGCCTCCATGACATTTGGGAGCACTTTTGAAGTTTTCAAGGTAGTCTTTGATATCATTTCATGATGTAGAATCAAGGTATAAAATTTTTCATCTCATTAGATCTACCCATGATACATTCTTATTTCATAGGCCCTATTCATCCTTTTTCCTCATATATATGAAGTTATTTTGGTTTAGGTTAATATGCCATATTTCTTGTGTAATCATCTAGTATTCAAATTTCATTTAATTCAGATTGAGTTAGGAGAAAATATTGGATATGTGTTCTTCCACAAGTAAATGGTTGGATTTCTATTCCATTTACCTTATGGTGTAGTTTTTTATACCCTATAGAAGTTTTGATGCTAACCGGACCTTCCATTATTGCTCCCAAAATTAAATGAATTCCTTAATTAAATTGTTGTATCCATTCCAGGTTTCCCACCTAGTACCATGTGATGGTTGAAGGTTGTAAAAAACATCATACCCCACCCGTGAGGCCTGTTATTGTATCTTCCCCAGGTTTTACCACCATGGTCGGAGAGTTCTAGGTATGTATCGTAGTCAGAACCTTTTGAATCTAATGAGGTTTTAGGAGATTGATTGTGGCACTTTGCCACATAAATATATAATATTTAAATGTTTTGATGTTCTAACTATAATTTTTTGGAAATATTTGGATTAGATCAAGGATTATGTATGATTATTGTATGTGTAATGAAATAATAGATTAGATGATAAATGATTTAGATGAAAAGTAAATTTTTACACCTTAGAAATTCTATGATTTTGTATGACAATTGATTACATGAAATCGACTGTTGTGGATGAAAATGACATTTTTACTACATGGATTCATCCCCAGGGGTCTGACATTTGATTCCATAGACATATCTACTAAAAAATCTGGATTTCCTTGGATAGAAAAGACATTGAAACTCCATGGATCTTGCGTGCTTGGACTGTCATGGACATGCTCAGTGGATATGCTCCTTGGGCTCCACCCAATTCATTACCATGTTTTTATGAAGACACTCCTAGGACTCATGGGGATACCTTGGTCATTCATACCTTGGATCCAACCCATACAGGATTGACACAATAAGAATTATTTAGTTGTTATACCTTAGATCTAACCCTTTTGGGTCTAAAACTGGATTACTTGGCATAGGTCATAGTGTATGTTTCCACATTATTAATATTTATCCCACGTTTAGGTTTGAAGGTTTATAGTGATCCTTGGTAGGATAGATATAATGACCCATACGTTACATACATTGTTAATACTTCAAAATTGATGCACACTTATTACAACATATGACAAAACCACAAAGGACCGTATAGGTATAGTGCCTTTAGAAACTGGGAAACATAAACAACTGGTTCATAAATCTTCTACAGTGTCTCCCATTTATTTCATCATATCTAGGGTCCCTTTTATCATATTCTACTTAATATCCATCTTCCTGACCTGGGGAAAAGAAAACATAGAAGGGTGAGCTCAAATGCTCAGCAAGGCAAATAAAGGAAATAAAAATCATATCATATCTTTTTGAAAATCATAACCTGCAAAAGAGATCATAATATCTTAACATGGAACAAATCATAGGAGTGAAAATGAGATCCCCAAAATCATAACATAAAACTTGAAACTTTGTGGCATGCACACATAATCATGGAAAATCATTTCTTGTTAGTCATGACTCATTTCCAAGACTATCTCAGTGGACAAAGTCCCTTTCTGAACCGAGTTCACTCCTCGTTTCAGTCCTGTGTCACTGAACCGAAATAACCTTCCGTTCCAGCCATGTCTATCTCATGAGATATAAAATCTTTACCCAATGCATTGGAGGGAGATATAGGTCCCACCCATCTTATAATGAATCCTTTCTTATGTGTGCCACATAATCATAAAACATACATCATCGCATAACACATGTAACAAAAATGGGATTCTTGAAACATCATGACATCATAAATCAATTCATATAAGATAATGGAATTCATAAAAATAATTCCATCACAACATGATCAAATAAATGTAATAATAGGGATAAAAACATAACCCTTTATTATCTTAGATGGAAAATAATTTTGATAAAACACTTGAACTCCATTCTTGAGGAAAATATCCTTTCTTCCTCAAAGACATTTTTCCTTTCATAACATGTCATATAACATTAAAATAAAAGAAGTTGATTAAAAATAAACTTGAAAACTTGTAAAGGAAGCTTCTTGGAAATAATGTTTTTTTAAAAATCCATTCATGCCGTATAAGTTACAAAAACATTCTTCGTACTTTTGTCAGAAAAGTCAAAAAGTACCTCGTACGACAAAAGATTCCTTTTATAGATATTACTAAAAACTCACCGAAGGGTAAAAATGGATTTAAACAATTATAGGTGGATGGAAATAATATTACATATTGATGAAACATGGATGTGGATGATAAAATACACCCCAGTAAATACTTACGAATAAACAATCTCGGATAAAAATGAGATTGTGATATTTCCCTTACCTTAGGTCCGATTAGCTTTGTACGTGTCCGAAGCTCCTGTATAATGGTTTAAATAATGTTATTGACTTATTCCAGAATCATACATATTTATATGATATCATATATGGTCATATTATTCGCTTCTTGTTAGTAATATTTCATTGTTACTTGTTACTCGGGTCTTTATAACTTTTTGTTCTTATGCGTGTTTTGTCGAATAAATTCTTATTCTTATCTTTAGGTTATAGATAATTCATTTCCAGAATGGTATTAGTGTATTATATACCATATTCATTCATTCAATTCATTTATATAATCATTATGAAATGAAGATCATGTAGAACGAGTCGCATCACATCGTGGAGACGGTATTCCGTACGTACGCACGAGTGATGATATCATTCCTCTGATCGTGGAATTGTATTGGAGTATATATATATATTATTTCAGTATCAATATTACTTCATAATAATCATATTTAGTTACTCATTACACCATTATAACCATCCTTGTAAGGTGATGGTGGAAAATAGATTACACCACGGCGTGGAGACGGTATTCCGTACGTACGCACGCGTGGTGATTTCATTTTTCCGTAGGATGGATAGAAGGTGAAATCGGGTTGTTTCATATTTATAATAACATATCAGTATGTAAGTAATACTGATGTTATTACTTTATCATGAAACAACTAAAGAAGAAGAAGTTGAAGAAGAAAGAAATTGAAAAGATCGGTAATGGATATTACCTCTTCTTTGGAACGCCTCTTTGAATCCTCCACTTAAGGAACTAAGATTGGTCTTTGGAGAAGACCAGGACCTCTAGGATTATTCTAGGGAAGTGGAGAGGAGAAAATGGCAGGGGTTGGCCGAGCTTGAGTGCTCAATTTGGTGTGAGGAGGAGGGGGAGGAGGTGCCCTTTTATAAGGGAGGAGAGGGGCACCTTAGGAATATCTCAAAATATTATTTTATATTAAAGTCAAAATCGGTTTATAATGGTTCCAAAGGGTCTTATTTCGAAGCTAAAGTGGGGAAGGATCGAAATCCTATCAACCAATAAGATTTATACAAGTTTAGGGTTTTATTTTAACCTTATCAATTAGATTTAACTCTAAGTTAATTAATTTAACTTTTACCGTGTCTTTTTGTTTTCTTTCACTATATGGTTAATACACTTACTATAACATGCCAAACGAACCCCAAATTGTTTATTATTAAAATATATATCCTTATCTAAGTCATTTGGCCGAACCTTAGATTTTTAGGAATAAAATAACAATTAATAATATAATATTTGATTTAAAAACTATTTTGTGTCAATTTTGACACTATTTGATATATGATTTTTGTGAAAGTCATAAAAGAATTATATGTTCGAACCAAGTTGATTACATCAACATTAATATATCATAGTAACCTATAAAATTAGTTGAATTCATAAAAAGTCTCAAATTACATTTATTTTGGTGTTTATAACATCAATTATGTCAATATTTCATTAATAAGATAATTACTGCATCATCTTTGTGTCATAAATAAATTACATTATTTGATGTCTAAAAATTACAAATAAAATATCATCATGTAGGAAATCATTTTATCTTTCTAATGAATATTTACAATTGAATTAATCTTATGTATAACCCCATATTAAAAATGATTTACTTATTAAACTTTGATTTTAACTATTTTAACCCTTCTTTAAATAAATTAATAATAAATGTCCTAATCTAATCCAAGTGGGCCTAAATGGTCATATTTTATTCCTAAGTTTGTTTTTGGTCGAATTACACTTGTCCAATAGAATTAGGACATGTGTTAGGGTAATATTAATATCATATTTACCCTTAGTTACCCTATTTACTATTAACCGCGGTAAAAAAAATAAAAAGTTACTATTCACCAAAAAATTGTTTTCATCTCATTGAACCACATTTTAGTCCTTGATATTAATGGTGTCTCTCGGATTTTCGAAATTCCAATCACAGAAGCGGTAAAATTAAGTTTTATGCAAAATTCAGTTTTTAACCTACCACTTAGTGGTTTCACTATTCATCAAAAATTGAAAGTTTTCAGAAAAATACCAAAATTTCACCCTAGGCTAATTTCGATATTCTGAGTCCAAAAATGAAGTCCATTTTGAAAAATAAAATTTATAAAATTCCAAAAAGTGGTTATTACTATTCATAACGGCTAGTTTTAATAGCATAATGTTGTTTAGTGAAACTCGGTATTGCGTACGACGCAAGCTATCGAGGAAGGTCGCGATTGCGTGTAAAGCAAGCCAAGCAAGTGTTGTATAGAAAAAGATTCCTTTGATGATTTATATAACATAAAAGTCTCGGGTGTTACATTCTACCCCCCTTAAAAAGAATTTCGCCCTCGAAATTCGTCACTTTGCAACAAACAGATGAGGATACTTCTCCCTCATCATATCCTCAAGCTCCCATGTAGCTTCTTCAAGTTGGTGGTTTCTCCATAAAACTTTCACCAAGCGAGTGGTCTTGTTTCGTAGGACTTTTTCGCTACGATCCAGAATCTCTATCGGCTGTTCTTCATAAGAAAGATCTTGCTCCAGCGGTACAACTTCTGAGCTGAGTACATGTGAAGGATCTGGTATGTACTTTCTCCGGAGAGATACATGGAACACATCGTGAACTTGAGAGAGATTCGGTGGAAGTGCCAATCGGTAAGCTACCTTCCCAACACGATCCAATATTTCGAAAGGACCGATATTTCTTGGGCTCAACTTCCCCTTCTTTCCAAATCTCATAACCCTCTTCCAGGGAGATATTCGTAAGAACACTTTATCACCCACTTCAAACTCTAGGTCTTTTCTTCGGTTGTCGGCATAACTTTTCTGTCGACTCTGAGCTTCTCTTATGTGTTGTTGAATAGATCTGACCTTTTCTGCTATTTCATCAACGGGATCAGGTCCTAATAGCTTTCTTTCCCCAACTTCATCCCAGCAAGTTGGAGTCCTGCATTTCTTTCCATAGAGAGCTTCATAAGGAGCCATTTGAATACTGGAGTGAAAGCTATTATTATAAGAAAATTCCACCAAAGGTAGGTGTTGATCCCAACCTCCTTTGAAATCCATAGAGCAAGCTCTCAACATATCTTCTAGGGTTTGAATTGTTCTCTCAGACTGACCGTCTGTCTGGGGATGATAAGCAGTGCTGAAACTCAACTCTGTATCCAGAGTATGCTGAGGACTTTTCCAGAACTTCGAGGTAAATCTCGGATCTCGATCAGATATAATAGAAAGTGGTACTCCATGCAATCTTACCACTTCCTTTACATATATCCTGGCAAGCTGATCTAGAGAGAAATCCTCTCTAATAGGAATGAAGTGTGCAGACTTTGTGAGACGATCAACTATGACCCAGATAGCATTATTGCCTTTGGATGTTTTAGGAAGTCCTGTGACAAAGTCCATAGTGATGTTTTCCCATTTCCATTCGGGTATGGGTAATGGTTGTAACATACCCTTAGACTTCTGTCTCTCAGCTTTAACTTGTTGACAAACCAAGCATCGAGAGACATATTCAGCAACATCTCTTTTCATGCCATCCCACCAGAAGTACTCTTTCAGGTCCCTATACATCTTCGTGCTTCTAGGATGAATAGAGAATGAAGAACTATGAGCCTCATCCAGCAGCTCTTTCTTTAATTCGGGGATGGGAGGAACACAAACCCGATTCCTGAACTTTATTATCCCATCACAATCAAGGTTGAATTCAGGAACATTTCTCACCTTCTTTTGTAACTCGACATCTTCTTTCTGTGCCTCTTTAATCTTCACATGTATAGATGGTTGAACATTCATTTGAGAAAGATAAGATTTTTCCCCTTCCATTATAATTCCAAGATCCATCCTTTGTAAATCCATAAATATTGGATCTTTTGTGATCCTCATCATGGATAAACTAGCATGGTCTTGTCGACTTAATGCATCTGCCACCTTGTTTGCTTTCCCAGGGTGGTAATGGATTGAGCAGTCATAATCCTTAATCAGCTCCAACCATCTTATTTGGCGCATATTCAGCTCCTTTTGTGTGAAAATATACTTTAAACTTTTATGATCAGTATAAATATCACACCTTTCACCATAAAGGTAATGCCTCCAAATCTTTAATGCAAAGATTACCGCAGCCAACTCCAAATCATGTGTTGGGTAATTTTGCTCATGGATTTTCAACTGTCGTGAGGCATAAGCTATCACCATATCATTTTGCATAAGAACACACCCCAATCCCTTCTTGGATGCATCACTGTAGATCACAAACCTTTCTCCACTACAAGGCAGTGTGAACACAGGTGCACTGGATAACCTTCTTTTGAACTCCTTGAAATTCTCTTCACATTCCTCTGTCCAGACAAACTTAACTCCTTTCCGAGTCAACTTGGTGAGTGGATTAGATAATCGGGAAAAATCTTTTACAAAACGTCGATAATATCCAGCCAAACCAAGAAAACATCGGATCTCAGTTACTGTTGTTGGTCTCGACCATCTTTCGATAACCTCTATTTTTGCTGGATCCACAGATATCCCCTCTTTTGAGATTATGTGACCCAAAAATGCAACTTTTTGAAGCCAAAATTCACACTTGGTAAATTTGGCATAAAGCTTCTCCTTTCTCAGGGTCTTCATTATAATTTTCAAGTGATCTTTATGCTCTTCCTTTCTCTTTGAATAGACAAGAATATCGTCTATAAAGACTACCACAAATTGATCAAGATAGTCTCTAAAGACTCTATTCATTAGATCCATGAAGATAGCAGGGGAATTAGTAAGACCAAATGGCATCACTATAAATTCATAGTGTCCATACCTTGTACGGAAAGCCGTCTTTGGTATATCCTCCCTTTTAACCCTTAATTGATGATACCCTGAACGAAGATCAATCTTGGAAAAGTATTGAGCTCCGCGTAGTTGGTCAAATAAGTCATCAATGCATGGGAGAGGATATTTGTTCTTGATAGTGATCTTGTTAAGTTCTCGATAATCAATGCAGAGTCTCATTGATCCATCTTTCTTCTTAACAAATAGAACAGGTGATCCCCAAGGTGACGCACTAGGGCGTATGTATCCCTTATCAAGATTCTCTTGGAGTTGCTTCTTCAATTCCTGCAACTCAATTGGGGCCATTCTATAAGGTGTGTTTGAAATAGGCAAAGCACCCGGTACGAGTTCTATTGAAAACTCAACTTCACGATTTGGTGGAAGACCTGGTAATTCCTCCGGAAAGACATCATCAAACTCCCTTACAATGGGCATATTCTTAATCGTGAGTTTCTCACCAACCATTTGAGATAAATAACCTTCATTTAGTGGGATCAATACCCATAAGATGGAAGAAATTTCCACTGGAAGGTTATGTTCATCCTTGCATTGGTATACGATCGTAGATTGATCTGGAGTATGAAATGTGACTTCCCTTCTTTGGCAATTGATATGAGCTCCATGCAGAGAAAGCCAATCCATGCCAAGAATCACATCAAATTCCACTAAAGGAAGGATCACAAGATTTGCAGGAAGCACTTTCCCACAAACTTCGATCGGAGAAGAATTATAAACTTTTGATGCGATTGATGTGACATTAGGTGTTGTCACAGCTAACTCAACATCTAATTGTTGAGGTAATACAGTGATACCCTTAGAAAATTCTGCAGAAATAAAAGAGTGGGTGGATCCAGAATCAAATAAAACATCTGCTACTTTAGAGTGGATGGTAAGTGTACCTTTCACCACTTCGTTATCGTACTCCACATCGCTAATAGAAATTGCATGTGACTTTCCTTTGTCTTTAGCCTTAAGATTTTGTTAACGTCGACCATCATCATCAACCCTTGGATTTGGGCATTGATTGGCATAATGCCCCATCTCCTTGCACTTGAAACATTGAAGTGTTGTAGGTTCATTCTGTGTATCCTTTCCTTTGTTTGCGTCATTAGACATCTTCTTCCCATTATCACGACATTCAAATGCCCGATGACCTTCCTTTCCACATTTAAAACATTTACTTGTCCCTTTAAGACAACTCCCTCCATGTTTCTTTCCACACTTTGAGCATAAGGAAAATCTCATCTTCTTTTCTGTGTGCTCTTTAGATTTTTCTTTGAATTCCATCTTCCTCTTCTTATCAAACCCATGTGACTGATGGGTTACTCCAATCTCCATCTCGACTTTGAGAGCACATCGAACGATTTCCTCGTAGCTATTGAAGTCTCTTATGGCTAACGCCCTTCGAAGACTTGGTTTTAAGCCACTAAAGAATCGATCGATCTTACTCTCAGGTTGGATAATAATACCAGAAGCGTACCTTGCCAGTCTTGTAAAATTTGCTTCATAGGTACCAACAGATTCATCATCCCTTTGCTTCAGTTCAAGAAACTCTTTCTCCATCTTTGTTCGGAGAATACGAGGGAAGTACTTATTGAAAAATAAGTTCTTGAACTCGTCCCATTCCATAGACTCAATTTCATCCCTTTGCCTCGTATTCTTAACAAGATTCCACCATTGATCAGCATCTCCTTCCAAACGATACACTGCTAGGATGACTTTATCATATTCAGAACATTGAAGAACTGCAAATATCTTTTCAGTAGTACTAATCCATTGTTCAGCAACTAATGGATCAGTAGACCCGCTGAAAGAAGGTGGACGCTGCCTCATGAAGGATTCAACAGAATGTTGCTCCCTCCTTTGCTCGTTTGGAAATCCTGCATGATTCATAGCTTGAGAATGTTGTGTGAGCATGGCTACAAGATTTTGCATTCCAGCTCCCATATCGTTTGGTTGCTCAGGGGGACAATCATTGCATTGCCCATCGCATTCCTCATTAACACGGTTCCTTTGGGTTCCAGCCATTGACTAAAACCAAGAAGAATAGTGTGAGCAACACTAATTATAATAGGAAACCACATAATTCAAGAATAAAATTTTCATGCTTATGGTCTTATCCTAGGTTATTCAAGGCCATTTCTAAAACACTAAGATTGTGTACTATGCGTAGACTTATCCTTAGGGTTCTTACTAAGGCTTTCACATCCTAGTTTCCAAAGGTTGACTATAACCTCCCTCTGATACCAACTATAACGACCCATACTTTACATACATTGTTAATACTTCAAAATTGAAGCACACTTATTACAACATATGACAAAACCACAAAGGACCGTATAGGTATAGTGCCTTTAGAAACTGGGAAACATAAACAACTGGTTCATAAATCTTCTACAGTGTCTCCCATTTATTTCATCATATCTACGGTCCCTTTTAGCATATTCTACTTAATATCCATCTTCCTGACCTGGGGAAAAGAAAACATAAAAGGGTGAGCTCAAATGCTCAGCAAGGCAAATAAAGGAAATAAAAATCATATCATATCTTTTTGAAAATCATAACCTGCAAAAGAGATCATAATATCTTAACATGGAACAAATCATAGGAGTGAAAATGAGATCCCCAAAATCATAACATAAAACTTGAAACTTTGTGGCATGCACACATAATCATGGAAAATCATTTCTTGTTAGTCATGACTCATTTCCAAGACTATCTTAGTGGACAAAGTCCCTTTCTGAACCGAGTTCACTCCTCGTTTCAGTCCTGTGTCACTGAACCGAAATAACCTTCCGTTCCAGCCATGTCTATCTCATGAGATATAAAATCTTTACCCAATGCATTGGAGGGAGATATAGGTCCCACCCATCTTATAATGAACCCTTTCTTATGTGTGCCACATAATCATAAAACATACATCATCGCATAACACATGTAACAAAAATGGGATTCTTGAAACATCATGACATCATAAATCAATTCATATAAGATAATGGAATTCATAAAAATAATTCCATCACAACATGATCAAATCAATGTAATAATAGGGATAAAAACAGAACCCTTTATTATCTTAGATGGAAAATAATTTTGATAAAACACTTGAACTCCATTCTTGAGGAAAATATCCTTTCTTCTTCAAAGACATTTTTCCTTTCATAACATGTCATATAACATTAAAATAAAAGAAGTTGATTAAAAATAAACTTGAAAACTTGTAAAGGAAGCTTCTTGGAAATAATGTTTTTTTAAAAATCCATTCATGTCGTATAAGTTAAAAAAAACATTCTTCGTACTTTTGTCGGAAAAGTCAAAAAGTACCTCGTACGACAAAAGATTCCTTTCATAGATATTACTAAAAACTCACCGAAGGGTAAAAATGGATTTAAACAATTGTAGGTGGATGGAAATAATATTACATATTGATGAAACATGGATGTGGATGATAAAATACACCCCAGTAAATACTTACGAATAAACAATCTCGAATAAAAATGAGATTGTGATATTTCCCTTACCTTAGGTCCGATTAGCTTTGTACGTGTCCGAAGCTCCTGTATAATGGTTTAAATAATGTTATTGACTTATTCCAGAATCATACATATCTTTATGATATAATATATGGTCATATTATTAGCTTCTTGTTAGTAATATTTCATTGTTACTTGTTACTCGGGTCTTTATAACTTTTTGTTCTTATGCATGTTTTGTCGAATAAATTATTATTCTTATCTTTAGGTTATAGATAATTTATTTCCAGAATGGTATTAGTGTATTATATACCATATTCATTCATTCAATTCATTTATATAATCATTATGAAATGAAGATCATGTAGAACGAGTCGCATCACATCGTGGAGACGGTATTCCGTACGTACGCACGAGTGATGATATCATTCCTATGATCGTGGAATTGTATTGGAGTATATATATATTATTTCAGTATCAATATTACTTCATAATAATCATATTTAGTTACTCATTACACCATTATAACCATCCTTGTAAGGTGATGGTGGAAAATAGATTACACCACAGCGTGGAGACGGTATTCCGTACGTACGCACGCGTGGTGATTTCATTTTTCCGTAGGATGGATAGAAGGTGAAATAGGGTTGTTTCATATTTATAATAACATATCAGTATGTAAGTAATACGGATGTTATTACTTTATCATGAAACAACTAAAGAAGAAGAAGTTGAAGAAGAAAGAAATTGAAAAGATCGGTAATGGATATTACCTCTTCTTTGGAACGCCTCTTTGAATCCTCCACTTAAGGAACTAAGATTGGTCTTTGGAGAAGACCAGGACCTCTAGGATTATTCTAGGGAAGTGGAGAGGAGAAAATGGCAGGTGTTGGCCGAGCTTGAGTGCTCAATTTGGTGTGAGGAGGAGGGGGAGGAGGTGCCCTTTTATAAGGGAGGAGAGGGGCACCTTAGGAATATCTCAAAATATTATTTTATATTAAAGTCAAAATCGGTTTATAATGGTTCCAAAGGGTCTTATTTCGAAGCTAAAGTGGGGAATGGTCGAAATCCTATCAACCAATAAGATTTATACAAGTTTAGGGTTTTATTTTAACCTTATCAATTAGATTTAACTCTAAGTTAATTAATTTAACTTTTACCGTGTCTTTTTGTTTTCTTTCACTATATGGTTAATACACTTACTATAACATGCCAAACGAACCCCAAATTGTTTATTATTAAAATATATATCCTTATCTAAGTCATTTGGCCGAACCTTAGATTTTTAGGAATAAAATAACAATTAATAATATAATATTTGATTTAAAAACTATTTTGTGTCAATTTTGACACTATTTGATATATGATTTTTGTGAAAGTCATAAAAGCATTATATGTTCGAACAAAGTTGATTAAATCAACATTAATATATCATAGTAACCTATAAAATTAGTTGAATTCATAAAAAGTCTCAAATTACATTTATATTGGTGTTTATAACATCGATTATGTCAATATTTCATTAATAAGATAATTACTGCATCATCATTGTGTCATAAATAAATTACATTATTTGATGTCTAAAAATTACAAATAAAATATCATCATGTAGGAAATCTTTTTAGCTTTCTAAAGAATATTTACAATTGAATTTATCTTATGTATAACCCCATATTAAAAATGATTTACTTATTAAACATTGATTTTAACTATTTTAACCCTTCTTTAAATAAATTAATAATAAATGTCCTAATCTAATCCAAGTGGGCCTAAATGGTCATATTTTATTCCTAAGTTTGTTTTTGGTCGAATTACACTTGTCCAATAGAATTAGGACATGTGTTAGGGTAATATTAATATCATATTTACCCTTAGTTACCCTATTTACTATTAACCGCGGTAAAAAAAATAAAAAGTTACTATTCACCAAAAAATTATTTTCATCTCATTGAACCACATTTTAGTCCTTGATATTAACCGTGTCTCTCGGATTTTCGAAATTCCAATCACAGAAGCGGTAAAATTAAGTTTTATGCAAAATTCAATTTTTAACCTACCACTTAGTGGTTTCACTATTCATCAAAAATTGAAAGTTTTCAGAAAAATACCAAAATTTCACCCTAGGCTAATTTCGATATTCTGAGTCCAAAAATGAAGTCCATTTTGAAAAATAAAATTTATAAAATTCCAAAAAGTGGTTATTACTATTCATAACGGCTAGTTTTAATAGCATAATGTTGTTTAGTGAAACTCGGTATTGCGTACGACGCAAGCTATCGAGGAAGGTCGCGATTGCGTGTAAAGCAAGCCAAGCAAGTGTTGTATAGAAAAATATTCCTTTGATGATTTGTATAACATAAAAGTCTCGGGTGTTACAATAGATGATACCATGATTACATCTATCACACCTTCTCATTATTTTATATTTCATTCATATATTACACACTCAATATACTTGTATAAAAATACTCCATATATTATATACATCATTGGTGGAGACCAAATGAGTGTTATCTGGCACCAAGTTTGAGCCTCCTTTGGGTACCCACACAGACTTCATTAATGCATTAATAGACTTTGGGAAAGCACATACTTTAAAATTCTTATTTCATTGTGCATATGATCAGGGGAGCACAAGACTAAGATATGCTCTTGTTGTTGTCTAGGGATTGTAATTTTTGTGTATTCATATTTTTAAACATGTATTTTAATGGATTCATATTTCCATGTATTAGGTGTCATTTTGTATTGATACAATACATTATCATTTTTATATGATACCATCATGTCTTTTTATTATTCTGATTGTATCTATGTTTTGAAACTATATTTAGTTATTTTATATGTTTCCACTATTGATTGTTATGATTTCACAACATTGATACACTATAATTATTTGGTTATATTTTAGTCGGGGAGCTTTCTATAGTAGTAAAGGCCTACTGTAATCCTACAACAAACCTGGGATCAAATTAGGGTGGGAGAGAATTTTTGTAGGAAGACATAATTATTAGGTGGTGATGTAGACATAACGCAGGCAAGCGGTGACCCAAACATGACTCAGGTAGGCAGTGACGTAGACTTGACACAGGAAGACGGTGATATTGGATCGATGACATGGGCAGTATGATGCAGACATGATTCTCTAGGGGGACTTGGGTCCAATTTTTGGGCCTTTAGGTCATTTAATGGGATTCATTCCCACACAGCCTTTGGTTCATTTACTGATTAAGTAATGCTAGATAAGTAGTTTTTCCCATAGGGGGGCTATGACTCACCTTTTAGGCCTATGTGTGTTGTGTATGAGTGTGTTTCATATAATTCTATCTCCAAAACCAAATATATATAAGGTTATAGTATCTCTTATTTACAAATATAGACCCTCACTTCTAGTTAGAAGCCTCTGAAAAATGGGGAGGCATGATTGAGGACAGGTAACCCACCTGCTCGGGGAACCATTTAGTGGCCTCTAGTTGGGATGTTACAATGTGGTTTTAGATCATTTTTTATTTCTTTTTTCTAAATTTTTTTTATATAGTAAAATGTAGAAATAAGAATTTATTGGGGTTTATTAATGAGTTGTACATGGGTGTAGATAAACAACATAAAGGAAAAATCTAAATTTCAAAGGATGAGAATTTTTGTTCTTTATTTTCCCTATTATAACTGATTTGATTCCAACTATTAGTTGAATCAGAAGATATGTGATTGTCATATTTTTATGATTGGAAGTAAAATTTTATCATTGGAATGAAATAAAAAGGAATTATGAATCATGCATCATTTTAGGAACCTTATTAGACTCACATTCAAAGCATATACCATGAAATATAGGATGCATTTCTTGATTTTCGAAAATTATAATGTTTTCATTGAGTGAAATAATTTTTATTTGATTGAAACTTTGTATAAGGGACTAAGAAACAAATTTGGAACATAATATGCATGTCGTAACCTAAATAGTTTTTTCCTGTATAGTCTGAAGCAGACACCTTAAATAATACATTATGGCTTGTTGAATCATTGACCATTGATCTTATATGGTAAATTGTATTATGGATAGGATTAAATGGATCCCATGTTTCCTATTATAAGGTGAAATTGGACATTATGGATTAAAATGGGGATTAATATAATTCAACAATATAATGAGAATAGTTACATAAAAGATAATGAATAGAAATGAAATTGAATTATGAATGGAAAGGCCGCCAATAAATGGATTTTAAATTTAGCTTGGAAGTACATATACTGGAAATCATGTAATGTAATATAGAACATGACCGATAACCAACATTTGGATTGAAAAAAAGGCTGTTTTTCTGTTGTTCATTAAGATTATTCATATTTCCCAATCCAAGATTTATGAGTAGGAAGAGGGGCGTGGTTTAGTTATTTGAAGGATTTTACATATCCTAGGTTTATATATATGATATATATGTTACTGAATATTTTTGGAGGGGTTTTCATTGTATTAGTAGAGATATTAAACCATGATGACCTTGAGTCATATGCCAAGCCGATGAAGACTACCATTCTTGGAAGGTTGTGGGCCCGAATCTATAAGTAGAATAACCATCAATGCCACTAACATCATCAATAATTGGTCCTAATATCAGTGTTGATTCCCATTGTTTAGAGAGATTCACGTGCTTTATGAATACCATTTAGAGATCAATATATATTTCCTCATCTATGGAAGAGATAACACATGTGTTCCAGAAGTAGAATATGTGCATGTTTTTGGGAATGGATGTCCATAGGATACTCACTTGTGGATTGAGATTATTTTTCCTATTTTTGTGAATCTTGAGATACATTAGGAGAAGTGAATGGACCTCAAACTGTATATTCTTTAAGGATCCACTGAATGGTGGTGGGATATTATGAACCATGATTACAGGATTTGACATATGGTTTGGTTTGATTTTCATTCCATATTTCTAAAACTGATTTTTTTAGATTATGAGAGATATATATGTAGTGATTTTATGCATCTATAACATTGTGCAATAAAAATTATGGAGTTTTTGTCTCACTCTATTGAGATTTAGAACATATTTCATGCGTATCATACTGAAGAACCTTTAATAGAGTGATGCTATGAGGATTTCATAAGTATGTAATTTGATCATAGGTGAATCTGTTTGGGATGAAAATAATATCTGAAATAGTTAATAAGGAACTAATTACTACGATTATCTTAATGGATTATGTTTTCAAATATTAGGGTGGTAAAACTTCTTCATCTGGTGTTTTAGTATCATGTAGCATAAAGTGATGTTTTCACGCTTCTCGTTAGGGGAGTACTAACCAGGATGTGGGTGCTAGTAGTTATGTATTAAGTCATAGTTTTATGAGGAAAGGATAAATGATGTGTCTTATTTATAGATACCCAGTTAGGTTTCAATCTAATGGTAGGATGGGCCATGTAAAATGTTTTTATAGGACCTTACCTCTAGTGTCCATTAGAAGGGTTGTCAAATCCGACTGCAGGTTCTTGAGTGGGATTCGCATCTCCGCATAATGTTGGGAGATAGAGTACCACTAGTCATTCATTATGAGGGTGTGGTTATAGATGAGGAATATAGGCTGTAGTTTCAACTCTACAATATAATAGGCCTACCCTATATAGTAAGGCTATTTCATAGGGCTTTGTTTCGTGCAATATATATTTTGTACAACCATTACCTAATGAGATGAATGTTTGGATGTCTAAGGTGATATGTAAAAACATAATAGCTTCTACTGTAATATAATATCATTTCAATATAGTTTCTTTATATTATTTCATATATATTCCTTTTCTGGAGAACCTCGATCTCGTTATAATGTTTTCTAATGGTGTTATTACACTTGATACTCCATCAATAATCATATCATAGATTGTACACCATTGTTGGGAATTTCTCCTAGAGAAAAAGTGGGTATCACTACATATAAGATATTTTTATCCATGAGATGATAGGGTTTGATGACATAGTCCTAATGTAATGGATAGTTTCTTATTTCTTCCATTTTGATGGTTATCTTTAGAAGGTGATGTTAAAATAATCATTCGGTGGGAATTTTATTGAGAAGGGTGAATGAAATGTCCAGGAAAGTAGAACTAGACTGAATCATATTTGGAGGGGTGGGATGACTTCCCAGGTTTTTTTGGTAATATTTGGATGATCATTGAATGTGACAGGGTGAATTCCATTATGTAGTAAATTATTTTAGGGTTGTTTTCCTCGAAGAAATTTCTATATTACCACCTAAGCGAGAGGTTTCCTTATTTGTTATCGTAGTTTTAAGAGATGAACTGTTATCAATTATTTATTATAATATTGCTACTACCGAGATGTAAGATCTCAAGAGAAAACTAGATATCTTAGAGGAAAATGGATTTATACAAACCAGTACTTCTCCATGGGGCTCCCATTCATTTTTTCTATGAATTCTAATAGAGCCCTAAGGATTTGAGTGGATAACCATAAATTGAACTAGCTAGTTGTTAAGAACCAGTAACCCTTTCCTCTCATAAAAGATCTCTTTGACCATCTATGAGTACTTATGGTGTTATCAATGTTTTATTTGAGATTAAGTTATCCTAGGGCGCTTTTTCGGCCAGCTGACATACATTAAACAATATTATATATTATGTGTGGTCTATATTATTATTTGGTTATGTCTTCCAGTCTCATGAATGAACCATAAGTTTTAATTGAACTGATGAAGCTTGTTTTCTATCTCCAACTAGACTCTTTTGTGGTTGTTTTTTTAAAGACACCGTGGTGAATTATCATATTCAACACAATCATTCCATATTCTATTGAATATTTATGAATAGAATAGGGATGAATTTTTTTGCCAACCTCATCAAATATCAGTTCTATATAGATAATGTTCACTACTTGGGTGATATTATCTCAGAGATAAGTGTATAATTTCAAGTAGAGAATGTGAGATTTGTAGTTTTATTAGAGAATTCCACGATGATATTTCATATAATAATCATCTTGTTCCTATCGGGTTATTGTAGGTAGTTCATACAATACTTCTATAATAACTTAGGTAATTATAGAATAATTTTTATTCATACAAAAACTACATAGTAAAATTCATTATAAATTTATAATGAAATAAGTGGAATATTTAGAAATTAATGAACCTGCACTTATAGGATAGTAACCTCACCTATAAATGTATAATAAATATTTTTGTATCTTAAATTAAAAAAAAGATATATTAATATCTTGTAATTAGTAAATAAATTTTTTAAAAATGATAAATTATGTGTTGGTATTTTTGAAAAATATAGCTATTTATTTAGAAGTTCATATTTAATATTGAAGTGCCCAGATCAGTGTGAATCACTGAGAGGGGGAGGGGGTGAATCAGTGATCCCTTAAAACTTTTTACTAATTGATTCTTTATCAATTAAACCTCTATGGCTGGTTAAAGCCTCGATCCACTCTTCTTGTATCTCTCACCTTTCCACGAATGATGCAGTAAATGTAAAGGCACTGGACACAAGGATTTACAAGGTTCGGCACCAAAGGCCTACATCCTTGCCATGATCTCCTAGCATGGATTCTCCCATTATAACTTGTTAGAATTACAATGGTCGATACAGCTTCCCACCGTATCTCTCCTGAGTTCCACAGGAGGGTCTTTATACTGCGTCCCACAGTGTTACCAGAGTCCCACTGGCCTCCTCCAGAATCCCACTGGAGACTTCCTCTCCCTGAGTCCCACAGGGTCTTCTCCTGGCTCCTCGAGTCGCACGAGTAGCTCTTCTACTCTTTAAGTTCTTCAAGTAACTTCAGCAGCCTGGGATAAAGGCTGCTGGCCTTGCTCTTCTCTTCTGATCACTTGTGGTTGATCAGGGCTTCTCGTCTAGCTCAGGCTTTATCACCTTCTTCTCAGGATGACCTGGCTTCTCTCTCCAACTACTGAATGCTCAGACAACTGATATCTTTATCTTCGGTCTGGTCCAGTCTCAACTCACTTCAACTTCATGCACTGAGTGCATGGCAGCTCTTCATCCTCATGCACTGATAGCATGGACTTCTCAATTCTTCAAGAACCTCCTGGTCTTGGACTCCTCAGATGCACACCACTGATTTAGCACTGCTCACGTGTGCACGTGCATACATGCATGCATGCACTCTCCTTCTCTTTCTTCTAGGTGCAATAATCCCACAAAGGGTGTAGTCACTTTAAGCACACACCTTCTTCCTCCTTCACACACTTTATCCAATTTGTTTACACACTTAGAGTGTGTTCTACTTTAGTGTGGGTCACTCCTTATTTCTTCTAAGTGTATACACACTTCTTAGTGCACACACTTAGGTTCGGCCAACTTGTCTCTTTACACACACTTGTTTCATTTTGCACACACTTGAAACTTTGGCCTTCACTTCCTCTTGCAAACACACAAAGTATTCTTTGTTCTTCAAAGTGTGCACACACAAGGCTACGGCCTCTTCCACTATTTTTGCACACAAGGCACTAAGGCCTCGGCCTTCCTCTTGTTTTGCACACACACAAATGTGGTGGCCTTCCACTCCTCCTTGCACACACACTTAATGAGGTGTGGTATTCACATGATGCATGCACAAGGCATTAAGCCTCAGCCTTCCTCCTTGCCAAGCTACTGCCCGTAGGGCCTTCTCCTCACTTGGCACACACCCACAAGGTGAAAGGTGTGGCCTTCTTTGCTTCTTCTTGCACACACCCGAACTCCCTTGTCCTTCAAAGAAGGCGCGCAAGTGCTTGATGAGCCGTGGCCTTCTCTTCTTCAACAACCGCACAAGGGTGCAGTGTCAAGGCGCGCAAGTCCTCTGGTGTAGCTTAGCCGCACAAGTGCAATGACACGCGGCCACAAGGGGCCTCGGTGCAAGGCACCTCAACCACGGGGCGCACAAGTGATACTGCCCCGGGTTCTTCCTGCCGCGCAAAGGGAAAGCGCGCAGGGGTCTTCCCCTTTCTTCTTCCACGCAAGGAGTGCGCGAAAGGGACTCAGCCGCGCAAATACCTTGCGCGGGGCTTCAAACTCTTCGTGAGGCAGAGCAGTCACGGGTCTTCAAAAATTCAGCACATCAGCAACCATAATGAGAGCCTCGGATGCTCCTTTTATAGGCAAGAGATGCGCCTCAAATCTTCCGCGTGGGATAACTTCAATCCCGAAGATTACGGATCTTTTAAATCTTTAAACGATCCGCAAATCCTGTTTTTATTCTCTGTTTCACGCGGGATCCATTTATGTTTTTCTCCTCTACGTGCATGCGACTTCGAACGCATGCACGGCCTCGGTTTTGGCCATCCCATGCAAAACATGAATACCCCGATGCCTCGACAACTCCGTTTGCCTTGGCCTCATTCGAAATTCTACATACATTGCATGCACACCATTTTTTATGCATGGCCGTGTTCAGTGTGGAGAGACGAGCTCAATGGAGGTCTTAGATCCTTCAGAGGGGGCCGGGAACTCGAAATCCATCTTCAGGTTGCCTCTGGTTCGAGCGGAGCTCGCGGGAATGCGCGGGGAGGCCTCAGCCGAGCTCGGGGAAGAGGACGAGCGCTGGGCCGTTGGATGCAGCATTTGAAATACATCGGACGGCCGCGATCTGGAGATCTCGTCACAGATCAGATGTGCGGCTTAGATCGTCCGCGCGATCAATCGAGCGGCTCAGATTCGCTCCCGGGAATTTTTCCGCGTCCCACATCGAAACGGGGCGCGGTTTTCTCGCGGTTTATCACCCTGGCACTCCCTTAGATGGCCAGTTGAATCTCCTCCCCTCTCGGTGCCGCCCCGCACCGAGTTCTCCCTGCGGGCGCGCTCTGCGCCCACTCATGCCTCCTGCGGGCGCGCTCTAGCGCCCACTATGCACACACGGGTGCGCGTGGGCTTCACCACCGCGTGCCCTCGGGGCTTATACACGGCCCCTCTCCGCTCCTCTGGGCGTGCCCCAGGCGCCCATGCGGTGTCCTGCGGGTGCGTCCTGCCGCCCTGGCTCGCCCCACGGGTTCCCCCGGGCGTGGTGCCCTAGTGCCCATGCCTTGGGGTTGAACCCTCAAGGTGCCTTGGCTGGCCATAATTTTTGGCTAAGGCAAAGAATAATACTTTGTCAAATACAAAGTTCTTCCATAAGTTCAAGCCAAATGCCACATTTCAAGCCATCTTCTTCATTTTTCTTCTTCTTCAAAAGAATTCCTCCATTATTCTTCAACACTTATTTATCACTTAGGAATGGAATTCCCGAAGGTTCTTCTTCTTCAACCGAACTCCTGAATCACATAGATCTTCAATGTTCTTTATTGATCTAATCAGAGATCAAGTTGGATCATCTTCAAGTTCACATGCACTAAGTGATAGTGCATGGACTTCATTAGTGCACATCATCCACTTAGTAGTTGTGGATGGAACTCCTTTCAACTCCTCATGCATTGTGAAGACAATGCATGGTCTTCAATCAATGTTGTGACATTGTATCATCAGGATAAAAGTTCTTTGAACTTAAAGATCAGCTCCACAATCGTCTGATGTCACTAGAGAATGTTTCAACCACATCTCCTATGCCACTTAGTGAATCTCCTTAGTGACATGCCTCTTAGTACCATGGCCATTCTCCATTCCTCACCAACACCATCACAACCTTTGGCATTCACATCTTGACATTCCTTGACATCCATTCATTCCAAGACAACTTCATGCCTCATTGACAACAAATGCAACACAATGCACTTCAATCTCCCCCTTTGTATTTGTTGTCAATACACTCCATCAGCACATATGAATGGGTCAATATATGTGCCAATATTTTCTCCCCCTTATTGGCAATCAAATGCAAAGGTGTGGTGTGGTTATCTTCCAAAAATATCTTCCTCCCATTGAAAAATATCTTCTTGAAAAACACTAGGAGAGGGATGATGTCACATGTTCTCTTTAGCAAAGAACCTTTAGTAAATCAGCTCTAAGTCTACTTGTGCTAACCCGTTGTAGAAAACAAGAGTGATGTAACCAAGGAACTCAATGCTGTCCACATTCACTGTAAACATGTGAGATCATGCTTAGGGGTTTAATTTTTTCAGATATTCAATGAATTGCTGAATCCTGCACATACTTCACAAAACACATTAGAAAGTTCAGTGCAAAGATAAAGCTCCCCCTTTCATCTACTTTCTCAAGATGATATTAATTTCAGAACATCATCTTCTTCAGATTGGCTTCCCCTCAAGGGGTGCACTCCATTCAATCCAAACCATCCTCCAGCTGAGAATGATCATCATCTTCAATTCCCTACAATGTTAGCACATGTAAATACCAATAGTATAAGGGAATAAGATGGAACCTCCTTGGTTCATCTATGTGAACAACAAGGTTGAGAAGATTCTCTCAACCGAGATGTCCCATTTTCACCATTCTTCACACTTGCACATTTGATCTTCAATGATGTTTGTGCTGGTGTGGATCTCAATACATCTTCATGTGAAATCTTCTTCTTTCCTTTTGCCTTAGCAATTGCCAGAGCTTCATCTTCAACTCTTTGTAGTTCTCTGGCAAGTTGCAACTGATGTGGCCATATGACAAGTAAATCATTTGGAAGAGTGGCCCCAGTTCTGGAAGTTCCACATGGTTCCTTTGATGTGTTAAGCTACCTCTCTTAGGAAACTTGTTTTCAATCAATCCCTTCTTCTTCTGGATTGATTGTCTTTTTGAGTTCAGTCTACCTCTATTGAATTTCATGGCTTCCTTACAAAGATCCATGATGTGTCCTTTCTTCCCACAGTAGAAGCATATTTTCTTGGTGGTCCTTCTAGATGACTCACCCTTCTTGGATTTAGACTCCATGGTCTTCTCTTCCTTTTTCATAATCTTCTTGGGAGCATCTTCAGCTTTCTTCTTCTTGCTTCCCAAGGATTCCATTTTAGCCAGGTTCAGTGATCTTTTCTTCTTTCCAGCTTTGGATATAGTTGGAGATTGACATGTATCATTATTTTGACCACTTTTGCAACCATCCCATATGTTGTCAAGTAATCCAAATCTATTTGCAGTAAACAGATGTCTCTGGACCTGTGGATGTTGCTTCCTTCCTTCTGGCTTGCTCCCCCTTGGCATGGGCTTCCTCTGTGCTTTGGCATTCAGTGTATTGTACCAACAATCCTTTGCACAATGCCCATACTTGTTACAACACCAGCATTGTCCCACGAATCATGACCTCTTCAGTGCTTCTGATTGTAGGGAACTTTTCTTAACCTGTTGTGCTGTTTCAGGAGAGCTCTGCTTATTTACTGTCTTCATCCATATTTTTTTGGAATTATTCTTCCATCCTGCACTTTTTGTGGAAACACAATTAGAAGCATCAGTACAAGATGGTATGGATGGTACCTTCTTTTTAGAAGTTGTTGCCCTTTTATTAGAGGATGTCTTTCTTTTAGAATCATCCTTCTCAAAGCTCACTTGAGTAGCAACATTTATTCTTTCAGCTTACTGGGAGGCTTTAGCTTTGGGTGATTGCAGATTTTTCAATATCACCTCTAGTTCTAAGTATTTCATGTTGAGGGAGTTCTTCTCATCATCAACAGTTCTTAGCTTTCCTTCCCAATTTTCTTTCAGCTCTTTCATCTGGTCATCATGCACCTTTTTCAATTCTTGCAATGAATTGTCCAGCTCCTTCACCAATTTGACTTTGTCTTCGAGTTGAGCATCTCTGACATTCATTGACACTTTGTGCCTCTTTTCCAGTGCATGGACAACATCTTTGACTATTATCATAAAGAATTCTTTCTCAGAAAGGCTTCTTTGCAATTCTTCAGCAGTGTCTTCATATATTTCATTGCAAAGAGAAACTCTTTCATATTTGGCATTTACCAGCTTTCTGAGAGTGTTGGTTATGCCAACCCTTTTAGCCAGCTGATCTTCCATAGCATTGGCTTCTTCTTCTAACTGTGATTTTTCTTCTTGAAGATCATGGATGCCTGTAGCTATACACTTTGCCACTTCCATGGGAACTGTCTTATGAAGATATTTGAGTGCACTCTGAAGATCATTCATTGTTTCAACTTCATCACAGCTAGGACAGGCTTTCTTCATCTTCTTGGCCTGTTTCTTCTTTCTATTTTTCTGAGTCTTGGCAGATATCTCCATTTGAGGCTGGTTGCTCATTTCCTCAAATCTGCACTTCATAAAGACTCCCTTGGATCTTTTAGAGGTAACCTCCCTCTGATACCAATTGAAGTGCCCAGATCAGTGTGAATCACTGAGAGGGGGAGGGGGTGAATCAGTGATCCCTTAAAACTTTTTACTAATTGATTCTTTATCAATTAAACCTCTATGGCTGGTTAAAGCCTCGATCCACTCTTCTTGTATCTCTCACCTTTCCACGAATGATGCAGTAAATGTAAAGGCACTGGACACAAGGATTTACAAGGTTCGGCACCAAAGGCCTACATCCTTGCCATGCTCTCCTAGCATGGATTCTCCCATTATATCTTGTTAGAATTACAATGGTCGATACAGCTTCCCACCGTATCTCTCCTGAGTTCCACAGGAGGGTCTTTATACTGCGTCCCACAGTGTTACCAGAGTCCCACTGGCCTGCTCCAGAATCCCACTGGAGACTTCCTCTCCCTGAGTCCCACAGGGTCTTCTCCTGGCTCCTCGAGTCGCACGAGTAGCTCTTCTCCTCTTTAAGTTCTTCAAGTAACTTCAGCAGCCTGGGATAAAGGCTGCTGGCCTTGCTCTTCTCTTCTGATCACTTATGGTTGATCAGGGCTTCTCGTCTAGCTCAGGCTTTATCACCTTCTTCTCAGGATGACCTGGCTTCTCTCTCCAACTACTGAATGCTCAGACAACTGATATCTTTATCTTCGGTCTGGTCCAGTCTCAACTCACTTCAACTTCATGCACTGAGTGCATGGCAGCTCTTCATCCTCATGCACTGATTGCATGGACTTCTCAATTCTTCAAGAACCTCCTGGTCTTGGACTCCTCAGATGCACACCACTGATTTAGCACTGTTCACGTGTGCACGTGAATACATGCATGCATGCACTCTCCTTCTCTTTCTTCTAGGTGCAATAATCCCACAAAGGGTGTAGTCACTTTAAGCACACACCTTCTTCCTCCTTCACACACTTTATCCAATTTGTTTACACACTTAGAGTGTGTTCTACTTTAGTGTGGGTCACTCCTTAATTCTTCTAAGTGTATACACACTTCTTAGTGCACACACTTAGGTTCGGCCAACTTGTCTCTTTACACACACTTGTTTCATTTTGCACACACTTGAAACTTTGGCCTTCACTTCCTCTTGCACACACACAAAGTATTCTTTGTTCTTCAAAGTGTGCACACACAAGGCTACGGCCTCTTCCACTATTTTTGCACAAAAGGCACTAAGGCCTCGGCCTTCCTCTTGTTTTTCACACACACAAATGTGGTGGCCTTCCACTCCTCCTTGCACACACACTTAATGAGGTGTGGTATTCACATGATGCATGCACAAGGCATTAAGCCTCAGCCTTCCTCCTTGCCAAGCTACTGCCCATAGGGCCTTCTCCTCACTTGGCACACACCCACAAGGTGAAAGGTGTGGCCTTCTTTGCTTCTTCTTGCACACACCCGAACTCCCTTGTCCTTCAAAGAAGGCGCGCAAGTGCTTGATGAGCCGTGGCCTTCTCTTCTTCAACAACCGCACAAGGGTGCAGTGTCAAGGCGCGCAAGTCCTCTGGTGTAGCTTAGCCGCACAAGTGCAATGACACACGGCCACAAGGGGCCTCGGTGCAAGGCACCTCAACCACGGGGCGCACAAGTGCTACTGCCCCGGGTTCTTCCTGCCGCGCAAAGGGAAAGCGCGCAGGGGTCTTCCCCTTTCTTCTTCCACGCAAGGAGTGCGCGAAAGGGACTCAGCCGCGCAAATACCTTGCGCGGTGCTTCAAACTCTTCGCGAGGCAGAGCACTCACGGGTCTTTAAAAATTCAGCACATCAGCAACCATAATGAGAGCCTCGGATGCTCCATTTATAGGCAAGAGATGCGCCTCAAATCTTTCGCGTGGGATAACTTCAATCCCAAAGATTTCGGATCTTTTAAATCTTTAAACGATCCGCAAATCCCGTTTTTATTCTCTGTTTCACGCGGGATCCATTTATGTTTTTCTCCACTACGTGCATGCGACTTCGAACGCATGCACGGCCTCGGTTTTGGCCATCCCATGCAAAACATGAATACCCCGATGCCTCGGCAACTCCGTTTGCCTCGGCCTCATTCGAAATTCTCCATACATTGCATGCACACCATTTTTTATGCATGGCCGTGTTCGGTGTGTAGAGACGAGCTCAATGGAGGTCTTAGATCCTTCAGAGGTGGCCGGGAACTCGAAATCCATCTTCAGGTTGCCTCTGGTTCGAGCGGAGCTCGCGGGAATGCGCGGGGAGGCCTCAGCCGAGCTCGGGGAAGAGGACGAGCGCTGGGCCGTTGGATGCAGCATTTGAAATACATCGGACGGCCGTGATCTGGAGATCTCGTCGCGGATCAGATGTGCGGCTTAGATCGTCCGCGCGATCAATCGAGTGGCTCAGATTCGCTCTCGGGAATTTTTCCGCGTCCCACATCAAAACGGGGCGCGGTTTTCTCGCGGTTTATCACCCTGGCACTCCCTTAGACGGCCAGTTAAATCTCCTCCCCTCTCGGTGCCGCCCCGCACCGAGTTCTCCCTGCGGGTGCGCTCTGCGCCCACTCATGCCTCCTGCGGGCACGCTCTAGCGCCCACTATGCACACACGGGTGCGCGCGGGCTTCACCACCGCGTGCCCTCGGGGCTTATACACGGCCCCTCTGCGCTCCTCTGGGCGTGCCCCAGGCGCCCATGCGGTGTCCTGCGGGTGCGTCCTGCCGCCCTGGCTCGCCCCACGGGTTCCCCCGGGCGTGGTTCCCTAGTGCCCATGCCTTGGGGTTGAACCCTCAAGGTGCCTTGGCTGGCCATAATTTTTGGCTAAGGCAAAGAATAATACTTTGTCAAATACAAAGTTCTTCCATAAGTTCAAGCCAAATGCCACATTCCAAGCCATCTTCTTCATTTTTCTTCTTCTTCAAAAGAATTCCTCCATTATTCTTCGACACTTATTTATCACTTAGGAATGGAATTCCCGAAGGTTCTTCTTCTTCAACCAAACTCATGAATCACATAGATCTTCAATGTTCTTTATTGATCTAATCAGAGATCAAGTTGGATCATCTTCAAGTTCACATGCACTAAGTGATAGTGCATGGACTTCATTAGTGCACATCATCCACTTAGTAGTTGTGGATGGAACTCCTTTCAACTCCTCATGCATTGTGAATACAATGCATGGTCTTCAATCAATGTTGTGACATTGTATCATCAGGATACAAGTTCTTTGAACTTAAAGATCAGCTCCACAATTGTCTGATGTCACTAGAGAATGTTTCAACCACATCTCCAATACCACATAGTGAATCTCCTAAGTGACATGCCTCTTAGTACCATGGCCATTATCCATTCCTCACCAACACCATCACAACCTTTGGCATTCACATCTTGACATTCCTTGACATCCATTCATTCCAAGACAACTTCATGCCTCATTGACAACAAATGCAACACAATGCACTTCAAATATAATGATTTAATTGAGAATTTATATTCAAAAAATAGATTTTTAAATTAATATTATATTTTATTATGAATATAATATAATTTTATGACAGATTATTTAAAATTTAAAAGTGTTAATAAACTAGTTAATTTTTTAAAATTTGTATTTTTTGTTTAAATAATGATTTTAATTTAAAAATATATTTCTCATATTCAGTTTTCTTAAAATGCAGTATATTATTGAATTGCATGCATTGAAAAAAAGTTAGGGAGAATGTTTTGTGTTTTTCTAAAGTAGTTGAATTTTTTGGGAATAGTGAAATATGATAATTTACAATATTTAAATAATAATCCAAAAAAATGAATTAAAAAATCCATCATGATATATGTACTATAATCTATAGTTATCATTCATTATTTTAATATATTTAGTGATTATTTTCAATCTATTCATAGTCTTGAAAAAAAATAATAAACTAATGAATAATGTTTTCATAATACACTCCTCTCCTCCACAATGAATTCCACCCCTCACCACCTATGTTCCTCACACAGAAAATCTTTGTATATTTTTTAGTTTCTTCCCAATTATCATCCCAAGACTATTATTCATTTCCCGTATCTTTGTTTCTCACCAAAATGCCAAAACCAAGATCCTTAAATAGGTTCTCAATATAAAATAATTGAAGAGGTAAAATTTTATTTCATTTTAATTTATTTTCATTTTAACATATTTTTTTATTATTCTGTATTCCTCAAAACCTTATTAATTGGAATAAAAAATAAAATATCCTATATAAAATTACAACTTATATTTTTTAATGAAAAAATTAATCAGTAAAATCCTTCTCCTCACTCATTTATTCTAAAAATGAGAACATCATTCGTGATGTGTCGATCTACCACCATTGTGGAAAATACAATTTTATCTTCCATTACAACCATATAGGATGGTTATAAAACCAATATTATTGTAAATCAAAATTTTATTAGAAATATTATAAGTTATATAATGCCTTGGTACGAATATATTAACATGATATTAATTAAAATTATATAAGTTCATGATCTTCGTAAAAGCCTCCAAATAAATTAAATCATTTTCATTAATTTTTTATCTAATGAATCATCCTAATATCAAAAATGAAATGGATATATTGTATAATTTAATATTATTATAACATATTAATGAAATTTCATTAAACTTTTGTATTTTTACTTTTGTTTGACATGAAAACCCATTTCGATTCAACCATGGAAACCATGAAAAGAACACACATGATCCAATGGGAATAAAAAAATATTTTTACAAAAATGGTTTGAAAGTTGTTATAATAAGAGGAAGTAAAAAATTGTAATAGTTCATTTATATATTTATTACTCACCATAAGCCATTATTCAAGTGTATTGAACAGGTTTGAAGTAATAAGAACTAGAGGTAAGGTACTTTTCTTTAAAAATATGATTTTCATTTATCTTTCTTTAGAAAATTAAAAATAAAACATTTTTATGATGAATGTATTATTGTTTAATGATTATTTACTGGTTATTGAGAATTATTAATTCTTATGAGTGGGACCAATATCAAAATCTATTGTTTTGTTTATGTTTATTTTAGAACTTGACCGTGATTGTTATTCCAAGTGTAACTATGATTGTCACACCAAAGGGTAGTTTTCAGGGTTACATCATACGGTTTCCATGAGTGTTACATGGTACATTAGTCGTGAGGGTTGAAATCATATGTTATCGATGGGGGTTAAAATCATAAGAATGAATGGTAAATTATGACAAAATTTACCTAAATGTTTATTTATGCATTCTATGATTTATTGAAATCTAATGTTTTCACAAATTTATTAAATGATACTTAATGGTTTTGAAGTATGAATTTGTGAAAATTATTTAATATTTTATTAATTATTCCTGGAATAATGGTTTCTATGTATATTTTTATATATTTTAAAACAATTTATATGCTCATCCCATGTTTTTAAAAAAATACCTGGATTTAAGTATGTGTAGGAGAAAAGAACAAGAAAAGGTGAATGTTGTGAAGATTTCATGATATATTAATAAAATTTCATATTAAGAAATGAATGTACATTATTTTAGTTTTATTCAGTTTGTATGATTTTAGGTTTTCATGTATGTTTTATGACATAATTCATTAAAACTCAAAGTTAAAAAGTTTCTTGGTAATTTAAAAAGTGTATTCTAGTTCAATTAACTAGATAATGTAATGATTTTTACTGATCCATATAATTTTTATTAGAGCATGATTTGGAAAATTTATGAGTTATGATAATTTTAATAAAATATGAAAAATTATTTTTATTCTAATGTTAATTTCAAATGATATGGATTTTGAATATTACCATGTAACTTCATCTAATATATGTATGTTAAGAATGGTTTTACACTAAAGAAATAGGGAAGATATAGTAGGAATTCATTGAGAGGATGATAATATTTTGAATCAGCATCATGGACAGGTGGTAATTGGAACCAATCTATTTGTGGCTGTTATGGATTTTTTTGAGAGGATATAAATGGAATCGATATCCATAAAAGTGAAAAACTAGAGATTCCATTAATATATAAGACTATTTTGAAATATTTTATGAGGAACCCCCCCCCCCTTACTATGGATCTTCTAACCTAGTGGGGGATGAAGGGTGGATTAAATCCTTTGAAAAGATATCTCATGTCATTGGGTGTTTAGATAATCAAAATGAAAGATTTTATGTTAATAGTTATGAATGTGATGCTAACCAGTGCTGGTCAATGATCAAAAATATAATAGATAACAATGGGGTTTATTCTTTTTAATATGATGAATTTAAGAATTATTTCCTTGAGAAATATTTTTCTACAGTGGTTCAAATTAGGATGAAAAAATATTTCCATGAATTGAAAGAAGGAGGAATATTTAGGGGTCTTGTGTGATGGAAACATCACCAGATTAGAAAGGTATGATCAAAATATTATTTAGTATCTTGATAATAAAATCAATCATTTGTTGTCATGATTGATGAAAAGATACTGAAGGGCATTCACCTCTTATGAACTCAAAATTTATGCGAAACTTTTTTAAAGTATTCAGAGGGTAGAACTGTAGTTTTCTTATGATCATGTGTACATTAAAAAGGAGAATATGAAGAGGTACATATGGAATTTAACGGTTACTGGTAAATAAATGAAATTTGAAGGTAAAACTATTTAGGTTCATTTTGTGGGATATGTGGTAAAAAGTATCAGGGGGAAGGAATTATCAAATTCGAGAAGCATTTTATCTATGGTAACTTTTAACATATAAGGTGAAATTTCATATGAAATTATAAAAATTTTGGTATATTTAATTATGATACAAAACTATACAATGTTTCAAATGTGGTGAGATAGGTCAAAATGAAAATACCTACCCAATGAATAATATAGATAATTGGATGTAGCCAGACTAGAAGTAGAAAAGTGTAGTTGAATCCTTTTTGACTACTTCAGATGATTTTGGGACATCCAATGAAGTGTAATTTGGTAATTTCTATGTTTACAAATATTTTTATAATTTTTGGTTTGATATGGGGTCTAAAAATTCATTTATTTTGGAATAATTTTCTTGTATGTTTGAAATTTCCCCTCATGAAATCAAATAAAATCTTATGGTAAAAACACTAGAGGAAATATTATAAAAAAATGGAATTTTAAGAATCTACTTATTATGTACTCAGGAAATATATTACCTAAAAACCATATCTTCCCACTAGTAGAGTTTGATGTTATTCTAGGTGTGGATTGGCTCTCTGTTTTCAATTCTAATACTGATTGTTGAGACAACTATTTTTTTCTTGAAAAACTTTCAGTATGTAAACAAGAATGAACTCATACCATTAATAAAGTATCAGGAATCAATGAACTTGTTAAAAGATGGAAATGAAATATATCTTTAACATATTGTGAAAAAAATGGATAAATTTTGATTAATGATTTTCTTGTTGAAAATGAATACTCGGATATTTATCCTTACAAGGTTCCTTATATAATACCTCATCAAGAAGTTGAATTTACTATTGATGTAGTTCTTGACAACAATCCAATTTCTAAAGCACATATCAAATAGGTCAAGTGGAACATCTTAAATTGAATATTTGATATAGGGGTGGATTCATAATGGTTTTATTCAACCTAAAATTTTTTCATTAGGTGGTCCTTTTCTTCCAAAAATATATATGGTTAAATAAAATAGATTTGGATTATTGTTATATGAATAGAATTACTGTTAATAATATTTATCCATTGCCTCACATCAAGGACTTGTTTGATCAGATATGGGGATCTATGTATTTTTTAAATATAAAATTGATTTTTGGGTACCATCAGTTGAAGGTAAATGAGGATGACATTATGAAAATAGAATTCAATACTAGATATGATCATTTGGGATTATTGGTATGCCCTTTAGTTTTAGAAATTACCCTATGGTATTTATGGATCTTGTGAATAAAATATTACACAAATATTTTGATTATTGTTTTTGTCATTATTGATGGTATTCTGGTTTATTTAAAAATATGTGATGGTCATGAAAATCATATAAAAATTGTTTGGGAAATACTAAATTAAAGAAGTTAAACGTGAAATTTTGAAATTGAGAATTTTGGTTGCAAACGATTTTGTTTCCAAGCAACATTGTAAATAAGGATGGAATAACAGTGGATCCCACAAAAAAAGTGGTTGATGAATATCCAAGACCTAAAAAAGATACTAATATTAATATTCTTCTTGGATTATCATTATATTATTGATGTTTTTTTTTGAAAAAAACCAGGTTATTTGGCCCTCTAACTAAGTTAACAAAGAAAACGGGATAAATTTATTTTCAAATATAGATGCAATGATTGTTTTTAGTAAATGAAATGAATATTGGTTAATTCCATAGTTTTAGACATTCCTTATAAAATTGTTATTTTTCTATATACAGTGAATCTTCATTGAAGGGACTTGGTTGCATTCTGATGTAGAATGATTGGGTAATTGTTTATGCTTCAATACAACTAAAACCTCAACATTTACATTATCCCTCAAATGATTTGGAATTAGAAGATGTGGGTTTCTCTTTATAAATTTAGAGGAACCATTTATATGGGTACAAATGTGAAATATATATTGTCCAAAAAATATTTAAGTATTTATTTACTTTGAAGGAATTGACCATGAGGTAGAGGAGATTGCTAAAATTGATAAAGGATTATGATTTCATGGGGAATTAAATACCTGGAAAAGAAAAAACGGTGGGATATTCATTTAGTTAAAAACATCATTCTACAGTAACCATTTTTCATTGGGAAAATGACCACATTATTAATGATTTGATGAACGTTTTATTGGAATTTTATAGTCCAAGAAATTCATCTGTTTTGTTTCTGTTGTCATTGTAGTTGTCTCTCTTAAAAAGACTTATGTGTGGGTAGAAGGGAAACCATGAGTTATAGAAAAATGTAGAATTTGTTATGAATGGTAAATTTCATGAAATTAATGTTAATAAATATTATGTATTGATATTTTAAAATATATTATTTTTGTGTTGTGATTATCATCTTAAGAAAGAATTGTTTAGTGAATCTCATACTTCCAAATTTTCAATTCATCCTGGCTGCATTCGGATGTATAAATATTTTAGGTTGTATTACTAGTGGGATGGAAAGAAAATATATATTTTTGAGTTTACCTTTAAAATTTTGACATGTAAATCAGTTAATGTAGATGGACAACTATTAAAGGGGATGCATAAGTATTTTCCATTATTAGAGTCAAAATGGGAAAATATATCCATGGACTTTATGGTGAGACTACTGAGCACTTCTCAAGATATCAATGAAATTTGGGATATTAGTGATCTAAATACAAAATCATATCATTTTATTTCTATTATAGATACTATTTATCTATATCTCCTTTCTCAACTATACCTCATAGATATTGTTAGATTACATGGATTTCCTCTCCCTATTGTATCTGACCATGATATGAGGTTCACTTACTACTATTGAAAGGGCGTTCATAAGTCATTAGTAAAGGAATTAAATTTCAGTATATCCTTTCATCATTAATTGGATATAATATTGAAATGAACAATTTAGACATTAAAGGATATGCTTTGAGCTTGTAGAATAGATTACCAGGGAATTTGGGATCATCATAATTCATCAGATGTGTTTTATTATGATAACTATTTTCAGTTTTTTATACAAATAAGATCATTTGAGGTATTATATGTATAGTGTTCTAAAACTACAATATTTTTGGATGATTTCAAGGAATGAAAGTTGATGGGACCAGAATTAGTATAGGAGGTGGTTGAGAAAGTGAATAAGATATAGAAACAAATGAGGATAGCTCAAAGCATGTAGAAACTTGATCTAGAGTACCCGAACAAATGAAATTCTTTCATGGTAGGGGATTACGTTTTCATTAAAACATATCATTGGAGAATTTTTATGTGTTTTGGTAAGAAATGAAAACTAAGTCCATGGTTCGTTGCACCCTTTGATATCCAATAGAATGTAGTACTAGTTACCAACTGAGTTTGTTTTCCTTTGAGATTGTCTTAGGTACACAATGTCTTTCACTAGGTTAATATTTTGTAGAGACGCCACATGGTTGAAGAAGAAACATGGAAATCAGATAATTTTTGGTAGAAAAGTTATCATGACTTTTTTAATAAGTGAATAAGATTAATGGTGATTCAATTTCCATAGGTAGGGGGGATTATTACAACCGAGGTTCATATAAAATAAATTTTTTTCATTTGGAAATTAAATAGGAAAATTCAATCTAAATGAATAATTAAATAAGTGGCCTTTATATAAATTACGGATTATATACTAATATAATAGTAAACTAAACTATGAAAGGATAAAAATATTTTTTGTATCATAAATGTGAAAATTTTATATATTTATATCATGGAATAACAAAATAAATGTTTTGAAAAAGATAAATTAAGTGTTGGTGTTTTTGTGAAAAAATAATATTTATTTCTAATTTTATAATTAAATTTATGATTTAAAAGAAAATTTATTTTTATAAAAATTTATTTATAAATTTTTATTTTATTTTATTATGATTATAATATTTTTTCACGAGATCTTAATTAAATTTTCAATGTGTTATAATGTCAGTTATAGTTTCAAAATTATAATTTTTTTATAAAAATATGACATTAATTAAAATTTATATTTATCAGATATTGATAATTATTTTCATAAAATGTAGGTCATTTTCTAAATTCAAAATTTAAAAAAAAATTAGGTGAAATTATCGTACTTTTTAAAATAATTGAATTTGTAGTGAATAGTGAAATACAGTAATTTTTAGTACTTAAATAATAATCCAAATACATGAATCAAATAACATAATTCCGGAATTAAGGACTATAATAACAAAATCCTCTTCATTAATTTATTATATTTATTGATCATCATCAACCTATTCTTAATCATGTTCCAAAATAATAAGGTAATGAATAAAATAACAAAAAAAAATACTCCCACATCAATTATAAATAACACCCCTTAAAATCTATTCTGCCAAACATAACAGCTTTGTAGATTATTTATTCTCCCCCCAATTAAGTTAAAAAACCTCTTCCCCACATCCATGACCTGCTGGTATCAAAAAATTCCAAAACAAATGTCATTAAGAAGGTTCTCAATGGGAAGAATTCAAGAGAAAAAATCCACTTTCATTTTATTTTATTTTCCATTTAATTTATTTTCTTTTCTTTTCTCATTATTACTCCCTTTATAAATGTTTCATGAAAACAATAGTATCATATATATAGTATAATTTTATCTTGTTTTTGTAAAAAAACATAATCAAAATATTTCTCATCACACTTTTATTCTAAAAATGAGAAAATCTTCGATGATGTGTCGATTTACTACCATCGTGGAAAATGCACTTTCATTTTCCATTACCTATATATAGGCTACTTATAAAATAATAATTATGGTTAAATCGGATTTTATTACACATATAATACGTTATATAATGTTTTGGATTAAATATATAAACATGGTATCAAATAAAATGATACATGTTTGTGATGGTCATAAAAACCACCGACATTAATTTAATCATTTTCATTAAAGTTTTATATAATGAATCACCATAATATCATAAAAAAATGATATATGGTATCATTTAAAATTATTGTAACATATTAATACCATTTATTTCCTTATATTAATTTTTCTTCCATTTGAGTGGAATATCCATTACGAACCGACCATGGAAACCATGAAAAGAACACACCAGAAACCATGGAAATAACAAAATATTATTTCTAAATTGGAAGAAATTTGATATAATAAATGTAGTATAAATATTATTATATTTCTCTAATAGATTATTTACACTCTTTAAACAGTTAATAATACTCTTCAATCCATCAGTCTAGGAGCTATCATGGTGTAGGGGGATAGATTTGTGGCATACAGGTCTTGTCAGTTGAGGCCACCTAGGATGAACTACATGAGGCACTATCTTTAGTTTGTGATTTCATTCAAGACTTTTTTTGAGGAATTATCCATTAAGAGATCCTTTTAATTTTTACATAAACCAAAAAATACTTAGGTACATATTTTCACAACATGACATGCATTTTAAGAAACAATAGTGGATTGAATATCTACAATATTTTCTCTTCAATCATTACTATATGTTTGAAAAGGGAAATGTAGTTATAGATATACGGAGAAGAATAAATCATCTATAGGTATATTTGGATGTTCTTAGTGAGTGGACTCTTATGTACTTATTTTCAAATATTTACTTAGATAGGCAGGAATTCCACTATTAGGCTATTCTCTAATCTTAGGTAGAGACTGACGCTCTTTTCGATATGGCGAGGATGTGGTAGCTATCATATTTTGAGGACATAGTACTATAGGAGAGAATTTTTGTGGATGAACCACTACATAGTTTTACCATTGGTGAGAAAGAAATTATATAGATATGTTGTCAGGTTTGTGTTTTAGCTATCACACATGATGAGAAGATGCATGAATTTTGTTCTTCATTTCAGGAAATATATGCCAATGTTACAAATACATATCATGAATTTATTCATCAATACTACTAGTTATGGATGAAATGAGAATTTTATATTTTAATCATGTTCTTTTCCACCTGTTAGTAGGTGAGGAAAGAATACTAGTGACTAGTTATGATTATATAGCAGTTTCCCATTCTTGTCTGGAAATGGGATGATGTTGTGATTTATTATTTGATAGGGTATCTGTGGTATCCTTGAGGTATTTCTCTTTTAATAGTTGTTTGGATACTATCAAGGAAATCAACCTATTATTGAATATTATAGAGACCCTCTAAGTATATGGTCTTGGGAGACATTATATAAAAGATATTATGCACCTTCACAAGGTTCCTCGTACCATTGTATCATATAGGGATTCCTGGTTTACGTCATTGTTATAAAAATACTTTTAGAGGGAATTTAATAGATAAATTTATATATCATGGTATACCATCCTCAGAAATAAGGCTATCTAGAGCACATAATATCGGTTTTGTAGGACAAGCGTACTTTTTTTTTTGTTTTCTTGGGAAATGAATATACCCCTTATTGAAATCTATAGTATAAATATGTATCTAAATGCTAATAATATAGACCGTTATGAGTATTTAAACAGTATTTAATTATAATCCGCTATTTACCAGATAGAGTTTTGATATGTATCACTTCTCATATTGTGTCTCCTCTAAGAAACTTCAGAGAAGGTCTACTTGGTTAGAAAACTAATTCCTACTACATAGACTCGACATAAATCTGATGTTGTCCATTGTTAATGACCTATGGAGTTTGAGGTTTAGGATCATGTCATTTTATATCTATCATTGAGGTTGGGGGGAATATAAATAATAATATATTGGGTAACATATCACAAAGAAATTCAATTCCACTCATGATTCTAGAGAGATTTGAGTTAGAATCCTATCATTTGCAGTTACCTCCATGGTATTGAGCTATGCATGACGTCTTCCTTGTATCTCAATGTCGTCGTTATCACTCAGAATCATCTAAAACTATTTAACAATATGATTATTAGTTATTGGTAGATATATCCATAAATTATTATCTTATATATGTTATTAATTGGAGTATGAAATACTAATGATATGGGTCAGTTCGTTTAGTTCGAGTACTATGAAAGCTTGATTGTGGCCAAGAAGGGACATGGGAGAGAGGAATATGTTCATGATAAGCAGATGGATTATAGGTTTTTATAAAATATATATGGGACACATGGTTAGTGGATACCATGTAGCTTAGGATGCATGATTTGAGTAAACTGTGCATGGTGTTTTAAAGGCTAGACTGGGAGCTCACAATTTGATGAAATGGTGAAGTCAGGTCCACATGGCCATTTGATACACCAGAATTGTTTTTACAAAGGAGAAATAATGTGTATGTTCATGGTTTTTCTATACATGATCCAGGACCCTAAAAGGGGTTCTTGTAGAGATAATTACATATGGTTGATGTGTTGTTTGTTCAACCATGTAGAAAAAATCTACGACATAGTGTTTTTCGTTAAAATTACTATTTTGTAAAGAATAATTATTATAACCTAAATCAAATTTCCTATTTTTTTAGTGGTAAAACTATTTGAAATTTGGTACTTCTTCTGAACATTTCATTGTAGGTATTGATCATGCTTCATGAACTAGACTCAATTTCAAAAATTGTTCATCTTGTCGGCTCTATGATGGTGAGTTCTCTATTTTCAAGGCTCAGTTCTTCATTTTTATTAACCTCTTCAAAGTTATTTTGGTCGACGATAATATTCCCTATTTATAGGGTAATCATCTATTATTCCAATTTCTTCCAATTTGTATCGACTTTGGTGATTATAATGGACTATTTCTCTACCACAATTATAAGTTACATGTTCTATACATTTTTTCTTTTGTTCTTGTTGTTCTATAAAATTTTATAGTTGTTCCTCAAACTAGATAATCCAACATTTCTTCTAAAATTAAGTGATTTACAAGATTATATTGTAAAAAACGTGTTATGTTACCCACCTAGTACAATGTGATTGTTTTTGGTTTCCAACCTCAAACTAGACCACCCATATAAGGATCCAGCCTTAAACATTACATAATATTGAATTAAATGAATAATTCACATTGATGATCTTTCCAGGTTTAGAGTTTTAAGGAATTATGACATAACTATTACATCTCAAAATATTACAAGGTAGACATTTCTATATAGATTTCCATTTTTTTCATAAAATAAAAACTCTAAAAAAAGAGTCATGTCTAGTTCCATGTTTTAGATAGCATTACTTTTCCTTGATCCCATCCTTTACCCTATTAATCTGTAAGTCCTATGAAAACATTTCAAAACATGGGATGAGCATAAAAGGCTCAATAATGGTTATAAAACAAATAATGAAATAATTTGTTCATAAATACTTACAAAACAAGAAATCATTTACATACCTCGTGAAATCATAAGATTTATGGATGACACAAAGAAATCATTAATCATAACGGTAACATGGGGAATCCATATCAAACTAAAATTGAATCTATCACAGCTACATAGGGAGTTACATTGGAATACCCATAATAGTATTTTCCCTAAATCTATTAGGAGAAACTTTCATGTTTACCTCCGTCACGATACCCAGTGCATTGGAGAGCAATCTCGGGCTCACCCTCCCTAGGTTTATCACAGAACCACCTGTATACGTAAACAATGCCCAATAACCACAACATAATCATAACATATAACACATTTATAATGGAAAGATAACATTTCAACATTCCAATATATCATATCAAGATATTGAAATAAAAAATGTTTAATCAAATCATTTTCATAACCTTTTACAAAGAGATTTTTGAAACAAAGTGCCTCATACTACTTTGATGATTTTAAATGAATTATCATTTGAAAACATTAATTTCCATATAAATAAATCCTAAAACCCATTTTTCAAACATTGAAATTAATGAGAAATATTTCAAAGAATAAATCTTTAAAATATTTAAAATGATATTTTAGTTAAAGAGTTTTTTTATCAAAAAGAGAGAGACACTTGAATATAAAAAATTGCACAATAACAATTAATCAGAACATTATAATATCATGAGAATAAAGGGATTCATGATATGATAAGTCAAAGTATAGTATATACACCATATAAGAGTGAATTGGTGCATAACAACAATGAAGTCTCAATGGAAATGTAAATTGAGATGAAATCCCTTATAAAGATGGTATCCATAAATTAAGGATAAATAAATTACATAATTATGTGTGAAAAATATAAACACACCCAACATAAGTGTATATTTAGTGTAAAAAAATCATAGGTCATTTACAAATATTCATTAGATGACATATTCAATGAGTACAAGTTGAACCCGAAGAATTAAAATTGGGATAAGAGGTTCCCTTGTAAAAATTCGACAAACTAACGGCGTCACTTTAAAATTTATAAAATGAGTTGATGAGATAAAAAACGAAATCTCATCACCTGGATATAAATTTGACATCAATAAGTATATAGTATAAAATATACCATCATAATAAGATGTAAATTAAAAGACATAACAAAAAGATGTCTTTTATAAAGTGGTGGATGAATGGTTCCCTTACCGATTTGGTAATTTACAAAACATACACCACAAAAATAAAGGATCAAACAATAGAAGATTTAAATACTCATAAATTAAAGTATATTAAACAAATAGTACAATCATTGATAGTAAAAATTCCACACAAAAGGAAATAGTGGCCAATATAGCATGAATCTCACAGGAATAAAAAGTGAGATGAAAAACCCTTACTACATTGTATTCAAATTTAATGGTATGACCAAAAGTTAATAACCACAAAATGAATCACAGAATACCCTGAATATAAAGCAAATCATGGTAATATATATCAATGTCAGTACACATTACACCACATGTAATAAATAAGTGGCGAACAATGGAAATTTCAAGGAATTAAAAGTCAGATAAGAAAATCTCTTACAAAAATTCTGCAGCCTAACGACGCCACTTAAAAATTCTTAAAATGAATTGATGAGTGTAACAGGGGGTCTCTGATCATATTAAAATAAAAATTAATCTATTGTGAATATAAATTAACATCCTCCAACATAAGAACATGGAGCCTAAAAAATGACATAAAAGAGAGTACATGAAAAGAAAGAGAGAGGTCGAATCCCTTACCTCGTGTCCGACTTGACTTGATCGTTATTTGATATCCTAAATAATAAACAAAAGATAATTTATATTTTATTAATAACCTTTTTCAAGTTTATTATTCTTTTCATATCACTTATTACCATGTTATAAACATTGTGTAATCATTTAAGTTAATAATGTTCATTTTGTAGATATTTTGTACTTGAGTCAAAATGAACACCTTATATTTACAAGTTGACCATGTGGTCAATAGTTCATTATATCCTGAATGATATTCATGATTTGGATATCAAATATACCCTATATATCCAAAATATACATGTTTTTTATAATAGTACATAACATTTAGAGGTAAGAAATGAAATGCACCGTTCATGGAGACGGTAAGACGTACGTACGCATGAACGGTACTTTCATTTATATTTCTTATTTTAATGGAAATAAAACATAATGTTACATAGGTATATTATAATTCCAGTATAATATCATATATAATATCGTTAAATCCATCCTTTATACATCCCACATAAGGCATTAACGAATCAAATCACTTTGAGGGGGTGGTAGTCCGCACTTCCTCAAATGAGATTGTCGTATTTACCCACTATGGAAACCATAAAGGGATGTTATAAATGGGAATTATAGAAGAATAAGGAAACAATAAACCTAATATATATCATATATAAATACAGTTCCATCATAATGGCCACCATGAGAGGCGGTAAAATGTAATTGAACAATCATCATTTCGTGAGGTGTTAGTCTGCCATCCACGGAAACATTATGTTCTTCATCCATTAGATACAGGTGTGTGTAAGTGTAGTTAGAATACTTCTCATAAATACATCCTAGTATATTGAGGATACTGGTTTTGTTACAAAAGAATGGAATAAAATGAGTTTATGGGTTGGAGAAGTAAAATACAAGAAAACAATTCAAGAGAAATCGTTACATTTAATTTGGGTAACTCTCTTTAGCTTGAACCAAAGGACTTATTGAAGTGCCTTATACATAAGGTAAGACATTTAAGAGGAGGATATGGATATAGGGAGCTTAATTGGGCAGAGTTTAGATGAGCCAAAGGGCTCGAGAGGTGTGATGAATTGGTTAGAAATGGTCTCCTTTTATAAGAGAGAGGAGGGGCTCTCTAGGAAAGTGTGAAAACATTATTTTATTATATATTGGTATTCGGTTTCTAATGGTCCAAAAATCATTAAGGTCGAATATAAGATGACTAATATACGAAATAAAATCATCAAATCAGAATTGGACATGTTTTGGATACTAAGTTTATCATTATATTCTTATTTATTTAAATCATTTATTGATGATATAAATATTTTATCATTATTGTGTCATAAATAATTTAATTTATTCAATGTCTAAAAATTATAAACAAAATAATATCACGTATGAAATCTTTATATTTTTCCAAATATTATTTATAGTCGAAAATAGGACTTATATAATAACAACTCAAAATTAATTACTAAAAGATTTTTGTTAATGTCAATTTTGTCTTCACATTAAATTAATTAATCTAAATTGTCATTATCACCCACAAGTGGCTCAATGGGGTCCCAAAATCGACCCAAAGATTAAAATGGTCTTAAATGACTCAACCAATAATGTTTGGACAAGTTCTATGGTAATTTGGAATTATTATAACATTATGTTTACCTTCAATTACCCTATTACCTTTAACCGTTGTAACTAAAAGTCAAAAGTTACTATTCACCAAAAATTATTTTCATCTTTATGAACTACATTTTACTTCTTTATAAAAACCATGTATGTCGGATTTTTGAAATTCAATTCACAGAATTGGTAAAATTTCATTCAAATGAAAAAGTCAGTTTTTTTAACTACCAGTAAGGGGATTCACTATTCATAAAAAATTTTAGTTTTGTAGAAAAATACCAAAAATTCAGCCTAAGCTATATTTGATATTCCGAATTCAAAATTGATTTCTATTTTTGAAAATTCAAAACATATAAGTGGAATTAATTAATTTTAAAATTAATTCCCATTATCAAAACAAATAGCGTGTTTTTATGAAACAATAACTATCAAAAGATTGATACTTGTTTATGTCCAATTTCAAAATGAAATTAATTACAATGACCAACATTGGAATAAATGGTAAAAATATTTTTTAATTAAACTTTAAAACCAATTAAAAATATAATCTAACCATATAAATAAATTAGATTAAAAGGCACTTTTGAATTAAAATACAATGTTTTTCACTATTCATTAAAAAATGAACTTTATCGGAAAAATTCCAAAAATATACACAAAGTAAATTTTGATGTCTCCATTATAAATAAAGATTTTATTTGGTCATATAGAAGGTATTAAAGTGACCAAAACTATATTTAAAAAGGATTCACCATTAAAAGGTGGTAAATCAACCTTTTAATGTAAATTATGCTTAAAATTAGATTCATTCGCATTTTAAGCCTCTAAATTTTATTGGATAAATGTAAATAAATTTAAAAAACATGCATAGTCATATTGTAGTTTGTTTCATTCATTAATTCTAATACAATTTCTAGGAGGTAACTACCGTTTAAAATAATAATATATTATTAGTGTGCAACGTAAGATTTCAAAGAAACTCATTGTTGCGTATCGCATACGCTATCGAACATATCAACCATTTTAATGTAAAATTAATATTTAATTAATAAATTAATAAATATAAAAATGTTCATATTATTTATTTATCTGGGATGTTATATCCTTCCCCCCTTTTGGGAATTGCATCCACATAATATTAAAATTTGGGCTCGGAAACTTTATTGAAAGTCCCATTTCGAAAAAAGACTTAATAAAACTATCACTTTAAAAGAAAGAAAGAGAAATACATTGGTCACCCGAGTTATCCCATACTAAGATTCCATGAAAACATGGATATAGAAGAGAAAACAAAGGGTCAGGTTCTGATGGAGAGTGATAAGAAACATGATTAGGAGAAAGTTGACCACAAGAAAATCACAAAATTATGATCTGTGTAAACAGACTTTGATTACCCAGTAGGAAACGTAAACCAACAAAATTTTTGTTTTATGTTCATTTAAATAATTTTGAGGAATTAATCTTATGCATAGAATAAAAACATAATTAAATTTTCTTACCTTCAAGTACAGTTTTATCTTTTAAAAATTTTCTACCAAAACTAATCATTTCTCTAAATGATGAGCATTCAAAAAGACTTGGTCACATCAAAATCACAATAATCATCTTCTAGAGAATCACATAATCCACAAAAGAAGAACTATCTATTTCCATTTTATTTAGAAATCAACCAAAATTGTTAGTACAAGATCAGATAATCACAAAAGGATATTCTGTTATAAAAATAAATCTTACTCTTATTATCCAAAATTCCATAGAAAGAACCCAAGGTTCAAGAAAGACCATTAATTAAATAGTTATCATAAAAAAATTTCAAAGTAATCCAAACTAATATTGAAACCCAAATATCTAAAGGATTTAATCACATATTATTACAAGGTAAATATTAACATCTATCTCCAAATAACATCAGTTACTCTTAAAGTCTCATACCCAAAAGTAATTAACCTAATCACATATCCTCAATGATAGGTTAATAATTTTCATAGATAACCCAGAATCAATATATTCCTAATTCATAAGATCATCTAACTAAAAATATTTCATCATACTAACTAGGGAATTCACATAGTCCAGTGGTAGGCGATAAATACCAGTCTCACTTTGGTTGTGGGTTCGTTTCCCACAACTTCGTCTGACGCAATGGGTTGTCACATGGTTTGCGTGTTATCGCTTTTAAAAAACTAAATAATTTTCTAAAATTCCAAAAAAGAGATAAATTCATCAAAAATAACCATAACATATTTTAACCACAATGGTTATCCAATAACATTTTTTTTTCATCCCAAAATGTATTAACCGGTAATTGCATCAAATTCAAGTATCATATAAACCCAAATGGTTCTTTATAACTATATCCACAAAAGAGAAGATAATTATTCCTTGAGTAAAATTTTCATATATCAAACATCAAGGTTACACATACTATAAAAATTCTTCTAATTTAATTCCCACCATCAAAATATACTTAATACTTTTAAGCATTTCACCATCCTAAATCATACCATAACTCTTGAATCCCTTATATGTTGACTTCTTACTCATTCAATATTCTTCTTGATCCATTAACCAATCCTTTCCAACTTATTCTGAAATACATCATTCCTACAAAAAAAATCATGAATCATATTCTAATAGTTCAACAATAGGATAACATATGTTATGAAATAATCCATATCTTTCATTGGTCATTATCAGTTTCTTCATCCTCAATCGGAATGACATTAGGTATTAGTAAACAAATATTTGTATGATCCTGGTGATCCCATTCCAAAAACTTCTTCAAAGGACATGTTTTTTCATAATGACCATAAACACCAAATTTAAAACATTCAATTGATCCCTCAGAAAGGACTTCATTCCCTTTCCTAGTGTCAACTAGATGCTTCCCTTTTCCATGGAAGGTTCTTGATTTATGACCTTCATTTCCACATCTATAGAATCTTTCTGCCCCTTTGATACATTTTTCTAGGTGTTTCTTTCCACATCTTTGACACATAGGTTTTTTAACACACTTACCTTTATGATTATTACCTGAACTTCCGTAGGGATTTTTTTCTCTCATATATGATTCCTTATAAAGATCACTAGGTTTTAGGTGGTCAATCATGACTCTAGATAGTTGGTTCAGAATAACCACAAGAGTTCTCATTGCAGCTCCCATTTCATTTAGTTTCTCATTCGGAAATCCACCACATATTTCTTCACATCCACTGTTACTTTGGAGCCTACTAGATCCAGCCATTTACTAAAACCAAAAAGGTCAGTGTGATTATATCAGTAAAATCATCATATAATATCTTATGAGGATGGTAAATACTTATGCATGTTATCTTAAACTCATTCACTTTATCTAAAAATACTTTGACTCTTTCTGAAACCCTAACCTGGTAATGTCACTTATGCTCAAAGAATTACCTAACCTCTAAAGTTTTCTAAACCGACCTCTAATACCAACTATAAGTACCCAGCCTTAAACATTACATAATATTGAATTAAATGAATACTTCACGTTGTGGATTTTTTAGGTTTAGAGTTTTAGAGAATTATGACATAACTATTACATCTCAAAAGATTAAAAGGTAGACATTTCAACACATATTTCCAATTTTTATCATAAAATAAAAACTCTTAAAAAATGAGTCATGTCTAGTTCCATGTTTTAGACAGCATGACTTTTCCTTGATCCCATCCCTGGCCCTATTCATCTCTAAGTCATGTGAAAACATTTCAAAAATTGGGATGAGCATAAAAGGATCAGTGAGGGTTATAAAACAATGAATGAAATAATTTGTTCATAAATACTTACAAAACATGAAATAATTTACTTACCTTGTGAAATCATAAGATTTATGAAAGACACATAGAATTCATAAATCATAGAGGTAACTTGTGGCATCCATATCAAACATACATTGTAGCTATCATAGATACATATGGAGTTACTTTGTAATACCCATCATAGTATGTTCCCTAAATCTCGTAGGATAAATATTCACGTTACCCAATGCATTGGAGAGCTATCTCAGGTTCACCCACCCTAGGTTTAACACGGAACCACCCGTATACGTAAACAATACCCAATTACCATAAAATAATAATAACATATAACACATGTATAAAGGAAATATATCATTTCCACATTACAATATATCAAATCAAGATATTGAAATAAATAATGTTTAATCAATTCTTTTTCAAAACCATTTAAAAATAGATTTTTGAATCAAAGTGTCCCATACAACATTGAATCTTTAAAATGAATTACCATTTGAAAACATAAATGTCCATATAAATAAATCCTAAAACCCATTTTGAAAACATGGACTTTAATGAGAAATATTTAGAAGAATAAATCTTTAAAACATTTAAAATGATATTTTTGTTAAAGAGTTTTTTTAAGAAAAAGAGAGAGACATTTGAATAAAAATAATTGAGGAATAACATTTAATAAGAACTTTATAATATCATGATAATATTGGGATTAATTATATAATATGTCAAAGTATATTATATACACCATATAAGAGTGAATTGGTGCATAACAACAATGAAGTATCAATGGAAATGTAAATTGAGATAAAATCCCTTATAAAGATGGTATCCTTAAATTAAGGATAAATCAATCACATAATTATGTATTAATAATATAAACACACCCAATATAAGTGTATATTAAGTTTAAAACAATTATAGGTAATTCACACATATTCATTGGATGACATATTCAATGAGTACAAGTTGTACCCAAAGAATTGAAATTGGGTTAAGAGGTTCCATTTTAAAAATTCGACAATCTAACAGCATTACTTTAATATTCAGAAAATGAGTTGATGAGATAAAAAATGGAATCTAATAACCTCGATATAAATTTTACATCAATGAGGATATATTAGAATATATCCCAACATAATAAGATGTAAATTAAAAGACATAATAAAAATAAGTCTTTTATAAAGAGAATGGTGAATGGTTCTCTTACTAATTTGGTAATTTACAAAACATACGCCACATAAAAGAAGGATCATACAATGAAGATGAAAATACTAAAAAATTAAAGTATATTAAAAAAATAGTAAAATCATGGACAATACATATGCCACACAAAAGGAAATAGTGTCCAATATAGCATGAATCTCACGAGAATAAAAAGTGAGATGAAAAATCCTTACTTCATTGTATTCAAATTCAATCGTATAACCAAAAGTTAATAACCCAAAAATGAATCACAGAATAAAATGAATATAAATCTAATAATGGTAATATATATCAATTTAATTACACATTACACCACATGTAATAAATAAGTTGTGAACAATGGAAATCTCACGGAATTAAAAGCGAGATAAGAAAATCCCTTACAAAAATTCGGCAACCTAACGGTGCCACATAAAAATTCTTAAAATGAATTGATGAGAGTAAGAGGGGGTATCTAAACATATGAAAATAAAAATTAAAGTATGGTTAATATAAAATAACATCCTCCAACATAATAACAAGAAGCATAAAATAAATGACATAAAATAGAGTACTTGAAAAGAAAGGGAGAGGTCGAATCCCTTACCTTGTGTCTGACTTGACTCGATCGTTCTTTAATATCCTGAATAATTAACTAAAGTGAATTTATACTTTATTAAGAACCTTTTTAAAGTTTATATTTTACTTTTATATCACTTATTACCATGTTATAGACATTATCTGATCATTTAAGTTAATAACGTTCATTTTGTCAATATTTGGTACTTGAGTCGAATTGAACACATTATATTTAAAAGTTGTCCCTGTGGTCAATAGTTCATTATATCCAGAATGATATTCATGATTTGGATATCATATATATCATATATATCTAGTATATACATGTTTTTTATAATAGTACATAACATTTATAGGTAAGAAATGAAATGCACCGTTCATGGAGACGGTAAGCCGTATGTACAGATGAACTCTACTTTTATTTCTATTTATTAATTTAATGGAAATGAAAAAAAATGTTACATAGGTATATTATAATTCTAGTATAATATCATATATAATATCATTATCTCCCTCCTTTATACATCCCACATAGGGAATTAACGAATCAAATCACTTTGAGGGGGCAGTAGTCCACACTTCCTCAAATGATATTATCGTATTTACCCACTATGCAAACCATAAAGCATGATATAAATGGGAATTACATAAGCATAAGGGAAAAAAATAATATATATCATTATATAAATACAATTCCATCATAATGGCCACCATTAGAGGCGATAAGATGTAATTGAACAATCCTCGTTTCATGAGGCGTTAGTTTTCCATCCATAGAAACATTATGATATTAATCCATTAGATGGAGGTCTGTGTAAGTGTAGTTATAATCCATCTCCTAAAAATATCCTAATATATTGAGGATACTGTTTTTTTACAAAAAAAAGGAATAAAAAGAGTTTAGGGGTTGGAGAAGTAAAATAAAAGAAAACAATTTAAGAGAAACTATTACATTTAATTTGGGTAACTCCCTTTGGTTTGATCCAAAGGACTTCTTGAAGTGCCTTCTTCCCAAGGTACGTCTTTTAAGAGGAGTAGAGGAATGTAGGGAGATTAATTGGGCAGATTTTGGACGTGCTAGAGGGCTTTAGATGTGTGATGAATTTTTTATAAATGGTCTCCTTTTATAAGGGAGAGGAGGGGCTCATTAGGAAAGTGTGAAAACATTATTTTATTATATATTGGTATTCAGATAATAATGGTCCAAAAATAATTAAGGTTGAATATCAGATGACTAATATTCTATGTAAAATCATCCAATCAGAATTGTACATGTTTTGGATAATAATTTAATCATTATAATCTTATTTATTTAAATCATTTATTAATGAGGTAAATAATGTATCATTATTGTGTCTTAAATAATTTAATTTCTTTGAGGTATAAAAATTATAAAACAAATACTATAATGTAGTAAATATTTTTATATTTTCATAGATTATTTATAGTCAAAAATAAGACTTATATAATACCATAAAAAAATTAATTACTAAACGATTTTTGGTAATGTCAATTTTGACTTCACATTAAATTAAATAATCTAAATTGTCAAAATCACTCTCAAGTGGCTCAATAGGGTCCAAAAATCAACCCAAAGATGACGATGGTCATAAATGACTAAACCAATAAGGTTTGGACAAGCATTATGGTAATTTTGAATTATTATAATATTCTTTTTACCTTGGATTACCCTATTTAACTTAAACAGCAGTAAATAAAACTCAAAAGTTACTATTCACCAAAAATTATTTTCATCATAATGAACAACATTTTACTTCTTTATAACAATCATGTATGTCAGATTTTTGAAATTAAAATCACAGAAGTGGTAAATTTTCATTTAAATGAAAATTTCAGATTTTTTAACTACCACTAAGTGGTTTCATTGTTCATCAAAAATTGATGTTTTGTAGAAAAATACCAAAAATTAAGCCTAACCTATATTTGATATTCTGAATTCAATATTTATTTCCATTTTTCCAAATTCAAAACATATAAGTGACATTAATTAATTTTAAAATTAATTCCCATTATCAATGCAAATAGCGTGTTTTTAAAAAACAAAAACTATCAAAAGATTGATATTTGTTTCTGTCCAATTTCAAAGTGACATTAATTCCAATGACTGAAATTGGATTAAATGGTAAAAATATAGTTTAATTTTACTTTTAATCAAATTAAAAGATAATATAACCATATAAATAAATTTTATTTGAAGGCACTTTTGAATTAAAATACAATATTTTTCACTATTCATTAAAAACTCAACTTTATCAGAAAAACACCAAAAATTTACAAAAAGTAAATTTTGATGTCCCCATTCTAAAGAATGATTTTATAAGTTCATATAGAATGTATTAAAGTGATCAAAAATATATTTAAAAAGGATTCTCCATTAAAAGGTGGTAAATCGTCCTTTTATTGTAAATCATGCTTAAAATTAGATTTATTCACATTTTAAGCCTCTAAATTTAATTGGATAAATGTAAATACATTTAAAAAACGTATATAATCATATTGTAGTTACTTTCTTTCATTCCCACCAATACAATGACTAAGAGGTAAATACCATTTAAATTAATAATATATTATTAGTGTGTAACATAAGATTTCAACGAAACTCATTGTTGCGTATCAGGTACGCTATCGAACATAGAAACCCTTTTAAAGTAAAATTAATATTTAATTTTAAAATTAATAAATATGAAAAAGTCTTTTTCTTTATTTACCTTGGATGATACATACTTCCCCCCTTTTTGGTATTGCGTCCTCACAATTTTAAAATTTGGGCTTGGAAACATTATAGAAAGTCCCATATCAGAAAAAAGAGTCAGTAAAACTATCACTTTAAAAGAAAGAAAGAGAAGTAAAATGGTCACCTGAGTTAACTCATACTAAGATTCCATGAAAACATGGATATGGAGGACAAACCAAAGGGTCAAGTTCTAATGGAGTGTGATAAGAAACATGATTAGGAGAAAGTTAACCACAAGAAAATCAAAAACTTATGATGTGTGTAAATGGTATTTGATTTCCCAGTAGGAAACGTAAACTAACAACGTTTTTGTTTTATGTTCCTTTTCATAATATTGAGGAATTAATCTTTTACATAGAATAAAAACATAAGGAAATACACATACCTTCAAGTATAGTTTCATATTTTAATAAGTTTCTACCAAAACTAATCATTTGTCTAAACGATGAACATTCCAAAAGACTTGGTCACATCAAAAGCACAAGAATCATCTTTTAGAGAATCACATAATACACAAAGGGAGAACTGTCTATTTACATTGTATTTAGACATCAACCAAATTTGTTAGTACAAGATCAGTTAATCAACAAAAGGATAGTCCTTTATAAAAAGAAATACTACTCTTAATATCCAAAATTCCATAAAAAGAACCCAAGGTTCAAGAAAGACCATTAAATAAATATTTATCTTTAAAATTGTTCAATGTAATCCAAACTAAGATTGAAACCCAAATCCCTGAAGGATTTAACCACATAGTCTTCAAAGGTGAATCATAAAATTTATCTCCAAATAACATCAGTTACTCTTAAAGTCTCATACTGAAAAGTAATTAACCTAATCACATATCCTCCATAATAGGTTAATAATTTTCATAGATAACCCAAAATCAACTTATTCATGATTCATAAGATCTTCTAATTAAAAATAATTAGTCTTACTAACCAGGGACATCAAGTAGTCCAGTAATAGGTGATAAATACCATTCACACATTAGTTGTGGGTTCGATTCCCAAAGCATTATCCAACGCGACTGGTTGTCACATGGTTTTCATGTTGTCCCTGTTCAAAAACTACATAATTTTACAACATTCCAAAAAAGAGATAAATAAATCAAAAATAACCATATCATATTTTATCCACAAATGTTATCTAATAACTTTTGTTTTTCATCCCAAAATGTATTAACTTGTAATTTCCTCAAATTCAAGGATCATATAAACCCAAATGGTTCTTTATAACTATATCCTCCAATGAAAAGATAATTATTACTTGAATAAAATTTTCATATATCAAACATCATGGTAAAACATACGATAAAAAGTCTTCTAATTTAATTCCCATAATAAAAAGAGCCTTAATACTTTTAAACATTTCACCATCCTAAATCAGACCACAACTCTTGAATCCCTTATATGTTTACTTCTTACTCATTCAACATTCTTCATGATCCATTAACCATTCCTTTCCAACTTATTCTGGAATAATTATTTCCTACAAACAAAATCTTGAATCATATCCTAAGATTTCAATAATATGAAAACAAATGTTAAGAAATAATCGATACCTTTCATTGGTCATTGTCAGTTTCTTCATCCTCAATCGGAATAACATTAGGTATAGGTAAACAAATATTTGTATGATCCTAGTGATCCCATTCCCAAAACTTCTTCATCGGACATGTGTTTTCATAATGACCATGCAAACCACATTTAAAACATTCAATTGATCCCTTAGAAAGGACTTATTTCCCTTTCCTAAATTCAAATAGATGCTTTCTTTTTCTATGGAAGGTTCTAGCTTTATGACCCTCATTTCCACATCTATTGGATCTTTCTGTACCTTTGAAACATTTTCCTAGGTGTTTCTTTCCACGTCTTTGACACATAGGTTTTTGAACACACTTACATATATGATTACTACCTGAACATCAGTAGGGATTTGTTTCTCTTATATATGATGACTTATAAAGATCACTAATGTTCATGAGGTCAATCATGACTCCAGATAGTTGGTTGAGAATAACCACAAGAGTTCTCATTGAAGCTCCAATTTCATTCAGTTTCTCATTCAGAAATCCATCACAGTTTTCTACAAATCCAGTGTTACTTTGGTTCCTACTTGATCAAGTCATTTACTAAAACCAAAAAGGTCAGTGTGATTATATCAGTAAAATCATCATATAATATCTTATGAGGAGGGTAAATACTTATTCATGTTATCTTAAACTCATTAACTTTATCTAAAAAACTATGACTCTTTCGGAAATCCTAACTAGGTAATGTCAAATATTCTTAAAGAATTCGCGAACCTCTAAAGTTATCAAAACCGACCTCTAATACCAACTATAAGGACCTGGCCTTAAACATTATAAAATATTGAATTATATGAATAATTCACTTTGAGGATATTTTCAGGTTTAGAGTTCTAGATAATTAGGACATAACTATTACATCACAAAATAATACAATGTAGACATTTCTACATAAATTTCCATTTTTTTCATAAAATAAAAACTCTTAAAAAACTGTAATGTCTAGTTCCATGTTTTAGATATCATGACTTTTCCTTGATCCCATCCTTGACCATATTCATATTTATGTCCTGTGAAAACATTTCATAACTTGGGATGAGCATAAAAGTCTCATTAAGGGTTATTAAACAAAGAATGAAATAATTTGTTCATAAATACTTACAAAACTTGAAATCTTTTACTTACCTTGTGAAATCCTATGATTTATGAAAGACACATAGAAATCATAAATAATAAAGGTAACATGTGGCATCTATATCAATCATACATTATATCTATCATAGCTACATAGAGAGTTAATTTGGAATACCCATCACAGTATATTCCCTAAATCTCGTAGGAGAAACATTCACGTTACCTTCGTCACGTTACCCAATACATTGGAAAGCTATCTTGGGCTCACCCGCCCTAAGTTTATCACGGAACCACCCATATACGTAAACAATACCCAATAACCATAACATAATCATAACATATAACACATGTATAAAGGAAAGATAACATCTCCAGATTCCAATATATTAAATCAAGATATTGAAATAATCAATGTTTAATCAAATCATTTTCAAAACCTTTTTAAAAAGATGTTCCTGAATCAAAGCGTCACATACCACTTTGAAGCTTTTAGATGAATTATTATTTGAAAACATTAATGTCCATATAAATTAATCCTAAATATAATTTTGAAAACATAGAAATTAATGAGAAATATTTATAAGAATAAGTCTTTAAAACATTTAAAACGATATTTTAGTTAAAGTGTTTTTTTAACAAAAAGAGAGAGACACTTGAATTCAAATAATTGAGGAATAACATTTAATCAGAACTTTATAATATCAAGAGAATAAAGGGATTCATGATATAATATGTCAATGTACAGTATATATATCATATAAGAGTTATTTGGTGCATAACAACAATGAAGTCTCAATGGAAATGGAAATTGAGATGAAATCCCTTATAATCATGGTATCCTTAAATTAAGGATAAATCAATCACATAATTTTGTGTGTAAAATATAAACACACCCAATATAAGTGGATATTACGTTTAAAACAATCAAAGTTCATTCACACGTATTCATTTGATGAAATATTCAATGAGTATAAGTTGAACTCGAAAAACTAAAATTGGGTTAAGAGGTTCCCTTGTAAATATTCGACAGCCTAATGATGTCACATTAAAATTTAGAAAATGAGTTGACGAGATAAAAAATGGAATCTCATAACCTGGGTATAAATTTTACATCAAAAAGGATATAGTAGAACATATCCCACCATAATAAGATGTAAATTAAAAGACATAACAAAAATAAGTCTTTTATAAAGTGGAGGGTGAATGGTTCCCTTACCGATTTGGTAATTTACAAAACATACGCCACATGAAAGAAAGATAATAAAATGAAGATGTTAATAGTCATAAATGAAATTATATTAAACAAATATTACAATCATGGAGAGTAAATATGCCACACAAAAGGAAATAGTGATCTATATAGCATGAATCTCACGGGAATAAAAAGTGAAATGAAAAACCCTTACTTCATTGTATTCAAATGGTATCGTATGACCAAAATATAATAACCACCAAATGAATAACAGAATACCATGAATATAATTCTGATCAAGGTAATATATATCAGTGGTAGTAAACATTACACCACATGTAATTAGTAAGTGGCAAACAATGGAAATCTCACAGAATTGAAAATGAGATAAGAAAATCCCTTAAAACAATTCGGCAGCCTAATGGAGCCACTTAAAAATTAATAAAATTAATTTATGAGAGTAATCAAGGGTCTCTCATAATATTAAAATAAAAATTAAAGTATGGTTAATATAAAATAACATCCTCCAATATAAGAATATTGAGCATAAATGAAATGACCTAAAAGAGAGTACTTAAAAAGGAAAAGAGAGGTCGAATCCCTTACCTCATGTCTGACTTGACTCGATCATTCTTTAATGTCTAGAATAAAAAACAGAAGTTAATTTATACTTGATTAAGAACATATTTCATATTTATTATTCCTTTTATATCACTTATTACCATGTTATAAACATTATTTAATCTTTTAAGTTAATAACGTTCATTTTGTGATATTTGGTACTTGAGTCAAAATGAACACCTTATATTTACAGGTTGTCCATGTGGTCAATAGTTCATTATATATAGAATTATATTCATGATTTTTATGTCATATATATCATATATATCCATTATATACATGTTTCTTATAATAGTACCTAACATTTAGAGGTAAGAAATGAAATGCACCGTTCATTGAGACGGTATGCCGTACGTACGCAAGAACACTACTTTTATTTCTATTTGTTATTTTAATGGATGTAAAACATAATATTAAAAAGTTATATTATAATTATAGTATAATATCATATATAATATAATTAACTCTATCCTTTATGCATCCCACATAAGGAATTAATGAATCAAATCACTTTGAGGGGGCGGTAGTCCGCACTTCCTCAAATGAGATTATCGTATTTACCCACTATGGAAACCATAAAGGCATGCTATAAATGGAAAGTAAAAAGGCATAAGGAAAACATAAACATAATATATATCATATATAAATATAGTTCCATCATAATGTCCACACTGAGAGATGGTAAGATGTAATTGAACAATCATCATTTCGTGAGGCGTTAGTTTTCCATCCACAAAAAACATTATGTTATTCATCCATTAGATGGAGGTGTGTGTAAGTGTAGTTAGAATCCTTCTCATAGAAACATAATAGTATATTGAGGATATTGGTTCTGTTACCAAATAAAGGAATAAAAAGAGTTCAGGGGTTTGAGAAGTAAAATAAAAGAAAACAATTTAAGATAAACCGTTATCTTTAATTTGAGTAACTTCCTTTGGTTTCAACCAAATGACTTCTTGAAGTGCCTTATGCCTAAGGTAAGGCTTTTAGAAGGAGGGGAGGAATGTAGCCAGATTAATTGGGCAGATATTGGACGATCCAAAGGGCTTGAGAGGTGTTAGGAATTGGTTAGAAATGGTCTCATTTTATAAGGGAGATGATGGGCTCTTTAGGAAAGTGTGAAAACTTTATTTTATTGTATATTGGTATTTAGTTTATAATTGTCCAAAAATAATTACCATAGGGGATAAGATGACTCATGTTCAATGTAAAATAATCCAATTAGAATTGGACATGTTTTGGAGAATAATTTAATCATTATAATCATATATATTTAAATCATTTATTAATGAGGTAAATTCTGTATCATTATTGGGTCACAAATAATTTAAATTATTAGTTATCTAAAAATTATAAACAAAATACTATAATTTAGGAAATATTTTTTTCTTTCCAAGGATTATTTATAGTCAAAAATAGGACTTATATAACACCATATAAAAATTAATTACTAAACGATTTTTGTTAATGTCAATATTGTCTTCACATTAAATTAATTAATCTAAATTGTCATTATCACTCCAATGTGGCACAATAGAGTCCCAAAATAGACCCAAATATGCCCATGGTCGTAAATGACTCAACCAATAAGTTTTGGACATGTTTTATGGTAATTTTGAATTATTATAATATTCTTTTTACCGTGAATTACCATATTTACCTTTAACTGCAGTAAATAAAAGTCACAAGTTACTATTCACAAGAAATTATTCTCATCTTAATGAACAAAATTTTAATTCTTGATAACAACCATGTCTATCAGATTTTTAAAATTCAATTCACAGAAGAGGTAAAATTTCTTTTAAATGAAAATGTCAGTTTTTTAACTTCCACTAAGTGGTTTCGCTATTCATCATAAATTGAAGTTTTGCAGAAAAATACCAAGAATTCAGCCTATGCTATATTTGATATTCCAAATTCAAAATTGATGTCTATTTTTTCAAATTCAAAATATATAAGTGGGATTAATTATTTTTATAATAAATTCCCCGTTATCAAAACAAATAGCGTGTTTTTAAGAAACAATAACTATCAAAAGATTGATACTTGTTTATGTCCAATTTCAAAGTGAAATTAATTGCAATGACCAAAATTGGATTAAATGGTAAATATATATTTTAATTTCACTTTAAAACCAATTAAAAATATAATCTAACTATATAAATAAATTAGATTAAAAGGCACTTCTGAATTAAAATACAATATTTTCACTATTCATTAAAAAATGAACTTTTTCGGAAAAATTCCAAAAATTTACACAAAGTAAATATTGATGTCCCCATTCTAAAGAAGGATTTTATTTGGTCATATAGAATGTATTAAAGTGAAAAAAATAAATTTAAAAAGGATTCACCATTAAAATGTGGTAAATCGGCCTTTTAATGTAAATTATGCTTAAAATTATATTCATTCACATTTTAAGCCTCTAAATTTTATTGGATAAATGTAAATATATTTAAAAAACATTTATAATCATATTTTAGTTAGTTTCGTTCATTCCTGCCAATAAAACTTCTAGGAGTTAACAACCGGTTAAAATAATAACATATTATTAGTGTGCAACGTAAGATTTCAAAGAAACCTGTTGTTGTGTATCGGGTACGCTATCCAACATAGAAATCCTTTTTAATTAAAATTAATATTTAATTCAAAAATTAATAAATATGAAAATGTCATATTATTTATTTACTTGGGTTGTTAAAACCCATGATGTGTTTATTGAATGTTTACCATGTTATTCGCCATGTTTCATGTGTGTGAGCTCTCCATATTAGTGGGATCATTTTTCGATTGAATTATATTGATGAAGATGTACTATGCCTTAGTTATATGTGATTAAAATATATTTAAAATGATAAATTTTTAAAATGGAAATTTTGGAATGAGTGTGATGAACTTTTGGATTATTCATTATTAAAAATAGGATTATGAAATTTTAAAGGAGAAGATAAATGACATGGATTACAAGGACATTTTTATTCAATGGATATGGAACATCTATTTCATACACATAATTACACAACTTCCACCATTGGGGATAGAAAGAAAATTTTTAACCCTTGTATCCAGGTCGTGGGTCTGACCATGGATGTCATCGATATATATTCTCCACATATCTAGATTACTTGGGATTCTATGCACTTTTCTACTCCTTTGATCTAGATTTCATGGAAAACATTGTACATGTTCAATGAACATGACACTTGGGCCCCACACATGTCATTATTTAGTTCTTATGCAGATGCTTCTAGGACTCGAGGGGATGCCTTTGACAATTATACCATTGATCCAGCCCAGGCAGTTATAACACAATAATGATTCCTTTGTATTTACACATTAGATCCGAACCATTTTGGGATGACACTAGAATACTCCATATAGTTTTTAGTGGATTTTTTTATCTTGAATTAAAATTATCACATGATTAAAGTTGTTGGATCACAGTGATTCGTAGTATTTAGGACTGTACCATCTTTTCATGCATCACAGCTTCTCATTATTTTATATTATATTCATCTATTGAACAATGTTTCAACTGATTTATAGATACTAGATTTATTATAGACACCATGGGTGGTATCCTTTTGAGTTATATCTTACATCCTATTTAGGTCACCATTGGATACAAGGACATTCTTCATGGATGTTAGTATGGAGAGGGGAAAGTTCACGCTTTAAAATTTATGATTTATTTTTCATAGGAGTATGGGATTTCCGAGTCAAGAAATGATCGCGATGAAATCAAGATATAATTTTTACATTCCTTTAAAATTTTTATACATGTATTGTACTGGATGAATATTTCCATGTATTACCTTTCTTTTTATAGCTACATTAAATACTCATTTTTATATGATACATCATTAGCTTGTTTATTACTCTTGTTGTATATAATTTTATCGAATGTTGTAAATTTTTTTATATGATTAGTTTATTCATTTTTTAGATTATACCCCTATTCTATGAAATAATTATGAGGTTATAGTCTCCCCACTATACCAACATAGACTATTGCTGATAGTTGGCAGCCTCTGACATATGGGGAGGACCGCTTGAGGACACGTGACACACTGGCTTGGGGCACTATTTAGTGGATCTGGGTTCAGGACATTAAATAAAGAACAAACATATTATTTATATTAAAAACCCATAAATTAAATTAATACGGTGATATAAAATTATTAGATAGTAGATACAAAATTATAATTAATTCATGGTGTATGACTAAAAATATGTCTCAAGGGGTTAAAATTTGACTTTGGAAATTATATATTAATTCCTAACATCGACTAAAACAAATGAATATCCTTTATAACAAACCAAATTCATAATACTCTATTTTGTAACTTTATTAATATTTATAAAAGATCTATATGTCATTTAATTTTTTAATCTATATATATATATTTTTCCAGTGATTATCTATTTTAAACATCGTGAAGAAAGAATCTTGATCGGTTTGAACTAATTTCATAATCGTGGTATTTTTCTTCATTAATATCCTAATTTTCATCATTAATAGATCGTAAATTATATTTTAATTTGTGTTTTATTGTTTTATGTTATAATTTCATTTAAAGATATTTTTAGTTATGATTTTTATTCATGAAATTAGTATCATACATGTTTTGTATATTTTTAACATTAAAATTGTGGTATCTAAATTATTGAGTTTGTCTTTAATTTTATCACTCTAAAAACAATTAATTGATTATTGATAACATATATTATCATCAAATAGTTTCTCATAGTAAGCCATGATATTATTTTATAGCTTTGGAAATGTAGGTAGTTACACTAGACAACGAGCCCGTACCCGAGTGGTAAGGGCTCCTGCTTGGCCTCCAAGAGACCCAGGTTCAAAACCGGGTGGAGGTGAATTTCAGGGTTACTGTAGCAAACACTATTTGGTACTGTAGAAGCCGGACTATTCACCTAATTTGGGATTTCGGGCCACCGGTTTGGGACTACGGGTCTCAGGGCCTTTGGGCCATCAAAGGCATTCGGGCCATAGGGCCTTTGGGCCATTGAAGACCATGAAGTGGCCCACTTCACACAGAGGAGGCCCCAGATGAGGATCAGAGACCCAGTAGCAGTCACTAGAAGCAGAGCTAACAGAATTGGAAGATTGGGAGGGTATGGAAATCTTTATCGGGACCAGGCACTGTGCTGCTTTGTACGAGGCAATGCTAGCTGATCAACAATGCCGGTGGGGAGCTAAAGGCAAACAATGATGCAGAAGGTGGGGAGGGTTATTTCTAGTGGGCTGAGCTGACGGGTCATGTATTGGGCATGGTATGCCTCTGGGCCTTCGGGTAGTGTATTACGGGTCATGTTAGGCCTTGTGGCTTTGGCCTACGGCTCATGTACGGGTTCCGCTTCAACCCTTAAATGGGGGATTATCTATAATAAAAAATAAAAAGAAGGCCTTCGGGCCATTCGGGCTAGTTAGACTGACCCTAGCATGGACATACATTAACTGATTTATGATTATCATTATGAAAGATGTTTATTTGGTAATAAATTAATTAGTATAAAATACAATTTTTATTATTTTATACCATAATGTTGGGTATTAATATTTTAACATATAATAATAATTACGGATGAATTTAGATGAAAAAATGATATGTTACTTCACAATGATGGTTGATCACAGAAGTCATGGTTAGAATTATCATTTATTATACAATGGGATAGAAAGAAGGTGGATTTATACTTTTATATTCATAATAATACTTATATTATATATTAAAAAAAATTCAACATATTCACCCATGAAATAAATAAATAGTGGCAATGGTGAATAATGGAATTCACTTATTTATGGAGGTGGTAGTCTGTACAACTCAGAAATGGAATTTTAATTTTTTATAATAGAAGAATGGTGGTTAATATTTATTACATCAGCATAAAAAATTTAATATAAAATCAGTAGTTTTTTTAATAATATTGGATTTATAAAATTATATTTTGGAGGTAATAATGAAATAAAAAAATAAAAAATATAAAGTACTCATATTCACAATTAAGTTATTTTATTAGAAGACTTGTTTTAAATGGATGTATTAAGAAAATATATTATTATAAGAGGGTCAAATAAAATTAATAATTATTTAAAAGAATTATAATTGAAATTTTTTTAGGGGTAAACAAAATTCATTGAGTGTTCTAGAAGAGGAGTTGAAAGCTGTTGTTATATGTTGAGAGAATGACATTATTCTAATTATAACCACGTAATATAATGGGTGTTCCATATTAACAATTAATGTTTCTCAAAAAGAGGAAAATAATGGTCTAGGGATTAGATAATGTGTATAATACCTGAACCATATATTTTCACATTGGATGTAGACATTTTTATGCACTTTATCACTATAATTTCACTTTTCCAGTTTTTGTTTTACCACGGTTACTACTTTTTACCTATGTTATTTACATATATATCCTAAAAGATATAACTTATAACACGACTTGAACTTAATGACTTTAAATGTAAAATAAATTTTATCAGATACAATTTCTAGGTTTTGGAAAAATATTTTATAAAAGTATTGCATGTAACACGTAAAAACATGTTCTTCCATAATTTTTAAGATTAAAATTTATTTATAGGAAAACATTGCCAACAATTTTTTATTTATTTATATTAATTTGGTTATTTAAAGAAATTATTTGTATTTCAGTGCAATATTAAACAAAATATTAACAAAATAAAATTTAATTAATAAAAAAAAGGCCAATGTTGTTTTTTTGGAAGAAAATACCTAAATTTATAAATTCTTAATCATATTTATTCAAATTTAAACACATAAATTATAAAATATATTTATTTACTTATTAAATATATATTTTAAAAATCTAAAGGGTTAACTCACTACTATGACTTATAATTTTATAAAATTTAAAATTTTGGAAAAAATGATATCATTCCCCGCTCAAATAAAAATTAAATTACTTATGAAATGCCAAAAAAATTATCAAAATCTAGTATTTTTATTTTAATATAAAAAATTATTCTAATTCTGAAAAATTAAATTTAAAAAATTTAAAAAATTATATTTTTAATGAAAATACAAATGATAATGGAAAACGACACTTATTGAAAAATTCTATTTTTAAACATTATGTGTTCTTAATATTTTTAGATAGATATATAATTTAAAAATTATTAATATATTAGTTAATATATATTAATATTTTAATTATTTTCAATTTAATTTTTTTGGATAAATTATAAATCACTTAATTAAACAATTTTTTAAAAAAATTACTGCATTTATTCTAAATCTTCTTCAATAAAATAACCCTAAATTAAATATTTAGAATTATAAAATTTATTTTCCCTTTCCCATTGATAATAACGTATATCATTGATTTTAATAAAAATGTAATTCTATATTTCAAAAATATTTAGGTCATTATTAATACATAACATATAAAAATATATTATTTTTATTGTATTGTAATTTAATATTTTTACTTCACTGGGAGTTATATTATTCTAAATTTACTACTAATAAAACCAAAAATAAGTGTATTTATTTTAAACATGTATATCCATCAACCATATTCTCAATGACCATATATATTATGACAATATTTCTAGTAAAAATATTTCATTCCTATATATTAATGTGATAGAATAATTCAATCCCCGACCACTTCATATATCATTTATATTACTTTCAGTTTACATCTCACAACATGGAAAATAATTTGATGTTGTCTTTCATCATTATAATTTTTCATTATCTAGTTGTTATCTTCATGGGTTTCGATGATCCAATAGACCACCTAGTGTTAATGATTTTATTTCAATTTTTTCTATTTAATGTCCACTTTAAATATATGCACTTTTAAAGGATATAATATTCGGTGATGAGTAATACCTAGTATCATTGGATTTTTTTCTAATAATTTACTACAAACAAATAAGTAGATGATAGTATAATTCCTATTTTAAATGAATTTTTACCTAATTATTTTCAATTACATTGAAAAAGATTTTTTCTAATTATAAACATATAGTTTATGGAAAGAATATACTTCACAAAAAATCTACTTAGTTATAGTCACTAAAATTAGGGTTGAATCATATAAAATGTTATGTTTTTTGTGGTTTTTATTCATATTTCACTTTATTGAGGGAGAGATTCAATAATTGTGAGTAACAAAACTCAAAAAAGACAATTATTATAATTTTAAAAGAAAATTATAGAAATGGTAACATGAATGTAACCCCATTCCCAATCAATGTTACATCGTCAATAAATTGGGAACATCATGTGGTATAAAAGAAAATTTTGGTTCTATATAAAATTTCATATCATTGATGAAAATTAGATAGATACTCTCAATTCTATGAATTCATGTGATATACTAATTTTGGATGGTATGATATATCATGGATTGAAGAATTGGATTATTCAATATCATTTATCAATATTCATAGAGGTTGTTAATATTTTGACTACTTTATTTACAGTAGTTGATAATGATACACCCTAGAAACATGTTGATTATCTAACTATATAAGTTTAAGGAATGGTATTGAATGAATTATTTATGACTTCATCTAAAAATTTTATATATTTGTTATGGGATTTAATACTACCATTATCCAAATTTCAAAGCCATGGATTGAAGTCTAAGGCCACAAAATTATTAACAAAAAATTAATAGTACGTGAGAAAATGAGGGAAACGTTCAATGTGTGACAAAACACACTAAAACAAGAGAGAAGAAAATAAACAAATACATGATAGATCATCTCTTTCTATACCGGCCTTTACCCAAAGATCTCTATGTACCTGGATGTTTCCTATACATCCATTTCATTTGTTATGAAGCCTCCCCCACTAAGATCTCATTATCCTGCTCCTGTCGCGAAGCATGCATCACAATCTCACATTGCATAGTCTTATAGCGAGGAAATTCATCGGCAACAATTTCCAGACTTATTCCCTACATAGTGGAAGTAGTGGAAGTCTCGTCATTTTTTAGACCCTTTGATTACCCATCCATACCCTCATGTAATTCCTACTTCATGACCAACACAGCCAACCCCATGTCCAACCCCTTGGAAGACCCATCTGCCACAACCTATTCTTTGGCCTACCCAAACCCATGTACTTCCAGATTGGTAGCTTTCCCCTAGACCATCCCCTTTAGAGACCCAACCGTCTACTCGAGGATTGGACTCAAAATAGGACTAGCAGTGGTATCATGCTATGATGCAGCATCCACGTCCTTCTCTAGAACCAGCCCCTTCAAAGACTCATCCCTAGGTTTAGAAGACGACATGGGAGAATTTCTATGATTATTACAACCTACATTCTCAAGACCATGGAGGTTAATCAAAAAAAATTCCTAATTATTAAAGGAATATAACATGGAGATGAAATATGTGTGAGCTTTTCCATCCCCCAACTTAGGTGTCAAACTTGCAGTAATCTTAGACCTAAGAATAGAGACCTGTACATTAACCCCCGCTAGGTTCTCCACCATAGAAACATGTTGATGTATAAAAGGACCAACCCACCTAGGGGTAGTCACCAATGGGAACCAAACACTAGCCATTGGCACCACTTCAATATCAATACCTCGTTCTTTTTTGGCCCTACCATCTGAAATCTATCATCCTCATCCAGAATCATAATACCCTTACATTGAGAATATACCACATCAACATATCTTGTTTTCAGATTGGATTCCTCTTGAATAGATGCCTCATGATATGAGTAATAATCCATGTCAAACCGTGGTTCAAATCCACCAGATGGTCCATCATCAACCACTCTAAAGACCATGGAACCACCAGCAGTAATAGGAGCTATGAAATCTGTGCACTGAGGATAACTATAAGTGTCCTCAGGCATTCCTTTTTAAGGACATTAGCATATAAGGTTACCACATCCTTGTCAACCATCTTGTAGACCATCTTTCTCCCAGAAGGGCCATTGTCTGGTCGAGCCCTCTTACACTACTCAGAGGAGTGTCCAAAATGCTAATATTGTCAGCATTGTAGGTTTTTTCGACATTTTTCAACCGAGTGACCAATGAAAGAACAAGATTTCTAATAACTATGTTACCATTCAAAATGAATATAAAGTTGTAGCTTAAAATCACCAAAAATAATGATAATAGTATCAATCAGATAATGAGAAAGATCAACATCAAAAATCACATGAGTGAAAAGGCCATAACTACATCACTCTATCCCTTATCAACTTTAATTGGATACCCTATATCAGAATCAATTTCCCACAGAATTTTTGAATTCCAAAAGAACCAAATAAGACCCCTTATATGAACCCACATCCGCGTAGAAGAGATTTTAATTGAAAATGGATTTAAAATATGATCCCATAGTTGAGGCATAATGAACCAATGTGTCAAAGGTACTGGACCTAAACACTAAAATATATTTTGAATCTCCTTTGATGGAAAAATATATGATACATACCATTCCGGATGGAAGTAAATTTCCAATAACTAAATCCCCAAGTTTGAAGTAGTCTACCCTTCAAATCCCCCATTATCAAAGGATATTCCATTTGAGATCCAGAAATTCATGCAAGAATTGAAAAACAACATTCTGCAAGACGTTCCTTAAGGATATGTGGATTTTCTTCCATGAATTTAATATATTCGTTCTTGGTGATCCTCTTGTGCAAGGGATCCAAAATATGATGAATATTAGAGAACAAACTGTATCTCGACGCAAGAGATTTCGTTCGATCAAACTTTACCTTAGGGTTCCGATCATCATTCATTTACGCATGGACTGGATTTGACGAAGGAGAACCCTTTAGTAGAGGGATGAAAACATCTTTGGCATTAAAATAGCAATGTAGAGGGTTTTCCATAGAAATAATCACCAGCAATCATCACAAAGTCGTTGTGAGATGCCTAATGGGAGCTCTAACAGTTCCCTATATTTGATCAATCTACCATTATAATATAGGATAAAAAGAAACATATATTTAAAGGGAATTATGGAAAAATTGATGGAATATTTTATGTTTAGAGTGAATATTTTAATGATATAAATACCTTTGAAGAATAAAATTTTAATTGTTTATTCATAATATTGAATGATATTTAAATCAATATCAACAAATTAATTAATATAAAAGAATGCATTGCCATTGTAATGATGTAAATATAAAAATTCCCTATTATATTTTCAAAAAATAAAATTATAAGGTAAAGAGGTGATTTCCCTTGATGTTTTGCATACATGATCATTTTTTATGAAATGATAAAATATAAAATAATCACGAAAGATATCATATAGGAAAAATAAATGAAATTCAAGAAATTAAATATTCGTAAAAATAGTGATAATAATTATTCTACCTCCTCTAAATGATAACATAAATAAAATATAATGAGTAAAAGATAATTATATTTATTATATAATTATAATTATTAAAAATTGATAAGTGTTTTGGTAAAATCACATGGATATATTTCAGATGTGGTAGAATTAGAAACATTCTAATTGAATTTAAAATTAATATTGGGTTTATGCTTGATTATAATGAAAAAGAATAAATTATTTTGAAAATAATATAGAGTAAAATTTTAAATTAAATCATTAATCATATTACGAGAAAAAAAATAATCACATGAAGATAATGAAGCATAATTTTGATCAACCGAGAGAATAATTTCAATACTATAATTAGTCAAAGAAAATGTTATATTATAGAATAATTTGGGAACATTATGAATTTTTTGAAAAAAATTCAAAAAACCACTATGATGAAAATGGAAAAATACGTTCAATGGACATATACTTAAGGCTATGATGGAAGAATATCTTAAGAAAAATACTATCCAAAATACAAAGTTTAGAATGATGAATTAAGATATCAATAAAAAATTTATTTATTATTTTAGTTAATCAAAATGGATGTTGATTACATTGAAAAACTCAACATTATAAAGCAGATTATTTTCGAACAAGGAAATATGTAAAATCTTTTTGAAAAAGATATCGTAATGTAAACAATAATTGAATATTCAGAATCATTATTCCATGATATCAAAAATTATTTAATGAATGTAATTAACAATAATTTCAATGTAAATTTTTTCATTAAATAAATGGTAATTTTACGAGTCCGAAAAAATATATGGCACATGATTTCAAGGCCCGGAGTGCTTGAAATGAATTTCTGAACTTTTTTTCAGGTACGTTGAATAAACATGTGAGTGGGTTCTTATAATGTTTGAATCGGTGCAAGGAATTGAAATCCTTGGGCAGAGCTGAACTCACAGAGCCAGTATTCTCTTAAATAGACATTCACCTCGATGGCAGTTGGTCGAGGGTGGACGTTTTTTTTCTGTTTTTTGTGAATGAATAAAATAAAAATAATGTTGTGTAGCTTTTATATTTATTTTATTTGTTAAAACCTCCATGTCGAAGTTGTGAAGTGGGGACCACCAGACCTTAACTTCCCATGAGAGGTTACGGTAGTGGGGACCACTCGAGGCCATAACCTCTCAACTCCATCACTAAATGTGGGAGAGCCTCTTCAAATCCTCCAAAATTAGTTGTGCCAACCAACCTCCACAATAATTAATCCAACACACCACTTTAATTGTGCCAGCCTATGAGATTAATTAACCCAATTTGAATTATATGCCAATAAACACAATAGATCACATAAACTATTTTTTGTGGCTACCATTTCATTTAGGTGAAATTGGGAGAGGGGGATATTTGGGAGAAAATCTCTCCAACAAATAATGATAATGAAGAACACCTCCCTTTTGAAGTTTTCTTCTCCAAACTCTGTTAAAGGATCTCCAATGACGCACGGGCCGACAATCGAAGAAAACTCTGAAGACACTGATGTCCATCATTTCCCAACGATTCTTCTTCTTCCTTCTTGCTCCCACATCAACAAAAAAGCTGAGGTATGGGTTTAATTTGTGTTTGATTATATTCCCATGTTCTTCTTTTTCTAAAACAAAAATGCGGATGATTTCTTTTGCGGTTTGGGAATAATCATTATGGGAGGTTGTTAAGTATTATGTTCTTCATTCCTGTTTATGTTGAGCCGTTTGCAACCACCCTAATGCAGAGGGTACGAGCCAAAAAAACATTGCACAACCCCTCCGAAAATCTTGTGATGATTTGTGGTGTTGAAGGAGACAAAGGCGACGGCGCAACGACATCACCCAGCGGCCGCCACCACCTCGCGAGTTCTGCGCCACGCCACTCCTCCACCCTCAGCTCTACCTCCCGCGGCTCTGCCATCCGCTGAGCCGCCATCACCGGACCTCCATCCCATGGTCGGACTGCCACCCTATAGCCGGTCCGTCGACCAATAGCCGGATCGCAGACCCACAGTTGGTCTGCAGACTCATGGTCGGTATATGCCCTCGCGGCCGGCCCGCTCCCTCGGGGCGGTCTGTGCCCTCACGGTAGGCCCACGCCCTCACGTTAGTCCTGCACCCTCACATCCAGAACGCTCCCTTATGGCCGGTCCTCTCCCTTGTGGCCGGTCCGTGCCCACGTGGCCGGTTCGTGCCCATGTGGCCGGTCTGCGCTGGTGCAGCCAATCCGTTCCCCCATGACCGGTTCGTGCCTCAGCTACTGGTCCGCGCCCCCGCTGCCGGTCTGCGCCCTCCCAGTACCCCTCAGCCGAGCCACCCTCACGACACCCTCATGGACCTCACAGGATAGTCCAAACCCAATGGGTTAGTCTGGGTTGACCCAAACTGGGTTGGACGAGGCCCGGTCGGGTCAAATCGGTTCGATTGGGTGGGACCAGACCTGGGCCCCTATGACCCAATCACATTCTTTTGGCCATGACTTTGGAATCGGACATTTATTAGACGAATTGTCAGTGGAATTTGGAATCATAGAGAGATTAAATCCCTTAGAGTGATACCCCACTGTGTTTTGGATTATCATTAAGAACAGTCAGGTTGGATCGAACATGAATCCAAACTAGCCCCCGAGACTAAAAGGCTAATAACTCATAGACTGGGCATCTGATTCACGGGCCTTCTATTACGTTGATACCCCTATGATGTGGAGGACATTTGATACACTTAATTGTGGGAATTAATGTCAGTTGGATTATCGACCAGTAGCTTGTGGAGCGAATCCTCCCAGAGACGAGTGAGCATAGTGCGGGAACCCAGTCGTTGGCTGAGACTTGTTGACTATTGACTGTTTCGACTAGGAGTGACTTGACAGGCCTAGTGGGGAGAGCCTTGGTGATGTGGAAGACCGATGTTGGGGAGCTCCTTAGTGAAAAAACAGACCCATAGTAATCGATTGGTCGAGTACCTTAGCAGGACATGAGGGGGAGCACCTAGGTGATACGGTAGACCCATGGTGGGGGCACCTTAGTGAAGTAGCTGAACCACGATAGTCGACAGGATGAGTACCTTAGCAGTCCAAGGTTAGTGGTAAGTGTCTTTGGGTGATGCGGCATGCCCACTGTACTCGATAAAGGAGGTTTTCTCCAGTAGACGAGGTGTTCGATGATGTGACCAGGAATGTTACTTGAAAATACCCCTAGAGTAAATCCTCTTGTTAGCTAAGGCAGTATCTCTGTGTTTTACTCATGATTGAGATGGATTACTTGATAACATAAGAATATATATGGTAATATACCTATGTAAGGTTATATATTGATTTCATACTTTTTGTTTTATCCTTTTTGTATTTTGTGAGACCTAGAGGGTCTCGGGGTCCCTATTGAGTATCGTTATACTCACCCCTGCGCGGGCTATGCGCGCACCTTGTTGGGTTGGATGTAGATGACAGACATTGCTGACTGAGGTAGAGAGTACCAGGACTAGACGATATATATAGGTGGACCATACGGTGTATCGGTACATAGAGGAGATGGGTGGACTTAGAGTGTTGAGGATGTGATACATACCTACCCTTCAGGTAGTAACCTTGGAGGACGACCCAGCAGCTAACTTTTCCATTTTCCTCAGTTGTATTGTTGCACAATTGTACTTGTACGTTCTAGTTGGGCATGTATTTTGGACCCTTTTACTTACTGCACTCACTCTGTTTATAGTTTATTTTACAATAGTTCCTATCTTTTTGTCTGTTTGGTTATGTGTGCTTACAGTTTATAAAGTAAATGTCTTCCCAGTTTACAGAATACACCTTCGGTACTAGTCACCAGCCCCTGGCCTATTGAAGGCGGGCATGGGGTTGTCACGACACGAGCCCTGGATGAAAGGTCATGAAAAATTGGTATCAGAGGAGTCGGTTATACCACATATCTCAGGAATCTGATATTTCTTTTTAACGACAATAGTGTTAAGTGTACTCAGTGTGGTTCTCAGTTTTGGGAAACCATTGTTGGTGCAGCGGCCGACGTATCCATACACTAGGACCCTGACTTCTGATTCCTGACTCAGTGCATGATACATTGATTGTGTGTGTGTTTTCAAGAGTTTTCTTTGTTATATCATTGAGTCAACTCACTAGGTATAACGTATTAACCGTGGCACAGCTGCTTCTTTTTAAGATGCCTCCACACATACAACCTACTAGTGTTCTGAGATTTTTACGAACTGATATCCCACCGAGCGATGAGGCCTCAGTGCAGGGCCCTTTTCCAGTAGAGGCACCAGCGGAGGCACCAGTGGTACTACTCCCCATTGGGACACTGATGCCCCCAGCCCCAGCTGTAGACAGTGCATGCCGCTTGAGCACATTGCACGAGTTCCAGCACCATAGTCCACCCAGGTTGAGGGGAGAGATGGACCTGCAGGCAGCTGAGGATTGGATGGAGGTTGTGGTGAGAGTCTTCCGACTCATAGGGACACCAGCCGATCTCATGTGATCCTTGCCGCCAGCCTTCTATAGGCAGCAGCAGGCAGATAGTGGAGCATGATGATCTAGGTTCAGGATGAGGTGACGCTTCTCTGGGTAGACTTCGAGAGACTATTTTGGGCAGAGTTTGTCCCTATGACTCTTTGTTCAGTGCGCATACAGAAGCTTCTTCATCTGCAGTAGGGAAGCATGATTGTGGCTCAGTAATTAATGAGGTTCACTGACCTCTCACGCTACTCCACAGATATGGTGTGAGACCCTTTCTTCAGGGCCCAGAACTTCGACCACGAGCTCCGGTGAGAGATCGGGGATTCGATAATCATACTCAGCATCCCGATGCAGACGGGGTTATTAGAGAGAGCCCTCTAGGTGGAGAGATTCCTTGATGAGCAGTCACCAGTAGCGAGACTCACTACCAGTCATCATGTAGTTGAGTCTTCTGCAGATGGAAGTAGACAGATGTCGCAGAGGTCCAAGAGGACCAGACCTATAGGTGGACAACTGTCTGACTCAGGATCGGTTGTGCAGGGAACCCAAGGTGGAGCCAATTTTATTAGGAGTTGAAATTGATTCACATGTGGTGGGCAGGGTCACATGACACATGACTGTCTGAACCATCATACGGAGGGTCAGCAAACGGTCAAAAGACCGCCCAGATAGAGATAAAGATTTGACCAAGGAGGTCTGTAGGGAGTAGGCAGACGTGGCAGGTGAGCTAGTCATCCAGCTGGTGGTGGGAGATGATTCGAGATGTCACCACCACCACCAGGAGGAGATCCGCCCCGACCGCAGGGAGCAAGTGGATATGGGGGAGTTCATCTCTAGGCATCTGAGGCTAATTATCATGGCGCTCTAGAGATGTTATGAGTTATGATCTGTGTCTACTCCACCTTATCTGCAGTTCTTAAATACACTGGTTCCAGTCATTCTTTTATTTCCAGTGCCCTTGTTCAGAGCTCAGATATTCCAACAGAGCTGTTGGCTCAATCCTTACGGCTAGAGACTCCTATGGGAGAGAATTCGAAGATTAAGCACAGGTTCCAACAGTGTGAGCTTACTGTAGGAGGTGAGACCATTGGCTAGGATCTCCGAGTTGCGGCTTCAAAACCTTACGATTTCATCTTTGGTATGGAATGGTTATCTACAGTCCATTCTCGGATTGAGTGTACTAGGCACAAGGTGTGGTGTGTCCTCATAGATGTGACTAGGTTTACCTTCACCAGTGAGAAGGGATCCTTGGTAGCGCATGATGGACTTACCCAAAGGAGAGTGCAACCGATTACTCGTCATTTGGCAAGACTTACCCTCAGAGCTGTTGATGTGGAGAGTCTGAGCTATCCTATAGTGGTGGACCAGTATGAGGATGTTTTCCCTAATGATGTTTTGGGTCTACCTCCTCGCATATAGGTGGAATTTTACATTGACTTGTAACCTGGGATGGAACCAATATCTACACCAACATATCATATGGCTCTCATGGCACTTCGTGAGCTGCGGGTATAGTTAAAGGACTTGCGGGGGAAGAGATTCTTCTGGCCCAATGTTTCTACTTGGGTAGCCCCGATTCTGTTTTCCAATAAGGAGAATTGGAGAATGAGACTTTGTGTGGACTATCGACACCTGATCTAGGTGACCGTGAAGAACATGTACCCACTCCAATGGACTGACGACCTCTTTGATCAGATGACGGAAGCACAGTGGTTCTCGGAGATAGACCTCAGATTAGGCTATCACCAGCTCAGAGTACGAGACGAGGATGTGTAGAAGATGTCCTTTATGTGTCAGTATGACCATTATGAGTTCTTGGTGATGCCATTCGGCATGAAAAATGCTCCAGAAGTGTTCTTAGGACTCATGAACATGATCTTCCAGCTAAACCTTGATCGCTTTGTAGTGGTCTTCATCGACGACATTCTGATCTACTCTACTACTGAGGAGGAGCATGCATATCATTTTCAGGTAGTACTGGACACACTCTGAGAGAACCAGCATTATTTTAAACTCTTGAAGTACCAATTTTATATCCGAGAGGTTCACATTCTCAGAATCATATTGGAGGCTGGAGTTGTAGTAGAGCCAGTTAAGATTGAGGTGGTACTGGCTTGGGAGCCACCTTGGAGTGTGATGGAGGTAAGGAGTTTCATGGGTTTGGCCGGATATTACCGGAGGGTTTTTCCATATTTCTAATGAATTGCAGTACCACTATCAGCCTTGACGAAGAAGTGGTAACCCATTCGTTTGGTCAGAGAGATGCCAGAAGAGTTTTCAAGAGTTGAGGTAGAGGCTGACTAGTGCACCCCTCATGAGGCTGTCAGAGGAGGTCATTGGGTGCGTAGTCTACTGCCACGGGTTAGGGACTAGACTCAGATGTGTCCTGATGTAGGAGCGAGAAGTGATCACATATGGTTCTCAAAAGCTGACACAACATGAGAGGAAATATGTTACCAATGACGTGGAGTTATCACTTATGGTCTTCGCCTTGAAGATGTGGTGGCAGAATCTGATGGGCGAACGCTTTATAGTGTACTCTGATAACAAGAGTCTCAGGTATATCTTCTCCCAGAAGGACCTAAACCTGAGATAGCGACATTGTATTGAGTTCCCCAAGGATTATGACTTCGAGATAGTCTATACTTCTAGGAAGGGGAACGTTGTAAGATATACACTCAATAAGAGGTCTGGTATACAGCTACTAGGTGTGGCGACGGAGCCACTAGTTGGGTTACAGATATCATTTGTGGATAGAGATTGAATTCTTTTCTACAGTCTCTTACAGTCACTCCCCCACTACTTCAGCGATTCAGGGTGGCATAGCATGGGGACGCTGACTACGAGACCTGACGTTCTCAAATATCCATAGGACATGAACCTCATGGATTTTCTGATGTAGGGGATCAAATCATCCTCTTCAGAGGACGTACCATGGTACTGGAATCACTTCAGCAGGAAGTGTTGAGGATGTTCGACACATCCCCTCTAGAAGTTCATCCAGGACTAAGGAAAATGTACCGGGATCTCTGATGATATAACTGGTAGTTGGGAATGAAGAAATCAGTGGAAGAGTTTGTCTCTCGGTGCCTCACATATCAGCAAGTGAAGGTGGAGAATCAGGTACTGGCCGGCTTGGTTCATCCTTTAGAGGTCCCAGAGTGGATGTGGGATGAGATACCCATGGAAACCATGATAGGACTTTGGCATTCAAATAGGGGACATGACTCGATTTAGGTGATCACTGACTGACTCACCAATTCATCCCACTTCCTACTGATCAGTGAGCACGGTTCAGTAGAGATCTTGGTATGCCTCTATGTGTAGGATATTGTGCAGTTACATGGAGTACCCTCGACAATTTCCACTTATTGTGATGCACATTTTACTTCCCGACTATGGAAGGGGTTTCAAGAGGCTTTCGGGATGCAACTTCGTTTGAGCACCACCTTCCATCCTCAGATGGATGGTCAGACTGAGCAGACCATTCAGACCCTCGAGGACATGTTATGTGCTTGTGTCCTCGACTTTGGTCGTAGCTGGGAGGATCACTTACCATTGGTGGAGTTTGAATACAACAAAAGAAATCACTCCACCATTGGGATGGCACCTTTTGAGGCATTGTATGGGAAACCTTATTGATCACCTTTGTGCTAGACTAACCCAAGGGAGTAATCCCTAGTGGGACCAGAGATGGTACGGGCTATAACAGAGAAGGTGCAGATCATCCAAGAGCGGATGAAGACCGCACAAAGATGGAAGAAGTCATATGCCGACTGAAGAACGAGACCTCTAGAGTTTGAGGATGGAAACCACGTCTTTCTATGGGTCTCACCCCAATGAGTTCTATGAAGATTTGTCCGAGGCAGCATACCGCTTATCTCTTCCACCTTAGTATCGCTGGGTGCATGACATCTTCCACGTGCCCTAGCTAAGGAGGTATGTGCATGATCCTTCTAAAATCATAGACCATGGAGAGTTGGACATCGACGTTGGGGTGACTTTTACGGAGGTTCTAGAAGAGATTGAGGATCGACAGGAGTGGGTCCTTCATGGGCGGTCGATACCTCTGGTGTGCCTTCGTTGGTAGCACCGGATCCTCTAGAAGAGTACATGGAAGCTGGAGGATCATATGCATTCTCATTACCTCCACTTTTTTACATAGTTTTAGTTTTTTCTTACAGGGACTTAGAGACCTGAGTGGGGAGAATGTAAAGACCTGAAATTTCAATGTAATTTTTTTAAATAAATGGGAATTTTACAAGCCCACGAAAATTTACGAAACATGATTCTAAGGCCCAGAGTTCCTTCAATGAATTTTTTAATTTTTTTCAGGTACTTTCAGTAAACGTGTGACTAGGTTTTTCTAACTTTTGAACTAATGCTCAGAATTGAAATCAGAGGGCACCGTTGAACTCGCAGTGCCAATATTCGCTTAAATAGACATTGATCTCGATGATAGTTGGTCAAGGGTGGAAGTTAGTTTTGGGGTTTTTAAAGAATGAATAATATTGAAATAATGTTTTGTAGATTTTATTTTTATTTTATTTGTTAAAACCTCCATGAACAATTTGAGAAGTGGGGACCACCAGACCTAAACCACCCATGAGAGGTTATGGTGTTGGGGACCACCTAAGGCCTAACCCTCTCAAATCCCTCGTTAAATGTGGGAGAGCCTCTTCAACTCCTCAACTATTAATTGTGCCAACCCTCATCCATAATAATTAAGCCAATGCACAACTTTTATTTTTCGAAGCTATGATATTAATTAGCCAAATTTGAATTATATTCCAACAAACATAATAAATCCCATAATCTATTAGTTTAAGGATACCATTTCATTTTGGTGGATCTGGGAGAGGAGGAGCTTTGGGAGAAAATATCTCCAATGAGGAACGCCAAAGAAGAATGCCTCTATTTTGACATTTTCTTCTCCAAACTCTGTCAAAGGTTCTCCAAGGATGCACGAACCGACAATCAAGGAAAACACCTATGACACCGACATACATCTTTTCCCAACGATTTGTCTATTTCCTTCTTGTGCCAACATCAACGGACAACCCGAGGTAGGGGTTTAATTTGTGTGTAATTATATTCCCATGTTCATCCGTTATTAAAACAAAGAACGTGGATGATTTATTTTGCGGGTTGGGAACAATCATTGTGGGAGGTTGTAAAGTTTGACATTCTTCATTATTTTTTATGTTGAGTCATTTGCTACCACCCTAACGCGGAGGTTATGGGACAAAAAAACAAGGCCCGACCCCTTTGCAAATCTTATGATGATTTGTGTTGTTGAATGAGATGAAGGCGACAGTGCAACCAAACCACCCCAGGGCCACTTCTACCTTGAAAACTCCACGCCCCATGGCACTGCCTCTTACGGCTCCGCTCCATGCGGCTCCGTCGTCCGCTGACCCACCGCCGCCGGACCACCCTCCCACTGCCGAACCTCCCCCCCGCAGCCGGTCCGCCTACCCATAGACGGACCACCGACCCATGGATAGTTCATGCCTTCACAGCCGGTCTACACCCTCACTTTCATTCCCCACCCTCATGGTCTGTCCCTGCCCTTGCTGCCGATCCGTACCCTCGTTGCTGGTCAGCGTCCTCACGGCCGGTCTGTCACCCCACGGCAAGTCCGCGCCCCACGGCTAGTCTTCACCTTTGTGGTACCCATCAGTAGAGCTACCATCGTGGCACCCTCACGACACCCTTGTATAACCCTCGCGGCCCTCGCGAGCTGGCCAGACCCAATGGCTCTGGCTGAGTTGGGCCATATCTGTCCGACCGGGTCGAATGAGACTCGGGCCCACGACGACCCAATTACATTCTTTTGGCCATAACTTTGGTACTAGACATCCGTTAGATAAACCATAAGTGGTGTGGGAACAATGGAATGAGTTGGTCCCTTTGAGTGATACTCCACTATGTATTGGATTAATATGGGGAATGCTCAGGTTGGATCGAGCATGAATCCAACTGGGCCCCTGGGACTAAATGCCTAATAACTCACAGATCGAGCGTCCAATTGACGCGTCGTCTGTTAAGTTCAGACCCCTATGATGGGGCAGACCTTTGAGATAATTTTTCACGGGATTTTGTGGTAGTTGAATTATCAACCAGTATCTTGTGGATCGTATCCTCCCAGAGACGAGGGAGCGTAGTTTGGGAACCTAGTGGTTGACTGAGACATGATGACCGTTGACCGTTTCGACTCAGAGTGACTTGACAGGCCCAGTGGGTAGCGCCTTAGTGACTTGGTAGACCCAGGGTGGGGAGAGTCTTGGTGATGTGTTAGACCCATGGTGGGGAGCACCATAGTTACATGGTAGACCCACGGTACTCGACAGGAGGAGTACCTCAGTAGTCCAAGGTTACTGGGAAGCACCTCTGTGTGACGCGGCAGCCCCACTGTACTCGATAGAGGAAGAGTTCTCCTGTGGCCGAGGTGTTCGACAATGTGACTGGGAATGTTACGTAATACTACCCCTAGAACAAATCCTGGTGTGAGCTGAGTCAATAACTTTTTGTTTTCATCATGATGGAGACGGATTACAGGTTAACATACGTATATGTATAAGCATATACCTAAGTAATGTTATCTGTTGATTTCATTCATTGTGTTTTATCCTTGTTGGTTTTTTTGAGATCTAGAGTGTCTTGGGGCCCTTACTGAGTATCTTTATACACTCCCCTGCACGGGCTATGCCCACACCTTATTGTGTTGGATACAGATGACGGACAACGCTGACTGAGGCTGAGTGTAATCAGACTGGATTGTACCTAGAGGTAGACCATACAGCGTATCGGTACATAGAAAAGACGGGTAGACATGGAATGATGAGGTGGAAATATGTACCTACCTTTCTAGTAAGAACCTTGGAAGATGACCTAGCAGCTGACTTTTTACTTTTCTTCAGTTCTATTGTATCACAGTTGTACTTGTTCTTTCCAGTTGGGCGTGTATTCTGGCCCTTTTACTTACTGGACTCACTCTATTTACAGTTTAGTTTACTTATGTTACTATCTTATTGTGTGTTTGGTTATGTGTTCTTATAGGTTATAAAGTAAATGCCTTCCCAATTTAGGGAATACGCCTTTGGTCCTAGTCTCCATCCCCTGACATATGGAAGGTGTGCTTGGGGTAGTCACAACACAGGCCCTAGGAGATGGTACATGACAAAGAATATAAAAAGGATTATAATAATTTTCATGATATAAATAATCCAATATTAAAAAAATGTTGAGAATTATTTCCCAAATATTCATGTAAAATCATCTCCACCAAATAAGAAAATAGAAATATTATATTGTTATAACACAAAAGTTTCTAAATTTGACTTATAATAATTTGAGGAAATGTAATTTCTAAAAAAGGAAAACCTATTTTCATTGATGTTTAGGGTGATGTGGTAATGAATAATCTCTATTAGAAGTGTATATGCTGGATAGTAATTCACATTGATTGAAATATCATTATTCCTAATTAAATTAATCATATCAATGAAAATAAGAATTTCGTGTGTAATTCTTATGTTCTGGGCTCTTTTGGAATATTTACATTATACTTTGTTTAATTTTTTTCTATGAATATAACTAAGTCCTGAATATAGGGACAATTATAACATTATAAGAAAATATAAGAAAATATAAGAAAATTAAAACATGTAGTAGAGATCTACTAAATCATTACACTATAAATAGATTTTATTTTCTAGCGTAATTTAGTGGATTATTCAGCTAATAATTCTATTTTGATAAATAATTTATCCATAATCATCTATGATATACCATAAAAGTATTTAGAGTTATGATATTATTGAGAAAATAAAAGAAAAATTACTCAAATATAATTTAGGTGACCATGAATTCTACCAAAATAGGAAAGTAATAGATTCATGATAGTAATGTTCATAATATTATAATAGAGAAATTAACTCAAGAAAAAACATGAATTTTCCTGATGTTTAATTAGTCATCTTTAGTCATTATAATTCCCTAAAATTCATATGATTTGGAAATATTGAAAATTAATTTAGAAAATTGATATCCAAGTCATTCTTCTATTGGGAATGAATGGAATGCATTTTATTGGTTTTTATAAGAACAAATTGTTGGTAATGATGTAATTTTTATCTGAAATTTTTGGAATTATAATATCCATGAATTATTGAATAATTTTTTATAATGGTTATTGAAGTCCTAAATTGAAATTCCAATAACTGTCATTGTTTTAGTTCAAAATATGAGAATAATATTTTCCATAGGGTACATTACATCATGGTAAAATAAATTTGAGTAATATGATAAGGAGATATGTGGTGATAGATATTATAAACTTGTGTATAGAAAGAGATTCTATTTGTGATGATTATAGAAAAACTAAAACTAGTTCAAGTTACACAAAAAAAGATCAATATTTAGTCCATTACGTTTCATTAATTAATACTTTCTTTTTTTATTTTATTGAATTGGACACCAATCTAGGATTAGTGACCCATATTTCACAACAATCATAGTTTTTTTACTATAATGTTTATTATTTTGTGTTTAGTATGTACGAGTCAGATATAGTGGAGATGAAGCATATTTTATGTGGTGGATATGAGAAAGAATTTAATGTTTTTATAAAAATGTTTAGAAATGATAATGAAAGTATATTCACCCATAATTTATTTTGATCATAAAATTATATTAATTATATTAGATGTAAGAATATGGACATAAACATTACATATTCGGGTGGATTTATAAATGAATTATATTTTTTAAATTCCCAAATATCTATTAGGATTATATTTTGAGAGATTTACATCATAACTCATTAATAACAGACATATATATTATAGAGTAGAAACTTCAAATATATGTCCATTTTTTAAATAATTAAAACATTTAAAATGAATCACATTTTCTTTTCAAGACAAATATTCATGACATGAAACATGAATTCTTCTATTCAAATACCCAACATCAATCCCCATGAAAAATATTAAAATAAGTGAAGGGAATAAGAATATCAATAAGGGACATAAAAATAATAAAAAATTGTTAGTCCAGGAATACATAAAAACAATTACCCTCCCGAAAATAAATTTGAGTTAAAATAAACATTTCATTACCAAATAAATCTCCTTCTACTCCCAAATAATTTTATAAATAATTTCATAAGAAATATTAATGTTAAAAATAAAAAATAAAAAAAAAATAATTAAAATCATAAAATACCTTTAAAAAAGTCAAAAATTAATATTTTCTATCCTTATTATGTTGAATATACCTTCCCTAACCTTGTGAAATCATAATATTTTAAAAAAAATAAATAGAAAACAGAAAACATGTAGTTAACTAAAGGAATCATTTTTATATCACTATTAAATACACATGGAATAAACATCACAATTATACTTTAAATAACTATTGTAGTCATACATGAAATATCCATCACTATTATACATTGAATAACCATCACAATATATTACCATATTCACTTAAGAGAAACCAGATTACTTTACTCTATACCATTATTCAATAAACTGAAGATATATAATAGTTTCACCAACCCTTAGTTTATAATTGAACTAAACAACCTCGTAAATAATTACCATGAACAATGAGAAAATACATAGAAGATTGCATAAATAAAATAGTCTCTACACCCATAAGAAAACATTTTAGGACCTTCATATATTCATTCAATTTTAAAACGCTTTTATAAAATAACCATAAAATAGAAAATTAGGGTTTTCCATTGAATAAATTATTCATTCTTGCAAAGTAATCCTGTAACAACAGAGACTTGTATGAGAAATATTTTATTTATGTTATATAAATCATCAAAAGAAACTTTAAATACACAAAACGTTATTTTGTCTTGTTTTACACGCAATCAGGACCTTCCTCGATAGCTAGCATCGTACGCAATACCGAGTTTCACTAAACAACGATATTCTATTAAAATATTATTAAAACTATCCGTTATGAATAGTAATACCCACTTTTTCAAATTATTAAAATTTTATTTTTCAAAATGGACTTCATTTTTGGATTCAAAATATAGAAATTAGCCTACGGTGAAATTTTGGTTTTTTTCTGAACACCTTCAATTTTTGATGAATAGTAAAAACACTGGGTTACTATTTAAAAACCAACTTTTTATTTAATCAATTAATTATTTTATTTAAATTTTTTTTTGGTAAAAATTGATACATAAAACCTATATAAGTTCATTGTAATTCCTTGGAGTCACTTTAAAATAATTTTAGATATATAAATATTTTATTGAACTTTTCACCGTCTTTTACCCACCTCCTAGGAGAATTTGAAAATTTATATAAAACATAATTTTACCACTTCTGTGAGTGGAATTTTGAAAATATGAGAGACATGGTTAATATCAAGGACTAAAATGTGGTTCAATGAGATTAAAATAATTTTTTGTGAATAGTAACTTTTTACATTTTTTTACCACGGTTAAAAGTAAATAGGGTAATGAAGGGTAAAAATGATATTATTATTACACTAACACATGTCCTAATTATATTGGATAAGTTTAATTCAACCAAAGTCATCCTTAGGAATAAAATATGACCATGTAGGCCCACTAGGATTAAATTAGGACATTTAATATTATTTTATTTAAAGAATAGTTAAAATAGTTAAAATCAACTTTTAATAACTAAAAAAAATTTAACATAGGGTTATACAAAAGATAAATTCGACTATAAATACTCATTATAAAGCTAAAAATATTTCCTACATAATTTTATTTTATTTATAATTTTTAGACATTATATAATTTAATTTATTTATGACACAAAGATGCTGTAGTAGATATCTTATTAATGAAATATTGACATAATTTATGTTATAAATACCCAAATAAATGTAATTTGATACTTTATTATGAATTAAACTAATTTTATAGGTTAGTATGATGTGTTATTATTGATTTAATTATCTATTTTTCGAAATAATCATTCTTTTATGATTTTCACAAAAATCAATTACCAAATAGTCTCAAAATAGACATAAATTGTTTTCTAAAATAAATATTATATTATTAATTGTTATTTTATTCATAAAAATCTAAGTTTTGGCCAAATGACTTAGATAAGGTTATATATATTAATAATAAACAACTTGGGATTCTTTTGGCTTGTTATAGTAAGTTTATTCACTTTACCGTGTAAGAAAACAAGAAGACACGGTAAAAGTAAAATTATGTAACTTAAAGTTAAATCTAAATGATAAGGTTAAAACAGAAACCTAAACTTGTATAAATTCTATTGGATGAGAATATTGCGACCCATACCCACCTTAGCTTAAAAATAAATCAATATGGAGCTATTAAAAACTGAATATGGCTTTATAATAAAATAATATTTTATGTTTTCCTAAGGTGCCCCTCTCCTCCCTTATAAAACGGCACCTCATCCCTCTCCTCCTCACACCACTTTGAGCCTTCAAGATCGGCCAAAACCTGCCAAATGCTCTTCTCCACTTATCTAGAAACATCTAAGATGTCCTGGTCTTCTTCAGAGACCATTTTCAGTGCCCTAAGAGGAGGTCAAGAAGAGCCTCTTCAATGAAGAGGTAATGTCTGTTACCGATTCGTTCAACTTTATTTCTTCTTCTACTTCTTCTTCTTTAGTTGTTTAATTATGAATTAATAACATCAGTATCACTAATATACTGATATGTTATTATTAGTATGAAACAGTCCTATTTCACCATCTATCCATCCTACAAAAAATGAAATCACCGCGCGTGTGTACGTACAGAATACTGTCTCTACGACATGGTGTAATGTATTTTCCACCACCACCTTACATGGATGGGTATAATGGTGTAAATAATAACTATATATGATTATTGTAAAGTGATATTTATTCTGAAATATTATACATACACTTTAATACAATTTCACGATCATGGGAATGATATCATCGCTCGTGCGTACATACGGAATACCGTCTCCATGATGTGATGCGACTCGTTCTACATGATTTTCATTGCATAAGGATTACATAAATGAATTGAGTGAATAAATATGATATTTATTACACTAATACCATTCTGTAAATGAGGTATCTATAACCTGAAAAGAATAATAAGAATTTATTCGACAAAACACTTAAAAGAACAAAAAGTAATAAATGCTCGAATAACAAGTAGCAATGAAATATTACTAATACGAAGCTATGAATATGACCATATATGATATAATAACAATGAGTATGATTATGTAATAATTTAATTACATTATCTAAATCATTATGCAGGTGGTTCGGACACTTACAAAGCAAATTGGACCTAAGGTAAGGGAAAATCTCATAATCTCATTTTCATCCGAGATTGTTTATACTTCAGAATTTACTGGGGAATATTTATCATCCACATCGATGTTTCCTCAATATTTAATATTACTTATATCCTCCTACAATTTTTTAAATATAATTTTACCCTTCGGTGAGTTTTTAGTAAAAGATATGAAAGGAATCTTTTGTCATTTTTCATACGAGGTACTTTTTGACTTTTCTGGCCAAAGTATGAGAAGAATGTTTTTTTAACTTATACGGCATGAATGGATTTTTAGAACATTATTTCCAAGAATCTTAATTTATAAGTTTTCACCATTATTTTTAATCAACTTCTTTTAGTTTAAAATTGTATGACATGTTAATAAACGAAAATAAAATTTTGAAGTAGAAAGGATATTTTCCTCAAGAATGGAGTTCAAGTGTTTTATCAAAATTATTTTCCATCGAAGATAATATAGGGTTCTGTTTCTATCTCTATTATTACATTGATTTTCATAGGTTGTGATGGAATTATTTTTATGATTTCCTTTATCTTATATGAATTGTTTTATGATGTCAAGATGTTTAAGAATCCCATTTTTTTACATGGGATAAGCTATGATGTATGATTTATGATTTTGTGGAACACATAAGAATGGTATCATTATGAGATGGGTGGCACCTATATCTCCCTCCAATTCATTGGGTAATGATTTATATCTCATGATATAGACATGTCTAGAGTGGTAGGTCAATCTGGTTCAGTGAAACCGGACTGAAACGAGGAGTCAACTCGGTTCAGAAAAGGACTTTGTCCGCTAAGATAGTATTGGAAATGAGTCTTGACTACTAAGAATTGATTCTCTATGATTATGTGTGTATGAAAAAATGTTTCATGTTTTGTGTTATGATTATTGGGATTACCTTTCACTAGTATTATTTATCCCATGTTATGAAATTATGATCTCTTTTGTAGGTTAATATTTCAAAAATGTTATGTTCTTATGAATATGATGTGATTGATATTTCTTTTGTTTACCATTACTGAGAATTTGAGATCACCCATTTGTATGTTTTCTTTCCCCAGGTCAGGAAGAAGGTTATTAAGTTGGATATTCCAAAAAGGGACTCTAGATATGATGAAATAAATGGGAGACAACGTAGATGATTTATGAACCAGTTGTTTATGTTTCCCAGTTTCTAAAGACACTATACCTATATGGTACTTTCATTTTTTTGTTATATATTGTAATAAGTGAGCTTAAATTTTGAAGAAATAACAATGTATTTAAAGTATGGGTCATTATTGTTCGTATCATAGGAAAGGTATAGTCAACCTTTGGAAACGATGATGCAAAAGTCATAGTAAAAACACTAAGGATATATCTAAGCATAGAACACAATCTTAATGTTTTAGAAATGGACATGAAAAACCTATGATAAGACCTTAAGTGTAAAATTTTATTCTTGATTATGTGGTTTTCCAATTATAATTACTGTTTCTCACACTATTTTTCTTGGTTTTAGTCAATGGATAGAACCCGAAGGAACCGTGTTAATGCGGAATGCGATGGGAAATGCAATGATTGTCCCCCTGAGCAACCAAACTTTATGGGAGATGGAATGAAAAATCTTGTAGCCATGCTCACACAACATTCTCTGGCTATGAATCATACAGGACTTCCAAACGTGCAAAGGAAGGAGAAACATTCTGTTGAATCCTTCATGAGGTAGCGTCCACCCTTATTCAGCAGGTCTACTGATCCATTAGTGGCTGAAAAATGGATCAGTACCACTGAAAAGATATTTTCAGTTCTTTAATGTTCTAATCATTATAAAGCCATCTTAGCAGTTTATTGCTTGGAAGGTGAAGCTGATCAATGGTGGAATCTTATCAAGAATACGAGGCAAAGCGATGAAATTGAATCCATGGAATGGGACGAGTTCAAGAACATATTTTTTAATAAGTGCATCCCTATTATTCTTCGAACAATGATGGAGAATGAGTTTCTTGAACTAAAGAAAAACGATGATGAATATGTTGGTACCTATGAAGAAAATTTTACAGGACTTGCAAGGTACGATTTTGGTATTATTATCCAACCTGAGAGTAAGATCGATCGATTATTTAGTGGCTTAAAACCAAGTATTTGAAGGGCATTAGCCATAAGGGACTTCAATAGCTACGAGGAAATCGTTTGATGTGCTCTCAAAGTTGAGATGGAGATTGGGTTAACCCATCAGTCATATACATTTGATAAGAAGAGGAAAATGGAATTCAAAGGAAAATCTAAAGAGCACACTGAAAAAGAAGATGAGTTTTCCTTTACGCTCAAAGTGTGGAAAGAAACATGGAGGGAGTGGTATTAAAGGTAAAAGAAAATGTTTCAAATGTGTAAAGGAAGGTCATCGGGCATTTTAATTCTGCAATGATGGGAAGAAGATGTCTAGTGATGCGAAGAAAGAAAAGGCTACATAGGGTGCACCTCCTATACTTCAATGTTACAAGTGCAAGGAAATAGGGAATTATGCTAATAAATTCCCTAATCCAATGGTTGTTGATGATGATCGACGTCAACAAAACTCTTATGGCTAAAGAAAATGGAAAGTCACATACAAATTCTATCAACGATGTGGAGTATGAGAACGAGGTGGTGAAAGGTACAATTACCATCCACACTAAAGTAGAATTTTTTTTATTTCATTCTAGATCCACCCACTCTTTTATTTCTAAAGAAACTTCTAAGGGTATCATCGTATTACCTCAACAATTATATGTTGAGTTAGCTGTGAAAACCCCTAATGGCACAACAGTCGCATCAAAAGATTATAATTATTCTCCGATTGAAGTTTTTGGGAAAGTGCTTCCTGCAGATCTTGGGATCCATCCTATAGTGGAATTTGATGTGATTCTTGGGATGGATTGGATTTATTTATATGGATATCATATCAATTTCCAAATAAGGGAAGTCACATTTCATATTCCAGATCAATCTATGATCGTCTATCGATACAAGGATGAAAATAACCTTCCAGTGGAAATTTCTTCCATCTTATGGGTCTTGATTCCACTAAAGGAAGGTTATTTATCTCAAATGGTTGGGGAGAAACTCACTATTAAGAATATTCCCATTGTATGGGAGTTTGATGATGTCTTTCTGGAGGAATTACCAGGTCTTCCACCAAATCGTGAAGTTGAGTTTTCAATAGAACTCGTACCAGGTGCTTTACCAATTTCAAAGACACATTATATAATGGACCCAATTGAGTTGTAGGAATTGAAGAAGCAACTCCAAGAGAATCCTGATAAGGGATTCATATTCCCTAGTGCGTCACCTTCAGGATCACCTATTCTGTTTGTTAAGAAGAAAGATGGATCAATGAGACTCTGCATTGATTATCGATAACTTACCAAGATCACTATCAAGAAAAAATATCCTCTCCCACGCATTAATGACTTATTTGACCAACTACGCAGAGCTCAACACTTTTCCAAGATTGATCTTCGTTCAGGGTGTCATCAATTAAGGGTCAAAAGGGAGGATATAACAAACACGGCGTTCCGTACAAGGTATGAAAACTATGAATTTATAGTGATTCCATTTGGTCTTACTAATTCCGCTGATATCTTTATGGATCTGATTAATACAGTCTTTAGAGACTATCTTGATCAGTTTGTGGTAGTCTTTATAGATGATATTCTTTTCTATTCAATGATCATCGAAGAACATAAAGATCACTTGAGAATTCTATTAAAGACCCTGAGAAAGGAGAAGCTTTAAGCCAAATTTAACAATTGTGAATTTTGGCTTCAAAAAGCTGCATTTTTGGGTCACATAATCTCAAAAGTGGGGATATCTGTGGATCCAGCAAAAATAGAGGTTATCGAAAGATGGTCGAGACCAACAACAGTAACCGAGATCTGAAGTTTTCTTGGTTTGGCTGGTTATTATCGACGTCTTGTAAAATATTTATCACGATTATCTAATACACTCACTAGGTTAAATCAAAAAGGAGTTAAGTTCATATGGACGGAGGAATGTGAAGGAAATTTCAAGGAGTTGAAAAGAAGGTTATCCAGTGCACATATTCTCACACTTCCTTGTAGTGGAGAAATGATTGTGATCTACAATGATGAATACAACAAGGGGCATGGGTGTGTTCTTATGCAAAATGATATGGGGATAGCTTATGCCTCACGACATTTGAAAATCCATGATAAAAATTACCCAACTCATGATTTGGAGTTAGCTGCGATAATCTTTGCATTAAAGAATTGGAGGCATTATCTTTATAGGGAAAGTTGTGATATTTATACTGATCATAAAAGTTTAAAGTATATTTTCACACAAACGGAGATGAATATGCGTCAAAGAAGATGGTTGGATCTGATTAAGTATTACAACTGCTCAATTCATTACCCCCCTGGGAAAGCAAACAAGGTGGCAGATGCATTATGTCAACAACACCATGCCAGTTTTTCCATGATGAGGATCACAAAAGATACAATATTTATGGATTTACAAAGGATGGATCTTAGAATTATAATGGAGGGGGAAAATAGTATTTTTCTCAAATGAATTTTCAACCATCTATACATGTGAAGATTAATGAGGCACAAAAATAAGATGTATAGTTTCAAAAGAAGGTGAGAAATGTTCTTGAATTAAACCTTGATTGTGATGGGATAACAAAGTTCAAGAATCAGGTTTGTGTTCCACCCATCCCAGAATTAAAGAAGGAGCTACTGGATAAGGCTCATAGTTCTTCATTATCTATTCATCCTAGAAGCACGAAAATGTATAGGGACCTGAAAGAGTACTTCTGGTGGGATGACATGAAAAGAGATGTTGCTGAATATGTCTCTCGATTCTTGGTTTGTCAGCAAGTTAAAGCTGAGAGACAGAAGTCTGAGGGGATGTTACAACCATTACCCATACCCGAATGAAAATGGGAAACATAACTATAGACTTTGTCACCGGACTTCCTAAAAGATCCAAAGGCAATAATTTTATTTGGGTCACAGTTGATCGTCTTACGAAGTCTGCACACTTGATTTCTATTAGAGAGGATTTCTCTCTAGACCATCTTGCCATGATATATGTAAAGGAAGTGGTATGATTGCATGGAGTCCCACTTTCCATTATATCTGATCGGGATCTGAGGTCTACCTCGATGTTCTGGAGAAGAATTCAGAATACTGTGGATAAAGAGTTGAGTTTTAGCACTTCTTATCATCCTCAGATAGAAGGTCAGTCAGAGAGAACAATTCAAACTCTAGAAGATATGTTATGAGCTTGCTCTATGGATTTCGAAGGTGGTTGGGATCAACACCTACCTTTGGTGGAATTTTCATAAAATAATAGCTTTCACTCCAGTATTCAGATGGCTCCTTATGAAGCTCTCTATGGAAAGAAATAGAGGACTCCAAATTTATGGGATGAAGTTGGGGAATAAAAGCTATTAGGACCAGATCTTGGTGATGAGATGGAAGAAAAGGTCCGATCTATTCAACAACACCATAGAGCAGCTCAGAGTTGACAAGAATTTTATGCAGATAACTAAAGAAAAGACCTAGAGTTTGAAGTGGGTGATAACGTGTTCTTACGAATATCTCCTGGGAAGAGAGTAATGAGATTTGGAATGAAGGGACAGTTGAGACTTAGGTATATTGGTCCTTTCGAAATATTGGATCATATTGTGAAGGTAGCTTACTGATTGGAGCTTCCACCGAATCTCTCTCAAGTTCATGATGTGTTCCATTTATCTCTCCTGAGAAAGTACATACCTGATCGTTCACATGTACTTAGCTCACAAGTTATACCACTAGAGCAAGATCTTTCTTATGAAGAACCTCCGATAGAGATTCTGGATCATAGCGAAAAAGTCCAATGGAACAAGACCACTCGCTTGGTGAAAGTTTTATGGAGGAACCACCAATTAGAAGAAGCTACATGGGAGCTTGAGGATATGATGAGGGAGAGGTATCCTCATCTGTTTGTTACAAAGTGACGAATTTCGAGGGAGAAATTCATTTTAAGGGGGGTAGAATGTAACACCCGAGACTTTTATGAGAAATATTTTGTTTTTATGTTATATACATCATCCAAGAAAACTATAACTACACACAACACTAGTTTGTCTTGCTTTACATGCAATCGCGACCTTCCTCGATAGCTTGCGTCGTACGCAATACTGAGTTTCACTAAACAACGATATGCTATTAAATTATTATTAAAACTAGCCATTATGAATAGTAATACCCACTTTTTGAAAATTTTCAAATTTTTATTTTTCATAATGGACTTCATTTTTTAATTCGAAATATCGAAATTATCCTAGGGTGAAATTTTGATATTTTTATGAAATCTTTCAATTTTTGATGAATAGTGAAAACACTTGGTTACTATTTAAAAACCGAATTTTTATTTAATTAATTATTTATTTAATTTTATTTTATTTTAGGTCAAAATTGATACAAACACTTATATAAGTCCAATGTAATTCTTGGAGTCATTTTATAATAATTTTAGATATATAAAAATTTTATTGAACTTTTCACCGTATTTTACCCACTCCTAGGAGAATTGAAAATTTACGTAAAACATAATTTTACCGCTTCTATGAGGGGAATTTTGAAAATCCGAGAGACACGGTTAATACCAAGGACTAAAATGTGGTTCAATGAGATGAAAGTAATTTTTTTGTGAATAGTAACTTTTTACTTTTTTTAACACGGTTAAAAGTAAATAGGGTAATTAAAGGTAAAAATGATATTATTATTACCATAGCACATGTCCTAATTCTATTGGATACATTTAATTCGAACAAAGACAACCTTAGGAATATAATATGACCATTTAGGCCCACTTGGATTAAGTTAGGACATTTAATATTATTTTATTTAAATAATAGTTAAAATAGTTAAAATCCAAGTTTAATAACTAAAACATTTTTAATATAGGGATATATAGAAGATAAATTTGACTATAAACACTCATTATAAAGATAAAACGATTTCCTACGTACTGGTATTTTATTTTAAATTTTTATACATTAAATAATTGAATTTATTTATGACACAATAATGATGCAGAAAATATCTAATTAATGAAATATTTACATAATTGATGTTATAAATACCCAAATAAATGTAATTTGAGATTTTTTATGAATTACACTAATTTTATAGGTTAATATGACACGTTAGTATTGATTTAATTAACTTTTTTTGAACTAATCAATCTGTTATGATTTTCACAAAAATCAATTACCAAATAGTGTCAAAATTGACATAAACTAGTATTTAAAACAAATAATATATTATTAATTGTTATTTTATTCTTAAAATCTACCTTTCATCCAAATTACTTATATAAGGTTATATATATTAATAATAAAAAACTTGGGATTCTTTTGGCTTGTTATAGTAAGTTTATTAACCTTATAGTGTAAGAAAACAAGAAGACAATGTAAAAGTAAAATTATTTAACTTAATGTTAAATCTAAATGATAAGGTTAAAATAGTAACCTAAAGTTGTATAAATTCTGTTTTTTGAGAGTATTTCGACCCATACCCACCTTAGCTTCTAAATAAATCAATTTGGAGCACTTAAAAACTGAATATGACTTTATAATAAAATAATATTTTAGGTTTTCCTAAGGTGCCCCTATCCTCCCTTATAAAAGGGAACATCATCCCTCTACTCCTCACACCACATTGAGCCCTCAAGATTGGACAAACTCTACAAATTTATTTTCTCCACATCCCTATAAACATCTTATAGGTCCTGGTCTTTTTCAGAGACCATTTTTGGTGGCTTAAGTGGAGGTCAAGGAGAGTCTCTTCAAAGAAGAGGTAATGTCTGTTACCGATTCTTTCAACTTTATTTCTTCTTCTACTTATTCTTATTTAGTTGTTTCATTATGAAGTAATAACATCAGTATCACTCATATAATTATATGTTATTATAATTATGAAAAAACCCTATTTCTCCATCTATCCATCCTACGGAAAAACGAAATTAGCGCGCGTGCGTACATACGGAATACCGTCTCCACGCCGTGGTGCAAACTATTTTCCACCACCACCTTGCTTGGATTAGTATAATGGTGTAAATAATAACTATATATGATTATTCTAAATTGATATTGATTCTGAAATAGTATACATACACTCCAATACAATTCCATGATCATGGGAATGATATCATCGCTCATGCGTACGTACGGAATAATGTCTCCACGATGTGATGCGACTCGTTCTACATGATTTTCATTGCATAATGATTACATAAATGAATTGAGAGAATAAATATGATATTTATTACACTAATAACATTATAGAAATGATTTATCTATATCAAAATAATAATAACAAGAATTTATTCGACAAAACACGCATAAGAACAAAAAGTAATAAACACCCGAATAACAAGTATCAATGAAATATTACTAATAAGAAGCTAATAATATGACTATATATGATATCATAACAATGAGTATGATTCTGTAATAAATAAATGACATTATTTAAATCATTATACAGGAGTTTCGGACACTTACGAAGCAAATCGGACCTAAGGTAAGGGAAAATCTCACAATCTCATTTTTATCTGAGATTGTTTATACTTCAGAATTTACTGGGGAATATTTATCATCTACATCCATGTTTCCTCAATATGTAATATTACTTATATCCTTTTACAATTTTTTAAATCCAATTTTACACTTCGGTGAGTTTTTAGTAAAAGATATGAAAGGAAGTTTTTGTTGTTTTTCGTACGAGGTAATTTTTGACTTTTCCGGCCAAAGTACGAGAAGAATGTTTTTTTAACTTATACGTCATGAATGGATTTATAGAACATTATTTCCAAGAAGCGTCCTTTACAAGTTTTCATGTTTATTTTTAATAAAATTCATTTAGATTAAAATTTAATGACATGTTAAGAAAGGAAAAATGTTTTTGAAGTAGAAAGAATATTTTCCTCAAGAATGGAGTTCAAGTGTTTTATCAAAATTATTTTCCATCTAAGATAATATAAGATTCTGTTTCTATCCCTATTATTACATTGATTTGATTATGTTGTGATGGAATTATTTTTATGAATTCCTTTATCATATATTAATTGTTTGATGATGTCACGATGTTTAATAATCCAATTTTTATTACATGGGTTAAGCTATGATGTATGATTTATGATTTTGTGGAACACATAAGAATGGTATAATTATGAGATGGGTGGGACCTATATCTCCCTCCAATGCATTGGGTAAAGATATATATCTCATGAGTTAGACATGGCTGGAACGGCAGGTTAATCCGGTTCAGTGAAACAGGACTAAAATGAGGAGTGAACTCGGTTCAGAAATGGACTTTGTCTGCTAAGATAGTCTTGGCAATGAGTCTTGACTACTAATAAATGATTCTCTATGATTATGTGTGTATACCACAAAGTATCATGTTTTAAGTTATGATTATTGGGATTACGTTTCACTACTATGATTTATCCCATGTTATGAAATTATGATCTCTTTTGCAGGTTAAGATTTCCAAAATTTTATGTTTTATGAATATGATGTGATTGATATTTCTTTTTTTTCCTTACTGAGCATTTGAGCTCACCCTTTTTTATGTTGTCTTTCCCCAGGTCAGGAAGAAGTTTATTAAGTATGATATGCCAAAAAGGGACTCTAGATATGATGAAATAAATGGGAGACAATGTAGAAGATTTATGAACCAGTTGTTTATGTTTCCCAGTTTCTAAAGACACTATACCTATACGGTCCTTTCATTGTTTTGTTATATGTTGTAATAAGTGTGCTTCAATTTTGAAGAAATAATAATGTTTGTTAATTATGGGTCATTATAAATCCAATAATCAAATAGCGGTTATGGTGAAATCAAAGGTTGTTTCCGTCGTATATGTTATAATAGAAAAATTGTTTTTCCTTTTTTCAAACAAAATAAATACATTTTGTAAATTATTACTTTTGAAGAAATAAGAATGAAAGTGAAAATAAATCCAAAATATCCTTTATAATTTTCTTATTTCCATATAAATACATCCATAATTTAAGAAATATTGATAGGGAATAAAATGATAGTTTTATGGGATACTTTAAAAGAAGATATTTAAAAATATAGTCCCTTACCATGAGTTTAACTCATCATGTAGATTATTTATACTCTTAAATAATTAAATTATTTTAATTATTTTCATGTTTTATGATCGGACAATATTACTGTTATTATTTTCTCTCTTATAACCATGTTATAATAATTACATGGTCATTTATGTTCATGTCATATGTTTTGATGATATTCAGTTCAGAAGTCCAAATGACATTGATGGTTGGAATATAGTAAAAGTAGTAATTATTAATTCATAAAAAGAATAATAATAATTACATAATTTTAATTTTATTTACATCAATTATACTTATAAATAAAACCATTAAATATGGTTATGAAAAATTAAAGACAATACAATCCTAGATATGGTAGGTCATTCATACTCATGAGTAACATTTCCATTTTCAAATGATCAATATTGAAATATGGTGGGTGTTATTTTACCTTTCAACAATAATAATAAACTAAATATCATATTAATTCTTTAAAAAAACTTATATGTAGCATCCATGTGTTGTGGTGTTGAAAAATGAATCACATCATTTGATGGAGGCCATAGTCTACACATACGCATGAACGACATTAGGATTTTTAATTTAAAGGAAATATAAAAAATTAAATGATATATTACTCTTTAATAGTGATAAATAAGTCATTAATATCATATATTATGAATATTTATTTCATTATAATCATTCTGTGATAGACGGTGATGGAGAACAAATTACATCGGTTTGTGAGGTGGTAGTCTGTTATACACATGAACATGGGTTTTATTTCCCATTTGATGGAATATGGGACTAATATAGGTTATTAAATTAAGATAATAAAATCACTATTTATTTAGTATTCTGGTGAAATTGTTTTTCCTATATTTAGGAATATTTTAGGGAGGTGGGAGCATAAATAAAACAAAAATTAGGGGTTAAAACTATACATATTCTTTCCAAAATATCTTATTAATACCACATCAAGGCCTATAATATGAAGATTCTTCCCAAATTAAGGCCCCTATAACATGGTTATGGATGTCATGAAGATATATGTGTGTCTTTTTTCAAACCAAATGAGTTTTTATGGGTGTAAAAATGTGATGAAATTGTGTCCTTTTATAATAGAGGGGAGGGGCACTCTTAAAATTTCATAAAATATAAATTTAAAATAATTTTATTTTGTAGTATACATCGATCTAAATTGATAAATTTATAATATAATATGATTATTATTCTATATAATCTAAGAAAATAATTTTTTCCTTGCTTAAACCAAACTTTTACACTAATATTGTGGTCTTAACTCCTCGTTACCCTTTTTCACTCTAACTGTGAGAACACAATTTTTTACTCTATATGGGTCAAGATATTTAATATAAATAAAATAAGGACTATAAATATGTGATTACTGGTATATTAAACCATATTATAATAACATGGATAAATATATTATTTTTAGGAATTTCATATCATTTAATAAAGTATTTTTTTCACAAAATATCAATAATGTCAATTTTATAACATTCATTTAATTTATATGTAATAACATCAAGAAAACCAAATTATTTATATTTAAAAAAATTAAAATATCCATAAAATGTAAATATTATATAAAAAAATTGTGTATCACATTATTTATTTAAAATTATATTACTTTTAATATTTTAAGTATCATTTATTTTATTTGTCTATTTATTGAATAATTACATCATTAATGTTGATAATGGATTTATGGAAACTAATTTATTACTAAAAATTAAAATTAAATAAAAATGATGAATATAAATCTTCAAGATTTCTGAAGAATATTTTCTAAAAAAATTCCTTTGTCTATCACCATGAAAAAGATTATGGTTATTAAAAATAATATTATGGTATTTCTTATATTTTACTATATAAAAGATTATTAATGTTATAAAAATATAAAAATGGAAAAATTCCAAATAATATAAAATTTATTTCCTATGAAATAAATATACCTATAAATTTAAATTTAATCAAGTGTTAGCATCATTTCACAGTCCTTATCATTTTATTACATACTTTAATTACATAATTTATCTTTTTTCGTGGTAAAAAAATTACAAATATACTTTTCAAATTGAAAATAATAAAAGTGAAATATTTACCAATTATGAAACCCCACATTAAAAATTTGTAATTAAATTTTCAATATTTATAAAATATAAGTGATATTATTTAATTTTAAATCAATCATGAAAAATGTGATGAAAAACAGTTTTTCAGAAAAATGCCCCTTTAAAGTATAAAATTATATTCTACTAAATTAAAATATAATAATCAATAAAAAATAATGATTTGAATATTATAATTAAAAGAACTAAATAAATTTTAAAACTAATAAAAATATAATTTTAATTTATAAGTACTCAAAAAGAAATGAAAATTTTCAATAAAAATGGTATTTTTCACTATTCATTGAAAATTAAATGTTTCCATAAGGTCATAAAAAATTTACATTAATATAACTTTTAAATGGATATTTTAAAAATATAATTACAATTTTCAAATTAATATTCTATAATTTTAATTTTAAACTATTAAATAAAAAAATACAATAAAAGAGTTTAGTAAAACTAGTTCATTTTTTCTTTAAAAATTTATAATGAATATAAATATCTATTTGATGAATGCTAATAAATATGAAAATTAATTATTATATCATTACCTATGATATTATGTTCTTCCTCCATATGGGAAATTATGTCCTCATAATTTTTCCCACTTATCAAAAAAGATGTGATGTCATTCCCTCTTTGCATTTTCAAACTCCCATGTTGTTTCTTCACCCATATGGGTTTTCTCCAAAATCACAACCTTTGAATTAAATTGTAAAACCATAATTTAACTCCACAATAAATACACTAAAGATGATATTCCTCATAATGAATAATTTATTTCTACTGAACAAACTTAGGGCTTATAACATGAGATGAATCTAGAATATAATTTTGTAACAATAAAACATGAAAAAAATTTGTTTACATATGATAAACTTGGATTCGTGGAATCACATTAAGAAACTAACTAAAATTTCTTTAGTATATCATATGTCCCAATGAGCCTTGGACGTAGATGTAAATTTTTACCAAAAAGTATAACACTCTTCCTGTGATATGGTTTAAGAAAAACATGATCACCAACTTCAAAATAAAGATCATTAAAATGTTTAACTATGTAACTGTTCTTCTTATTCCCACGTTGTAGGAAACCAAATATTTATAAATGAAAATTACTCTTGATCTAATTAAATTTATTATTATGTAAAATGGTTATATAGAACATATTCACTTCTTTAGTTTTATTCATTTAGATTTTAAAATACTGTTAAGAATTGTTACTATTGCAAATATAGTCGTTGAATAGTAATAACATGATTAGTATAAATATAGGGTTTTAAAATATCCAATTTAATAAGAAAATGGAATCAATGGCCTCATCATGTAGAATTAATCCATACAAAGCCCATTATTCAGATCTCTAAAAGGAGGTAGCAATAGTGAGCATCTCCCTTTGACCAAGCCCAATAAGGTATTCAACACGTTAAGCTTGAACTGAACCGCATATGAGAGAATTTCCAGTTAATAGAGACTACCACTCGAGCCATTTTATCTGAGCCACCCCAAGATATTGTCACCATCTCACACCTTACTGTTAGGTCCTATGTGGGTTTTATAAGGGGTTATATAACAAGACCTTAGCCCAATGAGTGTGTGCTTTATTGTTTTGAATAAAGCATAAACATTTTTTTTATTCCTTTTAAATGGTTTTTAAAGAACCTATAGAATTTTTAGTTAATATTTAAATTCAATTAAAAATTATATTTTGTTGAATTAATGGATTTTTGAATTAGATAATATTTTAACAAAATATTATTACTAAATTACATTTTATTAAGTACAAATGATTGTATAATTTTTATGAATACAACTGTAACTTTTATTAAGGATTGAAAGTTGTTTCTTTAAAACGCATAAATTTTATATAAATGTATAATTTTATAATAAAAGTAAATCTTAAATTATTTAAAATATTATTTAAATAAAATTAGCATTACTTTTTTGAATCTGGACATTGAAATTATCCAACGGTGATGTTTTCAAAATTATCTGTGATAGTCGAATTTTAGGGTAAAAATTAAATACTGTTTAAATATATAACATTTTTATGACATAATAGTGACCCAGTAATGATGTAATCAAATAATATAAATGTGATATTCATCCAATATATATTTTACATTTAAAATAATGTGATTATCAATTTTTTTGATTTATTTTACAATTCCTAAGTGGAGCCTTCAAGACTTATAAAACTTATCATTTTTCCATTTCAGATAAACCATTTGGAGCTTAACCAAACCCTTCCCTATTCTCTCTAAAATCCTCCCAAGGCACCAAAATATCCCAATAATCCCCTCTCAAGCCTCTCTAAAGCCTTTGGGATAACACTTCCATGTAAGGGATCCACATTTTCCTTAATTCTTTATTTATGTCCATGTTTCCTTATATAGTTATGATCTTTTACATTCAATAAAAAATTCTAGGGTTTGATTTAAAACCTTTACAAAACTACCCTACATATTGTTTAATGATGAAATTCCCTTTTCTGCATCAGTAATCCCTCCCATGTACACTTGTTACCATGCCGAAATTTCAAAATATATTTCACTCTCCTCATTTACATTCAATAAATTATTTTATATTAGGAATCTAAATTCAATTACATATGATGATATACTATTTTACATGACCCCTTTACTATCCATTTCATGTATAAATTATGGGATACTCCCCTATCTCTCTTCAACAGATTTTTACGATTTATATTTGACGTCGTTATGCTGCCGATGTTACACCTATCTTTCCTCGCCAAAATCATCATATATGTGAATACCAAATTCATTTATCCATGAGGGATATTAACCTTTATGCACATGTACATGTTTATTAAAGACCTAAAATTTTTTATTCCACTTTTCTTATTCTTGGAATAAATTTTTATGTTTAATGAAATCATGTTGTATGATCTATGTGTCACAATTATGCATGAAATAAAATGATTAAGGAGGGTACACACTGACAGTGATCCAATGCATTGGATAAATATTACTATCATGATACATCAATTGTGATGGGGTTTTACTCATTATAAATCAAGTGCAATGAGGTTTCAATCATACTCCAGGTGGAATGATTATTTGATCATATTAATTGTATTTTAAATGTCGTTTCAACATTTCCATGTTATGATAATCGTTTTATATCATGACTTTATTTTCAAGTTTCTCTTATGCTCTATTGATATGCCTATTTTATAACATGTACATTATTCTTCATTTTATTCCTTGTTTACTCCTTTTCTGAGATTTATATCAAACTATTTTCTTATGTATGTCCTTAGGTTATCCCATGCAGTGCTATGTGTGAGGGAATTTTGTGTTCATGTTAAATAACTTTTCAATACTTATGTTTTATATTGTATTAAATGTTGTTATATAATGTCGTTAGTTTCCAAATAAACAAGAGTTATGGATCCTTAGTATTTTCACATGTTCATGTTTATGTAATAAATGAAGATAATGTGTGTAATTAAGAGTAGGGTTGTTATAGTTGGTATCGGAGGATAGGTTATGTTATTATTGTGATTAGGATTTGAAAACCATAGTGAAATCCTTTGGGATAATACTATGTATAATAAAAAAATCCCTAAATTTTGGTGAGAATAGATTAATTGGTTTATCAAACAAATAAATCCCTATTTGGATACAAATAAGAAAAGCAGTCTTTGGCACATATGTATCTAGGGGAAAAACCTAAAAATGCTTCTTTGATCTAGACACAAATGGTAACTACTGCATGAAAATGGATCTTGCTTCACTCTTGGCAAAGACACTCCTAGGGGATATGCATTGGTAAATTCCTTATCTTAGAATGAACAATTATTAATGGAATAAAAAATTACCCCTAGTAATATAAGTTGGTATATAGATGATGGATAATAAAGATTGATGAAAATAATTTCATATGTTGATAACACCAATATAATTTATAAGAAATCTGTTTTTGTTGTTGTATTCTATTTTATGTGTTTAATAGTTACACATCCTTAAATCTATATATGAGAGAGTAGAACCGGAATAAAAAATTAAAATGTAGGTTTATCATCTATCTTTTTACACATTATTTTATATCCCTAAAGTTTAGTAGAACAATCCCAACACCACCACAAGTCATGATAATAAAGATGTCAGTGAGAATGGAAAATGGGTCAATCATTGCATCCCCTAAATATAAATCCACCCCTATCATAATTTGTTGCTTAAACATCCTAGCGAAACTTTTCATACTCTCTCTAGTATATGATGATGAAATTCTTGGTGTGGATTGACTCTTCATATATAGAGACAACATAAATTGTCGTGATGGAGAAATCACTCTAAGTATTGAAAATTGTCCCCTAATTCTACACCAGTGAAATGAGGAGGATGAATCTTCTTTACCACCACCATCTTATGTGTAGATATTACTACCCTATGAGCAAGAATATCTTTCCCATCTAATTACGTCTCTAGAAGCATTCATCATGACTATTGTGAGGGAATTCACTGAAGTGATTCCTCAAGAGTTTCCTTGTCTTCCTCCAAGAAAATATGTTGAATTCTCGATTGATATTATACATGTGGCGTTTCCAATAACCAGGAATCCATATAGAGTGAATTTTGAGGATCTTTATAAGCTAAAGAAATAACTGCTGTAGAATTTGTATAAAGGTTTTATATTCCCAAGTGATTCTCTATGGGGATCATGAGTCCTCTTCATCAAGAAGAAGAATGGGGAAATGCATCTTTGCATTGATTATCGTGAGCTCAATAATAGCATGATAAAGAATAAGTATCCTCTAACACAGATTGATGACTTGTTCGATCAGCTACATAGAGACAAAGACAACTCCAAGGTGGATTTTTGGTCGGGATATTACTATGTAAAGGTGAAGAAGGATGATATACCAAAGACTACTTTTTGTACTAGGTAAGGGCACTATAAATTCATAATAATGCCTTTTAGACTCCCTAATGCTTCTGCAATCATCATGGACTTAATTAATAGAGTCTCTGGATTTTACCTTGACAAATTTGGGGTTGTCATTATAGACGATATTCTAATATACTCCAAAACCAAGGAGGAGCATAAGGAGCATCTAAGAACTATAATAAAGACCTTGCGAATGGAGAAGCTCAATGAAAAGTAAGGAAAATTTCAGTACTAGTTAAATTTTTGTCCCATTAATGGGCCATACCTTCATTTGTAATGGGAAATCTATGGATCATTCCAAGACAAATTCAATGGAGGGATAGATGAGGCCAATATCTGTGACAGAGATCTATAGCTTCCTTGGATTAGTTAGATATTATTTCCAGTTGGTGAGAACTTTCTCCTGATTTTCAAACCCTCTTACTAAGCAAACTTGGAAAGGATTCATGTTTTCTTGGAGTGATAAATTCAATGAGAGATTCACATATTTGAAAAGGAGGTTTATCACTTCACCCATGCACACACAACCCACCACTGGATAAATTTTGGGGGTATTCAGTGATGCATAATTTAAGGGAATGGGATGTTTGTTAATGAAAAATGAAAAATCCATTGATTATGCTCAAGGAAATTTAGTGTTCATAACCCAAACTATCAAACACAATATATATAGTTGGCTATAGTAATCTTCTATTTAAAAAATTCAAACATTACCTCTTTGAGGAGAAGTGTGAAATATACACGGATCACAAAATCCTCAAGTATATATTCACACATAAATAGTTGAATATGTGCAAATGAATATAGTTAGAGTTGATCAAACACTATCAATATTCAATCCATTACCACCCTAGGAAAGAGAACAAGGTGGCATATGATCTAAGTAGAAGGGATCAAGAAACACTTTCATTAATGATAATTCAAAAGCATCCAATCTTCGTAGATTTCATGATATAGACATGGGAATTATAAAGAAAGGGAACATCATCAATACTTTCACAAATTATTACTAAACCAACTGTTTTAGAAAAGGTAAAGGATGATCAAAACGATGATATAGGAATCCAGAATAAAGTGGAAACTGAAATAGGGAAATCCTCAGATTTCAATGTTAATGAAGAAGGAATTGTGAGATTTGTGAAAATACTACATGTTCCATCAATTACAGAGATAATGAATGACCTTTTGGATGATTTACATAGTTATAATTTCTCCATTCACCCAGTAAAATCAAATATGTCTTTAGATCTCCAAGGGAATTATTGGTAGGACAATAAGAAGAAGTAGATCACTGAGTATACATAAAAGTGATTGGTATGTCATCAAGTGAAGGCTGAGAGGCAGAAGTATAATGGGATGATGCCCCCATTTCCCCTACCAACATGGAAATGGGAGGACATCATCACAGACTTTGTCACCATACATCCAAACATAGCCGAAGGAAATATTTATATATGGTTTTTTCTGGATCGACTTATAAAGACTGCACACTTCATTTCAATTCTAGAGGATTTATCCTTGTATAAAATAGAATTGATATACATTGGTGAAGTTGTAAGGAGGCATGGAGTACCACTATCAATTGTAACTGATCAAGATCCATGATTCACCTTTATGTTTTGTAAGAGTTTCTATTATGCTCTGAATACTGAGAAAATACCAAAAATCAATGCATGTAGCCTAAAGAACACATGTCATGTAGTCCCCTGGATTTGGTTGGGAGGGCTTCAAAAAAATAAAATATCACAAGATATGTGGGACCTACAACATGTTTTTTATACCATGGATAGTGACTTATCATGTACCCCATGGGTACATTAGCACAAACATGGTAAGGCACATGGTCATGGCCAGAGTACACAAGTAGAACCTGGTACATGGTCATAGGAAGGGATAGAGTAACATAACACGAAAAATTATATGGGAAGGGCCAAAGTATGTGGGCATGGTCCATAGTATATGGTAGAAATTAAAGAACACGAAAAAACTTGGTGTAGAAAATACATTTTGGGAGTAACCCTATAAACATTAGGTACTTTTTTCAGATCAATTTGAGGCCATCATTCTCTTCCATTTGGTATAGAATCTCTAGGATGTGTCCCATTAGTCCATACCTAAAATGGTACAGTGATGCATTGTGTCCGGAGAATCGGATGTGATCTATTAAATAGTATTAGTATTGGATAGATCTCATAAATCCCCCACTGTAACTTAAGGTGTGATACTCTATAATCATTCTTCCCAAGGATTGCCTAGTAATCTTATATTGGCTTCCAGGTCATGTGATCCCCATTATAGTGGGTTTACTCTAGGTATAGTGAAAAATCTATTGTAGACCTAGGTTGATATCCCCTATCTGTATACCTCAATATTCTAATATCTAGTGTGTACTACTTCATATTGAGGCCTGATGAGCCTGACTTCTCGGATGAACACCATCCATGTTACAAAACACATGGAGTGGGTTCTCTCAAAATATCACGACGTTAAATCCTTGAGATATATCCAATGTTGGATGTTTGTTTATGAGTGTATCATAAGACTTAGTGAAAATAATAAATATATATAGCTATTGTTTTTATTCTTACTGATATTAATTTGTGATTATGAGTGAAATACTCTCTTTATTTTTTATATTTGGAGATGTCGAGGTGTCCAAATGGGTAATTATATACTGACACATACATGGTATCTACCTACACATGTATTGTATTTTATAGATGAAAAACACATTGGAAAAATTTTTAGGTGGACCAGGAGTAGGTATATCATAATTGAGAAAAACTAACATTTGTTTTCGACATGTCTTGAATTTGATTATTCTCCCTTCATTCCAAGAAGGTTGAAATATTTTTATAGCTTTGGTGGGATTGTATTTTTTCCTTTATGGTTTCCAGTACTAATGTAATAAATTGTGGCCGGATATTGATATATGCATGAAATTTGGTTTTATTTATAATTTACTGATCAATATTATGTGGTTATAGGTAGATGTGTTTATGTATACATGTACCTTAATAAAAGGCCTCCAATGCGTTTAATTTTCCAACATAGAACTGGTCACTAGCCCTTGGCCTATTATAGGTGGGATTGGGGTGTAAATTTTGCCTTACCATCAACCACGCCGACCTTAGTGAATCATGTTGTGATAGGGTTTTATCAAGGTAGTCCATCATAAGACCTGAGTTTTTGGATTCTATAACTATGAGGTATGTTTTAGAACATGGGAAACAAAGTTGATGTGTTTTTAGTTTGGATCTCAGGATAGGGAATCTAGCATTGGTGTGGTGACTGAGTTATCTATTAATTAGGAATTTTATTACCTATATTTTAAAATGGTACATATAATTGATGGTTGTAGGGTAAAAATTAGAACATGTATTATACAGGAATGGTTTTTTTCATGTACTTATGGATTAATCTCTTGTGATATACTGTTTTCCTTTGGTACTTAATGAAATTTTAGGCTGACTATGAAATGGAAAACCATTTAATGATTCACTAAAGGATCATGTAGATAATTTGCCTATTGATGACTCTTCTATATAGGTATTGTATAAGAGGTGGTATGTTCAGCTGGTATTTTAATCTAACATTTACCCATTGAGTAGTAGGTTACTCCATTAGTAATAGTAGGGGATGTGCTCTAGATGAGCACAATCCATGAGTTGTATAGATTGATATCTCTTAGTATTTGAGGGGAGCCAAACCATGAAGAATCTGAGGGTTAGTTCAGGGAAGTTATGTGGGATTTCCTCCTTGTGAGTACCCCTCGAGATCACATGGTAGTACTAGTGGAAATTATTCTTCAAGGATCTATAGGGAGATGGTGGGGTCTTGTGACTCAAAAGCATGATGATGTGAATATTATTTGGACAAAGTTCGAACAAATTTTTAGAGAGGTGTTCTATCTATATATATTGATACAATTACACATCCAAGAACTTATGTATCTTTAAAGAAGATGTGTAAAAGTAGTAGAATATTCATCAAGGTTCAAAAAAATCTTTCGTGACTCTATGGATTTCTTTCTAGATACATTATTTTGAAAAAAAAAATACCTCCATGAATAGTCTACATAGAGATAGTTGTGTGGTTTGATATCTCATTGAATTCATACATATGTTTCATTGCTTGAGTGGGATTTAGTAGTGGATAGATTCTTAGTATAGTAATCATCAAAGGTTAGTACAAGTACACGCCACTCTGAAGAATAGAATTAGGTAGATGGAAGTTGATGTTAGACATTGGGATCTATGTATATAAGTTTATTACCAATTTATTCTAATGATAGAGGGTCTATAGTTTCAGGCTCTCATGTTGTATCCAGTTAGCCGTTGGAGAGGAAGTTCTTCTCTCTTAATAGTCAGTGGCATCTCATGTGGGATGTTAGAACTTATCCTAAATTATACAGAGAGACAGTTGATATAATACTTCGGAAGTGTAAGAGGCTTGACCTAGGATATCCATATATAAATAGACATGAAATATGAGTTAGGAGTGTATTATGTGGTGTTATATGACTTAATCATTTTCTTTACCACCCCTAAGTAGTCCATACTAGTTTCTATGAGCCTGTAGTTTGGGATGATGATAGAATATTTTAGTGGATGTATTTGATCCCAAGGCTTTGAGGATGATATGAGGTATTTTTTATGTCTTATATACCTTAGGTGAAACACTAATAGACACAATATTGATCAACTATTTTCTTCTGACAATCATTATTCGACATCTATCTATACCAATTGAGACTTTGGCTTGGACCTTCTTCTTGGAGACTTCTACTTAATGATATTTAGTTATCACACACTTCTATAGACAGTGTGACCTTAATCTTAGAGGACAAATATTCCTTTAAAATAATTTCATAGTTGAAACCAAGGCTTATGAAGTCATTCTAGATATGTAATTTCTCTATGTCGTTCATGCCTAGATTGACTCTTTCAGGCAGAGTTTACATTGTGTCCATGATGATGGGATGAGTTTTTCCATCATCAGGGAGACAGAATCCAATTAAAAGTGTGATATACTAATTCATAAGAGGATAAAACAGATTCACAATAGTTATCTAGTATGACCTTGAGAGTATGGAATAACATATGTAACAATTTTTGAAGTGGTGGCAGAGTATAAAGATGTTTTATCTGAGGACATGGTATAACTACCTCCCCACTGAGAGATAGACTTATTCAAAGTATTTCACCCTGGGAAAACTCCAAAATCTATAAGAATATATCAAATTATTCTTATATATCACTAGAATCCAAATTCATGGATGTAGGAATGTCAAATTAAAAGATTTATTAGACCTATTGTTTCCCCCTTTGAAAGGCCATTGTTGTTTTCCATGATTGTGGATTGTTGCTTAAGGTGATGTCTGGATTACTATAACCTAAATCAGGTGACAGTAATGATAAATTATCACATTATTAAATTGGTGAATTCTTCTAAAATTTGAAATGGGAGAGATGGTTCTAATGTATTGAGTTCAAGTTGGGATATCACCAACTATCGGTTCGAGGTGTGGATATACCAAAGTTGATATTCTAATATCTCTATGGTCACAATGAGCACTTATAATGTTTTACGGAATATTATTTTGTGGGTTTAGTCCTTCGATTATTTCCATATGTGTCCCTAGTTTTTTAATTAGAATCGGAGTAGTTTTTTGGTGTTATAAGACCCTACACATAATATAATAAAAATATTAACATATATTAAATCATGAATGCACAGATTTTTAGAATAAATGGATTTCTCATTGAGATAGACCTTGTAAGGTAAATATAAGAAAATGTTTGATTCATGAATTCAGGTTTACCCGAGGTGTGACATAGTTTTGGTCAGTTCCATGTTTGTACTTAAGGAATACCATTGGAGTGCACGATAAATAAATTAAATGATTAATTTATTTAATTAATTTAAAAACATGAAAACATAACCCACTAAATAAATATATTTTTATGAAAAAACACAGTATTTATATTCATATCCCTATGATATTAGATACATAGAGGGATCATTCTTCATTGGAATTGAAAAACCGGAAACACAGATTGACGGGAATGATTGAGGAGAATAATATGGTGGATAGTTATGGGAACTAGATAATCTCATTCTTCCCTAGTGGATGAGTTCTTTGTTATTGATCAATAAAAACATGAGGTATGATGGGATATTTATCAAATTAACAGACTTGAATTATTTGAAAAATCAATGACTGATAGTCTTCTATGTTTCCTAGAAATTAATAATATTTTGATGAACCCAAATATTTATTTTTTCTTTGTGGTTTTTTTATTTATTATAAATTATAACTGATTATTTTATTCAATTTATAGATCTCAACCAAAAAAAATGAAATGGACATATATCACTTTTATTTTTAATTATTTTCTCCCATAATTCTTAATACATTTATTGAAAGTTTTTTCCATTGACTATTGGTTCGACAAATAGTTTGTAGGTGATCATCATGCAATGGTTCTTTAGCGCAATGTATAAATTCCATGGTTCTAGGTTCTGGATCTAGGTCACAATTATGGTGATATGTAGTATTATATGAGATTGTGAATGGATAAAAGATGGATTGTGGGACCTTTATTTTTTTGTTTCATCGTATGGAGAATTGGCTTCATGGGATCATATTCGAAGTGGTTTTGGTAGATGAAATATAGCAACTAATGATGGATCAAGTGTGGTCATCACTAAATATGTGTTAATATTTGAAAATCATGGTGGAAATGTTTGTAGAAATGTTAAATTTGTTATTTGGGAAGGGAACTTCGGATTATGGAAAATTCCAACGCATAGAGAATGATTTCCTGGAACACACACCCTGTTGTCTCTAGGTTGTGTAACATAGGTTTCAGGTTGAGATAAATATATCATGCCCCATATTACACATACACACTATGTGAGTTGGTAATGATCAATTAGAATGTTCCCTAAGAGTTCATGAGCATATAAGCAACCATGTACATGGGAACAACTAGTGTACAGGTGGACTAGCTTGTACTTACAAATGTCTAGGATACCAGGACATGGATTGTGTAATTGGGAATGGGATAAGGTGCACTTAAATGGTTCAAAATGCACCATCATACCATCTTGTATTCAACAAACCCCATGTGCCCCATGTAAACACTATTTATTCCAAGACGGATGACTTAGTTTCGTGAAGGAGAGGATAATCCTTAGTTTCCAACTGAGGCCACACACCATGTGGCCATAGGTGAACATCATGTACTTTCATCATGAATTTTCATCTTTTGTATCTCATTCATAGAGATTTTTACTTGGGAATATAAATAGCTTATCCTAAGTTGTTCCATATGTAAGATAAAATGGTTTTCTTTGTACTGGAATTAGATATATGTCACTTAGTGTTAGAAGTGTGATGCTTCTATTAGTGATTCTTAGTCAGTGACAGGGATCAGGTGTGATCATTTGATAGTAATCAAGGTGGGAACCACCCCTATTGGATAGAGACATAAGACTCTCATTCTCTTTTCATAGGTATATTTGGTGACCCCCAAAGTACATAAGGCATGGGTCCTCTATCTTAGGAGTGGTACCTCCCCTGCCCCTTATCATTGATATCTAGTGGCGAGACGATCCTACACTACAGATTTAAGGCCCTATTTTGTGGAGCATAGTGGATAGGTTGTGTCCCTCCACATAGATTATTATGTTTTTCTGTGTGATTATGGGTTTCTAAGATGATACTTTGGAGCTATAGGGTGACTTTTTGTTTTGAGATGGGCTATAGAGATAATGATCCCTATTCTATCATTCATGTGTTTCTATTGAGTATATTTTTTAGGGTTTTTTCCCCCTTGATTATGGATAGAGATGAATATTATATGATTATAAAGTTCCCTTTTTGGTTGTATGGGTTTCCTACTTAGTATGTATATAGTCACTCATGAATGGGATTAACCCTCACATATTTTTTCATTGGAAGATTATAGGAAGATTAGTGGTAAAATCCAAGCGCTAGGTTTCAAAGGATCATACCTATACTTAGCTAAGATGACCATGTATTGTGGTTATCCATGGATATTGTGAGATAGGTTCTGCTCAAAATCAATGTATCGTATAGTTTTTTGGGTTTTGACCACATTACTAGTTTGGTATGTACTATTTAATTTTATACATTTTTTGTCGCTATAGTACATTAATTCTTTCCATGATTCATTGTTAACGCTTTAGATGTTAATTATTTTATTATATCCTTACATTATCTCATTGTTACTATAGTTTGGGAGATCAAATAATAAAATAGGCTAAAGAGACCCATTTAATCATTAGCTAAACATCATATTTCTTCAACATTTAGCCTATTATAGGTCCTATAGGTTTGTCTCACTCTGATTATCACCAGCCAGGGGGCCTCCCAATGGTTTGGGTTTTGATATAGTGGTATTAGATGTGTTCATTACTTGATCCAATGTTCGATGTTAAACCTTGTTCTGAGTATTGGTTTCAAAAATTAGGGAAACAGTGACATAGTGTCTCGAGTGAAGATTTGAGGATAGGGAGCCTAGTGTTGATGTAACATCTGACATATCCATTCACTAGGATTATTAATAAATTCTTGTTGGCTTGTCATGTTGGGACATTGGTAGTTGGGAAAAATATTACATTAATAATGTAGGATTAGGGTATTTTAACATTTATTTCATTTTTAAATCATGTCCTCATATATTCTGATCTAATCATGGTATGTCTTGAAATCATTTAAGATTCCTCTATGATGACACCAAACATGGATGTAAATAAAGAATCATAAAAATGATTAGTTGAGCAATGGGGAAAATATTAAAGGACCTACTTATGAGGTCATTCCACCGATGGTCCAGGAGGAGGGTTGACTATGTGTGGGATAGTTGTTCTCTCTAGGATATTAGGATGATGATTCTTGTATGCATAGTACATTATGTAAGTTTTAATGACGTATACCATTGAGGCATCATAGTGAGCCAGACCCTCATCTAGTGATGTATTGTCTTGAGTCAATGTTACACATTTTTTTTTTGATTTTCAAACCATGATTGATCATATAGTTGTGATTGATACTGACCTTATTCATAGAGTAGTAAGGTGTTGGGGGGAGTATTGTTACCCAGAATCGTGATGATATGACACTCTCATGGTCAAAAATTTTGAAGATATTTTTCAATGAGTAATACCCTTCAACATTATGGTATGGGTATATTAATAATATTTTAAATGTATTAATAAGTGTGTTTCAATGTATTCCATAAGGTTTATCGAACTCATGTGACACTCTATCAATATAGTGTGAGATAGATACTTTGATCCATGGTAGTTTGATTAGGTACCTCATAAAGATATTCATGCTTTTGTGGTCTCCCTGTGCATTCCCACTTATGTCGATTTGTTGTAGAGGGATATAATCATAGATATCTTCCTAGTAGAGGTTTGTTGAGAAGTTGGAGTTGAAATTTGACATCTTGGGCTGAGTTGTCTGTAGAATACAATATGCATTAGTCACCAATGTCTTGGCATAGGATACCTCCCTATTCCTACACTAAAACTTGTTAGTATATAGAGTATGTTTCACGCATATGATCTAGGCATACTAGTCATGTGTGATGCTATGATTGGTATGGGTGAGACCATATTTCCCATGATTTCTTAACCCAGCGTATTGAGGAAGTTGGACAGATTGTGGATTTAGTTACATGATGGGTGAAGATTCATGATCCCAGATATCAATGGAATGGAAAATGTTTCACCTAGGTAGGAAGTTCTGATAGAGTTGAAGACGTATAACTATAGGGATGAGCTATTGGTGATGGATGAAGCTATGAGCTACTCCCACCACCACAATTGGGTGTTCAATTCTAGAATTATAGGACTAGTAGTTGATGGAGTGGGAAATCACAGTCTATTTAAGGATAAAACAAGGATTATTATAAGATGATTCGATGTATGTTATATATATATATTATTTCTCTTGTATATAAAGTCACAACCACACATAATTAAATTATCTCCATATCTCTTGTGAAAGAACTAAAGCTTCCAGTTGATTCCTTATCCCATCATCTATGGATAGAGGTTCTATTAGAGTGTGATTCCTATATATCAAAAATTTTCTGATAGTATGAGTTGGAAGATAGAGGAAACAGTTTCCCATGGAACCTCAAAGTCATAGTAATGAAACCTTATGATATCATCCTTGGTATGGATTAGTTGTACACATTTTGTTAAAAGGTGGGTTTTCCCCAAAAGATAGTGACATGACATCAAACATATGGGTGATTTCATGGGTTAGAGATATATTAAGCCCAGTTTAGTGTTGATTCTGAGAAGGAAGATACAACCTATAAACCATGTACTATAGATATTATCCCAATGTGAAATTGGATCTTCTAGTAAATTTATACAAGAGGTAGTGTAGGATTATATTGATTTCTCCCATGAATATGTACATGGACTACCTCTACGATGAGATATAGACTTATAAATCTACATGAATCTTGCTAATGTACTGATATATTTTTTCTTATCGAATATTACATCCTAAGATTCATGAGTTGAGGATTAATTTTGAAAACCATTGAGAGAATACTTTTATTTGACCTTGTGTGTCCCAATGGGAAGATAAAATGATTTCATAAAAAATCCATATGGTAGTTTTATTCTTTATATTTATTATCATTAGATGAATTATGTAATGATAAAGGAAATTTCCCTGTTTTTAGTATTGAATAAAAATTTCGACTATTATAATGAAATGATTTTGTTATCAAAGAATGGTATTATTTTTTTCTACCATCAGTTGAGGGTTTGTGAGGATGATATTTCCAATGATGGAATTTTGATGCCTCTATGAACCCTATGAGTTCCTATTTATTATTTTTATTGTTATTAATATCCCCACTATGTTCATGGATCTTATGAACCAAATATTCTAGCCACACTTAGACTCATTCATAGTTGTCTTCATCAAATACATATTCAATTACATTTTGTTAGTGGAGGAGCATGCAGTTTATTTTCAGAATAATCCTACACATACACTAGGATTAACATCTATTTGGTAATTTATCAAAATATCAAGTCTTGAGCAGTTATGTTTAATTTCATGGGGTTTTCATCTATTATCATCATTTAGTTATGCATTCGGTGAATATTGAAGCAATGATTTATTAGGATCCAACAAATACCATTTCAGAGGTGTGGAATTTCCTTAGATTATAAAGTTACTAAATGATTTTTATTTATATATTTTCTAGGATAGAAACACCTCTTTCAACCATAACATGGAAATAGAAGCTGTTTAATTGGGCTGACTAGTGTACAAGAGCCATTAAGGAGCTTATACACATGATGGTAAGTTATCCTTTTTTTTACTACCATAGGAGGGCATTGAGTTTGTGATTTTATATGATTCATATGGAGAGAGGTTTGGGTGCATGTTTGTTAAAATATATAAAGTGTTCCCTTATGGTTATAGGAAGTTGATAACCCAAGAGAAGTGTTATCTGACTCAGGACTTTGAGTTGGTAGTCGTAATCTTGGATTTAAAGATATGGAAGAACCATCTTCTGTGGAAGAACATCAATATTTACTCAGACATGTAGAGCCCCATGTATATCTTAACTCATATATATCTCAACCATATATAGATATTCTGGAAGCAGTTCTAATAGAACTATAACATTATGATAGTCTATAATATTTTCAAGTGTCACTTTGTGGAAAATTCTTTAAGAAGTAAGTCCCAATATCACTTGGTGGAGGAGGAATATGAGAAGTTGGATTGATTATTGTTGACACTGGTGGATCAGAGGGGTGAATCTTATCTTTAGTCAGTGGTGGTAACCCTACCACATTTTAATCATGCGATAAATTATTATTTGGAAGACATTAGTTGTGAGGTTCTACATGACCTGATATCTTCAGAAGATGCACCTAATGGATTTTTTGAAGGATTGGAGAACATCATCCTTTTTCAAGGATGGTTGGTGGTTCCATTCATTTTTTATAAAGTGGTTTTGATAGAATTTCATAATTATCACTAGGTTATACATCCTAGTGAGGAAAATATGTACAAGTACCATCTTTGTCATTTTTTTGGTATGTTGACCTGAGGAATATAATTTCTATGTTTTCCTCTCGATGTCTTCCATGTTATTAGTTAATGGATATACATCATGTTCTGGCATGTTTTCTCAACCCATTTATGTCCCAAAATATAATTGTTAAGGAATATTGATGAATTTTGTGATGGGGATTCCAGGAAATGTTAGAGGCCACAATGTTATCTAGATGATTTTGGAAAGACACACTATGTTGAAACACTTTCATTCCATATGAAATTTGATTTCAGTTGATGGTTTTGCAGGACTTTACTTGTGGGAGATCATCTAGATTTATGGGGTACCCATGATTATAGTAACTCTCTATGTCTCTTAGTTTACATCTCAGTTTTGGAGGGGTTTGAAGCTGTATTTTTGGACCATGTTAAAGATGAGAATACCATTTCACCCCCTATGGTTAGGAAAATCAAGAGTATTATCCATGTGTTGGATGATATGAAAATAGAATATGTTTTGGACATTAATTAGAGAAAGTTGGATCACTTTACTTTAGTAGATTTTTAGTATAATAATAGTTATCACTATAATATTGTCATGGAACCATTCATGGCCCTTTATAATAGACCCTCAATGTCAACATTATATTAGACTGGTATTTTTCAATAATCTCTAGTTGGGACATAGATGGTGCATGCCACGATAGAGATGGTTTAGTTTATCTGTGATCATTTAAGTATAGCCTAGTAAAAATAAAAAGCATTCATTTATTGAATTAATATGAGTCCCATTATTGGATACATTGTAGGTTACCCTTATATTGGTCTGAGATTAGAGAGAATTCTTTAGTCATATAAGAGATGTTATAGGCCATAACAAACAATATTTAGGAGATCTGTGAGCATATTAGGGTAGTCTAAAGGTGGAAAAATCTTACAAATATTGATGTCATAGGACATTGGAGTTCAATTAGGGAATCCATGTTTTCATAATAATCACCCAATTATGAGGATTGTGGATATTTTTCATTGGAATAAATATTTCCCTAAGGTTAATTGGGAAATTAGATATAATACATATGGTTTTCTAGGTTTCTTACTAATTTTCCAATCCCCCATAGTTGGACTAGGTACATGAAGCCTTACTTGTGGCACAACTGAGGAGACGGTGTAGGAAAATACACATTGCGGTGATCAAGGACTGTAAATATATGATCCTTTTTTGGATATAATATTCCTTTGGTTTGAGAACTTTGGAATCATGGTATCATGATGTTGACTCCTACGAACAAAGATTCAAATTCTGACTCAGCAACCCCATATTTATGTGTTTATTTTTCTTTTTGTGTATAAAATCCATGAATGATGGGAGAATGCAATGACCCTCGTTTTTTGTGTCTAGACCATTGATTATTTCAATATTTTTATATGTATTTTCCAACATCTTCTTCGTTGTGTTTTCATGTCATAGGACCACCAAATTAATATATTAAAAACCTAAATATATATATTAAAATACATGAATGCATCTTATCGAATATAATTTTCCCATTGATTAGAACCTAGGATGGGAAATATGAGAACATGGTTAATTATGGAGTGTTATGTTTACCATAAACATGATATAATTAAGGATGATGTCAGGTTTTCAATTGAGGATGATCGTTGGAGGGTGTGTTAAAATAAATTGTTGATTATATTATTTAATTTATTTTTCAACATAAAATTATAATCCTCACTATAAATATGATGTTTTAAAAAATCTATTATTTTAACCGCTTAACCCTAAGATATTATAGAGGAGGGGTGTCTTACATTGGTATTCACAAACTAAGAATGTGGATCAATGATAATGATCGAGGAGAACTATATGGATAATGGTGAACATAGTGGGATTATAAAATTTGTTGTTAGAGGATTAATTCATCATTAGTGTTTGATCTAAACATTAATTATGGTATGCTATTTATTGATATTTCACCTTTTATGTATTTGAAAAATCACAAATTGTTTATCAACATTTCTTCATATTTATTGCTGGTATTCAGATGAACCTAATTATTTGTTTTATTGGATTCTGATTTTATCCCTTCTGATCAATAATAACAGCATTAATAAATAGAACCCAACCCAGAATAATGGCTGTATTCATCCCTCTTATTTTTCAGTTTTTTCTCCCATCTTTCATCATGAAGTCTTCATCAAATGTTTGCTTTCATCAGTAGTTAGAAAAATAACCAAATGATGATTTTCAATAAATCATTATTTGGAAAAGGAATTGATATTATATGATCAATATTTGTATAGATGGATGGATTTAGGTTTGATACATTGTGATGGGAGATTGAAATCAGTCAGAGGTGGATCTATAACCTTTATTTATTTATTTTTGGAAATTGAGGAGCGGGTCAATGAAATTAGACTGAGAATGGTTTATCTAGATCTAAGAAATACTATGGTGATGGATCGGGCATGGTCCGCCCTAGATATGAGTTCAAAAAAATTAAATCATTCTATAATGTATAGTGACTGTAGTGAACATGTGACATGTCAAGAGAACATGAGATTATGGAAAATCCTAATATACAGATTATGTAGTCTAAGACCACATTGTAACATCCCAGTTTCAAAAGCCACCCAAAGGCACCCTGTACCCGGTTGGTCACATGGCCTCAAGCGCATTTACCTGAACACCAGAGGCTGCTGACTAGTTGCGAGGGATTTGGGTGTGATAGTGGGGAAACTATGCCCTCATTTCCAGAGTAACATAGTGGAAGTAATCAAATGGAAATAGCGGAAGCAGTAAAGAATGAAATAAGTTAGCAGTGGAAGTAAATAACAACTGGATCCCAGATATTTAAATGATCCATGATACATATGTCTAGGAAAACAGTAAAACAAACCAAAATGCTGGAATACAAATAGTACTAAACTATGTTCAAAGGAAATAGATAACAACTCAACAACATTGGAGGCCTCAGCTTGGTCACATGCTCCCTAACTCCAAACAAGTCAAAATCTGAAAGGATAAGGGCACTCACCCTTATATTTACCTACAACTATATAATATTTTTAGGTCTGATGGAATTAAAAAAGCAGGGTGTGAGACTAATCCCAGTAGGCATCCACCGAAATACTTGTGCCTCAACGTTAGTGAATATATATGGCAGGCAATAAGTAAAAGGGGAGTAAACAAGGAATTACTCAGTAGTAATCAATTCCACAGAGTCAAAGCATTCAATTCCACACATCGCGTAAGAAACTAATCAATATAGGTAACCCTATGGTAAGTACACACATCCTATCCCCTCTGGTTCAGTTATAAGGATACTACAAAGACTCCCTAGGGAGGTACTCTCAGTCAATTCCCCATATAGTCAAAATTGATAAAAACTCTATGAGGAAGATCACATGGTCTATTCCCCATATTGACAAAAGTGGTTAAGGAATCTCTAAGGAAGCCCACATGGTCAATTCCACTTATAGTCAAAAGTGGTTAAAGACTCTCTGAGGAAGCTCACACGGTCAATTCCCCTTATATTAAAAATTGGTTAGAGACTCTCTGAATAAGCTCAAACAGTCAATTCCCTTTACAGTAAAAAGTGGTTAAAGACTCTCTAAGGAAGCTCACATGGTCAATTCCCCTTATATTCTACTACACCATGTTCTCACGGCCCTGTGTAATTCAACAACCATAACAATGCAATATGGCCAAAGTAAACCTATAGAACTACTTGGCTAAATAGTCTACATCATATCATGCATGTCAGATAAAAATAACCACTCCATCCTATAATACTAGGCATGGAAAAACATCAAAGAATCCAAACAAGCTAAACTGGACCAAGAAATTATAAACATAACATGCATGGGAAAACACTTTCGAATCATTGCAATCAACCATATTCACATACAATTAACCTCTACTCATGCATATCAGCATTGAAGGAGTGTAACTGCATTAAAACGGTATACATGCAACACCCAGTTCAAGGGTATTGGCCAAAACTGCACATATAACTCAATGACATTAAATTGTAAGGCACAAACCACCTACCTCATTGTGGGGAGATCGATATACATGATCTAGTGGCCTTAAATCGCCTAATAATATTGTAGATCTACAAAAACATCTAAAATGTTCATTGGAGAATAACTTGAGAAGGAGTAAACATAAGGAAACAAATATTTATAAGAAGGGAGAGCTTACTGAGGTTATTCCAACGCAATGAACTCCAGTCGAATCGGAGATTAGATGTTGGATTGGGGGCTCGGGGAAGAAACACGGGAGTATGGGTGATCTTGGTTGAAGAAGGTGAGGAAGAAGGTGTTTCTGTCGATAAGACACTACCCCGGTCCATTTAATGAAAAAAAGAAATTAAACAGCATGTACTTTTGAAGTACACGGCATGTACTTGGCTCTACTGGCCCCCGCATTAGGCGGTCTCCAAGTCACCACACATGGTCATGTGCATGGCCCCTACAAGGCCATTACCTGGCTACACGTGGTAACTGAGTACACGGTGTGTACTCATAGAGTACATGGAGTGCACTTCAAAAATATCCATAGAATCTTCATTTTCCTCAAAAACACCAGAAAATGAAAAAAATACCTAAAAAGAGTATACGGGTTCTTACACACATACCATATTTTCCACTGGAATTAGTGGTAAGGGATTTGGGTGGAGATAAATATCACAGAGTATGTATGAACCATACATGATGTGTGATCAGTGTTGGTGTCATGGTGTAAACCCCAATAGTACAGGATAATGGAAATTTCTAGGTACATAGGCATGACCCATGTACATGGAAACCAACATGTACTCAATCATTTCTTGGATAAACTGAAACTATAAGTGTACACCTTCACAAGTCGAGGTACATGGGAATGGGATGAATGACATTAGAACACCCTAGGATGAAAAGAAATGTCATGTACCTCATGTAAATATGATGTACATTCATCAATAATTTCAACCTCGTTTATCTCTTTCTTTGAGAATCGAATTTGGGCATGTGAGTATCCTATCCTAAGTGGTTATCAATATAGATTGTGTCGGTGAACTTTTAATCTAGAATTAGTTATATGACACAAAGTGTTAAGAGTGTGACACTTCGTTCAATGATTCTTGTATAGTGATAGTAATCAGGTATGATCATTGGTGTTTCTTTGTGGTTGGAAACCCATCGTAGCACTAGGTTATAAGTCACCATCACCATTCACATATGTAGAGTTGGAATCTCCCATAAAAAATAGGACTCAAGTCCTCTATCTACAGAGTTACACTACCCCCCTCCGCCTCCACATTGAGCAAAATGGAATGATGTGGCCCTACCATATGAATTATTGTTTGGTTATTCATGATGATGAGAATTGGATATGGAACATTACATACGTACGATAACTCATTACTCCTACGGGGAATGTGGATTTGGATATCCCCTTTGTCACTCTCATAGGATTATATTGAGAATATAATTTGGTGGTTTTCCCTATTTAAAATTGGATGAGATTATTTTTTTATCTTTATATTTCTCCCTATGTGGGTTTTAAAGAATCCTACTAGGTGTGTATATACTAACCTCTACTAAGGCTTCCCCCACACAAGAATATTCTATTGCAGATAACAGAAAGTTCAATGGTGATATTTGTTGAATAGGTTTTGGAGGTGTATCGCTATACCTAGAAAAGTTGACCGTGTTCAGTCCAAGACATAGATATTGTCAGTTTGGTTCTCCTAAATCTCCATTTTTGCAATTATTGTTTGGTCAGAATCACATTTCTAGTTGGATGTGTCTTTTTACCCATTATGCTTTTTTACTTCTCAATTGTACATTAATGATTTCAACGGGTTCTTTTTTACATGGTTTGAACCTTAAATGTCCACTCATTTATTATATCTTTAAACAATCACAAATAGTTGACTATGTTAATGCCTAAATGAACAGATTGTTTGGCCCCCAGTTTCATTATTACAAACATTAACATGATAAAAGTCACTAGCCTATTGGATGTGGGTTTAGGATGTATCATTCGTCTTACCACCGGCATGGTTGGACCTCAGGGGTTAGGAGGTGAAAAATTCCCTTTGGCATGACAAACACTCGAACAATGTTCTTGGGACTCATGAATTGGATATTTTATACATTCGTAGATCGGTTCATGGTATTCTTCATCGATGAAATTATGGTTTACTCAGCATGAGAGGTAAAGCATGTTTGACACTTGAAGGTGTTATTTGATGTACTATGAGACCACAAACATTATTGGATTCAATCGAAGCATCAGTTCTTAATTTAAGAGTTCTACATCCTATGAAATGTCATATCTAAATAGGTAGAGGTAGTGGAATCAAAAATGGTTGTGGTAGTTCAATATTCGATGACACCAAATAGTGTTACTGAGGTCCATATCTTCCATGGGTTGGCAGAATAATAATGGATATCCATTAAAGTTTTTATAAAATTGATAACCCTTCACTCCTTTGACCTAAAATGATAATCCTTCAATGTGGAATGAGAGGTGGCGGTGGGATTTTTAGGACTATTAATAAAGGATTACAAGAAACCCTTAATTGAGACGACAAGAGGAGGGTGTTGAGTATATAGTGTTGTGTGTTACCTCCATATCTTGGCTTGGTAACATTCATATATTGAGGCATATGGTGAATGCCTATGGATCCAAATAATCTATACCCCTGACCAGAATGACATGACCACAAATCAACATCTAGAAACAATGGAATTATCCATGAACATGTGCATAAAAAAATTTATTCTTGGGCATTTTATCGTCTATTCTGGCCCCAATAGTCTCAACTATATCATTCATAGAGAGATATAAAAAATATATAGATCCTATGGCTAGAGTTACTCTTAGATTTCGACTCTGAGATAGTTTACAATCTCATAAAGTGGAATTTGGTGGTTCAATCACTTTGCAGGAGATCTTTTACGTAAGTATTGATTTAGGTTTAAGAGCTATTTTCCACAATTTAGTTGTATGTAGTGAATGGGGTTGATACAACTTACAAATATTATATGGTCCTTACCCTCTAAACTTCCATAATATGTCAGGGATGGTCAACATAGAGATACCAATTCTGATTCCTTGCATGTTTAGCTATGTACTGGATGTTCTCTTAAAGGATGCTCTTAAAGTGGTAGAATGAAATCCATTCTTACAGTGGATGATTGTACCTAGGAAACAATGATATGATGTTGTGAGGGAATTTTATAGAAACATATTAGTGGTATGTAAAGAATCAAAGATGATTTACCATAACTAAAAACATCATTTTTAGTTTCAATGAATAAAAAATTGTTTTTTTGAATTTCAATCTTAATTCCCCACATTTCACCCGGTAATGTATGGGAAGGTTTGGCTCAACCACTTGAGATGTCATAGTGTAAATTGGATGGTGTCACTATGGAATTAGTGATGTAAATTCCATGAATTTTTAGAGGAAATGGTGTTTTTGGTTGATCGTATATAATTCACTAAGTTATCTAACTTTATAGAAATTTGAGAAAATGTTCTAGTAGAAATAATGGGACACTTTAACATAATAAAGATACTTTGGCTTCATAGGGCTCCATTAACATACATTTCATACAATGATTTTCACTTCATCCAATGATTATATAAATGATTATTAGAGAAATTTTGGGACATAGATTTTTTAAGCAGGATGATTCATTCTTAGACATACGACATTCCTGAATGAAGCGTTCGCATTCTAGGGGACATTCATCAGGATTTCAGGATGGAATTTGTTCATAGCTGAGGGGATCAACTACAGTTGGTATAATTTATTTATAAGAAAATTTACAACTCCACCATCAGTATCGAACAATTTATGGTCTTTTATGGGATAACTTATATATCACCACTATTCTTGACAAATCATGTGGGCTCAGCACTCATGGGACCAATGTTGGTGTGAGCTGAAAAAGATAAGTAAGGAATCATTTTACAGGGGATTAAGATTTCCCAAATCCATTAAAATTTTTATGTTGATCATTGACTAAGTCCTCTAGAGTCTGAAGTGGGAGACCAAGTGTTATAGATGGTGTCACCTAGGAAACTCCAGTGGCATTTTTTTGGTGTGGAAACATATCTCAAGGGTTTATGGTAACTTTTCATAATCTATACAGGATTTAGAATATGTGGAACCTCTTATACCTACAACCAAAGATATAATGGTACATAATGAATTATATGTGTCACATGTTTGGAGGTATATACATGATAAATCACATGTTATTGACTAGAGAGAGTTGGACATCAAGAATGAAACAACCTCTAAAGAGAACCCATTTTAAATCTAGAATATTTTATAGGATCCCTCATATGTATAATATTCCTTGTGTTCCTATATGCTGAAAACAAAAGAATATTTAGGATATTACCTAGGAGTAAGAGAACCATATGGTATCTTAGTCCCATCACCTATTGGAGTATGTTATTTCATTTCTAGAAAAAAAACCCCTTGAGTGGGGAGAATGTAAAAATGTTGTTTTATACTTGTAAAACATTATAATATTTTAATGATTTTTTTCGATTCATGGAACGGAGTCATTATGGGATTTTGGGACCCAAGGTGGCTTGATATTGATATAATGAAAATATTAAATAAATTGTATCATGAATGAACTATTTTTACAAATAATGAATGGAGTCCCAAATAGAGATTGTATGTGAATATAAAACCACTCATAAATATGAAATGTATATTTTACCCTAGGTGTAAATTAACATTTGAGTGGTTTAGTTGTCTAGCATAAGTACAATCATTGGTGGGTTAATCAATTAACAAATAAATAAATAAATTTTTTTATATATTTATTTTAAATCCTGATAAAATCAGTTCTATTTAAAGAAATTAATGGAAAATTAATGGTGGTATCTGCATATCCCAAGTGATTTTGGAAGAACTTTTGGAAGATAGTTCTTTTACAAATGAAAACGTATTGTGTTCTAGTGATCAAATAGCAATGTTGTTCATGGATCTAATCAATGAAAATGACACAAAATAATTTTTCATCAGAAATATACCCAAAATAATGGTAGGGATTTTGATTATGTTGGTTTAATGCCCTTTTAACTATCCATTTTCAAATATGAATCATTGTCTCTATCAAATTGATCTATAGGTCGATTTTTGAATTATGGTTATGGATTTAAGTTCCTATAATTAAGAATTGTTATTTTTTAATTATTCCTGGATATTTATTCTCTTTTACTCACACCAATGAGAATTGATAGGGTAGAACATGAAAAATGAAGAAGAAGAATTCCACATTTTCATGTTTTTATAATTCTCACATCGTGCTTCTCATATTCATCATCAGTGTTTAATTGGGTTGACATTTTGAAAAATACCGATTAAACGATCATTGAACAATCATTATTTGGTGAAACATGTTAATTCCATTTCATTGGATTTAGTATTTTTTTGAAACAAAGGAGGTATGATGTTGAATATTAATGCACAAGGTTCATTTTGGTTCTTTTAGATAGTGGTCTGGTGTTTTGGTATTTTGAAAAGATGGTAAACGTTTCCTTAGTGAATGGGGTGGATTGAATTCAATGACTAGAAATTATTGGTTTTTGTTAAACCCAAATCCATGTTCTTTAGTGAGATTTATGGCTGGAGCACAGGTAGTGGTAGTTCGCGGTGAAGAAGAGTGAATGTTCTATGATTCTTGAAAATCATGAAATACAAATAATACGGTACGATGAAAAAATTAAAAGTAGATCCATGGATACAGAGACTAGGGTTAAGAAATAAAATCTCACAAGCTATATGGGCCCTACCACATTTCATGTGACCCATGTATTATGAATATGTGTTTACCACTATGGTACACTGGCATGGACATGAACAAGTATGTAGGAATGACCAAATTACATGGGAATCACCTTTTACATGGGAACGAGCATAACCAGAGTACCCGAACATGGCTAGGCATTGAAATTGAAAATTTACATGGGGATATGATATAGTACATGGGAATAGTCCAGAGTAAAAATGAAAACTAGAGGTGTCTCAGACACATTGTGTGTACCAATGTACATATTGTGTACTTTTTTCAAATATATTTTAGGACCTCATTCTTTTTAGTGTGGACCTATATCTCTATGGTGCATCCTTTTGTTCCATGCCTATCATGGTACAATGAGGAATCTTGACATGAGAATATAATGGTATCCCATATAAATAATTAGTATTGAATACTGTTTTGTAAGCACACTGTGTGACACAAGGTGTGACCTTATTTCAAAATTCTTCAGTAAAATGTTCCATGAATCTTGTACCAACATATATGGAATGTGACTCTCATAATTGTGTGTGTACTCCAAGTAAGATCAGAAAATCCCCATAGGCCTTGGGTGATATTACCTACTAGTTTCGTGACATCTTCTAAGATATAGTGTGTATTAATTCATTAAAAGGCCTGAAAATAAAGAAGTCTCATATGAGTGCCATCAGTTTAATCAGAATTTTAAGGCAATTTAATTACAAATATCATAATATTGAACACCAAGTAGGAAACAAGGCTATATGTATGGTTATGACCTTACTTTGATACATAGGGACTATCATGGGTGTATCTTGTTATTATTGTTATTCTGATTGAAATACCTTCTTGTTGATGATTTAATTAAGCTCTTGATGATTTATATTTGATGATTTTTGGTTCTATAACTATGTTTCTATATACACACCATTTTGTGGTATATTCCCACACAAGTCATGTATCATATATATGAAGACCCTTTTGATGGATTCTTATGTGGACCTGGAGTTGATTGAGATTAGTTGAGATAGAAAGTTAATTTTTATTACCATGTGTTTCATTTGATAGTATTCCCATCCATTATAATTTTTTCTAATATTTTCTTATTTAATGTGATTTGTTTTCCATAACAATTCCCTGTACTTATTTCAAATTTTGGGTGTCAAATAGTAATATTTTTCCATTTTTTTAATTGGATTTGTTTTACCATTATTTGTTATGTGCATAAATGGATATATGTGTGTACTGGTACCTTAGTCTATGGTCTCCCATGTGTGTGATATGCCTATATGGAATTTCATTATAGCTTTTATCAAATTAGAGTTTGGATTGGAATGTCACACTATGCTTACTAACATCCTAGAGGACCTTTATGGGTTAGGTTGTGAAATGTCAGTTTGTCGTAGAAAATTTATTTCATTATGTGATTGGATACATCTCATCATGGGGTGGTCACCAAAGTAGCATTATGTTGTGAACTTTTTTTCAGTTTATGACATACTCCATTCATATTTTTAATAGTAGTAAAACTATGAATTCTATTCCATCCATTTATATTTATCAATAGAATGGGCAGTATAAGGATGTTACGTTTTAGTTTGTTCCCACTTTTTTTCTTCCCATTAGATTAGAAATATTTCATACTAAGGTTGACATCATCATCCTTATTTTTTATAGGATTTATCATTGTAATATTCTTCATGGTCCTACTAATTTATATTCTTCTTCCTAATTGTCTTCTCCTTCTCTAATTTATATAGTCTATTATGGTGCTTTATGTTTAAAACCTCAGAGAACAGTGGAATTGGGAAAATATTATGTGTGTTTGTTTCATGGAAAATTGGATATATAGAGGATGAAAATATTATTTTTCCTATAATTGTAAAAGGCGTGTTCCCCAAAAAAATTAATTATGGTTTCCCGATAACATCAGTCTAATTGGTCAATGATTCATGTATATAAATTAGGACTTTTAAGGACTAGGTCTAGTTGAATGTTATGAGTGGATCACACCCTTTTTATCATGGTTTAAACATTATTACACCACAATTAGGGTTTTTTATTGATTATTTAATGATTATTTTTTATTATAAAATATTTTATTAGTGAAATTTATGGTGTTAATAAGGGATATAGGTATATAGATACTTAAATAATATTGTAATGATCATAATAATAATTTATGGATCAATGGTAGAGGTTGGGGGCCATTATATTACTAATTATCTTCTTCATTTGGTGATTTTATGTATGTCTTCTTTCAAAAACCTTATGGTAATTTTATTTATTAACAAGTGTGATATCTCTAAAAAATTGGGATGGGCTAACACAATCCTAATTTTTTTAAGTCTCACATAGCTTTGTAAATAATTTATTTGTGAAACCTTGGTTTAATATGAATGTGAGTAGGTTTCTCATGGTATGTTGGTTTTTAATTTTTAAATTGTCTTTCAAAAAGTGACTTTTACTAAAGAACATATTTCAAAAGAAAATGCATTAAAATGTCATTTTATGATGAATGGGATGATTTTAGGTGATTTATTTATTATTTTTCTAAATAGATGTGGGTTTTACTAAATAAAATTTTCATTAGGAATCTATCTAAAGGACTAGAGTGAGTAATGAATTCATGATAAGCCTTTTCAAGGTTGTTATAATGAGGATTTGAGATGTATTTTGAGTAAAACATTAAATGGGTTTTTTGGTAATTATTTTTCTAATAGACCATATGTGTGAAATTACTTGTTTTTTAAGGATTGTATCATTTTTATGCCTCCCAATTATGATTTTAGTATAAATTATTACAATTTCATGATAATAAATGGTTTTATAGGAAAAACATATAATGTTATTATATTTATTGTTGGATTTTTAGAATATAATTTTTAAATATGTGTGAGTTATCGTGATATTGCTTTGGATCAGTATCAATTTAGTCTGGTGGGTCCAAGATGATGTAATTGAACCCATATAGTGTACAGGTAGGGGAAATAGACTAGTTCGATGAAACCTAACCTAATACCATTAATTGAGGTAGGGTTTTGTTTTCTTCATTAAAGAGGCCTTGAGTGAGATATTAGGGGTACTATAAGGCTAAGGTGACCTAATGGTGAAAATTTTGTTTTGGGTGATGAGTTATATAATTTTTAAGGTGATGGGAAATTAAACAGGGGTAATGTGAGTAACCTAGAGTGTTTGGTTTGAGGGAACCGAATGGATCTTCTTATGAGACTTTATTATTTAGATGAGTTATTGGGATTATGTTGGTATGTTTACGCAGTATATAAATTTGTCTTGTTGATTGAAATTTGATGTGTTAAAATCAATGTTTATGACCCCATACTGAGTGAGAGGATGATAGATTCATTAATGGTTTCAATTCTATCATAAGTGAGAAGACAATGTAATGGAATATTTCTTTCACCCCATAATTGGTGAGATGATAGGGTATTTAATTATGGTTATGACCCCATATGAAGTGAGCGTATGGTTGATAGTGATGGATCCCCCCCCGAGTGACATGGGGAGGTACATATCATGATATGGGACAATAATTATGTGAGAGGCTATGGTTGTGGATTTATGGAATATATAGTTATGATCCATTTTAGAGTAAGATGGTGGTGGATGTGATATAGGTTGCCAACATGGGTTTGATGGTATAATCGAAGATTTGATATTGGGCTAACTTTTGTTATGCATATTATCTACTAAAAATTGTACTAATAGATTGAATTTTCATTATTTCTGAGATCATCATAATCCTCTTCCCCTAAATGTAATATTTTTTGGCTAAATATAAATCTGTATCCTTGATCATAAATATTCATCATGTAATATAAGACTTCGATAATTTAACATTTTTTAGAGGTGGTTTCCATCATATGGTTTCATCATTATAATAATACTTCACTATGAGGTGGATGATTATAAGACCTTATTTCATCAAAATGATTCATGAATTCATAGAAAACAATCAAATTTTTATGATTGAATATAGTCTTTGAAAGTTAACTAGGAACATCATGTTGATCATCAAATAGTCAAGCCAGTACTCATACTAACATTCATAGTATATTCCACATGAAGGAAATTTGAACTCACTAACCCCTAGTCCCAAAAACATCCCTCAATGAAATCAGAACCATTCCATCATGTTCATCACATCTCCTCACATAAGGATACCTACAGAAGAGATTGAATTTCACTATTCATTGTCATAGTAAATCACTTTTACTCTAATTCTTCTTATACCAACACAAATCTTGATCCATAACCAACTAAATATATCACGATCCTAGACATACAAACATATCAATCATTATAAAGAGAGTCCACTAGGGATTAACACTAAATTTACAAACATATCAATCATCTTGGTTGATGATTCTATTGTCATGCATTTATTAGACTCTTATAAGTGCACTTATTCAGAAACAACACACTATGACCTTATAGCTATATCGAGGAGACTCTCTTCAACCTTTTGTTAATGAATTATAGGTGTAATTGATAATCTCATACTATTTATCACTTAGTATGTATTTCAAATTCTACAAGTTTTATGATATTTATATGATTTCATGAAAATTAAATTCTCATCCCCTCATTCTAACACAATCCACTTAGGATCTCACAACTATTTTTGATCATTAGAGGTGGGTTATGTTAAGAGTAGTTGGAGTTCTATAATTAATGCACCAATATATGAAAGAGGATACAATGATCATTGAATTCCACTCCATATGACGAAATAACAAGGTGGGGGTAATTCATTGAGATTTTATTTTATTAGTGAGGTAATGGGAGAGTAAAATTGGAATTATTGTATCTAAATATAAGTGTAAATTTATATGAGATGGAATAATCAAATAGGGAGTCAAATTGTAGGTTAAAAAACATTGATTTTAAACTCTTAAGAATGAACATGGTTTAATAAGTACTAAACTAATACAATTTAGAATCAATACAAATGATCTTACTAATCCTGGATCTGATGGATATAATAAGATGATACCACAAGTAATAAAAAAACAATTGTATTTGAATTGAATACAATTATAAGAGTATATCAAAATTAAGTGATTCAACCATAACTCGTATATAATCTCTTAGTGTAATATTTAATAAAATTATCATAATTAAAAAAATTAAAATTGAGAAGAATATAATGAGAATGAGGAAACAAATTGATTCCCTTTCAAATACAAAAGGAAAGAGAAAAACAAAGGTATTACAATTATTTTATCACAAAGAGTTGGGTGTCCTTTCTCCTAGGATAAATGGTTTGTCTTACAACCACACAGGTAAGCCCTCGAAATGATGATATAAATGATTTTCTTCCTATCAATAGGATCCCTTGATTAAAATGGTAATTGGAACCATTGTCATTCAAATACTTGAAACACTCAATACATTTATTGGTATCACTGTCTTCCTATCCTCGGAAGCCATAAATTGTTATCACAATGATTAGACACACCAAGAAAAACAAAACACATATTTAAATACAATAACTAGGAATAATCCATTCACCTCTTGTATCTTCCAGGGTTTTCACAATAATTAAGAGAGATGTAAAACTGTATCTCTCTAGAACATTGAAGATACAAAAGTTGATCACTCTATTTCTAAGGACCTTATATTTATAGCATTCAAGTTTCAACAGTTTTATTTCATCCAATGGTCATATTTCTCTAGAAAATTCGGAGGGACTTGGACTCCAGGCATTATAACGGTCTAAACAAATAGAATATGTGACATAATTTTGATTAGTATATAACTAACTCAACGACATAGTTCTAGTTAGAATACAATAATTACATAAGTATGATAGAATGATTAATAAGAAATTTGGTGAAAAAATGTATCCGATATTGGATTAAAATATGAGTACAATGCGATACATAACATGGTTACGATGTATATCATGTGTACTATGCATATCGTGGTTATGATACATGACATAATTACAATTCTTATCATAGATAAGATGCATATCGTGGTTATGATTCATATCATTATTAAGAAGTAAAACCCAGTTATGATGCATGAATATTATGCATAATAAGAATATAATACATAACCTGGTTACAATGAATTTGGTTATGAAAACATCATATGTGGTTACGATTGTAAAAGGAATTATGTGGTTACAATGAGAAACAATATATGTGATTATGATTGTAAAACAACAGTTTATGATTATGATAAGAAAACTACAAATATGATTGTGATATATGTGATTACGATGAGGATACAACATATATGAAAAACAAGAAGAAATTTGTGATTACCAAAACAAAAAGATCAATGGGAATGTCATAACACATTTTTAATCAATATAAATTATTTTTTAATCGGTAAAGAGAGGTGAGATATATGTTTAGGCCACATCCATAATAATTTATTTTAAAAAAATTCTATTAAACTTTATAATCAATATTCTAAACTCATTAAACAAGATTAGGACACACCAAAAACACTCTAATCTTTGAATCAAACCTCAGTCCTCTACTACTGCATTTAATTCCGGATCACTTATTTTATGGTGGCCCCATAATAATACATCCATCAGGATGGTTCAGTTTTCAAGGAGTCCATTGTTTCTTTCTTTATTTGATTAAAAATGAATTAATCCAATGACAAGACCTAGTTGGTCTCACCTAAGTGGTTTTGATTTTGAGGTTAAATAAACTATTCTAAAGAGACTCAAGTCCCTTAAAATAACATAATAAGTGAAAAATTAAGTTTTCACTATACCAATGTAATATTATCCCTCATGATTAACTTCTTCCTCAAGAGTGACTATATGAAGAAATAACATGGAATAAAATCGAGTTTAATTAAATAGGACCTAGATAAAATTACACACACCCAATTTTCGTACTGATTACAAAATTCAAAAAATAAATAATGAATAATAATTTGAAATTAGAAAAGGAATTTCCCAAATCAAACCCATGATTCACATATTAGTAAAGGATCATAAAAAATATATAAGAGAGTTTTCTAATTTCAGTAGTAATATCCAGCCATGTGGAGTATCAAAAGGTCTAGTAAGCTATAAATTAATACCCTTCACTCTTGAAATATAATCAATATAATGGATCCAAAACATCAAGTCTAAATAATTTACCACCTAGGATGAGTTTTTCTAAAGATTTAATATATAAATAATATCCTAAATTGAAGAGTAACCATCCATGGAAGGGAATTTAGGGAATCGAGAAAGCTAGTGGAGAACCACAGTATGATCTTTGAGAAAACATCAAGAAACATAAAAAAATTTCCTACATAAACCATTCAAATACTATCACATCTTGGTATTATTTTAAATAGTATATATAGAAAATGTATGCAACTTACTAGATGATTCCATTTGAAGAACACTAACTGATAAGTTTCAAACTAGTATTCTATAACTGATTTATAGAACTTCTGAAATTTCTAAACAATTAGGTACAAAGACAACAACAAGAGTAGTTCCTGATGAAATAATTTATAAATCCCCTAATATTGAAAATAAAATTGAATAAATAACATCTATTGTGTGAAAACTAACTAAAAATCAGTTATAATAAACAATACTTAATACACCTCTATAGGTCTTCCAATGTTTCTTCTTTCATGCACAATATATTTATGGTTGTCCTCAAATTCAAGGAACAACACTTTATGATTCCACGTACAAAATATCAAACAAAAAATTTTCAGAAACCATTAAATTATTCATAAAAAATTATTATTTTATTTATATAGTAATGAACTAACAATAATAAATACCACTATTCTAGAAAAATCAGTCCCCCAACACACTTCTAAAGAGGCTACGCTCAACCCTTTATACAATACCATCAAGAGAAATCCAAACAACTATCCCCGAAGAACATACATAATTAACATATAGGGACAGAATCCACTCAATGTACTACTATTATCACTAATGTACATTAATAACTATGCCTCACTAATAGCACATACATGACACCTTAAGAAGGTCGATGTGTCCCAGCCTGCCATGTAACACCCCAAGATTTCATAGTGTGTTAGTTCTTCAAAATAATTCAATAACTTTCACTACATGCAACACAATGTTCAAGCACACCATGACTTACCAAACAAGCCGTTCAAAAGAGGTTATGAATAGTATTAGATAAATTTTAATGTTTATATAATCCTTATAATTTTAGAATCCATATTATGAGTTTCTTAGATATAATGCAAGAACAAATTCATTTTCAGTATTGCACTTTTATCAACTTTAATAGTGAACCCTTTTTAAATACTATATTTTAAACTTTTTGACTAAATGGGGACATCAAAAAATTTAAAATGAAACATCCCAAGCTTCCACGGTACGCTTTCCTTTGAATAAAACAGTAGCGTGTGTTGTACGCAACGTCGAGTTTTAACACACACCACAACCTATCAAACTAGCCGTTATGAATAGTAATATATACTTTTTGAAATTATATATATTTTATATTTGAAAATGGACTTCATTTTTGGATTCGGAATATCGAATTTAGCCTAAGGTGAAATTTTGGTACATTTCGGATAACTTTCATATTTTGATGAATAGTGAAAATTACTAAATTTTAATTAAAAACAACTTTTTTAATCAAAATAATTAATAGTGATAAATTATGAATTTGAGTGGTTTTAATGTATATTTAGAATATATTTTTACCGTTTAATATAATGTTGGTCATTGGACATAATTTTACAATTAAACCAAACATAAACAAGTGTCAATCTTTTGATAGTTATTATCTCTTAAAAACACGCTTTTTCTTTTGACAGCGGGAATTAATTTTAAATTAATTTCTGCCACTTCTGTGTTTTGAATTTAGAAAAATGGATTCCATATTTGGAATCAGGATGTTCAAATTGTGTAAATAGGTAAATTTTATTTTTAGACATTTTGAATAATTACTGCGGTAAATATTTTATTTACCATGGTTAAAGGGTAAATCCGGTAAATAAGGGTAAAAAAATAATATTATAATAATACAAAATTACCCTAAAACGTGCCCTAACCTTATTGGTGGACACATACCCGACCATGGTCATCCTTGGGTCAATTTGGGGACCCCTTGGAGCCACTTGTATGTGGTAGGGACACATTATATTAATAAAGTTAAAATAAAAATAAAAATGGCATAAACTTACATCTTTTAGAAGAACAATTTTTACATAGGGTTATACATGTTGGAGTTTCGATTATAAATATTCATTAGAAAGCTAAAACGATTTCCTACATAATGATATTTTATTTATAATTTTTAGACATTAAATAATATATTTAATTTATGACACAATGATGATGAAGTAATTACTATAATAGTGAAAAATTAAAATAATTGATATTATAAATACCCAAATAAATATAATATGAAACTTTTAATGAATTAAACTAATTTTCTAGGATAATATGATATATTAGGATTGATTTAATTGACTTTGTTCGAAGTAATCAATCTGTTATGAGTTTCACAAAAATCAACTATTGAATAGTGTCAAAATTGACATAAAAGAGTTCTTAAAACAAATATTATATTATTAATTGATATTAAATTCCTAAAAATCTACGGTTCGGCCAAGAGACTTATATTATGATAGGTTCCTCATTAATCGACCACTTGGGGGTCTCTTGGATGTATATAGTAAGTTTATTAACCATATTATATAAAAATACAAAGAGACATTGTAAAAGTGAAACTAATTAACTTAGAGTTAATACTTAAAGATAAGGTTAATATAAGTACCCAAACCTGTCTAAATTATATTGGTTGAGTGGTTTTCGACCTATCCCCACCTTAACCTTTGAATAGTCAACTTTGGAGCCATTAGAAACCGAATATGAATTTATTATAAATTAATATTTCTAGCTTTTCCAAAGGTGCCCCTCACCCCTCTTATAAAAGGGAACTCCTCCTTCTCTTTTCCTCACACCTCTCAAGCCACTTGGCTCGGCCAAAATCTGCCCAAATACTCTTCCAACATCCCTCACTACAACCTAGAGGCGTTAGTTTGATCAGAAAGCCAACCTAAGGAGCCCTTTTGATCAAATCAAAAGGAAGAACCCGAAGAAGAGGTAATGATTTCACCACCCTCTTCTAAGTTCATTTCTTCTTCCACTTCTTTTTCCTTTGTTCTTACCATTCTAAAATAATAACTCCAGTATCTCACATATACTGTGATGTTATTATAAGTATGGTACAACCATATTCAGTATTCTATCCACCCTTTTAATAACATGTCACCATACGTGCGTACGTACGGCTTACCGTCTCCACGTCGTGGTGTAATTGTTATTCAATATAATATTATTTGGATGGGTATAATAATGATGTGTAACTCATGTAAATAATAAATATAACATGTTAATGATTCTGTATATATGATATACCATTCATTTATATATTATTTTAATATCAAAAGAATGATATTGTCGCTCGTGCGTACGTACGGACTACCGTCTCCACGAACGCGATAAGATTCATTCTCCATCGTATCCATTCAAGTATATTTATCATTTGATGATTTAAAAATGATGTTTAAGGACTATATATCATTCTGGATATGAATAAGATACAACAACCATGGATTATGTAACAAAACATATAAAAGAAAATGAGTAAGTTAACTCCTGAAACGACGATAATTCTAAGATATTATTAACAAATCAATGTTAAAAGATCATATATGATATCATATTAATATATATGATTCTTGTATAATTTAATAACAACTATTTCACCATTATACAGGAGGTTAACCTACCCCAACCAAGGAAAAGTACAAGGTAAGGGTTATTTCACAATCTCTCCATTATCCGAGGTTGTTTATACGTAATAATCTACTGGGATTTCTTTATCATCCACATCCATGTTTCTTCGAAATGTATTTAAAAACATATTTATTATTTACAAGAATATGGGTTAAATTCATTTATACCCTTGTTTGACTTTTTGTAAGATGTTTATAAAGGAATATTTCCGTCGTTTTCAAAACAAGGTCCTTTTTGACCTTTTCGACAGAATTAAGATAAGAATGTTTTTTTTACTTATACGGCGGGTGCGGTTATTTTCCGCCGTTATAAAATCATAAAAGCTTTCCTTACAAGCTTACAAGAATATTTTCAAGAAAATGTTTTATTTTATATGGCTCTTAAATGATTTCAAAAATAGAAAGAGATATTTCTCTAAAAAGTGTTTTGATTTCATCTATGTCAACATCCTTTAATGGATTTTACGCTTATTTGAAGATGATTTATTATAATACAAAACTTCTATATTGTATTGAAGGTTTTGTGATATGTTTGACTGTGGATGTGCTATTTTATACCATTCATAGTTTATGGTGAAACTATTGACATTTCGTATGCTAGTTTTAATCTGAATGTTTATGTTATATTTCAAACTTTTCTTCAGATGAATGTGCTAAACAAGTATGTACCGGGTTGGGGACCGGTAAAAGTAAGCCCTCCAGGTTGGGGACTGGTAAAAGTAAGCCCTCCAGGTTGGGGACTGGTTAAAGTAATCCCTCCAGGTTAAGGACTGGTAAAAGTATGCCCTCCGGGTTGGTGTCCGGTTATTAGAGGCACTCCGGGTTGGTGTCCGGTTATTAGAGGCACTCCGGGTTGGTGTCCGGTTATTAGAGGCACTCCGGGTTGGGTTCCGGTTAGAAGTAACCCCTAGGTCTTGGGATGAGGCCTAGACAAAGAAATTAATGTTTAGCATTATGCATTCCAACATTATGAAAGTGGTTATTGATTTTTGCATGTGATTATTCGATTAGTAGAATATCCATGTGAACAAGTAAATGGCATTATTTCATTTTACTTTTGCCTTACTATGTTGAAGTTCAATTTTAAAAGGCTTTTGTTTTAGTAATTCATTGCCTTAAATGTTTATGCTTATTTTGAATGTTCCGCTATATTGTTATCCTTACTGGGCATTTGAGCTCACCCCTTTTCTATGTTTTATTTTTCCCAGGTAGTGAAGAAGTAAATTATGATTGACTTGCAGGGATATTATGAGGGGTTTATAGTGTGGACGTTGGAAACATTATGTTGTTGTAGTAGTTTTTCATTTTATGAAGTAATGTAAAACTTATGAATATATCTAGTGTTTCCAAGGCTACTAAACTAATCGGTCTTTCGGGATTTGATCTTTCTTGTGATCATGCCAATGTTACGAAGTAATGCACCGACTCTGGGCAGCTGGGGTCGGGGCGTTACAGTTGGTATCAGAGGAAGTTTAGTACAAACCTTGGAAGCTAGATTTAGATAAACTCTGATTAGAGCACATAGACCTAAGATGAACTTTGAGGATTAGTATAGAAGAACTTCCTAGAATTTTGGTATTGTAGAGACTTTGTGAGTTTTCCGAGCAATACATCCCTGTCTGGATACGAGCAGGTAGAGGCGGCTCTGGCACAGATGTACCTAGGGGTAAAACCCGAAAACACCGCTTTGAGCTAGACTCGAACGGGAACTGGTGCACGACAACGGGCCTTGCTGCACTCTTGGTTACGACACTCCCGGGGGATATGCTTAGGATAACTCTCATTTTCTTTACAAATCATTTTGAAGGGATTATGAGTATATACTTCCTCAAAGAAAACATTCTTATGATTATGGATTATATCCATAAATAGTTCAATTTATGTTAAGTGTTTTATAAGTATGGGATTATGTATTTTTATTCATAAACTGATCTAGTGTATGCCATTGTTTAGAAATGGGGCCCAGTAGAAGGAATGAGAACTCCAGAAATGTACATGATCCAAAGAGAAGGAAGGATCATATCTTTCATGGTCTTAAGCTAGAATTTATAAGAGAAATAGTCTTCCATGTATTATAATCATATGAAGAAATAATATCATGTGTTGATAAGATAAGTAAAGAGTTTACTGAGTCCTATGGCTTTGAAGGGAAGCAAGAGAAGAAAAGGATGGAAGAGAGAAAGATGGATAAAAGTAAGAGGGAAAAGAAGAATTTTCCCATATGTGGTAACTGTGGAAAGAAACACCCTGGAACTTGCCTGAAAGGAATGGGAGTTTGTTATAAGTGTGGAGGAAAAGGGCACAAAGTACGTGACTGCAAGGGTAAGAAAATGGTTTTAAATGTACAATGCTTCATTTGCAAGGAGTTTGGACACTACGCGAACCTATGTCCCAGTCATCAGACTATGCCGCAAATGATGCTATTGGATAATAATCAAGTTATGATACTACCACAGATGAAGAGGAATGATTAGAGTTCTTATGTTGATTATGTCAATTGAGTGTTGTATCAACAATGTACTTGTTATAATAATTATGGAATATATAAGGATTGTACTGTAGTACTATTTCATTAAGGACTTGAGATTGTGTGGAACAAAGAAAAGTGACTCAATAGCAGGATAAATATTTGGAAAATATATGGTTGAGAGAATGATAAATCACAATATAGTTCTGATACTGAGGTAGTGATTTTGGAATAATATGTGATTGTTTTGGATAAATTATATTGGATATTCTTGACTACCTTGGAACTGATTAATGATTTGTATATTCCATTATTGTTATGGTTTAAAACATTTTTGGATTGATGAAGTATATCCAGCATTCTATATGGAATAGGGGAGAATGAATGTAATCAATAAGGAATATGGTAATTCAGGATGTTTCAGTGTATTGAAAGAATACAAGATGAAGGTATTCATATGCTATTATGGGGTAAAAAGGATCTACATTATTCTTACCTTCCTTATAAATGTTGGACTATGAGTTTGGACAGAAGTATTTTGGATAGTTCTAGTTTGGATTATTTTGGATTGCCATAAAAGGACAACCCGGAGGTCGGGCGGCAACCCGTCGCGTCCGGCAAGGCTGCAAGACTTGAACCCGCAACCGAAGGGCGACAAGAGTGTATCACCTACCACTGGCCCACGAGATGTCTTGGATTAAATAATGTAGTTTTTTTTAAAAGATCTGGTATATGAATTATAAATTCATTTATTTTGGAACCCTGTACGAATAGTATAAATAGAAATTTTTTTTACGTTCTATTATCTTTTAGAGTGAAAGATGAGTTTGTGGTAGAAATTTATTAATGGATAAAAATCTAATTATAATGTATGTATATCTCCTTATGATCCTAGCCAATCTCATAAATAAATTCCTCAACATTAATAAAAGGAACTTAGAACAAAAATGTTGTCCTAGATGGTACCTTAAATCATCACTAATTTATGGCTTTGGGATTGTTGGCCTTTTCATAGCCATGTTCTCTACCACTCTCCATCATATAATTGATGGTTAGATTTCTCTTCCATATCCACATTTTCCTACATGGAACCCTAGTATGTGTTATTTTCGGTAATCTTTATACTTTCCACTCTTTATTTTAAAAGAGGCCTCATTAATTCATTTTTCGATGTGGGATTTCAACTAAGATATTTTGAAACGTCAAAAATGTGTTATCCTAATACCCTATGTTTTGTTGAACCGATGGTATTTCAAATCATCATAGATTAATGAATTTAAGGACCTCAATTTTACACTTGTTTGTGATTGACGACCTCAATCACCACCTATAACTATTTACGTTTTTCCTCCAATTATATGTCTCTAATTGCCACCAATGTTCTCCTAATCGAGATCATAATTTGGTGGTGACCCTTTCATTTCTCTTTTCCTCATATTAAGACTAAATTTTAGTAACCCAATTTCCGATGTGGGTTTTCCCACATATATATTATCTATTTTCAACCATTTATTTTCAAAGAACAATTTCAAATTGCGAGGACGCAATTTATTGAAGGAGGGGAGAATGTAACACCCCAAGATTTCATAGTGTGTTAGTTCTTCAAAATAATTCAATAACTTTCACTACATGCAACACAATGTTCAAGCACACCATGACTTACCAAACAAGCCGTTCAAAAGAGGTTATGAATAGTATTAGATAAATTTTAATGTTTATATAATCCTTATAATTTTAGAATCCATATTATGAGTTTCTTAGATATAATGCAAGAACAAATTCATTTTCAGTATTGCACTTTTATCAACTTTAATAGTGAACCCTTTTTAAATACTATATTTTAAACTTTTTGACTAAATGGGGACATCAAAAAATTTAAAATGAAACATCCCAAGCTTCCACGGTACGCTTTCCTTTGAATAAAACAGTAGCGTGTGTTGTACGCAACGTCGAGTTTTAACACACACCACAACCGATCAAACTAGCCGTTATGAATAGTAATATATACTTTTTGAAATTATATATATTTTATATTTGAAAATGGACTTCATTTTTGGATTCGGAATATCGAATTTAGCCTAAGGTGAAATTTTGGTACATTTCGGATAACTTTCATATTTTGATGAATAGTGAAAATTACTAAATTTTAATTAAAAACAACTTTTTTAATCAAAATAATTAATAGTGATAAATTATGAATTTGAGTGGTTTTAAAGTATATTTAGAATATATTTTTACCGTTTAATATAATGTTGGTCATTGGACATAATTTTACAATTAAACCAAACATAAACAAGTGTCAATCTTTTGATAGTTATTATCTCTTAAAAACACGCTTTTTGTTTTGACAGCGGGAATTAATTTTAAATTAATTTCTGCCACTTCTGTGTTTTGAATTTAGAAAAATGGATTCCATATTTGGAATCAGGATGTTCAAATTGTGAAAATAGGTAAATTTTATTTTTAGACATTTTGAATAATTACTGTGGTAAATATTTTATTTACCATGGTTAAAGGGTAAATCCAGTAAATAAGGGTAAAAAAATAATATTATAATAATACAAAATTACCCTAAAACGTGCCCTAACCTTATTGGTGGACACATACCCGACCATGGTCATCCTTGGGTCAATTTGGGGACCCCTTGGAGCCACTTGTATGTGGTAGGGACACATTATATTAATAAAGTTAAAATAAAAATAAAAATGGCATAAGCTTACATCTTTTAGAAGAACAATTTTTACATAGGGTTATACATGTTGGATTTTCGATTATAAATATTCATTAGAAAGCTAAAACGATTTCCTACATAATGATATTTTATTTATAATTTTTAGACATTAAATAATTTATTTAATTTATGACACAATGATGATGCAGTAATTACTATAATAGTGAAAAATTAAAATAATTGATATTATAAATACCCAAATAAATATAATATGAAACTTTTAATGAATTAAACTAATTTTCTAGGATAATATGATATATTAGGATTGATTTAATTGACTTTGTTCGAAGTAATCAATCTGTTATGAGTTTCACAAAAATCAACTATTGAATAGTGTCAAAATTGACATAAAAGAGTTCTTAAAACAAATATTATATTATTAATTGATATTAAATTCCTAAAAATCTAAGGTTCGGCCAAGAGACTTATATTATGATAGGTTCCTCATTAATGGACCACTTGGGGGTCGCTTGGATGTATATAGTATGTTTATTAACCATATTATATAAAAATACAAAGAGACATTGTAAAAGTGAAACTAATTAACTTAGAGTTAATACTTAAAGATAAGGTTAATATAAGTACCCAAACCTGTCTAAATTCTATTGGTTGAGTGGTTTTCGACCTATCCCCACCTTAACCTTTGAATAGTCAACTTTGGAGCCATTAGAAACCGAATATGAATTTATTATAAATTAATATTTCTAGCTTTTCCAAAGGTGCCCCTCACCCCTCTTATAAAAGGGCACTCCTCCTTCTCTTTTCCTCACACCTCTCAAGCCACTTGTCTCGGCCAAACTCTGCCCAAATACTCTCCCAACATCCCTCACTACAACATAGAGGCCTTAGTTTGATCAGAAAGCCAACCTAAGGAGCCCTTTTGATCAAATCAAAAGGAAGAACCCGAAGAAGAGGTAATGATTTCACCACCCTCTTCTAAGTTCATTTCTTCTTCCACTTCTTCTTCCTTTGTTCTTACCATTCTAAAATAATAACTCCAGTATCTCACATATACTGTGATGTTATTATAAGTATGGTACAACCATATTCAGTATTCTATCCACCCTTTTAATAACATGTCACCATACGTGCGTACGTACGGCTTACCGTCTCCACTCGTGGTGTAATTGTTATTCAATATAATATTATTTGGATGGGTATAATAATGATGTGTAACTCATGTAAATAATAAATATAACATGTTAATGATTCTGTATATATGATATACCATTCATTTATATATTATTTTAATATCAAAAGAATGATATTGTCGCTCGTGCGTACGTACGGACTACCGTCTCCACGAACGCGATAAGATTCATTCTCTATCGTATCCATTCAAGTATATTTATCATTTGATGATTTAAAAATGATGTTTAAGGACTATATATCATTCTGGATATGAATAAGATACAACAACCATGGCTTATGTAACAAAACATATAAAAGAAAATGAGTAAGTTAACTCCTGAAACGACGATAATTCTAAGATATTATTAACAAATCAATGTTAAAAGATCATATATGATATCATATTAATATATATGATTCTTGTATAATTTAATAACAACTATTTCACCATTATACAGGAGGTTAACCTACCCCAACCAAGGAAAAGTACAAGTTAAGGGTTATTTCACAATCTCTCCATTATCCGAGGTTGTTTATACGTAATAATCTACTGGGATTTCTTTATCATCCACATCCATGTTTCTTCGAAATGTATTTAAAAACATATTTATTATTTACAAGAATATGGGTTAAATTCATTTATACCCTTGTTTGACTTTTTGTAAGATGTTTATAAAGGAATATTTCCGTCGTTTTCAAAAGAAGGTCCTTTTTGACCTTTTCGACAGAATTAAGATAAGAATGTTTTTTTTACTTATACGGCGGGTGCGGTTATTTTCCGCCGTTATAAAATCATCAAAGCTTTCCTTACAAGCTTACAAGAATATTTTCAAGAAAATGTTTTATTTTATATGGCTCTTAAATGATTTCAAAAATAGAAAGAGATATTTCTCTAAAAAGTGTTTTGATTTCATCTATGTCAACATCCTTTAATGGATTTTACGCTTATTTGAAGTTGATTTATTATAATACAAAACTTCTATATTGTATTGAAGGTTTTGTGATATGTTTGACTGTGGATGTGCTATTTTATACCATTCATAGTTTATGGTGAAACTATTGACATTTCGTATGCTAGTTTTAATCTGAATTTTTATGTTATATTTCAAACTTTTCTTCAGATGAATGTGCTAAACAAGTATGTACCGGGTTGGGGACCGGTAAAAGTAAGCCCTCCAGGTTGGGGACTGGTAAAAGTAAGCCCTCCAGGTTGGGGACTGGTTAAAGTAAGCCCTCCAGGTTAGGGACTGGTAAAAGTATGCCCTCCGGGTTGGTGTCCGGTTATTAGAGGCACTCCGGGTTGGTGTCCGGTTATTAGAGGCACTCCGGGTTGGTGTCCGGTTATTAGAGGCACTCCGGGTTGGGTTCCGGTTAGAAGTAACCCCTAGGTCTTGGGATGAGGCCTAGACAAAGAAATTAACGTTTAGCATTATGCATTCCAACATTATGAAAGTGGTTATTGATTTTTGCATGTGATTATTCGATTAGTAGAATATCCATGTGAACAAGTAAATGGAATTATTTCATTTTACTTTTGCCTTACTATGTTGAAGTTCAATTTTAAAAGGATTTTGTTTTAGTAATTCATTGCCTTAAATGTTTATGCTTATTTTGAATGTTCCGCTATATTGTTATCCTTACTGGGCATTTGAGCTCACCCCTTTTCTATGTTTTATTTTTCCCAGGTAGTGAAGAAGTAAATTATGATTGGCTTGCAGGGATATTATGAGGGGTTTATAGTGTGGACGTTGGAAACATTATGTTGTGGTAGTAGTTTTTCATTTTATGAAGTAATGTAAAACTTATGAATATATCTAGTGTTTCCAAGGCTACTAAACTAATCGGCCTTTCGGGATTTGATCTTTCTTGTGATCATGCCAATGTTACGAAGTAATGTACCGACTCTGGGCAGCTGGGGTCGGGGCGTTACAGTTGGTATCAGAGGAAGTTTAGTACAAACCTTGGAAGCTAGATTTAGATAAACTCTGATTAGAGCACATAGACCTTAGATGAACTTTGAGGATTAGTATAGAAGAACTTCCTAGAATTTTGGTATTGTAGAGACTTTGTGAGTTTTCCGAGCAATACATCCCTGTCTGGATACGAGCAGGTAGAGGCGGCTCTGGCACAGATGTACCTAGGGGTAAAACCCGAAAACACCGCTTTGAGCTAGACTCGAACGGGAACTGGTGCACGACAACGGGCCTTGTTGCACTCTTGGTTACGACACTCCCGGGGGATATGCTTAGGATAAGTCTCATTTTCTTTACAAATCATTTTGAAGGGATTATGAGTATATACTTCCTCAAAGAAAACATTCTTATGATTATGGATTATATCCATAAATAGTTCAATTTATGTTAAGTGTTTTATAAGTATGGGATTATGTATTTTGATTCATAAACTGATCTAGTGTATGCCATTGTTTAGAAATGGCGCCCAGTAGAAGGAATGAGAACTCCAGAAATGCACATGATCCAAAGAGAAGGAAGGATCATATCTTTCATGGTCTTAAGCTAGAATTTATAAGAGAAATAGTCTTCCATGTATTATCATCATATGAAGAAATAATATCATGTGTTGATAAGATAAGTAAAGAGTTTACTGAGTCCTATGGCTTTGAAGGGAAGCAAGAGAAGAAAAGGATGGAAGAGAGAAAGATGGATAAAAGTAAGAGGGAAAAGAAGAATTTTCCCATATGTGGTAACTGTGGAAAGAAACACCCTGGAACTTGCCTGAAAGGAATGGGAGTTTGTTATAAGTGTGGAGGAAAAGGGCACAAAGTACGTGACTGCAAGGGTAAGAAAATGGTTTTAAATGTATAATGCTTCATTTGCAAGGAGTTTGGACACTACGCGAACCTATGTCCCAGTCATCAGACTATGCCGCAAATGATGCTATTGGATAATAATCAAGTTATGATACTACCACAGATGAAGAGGAATGATTAGAGTTCTTATGTTGATTATGTCAATTGAGTGTTGTATCAACAATGTACTTGTTATAATAATTATGGAATATATAAGGATTGTACTGCAGTACTATTTCATTAAGGACTTGAGATTGTGTGGAACAAAGAAAAGTGACTCAATAACAGGATAAATTTTTGGAAAATATATGGTTGAGAGAATGATAAATCACAATATAGTTCTGATACTGAGGTAGTGATTTTGGAATAATATGTGATTGTTTTGGATAAATTATATTGGATATTCTTGACTACCTTGGAACTGATTAATGATTTGTATATTCCATTATTGTTAGGGTTTAAAACATTTTTGGATTGATGAAGTATATCCAGCATTCTATATGGAATAAGGGAGAATGAATGTAATCAATAAGGAATATGGTAATTCAGGATGTTTCAGTGTATTAAAAGAATACAAGATGAAGGTATTCATATGCTATTATGGGGTAAAAAGGATCTACATTATTCTTACCTTCCTTATAAATGTTGGACTGTGAGTTTGGACAGAAGTATTTTGGATAGTTCTAGTTTGGATTATTTTGGATTGCCATAAAAGGACAACCCAGAGGTCGGGCGGCAACCCGTCGCGTCCGGCAAGGCTGCAAGACTTGAACCCGCAACCGAAGGGCGACAAGAGTGTATCACCTACCACTGGCCCACGAGATGTCTTGGATTAAATAATGTAGTTTTTTTTAAAAGATCTGGTAGATGAATTATAAATTCATTTATTTTGGAACCCTGTACGAATAGTATAAATAGAAAAAAAATTTACGTTCTATTATCTTTTAGAGTGAAAGATGAGTTTGTGGTAGAAATTTATTAATGGATAAAAATCTAATTATAATGTAAGTATATCTCCTTATGATCTTAGCCAATCTCATAAATAAATTCCTCAACATTAATAAAAGGAACTTAGAACAAAAATGTTGTCCTAGATGGTACCTTAAATCATCACTAATTTATGGCTTTGGGATTGTTGGCCTTTTCATAGCCATGTTCTCTACCACTCTCCATCATATAATTGATGGTTAGATTTCTCTTCCATATCCATATTTTCCTACATGGAACCCTAGTATGTGTTATTTTCGGTAATCTTTATACTTTCCACTCTTTATTTTAAAAGAGGCCTCATTAATTCATTTTTCGATGTGGGATTTCAACTAAGATATTTTGAAACGTCAAAAATGTGTTATCCTAATACCCTATGTTTTGTTGAACCGATGGTATTTCAAATCATCATAGATTGATGAATTTAAGGACCTCAATTTTACACTTGTTTGTGATTGACGACCTCAATCACCACCTATAAATATTTACGTTTTTCCTCCAATTATATGTCTCTAATTGCCACCAATGTTCTCCTAATCGAGATCATAATTTGGTGGTGACCCTTTCATTTCTCTTTTCCTCATATTAAGACTAAATTTTAGTAACCCAATTTCCGATGTGGGTTTTCCCACATATATATTATCTATTTTCAACCATTTATTTTCAAAGAACAATTTCAAATTGCGAGGACGCAATTTATTGAAGGAGGGGAGAATGTAACACCCCAAGATTTCATAGTGTGTTAGTTCTTCAAAATAATTCAATAACTTTCACTACATGCAACACAATTTTCAAGCACACCATGACTTACCAAACAAGCCGTTCAAAAGAGGTTATGAATAGTATTAGATAAATTTTAATGTTTATATAATCCTTATAATTTTAGAATCCATATTATGAGTTTCTTAGATATAATGCAAGAACAAATTCATTTTCAGTATTGCACTTTTATCAACTTTAATAGTGAACCCTTTTTAAATACTATATTTTAAACTTTTTGACTAAATGGGGACATCAAAAAATTTAAAATGAAACATCCCAAGCTTCCACGGTACGCTTTCCTTTGAATAAAACAGTAGCGTGTGTTGTACGCAACGTCGAGTTTTAACACACACCACAACTGATCAAACTAGCCGTTATGAATAGTAATATATACTTTTTGAAATTATATATATTTTATATTTGAAAATGGACTTCATTTTTGGATTCGGAATATCGAATTTAGCCTAAGGTGAAATTTTGGTACATTTCGGATAACTTTCATATTTTGATGAATAGTGAAAATTACTAAATTTTAATTAAAAACAACTTTTTTAATCAAAATAATTAATAGTGATAAATTATGAATTTGAGTGGTTTTAAAGTATATTTAGAATATATTTTTACCGTTTAATATAATGTTGGTCATTGGACATAATTTTACAATTAAACCAAACATAAACAAGTGTCAATCTTTTGATAGTTATTATCTCTTAAAAACACGCTTTTTGTTTTGACAGCGGGAATTAATTTTAAATTAATTTCTGCCACTTCTGTGTTTTGAATTTAGAAAAATGGATTCCATATTTGGAATCAGGATGTTCAAATTGTGAAAATAGGTAAATTTTATTTTTAGACATTTTGAATAATTACTGTGGTAAATATTTTATTTACCATGGTTAAAGGGTAAATCCGGTAAATAAGGGTAAACAAATAATATTATAATAATACAAAATTACCCTAAAACGTGCCCTAACCTTATTGGTGGACACATACCCGACCATGGTCATCCTTGGGTCAATTTTGGGACCCCTTGGAGCCACTTGTATGTGGTAGGGACACATTATATTAATAAAGTTAAAATAAAAATAAAAATGGCATAAGCTTACATCTTTTAGAAGAACAATTTTTACATAGGGTTATACATGTTGGATTTTCGATTATAAATATTCATTAGAAAGCTAAAACGATTTCCTACATAATTATATTTTATTTATATTTTTTAGACATTAAAAATTTATTTAATTTATGACACAATGATGATGCAGTAATTACTATAATAGTGAAAAATTAAAATAATTGATATTATAAATACCCAAATAAATATAATATGAAACTTTTAATGAATTAAACTAATTTTCTAGGATAATATGATATATTAGGATTGATTTAATTGACTTTGTTCGAAGTAATCAATCTGTTATGAGTTTCACAAAAATCAACTATTGAATAGTTTCAAAATTGACATAAAAGAGTTCTTAAAACAAATATTATATTATTAATTGATATTAAATTCCTAAAAATCTAAGGTTCGGCCAAGAGACTTATATTATGATAGGTTCCTCATTAATGGACCACTTGGGGGTCTCTTGGATGTATATAGTATGTTTATTAACCATATTATATAAAAATAAAAAGAGACATTGTAAAAGTGAAACTAATTAACTTAGAGTTAATACTTAAAGATAAGGTTAATATAAGTACCCAAACCTGTATAAATTCTATTGGTTGAGTGGTTTTCGACCTATCCCCACCTTAACCTTTGAATAGTCAACTTTGGAGCCATTAGAAACCGAATATGAATTTATTATAAATTAATATTTCTAGCTTTTCCAAAGGTGCCCCTCACCCCTCTTATAAAAGGGCACTCCTCCTTCTCTTTTCCTCACACCTCTCAAGCCACTTGGCTCGGCCAAACTCTGCCCAAATACTCTCCCAACATCCCTCACTACAACATAGAGGCCTTAGTTTGATCAGAAAGCCAACCTAAGGAGCCCTTTTGATCAAATCAAAAGGAAGAACCCGAAGAAGAGGTAATGATTTCACCACCCTCTTCTAAGTTCATTTCTTCTTCCACTTCTTCTTCCTTTGTTCTTACCATTCTAAAATAATAACTCCAGTATCTCACATATACTGTGATGTTATTATAAGTATGGTACAACCATATTCAGTATTCTATCCACCCTTTTAATAACATGTCACCATACGTGCGTACGTACGGCTTACCGTCTCCACGTCGTGGTGTAATTGTTATTCAATATAATATTATTTGGATGGGTATAATAATGATGTGTAACTCATGTAAATAATAAATATAACATGTTAATGATTCTGTATATATGATATACCATTCATTTATATATTATTTTAATATCAAAAGAATGATATTGTCGCTCGTGCGTACGTACGGACTACCATCTCCACGAACGCGATAAGATTCATTCTCCATCGTATCCATTCAAGTATATTTATCATTTGATGATTTAAAAATGATGTTTAAGGACTATATATCATTCTGTATATGAATAAGATACAACAACCATGGCTTATGTAACAAAACATATAAAAGAAAATGAGTAAGTTAACTCCTGAAACGACGATAATTCTAAGATATTATTAACAAATCAATGTTAAAAGATCATATATGATATCATATTAATATATATGATTCTTGTATAATTTAATAACAACTATTTAACCATTATACAGGAGGTTAACCTAACCCAACCAAGGAAAAGTACAAGGTAAGGGTTATTTCACAATCTCTCCATTATCCGAGGTTGTTTATACGTAATAATCTACTGGGATTTCTTTATCATCCACATCCATGTTTCTTCGAAATGTATTTAAAAACATATTTATTATTTACAAGAATATGGGTTAAATTCATTTATACCCTTGTTTGACTTTTTTTAAGATGTTTATAAAGGAATATTTCCGTCGTTTTCAAAACAAGGTCCTTTTTGACCTTTTCGACAGAATTAAGATAAGAATGTTTTTTTTACTTATACGGAGGGTGCGGTTATTTTCCGCCGTTATAAAATCATCAAAGCTTTCCTTACAAGCTTACAAGAATATTTTCAAGAAAATGTTTTATTTTATATGGCTCTTAAATGATTTCAAAAATAGAAAGAGATATTTCTCTAAAAAGTGTTTTGATTTCATCTATGTCAACATCCTTTAATGGATTTTACGCTTATTTGAAGTTGATTTATTATAATACAAAACTTCTATATTGTATTGAAGGTTTTGTGATATGTTTGACTGTGGATGTGCTATTTTATACCATTCATAGTTTATGGTGAAACTATTGACATTTCGTATGCTAGTTTTAATCTGAATGTTTATGTTATATTTCAAACTTTTCTTCAGATGAATGTGCTAAACAAGTATGTACCGGGTTGGGGACTGGTAAAAGTAAGCCCTCCAGGTTGGGGACTGGTAAAAGTAAGCCCTCCAGGTTGGGGACTGGTTAAAGTAAGCCCTCCAGGTTAGGGACTGGTAAAAGTATGCCCTCCGGGTTGGTGTCCGGTTATTAGAGGCACTCCGGGTTGGTGTCTGGTTATTAGAGGCACTCCGGGTTGGTGTCCTGTTATTAGAGGCACTCCGGGTTGGGTTCCGGTTAGAAGTAACCCCTAGGTCTTGGGATGAGGCCTAGACAAAGAAATTATCGTTTAGCATTATGCATTCCAACATTATGAAAGTGGTTATTGATTTTTGCATGTGATTATTCGATTAGTAGAATATCCATGTGAACAAGTAAATGGCATTATTTCATTTTACTTTTGCCTTACTATGTTGAAGTTCAATTTTAAAAGGCTTTTGTTTTAGTAATTCATTGCCTTAAATGTTTATGCTTATTTTGAATGTTCCGCTATATTGTTATCCTTACTGGGCATTTGAGCTCACCCCTTTTCTATGTTTTATTTTTCCCAGGTAGTGAAGAAGTAAATTATGATTGACTTGCAGGGATATTATGAGGGGTTTATAGTGTGGACGTTGGAAACATTATGTTGTTGTAGTAGTTTTTCATTTTATGAAGTAATTTAAAACTTATGAATATATCTAGTGTTTCCAAGGCTACTAAACTAATCGGTCTTTCGGGATTTGATCTTTCTTGTGATCATGCCAATGTTACGAAGTAATGCACCGACTCTGGGCAGCTGGGGTCGGGGCGTTACAGTTGGTATCAGAGGAAGTTTAGTACAAACCTTGGAAGCTAGATTTAGATAAACTCTGATTAGAGCACATAGACCTAAGATGAACTTTGAGGATTAGTATAGAAGAACTTCCTAGAATTTTGGTATTGTAGAGACTTTGTGAGTTTTCCGAGCAATACATCCCTGTCTGGATACGAGCAGGTAGAGGTGGCTCTGGCACAGATGTACCTAGGGGTAAAACCCGAAAACACCGCTTTGAGCTAGACTCGAACGGGAACTGGTGCACGACAACGGGCCTTGCTGCACTCTTGGTTACGACACTCCCGGGGGATATGCTTAGGATAACTCTCATTTTCTTTACAAATCATTTTGAAGGGATTATGAGTATATACTTCCTCAAAGAAAACATTCTTATGATTATGGATTATATCCATAAATAGTTCAATTTATGTTAAGTGTTTTATAAGTATGGGATTATGTATTTTGATTCATAAACTGATCTAGTGTATGCCATTGTTTAGAAATGGCGCCCAGTAGAAGGAATGAGAACTCCAGAAATGCACATGATCCAAAGAGAAGGAAGGATCATATCTTTCATGGTCTTAAGCTAGAATTTATAAGAGAAATAGTCTTCCATGTATTATCATCATATGAAGAAATAATATCATGTGTTGATAAGATAAGTAAAGAGTTTACTGAGTCCTATGGCTTTGAAGGGAAGCAAGAGAAGAAAAGGATGGAAGAGAGAAAGATGGATAAAAGTAAGAGGGAAAAGAAGAATTTTCCCATATGTGGTAACTTTGGAAAGAAACACCATGGAACTTGCCTGAAAGGAATGGGAGTTTGTTATAAGTGTGGAGGAAAAGGGCACAAAGTACGTGACTGCAAGGGTAAGAAAATGGTTTTAAATGTACAATGCTTCATTTGCAAGGAGTTTGGACACTACACGAACCTATGTCCCAGTCATCAGACTATGCCGTAAATGATGCTATTTGATAATAATCAAGTTATGATACTACCACAGATGAAGAGGAATGATTAGAGTTCTTATGTTGATTATGTCAATTGAGTGTTGTATCAACAATGTACTTGTTATAATAATTATGGAATATATAAGGATTGTACTGTAGTACTATTTCATTAAGGACTTGAGATTGTGTGGAACAAAGAAAAGTGACTCAATAGCAGGATAAATTTTTGGAAAATATATGGTTGAGAGAATGATAAATCACAATATAGTTCTGATACTGAGGTAGTGATTTTGGAATAATATGTGATTGTTTTGGATAAATTATATTGGATATTCTTGACTACCTTGGAACTGATTAATGATTTGTATATTCCATTATTGTTAGGGTTTAAAACATTTTTGGATTGATGAAGTATATCCAGCATTCTATATGGAATAAGGGAGAATGAATGTAATCAATAAGGAATATGGTAATTCAGGATGTTTCAGTGTATTAAAAGAATACAAGATGAAGGTATTCATGTGCTATTATGGGGTAAAAAGGATCTACATTATTCTTACCTTCCTTATAAATGTTGGACTGTGAGTTTGGACAGAAGTATTTTGGATAGTTCTAGTTTGGATTATTTTGGATTGCCATAAAAGGACAACCCGGAGGTCGGGCGGCAACCCGTCGCGTCCGGCAAGGCTGCAAGACTTGAACCCGCAACCGAAGGGCGACAAGAGTGTATCACCTACCACTGGCCCACGAGATGTCTTGGATTAAATAATGTAGTTTTTTTTAAAAGATCTGGTAGATGAATTATAAATTCATTTATTTTGGAACCCTGTACGAATAGTATAAATAGAAATTTTTTTTACGTTCTATTATCTTTTAGAGTGAAAGATGAGTTTGTGGTAGAAATTTATTAATGGATAAAAATCTAATTATAATGTAAGTATATCTCCTTATGATCTTAGCCAATCTCATAAATAAATTCCTCAACATTAATAAAAGGAACTTAGAACAAAAATGTTGTCCTAGATGGTACCTTAAATCATCACTAATTTATGGCTTTGGGATTGTTGGCCTTTTCATAGCCATGTTCTCTACCACTCTCCATCATATAATTGATGGTTAGATTTCTCTTCCATTTCCATATTTTCCTACATGGAACCCTAGTATGTGTTATTTTCGGTAATCTTTATACTTTCCACTCTTTATTTTAAAAGAGGCCTCATTAATTCATTTTTCGATGTGGGATTTCAACTAAGATATTTTGAAACGTTAAAAATGTGTTATCCTAATACCCTATGTTTTGTTGAACCGATGGTATTTCAAATCATCATAGATTGATGAATTTAAGGACCTCAATTTTACACTTGTTTGTGATTGACGACCTCAATCACCACCTATAAATATTTACGTTTTTCCTCCAATTATATGTCTCTAATTTCCACCAATGTTCTCCTAATCGAGATCATAATTTGGTGGTGACCCTTTCATTTCTCTTTTCCTCATATTAAGACTAAATTTTAGTAACCCAATTTCCGATGTGAGTTTTCCCACATATATATTATCTATTTTCAACCATTTATTTTCAAAGAACAATTTCAAATTGCGAGGACGCAATTTATTGAAGGAGGGGAGAATGTAACACCCCAAGATTTCATAGTGTGTTAGTTCTTCAAAATAATTCAATAACTTTCACTACATGCAACACAATGTTCAAGCACACCATGACTTACCAAACAAGCCGTTCAAAAGAGGTTATGAATAGTATTAGATAAATTTTAATGTTTATATAATCCTTATAATTTTAGAATCCATATTATGAGTTTCTTAGATATAATGCAAGAACAAATTCATTTTCAGTATTGCACTTTTATCAACTTTAATAGTGAACCCTTTTTAAATACTATATTTTAAACTTTTTGACTAAATGGGGACATCAAAAAATTTAAAATGAAACATCCCAAGCTTCCACGGTATGCTTTCCTTTGAATAAAACAGTAGCGTGTGTTGTACGCAACGTCGAGTTTTAACACACACCACAACCGATCAAACTAGCCGTTATGAATAGTAATATATACTTTTTGAAATTATATATATTTTATATTTGAAAATGGACTTCATTTTTGGATTCGGAATATCGAATTTAGCCTAAGGTGAAATTTTGGTACATTTCGGATAACTTTCATATTTTGATGAATAGTGAAAATTACTAAATTTTAATTAAAAACAACTTTTTTAATCAAAATAATTAATAGTGATAAATTATGAATTTGAGTGGTTTTAAAGTATATTTAGAATATATTTTTACCGTTTAATATAATGTTGGTCATTGGACATAATTTTACAATTAAACCAAACATAAACAAGTGTCAATCTTTTGATAGTTATTATCTCTTAAAAACACGCTTTTTGTTTTGACAGCGGGAATTAATTTTAAATTAATTTCTGCCACTTCTGTGTTTTGAATTTAGAAAAATGGATTCCATATTTGGAATCAGGATGTTCAAATTGTGTAAATAGGTAAATTTTATTTTTAGACATTTTGAATAATTACTGCGGTAAATATTTTATTTACCATGGTTAAAGGGTAAATCCGGTAAATAAGGGTAAAAAAATAATATTATAATAATTCAAAATTACCCTAAAACGTGCCCTAACCTTATTGGTGGACACATACCTGACCATGGTCATCCTTGGGTCATTTTGGGGACCCCTTGGAGCCACTTGTATGTGGTAGGGACACATTATATTAATAAAGTTAAAATAAAAATAAAAATGGCATAAGCTTACATCTTTTAGAAGAACAATTTTTACATAGGGTTATACATGTTGGATTTTCGATTATAAATATTCATTAGAAATCTAAAAAGATTTCCTACATAATTATATTTTATTTATAATTTTTAGACATTAAATAAGTTATTTAATTTATGACACAATGATGATGCAGTAATTACTATAATAGTCAAAAATTAAAATAATTGATATTATAAATACCCAAATAAATATAATATGAAACTTTTAATGAATTAAACTAATTTTCTAGGATAATATGATATATTAGGATTGATTTAATTGACTTTGTTCGAAGTAATCAATCTGTTATGAGTTTCACAAAAATCAACTATTGAATAGTGTCAAAATTGACATAAAAGAGTTCTTAAAACAAATATTATATTATTAATTGATATTAAATTCCTAAAAATCTAAGGTTCGGTCAAGAGACTTATATTATGATAGTTTCCTCATTAATGGACCACTTGGGGGTCGCTTGGATGTATATAGTAAGTTTATTAACCATATTATATAAAAATACAAAGAGACATTGTAAAAGTGAAACTAATTAACTTAGAGTTAATACTTAAAGATAAGGTTAATATAAGTACCCAAACCTGTCTAAATTCTATTGGTTGAGTGGTTTTAGACCTATCCCCACCTTAACCTTTGAATAGTCAACTTTTAAGCCATTAGAAACCGAATATGAATTTATTATAAATTAATATTTCTAGCTTTTCCAAAGGTACCCCTCACCCCTCTTATAAAAGGGCACTCCTCCTTCTCTTTTCCTCACACCTCTCAAGCCACTTGGCTCCGCCAAACTCTGCCCAAATACTCTCCCAACATCCCTCACTACAACATAGAGGCCTTAGTTTGATCAGAAAGCCAACCTAAGGAGCCCTTTTGATCAAATCAAAAGGAAGAACCCGAAGAAGAGGTAATGATTTCACCACCCTCTTCTAAGTTCATTTCTTCTTCCACTTCTTCTTCCTTTGTTATTACCATTCTAAAATAATAACTCCAGTATCTCACATATACTGTGATGTTATTATAAGTATGGTACAACCATATTCAGTATTCTATCCACCCTTTTAATAACATGTCACCATACGTGCGTACGTACGGCTTACCGTCTCCACGTCGTGGTGTAATTGTTATTCAATATAATATTATTTGGATGGGTATAATAATGATGTGTAACTCATGTAAATAATAAATATAACATGTTAATGATTCTGTATATATGATATACCATTCATTTATATATTATTTTAATATCAAAAGAATGATATTGTCGCTCGTGCGTACGTACGGACTACCGTCTCCACGAACGCGATAAGATTCATTCTCCATCGTATCCATTCAAGTATATTTATCATTTGATGATTTAAAAATGATGTTTAAGGACTATATATCATTCTGGATATGAATAAGATACAACAACCATGGCTTATGTAACAAAACATATAAAAGAAAATGTGTAAGTTAACTCCTGAAACGACGATAATTCTAAGATATTATTAACAAATCAATGTTAAAAGATCATATATGATATCATATTAATATATATGATTCTTGTATAATTTAATAACAACTATTTCACCATTATACAGGAGGTTAACCTACCCCAACCAAGGAAAAGTACAAGGTAAGGGTTATTTCACAATCTCTCCATTATCCGAGGTTGTTTATACGTAATAATCTACTGGGATTTCTTTATCATCCACATCCATGTTTCTTCGAAATGTATTTAAAAACATATTTATTATTTACAAGAATATGGGTTAAATTCATTTATACCCTTGTTTGACTTTTTGTAAGATGTTTATAAAGGAATATTTCCGTCGTTTTCAAAACAAGGTCCTTTTTGACCTTTTCGACAGAATTAAGATAAGAATGTTTTTTTTACTTATACGGCGGGTGCGGTTATTTTCCGCCGTTATAAAATCATCAAAGCTTTCCTTACAATCTTACAAGAATATTTTCAAGAAAATGTTTTATTTTATATGGCTCTTAAATGATTTCAAAAATAGAAAGAGATATTTCTCTAAAAAGTGTTTTGATTTCATCTATGTCAACATCCTTTAATGGATTTTACGCTTATTTGAAGTTGATTTATTATAATACAAAACTTCTATATTATATTGAAGGTTTTGTGATATGTTTGACTGTGGATGTGCTATTTTATACCATTCATAGTTTATGGTGAAACTATTGACATTTTGTATGCTAGTTTTAATCTGAATGTTTATGTTATATTTCAAACTTTTCTTCAGATGAATGTGCTAAACAAGTATGTACCGGGTTGGGAACCGGTAAAAGTAAGCCCTCCAGGTTGGGGACTGGTAAAAGTAAGCCCTCCAGGTTGGGGACTGGTTAAAGTAAGCCCTCCAGGTTAGGGACTGGTAAAAGTATGCCCTCCGGGTTGGTGTCCGGTTATTAGAGGCACTCCGGGTTGGTGTCCGGTTATTAGAGGCACTCCGGGTTGGTGTCCGGTTATTAGAGGCACTCCGGGTTGGGTTCCGGTTAGAAGTAACCCCTAGGTCTTGGGATGAGGCCTAGACAAAGAAATTAACGTTTAGCATTATGTATTCCAACATTATGAAAGTGGTTATTGATTTTTGCATGTGATTATTCGATTAGTAGAATATCCATGTGAACAAGTAAATGGCATTATTTCATTTTACTTTTTCCTTACTATGTTGAAGTTCAATTTTAAAAGCCTTTTGTTTTAGTAATTCATTGCCTTAAATGTTTATGCTTATTTTGAATGTTCCGCTATATTGTTATCCTTACTGGGCATTTGAGCTCACCCCTTTTCTATGTTTTATTTTTCCCAGGTAGTGAAGAAGTAAATTATGATTGACTTGCAGGGATATTATGAGGGGTTTATAGTGTGGACGTTGGAAACATTATGTTGTTGTAGTAGTTTTTCATTTTATGAAGTAATGTAAAACTTATGAATATATCTAGTGTTTCCAAGGCTACTAAACTAATCTGTCTTTCGGGATTTGATCTTTCTTGTGATCATGCCAATGTTACGAAGTAATGCACCAACTCTGGGCAGCTGGGGTCGGGGCGTTACATGCCAGGTACCACTAGTTTCCCCACAGACACATGGTCCCCTCCATGTGGCCCACTCATGTGCTTGAATGGGTCATCAGGGTAATAACTATACACATTGGGGAAAAAATGTTCTTTATAGTGTTCTTTATCCTCACCCACACACACCCTAGGAAATTTTCCAAAATTACAACCATCCTATTCACTATTCCAAGCAAAGAACACTAAACTATGGGGTTATAATCTTTTAAGATCCAGAAAATAATAGTGAATGTTGTTGATATGAGTAATATCATTGAGTCATTTAAAGCATTATTACTCATGGGTGTTATATTCCCCTTATAGAGAATGTTAACCCCATCATGAACCCTATATCTCAAACTAGGCATTTCCACCTCACTTAAGGCTATGACTATACTTTGATATAAGTGTAACAATTGGGCCTTGATGAGAATACTTCCACCTTGTTTTTACATGGTCATCAGGTCCAATACCTCCAAGTACCCAGAGTTTCACCACAAACTTGTGGTCCCCTATATAGGGCCCACACACATTCCTAAATGGTTCATCAAACCAATAACTATCCCTACAAGTCCACACATTTTATTTCTAGTGTGCCTTTTCCTCACACACACTATGAAACTTCCTAAAAGGTCACTTATCCAGAAAACTAATCTAGGAAAAGTACACTTAAATATAGAGTTAAAATCAGCTGGGCTCCAAAATATTTTGACCTTGTTTATATGAGTCATATCGTGTAATCATTTTACCCTTTATCATTCTAGGGTGTTACATTACCCCCCCCCCCCAGAGGTCAATGTACTCATTGTGCAACCTATATCGAAGTTCCCCCTCACTTATTTTTGTATCTATAATTTGATAAAAATGTTATAACTAATTCCCACTAACAGTACAAACACCCCTCTTAATATGGGTGAGTGGTCCTGGACCTCCATGTAGTACCATCAGCCCAACAGACATGTGGTCCCATCTATAGGTCCCACCCACATTCCCAAATGGATTATCAAGATAATGATTCTCCCCCCATTCCAATACATATTCATTCATGTTTTCTTTCACCACACTCGCACACACCTTAGGAAGCTTCTAATATTGTTACCCATCTTGATAATGACTCTAGACCAAGCACTCTTAACTATGGAGTTATAATTATACAGACTCAGAAAAAAAGGTCCTCCTTGTTGAAATGATTCGTACCATTTATTTATTTAACCATTTATCATTTGTGGGTGTAACAAGGATCAAGAATAAATGATAATCAATGAATGTACCTCTAATTTCCATATACCCTTAATGATTTAAAAATTCATGTTTCATATAAGATTCATTCTCAGTCAATTCTAAAACCAGACGAAAACATTAGTTCTGTTTTATTGAGGAGTTACAAGTAGCTCAGGAATATTAATGAGACCATATCTATGTCTGATGGTGGACATGGATATCTGAAGATATAAAATTTATGTTGTGTTATACTAGTCAAAAATTTATTTACTTATGTTTCCAATATAGTTTTCAGACTAGGGTCGATCTCTCAAGGAGGCTGCTCACTTGAAATGTTTTCCTATTGTCACTATTATAATTACACTAACAAAAACTTGCCTATATACTAGCATATATAGTGTTTTTGATTGTAAAAGTATATTTAGTATAATATATATGTTAATTATAATTTAAAACACAATGAAAATAAAGAATAAATAAATTAGTCAGTAATAGAAACCCATTATTCTTGGGGTTTTATGGGGGTGTTATCATTATTATTCAAAATAATTCCTCAATATTTTACTCAATATATATATATATATAAACAATACACTATATACCCTCTCATTGGGATGGTATTACCCTATATTAAGACCTCTACATGTAGGAGTAATCTCTTCCATATAATCACCTAATCCAATCTTTTCTGTTTGAATGACTCATATATCAACATGATTGAAAATAAGTGAATGAGGAGGAATAAATCAATAGTAGAGGAAGTGGATAAACATAACACCACAATAATTTCTACCACTTTTGAAATATTATAAAAAAATTTAGAAATCATTAATGTTAAATAAACTCTAATGTTGTAACATCCCCCCTCGAACTACAACATGGGTTAGTTATCTACAAACATAGAGTTAAAAGAAGTAGGGTAGGGGAAAAAAGAATATGAAAAGAAGAGAAGTGGATAAAGAAAATAAAATATATAATAATTTATATTTATATTAGTAAAAATTATTAAATAAAGAAAACTTCAAATTATCCCCTAAAAATAGATACATATTTAAATGGGAGAAGGGATGAAAATTTATAGGGAGAAGGGTTCAAGAATTATCACTCAAAATTTTATATCCAAATTTTTCCACATGTATTTCCACTAAATTTCATAATATTTAAAAAGTGAATTCAAGAATGTTGTTTCATATGGTCTCTTCCTTTCACCCAAAACAATTCAGAATCATTGGCCATCAGAATAAGGCAATATGAAATAAATACGAATGTGGACTTTTTCCAGCTGAGAATTGTAGAATTATTCTTCTAATGTATAAGGTCCAATAAACTATTTATTAGTTCAAACCTATATAAAATTATTTTAAGAAGTGCGTATATGTATTTTATTTCACATACTTTACGAATAAAATAAATTGGATGTGTGTAGACTAACTTATACTGAGGTGGGGTCCACAATGTCCACCAAAACAATTGTTAAACTTGATTGATTTTGTCATCTCTCTAGATATTCAAATAATCACTTTGTCCCAAAAAAGTTAAAGAAAATAAATAATGGAATTCAAAACAGACAAATAACTCAAATCAGAATATTATTTTAAATGTTATTCCTAATATACCATTGTGATTAAAATCTCCTAATATTCTAAAATTACATCATTTTTTCTTTTATGCTCAGAATACTTAAAAACCTAAAAACATGATAATTACCAATAAAATAACACTATTGTGGGATTATAAAAATTTTAATTGAAAAAGTAAAATATATGAAGATAATGGCTTCGTCACACTCCCACAAATTACTATTTCATTCCCGGGTAGTCATCATATATTCAGATCAAAATCAACACTATAATCACCAATGAGAAAATATCCATGATATTTTCTAAAAAAATTCAATCATGCCTTGTATTTGAAAATAAATTCCCTCCATTCTTCATTAATCACATTTAAATTTTTTTATTCCTCATAAATCTATCCATGGATTAATCCCAACCTACCTCAAATTGAATGTTAAGTCACTATCCACTTAAGATAAATTAGATATGGTGTTATTATCTACTTGGAAACTCCATGAATCACCACAAGATTCTGAAAATTATCATTTAACCAAAGTTTGAAACATGAAATTGAATTTAATCATGAGGTATTTTTAAGTGAATTTCATGTCTTAGGGTTGGAGGTAAAATGTTTAAAAATACGTGAAAAAATATAAGAGGTTTGACTCTTAATTATAATGCATGAAAAATAAAGTTAAAACATGAGAGAAACATCACTCAAATCATATTTAATATGAGTATCAAAACACTACACTATTTTTGGTGACATGATATATGAGTCAATCAGTGATTACAAAGAATGATATCATCCATGTTTTCACTTTTTTTTGTAATACACCTAAAAGGAACAACTTTATTTTATTTTATTTTTTTGGATGATTAGCAATAAATTAGATATAATGATTAAATTTAAAATACTTTTTTTATTTTGGAGAGTCATATGATTCATTAAATAATGTACAATGATTAATTCATGCTCATCTCAAGTTTTTGTTTCAGTTTTCTCCATTGAGAACCAAATAAAACAAATAAAACATAATGATATGATTCATCAATCTCAATTATATCATTATCCACTATCAAAATTTATGAGAAACTCCTAAAACCTACAAAAAATGAACCACATCCCATATAATGCACATGAAAGTCCCCTCACCACAATTAAATTTGAAATATCCATACAAAAATACCAAGAGTGCGGATATGTATGGAAAAACAAATTGTAAGGTGTCTTAAACCTATAAATAAAATCATGCCATCAAAGGGATAATGCTGGATATCTATAAAGGTTGGTATCATGAGAAAATTTGTAAAGTCGAATATCAAGAATGATCTGTCAGAGGCAAATCCATTGACCATTTATTAAAATAAAGGAAAATTTCACCAAGAAAAAAACACAAAACGGAAAAAGTAGCTACATGTCATAAAAATAATACACATCGCCACATATGTGATGGTTTGTTTCCTCCATAGTAGCTGATTCCCACTTTGTGATTTCATAATGCATTAGAATCTTGGAATACATCCTTATAAAGGTTAAATTCTACAAAGATATAAACTCCATACCAGACCGCATACCCTTTGTCAAGCCAGAGGCCACCTAACCTTCCTTCATAGAAGACCTGATAGACCTCGACTTTGGAAGATTAGAGTAGTATGTCCTTGACCTTCTTCATGTTGGGGCATACCTGTATTACTCATTCCCAATCACCTTCATCTTCCCACCTTGAATAATGTTAGTGTAGGATGGTTGAACCATTGCACCAACAGTTTCCTTTCCACTATTAGATACATTCCACCATTTTCTAGAAATTTGAAACTCTTTGTAACCCTCATTTTCTACCCTCTCCTCTTGACAATGACAATTCATATCAATAATAGCAAGACAATGTGGCTGTTCTACAAACTCATGAGCATCATGAACTCCCTTCACAAATTCATATGCACTGGTTGAGGTATCCTTTCTACCACCTACATTCCTGGGAGTACCTCCCTCACCATGATATTTATGTTCATACTCCAATTCATGGAAGTGATTACCAGTGGAAACATTGAATATCACCCCTCCATCACCACCTTCCTGACCTTACAACACTTCTACATCATCATTTAAATATACCACTAATGCACCATTATTAGGATCTAAAGAGTCCATGTTCACTCCATTCATAGTATCTAGCCACAAATAACCCACAATCTCTTACACTATAAAGTCCCTCTAAATATTAAGATCATGCCTTAGGTGATAAAATACCTACCTAACTGTTGGTTCATGTGGCCTCCACTACTCTTCTTTCTGACCATAACAATCTTTATATTCCACTACCGCGACCACATCCACTAGAGACTACACCTCAACTACTGCATATCCAAAGGATGTCACACCCACACATACTCCTTGTATTTGAGAGCCTTCCATGGGTTCATGACTTGAAGGGACACTTCTCGACGGAACATTCAATCATGGAAAAACCAAAAGCAGGTGCACCATTGACGCCATTTCCAATTCTCATCGCCCCATTGAAAACTTCAGCTAATCTATTCCTGCGACATACTTTATCCACATCCCAAATCGGCCGCAAGCAAAAAAATAAAGAATCTGTGATTCAAATCTCACATCTTTCTTCCACTGAAACTCCTTTCCATTCGTGATCCAGACCCTATTCCTAGGCGACTGTACAACATCAATATCTAAATAGTTCTATGGACAGATGGGAAGACAAACCACCTCCATTCGTCAATCCGAGAAATGGAATCAACCTATCATGTTCCCAATAGCACACAAAATGGATGGAAGTTTAAATTAAAGTGGAAGAGCAGGGAAACACTCCCATGTCACCATCATTGAGGGATCAGGCTGCATGTGGAAGTAAAGATTCCATTGAAATAGATAAAATGATTGTCTATTGCATCAATGAGGACCTCTGAGCCAGGTAGAAATCAAATTATCCTTCATCTCAAACAAAATCATCAAATTCATCCTATAAATCAATCCAACTACAAAACACTCTCAAAGATCACAAGAATTGAAAAAAATGGTCAAATTCATCAACCTAATGCCATTGAAGATGAAACCGAGCCACCAAAATGATATTTCATTGATCTGTGGCACGATTAAGCTCTATTGGGGAGAGACAAAGTTGTGGCACTCTTTGGGAGATATCATTGACTTCTAGGGATATATGAATCCACTAAAAATGTGAGAGATATTCAAAATTTCAGAATAGGAAGAAGGTACTTTTTCCATAAGATTGAGAATGCAAACCTCCCCCCTCCGATCGAGAGGGGGGAGCATGGCTCCATAGCATTAGGATAGTGCATCGCCATGGGGAAGAACAACGGTCGAATGAGATAAGTAAAAAACCAATATTTTCCAAAATAATATAAAAAAATCCAACAAATCCATAGATTTGAACGATTAAAATCACAAATTATGTTTCTCACATCAACACTATGTTTCTCTCAAGAAATTTTGGGTATTATAAAAATACTTCAAAATGGATTAGAATATCATATAAGACTGGAAATATATTTTGAGTCAATGTTTCATGGGAATGTATTTATAAAATCATTCAAACTTGTAATAATGATTAAAAATACAAATCTAGTAAAACGTTTTCACAACATTAATCATTTGAAATCCCTTTTTCAAAAATTATATCAATTCCCTCAAAATAAATTGATATGTGAAAAGTGATAAGAATATTCATTTAAGCTCAAGGTTCCGAAAAAATAAAAACAAAAAAAAACAAAACAAGAATGAATAAGAATATTGACACTCCCCCCACATATATAATTTACTACCACTCATTTAAGAACAATAAAATAAAAATATAGTAAAAAATAAAAGAGAAGAAAAATAAACCTGAATATATTTTTTAAGTGGGATATTTTAGTTAGTCTCCTATCTACGGACAGTTTTATCCTTGAAATCATGAAATAAAACAAATAATATAAAAAAAATAAATAAAAATATAGATAAAGGAAAAAGAGTATAGAACATGGTTTAGGCCCACATGTGGGTTCTAGGATTTCACTTCCCCGAGTCAAGTAATTGTTGTGGTTCAACACCAATCTGATGGTGGATGGGGTTTCATTCATATAAATAAAAAAATTTATGTCTCCAAACATCCATCACTATATTTTTGTATTGAAAATCCCCAATGAAATGAAAAATAACCCAAACCCCCATAATACATGAAAGGGAAAAATTAAGATCATTAGGGGAGGGAAAATAATACAGGGGTGCTCCCTGTTTAGATTTTCAGGAGGAGTGAAATCCACTAGTGGTGAAATAATTTATTTAGGAAGTATATTATTTTATTGTTTCAGTTCAAAAAATAATTCCTCAATGATTTATTCTTTTGAATCATCATCATTATTTTCACAAGTTTACAAATCAATAGAATCCTCCATTCTCCCCTCAATAAAAAAACTTATTAATATTCATTGATCAAGGCCGACTATTGTGGTACTAAATCATGAAAAATATAATATAGTTTATTATTTCGCAATTCAGAATAAATTAAATTAAAAAGATTCTCAGAAATTAATGCTCCCTCAAAACATTCATCTTCAAATGTTTTTTCTTTAAGCAGGGCTGGTGGGAACTAATTTACCAGAGAAGAAAGTGGTATTCAACTTCCACTTTAACCTATACAAGTTATTCTTGAATTTTGGTTGGAAAAAAATTAAGCTATACATATGTTTTATTTATTTCTTCCACCCATATAACATTATCATCTTAAACTTTAGTAGTCACTAATGCTACTATCTATCTTATTTTTTCCAGCCTGATATAATTCTATTGAAATGTCAGTGAATTGTGTTCTGTTTATGGTAATTTTTAATGAATTTTAATCTAAAAAATCTATTCCCTACTACTATCACTAAGAAATCTATCAATTGTCCAATAATTAATTTAATCACCATAGAAATCTCTATGTTTTGATTAAATCAATGATATGAAATAAAATTTCGTTTATTGTTCTTTTTTAAATATTTTATTTCTTTCGGTTTTTATCAAAAATCGAATGAAAAAGAGATTGGAATCCTTATAAAAAGATATATATTTATGATATTAATTTTAATTAATTTTATCCTAGTCAATAATGTATTTACCTAATTATGAAATATAGTGTGCACAGTTGGATCAATCTCTTGAGGAGCCTACTTACACACACTATTTTCCAATTGTTTCTATTATTATTTAACTAATATAAAACCTACCTATATAGTAATATAGATACTGGATATTATAAACAATACAGGTTTAATATAATATATATAAGATAATGAAAATTCAAAACACAATGAAAATAATAAAGAGGCAAAGATGTCAGCAGAAGAAAACCATTATTCTCGTGGTTTCATGGTGGTGTTATAATTCTTATTCAAATCATTTCCTTATTACATTTCCCAATATATAGATCAGGAACTTTTAATATATACCCTATCATTTGGATGATATTACCCTATATCAATACCTCTTCTTGTAGGAGTAATATCTTCCACATATTCACCTAGGCCAAAATCCACTGTTTGAATGACTTAAATATCAATGAGAAAGAAAATAAGTGAATAAAGATGAATAAATCAATAGCAGAGAAATGTGGTGACCTCTAAACAAAGTAATATTAACCACTACTTAAATATTATAATAAAATATGACAAATCATTAATGTTAAATAATTTCAAATTCCACACCTTCCCCCGTAAAACAAAAGCGTAGGTTAGTTCTCCACAAATGTGGAGTTAAAAGAAGGACACCGAGATAGAAAAAAATAAGAAAAGAAGAGAAATGGAAGAAGAATAATAAAAAATACACTAATATATATTGAAAATATAACAACCTATTACTTAAAGTAAAATCCTCTTTATCACATCAAAATTGATACATATTGAAATTTTAGAAGACATAAATAGTTATAGGGAGAAGGATTGAAGAATTCTCTCTCCAAATATGATCTCCAAAAGAAAATTAATTTATGACCCATTACATTGCAAAATATGTTATAGGCTGCCTAATTAATTTTTTTCTATAATTTATCTTACATTACCCCTCAAAATTTTAGAATTATTGTCCACCAGACAAAGGAGTTATGAAATAAATACTTAAGTAGACTTTTTCTTTCTAAGAATTAAAAAATTATTCTTCCAATGAATAAAATCAAATGGGCCTATAAATGTGTCAAACCCTCAATAAAAATAATTTAGGATATCCCTCTACGCCTTCTACTTCACATCCATTTGGAATCACCTCAATTGAAGATGTGTACCATATCTTATGCATCCACACATTAGTGGGGTCCATGCTATCCGCCTGAACAATAGTTCAACTTGATTACTTTTTTTTGAGTCTCTAGACATTCCAATATACTCTTCTTCAAACATATAATTTTAAAAAAAATCAAGTAATTATAAAAAAGGAATTATTCAAATTGGAATAATATTGAAAATTGTTTTCCAAAAATACCATTTGAATTAAAATCTATTAAAATTCTAGAATTAGGCGATTTTGGCATTTAAGCTCAAAATACTTCAACACCCAAAAAACAAGTCAATTTCCCATAAAATAAAAATATGATGGGATTATAAAAATTATAATTTTATTATAAAATATATGAAAATATTATATTCATATATTTATTTTCATAGTCAAAACCCTCATAAATACTACTATATTGGTTTGTTTTATATTAGTTAAATTATAATAGTGATAATAGGAAAACTGTGTCTGTGAGTGGCCTCCTCAAGAGATCAACCCTTGTGTGTACACTATATTTCTATCTTTGGTAAAAAAAATTACTTTGAATATACAACTTAAAATTCATATCGTCGATTTTCCTGTAACCCTCTTGAAAAATGTGTATCCCTGAAATTGGAGAAGAAGTGCATATTTATAAGGAAAATGAGTGAAGATATCTCGCTTAAAATTTGATCTCCAAATCTTTTAACATGTATGTACCATTAAATGGATAAATTTCTTATAGCTGTCTTTATGAATGTTATTCCATTATATTCCTTTCATTCACCCTCAGAAGTTTATCATCATTGGCCACAAGACTAAGGAGATATGAAATAAATAATGATGTTTACTTCTTCTAGATGAGAAGTCCATAATTATGCTTAAAATTTAAAACATCCGATATCCCAATTAATTAGTTCAAATGAACAAAAAATTCATTTAAGAAGCTATTCTATGTATCCTCTTTCACATCCATTTAGAATCACCTCAATTGTAGTTGTGTATCCAGGCATATGATTCTATTACTGAGGTGGGGTATACATTGTCTACTAGAACAATTCGTCTTCTTGATTTATTTTTATGGACTCTAGATATTAAAATCACATCATTTACAATAATACAAAGTTCAATTATATAAATAATTGAATAAAAAAAATCTCAAATCATAATTCTATTGAAAAAGTTATTCCCGAACTACCATATAATTAAAAACTCTTAAAATTCCAGAATTAGGAAAAAAATCATTTACGATCAAAATACATCAAAAGCCTAATAATGTGACAATTTCACATATATTAACACTATAGTCAGATTATTAACATTTTAATTACAAAATAAATTATTTAAAAATATTGGATTAATCAATATCCCATTTAACTTAAAGAATATTTCAAGGAGAATGAACCTCTAGAAAAAGATTCATTATAGAAAAACATATTTAATATGGCTAAGGGAAAGGCTAAGATAAAAGAACTATATCAACATCAACCCATACCATTCATTATAAAATCCCCCAATGAAAATAAAGAAGACACTCTATATAAATATATTTAATAAATATTAAAAAAAGTGAAAAAAACACCCCTATGCAATATGTCATACAAAAAAATCAAAAAGTTATGATAAATTTATCATGCGCATGTGCACTAGGAGGTGATGCTAACATGGGAATGAAAAGGTAAATTTATGAAGAACGTTTTACACCATTTTACTGTATAAATTCCAAAGAAATTTCAATACCCACGAACAATCACCATCCCTTGCATGGTATGAGAAATCACTTCATCAATTTCATTCTGTGATTTGGAAGGTTCCATTAATACTATTCAATATTAAGTTCGTTTGTTTTTTTTGTATATAGGTGATCTCAAACCCACCCGATTAGTAATTAAACATTCATATTAAACCAATAAATGTCTAGTTTGAGTTCTATAGGATGTTTAGGTAATAAAATAATGATTTTTATTCCATACTGCTGTTAGCATTATATATATGGAGTAAGAAATATATAAATTTTACTCTATTATTATTCTATTTTGTTCATTTCTTATGACTGAAAAAAAATAATTAATATTAATTATGGAATATATAAAATGATTATTGGAAGAAAAAAGTGAATTTTAAAATTCCTAATTTACTAATATTTTCCCATGAATATAAATTTGCGTTTCTATTAAAACACTTCAAAATTACTCATTTGTTCTGAAGAGGAGTATGAAATGTTTTATGGTACAATTATATTAATATAATTTATAAAAATAAATAATTTCAATGATGATATTTTTTTAAATGAAATAGTATGGAAAAATCTATGTCTACAGAATATTTAATAAAATTAATAAAAATCATTTTGGTGATTTTATCATAATTTCCACTCGCACATATTAATTTCAGGTCAAATATACTATCATGGATTAAAATATAGTGAAATTATCATTTTATGACCCCCATAAACAGACTATAATTGAAACTAATTCCTTTCAATTTAATCAATGATTTTCTTAAGGAAAATGTGAAACATCCTATAATGATTCAAAATAATCTAAATCTGAGTCATGATATCTAACTTTTGAACATTATGAAACAAAATTTTTGGACCATGGTACTGAAACCGAGATAATTTAGGGATTATTCTTACCACATGTTTATATATTATTTTTCTAGAATCAATGTCTAAACCTCTAGCACAACCCCAAAGTATGCTTAAAATGATCTTCCTATAAATTTTAAAAAATTATATATAATTGCCTTTAAGTGTTGGAATTATATACCCAATCAATGACTTTTATAGGGTATGTCCTAGATAAATATACATCCATATTTTTACAGAATGAGATCAATGAGTTAGTTCACACCGGGATTCAAAATAGCTGGAGAGTCTATGATTAATACCATAAATTGAATAATGTGAAAAAAGACCCCTTCCCCATTCCTTCTTAGGAAAAAATTATATATTTGATGGGGGGATGGGAAATATTATTTCCTTGATATATTTTCATGGTATTTCCCAGTTCCATTAACCCTGGAGGCCCAAGACAAGACTACATTAACATACCCTTCATTGTGATATCATACTAAAGGATTCCCTTTAGAATTTTCAATTCCCATGAAATTTTAAAACATTTATGGTGAGTATATTTTTTAAATTTTATGGAGAGACACTTTGAGGTATTCCTTGATAATTTAACTATTCATAGAAATTGTTATCAAACATATCATGATAGTATGGAAAATGTTTTATGAAAATGTATTGATAAAAACATGAGTCTGAATTTAAAAAATACAGTTTTATGATTGGAAAAGAAATTTTCTAGGACACATGATTTTTATGTATTGGAATTAAGTAGACATGTACCAAATCCATGTGATATGTACAATACATTTCTCCACCACTTTTAGGAACATTATGTAATTTTTAGGCCATGTTTAGTTTTATAGATGGTTTATTAGTGACATTAGCCATATTTATTTTCACATAACAAACCATCTAAAAAGGAAAATAGTTTTTATTTTTTTATTCTTGTAGTATATCTATTGAAAAGCCCAATGAAAACCTAACCACAACCCCCATAATATGTTCACAGAACTAGAAGTTTATATTGTATATATTTTTGATGCCTACAACAAGTCTATAAGAGCCGTGTTTCCCTTAAAAAATTATGGTTGCTCAAAACTGATATCTTATAGATCTCGTACCTAATAAATAGATAAAATTAATTAGAAAACAATAAAAACATGTTTTTTAATTATTGTTAAATTATAGAATGTTCTGTCTTATTTTATAGGAACTAAAACAACTATTTAGTATGATCACATAACACTGAGATATCTGATATGAAATGTTTTTTAATCCAATATTGTTTAGGTGGGTGTTATTATTGTAAGATTTTGACCAGTAAATTAAATTATAAATGGTTTTAAAAAACTTATCAACTGATCATATGCATAGATTTTCTCTTACATTCATGATAGAATAACCCACTGAGATGAACTTGGATGATTACTTCTATAACCACCCTTACCTATAATTCACATTAGTTTTAGATTTAATACATAAATACACACATATTACAATATAAAAATATTTCAAGTACAATATTTTTGGGGTAATTAGATACATTTAATAAATAAATTAAATTGGGATACTATAATTTTTTCTAAAATTCCATAACATTCTCTTAAAATTTCTTGACTCTTTTAGAAACGAAAGGGGTAACTAGGGAAATTATATAAATAATGGATGAGTTATAAATCCCTGTAATTGAATAATCAAATAATAACATGATGAATGTAATAAAAGTAAGTAAATAGACATATAAAGGTGACATAAATTGGTTGGGAACCATTAACATGATCAATGAATCATAATAAAGATGATAACATCATAGAAAAATAGCACTGTGTAAAATCCATAAAACATAACATAATAAGCATAAGTAAAGTCAAAATACCCTGAAAACCAAAATATTTGTGATTTTTATAACCTCTCATGTACCATTCATGGACCCTCATTAGATAAAAACATTACCCAATGCATTAAATGGATATATAATTTCGGGACCACCTGTCACATTCATATCCTATAAATGAATTAGTTTTCCACATAAGTCTTATAAAATAAAGACATATTTCATAAATTTTAAAAACATGAATAAGAATTGTTGTATTAAATTCATGGATGTCTGAATTTAATTAATGATACATACATATTACGGAATAACATTTAGGGGAAATAGGGATCACAATTCACTACAAAAATGTTTTTCATTGAAAATTCATAGAATAATTTTAGAAGCACAATGGTTGTAAATAATGATTCATAAAAGTTTATAATGTGAGAGGAAAAAGTTCTATAATTTCTTTAAAATAATAAGGACATTAATAGGACCTGTAAAAACACATTACAACATGAAAATTTTGTAATTAAAAGTCTTAGTATAATGAAATTACTTGAAATAAAAATAAATAGGTGATGACCACAATCCTTGAGAGGTTATTCATAAGAAAATAGAAAAACCTTGTTATAAATTTATAAGCAGAGAAGGAGAGTACCTTTATTATAAATTTATTTTTAATATAAAGTATTTGGAGGTTGGGAGGTAATTTATAGAAAAAGATATTTGTTCCTCTAATAATTTCTAAACATATGTTTTGGATTCTTTATGGTCAAATAATAAAAATCACCAACCATCCCAGGGTTTTTCCAATGGTTAAAAACAAATAAAGCTCTTTTAAATATTTTATATGTACAATAATTTTACTCCTTTTAATAGTACCATTTTTTATGTTAAAGTATGTCAATTTTATAATGAATTGATTTTATAATCATAAAATATAATATTAGCTTCGGAGAATTCATTAATGGTTCATAAATTAAATAAATAATTTTAAAAATAAATTACTTATTATGATAAATATATTTTGGGTCATGTATTATATTTATAGTATTTAATATACCACATTTCATATATTATTATTTCATAATAAAGAACATTTATTAATGCAATATTCAGTTTTTTCCCAAATATTCTATTGTCTATGAAAATTATGAGGAATTCACCATTAGATGATAGTTAATTGTTAATTTTAAAAATAATATTTTTTTTAGAAAATAAATTTCTAAACATAGTAATTTTAAATTTTAAATGATAACTCTATTTGATGGGAAATACAAGTTTTTATGTCATTTACCACTTTCTGACCATTATAAAAATTACACTGGGCTTCATTAAATTATATTATAATTTATATCTAAATATTTATTATCTAAAAACAATAGTTTATTAATATTTAATTTATTTCAAAAATTATTAAATTTATCATAATATATTCTTCATTAAAACAATATATTTCCTAACATTGCATATATTTATCTTTATTCCAAAATAAAAAAATTTTAAATTTTTTTTATATAATCATATTTAATGTAATAATAAAATTCAATAAATATAATCATTATTTAATTTAAAAATAAAATATGAAAATTTATCTTACAAGGTTCTATATACATAACCCCTTATTACACCAACATAAACCCTAAGGGTAAGGTGTGTAACGGTAGTGCTTTCTTGGGGTGTTTTAGAAAATATTAGTTTGGTCATGATCTTGGAAACATTTCTCATAAATTATATTTCTCAGGATTTAGTTATTGAATCTTATATTGGGATTGGACAAGGTAAAATCTCATCAAATTCTGTTTCCCATGGAAGATACAATAAATGAGCTTCATAGGGTGTGATCCTACTGAATGATTTCATTGAATCTTCTATCTATTTCAATTATAATTTATCATAACTCTTATGAATATACAACTCTTGATGGTCATTATACAATAGATATAATATAAAGGTTTTAAATTCTTATCATTCTTTTAAATATGACATGATACATTTTATAATTTGTCCAAAATTACTAAATTAGTACATATTTTTTCTATAAATATATTACATAATAAGGAATTTATTCATTCAAGATGAAATTTCATTTCTAAATGTTTTGCTCATTATATTTCTCCCCCATTAAAATATTTCACCACTGAAGAGATAAAGGTACATCTATTTCATCACCTCTTCTGGTTCCCAAGTTTCTTCCAAAAACATTAGGTTCCACCAGAGAACATTGACTAGGTGAGTTGGATTATTTCTTATAAAATTATCCATATGATCTATGACTTTCATATGCTACTCCTCTCCTAAAATATCATTATCCAAGTTTAAGACATCTAGATTTAGTACATTTGCGATGTCCAATATATAAGTTTTCAAGAGGGATACATGGACACACCATGCACTTGAGATACATTTGGTAAGAGTTTCAATTGATATACCACTATTCCAATATGATCAATGATGCCTAAGGGGCCGATGTATCTCAAACTTTGATTTCCCTTATTCCCAATCCTCATGATTTATTTTCCATGGTGTTATAAAAAGGATCTCTATATCTTCAACCTCAAACACATTTTCTCATCAATAACTTTTTTCATAAATATTTTTTTGAATTTATGTTATGTTCATATAAAGTTGAATGGTTTGAACCTTCCTCATCATCTATGGATATGATGTATCCCCATAAGATTATACTAACTAACTTCCTCCTAAAATATTAGAGTCCAATTTTTGTTCCCATACAGAGGATCATAAATATACATATGAATACTTGAATGTAAAATATTTTAATGTGAGACCTATACTATGGTAAGGTGTTGATCCCAACATCCTTTTGAATTCATTTATCATGATAAAATAATATTCTATATATTTTCAATGGTTCTGATTGACTGGATAGCTGTATGGGGGTGATATGAAAAACATAAACTAAGACCTATATCAATTGCTTATTAAACACATCATCATGATTAATATGTTATATTGGGGGATTGATCAAATAAAATAACGAGTTTCAAAAAGTGGAATATTACACATCCCTAATTTATATAATAGTGAGTTAGTCAAGAAAAATATATTCCATGAAAGGAATAAAGGAAGTGGATATTGTAAGGCATTCGACTACGACCCAAATAATGTTATTACCTTCAAATGACTTTGGGAGTTTTGAATTGAAATATATCGTTATGATTTCAAATTTCCATATGGGTATGGGAAATGGTATCACCATAATCTTAAACAAATATAAATTATCCTTGAGTTATCGTAATACTAATATGTGAGTAAATATTCTACAATATAACTATTTATATTTCCCACCATATGATTTTCATCATATATCTCTCACCTTCCCATGATAGCAATTTATTGAGAAATAATAATCCTTTGTAAACCCAAACCACCATTTTTTCATATTGATCTACTTTTATGGTAATATATATTTCAGAATTTATGATATATATTTGTCAAACTTCTACATGTAGTGAAATTGTTTTCATATCTTCAATGAGAATCTCACTATATCCAATTATAGATCACATTTTGTCTAGTTAAGCTCATTTATCTATGATAATCCTGAGAAATTCGATATCACCTTCTCATCATGCATGTGTACACAACCCATGCCATTTTTATACATCATTATAGATAAAAAATCCTCCCCCGCTTGTGGGTAATGTGAGAATAGTTTCATTGAATAACCTTTTATTTAAATAAATAATGATCAATCCACATTATTCATTCAATAAAAACTTTACTCAATTACATGTTTTCTTATTCTGTGGGTTTTATATTCATGAGAAGATTCCAAAAAATCAATGATAGTACCTAGATATACATTGGAAACTACAAATATGCATCATAGATATTGATCTAGTCTCTACTTTAATTAACTATAATTTTAAGGATCCAAAAATAACTCTTTGTTGTTGATATCATGACATAGGATTGTTCTTTAATCATTCCAAAATTCACAGTTACTATACCTTCAATACAAAATTTCCTTTTTCAAGGTCTTTTGTACCACATTCAAATGATCTTCATGTTCCTCTTTTTTTAAGTTTACATAATAATATCATCTATAAATAATACAAAATAATTATTATATAAATTACTAAATACCATATTATCAAATTACGTGAAGATAACTACATAATTAGTGAGTCAAAATGGAATAAATTTGAACTCACAGTATTTTACCATGTATGAAAAGAAGCCCTAGTGATATCCTCCTTCTTCACTATTACATTATAATATCATAAATAAGGATCCACCATAGAGAAATACCGGTATCCACATATATGTTTGAAAATGTCATCAATCGGTTGAAGAGGATACTTGATCTCAACCATTACCTTTTTGAAATCATAATAATCAATTAAATGGAACATTGACCCATAATTATTCATAATGAATTGGAATAGTTCACCTAATGGTGATAAACTGAAAAATTTAAAAACTATAACTAGATTCTTATAAAGATTTTTCTTTAACTCCTCGTGAACAATATAGGCTATTTTATATGTATTTTTCTATATTGTTAATACTCCTTGTATAAATGTAAATTATAAATCAACCACATTTCTAAAATGATGGACATCAAATTCATCAAGAAACACATCATTATATTCCATTATAATGAGATGTCATCAACAAGGATCTTTTTCATAGTCTCAATTATTTGATCTATATAATATTAATCCAAAGGAAATAATATTAATTATTGAGATAATGATAACAAATGATATTATTCCTCATACTTAAAATTTTATATAATTTTAGGGTGACTCACAATAATGAGGGTGATTTATTAATCTCATCAATTTATATTGGATATATATAAAGAAATCCAATGTATGCCCAAAATGACATGTAAATCCACTACAAGGGTATATCATGATATTTATTGGGAGGTTTATCCTGAAAATATAGATAGGGGATGAGTTGTATAATTTTTATATAAAAAATTCTATGTTTTCTATTTTTATATATCTTCCCACTTACATGTTTTCTAGTGGATTATGACCAGTTCTACTAAAAATTTGTGATATTAATGAATTTGTAGAACCTAAATCAAATAGTATTTTCATTATTCATGAATGAACAATTACACCAGTTATCTATATGCCTTGGAGGATGTTGGATTCTATTATAATCAACAGTCCCTAGCTAGTTTAATTAATTCGTATTGTGTCCTTATTTCATGCAGTTGAAACAATATAAACATGGATGATGGATTACTAGATAATATATTTCATCCATAATATTAGTGGGTTTATCCTATATTCGTTCTCTAGATTGGTTCCCTTCCCCCCCCCCCCCCACACCAAAATCATTTCCTTGACCCCTTCACACAATTCATGGATCCTTCTCCCCATAATTTTGATTAGTGTGGTGCGGTAATTTCTTTCTCGAATTCTATTTTTATATCACATCACGAAATTTAAAATACATTTTCCACTTCCAATATGTGTTCCCATTATAACTATAAGACACACATATTTTTATTTCAACTATAACATGACATATGAAAACATCCTGATATTTTTCACTATCTCGAATCACCAAATCCACCCATAGATTCTTCATTACCCAACAAATTAATAGTTCAACTTTATATTATTGGTCTATAAAAAATCCATAGGTATAGAAAGCATGACTTGTAATGTTCACATCATATTCCATGATAGAATATTCAAGATTTATCTTAAGGATAAATAATTCCTTCTCAATTTTTAGTTACATAGTGTAAGTGTAACACCCGAGACTTTTATGTTATATAAATCATCAAAGGAATCTTTTTCTATACAACACTTGCTTGGCTTGCTTTACACGCAATCGCGACCTTCCTCGATAGCTTGCGTCGTACGCAATACCGAGTTTCACTAAACAACATTATGCTATTAAAACTAGCCGTTATGAATAGTAATAACCACTTTTTGGAATTTTATAAATTTTATTTTTCAAAATGGACTTCATTTTTGGACTCAGAATATCGAAATTAGCCTAGGGTGAAATTTTGGTATTTTTCTGAAAACTTTCAATTTTTGATGAATAGTGAAACCACTAAGTGGTAGGTTAAAAACTGAATTTTGCATAAAACATAATTTTACCGCTTCTGTGATTGGAATTTCGAAAATCCGAGAGACACGGTTAATATAAAGGACTAAAATGTGGTTCAATGAGATGAAAATAATTTTTTGGTGAATAGTAACTTTTTACTTTTTTTACCGCGGTTAATAGTAAATAGGGTAACTAAGGGTAAATATGATATTAATATTACCCTAAAACATGTCCTAATTCTATTGGACAAGTGTAATTCGACCAAAAACAAACTTAGGAATAAAATATGACCATTTAGGCCCACTTGGATTAGATTAGGACATTTATTATTAATTTATTTAAAGAAGGGTTAAAATAGTTAAAATCAAAGTTTAATAAGTAAATCATTTTTAATATGGGGTTATACATAAGATAAATTCAATTGTAAATATTCATTAGAAAGCTAAAAAGATTTCCTACATGATGATATTTTATTTGTAATTTTTAGACATCAAATAATGTAATTTATTTATGACACAAAGATGATGCAGTAATTATCTTATTAATGAAATATTGACATAATTGATGTTATAAACACCAAAATAAATGTAATTTGAGACTTTTTATGAATTCAACTAATTTTATAGGTTACTATGATATATTAATGTTGATTTAATAAACTTGGTTCGAACATATAATTATTTTATGACTTTCACAAAAATCATATATCAAATAGTGTCAAAATTGACACAAAATAGTTTTTAAATCAAATATTATATTATTAATTGTTATTTTATTCCTAAAAATCTAAGGTTCGGCCAAATGACTTAGATAAGGATATATATTTTAATAATAAACAATTTGGGGTTCGTTTGGCATGTTATAGTAAGTGTATTAACCATATAGTGAAAGAAAACAAAAAGACACGGTAAAAGTTAAATTAATTAACTTAGAGTTAAATCTAATTGATAAGGTTAAAATAAAACCCTAAACATGTATAAATCTTATTGGTTGATAGGATTTCGACCCTTCCCCACTTTAGCTTCGAAATAAGACCCTTTGGAACCATTATAAACCGATTTTTACTTTAATATAAAATAATATTTTGAGATATTTTTAAGGTGCCCCTCTCCTCCCTTATAAAAGGGCACCTCCTCCCCCTCCTCCTCACACCAAATTGAGCACTCAAGCTCAGCCAACCCCGGCCATTTTCTCCTCTACACTTCCCTAGAATAATCCTAGAGGTCCTTGTCTTCTCCAAAGACCAATCTTAGTTCCTTAAGTGGAGGATTCAAAGAGGCGTTCCAAAGAAGAGGTAATATCCATTACCGATCTTTTCAATTTCTTTCTTCTTCAACTTCTTCTTCTTTAGTTGTTTCATGATAAAGTAATAACATCAGTATTAATTACATACTGATATGTTATTATAAATATGAAACAACCCTATTTCACCTTCTATCCATCCTACGGAAAAATGAAATCACCACGCGTGCGTACGTACGGAATACCGTCTCCACGCCATGGTGTAATCTATTTTCCACCATCACCTTACAAGGATGGTTATAATGGTGTAATGAGTAACTAAATATGATTATTATGAAGTAATATTGATACTGAAATAATATATATATACTCCAATACAATTCCACGATCATAGGAATGATATCATCACTCGTGCGTACGTACGGAATACCGTCTCCACGATGTGATGCGACTCGTTCTACATGATCTTCATTTCATAATGATTATATAAATGAATTGAATGAATGAATATGGTATATAATACACTAATACCATTCTGGAAATGAATTATCTATAACCTAAAGATAAGAATAAGAATTTATTCGACAAAACACGCATAAGAACAAAAAGTTATAAAGACCCGAGTAACAAGTAACAATGAAATATTACTAACAAGAAGCTAATAATATGACCATATATGATATCATATAAATATGTATGATTCTGGAATAAGTCAATAACATTATTTAAACCATTATACAGGAGCTTTGGACACGTACAAAGCTAATCGGACCTAAGGTAAGGGAAATATCACAATCTCATTTTTATCCGAGATTGTTTATTCGTAAGTATTTACTGGGGTGTATTTTATCATCCACATCCATGTTCCCTCAATATGAAATATTGTTTCCATCCACTTGCAATAGTTTAAATTCAATTTTACCCTTAGGTGAGTTTTTAGTAAAGAATATGAAAGGAATCTTTTGTCGTTTTTCCGTACGAGGTACTTTTTGACTTTTCCGACAAAAGTACGAAGAATGTTTTTTTTAACTTATACGGCATGAATGGATTTTTAAAACATTGTTTCCAAGAATCTTCCTTTACAAGTTTTCAAGTTTATTTTTAATCAACTTCTTTTATTTTAAAGTTGTATGACATGTTATGAAAGGAAAAATGTTTTTGAAGAAGAAAGGATATTTTCCTCAAGAATGGAGTTCAAGTGATTTTCAAAATTATTTTCCATCTAAGATAATAAAGGGTTCTGTTTTTATCCCTATTATTACATTGATTTGATCATGTTGTGATGGAATTATTTTTATGAATTCCTTTATCTTATATGAATTGATTTATGATGTCATGATGTTTCAAGAATCCCATTTTTTGTTTCATGTGTTATGCGATGATGTATGTTTTATGATTATGTGGCACACATAAGACAGGATTCATTATAAGATGGGTGGGACCTATATCTCCCTCCAATGCATTGGGTAAAGATTTTATATCTCATGAGATAGACATGGCTGGAACGGAAGGTTATTCCGGTTCAGTGATACAGGACTGAAACGAGGAGTGAACTCGGTTCAGAAAGGGACTTTGTCCACTAAGATAGTCTTGGCAATGAGTCATGACTAACAAGAAATGATTTTCCATGATTATGTGAGCATGCCACAAAGTTTCAAGTTTTATGTTATGATTTTGGGGATCTCATTTTCACTCCTATGATTTGTTCCATGTTAAGATATTATGATCTCTTTTGCAGGTTATGATTTTCAAAAAGATATGATATGATTTTTATTTCCTTTATTTGCCTTGCTGAGCATTTGAGCTCACCCTTTTATGTTTTCTTTTCCCCAGGTCAGGAAGATGGATATTAAGTAGAATATGCTAAAAGGGACCCAAGATATGATGAAATAAATGGGAGACACTGTAGAAGATTTATGAACCAGTTTTTTATGTTTCCCATTTTCTAAAGGCACTATACCTATACGGTCCTTTGTAGTTTTATCATATGTTGTAATAAGTGTGCTTCAATTTTTGAAGTATTAAAAATGTATGTAAAGTATGGGTCATTATAGTTGGTATCAGAGGAAAGGTATAGTCAACCTTTGGAAACTAGGATGTGAAAGCCTTAGTAAGAACCCTAAGGATAAGTCTAAGCATAGTACACAATCTTAGTGTTTTAGAAATGGCCTTGAATAACCTAGGATAAGACCATAAGCATGAAAATTTTATTCTTGAATTATGTGGTTTCCTATTATAATTAGTGTTGCTCACACTATTCTTCTTGGTTTTAGTCAATGGCTGGAACCCGAAGGAACCGTGTTAATGCGGAATGCGATGGGCAATGCAATGATTGTCCCCCTGAGCAACCAAACGATATGGGAGCTGGAATGCAAAATCTTGTAGCCATGCTCACACAACTTTCTCAAGCTATGAATCATGCAGGATTTCCAAACGAGCAAAGGAGGGAGCAACATTCTGTTGAATCCTTCATGAGGCAGCGTCCACCTTCTTTCAGCGGGTCTACTGATCCATTAGTTGCTGAACAATGGATTAGTACTACTGAAAAGATATTTTCAGTTCTTCAATGTTCTGAACATGATAAAGTCATCCTAGCAGTGTATCGTTTGGAAGGAGATGCTGATCAAAGGTGGAATCTTGTTAAGAATACGAGGCAAAGGGATGAAATTGAGTCTATGGAATGGGACGAGTTCAAGAACTTATTTTTCAATAAGTACTTCCCTCTTATTCTCCAAACAAAGATGGAGAAAGAGTTTCTTGAACTGAAGCAAAGGGATGATGAATCTGTTGGTACCTATGAAGCAAATTTTAGAAGACTGGCAAGGTACGCTTCTGGTATAATTATCCAACCTAAGAGTAAGATCGATCGATTCTTTAGTGGCTTAAAACCAAGTCTTCGAAGGGCGTTAGCCGTAAGAGACTTCAATAGCTACGAGGAAATCGTTCGATGTTCTCTCAAAGTCGAGATGGAGATTGGAGTAACCCATCAGTCACATGGGTTTGATAAGAAGAGGAAGATGGAATTCAAAGAAAAATCTAAAGAGCACACAGAAAAGAAGATGAGATTTTCCTTATGCTCAAAGTGTGGAAAGAAACATGGAGGGAGTTGTCTTAAAGGGACAAGTAAATGTTTTAAATGTGGAAAGGAAGGTCATCGGGCATTTGAATGTTGTGATAATGGGAAGAAGATGTCTAATGACGCAAACAGAGGAAGGGATACACAGAATGAACCTACAACACTTCAATGTTTCAAGTGCAAGGAGATGGGGCATTATGCCAATCAATGCCCAAATCCAAGGGTTGATGATGATGGTCGACATCAACAAAATCTTAAGGCTAAAGACAAAGGAAAGTCACATGCAATTTCTATCAGCGATGTGGAGTACGATAACGAAGTGGTGAAAGGTACACTTACCATCCACTCTAAAGTAGCAAATGTTTTATTTGATTCTGGATCCACCCACTCTTTTATTTCTGAAGAATTTTCTAAGGGTATCACTGTATTACCTCAACAATTAGATGTTGAGTTAGCTGTGACAACACCTAATGGCACATCAATCGCATCAAAAGTTTATAATTCTTCTCCGATCGAAGTTTGTGGGAAAGTGCTTCCTGCAAATCTTGTGATCCTTCCTTTAGTGGAATTTGATGTGATTCTTGGCATGGATTGGCTTTCTCTGCATGGAGCTCATATCAATTGCCAAAGAAGGGAAGTCACATTTCATACTCCAGATCAATCTACGATCGTATACCAATGCAAGGATGAACATAACCTTCCAGTGGAAATTTCTTCCATCTTATGGGTATTGATCCCACTAAATGAAGGTTATTTATCTCAAATGGTTGGTGAGAAACTCACGATTAAGAATATGCCCATTGTAAGGGAGTTTGATGTTGTCTTTCCGGAGGAATTACCGGGTCTTCCACCAAATCGTGAAGTTGAGTTTTCAATAGAACTCGTACCGGGTGCTTTGCCTATTTCAAAGACACCTTATAGAATGGCCCCAATTGAGTTGCAGGAATTGAAGAAGCAACTCCAAGAGAATCTTGATAAGGGATTCATACGCCCTAGTGCGTCACCTTGGGGAGAACCTGTTCTATTTGTTAAGAAGAAAGATGGATCAATGAGACTCTGCATTGATTATCGAGAACTTAACAAGATCACTATCAAGAACAAATATCCTCTCCCATGCATTGATGACTTATTTGACCAACTACGCGGAGCTCAATACTTTTCCAAGATTGATCTTCGTTCAGGGTATCATCAATTAAGGGTCAAAAGGGAGGATATACCAAAGACGGCTTTCCGTACAAGGTATGGACACTATGAATTTATAGTGATGCCATTTGGTCTTACTAATGCCCCTGCTATCTTCATGGATCTAATGAATAGAGTCTTTAGAGACTATCTTGATCAAATTGTGGTAGTCTTTATAGACGATATTCTTGTCTATTCAAAGAGCAAGGAAGAACATGAAGATCACTTGAGAATTATATTGAAGACCCTGAGAAAGGAGAAGCTTTATGCCAAATTTACCAAGTGTGAATTTTGGCTTCAAAAAGTTGCATTTTTGGGTCACATAATCTCAAAAGAGGGGATATCTGTGGATCCAGCAAAAACAGAGGTTATCGAAAGATGGTCGAGACCAACAACAGTAACTGAGATCCGAAGTTTTCTTGGTTTGGCTGGATATTATCGACGTTTTGTAAAAGATTTTTCACGATTATCTAATCCACTCACCAAGTTGACTCGGAAAGGAGTTAAGTTTGTCTGGACAGAGGAATGTGAAGAGAATTTCAAGGAGTTGAAAAGAAGGTTATCCAGTGCACCTGTGCTCACACTGCCTTGTAGTGGAGAAAGGTTTGTGATCTACAGTGATGCATCCAAGAAGGGATTGGGGTGTGTTCTTATGCAAAATGATATGGTGATAGCTTATGCCTCACGACAGTTGAAAATCCATGAACAAAATTACCCAACACATGATTTGGAGTTGGCTGCGGTAATCTTTGCATTAAAGATTTGGAGGCATTACCTTTATGGTGAAAGGTGTGATATTTATACTGATCATAAAAGTTTAAAGTATATTTTCACACAAAAGGAGTTGAATATGCGTCAAAGAAGATGGTTGGAGCTGATTAAGGATTATGACTGCTCAATCCATTACCACCCTGGGAAAGCAAACAAGGTGGCAGATGCATTAAGTCGACAAGACCATGCTAGTTTATCCATGATGAGGATCACAAAAGATCCAATATTTATGGATTTACAAAGGATGGATCTTGGAATTATAATGGAAGGGGAAAAATCTTATCTTTCTCAAATGAATGTTCAACCATCTATACATGTGAAGATTAAAGAGGCACAGAAAGGAGATGTCGAGTTACAAAAGAAGGTGAGAAATGTTCCTGAATTCAACCTTGATTGTGATGGGATAATAAAGTTCAGGAATCGGGTTTGTGTTCCTCCCATCCCCGAATTAAAGAAAGAGCTGCTGGATGAGACTCACAGTTCTTCATTCTCTATTCATCCTGGAAGCACGAAGATGTATAGGGACCTGAAAGAGTACTTCTGGTGGGATGGCATGGAAAGAGATGTTGCTGAATATGTCTCTCGATGCTTGGTTTGTCAACAAGTTAAAGCTGAGAGACAGAAGTCTAAGGGGATGTTACAACCATTACCCATACCCGAATGGAAATGGGAAAACATCACTATGGACTTTGTCACAGGACTTCCTAAAACATCCAAAGGCAATAATGCTATCTGGGTCATAGTTGATCGTCTCACAAAGTCTGCACACTTCATTCTTATTAGAGAGGATTTCTCTCTAGATCAGCTTGCCAGGATATATGTAAAGGAAGTGGTAAGATTGCATGGAGTACCACTTTCTATTATATCTGATCGAGATCCGAGATTTACCTCGAAGTTCTGGCGAAGTCTTCAGCATACTCTGGATACAGAGTTGAGTTTCAGCACTGCTTATCATCCCCAGACAGACGGTCAGTCTGAGAGAACAATTCAAACCCTAGAAGATATGTTGAGAGCTTGCTCTATGGATTTCAAAGGAGGTTGGGATCAACACCTACCTTTGGTGGAATTTTCTTATAATAATAGCTTTCACTCCAGTATTCAAATGTCTCCTTATGAAGCTCTCTATGGAAAGAAATGCAGGACTCCAACTTGCTGGGATGAAGTTGGGGAAAGAAAGCTATTAAGACCTGATCTCGTTGATGAAATGGCAGAAAAGGTCAGATCTATTCAACAACACATAAGAGCAGCTCAGAGTCGACAGAAAAGCTATGCCGACAACCGAAGAAAAGACCTAGAGTTTGAAGTGGGTGATAAAGTGTTCTTACGAATATCTCCCTGGAAGAGGGTTATGAGATTTGGAAAGAAGGGGAAATTGAGCCCTAGATATATCGGTCCTTTCGAAATATTGGATCGTGTTGGGAAGGTAGCTTACCGATTGGTGCTTCCACCGAATCTCTCTCAAGTTCACGATGTGTTCCATGTATCTCTCCTGAGAAAGTACATACCAGATCCTTCACATGTACTCAGCTCAGAAGTTGTACCGCTGGAGCAAGATCTTTCTTATGAAGAACAACCGATAGAGATTCTGGATCGTAGCGAAAAAGTCCTACGAAACAAGACCACTCGCTTGGTGAAAGTTTTATGGAGAAACCACCAACTTGAAGAAGCTACATGGGAGCTTGAGGATATGATGAGGGAGAAGTATCCTCATCTGTTTGTTGCAAAGTGACGAATTTTGAGGGCGAAATTCTTTTTAAGGGGGGTAGAATGTAACACCCGAGACTTTTATGTTATATAAATCATCAAAGGAATCTTTTTCTATACAACACTTGCTTGGCTTGCTTTACACGCAATCGCGACCTTCCTCGATAGCTTGCGTCGTACGCAATACCGAGTTTCACTAAACTACATTATGCTATTAAAACTAGCCGTTATGAATAGTAATAACCACTTTTTGGAATTTTATAAATTTTATTTTTCAAAATGGACTTCATTTTTGGACTCAGAATATCGAAATTAGCCTAGGGTGAAATTTTGGTATTTTTCTGAAAACGTTCAATTTTTGATGAATAGTGAAACCACTAAGTGGTAGGTTAAAAACTGAATTTTGCATAAAACTTAATTTTACCGCTTCTGTGATTGGAATTTCGAAAATCCGAGAGACACGGTTAATATCAAGGACTAAAATGTGGTTCAATGAGATGAAAATAATTTTTTGGTGAATAGTAACTTTTTACTTTTTTTACCGCGGTTAATAGTAAATAGGGTAACTAAGGGTAAATATGATATTAATATTACCCTAACACATGTCCTAATTCTATTTTACAAGTGTAATTCGACCAAAAACAAACTTAGGAATAAAATATGACCATTTAGGCCCACTTGGATTAGATTAGGACATTTATTATTAATTTATTTAAAGAAGGGTTAAAATAGTTAAAATCAAAGTTTAATAAGTAAATCATTTTTAATATGGGGTTATACATAAGATAAATTCAATTGTAAATATTCATTAGAAAGCTAAAAAGATTTCCTACATGATGATATTTTATTTGTAATTTTAGACATCAAATAATGTAATTTATTTATGACACAAAGATGATGCAGTAATTAGCTTATTAATGAAATATTGACATAATTGATGTTATAAACACCAAAATAAATGTAATTTGAGACTTTTTATGAATTCAACTAATTTTATAGGTTACTATGATATATTAATGTTGATTTAATCAACTTGGTTCGAACATATAATTCTTTTATGACTTTCACAAAAATCATATATCAAATAGTGTCAAAATTGACACAAAATAGTTTTTAAATCAAATATTATATTATTAATTGTTATTTTATTCTTAAAAATCTAAGGTTTGGCCAAATGACTTATATTAGGATATATATTTTAATAATAAACAATTTGGGGTTCGTTTGGCATGTTATAGGAAGTGTATTAACCATATAGTGAAAGAAAACAAAAAGACACGGTAAAAGTTAAATTAATTAACTTAGAGTTAAATCTAACTGATAAGGTTAAAATAAAACCCTAAACTTGTATAAATCTTATTGGTTGATAGGATTTCGACCCTTCCCCACTTTAGCTTCGAAATAAGACCCTTTGGAACCATTATAAACCGATTTTTACTTTAATATAAAATAATATTTTGAGATATTCCTAAGGTGCCCCTCTCCTCCCTTATAAAAGGGAACCTCCTCCCCCTCCTCCTCACCCCAAATTGAGAACTCAAGCTCGGCCAACCCCTGCCATTTTCTCCTCTCCACTTCCCTAGAATAATCCTAGAGGTCCTAGTCTTCTCCAAAGACCAATCTTAGTTCCTTAAGTGGAGGATTCAAAGAGGCGTTCCAAAGAAGAGGTAATATCCATTACCGATCTTTTCAATTTCTTTCTTCTTCAACTTCTTCTTCTTTAGTTGTTTCATGATAAAGTAATAACATCAGTATTACTTACATACTGATATGTTATTATAAATATGAAACAACCCTATTTCACCTTCTATCCATCCTACGGAAAAATGAAATCACCACGCGTGCGTACGTACGGAATACCGTCTCCACGCCGTGGTGTAATCTATTTTCCACCATCACCTTACAAGGATGGTTATAATGGTGTAATGAGTAACTAAATATGATTATTATGAAGTAATATTGATACTGAAATAATATATATATACTCCAATACAATTCCACGATCATAGGAATGATATCATCACTCGTGCGTACGTACGGAATACCGTCTCCACGATGTGATGCGACTCGTTCTACATGATCTTCATTTCATAATGATTATATAAATGAATTGAATGAATGAATATGGTATATAATACACTAATACCATTCTGGAAATGAATTATCTATAACCTAAAGATAATAATAAGAATTTATTCGACAAAACACGCATAAGAACAAAAAGTTATAAAGACCCGAGTAACAAGTAACAATGAAATATTACTAACAAGAAGCTAATAATATGACCATATATGATATCATATAAATATGTATGATTCTGGAATAAGTCAATAACATTATTTAAACCATTATACAGGAGCTTCGGACACGTACAAAGCTAATCGGACCTAAGGTAAGGGAAATATCACAATCTCATTTTTATCCGAGATTGTTTATTCGTAAGTATTTACTGGGGTGTATTTTATCATCCACATCCATGTTCCCTCAATATGAAATATTGTTTCCATCCACTTTCAATAGTTTAAATTCAATTTTACCCTTAGGTGAGTTTTTAGTAAAGAATATGAAAGGAATCTTTTGTCGTTTTTCCGTACGAGGTACTTTTTGACTTTTCCGACAAAAGTACGAAGAATGTTTTTTTTAACTTATACGGCATGAATGGATTTTTAAAACATTGTTTCCAAGAAGCTTCATTTACAAGTTTTCAAGTTTATTTTTAATCAACTTATTTTATTTTAAAGTTGTATGACATGTTATGAAAGGAAAAATGTTTTTGAAGAAGAAAGGATATTTTCCTCAAGAATGGAGTTCAAGTGATTTTCAAAATTATTTTCCATCTAAGATAATAAAGGGTTCTGTTTTTATCCCTATTATTACATTGATTTGATCATGTTGTGATGGAATTATTTTTATGAATTCCTTTATCTTATATGAATTGATTTATGATGTCATGATGTTTCAAGAATCCCATTTTTGTTTCATGTGTTATGCGATGATGTATGTTTTATGATTTTGTGGCACACATAAGAAAGGATTCATTATAAGATGGGTGGGACCTATATCTCCCTCCAATGCATTGGGTAAAGATTTTATATCTCATGAGATAGACATGGCTGGAACGGAAGGTTATTTCGGTTCAGTGATACAGGATTGAAACGAGGAGTGAACTCGGTTCAGAAAGGGACTTTGTCCACTAAGATAGTCTTGGCAATGAGTCATGACTAACAAGAAATGATTTTCCATGATTATGTGAGCATGCCACAAAGTTTCAAGTTTTATGTTATGATTTTGGGGATCTCATTTTCACTCCTATGATTTGTTCCATGTTAAGATATTATGATCTCTTTTGCAGGTTATGATTTTCAAAAAGATATGATATGATTTTTATTTCCTTTATTTGCCTTGCTGAGCATTTGAGCTCACCCTTTTATGTTTTCTTTTCCCCAGGTCAGGAAGATGGATATTAAGTAGAATATGCTAAAAGGGACCCTAGATATGATGAAATAAATGGGAGACACTGTAGAAGATTTATGAACCAGTTGTTTATGTTTCCCAGTTTCTAAAGGCACTATACCTATACGGTCCTTTGTAGTTTTATCATATGTTGTAATAAGTGTGCTTCAATTTTTGAAGTATTAAAAATGTATGTAAAGTATGGGTCGTTATAGTAAGGAAAATATTTATCAAAAAACCATTCTAGAATGATGTAGTGACTCGACTGTAGAAAATTGGAGCTGATGTCTAGTATAAATTACATAATCATGGATACAAGTAATCAAGACCTGATGGAAAAGAGATTAGTATTCTTTTTAAAAATGATACATACATTATCCTTTTAATAAAAAAGAATACAAAAATTAGAACAACATGTTTTTCTTATCCTTTTCCTTTCTAGAATAATTTTTTTTTCATATATAGTATCCTTGAAAAGATTTCATGGTACACTTCTTTGATTACTAGGTAGAGGAAAACAATAAGTGTTGAATAAAATTCTTATTAAGGTTTTGTAAATCATATTGAATGCTATAATTAATCAATTTTAATACATTAATATCATGAGGTAATTAACTAAACACACATTCTATGCAAACAATAAACTGAAATGATAAATAATATGGCATCAAAATAATAAGAAAGACTTATCAATCAAATATGTAGATATGTGAAGGCAAATATGGAAAGGTGAGTAACTAAAATACATTTCATTAATTAATAATATTAGAATGAAATTCATTCCTAGATATGTTGATGAAAAATATCAGGGATAATAATAACTGAGTCTAAATGAGAGAAATTCTAATTATTGGACATCATGTCTCTAACACATGAAAACATATATCCTCAAGAACATTAAAAATATTGTCAAAATTAAAGGTATATACCCAATAAATTTTTTCAACTTATTTTTCTTATGAGAACATATCTATAAATTGAGGGAATATATAATGTTTGGGCCCCACCAATTATTGTATTTCCAAAGCTTTCCTCGTATTGAGTTACCAAAATAAATAATATGACATATCAAATAAACATATAGAATGAGATATGAATATTTATAAATAATTACCCTATTAATCAAAGAAATGTAAAAGTAAACACTGTAACACCCCAAGATTTCATAGTATGTTATCACTTTAAAGTAATTCAATAGCTTGTGTTACACGCAACACCGAGTCCAAGCACATCACGACCTATCAAAAAAGCCATTTTAAAAGTGGTTATGAATATTTTTAACCAATGTTTTAGTTTTATATATATCCTATATAATTTTAACTTTCATATTTTGTGTTTCTTTAACATAATATAATGAAAGATACAATTTTTCAGATAAAAGATTTATTTTTCAAAAAAAATCAATTTTAACGCCTATTAATGGTGAACTCTTTTTAAATGAAATATTTGAGAAGTTTATATTAAATTTCACAAAATAAACTTCTTATTTATAATCAAGATATAAAAATTTAGTTTGGATAAATGTTGGGTTTTTTTCTAATAACATTCATATTTTGATAAATAGTGAAAGATGCTAAATTTTATTTGAAAACAACTTTTCTAATCAAAAAAATTTATAGTGTAAAATTATATATTATAATGGTTTTGAAATAAAATTAGATTATATTTTTATCATTTAATACAATTTAGGTCATTATATGTAATTTCACATTAAATTTGGATATAAACAAATGTCAATCGTTTAATAGTTTTTACTTTTTAAAAAAATATTTTTTTGTTTTCAAAATGGAAATTAATTTTAAATTAATAAATGAAACTTATATGTTTTTGATTTGGTAAAATAGACTTCATTTTTGTAGTCGGAATATCAAAATTATCTTTGGGTAAAGTCTTGTTATTTTTCTGAAAACAGTAAATTTTTTATGAATAGTGAAAAACAACGCGTTGTTATTTAAAACCGACATTTTCTTTAAATAATTATTTATTTTGCTTAAATTAATTTTAAGTAAAAACAGATAAATATTTCATATTTTTGTTCAATGTAGTTCATTAAAGCCATTTTATAATAAGATTAGATATACAAAATTTTATTGAACTTTTTAAGGTCTTTTACCCACCTTCTAGGCACATTTAAAAATTTGAATAAAACGTAATTTTATAACTTCTGTAAATTGAATTTCCAAAATTGGAGAGGCATAGTTAAAATCATTAAGTAAAATTTTTTCAATATGATGAAAATAAGTTTTTCTAAATAGTAACTTTTGAATTTTATTTACCATAGTTAAAAGTAAATACTGTAATTAAAGGTCAAAATGATATTATATTTATCCTAGAAGATGTCCTAATTCTATTAGAAAGTGTATTTCCACCAAAATAATCCTTTGGAATAAATTAGGATCCTTTTTGATCCACATGGATTAGATTAGGACATTTATTATTATTTTATTTAAAGAAGAGTTAAACGTGTAAAATTCAAATTTTAAAAACTAAAACATTTTATAATATAGGTTTATACATAATATAAATTCAAATATAAATATTATATAGAAAGATAAAAAGATTTCCTATATCATGTTATTTTATTTATAATTTTTTTACAATAAATAAATAAATTTACATATGACACAATGATGATGCAGTAATTACCTTATAAATAAAGGAGTCAAATAAATTGTATTATAAATATTTAAATTAATATAATATAAAGGTTTTTATGACATAAAATAATTTTCTAGGTGAATATAACATGATAGGGATGAGTTAGAGTATTTTTTTTATAAGTATTCAAGTTGTGATTCCTTTCACAAAAACCAAATATTACATAGTTTTAAAAATGACATAAAGTGTTTTTAAAACAAATAATATTTTATTACATTATATAATAGTCTTAAAAATCTAAGGACAGATAAAATTACTTATATAAATATATATATTTCATTAATGAACCAATTTAGGTTATCTTGAAATTTTTTAGTATGTTTATTAACCATGTAATATAAATATACAAGAAGACATGGTACAAGTTAATCTTTTTGACTAAGAGTTGAATCTAAAAGATAAGATTAATATGGAAACCTTAACTTGTCTAAAACCAACTGGTTGAGAATATATTCACCCATAACCACCTTATTCTCGTTATGAATTCATTTAGATCTATTAGAAACTGAAAAATATTTTAGAGTAAATTAATATTTCAATCTTTTCCTAAAGTGCCTCTCACATCTCTTATAAAAGGGTACTTCCCCTTCTCTTACATTCACTCCTCCAAAGACATTTGGCTCAACCATCCCATGCTCAAGTATTCTCCCAACATCCCTCAATTCAACCGATAGGAATTAATTTGATCCTAAATCCAACCTAATGAGGCCTTTTGATCAAATAAAAAAGGAATCACTCAGAGAAGAAGTAATTATTTCATCACCTCTTTCAAAGTTCTTTTCTTCTCCCACTTCCACTTCTTTGTTGTTTACATAAAAAATAATAACTCATGTAAAATATACACAAATTGAATTTATTATAAATTTGATACAACCATAATCATTAATCTATACATCTTATGAATGAAAAATTCATCATACGTGTGTACGTACAGCTTATCGTCTCCACGTCGTGGGGTAGTTTGTTATTCAACACTTCATTATATGGATTGGTATAATAATGAGTATAATTGATGTAAATAATAAATATAAAATTTTAATGATTCATTATAATTAATATACCATCCAATTCCATACAGTTTTATCATTAATGAAATGATATAGTTTCACGGGCATATGTATATATTTCCATCTCCACGACGCGATAAGATTCATTTCCAAATTCACCATTATAGGATGATTATAAAATATATATTATTAATAAGTATGTAATATATTAAATAACATTTCTACTAGAAATACTTATTTATATATGTATTTACATATATCTCAGTCACTTACTTTCATTTAATGCGATAAGAAAATTAAAACAATGTCCATCCATATGTACAGACTACTGTATCCATGAATTGTGTTTCCATTTCATATATATATCTATTATACAAATTTACATTACCAATATATATGATATATAAATCATGTTTCATATTCTGTAATTATTTAATACATAATCTATATGATACGATCAAGAATAAAAAGTTAAAACACATATGTTAAAGAAAGCGATTATTTCCAAAAATGATACTTTAACATAGAAATTGTTGTTAATGGGTAGTATAATGATAGAAATGAATCATGTATGAATAATAAATATTAATATGGTTCTGGTATAATTTGAAAACATACAATGGTAATTATACAGGAGGTTAAATATATCCTCGACTTATGGAAAGTACAAGGTTAGGGTTAATTCCCCAATCACATTATTATCCGAGATTGTTTATATGTATGTATTTTCTGGAACATATTTATCATCCGTTTTCAAGTTTCATAAATATGTTCTCAAAAGGAATATTTTAAGGTTTTTTGGAGGGTACTCTTTAACTAGATCATCACTCTAAATTATTTGAATATTTATTTTCCTAAATCTATGTCCTTGTTTAAAAAATGGTTTTAAGGATTTATTCGTATGGACATAATTATTTTAAAATATTAAATCCTCTCAAAAGTTTCAATGGTTTATGGGAAACTTTGATTCATAAATATCTTTTAAATTACTTACTTTATAAATTATGACATTTCTAAATGATTTCTTGAATAAATAGTGTTTCTCTCAAAGTGTTTTACTTAAAATTTTCAACTATGTAGATTTTATTTACTAGATATAGTTGTTGATTAATTTTGATTTATTATAGATAAAATATTCCATATTTTATTGAAAGTTTTGTGATCTGTTTGACTGTGGACGATCTATTTTTATACCTTTCATGTTTTATGATTAAATTATAGACTTTTCTTATGCTATTTTTAATTCGAATTTTTATGTTATGTTTCAACATTTTTATATGAGGAATGCACTTGGCTTAGTAAATGACAGGTGGAGCCCGCTATAGATTCTCAATGCATCGGTAGGTCTCATGAGACAAACTAGTGTCATGGCACAAGGCCTTAATGAAATCATTATTTGTAGTCTTGGCATTAGTCCTTAACTATGTGGTTATGATGTTTGGCATTATGCACTCCCTTGTTATGAGATTAGTTATTACATGTTATTATTCCACTTGTAGAATATCCATGTGTATGTTTATATGGAAATGATTGACTTATTTTTTCATATTATGTTCAATATTATTTTTAAAAATACTTTTTGTTTTTATTACACCACTTTCCTTAAAATTTTATAGTTTCTGATATATTATTTACCCGTACTGAGCATCTGGGCTCACCCCTTTCTGCATTTTATTTTTCCCAGGGTGTGAAGCATTATATTATTACTGACTTTCTGGGATAAGATAATGGATATGAGTGTGTTCAAAGGATACAAAATTTTTTTGTTTTTCATTTTATATTTAATGTAAAGTTTATGTATGTAATCTATTTTCCAAAGCCACAAAATTGATCGGTCCTTCAGGACATGAATCCTTGTAATCATGCCAATGTTATGTAATAATGCACTGACTCTGGTAACTAGGGTTGGGGTGTTATAGTTGGTATCAGAGTAAGTTCAACAATTACCTTGGAAACTTGATTTAAAGAAAATCTTATTAGAGATCATTACCCAAAGACAAACTGTGTGGATTGATAATGAATAACTTCCTAGATTTTTTATAATATAGATATTTTGTGACTTTTCCATGTAATACATCCATGTCGGCATATGAGCAGCTAGAGGCAGCTCGCGCACAAATGTACCTAGGAGTGAAAACTCTCACAAGGAGTTTTGAGCTTGACCCGGGGTATCCTGGTACAAGACAATGTGCCTTGATACATTTTTGGTTATGACACTCATGGGGGATATGCTTAAGATAATTCAAATTTTCATTACAACCAATTACGAAAACTTTATGAGTAAATACAACTTATAATAAACTATTTTTATGTTTATTCATTACATACATAATATTTTCAATTTACTTTAGTTATTTCAAATGTTTGGAATTATGCATTGTGATTCATAAACTAACATAGTGTACGCCATTTTTTAGAAATGGTGCCCAATAGAAATAATGAGAACTCCAGTAATACCTATGATCCAAAGTGTAAGAAGGATCATATCTTTCATGGAATTAAGCAAAAATTTAGAAAGGAAATAGTCACCCATGTATTACCATCATTTGAGGAAATAGTATCATGTGTTAATAAGATAAGTAAACAATTATTTGAGTCCTATTAATTTGAAGGGATGCAAGAGAAGAAAAGGATGGTAGAGAGAAATATGGATAACTGGAAGAAGGGAAAGAAGGATTTTCCCTTATGTGATATCTGTGGAAAAAATCACCTAGGAAAATTGTTGAATGGAATGGGAGTTTTTATAATTGTTGAGAAAAAGGACACCAAGTATGTGATAGAAAGGGTAAGAAAAATGTTTCAAAGGTATAATTCTTCAAATGTAAGGAGTTGGGACACTTCCTGAATCAATTTAATAATCATCAGACTATACCCCAAATTCTACTATTGGATAATAATCAAGTTATAACAATACCATAGATAAATTGGAATGATTAGGGTGTTAGTTACCTTGGATAGATGATGTAACTACAGGTCTTCATGCATCTCCCTGCATGAGTTTTTCGACGGGTGGTTTTTTGGAGCAGAGTAGAATGGATTAAAGTCTAAGTCAAGGTTCACCAGTGTAGTCTCAATTTTCAGGACAATATGGAAGTAGAGAAAAAATATAGATGGGAGGTTTGACCAACATTTTCTATCCTTTAGGTGAGATTGAAGGGGCTGTTGTATGAATTAGAGTCCCTAATGATGGGGGTGAATTATGCAGTGGTCTCCTGTCCTATGTATAGAACTATGGATCAAATGTGGATTCAGGGAGTCATGGTAAGGTGGAAGCCTCTAGATACTATCCTGAATCTTAATGTGGATGGTTGTGGAATGATGCATGTGGTAGGGCTGGTGCGGGACATTAGGGGTTTGGTTTTAAAGTCCATTATTAGCTTCCATGGTCTGGTGAATTTGTTGGGAGTGGAGGTATGGGTGTTTCACACCAGAGTTATGTGGTAAAAAATGTTATCATTGGAGATTTTGGAAGTGGAATCGGACTCTGATGTGCTGATTTGGGCCCTCCAAGTTCCTTGGTGTTGGACATACCACATTTGTTATTGTGCGGTGGAGTAGGATAATGAATGTGTAGTTTGACATATTCTTAGAGAGGCCAACTTCGTTGTGGATGCTCTTTCCCAGGGGTGTAGTCAGGATAATCCTTTAATGGTTTTCATTAGGATGAGATCCTTACCTCAAGATTTTATAGGTACAGTGATGGGGGACTCCTTGAAGCTCCATCATTTTTGACCTCTTTGAATGCTAGTCTTGTAAGGTCCTTGTTTTTGAATAAGAAATAAAAGTTCAGTAAAAAAAGTATTTTACTTCAATAATATTTCATTAAAGTTTTGAGATTGTGTGGAAACAAGAAAAGTGACACAATAGCAGGGTAATGTTTTTTTAAAAAAAATGGTTGAGAGAAAGATAAACATCAAAACAGTCAAGAAGCATAGGTAATGATTTTGGAAAAAAGAGACAATTGAGTTGGATATAGTATATTGGATCTTATTAACTAACTAAGAACTAATTAATGGGTTTTCTTCTCATTGTTGGATATTAAAAAAATTGGATTTAAGGAGTATATCTAGTATTCTGTGTTTTAAAGAAGAAATAAGAAAGTACATACCTATTAAAATATGGTTTTCTAGTAATTCAATTTTTTACGATGTCTTATGAGAATACACATGAAGGTATTCACATGAATGATATGTGACCGTCCTAATTAATTTTGTACTATGAGTTTTGACATAAGGTTTTTGGATAAGTCTAAAGGTTTGAATTAATTAAGTTGAACATTGGATACTATTGTTTAAGGTTAAAACATTTCTCAAGATTATTTTTGGATTGTAATAAAAAGAAAATCCTAGAGGTCAGGTGACAACTCATCACGTCTGACAAGGCCACGAGACATGAACCTATAACCAAAGGGTGACAAGGGTGAATCACCAACGACTTGCCTATGTGATGTCCTAGTTTTTATAATGTTGTTTTTTTAAATTTTCAGATACATGAATTAAAAATTGATTATTTTCTCAACCGTATACGATTAGGATAAATAGAATATTATTTTATTCTATTATATTTTGGAGTGAAAGATGAGTTATTGGTAGAAGGTTGTTGAAGGTTGGAACACTACTTGTAATGACCTGAAATTGTGAATGATTTTTTGTTTTCAAATTTTGTGTGTTATTTTAGTTTTTACTCAACAAAACATTATTATTTAATAAATTATGTGGGTATAACTAAAATTAGACCATTGGGTTTCTACTATTATATGACCATTGGTCAATATGACTATTGGAAACTAAATGTTGCGATTGTTGTCTCTAAATACAAATGATCTTGGTTAATTAATACAGAAAGAAGTTTTGATGTCCTCATCGAGTAGTGGCGGGCCGATCGAAGCCCATCTGAAGAAACTTGGGAAGGAGGTAGCACCATTGTGCTTTGCTCTGGACCAAACCCAAGACGAAAATCATTTTGTAAAGCCAGAGAGAAATCACCTTCGGGAGAAGTCCAACATTATAGAAAACACTACTCGGGTAATGTTGGTCGATCCACCCATGGATTCTATCACCTTACATCATTATACACTTAGGTCCTTTTTTGGGGTTATAAGGGTCTATGTAATGAGACCATTGCTATTATGTGTAATCCATTGGGAAAAATAAAATTGTGATTTATTCCTGTGGTGAAGTTTTTGTTTTTTTCAGATATTCAATTCAATATAGGAGGTATATTAATGAATTTGGTAAAAAGGGGATATTCTAAAATATTTATGTAAACCTTAAATAATTAATGATGTGTAATTATTTTCAAAAAATGGTCTTCTAGAAATGTGTTCAGTAAGAAATTTAGAATCTAATAAGATCAACTAAATTTTTGTGAATAGTGTTCTCATGCTTAGGATTAATAATGTTACCAAATGGATTAGTAATCTCACTTAAAGAAATTATTAATATAATTTCGGAACCTAGATTAAGTAATGTGATTCAATAAAATAGACAAATAAATGTTTCATAAATTATTAGTCAAGTATTAGTTTTTTCAAGTGAATAGTGTTTTTTAATTAAAAAATAAATTAAAAATATTTAGAAAATAGTATTTCTAAAATTGAGTTCATTTTTGAATTTAGAGCATCGAAATTAGGTAAAGGTTCTTTTAGGGATTTTTATGGAAAAAATAAATTTTTGGTGAATAGTGAAAATACAATTTTCAGTTTCGGGTGTTTAATGACATAATTAAGGATGTAATAATTATGTAATCATTACGGTCTACTTATGAATATTAATATAAGTTATGAGTTGTCCCAAGTGGCCAATACCATGGGAAAATACCATGGGCAAGCCCATGGGTTTTCCAATACCACTGATGAGGTGTCCCTTGGCCATTAATGACTTGTCACCCACTTCCCCTATAAATACAAAGCCTTTACCACATTATTTTCATTTCCAAATCCTCCTAAGAGAATTTCAGGTCTCCTTACATCCCAAGGAGTCCTCCAAATGGTCCCTAAATCCTCCCAATGTCCTGACCTTCATGCTTTCGAAGTTACTCTTCAAGGTAAGGGATCCTTTTACCCTCCTTTTATGTCATGACTTCCTTTATGGTGTGTCTTATATTTTTTATCTCTTTATGTTTAGGGAATGTTATTATTTGTTATTATTAATTTAAATTTTATGTCCAAATGATGATATACCCTTTCTTCTTTCATCAATTTTTTTCAGAATTTTTAAGTGACACTCTTATGCTGTCGAATTTCTCATAAAAGGAATCGCATCTTCTCTTTTCATTCATGTTTTCTTTTCATGTGGTATGTTATTGAAATTTCCATACCATGTTATTATATACATTTTATTATATATTTATACTTTATTATAAGTAATTTATGAGTGGGTTACTCTTGTACCCTCTCTTTCCAATGTTTTCTAAAACCATGTTATATAGCTGTTATGCCGCAGAAATTTCACCTCAAAATTTCTATCTCTTTCTCTCAAGAAATTACCTTGTTTATTTATGTGAATACCCAGACATATTTAGATTCTATAGGTGTACATAAATATATAAATATGATATATTTTATTCTGGAATGGACATACATATAACACTCACTCCCTTTCCATGGGTTATAAATGATATAATGATCTTATTTTTAAGAGATTTTAGAACGCCATGATTTTTGAAATGAAACCCATTTCATTTATTCCTTATGGGTTATTTATGAAATGTTTTAATATGTTCTATGTTTCTCACATGTAATTGAAGACATATTAAAGGGTGCACCCTGATATTTATCCAATGCCTTTGGGTAAATATTTAATCTCTAGAGATCACATGTTTCACGATACCTTGGTGAATAACCTTGGTAATTTTTATGAAACCTTGGGGATGGACCATGGTGATATGTTCATGAATGTCTAAATTAAAGGTTGTAGACACATATTAAAGTTATGTTTAAAGTTTTTTTCATTATTATATGCCAAAAATTCCATTTCTAATATCATTATGATGTTATTCAAGTTCTTATTGATATCATAAGTACATTGATTCCCTTGTTTACCCATACTGGGCCTTCTAGTCACCCTTTAATTTAATTTATGTCTCCAGGATATGAAAGGCAGTAATTTTACATAGCATGATCTTATGATGAATCATTAAAATTGGATTAGAATAATGTTTTATATTGTATTCAAGTTTTATTGATCCTGATTTCCAAGACACTATACTTTAAAGATCCTCTGTATGTAAAATGTAATGAAAAGTTATGTACTAAAAAGGTGGGATGCCACAGTTGGAATCAAAGTATATATTAATTATTTATAACATTTAGGCTATGAAATCATTAAGAAGAACCCTATAGAAAATTTTAAATATAGGGAAAATTTCCAGGTATTTTGGTGAGTATTGATTAAGTGGTTTTTCAAACAAATACATCTGTGTCTGGATACGAGCAGGTAGAGGCGGGTCTAGCAAAAATGTACATAGGGGTAAAACCAGAAAAAACCACTTTGAGCTAGACTCTAATGGGAATGGTTGCATGATAATGGGCCTTACTTCACTCTTATTAATGATACTCATAGGGTATTTGTTTGGTTTATCACATGCTTTTTATGAATCATTATTAAGGAATTGTAGTGAAATATAATTGTTTAAGCATGAAGTTTAAAGATGTAGAATCCTTTATAGTTAAAAGATTCTTAAATGAAACAGGTTTCTCACTAAGATTTTATTCTTTTAAAAAATGGTGGAAACTAGGAGGAACCGTGAAAATGGTGACCCCAATGGACCATGCACTGACGGACCTCCGATGGAAGCCGGAATGGAAACATTAATGCGAATGATGAACCAATTGACTCATGTTATGAGTAATAACATGAATCAAGGTTAGAGGCCAATCTCACCATGAAGGGAACAACATTATATTGAGTCCTTTATGCGCCAATGACCACCAACCTTTAATGGATCGACTGACCCACTGATTGATGACCAATGGATTAGCTCTATAGATAAGATCTTTTCTATGATACATTCTTCAAAGCAAGAGAAGGTCACCCTGGATGTTTATCACTTAGAGAGAGAATTTGATCAGTGGTGGGAACTGATCATAAACATGATGGAACGAGTGTAAGTTGAAGCTATGTAGTGGGAAGAGTTCATATGGATCTTTTTCAGTAAGTATTTCCCTCGTTCCATGAGAACAAGAATGGAGAAGGAGTTTCTAGAGCTGAAGCAGAAGGAGAATGAATCTGTGTGAAGCTACGAGATGAACTTCACAAGGCTTTCATGATATACCTCTATCTTTTTCAAGGATCCAAAGGTAAGGTTGATAGATTATTATGTAGACTGAGACCTCATCTGCGGAAGAATATTTCCAATCGAGATTATGAAAGCTAAGATGAGATCGTGTAGAGTGCGATGAAAGTCAAGCTATAGTTTGGTGAGACATGGTGGTCTCCTAAATCCAATGACAAGAAGATATCGATGGAACACATATTCTGGAAGACTTTTGATCAAGGAAGAGGAGGAAAGAAAGTGAAACTTCCCATGTGTAATAAATGTGGGAAGAAGCATTTGAAAAACTGTATGATCAGGAGTGGGAAGTGCTACAAGTCTGGCAGAGATGGCCACATTGTGAGAAAGTTTCATGGTGATGTGAAACCTCAACTTCCAAACACAAAAGAAAAGGGTAAGATGGTGAAGGCCCTACATGATGTATAGTGCTTCAAGTGTGGACAATGTGGGAACTTTTCCAATCATTGTCCAAATCCGAGGGCAATGGAGGGGAACCACCATTATCCTTACCAAAGGCCAAGGGATCAAGGTCGTTCTTTTGCTATCGCAACAACTGAATTCGATGCTCCGAATGATGTGGTAGTAGGTACTATTGTTTTACTCTCAAATATTTCATTTAATTTGATTGATTCTAGTTCTATGCATTCTTTTATTTCCTCCATGTTTGCAAGGAATTTAGAATCAACACCCGAATTGCTAAAAGTAGAGTTGTTAGTCAAGACTCTTGGTGGGACTATCCAAGCATCTTCAGTGTTTAGAAACTCTAGTATTTACATTAGTGAACATAATCTTATTGCAAATCTAGTAATCATTCCTATACTGGTATTCGACAATATACTAGGGATGGACTGGTTCTCAAAGTATAATGCTAAGATCAATTGTAGAAGAAAGGAAAAATTAGTAGTCTTGAATGAAAACCTATAGTTATCTTCCAAGGAGAGATATCTCAACCTCGTCATTGTCTAAAAGAACCACCCATATCCTTCTTTATGGAGTTAATTGGTGAAGAGGAAGAAGGATATGAGTTTTTTATGATAGAAAATGTCCTGATCATCTACGAATACATTCAAGTGTTTCTGGAGGAGTTTCCTGGACCACCCCCAGAAAGAGAGGTGGAGGTCTCCATCGAACTCGTACCTGGATGAAATCTGATATCAAAGACCCCATATAGGATGGAAAATGTGGAGATGGAGGAATTAAAGAAACAACTCAAAGATCTTTTGAGGAAGGGGTTTAACCGACCGAGTGTATCTATTTGGGGAGCACCTATTCTCTTTGTGAAGAAGAAGGATGGATCGATGCAGCTATGCATCGATTATATAGAACTGAATGGGATCACAGTGATGAAAAAAATACCCTTTTCCACGAATTGATGACTTATTTGACCCACTTTGTGGAGCTCAATTATTCTATAAGATTGATTTGTGATCTGGTTATCATCAATTGGGGGTGAAGAAAGAAGATATTCTAAAAATCGCCTTCCAATCAAGATATGGGAATTATGAGTTTGTTTTCATGACCTTTAGACTGACTAATGCATGTGATAGTTTTATGGATTTGGTGAATAGAGTCTTTAAAGACTACCTTCATAACCTTTTGGTATTTTTTATTAATGATATTCTAATATATTCCAAAAGTCGCGAGGATCATGAAGATCATCTTAGGGTTATTTTTCAAACTCTACGGAAGTATAGGATTTTTGTAATGTTCAGTAAATGTGATTTTTGGTTTCATCAAGTCACTTTCTTTAGGTACATTGTAACCAATCAAGGAATCATGGTTTACCCTACAAAGAAAAAATTTGTAGAGGAGTGGCCTTAACCTACAACGAAAACTGAGATTCATAGTTTCATGGATTTTTAGGATTTTATAAGAGGTTTGTGAAAAACATTTCACGACCTTCTAATCCATTAACCAAGTTAACTAGAAAAGGGGTGAAGTTCATCTGGACAAAGGATTGTGAGGGAAATTTCCAAGAGCTGAATAAAATATTGGTTATTGCACCTATGTTAAATCTACCCTAAAGTGGATAAGGATTCATTATTTTTAGTGATGCATCTCTAAATGGCCTTGGGTGTGTCCTCATTTAAAATGACATGGTCATTTCATATGCATCTCGATAGTTCAAGATTCATGAGCAGAATTGTACTACGCATGATCTGGAGCTGGCTGCAGTCATTTTTTCTCTGACGATATGGAGGCACTATCTTTATGGTGATAAATGTGATAGATACACATATCATCAAAGTTTGAATAATATTTTCACACAAAAGGAATTGACCAAGATACAAATTAGAAGTTTGGAACATCATAAAGACTATGAGTGTGCAATTCATTATCACCCTGGAAGAGCAAAAAAAGTTGATGATTCATTATTCAGGAATGACCCAGTTGTTCTTTCCATGATGAGGATTCAAAAAGATCCTTTGATCAATGACCAAGTAAACCTGGACCTGGTAATTATAAGGAAAGTGAAATCATCAACCCTATCCCAAATGATTTCTCAACTGTCATTACTAGAGAATATCTAGAAGGGTTAGAATGAAGATCCTTTGTTACAATAGAAGTTTGAGGCTGTAAAGTATGGAAAATATTCTGAGTTCAATATTGATCAAGAAGGTGTACTGAGATTTTGTACAAGACTATGTGTTCCATCCGTTCCAGACATAAAGAAAGAGCTGATGGATGAAGCTCATAGATCTACTTTCTCTATTCATCCTGGAAGCACAAAAATTTATAGGGACCTTCATCATCATTATTGGTGGGTTAACATTAAAACGGAGATTTCTCACTACACTTTAAGGTGCCTATTATGTCAGCATGTAAAGGTAGAACGACAACTTCCTAAAGGGGTATTACAACCACTATCCTAACTGGCATGGAAGTGGGACAATATCACTATGGACTTCGTCACTGGTCTTCCGAGAACTCCCAAAGGAAACAATGCGATATGGGTTATTGTGGACCATCTCACCAAGACTACCCATTTTATCTCTATCCGGGAAGATTTCCATCTTTATCAACATTCCAGGATTTATGTGAAGGAAGTGGTATGGTTTCATGGAGGTCAACTTTCTATCATATTGGATCAAGATCCAAGGTTCACATCAAAATTCTGGATAAATCATCAACATGATCTAAGCATTGAATTTAATTTCAGTAAGGCCTATCACCCCCAAACTGATGGGCAATCTAGAAGGAATATTCAAACACTCGAGGACAAGTTGAGAACGTGCTCAATGGAATTTAAGGGTGGATGGGATCAACATATCCCTTTAGTTGAGTTCTCTTACAACAACATCTTACACTTGAGTATTAAAATGACACCTTATAAAGCTCTATATGGGAAGTGATGTAGAACTCCTACTTATTGGGATGAAGCTGGTGAGAGAAAGATTCTTGGGCCAGATCTTGTCCAAGAGATGAAAGAAAATGTCATTTCCATTGAGCAACACATTAAGGCTGCTCAGAGTCGACAAAAGAGCTATGCTGACAATCATCAAAGGGACTTGGAGTTTGATGTCAGTGACAAGGTCTTTCTTCTATTTTCATCTTGGAAGAGAGTCATGAGGTTTTGGAAGAAAGGGAAGCTCAGCCCTAGGTACATTGGCCCCTATTAAATCCTTGATCATATGGGAGAAGTGGCCTATTGGCTTGCACTTCCCTAAAATCTATCACAAGTTCATGATTTCTTACATGTATCCCTCTTGAAGAATTATATAACTAGCCCTTCATATCTACTAAACCCAGAGGTGGTACAACTAGATCATGACCTCTCTTATGAGGAGCAGCTGATGGAGAACATGGATCGTAGACACTAGGTTCTATGAAACAGGACTACCCACCTTGTTATGGTGTTGTGGAGAAACCAAAAATATGAAGAAGCCACATGGGAACCACAGGAGTCTCTACGGGATAAGTACCGACACCATTTCTTTTTTGATGATATGAGTTAAAATTTCGGGGATGAAATTTCTTAATGCGAGAAGAATGTAACGACCCGAAATTTTGAATGAATTTTTGTAACCTAATTTTTTGTGATATTTTAGTTTATACTCAACAAAACTATATTCTTTAATTAATGATACAAGTATAATTAAAATGAGATAGTTGGGTTTTGACTTTTATATGTTCGTTGGTCAATATGACCGTTGGAAACTAAATGTTGCGATTGTTGCCTCTAAATACAAGTGATCTTGGTTAATTAATACAGAAAGAAGTTTCAATGTCCTCATCCAGTAGTCTCAGGCCGATCGAAGCCCATCTGACGAAACATGGGAAGGAGGTAGCACCACTGGGATTTGCTTTGGACAAAACCCAAGCCGAACTTTATCGTGTAAAGCCAGAGTGAAATCGACTTCGGGAGAAGTTCAAGATTATAGAAATCACTACTCAGGCAATGTTGGCCGAGCCACCCTCGGATTCTCTCACATTATCACATCTTACACATAGGTCCTATGATGGTTTTATAAGGGTCTATGTAACAAGACCATATCTACTATGTATAATCCTTTGAGATAAATAAAATTGTGATTTCTTCCTATGGTAAAGTTTGTGTCTTTATTCAGATATTCGATTAAATATAGGATGTATATTGATGAATTTTGGAAAAAGGTGATATTTAAAAATATTTATGTAAACCTTAAATAATTAATGATGAGTAATTATTTTTGAAAAAAGGTATTCTAGAAATGTGTTCAGTAATAAATTTAGAATCTAATAAGATCAACTTAATTTTTTGTGAATAGTAAATTATGAATCGTTATTTTAAGCTTAGTATTAGTAATGTGATCAAATAGATTAGTAATCTCACTTAAAGAAAGTATAAATATAATTTAGACACCTTGATTATGTAATGTAATTCAATAAAATAGTTAAACAACTGTTTCAGAAATTATTAGTCAAGTATTAGTTTTCCAAGTGAATAGTGTTTTTTAATTAATAATTAAATTAAAAATAATTAAAAAATTATTTTTATAAAATGGAGTTTATTTTTGAATTCAGATCATAGATATTAGGTTAAGGTGATTTTTAGGGATTTTTCTGGAAAAAATGAATTTTCTGTGAATAGTGAAAATACAGTTTTTAGTTTCGAGTGTTTAATGACATCATTAAGGATGTAATAATTATGTAATCATTATGGTCGACTTATAAATAGTAAGATAAGGTATGATGTGTCCCAAGTGGCCAATACCATGGGAAAATACCATGGGCAAGCACATGGTTTTCCAATACCACTGATGAGGTGTCCCTTGGCCATTAATGACTTGTCCCCTCACATCCCCTATAAATACCAAGCCTTTACCTCATTATTTTCATTTCCAAATACTCCTCAATGAAATTTGGTCTCCCTACCTCCCTAGGAGTCCTCCCAAGGTTCCCCTAAGCCTCCCAAGGTCCAGACCTTCATGCTTTCGAAGATACTCTTCATGGTAAGGGATCATTTCACCCTCTGTTTAAGTCATGACTTATTTTATATTGTGTCTTATATTTTTCATGTAATGGCCCGGACCTCTTCGGCCCATTACTTTGTCAAAAGGAATGCCATGAAGTGTTCTAAAGGGTAAAATGGTCTTTTGGCACACTTTCCAGAATTCTGAAACTACACGCCGTGTAGTTTTAGTACACGTCGTTTTCCCCCTTGCTGGGTATACCCCATGTTGAAGGTCGTGTCCTTGCCGTGTGAAATAAATGGGTGCACGCTGTGTACCCCAAACTATACGCCGTGTAGTCTCTCCCCGCGTACATGTAACCATGTGTTGACTAGTCAATGACCATGTGCTGTGTTGGAGCCGTGTCCTTTCTGTGTGAAAAAAATGTGTACACACCGTGTAGTCCCTCCCCGCGTATGCGTTACCTTCAAGCCGTGTGTTGACTAGTCAACGGCCGCGTTCTGCTTTGAAGGCCATGTTGGAAGCCGTGTGTTGACCGTGTGAAACGGCCTAGTACACGCCGTGTACAATAATGTACACACCATGTACTTTTATTTTTCTCGCCTATAAAAGGAGGGGTCCCATCCTCCTTTTCAAATCACCCCTCTCCTACCCATTCCTCTGAGTAGAGCTCTCCCAAAAGACTTGAAGGCTCAATTTCTTTCATAACTTCTTCGTCTGAGCTCCGATTTATGATCCATCAGTGGCCATACGATCGTAACGACGAGGTGGAACTTCTAAGACTGGATATGTTGTCTTTCCTTCAGCCTTTCCTTTCCAACATCCACCTGAGGAGGTTTTTTTGGGACTTGATAGAAGTGATGGATGGAGATTGACATCTTCTAAAGTTGATATGGGGGAGTTTTGTGATCAAAACCTGTTGAGGTATGGATCTTACCTTCATTTCTTTAATTTTTGCATCATGCGGGGTGGGTATTCTCTTGTTTTCATGAGAAATAGTTGTACCATTAAATAAAGATAAAAACTAGTTAATGAACAGGGATGGGAAAGTTGTTATTTTTATCTTTGTTTATCCTATTGATATGTTATGAATTGAATGAGCTTCTTCCTACTGAAAATCATGGTCAATGGGGGCCTTTTCTTGGGCAATTAAATGTTGCCCTATCTTCTAGAACGTTTTTGTGAATGGAACCTTATGGAATGTGGAATCTGGTTAATCACGTAATGTTGGATGATTAAAATATGTAACGCCTTTGTGACCACCCCAGTTAAACAAAATGGAATAATGAACATATGGGTTTTGTCTTGGTTACGTGGTGTGTGAAAGATGGGGGAGTGAATCTTAGGTTTTTATGAATAGAACGGGCCTCAGGGATGCGGTAAATGATGTTTAAGGGGCGAGGATGTGGCACAAAACTTGTTTTGTGGGTTTTGGTGGATCGGATGAGCAGCGGGGCTGCGATAAGTTATATCAATGGATGACGATGTACGGTGCGGTTTTGGTTATGGTAGTTGGCAGTGGGGATGTAGGGATGGGTTTGAATGTGAACGGGCTATGGGTTGTGAATAATAAATAAAATTTAGAAGAGTTAATGAATGGCGGGGCATGATAATGGAACATGATTAATAATCAATGGGTTGGTTGGTTTATAATAAGGGACTTGTTGTGCTGCTTGTGTTTTCCTAACATGATTTTTGTATGGCAGGGATATGTTTCACGAACGATTGATGTGGTTGGTTGGGGATTGTTTCCCATTAGTTAAGGAACTAAGAAGCTGATTCTGTTGAAATGTGAAAACCTAAATGGGGTTGAGGTTGTTTGATGTATGCATGTTACGTAGTAGCAGTGCTGAGGCACGTGGGTCATTTCTCTGATTAGAAGCCATAGGTTGGGCTGAGTGTTTGGTATATATATATCTATATCGTTGTGTTTTATCACACCCAACCCATGTTGAGAACTTAGTGTCGAACACTCCCATTTCATGGGAGATGGTGTTTTCCCATAGTTACTAGCTCTTTCATGCTCCTTCTTCCATATGCTGTGATGTCTTGAGGAAACCTTACACCTAAGACCCTTCAGGTAGGTTTCAATTGGGGTGGATTGGGCCAAGACTCTTAGGGCAGCTTTGTTTTCCCAAGAACCTTTGGGTTGAGGGTCAGGTGTGTGCGGGTGGGATAAGTGGTTGTGAGGCCTAGGTGTGTGCGGGAGGGATACGTGGTTGTGAGGCACAGGTGTATGCAGGTGAGATACGTTGTTGTGAGGCCCAGGTGTGTGCAGGAGGGATACATGGTTGTGAGGGCTGGTGTGTGCAGGCGGGATATGTGGTTCTTGAGTCCCAGGTGTGTGCGGGGGGTAAGAGTGTGGTAGCGTCAGGACGTTCGCCGTTAGGAAGAGCATCTAACTAGAGGGAAGTGGTGTGGGGTACCCAATACTCTTGTTCTAATATACTACTACCTGTTGCGATTTTTTTTGGTGAGTGTGGCTGGTGAGGTTGGGTGGATAGAATTCCTTTCTAGGTTTCTTCTGTTGTTCTCACGGGACATTAGGATGTCTCACCACTTGTGCATGAGTGATTTAGGTTTCCCAACTGAGTATACTAGTATTCTCACCGTACGTTTACTTTCAAGTTTCTAAGAGGACTACCAGGGCCGTACGGGACCATACTAGTCGGACAGTTGGAGTTGTTGCAGCTGTTGTACTCTTGTTTTCTTTTGGTATTGTACTTTTAGATTTCTTGTACTTGCACCTTGTTATAAAATTGTTTAAACATGCATGAAAGATTGGTTTGGGTTTATTTCTATACACTTGTTCTTTTCCTTTTTGTTTGGTTGACTTGTCCTATTTACTGATCTTAAATAATAAAAAAGGTAATGCCTTCCCATATTTGTGGAAACTCATACCCTTGGTGCTAGTAGCCACCCTGGGGCCTACTGGAGGTGGGACTCAGGGGTCATTATCTCCCTTTCACCATTGCCAGCTCAGGAGGGGCATCTTTGGTGGGAGGGGGTCATGAAATAATGGTATCAGAGCTGATGGTTGACAGATAGGATGGAGTCTGGAGTTAGGAACAATGAGGATTTCATGGGATGGTAGGGCAACAATGTTAGTTAATCTTGGTTCATGACATAGTCCAGGGAAAACCGGCTAGGACACAGGATTTTAGGGGCCCCCGTGATCCGAGGCAAGGACTCTGAGCCAACCGAACGACAAAGTGAGACTACATTGATTGCATGTTAGATACCCTAGGGAAGGTACATGCATCATCATGATTTTGTTTTACCTGATTTGGGTGTTCTGGGAAAGAAATTGAAATAAAATGATAAAATAAAACCTTGAGAAATTTCCTTACTACTTGGGCTTAGGCGATCTCTGTTTACCATACAGCTATGGCACCTGGACATCGTCCCCGGGTGGCTCAGATGGTCGAGGCCCAGCAGATTCCGGCGGTCGATCAATTGAGGATTGACCGAGAGGAGGAAGATAGCCAGTGGCAGAAGACTCTCTGGTCATTCCAGCAGCAAACCCACAAGAAGTACGAGGGTAGTACTTCGGATACAGAGACTGAGGGGTGGCTTGATGATCTAGGGATCGTTTTTACCTTGATTCGTGCTCTGAGGGAGTACTAGGTTCCCCTAGCAGTCAGTCAGCTGAGAGGTGCGGCACGACAGTGGTGGATGCTCTACCTTAGAGAGAGGATAGAGGCAGAGGATTCATGGGCTGACTTTGAGAAGGAATTTCTAGAGGAATTCCTTTCTTACATTATCAAGGCAGAGAAGCGGTAGGAGTTACTATCCCTTCAGTAGGGGAGTATGTCAGAATGAGAGTTAGGGATCAAGTTCAAGTATCTCATGCAATTTTCTTCGGATCTCTTTTCAGATGAGCAGTCTCGGGTGATATTTTTGGAGGAGGCACTTCATCCTTCTCTCCAATATGCTGTTACCCCCTTAACCCTTCTGACGTACATGGTAGTATAGAAGAAGGAAGAGGTTGTAGAGAGGATGCACTCGCTTGGAGGTACACCACGAGAGGGGATTCAGCTGGGTTCGTCGAAGGGGAAGGCAGTCAGAAGTATGTCTCCTGCAACGGGACCTTCCAGGTTCAGGCCAGTGGGGAGAAGGCCCCAGTAGTTCCAGTTCAGATCTTCAGATCCTCGTCCCTTGTTCACAAGCCCAGGACTGAAGTGATTTTCTTGTGGAGGATTCGGGCACGTTTAGAGTCGGTGCCCAACCCAAGCTCCGTACGGTGGAGGTGGGAAAGTTTAGCGCCTGCCTCAGTAGCACCAGTTGCCGGCGAGGCCCTTCCAGCTGCAGTAGGACACTGCTCCTCTGAGGGTGGACATTACGGGAGGAGGCTGACCTCAGGGTGATACTCAGGGACCTCGACCAGGGCATGGTCGGGGAGGTAGACGACATCATAGAGGTACAGGAGCTGGGCGTGGACAGTTGGACGAAGCAGAGTTGGCAGCTCCGGTAGGACCATAGGTGGTGCGAGGTACGTTTTTTTTATCAGCACTCTCATTTATGCTTTGTTTGATACATGATCTTTGCACTCCTTTGTTGCACCTGTTCTAGCCCATACTTTGGGACTAGACGTAGAGAGACATTCCGTACCACTAGTGCTGATCACACTAGTTGGAGGCTAGACCTGCGTATCTTGTGTTTTCCGGGGATGTGGGATGACGTTGGGACCACATCGATCTAGTGGGTACATTATTTTCTTATAGATGTAGCCATAAGATGTCATCCTAGGAATCGACTGGTTGTTTTTTGTTAGTTCTGTTATCGACTGCTTCTGGAGAAGAGTCGTGTTCTCCGACATGGATGGGCAGCGTGTATCTTTTGTTGGCGAGAGGAGATATTAGGTGGGAAGCTGGCATGTGAAGCCTCTCCTTTCTTTGTTAGGTGGGTTATCAGTTGTTACAGCTGATATAGAGATGATGGATGTCCCTGAGGTTGTTGGGGAGTTCCTTGATGTTTTTGCTGAGGAGTTTGTGACTCTACACCCCCGACGTGACGTTGAGTTCGGGATAGACCTATAGCCTGGTGCCCATCCAATTTCGATGTCCCGTTATCGGATGGCACCTTCGGAGTTGCAGGAGTTGCAGATTCAGATTGATGATCTGATGGTGAAGGGTTTTGTTCGACCCAGCGTATCTTCATGGGGTGCTCCAGTTTTGTTCATGAAGAAGGAAGATGGTGGTCTCAGGCTATGCATACACTACCAAAGGTTGAACGAGGTAATGGTCAAGAACCATTACCACATTCCAAGGATAGATGATCTCTTCGAACAACTGAGGGGAGCATGTTGGTTTTCTAAGATTGATCTACAATCTAGATATAATCAGCTGAGGGTAAAGGACAAGGACATCTCAAATATGGATTTCAGGTGCAAGTATGGGCACTTCAAGTTTGTAGTGATGCCTCTTGGAGTTACAAATGGATCAGCCGTGTTCATCGGACTTAAGAACTTTGTCTTCCGAGAGTTTTTGTACTGGTTCGTCGTTGTGTTTATCGATGAAATCCCGATCTACACAAGATTAGAGGAGGAGCACATTGAGCATCTCAGGGAAGTCTTATAAGTCCTTCTACACCACCAGCTTTATGGGAAATTGTCGAAGTGTAAGTTCTTGACACAAGAAGTACACTTCCATGGGTACGTAGTGTCTCATAATGGAGTGTCAATGGACCAATCGAAGGTGGAGGCAGTTGTTTCTTGGGCAGCACCCAAGAGTGTGGGAGAAGTTTGTAGTTTCCTGGGGTTAGAATGTTACTATAGGAGGTTCATTTCGGACTTCTCTCGAGTGCTGCTCCATTGACATCTTTGACTAGGAAGAACCAAGTCTTTCTATAGAGCAATAAGTGCCAGAAAGCTTTCGACTACCTGAAGGAAAAGTTGGTCAGTGCTCTCGTACTTAGGTTTCTAGAGGAAGGGATGTTGTATGAGGTGTTTTGTGATGCTATCTGGGTAGTGGTGGATCGACCGACAATATCAGCTCACGTCGTAGCAATTAAGGAGTCAGGACCGGTGAGTACCTTAGCACATAGGTACGTACACAAGGTGGTTTGTTTGCATGGATTTCCAAAGACTATCGTTTCATATTGGGATACTCGGTTTCCTCATGAGTCTGGAGGGGGTTACAACATGTTTTTGGCACCCAACTACACCTTAGCACTGCTTTCCACCCCCAGACTGATGGACAGATAGAGCAGACTATCCAGATATTGGAGTACATGCTGCAAGCATGCGTTCTAGATTTCAGAGGATCATGGGTATGAAACTTGCCTTTAGTAGTGTTTGCCTACAACAACAGCTTCCACTCTACTATTGGCATGGCACCATTTGAGGCTCTGTATGGAATACCATGTCGTTCACCCATTTGCTGGGCAGAGGATGGTGAGACAGGTGCTCTTCGGCAAGAGGTAGTACAGAGCACCACAGAGAAGGTTCAGCTTGAATGTGAGAGGATGAGACCGGCTCAGGACCTACAGAACTTAGTGCCGAACACTCCCATTTCATGGGAGAGGGTGTTTTCCCATACTTACTAGATCCTTCCTGCTCCTTCTTCCCTAGTCTATGATGGCTTGAGGCAACCTTACACCTAAGACCCTTCAGGTTGGTTTTGATTGGGGTGGATTACCCCATGACTATTCGGGCAGGTTTGTTTTCCCAAGAACCTTCGGGATGAGGCCCATGTGTGTGCGGGCGGGATACGTGGTTGTGAGGCTCAGGTGTGTGCGGGTGGGATACGTGGTTGTGAGGACCTGGTGTGTGCGGGTGGGATACGGGGTTGTGAGGCCTAGGTGTGTGTGGGTGGGATACATTTTTGTGATGCCTAGGTGTGTGTGGACAGGATATGTGGTTTTTGAGGCCCAGGTGTGTGTGAGTAGGAAGAGTGCGGTAGCTTCAGGATATTCGCCATTAGGAAGAGCAGCTAACTAGAGGGAAATGGTGTAGGGTACCCAATACTCTTGTTCTTATATACTACTACCTATTGTGATTGTGTTTTTGGTGAGTGTGGCTGGTGAGGTTGGGTGGATAGAATTCCTTGCTAGGTTTCTTCTGTTGTTCTCACGGGACATTAGGATGTCTCCCCACTTGTGCATGAGAGCTTTAGGTTTCCCGACTGAGTATACTTGTATGCTCACCCTAAATTTACTTTCAGGTTTCCAGGAGGACTACCAGGTCCGGACGAGACCCTACATGTTGGACAGTTGGAGTTTTTTCAGTTTTTGTACTCTTGTTTTTATTTGGTATTGTACATTTAGCTTTTTTGTACTTACACCTTGTTATAAAATTATTTAAACATGCACGTAGGATTGGTTTGGGTTTATTTCTATACACTTGTTATTTTTCTTTTTGGGTGGTTGACTTGTCCTATTTCACGATCCTAAATAATAAAAAGGATAATGCCTACCATATTTGTGAAAACTCATACCCTTGGTCCTAGTCTCCACCTCGGGGGCTGCTGGAGGTGGGACTCGGGGGGTCATTATCTCCCTTTCACCATTTCCAGCTCCGGAGTGGCATCTTTGGTGGGAGGGGGTCGTGACATTTCATCACTTTATGTTCAGGGTATGTTATTATATGTTCTTATTACTGTCCATTTATTGTAAAAATTATGATAGACCGTTTCTTCTCTCATCAAATTGTTTTCTGAATTTTTAAGTGATGCTGTTAGGCTGCCAAATTTCTCGAAAAAGGAATCACGTCTTCTCTTTTCTTTCATGTTTACTTTTCATGTGGTATGTCATTAAAATTTACATACAACGTTATTATCTCCATTTTTTTCTATATTTATAATATATTATAAGTTATTTATGTGGGGGTTACTCCTGTACCCTCTCTTACCAATGTTTTTTAAAACCATGTTATATAGCCGTTATGCTGCAGAAATTTAGCCTCAAAATTTATTTCTCTTTCTCTCAAGAAATTCACTTGTTTATTTATGAAAATACCCATACCTATTTAGTTTCTATGGGTGTTCATAAATATATAAATATTATATATTCGATTATGGAATGGACATAAATAGAACCCTCACTCCCTTTCCATGGGTTATAAATGATATAATTATCTTATTTCTAAGAGCTTTCAAAAAGGCGCAATTTTGAAATGAAACCCATTTCTTTTATTCTATATGGGTTATTTATGAAAAGTTTTATTATAATATATGTGGCTCACATGTATGTAAATACATATTAAGGGTGAACCCTGATAGCGCTCCAATGCATTGGGAAAAGATTTAATCTCTAGAGATGACAAGTTTCACGATACCTTGGTGAATAACCTTGGTCATTTTTATGAAAATTTGGTGATGGACCTTGGTGATATGTTCATGAATGTCTAAATTAAATTTTTTAGACACATATTCAAATTATGTTTCAAGTTATTTTTATTATGATATGCATATACTCCCATTTCTCATATCGTTATGTTGTTATTCAAGCTCTTATTCATATCACAAGTACACTGATTCCTTTGTTTACACTTACTAGGACTTCTTCTCACCCTTTCCTTTAATGTATGTCTCCAGGATATGAAAGGCAGTAATTTTACTTTGTATGATCTTATGATGAAGACTTAAAATTGGATTAGAATAATTTTTTAGGTTGTATTCATGTTTTATTGTTCCTGATTTCTAAGACACTAGACTTTAAAGATCCTCTGTATGTAAAATGTAATGAAAAGTCTTGTATTAAAAAGGAGGGATGCCACACTACTTATAAATTATTTTTTTCTCTTATTATATGATTTAATTAATTCTTAAACATTAGGTAGGGGATCTTAAAACCAAAAAAGTGTTATCCTGTTAACTTATGTTTTGTTGAACGGATGGTATTTCAATCATTAGAGATTTATGGCTTTGAGGCCCTCAATATTAAATTTTTTGTTCACTTGTTCGTGGTTGATGACCTCAGAAACTCCATATAAATATTTAAATTTTCCCTTCAATTATGTTTCTTTAATTTCTACCAATGTTATCTTATTCGATATAATAATTCGGTGGTGACCTTTTCATTTCTCTTTCCCTCTTATTAAGTCTAATTTTTTTAACCCAATTTCTGATGTGGGTATTCCACAAAGATATTATTTATTTTTAACATTTTATTTTTGAAGAACAATTTAAAGTTAAATGAATTCTATTTATTGAATAAGGGGATAATTTAACTCCCCAAATTTCATAGTACGTTATATCTTTAAAGTAATTCAATAGCTTGTGCTACACGCAACACCGAGTTCAAGTGCATCATGACCAATCAAACTAGTCATTTTAAAAGATGTTATGAAGAGTATAAACCACATTTTAAATTTTATATATATACTCTATAATTTTAATATTCATATTTTGTGATTCATAGACACAGTATAAGGACAAATTCAATTTTTCAGATAAAAGAAGTATTTTAGAAAAAATGCAATTTTAGGCCAATTAATGGTGAACCATTTTAAATTGCAATATTTTATAATTTTGTAATAAATTGGAAAAAATACACTTTTTATTTAGAATGGGGACATAAAAAATTAATTTGGATAATTTTTTGGTGTTTTCTGATTATTTTCATACTTTGATGAATAGTGAAAGATGAAAAATTTTAATTGAAAATAACTTTTTAAATAAAAAGAATTTATAGTGTTAAGTTATACATTTGAATGGTTTTGACATACAATTATATTATATTATTATCATTTAATACAATATAGGTCATTATAAGTAATTTCACATTTAAATTTCACATAAACAGATGCAATTTTTTTGATAGTTTTTTCTTTTTAAAAAACATGTTTTTTGGATTTTACAATGGGAATTAATTTTAAATTAATAAATGCAACTTCTAAGTTTTGAATTTGGTAAAATATAATTCATTTTTGAGATTAGAATATCAAAATTAGCTTAGAGTAACCTTTTCGTATTAGTCTGAAAGAAATCAATTTTTGATGAATAGTAAAAAACCATGAGTTATTATTTAAAACTTATTTTTTATTTAAATTATTATTTATTTTATTTAAATTTATTTTAAAAAAAATAGATAAATAATAAATATATAATTTCAATGTAATTCATTGAATCCATTTTATAATAATATTAGACGTATAAAATTTTATTTAACTTTTTTCCGTCTTTTACCCACCATTTAGGAATATTTGTAAATTTTAATAAAACGTAATTTTACCGCATCTATGAATTGAATTTCAAAAACCCAAGAAACAAATTTGAAATCAGTATGTAAAATGTTGTTCAATAGGATACAAATTATTTTTGATGAATAGTAAATTTTGAATTTTATTTACCACTGTTTAATGTAAATTGGGTAATTAAAGATAAAAATGATATTATGATTATCCTAACACATGTACTAATTCTTCTTGGATAAGTATATTTCGACCAAAATATACATTAAGAATAAAATATGATACATTTTATTCAGTTGGATATGATTAGAACTTTTTTTATTATTTTATTAAAGGAAGAGTTAAAAGTGTAAAATTCCGATTTTAATAAATAAACATTTTTAATATAGGGTTATACATTATATAAATTAAACTAAAAAATTAATTAAAAATCTAAAAATATTTACTATATCACCGTATTATATTTTAAATTTTTAGACATTAAATAAATAAAATTATTTATGGCACAATGATGAGGATGTAATTACCATATTAATGAATAAATCAAATAAATGGAATTATAAATATTATAATAAATATAATTTAAATGTTTTTAGGAAATCCAAGAATTTTCTAGGGGAATATGACATGATATTTTTGATTAAATATATTTTTTTGGAGTAATCAAGTTCTGATGACTTTCACAAAAACCAAATACTAAATAGTATCAAAATTGACATAAATGAGTTTTTTAAAACAAATACTATTTTATTAAATTATATAATAGTAATAAAAATGTATGGTTCAGACAAATGACTTATATAATGATATATATATCATTAATTAACCACTTTAGTTTCTCTTGGAATTTTATAGTATGTTTATAAACCATGTAATATAAACATACAAGAAGACATTGTAAAAGTTAAACTATTTAACTAAGAGTTAAATCTAAACGATAATGTTAATATGGTGACATAAACTTATCTAAAACCTATTGGTTGAAATTATTTCGACCCATAACCACCTTTGGCGCTAAATAAATCTGTTTTGAGAAATTATAAACTGATTTTGAATTTATAATAAATTAATATTTCACGCTTTTCCTAAAGTGCCCTCACCTCTCTTATAAAAGGGCACTTCCCCTTCTCTTAATTTCACATCTCCAAAGCCATTTGGCTCGGCCAAACCCAGCTCAAATATCATTTAATATTACCTGAATTCATCCTAGTGCAATTACATTGATCATAAATCTATCTTATTGATCCTTTTTGATCAAATCAAAAGGAATCACCTGAATAAGAGGTAATTATTTCACAACTTCATTCAAAGTTCTTTTCTTATTCCACTTCATCTTTCTCTATTGTTTCTATAACAAAATAATAAATCATGTAACTTATAAATAATTTTATGTTATTATAAATATGGTAAAACCATACTCAATATTCTATCCATCCTATGAATGATAAATTCACCATATGTGTGTATGTACGGCTTACCGTCTCCACGTCGTGGTGTAGTTTGTTATTCAACATTTCATTATTTCAATAGGTATAATAATGATTATAATTGATGTAAATAATTAATATAACATTATAATGTTTCTCTATAATTAATATACAATCCAATTCCATACCATTTTGTAATTAATGAAATGATATTGTTTCTCGTGCGTACGTACGACTTATCGTCTCCATGACGCGATGACATTCATTTCCACATTCACCATTAAATGATGATTATAAAAATATATATTATTAATAAGTATGTAATATATGACATGATAATTCAACTATATATATACATATTTAAAAATATCTTAGTCACTTACTTCCATTCAATACGATAAGAAAACAGAAACAACATCCATATGTATGTACGGACTACCATCTCCATGACAGGTGTTTCCATTTAATATATATATCAATTATACATATTTATATTATAAATATATATGATATTTAAATCATGATTCAAATTCTGGAAGTATGTAAATAATGATCTTTGTGATACAATCAAGAATAACAAGTTAAAACACATACGATAAAGAAAGTGATTTTTACTCGAAATGATACCTTAACATAAAAATTATTCTTAATGGGATGTATATTGTTATAAATGAATAATGTATGATATAATATATATGAATATAATTCTAGTATAATTTAATAACATACTACGTTCATTATACATGTGGTTAAACATACCCTCGACTAAAGGAAAGTACAAGGTAAGGGTTAATTCTTCAATCTCATTGTTATCCAAGATTGTTTATATGTAGGTATTTACAAGGACATATTTATCATCCCTTTCCATGTTTCATAAAAATGTTTTCAAAATGATTATTTTAAGGTTTTATGGAAGGTACTCTTTATGTAGAAAATTATTATAAATATTTTGAGGATTTATTTTTATAAATCTATGTCCATGTTTTCAAAATGATTTTAAGGATTTATTCATATGGACATATTAATTTTAGATTGTCAATTACATTCATATGTTTCAAAGTGTTATGGGACAATTTCATTCACAAATATCTTTAAAATTACTTCTTTTATAAATTTGGATATTTCTAATTGATTTCATGAATAAATGGTATTTCTCTCAAATAGTTTTGCTGATCATTTTCCACTATGTCAACATCCTTTACTGGATACTATTCTTGATTTCGGTTGATTTATTATAGAAACATTCTTCCATATTGTATTAAAGTTTTTGTTATATGTTATACCGTGGATATTATATTTTTATACCAGTTATGGTTTATTGTTAAAGTATTGATGTTACATATGATATTTTTAATATGAATTCTTAGGTAATGTTTCAACATTTTCATATGGGGAATGAATTGGAAATAGTGAGTGATGGGTGGAGCCTGCTATAGCTCCTCGATGCATCGGTAGGTATAATGATACAAACTAGTTTCTTGACACAATGCCTTGACAAATTCTTTATTTGTAGTCTTGGCATGAGTCCTTGAATATGTGGTTATGATGTCCGACATTATGCATTCACTCTTTAAGAAATTAGTTATTACATGTGATTATTTGAATAGTACGATATCCATGTGCATGTTTATAAGGTAATGTTTGATTTATTTTATCTATACTATGTTCACGAATATGTTTAAAAAGGATTTTGTTTTTATTACACTTCTTTCCATAAAAGTTTATAGTTTCCCCTATTTTACTTACCCTTACTGAGCATCTAAGCTCACCCCATTACATGTTTTATTTTTCACAGGATGTGAAGAAGTTTATTATTTCTGACTTCCAGGTATAAGATAATGTATTTAAGTGTTTTAAAAGGATACACAATGTATTTTTTTCATTTTATATAGTAATGTACAGTTTATGTATGTAATATATTTTCCAAGAAAACTAATCTGGTCAAACTTCGGGACATGACTCCTTATAATTATGCTAATGTTATGTAATAATGCACCGATTCTGGGTAACTAGGGTCGGGTAATTAGAATGGATATTTGAGAATGTTTAGGAATAACCATGGAATCTAGATTTAAATAAACTCAGATTCGAGAACATTACTCTACGATAAAATTTGAGGATTGGAATAGAATAACTTCTTAGAATTTTGTAATGTAGAGATTTTTTTTGTTTTCCAACCAATATATCCCTATCTGGATACAATCAGGTAGAGGTGCCTCTGACACAAATTTACCGAGTGAAAACTCCAAGAAGGAGTTTCATGCTTGACCCGGGGTATCTTGGTACATGAAAACGAGCCTTGATGCACTCTTGGTTATGACACTCTTGGGAGAAACTCTTAAGATAATTAACATTTTCATTACAAACCACTATGAATGATTTAGGAGTAAATACATCCTCAAAGAAAACATTTTTTTGATTATGCAATACATGTATAAACTTTTCAATTTACATTATCTATTTTTAAAATTTGGAATTATGCATTGCAATTCATAAAATAACCTTCTGTATACCATTGTTTTGAAATGGTGCCCAGTAGAAGGAATGGGAACTCCCGCAATACACATGATCCAATGAGTAAGAAGGGTAATATCATTAATGATATTAATCCAACATTTAGAATGGAAATATTCTCCCATATATTCTCATCATATTAAGAAATAGTATCATGGGTTAATAAGATAAGTAAATAATTACTAAAGTTTTATGGATTTGAAGGCAAGTAAGAGAAGAAAAAGATGGCAGAGATAATGACGATTAAGGGTAAGAAGGTAAAAAGGATTTTCCCATTTTTGATAACTAGGGAAAGCATCACCTTGGTAAATTCATGAAGGGAATGAGAGTTTTTTCTAAGTGCGGAGAAATAGGACACCATGTATGTGATTTCTAGGGTAATAAAAAGGTTTCAAATGTACAATGATTCATCTGTAGGGAGTTGGGACAATATCCAAATCAATACCCAAGTAATCAGAGTATACCCGAAATACTACTATTGGATAATAATCATGTTATGATACTACTATAGATAAAGACGAATGATTAGTGTTATTATTTTTTTATAAAAGAGTTACATCATTTGAGTATTTTATTAATGATGTAAATGTTATAATAATTATCGAGTATATAAGGATTATACTGTAGTACTATTTCATTAATGAGTTGAGATTGTGTGGAACCAAGAATTGTGACTCAATAGAGGGTTAAATGTTTTGAAAAATATATGGTTGAGAGAATGATAAACCTAAAAATAGTCATGAGGATGAGGTAATGATTTTGGAAACAGATAATTGAGTGATATAAAGTATTTTGGTTATTATTAACTACCTAGGAACTAATTAATGGTTTGTTTATTCCATCATTGCTTCAAATTTCAACATTTTTGGATTTAAGGAGTATATCCAGTATTCTATGTTTTACAGAAGAAATAAGGAAGTGCATACCTATTCAAATATGGATTTCAGGAAATTTAGTTTAATACCATGTCTTATCAAAGTACACGATAAAGGTATTAACATGTATGTTATGTGACCTTCATTATTAATTTTGGACTGTGAGTTTGAACATAATCATTTTAGATAAGTCTAAAGGTTGTAATGGATGAAGTTAAACATTGGATACTAATATTTACGGTCAAAACACTTATTAATATTATTTTTGGATTGTTATAAAAAGGACAACCTACTGGTCAGGTGATAACCCATCACGTCTAATAAGGCCGCAAGACATGAACATGCAACAGAAGGGTGAAAAGGGTGCATCACAAACCACTGGCGTACATGATGTCCTAGTTTGTATTATTTAGTTTTTTAAAGGTATGACAGATTAATTATAAATTCATTATTTTTGAAACCTTATACGATTAGGATAAATAGAATATTTTTGAATTATATTATCTTTTTAGAGTGAAATATGAGTTTGTGGTAGAAGCTAGTTGAAGGATGGAACTCTACTTATCATGTATTTTTTTATCTTATTCTATTAAGAAATTAAATCTTAAACTTTATGGTATAGATATTAAAACCAAATTTTTTTTATAAAAATACCATATGTTTTGTTGAACCAGTGGTATTTAAATCATCATAGATGTTTGGATTTGAGGCCCTCAATATTCCATTTATTGTTCAATTGTCTGTGATTGATGGCCTCAATAACTCCTAAAACATTATTTAAGCTTTCCCTCAAATTATGTGTCTGTAATTTCCACCAATGTTCTCTTATTTCAAATTATAATTTGGTGGTGACTTTTTCATTTCTCTTTCCGTCTTATTAAGTCTAAATTTATTTTAACCCTATTTTCGATGTGGGTTTTCCACTAAGGTATTTTCTATTTTAGAATATGAAGATCAATTTCAAATTGAGAGGATTCAATTAACTAAAGTAGGGGGAAATGTAACAACCCAAGATTTCATACTTCATTATCTCTTTAATGTAATTCAATAGCTTTCGCTACACGCAACACCAAGTAAAAGAGCATCACGACCTATCAAAATAGCCATTTTAAAAGTGGTTGTGAAGAGTATTATCCTATATTTGAAGTTTATATATATTTTATATAATTTTAAAATTCATATTTTGTGTTTCATAGACATAATATAAGGGCAAAATCCATTTTTCAGATAAAAGAAGAATTTTTCAAAAAAATGCAATTTTACCACCTATTAATGGTGAACCCTTTTCAAATGAAATATTTTAATCTTTTATATTAAATTTCACAAAATAAACTTATTATTTAGAAGTGGGGAATAAAAATATATTTTGGATATGTTTTTGGTGTTTTTCTGATATCATTCATTTTTGGATGAATACTGAAAGATGCTAAATTTTAATTGAAAAATACTTTTTTAATCAAAATAATTTATAGTGATAAATTATACACATCAACGGTTTTGATGTATAATTAGATTAAATTTCTTTCATTTAATAATATTATGGCCATTATAAGTTATTTTTTAATTTAAATTTCACATAAATAGATGTTAATCTTTTGATAGTTTTTAATTTTTAAGAATCTTGTTTTTGGGTTTTGACAACAGAAATTAATTTTAAATTAATAAATGAAACTATTATGTTTTAAAGTTCATAAAATAGACTTTATTTTGAATTTGAAATATCAAAATTATCTGAGGGTGATTTTTTGGTATTTTTCTGAAAATGTACATTTTTTATGAATAGTGAAAAAGAGTGCATTATTATTTAAAATTGACTTTTTATTTATATAATTACTAATTTTATTTAAATTTCTTTTATGTAAAAATAGATACATAATACCTATATAAGTTCAATGTAATTTATTAAAGCCATTTTTAAATTAGATTAGAAATATAAAATTTTATTGAACTTTTCACTATCTTTTACCCACCTTCTAAAAACATGTGTAAATTTTCATAAAACAAAATTTTACGACATCTGTGAATTGAATTTCAAAAATCCGATACACACTGTTGACATTAGTATATAAAATGTTGCACAAGAGGATAAAAATAATTTTTTTGAATAGTTATTTTTGAATTTTATTTATCATTGTTAAAAGTAAATAGGGTAATTAAAGGTAAAAATGATATTATAATTATTTTAAAACATGTACTAATTCTTCTCAAAAAATTTTATTTCTACAAAAATCAACCTTAGGAATAAAATATGATCATTTTTTATCCACATAGATTAGATTAGGACATTTATTATTATTTTATTTAAATAATAGTTAAAACTATAAAAATCAAATTTTAATAACTAAAAGATATTTAATATAGGCTTATACATAATTTAAATTATACAATAAATATTCTTTATAAAGATAAGAATAATTCATAACTCATGGTATTTTATTTAGAATTTTTAGACATTAAATAATTAAATTTATTTATCACACAATGATGTTGTAGTAATTACCTTATTAATGAAAGAATCAAATAAACGGTATTATAAATATTAAAATAAATATAATTTAAATGTTTTTAAAACATCCACGATTTGTTTAGGTGAATATTACATGATAAGTTTCATGTAATGTATTTTGTTTTGAAGTAATCAGGTTTTTATGACTTTCAGAAAGACCAAATACTAAATGGTGTTAAAATTGACATAAATGAGTTTTTCAAACAAATACTGTTTTATTAAATTATATAATTTTCATAAAACTATAAGGATAGGCCAAATGAATTATATAATGATATATATTTCATTAATGAACCACTAGAGATTCTATTCACTTTTTATAGTATTTTTATTAACCATGTAATATAAACATACAAGAAGACATGGTAAAAGTTATACTATTTAACTAGAAGTTACATCTAAAAGATAAGGTTAATATAGTGACCTAAACTTTTATAAAACAAATTGGTTGAGAATACCACGACCCACCCCCATATTATACTAGAAGTATGTTTCTTTGGAAATTATTAGAAATTGAAAATTATTTTAGAATAAATTAATATTTCATGATTTTTATAAAGTGCCCCTCACCTCCCTTATAAAAAGGTAATTCCCCATCTCTTAATTTCAAAACTCCAAAGCCATTTGGCTCTTCCCATCCCTTCTCAAATATCCATACAATATCCCTTGCTTCAACCTAGTGGCGTTACTTGGATCATAAATCCAACCTATGGAGACCTTTTTATCAAATCAATAGGAAGAACCCGAAGAAAAGGTAATTATTTCATGACCTCTTTCAAATTTATTTTCTCCTTCCACATCCTCTTTATATGTTTTCTTCATACCATAATAATAACTCTAGTAAAATATACATACATTGATGTTATTATAAACATGGTACAATAGTATTCATTATTTTATCCATCTTATGAATGAAAATTTAACTATACGTACTTATATACGCTTTACCGTATCCACGTTGTGGTGTAGTTTGTTATTCAACACTTCATTATTTGTATGGGTATGATAATGAATATAATTGATGTAAATAATAAATATGAAATTTTAATATTTCTATATATTTAATATACCATCCAACTCCATTCCATTTTATCATTAAAGAATTGATATAGTTGCTCGTGCGTACGTACGACATACCATCTCCACGATGCGATGAGTTTAATTTCCACATTCACCACTAAAAAATGCTTATAAAAATATATATTATTTACAAGTATATAATATATGATATAATAATGATACTAGAAATATATATATATATATATCTGTGTGTGTGTGTGTGTGTCTGTGTGTGTGTGTCTGTGTATTTACATATATCTCAATCACTTACTTCCATTCAATATGATAAGAAAATGAAACCAACGTCCATGCATACGTAAGGACTACCGTCTCCATGAATGGTGTTTCCATTTCATTTATATATCAATTATATATATTTATATTCATAATATATATTCCATAGAAATCATGTTTTATATTTTGGAAGTATGTAAATCATGATCTATGTGACACGATCCTGAATAACAAGTTTAAACACATACGATAAAGAAAGTGATTGTTACCTGAAATGTTACATTACAATGGAAATTATTATTAATCGGCAGTACAATGTCAAAAATGAATTATTTATGATATAATAAATATCAATATGGTTATGGTATAATTTAACAAAAAACTATGGTCATTATATAAGAGGTTAAACGTACCCTCGACTACAGAAAAGTACAAGGTAAGGGTTAATTCCTCAATATCATTATTATCCAAGATTGTTTATATATATTTATTTACTAGGACATATTTATCATCCATGTCCATGTTTCATAAAAAAATTCAAAATAAATCACTTATGGTTTTATGTAAGTAACTCTTTAACTATATCATAATTTTAAATGTTTTGAGGATTTATTTTTCTAAATTTATGTTCATGTTTTCAAAATGATTTTAAGTATTTATTTGTATGGACATTGTAATGTTAAAATATTAATTCGTTTCAAAAGTTTGAAAGTGTTGTGGGACACTTTGATTAAAAAATCTCTTTTAAATGATTTCTTTTATAAATTGTGGGATTTCTAAATGATTCCCTGATAAATTGATATTTCTCTCAAAGAGTTTTACTAATCATTTTAAACTATGTCAACATCCTTTGTGGATATTATTATTTATTGATGTTTATTTATTATAGATACAATATTATTTATTATATTTAAGGTTTTGTGATATGTTTTCTTGTGGATGTGCTATTTTTATTGCATTCTTGGTTTATAGTTAAAGTATTGAAATTTCATATGCTAGATTTAATACAAATGTTTTTGTTATGTTTCATCATTTTCATATGAGGAATAAAGTGGACTTAGTAAGTGACAGGTGGAGCCCGATATAGCTCGTCGATGCATCGGTATGTCTCATGAGACAAAATAATTTCTTAGCACAAGGCCTTGACTAAGTGGTTATGATGTCTAGAATTAAACATCCCTTTGTTATGAAATTAGTCATTACATGTGATTATTTGACATGAAGAATATTCATGTGCATGTTTATATGGTAATGTTTGATTTATTTTTTCCATATTATGTTAAATATTATATTTAAAAAGACTTTTCTTTTAATTACACATCTTTCCTTAAAAGTTTATATTTTTTGCGATATTATTTACCCTTACTGAGAATCTGAGCACACCCATTTCCATGTTTTATTTTTCCCAAGATGTGAAGAAGAATATTATTACTAACTTGAAGGGATCAACTGTGATATATGAGTTTGTTCCATGGATTCACAATATTTTTTTTCATTTTATATTGTAATGTAATGTTTATGTAAGTAATTAATTTTACAAGGATACTAAATTGATCTGTCCTTCGGGACTTGACCCCTTGTAATCATGCCAATGTTATGTAATAATTCACTGACACTGGGTAACTAAGTCCGGGGAATTACAAACACCCTGTGTAAAAATATATATGGTTTAATAAATATTAATATCTTTGTTAAATGATATGGATAATTGGTGGAAATTTATTGGTCAATGATAATATGAAATTTAATATTTAAAGGGGACTAATAAGAATGTAAAGTAAGTGAATATTAATACATTACATTGTAAAATCAATTTAAAATATTATGAATAAATGATATTTATGGTTTCAATAAAAATATCCCTTGTGTAATAAAAATAGAGGGTTGCTGTAAATGATGAAATAAAATAATATCATAAAAAATATTCCCATGGAAAAACTATTTTTAATCAAAAATCCTTTTGAAACTATTTTTCATTGAAAATAACTGTTAAAAACATTTTCTTTAAAAGTAATCCTTTTGAATTTGAAATTTATTTTTTAATTAAATTATGATGGATAAATCCATACTTTTCATATGAGGTAAAAAAATCCTTTCCAAGGTTAAAAGGGTTAGAAAAATTGCTAGTTCAGAATGGGAAAATAAGATTCCTTTGAAAACCTTGATAAATGATCAAAAGGGACAATATGTATTTAAAAAATAGTTTTTTAATGTTAAAAATATTTATTGAAAACATTTTCATAAAAAATTATCTTCAGAAGATAATAGGTTTTAAACTAAATAGAGAAAGGAAGATGGGTTTTCATAAAACATCTTCTAAAACATATGTCCACCAAAGAGTGAAAATAATGGTACTAATACTTGATAAATGTAATTAATAACTATATTAAATTAAAATGAAATGGTTTATTGAAAAATTACCTAATAATTTCCTCAGATTTAAATTCATGTACAAACAATCTCTAATAAAATGAGATTGTGAAATAAACCCTTGAAAAGGATATAACGTCGACGTGGGAATCAATCAAGGAGTAGATTAAGTGTATAAAATCTAAATAAACATAAATGAAGTGGAAATAAAAAAATATGTATTAAAAATTTATTAAACAAAAAATCTTATAATATTAATGATAGCGATGAAGTAATATAACTTAGTGAAAAGAAACTGGGTTCTGAAATTCTATTCGACTAGGTAACTTTTAACTCAAATACCCATCAACGAAATAATTCAATATGAAACACAAAATACCAAGTTGAATGAGTTTTTACTGAGATTAAATATCAAAATTGTAAATATATAAACTATATAAAATAAATTATCTTTACATAAATTATGAATGCCTTATGGAATGAAAATGAGAAAAGAATCCATTAACTTTTGTTTCATTTTTGGTAGACATCAACTAACTTATTTTATAATATTATTAAACATGTTAATAACTAATTATTTAACCAAAATAATACTTATGATATCATATATTATCGTATTATAATATTTTATAACCTGTTTGTTATTAACATTTCATTAATTTAACTATTTCCTGTGTTAATTGCCTAGTTTGTCGAGTTTGTTTTATCTTGTTTATTGTTGTTCTTATTAAATATATCATGGTTTAATAATATCAATAATTTAAACGATTATATAAATATATTATATATATATATATATATATATATAACAATATATAATTTTTGGAGATAACAAATAAAAAGGATGGTTCGTGGAGACGGTCGTCCATACATACCCAGCAACAGTATGGTGATTTAATTGTCATATTATAAAAGAATGAAAAGTAATTGATATGTATATAAATTTATATAATAATAAAATTAACCTATTAATTTAATATATTACATATATACTTATTAAAATTATCATCAACATGTTCCATGCATAATGTGAACGAATCACATTGCTTTGAGGGGGCGTTAGTCCACACTTCATCAAATGATGCTATCGTATTGATGAAAAGTATAAAGTATTATGTGTATGTGTCATAGAAGGATTATAGAAGTATAAATACATAATAAATAACATATATATAATATGTAAATATATTTTCCATCATAAATTCCAACCATGAATTTTGGAAATGGAAAAAACGAACAATCCTCATTTTGTGAGGCGGTAATTTGTTGTAAACGAACAATAAGTTCATCACCCATTAGATGGAAGTGTGTAATAGTGTTGGTTGAAAACTTAATAAAAAAATAACATAATATTTAGGATAATTATATTATCATATAATAGTCATCTAAAAAATAAATGGGTGATGGATTAAATGAGTGAAAAGATATCGTTCGAAAACTTTTCATTTAAAATTGGGTAACTCCTTTGGTTTTATGAAAAAGGGATTACTAGGAACTATTTTGTGACACCCACAATTTATATAGATCTAGTTATTTATATTATATTTAAATTTTCATTTATATCTTATATAACACATTTTCAAATATTCCATTTACATGTAACACCGACTTGGAATACGATAGATGGAACACTGAGTTGCTACAAAACATCTCTTTTTAAAGATATAATTATAACCTAGCCATTAAACATGGTTATAGGAATATTAATAACTAATTTTTTTTATATTTTCTAAAAATGTTTTATATAAAAAAGACATATTTAAAATGAAAGATATGATTTTTTGTAAAGTCCTTTTAATGTTTAAAAACATTTTTTATCAAATGAATTGCTTTTAATAATGAATGTATTTTTAGACAGATTTAGAAATTGAATTTGTTAAAAAGAAGTTCATTTTTAAATTCAGATAATCGAAATTAGGATAGGGTGATTTTTTAAATTTTCCGACCAACTTCATTTTTAGATGAATAGTTAAAATATCGGTTTTAATTCAAAATTTCTTTTCAATTAAATTTATTTATAAAGTTAAATAATATTTTAATTTGATATCAACATTTAATTAGAAATTATATTTAACAAATAATCCATTTTTAGTTGTTGTATCCTTTTCCACATAGAAATTGCATATAAAGACTAAACTGTTAGAGTTGGGGTCTTGAGAACAAACTGTTTATACTTTAATTACATTAATGTACACTTATTATATATTCTTCATGGTTCTGGATGAATATAATATAATAATGTCTTGGAATATTTCTTGCATTAATAAGGTCATGGAAGATCCCCGCTAAGATGAGAACCTTGAAATGCAATAACAATATTTTTAAATAAATTCTACAGTTGGATGACATACTATCATATGACACATAGTATATAGACCGTCATGTATGAGTACTCGTAAGAAGACGAGAATCTCTCTCATGGAGTTTTCACTCAGTAATTTCAAAGATAGGAGAATATGAGAACAAACCTACCAGTAGTAATTCTGCATGTTTTGGTCTCATCAGTCATTTCTATCTACAAACATGTAAAATGGTCTTTTGACTGGAAGATTGTCATTAAATCATGTCATGACTCACTCACATAGACTTTCGGACAAAAATAATCACAAAGATAGTTGGCAGGAAGGAGGGTATGTTCGGTGCATCACGAATGACTTGTTATTAATGGATAAGTCTAGGAAGGATTTGTCCCTTCTAAATTTATGGAAGTAGATATCTTGGGCCCTTTTATTGAAATAGAACTGTAGCCTAAATTCCATGTCCTTGGTGTTACAATGAGTTTATTTCTGGAAGTCAGAGAATATCAGATCAAGCATATAGGTTTATGACACTGCCATGAAACCTACTTGATGAGATATTGAGACAAAAAGAATAAATTACATGGTAATTGTTGTTTGAGGTGACAAATCAAGGTAGTGTCAACTTATTTCTGTTGGGTTCCATGACCCGTTTCTACACAGTAATCATGGACTTTTGGAAAACCCGCCTAATGCCAATGAGAAAGAGGCCTAGAGGGTCACACACTAAGTGTATCAAGGTATCTCATGTAAAATAAAGATTATTCCCATATGTGGTTTTATAATTATTAAAGGAATCCTAAATCATTTTAACGATGGAGGAAGAATAAAATGAAAACAAGATATACACGCCGTGTACATTGAATGTGCACGCCATGTAGCTTTCCTTGTGGAAAGGAAATGAAAAATTAGTACACGTCATGTATTAATGATTACAGTCCATGTAGTTTTTCAAGTCGGGATTTTGAGAAAATAATATCATTTAATTAAATGATATTTATTATAATAATCATGTTCACATGTTAAGGAATTAATGATTTGACATGGGGGTTTTTAATAAGAGTTAATGAAATAAATAAAAAGAGTAACACATTTATTTATTATCATAACTCTATAACCTCAATCACAATAATAAATATCCTCACATCCCCAATACTTTTCCTTAATCATTATGCACAACAATTCTAGAGAATTATCTCAAGGCCAAAAGAACTCCTTACTCCAAGAATACTCTCAAGACCGAGAGAGATCCTCCTCCACCGGATCAAGACGATCTAATGCAGACAATGCATGAAAATGATTCTACATGCTAGCACCCAGATATTCCTTTGGCAGCATCCATAGATACATGGTGCACATGTGGATCACTGCTAGAGGAAGTCTACACTTGGCTTCTGCGAAGCAATGACGAATCTCATCAGAATGTGATCAGAAATATCAACTAAGAAAAAATGACATAAAAGGTACTTCTTGTCAATTAATAAAATTAATTATAATCAAACTGTGATGATCCTCCTTTGTGGTACCGAGACTATTCTTCTTCTTATTATATTTCTCTGATTCGATCCATGAATTCTAGCATTTATCGTCGTATTGATCCAGGATTGATCATTGATAATGAAAAAAAGTCAAGTGGGCAAATCCAACCACAAGCTTACACTGTGCCTGGGACCTACAAGTGGAATCAGAGTAGTCTTAATGTTGATTATAGTTATTTAATCTTTGTTGATAATTTACGCATTTATATTTGATTCAATTCAAGATAAATTGTTCTATAAAACTGAATGAACAAGATTTTTTCTTCCACTTTTGTTTCTCATTTAACATCACAGAGATAACCTTTTAATTTTCATTTTGATTAAAATAAAAATGATGAACTCATCCGAAGGAGCCTCTCATTCTATCTATACAACACAGGAATACACGTCGTGTAGTGAAATCTACACGTTGTGTACTTAGGTTCAATGAACCGATACTGGTCCTCCAAACAATGCCATGGGAATTGAGCATACCTATTTTTTTAATACACCATGTTGAATAGGACAGAACAGTGTGTGGAAACTGGAATACATGCTGTGTATATTGAATCAACAAGCCATTTAGTTTGATCCAACCCATGTGAAACTGTGTACAAGAAGAAGCCATGTAATCGCATATATGGGATTTCCAAGCCAGTAACCACATAACAAGGAAGTACATGACATGTTAGATTAATTTACATGTTGTGTACTCCAAATTTTCCAAAGTATAAAAAGCACACCGAATCCCCCAGCGTCTACTTTGGATAATGGTTGAAAACAAATACACGCAGTGTAACATAGCCTAAACGCTGTGTACTTTCCATAAATGGAATTTCACCAGGTTTCCTCCAAAGTAAAAAAGACATGTACAAGGAATATGGATGAGAAGAATCTCAAGGAAATATAGAAAAAAATTTAAAATATTGAATTGATTAATTATAGATCATAATTAATTGAATTCAAGTGCGAATTATCTTTAATAAAAAACAATTAAAATTATTTGAATACTAAATATGTGAAAATGTTGTTGCATATTATGGATGATCTTGAGCTAGACCAAAGACCATTTATGTGTGTATGGTTGCATTTAAATTTATTTAATTTAAATTCATTGGGCTGCAAGCCTTCTTCCAATAAAATGTAGGGCCTGAGTGCCCATGGTTTCTTTAATGTAAATTCTATGTAATGGAGGATCTCCCAAGATAGAGGAGATGGTTAAAAATCCAATTTTGAGGCGAAACCTACCCAATAAGATACAAAGGTGGACATTTGGGAGCTGCAAAACATAAACCGTCAGGTTCGAGGTGTTTTTCCCTAGGTCAGGGTCAGCTTATCAAAACCACCAGACAAGCTAACCAATAAAATCATATGATCATGCCGAGTTATTTTATTTTTGTCTGATTGCATGGATTATTTATTATTTATGTGTTTTTGAAATCACATAAAAAATGAAATAAACAAGAATGCACATATGGAATAAAATAAAAATTGAACTATGCATAAACATTATCAGAACATGGTTAATAACTTATGAAAGCATCACTTAATATTACCAAGCATGTGATAATGAGAAACTACATATAAAGGATTAAAATCCCTCAAATACAATATTAAGTCAGACCAAGCCTTCTATTACTAGATTACGAGCAAGACTCAATAAAACTATGTGTTTGACCAACCCCTGTTAGGACACTTAATTTTTGGAAGGAAGCTCTTATGAAAGTATCATGTTGACTAAAACATTTATATCAATAGGAGTATACTTTGCTAGAATTGTTGTAAAATGGAGGAAAGTGTTAAGGAAATCCATGTCATGATTTCAGGATTGGGGATTCCACTCAACAGAGCTAGAAACTGTAAGCTCATAGTTGGAAAAGACCTGCTTACTGAAATACCATTAAATGGCTTGACAAACCCTTTTTGGGGTTATGTAAAGGGGAATATGGATCCTTACCACTAGAATGTCATAGAAACTAGGCCTTCCAAGTTCAATTGTGGGGGCCATTGGGACATTATAAAATAGTGGGATAATTAAAAAATTCATTTAGTATTTTTCATAAAATGTAATCAAAAGGTACAGATAAATATTCTCTTTTAATTTTTTGAATCAATATGACAAACTCGCCAACCACATTTTATCTACATTTAAATCTATATAAAGACAATATCCTAACTGACAGTAACATTCATGAATTGTTTAGGTGCCTTCGGGTTATCCTACGCCTGGAACGAACGTTTTATGTGTTGGAATCCACACTTCCTAATTCGTCTACCTAAGGGGAAGTGATGAATATTTCCTGGTCTATGATCAAAATTTGAATGACGCACTTGACATTCAATGTTTGATGTTGTCATCAATGTCTAGTGAGCTCATGAAATATCATAAAGGCATGGATACATGTATCATGCTCGACCACCTCCATGATCTATACTAGGAGATAGCAAGGAAGGAATGGTTAAAGATCTCCAAGACTCTATTTCAAATCAATCTTAGAGAGGGTTCCCCAGATGGGCCTCATGTAGTCAAGATCATTGGCTACATTGAGTGCTTGGAGGTTCTCGGGTTTAAACTCCCCCAAATAACTGGGCACCAATCTCATTCTTGCATCACTCCCCCAGAGCTTCTCTAACTTTGTTGTAAATTTCAACATGAACAACATTGAGAAGTCTCTATCGGATCTTCTTATCCTCATTAACCAAGTAGACAGTGATATGAAGCATGAAAAGCCTTATATCCTTATGGTGAATAAATGTAGAGGGAAGGCAATGATCTTTAAGACCAAATCTTCTTCAAGGCCTTCCAAGAAAAGGAAGATCAAAGGGGAGGCAAGAGATCTAGAGGCTTTTTGTTTTGCATGTGGCATGATGGGCTACTAGAAGAAAAATGACACCCATCCAAGGAAGCATGGGGAAGATTCAGGTGTGTTTTTTATCGAATGCAATCTATCAATTTGTAGGAATTGGGTATTATATGCTTCTTGTGGTGATCACATCTATATCAAAATACGGGAACCATGTGGATTCAGAATGATTGACTGAGGTGAGGTGGATCTGCAAGCAGTCAACCGAGCTAGACATGCTACGGTAGCTATCGTAGACTACCACCTCACATTTCCAACTGGGATTGTCTTGGAATTTGAAGGATGTTATTATATACCCTCTGTAACCAAAAACATTACTTTAGTATACAGATTAGATACTGATGGATTCATATTCATGTTTGGAAATGAATGTAGTTACTTTTATAATGATAACATTTTTTTGTAGGGAACATTTATATAACGTACTTTATGTGTTAGACTACACAAACCAAGTAATGGAAATTGATGAAAAGTTTTATTCACATGACTCATACCACACCCAACTTTGGCATCACCTACTAGGTCATGTCAATGAGAAACTGTTGACAAAATTACATAAATATGGGTATTTAGATTCAATCGAACTAAAACCACTTGGTGTATGTCATGCATTTCTATAAGAAAAAATAACAAAAGCCCCATTTAGTGGGAAAGGTGAAAGGGATAAAGAGATTCTACAATTAGTTCACACAGATGTGTGTGGACCATTTCCAGTTGAAGCAAGGGGTGGGTTCCTGTACTTCATAACTTTTACTGATGATTTTAGTAGATATGGATATATTTACTTACTGAGGAATAAGTCAAATTCTTTTGATTGGTTCAAAGAATAGAGTAATGATGTTTAAAACCATCTTGGTAAGAAGATTGGAAAACTCCGATCAGATAGAGGAGTATAATATCTTAATCAGGACTTAATTTAATTATTATAGGGGTTTGGGATTCTATCTCAACTCCCTCCTACTTACATGCCTTAGTGGAATGGTGTAATTGAAAGGAGTAACTACACCCTATTGAACATGGTGAGATCAATGATGAGTCTTGCGAGTCTTTCATTATCCTTTTGGGGATATGCATTAAAAATAGTAGCACACATACTAAATCATGTTCCAACTAAATCGATAAATGGTATTCCATATGATTTATGGAGTGGACGCATAGCCATGTTATCAAATTTACATGTGTGGGGTAGAATAGCATTTGTTAATCCTCTTCAGTTAACAAACTTGAACCCCGAGGCAAAAATTATACCTTTATAAGATATCCCAAGGAAACAATGGGATATTACCTATACAAACCCTCAGATAAAAATGTTATAGTGGCAAGACATGCCATATTCCTTGAGAGGGACCACATCTCCAAAAGAGATAGTGGGAGAGAAATAGAATTTGATGAATTCAATGCTCAAGATACACCTGAGTTAGTATAAGAACATATTCCACAAAGCCCGGTGGAAGAAAAATCTGTTCCAGAGACCCAAGAACATTGTAGGAGCATGAGAGATGTGAGAGAACTAGAACGATATGGTTTTCTTGTCACCGAGGATGGTGACTCATTATTGGTTGATAATGATGATCCTCTTACCTATAAGGAAGCAGTTGAAGGCATATACGTTACCAAGTGGAAAGAATCCATGAATTCTGAAATGGATTCCATGTACCAACACCATGTCTAGTTTTGGGTAGATCCCCCTGTTGATGTAAAGCCTGTTTCTAATAAATGGGTATTCAAGAGGAAACTGGACCTAGAGGGACAAGTTAGCACCTATAAGGCATGACCGGTTTCAGTAGTTTTTAGACATTGTCAAGGAATTGACTATGATGAAACCATTTCACCAGTTGCGATACTGAAATCCATCAGAATCCTATTAGCCATTGCTGCTTACAATAACTATGAAATTTGGAAAATGGATGTCAAAACAACATTCCTCAACGGGAACCTCCTGGAAGATGTCTATATGAAAAACCAGAAGGGTTTGTGACTCCAATAGATTCCAAAAAGGTATGGAAGTTACAAAAATCTATTTATGGATTAAAGAAAACATCAATGTCATGGGATATTCATTTTGATGAAGCTGTAAGGGAATTTTGATTTGTTAAAAACAAATGTGAGCCTTGTGTCTACAAAAGGTTTAGAGGAAGTGTAGTGATTTACCTAATAGTATATGTTAATGACATATTACAAATTAGAATCTAAGTACATACATTGAAAAGATAATGAAGATATTTAGTATGGAACAGTCCAAGAAGGGATTATTTCCAGTGTCACATGGCATTCATCATTCCAAGAAAATGTGTACTCAGACACATGAGGAAAGAAGGAAAATGGCAAGGATCCCTAACGCATCCGCGATTGGGTTAGTCATGTATGCAATGCTATGTACAAGGCTAGATGTTTCTTACACATTAAGTATGGTAGGAAGATATCAAGCAGATCCAGTAGACCACTATTGGATGGTAGTCTATACTATCCTTAAGTATCTAAGGCATACTAAGGATATGTTCCAGGTTTATAGAGGATATGAGGAACTAGTCATTAATGGACATGTAGATTCTAGTTTCTAGACTAATCAAGATGACATTAAATCACTGAACGGACACATCTTCAGTATGAATGAAGGTGTAGTGAGATGGAAGAGCTCAAAGAACGTTTTTGTTGTAGATTCTATAGCAGAGTCCAAGTATATAGCAGCTTCTGAGGTAGCTAAAGAATCTTTATGGATGTGAAGCTTCATCCAAGAGATGGATGTGGTACCTAGAAGTAAAGATCCTATCACACTCTATTTTTATAATACTGTAGTGGTGGAACTTGCAAAAGAGCCAAGGTCACATTAGTGGACAATGCACGTACATCAGAAGTATCATCACTTGAGGGATTTTTCTCTGAGAGGTGAAGTTATAGTGAGCAATATTTCCACAAAAGACAACATGGCGAAACCCTTGACTAAATATTTGACTCAGAAAAAAACACGATATTCATGTGCAGTCTAGCGGTTAAAATTTGTAGATATTTGTCTCTATTTCAAGTTGGAGTTTGTTAGATTTGGTGTACTCAGAACCAACTATTTATACTTTGATTACATGAATGTAAGGTTATTATATATTGTTCATTGTTCTGCATGACTATAATATTATAATTTCCTCCAATATTTGTTGCATTAATAAGGTCATGGAATATCCCCACTGTGATGACAACCTTGAAAGGTTATAAAAATATTCTTAAATAATGTTCTACAGTTGGATGACATACTATGATAGGACACATAGTATATAGGCCATCATGTTCTATTACTCGTAAGAAGACAAGACTCTCTATCTCATGGAGTTTGCACTTGGTAACATCCATGATGGGAGATTATGATAACAGACTCACCATTATTAATTCCTCTTGTCTTGGTGTCATTATAAATTGCTATCTTCGAGTGTGTGTAATGGTCTTTGGACTGGAGGATTATCATTAACTCATGTCATGACTCACGCACTTTGATTTTCTGAGGAAAACTATCATGAAGACAGTTGGCGGGAAGTAGGGTATGATTGGTGCATCACAAATAACATATTGTTAATGGATAAGTCGATGAAGGATTTTTCCCTTCCATATTTATTGAATTATAAATCTCAGGCCCTTTGATTGAAATAGAACTATCACCTAAATTCAAGGGCCATGTTACCACGGTGAGTTTATTTCATATATTCAAAGAATGACGGATCAAGCATATGTGTTTATGACACTGTGATGAAACTTGTTTGATGAGATATTGAGACAAAGGGATTAAAGTACAGAGTATGCATTCATATGAGGTGACACACCAATATGACGTCAAATTCTTTCTATTGGGTTCCTTAACTTGTCGCTAGATAGTAATCATGGAATTTAGGAAAGCCTGCCTAATGCTCATGAGAAAGAGGCCTTGAGGGTCACCCACTAGTGTATCCAAGTGTCTGAAGTGGAATAAAGATTATTCCTATATGTGGTTTAATAATTATTCTAAGAAGCCTAAATCATTTTAATGTTGTTGGAAGAATAAAATGAAAACAAGATATACACGCCCTGTACATTGAACGTACAAGCCGTGTAGTTTTCATTTTGGAAAGGAAATGAAAAACAAGTACACATCTTGTATTAATTATTACACACAATGTTGTTTTTCCATTCAGGATTTTGGGGGAATAATATAATTTTATTAAATTATATTTGTTATAATCAGTGTGGGCACATTTCAAGGAATTAATGATTTTACATGAAGGTTTTCGATAAGAGTTAATGAAATAAATAAAATGTGTAACATGTTTATTTATTGTCATAACTCTATAACCTCAAACCCATTTATAAATATCCTCATAACCCAAACACTTTTACCAAATCTTTGTGCACAAAAATTCTGGAGAATTCTCTCAGGGCTGAAAGAACTCCTTCCTCTAAGAATTCTCTCAAGACCAAGAGAGATCCTTCTCCATCAGATCAAGGCGATCTAACGTGGACAACACAAGAAAAGGATTCTCGAAGCTAGCACCTGGAGATTCCTTTGCAGACTTCTAGAGATACATAGTGCATGTGTGGATCACCGCTAGAAGAATTCTACACTTGGCGTCTATGAAGCAATGAAGAATTGCATTAAAATGTGATCATAAATATCAACTAAGAAAGAACGCCATAAAAGTCACTTCTTATCAATTATTTAAGTTAGTTATAATCAACCTGTGATGATCCGCCTTTGTGGTTCGAGGACTATTTCTCTTCTTTGTCTATTTCTATGATTTGATCCATGGAGGCTAGCGCTTATTTTTGTATTCATCCTATATTGATCATTTCTAATGACAAAAAGTCATCTGGGCACATCCACCCACGAGTTTCCACTATGCCCGGGACCAACATAAGCTAAAAATGATCATTTTTTCTTTGAAAAATCATACCATAGTTTCCACAATGTTATTAATTTTTTAAATTTATTCCTTCCACTTATATGATTAAATTTTTGAAAAATGGATTAAATATTTGGAATCATAAAAATATATAATTTCTATTAATGTAAAATTTGTTTTTGTTAAGAAAATATTAGTGAATGTGATTAAAATTAATTACATTGGTTATAAGAAAACATAGTCTAACAATGTATTAAATATTAAATTTAAGACCCAAAATGACCTAGTCACTTGTCCAAAAACAAATTTCTATCCATATTTAGACACTATAATCCATCCAATCATCATTTTTTCTATTATTGGGTCCACTTGGAACATTAGAAACGTTGGTGTAATTCTCTCATCTAAAACATATAAGAGTGTCACTCCTTCTCTACAATAAAAGGCCACCACCTCAACCCATTCCTCACACCTATCAAACCACTTATGTTTGTCCATGATTGTCCCAATCTATGTCCCAAAAATCCTCCCTTTGACATTGAATCCTCCCTTAGTAAATAAATCCTCTAAAGGATTTATTTTGGAAGAACCTAAAAGGAGTTACCCAATTTAGATGTAGTGTCTTCCCTCAAGCTCTTTCCATTTATTTACCGTCCCCATCCATATACTCTTTTTTTTCAATTATTGAGTGAAAACACCAGTATCAAAAATATAATAGGATTGTTTTATAAGTATTGGACCTAAACTTTCACACACATCCATCTAATGGATATCAAACATACTGCTTTTGTGCATGGTGAATTACTACTTCACAGAACGATGATGGTTCATTTTTATTTTTCCACCAATAATGGTGGGCATTATGATGGAGACTCTGTTTATATATTTGATATATTATATTTATTATGTATTTATCTTTTTAATTCCTTTTATAATAAAACATCCGTTTACATTCCATTTGGGGTTAACATGATAATCCCATTTGAGTAAGTGGGGACTACTTCCACCTTAGAGCGATGTGATTTTTTCACAAACAACATGGGATATATTAAGGATGGGATTAGTGAACTTATATAATATATGTGGGTAGTAATTATAATGGAAGAATTATATGTATATATATATCTATACATATATATATATATATATTTCTTTTCTTTCATTTAATAAGACAATACAGACATAAACATCGTTCATCCATACGTACGGCTTACCGTCCCCATGAACAGTGTATTCTATTCCATGATTCAATATTATCTTGATTATTATAGTAAACATATACTTTATATGCCTGCTATTTATATCATTTTTTAAATTCTATAATCATGATATATGTTTTAGGACCAACGACATAAGAAAATAATACACATGTGAAGAACAAAGTGACTATTACCCCAAGTGAAACCTTAACAAAATATTGTTAACAAGTAGGTGATATAAAGTCATAATAAACCCATGTATGGTAAAATATATAAAAAAATTACTTAAAATATTTATAATAAAATTACATTTATTATATATAAATCTTGTATGGGTATGAAGAGATTCAAGACACAAGATAAGAGTAATTTCATCTCAATTTTAATTTTAGTGAGATACGTGTTATTTTCACCAAAATTTCCTTATTTTTGGTGAATGTGATGCCCATTATTGAATTCTTTGTATATTATAACTAAAATTATTCATATTCACATGACCAATTTTAATTCTTCATTCATTGGGTTTATGATTCAACAGATACCAAATTAGTAAAATGTCGTGTATTAATTTTCCTTCTTTGAGACGAATGCTTTGTTATGCACCTACACTATTTTTTGAGGTGTATATAATTAAATTTTAAATATGTAATGGGTCTCCATATTTTGAAGATATCATTAAGCCTCATATAATTTCCTTTTATTATGTATAGAGTATGATCCCAAGTTACTGATTTATAAGAGTTTATTGAGACAGTCTCATTTATTTTTTAGATAGATTTTGATTATGCTTCCTTTGATTAAATATTATGATCCATATATCAATAATATTAATGAAATTTATATTAACATATTTATTCAAGATATATTAAATTTTTAGTACCATTTTCCACTCTTTGGTCCTTTGGACAATGATTCTAGTAAAATCATATCGTCTCTCTTTTTGATTGAAAATCTATTATATTCAAAACCAATGTTATCAAAATGTTTTAAAAAATGTTCTATTTTTTTCAAATGATCTCTAAAGATCATATTCAAAGAAAAATCATTTTAAAAATGTTTTATTGTTTTCAAATATTCATGTAAACATTTTCAAATCAATTTTAAATGGAAAAATATTTTAAATTGTTTTTTTGTAATAAAAATAAATTTTTAAAGGAGAAAGGATACTTTCCTAGAAAATGTTTCTAAAAGGTATTCAAAAATTTATTTCCCATCAATAATAACATATATTATTGTTAATCATTCCTTTTTGGGGAAAATTATTCAATGTTTCCATTCATATTCATTTTTATGAATGGATTATGTTTTGAGGGAATGATATTTATGAAACACATATTTCGTTCATCAGTTATATGCTATTGAAACCCACTTCATTTCAAAAGTTATTCTTTATGATGAAATGACTCTAAAACCTATATCTTTACATATGTTATGATATGTTTAAATGGTTATGATAACTATTTCACTTCATGGGTTATGATATTTCCATTTACGATCTTGTGGAATATTTATGTATGATTTCATTATGTGATGGGGTGGACCAACATATCCCTCCAATGAATTAGGTAAAAATTTATATCTAATGAGATACACATTTAAATAATTAGGGTTACTCTATTCTGTAAAATTGGGATGGAATGTGGGTTTACTCAGTTTAGTAATATAGGGATGCAATAAGGGTTCACATAGTTCAATAAAACACGGATGGATTGGAGGTTCAACCGGTTTTGTAAAGGACTATTTCCACTAATATGTTCATTGAATTCATACCATGGGTATAATGTTAGTAATATTATATGATTTTGTGTTTGACATAACTTCATGTTATATTCCATTGTTATGATTTCATGGTATATAATCTTTATTTCATTATGATTCATGTCTTATGAACTACCAATCTTTATTCCATGAACTCTTTCAGGATCTCGGATATGTAGGGTATGATCTTATATATTTATGATCATGTTCTCATATCCTAATTCTCATATTAATTATTACATGTCTCCCTTGTTTACCCTTACTGAGCATTTTATGTCATCCATTTTTTTTTGTTTCCTTCCACCAGTTATGAATATATGTATTATGTTTGATGTGTCTAAGAATGTTTTTAGTCAATCAGAACATAGTAGGAGAAAATTTAGCCCATTTATGTACCATTTATTATGTTTCCATGTTTCCAATGGAAATAAACTAGTATGATCTTCATGAGTCTGTTTGTGTAATGTTTTTTGTATTCTCTAATTGTTATATAATTTTAATTTTTGAAAAGGGAGGGTCTCTATAGTTGTAATCAAAGGGAATTTTTAGTTAAATTTTGAAATCTGGGATGACAAAACCATGTTGATAACCTTATGTACATGTAAAATGATAATTATTGGGATGAGTAAGAGTATAAGAAAATGTCTTACAATTTTGGGGAACGGTGGAGTGAGTGGTTTCCAAGAAATACATCATGGCTAGTATACTACATGTGGATGTGGCTCTGGAACAGATGTACCTAGGGGTAAAATATCAGACAAGTTGTTTGGGGACTGACTTGGGGTAATCTGGTGCATGACAACAGGCCTTGCGAAACACCTAGTTTGACACTCTCAGGTGACATGCTTTCGAAATTAATAGACTTTTCATAAACCATTATAAAGGGTTTAAATATACAATTTCTATGAACAACCTAGGATAAACATAAGGTTTCATAGGTAAAGTAAGGTGTCATAAGGTAGACATACAATAAGTTATTTTTCAAGATTATGTGGTTCCCCATTATGATAATTATTTCTTACTTTATGCTTTTTTTAGTCAATGACGGGAACCTGAAGGAACTATGTTAATGAAGATTATGATGGGCAAATCAAAGATTGTCTTCCTGAGCAAATGAATGCTATGGGATCTAGAATAAGAAATTGTGTTTTTATGCTCACACAGGTTTCACAATATATGAATCATGGTGGACTTCCAAATGAGTGAAGGAGGGAACAAAATTTTATTGAGTCTTTTATGAGGAAATATCCAACTTCTTTTAGAGGGTCTTCAAATAAACTTTTTGATCACCAATTTATTAAAACCATTGAAAAGATATTATCCATTCCTCAGTGTTCAGATCATGAGAGAGCTATTCTATATGTTTATCGATTAAAAGGTGAAGCAGGTCATTAGTGGACTCTATACAAGAATATAAGGTAATAATATGATATTGAATCCATGGTTTTGGATGAGTTCAAGATCTTATTTTTTCAATAATTACTTTCCTCAAATTCATCATACAAAGTTGTTTAAATAATGCCTTTAGTTGATGAAAAGGGAATATGAATATATTGGTACCTATGAGGATAATTTCACTAGACTTGAGACGTACACTTCAAGAATTATCATCCAACATGAAATTAAAGTTGATAGGTTCTTTGGAAGATTGAATCTATGTATCAGAATGTATTTGGCCATAATAGGCCTTTTTAGCTATGAATAAATGGTGTTTTGTGAAATAAAGGTTGAATAAGGGGTAATAGTGAAATATCAATCTCACAACATTGATAATAAGATGAAGATGGAGTGTAAAGGATACTCTTCAAACCCTGAAGAAAAGAAGATGAAATTTTCCTTGTACTCTATATGTGGGAAGAAGAATGAATGAAATTTATTTAGTGGGTATAATATATGTTTTAAGGGTGGAAGGGAAAAACATCATGAAATTTTATTATTGAGGGGATGGGAAGAAGGTGGAACAAAATGTAAACGGATAAAGACCCACATAGAATTAACCTCTCATGATTCAGTGATATAAGTGTTAGGAGAAGAGGTGTGATTCTAACCAATCTCCAAACACAATGGTTGGTGATGATGATTGAAGACAAAAACCTCTTAAGTCGAGGGTAAAGAGGAAACTTCCTAAAATCACTATTTCTAATGAGGGGTGTTATAATGTGATGATGAAAGGTGAACATACCATCTACTCTAGAACTGCTAATATCCTATTTGATTCTATATCTACAAAAAAAATTCATATATTAAAATTTTGATAAGTCTATTGACATTCCCCCAAAACAATTAGTGGTGGAATAAACAATGCACCCCCCCCCCCTAATGGGGCGATGATTGCATCTCAAATCTATGATTCCCATTTGGTTCAAGTTTGTGAAAATGTACATCCTTAAAATTATTTCATTATTCCTTTGGTCAAATTGTATGTCATATTTGGTATGGATTATCATTTTCTTAATAAATCCCACATTAATAGTCCAGGAAGGTAATTTGGTTAAATATTTCAATCCCTCTTATGTCCATCCATCAATGTGATGATAAGTATGAAATTATTATGGAGATTGCATCTAATGTATGGGTCATAATTCCCATTAAAAATGGTCATTTATCTAAAATGGTATGAGATAAGATCGACATAAATGATATTACTATTGTCCAGGATTTTCTAGATTTCTATCTGAAGAGTTTTCTAGTCTTACTCAAAACCGTGGAGTTGCTTTCTTAATATAAATTGTACTAAGTTCCACACCAATTTCAAAGACTCCTTTAAGAATGGCCTCAATTGAGTTTCATGAATTGAAGAATAAACTCCAAGAAAAAATTGATATGGTATTCATAAGCCAAGTGTGTAACCTTGGGTAGGGATGATTCTTTTTAAAAAAATACAAATATGGATTAATGTGACTCATCGTTGATTATTTGGTGTTGAACAAGATCAAAATCAAGAACAAGTATCCTCTTCATCAAGGGGATGAATTTTTTGATCAAATATATGGAAATCAATAATTTTCCTAGATTTAACATTGTTTTTTATATCATCAATGGAGGTTCAAGATAAATGATATACCCAAGATGACATTCTATACACTGTATGGTAACTATGAATATATAGTGATGTCTTTTTGTTATACTAAAACACCTTCTATCTTCTTGTATTTTATGAACAAAGTATTTATTGGTTACCTCAATATTTGTGGGGTAGTCTTTATAGATGATATAATTATATATTAAAAGAGAAAGCAAAATCATTAAAATCACTTACGAATTGTACTAAAGACCCTAAATAAGGAGAAGTTGTATGAAAAATTTACAAAGCGTGAATTTTGGATTCAAATGGTTTCGTTTTTCGGTCACATAATCTCAATAGACGGTATTGCTTTAGATATATCAAATTCCTAGTCTATTTAATGTTATCCTAGACCACATTCGGTGACTAAGATCTATCGTTTTCTTGGATTAGATGGATATTATCGATGGATTATAGAGAATTATTTATGACTATGTAATTATATGACCATGTTATCTTGGAAGGGTGTTATGTTACTTTTGATTGATCAATGTGAGGAAATTTTCAAGGTACTAAAGTGAAGGTTGGTCAGGGAACCTATTATTACATTAACCTGTAGTGTATAATGGTTTTTAATCTATAGTAATGTATAAAATGAGGGATTGGGATGAATTATTATACAAAATAAGTTGGTTGTAGCCTATGTCTAACGATAGTTAAAGATTCATAAGAAACATTATGAAACTAATGATTTGGAGTTAGCAGTGGTAATTTTGGTGTTAAATAAATGGAGGCGTTATATTTTGTAGAGAAGTTTGATATATATATACTAATAATAAAATTTATAAATTTATATTCACACAGAATGAGTTGAACATGTTCCAAATAATATAGTGAGAGTTGATAAAGGATTATAACTTCACAATATAGTACCACCATGGGAAAGTTAACAAGGTAGAAGATGCGTTGAGTCAAAAACATCATGATAACTTACTTATGATGATGATCACAAATGATCCTATATTTTTTTATTTGTAATGAATGGATCTTAAAATCATGATGGAAGGAGGAAAATAGTATCTTTATCAAATATAATGTTTAATCCTCTATCCAAGTAAAGACTAAATACGTGCATAAGGAAGTTGGAGAGCTACAAAAGAAGGATAGAAATGTTCATGAGTTTAACCATCAATAGTGTGGAATGATAATTTTTAGGAAATTTGTATGTTTTTTTCCATTCCAGATTTGATGAAGGAGCTCTTAGAAGAAGATCATAGTTCATAATTCTCTATTCATCATAGAAGTAAGAATTTTTATATTGACCTAAAAGAATGATTTTCTGGGGATAACATGAAGAGTGATATCATGGAGTCTTTATCTTGGTTTTTGGTATTCCAACAAGTTAATGTTTGATGAAAAAAAATTAAAGGGATGTTTCACCCAATATCCATACAAGAATGAAAGTGGGAGAACATCACTTTGGATTTTGTTGTTGTACTACCAAAAACCATTATAGGGTTTAATGCTACATGGGTTATATTTGATCACCTTAATAAGTTAGAAAATTTTATTTCATTCAAGGAATATTTTTTTCTATATCATCTTACAAGAATATACAATAAAAAAGTGGTAAGGTTTCATGGAGTACCATGTTCCATTGTGTCAAATCAGGATCCATGGTTTACTTCAATGTATGCTAAAAGCTTTAGGAATAAGTTGATAATGAATTTTGATTCATCACTACTTATAATCCTCAAATATATGTCATGTTTGATAGAACAATTCAAATCTAAGAGGATATATAGAGATCTTTTTCTCAGGATTTCAAGGGTGGTTGGAATCAACAACTTCCTTTAGTTGATTTTTCTTACAATAATAGCTTTCACTCAAGCATTCATATGGAACCGTATGAATCAATTTAAGGGAAAGTTCCAATGTGTTTGGATGAGGATAGAAAAATAATGTTTTTAGGACTTGATATTGTTGAAGAAATGGTCGATAAGGATATAACCATTTAGCAGCATATCAAGAAAGCTCAGAGCTGGATTAAACGTTATGTTGATAATCTTCGGTGTGAAATATAATATAACACCCTGAGTCTTTATGTACTAATTGTTTTTTTATTAAATTTAAATTTAAATTTATATCTTGTATTACACTAGATCAAATATTCCTTTTACACACAACACTAACTTGGCGTATGTTACATGCAACACTAACATGGAAAACGATACACTCAACACTGAGTTTATTTAAAGAATCTATTTTTATTATTATAATTGTATCATAACTATTATAAATAGTTTTATGAATTGTAATAACTACTTTTAAATTGTTTTCTGTATTTGTTTTATATAAATAAAACATATTGATAATGAAAGATATGATTTTTTGTTAAGTCTTTTTTATGATTGAAAACAACATTTTCTCCAATGAGAAGACTTTAAAAATGAAAATACTTTTAGAAAAATTTAAAAATTTAATTTCATAAATTAAACATCATTTCATAATTCATAATTTATGAATTAGGTGTGGTATAATGTTTGGTATTTTTATGACAAACATCATTTCTAGATGAATAGTGGAAAATAACGGGTTTGAATTCAAAACGAATTTTTCATCTAACTTATTTATAAGATGAAAATATAATTTAATTTGATATCAAAGTTGAATTAGATAATAATTTTAATAATTAATCTAATCCATTCCATTGGAACCATTTTCACATTGAAATCAGATATAAATACTAAGCAAACATTTTTTCATTATTACTTTAAAAATTGGCATTGTCTTTTTGACCGAGGGATTAATTTTTTAAATAAATTCCTTCCAATTTTTTGATTTTAAAATGGTGAAATGGATTAAATATATGAAATAATCCTAATTTATAATGTATGATATGTTTTGTATTTTTTTATATAATAAATATTATTGAATGTTATTAAAATTAATTAAAGTAGTTTAGAGAAAAAAAATAGGCTAAAAAGTAATCTATCATAAATTTAAGACCTAAAATGACCAAAAAACATGTACAAACACAATTTTATTTCATTATTTAGACACTATAAGTAATTTTATATATATGATTTCATTATTGGATCCAATTTCAATATTAAAAACGTGGGTGGAATTCTCCATTCAAATATATACAACAGTGCCACTCCTCCATCACTATAAAAGGTCACAACCTCTACTCAGTCCTCGCACCTCTAAAACCTCTTATTATTGGCCAAGAACATCAAAATACACATCTAAAAAACACTCTTTTTGATATTTAATCCTTAATTTAGTGTATAAATCCTTTTATGGAATCATTTTGGCACAAAACTATATGAGTTACCAAATTTAGAGGTAACATCTTCTCTCATTCTCTTTTCATTTATTTTTCTTCTCCACCGCTATAATATTTTTATTCCATTATTGTGTGAAAATTAAAGTATCATCAATATAATATTATGTTTTTATGATAATTTTTTGACTTAAACATACATATATCACTTTATAATGGATATTGAATATATGGTTTTTGTGTGTGGTGAATTACTGCTTCACTAAATGATTGTTGTTCATTTTTCATTTACCACAAATCACGGTTTCCATTTTTATGGAAAAACAATTTATATATGTGATATATTATATTTTTTTATTTATTTAAGATTATTTATTCCTCTATTAACACACATCCCATTACCTTTCATTTGGTGTTAATACAATAATCTTGTTTGAGGAACTGTGGACTATCACCCCCTCAAAGTGATGTGATTCATTCAAAAACCACATGGAATGTACTAATGATGGAATTAGTTAACATATATTATATATATGAGATATTAATTATCTTATATTATTGATTTATATATATTTTTGTGTTTCATTTTCTTTCTTTCATTCAATTTGACAATAAAGACAGAAACATCATTAATGTGTACATACGGCTTACCGTCTCCATGAACAGTGTATTCCATTATGCAATTATATATTATATATATTATTATATTAAAAGAATAATGCGTTTACTTGATATTAATATCATGTTAGAAATTCTATAATAATTATATATGTATAAGGACCAATAATATAACTATTTAAGACACATGTGAATAATAAATCGAATATTACCCCAAGTGAAACCATAACATACTATCATTAGAAAGAGGGTAATATAATGTAATAATCAAACCATATGTGGTAATATATATAAAAATATTATTCTTTAAAAGATATATAATAAAATTATATTTATTATAAAGGAATCTTGTATGGATACGAAGAGTGTCAAGACATGAGGGAAGGGGAATTTCCTCCCAATTTTAATTTCTATGAGATACATGCTACACTGACCAAACATTGTTTTTATATGGTATATATACTACCATAACTTTTTTTATGTAAATTATATATAAAATTATGGGTATTCACATTACCCATTTTAATTCTCCTTTTATTGGGACTAAGATTCAAAAGTTTCCAAATCGGTAAAATGACTTGTCTCGATTTGGCTTCTTTGTGACTAATGTATTGTTATGAAACTAGACTCTTTTTTCAAGGAGTATATACATCCATTTTACATATTATATCATTAATCACCATATTTTAATTATGTTATATGCTTCATTTAATTTCATTTTCTTACATGCATAGTATGATCCCATGTTACCAAGTTATAAGAGTTTATTGAGACAGTCTCATCTATTTTCAATATTGGTTATGTTAATGCTTCCTTTGATTAAATATTATGATATATCTCTCATGAATATTCATGAGTTTCCTTCTATAATATTAATTAAATACATCATTATTTTTTGTACCATTTTTTCACTCTTGGGTACTTAAGATATTTTTTAGTAAAATTTACATGTCTTTCTCTTCTGGAAAAAATCCATTGTATTGAAAAACCAGGTTTAAAAAAATCAAAAATGTTTTCAAAAGATAATTGAAGATGGTATTATATAAAAAAGGACTTTAAATTTTTTTAATTTTTTTGAATGCTTTTTTTTTTAATTATTCAACGCTATTTTCAATGAAATATATTTTCAAAAGGTTTTATGTAATAAAAAAAATTTCTAAAAGAAATGATATTTTCTTTAAGAAATGATTATAGAAGATCATCAAAAATTATTTTTCTGTTTAAGATAACATCCATTATTGTAACAAATGACTTTATTGTAAAAATAATTAAATGTTTTCATTCATAATATTTCTAATAATTTATTTTGTTTTGATGGCATGATGTTATGAAACACGTATCTATTTCATGGGTTATATTCTTTTGAAACCAAATTATTTCCATAGTTTTTTATTCATGATGAAATAATAATGAATCATATATTTTTTGGGTTATTCTATGTTTACATTTTTATGATACTAATTTAATTTCATGGGGTATGGTGTGTCTATTTATGGTCTTGTGTCACATGTATATAAGATTTTACTATGTAACAGATGCGGCCTATATATCCCTCCAATTCATTGGATAAATATTTATATCTTATGAGATAGATAAGTATGGAATTAGGGTCAATCTATTCAGTAAAACATTTATGGAATGGGGGTTTACTCAGTTCAGTAATATTGGGCTAGAATGAGGGTTCACATTGTCAAGTAATACAGGGCTTGAATGGGGTTTTACTCGGTTCTATAATAGAATTATTCTACTAAGATAGTCTGGTAAGTGATTCCTTGGATACTACAACAAATCATATTATATTTTTATGTGTTTTCCTTAATTAAATGTTTTATTCCTATGTTATGCATTAATGGATTATGCTCTTTATTTCATTATGATTCATGTCATATGAACTTCCAGTAATTATGACATTTTCTCTGTTTCGGTCATTGAAATGAAGGGTCTAATCTTCTACATTCATAATGATGTTATCATACCATTATACCACTAGTGGAAAAAATGTATTTCCACATCAGTGTTTTTACATTTTGACATTGGTTTTTAACCGACATCAATAAAGGTGGCATAAAAAATATATGATTCAATGTCGGTTTTTATAAACCGACGTCAAAAATCTTCGCCACATGGGTCTTTGGCATTGTTTTTTATAAAAACTAATGCTAAATTTCAGGGCCTCATGGGTCTTTGGGTTCGGTTTTTATATAAACTGATGCCAAAAATCAGGACCTGGGAGTCTTTGGCGTCAGTTTTTTTAATCTGATGCCGAAATTCATGACCTCAGGGGTCATTGGCGTCGGTTTTTTAGAAAACCAATGTCTAAATCGGGCTTGTACATGATTTTTAACGTCCATTTTTAAAAAAACCGACGTCAAAACCGTGAAACTCAGAATTTTGGAATATAGATCGTTTCCCAAGCTTCTATTTTACTGGTTATGGAGCTAAAACGGACTAACGGATCAAAAGTTATGGTCGCCGTAAGTTGTACCTCTTTATGGGTCGATCGATACAACTTTCTTCGAAGAATACCTGAAAAAATGGAACCAAAATGTATATGAAAAATGAATAAAAATATATAATTAATGATTGAAACTAACATTAAATATTTTATTGGGCCATTTGAATCGATATGTTGTTTATCATTATTTCACTTCGTTTTAAGGGAGAACTAACACAGTAATGAAAATAATGAGTGATAAAAATAATTTCCAAAAAACTAATGAATATTATGCAGAAGTTTTATTTTTAAATCTCAATTAGAATAATCCATCATCATCATTATAAAAATAATAATATTTTTAGTGATAAGGAAAACATTAATAATGAAATTAGATGATGAAAATAAATACCTTGTACAAATCGTCGATTTAAGAATATTTGAAATATTTATCGTATAAAAGTTGTCAAAAATGATGAAAGAAAGAGGATGAGATATTATATAGTGTAAATGAAAATTTCTATAGTGGTGATTCAATAAAATTTGAGCGGGATTTTGAAATTGTAACACAAGTTGGGAAACAATTGAAATATTGAAGCCGCGTATTTGAAATTTTAATTTTAACATCTGTTAAATATATAAATGATGCTAAAAATATTCTCATGTTGGGGTATTCACATCAATTTTTGAAAAAAAGATGCAAAAAAGTGACTTTTAACATCAGTTGTTTGTAAAACAGATGCCAAAAAGTTTCTTTTAATGTCGGTTGTTGAAAAAAAATCTGACGCCAAAAATCAAGTCATATAGTCTTTAGCTTCCAACAACCATAACTTTTGATCTGTAATTCCATTTTTGCTCCACGACCTATCAAATTGAATCATGACAAATTATCTAAAACTTTTATTTTTATCTTTGGCATCAGTCTTTTTGTAAAAATGACGCCAAAGAGGGTCTTTTAACATCGGTTATTAAAAAAACCAATGCCAAAAATCAAGTTAGATAATCTTCAGATCCAACATCCATAGCTATTGATCCGTAAGTCCGTTTTTCCCCACGACCTATCAAATTGAAGCTTGGGAAATTATCTAAAACATTATTTTTGATCTTTGGCATCGGTGTTTTGTAAAACTGATGCCAAAAAGGGTCTTTTAACATCGGTTATTAAAAAAATCAACACCAAAAATCAAGTCATATAATCTTCAACTTCCAATTTCCATAACGTTTGATTGGTATGTCCATTTCCACTCCACGACCTGTCAAATCGAATCTTGGGAAATTATCTAAAACTTTTATTCAAATCATTTGAATCGTTTTTTTGTAAAACCAATTCCAAAAAAGGTCTTTTAACATCGGTTATTAAAAAAACAGACGCCAAAAATCAGGTCATATAATCTCCAACTTCTGACGATCGTAAGTTTTGATCTGTAAGTCCGTTTTAGCTCCACGAATTTTAAAATTGAATCTTGGGAAATCATATAAAACTATAATTGTGATCTTTGGAATAATATTTATGTAAACCCGATGCAAAAAAGTGTCTTTTAACGTCGGTTATTGAAAAAAAACCGATGCCAAAAACCAAATCAGATAATCTCCAACTTCCGATGCCCATAACATTTGATCCGTAAGTCCATTTTAGATCAAAGACCTGTAAAATAGAAGATTGGGAAATTATATAAAACTTTTATTTTGATCATTGGTGTCGCTTATTTGTAAATACGATGCCATAAAAGGTCTTTTAATGTCAGTTATTGAAAAAACCTGACGCCAAAAATCAATTCATCTAATCTCCAACTTCCGAGGTCTATAACTTTTGATCCGTAAGTCTGTTTTGACTCTATGACTTGTCAAATTGAAGATTGTGATATTTTCTAAAACTTTTATTATGATCTTTGGTGTTGGTTTTTACAAAAAACAGATGCAAAAAAGGGTATTTTAACATCGGTCTCTTAGAACAGACGTTAAACTACCAACATTAAAAACAATTTTTTAACTAGTGTGCTCATTATTATTCTTATATGTCTCATGCATTTACCATTAATGAGAATTTGAGATCACCCTTTTTTAGTATTCCACCCCCATATTATGAATATATGTATTTTTTTTGATATTTTTAATAAGGGTGATAGTCAATAAGAACCTAGTATGAGATAATTTAGCTCATTTATGTACTAATTTTTATGTTTCCATGTTTCCAATTTCCCTAGACGAGTACCTGTTTAATATTTTTTTATTATACAAAATTTTTGAAATGTAAAAGTTTGAAAAGTGAGCATCCCAATAGATTTATATAAATAGGGAGGGTTTGTGGTCTATTGGAGGTGTTTTGTGATGATACATAGGAATATTTTAGCCTAGCCTAAATAGTTTGAGAGGTGTGAGGAATGGGGAGAAGTGGTTTCCATTTTTAGTAGAATAGGAGGGACACTCTTGTAATATATTGACCAAGGAATTATATGCATGTATTTAATGTTTCAAATGGACCCAATTAGATCCAAGATTGAATAGAGTCAAATTATTTCAAACCAATAGCTATTGTACAAGTTTATTGTTCATTTTGGGCCTTAAGGATAAGGTTTAGTCCCTTATTAAGAACAATTTAACCTTAATTGTTATAATTAATTTTAATCACTTTCACTAATATTTTTGGTCAAATATGAGGATAATATTATTATAAATTATAAATTATCCTAATTCCAAATATGGAATCCATTTTTTCAAATTAAAATCATATAAGTTGTAGAAATGGATTCAAATTTAATCCTATAGGCAGGATGACAATGTGGGTTTATAAAGTAAAAAAATATTAAAGTTTGATATGTTTTTATAATAAATATAAAATTGAAATTTATTAAAGGAAATAAATTGTATTAATTGTTAAAAATTTGATCTAAATAAACATTAGTAATATTTAAAAGTATAATTTAACGTTAAAATAAATTATTTGAAAAAGTAGTTTTGAACTAAAATTACGTATTTAAACTATTCATTAAAAAGTGATATGTTTTTAAAAAAAATTAATAATTCATCATAAAATATGTTTTATCTTATTATTATGATTATGAAGTTTAGTTGTATATATTAAATCAATTAGTTTTTTAAAATTTGTATATAAAATTGAGTCTCTATTAAAATATGGGAAAATTTGCCTTTATAAAAATATATGTTTTACGTGCAAAATTAGTTATGTTATTATTATTTTTCTTTCAGAACTAATGGGTGAATTTTGAAAATATTTTATTCAATATATAACATATATATTTAATTAAAATATTTCAAAAAGTTTCACTCAATATGTTTATTAAGACAAAACTGTATTGGAAGCATAAAAATAATAATATTTCATTTTGTATCCAATTAGTTATTATTTTAAATTCTCATTAATTGGAAACCAGTTAATTCAATTCATATTTATATAAAACATATATTTTCAAAATTTATTTATTAATATTCATAAACTCTAACATAACATCTAGTTAATTTCATATTGTATTAAATAATTATATTTTAATAATATATTATTATTTGAGGAAATAATGTCTTTCTTGTACCACAAGTTACTGAGGATGGTTTCCTTTCTGTTTAACGTAAGATATCAAAGATGTATCACCATTTATGTCATTCATGATAATTTATTATTTTCTGGAATATAATCAGTATAGTATATTATATTTGATTAACTTTTTTAATGTTTTAGGTTAATATGTTCCCTTTTTATACATGGTGGTGTGTGTCATAAGCACTATTCAATACAAAGTTGTACTTTAAAATTTCGGAATGTTACATTCTCCCCAAATTAATAAAATTTCATCTTCACAATTTAATCTAGATATTGGTATGCAATTTTTTTATATTTCCGGGATATAAATCACACATTGTGAGAAGGTTCTATAAAACATCCTCTAAAAAAGAGAGAATGGGAAGTAAAAGGTCACATGGACCACCATGTAACTAAGACACTAAGTAGGAGAACATTAATGGAATGTGAAGATACATACTTAGAGGAAAAGTGTAAAAATAATTATTGAGTGATTGAGGTCATGAATCAGAAAAAGTTAAAGATCTATAGAATGATAAGGGCCTCAAAACCATAAGTAATTGATTATTTATGAAACTATGAGTTCAATAGAAATTAAGGTACTAGGAAAACATTATATTTAGAATTAATTTTCCAAATTTTAATTAAATATTTTTCTAACCAAGAATATAATGAAATATTCATACTTTATAGGTTTCAATTTCATATGAACAGTCATAGCTTTTGGTTTTTCTTCGATCCAATTTTAATTCTTCCATTTACTCCAATAAATTAATTACCAATAACTAAATTTTTTATTACTAAATAACTAAAAGAAACTTCTAATGTATAGTAAGGAAAATAAAAGAGTGAAAAGTTTAACTATTTTTCCCTAACTATCTTGCAAAAAAATAAAGTTAATAGATTAATCTATAATTGACCAAAGTGATATTACTGGATCATCATTTACATTTATTCATCAAATTGATTAATTAAAAACAATGAAAAAGTAACTATGAAAATGTATAGGTCAGTGGTTAGTGTGAAACTCTTATTGTTCTCTTGTCAGGGGATCACCACCCACAACCTTGTAGGACTAGATTGGTTGTCACCTGGTATAAAATTTACCCTTTTATAGAAGCATAATAATACAATTTCATAAATAAATCTAATTGAAATCATTGAAATAAGGTCAATTACTAAATATCATTTTAACTAATGTATTCCGTAAAACCATAATACATAAATACATCATTCATTTATTTTCATCAAGGTCCTTCCTTGATAAATAGTTTACCCATAATATCATTTGTACGATTTGTAAATCAAGACACCTTATTTTCAATCTAAAACAACATGGGATTATCCAAGGATATACGTTTTGATTATCTATTCAAATCCTTCATAAGGGTTTTTGATGAAAATAAGAAATATCATAAGAGTATCCCCCCCAGAGTGTCAAACATTGTGTACAGTAAGACCATTTTTCATGTACCAGGTTACCCCAAGTCAGGCTCAGATCACCTTGTTAGAGTTATTACTCCTAAATACATCTATGAAAAAACTATTTCCACTTGTAGTATCCATAGAGGGGTGTATTTCTTGAGAATACCACATAATCTCTACCTTACCAAAATCCTAGTTTATTCTATTAGACTTATCCTAAAATTATACCATTGTGTTTTGTTCTTTAAATTCTTTTTTTCATAATTCTAGTTTCCTAGGTTGTTAGTAAACTTCCTCTGATACCAATTTTAACGACCCACCCCCCAAATCCTATAGTAAGTGGTTTCTATCAATTAGATTGGAATGATTTAATGGAATATATCCCTAAAGGACCGAAGATTTTAGTAGTCTTGGTAAACCAGATACATACATGAGCCTTGTAATGGCCCGGACCTCCCTGGTCCATTACTTTGTGAAAATGTGGTGTTAGAGGTGTTCCGGGAGGTCAAGGTGACTTATCCCCCAGCTGCTACCTACCGGTAGCTCGGTCTACCGGTAGCTGCTGATTACCGGTAGCTCGGTCTACCGGTAGCTGCTGATTACCGGTAGCTCCGTCTACCGGTAGCTGCTGATTACCGGTAGCTCGGTCTACCGGTAGCTGCTGCCTACCGGTAGATCGGTCTACCGGTAGCTGCTGATTACCGGTAGCTCGGTCTACCGGTAGCTGCTGATTACCGGTAGCTCGGTCTACCGGTAGCCGCATCCTACCGGTAGCTGGTTTTACCGGTATCCACGGCGTACTGATAGCTCGGTATACTCGTAGCCGCAGTCCAGCAGTAGCTCGGCTAACACTTTGCCAAATTTCTAGTTCTGTGAACAGTGTTTCTATCGGTGAGGTTCTATCGGTGGACTTCTATCGGTGAGGTTCAGTGAACAGTGTCTCTATCGGTGAGGTTCAGTGAACAGTGTTTCTATCGGTGGACTTCTATCGGTGAGGTTCAGTGAACAGTGTTTCTATCGGTGAGGTTCAGTGAACAGTGTTTCTATCGGTGAGGTTCTATCGGTGGACTTCTATCGGTGAGGTTCAGTGAACAGTGTTTCTATCGGTGAGGTTCAGTGAACACTGTTTCTATCGGTGAGGTTCTATTGGTGGACTTCTATCGGTAGACTTGAACAGTGTTTTCTATCGGTGAGGTTCTATCAGTGGACTTCTATCGGTAGACTTGAACAGTGTTTCTATCGGTGAGGTTCTATCGGTGTACTTCTATCGGTAGACTTGTACAGTGTTTCCAGAATCCTAAGAGCTACCGATTCCATAATTTGCCAAATTTCACGAATGAACAGTGTTTCCAGACTTCATGAGAGCTACCGATCCCATACATTGCCAAATTTCACGAATGAACAGTGTTTCCAGAATCCTAAGAGCTACCGATCCCATACTTTGCCAAATTTCACGAATGAACAGTGTTTCCAGACTTCATGAGAGCTACCGATTCCATACTATGCCAAATTTTGAGTATGTGAACAGTGTTTCCAGCTTCGCAAATTTGACGTTTTCTTTGACGTAAAATACTTTTAAAACTTTATTTTAAGGACTTTAAGGCCGATTTAAAGGCCATAAATCCTATATTAATTATTCCTAAGGCCGAGATGTTTTTACTTGGTCAAACCGCGTTGGTTAATGCGATCCGTTTTTAATGGAGAATAAATCGGATCTTAAACCGTCGCCTCTCTAATTTATTTTTTTAAAGGGAACAAGATATCATTCTTCGTTGTTCTTCCTCCTGGTTCTCATCTACGAGACGCTAGAACCATGCAATCATTCCCGTAGGTGTTTCACAATCAAACGTTACTCGGATCAGTTCCGCTCTGTTTGATGCAACCAAGTTGTGTCGATCGTTCTTCTATATAAGGTATGTTTTATCATCGTTCCTTCGGGGATCACCTTCTCTTGTTCTTCCTTCCATATTAGCATGTAATCTCCATGTGTTCTCTTAGAGGGTAATGCCTCCCATTTGTGTGTGTATTATACCCTCGGTGCTAGTCGCCAACCCGGGGCCTACTAGAGGCGGGACTCAGGGGTCATTATCTCCCTTCTCACATTGCCGGCCCAGGAGGGGTACACTTTGTGGGGAGGGGGTCGTGACAGAGTGGTATCAAAGGTCTGGTTGAGAGATAGGATGGAGTTTGGAGTTAGGCACAGGTGAGGATGCATGGGATGGTAGGGCAACTGTGTCATTTATGTTTAGCAAGTGGGGTAAACACTGGAGACCGGCAGAGACATAGGCGTTCAGGGCCCCCTATGATCTGTTTCACGGACCTTTAAGTTTACGATGGCTACTAAACAAAGTGATACTGGTTACAGGGTAGAGACCTAGGAAAGGATCATGCATCATTATTCTTTGCGCCTGTGTTTGAATGGGTAGACCTTGGGATAGGTAACCTAAAATTAATAAAACAAAATAATTAATTAATTAATGTTGAGTCTTCCATATTCCAGGCATAGGAGCTCTAACGGTTGTTATTTTACAGGTATGGATCCAGGTCGACGTCCTCGTCAGGTTTGCGCAGAAGGTTCCCAGCAGGCTGTTCCAGCCGATCGCCTCCGGGTAGAGGTTGAGGACGATGACACTTGGAGGAAGACACTCAGAGAGTTTCAGCGCCAGAGTCTACAGAAGTATGAGGGATCCGTTTCAGATGCAGTCACATAAGACTGGTTGGAGGAGGTCGAGATAGGCTTCAGTTCGATTCGTGCTCGGAAGGAACACTGGGTGTCCATGGTTGTGACGATGTTGCGTGGAGCAATGAGACAATGGTGGTTCTTGTTCCTCGGGGATCGTGAGGAGTCAGCGATCTCATGGGAGGAGTTTCGAGGCAGGTTTAGAGTCGAGTTTCTTTCATCGAATGCGAAGGCGTCCAGTCGCCAGGAGCTACTCACCCTTCAATAGGGGAGCTCCAGTGTCCGAGAGTTTGTAATCCGTTTCAGGAACCTTCTAAAATATGCTCCAGACCTATTACCAGATGATGAGGCCAGGGCGAGGCATTTCGAGGAGGCTTTGCGTCCAGAGATCCAGCGCCAGGTCACCCCATTTATGCTGAAGACATATCTTGAGGTGCTGGCAAGGGCATAGGTTGTTGAGAGGACTTTGACCAGGACCGGATCGTCACGAGAGGGGAATCTTCATGATTCCTCATGAAGCAGAGCTGTGGTCCGGGGTTCCCGGTTTTCAGGACCGAAGAGTTTCCGTTCACCTGGGGGTAGGTCCCAGCCCTTCCCATCTCGTTTCTCCGGAGACAGCAACTCGCAGGCCTATGCCAAGGGATCAGGCGCCTATTTTTCTTGTGGTGGTCGTGGTCATCAGCAGCGGGAGTACCCGACTTTTCAGAGCAGTCATCGTGCACCAGGCACTCCACTCCAGGTTCCTCCGTTGAGGCAGTTCCAGTCGAGGCAGCAGCAGCAGATTGCACCAGGTTTAGATCACCAGAGGGTAGATGGAGCAGGCAGAGGACAGCCCCATGATGCTCCCCGTCCTCAGAGAGCAGAGCACGGCTGTGGTGGTGGTCGTCATCAGGGTCAGAGAGGTCATGGAGGTGGTCGTGGTCAGCTTCATGCTCTAGCGTTTCCAGCCCCAGGCGAGCCAGACGTCGTCCGCGGTACCCTTTTCTTGTTTTCTACCATGGTGTATGCCTTGTTTGATTCAGGAGTGACACGCTCCTTTATATCCCCTACCCTTGTCCACGCTTTGGGACTTGAGGTAGAGAGGCTTCATGTGCCCTTGGCGTTGACTACGCTAGTTGGAGGTCGAGCTAGCTTGTTTGAAGTATGTAGAGACTGTGAGCTAGTGTTGGGGCAGCACTGCTCTTGGGGAGATTTCCTATGTTTACGAATACAACCATATGATGTCATCCTCAGCATGGATTGGTAGTATTCGGTATAGGCTATTGTGGATTGCTACAGGAAGAAGGTCGTTTTCTTTGATGAAGATGGCGAGGAAGTAGTGTTTGTTGGTGAGAGAGATCCTCGGATGAGTCATAGACGAGTTTCATCCTTATCATCCATGATGGCTGGGATGATGCTGAGTTCTTCAGAGGTTCAACAGTAAGCGTTTCCTAGGGTCGTAGAGGAGTACCCTGACTTCTTTCCAGAAGAGGTTGTATCCTTACCCCCTCGACGAGAGATCGAGTTTGGGATCGAGCTACAGCCGAGAGCCTCTCCTATATCTATTTCTCCGTATAGGATGGCCCCTTCTGAGTTACGAGAGCTACGTATTCAGCTCGATGGTCTGTTGTAGTGTGGTTTTGTTCGGCCCAGTGTGTCACCTTGGGGTGCACCATTTTTGTTTGTGAAAAAGGCTGATGGCAGTTTGCGGTTGTGCGTCGATTATCGTCGGTTAAACAAAGTGACAATAAAGAATCGCTATCCTCTTCCACGGATTGATGACCTATTCAATCAACTGAAGGGTGCAAGTTGGTTCTCAAGGATCGACATGCAGTCAGGATATCATCAGATGCGTGTAAAGGATGAGGATATCCCAAAGACTGCTTTCCGTTGTCGTCATGGGAATTATGAGTTTGTTGTAATTCCATTCGGCGTGACGAATGCTCCAGCTGTTTTCATGGGGTTGATGAATGCTGTGTTCCGTGAATTCCTGGACAAGTTTGTTCTGGTCTTCATCGATGACATCCTTGTGTACTCCACATCTGAAGAGGAGCATGCAGAGCATCTACGAGCCGTTTTGGGAGTTCTTCGCCAACATCGGTTGTTTGGGAAGTTGTCCAATTGTGAGTTCTGGGCTCGAGAAGTTCGTTTCTTGGGACATGTTGTGTCCCAACAGGGAGTAGCTGTGGATCCTTCGAAGATAGAAGCAGTGGTGTCTTGGCCAGCCCCCAAGACCGTGTCAGAGGTGCAAAGTTTCCTTGGTCTCGCAGGCTATTATAGGAGGTTTGTGGCTAATTTCTCCCGAGTTGCGACTCCTCTGACAGCTTTGACCAGGAAGGATCAAGCGTTCATTTGGACTGATCAGTGTCAGACATCTTTCGAGTATCTAAAGGAGAAGTTGGTAAGTGCTCCAGTCCTTTGTCTTCCAGCGGAGGGAGTCCAGTTTGATGTTTTCTGTGATGCTTCACATCTGGGGCTAGGGTGTGTTCTCATGCAGCAGAGGTCTGTTGTTTCTTATGGGTCTCGGCAGTTGCGTCCCCATGAATGCAACTATGCCACCCATGATCTTGAGTTGGAAGCTGTGGTGTTTGCGCTGAAGTTGTGGAGACATTACCTCATTGGCGAGCGCTTTGTGGTTTTCACCGATCATAAGAGTTTGATGTATGTTTTCTCTCAGCGGGACTTGAACTTGAGGCAGTGTCGGTGGATGGAGTTCTTGCAGGAATACGACTTCAAAATATCATATACACCTGGGAAGGGAAATTTTGTTGCTGATGCACTGAGCCGAAAGTCACGTAATGATGTTGTGCGTGAATCTGGTGATTCTTGGAGAGTGATGGAAGAGCTATCATCTTTACATCTTGATATAGGAGAAGTTGGGGGAAGAGGTTGTCTTTTCCAGATGACGGTGCAGTCATCCCTGATGCAGAAGGTGGAAGAGTCTCAGTTGGGTGATCTAGAGGTGGAAGTTTGGAGAGACAGAGTTGTATGAAGTGAGGCCCCTGATGGTTGGTCGGAGGATGAACAACACCAAGTGTTGTATCATGGCAGGCTTTTTATTCCCTTGGCGATGTGTGAGACCGTTATCCGAGAGTTCCATAGTTCACCCTTGGCGGTATATCCTGGTGTGACGAAGATGTACCGATCCTTGAGGAGTCAGTTTTGGTGGCCTGGGCTAAAGCGTTCAGTTGCAGAATGTGTGTCTCGATGTTTAGTCTGCCAGAAGGTGAAGGCCGAACACCGTGTTCCTGGTGGTCTTCTCCAGCACTTAGAGATTCCCCAGTGGAAGTGGGAGGACATCTCAATGGACTTTGTTTCATGTTTACCTCGAGCTCCGGGAGGACATGATTCTATATGGGTGGTAGTGGATCGTTTAACTAAATTGGCCCACTTCATATCAATCAAGGAGTCGAGCTCAGTGGAGGTTTTGTCGAGGCAGTATCTGGAGGAGGTGGTGAGGCTTCACGGAGTACCTAGGACGATCATTTCTGATCGAGATCCTCATTTTACCTATAGGGTGTGGAGAGGTCTCCAACATGCTTTTGGATATCAACTATGCCTTAGCACTGCTTTTCATCCTCAAATGGATGGTCAGACAGAGCGAACCATCCAGACTCTTGAAGACATGTTGCGCTCTTGTGTTCTTGATTTTGGAGGTTCATGGGTGAAGCACTTACCCTTGGTAGAGTTAGCTTACAATAATAGTTTTCACTCTACCATCGGTATGGCGCCGTTTGAAGCCTTGTATGGCCGGCCATGCCGTTCTCCGTTGTGCTGGACTGGGGTCAGAGAGTCAGTAATTCTCGAACCAGAACTAGTGCAGAATACAACAGAGATGGTTCAGGTGATTCGTGAGAGGATGAAGACAGCACAGGATCGTCAGAAATAATATGCTGATCAAAGAAGGAGACCGTTAGAGTTTAATGTTGGGGATCATGTGTTTCTAAAGGTGACTCCCCGTCGTGGGCAGCGAAGGTTTGGTCGTGGAAATAAGCTTTCTCCCCGGTTTGTTGGGCCTTTCGAGGTGTTAGCTCGTGTTGGATCTGTGGCGTATCGAGTAGCACTTCCCCCTTAGATGAGTTGGATACATGATGCTTTCCATGTATCACAGCTCCGTCGTTATCTTCATGATGAATCTCATGTTATCGATTGGGGAGAGATCGATATTGACGATGATGCAACCTTTGAGGAGCGACCTGTGGAGATCCAAGACCACAAGGAGAAGGTGTTGTGTGGGCGTTCTATCCCCTTAGTTCGTGTCTTGTGGCGACACGGTGGCATGGAGGAGAGTACCTAGGAGCGTGAGTCACAGATACGTGCTCAGTACCCAGAGTTGTTTAATGTTTAACTCTTTCCATGTAATGATGTTTCCTTTATGGTTAGACCTTTCATGTTTTATTTATGTACCTTTGATGTGATGTTATGTTTGAATTGTTTGGTTATGGATTATTTGTTTCCATACTCTCGGATGTCCTAGTTTTGTTCGAGCTTTTGAACAACTCATGGTGGTTTTCCCCTGAGAGGTATCTTATGGGGTGGTTGTTCAGACCCCTCTTTTCTTCTGGGTTGGTTGTTAATTCTCGAGGACGAGAATGTTTTGAGAGGTATCTAATGTAATGTCCCAGACCTCCCTGGTCCATTACTTTGTGAAAATGTGGTGTTGGAGGTGTTTTGGGAGGTCAAGGTGACTTATCCCCCAGCTGCTGCCTACCGGTAGCTCGATCTACCGGTAGCTGCTGATTACCGGTAGCTCGGTCTACCGGTCGCAGCTGATTACCGGTAGCTCGGTCTACCGGTAGCTGCTCATTAACGGTAGCTCGGTCTACCGGTAGCTGCTGATTACCGGTAGCTCGGTCTACCGGTAGCTGCTGCCTACCGGTAGCTCGGTCTACCGGTAGCTGCTGATTACCGGTAGCTCGGTCTAGCGGTAGCTGCTGATTACCGGTAGCTCGGTCTACCGGTAGCCGCATCCTACCGGTAGCTGGGTTTACCGGTAGCCACGGCGTACTGATAGCTCGGTATACTGGTAGCTGCAGTCCAGTAGTAGCTCAGCTATCACTTTTCCAAATTTCTAGTTCTGTGAACAGTGTTTCTATCGGTGAGGTTCTATCGGTGGACTTCTATCGGTGAGGTTCAGTGAACAGTGTTTCTATCGGTGAGGTTCAGTGAACAGTGTTTCTATCGGTGAGGTTCTATCAGTGGACTTCTATCGGTAGAATTGAACAGTGTTTTCTATCGGTGAGGTTCTATCGGTGGACTTCTATCGGTAGACTTGAACAGTGTTTCTATCGGTGAGGTTCTATCGGTGGACTTCTATTGGTAGACTTGTACAGTGTTTCCAGAATCCTAAGAGCTACTGATTCCATACTTTGTCAAATTTCACGGATGAACAGTGTTTCCAGACTTCATGAGAGCTACCGATCCCATACTTTGCCAAATTTCACGAATGAACAGTGTTTCTAGAATCCTAAGAGCTACCGATCCCATACTTTGCCAAATTTCACGAATGAACAGTGTTTCCAGACTTTCTGAGAGCTACCGATTCCATACTTTGCCAAATTTTGAGTATGTGAACAGTGTTTCCAGCTTCGCAAATTTGACGTTTTCTTTGATGTAAAATACTTTTAAAACCTTATTTTAAGGACTTTAAGGCCGATTCAAAGGCCATAAATCCTATATTAATTATTCCTAAGGCCGGGATGTTTTTACTTGGTCAAACCGCGTTGGTTAATACGATCTGTTTTTAATGGAGAATAAATCGGATTTTAAACCGTCGCCTCTCTAATTTATTTTTTTAAAGGGAACGAGATATCATTCTTCATTGTTCTTCCTCCTGGTTCTCATCTAGGAGACGCTAGAACCTTGCAATCATTCCCGTAGGAGTTTCACAATCAAATGTTACTCGGATCAGTTCCGCTCTGTTTGATGCAACCAAGTTGTGTCGATCGTTCTTCCATATAAGGTATGTTTTATCATCGTTCCTTCGAGGATCACCTTCTCTTGTTCTTCCTTCCATATTAGCATGTAATCTCCATGTGTTCTCTTAGAGGGTAATGCCTCCCATTTGTGTGTGTATTATACCCTCGGTGCTAGTCGCCAACCCGGGGCCTACTGGAGGCGGGACTCGGGGGGTCATTATCTCCCTTCTCACATTGCCGGCCCAGGAGGGGTACACTTTGTGGGGAGGGGGTCGTGACAAGCCTTTTATTACAAAATAATACATTAATTACATCATTTTTTTCTTGTCCTATTCCTTTCTAGGATACAAATCTAATTCCTTCTATATTATCCTTGAGAGACTTGATTATTAAACATCCTGGATTCATGGGGAGTGAAAAAAAGGTTGAGCTCAAATGATCTGCAAGGTTATGTAAATCATAGTGTATGTAATAATTAACCAATGAGAATACATTAATATGGTATGGTAAATAACTGAACACACAAGCCATGTAATCAATAAATTGAGATGATAAATAATTTTGAATGATAATAAAGGGAAACACATTCTATTAAAAAAACTACATAAAGAGAAGTAAATATGTAAATGTGAGAAATTAAACACATTTCATTAATCAATAATCTATGAATGAATTTCATTCATAAATTTAAATGACAAATAATACTGAATGATAATTAAGTAGCAGTATTGAATGATAAATATAGATTTATCAATAATTTTCCAATTAATCAAAAAAAATTGTAAACATTGAATGTAAAATTTTATACAGTTTAGGATATAATAATATCCATGATAAATTATATGAATAATTAGGGGAAATTCAATTCTAAATGATCGTATGAAATTGAATATTTCAAGGTGAACAACAAGGAATTCAAGGAAGTGAATATAGATAATTTCCTTTTCCAAATAAACCAAAAACCATCCAGACAAATTATATAGATGGTATCAATACAAAATTTCCCAGATAGAGAAAAATAGAGGGTTTTTTTCATTTATTAAATAATATAATAACTTAAAAAATATTCTGGAGAAAAATATTCATTGTTCTAAAAAGCCTTTTTAAAATAGTTTTCATTGAAAATACCTTCTAAAACAATTATTTAAAAATAAAAATTTAACCTTGATAAAGAATATTCAAATAAACTATAGGGGATAAATCCATAAATTTCATATGAGGTAAAAAACATTCTTTTTGATAGATAAAAAGGGTTAGAAAAATCCATTTTTCCGAAGGTTGAAAAAATGTTAAATTAAAAACATTTATAAATAAAAAACTTTATAAAAAATTCATTAAATTTTTTTTTTTTAAAGTAAAAAGAAATTAAAAATGTTTTAAAAGATAATATTTTTACAAGAAAATAGTTTCCAAAAATAAATTGGGAAATGAAGTCTCGTTTTTATAAAACAATTTCTAAAACATCTGATTACAAGAGAGTGAAAAAATGGTACTAATGATTGATAAAGGTCATTAATAATAATAAGAGATTATAAGTAAGGTATTTTCTTAAACAAGTACCCAATAATTTCCTCTAATGTAAATTCACGTTTAAACAATCAAGAATAAAATGATAATCTGAAATAAACCTTTGAAAGGTATATAAATTTTAAATGAGAATCAATCAACGAGTAGATTATGTGGATCAAATATAAATCCACATAAGGTATTTATAAATAAAAAAATATATATTAAAATTGATTCTGTAGATAATCTTGTAACTTTAATGAAAATGATGAAGTAATATAACTCAACGAAAAGAAATTTAGTTATACAATTTTATTCCACTAGGTAAATTTTAACTCAAATCCACTTAAAAGAAATAATTAAATTGAAACTATAAAACTATGAATATTTAATTTATCCTGATATTACAAATCAAAATGGTCATAATATTCACCATATAAATAAATTTGGTGTACAAAAATTAAGTGTTCCTTAAGGAATGAAAATGAGATAAGAATCCCTTACCTTGTGTTTTATTTCCGGTATATGTCCTTTAATGTAATGACCCTAACCCTTGTTTCCTAGATATAGTTCGTTATATTATTACATTTTATGGATTATAAGAAATTATTACCCCAAACTAATTAATATTTTATTAGTTTTGAAAAATATGATACAAATATAATGTCAACATTACAACTTGAACAGAAATACAAAATAGAAATTTGATTGGAGATATTTATAACTCCTAGATTATCCCTAAAATTAATTCATAATATTAATCTTCACAAATTGATGAAAAAGGAAATGATTGAGTTCAAATGATCAGTATGGTTATGTAATATAGTGTAGGTTATCATAAAAAATAAATACTAGGTGTGGTGAATTACTAAAAACACATGCCTTTAAAAATATACTTGATAATAATATGAAATATGAATATATATATAAGTCCATATAAATGATAATAAGAGAATGACACACAACCATTGATATTATAATTATTGAATAATTATATGGTTTTTCAATTTCTGAAACCATAATCATGGAATGCATAATAACGGACATCTGAATCAAATTGTCCAGGCCTCGACCAAGACGTCTGAAAATACTAGGGTAAGGCCTCGGCAAAGACAAAATTTTGTTTTGCCTCAAGAGTCCTACTAATATATCATGAGGATATAGAGGTCCCCACACAAAACTTTCTATGTCCGATGAATTCCCAATATTAATGGGGATAAAAACAAACAACATGAACATATAAAATAACTTTCCCCCATATTAACACATAAACAGTAATCATTCTTAGTAGTATGGTGAATGGTATCAATATAGCACATAGATAATCAAAATAATCATAATAAGATAAGGTATGTGATAAAAAATAATATATTTACCTCAATAAGACAACAAATATAATATTTGTTTTGAAATAGAAAAAAACACTTTAATAAAATCATCAAAGAATTGTTAAGAGAAATAAAGGGTTAGTATAAAAAGATGATTTATTTTGAAAAAATCACTGAATAAAACAAAAAATGAAATATATTAGTTTTACAGGATGAAATTATGGGTTTTATAAAATAATTTTAGCTTAAAATTAATTATATATTATACTATAAAATATTTAATAATTTGATAAGGTCACTTGAATCAGGCGTTTTTATTATGAAGATTTGAGAAATATATTTATTAATCATTTAAATCCCCATAAAATAAATAAGGATTAATATTGTTAAACATATATATATAATTAAAATATAATTTATTATGAGTAAATAAGAATAATGAATAATTTAATTGGTATTAATAGAAATAAAGAGCAACACAAATGAAAATGGAGGTTCGGGTAGAAAGCCCTTACTGTATGTATGAACGTGGGCTGAATGTGACATTATTATCCGGAATAATCAAATTAAAACCATTAATAAAGTAGTTAAGAACCTAATATATATGCATTTGACTTGTTATAATTTTATTAAGTTCATTTATTTACTTATGGATTAGTTATAATATTCCAATCTATTTCTCGATAGCGTTTCTATCCTTGGTTTTTATGATCGGTATACTTGTAAATGTGTATGAAAGTTCCTAATGAATTTATAAATTATCCAAAATTGATTTTATATGATACAAATGAACATAAATAAGATTAAATTTATATTTGATACATTTATTTTTAGGGTATGAGGATGATAAATTACATTGATATTTATTGATTATCATTTATACTATTTTGGTGATATTTGGTTCGTTATGAACTAGTTGTTTCATATATATTAGTATTATGTATATATACTGGTTCTTAAGCATTAAATAGGTTATAATACATATAATATAGTCTGTTTAGACCATAAAATGGTTAAATTACCATCCTAGAAGGATAAATTGAAGTATAAATTAATGAATAAAGGTTCGTTATCCACAAATTTTGTAAGTCAGCACCTCTCGAGTGATGATTTCATTTTAAAAATAAAAGAGAGAGACATTGTAGTATGAGTAATTATATTCCATTAACATGATATAATTATAGTATTTATATGATACTATATTTATCATGATCATTTGGACATATTAGGTGATGAAATGATAAGAAAAGAAAATAAATTGAAAATGAAATTAAAAGAAAAAGGAAGAGGGTTTACCTCTTCAAATATCCTCCTTGAGAACCCCCTTAATGGATGAGGTTTTGGTATATTTACATGAACAGGAGCTCGTAGAAATGGGTATATATCAGGGAAGAGTATTTTTTTATAACTTTTAAAATATTTAAGTCTTAGAGGAGTGAGGATAAGAGGGAGTGAGGGGTGATTTTTATAGTATAAGTGGGGTGATTTTTTAATTACTTAATCTTTATTTTGTTATTTTTCTCAATAAACCCCATAGTGTTGATTCATGTGACCCAAAAATAAAAAAAATTGCATGTTAATTCGATCCATTTCTTTTTAAATTAGTGATGACTCATTTAATTATGTATTTAGAATCTAATGTATGTATACCATAAATTGTTATATTATACTCTTCTACCAAAATTCATGTATATTAGAAAAATCCAAAAGATTCTCCATAACCAATTTCAAATATATAAAATTCAAAAATAAAATCCATTTTATAGAAATAATTTTCTAAATATTAGAAATTTAATTTCTAAATAAAATCATTTTTACTTGAAAAATAAATATTTAAAATTTGAAACTGATTTTATAATACATTCAAAAATTAACAACGGTCCAAAAATAATATCCTAAAATTATATAAAAACAAAATATTTTTTTTGGAATACGTATTATAAAAATTAATTTTGTTGTAAATCGATTTTATAATTTAAAATTAAAATTAAATATTTATTACTCTCAAAAATACCAACACATAATTATTAATTATTAAAATATTACATCCCATTTATAAGGTGCATTAATTTTATTTATTCATATATGGGTGAGTTTACTATTAATTATGGTAAATCTACAATTCACAAATAATTTACATTGATCCCATCAAACACTAAATGTCTTAGTGATCACAACTGTGTATGTCCATTTTTTGAAATTCAAAACATAGATGCCGCAAAATTAAGTTTTATGTTTAGTTTAAAAAAATGTTGTTTCGTAGAGACTTTGTGTTTCATGCAATATATTCGATATTAAAATTATTTTTTCAATCCTTGGGATTTTACAATCATCCCCCCTTACAAAAATTTCTTCCAGGAAATTTCCAAAATGTTACCTCAAAAAAATATTTTTGTAGTTCTTCATCATAAGTTCTTAAGGATCCCATGTTGCCTCTTCAATTGGATGATTTGTCTAAAATAACTTTACCAGTCGAGTCATCTGATTCCTCAAAACCTGTTCATTAATATCCAAAATCATGATTGGTTATTTCTATTAAGATAAGTAATGTTCTAATTTTATACCTTTAAACTTGAGTACATGTGTTGGGTATGGAATGTACTTTCTTAACAGTGAGACATCGACCTCATTGTTTCCCTTATAGAGGCTTGGTGAAATTTCAAAATGATGGAAAAAACAGAAATTATCTCTATATTTTTAAAAGGATCAATGAATCTATGTCACAGTTTCCCTTTTTCCCAAATTATATAACACACTTCCATAAATATACTTTTAAGAAAATATGATCTCCCATTTAAAATATCAAATCCTTCCTTAAATTATAAGTATAGCTATTATTTTGAGTCACTTTTACATGGGTTTGAATTGTCCTTACCTTTGATGATTCTTTCTCTACACGATATGGGCCTACAAGATTTCTTTCACCAACTTCATCCCAACATATTAGTGTATGACATCTTTTTCTATACAATGCTTCATATGGTGCCATTTGAATACTATAATTGAAAATATTATTGTAGGAAACCCAATCAGAGGTAAATATTGATCCCATATAAATTCAAAGCCAATTTAAAATGATCTCAATATTTCTTATAAAGATTGGATCATCCTTTTTGATTTCCCATCAGTTTGAGGGTGATAAGTTGTACTCAATCTAGGCACAGTATCCGAATATTTCTAAATAATTTTCAATATTTTTTATATAAATGGTGGTTCATGATTAGACCCAATAGACAAAGGTTATCGATGAAGTCATACAACATCATTGATATAGAGTATTACAAGGTGATAAAGTATAAAATCCTCCCTTATTGTGAGGAAATATAAAAAATTTCTATGTCGGTCAAAAATTACCCATATTGCATCTTTCCTTCTTGGAGTTTTTCATAATCTAGTGTCAAAAAACATGGTGGTGTCAACGCATTTCTATATAGGAATAGGTATAGGTTTCATGATACCTCTATAATTTTTTTCTTTCAGCAGTCACCTATTGAAACACTAAAAAAATATTATACATAACCAGAAATTTCATGCTTCATATTGTCCCACAAAATTGTTCATTCAAATATCTATAAATCTAAGCGCTAAAGGGGTATGTATAGAAATTTGATGTATGCGCTTCATCCAATGACAACATTTTTAGAAAAGGTATAGTGGGAACACAAAACCTTCTCCCAATTTTCAGAATTCCATCTTAACACATGAAATCTAGAAACAACCCATCATTCCCAGCTTTAATTTACTTTTGAATATTCTCATTATCAGATTGAGAACTTTTAGTTATTTCTAATAATTATGGTTATGAAACTAATTGAAAAAACTAATGTTGCTTCAAATTTTTCGATAATTCCCATATCCATCCTCTCTAGATCCAAGAACATGGGATCTTTTTCAATCAACATTTTTTTAATAACTCCAAGATCCATCATACTTAATGAATCTTCCACCTTATATTCCTTCCCTGGAAGATATTGTATTGAAAAATCATAATCCCTGTGTCCCTCATGCCACTGATTTTTCCTCATGTTGAGTTCTTTTTTTGGGAAGATATATTTCAAGCTATTTTAATTATTATATATCACACATATTTCACCATAGAAAAAATTTCTTCATATTATTAAATAAATTATTACAGGTAAGAACTCAAGATAGTTATTTTTATAGTTCTTTTCCCTAATTTTCAACTTCCATGATAACTCTATCATTTTTCATAAGGACACGGCCAACCAATTTCTCGGATGCATCACTATAAATTGAAAAAACCATTTCCTAGTGGTAGAGTTATGATTAGAGAATTTACTGGCCTCTTATTCAATTCTTCAAAAACAATTCACATTCATTAGTCCATAAAAACATAACCCCATTAAGTTTATGCTTGGTTGACAAGTTTTCTAATTGGGTGAGTTTCTCAACAAAATTTCTAAAATAACCCGCTAACCCAATAAAACTATTAATGACAGTTTTGCCTATTGAAGTACTCCATTTTTAAATTTCCTTTTTTTGTTGGATCACAAAATATTCCATCCTTAGAGATAATATTTTCACGAAAATAAACAATTATAAGCCAACATTTACACTTTCTAAACATCCCATATAACTAATTTCTTCTAATAATCTTCAGAGTAATGCACAAGTGATTATCATGATCTTCATAGATTTTCGAGTATACCAAAATAACATCAATAAATACCAAAAAAAAGTCATCATGATATTCTATGAAATCAAAGATAGAATTAGTCGATCCAAAAGAAATTACTGTAAACTCATAATGCCTATACTACGTATGAAATGTTGTATTGGGTATATCTTCCCTTATCACATGAAACTGATGAAATCCCGATCGAATATCATTATTCGAAAAATATTGGGCTCTGTGAAGTTGATCAAATAAATCATCAATGTGATGAAGAGGCTTTATTTTCGTCATCATAATATCATTCATCTCCCTGTAATCTATTCACAACCTCATAGATCCATATTTCTTTTTAATGAATGGAACAGGAGCTGCCCATAGAGAAACACTAGGGAGGATAAATCCCTTATCACTCAATTAAAATATATGTTTCTATAGCTCAACTAATTCCACTCTATCCATTCTCTGTATCGTTCTAATTTTATCGGATGTCTCCGAAGAGAGAACTATGTCCATTCTATAAGTGTATTGTATATAAGCCTTACACCATGAATAAAATCCATAAAAAACTCAATTTCCTACTCTAAAGGATGTCCAGGTAAATTCTCTAGAAATGCATCAATGTATTCTTTTACAATACGTACATCCTCAATTTGAATATTTATTACTTCACCATTGATATTGTCTTCTCTTCTAGCCTAGGAATTGTATTCTATATAGATACTATAGTGGATCTAGCTAGTAATAAAATGATAATATTTCTTCTCTAAAGATAAGGGATTACACATCATTCTCAAAAATTGTAACATTCATCTTCTTGAAATATATTTATGAGTAATAACATGAAAGACCATTCATACCATGAATTATATCAAATTCAATCAAAGGCATGATCATAATAATAGATACTATATCATGATTATGTTTCTTAAGTGAAAACTATCAAGTCAACATTGATGTAATGATACTTCCATTGTGATATTTGACTGAAAAATCTTTAATTATATAAAATTTTAAATATGTAATTTTCAAATTAAATAGGGAAGATATAAAAGAATATTATGACCATGAATAAAAAAAGAACTTGATATGTTTTATGAAATGATTCAAGTGCCGCATCATTACGAACTCCATCCTAATGATGTTGTGATCACATAAGAATGACATTTCTCCCTTATAATTCTATGGGTAGTGTTTTCTTGAAGCATAGGACAATAATTTTCATAATTTTCCTTCTCTTTAAAATTTTATAATCGAATATTGGTATATTCTTTGTTTCCCTTGAAATCATGAGATTGGTGGCCTCTTTCTTCACATTTTTAATAGACACGTTTTAAGCAAGAAGTGAGGTGTTTCTGTCCACCTGCAATACAGATTGTAAACACCTCTTTTTATTCTTTACATTGTCAATTATTTCCTCTTCCACCCTCTTCTTATCTTGTATTCAATTAAAGTCATAAAACAAATAGAATTCTTTCTCTATCTTGGTTGCACATGAGACTATATATTCATATGATGAGAAACATTGGGAAATAATTTCCATTTGAAGGAATGGTTTTAGACAATCAAATAATAGATTAATATTTCTCATGGGATTGCATATGTAGTCTCCAATATGCCATGATATCCTTCCAAAATTGGCTTCATATTTCCCAATTTTTTCATCCCCCTTTTGTTTCAAACTCAAGAAATTTCTCTCTATATTTCCTTCCAGTTATTGAGGAATTTTATTCTGATAATACTTCCTTAAAGTCCCTCAATCCAATTTCATCTATTTCTTCCTCCACCGTCATGTTTTTAATTAATGACGAACACTGATCTGCATCTCCCGATATATGATAAACTTCTATGATAACCTTCTCCCATTCATTACAACCCAAAGAGATAAATATATTCTCTAAATAAATTATCCAATGATCCGCTAAAAATAGGTTTATATTCCCACTTAATGATGGAGTCTGTTGTCGCATAAAGTAGTTTAACATTCCTCCGCAACATTTTGGATCAGGATTCTCTATAAAGGAAATTCTTTTGTTCATATCCTAATTCAATTGACCGACTATAGTTATAAGTTTATCATCCCAAGTCACAGATTCAGAACAAACCTCATTATTTTTCATAGGAGGTAAATTCCTACATGGGATATGTGTGTTCAAACATTTTCCATTAATTCCACTGGGATCCAAATATAAATAATGGAATAAAAAAATTAGTTTATGAATCATAATGTATAAAGTCTAACTAAAAAAACACTATATATAAATTGAAATTTTATGCATGTCTAATTTCATTATCATAAACATGGTTCCATTGTGGAAATATTTACATTTAAACCCTAGAAAATTATTTATAATGAAAATGACAATTATCATAAGAATATACCCAAGAGTGTCAAACTAGGTGTGTTGTAAGGCCTGTTGTTGTATACCACGTTACCCTGAGTTAGTCCCAGAACACATAATCTGAGTTATAACTAATATGTACATTTGTTCCAGAACCATTACCACCTGTAGTATCCAGAAAAGGATGCATTGTTTGGAATATCTACATAATATTTACCTCACCAAAATTTTAAGTTGTTATTTTATGCTTATCCTCAAAGTCTATCTTATGGTTTTGATCACTAATCTTGCTTTTCTAAATCTATATTCAAAGGATTCTACTAAACATCCTTTGAAACCAACTATATGAATACTGAAACCATTTTACCAAATTTAGTTCCTTATATTATTACATTTTCATGATTATGATAATTTGGTATCCTAAAGTAACAAATAGTATAGTACTTTTGTAAAACAAGATACAAAAAATGTTCAACATTATAACACGAAATGAAAAGCGTAATAAATATTACATTGGAAACATCTATGACTCCTATATTATCCTTACAAGTCATTCACAATATTCATCATCACAATATAAGGAATACGAAACATATAAAATGGGTGACCTCTTATTCTTAGTAAGGGAAAGTAATATATCATAAGTTTTTATAATAATAAACAGCAGGCATAGTGAACAACTAAAAATACATGCCTTTAAGAATATACATGATATTAATATAGAAGGAATGAAAGATGATTAAATAAGGCCATATAAATGATCATAAGAGAATGAAACATAACCATTAATATTATACTAGTTGAATAATTCTATGTCTTATCAATTTCAGATACCATATTGAGGGAATGTATAAAGTCCTACATCATAAATATATTGTCACGGCCTTGGACAAGACATCTAAAAATAATAGGATAAGGCTTCAGCCAAAACCCCATCATTTAATGTCTCATGAGACCTACCGATGCATTGATGGGCTACCCTTGGACTCACATATCACTTCCATAGTTTAATTCATTCCTCCAATTAAAGGGTCTAATCATAAAAAATTGAGCATATGAAATTACATTCCCCAATCTAAACACAGAATCACTGACCATTCTAAGTAGTTTGGTGAATGGTATTAAGATATCACATCCATAGTTAAACTAACCATAATACAATATGTTATATTATAATCATTAGATATTAACCCCAAAAAAATAAAAAAAACCAACATAGGTGTTGCAATCGACAAAAATAATTTAATAAAACCATTGAGGATGTTTTGAGAGAAATACACTTTTACTTTGAAAAGAAATATTCATTTGGAAACATATTTTCATAAAACTAGAAATGAAATAAGTTGGTTTATCAATTATTAAATGATTAGTTTTATAAAAATATTTTTGGATTAAAATAGATTATTGTGTACACTTGTAAATAGGTAAGAATTTGAGATGTTCCCTAGATTTGGGCTTGTTTTTAGGAAAAATTAGGAAAGATCCTTATAAAACATCTAACTCCCCATAAAATAAATTTGGATTATGATTGTTTCACATATATATACCACTAAACTAGAATTTATTTGTAGAATATAAGAATAATTAAAATTTTAATTGGGATTAATATAGAAAAATAGTAACCTGAAAGAAAATTGATGTTCGTGTAGAACACCCTTACCTTATGTCTGAACATGCCATGCACTTGAACTTATCATCCAAGATAATAAAATTAAATAGATTACATAATTAATTCATAACCTAATATAAATTTATTTTATATATTATAATTTTATTATGTTTGTTTATGGCCTTTTGGATTAGTTATAAGATACAAATTTATTCCTCAGGACTATTTGTTTCCTTAGTTTTGATGATCAGTATACTGGTATATGGGTATGGATGTTCATGTAGAATTGGAATAATTTTCTATAATTGAATTTATATGATAAAAATAAAAATCCATAATTTTAAATTTTAATATAATTAATTTGGTTATATGGAATGAGGATTTTTTGTAATATATATAATTTGTAATAATCATTTAGAATATTTTGGTGATATTTCAATTGTTATGAATTAACTTTGTCGAATGAATTAGTATTATCGATATATTCTTGTTCTAGAACATTTAAGTGGTTATAATAAATATATTATAGTATTTGAAAACTATAAAAATGGTTAAATGATAAGAATTTAAGGATAAATTGATGAACCATGGTTTCACGTCCATGAAAGTTGTAAATCAACACCTCCCTGGTGGTGATTTTGTTTTTAAAATAAAAAAGAGAGAGATATATATATATAAATAGATAGATATAATTGTGAAGAAGGATATTAAATTAACATGATATAATTATTGTGTATAGATGATATTTGAATTACATTTATAATTTTGGATAGAGTAGGTGAGGAGATAATATGAAAATCTAATAAATCAAAAATGAAATTGAAAAAAAAAAAGAAAAAGGGGTTACCTCTTGAAGAAACCTCCTTGAGAACTTTCATAAGAGAAGGGGTTTTGGACTTTTCAAAAAATCATGATCTCCAAGAAGTGTGGATAGACATGCGAAGATTACATGTGTAAAACTTTAAGAATTTTAAAGGCTTAGAGGAGTAATGAGAAGAGTGAGTGGGGGTGATTTTTGAATATTTAACTAATTGTCTTATTATTTTTCTCAAGACAACCAATAGTGTAGATTCTTGTGAATAAAATATAGTAATTAGTTCATGTGAATTAGAACCATGTGTTCTTAAATCAAATATGACTCATGGAATTGTGTATTTAGCTTCTAATTTATTTATACCATAAATTACCATATTTTATTATTCATAAAAAATTCAAGTATTTTAGAAAAATCCAAAAAATTCACCATACCCATTTTTTGATATGTATAATTCAAAAATGGACCCCATTTTAACAAAATAATTTTCTAAATATGTAAATTTTAATTTTTAAATAAAACCATTATTTATTTGAAACATATAGATTTTAAATTTAGTCATGATTTTATAATACTTTCAAAAATTAATTGAGGTCTCATCAAATTATCCTAAAATCATAAGATAATAAATTATTTATTTAGGAATAATTTTTATAGAAATAAATTTTATATTAAACAAATTTATTAATTTAAAATTATAATTGGATATTTATTACTCACAAAAATACCATAACTTAATTAAAAAAAATTAGATTATTCACAGTCATTTATAAAGTGCCAAAATTTTATTTATACATACATGGGTGAGGTAACTATTCATAAAGGTCATGTTAATATTCACCAACAATGTATGTTGATCATATAATTCTGTAAATATCTTACTGATCGACACCATTTATATCTATATTTTGAAATTAAAAACTTATAGGTGGAAAAATTATGTTTAACAGGTAGGTTATAATAACCATGTGTTGTTTCATAGAGACTTCGTGTTTCATGCATTACATTCTATGTTAAATTTATTTTGAAAACCATGTGTTGTTACCTTTAACCTCATTTATAATAGTTTTAAACATGTTACTAATTTATTATATAACCATTTTAACACGTATGATATCATATATGATCCTCTTACAATATCTTATTACCCTTTTTACAACCTTTCTTTATTTTAACTACTTTGGTTGTTAATTCCCTAGATTTCTAATTATGTTTTAAACTATTATTTGCATTTTTATAAAATATATCATGGTTTAATAATCTCACGAATTTAAAAAATGATCCTAATATCATATATATATATATATATTATATTTTTACCTATAATAATCTATATTACTTGAAGATATTAAAAGTAATGAACCATTCATGGAAACAGTAGTCTGTATGTACTCATAAACTCTTCCTTCATTTCATTGTCATATATTATAAAAATGAATAGTAAATTATATGTATATAAATGTATAATATAATTAAAGTACCCTATTTATGTAATATATTTCATATATGTTTAGTAAAATCATCCTTAATATGTTCCATGTATAATGTAAACAAATCACATCACTTTGGGGGGTGGTGATCCACACTTTCTCAAATGTTGTTATCGTATTAAGACAAAATTGATAGTATTAAATGTATGATTCATAGAAAGAGTAAAAAATTATAAATAAATAATATATATAATTTATATCATATATAATCAAATTTCACATCATAATGTCCAACCATGAAAGGAAGCAATGGAAAAAAATGAACACTCGTCATTTCGTGAGGCGGTAGTATAGCGTACATTTATTGTATGGTCATTACCTGTTAGCTGAATGTGTGTATTAGTGTAGGTAAAACCATTAGTAAAAAACAACAAATTATATTTATGATTATTTTTTCATCATATAAGCACCATTTAAAAATAATTTTAGGGGTGCAGGAGTAAATTAAAGGGAATATATCATTAAAAAACAATACCTTAAAAACCAGGTAACTCTTTTTGGTTTATACAAAAGGGATTACATAGATGGATTTCATTCCAATGGGATGATTCGAGGTTAAGGGGTGATATTTTTGTAATATTTTTTGGAATATATTTTCCAATCCTCTGTGGTATGAGAGGTGTGAGGAATGGGGAGATGTGGGGGCCTTTTATAGTGGAGTTGGAGTGTCACCCTTGTAATATTTTGAAACAAGAATTATATATATATTATTCATGTTTCACTTGGATAAAATAATGGAAAAAAATATATAAAATAGTGTATATGGTCAAAATGTGTCCAAAAAATATCTTTTGGACATGTCTATAGATAATTCTGGGCCTTAAGGTGAGGCTTAGTCCCTTATTTAGATTATTTTAACCTTAATCGTGGTAATTAATTTAAATCACTTTTACTAATATTTTAGTTAAAAACTGAATCTGGTCTTATTAGACAATATATTTTATTTTTTACTAATAAGGAATCCATTTTCCAATATTCCCATCATATATGTGGTATAAATTTATTTAATTTTAATCCCACATGTAAGATGAATTTGTGGGTTTTTAAACAAAAAACAACTAAAATATTGCTATTTTTTTTAATAAATTTCAAAATGAAATTTCTTAAAATAACATAAAATATATTAATTTATAAGAATATGATCTAATAAAACATTAAAACAAATTAAAATTATAATTTACAATATAAAAATATTATATGGAAGGGATCTTTTAAACTAAAATTTAGTATTTTTAACTACACATAAAGAATGATATGTTTTCGATAAATATCAAAAAATCACCCAAAACTCATTTTTATGTTCCAATTTAAAATATGAATTTTATTTTTTCATATTAAATTATTTAAATTACCATAATTCTGATTTAAATTGGTTCTCTATTAAATGGTTCTAAAAGTTACATTATAAAAATATAGGTTTTATGTGTGAAATTAGGTTTATTTTTACCTTCTGCTTATCAAACCTAATGGATTAATAAAAAATGTATTTTTTTAATATATAACATATATATTTACATAAATCATTTATTAATTTTATTTTACTCTGTTTATTAATAAAAAAATCTTTCAAAAGAACCAAAATAATAATATTTCTTCTAATATCCAATTGGTTCTTATTTTCATTTCCCATTAGTTGATTTCAAATTAATTAAATTTTTTTATATAAACCATATATTTTCATAATTTTTTTAATAATATTCATAACCTCTAACATAATAGCTAGGTTATGTCATATTATATTAAATGATAAAATTTTAACACTACACTATTGTTTGGTGAAACTTGGTCTTCTGTGTAATGAAATCTACTGAGGAAGGTCTCTTGTGTGTGAAATATAATCTAACAAGGAAGGTCCCTATTTCCTGAAATTCTAGCTAACATAGTATTTCATTCCTTAAAACTATAAAATAAATTTTATTTAATTATTATTTTAATGCACCAGGTTAATAAATTCTCTTTTTGCACTTGGTGTTGTGTTCCAAAAACACTATTAAATTACATTTGGTATATAAGAATTTCATGGTGTTACAAAAATATTTACACTCCATCACTTTTAAATCATCTTCAGGATTTTTATTTTTGATTAATTTCCACAATTTATCAGTTTCTCCTTCTAAACTATAAACAGACATCATGAACTTCTCTTTGTCATATCATTAATGCATTTTGAAGATCTTTTAAATGGATTTGATCAATATTTTTATGATTAAGGGGTAAGAATATAAACAAAAATTCAAAAGAGATTATCACATAAGGGCATAAATTTAAATTTTATATTTATTAGGTGGATGTGTTTTTTCCTCTAAATTGTCATTTTTTTTTTCAAAACATGAGTTAATTGAGAAATTATCACCAGGAAGATTACAATTTCTTCGCCCATTGGGTAGGGAATATCATTTGGGTTTTTATCACATCACCACTCATATTGGTTTTTAAATTAGTCCCTCTTAGATTATGAAATTAATGAGAATGAAGGGAAAATTATGAAATATATTTCTCAAAATATTATACATATAAAAGGAAAACTATGAAGATTTAATAACTAACTAATAAATTACAGAAATTACATAACCATGTAATATCTAGGTATCAATATGTGTTACCCATGGTCTTTTTCCTAAACAAAAAATTTTATTGGTATTTTTATTCCCTTTATAATAGTTCATAATGATGTTATGAATTTAAAAAATCACATCCCCCAAGTGTGGAAAACCAATTGTGAAAAAAGACCTTATTTTTTGCACTTGGTAAGAAAAATATTCCCTTTGGGGTTATTACCTCTAGGAATTATTTTTCAAAGGACACATACACATATAGTAGCTAGAGAAGTATTTGTTTCCTATAAAACACTTACTCTATACTTTAGAATAATTTATGGATTTTATCCTATGTTTAGTAATGTACATAACGATTTTTTGAATGTTTTCTAATCCTAATCCCAAAAAATAACGTCTCTTTATTTTGATACCAATTATGCAAGTCCATATCAATATCAAAACATAATTAATAAAATATTACAAAGCAATACACATAATAAAAAAATAAATATTCAAAGTAATTGTGTCATTTGGTAATTAGATAAATTACATAATAACATGGAATGAAAATTATATTAACATAATTTAAAATTTAATAACATGATATTAAAATACCAACAATATTCTAAAATTTCATGGAATGACTTGAGGATTTACAAAAGAATGAGGAAAGATATAAATCCCAATAATGGAATAATCAAGGAAAAACAATATTAATGTAGTACATATAAGAAAATAAGAATTTCATGGTGATATAAATGGTGTAAGAATCATAAACAAGATCATTGAATGATGATATATGCTGGTAATATCAAGGAATTATAAGAAAGTGGAAATAGAATAAAACATTCCATTATAAAAATAATTTAAAGATACCTTCTAGGAAATCATAACAAAGTGTGATTAGTATAACATTTTATGAACCAAACATTAATAAATATGAGATAAGAACATTACCCGAATAATTGGAGGGATATATAGTATTAGACCCACCTGTCATATTCATATCTTGGAAATGCATTATTATGCCAGTAGATTATAAACCATGAGAATTTATTTCATTAATTTTCATCATATGGTTAAGGATTTTCAGATTATATACATGAAATTACCAAATCAATGAAGGGTATTTTTGTTTAGGTAAATAAAATTTTGTGGAAAATGGGATGGTTATTCACTACATATTTTTTTAACAGGGAAAAGTAGCTGGATAATTTCAGTTATATAATGGGTGTATAAAATTATTCATGGAGGGTTTTAATGAGAGATAAAGGTGGCATATCATTACATGGAAATCATAAATATTGAAAAGGGGTGTGTAAAAGAAATTATATCATGAAAAATTTGAAATTAAAATGTTCAGTAAAAATAATGTACTTGAAACAAAAACGATTTGGGGAGGATACATTCTATTGAGAGTGAGAATATAAAAGAATTATAGGAACTTATTAAGATATCCATAACACCATAGGATGACATTAGAATGTGAATTTAAGAGGCATTCCTCCCTTCCATATCCTCCCAAAGGAAAAAATTTACTAGTTTGAAAAGACAAGACTCCCTTCCCCAAGAAGTTGTGAACATAATGATGGGATTCACTCTTAGCTTACTCAATTTCAAACCTCTCTACTATGAATATCTTCCCATTGCCTTGTTTCCGTTGTACCCATCCACCTTCTATATATTGAATAATTATTCGTTCTGTCTTACAATTATTAAATTTATATTCAACTTTATTAAATTGTACTATCAATTATATTTAAATTATTCTTCTTGAAAAATAATATTTTACTAAAATAAGTTTTATTTCAAAAATTAATAAATTTATCAAAAAAAATTTAAATGAAGGTATATGTTTCTAATAAATACAATTTATATTTCTACATGTCAAAAATTTAATTTTTATCAAACTCGTTATATAATAATTTATAACGTAATGATAAAAGTGGATAATATAAATATTTTTACATTAAAAAATAAAATATTCAAATTCAAGATACTAGGGTCTAGATATGAAACCACTTATTACATTAGAGAATTCAAAAATGGTATGGTGTGTAATGGTGGTTATTTTTTGGGGTGGTACAATAAAAATAGTTTGGGGTATGATTTAAAAAATATTGAAATGCTCAAATAAATAGTTTTTCTTGAGATTCAGTTATTAAGTCTTGTCTTTGGATTGGTCAAGAGATAGGTAACTTATTATGTAAATTTTTTCCTACTATTATTTAGATGATTTATTTTTCTGTTTTATAGATAAAAATATAATAAATCAGAATGATCAAAATATAATTTTCAGAGTCTAAATATACCTTTTTCTTTTATTTTAAAACATTTAAAATTGTATTTAGATAATAATGCATGAGTTGAATATTTTCCACACATTGAAAAATTCTATGATAAAGTGGTGGAATTTTAATAGTTATAAATTTTTTAAAAATAAATGATTTCCAAATTAACTTATAATTGATTTCATGAAATTCTTTTCTTTATATAAGGGGAAAGAGTTTTGAATGTAAAAAAACATTATAGAATTGAAATTATAGTTTTATGGAACTACGTTGATCAAATAGAACTGTTATAATTAGCCATTATTGACTACGTATACTCTTAGGGAGCCTCCCAAAAAAATATAAGTGCTCATATAAACTGGAGTAAAATTTTTTGATGGTATTAGACATGGATTTCTTCCTACATCACATATTCACAAGTGTGTGTTAGCTATAAAATAAGAGTTTGGGTGGCGTAAAATTCATCTTTCTAAATGGTTCCTTAATACCTTAAATAATAAAATTATTATCCGGGGTACCTATTTTCATATCAAGGTTTAGTCATCTATTTATATGTAATCATTAAATTATATTTTTTTGAAATGGTTGGTAATAAATCAATAAGTTCTATCTAACAAAATGGTTGGATGCCTTTGTAAAATTATGTACATGGATAAAAAAATAGAACATGATATATATGAAATTCATTTAGGAAGTATAAATGAAGTGAGAAAATGAGATTTAGAATGAAATATTAAGTGAGAAATAATTTATAAGTTACAACCTATTAAAATCCTAAATCATCAAGTATTTGTTCACTATATTGATTGTGAGTGAGATTTTTAAATTATAGGGGAAACGAGAGTGAATTTTAGCTAAATCATTATTTTATTTTAAATAGAAATTAACAAAATAATTCATTTGAATCCTACATAAATAATAAATTTTTTATACTTTATTAAAATATAGTATTAAATTTTTAAATGGATAAAATCATGGATTTTACATGATTTATCGATCCTTAGTATTTTAATGAAAATCCTCACATTTATTGATTCGTGAATTTAATTTTTTGTAGGCTTTTAAATATGATTTGATTATCTATATTCACTGTATATTTAATTTGATAAAGACCACATTGAGATATTTTATTTCAATATTTCTAATATCACGATAAACCTATAAATATACACCTTTGAGGGCGATTGTAAATCGTTATCCCTGATTGGAAGCATTAGCTATCATTGTAAGGATTTGGGGATTTTATATTTTTAGGATGATTTTCCCATCATAAGGCTTCACCCACAAGAAAAAAAGTTTCCATGGAGATGATATTAAATATTTATTGGATCATAATACCTTTTTCATCATAATGATTCATGCCCTTGAAAGAAAATCAGCCAACATTTTAATTATCGAATATATTCTTTAAGGAAACCACAATAAAAATTAAGATTAGACTTATACATCCATGATTAAACTCATAAAACCATTAAATGGATAGTTTACATGAATAAAATTTAATCCCATCAACATATCATTCCAAATAAACTATCCTCTCATAATCAAGAAACATCTCCATCATGTGCATCTCTTCTCCTTATGTGGGGCTTCCCCTAAAACAACTTAACATACAATTTTTCACATTAGGGTAAATCACTTTTGATCAAATTATTCTTGAACCTATATATAGATTGATCATAGGATGAGTATTAATATTATAGATATCTGACTAAAGCCATTATGATCATCATGTTGCATATGTGTTGATCATTATAATAAAGAGAGTCGATTAGGGATTGTCCCTAAAATCAAAGAATACACAAAAAGTTATTGAATCAACCAATGAATTATAAGAATATTTTTCTACTCAAAATGTAAATATGAATTTGTGATAGGAATATAAAAGTTTTCTTTTTAAATGGATATTTATTCATTGAATGTGAGAAAAAAATCCAGTCGAGTTAATTATTGATGTTGTTTTCTGGATTTTATTTAATTTTGATAACTATGGATATCTAATGGTAGCACACAAAACACTTTGTCACTGAGCCAAGAAGAATATATTTTACCCCCAATTAAATATTTTATGGTAATAATTTCAGTCCACTACCTAATTCAAAATTAATAGGTATGTGTGATTGTTTTATTTTTCACTTGATTAGAGAGACAATATGATATTGAAATCTAAATTATGATACAATAAGTAATGTGAGGTGATATAGGATGTTTGGAAACATCCAAAAAAAGTTTTAAAACAAGATTCTAATTGAACTACCGATTTCTTATTTCAATCCCACTAAATAATGGAAGAAAGAAACTAAACCACTCCCTTCTCTATAGAAAATTTGATCCCAAAACTACATCATCTAATTTGTGTTCAATTTTTTTCAGGTGGTCCTAAGACAAGTCATCGATAATATTTCAGGAGTTTGAAGGTATGATCTAGTTCTTGACATGCAATGAGATTTTTTAATTTATGAGAGACCATGAACTGAGTTATAACAATGTGTTCATGTTTTAAGATGTATTGTGATGTTTGGTTTCCCTCTTTCTTCAGTACTAGTTAATATAAGAAGGTTCTACTTTAATGGTTGACTAGTTAATACTTGTTAACATAAATCATGTTACTATATATATATATATATATCTAGATTTTTTTATTTTAATATCACACATTTCACACCTTGTATGTATTTCAAGAACATCAGTTTTATCATATTATCATTCTATATGTTGACATAATGTATATACCTAGTGGGTCATTTTACTCACCCTTTACCCATGTGTATATAATTTGGTTTGATTTTAGTGGGTTCGACTTCATGTTTTGTATCAATAATATGTATCCATTAGATTTTTATATGGTTTTTATCGATAGTGGGTTTTTGGGTTTGAGGATTTGGCTTGTGGATTGTGTGATTTGGGTTATAGGTAATGTTGTTTACTTTACAGTTATAGTTTTTCAAAAATACCAGCAATTTTTCCATTTTTATATTTGTATGATGATGTATGTTATAAATCTTATCTTTTTAAATTTTCATGTTATATTATGATGCATTTTATAGAATGTTTTATCGATTTCTATTTTAGACTATGGGGCCCTATTAGATGCATATTTACTGTTTATGGGGTTTTTTCTTCTCTACAACAAAGGTGGTCCATGTTTTATTTTTTATATATTCAAGCATTACACTTATAATTTACACTAGATGGAATAGTTAGGCCAAGTCGATTGTAGGTTGTCTCTAATATTTAATATAATATTGAGTTTAGGAATATGTGCTTAAGGTTATTTGTAATCCCTTCTCATCTATAATTTAAAAGATCCATGTCAGGGTGTTACATAATGTGTCACCTTCATTAGTAACTCGAAAATCATCCTTTTTGTTATTTAACCTCTATAGAGCTATATTGTTTTAATTTTGTGTTAGGAACAACATCTTCCACATTTTACTATGGAATGTTTGTCCAATACCAACTCTTTCTTATCTTGAGCCTCAAATTCATAAAATTCAACCTTCTCCCACTATCGATTTTAGAGATGTTCTCCCTTTCGAGAAATATTTCTTTTCTTTAAGAAATTAATTTCTCATCTATGGGATATAATAAATATTATCCTATTGTTTATTTGGGATATTCTATAAGAATATACTTAGTACATTGATAATTGAGTTTTTCTCAAGGAGTAGGCTTAACAATTGCTTCACATCCCCACCCATGTATATGTGAAAAAAATAGTTTTCTTCACATACAAGAAGTCACCAAGAATTACACTCACCATTTTTCTAGGATTAAATTTAGTGTATAACTATAATATATAATTTGTATCCATAAAAGGATAATATAAGATCATCACAACTCATCATAGATCTCGCTATGTCCAATAATTTGTGGTTATTCCCTTCACTGACACCATTACACTATGGTGTCTAAGAAGGATTGAGATATGGTAGTATAACATACTCCATTAGATAATCGAATAACTCTTGATTAAGATAATTAATCCCTTGATTTGACAAAAGAATATTTATTTTATAATGAAACTGATTCTAAAAATCTATATTATAATACATAACTATCTTAATGTAATTATACTAATATAACATTAAATATATATATATATATAATAATGTCACCAATAAAATTTATGATTCAAGATTTTGTACCCCTAGATTCTACTACAATAGGTCCACACACATCTGTATGAACTAATTCTAGAAACTCATCATATTTTTCACCAATTACATTCAATAGAACCTCAATAATTTTTTTCCTGAAATCAAGCATGAAAAATATACAAATTTTTAAGGTCGACTGAATATAAGAACACCTTTTGATATTATTTAATTAAATTATTCTAATTTTACATTCCAATTTAGTGATTCCATAACTGGGTTGATATAGTAATCATTATTTTCATATATGAAAAATACAACCATTTATTCTTGAACTATATATATATATGATACTATTAATTACACTTGGATATTAATAACAATTCATTATAATTATAATATATCTATTCAATAATTTGATAAGATAATCTCTAATATTTTGTCCATTTGGCCTTATTCCATTGGAATCTTGTAGATCCACATCGCCTTTAATAATGTTCTAATATTTAATTGGTTCATGCTTTTGGATAAAAATTTGAAAACTAAAATCTATATATAATACACAAGTTATAGTGACCCGTGAATTTCATACATGGATATTGCATCTTTTTAGATGAATTTTTAATACAATAAACAAATACACGAATAAAACCATAATAGTTTAGTATCGTTCGATACATGGAACTCAATATTCATTATCTAGTGAATTATCTCCAATGTATACCTGAAATATCTTCCCCTTCAGTACTATTCAAAAACATACCCTACATAAACATTTATTCATATCCTTCAGAAAGGAAGCATACAAAACAGTGAGCTCTGATTCTCTGTATGGGTAAACAAGGGAGATACATAAGAATAAGTTAAACATCAGGGCATGAGAATATGAGAATAAAACTAGAAAACTATACCTTTCATATCTAAGATTTCATTATTGATCCATTGAATAAATATTGGAAGTGAGAAATTCATAAATCTCAATGATATCATATGATGAGTTCCAAGAGATGATAACATTGAATAACACATTGAATTGTAGAATACATAGAAGCATAGAAAATAATTTTCTTAGTAGTCAAGGCCCATTTTTAAAACATATAAAGGCACTCAACATAGTGATACAACCCCTTGATAGGACTCACCACCATCCCTAGTTGAATCACATTCCTCATAGCGGAATGGTTCCACTCCCCAAACCATTATAGTAGTCATGGTTCCCTCACTATTCCATCATAGCAAGAAATTCCCTTACTAAACTTTGTCCACTACCCATTCCACACAACTGGTGTTATTGTTTTATGTAATGTAGCATTCACAATACACTCCTATATAAAATACTCATGTATGACTGGATTTCATTGCCAATACACTGTTTTATAAAACCACATCCCAATTATTGTTATTTTCCATGTCCCGTTGAAAATAAAAATTAATTACGATGGGTGGGTTAACCATCACAACTAATTACAAGATTTTTTTAAAATAATCTATTGTGATGGTTCTTCACAATTTATATTATTTGTGATGGAATATCATTCCATCACAAATTCAAATATTTTAAATAAAATAAAAAAAATATTTTAAAATTTAAATTTCACTAAAATAATTTAAAAAATATTTAAAAATTGAAAAATAATAAAATATTGTGAAAAATATTAAAAAAGTAAAAAGGTAATTAAAAATATTTTTAAAAATAGAAAAGTGAAAAATAATTTTAAATTTATAAATAATTAAAAACAATTAAACACATATAACAATAATACATCCTTTGAAATATAATATGATTTTCATCCTTAATTATAAAGCATTAATAAAATATCACAAATCATCAACTGTTGTGTGGTGGAGGGGGAAGACATAAATGATTAAGGGTAGAAACCTCCTTACCAGCCCCATGTGCAAGCTGTCACATATAATCCACTATTTTCTCATCTCTCTGATACTTCTAATCACTCCACCATCTCTTAGAATCCATTTAATCATCTCATCCTGATCACTCGACCTCTCTTCATATTCTATAGTAAATGACAGCATCAATGATGACTCTCTTGGATCTCCCTTTGATCTCACGATGTCACTTCATAAGTACCATAATAACTCATAGGTTTCAATAGGGAACAAATATATATCCCAATACCTTTCTTAACACCATGAAATTTCACTAGTATTCACCCCCCCCCCCCCCGCATCAAAACACTAATCTTGAATGGAACACTCTTCACTCTTAAGCTGAATCATTCATGAATGAGAAGTTGATGCCTAATAATTTTCCATTAAATATAATTAGAAATTAAATTAAAATTAAACTAAATATTGGTGAATTTGTTTTAAAAAAAATTACTAACCACAATATGGTACAATTGGTCGACTACAAGTTCTCATGTATGGGGATCAACTTACATATTCTAATGAAATTCAAACTCCACAATCTATGGGTCATTAGTATCCTTTATAATTTAAAAACTCTAGTCAATGTATATATATATATATACTAATAAATAATATAACTTATCATATTACATAGGTGTATTCCAAATGTATAACTATCAACCCAATATATAACATCCAACCTCCCCTATCCCAAAAATCCTGATAACGGACTGCTCCTAAGAGAATCTATCATCTAGTATGATAAAAATCCCTCCCATTCATGTGTAGAGATATAGTCAGGGTGATGGGAGATACAAGAATATTTGAAAATAGTTGTAGACACCCTAGCTATAGATTTCATTTTGATGTTCTCTAAAATTTGATGAAAACTTTCATGTATACAAGTTTCTTGTGCATCCTAAATTGATCCCTCAAGATATAAAAAATTATGGACCATAAATTTTATAATACAATTAAAAACAATATCTCATTAATTAAATAAATTTTAAAAATTATATACATTTTAACAATGTATAATACATTGGTCGAAAATCTGTTGACAAATGATGATGAGAACATAGTCTCGTAACTCCAATAGATCAGAAAAATAATTTCATAGAATCACACAACCCATCCTAAAAACTAAATATGATAAGAAATTCAAAAAAAACAAATAACTCGAATATTATTACCAAAAGAAATAAAAAACAACATAAAAAATAAATATCATAGACAATACAACATATGTCCAGAAATAAGGATCAAAATCAAGAGATGGGTGTTTCTCGAGAATAGGGTCTAAAATTATTATTCAAACAAGAATGTTTCCCCTCTTATTAAGGGAAAATATACTACATATTAGATGAATCAAGCTCATAAACTAGAAGTCTAGAGTCAGTGATAGAATGAGATAGATATTCGAGAGAATCTGCAGCCTTTAAAAAAAATAATCTTACCTATAAGAAATTTTTATTTAAAATATAAAATCTAAAAAACAATTATATAATATAATATAATAATCTTACGTGTTAGAAATTCTTAATACATATAACAATTATATGAACTTTATATATAAAATAATATAATAATTAACTCTAAGTAAATATTAGAACATAATAATTTAACCATTAAATATTTTTTTAATTAATATATCAAATTAAAAATCTAATAAATATCTTGAGAAATATAATAGTCGTACCTATCAAAAATTTTGATATGGGTATCAAATATAAAAAAAATCTAATAATAAAAAGCATCATTGATAGAACATAATACATCATCAGGTCCATTGATCTAAAACAAATAATCATGACAAAAAATAATAGATAATAAAAATATAAAACATAAAAACTATTAAATAACATCATGTAAAGTGTATCCATTATCACCTCAGCTTCATCATCTTCAATAGAAATATCATTTTCATTATCCCTTATTACATCATCAAAATTATCTATAACATCATCCCTTAACTGGGGGGTTTCATCGTCAATATTTATATCTCGTAATGTAAGAGATATATATAGGGATGTTTCTTTAAAAGTTTCAATATATTTCACTTCAACAAAACCATTTTATTTTTTAATAAACTGATTTCAATTGATTTATTTTTCCTTAAACTTCATCAGTTATTCAAATCAATCTAAAAACCCTAGTAATTTTCCTAACAAAAATTTTGGGCTTTATGTTCCAACATAAATGTATCATTTTATCTAAGAATAATATTATATTTAATTTCAATGACTCTATGTTGGGGATGAACTCGCAAACCTAGATCAATATCAGAACAATGATGTTTAAGCATTATTTAATGTTTTGGTTTCCGATAAAATAATATAATTATTTCATCCATCAAAAAAAAAATCAACTTCAAATTTTTTATGATTATATTTTGTCAAAAAACACCACTAAACATTTAATTATTTTATTCATCATATATTCATGTAATGAATCTAAATCTATTTAGCACATACCCATTATAAGATTTTTTCTATTTTGATGGAGGGTTTTTAGCACACCTAATTCAAAATAAATTTTATTCTCATACTTTATTGTCTCCCAAAATAATTATATTATAAATAATATATATCATTACAAAATTGATTTATTATTCCCTCAAAAGCATCTAAACATTCCATTCTTTGAAACCAATATAAAAAATATTGATTACAACCTTCTCTAAAAAAAGAAGATTTAATTTTTATAATTTTTTTAATTTACTCACCTTATAGTATATAAAACAATTAATGAAAATAATGATATCTATTATAAAAATTTTCCAAAATAAAAAAAAATTATCCGTTAATGCCAATCTTGTTTCATTTCTTCACAATTCATCAAAGTATATATTTGATCCCTATTTGGTTCTTTATCTTAAATACAACTATTATATTAAACACACAAACCAAGATTGGGATAATTAAAACTTGACAACTAATGGTTTGTGGCATCATAATCATTTTTCTTGTTGTGAACCATATAGTTATGTTTTAACGGTTTTTCCAATTGATAGTAATAATTTCATAAATTTTAAATTTCCTCCTATAATTACACTTCTTAAATTGAACCTTCTACCGGTGATTTGTTATTTTCATTCTTCTTTAACATTTTACAAAATATCACAAATGGGTACAACCACTATAATTGCACTATCCCTCTACATTTAACACATTGAGTCATACTTTCTTATAAAGAATATTTTCTCCAATTTACATAAAATTAAAACAACATCTTTTCAAAGCATACTCAACGTATCATAATTCGTTGTATCCAAGAAAATTTCATAAGAAATATGATATTTTATTCAAAAAATAATACAATGAATTATTCAACAGCCCTCAAATTCAAATAGGTAGTAATAATTCCATTATGACATATTATTCATGGATTTCTAAACAAGTAATATCCCTATTTCCTATGTAGCGATACAAATTAAGGGAATAAACTTCTAGTAATTTCAAATCTGAAAAACATCAACATAATAAAAAACATATTTCATTGTATATTGTTTCAGTTTTTTTTGGTTTCATTAAACTTTTTTATATTTCATCTTCAAATAATTTAATTTTATGATGTTTTCAAATCTAGGAAAAATCATACCAGGCCATCACATTATATTTGTTCTTATTGAGTGTGTCAAACAAGGTGTATAATATGTTATCAAAAAATTATTCTCAATTTAAATTACATCTGACATGTGATGAACCAACAAATAATAAAAATACGAAAGGTGCCAAACAATACTCATGTTTATCCAATTATGATATCTCCCAAAACCATTTATTTTTTTCACATATGGTTGGTCTAAAAGTAATAAGATGTAGTTAAGAGATGATAGATTTTACTGGAATACATGATAAAACTGTTGGAGGTCTGTCTATTTCAATTATACCTTTTATTAAATTATTTGAATTCCATTAAAAAGGGTTATACTTAGGAAAATATATATAATTGCAGTCAAAATAACTAGTCTTTCTCACATCACCACATCGTAACTCTTTTTTCTCATCCATATTGTATAGATATGATTTTAGACATTTTATTCCCTATCCAGATAACAAACCATTCACTAGATATGTAGCTACCCAACCCTAGGAATCCTAAATATGGTTTCTACTTCCATTACACTAGCATGATTACAGAGATTCCAATCCTAGTAGACTGAAGAAATTGTAGTCTTGTTAAACTTGATACAAACATGAGACTTTTATTATAAATGAATAAACTAATTACAAGATATTTTTTTCATTCAAGAATAACTTTATTCCCAATGAGAATATCCTTTCATATCATTCATAGTATAATTATTACATTCATCGGGAAATAAAATAAAATAAGGGTGAGGTAAAATGTTTAGTAAAGGTAATGTTTTGTGCATGCAATAATTTTTCAATGATAATGATCAGTTTGATAAGGTAATAACTAAACTAAAATTACATAAAATTAGAAAACCATGAATTATGTTCATAAAAAATATGTAAAGGTAAATAAATGTGAAAACATTCCTTAAATTCATTAAACTGATAATGAAATATCATCCATATATAATTTCAATTCAATTTTCTCATGGATAATAATAATAATAAATGAATTCTCAATAAATACAATTGTTAATGATTGGACATTATTTTTTCCCGGCACATGATACCTTTACCGTAAAGTTACATCCTTTAAATGGTTTAAAACATACTAGGAGAAAATCTATTATCTTAGTCTAGCTTAATAATTTCATCTCATGTGACTACCGATCCAAATAGGGGATTACATTCAACGGTACCCAATTCATATAGTACATATCCAAAGAATTCTTCATATATGGAAAAAATGATTTAATTAATGAAAAATGATCCATTTAAAATATTAATATTTAGAAAGGAATAATTATTTATCTATATTTCTATATATATGAAAATAGTTAACAAAGTAATTTCTATATTTAAAAATGATATATTGTTTAGGAAATAAAAATGTACATGAAAAAGTTTATTTATAATTAGGGAAATTTAATTTCCAAAAATCGGAAGAAAGTTAATATATCAATGGGACTAAATAATTGAATCATAGAAGTCAATTTGAAGATTGCCCTTAGACAAATCAATCAAAAACCATATATATGAAAAACAATTTTGATATCAATACAACATATCCCAAGTGGAATAAAAATAAAGGGTTGTTGTTGATGAATTAAAATATTACAAAAATATCTCTAGAAAACATTCTTGAGGAAAAAATGAATTTTACATTGGAAAACATTTTTTATATCCTTTTATTTCAAGGTAACATTTTAAAAACAATTTACATAAAAATTAAACTTTAAATCGTTCAAATATGCTTCAAATATGTGACTTTGGTTAATTCCTTACATGTCGCCCAATGTAACTAGAACATCACTTTTTCATTGTAAAGAAGGTTAAAAAGTTCCCTCATTAGAAAGATATAGGACGATTTATTCGATAACATGTGTAAAATAAATGTGTAAAATTTTCTTTAATATATCATTTAGTAATGGGTAATAAATTAAAATAATTTTTATAAAATATCGTTTTTATGAGAAATTAGGATATCAGACTAAAGAGAGAAATAAAGCCAGGTTCTCCTAAAAAAATTCTAAATCATTTTGGGTTCCATTAAGTAGAAAATGGAACTATTAAATAAAAAATCATGGATAAATAAAGGTGAATAAAATTAAAGAATTTATGAAAAAATAGTAAAATAAGTTCATTTAATGGAACTTCAAGAATACGAAATATCAATTAGAATAAGCTTGTTAAATAAACCCTTAAATTGATAAGAACGTTGAAGTTAGAATTGATCAATTAATTGATTATGTGTATAAAATGTAAATCCACATATGATAATTTTAAATAACTAAATAGAAATTTAAATTCATTAAACATCTAATCATTTAATATTTATGACAGTGAGGATGTAATATAACCCAGTGAAAATGAATTTAGTTATAAAATATCTATATTACTTGGTACCTTTGTTCTCAAATATTCTTAGTTGAAATAATTAAAATTGGGCCTTAAAAGAACATGAATTGTGAATTGTTAATCATATTACATTTCAAAGGGAATTATATACACTATATAAATAAAATATAATAATAATAATTCTTTATTCTTCATTGAAATTAAATTGAGAAAAAATCTCTTTTCTTGAGTACTACTTTCGACTCTTGTCTTTTTATTATTGAATAATAAAATTATGATAGTTAGTTATGCAATAAAAAAAAATCATATTTACAATTACATTTATTTCAATCATTATAATGTTCTAAATAACTACTTAAAGAATTATAATTATGTCGAGTGTTTTGACCATATTTGGTTAATGTTTCGAAATTTAATTTAGAAGGTAAAATATAGTGAAATGAACTATATAAAAATATAAATAATAATATTAAAGACATAATTATAATATTTATAAAAAAATATGTCTTTAAAACAAATCATGAAATGTGGTTATAAAAAAATGAACCAACATTACAATCATGGATACGATAGGTCATACATATTTATGGGCATTATTCCCACTTTTCAATGAATGCTACATTAAGAAAAACAATAAAATTTATCTTTACATATTTAAAATTATATAATATATGAATTATTTTTTAAATTATATATATATATGTAATTCATCTGATGTATAATGAATCACATCACTTTGAGGATGTGGTAATCCACACATCCACGAATGAGGTTATCGGTTTTTCTATGTTTGATGACATAAAATATAAAATGATACATTATATTTTAAGAAATATAAGTATGTTATTAATATCATATTTATTTATTTTATTACATGTATTTTTAATTAAAATCATCCTTGACACATTCCATGAAATTTGTGACCGTATCAAATTTCTTTGAGGAGGTAGTCCATACGTTCAAAGAAAATGTTTTTCTATTTACAAAAAAATAGATATAATTAATGCATGTGATCTATAAAAATTTAAAAACTATCATTAAAACATAAATATAACATATATCATATGTAAATATTGTTTCCATCATAATTGACAACCATTAGAGGTAGTAATGGAAAAATGAATGAAATCGTTTCTCAAGCCAGTAGTCCACCGTACATAAAAATGATATATTCATTACCCATTTGATGGAAGCGTGTGTAGGAATACTTTTAAACCATAAAAACATATTAGTATATTATAGATACTCATTTTAGTATATAATTATCATATAAAGTGAAATTAAGTGAGTGGAGAAGGAAACAATGTAAAGAATGCATGTTGATGAAAGTAACATCTTTTTTGGGTAGGTTTTTTTGGTTTGAACAAAAAAAATTCTTGGTTCAATTTATGAACAAAGTGAGAAATATATGATTATATAAAGAGTTTTTGGATATTATTTTGTTAGTTTTTTAATGATCTGAAGGTCTTTAATTGTTTGATGAATTTAGAGGGGTGAGTGCATTTTCATAGTAACGGGAGTGGAAACACTACTCATTTTTTTAATAGAATTGTGTTCTCCCAATGTTTTTACATACCGATAGGCTTAAATAATGGACACAATTATATATATTAAGGTTTTATGTCTATATAAGTATATAAAATAAATTTTTGAGAAGTCTCATGTCCATTCTGGCCCTGAATATTAAGGCTTAGTCCTTTACTAAGCTAATTTTTCTTTTAATTGTCGTAATTAGTTTTGAATATTGTCACTAATATTTATGATTAAAAATATTTTTACCTTATTAGAAATTATAAATTATTATTAGTATAGATATAAATTCCTTTATTTAAAATTAAAACCACATAATTGGTGGAAATTAATTTAAAATTAATCTCATATACGGGAGGAAAAGACCGGTTTTTAAAGTAAAAATGTTGAAATGTTTTTATATACAATTTTATTTTAGAATATATTAAAATATCCAAAATTTTATTAATTTATATATATTTTATCTAGTGTTAATTTAAAACCAGTTAAAAATATAATTTAACTACAACAATAAGTTAGATGAAAAAGAAGTTTTCATTTAAGTATTTTTCACTAATCACTTTAAAATGATACTTCTCATAAAAATACAAACAAAAAACCATATACCAATTTTTATGTTTTTATTCCTAAAATGAGGATTATTGTTTCAAATAAAACATATAAATGTTTTAAAATATATATTTAAAATATTAATTCCATTAAAAGTGTCAATGTTTTTTTTGGAACAATACATTTATTAAGTGTAAAAATTGATTTATTCTTAGCATATTCAATTAATATATATAACAAGTATATAATAAATAATTAATTGAATATATAATATAAATATTTGATTAATATCATTAAATACTCGTTATTAATTTAATTTATTAGGACAAAACACCTATATGTGTATAAAAATAAATATATTTTCTTTATATTCAATTAGTTTACATTTTCATTTTTAATAAATTATTAACCATTGAATTCATATTATATTTTTGTAAAACATATATTTTAAAAATTTATTTAATAATATTATTAATCACTAATTAAATGGATATTTAATATATTGTTATATGATATAAATATATTTTAATAAAATATTTTTGTTCGGTAAAATAATTTTCATAGTGTAACGCAACAAATTCAACAAACATTATTGTTGCATGTGGCACAAGCTTACTCCGTATTGCATGAATTGATGGATATATAATATATTTAATTTATTTAAAAATTTAATTATACTATAATTTGTTGATAGGTTATATTCTTTCCTCTCTTTCATTTTGGGTGTCATACACACCATTGAATAAAAGTTACTCTTTTAGAATTTTTAGGGTTTTACATTCTCCCCACCGTAAATAAATTGAATCCTTTCTATTTAACGTTGATATCGATAATAAAATGTTTAATATTTTAAAATTCATTTCTTGAAAACCCACATCATGAGATTAGTTAATAAACGATCATCTTTTTAATAGATAATAAGAAGTGAAATGGTGACATAGAATAACATATAAATTGATTACTGTATAGGATATCCTTAGTGGAATGTAAAAAATTAGACTTTAAGTAAATGTGTAAATAATTATATAGAGTGATTATGTTCATTAATTATAAATAATTAAAAGATAAATTGAATGTTTAGGGACTCAAATCCATAATATGTGATTATTTAGAAGGTCATTAGTTCAACAAAAGTGATGGTATTGATATAACATTTCCTGTTTTAAAATATTATTCCAAATATTAAGGAATTATTTTTTTAGATAAAAATATAAGGAAATTTAATTTATTGATATTTTTTAACTTCGTATGATCCATTTTATCTTTTGGGGGTGTGTAGACCAAATTCTATATAACCCCTTACTCTATGAAATGGATATCATATAATAAACCCCCTTTTGAATCACTAAAATTTTATTTTTATGAATTTTCACACCCATAAAACTTGTCATTATATTTGTATCTAAATATTTTCCAAAAAAATATGGTTAATAAATTAATCTCTCAAACTCAAACGTAACACCACTGGTTCATGAGAATGATCTATGTGGAATGTAAATAACTGAACCTACATGAAATATAATTAATAAATTAAGATTTAAGTGCATAAATAGTATGGAATGATAAAAAAGTGAACATGCTTTCCTTTTATTCAATAAACTAAGAATGAAATTGAATTCATAGATAAGTTCAATAAAATTATCTCATTCAAAATAATAAAAATGAATTATCATTAAATTTAATGTTTAATTATTGGATTTCTTGTTTCCTATGAATATGATACCATAAAAAATATCTTATAAATTGTTTAAAACATACTTCGGGAGAACCCATTAGCTTAGTCTAGAAAATTGTTTTAATCTTCTAAGACTATTGATGAATCTATGGGATTACATTAACTGATCCCCAACCAATATAGTTATTTTCCAAAACATTCCTCATATATTGAAAACTATTTATAATTAATGACAAATTTTCCTTATAAAATATCAATATTGGGTAAAGAATATAGATTTAATAATATTTCCCCAAATAATCAACCGACTATAAAATTAATTACAAAACAAAAAAAATAGTATCTAGTTTAGGAAATGAACATATACATGATACTTTATAGGGATAATTAAAATAAATTCACTATCCAATTATAACTTAAAGGTTAATAATTAAAGGGTATTAGCTTGTGCAAGCATAGGATGCCTAGCAGAATAGCCATGATATGGTGGAGAGATGACATGATAATTTAGATGATGGGAAGGGTCAATTTCTTGTATTTATAGTCTAGATAAATTCTTATAATACCATAGGTTCACTTAATGTCACAAATCCAATGGTATTTGTAAGGGATCCCCTTTAACCCTTAAAAATGCGATTATCCAAAAATGAATAAAAAGAAGTCCTTAAAGCTATTCGAGTAAGGGGACTAAAAAACTAATTCAAAGAAGTAGATGTCAAAACTATCATTGAAAAAACAAATCAAATACCATCTAGAGGAAAAAATTACGACATTAATAAAACATATCCCAAGTGGAGTAAAACTATGTGTTTTTTCATCGATTAATTGAAATATTGTAAAAAAACATTTAAAAACTGATTTTAAATAATATAACTTTTATTCTGAAAAAAATTTTGAAAAATATTTTAAAGATAATTTTCATTTAAATTCACTTTATAAATAAAATTTATTTCAAAATAAATCATTTAAATGTGTAATTTAATATTCAAATAAGTAACGATGTGTAATTCCATACATGATGTAAAAGGTAAAATCTACATTCTTTTCTCATGGTAAATGGCTAGAAAAGTGCCTTCTTTAGAATGAAACAAGAAGATTCCTTTGAGAAAATTAGTAAATAACAAAATGGGTAAACATTTGTTTAATAAACTAATATAGGTATATTTAATATAATTATTTAATTATATAATCATGATAAAAATTGAAATTAATGGACTGGAAAAGGAAGCAATGTAAAAATGAATGTTGATGAAAGTTACCTCCGCTTCGAGTAACTCCTTCTGGTTTGCAACAAATGGATACTTGTTTGTATTTACGTAGAAAATGAAGATTATATGATTATTGTAGGGATTTTTTGGGATTAATTTCCCATGTTTTGTACTAGATAAAGGTCTTTAAATGTTTTATTAAGTGGGAGGGGTGTGCCCCTTTTTATAGTGGATAGAGCTTACATAGTTGGATTTTTTTAAAATAATTGTGTGTTCCCCAAGTTTTTACCTACCAATAAACATCCATAAACCCAAAAATTATATCCATGATATATTTAATTATATATATAGACAAAAAATATATTTAGGAAAAAAATATATGTCATTTTGGCCCATACTTTTTTGATTTAGTCTCTTGTTAAGAAAAGTTCTCTCTAAATCACTATAATTGATTTTAATTACATTCAAAAATATTTTTGGACAAATAATAACATCAACATATGAAACATTATAATGAATGTTCATTAAAAATATGGAATAAATTTTTAAAAATTTTAATTCCTAATTTGGTATAAATTAATATAAAATTAATCCTAATGATAGGATGACAAATCGGGTTATAAATGTTAAAATGTTCAAAAATCCATCTTAAGATAAATTTCATGTTAATCGTTAAAAATTTATCTTTATTTTTCATATTAAATTTATAAAATTTTTAATATTTATATTTATAATATAAGTACCATAAAAATGTGGAAAATTTCCCTTTTTTAAAAAATCAATTTTTAACAGTAAAACTAGATATGTTGTTGTCATATTATAATCAAATATTTTGGGTGAATATAAATAAATATTTGAATTCATATAATATATATATTTATTTTATTTATATCATTCAATAATAATAATTAATCTAATTTTTTAGGATAAAACACTTTTGTGAGTATAAAAATAAAACATCCCTTTATACTTAATTGGTTATTATTTTTGTTTCTAATTAATTGGTAACATATAAAATTATATTATATTTGTGTAAACAAAATATATGAATAAGTTAGTTAATCTTATTCATAACCACAAATTTAGCATCTAAATTATACCATATTATATTAAATAAGAATATGATAATAATATATTGTTGTTCAGTACAATTCAATCTTGTGGGTAATGCAAGCTATCAGAGAAACATATTATTGTCTTTAGTGAATGATAACTAATTACTATGTGCATTTAAATATATATAATGTATTTAATTAATATATAATATTAAATATAGTTTAAAGACTTTAGAGTTATATTCCTTTCTATGTATTGTGTTTCATCTCATATATGATATCGAATAACATTTAATCTTTTATAATTTTTGTGGTGTTATAGTAAATTCATTGATCATCCACATCAATAATACCTTCAATGTAACATTCTGATCTTCAAATTTATTGAATATTTTTACTCTATTTTTTCATAATTAAACAACTTAGCAATTATTGAATTCAAATAAACATTTATATTCTTCTTCTATTGTCTTTATATTATTATTACCAAATATATATTGTTCCATTATATAAATACAAGGAGGTAATAAATATAGTTTTATAAAAACAATCCAACAAGAATATTGAATATTATAAGAACAAAATAGAAAAAATAAAAAGTATAAATACACAATTTTATGATACAAGGTTCAATGTCAAATAAAGGAAAAGTCTAATCAAATGGTTTCCATGAATCACCATAAAATGGATGATCTATGATATTGCTAATAGAAAATTTTATTTATTCTATATAATAAATGTAATTGGTGTGATTAATATAAATAAATATTTTAAATAGGATTTGAATGGAAAATAAATCAACAGTTTCATAAGAAAACTGATATTTTCTTTTTTTGTATCTCTATAACTCGATTGTACACATGTATGAAAACTTAACTAATGATTAATAATCACTATAAATGAAGATGAAGTCATTTGAACATGTGTTACTCATCTGATAACTAAGACCCAAATTATGAAACAAGCTCTTACTTTCATAGAAACATATAGGTGATGTATTTCTACTAGTAAACAATTATATAAAAAAAGAGAAAACATATTAGAGATATATAAGAGATAGTGTGGGAAATGTATCAATCTTTCCAAAAGTAGTGTTTATCTTCTGAAGACCGGCATGTACCCCCACAGTAGAATTATTCAAAGTTTTATGGGAATTCAAATTAGGATACTTTTGATAGACTACATTGGAGAACAAATTTTGGATGCAACAATAAAAAAATGAACTCTTTTATTATTAGGCGAGTCCTATCATGGATCATATATTTAATTGGAAAAAAAATTATCTCTTTTGGTGGTAGAATCACAATGGAGAAAAAAGTTCTTACTACTATTCCTATGCATTTTATCAATGATGAATCCACAAATGGGTATTATCTGTAGAATAGAATAAATTATTAATACTTTCATCTAGTGATAACAATTTGAGGAGAAGTGCCAACGATCTTCCTAGTTGTGGTTTGAACATCCTTTGTTGGAGGGGAGATCAATATGAAAACTGTGTCTGATTTGGTATTTTCCATTCATGTGCACTTGGCCTGGAATATTATCGAGGGTAAATCCATCTAAGCATTATTCATTAGAAGTAGGTATAGGTAAGTATGGAATATTTTGGATGATCAATTGTGTAAGATTTCATGGCTAGTGGGAAGCAAGTGTGAACACCTCATATTCTTGGGCGATATGGTATTGTGAGTAATCTATCATGGAGATATTGAAAATTGGAAAGATAACTAGGCTGAATCAAGAATCTTTTCCTAGTGGTGTCTATTGCCAGATATGTTTCATTCCCAGGAGATCATGTATCCATGTTTTATTAATGACTATCTCAATGAGGTTAGGAATATATTTCATTAGAAAATTACTCTTTCAGATGAACCAGATAAATTTATTTTCATGGAATCATCATCTGAGGCATTTTATTCTTAAGATTATCTCAAGATCTCTCACCCAAAAAACTGTAAGGATATGTTAGAAATCATTACATGGAGAAATTAAATCCTAATAAAGATGTTTTTTCTTATCTCATGGCTTTTTAAAAATTCCATTATGATGGATGAAAATGTTAAATGAATGAGATATGCATGGTCTCAAGGTGCATGTTCTGTGAGAATCATAGTAAAGAGTGGGGCAGTTTTTTAGGGTGTTTGGGAACATTTTGTATGGTGGATTAATGAAAAAAGTGTGTATCATTTGGAAAAGCCTTTAAATTTTAATAATTTCATCCCCTTCTAGTTTCAGGGAGTGAAGGTTAGAACATATGATATCAAGACTCCCGGGATGGCTTTTGCCTCAATTTTTTTGGGTTTTATAGGTGATGAAAAACACGCATAGAGATGTTTTGCTTATTTTTTTCCTCTTATTAATGATTTTTTCTATTAATGGGGTATTAATTTTCTTATTTAATCCATAAGTACAATACATAGAGGTATGATATTGGTTATATTTCAAATTCTTCAATAATCGATTGTAGGGGTCCTATTTGAGCTTGATCAAGTGGAACCCATCTCAATTGGGCCCGAAACAACAACGATGGGTCATGTATATAAGGATATATAAGATGAGTGGGCCTAAATCATTGTGAAATACAATCAACTATAATTGGTTTTTGTACTTTTTATGGTACATGAAATAAAATGGATGTAGAGACTCGTTCTCTTCTCAGTGGCATCAATTTATAAAAGATTTACAACATCAAGATTACAGCAATTGAAACTGATTTAAATATTATAGGTAGATTCATGAGATACATCAGTATTACTCCATAGTACCTCTCTTATATTATCAACATGTTAAAAATCATCATCGTTAGTGATACAAAAATTTCTAACACCTTAAGGGAGTGGAATTTCACTCCTAAAAGCCTTCCTATCAAAGGTAACACTAATAGACATCCTATTACTTATTATAGCACAAGTTGTCTTCCAAAATATGGTACATTTATTTCAAGAGGTGATTCCTCTGTATTACTTCATTTTAGATTCCCGTGATCTTTTTTTATTTATATATAAATAGTAATTTCCGACTGATTATCAATTTCAGTTGTTATTTTCTTAATAGACAATCCATCTACCTCATGTACTAAATAATGAAATGATGGATCTGGAACTATGATTTTTCTTTATTTTATACTTAATTAAATTAAAATTTATAATACATAAATAATATAATATTTAAAAAATCAATAACCCATTAGATGAACTATAACATAGTCAAATGGTTAGAAATCTCCAATGATAAAATTAGTTACATGAGCATTTAATTATTCCTTCAAAAACAAATTCTAAATTTGATGATAAAAATTATATGAAAATGTCAACTTCCTCAATGTAGATAATATTTATACTAGATCCATTGGTAATTTTTCAATGATTTATCCAATCATGATCATGTAATAGAAACTGGTATCTACTTCCTGCAACCAAAGTTATCTAAAAAATAATAGAACTGTGAATAATTATTACTTATTATGACCAACTACAAATTATAATTATATTTTAACACCTCGGAATATTATATATAATAATATTAGATTAAGGTGTTTTTTAGCACTAGAATTTGTGTCCTGTAGAGTCTCGAAAAAGATTGAATAAAAATATTAAATATTGTATATCACATGCATTCTATTTTCATAAATTAATTGAATATCTCATGAATAGTGTCACATATGGGATATATGAGATCACCATCCGGTCCTTGAAATAGGGTTTCCCTAAGCACAAAATAATAGTTTTGTGTGTCATGTTTTAGGTTAAATTCCACAAAAGGGTAATTCATTTAATATTCTTACTATAAATTTTTTATAAAAAATATAGGTGCCCCCTAACCCTGTAACATATAAAAAATCAAATACCATAGCTAAGTCAAGAATATGATTTTTGCTTTAGACACAACAAAACATTTGTGTACATTAATATTTTAGTTACTTCATGCATGAGGGTAATTCATTTCATATTTATATTTTATTTTTAAAAAAATTGAATTATCTTTATAATAGTGTATCATATTAGTAATTGTATATCATTGTTAGGTATGTGTTGTTGGGTTTACCCTCAGTGTGACATAACATGTGTGTATGTTTAGTGTTTGGTAACATCAAATATGAGGGTAATGTTTTTAATATTTTCTTAATTATATATATATATATATTACAACACTTATATGTATTATTAATACTCTATATTTAAATTTAAAATTAATTTATAAAAATTAATTTTAATTTACAATAGTTATTATTTTTATATTTTTTCCAAAGTATGGAAAAATTGTTAGTGTTTATCATTAATATTTTTTACTTTTTAAAGCCGATAATATTAATTTTATGTAATACTAAAAATTCGTTCTTTATATCTTAATTTATAATAATTATTACTAATTTTTACCAATTACACATATTTCATATTTTTCATTTACAACATATTAAGAATTATCATAACTTCCTAAAAATCTAAAATACTATTAATATTTTGTAATTAACACTCATATGTAATATTTATAAATCATATTGACTAATTAATTATAAATTATAAATTTTTATAATTTATTTAATTTCTATTAATAGTTATTATAATTATAGAAATTATTAATAAATTTTTAATAATTATTTTTCATGTATCATTATTTCATAATTTATATAAATACATCATTTATATTCTAACTCTATTAGAAAAACATATTAAATCTTTATAAACACACACATACAAAGATATATATATATAATACACCTTACACGTTTTTTTAATTGTTTATAAATAAATATACAGATGTCAATATATATATATATATAACCATAAATATTTTTTTAAAAACATATATAAATATATGTATTAAAAAACATGTTTTTTATATAAATATAAATTTTAAAAATCATATACATTTTTTCTTTTATATGTGTATATTAATAATGAAATACTTATATATATATATATATCATGATTTTAAAATATTATAAATACATCAAAATTATACATCCATTAACCGAAAATATATTTTACATTAAAAAATAATTGTTATTACATCATGAGAATTAATTGTTAAATATGAATAAGATTATTAAAATAGTGAAACCACCAATAAAAAATTATTTCTAAAATGAATTATCTTAATTACTTATATATTATATATAATAATTTAATTAATAAAATTATTTTTTATAATATCAATTATGTAGTAACTTTTAATGGTCAGATATGATTAAAATCATTTTTTAAAAGACATGTCTTCAAAAGAATTCTATATTTCTATATATTATGAATTATTACATAATTATATTAATTTAAAAAAAATTAAAGGATTATTCTAATTAAAATATTATATTAATAAAATATAAAATTAATAATAATTTAATTAGTAGTTCATATGAAAAATGATTAAGACAACATAATGTTGAAAAATGTCATTTTATTGCTAAAAATTATTATTTCAATATATTAAATGATTTAATTTAAATGTAAAATCCCTAAATTTTAGATTTTGAATATTATAAAATGGACATAATTATAGGAATAAAAACATCAATAATATATGTTAATTAATATAAAATATTAAATAGAAAATCAATTATAAATAAAAAATAAATAATAACAAAAAGTCCATTAAATTAGTTGAAATAGACCCCGTGGACATGATAAACATGTAAATGAGTTTTAAAATTTTTAAAACAACCCTAAAAACAGATATAGCATGAAATTTAGAAAAATTTAATATCCTAGTTTTTTACACATAATAATATAGTTAAAATGAAATAAAGAGTAAAAACAAGAAAAACATATATAATAGGAATCCATACTAAGTTGATTATAACTCAAATATATAGAAACTTGATTACAATAGTTTTTTAATGGGGTTCCTCATGTGTATCGTCTAAAGTTTAGGAGAAGAGGATGCCACATCTTGTTCAAATAATAGTGAGAAGATGAAACCATGAGGGGAGAGAATGAGGGGTCGTATGGCGTATCATAAATTTAATTACGACCGGTTAATTGGGTTGTAATTTATTTTTATACAAAATAATCATAACGATTATTTTTTGAAGACCATAATATTCATCCCAAATATTTCCTACACACCAAATATTAGTGAATGGACTATTCATATATCATTATTATCAGTCGTATTAGGTTTTCTCATGGGTGGTTGGTATTCCCACCAATATTATTTATGGTAGAATAATTATTATGTCACAAATAATATATTTTTGGGATGTAATAAATACCCCCCACTCAAAAATATCCATTATACAAGCTATTTGTGATGAATTAATTTACCATCATAATTAACCCATCCAAAATAACTTATTTTCTAGTTGTGATGATCTTGTCTATATCAATAGATATAAATCATCACCCAATGAATTTTAGGGACATATAGGTCCTAGCCATCTTTGTTTATATTGTAGCCACCATCCTTAGATATAATGTAACAACCATCCTTAGATATAAAATGACCACTATCACATAATGAAAATCAAACATATATGTGGAATAATATTAGAAAATATTCATCATATCATAACCTATGAAATTAAAATAGTTTCTTAAAAATTTGATCGTATCATAACATGTGGAATGTTGACTAGATTCATAATCATTTAATAATATTTTCATCGAATAAACCCTGAACAAAAAAGATTTAATAGTTGTTTTATTGTGGTATAACCAATGAAAGAGAAATTGGGATCATAAAAATCTTATCATCATAAATATTAACCATTTATATAAGGAATAAACACAGTATACATGGTTCATATCCTTAGTAAAGAATATATTATATCAAAGGGTGTCAAATTAGATGGATAACAGTTTTAATATCTCACTTTGATCATTTCTTATAAATAATAGAATTTCTTTTAAATTCTTTCTTTAAAACTTAATAAATTTTCAAAGTGTTTTTCTTTAAAAATTTCCTTGAAACCAATAAATGAAACATTAAATATAATTAAAAACATTTCATGGGGAAAATATCCTTTCTTATCTTCTTAATAAAAATTTGAATCAAACATTTTTTTTGAAAATCATTATATTTAAAAATTACTTTTATAACATATAAATGAAGCTTTAATGTAAATAATGGCTAAGATAGTATGAAATTATTTTAATACCATACATGTTAAAATAAAGATTCCTTTCAAAATTTTAATAAAAAAAGTGGGCATTGTATGAAATAAACATTATTAATCCATTAAAAATATTTTTTAAAATTTCAAACAGGGGTAAACATTTATTTTAAAATTATGAGATAAAAATAAATCATTTTTTAAAACATATTTTTGGAAGAAAATGGATTTTGATCAAAAAGGAGATTTTTCATAAAACATTATTTTTGAAATCTTGAGTAAATAAAGATACTAAAATAAAGGGAGGGAATGAATTATCATGAAATAAAAAAAGGATATGAAAATTCATGACTCTCTAGATAAATATATCATAATATTTCATCATCTAAATAATAATCATAAAAAATATTAGTAAACAATGAGATTGTAATATCAAACCCTTACCACTTTGGTATCTTTTGAATCCCAAGCCACATGAAAGAATAAAAGAAAATTTTATTTATAAATAACATTATGTGAATTATATTTGTGATATAAAATTTGTAAGGGTTAACATATAAACCAAACAAAAGATAGTATGTAACATTACTTATCTTCTAAAGAAGGAAAGCAATGAAAAAAATACCTTGTTGTTTGAGTAATTTTAGAATTGTATGTCTCATTAAAGAATTAAATTAGTAGAAACATTAATGATCATGAAATGAGGAATATTAACTATGTATCATGTAATAGGGTAACTATATGCACCACACAAAAGAAACAAATGGTGATTATGGAATAAGTCTCTTAGAAATGAAAGATAGACTATAAATCCCCTTTTCATAAGTCTTGAATTCCTTCAACCTCTTTTGAAACTCCTTTATAATTAATACAAGTTTACTATACCTATATTATATAACCATAATTACATATATAATACCATAAATTATTTACTTATGATATTTTATTACCCATTTATTATCAATACCTTTGTAAAATCAAGTTTTAAGTAATAACTACATTGTTTTTCATATAAGTTGTGATTTTTTATTTTTTTCATCTTTATTTAAGAATAGTTCTATAATATCAAGATTAATAATATTGACATAATTATCATATTTATAAATAAATTATACTTTATTGAACAATCATTAATGTTGGATTTAGATATATTGTTTGTTACGAACATGTAGACGATAGGTCGTATATATGCATGAGTAACGTTTCCATTTTTCCAGTGACATTATAGGAAAATGTAAAAAAGTATATTATATCTCCAGAATGATCATAATATAATAAATATAATATTCTTTCAGTATATATAAAAATAAATATCTCCCATCTTGTGCAGCGGTGAAAAGAGAGAGTCACATCGCTTCATCAAGGCAGTAATCAACGTGTACCTGAATGATGTTAGCATCATTCAATGATTGAAAGTGTAATATATATAATCACATATAAAAGTATAATAATAATAATAAATATTCCATGAATATTTTAATTATAGTATGTATATTTCATTTATTTATCCCTTTTATATTCAACGAAATCTGTTAGTGAAAAATAATTAAATCCCTTCACAAGGTGGTAGCCCTCTGTACACACGACATGTGTTATCATATCAGCTATGGAATCAAAAGTAAAAAAATTTATATGTGAAATAAAAAATCTGACGGTATATTAATGATATAAATATCATATATATACTTTGAATTCATTATCATACCAAATCATGTGAGGTGGAAATGGAAAACTTGAATGGAATCGGTTCCCAATGCGGTAGTCCACCATACACACAGAATATGGAAGACACTATGTTTATTATATCATAACAGTATAACATGAATTGAAATATTAGTAGAATAAAAAAAAAAAAAAAAATATTTGATGGTGAAACTTACCTCTTCTTCAGGAAGCTTCAATAGGTTTGAACCAAAATCCTTACATGGTTTAATTTATATCCAAAATAAGGATTCCAAGATACAATAAGGTAAATAGGGAAGTTATTTGATATGGTATTGTCTAAACCAAAATTGTTTTATGCTATGAATAAGCGAGGAGAGGGGATGTTTTTAAATGTGAAGCGAGTGGCGCATTTGTAATTTTTAGAAAAGATTCATTCATGAAGACATTTTATTTTGAAAAAATAATTAATAATGGTCAACCGTCAAACCTATAGGATATAATATCAACATAGTTACGTCCAATTGGTTTTTTAAAAGATTTTAATTCATTTTTACCCATATATTCTTAGTTTAACCCATGGTAAATTCATTTTTACCTTAATTATGGTAATTATTTTTTATAATTTTCAGTACTCATGTTTTCCAAATATAATGTTTAACTTACTATAAATTATAATTTTTTATATTTCATAATACTGAACAAATTATTCCAAATTCAAATCATATATGCCCAATATTTAAATTTAAAATTAATATTGTAGATGTGAAGAAAAAGCGAGTTTTAAAAAATATAATGATCAAAAGTTTAAACAAATTATATATAAATTCAATATGAAACAAATTACTAATTACCAAAATTGGATTAACTAATTTATAGTTTTACTAATTTGAATTTAACACCAATTAAAAATAAAATTTAATTTGAAAATAAAGTAAATCAAAATTCATTTTTAAATAAATTTTTTTAATTTTTTAATATTCATCAAAAACATATACTTTTTTGAAAACTATAAATAATTAAACCTAATATAATTTTGAATTTATGATTTAAAATATTAATTTTTTTATTTAAAATAAATATTATAAAATTGGGAAAAATTAAAATTAAAACAAAACCCATAGATACAATGAAATAGAGTGTTCTTGAGAAGTGTATTTTATTAAGCACATGATGAATTTATATTGTCAATATGTCCAATAATAATTGTTATATGAATAATAATTAAATTTTTTAAAATATATTCTATTAATTTTATTTAAAATAGTCTTAATTATATATTATTTTAATTAATTAATATAGATACAATTTTTTACTTTCAAACAATTTTAAAAAACCAAACTTTTAAACCTAAAAAATAATCTTATTCTAAAAGCCATTACAAAGTTGATTAAAATATAAATAAATGGATTGATAATTATTATATTATAACTATGTTACTTGAAAACATAATTTTTAATTTCAATTACATAATTATTTTAAATGAAATGGTAGTTTAACAAGAATAGTAATTTTCACTCTTCATTGAAAAATTAGTATTTTCTTAAAAATCTAAAAATTTCTCGATAATTTAATTTTGATATGGTGATTTAAAAAAAATTAGTTCAATTTATAAGGTAAATATTCTAAATTATCTACAATTTAATTAAAAAATTTTCTCATAAAAATTAGTGAAATTTATTTTTGAATAAAACATATTTTTTATTAATAAAATTAATTTATCAAAAATTGATTGATTATTTACTAAGCACTTTTAAAAAATTTATATTGAGTAAGCAATTTAAATATATAATTTTTAATGTATTTATTGAAATTAATAACCACCGATTTATTGTGTAGTTTATAAAGGTTATATTTAGGATAATAGTATTTTATGTATTGTTGAAGCTCGTTGTTGCATGTCATGAACACTATCATTGTCGCATATATTGCATGAAAAAAGTGATGTTATGTATAACACATCATACACAAAGTGTTGCAAGTAATGATAGATAAACTCTATATCATGTGTAACACAAGTTATGTGTTGTGTTCTTTATAATGAAAATTATCAATAACATTGAATACAATTAAAATAAACATATTCCACAAATTCTCATAGTGTTATATTTTAATACCCTTAAAATGAATTTTTCCCTTAAAATTGAATTCATTCATCACATTTTTATAATTTTAAAATTACTTCTTATAAAACCTAATAATTAAAATTATTAATTAAACATCAATTCAAGATGGATAAATGGAATCATAAAGGTTACATAAATTGACTCATAACTAGGTTTACGCAATGGAGGTCATTGGTGGAAAGTAAAGATTTGGATATGAATGAAAAGTGTTAATAATTATAGATATTAATAGACATCGTTTATCACAAGAAACTAGGTGATCCAAATAGGGTTAAGAACCACAAAACTACATACCAAAGTGGTATGAAAAAAATTATTGATATCATCAAAAATGATGATAACATGACAACATTTTATTTAAATATCATTTTCCCAAAGTTGAATAATTTTATGGATAAGATATGATTACTTGATTTAATTCCATTTCTTAATAAAAATCTCATCCATTAATTGTTCCTTTATCAATTTAAACTTCATATTTTAATACTAATAAATAAAGGTGAATATTTGGGCTTGAATCACTAACAGATCATTAGATCTCTAAAGAGAGTGTAAATTCATTCCACCTATCCTTAGTTATCATCATAACAAAATGGTTAGTATAGGTCATCCAATATGAAGAAAAAAAATTAGAGTGGAGTAATACCTTAATACATAAATCCTTATCCAAAGTTCAACTTAATCCATTTCATAAATGGTTATCATTATGAGCCTTACAAAATATAAAAATCCAAAAAATTAGAAATAAGTTCACTAAATTTCACAGAATCCATGTAACATCAATCACTCATATATTATAATGTTATTATAGATATTAACATACCAAAAAATTACTACCTTCATCATATATTCTCTAAATCTTTTTAATAATAATAATTACCATAAAACCTAAACGAAAAAATTAAAGATTCTTATTTTCTTGAATAAATCTGTAGATTATTGAATATATTACATACATCTAATAATGTTCTAAACTCCATCAATGGTAACATAAACCACTTTTTCAACAAATACTTTTTCATTTGTGATGTCATCAATACTATCAGATATACTTTATCTATATCAATCATCTATTTATCAAAACTAAGATCTATTTTGTCAACAATGAGAACATATTAAGTGTTATGTAGAAGATATCACTAAGCCATTAAATCACTTTCTAGTCCTTCAAAAATCATTCAATATATTCACTTAAATCCTTAATGAAAATAATATACTGAAAAATAATTATATATTTCATTTTTTATATATCATAATCATTGAATTCCAATACATAAATATATAATTCATTTCCCTTCATTCTCAAACTATTAACAATACTTCATTATCTTATTTTTTAATGCCTCTTTCTTTTAATATGTAATTTTTATTCTATTCATCTTCAATAATATGAACATTAATCATACATGTTTAGTGATTTTCTTCACTATATTTACCCTTAAAAAATTAATTTTCATTATTCCTATACTATTCGCATTTAATGAATTCAACAGTCAATGATATCTTAGTGAGACCATTATTCTAATCCATTTCAGTAACTGAAATTATTATTTTCTCTTAGTAGTTACTTGTTTTGTGTCCTTCCTTTCCACGGATGAAATTTAATTATGTTCCTCTAAGACATCCACATAGATGTTTCATCCCATATTCATGAAATAGTGGAAAATGAATATTCTTTCAGTCATGGACTTCTTTATATAAAATCTTAGTGAAATCCTTAATTTTACTTTTTAGTGATTCTGAGAGCTGGTTAAGGTACGAAAAGTTAATCATAATATATGAAAACTGATTAGGCATAACCACAACATCCTTTACTCTAGTCATCATCCCATTTGGCTTCTAATTAGAGTTTTTTTGTCATATTCAATTTTAACCCATTTCCTTATGCATCTAACAATAAACTAAAACAAAACAACATAGAGAATGAAACACTAATAATAGAGGAAAACCAAATAATCATGTAAATAACATATAGTATGTCTATGTCATTAAAACTTATTTTCAATATATGTCACCATAGGTTTATCATATCATCAGCATCATCTATTTAAATTCTTCATGACAGTTCATAAATAGCTTTTGAAAATTGAAATCATATTCTATAGGACTGTTAGGCCAGGCATGACACAAGGAAAATTATCATGAAATATGTGATGATCAACTCCAACTCAATGCTCCCTTTTTAGAGTAATTACACCTTGGTAACTCTCTTCTAGAGCCACATCCACATTAATTATCTAGATAGGGATGTAGTTTCATGGAACCCACATTATCTATAATTTACCTACATTCTAGTACATTTTACAATACCTTGACTCATCTATAGACATATACTTAGATACATACCTAGAAATGTCCTTTGAAATGTCCATATATATCTGACTAATTTTTTTCATCCTTATTTTAAAATGGATAACTAAACCTTTCATGTGATACTAAATTTGGAGACCCAAGATTTTCCTACATGTATATTATGTATTTTTAGGTGACTATTATATACATTATACAAACACACTCCCAAGGACTAGAATTGTTTAATTCCTTCTAAATCATGGAACAAAATCTTTTAATTTGGTGAATGATCATAAATGGCTCCCATAAATATCATCAACTTTAATAAACTTCAAAACATACCTTGCATAAATATTTCATTATAACATGAGGATAAAAAATATACGAAAGGGTGAGATCAGATGCTCATTATGTTTAAAAAATGTGATACATAAGAAAAAATTTAACCTAAGGGTTTGAGAATGTGTGCATAATATATGAAAACCATACCATTCACATAAAATATGAGAATATTGAATCATGGAGTAAATATTGGTCGTTAATAAGATATGAATCATAAGTAAATAAAAGGATGTGTTCCATGAGGGAATAACCATGGAATAAGACATGGAATTGTGGACACACATAAGAATATATAATAAATTCATTATTAGTCATGGTTTATTTCAAAAACTTATTAGGGCTCTCTGTGGGTAGATATACATACTAGATGGGACACACCACCATCATCATTGGAATCCCACTCCACAAAGTGGACTATTTTCACTCTAAAAACCATCATTATTGTTAATTTTTTATCCCAATACCATCATATAAAAAAAGTACCTTATTGAACTATGTTCACTCCTTGTTTAGTTCTTTTCAATCTCATGAGATAAAGATCTTTATTAAATGAATCATAGGGTGATATAGTCCATCCCATAATTAGTTATAATGTAATCACTATCATTAGTTAAAATTTAGCAACCTTACGTGGTTATAACATAATCAACATCTTCTATTTAAAATCATACAAATGTTTTTAATAATATCATTAAACATTCATCATATCATAATCCATGAAATTAATATGGTTTCATATAAGTTAAATCATATAAAAATTTGTGGAAAATAGATAGGTATAAAATTCATACCATAATTTCATTATAGCATATCACGTGTAAATATATGGGTTTCATAATATTTATATCATGGTATAGCCCATAGAAGAGAGAGGAGTTTCATAAAAATAATTTAATCATAGATATAAACCATTCAGATATATAATAATAATTGTATCCTTGGTTTATATCTATAGTAAATCATAAATTATATCAAAGGATGTTATCAAAGATGGAGAAGGATTTTTCAATATCACATCGAAAATTTCATAAGGAAAATAACATTTCATTGAAAATATCCTTTTAAAACATAAGACATTGTGAAAATCATTAACATTGAAAAGAACAATGAAAACATATAAAGAAATATTTAACAATCCTTGAAAATATTTCTTAAGGAAAATAACATTTACATTTTAAAAAATGTTTCACAACATAATTTATTTTGGAAAAAATATCTAATTTTAAAATAATCTTGAAATAATATAAAACATTCGTCAATGTAAATAATAATCAAGATATTAGGAAATTCCATTCATGACACAGAAATTACAAAATATTTCATTTAAAATTAAAAAAACAAAAACAATCATTGTTTTGAAAATGAATTGAATTTTCCTTTAATTTATTTTAAAAGTATATCATGGGTAAAATGTCTTTTAAGAATCATAGGATAATAATAAAACTTTTTTTATAATATGGTTTTGGAAGAAATTTTTTTTGGACTGAAAAGGTGATTTTTTAAATGTTATTTTTGAAATCATGAGTATATAATGATATGAAAATGAGGGGAAAAATGTATTCTGTTGACATAAAAATGGAGATGGAAATTAATGATTTTATGGGGAAATATATAATATTATTTTATTATTAAAACCATAATTATAAACAATCCCAATAAATAATGATATTGTAACATCAAACTCTCACCACTTTGGTAAATTTAGAATCATAGGCCACATGAAAGAATAACATAAAAACAAAACTTCTTGATATTATTAATAGAATTGAATTCATTATATAACAGGTTAAAGGGTCATTATATACACCTAATTAACGAAATTAAGTACACAACACAACTTATGTCACAAAGAAGAAATTCTTTTTAAAAAAAATACCTTACTATTTGAGTGATTTTGGAATCATAAAACCCATGAAATAATAAAATAATAGAGACTTCCTTTATACCCTTTCGACCCTCCTATATTATAAATATAATTTTAGTAAAAATAAACTCCCAAACAATAATTATATATATCAAAACATATATTATTTAAATATGACTTTTTATTACTCATTTATTTATAATTCCTTGTTTAAATCACGTTTTAAGTATTTTATGCGGAGTTTTTCATATATATATTGATTTTTAATATTTGGTAAACATACTTTGTTAATGGTTCTATAATATACAAATTTATAATCCTGACATAATTATCATATTTATACATAAATTATAATTTTAGTACCAATCATGAATTATGGTTTTGACAAATAGAGTATGTTACGATTATGGAGACGATATGTCATATGTACGCATGAGTTACATTTCAATATTTCAATGATCATTATGAAAATATGGTATGAAATATAATATCATTAATTAATGGTAATAGAATAATAAATAAAATATTATTTATTTGTTTTGTATACATATAAATATCATCCATCTGGTGTGGTGATTAAATGAGAGAGTCACACCGCTTCATGAACATAGTTGTCCACACGTATATAAACGATGATAACATCTTCCAGTGAGGGAAAATATAATAAATAAAATGATATATTGTAATTTAAAAATTATAAATCTGTCACTATTATAATAATTATTCCATATATATCACATATATTTATCCTTAATATCTTCGACATAATGTGTTATGGAAAAACTAATCACATCACTTCATGAGGTGATAGTCTTCCATACACACGAGTGACATTATCGTATCCCCTATGGAACGGGAAGTAAAATGTTATCTAAGATATAATGAATATATGGGTTTAATAGGGTAATATATATCATATATATACTTTATATCCATTATCATACAAAAATCTAAGAGGTGTTCAGGGAAAATGAATGACATCGGTTTGCGAGGGTGTAGTCCTCCGTACACACAAACAATAATTTTTTAACCCACTTGATTGATGTGAATATACTTTTTAGAAATTCCTTTAACATAACAACATATAATTATGTGTAATATACTGTGTTTATTATGTCATAATGGTATATTAATAATTGATATCGTTGTGTAAATAATTAAGATAATGCTCGTTGATGAATTTTACCTCTTTTCAGGTATACTTTACTGGTTTTCACTAAAATCCATCATTGGTTAGATTTATATCCAAAGTAATTATTTTAGGAAAAGAGTAAAGAAGTTTAAAATAAAATGGGGGAATTTATTTTCCAAATAAAATTTTTTTAAGGTGTGATGATGATATGATAGTGGTGTCTTTTTATAAGTGAGGTGAGGGGCACACATGTAATATTTTACAATTATTCAATCATACCAACTTTTTTATCGTGAAAAATGATTTCAAAATGGAAAATTATGAAGCATATAAGATATAAGGTAAAATTAGTTTCAAAAAATTGGGTTTGTACATGTTTTGTTGTAATTATTAACCATTATCTTTATAGTTTAACCACTGGTAAGTCCATTTTTTATGATCCACATTAATTAATTTTTACTATTATTAATAATAATTTTGGAAAATTAATTTAACATTTTTATACATTAAAAATGATTATGATTAAAAATATTTATAATATTTTTTAAAATATAAATCACACAATTTGAAAATGTTGATTTAAAATTAATCTCATATATGTGATGAAAAAGCAGATTTTTGAAGAGAACATTTGTTGGCATTTATAATGTTTTAATATCTAAATTAAATTTGAAATTATTTAAAAATACCTAAATAGGATTATTGGATGTATAATTAATATAATTTCACTTGAAAAATACTTTAAAATATAATTTATTTTGATAAATAAATTACACAAAAAGAAAATTTTCATCAAAATTAATGCATTTCTAGTATTCAATAAAATATATCTTAATAGAAATTTATAAAATAATAAAAGAAATATATATTTTACCAGAAAATTTTAATGAAAATAATATTTTAAAAATTAAATGTTTTAAATGTTTTAAAAATTAAATTTAAAACTAAACTTGTAAACGCGACAAAAAATGGGTTTTCAAGAAGTGTATTTTTTTAAATACAGGATGATTTTATATCAACTCTATATCTAAAAATATTATTGGTATTAGTAAAAATTAATATTTTTTAATATATAATATATATAATTAAATTCAAATATTCTTCATTGTGGATTATTTTAATTAATGAAAATGTAAAAATATTATGTACTTTAGAACAATTTTATGAAAAACCCTGTTTTAAACCTCAAAAATAAAATCATACGAAAATCAAGAATAATGGTGATTAAAAATTAATTATGTTGATTAAATATTAATTAATAATAATTAAGTTACTTCAAAGGATAATTGTTAATTAAAATTAACTAATATATCAAAAAAAATTATTCTTTTAAATAAATCAACATTTATCATTATTAACAAAAAAATCAATATTTTTTAAAAAAATGAGAAGTTTGATCTAGTTAATTTCGATATGATTATTCTAAGAGAATATAAATTAATTAAAACGTTTTCTAAAAAATGAAATAAATATCATTTTTGAATGAATTACTATTTTTTAAGTATATAGTAACTTTACCATAAATTGATTGATTATTTTCTAAGTGCATGTAAATAAATATATCATAAGAAATAAATTTGTATACATATTTCATAATATTTTTATTAAAATTAGTACTATCCAATTTAAGGGAAATTTTATAACATTTATATTTAAAAAAGTTATATCATCGTTTAACTATTCTTGATGGTCGTGTCACACAAACTATCAATGTTGAGTGTAATAAAACATCAAATCAGTGTTTCGTATAATTCAGGACAAACTCGGTGTTGTTTTCAATGCATGATAAACTCGATATTTTTTGTAACTCGTGAAAAAAAAACTATTTTATGTAATGAAAAAAATCTAAATGGAATATTTTAATTGATAAAATATATATCTCAAAAAATCTTGGGGTATTACATATAGTATTTGTTGAAAGGATTCACCCTGTAATGAACGTACCTAAGTATTAAAATAATATATTTATAGAGTTTTTTTTCTTTTCAAGTAGTCCTTCTTCACTTAACAAAAACAAACTATATCATTCTTCATGGCCTCTATCATTATCATTCTTTTTTGGAAGGGGTAGCGAAAAGGTGTGATAGACTTAAAATATGTCTTAAATCATTTTCTATTTCCTTTATTCTTGTTCCCCATAAGGATAAAAGGATTTTCATGATTTATGTTATTTCATACATGGTGAATCCAATTCAATATATCTAATAACATCTTTTCTATATTTTCTATTTTTAATTTGAAAATAAATTTGGTGAAACTCATAGGAAGTGAGTTGTGTAAAAGGTCTATGAATACTTCATTAGGTCTAGTAAATATGAAAATTCCAATAAAATCAATTTTTCGAATCATTTATATATATAAGGTCAAGATAAGACTCCTACCAGAATTTAAATAATGTATAATGACCCAAGAAACAATTACACAAATATTACATAAATTTTAAATTAATATTCATTAAATCTCACAATAATACATACCTGACAATAATAAATGTTATTGTCTTTTGAGACTATATATATAATAAAAACAATAAATGAATGTTCCTCAATATCTCCAACAATTTTATTCCCAAAATGTTCACTTATTGTTTATTTCTTATTTAAAAACATACTCTATAAGCTAGAAAAATATAAACAAAAGAAACAGTGAGCTTAGATTCTTAGTAAAGGTGACCATGGGTGATATCAATAGATTGTCAAAATTGATAATTAGTTAAGAATATGTTTACGAGGACTTGATAATTACTTATAAAAACATACCCAACAATTCATAGACTATAAATAATGATTCATGGAATATATCGTAGTCATAATAAAACATATGAGTCATAATAGTGCATAATAATCAATAATAAATATTATCCATGAGACAAAATAATGAGAATAAGACTAGCATAGTGGAGAGAGTATTATAATGTATTAGTTCACTCCCCGTTCATAGAAAAATATTTTAAAGTGTCCCAGAGTGTATTGGGTTCACTAACTATTCAATTTCATATCATATTATGATATTGAAATCATTAACTAATGCATTGGAGGGATATATAATTCTAATACTAGGTGTCTCATATTAAAAAACACACATATGTGTACCACATGATCATAAAAACATTCATTTTTAATCTTTACATAATTAACATGTGGGGAAGAAATGAGTTTCTTGAAAACATCCTCAGAACATCAACATCACAAGTTATCTAGAAAATGATAGTGGATGGTATAATTAAAATATATCCAACATAAATAATAAAAATCATTATGGATGTTAACGTTGATGACAAATACATTAGTAAAATCTTTTGAAATATGGAATGAAAATAAGTGAAAGCATTTCTTTAATATTGTAAATTTTAAAATCTAAAAAATAGAATATATTTTTCTTTGAAAACCCATAAAATCATGTAATGGAATTTAATACATGAAGAAAATATATGGGGGTGGTAAAATCTATTCATGTTGTATGCATTAAAAGTAATTCTTTTACACTGTTATAAAGAATGTCAAATGTGATTCATGTGTAAGACATTTGAAAACATTCTCGTTAATAATTTTTAAATAAATTCATAGGTAGTAGAAAAATAAATATATATATTAATTAAAATTAAATAAAAAACTTTATAGAAAATTTGAATAACATTGAGACTAAATAGAATGATTCCTCGCCAAAGTGGAGTCGTAAGGTAGTATTTTCTAAAAAATCATCTCTTCGTATATTTGAGTACCAAAGAGAAGAAAATTAGAAGGAAACATAAAACTAACATAAATATAAATTACAATAAAATGGTTGGGTTTCAATAGATAAATAGTATATAATTCCCTTGAATGATCTTCATGCAAAAATAGTCCTGATGAAAATTGGGGTTGAAATATAAATTATTACCTCATGTTCCCACTTGATTCATTTGTGATGAATCCAACATTATAATTAATTATGATTTATTATAAAACTCTTCAACATCCATATTATAATTTATATTACCATATATCACTCCATTTAAATCTATAATTACCTATTTATTAATAATTATTTATTAAAATAAATATTCATGCGGTTAACTGTTCTATTTTCATCTTATGTTTCAGTTATAAGATTTCAATCATAGGTAATTAGTCTTGGTTCTATAATTTAATAAAATCATAAATATGATATTTATTCATTATATACATTTATATAACCATTTGTGTATTACGGTGGGGGATAATGGAACACATCGCTTCATGGATATTGTAGTCCAAATATACATATTATAAAAGTTTTCATTGTCTAATGAATGGAAAGAAAAAAAGATATATAATAAATTAAATTTATAGAGTCATAATTTTATCATAAAAATCAGATATATTAATTTAATACATCAATATGAACATCCTAGTGTGTAAGACATTAAAAAAGAATCACATTTCGTATTGGAGGTTGTAGTCCACATGTATCAACAAACAATGTTATCATTTTCCAACAGATGGGTGGGTAAGAGGGAAGATAATATTTTAGCATTAAAAAATAATAATCATTTCATAAAAGTAATCTAAAAAAAATATATTAATTATATTAAAATTTATAACCAATATTGTGTGGTCTAGATGAAAAATGAAACATATCCCTTCAGGGAGGCAGTATTACACACATACACAGGAGCGATGTTTTCATTTCACGTAGGGTGGGAAGGATAATGAAAATTGTTTTAACACTTAAATAATATAATTTAAATATATTAATGGTAATTATTTCATTATTTCATGATATTTATATAATATTTTGATGTTTTTAAAGAAAAAATACATTTTAATGTTATCTGTTTATACAATTACATGTTCCTCAAGTATCTTCCTAAGATATACTCGTTAATACTTCTTGGGTGGGTATCTCTTTGATTCTGTAACCACTATGAGATTAGGGGGAGAGTTGAGAAGTTATTTTTCCTATGATTTATTACCCATATTGGTTTAATTAGTGAGAAAAGGTGACAATATGAAGTACACATTATAAGTAATGGGAGTGGCACCTCTTATATATTAAAATCCTTAAAATATAGTAAAGTGACAACAAAGGGTTAGTGTCTCGAAAATATTCTATTTTCAATGATAGCATCTGGGAGTTTGAAATTAACAAAACTAATGAGATTTAAGAATGTTTTTTATTTTGAACCCATAAACCTATATTTTAACCCTATGATCCATTTTTCCTTAATATTTTTAATAACTATTGACAATGGTAACAATCTATTATAGATAAAATATAAAATTGTTCATTTAAAAATATTTCAATATTATGATTCAAAATATGGAATTGTTTCAAAATAGAATAAATTATTTCTAAAATAATCCCCTAAAAAGCATAAATCCCATTTTTAGAAAAAAAAATTATGTGAAATAATTAATTTATACTAATATAGTCCAAAAATTCTTATATGGTGTAAAGACCCAAACTCTTCATAAAAATGACTACATTTTAATATATAAATAATAAATAAATAACATAATGATCAATTCCAGAATCATTTATGTTTAATACCATTAGATTATTTAACACATAAACAACAGGCCCATAATTAATCTACTTCATCTCTAAATAATTTCTTAATACCTAGATACCTTTTTAAGCATATCATACATAATACTTATATTCATATACTAGGTAAAGTAAAAATAAAAAAGGGTGATATCAGATGCTCTATATGGGAAAAAAGTATATAACAACATAACCTGAGCATTAGGTTATGGGAACTTGAGAATAGCATTGAAAAAACAATAACACTCATATCATATATCATAAAGATGGGTCATTTAATAAATATTGGTAGTTCATAAGAATATAATCATAAATGAATAAAATAAAATGATCCATGATATCATAACATTTGAATAAGATATAAATCTGTGATATAGACATAATAATATAAAATGCACTTTCAAGGATATCCACTGAGGAATTCATAAAAATTTTATGCTTCGGCCTAACCACCTATGTACCTTATTCATGCATCAGATAACCTATTTTGTACCCTCTTTCATCCCTGGAATAACATATCAGGTAAACTCTATTTTCATTGGGATAACCTCCCATCTACCCTATGATATTTTATAACATTAATCATTACATAATGTGATGGAGGGAGATATAGGTCACAACCATTAAATAAACCACACGTTTATGTTCTAATAGAACTTATATCATTTATCATTTCATAACCCATGAAAATTAATGAGTTTCATATTCTTAATTTCATCAAACCATCCAACCAATGAATAATTATGGTATAATTAGATCATATCGCTAGTAAAGATTAAGAAACATTGAATGATTTCATCCTAGATGGAAAATGATTTTGAAAGATCACATGGAACATTATATTAGGAAAGTATCATTTCTATTATGAAATCAATTATTTAAAAACTAATTTTTTTTTAAAATATTAACAAAAAGACATTCATTGAAAATACTCATGAAAAAATTTAATGTAAGCTACATAAAAATTATTTTTTATGATAGATAAAAATCCATTTAATACCTTGTTTGTTAAAACAAATATTCTTTTCATATTTTTTTTAAAAAATTCAAAAGTAACTCTTTTGGAAAATATAAAAAATATTAATTTAAAAACATTATTTGAAAATTTTAATTACAGGTAAAAATTAATTTAGAAAACAATTATATATTAGAAAAAAACTATCTTTAAAATATTTTAAAGAACATGGATATAGAAGAAAAAATATTTTGACCTATAAGAGAAATGAAGAAAATTTTTGTTAAAAACATTCTATTGAACCATTATCTTAATAAAGAGACAAAAATGAAATAAAGAAATTAATTTTTAGGAAATTTTCCAAATGAAAATAAAATTCATGAGTTTATTGATAGATAGTTCTTAATATACCATAATAGTTCAATTAATCATATAAAATCTGTAACGCCCCGACCCCAGCTACCCAGAGTCGGTGCATTACTTCGTAACATTGGCATGATCACAAAAGATCAAGTCTTGAAAGACCGATTAGTTTAGTAGCCTTGGAAACACTAGATACATTCATATGTCTTTCATTACATCAAAAAGTAAACAAACTACAATAACATGGTCTTCATAGTCCACACTCATATCCCTTTCTGACTATCCCTGCAGGTCATTCATAAAATACTTCTTCACATCCTAGAAAATATTAAAACATTTAAATGGGTGAGCTCAGATGCTCAGTAAGGATAACAATATTGTGGAAGCTTTCATAAATAAATATTAACATTTAAGGCGATGTATAACTAAAACAAAATCCTTTTAAACTTGAACATAAACATAATATGGCAAAAGTAAAATGAGATAATGCCATTTACTTATTCACATGGATATTCTACTAGTCGAATAATCACATGCAATATCAATAACAATTTTCATAATGATGGAATGCATAATACCAGACATTCTGAAACATTTTGTCAAGGCCTCGGCCAAGACTTCTAAAATGATTATGGCCTCGGCCAAAACCATAAATCAAATTGGGAAAGGGCCTCGGCCAATTCCACGTCTAGTTGTCTCATGAGACCTACCGATGCATCGAGGAGCTATAGCGGGCTCCACCCGTCACTTATTAAGTCTAATGCATTCCTCATATGAACAGGTTTAAACATATCATAAACCATAACATAATCACATAAAATATGCATAATGGGAACATAACATTTCCACATTTCAATCACAAGATATCAATACAACACATTGATATAATAAAAACACTTTAAAAACCATTTTCAATACGAAAATAAGAGAAAATTAAAACATGATATTTATTTTTCATTTTTAAAAAATGGTAAGGCTTGTAGAGGAAGCCGAAACCCAAATAATGGCCTTAGCGGCGGAGAAGTCATTGTCGCCACATACATACGACAAGAAAAAAAAAATTCCTTTTTGTCGTTTAGTAAAACACTTTGTATAGAAAGATTCCTTTTGAATAAACGTAAATGTCAAAGGGTTTTATACACCGTATAAAAGAAATTTGTGTATAAAACAAAATATGCCTCAATGAAAGGAGATTGAGACGAAGTCCATACAAAGATCATTTTTAAAAAAAATAGATCTATTATGTGTATTCAATATATGTACACATAAATAATGTACAGATACAATATATGACATAATAATATCATGACATAATTTGAAAGTAGGAGATTAACCCAAAGAATGGAAATTGGGTTAAGAAGTTCCCTTACCTTGCGTCTTGTCCTGACTCGACCGTTCTTTAACCTCCTAAATAATAAACTAGAGTTAATTTATATATACATAATAACCTTATTCATTTTCATTATTCATTTTATATCACTTATTACCTTGTTATGAACATTATGTAATTATTTAAGTTAATAACGGTCGTTTTGTCGATCTTTGGTACTTGATTCAAAAATAAACATCTTATAATTACAAGTTGTTCATGTGGAGAAATATACATTATATCAAGAATTATATTCATGATGTAGATATCATATATATCATATATATATATATTATATACATTCATTTATAACATTACGTAACATTTAGAGGTAAGAAATGAAATGCACCGTTCATGGAGACGGTAAGCCGTACGTACGCATGAATGCTACTTTCATTTCTATTTCGTATTTAATGGAATGAAATAATAATGATTTAAATGTATAATATAATTCCAGTATAATATAGTGTATAATACCATTTACTCCATCCTTTATACATCCCACATATGGCATTAACGATTCAAATCACTTTGAGGGGACGGTAGTCCGCACTTCCAAAAATTAAATTATCGCGTTTACCCATAATGGAAATAATAAATTATTCCATAAATGAGAAATACAGAAGAATAAGTAAAACATAAACATATTATATATCATATATAAATATAGTGACATCTTAATGGTCACATTTTAAGGTGTTATATGAGTGTTGAACAATCATCATTTCTTGAGGCAGAAATTCACCATCCACAGAAACAGTATGTTCTTTAACCATTAGATGTAGGTCTGTGTAAGTGTAGCTCGAATCCTACTTATAAAAACATCCTAGTATATTTAGGATACTGTTTTTGTTACAAAAGAAATGAATAAGAAGAGTTTATGGGGTTGGAGAAGCTAAATAAAACAAAACAACATTAGAGAAGACATTACCTAAAAATCGGGTAACTCTTTTTGATTTGAGGCAAAGGATTCCTTGGGAATAATTCATCCCAAAGTGAGGCATCTAGGAGTAAGGGAGGGAAGTTGGGAGGGTATTGGGGAAGAGTTTGGCCGATCCAAATGGCTTGAAAGTGTTAATTAGGTGGTAGAGGTGGGGGCCTTTTATAAGAGGAGAGGAGGGGCACTCTTGGAAAGTAAGGGAATTTTACATTATTATACAATGCTTTTCGGATTCTAAAGGTCTCACACTTATATAATTCGTGTCTAAGGTGATAAGGGTTCGAAATATTCCCATGAAATAGTCTTTGGACAAGTGTATTCCTTGGATTGTACATTATCTTTTCATTTTATTAAAATCGTTAAATAATGAGGTCATCGCTGCATCATAATGATGTCATAAATAATTTAATTTATTTAATGTCTAAAAATTATAAAACAAATACTATGATGTAGGAAATCTTTTTATCTTTCATATGATTATTTATAGTCAAAAATATGACTTTTATAACCCCATGTAAATTTTTTTTAGTAAACCATTTCATGTTTGTGTAATATTTTTACTTTAACATTAAATAAAAGGTATTTATGTCATTTTCCAACTAAAGTGGCTCCATGGGGTCCCCATGTTGACCCATGGATTTTCTTGGTCGGCCATGGCACATCCAATGAGGGTAGGACATGTGTCAAGCTCATCTCATATTATTAAAACATTATTTTTACCTTAAACTACACTAATTACCTCTAATCGCGATTAAGAACTTAAAAGTTACTATTCACAAAAAATTATTTTAATCTCATTGAACCACATTTTACTTCCTAATTACAACCATGTATGTCGTATTTTTGAAAATCAAAGCACAGAAGTGGTAATATTTCACTTAAACGAAAAATCAGTTTTTTTACTACCACTTAGTGGTTTCACTATTCATCAAAAATTGAAGTTTTTCAGAACAATGCCAAAATTTCACCCTAAGATATAATTGATATTCCAAATTCAAAAATGATGTCTATTTTAAAAAATTCCAAACATATAAGTTTCATTAATTAATTTTATAATTAATTCCCACTGTCACAACAAATAGCGTGTTTTTAAAAAACAATTTATATCAAAAGATTGGCAATTGTTCATGCCCAATTTCAAAGTGAAATTAATTATAATGAACAACATTGGATAAAATGGTAAAAATATATTCTAATTATACTTTAAAATCACTAAATAGTATAACTTATCACTATAAATTATTTTGATTAAAAAAGTTGTTTTAAGTATTTTTCACTATTCATAAAAATTTGGAAGTTCTCAGAAAATTACAAAAAAATCAACATAGGATAATTTCAATGTTACAAATACAAAAATGAATTCCATTTTGAAATATAAAATTTCTATAATTTTAAAAAGTGGTTATTACTATTCATAACAGCTACTTTGATTAGTCGCGGTGTTTTAGAACTCGAAGTTGTGTACAATGAAAGCTATTGCATTATTGAATGAGAAGCGTATCGTGGAAGCTCGGGGTGTTACATTCTCCCCTCCTTCAATAAATTGCGTGCTCGCAATTTGAAATTTTTCTTTGAAAATAAAATGTTGAAAAGAGAAAATACCTTTGTGGAAAACCCACATCGGAAATAAGATTAATAAAATTTATCCTTACTAAGAGGGAAAGGGAAATGAAAAAGTCACCACCCAATTATGATCTCGATTAGGAGAACATTGGTTGAAATTAGAGACATATAATTGGAGAAAAAACGTAAATATTTGTAGGGAGTGATTGAGGTCATCAATCACAATCAACTGTCAAATTGAGGGCCTCAAAGCCTTCAATCTATGTTGATTTAAAATATCATCAGTTCAACAAGAAATAAGGTATTAGGATAACACATTTTTTTGTTTTAATATCCCTTTACTAAAGTTTAGGAATTAATTTATTCATTGAATAAAAGATAGGTACATATATATTTATGCTTGACAATTAGAGTTTCAACCTTCAACTCATCTTTCACTCAAAAAGATAATAGAACTCAAAAATATTATACTTATCCTAATTGTATAAGGTTCCAAATGTTAACACATACCATTTAGATTAGTAAAATTATTTTATAATAACCAGGGACTTCCTGTAGGCTAGTGGTAGGAAATAAAGGCCCGTCGCACTATGATTGTGGGTTCGATTCCTGCAGCTTTGTCCGACGCGACGGGTTATGCCCCACCCTTCAGGTTTTCCTTTTCCTAAAACTATAGTATTATAATATTCCAAAAATAATATTCATAAATTTTTTAACCTTAAACAATACTATCCGAAGATCAACTTAATCCACTCCAACCTTTATAGTTATCCAAAATACCTCTGTACAGACTTTCTCTAAAAGGTCTCTTAATTCCAAAATCAATTTATCAGATTCCCCAAACAAATTAAAGTTTCTCTTTTTGTCACATACTAAAAATATGATTACCTTCATCATATTAAAACCTTACTGAAATCAACAAGTACTGCAGTAAAATCCTTTTATATATATATATATATCACATTATTCTAATAACCATAATATAACCCATGAGTCCAAAAGCACCAATACATTAATTATTCTGATTCAACTGTAGTAACAGCATAAGATTTTCCTTGATCCCTTGTCCTTTTTTGAGGTAAGTTTCCCTGACGCTTAGGACATTCATTTTCATAATGACCCATTTCTCTACAATTATAGCATTCAACATTGATATCCTCTTTCTTTCCCTTACAATCACAAGCCTGGTGACCTTTTTCTCCACATTTATAAAAAACTCCCATTCCTTGTAGGCAAGCACCGGGGTGATTCTTCCCACAATTATCACATAATGTAAAATCCTTCTTTCCCTTTTTCCCTTTATCTGTCTCTTGTTCCACCGTTCTCTTATTCTCTTTCTTTGCTTTAAAGTCATAAGACTTAGAGAATTCCTTTTCCGTCTTGATTGCACACGAGACAATATCTTCGTATGTTGAGAAAGATTGTCATACTAAAGCTCTACGGAGAAATGGTTTTAACCCATCAAAGAAACGATCAATCTTACCTCTTGGGTTACGTATATAATCTGCAGCATACCTCGCCAACCTTGTAAAGTTGGCCTCATACTTTGCGACATTCTCATCCTCCTTTTGTCTCAGACTCAGAAATTGCCTTTCCATATCTGATCTATGGTCATGAGGAAAGTATTTTTATAAGAAACGATCTTTGAACTCCCTCCATTCCATATTCGATATGTCATCAACTTCCTTTGTGTTTTGAATCAATGACCACCATTGATCAGAATCTCCAGTGAGGCGGTAAACTGCCATGATAACCTTCTCCCTTTCGCTACTCCCCAAGGCGTGGAATATTTTCTCTAAGGAATTTATCCATTTCTCAGCTACTAATGGATTTGTACCCCCATTAAATATTGGTGGTTGTTGCCTCATGAAGCGGTCTAACATTGATCCTCCACGTTGTGGATCAGGGTGCTCCATACGAGTAAGTTTATTATTCATAACCTGAGTGAGTTGTCCCAGTATGGTAATAAGTTGATCAGCACCAGTTGTATCTCCAGATCCACAATAATTATCTTGAGCAGGAGGGCAATCCCTACACGGAGTGCGTGCATTGATACAGTTTCCATTCCTTCCATTAGGCTCCATTTCTAAACAATGGCATAAACTAGATTAGTTTGTGAATTAAAATACATAATCCCATATTTGTAAAACACTTTACATAAATTGAACTATTTATGGATATAATCCATAATAATAAAAAGGAATGTTTTCTTTGAGAACGTATATAATCATAACCCTTCATAGTGGTTTGTAAAGAAAATGAGAATTATCCTAAGCATATCCCACGGGCGTGTCGTAACCCAGAGTGCAGCAAGGCCCGTTGTCGTGCACCAGTTCCCGTTCGAGTCTAGCTCAAAGCGGTGTTTTCAGGTTTTACCCCTAGGTACATCTGTGCCAGAGCCACCTCTACCTTCTCGTATCCAGACAGGGATGTATTTCTTGGAAAACTCACAAAATCTCTATAATACCAAAATTCTAGGAAGTTATTCTATACTAATTCTCAAAGTCTATCTTCGGGCTATGTGCTCTAATCAGAGTTTATCTAAATCTAGCTTCCAAGGTTAGTACTAAACTGCCTCTGATACCAAATATAACGCCCCGACCCCAGCTACCCAGAGTCGGTGCATTACTTCGTAACATTGGCATGATCACAAAAGATCAAGCCTTGAAAGACCGATTAGTTTAGTAGCCTTGGAAACACTAGATACATTCATAAGTCTTTCATTTCATCAAAAAGTAAAAAAACTACAATAACATGGTCTTCATAGTCCACACTCATATCCCTTTCTGACTATCCATGCAGGTCATTCATAAAATACTTCTTCACATCCTCGAAAATATTAAAACATTGAAAGGGGTGAGCTCAGATGCTCAATAAGGATAACAATATTGCGGAAGCTTTCATAAATAAACATTAACATTTAAGGCGATGTATAACTAAAAAAAAGCCTTTTAAACTTGAACATCAACATAATATAGAAAAAGTAAAATGAGATAATGCCATTTACTTCTTCACATGGATATTCTACTAGTCGAATAATCACATGCAATATCAATAACCATTTTCATAATGATTGAATGCATAATGCCAGACATTCTAAAACATTTTGTTAAGGCCTCGGCCAAGACGTCTAAAACGATTAAGGCCTCGTCCAAAGCCATAAATCAAATTGGGAAAGGGCCTCGGCCAATTCCACGTCTAGTTCTCTCATGAGACCTACCGATGCATCGAGGAGCTATAGCGGGCTCCACCCGTCACTTATTAAGTCCAATGCATTCCTCATATGAACAGGTTTAAACATATCATAAACCATAACATAATCACATAAAATATTCATAATGCAAACATAACATTTCCACATGTCAATCACAAGATATCAATACAACACATTGATATAATAAAAACACTTTCAAAACCATTTTCAATACCAAAATAAAAGAAAATTAAAACTTGATATTTATTTTTCATTTTTAAAAAATGGTAAGGCTTGTAGAGGAAGCCGAAACCAAAATAATGGCCTTGGTGGCAGAGAATTCGTTGTCGCCAGATACATACGACAAGAAAAAAATTTCATTTTTGTCGTTTAGTATAACACTTTGTGTAGAAAGATTCCTTTTTAATAAACGTAAAAGTCAAAGGGTTTTATACACCGTATAAAAGAAATTTGTGTATAAAACAAAATATGCCTCAATGAAAGGAGATTCAGACGAAGTCCATACAAAGATCATTTTTAAAATAAAATATATCTATTATGTGTATTCACTATATGTACACATAAATAAAGTACAAATACAATATAGGACATAATAATATCATGACATAATTTGAAAGTAGGAGATTAACCCAAAGAATGGAAATTGGGTTAAGAAGTTCCCTTACCTTGCGTCTTGTCCTGACTCGACCGTTCTTTAACCTCTTGAATAATAAACTAGAGTTAATTTCTATTTACTTAATAACCTTTATCATGTTCATTATTCCTTTTATATCACTTATTACCATGTTATGAACATTATGTAATTATTTAAGTTAATAATGGTCGTTTTGTCGATCTTTGGTACTTGAGTCAAAAATAAACTTCTTATAATTACAAGTTGTTTATGTGGTGATATATCCATTATATCCAGAATTATATTCATGATATAGATATCATATATATCATATATATACAGTATATACATTCATTTATAACATTACGTAACATTTAGAGGTAAGAAATGAAATGCATCGTTCATGGAGACGGTAAGCCGTACGTACGCATGAACGCTATTTTCATTTCTATTTCATATTTAATGGAATGAAATAATAATGATATAAATTTATAATATAATTCCAGTATAATATGTTTTATAATACCATTTACTCCATCCTTTATACATCCCACATATGGCATTAACGATTCAAATCACTTTGAGGGGGCGGTAGTCCGCACTTCCTAAAATGAAATTATCGCGTTTACCCATAATGGAAATAATAAAGTATGCCATAAATGAGAAATACAGAAGCATAAGTAAAACATAAACATATTATATATCATATATAAATATAGTGACATCTTAATGGCCACCTTTGAAGGTTTTATATGAGTGTTGAACAATCATCATTTCGTGAGGCAGAAATTCGCCATCCACAGAAACAGTATGTTCTTTAACCATTAGATGTAGGTGTGTGTAAGTGTAGCTAGAATACTTCTTATAAAAAATCCTAGTATATTGAGTATACTGTTTTTGTTACAAAAGAAATGATTAAGAAGAGTTTAAGGGGTTGGAGAAGCTAAATAAAACAAAACAACATTAGAGAAGACATTACCTAAAAATCGGGTAACTCTTTTTGATTTGAGCCAAAGGCTTCCTTGGGAATAATTCTTCCCAAAGTGAGGCTTCTAGGAGTACGGGAGGGAAGTTGGGAGGGTATTGGGGTAGAGTTTGGCCGATCGAAATGGCATGAAAGTGTTAATGAGGTGGTAGAGGTGGGGGCCTTTTATAAGAGGAGAGGAGGGGCACTCTTGGAAAGTAAGGGAATGTTACATTATTATACAATGATTTTCGGATTCTAAAGGTCCCACACTTATATAATTCGTGTCTAAGGTGATAAGGGTTCGAAAGATACCCATAAAATAGTCTTTGGACAAGTTTATGCCTTGGATTGTACATTATCTTTTCATTTTATTAAAATCGTTAAATAATGAGGTCATCGCTGCATCATAATGATGTCATAAATAATTTAATTTATTTAATGTCTAAAAATTATAAAGAAAATAATATGATGTAGGAAATCTTTTTAGCTTTCAAATTATTATTTATAGTCAAAAATATGACTTGTATAACCCCATGTAAAAATTGTTTTAGTAAAACATTTCATGTTTGTGTCATTTTTTACTTTAACATTAAATAAAAGGTATTTATGTCATTTCCCAACAAAAGTGGCTCCATGGGGTCCCCAAGTTGACCCATGGATTTTCTTGGTCGGTCATGGCACATCCAATTAGGGTAGGACATGTTTCAAGCTCATCTCATATTATTAAAACATTATTTTTACCTTAAACTACACTAATTACCTCTAATCGCGATTAAGAACTTAAAAGTTACTATTCACAAAAAATTATTTCAATCTCATTGAACCACATTTTACTTCTTAATTACAACCATGTATGTTTTATTTTTGAAAATCAAAGCACAGAAGTGGTAATATTTCACTTAAATGAAAAATCAGTTTTTTAACTACCACTTAGTGGTTTCACTATTCATCAAAAATTGAAGTTTTTCAGAATAATGCCAAAATTTCACCCTAAGCTATAATTGATATTCCGAATTCAAAAATGATGTATATTTTAAAAAATTCCAAACATATAAGTTTCATTAATTAATTTTATAATTAATTCCCGCTGTCACAACAAATAGCGTGTTTTTAAGAAACAATTTATATCAAAAGATTGGCAATTGTTCGTGCCCAATTTCAAAGTGAAATTAATTCTAATGAAAACCATTGGATAAAATGGTAAAAATATATTCTAATTATACATTAAAATCACTAAATTGTATAACTTATCACTATAAATTATTTTGATTAAAAATGTTGTTTTAAGTATTTTTCACTATTCATAAAAATTTGGAAGTTCTCAGAAAATTACAAAAAAATCAACAAAGGATAATTTCAATGTTACGAATACAAAAATGAATTCCATTTTGAAATATAAAATTTCTATAATTTTAAAAAGTGGTTATTACTATTCATAACGGCTACTTTGACTAGTCGCGGTGTTTTAGAACTCGAAGTTGCGTACAATGCAAGCTATTGCATTATTGAATGAGAAGCGTATCGTGGAAGCTCGGGGTGTTACAAAATCCCAATAAACAATGAGATTGTATCATAAAATTTTTAAGACATTGGTGTATTTTGAATTGTAAGCCCAATGAAGTAAAGGTAATTATATAGATATATATTTCTCACAATATCTTGAAAATAATCATAAAATACATTCATGGGTTTTATATAAATCACATAAAATAAATTAGTGTTGTATATAGAATATGACCCACGTTAAAAAATTTCAGATGAAAATCCATTGCCTTAAGTCTCAAAATCCATCATACACATTTTAAACTCGTATATTATAAAAATATTTTTATTATAAATATATCAAAGAAGCGTAATAACATTTATCATATGAAATAAAATTTACTTATGACCTTTTATCACTGCTTATTAACACTTCAATGTTAATATCATATTTCATGAAATAACTGATTCATATTTCATGTATGGTTGGATCTCATATCTTAAGTCATTTAATTTTAATCATTTTTCCAACATATATATAATTTTAAAAATGATAAAAATATCATATATATTCATTATATAATTATTTCTAGTAGTCCATTAAAATTAAGGGTTTAAAATGAATTACATCATTCATAGTGACGGCAGGCCATGCATATGAATGAACGATATTTCTAATTTCTCAAATAATATTAACAAAGGATGTTAAATAATATAATATTTTTATATAATAATATTAATGCCATATGTGTCACATATATTTATTAAATTTACCCTTAATACTTTCTATGTAATGCCTCAGTGAAAAAATGAATCACATCTCTTTGTAGGATAGTAGTATGTTGTTCACACGAGCGAAGTTAACATAATCCCAAAAAAAGGAGTGAAATAATTTATATGTGATATTATAATTTAATAAGTATAATAATATAAAAAATCATATATTAACATTAAATCCATACTTATATCCATATGTGAGATTTGGATATGGAAAAAGAATTAGATCGGTTCGTGAGGTGGAAGTCTTTCTTACACATGATTGATGGGTTCTTTATGCATTTCATAGAAATTTAGAAATATATTTTTAATTAAATTAACATAATAACATCATATTATATGTTTTATGTTTGTTTTATTATATTATAATATTTATATAATATTTTAATAGGTTGGAATATGAATGAAAACAAAAATAAAAGGTTAATAATTTTTCCTCTTCTTAAAAGAACCTCTTTAAGTTTATAGCTAAAGATTTATATGGATGATTCCATAATCAAAATAATGCATGTAACATGTTTCGAGGTTTTTATGAAAGATATTTTTGTAGGTATTATTTGAGAAATGGGTTTTGGATTTTTTAGGAGGAGAGGATGTGGTGGGCATGTATAAGTGGGGAGAGGATACAAATGAATTTTTTTAAAAGAATAATGTTAACATAGAATTCTCTTATTAAAAAGGATCAAAACTAGGTAATTATTAAACATTATAGTTGATAAGTTCAATATTGTCCATAATATGAGTGTTGAACATCATTCTGGATAATTTAAGCACTTATTATTTTTGTTTAACCCACTAGTAAACTTGTGTTAAACTAAACCACGATGCTTAATTTTAAATGTAGTTATTTTGAGGATGTTTCATTGTATGGGGTTGAAACTAAATGCATGAATATTGGATGGTTTTCCACTTTTGTTGGTTGAAGGTATATGTACGGATGAATCTATAGATAGAGGTCAAACATAAGTTGTAATGAATTCAAATGGATACCATTTCCCAGTTGGTATATGGATTATAGGATGAAAAATCCTAGAAAATAAAATGGTTAAACCCCCATGGATCTATTTTTAGGGGTTAGCTTCTATTTATAAAATCGGGCACAACATAAATCATCCAGAATCCCAGTCCATCTTTTTGGTTATGCAAATGGTTTTGGAAAGTAGTACTTGCAACAAGGCCTAGGATCTGCCTCTTGACTTGGGTATTGGAGGGTGTTGTACTGTGGAGTCTAGAAAGTATTCTTATGGAATTCTCGCATGGCCTTGGATGAATTATTTATAGTTACCCCTTTCCAATATTTTATTCTATTCACTTTTTCTCTTGATGGAACAAGCTCATTATACCTCATGTAATCACATGACTTGTTGTATTTTGATTAATAAATTTGGGGAAGCATGAGTTATACTCTTCCTCTGAGCCTTTCTGGTAACAGGAAAAATTATTTTAAATTAAATACATAAACATCATGAAAACAATGTTTCACAATGAGAAACTTTTCATATGAAAATTAAAATTTTAAATTTTTTCCAAGGACCTATTATGGATTATTTATAATATAATTGAGATAACATTACTTTTGAAACAATTTTAAAACAAAATTTAACCACTTAAATTATTGGAATAATGAGTCATATTTTATTAAAAACTATATTTTTTATCTATTCATCAAAAATATAATCATTTTTTAAAAATCCCAATATATCTCCCTAAGATAATTTTTTCTTATTAGTTATAGATAAGAAGTTATTATTTATAAAATATTTTTCTAATTAAAAAATTTAATTATTTGTTACTAAAAATCAATACGACTAGTTTTATTGATTGGAAATTATTTTTCAGAGCATAAAAATAATTTATTAGAAATTAATATCTTTTTTATCAAAATTATTTCATTATAAAAAAATATAATTAAATTATAATATTTTTATTCATGCAACCAAGTTTAATGGGAATATAATAATAGTCATGTTTAAATAATAATATTTAGAAATTTTCACGGTTTATTAACACTCAATGTTATGTGTACTACATGATATTAAAATATTTATTTTATTAAAAATATATATCATAAAATCTAATTTTTCACATTCTACCCACTAAAAAATGATTTTTCCCCTTGAAATTACATTAATTTGGTAAAAATAATTGACCCCCTAAAACTATAAAAGAATCACATTGTTTATGATGGAATTTATGACATGAAACAGCAATATTATAAGTGAATATAACACCATTATACTATACACTATATTTCTTTTGGAGTAAATTAAATTTCTTAGATAAACTTCTATAAAGAATACACCAGGCTTAAATGAATTGTGATATGTTATTAAAATATTATTTAGACATGAACATTATAACATAGATTTTAAATTGAAAGGTATGAATAGGATTAACAAAATTATGGAAATTGTGTTCATCTATTGATTATAAATAAAATAATAATCATTTAAAAAATATTTCTGAAGAACTCTATTTTTTCAAGGGATTGATTTGTCGTGAACAACACACAAAGTTGAAAATTAATTTTTAACACATTTATAAAATTTCTTTTAAAAAATAAAATTTATTTTTTAAATGATAATATAAACATTATATTAGGGTGAATTTGTGAATTTTCATAAATGTTTCATTTTTTGACGAATTTTGAAAAAAACTGAATTTCAATTAAAAACTACCTTTTCATTTAAACATATTGTAATTTTAATTTAATGTTTTATTTAATTTAAAGTATATTTATTTCACTTTTATATCACATAATCTAATTTATTTCATTTGAATCATTTTTATATTGAGAGTTGATTTAACACCCTTATAATATTTTTAACATTTTCTCTTTAAAAAACTTATTCCTTGTAGTGTCTGTGAGATTAATTTTAAATTACAATTTTCCAATTATCTGAATTTAATTTTGAGAAATGGGTTCAATATTCCAAATAAAAATAATTTCCATTATTTTAATCATAATTTGTTAATAAAAAATAAAAATGAAAATAGTAAAACGTATTTACCTCGGTAAATGGGAAAAATGGATTTATATTGTCTCTTAAACTAAAAAGATAATGGTTCATAATGACCCATAAACTTTTATAATATCCATTTTATGGATATATTTACACCATATATCTTCTAGGTTAAAACATTATCCATTTAGGATCCTTTATTCATAATAAAAACGTGATTGTAATTAAATCGTCTAGAAAATTTCATGATTGACAATCACCTCACTTATAAAATGGCACCCATCTTCTCTCATACTCACACCATAAAACCATTTTTTCAATAAATACTAGCCAATATCACTTCCCAAAATCCATATAATCATACTATAAGACGTTTTTTTAGAAATATAACCTACGAAGACTTCGATGTAATCCTAATGGGGGTACTTGAAGAAGAGGTATTGTTCTTCAATTAGCATCTTAATTTTATTTAATCATACACATAATTAATTTATTTTTAAACCATGATGATATAATAGTCTCATATACACACATATATGGATATTTGTTTATGTTAATTCAATTACCTAAAAATATCTCCAGTTCCATCAAATGGGTTTTAAATCATCATTACTCTGTACGGTGGACTACAGCCTCACAAACTGATGTCATTCATTTTTTCATTAGAACCTATCTTGGATGGGTATGATAATGGATATAAATTATTTTTATGATATTTAGAACATAATTATAATAATGTATTCATTATATAATATATACGTATTTATAATCTATTCTGTTAGGGGTATGATAATGTCCCTCATGTGTACACTGGACTACCGCCCCGCGAGGCGATGTGATTCATTTTTTACTAATGCTTTACATGGATGGTGGTAATGATATATTTAATAAATATAGGTTTTATACATGAAATAATTATGCTATTAGTGATATATATATATATATATTACATTTAAAATATAATATGTTATTTTTTTCTTACACAGATATATGATAAGGTCGCTTGTGTACAAGTGGACTTCCACCTTCACAAAGTGATGTGACTCACTTTTCATCACCGACACACAAAGTTGAGATATATAAGAATATTTAAATAATTAATATTTAAATATGATATTATTATCCTTTTATGAGGAGAAAATATTACGTACCTCTTTTCGGTGATGATTATTGAAAAATGGAAATAATAGTTATGTGTGCATATATCCTACTATCTCCATGATTTTAACATATATCCTTTTTCAAGACCAAATTTCTTGATTATTATTAAAATTATAATTAATGTAATAATATGATAATTATTTAAAGAATAATATTCTATAAATATTTAAATAATAACCTCTTACTCCACTAGTCACCTTCAGATGTCATTTTTAACACATTAGTCCAATATCATCAAAACACTTGACATAAACTTAAATTTATTAAATAATAATATATAACCAGAAAATTAGTTAAATAAAAGTGATATTAAACATGTAAAGGTTTATTAATAATGTAAATAATTGAAATATGTATTTTATAAGGGAACATAATGAATTTATGTGATGATACATTCTAAAGGTATGGGATTTAGTATTAATTTTATATCATTGAGGTGTATTGTAATGTTATGTACATAATTTATTTTATATGGTGTATATTCTGCCCTATTGACATGTTATATCATGATTTAATAATAATTAATCATATTTTGTGTTTTAAATTTAATTATTGTATCAAAGGGGGGTTGACTTAAAAATTAACATGTGTTAAAGAATTTAAAAACTCATATTTGTTTCAATATGTGATATTACTTCTTCATTATCGTTGATATTATAAAATTATGTGTATATTTAATTTTCATTATATTATGTTGTATTTATAATTTTTCTATATAGATTTATAGTTGATACACATTATCAATGGATAGATTAATTCTCACTTCAACTTTATGATCATTGTAAGGGTTTATTTGAAAATCTAGTTCAAATCGAGATTATTCATTCATGAAGTTATGTTAAGGGGAATTATTTAAAAATTTCTTAATAAACCCATTTAAATTTTACATCCACTAGTTATTTTTTATATTTTCAATTAATATTACATGTTTTCACTCCATTGTGAATAAAATAATTGTGAAATTATTTTCATCAAAATCCAACATTATTTCGCTCTCCTGTCAGAAATCTATTTTCGTTCCAAAAAATGTTTTTTAAATATGATTTAAAAAATGTTTGTAAACTTTTATAAATGATTAATTAAATACATGTTTACACAATTTGAATTTTATGGAATGTTTTGGAAGGTATTTTCTTGTCATTTTCCCAATAACTAACATTCTTATACATTTTATAGTGTGAAGAGAATGTTCTTTCTAAATTGTATTGCATGTACAGAATTAACCTCCATCATGAACTTATTTTATTTTAAGTCTCCTTTTCTGTTTTACAATAACATTTTTAATTAAAATGTTTTACAAAATATATTGGAAATTCTTAGTCTTTTTAAAAGTTATTTTCATGGAAAAATATTTTCAACATGTATTGTGTTTTAAATAGTGATTTTTAAAACGAAAAGGTAATTATTCCAAATAATTTTCTTAATGATATTTTATAGTATTTATATTAATCAATTAAAATAACCATTTATGTTACATATAATAAAGTAGGGATATGTTTTATTTATAGCATCTTAAATTACCCTTTAGATGGTTTATGATTATTTTGATCACGGATAAAGTAGGGACATTAAATTTCTGCTAAATAAACATTTTATTTACCATGGATTTATATATTTTTTAAACCATACATAATTTCTACATATGGTATTCTACCATGAAATTCATTTGTTTATCTGGGAAAATATTAATAAATCAATATTATTTACTCAATATAGATATTTTATGATAAAGAACATTATTTATAAATTAAATCGATTGTTAGATAATTTTGAAATTATTTGGACATGAAAGAAATGGGTTGGGGCTATTTATAAATATCTCATTAATGAATCAATTGTCTCATGGGTTCAATTAGTTGCCTAGCTTTAGTTAAATGGGGTTTTACCCATCGGTTTTAAACTATCTTGAGGATAGATCTAGATGGTAGAGGTATTATAATCTTGGGAAACATGTCTTATAATAATTGATAATTTTATTAATTAAGAAATAATTTATTATTATTGATGATATTTTCTTTATGAAATTATCTATAAATGAACTTAATTCTTATTTTATTTATTAAATATAAATTAATTTTGGTTATTTATTTTGAATATTTATTACACCAAATATAGATATGATAGCCATGTTATTAATTACATGTCATCTTTTTTTATTTTTTTATCATTCTATATTGATTATTCTAATAAAATTAGTTAAATAGAATGTTTTTTCAGTTATTTACCTTTATAAGTTTATTATTCTCAATAATTCATGATAGTATCATCTATACCTACCCCATACTGAGCATTTTATTTAACTCATATTTTGTTTCCTTTAACCAAATCAATAAATATTACTATGAAAGATATTAAAAAATATTCTCTAGGGAATAAATATATTCCACAAAAAAAATTTCATAAGATTTGTATTTAAATGTAATATGAGAACCATGTGTGTACCATGTTTACCAAAAATACTATACTCTTTTTTATTTCATGATGTTATTATATGTATCTTATTAAAATATATTATTGCAACCATCGACTCTAGGATACTGGGGTTAAGGTCATAATTTTTGATATCATAGGTAGTTTAGTAGAAACCATTGTAAGTAAATTTAAGAAAATATAGATTAGGGAATCTAACCATATGATAGACGTTGAGGATGACTATGGAATAAAGTCCTAAAGTTTAAGTAAGGTTGGGATAATTTTGTTTTTACTTGAAATATGTCCTTATATTTATAATATAAGTGGACGTGGTTCTTTCAAAAATCTACCTAGGGGTAATAACCTTAAATTTTGCACATTGAGATTGATCAGATCATCATCCGGTGCATGAAATTGGGCCTTAACACACACATATCACGACACTCTTGTGGAATATGAAAAGGATAATTAAAATTTCTTACATGAAATTATGAAGGATATGAATAAATGAGGGAAAATAACAACCTAGATCAAACCTATGTTTTATTATATTGAAAATAATGTTTCATAATTTAGGCATCATGTAAATTATTATATGGTATTCCCACAATGATTATTTTTTACACTATTATTTTTGGTTTTAGAAAATGGTTGGAACCCAAATGAATCATGTTTACATTGAACATAAATTAAAATCTAGTGAATCTATGAAACCATATGTGATTATGATGGGAGTTAAAGATATAATGATTATTCATATTTAGTTATCTCAAAATATGATTGGCATCCTATATATTAACAAACTCTTAGACTCACCAAAAAAGAGATGTTTTGGATTCTCTAGGAGATATAATGGTGGAAACTATAGAGGAAAGAAGGTTTAATTTATTTCAAGTCAGAAATATAGAATGATACACAATGGAAATTGTCTTAATGGAATGAGAAAATGATTTATGTGTGGAAAATAATGTCATAATAAAAAGTATTACAAAATAAAATGAACAGTATGATGGTGTAAAGACCTTTAAATTTCAAGGAAATTTTTTTTCTTAATTTTCTTTGGGATTTTACAAGAGAGCAGTTTCTGACGGCACCTGATTCTGAGGCCCAGTGTGCCCAAAATCATTTTCCGAAGTTTGGCTCGGGTACGTTCAGTGAACGGACGAGCGGGTTTTTCTAACTTTTGAACCGGTGCCTAGAATAGAATTCTGAGGGCACCGATGAAATCGCAGCGCCGGTATTTTCTTTGAAACGCCTCTTCCGGAGTTTCGTTTTCTCGGGTGTGGTTTTTAATTTTTGGGCTTAATGTTAAGAAATAAAAGAATTTGTTCGACAAACTTTATTTTATTCCACTTAAGCCACTTGATGCCACTTGAAAGACACTTAAACTGAGTTGAAACGGATAGGGTGCTATCCAGAAATATCCTACCCTCTTGGTAGGATATTTGTGAGGTGGGGACCGCACGAGCTCTGCCGTTTCTTTCTGCTAAGTAACGTGCCCGCGAAAACCCATCATTATGAAAGTCAACTGACGCGTTTTCTTAAATCCTTAACGCACCATTTAATTGGGTGGTTTATTTCGTGAATTAAATGGGCGGTTTCTTTCGTTGAATTAATCCAACGAATTGATGGGCCGTTACTTACCTTTTTCGTTTGTTGGTGTAATAATAAAATAAGACCAACACGGCTTATGGAGGATTACTCGTTGAGAGGTTTTGACAGAGGTTCTTGAGCCTTCATCCTTCTTCGCGAAGAACGCGAAGAACGCGAAGAACGCGAAGAACGTGAAGAACGCCAGCCTCTAATGAAGAACGCCGAACCCGCGGAAATCGACGACGTGACGCCGTGTGCCGCGACGCCAACGTTTCCTCTCCCGCGACGTTCTTCGGCGACATTCCTTAATCCGCGACAAGAACCCTCGATCATCAGTTGAGGTGAGGGTTTCGGTTTTTCTTTTAATTTTTTTTTTGTGGTTTTAAACTCAAGAATGATTTAATTATTTTTAATTAAATCTTTTGTTCTTGAACCTCGGAGTTCGTCGACGCGAAACCCTTCCGCGACAACGCGACGATCCCCTCCTTCTGCGACGATCAATCCGCGAAGGACCCACGCGTGCGACTTGACGAGGTAGGGAATTATTTTGGAATTACCCTTTTTTTTATATTCCGTAAATGTTTCTTTAAAAAGTTAAAGAACCGGATTTGTATGAACAATTTTAATTTATTAAAATTGTTGTTTCCTGTGTGGAATAAAAATTCTCCCGTTGTTTATATCTAACGGGGAGGGTGCGGGCCAAACGAACACGGCCCGACAACCCTCCGCTGTTCTTTGTGGTTGTGAGGATTTGACGGGCGACGACGGAACGTGCCGCAACGTAAGTTTGATGATCCCACAGTGAAGAACGGATCCCGGGAGGAGCAACGGTGCAGACGAGAAGGAAAACGGACCACCGGAGCGACTCTGGTGGCCCGCGGAAGTTGGCGGCGGTGCCTGCTGACCCGCGGCCGCGCAGGTCAGACGCGCGCGGGACGCGGCTTCAGCCTCGTCCGGTTGTCTGGGTGACACCCCGCGGGTGCCGCGGGGGTGTCACGCGGGGGTGGCGGCTTCCCCCCGCGTCGCTCGGCCGCACGGCCGAGCCGTGCTGGGCTGGCAGAGCCAGGACAGTCCAACCGGCCAGGCCGCGCCCTGGCCGGGCCGGACCGGGTCCGACCGGGTCGACCCGGTTCGGCCGACCCAGGGGGGGTCGGCCCGGGCCCGGACCCCCAGACTTCAGACCGTTTTCAGTCAAATGCCCGTAACTTGAGATACAGGCCTCCGAACGACGCGCCGTTAGCGGCAACGCGATCCTTGGATCGTGACGGTCGTTTTGGTATATTGCACTCAAGGTTTCGGAATACTTTGAGTTCGGCCGGGTTGGTTCGTACACGAAACCAACCGGGCCCTCGGAGCGGAAACGCTCATATCTTGAGCTACGGACGTCTGGTTGACGTGCCGTCAGTTTTGTTGTTTTCTTCTAAGTGAGACGGATCTTTTGGCTCACTCCTCCTGAGGTTTGGATGCAGGTGGAGTATGGTTGGGTTGGTTTTGCCTTAAAAACCAACCGGGCCCTGGGACGAAAAAGCCAATAACTCTCAGACCGGGCGTCTGATTGACGCGCCGTCTGCGACGTTGAGTTCCTGTTGACGATACGTAACTTTTGGATACATCAACTTCGGAATTTGTGTTAGTTGATGTATCAGCCTCTCGGCTCGTGGAGCGGACCCTCCTGAACAAGCTTGTTGTGTGCGGGAACCCTAGCGCTGGCTGCGACCGCTTCTTCGACGGCGACGACTGTGCAGAGATCCTCAGTGGACTGCAGCGACGACTGTGCAGAGATCCTTAGTGGACTAAGACTCCGACAACGATGACTATACAGAGGTCCTCGGTGGATTCGACTGCGACGATGATGAGAACATTACGGGAATCCCCCGTGTTTTCGGTAGTGACCACTACGGTACACCTTGGGATACATCAACTCCGAACTACATGTCAGTTGATGCATCGACCTTTTAGCCTGTGGAGTGGACCCTCCCGGAACGAGCATGCTATGTGCGGAACCCTAGAGTCGGTTGAGATTTGACGACTGCTGATCGAATGACTCGGTGTGTTTACCGATAGCCCAGTGGGGAGCGATTGGTTGTAGCGGTAGATCCACGATAGAGGTTCGCTTGGTTGTAGCGGCACAGGGGAGCGCTCGGTTGTAGCGGCAGACCCACGACAGAGGTGCGCTTGGTTGTAGCGGCACAGGGGAGCGCTTGGTTGTAGCGGCAGACCCACGACAGAGGAGCGCTTGGTTGTAGCGGCACATAGGAGCGCTTGGTTGTAGCGGCAGACCCACGACGGAGGAGCGCTCGGTTGTAGCGGCACATGGGAGCGTTGGGTTGTTGCGGCAGACCCACGACAGAGGTGCCCTTGGTTGTAGCGGCATAACCACTGTACTTGATGGAGAAGGAGTTTCCCAATTGCTTTGGGTCCAACTTCATGATCGATCCTATGTGGGTCATTGCGGGGGTTAGTACCTTCTGATCCTTTATGGGTCCGACGGATTGGATGAATCAGTGGCTACATATGATCATCTCTATCATCATTTGAAGAAGTATACCTGTGTGAGATGAATCTTGTGTTACTCTCCTTTGTGGATTGCGTTGAGCTATCCTCTGTGAACTTACTGTTTACTCTCCTTTGTGGATTGTGTTGAGCTATCCTATGTGGATTACTGTTTACTCTCCTTTGTGGATTGTGTTGAGCTATCCTATGTGGATTACTGTTTACTCTCCTTTGTTGATTGTGTTGTGTTATCCTGTGTGGGTATACGTTTTCTTTCCTGTGTGGACTGGGTTGTTCTTGGGCTCAGATGTTTGAGTCGAACGGGAATTGATAACTTAGGTATATGTATGGGCATATACCTAAGTAGTGTCGGTTGTTACTTCCCGATTGTATCTTTCCTTCGTGGATCATCCTTTGTGGATTCCGGGAGACCTTCGGGGGTGTCGAGGTCCCTACTGAGTAGCTTATACTCACCCCTGCACGGGCTATGCCCGCACTTCGTTGTGTTGGTTGCAGATGACGGACATCACTGATCGTGGTGGAGGCGTGCGGAGCAGGACGGTACCTGGAGGTGGACCACTGGGCGGGACGCACTCAGAGCGGACGGCTGGACCGAGGAGATGTGGAGTCTATCTGTACCATCCCTTCAAGTGGGACTTCCAGAGGACGACTCGACGCTGTGGATTTTCTTTTCAGTTGCTGTTTTCCCCTTTCAGTTGTACTTTACAGTTGGGCTTGTATTTCCGGCCCCTTTTACTTTCAGCACAGCTTGTTACAGTTTTACTTAGTGTTTACATTTCCTCTTGCTTACTCTGTGGTGATTGTTTACTTTTCAAAGTCAATGCCTTCCCTTTTTGTTGGGATTTAAGCCTTGGTGCTAGTCGCCAACCCCTGGCCTATGGAAGGCGGGCTTGGGGTAGTCACGGCACGGCCCCCGAGGACGGGTCCGGACAAATTGGTATCAGAGGTGGTCGGTTCTACCACAGACTCTGATCTTTCTTCTATGAGAAGCAATAGTGTTTAGCATATTGAGTGCGGTTATCAGTCCAGGGAGTCCAGTGTTGGTGCGGCGGCTGACGTATCCGTACACCAGGACCCTGTCTTCTGATTTCTGACTTAATGCACGAAAACATTGATTTCATGTGTGTTTCAAGTCTTCTTTGTGATTACTTGTGTCAGATCACCAAGTATACAGTTCTGACCATGGCGGACCTTCTTCTTTTCAGGATGTCCCCATGACGGAAGCCGGCTAGTGTTCCGAGAGTGGAGCGTGATGACAGCCCACCGAGCGACGAGGCCTCGGTGCAGGGCTCCTTGTCGGCAGAGGCACCAGCGGTACCTTTACCCGTCCAGCCACCGATGCTACCGGCCCCAACCGCTGACGATGCACGATGCCTTAGGGCGCTGCACGATTTCCAGCGTCAGCGACCGCCCAGGTTCCGCAGGGAGACGGACCCCCAGGCAGGCGAGGACTGGCTGGAGGCAGTTGTACGGGTTTTCAGATTAGTGAGGACACCAGGAGACCTCATGGTGATCCTCGCAGCGAGCCTCCTGCACGTGGTAGTAGGCAGATGGTGGAGCTTGATGCTCCAGGTGCACGACGAGACATCTCTCCACTGGACGGACTTTGAGAGCATCTTCCGCTCCGAGTTCGTCCCAGCCACCCTCCGAGCGGTGCACGTCCAGGAGCTACTACAGCTGCGGAAAAGAAGCATGACAGTGGCCCAGTACTCGGCGAGATTAACTGATTTCTTGTGATACTCCACATATATGGTATGGGACACGTTCTTCCGAGCCCGGACCTTCGAGCAGGGACTTTGGCACGAGATCAGGGCTTCGTTGATCTCCCTCAACATTCCGACTCAGGCAGGGGTGTTGGAGCGAGCCCTCTTAGTGGAGAGTTTCCTTGCTGAGCAGTCTCCAACAGCAGGACCCACCACTTGTCGGCATGCGGCAGAGTCTTCTGCAGCGGGCAGTAGACAGATGACGCAGGGGTCCAAGAGGACTAGACCGACAGGTGGTCGACAGCATGACTCTGGATCATTTGTGTGAGGCACTCGGGGTGGGCAACGACTTGCCATGATAGGGCAGTGTTACTCCTGCGGCGGGGTTGGTCACATGGATCGTGACTGTCCGACCCGCCATACGGATGACCAGCAGATGAGCGAAGGACCCCCCAGGTAGAGGCAGAGGTTTGATCAAGGCGGACCGCAAGGAGAAGGCGGCCATGGAAGGGGAGCTGGCCGTGCAGCTGGAGGTGGACGACGCTTCGGGGTGTTGCCACCACCACCACCAGGAGGACCACCCCAACCGCAGGAAGTTGGTGGACATGTGAGAGCTCAGCTTCAGGCAGTTGAGGCCTTTGATCAAGGAGCTCTGGGAGCAGATGGACAGGAGCGGGACTAGTGGATACGTCTTTTGTACTTCTAGTTCCTTGTTGTTATGGTGTAGTGTCTTTGTATTATGAGCTGCAATAATAAAAAGACGAATACCCTTGTGATGTTTTTATTCCTGTCCTCTTTTTTGTTGTTACTAAGAGGTTCCGGTTTAGACTGTTGACTTGACCCTCACTTGTGAGACATCTACTGGAGGAGACCCAGTTACCACACACTGATGCCGACAGTGTGACTCAACCCTTGGAGGTGAGAGTAACGGTTGGATCTCTTGGTAGTAGCGTTGAGGCCTTACGACGTCATCTTTGGTATGGATTAGTAACATCCATATCGGGATTGACTGTATTAGGCAAAGGAAGTGGTTCATCCAGGGTATGAGACCATATTTCTCTTATCGGCAAAGAAGAAATCAGAGCAGCTTTTTTGGGACTAGAGATGGTCCAGGCCACGACAGAGAAGGTCCAGGTCATCCAGGAGCGGATGAGGACAGCTCAGAGCCGGCAGAAGTCATATGCTGACAGGAGGAAGAGGCCATTAGAGTTCGAGGATGGTGACCACGTCTTCTTGCGTGTCTCACCTCGACGTGGTTTGCGGAGATTTGGTCGAGGTGGCAAGTTGTCGCCACGCTTCATTGGACCATTCCAGGTCATCAGCAGGATTGGCGAGGTGGCTTATTGCCTGGCTCTGCCACCTCTGTTGCACCGGGTGCACGACGTCTTCCACTTATCTCAGCTGAGGAGTTACTTTCATGACCCGACGCAAATCTTTTACCATAGAGAGCTGGTCTTGATGATGGGGCGACTTTTACGGAGGTCCTAGTGAAGATCGAGGATCGATAAGAGTGGGTCCTACGTGGATGATCGAATCCTCTAGTGCACTTCAGATGGCAGCTCGGGAGCCTCCAGGAGAGCACTTGGGAGCGGGAGGCTCAGATGCGTGCTCAGTACCGCCTTTGTATCCCTAAGTTTGTAGTGAAGCTTTACGAGGACGTAAAGCCCTGTGGTGGGAGTAATGTAAAGACACGTAAATTTCAAGGAAATTGTTTTTTCTTAATTTTCTTTGGAATTTTACAAGAGCTCAATTTCTGACGGCACCGGATTCCAAGACCCGGTGTGCCCGGAATCATTTTCCAAAGTTTGGCTCAGGTACGTTCAGTGAACGGATGAGCGGGTTTTTCTAACTTTTGAACCGGTGCCCGGAATCGAATTCTGAGGGCACCGATGAAATCACAGCACCAGTATTTTCTTAGAAACGTTTCTTCCAGAGTTGTGTTTGCTCGGGTGTGGTTTTTAATTTTGGGGCTTAAAGTTAAGAAATAAAATAATTTGTTCGACAAACTTTATTTTATTCCACTTAAGCCACTTGAAGCCACTTGAAAGCCACTTAAACTGAGTTGAAACGGATAGGGTGCTATCCAGAAATATCCTACCCTCTTGGTAGGATATTTGTGAGGTGGGGCCCGCACGAGCCCCTCCGTTTCTTTCCGTTAAGTAACGCGCCCGCGAAAACCCGTCATTATGAAAGTCAACTGACGCGTTTTCTTAAATCCTTAACGCACCATTTAATTGGGCAGTTTATTTTGTGAATTAAATGGGCGGTTACTTTCGTTGAATTAATTCAACGAATTGATGGGTCGTTACTTACCTTTTTCGTTTGTTGGCATAATAATAAAATAAGACCAACACAGCTTATGGAGGATTACTCGTTGAGAGGTTTTGACAGAGGATCTTGAGCCCTCATACTTCTTCGCGAAGAATGCGAAGAACGCGAAGAACGACAGCCTCCGACGAAGAAAGTCGAACCCGTGGAAATCGACGATGTGACGCCGTGTTCCGCGATGCCGATGTTTCCTCTCCCGCGACGTTCTTCGGTGAAGTTCCTTAATCCGCGACAAGAACCCTCGATCATCCGTTGAGGTGAGGGTTTTGTTTTTTCTTTTAATTTCCTTTGTGGTTTTAAACTCAAGAATGATTTAATTATTTTTAATTAAATCTTCTGTTCTTGAACCTTGGAGTTCGTTGATGTGACACCCTTCTGCGACGACGCGACGATCCCCTCCTTCCACGACGATCAATCCGCGAAGGACCCGCGCGTGCGACTTGACGAGGTAGGGAATTATTTTGGAATTACCCCTTTTTTTATATTCCGTAAATGTTTCTTTAAAAAGTTAAAGAACCAGATTCGTATGAACAATTTTAATTTATTAAAATTTTTGTTTCCTGTGTGGAATAAAAATGCTCCCGTTGTTTATATCTAACGCAGAGGGTGCGGGCCAAATGAACACGGCCCGACAACCCTCCGCCGTTCTTCGTGGTTGTGCGGATTTGACGGGTGATGAAGGAACGTGCCGCAACGGAAGTTTGATGATCCTGCAGTGAAGAACGGATCCCGGGGGGAGAAACGGCGCAGACGGGAAGGAAAACGGACCACCGGAGCGACTCCGGGGGCCCGCGGCGGCGCGGGTCGCCGGCGCGGCGGCGCCCCGGCGCGCCGCCGGAAGAACCACCGCGGCTTCAGCCGCAGCGGCGGCGGCGACGCCCACTGACCCGCGGCCGCGCGGGTCAGACGCACGCGGGACGCGGCTTCAGCTGCGTCCGGTTGTCTGGGCGACACCCCGCGGGTGCGGCGGGGGTGTCACGCGGGGGTGGCGGCTACCCCCCGCGTCGCTCGGCCGCTCGGCCAAGCCGGGCCGGGCCAGCCGAGCCAGGCCGGTCCGACCGGTCGGGCCGGGTCCAACCGGGTCGACCCGGTTCGGCCGACCCAGGGGGGTCGGCCCGGGCCTGGACCCCCCGACTTCGGACAGTTTTCGGTCAAATTCCCGTAACTTGAGTTACGGGCCTCCGAACGACGCGCCGTCAGTGGCAACACGATCCTTGGATCGAGACGGTCATTTCGGTATATCTCACTCAAGGTTTCGGAATACTTGGGTTCGGCCAGGTTGGTTCGTACACGAAACCAACCGGGCCCTCGGAGCGGAAACGCTCATATCTTGAGCTACGGACGTCCGATTGACGTGCCGTCAGTTTTTTTGTTTTCTTCTAAGTGAGACGGATCTTTTGGCTCACTCCGCCCGAGGTTTGGATGCAGGTGGATTACGGTCGGGTTGGTTTTTCCTTAAAAACCAACCGGGCCCCTGGGACCAAAAATCCAATAACTCTCAGACCGGGCGTCCGATTGACGCGCCGTCTGCGACGTTGAGTTCGTGTTGACGATACGGAACTTTTGGATACATCAACTTAGGACTTTGTGTCAGTTGATGTATCAGACTCTCGGCTCGTGGAGCGGACCCTCCCGAACGAGCTTGCTGTGTGCGGGAACCCTAGCGCTGGCTGTGACCGCTTCTTCGACATCGACGACTTTGCAGAGATCCTCAGTGGACTGCAGCGACGACTGTACAGAGATCCTTAGTGGACTGCGACTCCGACGACGAAGACTATACAGAGTTCCTCGATGGATTCGACTACGACGATGATGAGAACAGTACGGGAATCCCCTGTGTTTTCGGCAGTGACCACTACGGTACACCTTGGGATACGTCAACTCCGGACTGCATGTCAATTGATGCATCGAACTTTTAGCTCGTGGAGTGGACCCTCCTGGAACGAGCATGCGGTGTGCGGAACCCTAGAGCCGGTTGAGATTTGACGACTGCTGATCGAATGACTCAGTGTGTTACGGATAGCCCAGTGGGGAGCGCTTGGTTGTAGCGGCAGATCCACGAGAGAGGTGCACTTGGTTGTAGCGGCACAGGGGAGCGCCTGGTTGTAGCGGCAGACCCACGACAGAGGTGCGCTTGGTTATAGCGGCACAGGGGAGCGCTTGGTTGTAGCGGCAGACCCACGATAGAGGTGCGCTTGGTTGTAGCGGCACATGGGAGCCCTTGGTTGTAGCGGCAGACCCACGATGGAGGAGCGCTCGGTTGTAGCGGCACATGGGAGCGCTTGGTTGTAGCGGCAGACCCACGACAGAGGTGCGCTTGGTTGCAGCGGCATAACCACTGTACTTGATGGAGAAGGAGTTTCCCAATAGCTTTGGGTCCAACTTCATGATCGATCCTATGTGGGACTTTGCGGGGGTTAGTACCTTCTAATCCTTTATGGGTCCGACAGATTGGATGAATCAGTGGCTACATATGATCATCTCTATCGTCATTTGAATAAGTATACCTGTGTGAGCTGAATCCTGTGTTACTCTCCTTTGTGGATTGTGTTGAGCTACCCTATGTGAACATACAGTTTACTCTCCTTTGTGGATTGTGTTGAGCTATCCTATGTGGATTACTGTTTACTCTCCTTTGTGGATTGTGTTGTGCTATCCTGTGTGGGTATACATTTTCTTTCCTGTGTGGAATGGGTTGTGCTTGGGCTCGGACATTGGAGCCGAACGGGAATTGATGACTTAGGTATATGTATGGGAATATACCTAAGTAGTGTCATTTGTTACTTCATGATTGTATCTTTCCTTCGTGGATCATCCTTTTTGGATTCCGTGAGACCTTTGTGGGTCTCGGGGTCCCTACTGAGTAGCTTATACTCACCCCGGCATGGGCTATGCCCGCACTTCGTTGTGTTGGTTGCAGACGACGGACATCACTGATCGTGGTGGAGGCGTGCGGAGCAGGACGGTACCTGGAGGTAGACCACTGGGCGGGACGCACTCAGAGCGGACGGCTGGACCGAGGAGCTGTGGATGCTATATGTACCCACCCTTCAGGTGGGACTTCCATAGGATGGCTCGATGCTGCGGCTTTTCTTTTCAGTTGTTGTTTTCCCCTTTCAGTTGTACATTACAGTTGGGCTTGTATTTCCGGCCCCTTTTACTTTCAACACAGCTTGTTACAGTTCTACATAGTGGTTACTTTTCAGCTTTCTTACTCTATGGTGCTTGTTTACTTTTCAATGGCAATGCCTTCCCTTTTTGTTGGGATTTATGCCTTGGTGCTAGTCGCCAGCCCCTGGCCTATGGAAGGCGGGCTTGGGGTAGTCACGGCACGGGCCCCAAGGACGGGTCATGAGAGATGGAAGGAAATAAAACTGATTGTCAAGGTCCATTTATAGTTTTTTGTCTAATATGTTTATAACCAAGTAACTATCTGAGTTAATTACCTCATCTAGAGGTCTACCACTATACTATGTAACGATCTATGTTAAAATAAAATAGATTAAGTATTTGTGTAGTACGTTTTGGGAATGAATTTATATAAGTATTTTAATTTTGGTAATAAGAATAATGAAACAATAGTGGATTACGTTAAATTAAAAGTTATATTTTTAATTTGGTAATTAGGAGTTATAGATAACATCATGTGTAATGTTTTTATGATTTATCATAAGTTAAATTTCATAAATACCCTTTATAAGTTTTATGTGATGGGAGTTTAATAAGATTAACGATATTTTTTGGAGAAATTTATTACCAATATAATTTTTAGTGGAATTTGTTTAGGAATAATTCCATAAATTTTATATACATATATTTAATGGTGTTGACAGCCTTTAAGGTTAATATAATCATTAACGAAATTTTAATAATAGTTAATCAAGTTTATTTGGAATTGGGAAATAATAATTTCTATTAAAAATCATAGTAAAATGGATATTAAATGATTAATTTTATTTCAATGATACCCATCATATATTTTTGGATTGTTATAAGAATTATATTAATGTACTTTCAAAAAGGAAAACCTTCATGGTGGGCAACAACTCGTCACCTCTTGGAAGTCCACGGGACATGAACCAATGACGGAAAGATGACAAGTGTTTATTTCCTACCACTAGGATACATGATTTCCTAGTTAATATATCATTATTTTTAGTTAATAATTTTGAAAAATAATTATTAATGAAGAACCAATGGTGTTCCTTTTTAGGTTTACATATATATTTAAAATATTTGAAAACTTTTTATAACCATATTTGTTGGAGAGATAGTTAGAGATAAAAGGAAATAATTTTCTTAATTTTATAGATTATAAAATCAGTTAAAAGTGAATTCGAGTTATTCATGTATAAAAAATTCTTTATTCTATATTGACTAGATGAAAAAAAATTAATTATATTTAATAAAGTACTTGTAGGAAAACGAAACGAAGGCATTACAATCAAAGTGGTCTAAAATAGAAAATCCCCAGATCATCTGCTCTCACTAGATTTTCCCCTTATAAAATAAATGATCCAAGACATGAAATTTATGACTTTTTCTCTATTTGAGTCAACTTATATTCCATGAAATCATTAATTACTCACCCTTCACCCAATATATCAATAGTCTCAATGTAATTACACAGTAACCCCTTACAGTTTCATATGATGTACCCTATTGACCAAGGGATGTTACCAGTATCCTAAACTTCCATGTAAATAATCATTGATTCAATCTCAAATACATTCTGGTGAATATTTCAATGATTAAATTCCATTAGTCTTGTGAGCATGTTCAACACTACTTCTTTAAGGGAGTCACCATATCAATAGGTAGTTTAAAAGGCCCAAATTATAGATCTTTGCATAACCTGAATAATCCCTACCCCTTTCATGATTTCCATGACGCATGATCCATAAGTGTTGTGTATTAGTTTTTTAATATGGGGATCTCAAAAAACCCACTACCCCTTCCTCGAACTAGTGATGAAATTTGAGGTGGAATTGGATTCTTAGAGATGTCCTTAAGAGGGAGTGAATTACCAGTTTTAACCCATCTTTGTTAAATCCCTAAGGATATTTCAGGTTTTTCAGAGAATAAATGCTTGAGTCTCATTATTTTCTTTATATCTCACTTCATTTCATACATTCTAGATGCTCTAGTATCAAGTAATGAAAATTGTAGCACTAGATTCCTTCTCTAATACATGGTTACCCATTCCCTATAACCACTATTCTATAAAGGCCTCACATGTTACTCATTATGCATTCAACTCTATGAACATCCCAAACACATTCCATACCACCCAATCACATTACCTTTCAAAACAATAAGTGGTCAGTTGATTCATTTTTTGGTTCTCTATAGCACATAGACCTTGAGGAAAGACTCAATCCAATGTGTTGAATCTTCTCCACCATTATGAGTTCCCTATTCCTTACTCTCCATAAATGGAAGTTGAATTTTTATGGGATCTCCTTGCACCATAGAACATCACCCCTTAGATATTGGATGTTCTATACCCATTATATGCTGAGGAATTATTTCATTGGGAATATCCTAGAAGGGGATCCCATAAAGGCACATTTATCAAATTTTGAGTTTAATGCAATGTTTTCAAAGAATTAACATTATTCATTATTAAGGATAGAATTTCAAAAACAAGGATGATATCGTACATCATTGAATGTGATATTTTGGGTTGGGAAGCCTAGAAAGACCAACATTGTCCATACACAATTTTACTACTAGAAGTTTGTACCTCCCCTTCTAACTACCTATCATGATTTCTCATATAGGGTAGGAATTATGGGAGGAATCATCTTCCAAATCCATGATGCCTTGACTCCCAATATTCCCAAATCATACCCACATTTTTTATGCATGTACCAGCCCCAATGAAAATACCCCTTATTGATCTCCAATTCATGACTAGCATGGAAACCCCACATTTTCCTAAAGACACTCCTTAAATTGATTCCACCGTAAGATAAATTTCTTTCCATAAAACTCCATGATGCCCAGTGATGTTTTCCTTCAATATGACCATCCCATGCAAAATAATTCATGAATATATATATACCATAGATATTAAATTCATTGTCAATTTAAGGGTAGAGAGGACAAGAATTGGGATATATATAATCACAACATTAAGAAGATTGATTCTACCTCCAAAGTATAAAACATATTCTTCTGATTTAAGATACGTCCCAAAATTCTATCTATAACCTTATCAAAGTTTTTGATTCTATTTTTTCATAGTGAAATTGGTGATCCAAGATATTCCTTCAAAAATTCACCTTTGTGCATTCCAATCCCCCTCTCCACTTTACTAATACTCCTATATAAACAATGATCTTACAATTAAAACGAACTCTTATATCAATTAATCACTTGGCCACAGCATTTCCCATATCCCCTTAGTGATTTATTAATTAGTTGGATTGATCTGATATTTATGTGGACAAATACGATGGTATCATCAGCAAACAATATTTAAGAGAGACTTTAAGCCATATGTCTACTACAGTATGGTATAATTATAACCTTTTTTATGTTTTAGTTGGATTAAAACATCCTTGGTGAGGATAAATAAGGATGGGGGAGATAATTCTTTTTCCTTAAACCATGAACTGATTTAAAAACCCATATTGGTTTCCCATGAAGGTTGTATATATTCAAGCCTAGATAAAGTAATGAATCAAAATTTTAGTAACTGAGGTGTAGAACCCCATACCAAAAAGTAATCATATGATAAATTACCATTCAACCTAGTCATAATATTTTTCAAGTCCAAATTAATGACCATTGTAATGCCCCGACCCCAGTTACCCAGAGTCGGTGCATTATTAGATAACATTGGCATGATCACAAGAATGATCAAATCTCGAAAGACCGATTGTTTTAGTATCCTTGGAAGCACTAGGTATATTCATAAAGTCTTACATTACATCATAAAAATGAAAACTACAACAACATATTTTCTTCATAGTCCACACTCATATCGCCACATACTATCCCTGCAGGTCATTCATATATTACTTCTTCACATCCTGGGAAAAATAAAACATAGAAAAGGGGTGAGCTCAAATGCCCAGTAAGGATAACAATATAGCAGAAACTTTCATAATTAAGAATAAACATTTAAGGCAATGTATAACTAAAAAATTCCTTTTAAACATGAAATTCAACATAGCATGGCAAAAATAAAATGAAATAATGCCATTTACTTATTCACAGTGATATTCTACTAATCGAATAATCACATGCAATATCAATAACCACTTTCATAATGATGGAATGCATAATGCCAGACTATCATAACCATAGAGCCAAGGCCTCGTGCCAATACTACAAATAAGATTTTTCCAAGGCCTTGTGCCAAGACACTAGTTTGTCTCTTGAGACCTACCGATGCATCGAGAAGCTATAGCAGGCTCCACCCATCACATATAAAGTCCAATGCATTACCATATGAGAAGGTTTAAACATAACATAAATATTAGTAGTAAAACTAGCATACGAAATGTCAATACTTTCACTATAAACCATTAATGGTATAAAAATAGCACATCCACTCTCAAACATATTACAAAACCTTCAATACAATATAGAAGTTTTGTATCATAATAAATCAACTTTAATTAAGCGTAAAATCCATCAAAGGATTGTGACATAGATGAAAATAAAATTCTTTTTAAAGAAATATCTCTTATTATTTTGAAATCATTTAAAAGTCATATATTTATAAAATAAAACGTTTTCTTTGAAAATATTTTTATAATATTATAATGGAAGCTTCTAAGATTTTATAAGGGCGAAAAATAGATGCACCTGCCGTATAAGTTAAAAAAACATTCTTACCTTAATTCTGTCGAAAAGTTTAAAAAGAACGTTGTTTGGAAAATGACAGAAAGATTCCTTTATAAACCTCTTATAAAAAGTCAAACAAGGGTATAAATGACATTAACCCATATTCTAGTAAATAGTAAAAATGTTTTGAAATTCATTTTTAAGAAACATGGATGTGGATGATAAAGAGATCCCAGTAGATTATTACGTATAAACAACCTCAGATAATGAAGAGATTGTGAAATAACCCTTAACATGTACTCTTCCTTGATTGGGGTAGGTTAACCTCCTGTATAATAGTGAAATAAATGTTATTAAATTATACAAGAATCATATACATTCATATGATATCATATATTATCTTTTAACATTGTTTTGTAAATAATATCTTAATGTTATCGTCATTTCGGGTGTTTACTCGTTTTATTTTATATGTTTTGTTACATAAGCCATGTTTTTCATGGACAGGTTGTATATTATTCATATAAATAATGATATCAAGTCCTTAAACATTATTTTTAAATCATCAAATGATAATTATACTTGAATGGATACGATGGAGAATGAATCTCATCGCGTTCGTGGAGACGGTAGTCCGTACGTACTCACGAGCGACAATATCATTCATTTGATATTAAAATAATATATAATTGGATGTTATATCATATATACAGAATCATTAACATGATATATTTATTATTTACATGAGTTACACATCATTATTATACCCATCCAAATAATAATATATTGAATAACAATTACACCACGACGTGGAGACGGTAAGCCGTACGTACGCACGTATGGTGACATGTTATTCAAAGGGTGGATAGAATACTGAATATGGTTGTACCATATTTATAATAACATCACAATATATATATGATACTAGAGTTATTATTTTATAATGGTAATAACAGAGGAATAAGAAGTGGAAGAAGAAAGGAACTTGGAAAAGGGTGGTGAAATCATTACCTCTTCTTCGGGTTCTTCCTTTCGATTTGATCAAAAGGGCTCCTTAGGTTGGCTTTCTGATCTAACTAAGGCCTCTAGGTTGTAGTGAGGGAAGTTTGGAGAGTATTGTGTAAGAGTTTGGCCGAACCAAAAGGCTTTGAAGGTGTGAAGAAATGAGAAGGAGGAGTGCCCTTCTATAAGAGGGGTGAGGGGAACCTTTGGAAAAGCTAGAAATATTAATTTATAATAAATTCATATTCGGTTTCTAATGGCTCCAAAGTTTATTATTTAAATGTTAAGGTGGTTATAGGTCAAAAACCACTCAACCAATAGAATTTAGATATGTTTGGGTCATTATATTAACCTTATCTTTAAGTATTAACTCTAAGTTAATTAGTTTCACTTTTACAATGTCTCTTTGTATTTTTATATTATATGGTTAATAAACATACCATATACATCCAAGCGACCCTCATGTGGTCCATTAATGATTAACCTATCATTATATAAGTCTCTTGGCCGAACCTTATATTTTTAGGAATTTAATATCAATTAATAATATAATATTTGTTTTAAAAACTCTTTTATGTCAATTTTGACACTATTCAATAGTTGATTTTTTTGAAACTCATAACAGAATTATTACTTCAAAAAAAGTCAATTAAATCAATTATAATATGTCATATTATCCTATAAAATTAGTTTAATTCATTAAAAGTCTAAAATTATATTTATTTGGATATTTATAATATCAATTATTTTAAATTTTCACTATTATGTTAATTACTTCATCATCATTGTGTCATAAATAAATTAACATATGTAATCTCTAAAAATTATAAATAAAATATCAATATGTAGGAAATAGTTTTATATTTCCAATTAATATTTATATTTGGAAATCCAACATATATAACCCTATGTAAAAATTGTCTTTCTAAAAGATATTTGCTTGTGTCATTTTTGTATTCATTTTAACTTAATAAAAATAAAGTGTCCCTATCACCTACAAGTGGCTCCATGGGGTCCCAAAATCGACCCAAATATGTCTATGGTCGAACATGTATCAACCAATAAGGCTAGGACACGTTTTAGGGTAATTTAGTATTATTATAATATTATTTTTTTAACCCTTATTTACCAGATTTACCCTTAACCATGGTAAATATTTACCGAAGTAATTCTTCAAAATGTTTAAAAATAAAAGTTACATATTTACAAAATTTGAACATCCTGATTCCAAATATGGAATCCATTTTTCCAAATTCAAAACACAGAAGTTGCAGAAATTAATTTAACATTAATTCCCGCTGTCAAAACAAAAAGCGTGTTTTTAAGATATAATAACTATCAAAAGATTGAAACTTGTTTATGTTCGATTTAATTGTGAAATTATGTCCAATGACCAACATTGTATTAAATGGTAAAAATATATTCTAAATATACTTTAAAACCACTCAAATTCATAATTTATCACTATTAATTATTTTGAATAAAAAAGTTGTTTTTAATTAAAATTTAGTAATTTTCACTATTCATCAAAATATTAAAGTTATCCGAAAAGTACCAAAATATCACCTTAGGCTAAATTCGATATTCTGAATCCAAAAATGAAGTCCATTTTGAAATATAAAATATATGTATAATTTCAAAAATCAGGTATTACTATTCATAACGGCTAGTTTGATTGATTCTGGTGTGTTAGAACTCGGTGTTGCGTACAACACACGCTATCACATTATTCAAAGAGAAGCGTACCGTAGAAGTTTGGGGGTGTTACATTCTCCCCTACTTCAAATAATTTTGTCCTCGAAAGTTCTAAAATACTTATCACATGAAAAAACTCTGGTGGTTCTTCATCATAAGTTCCTCAGATTCCCACATTGCCTCTTCCATCTTATGGTTTCTCCACAAAACTTTTACCAGACGAGTCGTCCGGTTTCTCAGTACTTGTTCTCTCATATCAAGAATCCTGATGGGCTCTTCACAATAAGACAAATCAGGTTCCAGTTCTAATTCTTAATAGGTGAGTACATGCGTTGGGTGAGGCATGTATTTCCTCAATAGAGATACGTGGAACACATCGTGAACTTTGGAGAGACTTGGTGGCATTGCCAACTGGTAAACTACAACCCCAATTCATTCTAGAATTTCGAAAGGTCCGATGTACCTGGGACTCAATTTACCTTTCTTACCAAAACATATGACTCCCTTCCATAGAGATACCTTCAGGAAAACATGATCACCGACTTGAAATTCCAAATCCTTCCTTCGATTATCGGCATAGCTCTTTTGCCTACTTTGAGCTGCTTTGATTTGATTTTGGAATACCTTCACCTTTTCCATCGTTTCCTCCACCAGTTCTAGACCTACAAGTTTTCTTTCACCAACGTCATCCCAACAGGTTGGTGTGAGACATCTCTTTCCATATAACGCTTCATATGGCGCCATCTGAATACTCGAATGGAAGCTATTGTTATAGGAAAATTCAACCAATGGTAAATATTGATCCAACATACCCGGAAAGACAAGTCAGCAGGATCTCAACATGTCTTCTAGGTTTGAATAGTCTGTTCTGATTGTCCGTCTGTCTGAGGGTGGTAGGCAATGCTCAAATGAAGTTCAGTAACTAGGGATTTCTGAAGACTCTTCCAGAATCTTGAAGTAAAACGGGGATCACGATCAGAAACAATCGATAGGGGTACTCCATGAAGTCTCACAAATTCATTAATATATAGTCTTGCGAGACGTTCCAGGGGCAGATCTTCTCTTATAGCAAGAAAATGTGTTGACTTGGTAAGACGATCAACAATAACCCATATTGCATCGTTCCTTCTAGGAGTCTTTGGTAGTCCCATGACAAAGTCCATCGTAATATTGTCCCATTTCCACTCAGGTATGGGAAGAGGTTGCATGACTCCTCCAGGCTGTTGCCTTCCAGCTTTCACTTGTTGACAAACCATACATCTTGGCACAAAATCAGCAATATCCCTCTTCATGTTGCCCCACAAGAAATGTTCCTTCAAATCTCTATACATTTTGGTGCTCCCAGGATGTATAGAGAAATAGGAACTATGGGAATCATCTAGAAATTCCCTTTTTAGAATACGTATATCGGGAACACAAAGTCTCTTCCCGAATTTCAAAATTCCATCTTCATACACAAAGTCTCTCAATCTCCCATCATTCATAGCTTTAATCTTCTTTTGAAATTATTCATCATCGGTCTGAGAACTCTTAATCCTTTATAGTAAAGATGTTTTGGCAACCTTTTGAAAAATCATTGATGTTTCACCTTCCCTGGTTATTCCCATGTCCATATTTACTAGATCCATGAAAATTGGATCCCTTTGAATTCTCATATTGTTCAAAACTCCATGATCTTTTCTGCTCAAAGAATCTTCCACCTTGTTTTCCTTCCCCGGGTGGTAGTGTATCATGCAATCATAATCCTTGAGTAATTCAATCCATCTCCTTTGCCTCATGTTGAGTTCTTTTTGTGAGAAAATATACTTCAAACTCTTGTGATCAGTATAAATCTCACATTTTTCACCATAGAGGTAGTGCCTCCATATCTTCAAAGCAAAGATCACAGCTTCTAACTCGAGATCATGAGTAGGATAGTTTTGTTCATGAATTTTCAACTATGGTGATGCATAGGCAATAACCCTATCATTCTGCATAAGGACACAACCAAGTCCTTTCTTCGATGCATCACTATAAATAACGAACCCATCATTCCCCGATGGTAGAGTCAATATAGGAGCATTGACTAATCTTATCTTCAGTTCTTCGAAACATTCTTCACACTCTTTTTTCCAAACAAATTTAACCCCTTTACGTGTGAGCTTCGTTAATGGGTTATCCAATCGGGAAAAATTCTGGACGAATCGTCGATAATAACCTGCCAAACAAATAAAACTACGTACCTCAGTTATACTCGTAGGAGCTGGCCATTCTTGGATTGCCTTAGTCTTAGAAGTATCAACAGAGATTCCATCTTTAGAGACAGTATGTCCAAGAAAAGAAATCTCCTGAAGCTAGAATTCACACTTGTTAAACTTCCCATATAATTCATGTCCTTTTAGAGTCTTCAAGATAATGCACAAGTGATTTTCATGATCATTGTAGCTTTTGGGGTATACCAAGATATCATTAATAAATACCACAAAAAAATTCATCAAGATATTCCTTGAAAACTCTATTCATTGGATCCATGAATACAGAGGGTTCATTAGTCAATCCAAATGGCATTACTGTAAACTCATAATGCATGTACCTGGTTCGAAATGCTGTCTTCGGAATGTCTTCCTTCTTCACACACAATTGATGGTATCCAGATCGAAGGTCAGTTTTTGAAAAGTATTTAGCTCCATGCAGTTGGTCAAATAAATCATCAATATGAGGTAGGGGATACTTGTATTTATTGTTATAGCATTGATCTCCCTGTAGTCGATACATAACCTCATGGATCCATCATTCTTTTTAACAAAAAGAACAGGGGCTCTTCATAGAGAAACACTAGGGAGAATAAATCATTTATTACTCAATTCTTCTAGTTGTTTCATTAGTTCAACTAATTCTACAGTGGCCATTCTATAAGGGGTCTTTGATATAGTCCTTGATCCAGGAATTAAATCAATGGAAAACTCAACTTCTCATTCGAGAGGATGTCCAGGTAAATCTTCCGGAAATACATCTAAATATTCTTTCACGATAGGTACATCTTTTATTTGAACATTCCTTTCCTCACCCACAATTATTTCATTCTCTTCCTCCCCAATAATTGAATTTAGTTGAGCTACTGGGGGTGGATCTAGATAAGAATTAGGTGGTGATGATTCTGCTCTAAAGATAAGGTGTTCCTTATCATCATCATCAAGAATCGTAACCTCTTTCTTTTTACAATAAATCATTGAATCATAGTCTGAAATCCAGTCCATAACGAGGATTATATCAAACTCAATCATTGGTATGACAATGATATCAGCAGATAAAGAACATTTATGTGCTCTAATGGGGACTGATTCACAATACATTGTTGCAATGATACTTCCCTTAGGAGTTTTAACTAAAAAATCCCTTATTAAATCAAATTGAAAATATCTAATTTTCTTAGAAAACTGGGAAGATATGAAACAATGAGATGATCCAGAATCAAATAATGTATTTACTAAACTTGAGGAAACCATTAAATTACCTTCCACCATGTCTTTTGGATCTTCTACCTCAGCAGTAGTGATAGCATAAGCTTGGCCTTGATCCCTTGGCCTTTTCTAAGGTAAGTTCTCCTGACGTTTAGGACATTCATTTTCATAATGTCCCATCTCCCTACAATTGTAGCACTGAACATTGGTAGCTTCCTTCTTCCCCTTGCAATCACGAGCTTGGTGGCCTTTTTCACCACACTTGTAACAGACTCCCATTCCCTTCATGCATGTACCAGGGTGTTTCTTCCCACATTTACCATAAGATGGATATTCAACCTTTCCCATATTCCCCTAATTTCCATTCCCAGATTGATCAGGAGGTCTCTTCTTATCTTGCATTACATTAAAGTCATAAGACTTAGAGAATTCCTTTTCAGTCTTGATAGCACATGAGACAATGTCTTCGTATGATGAAAAGGATTGTGAGACTAATACTCGACGGAGAAATGGTTTTAACCCATCAAAGAAATGATCAAACTTACTTCTTGGGTTACGTCTATTATCTCCATCATACCTTGCTAACCTTGAAAAGTTAGCCTCATACTTTGAGACATTCTCATCCTCCTTTTGTCTCAGACTCAGAAACTGCCTTTCCATATCTGATCGGTGGTCGCGAGGAAAGTATTTTTCTAAAAACATATCTTTGAACTCCCCCATTCCATATTTGATATTTCATCATCTTCCTTCGTGTTTTGAATCAATGACCACAATTGATCAGCATCTCCAGTGAGTCGGTAAACTGCCATGATAACGTTTTCCCTTTCACTACTCCCCAATGCCTGACATATTTTCTCTAGGGAAAATATACATTGCTTAGCTACTAAGGGACTTGTACTCCAATTGAACGTTGGTGGTTGTTTCCTCATGAATCGATCTAACATTGATAATCCACACTGTGGATCAGGGTGCTCCATACGGGCAAGGTTATTATTCATAACCTGAGTGAGTTGTCCCAGTATGGTGATTGGATGATCGGCACCAGTTGCATCACCAGATCCACTATAATTATCTTGAGCAGGAGAGAAATCCCTAGATGGACTGCGTGCATTGATATGGTTTCCATTTCTTCCACTAGGCGCCATTTCTAAACAATGGTATAAACTAGATCTGTTTATCAATCAAAATACATAATCACATACTTACAAAACACTTAACATAAATTGAACTATTTATGGATATAATCCATAATCATAGGAATGTATTCTTTGAGGAAGTATATAGTCATAAACCCTTCATAATGATTTGTAATGAAAATGAGAGTTATCCTATGCATATCCCCCGGGAGTGTCGTAACCAATAGTGCAGCAAGGCCCGTTGTCATGCACCAGTTCTCGTTTGAGTCCTAGCTCAAAGCGGTGTTTTCGGGTTTTACCCCTAGGTACATCTGTGCCAGAGCCGCCTCTACCTTCTCATATCCAGACAAGGATGTATTGCTTGGAAAACTCACAATATCTCTACAATACCAAAATTCTAGGAATTTCTTGTATACTAATCCTCAAAGTTCATCTTAGGTCTACATGCTCTAATTAGAGTTTATCTAAATCTAGCTTCCAAGGTTTCTACTAAACTTCCTCTGATACCAACTGTAACGCCCCGACCCCAGTTACCCAGAGTCGGTGCATTATTACATAACATTGGCATGATCACAAGATAGATCAAACCTCTAAAGACCGATTGGTTTACTAGCCTTGGATGCACTAGATATATTCATAAAGTCTTACATTACATCATAAAAATGAAAACTACAACAACATATTTTCTTCATAGTTCACACTCATACCCCACATAATATCCCTACAGGTCATTCATAAATTACTTCTTCACATCCTGGGAAAAATAAAACATAGAAAAGGGGTGAGCTCAAATTCCCAGTAAGGATAACAATATAGCAGAAACTTTCATAATTAAGAATAAACATTTAAGGTAATGTAAAACTAAAACAAAATCCTTTTAAACATGAACTTCAACATAGCATGGCAAAAATAAAATTAAATAATTCCATTTACTTATTCACATGGATATTCTACTAATCGAATAATCACATGCAATATCAATAACCCCTTTCATAATGATGGAATACATAATGCCATACTATCATAACCACATAGCCAAGGCGTCGTGCCAAGACTACAAATAAGATTTTTCGAAGGCCTTGTGCCAAGACACTAGTTTGTCTCATGAGACCTGCCGATGCATAAAGGAGCTATATCGGGGTCCACCCATCACATATTATGTCCAATGCATTCCGATATGAAAAAGTTTAAACATAACATAAACATTCGTATTAAAAATAGCATACGAAATGTCAATACTTTCACCATAAATCATGAATGGTATAAAAATAGGACATCCACAGTCAAACATATCACAAAACCTACAATAAAATATAGAATTTTTGTTTCATAATAAATCAACTTTAATTAAGCGTAAAATCCATCAAAGGATGTTGACATAGATGAAATCAAAATTCTTTTTAAATAAATATCTCTTTCTATATTGAAATCATTTAAGAGACATATATTTATAAAATAAAACATTTTCTTTGAAAGTATTCTTATATGATTGTAAGGGAAGCTTCAAAGATTTTATAACGGCGAAAAATAGCCGCACCCGCCATATAAGTTAAAAAAAAACATTCTTCCCTTAATTCTGTCGAAAAGGTTAAAAATCACCTTGTTTGGAAAATAAAGGAAATATTCCTTTATAAATCTCTTATAAAAAGTCAAACAAGGGTATAAATGACTTTAACCAATATTCTAGAAAATAGTAAAAATGTTTTGAAATTCATTTTTAAGAAACATGGACGTGGATGATAAAGAAATCCCAGTCGATTATTACGTATAAACAACCTCGGATAATGAAGAGATTGAGAAATAACCCTTACCTTGTACTTTTCCTTGATTGGGGTAGGTTAACCTCCTATATAATAGTGAAATAATTGTTATTATATTATACAAGAATCATATACATTCATATTATATCATATATGATCTTTTAACATTGTTTTGTTAATAATATCTTAGTATTATCGTCGTTTCGGGTGTTTACTCATTTTATTTTATATGTTTTGTTACATAAGCCGTGTTTTTCATGGATAGTTTGTATATTATTCATATATCGAATGATATCAAGTCCATAAACATTATTTTTAAATCATCAAATGATAATTATACTTGAATGGATACGATGGAGAATGAATCTCATCGTGTTCGTGGAGACGGTAGTCCGTACGTACGCACGAGCGACAATATCATTCTTTTGATATTAAAATAATATATAAATGGATGTTATATCATATATACAGAATCATTAACATGTTATATTTATTATTTACATTAATTAGACATCATTATTATACACCTCCAAATAATAATATATTGAATAACAATTACACCACGATGTGGAGACGGTAAGCCGTACGTACGAATGTATGGTGACATGTTATTCAAAGGGTGGATAGAATAATGAATATGGTTGTACCATATTTATAATAACATCATAGTGTATATATGATACTGGAGTTATTATTTTATAATGGTAATAACAAAGGAAGAAGAAGTGGAAGAAGAACGGAACTTGGAAAAGGGTGGTGAAATCATTACCTCTTCTTCAGGTTCTTCCTTTTGATTTGATCAAAAGGGCTCCTTAGGTTGGCTTTCTGATCAAACTAAACCTTCTAGGTTGTAGTGAGGGAAGTTGAGAGAGTATTTGGGCAGAATTTGGCCGATCAAAAAGGCTTTGAAGTTGTGACGAAATGAGAAGGAGGAGTGCCCTTTTATAAGAGGGTGAGGGGCACCTTTGGAAAAGCTAGAAATATTAATTTATAATAAATTCATATTCAGTTTATAATGGCTCCAAAGTTTATTATTTAAATTTTAAGGTGGGGATAGGTCGAAAAAAACTCAACCAATAGAATTTATACAGGTTTGGGTCATTATATTAACCTTATCTTTAAGTATTAACTCTAAGTTAATTAGTTTCACTTTTACAATGTCTCGTTGTATTTTTATATTATATTGTTAGTAAACTTACAATATACGTCCAAGCGACCCCCATGTGGTCCATTAATGGTGAACCTATCACGATTTAAGTCTCTTTCCTAAACATTATATTTTTAGGAATTTAATATCAATTAATAATATAATATTTGTTTTAAAAACTTTTTATGTCAATTTTGACACTATTCAATAGTTTATTTTTTTGAAACTCATAACAGAATTATTACTTCAAAAAAAGTAACTTAACGCAATCCTAATATGTCATATTATCCTATAAAATTATTTTAATTCATTAAAAGTCTAAAATTATAATTATTTGGGTATTTATAATATCAATTAGTTTAATTTCTCACTATTATGTTAATTACTTCATCATCATTGTGTCATAAATAAATTAACTTATATAATCTCTAAAAATTATAAATAAAATATCATTATGTAGGAAATCGTTTTATCTTTCTAATGAATATTTATAGTCTAAAATCTAACATATATAACCATATGTAAAAATTGTTTTTCTAAAGGATATATGCTTGTGTCATTTTTGTATTCATTTTAACTTAATTAAAATAAAGTGTCCCTATCACCTACAAGTGGATCCATGGGGTCCCAAAATCGACCCAAAGATGCCTATGGTCGAAACTTTATCAACCAATAAGGTTATGACATGTTTTAGGGTAATTTAGTATTATTATAATATTATTTTTTTACCCTTATTTACAGGATTTATCTTTAACCATGGTAAATAAAATATTTACCGAAGTAATTATTCAAAATGTCTAAAAATAAAAGTTACCTATTTACACAATTTGAACATCCTGATTCCAAATATGGAATCCATTTTTCCAAATTCAAAACACAGAAGTGGACGAAATTAATTTAAAATTAATTCCCTCTATCAAAACAGAAATCGTGTTTTTAAGATATAATAACTATCAAAAGATTGATACTTGTTTATGATCGGTTTAATTGTTAAATTATGTCCAATGAACAAAACTGTATTAAATGGTAAAAATATATTCTAAATATACTTTATAACCACTCAAATTCATAATTTATCACTATTAATTATTTTTATGAAAATGTTTTTTTTAATTAAAATTTAGTAATTTTCAATATTCATCAAAATATTAAAGTTATCTGAAAAGTACCAAAATTTCACCTTAGTCTAAATTTGATATTATGAATCCAAAAATGAAGTCCATTTTGAAATATAAAATATATATATAATTTCAAAAATTAGGTATTACTATTTATAATGGCTAGTTTGATTGGTTATGGTGTGTTAGAACTCGGTGTTGCGTACAACACATGCTATCACATTATTCAAAGAGAAGTGTACCGTAGAAGCTTGGGGTGTTACAACCATATTGAAACCAAAATTATTTTTATTAATTTATCAAATCACCTCATGTGCCAAACTAATTGTGACATGAATAGTATGTCCTTTCATGAAACCATATTTCCATTTGGAAATCCAGTGAGGGAGATGGATTATAATCCTATTGTTTTGTAAATTGGAAATCACCTTATATGGAACATTGCACATGAATATAGAATGATATTGGTTGATGGAATAAAGATCTTTGAACTTCAAAATCATCACTATCTTCTTGGAACATACAACACGAGGAAGAAATCCCACACGAAGGTAATCATGTATAGATTTTATCATATCCATTTCAACCTATCTCTTGCATCCTTGTATTAGGAGCATGAAAATCCATCTGCTATGGTCATACTCTAGGGGTCCTGTGTCTATACAACATCCTGAATTTCCATCTCATCTGGAATGGTTTTCAGTCCATCATTCTCTCTCTTAGTGACTTGTTAAAAAATTGTGTTGATGATATATGTAGTACCCACAGATATCCATATTATATACATGGATTAATTCCTTATTTGATGGATTGGAAGTGATCATCCTCTATCACCCCAACCTTATCATAATCATTTTGGTAAGATCCATCCTCTATAAGGATGTTGTGTCTCTTAGATCAATGTTTTTATTTAATAAATGCATGAAAATACGCTATATTTTTATTTCCTTCTGGAATATATTTATCCCTTGATATTTCCTAATACATGCATTCTAATCAGTGCATCATTTCATCCAATACATATTTCATGTTTCAGAGCTCACTAAATATGGCCTCATCCCATTCGATTTTCAGACTCAATTCCATCTAGTCAATATCCCTACTAAACTCCTCTATATATTATCCAAGAGGGGCTTGTTTTCTACTCCCTATTTGAAGAAAAACTCTAATTATTATAATCCTTTTATGTAGATTCATCCATGTGTGTCCTTGATATCGTCTAATCCATGGCTCCCTCATAACCTCCTAAAATCCCTGTTCTTCTATCCACATACTTGAAAAATAAAACACCTAAGCTCTAAAATTCTAAGAATCCAAGGTCTTGTGAATAGCTGAATGATCTGATATGATAAAGACTAAATTATCTACCTTGATGTCGAGGTTGGAGGACAAGGCCTAACCATTAACCAAAAACCTATCCAATCAACACAATTTCTAATGATAACCTCTCTGATTGTTGCACCGTGTATATTTATCCCCAATATAACCTACATCGGTAATCCCATTACTACCCAAGAATGACACAATTTCTTAGAATGTTCTCCTAAGAAAATTTCCCAACATCATTGTTCTCCTCCGTGTTTTCCACAACTTTGAAATCCCAATCCACAACATTGGAATAGTCACATGAGTAAGTGATGAATTAGAAATTGATTGAAGCATAATCGAAGGATGAGATTTTACCTATGAAATAGAAAATTATTGAGTCTGTATATTTCATTATATTTTTAGTCATTAATTGTATCCCTAAAATATAGGAAAAAGGATCTTTAAATAAACAATTATCCTATTACCATTACTTATGATGTAATCAATGCCTTTTTCACAATAATTTAATTTATTGATTCTAGCCCCTTAACATTTCATTGATCATTATCCTTCTTACGATCAATGACTCTATAATTCTCTATAATAATTAAATATTTTCTTCCATGTCTATATCTTCACTTGCAACTATTATTCTCCTTCTTAGAAACATAGTTATTTTCAGTTTCCTTTCCCCTTTATCCCCTATTATGATGATAGATTATTAAACAACTTAAGCTGTTGGATTTTAAATAAATGTATTTTCAAATTTCAAACCCTTGATTACTGCTATCAAGTTTAAATTGTGAAGATGAAATTTATTTAACGTGGGGTGAATGTAACACCTTGAAATTATAAAATAAAAACATTCTATTCGATAGTATTTATGAAATTTAATAGTTATATTATAAGATAAAATAAAAACCCAATACTTAACAATATATTTGTTTTATAATAATTTTAATTTCTTCAATACCTTATAAAGCACACAACGTCATGTTAAAACAAAATGTGATAATTTATTATATTATTATTTAAACATGAACATTATAACCTATATGTTAAATTTGGGGGTATGAATATGATTAAATAAATTTTGAATATTATGGTAATATATTGATTATAAATAAAATATTAATCATTTAAAATAAATAGTAAATTATTTTTGAATAAATATATTTTTCTAAATCACATATTAGTTGCGATTTAAACACATAATTTGAAATTAATTTTTTTAATTTTAGAAAATTTAATTGAAAAAATAAACGTAATTTTTGAAATAACAAAATTATAATTATATTATATTGAATTTGTTTAACTTTTCCAAAAAGTTTCATTAGTTGATGAATAGTAAACCATATAGAAGTTTAATTGAATATTGCCTTTTGGATAAAAAAATTTATAATGATAAATTAAATATTTAGAGAGTTTTGAACTAAAATTAGTTCAATTTTATATATATTAATAAACAATTTGGTCATTATAATCATTTTTAGATTGATTTTTTATATTGAAACTTTGAAAACCGTTGAAAATTCTCTCTTTCAAAACCCTATTTCTTGTTGAGTCTGCGAGGTAGATTCTAAATTAATAAATTCCACTTCTTTAAATTGATTTTGAAAATATTGATTTGATAATTTTTAATTTGAAAAATTTATAATGTATAATATAGTCAACATAATTTTTTAGAAAAAGGAATAATTTAAACTCCAAAGCTTATATACTGTGATTATAATAAAAATAGATTTTTTGGGTGTTAAACTAAAAATATAAGGGTTACAAATAAACCACAAACATCTCTAAAAATAATTTTATAGAAATATATCCTCATTAAATATTACTTTTCCTATAATTCTCTATTTTTTATCTTTGGGGTATGGTATAAATGTGGGTGTAATTGAATATTTTTCAAAAAATAAAAGCATACCACTCACCCCACATATAAAATGCAACCCCTTAACTTTATAAAACCTTTAAATATATATATTTTTTGGTCAATAACTTCAAAAATCACTTCAAATCATCCATAATAACTTTATAGAAGCCTTATTTCAGTCATCAATCTATCCTAGGAATGATTTGGTGGAATCCTATGGAGGATACCTGAAGAAGACCTAACATTCTTTCAAAGAGAATCTTTGATTAATTTCTTCCTCCACCTCCATCAATTAATTTTTACCATGATGATATAAAAAATTAGCTTTAATATAATTATATTTTTTATCTTAATGGAATTAACTATAATAGTCTCCACTTCCATAAAATGGGTTTTGAAATCATTATTCTAGTGTATGGCGCACTACCGCATCACGTACCAATGTCAACTGTTTTTCCATTAACACCTCTCATAGTTTATTATGAACAGGATATAATGTATATATAGGATATTAATAATTAAAATATTCCTCAAGATTAATTATTTCATATAGACAATTATTCAAACCATTTTTTAGTGGATATGATAACGTCACTTGGGTGTAGGGAGGAATACCACCTCAAAGAAGTATTGTGATTCGTTTTACACTAATTATTTTAAAGAATGGTTATAAGGATAAATTTATTTAATATTTGATATATAATTTAAATAATTATGATAAAAATTAATTAAATTATTCTAAAAATATAATATATTTTTTCTTTCTTAGATTGAAATATGATAATTCCACTCTTGTGTGTGTGGACTACCTTCCTCACAATGTGAGGTGAATATGTTCTCATCACCATACCACACAGATGAAATATATAAGTATATTTAAATAAATAATACATTTTTTATGATATTATTATTATTCTATAATGAATTATTTCTTTCTTTTCATGATGATAATAGAAAAATGGAAAAGTTACTCATGCATAGGTATGACATACCATCTCCATGACAATAACATAGTTCATTTTTCATGACCATATTTCATTATTAGTATTAAAATTATAATTAGTTTATAAATATGATAAACATTTCATGATTATTATTTTTTATATATTGAAATAATGAACCCTTAGACCAATATTCACCTTCAAAATTCATTTTTTCACATATGTCAAATTTTATCAAAAACAAGCAATATATACTTAAATTGATTTAGTATTTATATATTACATGGTATTGAGTGCAATAAAAGGAATAATTAATATAAGACAATTTCAAGAAAAAAATAATTAATATATTTTTCTTTTATAGAATGATAAAGAATGTACATGATGATTGAAAATAAAGGTAATGGATTTCATGTCAATTTATTTTTCATTGAGGAATATTATAATGTTATGCACATAATTTATTTTATATGGAGTATATATTTTCCCATTGAATTTTTATATCCTGATTCATTAATAATTCATGATATTTTATGTTTCAAATTCAATTATTTCATCAAAGGGTTTCTAAAATTAAAATTACCAAGTGTTAAATAATTAAATAATTATTGTTTTATCTGATTATATTACTTCTTCACTAACATTGATATTATAATATTATGCATCAATGACTTTTTATTACCTTATGTTGTATTTACACTTTTTTATGTTGATATTCTATTAAAACACATAACTAATGGAGTGAATAATTATCACTTTAATTTTATGATCATTGTAAAGGTCTATATAATAGTCACTTTCTTATTGTGATGAATTGTTATAGAATTTGATTTAAAGGATATTAGGTGATCATTATATAATAAACCCATTTCATTTTATTGTCCTCTTGTTGTTAATTATATTTCAATGCAATATTACCATTTTTTTATTATTTGGTGCTTTAAATAATTGAGAAAATGATTTTAATAAAATATGGCTTCATTTCACTCTTCGAACAAAAATTCATTTTCATCTAAAACCATTTTGTAAAAAAATATTTTAAAAAGGAGTTATTAAATTATTTTTTACCGATTTTTTCTTTTTAAATAATGTTTGGAAATGGTTATTATTTTCCTTTTCATAATAAGCCACTGCCCTATCCTTTTCACAATGCCAAAGTATTTGTTTTAAATTGTACTACATTTACATAATTAGCTGCCATCATTATCATCATTTTTTTAAGCTTAAATTAAAATTTTTAGCTTCCCGCCCTATATTCAACTTAGTTGGGCCTCGAGACAGTGGCCACAAGACTTCAATCCCATCTATTTGAATTCCAGAGGCTTTTAACTAGAAGTGATGGCCCAAAGTGTGTACATGGGGAGAATATGACCTCATAGATCAGAGTGGAGCACAAATATATATATATATATAACATTAGAATAAAAATTATATAATATGAAGAAATTATAATTAAGAAAACATTCTATGTAAATGATAAGAAGATAATGAATAACTAAAAGATACAATACGATTATCATGATAGGGTCATAAAAATTAATATAGTGGAGGTAGGGAATACAAGAATATTCCACAAGCTATAAAATATACAAAAAGTAAAAAAGAACCAATTAAAAAATAATGAGAATAGGCTTATTCCTCTACACATAACTCTATCATACTGATAGAAAGAAAACATTGGATATAGGCCACTTCACATGATCTATAATTACAATTATAAAGTCCACTCTTGTACCAAAGGAAACCTGAGTAGGGTGTGAGATAAATCTTATTAGCTCACCATGAATGGTGTCTAGGTCAATCCATTCCATAAAATAAAAAAGAAACAGTGATCCATAATTAATAAATGAAAATTATATATAAATAAATAAATACAGTGGACACCAATCCCTAACTACCTGATTCATCCTATTCTGATGAGTTTAAACCAAGGATTCCTACAAAGGATATGTGAGAGAGATAATAACTAGAAATGTGGAATATCGCAAATTTGTGATTGGGATTGGATGACATGTCCCTATGTTTTAAATAATAAGGGAATAATTCTCATTAGAAAACATTTCTTTACCTTATTAATTCAATTTAAAAATTATCTATATATATAATGTAGTGAGTCACCCAAAGCCTATCCATGGCTATGATAAAGGGATTCTATGTATCACTCTAAGGGATATATGAAAGTAAAATTCCATAGATTCTTTCAAAGGTTTACCCAGAATAATGTCTAATGAGTCACTCTAGGCATTGTGTGACAATGTTAATAACTATCCTCGGATTTTCTACCTAGTAAGAAATGTAGGGTCATGAGTCTCTCTCAGGGCATGGCACAACCATTTCCCCAATGAGCCTGTCCAAGGGGTCTCCCCTAAGGAAAATGTGTATCTTTTCTTGTGGTAAAACACAAAACACTTAGCTATCCCATCTCATACATAGCTATAATCACCCCAAGAAAGATTAACAAAAATAAATAATATTAACATGAATGATAGTGATTCTATATGAGGGTTAATTATGTCAGAAACGCTTGTTTGACACTCATCACTAAGGTGAATGCATTAAAAAATTAATAAAACTTTATAACATTTTTATTAAAAGGGAATATTTATTTATTTCAATCATGTATATATTAGATGGTAGAATTCTTATGTCATTTATCTTTTAGTGGTACATTTATGGAATGAGGTTGAAGAAAAGTAAAATGAACATTCCCCTTAATTTGACTATTTATTTTATATAATAGGGTATAGGGTTCCAAAATAGGAACTCCACCCAAAACAAATCAATACACAACTCAAGGAATTTATTATTTCATAGCACACTATAAGGGGTGTCATGAAAATTTATAACAAAGTGGAAGATTGGCCTATAATGTGTTTCACACCCACATGGGAGGAATAGGTCATGAGGATCAACCAAAGGGTTGATTACCTACTCGCTTGGATGGCCAAAGTCTTGATAATTTTATCAATTTTTTTATATATAAAAATTTAAGGTGACTCTAGAAAGGATCAGCTTACAGCCCACCGACACATTTTATGAATTTATATGGAATGATGCAAAATAAATGGGACCACCGACATTAGCCGAGTAAAACATCCCACATCCATTCATGGCCTTTGATTGGAGATAGGTTGGATTAAATTAAATAAAATGTCCAATTCATTGAATATGGTGCAAATGATCTTTCACCGAGATAGTGAAATAGATGGGGTAAAGAACATGATGTAGAAGGGTGAGGTTTTCATATCATAGACCTATATTTCGGATGGATTTCAAAGTGAGATAATTAGATGAATAATGGAGGACCTAGATTGATCCCAAGATGATGGATTAGTAGAAATCAAATGTGAGGTAGGAGGAGGAGAACCCACAAGAGAATGAAATGTATAACAGTGGACGGGTTAAAAAAATTAATTAGGGTGAAATTGTAAATCAACCATAGGAATTTGTTTCCTATAAACCTCTAAAATCAATTATTCATGATTGTAGAATATACATTAACACTTGTATCATATTCTCAGACTGCCTATCAGTCTATTGGTCATATGATGTACTCAGGAGCACCTATGAACCAAGTAATTTTGTCAACCCATTCCAAAACAGAAAAGTAAATTGAGCATCAATATCTGATATGATAGAATTATGTACACCATAAATTTTCAATACCTCACTAATATAAAACCTTCCCCTCCCCAAAATATATAAGGACTCTCAGATCAGTAGGATGTGGAATACCTTGTTCATCCATTAAAATATAACCCATACTACATCATTTCCTCAAGGGGGTCTTGGATATCCATTCACGAAATCCACGGTAACATCATTTCATTTGCACTCAAGAATGTATAGAGGCTATAAAAGTCCATCAAGTCATTGGTAATCTGCCTTCACCTATTAATAAGTGAAGCATTGATTGATAAAGTATGTTATCTGGATCTTCAAACATAGCATCAAATTATAATTATTCATATATCTTTACATATTGGTAAGCCCAAGATGAACTACCCAAATCGAGGCATGTGGTTGCCTAATCATATTTTCTTGTGTCTCAGAAGTCTCCCATACACAACTATAGAACATGAGGGTTTCAAATCCATAAATAACCTATCCAAAAGTTCATTTCTCTCTAATGAATCTCTCATCAAAAACAGGCTCTTGGAATTTGGAATCTTTCTCATATGACCCCACACTAGAAGGGAGGTAGCCACTGTCGAAGCTACTATGACTGGATGCCCGTGTTGTTCCGAAAAGAAACTATGCATCTAAAAATCAATCGATTTCCAGTAACGTCTATCCTCCATGAAATCGTGTGTCTGTGTTTTCACACTAAAGGCATCATCTATGGAATTAACCTATCTTGGTTTGTAAAAAAAGATCAAAATCGAAAGAATGTGGGTATTGTACCCACCATTGTTGCCTCAGATTCAAGTATTATTGTGTGGAGATGTATTTGAGACTCTTATAGTACATTTAAATAATGAATCACTCATCCAATAAGTAGTTCATACAAAATTTTACATCATAAACCACAGATGATAGCTCATGTTTTTTCGTAGGATAGTTCTTCTCATGAGGTTTTATATGTAGGGACCGTTATTCCATGACTTAATCATCCTGCATCAATACTACACATAGTTTTATTCTTAAAGCATCAAATTAAATATTAATACCTCTAACTAACTCATAGAAAATAACGATCAAATTTGAAGTCACTATTACCTTTAACATCTAATAGTTGTCTCAAAACCATTATTATAGTTTAATTTTACACCATTATTGATTAATTCTAAGAGTGGTTTTGCAAGGCATGATAATTCCTAGATGAATAAAATTTAATAACCAACCCACCCTAAGAAACTATATATGTCAAATACGTTCTTGGGATCCTCCAATGAATCCATAGTTCTCAGCTTCTCTAGGTCAATAGATATGTCTGCCACAGAAATGATATGATCCAATATGAAAACCTTACTAATGCAAAAGTGGAATTTACTAATCTTCACATATAGATAGTTATCTCTTTGTGTAAACACTATGGTATTAAGATGATTGGCGTCAATTAGTATAGTGATCAAATATACCAAAATTTCAACAATTAATACCACCATAAAACAAGAAATATACCGGTGGAATACTCAACTCATCACAACCATGAATACTATTGGCATGTTCCTTAGACCTAACGTCATGACTAGATACTCGTACAAGTTGTACCTTCTCCAGAATGATGTATGGTGTACGTATAGTGGTCTCACACAACCCTGATTGTATCCTGACCTCAAATCGAGCTTACATAATATAGGTTCACGTCTAATCTAGTCAAATAGGTCATCTATAAGAGGAAATGGATAGTGATTATTCATTGTAAACATGTTCAATCAATAGTAATCCATGAACAATATAAGGGCACCATCCCACTTCTTATTGAAGATGATAGTTGAACCCTATGATGATTTGCCGAGTTAGGTGAAACACTTAGTGTATAAGTCTTCATGATGTTTCTTGAGTTCCCAAATCTCTATGCTTTTCATCCAATAAAGAGGAATGTAAATTGGTTATGTACTGGGAAAGATCTCAATAGTGTAATTGACCTCTCTACCAGATGGTATGCTGCATAAATCATCAGGGAAAAAATCCCTAAAATGAACCACCATGGGAGGTAATTCCTTGAGCTGAATTCTCTAAAGAGACTGCATATCTGGGTTGTCACTCTACCGAGCATAGTAACCTTTAGTCCTGCTTGACTCTCCTAGAGATCCCATTCACCCCTATGGATATATTAACTTCCTTTATGTGATGTAAAAGATACCCAACATAAAAAATCAGTCCGCATAGGATCAAGGTGGATCAACATTATCTATACTAAGAATGATGTGGAAGTTAGTCATCTCAAGGTTAAAGAAACTCCACAGAAAATGGTACCAACTTATTTCTATGGTCACTCCTTGGACTGGTGTATACCCTCTGCTCAAACACCTGACAACTTTTATATGGTCCTAACACCACTATAGTACTCTATTTCTAATCCCATATATCCCATGGTTGTAGCGAAAAGAACAGAGTGTGATTCACTTGTATCATAGATGGAAGATACTATAGTAGAGGCTTCCATAATTGTACCTTGAACTATAGATATCCACAGACTTTGCCCATCTGTCATAGGTAGAACATCAAAAATATATCCCAATCCAATGCCCTTAGATACTAGTATAGTTGACTAATGAGGTCCATTCTTCTAACACTGAATCTATGAGGTTTGACTTTCTCGTTCACAACCATCAACTCATCCTTAGTGGCCCGTTGAAGAAAAGCTTCTTTCCTTACAAGTAGTTTATGAGCATGCACAAAAAGTTTGTCCTGAAATAGAACCCCATTCACTTATCATGGGAGTAGAGGATTAGAATAATAATTAGAGGTGACCCATCATGTCGTAAACCCAATGGTCGATTGTTTTCCTCAAATGATGTGGATTATTATGTCCTGGCCAACCACACTCAGTACACACCATGATTCTATCAGATTGTGTGTCCTGGTTAGGGATACACACAAACGATGCCACAAAGAGTCATTTCCTACCACTAGGTAAACCAATACTCTACTTGGAATCTAAACCTCCCTACTTCATTTCGCATGATTCACTCATCATCTTCTCAGGGGTGAGGGAATTCTTCACTATATCGGAAATAGAGGTTATCCCAAATTTGTTTACTTGCAATCAGAATGTGTATACATTCCCATCCTTTAATCTCCTCACTATAGTCATATCATCACTGGTCAAGTTTGGTGTGAAGCATTCCAATTCAATGAATCAATTGGAGTATTCCATCAGTAACATGACACCTTACTTGATGTGCGTGAATGTCCAAATGCAATTTTTTCTCATATTCTGGGTAAAGAAGTAGTCATATAAGTCTATCTTGAAGTCTACCTATACCATACCTAGATATCGACTAGCCTATGTTGGAACATCCCACCATCACTTGGTGGAGTCACATAGCATGTAGGTTACAATCTTCAACCTTCTCTCTTGATGTATCTTGATATGATCACATATGGGATCTATGGCGTCCGACCATGATTTAGAATCCTATGTTCTTTGATCCCCTGAGAATGTATGAGGATTATACTATTGGAACATGTGGGTTTGATATTCCATACTAAGGCTAGGATGGGGAGCACCCTGAACTGATTTCATGAAGTGGATGAAGTTGTCACCTAACTGGGCATCGTCTCCAAATGGAGGTTCTGGAGGAGGTGCCTCAGGTGGCTATACATGTGGTATCATGGGAGTATTAGGGTTTAAAACCCCCAAGGTATTCTAATTTCCACATTATTTTGGTACATCATGAGTATGTCACAGTGTCATATTTCTATAATGACAAGGACATGCCTCATACATGATTCATAATAAATAGTTAATGCAATAAACAAGGACATGTACAAATCTCACTTAAAATCACTCTACAACCCTTATCCTCCTCCAGGAGCCTAGGTTGGCTGATTAGAAAAAACCAGAGAAGGAGGGGAAGAGAAACGACCTACTAGACACTACTTGGATGGGTCTCGATCCAGGTCTCATATTACATACATTACTGTCCCAATTCAAATTAAGGGTAATTCTTATTTTAATTCATTTCGATTATTAGATTTCACTTAAATGGGTCTATTAGATGTATCATCATCTCAAAATTATAATTTCCCATACATTGCATAAATTAGATGGCGGTGTCCATTAAATCCTAACCACAACACATTCCCACCCATGAGCCTGATTGTCCATAGTGTAACATATTAAGATAATATGTTTAAGGCATATACATTAACCTATTCTGGAAAACACTGCTTGGTTAAGATATATGCTTTATGTTCCATTTTTTTCTTAGTTCTATAATGAAAATGAAATAAATTTATATATATGAATAACAATAAAATCAAAACAAGAAAAACCAACCAAGGAACAAATAGTAGTCCCATTCAACATGAGAAATTATCCCATAAAAGTAGATATGGAATGGAATAATGCATGGAATTTTAATCCTAGGTTTCTTATTATGATACATGGTTTTTAATATTCCCTAATATCATCAAGATAAGGATAAAAAATCACCTTCATATAAAATAAAATATATAATGGAATAAATCAAGTGATTCAACCAATGGTGAAATCCATAAAACTATAGCAATGTAAGCAATAATTTAATTTACCCATCCTATAAAATTTGGGTTTCCCCTGTATGTTTTTTCCTACTCCTAGGCATGGAATCATGAAAAATCCAAATTTTATTGTCTCTTGTTCAAGTCCAAATAATAAAAAAAATGAAAAATAAATCTATGATAATTTTTTTAGCATCCCACCCAGGATGCCAGTTAACTAGGACGTAAGAGAGTGGCGACAATACCTCAAGTGCATCTCCCTACACACCAGAGAATGTAAAATTGGAGTGAGGGCCTAGGGTTTTTCTATTTGGATACTCTACCCTCATTGATTAGAAAGTTAGAGTAATAATATGTGAAATGGTGGACTTTACCCAATCTCGTGATTAGGCTTGGAAGACACATGTGTTCATTTTCACAACCAAAGGATCAAATCTTATTTGACAACATTTAATTTCATTTTAAATTAATCTTAAGAATATATTATTTATATAATATAGTGATTTAACCTAAACACATCCATGGCTATCCTTAATGGATTCCATGTATCACTCATTGGGCTTGGTAAAAGTCCAATACCATTGAGTTCATCCAAGGTGACCTATGAATAAAGACCAACGTGTCACTCTAGCCAAATTGGGATAATGTTAATAATTCATCTCCAAGTTATTCCATGGTTTCACACATAGGGGAATGAGTCTCTCTCTAGGAATGGTACAACCAATGTATCAATGATTCTTTCCAAGTGGTCTCCCCTTGGGAACCAGTGTCACTCATTTGGAGGTAAAAAACTCATGATAATCCCATAAAATTAAAAGATAGTGCCTCCCCTTACTTGACTAAAAAGAATTAACAATTATAACAGGAAGGAAAAATAATATTTCAAAGGGTTCCTTAAGTCAAAAACCCTTATTTCACCCTCAACACTATGTTGAAATCATTAAACAATCATTTTACATTTACAACATGTCTAGGAAGAAACACCATTTATTTAGTTGGAGCATTTTTTTCTTATCAAGCATATTGGTTAAGGCATTTATAATTTATTGGTCCATTTATGGAATGTGTTTCAAGGAATGGGAATAAGAAAATTATACATAATTTGACAATATAGTTTAATCAATGGTTTATATGGGCCCAACAAATGGCTCACCACCCCAAAAAAACAAGTGACAAGTCGTGGAATTTATTTTGTGATAACACATCACTAGGGTTGTTAATCCAATTTAGAACTGAAGGGAATACTTTACAATAACATGTATCACAGCCACGAGGGTGCCACAGGTCACAGATATCAACCAAAGGGGTTTATTCTCCGATATCTTGGATCATCAAAGGCACAGTAAGGATTTTGATTTAGTTTAATTGAAAAATTAGAGGTGAGACCCAAAAGATCAACCACATGGTTTAATGGAGTATTTTATGGGACACATTCAAATGATTGTAAAGAAACTAAACCATCTACCTAATACTTGTAGAGCATCCACCATCTAGTATCATCGTTTTATTTGTGGTAAGTTGGAAGAAACTATATAAACAATAAAATTTCCTAAAATTTGGGGAAAACTGCTAGCACTAATATAATATGATAGATGGGATGAAGAACATGAAGTAGAAGGGAGGGGATTAATGATCTCACCTCTATATTTATGATTGATATGACAGAGAGAGAATCAGATGATGAATTGAGGAGATACCTTGATCTTTATACCTTGAAGGGGGAGTGTTCATATTTCAGGGAGAAGGAAAAGAAACTATTTGATAAAAAATGGTTGTAGAAAGAAAGGGTTGAAATCATTTAAGGTGGTAGAAATAAAAAATTCACCCCAAAAAAATGGAACATAGTTTATTCTCATGGTTCGCCAAACCATTCCCCAATTTTGATCCAGTTATTTCTTCAAAGGTAAACCTCATATGGATAGGCATACAGTTTTCTGATCCTTTTGAAAAATGTATAAAATCACACTATCCAAAATGCATGCAGAACTCAGTAGCCATGTGCTTGGGTTTTCATGGTTTTATACTAAACTTGTATCAACCTAAACCCTACTACCAATAATTTCACATGTAAAATAAACTATATGGGTTTGGATAAACAGTTTCTCCAAACCATGTAACCTAGTATTTTCTTCACTTTCAAGGACTCCATGCTCCGAACGGGCCCCAAACACCCCCAAGACCTCATTGAATTAATTATGCATCATTATAAGGGATGTTTTACGGAATTAAAAGATAAAATAATTATTTTATACCTGTGATAATTTTTGGGACATCACAAAAGTCTACAATGATTTTTTCAAAGAAATTGTTTTACCAAATATCTTTAAAATTCGATGTTTTTAAATGTGATTTTCCAAGAAGACGCTTTTCAAAATATTTATTTCATTAAAATATGATTTCCAAAAATGAAATGGATGTTTCGCCCTGATTTTTTTAATGATGTTTTTTGTTGTTTCTATATATCAATGAAAACAACCAGTTATTTTACATATGCTAGACCAAGGATATTCTATATTGATACCATGAATTTACGATTATTTTTATTAAGTAAAATAATGAAATTTACTTCATTCATTTTTGAAGTAAATATCTTTCACTTAAACTATTCAATTTACTCTAATCATTGGAAATTAAATTTCCACTAAATATCCATATTATATATTGGTGATATGTTTATTTTTAAACAATATCATTTCTAAATATGGTGTTATACACTTGAGGTCATTTTTTTATCATGGGAATTGTTTACAAATCTATATTCATTACTCAACATATATATTTAAGGAATATTGTTTATGAATTAATTTATTTATTCGATATATTAGGAATGATTTTTTCATGAAATACATGGTTGGTTCATAGTAATTGATAGCCCCTAGATGCATTGGTAGTATCATGGGATTAATTAGATGGCTAGCCTTAGTTCTATAGGTTTTTAACCATCAGTTTTAAACAATATATTGCATAGATCTTAATAGTAAAGGTATCATGTTTTTTGGAAGCATGGAATAGAAATATTATGAATTTCAATAATTAATATTTTAGTCATTATCATCCATGAGATATTCTCTATTATATTTTCTATAGATGAATTTCATTCTCATTTTATTTATTAAATGGAATTTTTTCACTTATTTACATTTCCATGTTGATTTTTTATTAGCAAGTTATTATTATTATTTTATTGGTATAATGTAATTTTTTCAGGTATTTAGCTTTCTTTATTGATTACGATAGTAAAATTATTTGAATGGCATGTTTGTTTAGTTAATTAACTTTCTATATTGATTATCCCCATTGATTCAATATAGATTTCATTGTTCATAACCCTTACTGAGAATTTGTGATCACCCTTATTTTTTCCATTTCCTTCCATTCAATAAAGTGTACTATGATAGATCTGAAAAAATATTTTCTTGTGGGAATAATTATATTCTCAGAAAAATGATTTTTATTTTTTATTTCAACGTATCATAGGAAACATGTATATATTTATTTTATGATGAATACTAAACTAATAAGTCCTTTGAGATTATATTCCTTGTATCTTATGACAATTTATTAAAGGCGGAACTAGCTTTGGGATAATGGGTTTAGGTTTGGTAAAAAACAACTGGGAAAACTTCTTCCTAATTACCTTCTCAAGTTCCTATGTACCATCCTTAAACTGGTCATTTCACCACAAAATGTTGACCAGGTGACTATTCTTGTTTCATAGAACATTACCTATATGATCTAGAATCTACATATGTGATTACCCATAATATTGTTCATACTCTAGAGGTATGACTATATTTTTGGTAAATGTGATGTATATGGTATGTACTTCCTTAGGAGATTTACCTGGAACACATCATGAACATCATAGATATTTGTTGGAAGCATAAAACGCTATGAAATGATCCCAAGGTGATCAAGAATTAAAAAGTGACTGATATACCAAGGTTTCATTTTTTCCTTCTTTCCAAATCTCATTACCTTTTTCTATAGAGAAGTTATTTGAAGAACCTTATCAGCATGTTCAAATTCCAGATCATACCGATGATTGTCAACATCACATTTCTGCTGACTTTTAGCAAACGTTATGTGGTTCTAAATAAATCCAACATTTTCTTAGATTTACTCAACTATATCCACTCCCCAGAGATATATTTCTATGACCTCATACTATTGAATTATATTTATAATCCTCTTTCCATAAAAGTCATTATAAAGATCCACTTAAATTATTGAGTGATTGTTATTGTTATAATAAAAAAATTGAGTAGGGTGTTAAAAACCCACATTTTAAATTCATATAATTAGATATCAACATATACTATAGGGTTTGGATTGTTTTCTTACAATTACTATCTATTTGAAGAAGATATATAGAGCTAAAACTAAAATGTATATCAAGATCATACTAAATAATTCAATAGTACTATGAGGTAAACTGTAAATACGGATTAAATGTAATTGAATGTTTGATTCTATAAAACCTTAATAGTTCCTTAATGTACATACTTCCAATATGATCTAGAGGGAATAATTCTCCAATATGGATGAATTGTGCAATCTTTATATGGTTATCGACTCCAATCCAGATAGAATTATCCCCTTTGAAATTTCTGGGGAGTCTAATGATAAAATACAAGGTGATGTTTTCCCCTACCTATGGTAGTAATGTATTAAGCATTAATAATCGTTAATAACCTATAACCATCTTATTTGGAACATCTTCAACCCATTCAGTGTGAATGTATACTTTAAAATATTATGATTAGTATATATATCCAACTTTTGTCTATAAAGAAAATGTATTCATATATTTAATTCAAAAATCACCTTACCTAACTCAAAATAAGGAGATAGGTAATTTTTGTCCTGAACCTTCAATTTTCATGATGAATAACCTAAAAATGTCATTCTTCTTTCCAATAAATACCAATACCTAGTTGGATTCATCACTATATGATATAAATCCATCTCCATTATATTTTAATGAAAACAATGGTAAACTACCTAATCTTTAATTTAGATCCTAGAAATTCCCCTCACATTGATCCATCCATAGGAACTTGGCTCCCTTACAAGTTAACATATTGAGTGGATTTGATAGTCATGGGAAATTCTCCACAAATCATTGATAATATTCATATAAACCAATAAAACTACAGATCTTAGTCACTATGGTTGGTCTAGGCCAAGGCCAAATAGCCACCTTCACTTATCGATCAACCGATATACACCTATTGAGATTATATAACACAAAACTAAAAACTTTTTCAACCAAAAGTCCGACTTTGTAAATGTTTCATAAATTTTCTCATTTGTTAGGGTATTTAGTACAATTATTAAGGGATCTTCATGATCTCATTTATATTTAGATAAATGATAATATTTTCTATACGAGCTACCACAAAATGGTCGAGTTTATCTCTAAAGACTCAATTCATTAATTTCATGAATATAGTATGGGAACTAGTATGACTTAATGGAATCACTAAAAAATCATAGAGTTTATATCTTTAATGGAATTTTTTATGGGTTATATCCTCTTTCTTGACCCTCAATTGATGATATCCAAAATGAAGGAAGGCCATTGGAAAATATTGATCTATATAAAGATTATCAAATAAGTCATCAATACAAGGTAGAGGATACATGCTCTTGCATGTGATCTTATTCACCTCCTGATAATCACTACTATAAATTCAGTATATACCAACGATTTTAAACCATTGGTAAAGCCTTTATAACCTTAGGTAACACTTATACCAATGGTTTATCCAATCGTTGGAAATGAAGTCATGGGGATAGGTTTATACCAATGAGTTATCAAATAACTGTTGGGAAAATACACTAGAAATCATATTATCTTTCCCAAAAGTTTCAAAACCATTGAAATAGATCTTTACTAATGGTTTATGAAAACTTTTGGTAATGATTTAGAATTCAAGGCCTTTACCAACAGTTTCAGAAACTTTTGGAAAAGGCTAAACTAATACATTAACCAATGGTTGTAAACAATTGGTAAAGAGTGGGATATTCAATTTTGTACCAATGGTTTTGGAAACCATTGTTATGGAGCCTGCAATTTTTCCAGAAGAAAGCAGCTTCCTTATGCCTACAATTTTCCAGAATCATGCAGGTTCCCTATGCATTTACCTACAGAATAACATAGAGTTTACAATACAGAATGGCTATCATTCTATAGAACTGGTCAATAAATTCACTTGAAGATTATAATGATCTTCCACATTCAAAATCATAAAATATCCTATTATGTCTTATACTTTAATTTTATAATATGTGTGTTCAGTTGACTGTAGACTATATCTTTATGAGGGATCTATTATAAAACCTCTAATTTGAGTTATTTCAAAATGGTATCACATGTTGATATTATTAATGTAAAACCTTTATGTCCTGGTTAATTCTCTCTTATTTTCTATGTTATCCCATATAGATATAAATTAGATTAACCAAAGTCTCTTAGGTGAGTTTTCAGTGAAACTTTTATTCTCTCAAAAGGTGATGCAGGATGTAATTCTGAGTAAAATAAATATAAGATGGTATTTTTTAGAGATGTTAAGTGAAATGAGATTAACCCATGATATCCATTGTATTTATTATCAATGACTTGGAAAAGGATACAAACATATTGGTATAAGAGTTGTTTTTTGTATTGTAAAACAAATAAAAAGGGGGACATTGATGTTATTGTGGATTAGTTTATATTTTATTCAATGATTTTGGCATGATATAGTGTTGAGGAGTGAAATAAGCTATTGATTTCAATGGGGGAGGGGTTTTCCAGGGGTGGGGGTGTTTTCCAAGGGGGTAGGGGTGACCAAGGGTGGGGGCTGTCTAGGGGGTGGGGGTTGTTCCGGGGGTTGGGGTGGGTGTCCAAGGGGGTAAGGGTTGGGGGGTCCAGGGGTTGGGGGTTGGGGGGTTTTCTTGGTGGTGGTGTGGTGTCTAGGGGTGGGAGGTTGTCCAAGGGGGTGGGGGTGGGGTGTCCATGGGGGTTGGGGGTGTCCAAGTGGTGGGGGTTTCTAGGTGGTGGGTTGGTGTTCAGGGGGTGGGCGTCTAGGGGGTTGGGGTCATCCATGGGGGTAGGGGGGCTATCCCAGGGGGTAGGTGTGTCTGGGTGGTTGGCGGGCTATCCACAGGGGTGAGGGGCTATCCAAGGGGGGTAGGGGGTGTCTAGAGGGTGGGTGGGCTATCCATGAGGGTTGGTGGTGTCCAGGGTGTTCGGTTGGGTGTCCAAGGGGGTTGGAGGTGTCCAGGGGTTCCAATGGGTGGGGTGTCCAAGAGGTAGGGGTTGCCCAGGGGGTAGGGGTGTCCAGTGGGTGGGGTGGGATCTCGGTGGTGGCGGGTCGTCAAGGGGGTTGGACGGGGAATTGATCAAGGTGGGGGTAGTCCAGGGGGCGTCCAGGGGGTTGGGGGTGTCTAGGTGGTGGGGCGGTGTCCAGGGTGTGGGGGGTGTCCATGGGGGTGGTGGGTGTCCTGTGTGGGGGTGTCCAGGTGGTGGGGTGGTGTCTAGGGGGTGTGGGTCATTTTAGGGGGTTGGTGGCCATCCTAGGTGGATGGGGGTGTTGTCCCTTAGGGTAGGGGTGTCCGGGGGTGGGTAGGGTTCTCTAGTGGTAGGGGTGTCTAGGGGTGGGCGGCATGTCCACGAGGGTGGGGGCTGTCTAGGGGGTATGGGTGTCCAGGTGGTGGGCAGGATGTCCATGGGGGTCATAGGGTTGTCCTGGGGGTAGGGGTGTCCAGTGTGGGTGGGTGATCTATCTACGGGGGTGGGGGTTGTCTAGGGGGTACGGGATGTGCTGGGGGTTGGGGGGTTGTCCACAGAGGTGGTTGGCTTGTCCAGGAGGGGTACGAGGTGTCTAGTGTGGTGGGAGAGCTGTCTGTGGCGGTGGAGGGGTTGTCCAGGGGGGTAGGGGGTGTCTAGGGGGTGGGCAGGCTATCCACAGGGGGATGTCCAGGAGGTGGGCAGGCTGTCCAGAGGGGTGGGGGCCATCCTGGGGGTATGGGGTGTCTAGGGGGTGGATGGGCTGTCCATGGGGGTGGTGGGGCTATCCAAGGGGTATGGGGTGTTGAGATGGGTGGGTGACTTGTCTATGGTTGTGGGGGCCTGTCTAGGGGGTAGGGGTGTCCATGGGGGTGGGCGAGATGTCCACGCGGGTGGCGGGGCAATCCAGGGGGTAAGGGGTGTCTAGGGGGTGGGAGAGCTGTCCATCGGGTGGCAGGGCTGTCTAGGAGTGGGAGAGCTGTACAACTGGTAGGGGGTATCTAGGTGGTTGGGCGGACTATCCACGGGGGTGGGGGTTGTCTATGGGTTAGGGGTGTCCAGGAGGTGGGCAGGCTATCCACGGGGGGTCGCACGACTATCTAGGTGGGTAGGGGGTGCCCAAGGTGGGTGGTCGGGTTGTCTACGGGGGTAGGGGCTATTCAGCGGGGTACATGGTGTCTAGGGGGTTGGGTAGGCTGTTCACATAGGTGGAGGGGCTATCCAGGGGGTACGGGGTGTCTAGGCGGTCGAAGAGTTGTCCCTGGTGGTGACTGGTCAGTCTAGGGGGTAGGGAGTGTCTAGCGGGTGGGGGTGTATGGGGGTTGGGTGGGTTGTCCATGGAGGTGGGGGTGTTCATAGGGGTAGGGGTGTCCAGGGTGGTGGGTAGGCTTTCCACAGTGGTGGGGGCTGTCCAGGGGGTACGGGGTGTCTAGCGGGGTGGGTCGGCCATCCACGGGGGTGGTGGGGATATCCAATGGGTAGGGGCTGCCGATGGGGGTGTGCGGGATGTCCATGGTGGTGGGGGCCGATCTAGGGGGTAGGGGTGTCCATGGGTGTGGGTGAGCTATCCACGTTGGTGATAGGGTTGTCCAAGTGGTTGGGGTTTCTAGGGTTGGGCGGGCAGTCCACAGGGGTGGGGGACTCTCTAGGGGGTACGGTGTGTCCAAGGGGTGGGCGAGCTTACCACGAGGGTGGTGGGGCTATCCAGGTGGTAGGGGTATCTTGGGGGTGGGTGGGCAGCCCACGGGGGTGGGGACTGTCTAGGGGTAGGGGGTTTCGAGGGGGTGGGCAGGCTTTCCATGAGGTTGGGGGTGTCCAGGAGGCTCGGGGTGTCCATGGGTGGGCGGGCTGTCCACAAGGGTGTTAAGGGGTTTTCCATATGGGTTGGGGTTGTCCAGGGGGTAGTCGGGCTATCCACAGGGGTGGGGGGGTGTCCATCTAGGGAGGGTGTCCAGGGGGGTGGGTGGGCTGTCAATGGTGGGGCCGGGTTGTCGAGGAGGGTAAGGGGTGTCCAGGGGTGGGTGGGCTATCCGCATGGGTGGTGGGGTTGTGTAGTGGGTGGGGTGTCCAGGGGTGGATGGGCTGTCAATGGGGGTAGGGGTGACCAAGGGGTGGGCGGGCTGTCGAGGTGGTGGGGGTTTTCCACGTGGGGGGGGGGGGGCAGTCCAGGGTGTGTTCGGGTCGTCCATGAAGGTGGCGGGGTTGTGTTGGGATCTAGGGGGGCTGTCCTCGAGGGTCAGAGCTATCCAAGGTGGTGAGCAGGCTATCCACAGGGTGGCGGGGCGGTCCAGGGGGTAGGGGTGTCCACGGGGAGGGTCGGCTGTTCACGAGGGAGGTGGGGCTATTTAGTGGGATATGGGGTTTCCTTGGGGGTGGGAAGGTTTTCCACAGCAGTGGGCAGGCTGTCCATGTGGGTGGAGGCTATCCAAGGGGATATGAGGTGTCCAAGGGGTGGTTGGGGCTGTGGAGGGAGGTAGGGGTGTCTAGGGGTGGACGGGCTATCCACGGGGGTGGCGGGGTTGTCTAGGTGGGTGGGTGGGCTATCCAAAGTGATGGGGGGTGGAGGGTGTTTTCCATGGGGGTAGGGGTGTCCAGGGGGGGTGCGCTGTTCATGGTGGTGAGGGGGCTATCCACAGGGGTATGGGGTGTCCAGGGTGGTGGGATGGCTATCCACAGGGTTGGGGGGTGTCCCTAGGGGGAGGGGGTGTCCAGGGGGCGAGTTGTCTACGGCTGTGTTGGGGCTATCGAGGGGAGTATTGGGTGCCCAAGTGGTGGGAAAGCTATCCACAGGGGTGGTGGGGCTGTGTAGGGGGGTGGGGGTGTCCAGGGGTTAGACGGGTTGTCCGCGGGGTAGGAGGTGTCCACGGGGGTTGGTGGGCTGTCCACGAGTTTGGGGGGCTATCCATTGGGGTAGAGGAAGTCCAGGAGGTGGGATGGGTGTCCACAGGGGTGGCAGGGATGTGCAAGGTGGGGGGGGGGGGGGGGGGTTGACCACAGGGTTCGAGGCTATCCAGGGGGTGGGCGGGTTGTCCATAGGGGTGGCGGGGCTGTCCAAGGTGTGGGGTGTCTAGGTGTGGGTCGGCTGTCCACGAGGGTGGAAGGGTTGTCCAGGGTGATACAGGGTGTCTAAGGGGGTGGGTGGGCTATCCATAGTGGTGGGTGGGCTATCCACATGGGTGGGGGTTGTCCAGGGGGTGGGCAGGGATGTCGAGTGGGGTAGGGTGTGTTCAGTTGGTGGATGGGTTGTCCACTGGGAAACTGGGGCTGTCCAGAGGATAGGTGTGTCTAGGGGGTGGGAGGGCTGTCCAAGGGGGTGGGGGTGTTCTTTCCCTGGGGGTAGGGGTGTCCATGGGGTGGGCGGGCTGTCCACCAGAGTGGGGGCTCTCCACGTGGGGAGGGGTTTTCTAGGGTGTGGGTGGGCTATCCACGGGGGTGGCGGACTCTGAAGGGGGGTATGGGGTGTTTATAGGGGGCGGGCTTTCCACGGGGGTATGGGTGTCCCGGGGTGTGGGTGGTCTATTCATGGGGGTGGGGACAATTCATAGGGGTGGGGTTTTCCAGGGGATGGAAGGGCTGTCCATGGGGGTGGCGGGGCTGTACAGGGGGGTGGGGATTTTCCATGGGGGTGGGGGATTTCCAGGGGGTCGGCAGGCTGCCCACGGGGGTGGTGGGGCTATCCAAGGGGTATTGGGAGTCCAGGGGGTGGGTGGGGTAGTTCAGTGGGGTACGGGAGTGGATGGGCTTCACGGGGGTGGTAGGGTGTCCAGGTGGTAGGGGTGTCCAGGGGTGGTGGGATGGTTGTCCATAGGGGTGGGGGCTATCCACAGGGGGAGGGAGTGTCCACAGGGGTGGGTGGGCTGTCCATGGGGGTAGGGGCTGTTGAGGGGTAGGGGTGTCCAGGGGGTGGGCAAGCCACCCATGTGGGTGGTGGGGCTGTGCAGGGGGTAGGGGTGTCTAAGGGGGTTGGTTGGGCTGTCGACAAGGGTTGGGCGTCCAGGGGGTGGGTGGGCTATCCACGGGGTGGGGGGGGGGGGCTGTCCACAGGGGTGGGTCTATCCAGGGGGTGGTCGAGTTGTCCAGCGGGCGGTGGGGCGGTGGAGGGGTGGAGGTTGTCCACGGGGGTATGGGTGTCCAGGGGGTGGGCGGGGTTGTCCACAGGGGTGGTGGACGGTCCAATGGGGTAGGGGTGTCCAGGGGGTTGGTGGGCTATCAACGGGTGTGGGGGATGTCCACGGGGGAGGGGTTTTCCAGGGGGTGCATAGTCTACCCACCCCCACCCCTCCATGGACTACCCATACACCCCTCCCCCTGGATATCCCACCCACAAACCCACCCCTCTAGACAGCCCACCCCCTCCCTAGATATCCCACACCCCCTCCCTTACAGCCCCCACCCCCGACCCCCATGGTCACCCCACCCCCGACCCCCATGGACACCCCCCTCCCACCCACCTGGACACCCACCTCCCACCTAGATAGCCCCCCCCCACCTCCCCCACATGGACATCCCACCCCCCCTCTTTGGACAGCCCACACTCCCTCCCCCACCTAGACAACTCACCCCCACCCCTAGACAGCCCACCCCCTGGATAGCCCTCACCCCCTCCCCCACTTGGGAAACCCACCCCCCTAGGACTACCCCCCCATCCCATCTAGACAGCCCAACCCCATCCCCACCCCCTCCCTAGACAGCCCACCCCCCTCCCCCATATGGAAACCCCACCATGACCCCACTAGATAGCCTACACCCCTCCTTTGGTAGCTCATACCCCCCTCCCCCACACCCCGGTATCCCCCCTACCCCCCTGCAACCCCCTACCCCCAGGACACCCCACCCCCACCTGGAGAGCCCCCCACACCTGGACATCACCCCACCTCTCTCGTATCTCCCCTTAAGTTATTTTTATTTAAAATCATTTTATTCATTAAAAAAGGAAAACCATCATGCATTAGCCATTTAATTCCAAACAACCAATTAAACTTATCAAAACATGACAAATTCAATTTATGAAAACATGAAAAATGTAATTTATAAGGATCTCTGGCTCACTTGAGAAATGTCATTGGGGAAAGGGGAAATCAACTATATTGTTAATTCCAATTTAAAAATGGTGGCATGCACTTTGGAGGTGTGGTGGTGACTAGGGGGGTTGTCTAAGGGTGTGGGGGATATCCAAGGGGGTGGAAGGTGTCCAGGGGTGGGGGTGTCTAGGTTGTTGGGGTGGTGGGGGCTGTCCAAGGCAGTGGGGGTGTATAGGGGGTGGGGGCTCTCTATGGGGATGAGGAATGTCCAGGGAGGGTAGGGGTGGGGATGTCTAGGGGGTGGTGGTGTCCACGTAGTGGGGGAGGGGGTTGTCCAAAGGTTGGGGGTGTCCTAGGGGGCGGGGATATCCAAGGGGGTGGGGGAGTCCTACGGGGGTGTCCATGGATGGTGGGGGTGTCAAGGGTTGGTGGTGTGAGGGTGTCTAGGGAGGGTGGGGTGGTGTGTCCAGGGGTGGGGGTGGCGTAGGGGGTGGCGTAGGGCCTGTCAAATGGGTGGGGGTACAGGGGTGGGGAGTTGTCTAATGGGGGGAGGGTGTCCAGGGGTTGGGGTGGTGGTGTTCAGGGGTGTAAATACCCATATAATACTTTAAAAACTACCTATAACCAATCCAACCAACATCACAATTTGAATCCATCACCCAATGAACATCCAATTCATCGTCAATATCAATATCATTCAAATTATTCCTTGGACAATAACTATAAATACAAAATCAAAATTCAATTTTCAACTAAACTAATGTCCATAGAAAATACCATATCTCCCCACAAAACAAACCCTTTACCATGTTTTAAGTGTAGAACAGAAAAACAAAAACAAATCAAATGGTTCAGTATGCCACAGACTGCACGAACTCAAATTTAGGCCAAATCAAAATAGAAAATAGAAACAAATGAGTGAGAACATTATATCTAAGGTAACACTTACTAATTTTATGTGTAGAAAAAGGAAATTGGTTCATTGAAGATGGATCTATGACTGGAAGGAGTTTCGCGGCTGAGCAAACTTCTGGAGGAGCTTTGTATTAGGGTCTCCACGGTTTGCAATCGGGTCGAGGGGTGCTAGGTATTTGGGGAAAAATGTGCCAATGGTTTTTAAAAACTGTTGGGAAAGCCTATATTTACCGATGGTTTAGTAAAACTGTTGGTATATGTTAGATGAACTAAAGCATTCCCAACGTGTTTTTCAAATCCTTGGGAATGATTAACTATATTAGCACATTTCCCAATAGTTTTAGAAAACAGTTGGAAAATTTGGATTTTTTTATAGTATACCAATGGTTTCATCAAACTATTGGTATATATACATTGGGAAAACCACTATTTACAACAGTGAATAAATATATATTTTCATTAATCTATCTTCCATTTTAACAAAACTTACAGGTTCACCCCAAGGATACACACTTGGAAAAATGAATCCATTCTACAGGTTCTCCTAGAGTTTCTTCTTAGATTCCTATAACATAATATAGTATTTTCTATAGAGAGAATTTAAAATAGATTTTTCACCAAGTAAGAGATCAATTGATAAATAAAATTCACATTTCAGTGAAAAATTTGGGAAATATTCTGGGAAGAAATCAAAAAACTCATGTATAATATGAATATCATCGATGTTTTGGTTCTCCCCAACCATATAAGATAGTAACCCCTTCTCAATATGAATTAATCTTTATAAAATATATGTTATACCTAAAAAAAATATTATCTATCTCCAAATTGATAGAAAAACATAGGATGGGTTGGAATATCAAATTTAGCTTCCCTTCCATGGAAATTAATGTTGTATTTATGAAGGGAAAGACAATAAATTCCTAAGATAACATCATATTCAACCAGTGAAATAATTTAGAGTTTTTCTAGTTTAATATTATTTTAAAAGTCAATCTAATAAGAATCATAAACTTGATATGTGATCATCATACAATTAAGAGTTTTTTTTTGACAAATAAAAAATTAATTGTTTGGGTTGAATCTTTATATTTGAAGAAAATTCTTTAGATACAAAAGAGTGGGTAGAAAAAATTAAAATAATATGTGATCATTTCAATAGTAAGTGGTAGGTGTATGTTCAACAACATTGTTATTATACCCCTCATTAGAAATAGTTACCATGTGACATTTCCCTATTTATCGCAGATTAAGAGGTTTTTTACATCAATCATCATCATTAACCACTAGATTTGTGGACTTGTTAGCATATTTCCCAAAACTAATTGCATTTGAAAAACTGAATTATGGGAGATCAATTCAATGGAGATTTTTATTTATTCATATGCTTAGCTAACATCTTCCCATTTGTTCATTGTTTAGCTGCTCTATGACATTAATTTATATATTTAAAAGATTTATTAATCCCATAAATAATTCCCCCATGTTTCCTTCCACACTTTGAGCATGAATTAAATATCATTGTTTTATCTCTACGGTTTTTTGAGTTTCCTTTGAATTACTTATTTTTTCATATGAAAACCATGATATTAATAGGTAAAACCAACAACTATTTCCACCTTCATAACACATTTAATTACTTCTTCATATCTACTATAGTCCCTTATATAAAATTTCCATTAGAGATTTCATATTATGTGACTGAAAAATCGATCAACCTTATATTCAAGATGGTTTACAATCCTTGAATCAAACCATCCAAATCTTGAAAAAGTTTCCTCATTGGTAGCAAGAATATTCCTCATCCTTCTATTTTATCTCATGGAATTCCTTCTCCATTTTTATATGTATAATATGATAAATGCACTTATTGAAAATTAAGATCTTAAAATATTACCAGTCCAAAGATTCAGTGTCATATATTTTCCTCATATTCTTGATAAATTACAGTAATTATCTACTTTTCCATCCAAATGATGGTTGTCCAAATTATTTTTTCATGCTCAAAAAATAAGAGAATAGAAAATATATTTTTAGTGATACTAATTCATTTCACATCAACTATTATATCTAAAATTCCACTAAATGAAGTTGGGAATTTTCTTATGAAGGTCTTAATATAAAATTAGTCCCTCCTTCCCCTTTTGGAGGTTTATCTTGATTCGTATCCTGATAAATTATTTTTTCAATAGAAGAGTAAATTTTCATTCCATATATCATAAACTATTGTGTTTTGTTAAGGAAAATCATTTAATTATACATTTAATTCATAATTAACATGGCTTCTACAACATCTATCCATTGGGTAGAACCAAAAATCATAGAGTTTGTAACAATAATCATAGTTATAAACTAAATAAACATAAAAAATCACTTATATGATTTTAAAATAATAAAAACTTCTTCCAAAACTATGAAACTATAGGAGTAACCAAGTTCAATCATGGTCAATATATAAATCCTTCATGATTGTTCATAAGGGGTTTTTGAATATCCAATAATATTTTGTAGGAGTGTCAAACAATGCGTGTAATATGGTCTATTTTCATTTACAAGGTAACACTCATGTGAGGCCCGATGTTCCTTTTTTAGAGTTATTACCCCTAGGTACATATGTTTAAGAACCATATTCACTTGTAGTATACTTCTAAAATATTCTAGGATATTTTCTTACAAATATAATTACCCATAGACATATCCTTAGACAAATACCTAGGGATCACACCACTTTTTTCCCATACTATTTTCTAATGGTTAATTGAACCTTGATTTGATGCCAACTGTAAAGAACCAAAATTCCCATTCATAAATATTATATTTTAATTTTATAATATTAATAATATTATATAAAAATCCTTGTCCAAACCATTTTGGTCAAGGGACTATGAAAAATTCCACTAATAAATAAATTTTTCATAAGTGAACTATATCATCTCACACTAAGATCTTCAGAACTGGAACCATTCATAAATATATCATACATAGTAACTTATGTCATAGCTTGTTGAAAGGAAAAAAAATAAAGGATTATATCAAATTCCCATTAAGGGTAAAAATGGATATATCAATATAATCCTAGCATAAGAATTTGAAAACATTAGAATAAAATATAAAAAACCATACACTACATAACATTGATCATAAACATGTGTGATAGAAAAAATATTTGGATTTAACAAGACATAAATCATAACAGAATAAAAAAACATGACTTATATGCTCATGTAATTGGGTTAAGATATATGTTTTTTACATACACATAATCATATAAACTCTTCTACCAATTATATCTTCTAATAGATTCATAACATATTAGGCTTGGTTGACCAACTATATACCTTCTCTGGTCTTCTAATAACCATTCATGTACCCTATTTTAGGCATCAAATAATCTTCCGTGTACCCTCTTTCAAGCCTAATTTATCCTCATTTGTACCCTAAGATATTATAAAATTAATCACTACCTAATGCATAGTAGGAAAATATATGTCCCACCCATCACAGACACCATTCATTTATGTTCCACATGATCATAAAAAATTTATCATATCAAAACGTGTGAAAAGAAATGGTTTTAATGATAATATTTTCATCATAGATATAATGAATATAGAGAAAGAATAAGGATTTTATAATAGGATCGTATCCCTTTTAATTGTTCAGAAACATCAAAGTATGTCATCTTATATGGAAAATCATTTTGAATTATCACTTCAAACATTTCTTGAGGAAAACATCCTTTCCATTTTAAAATCACTTATTTATAATATAAAAAAATATAATATTTTAAGGAAATAAATTTATTTTAAAATTACCTTGTAAATTTTTTAAGTAAACTACAAATAATTTATTGTTCATAATATTGGAATATTCCATTCATGTCATGTATGTTAAAAAATATTCATTTCATGTTTTTGGTAAAAGTCAAAAGTTCCCTATTTGGAAAATGAGATAAATATTTAATTAAAAAAATTATAAAATTTTAAAAAAGGTAAAAAATTCGTTAAAAAATAACAATATAATATTATAAAAGTAAAAACATTTTTAAAAAACATAGAAATAGAAGAAAATTAGATATTCCACCAAAGAGAGAAATAAAGCCAATTTTTCAAAAAAATATATTGAATTCATGATTATATAAATGGAAAAAAATTAAAGGATCACATTTATTTCCATCACATACCTAGAGGATAATAAAATTAATGTGTTTCTTGAGAGATATTTTACAAGATTTCATAATCCAAAACATAATCATAAACAATCCTGATAAATAATAAGAGTACAAAATTTATCTTTAACAACATTAGTATATTTTGAATGATAATATCCATGAAATAATGAAAAGAATATGTATATTTATATCTAATAATTTCTTAAAACTAATAATAAAATACATTCATGGGAATTATATACACCCAACGAAATAAACGAGTGGTGAATATTGAATCTATCTCACTGATGTAAAAGTGAGAGAAAACCCCATTACCTTAAGTCCGGATATCATTTATTCACATAAAAACCTCCTCTATAATATATATATATATATATATATATATATTTATTATAAATATAACATATATCCATAATCATGTTTTTTATGCCATTTATTATTTTTAATGACCATTTATTACCTATTTTTTAAGAGTTCCTTTTTAAAATCATGTGTTGGGTATTAACTGAATCATTTTTAATAAATGTTTTCATTTGGAATATTTGGTATATTACTTTTTATGATGTTTAAATATTATAAAAAATGTTAAAAATGTTATAAATATTATACATACTAATTATATAATTATTTATAGTAATCCATTTCAGTTATAGGCTAACAATTAATTACACCATTCCAGGACATGACATGTTGAACATACGCAAAAATGTTATTTCTATTTTCTCAATGGATGAAAATAAATGAATTTAAATAATATGTTATCCTTAAAAAAATAATTTATATTTCTTATATATCATATATAGTTTTTTTAAATATACCTCTATTACCCTCTATGTAATGAGTAAGTGAAAATTGAATCACATCGCTTCATGAGGCAATTATTCGTTTACACCTAAGCAATGATATCATATTCCAATGGAATATAAATTAAGAAGTTAAATGTGATAAAATAATTTAATAATTACAATAATATAAGATATATCATACATAAATATTAAATACAACATAATATCCATCTGTTATAGGTGGTGATTGAAAATGAATAACATTAGTTTGGGAGGCGACAGTCCTCCGTACACACGATCGATGGTTTTGTTTCCCATTTGATGGAAGATGAGATAGATGTAGGGAATTACACAAACATAATAACATATTAGTATATCATAAATACTGGTTTTATAATATTATCATAGTTGAATAAAATTATCCTGATGGGGAATAAGTAATAAAACAAAAACACATGTTTAAAAATTTTCCTTATTCTTCAGATAACATCATTAGGTTTATACCTAAATCCTTTATATGTGGGTTCAAAAATCAATATAAGGCCTCTATAATTCAGGAAGGTAAGTAAAGAAGATATTTGGTTAGTTAATTTTGAACCAATGAAATTATTATATGTGAAGTGGATATGAGAGGGGGTAAGATTTTGTAAGTGTGAGAGAGGGATTATATTTAATGTTAAAAAACATAAAGTTTCCCCATGTTTTTAACATGAAACTAGGATTTGAAATGGTTATATATATAATAGTATACGTGATAGGGGTCAAATATGGATAGAATTTATGTTTCTCACATGTATCTTTGTAATTTTACCCCATATATTTTTAGTATAACCCCTTGTTAAACCAATTTTAACCTTAACTGAGGTAAAAAAATTATTATTTTTACAATTAATTTTTACCAAAAAAATCTTCTCAACTAATTACTTAAAATTAGTTATTATTATTCCAAATATGGAATCATTTTTTAAAAATTCTATTAAAATAATCTGTAAAATTTAATTTAAAATTAAAATCACATATGTGATAAAAAATGGTTTTGAAAAGGGAATTTTTTTAAATGATTAATAAATTATATAAAAAATATTTTTGAAATTGATTCCAGTGAACTGTATTGGATTACCTAAAAAACAATTAATACAATTTTTCTTTTGAAACTATTTTTAAAAAATGTATAATATTAATAATTATTTATACAGAACGAAAGTTTATAATGAAAACCAATATTTTTCAATATTCATCAAACAATAATTCCCGTTATTAAAATCCAAAAAATCACGCGAATATTTGTTCCACATGTTTATTTAAAAAAGGAAGACAATTTTATAAAATAATGTTACTATCATTTTTAAAAATTAATTTTTTTTATTTGATCACAATAAGAAAAGGAAATCCTATTTTTGAGAAAAAAGTATTTTTGAAGCAGATAAAATATTTACTTAAAATTATAGTCTTTTTTGATAACATGATTGATTTATATAAAAGAAATTATAATTAATTTTCAAAATTATTGTATTCCTATTCATTTTCTCATGTTTAACATCTTGGTAATTATGTTCATGTTAAAACAATAATATTAATAGTTTGTCTCATTTTCTAAAAGCTCAATGTTGTGTGTAAAGAAAGATATTAATTAAATTAAATTTATTTGAAAAAAATATATTTCATTAAATCTCATGTGGATATTAGTTCTGGTAATTTTAATTAATTTATTATATTATAATTAAAAATATTTTTTATATCTGATGTTTGAACCATTCCAAAACTGAAAGGAATCATTTAACCACCTCATTAAAAGTGAAGAATCAAATATAATTTTTTATTAGAATAAAATATAACAAGGGATACAAAAATTCAAACATGGGTTTCCAAATTCAACATAACATTTTTAAATGACTAATTATTATACATCAATATATCTTTGGACTAGAAATTTTTTTAACTTGTTTTATGTCATTCTTTTATCATAATCTTGTCATCGATGTTAAGGTATTAAAAAATGGTATTTACCACTAGACTCCAAAAAATCATTTTCAGAAAAATGTCAAAATTTTAATCTGAGATAAATTTTAGATGATGAATTAAAAAATTAATTCCATTTTTTCATGCTCTAATTTAAAATTCTATGAATTTATCTTTGAAATAAATATGTATAATGAAAATTTACAATAGTTATTTTAAAAAAACATATCTACTGAGAAATGAATAAATATTTTATTACTTATTATAATTTATTTTACTAATTATAATTCATATAATTATCTCATAATATATTTCAATTTTTATTATAATGAGTAATTATTTTTTTTATATTGGTTTTTCAAGCCTCAGAAGCTATCAAACAGGTCATATTTTTGAAAGTAAAATATATTCTAAAATATCCTTTTGTTACATTCCATCCCTTTATAATGATTTTACCCTCAAAATTATGTTATAATAATTTCACCCCCAAAATTTTGTTTTATTAAGAAAAAAAGTGGATACTTATAACTCATTACATCTTTGGGTTCCCATGGAGCTTCCCAAGATTTTTGGTTTCACTAAAAAATGTTTACTTGGTTAGCAGTATTTTTTTAGAGAACTATATCTCTTCTATCAAGAATATACACAAGCTTTTTGTCATATGAAATATCATGATCCAGTGGTACCACCAATGAGTTTGATAAATATAATGGTTCAAATATTTACTACTTCAAAATATATACATTTCAGACATCATAAACTTTAGAGTGGTTCGGTGTAAGTGTCATGTAATAAGATACCATTGATATTCATTCTAGGATCTCAAATAGACCAATCTTTATAGGGGTTAACTTCCCTTTCCTACTAAATAACATAACATTATTCCAAGAATATATCCATAAGAATACTTTCTCTCCAATGTCAAACTCCACATCTCATTTATGTATAGTGTCAAAAATCTTCTATTAACCTTGAGTTACACTACTCTGATATTGAATGGATATAATTAGATAACTCAAGTAATATTAGATTTACTACTCCAAATTTGTCTTCTCATGTTGCAGTTTTGCACTTATATCAATATAGGGAATCATAAGGATCCAACAAAATTCCCATGTGAAAGCTATTATTGTAAAAAAATATTTCATGGTGTTGATACCATCCAAAAATGAAATATATATAGTGAAATGTCTTATTAATTTTTATATGGTTTTATTGGTCCTCCTATAAATACCATCTATCTGAGGATGACATATAGTGATAATGTTTAAATCTGGTTTCAATTATTTTTAAATACTTATCTAAAAATGTTAGGAAAACCTCAAATATAGATCAACTAAAATTGAGAGTGGGGTCCTTGAAACCTTACCACATCCTTAATTATTATGCTTGAAATATTTTCAAGGATGGTATATTCCTTGGCAGTAATAAATTGAGCTGACTTCAATAAGTGGTCGACTATATCTCAAATTTCTTTGGGCCCTTAGATGTTTCTAGGAGTCATATAATGAAATATATGGCAATTATTTCCAATTTATATACAGTTATGTGTAATACTTCTATAATTCAATTAGAATTATAACATTCATTCTTAACTTAATTAAAAACTAATAATAAAGATAAATAATTCATCTTTAATTTTTTGTTGTTTTCTAAAAAAAAAATTTCTTTTAGATCACTATACATCTTTGTACTCACATTATGACTACATATTGATGGGAAATTTATTCAATCCAACGACACATTCATTAATCTTGTATTTATGGAACACAAATCCAATTCCAAAATCATATGATTCCATCACTCTAGTATTTTAACTATGGAATACTCCTTGTCACCACTTTTAGTTAAACATCTTCCTTCTATGTCTCTGTAATCTTCACACGAATGGATGGTTGGACATTCATTTTATAAAGATAAGATAATTACCTCTCCATAATGAGTTCAATATACTTCCTCTAAAAATCCCTAAATTTTTAATATCATTAAATCCTCATCATGGAAAATAAAGAAAGGTCTATATAACTCAAGGAATCATCATCCATGTTCTCCTTCCCATGATGATAATTTAATTAGGAATTATAATATTTAATCTACTCTAACCATATCATTTTTAGAATATTTAACTCCTTTTATTTTAATATATACATAAATATTGAATGATATGTATATTATAACACCATTCTCCATAAATATAATTCCACTATATTTTTAGAGAATGAAATTTAGAAAGTAGCTCTGAATCTTGAGTTTGGTAAATTTTCTCATGATTCTTCAATGGGTGAGAGGAATATCCAACCACCATGTAATTTTTCATAAAAACACATCTCATACAATTCGTCAATTCATCATTGTAAATCCCAAATCCTTGTCCACCATCGGAAACTATAAGAACATGTATAATGAACAAACTTATCTTTAACTCCTTGAAATTTTTTCATGTTCCTATTTTAAGAAGAAATTGAATACTTTCCAAGTCAATCTCATTTTTTGGTTTAATGGGGAAGTTAAATCTCTAAAAATTCATCATTGGTGTCCATATAACCCAAGAAATTTACAGATCTCAATTATCATGGATGGTCTAGGAAATTATTCAATAGGTTTCTTCTTTAAAGGATCTACTAATGTACTATCACTTATAATTACATGTCCCATGAATAGTAATTATTATTTCCTTAATTTACACTTGATAAACATGGAAAACTTATTCTTAAGGGATTAAAATTAATAATCAAATTTTCTTAATGATCATCATTTTCATTGGAATAGATAAGAATATTGTTTATAAATACTAACAGAAACTGATCATGATATTATCCAAATACACAATTCATTAGATCCATAAATATAGAAGGGGAATTGGTAAGTCCAAATACAATAAATATAAATTCATAATGTCCATACATTATATAAAAGGATATCTTGGGAATATCCCCCCCATATACCCTAATTGATGATATCTAGATCGATGTTTGATCTTTAAAAATAACTAAGCTCTGTTTCATTCATCAAAAAAGTCATCAATACCAGATAGATGATACGTTTTCAAGGTAGGGATCATGTTATGTTCCCCATAATAAATAAAAATATTAATTAACTCAAATTTCTTTTTAAAAATTGTATAGGTTCACCCCTGGTGTTAAAATTGGTCATATGAATCCCAACACTAGAATATTGATGCAGTATTGTCGTGAGACATGGAAAAACAATTTTTTAATTACATTTTATTGTATAGAAATTTATCCTAGGTATTCTCTCGAAGAGGAGTGCACACAAAACAAGGTTGCTACTTTTTGTAGTTTTTCTGAAAAATTTTAGTTTTAATTAATTTTAAGGACTATTGGAGAAACAAATAACTTGAAATGATTGGTTTTAACAAATGATAAAGACGGTGATCGGATTGGGTTTGGCTGGACCTAGTGTTGTGCCGTCATGGTTTCCAAATTTTATCTCTTCTTCTTCCTACATTAACTGGTAAAATAGAGATTCATCTATAGATTCTCCTCTGTCCCCTTTTCAAATAGATGTTATGAGAATTTTCATATCCAATAACATAGATTGTTCTATACTCCTTCCAATGTTTAGGGTTCCAAAAGGTTTCTTGATTAATTAAAGCAATCCCTGACCAGAAATTATTGTTCCCTAATAAACAAATATTCCAACAAACAATCCTAAACAAGAGCTTGACTACTGTCGAGAACTCATCACCCAACCAAAATCTTTTTACACCATACACAGATTAGAATTGTGTGGAGGGAGATGTGATCATTGACCGAAGCAATTAATAATAACAGAATCAAATCCAAACACAACAACATTTAGAATTTAAAACTGAATTAAAAATCGAAACCACAATAAGAAAGAAGAAGAAATTTGATTCATTTAAAGAACAAGAAATCAAGAACACACATAGGATCAGCCTCCTCTCTTCCTGATCACTCAAATGAAACTACCCCTCCATGGATGGGGTAAATGAGATGATGCGGTAGAGGAGAGATATTTTAAGGTAAAGAAAATAAATGAAATAGATAGAATGTTGTTGAAAGAGATGGTCCCTGAGTGTCCCTTGGCTTCCTACCATCTCTGAGTGTGGTCTTCATCTCCCCCACAAGAATGGTTTAAGTCCTATTTATATAGACCAAGGGGGTTCTATCCTCCGGTCTTCAAATTTATGTTCTTCATAATATCTCTTTAAGATTTCATTCAAATTCTATTCAACGAATGTTTGACCGTGGTAGGACAAATAAATGGCCGAATTTTGGAATACTTTATTCTTGAATGATCTTCCAAAATATATTTTTCATTTCATCCCAAAATTTCATTTTCTTCATTCTAGTGTATCATGATATATGTCCAATTAAATCTGATCATTTATTCTGGATGAATGTTTCATTTTTTCTTTCCCCATAATTGGAGCTTCCACAGACAGCCTTAGTGAAGGTAAATCATCCTAATCTTCAACATCTGAACTTCACATTTAATTATATTTCTATTACAATTGGAATCACCCAAATTGGATGCGTTTTGACTGATTTGTGACCAATTCATTGAGGTGGGGTCCAGGCGGTCGTCCAGAGTAATTTTCCAACTTGATTGAATTTTTAGGACCCTTGGATGGGAGAATTAAATCCTGGTTCAGAAACAAAAGATGAAGAGATTAAATATATTAACCCAATAAAATATTAATCACATCTATTGTATTTATATTTGAAATTATAATCATGAATTATAAACGTAATTAAAATCTCTCAATATTTATAAATTAAGAAGTTTCCAAATTTAAGCTCAAAACACACTATAAATCCAAAATTAATGTAAATAACACAAATTGATAAATTATTAGTGATTAAATAATTTAATTAAATATAAAAAATTATGAAAATATTATCTCCATCAATTCCCCCACACTTATTCCCCCACACTTAAACTATGCTTTTCCTCAAGCATAAAATCTCAACATAGAATTCAAAGGGGCACCAATTTTACAAACATTTAAATTTCAATGCAATAAAATCAAACAATTATCAATGCCCAATCAAATTTTCATGTTACACAAAAAATATCAATTTAATTTTCATTTTTCAAAGAAACAATAAATTCATTTATTTTACTTTTCCCCCTTGAAAAATGATGGAGCTTCTCCTTTTATTCATTCAAAATTCTCAATTTATTATTATTAAACATGCCAAATCGGGATCTTCCTCTATTTTGAATCTTTTCTCTCATCGCTCATAATAAAATTAAATTGGATCTATTATCATATCATGAGAAAATGCTCCTTATCCAAGGTCTTGTAAAGGAGATACTTTCTGCACTTTTTAAAGACAAAGTCACAAAAAATCATCAGAAATTTCAATAAAGGTTCAAATGACTCTGTTGCATAGGGTGGGTGGGTAAATGATTGAAATAATTTAAGGCCAGAAGTAGGAGGTTTGACTCTTAAGTACAATTCATTATTAATATAGTGAAAACACAAGATGAACCTCACTCAAATCCCCTTGAGAATGTAAACCACAACACCACCCCCTTTTTATGACATGGGACATGAGTCAATAAATGATAACAAAGAATGATATCATCCAAGTTCTCCCCCTTTTTGAATAATCTCAAGAAAGGAACAACTTATTTTATATCTCCTTTTTTATTTTTTAGTAAACCATCATAAAATCATATCTTTATTTTCTAATTTTTTTTTATTTTTAAAAGGATAACTGAATGAAGTGAAAGAATCATAATGAAATGATGAATCACACCCAATATTTCAATAATACGTTGCACAAATTTATGATACAGATGTAACACCACACAAAAATGATACACATTCCAATAAACTCACAAGAAAGGCCCTTCCCCCAAACTCAATATTTAATTACCATGAAAAACATACTAAATGTGTGTGTGGTTAAGGAAATATAAGCTTATAATGTGGCTTTATCCAATAAGGAAATGAATGGATTCTATAAGATAATGAATTATTAATTTAAGGGTGGGTCTCAAGTAAATATGTGGCTAGCCAAAGCAATGACTCAATAATTTTAAATGTGTTTTTACACAATCATATCTTTGACAAGTTTCAATACGAGTTCTAGTAGGTGTCAAGTCCCAAGATCGCTCAAGAAATCTACTCATGTTAAAATAAGAAATAATTGGTCTAGAAATCCTCTCGGGAATGGGAATATGATATTGGACAATCACTCATGGCATGAATAATAATAACCAATTAATTCACATGAATTTAAAAATATTAAATTCTGAAAGATGATAGAGAAATTTCATTTATATGAATCAACTAATTCATTAAAATAATGGGCCCTTATTTCAATATCCATGCTTCATTTTAATCATCCAAATTCTCCATTTTACTCATTAAATCCATTAACATTGAAATATAAAACATTTCATCACTGGATTCCTATGAAACTCATGTCTCCTAGATAAGTATAGTAAAACATGAATTCAAGTGTGGGCATGCATTTTATAATTAACGCTTTAAAAGACTAAAAATGTATGGAATATAGTTTGATAATATATAATTAAAACTCTTACTCCCCTTTCAAATGGATTATTATCTTCACAACATGTAATCCCATTATAGCTTCTTTTCCTACTTTCTTCCTATCTTGAGGGTTCTTTATTGGCTTTAAATTTTTCAACCTTGCAATATCTTCATTAGTGGACCTTAAAAATAATAATGAAAACAATTCATAGTGTACGCATGTTCAATCATGCTGGTATAGGATCAAAAGGAAAAGTGGACAATGGGAAAAAATGTGGGCTGCCTCCTGAGATAATCTTTGTTTAATGTCATTGGCTCGACTAAAAAATTAAAATTTTTGAAAAATACTGCACTACAAATTTACCCCCCCCCCCCACACACACACACTTAATAGATGCAGTGTCCTAAATGGATGTTAATTTAATTTTTAAAGTATGTTTAAAAAATATGGAGTTACTCCAATTTATTATGTGACGGGAATGATGAAACCTGGAAGGTCATAATTTGTATTCAGGGTGAAGGAGTGTGATCTCCTCCACTGGTTCTTGAGGTACAGTCCCATGGAATTTCATCAGCCTCTTCCCATTTATAGTGATTAGGTTTCCTCCTACTTCCTTTTTAATATGTACATCACCGAAGTTGTATACATGAATAACAGTAAAGGGGCCTTCCCATCTAGAACGAAGTTTACCTATCATAAGCTTAAGTCTGGATTTGTAGAGTAACACTTGATCTCCAAGGTTGAAGTTTCTTGGTTGAATCGTCTTGTCATGGACCATCCTGGTTCTTTCTTTATAGATCACTGAGTTTTCAAAATATTCTCTTCTGATTTCCTCTAACTCTGGAAACTGCAATCTTCTTTCCTTCCTAGCTCTCACAATGTCCAAATTCATCTCTCTGACCACCAAGTAAGATCTATGCTCCAACTCCACAAAAAGTTGGAAACTATTTCCATAGATCAATCTATAGGGACTAATCCCTATGGGTATCTTGTAGGCCATTCTATATACCCATAAGGTATTATTAAACCTTTGTCTCTAGTCCTTCCGGTTGGGTTTAATAATCTTTTTCAGAATGGCTTTGATTTCTCTATTAGAGACATCTTCTTGGCCATTTGTTTTAGGATAGTATGTGGTATATGTTCTATGATGTGCCCCATATTTCTTCAGTAATTCTACCATTTTCCTATTACAGAAATGACATCCTTGGTCACTGATAATTTCTTGTGGCACACCAAACCTACAGAAAATGTTAGCCCTAACAAAATCACAAACAACATTAATATCATCAGTTCTCGTAAATTATTCTTCCACCCATTTTGAATCATAGTCTACATCCAAAAGAATATATGAATTTCCAAATCAAATTAGGAATGGGCCCATTAAATCTATTCCCCACACTTCAAAAATTTCACAAAAGGTTATTGGTTTTTGAGTAATTTTACGTCATTTGGGTATGTTACCACAAAGTTGGAATTTTTCACATATTTTAAAAAATCAGTATACATCCTAGAATAAGGTGGGCCAAGACAGTCAAGAATTTAAAAAATTTTGGGGAGTCCTCTAAGGTCCAAAGTAGCCTCTACAAGATAATTTATGACAGAATTCAAAAACTAATTCAATTACACTTCTTGCTAAGCATCTTCTTATGATTTTATCATCAAAAATGTTCCATGGAAACAGACCTTCCAAAATATAAAACATTTATTCACATTTAAATTATGTCATAAATGGGAGCTTTGATAATAGGATTCCTGATATGTCACCAAATAGTTGATAATATTGGCATACCATTTTAATACACTATTGACTATGTAGAGTTGTTCTCCAAGAACCTCATCATTAAGTATATTCTGGTTTTGAATTTCTGCTTCAGTAGTGTGGGGTAGCCTACTCAGATAATCGGCCACTTGATTTTTAGTCCAATTTTTATCTTTGATTTCCAAATTGAACTCTTGTAAGAGTGTCATCCATCTCACCAACTGTTGTTTAGAATCCACATTTTTCAATAAGTACTTAAGTGTTTCATGATTAGAAAAAAGGACAACTTTAGTTCCAAGAAGATATGATCGAAATTTATCTAGTTTAAAAATGACTACAAGGAACTCCTTCTCACTAGATGGGTAATTTATTTGTGATTTATCCAAGGTCCTTGATAAGTAAGAGATGAATTGAGTCTTTCATTCAATTCTCTGTGATAGAGCGGCTCCCACCACATGGTTGGATGCATCACAAAGTAGCTCGAAAGGGTAATCCTCATTGGGTGGTTGCATTATTGGGGGTGTTATTAGACTTTCCTTTAATTCATCAAATAATTCCCTACAAGCACAATCAAAATTAAAGTCAGCATCTTTTAAAAGTAATATTGATAGAGGGAGGGAAATCTTACTGAAATTCTTGATTAATCTTCTGTAAAATCTGGCATGCCCTAAAAAGGATCTAACATGTTTGACACAAGTTAGATATGGAAAAAAATTATTACATCAACTTTGGATTTACCAACCTTAATACCATTTTGTGAAATTATGTGCCCCAACACTATACCTTTCTCAACCATGAAATGACATTTTTTAAAATTTAAGACAATATTCTTTTCAATGCATGTTTCAATACTTTTTCCAAATTTACCAATCAATGATCAAATGAATTTCCAAAAACTATGAAATCATCAAGAAAAACCTCCAAGTAGTCCTCAATGTGGTCCTATAAAATACTCACCATACATCGTTGAAATGTACCTTGAGAATTGCCTAGCCCTAAATTCATCATTTTGTAGGAGAATGTTCCAACAGGATAGGTAAATATCTTCCTCTACAGGTCTTATGGGGTGATTGGTACCTGAAAATATCCTAAGAATCCATCTAGAAAACATTAATGAGTTTTTCCAGCTAACATTTCAAGCATCTAGTCCATGACCAGAATTAGAAAGTGGTCTTTTCGGGAAACTCGATTTAGCTTCCAGTAATCTATACACACTCTCCAGCTATTTTTACTCTCATGTGGATCAATTCATTTCTTTAATTTTTAATAGTGGTCATGCCGTTTTTCTTCGGAATTACATGAATGGGGCAGACCCATTGAGAATCAGATATTCGGTAAATGATGACTACTACAAACAATTTCTCTATATCTTTCTTAACAACCTCTATAATTGTGGGATTGAGACTTCTTTGAGGTTGTATAACTGTTCAAGAATCAATTTCTGAAAATACCATGTGAGATCATACCTTAGGGTTGATTCCATAAATATCACTTAAACTCCATCCTTTAGATTTGTCATTCCTTTTGAGAAGGTCAATCAGTGTTTGTTCCTATGAATGAGATAGATTATTGGTAATTATTAATGACAATTTCTCTCCTTCCATTAGTTAAGAATACTTAAAATCACATAGAAAGGGCATGAGCTCTTGACATGGGGGTTGTTCATGAGATGATATTGCATTTAGGTTTCCTACATCAAAGGTTTTATTATCTGGTATATTCTCACTCTCTTTTAACAAATCATCAAAAAAATAAGATTTTACCTCATCCTTGAACATAATATCAGAATTTTCAGGTTCATGGGAATTAAAAAATTAAAATGAAAAGTGTTCTCCCACAAATAAGAATTCATTAAGTATACCTGATTTATCAATTGGCTCCATACATTCATCATGGGAGATTGCAAAATGTGAGTGATTACTGGATAGGTGTTTCACCATATCAAGAATGCTGAAGTGTACCACACTATCTCTGAGCTCCATGGTGAGTGTTCCATCATGCACCTTGATGATCATCCTTGATTTTTCTAGGATGTTCTCCCTAGGATAATGGGAGATTGGGCTGGTGTTCAGTCTTCCCCCATGGTGAGGGCATATAATTTAGCTGGAAAGATTAATCCTCTCACTTCTACAAGTACATATTATATGACTCCAGCTGGGAAAATGGTGTATTTGTCAGTTAATTATACCACCACTCGAGTTGGTTTTAGTAATCTGATCTGCAAAGAAGAAAACACTGAGTGAGGCATTACATTTATCGAAGCTCTGACATCACAAAGTGCATCTGTAAAATTTAAAGAAACTATAGTGCAAGGAATAGAGAATGTCCTTAGATCTAGGCATTTTTGTGGTATCGGTGGTGTGATCAATGTAGAGACGCTTCTTCCTAAGTTGATTCTTTCATTTACATCCAGCCTCCTTCTTTTATTACATAGATCCTTCAAAAAAATTTCATATCTAGGGATTTTTCTGATTGAATCCAGTAGTGGGATGTTAATATCAACATTTCAAAATGTATCCTGAATTTCCTGTTGAAGATGTTCTTCTTCACCCTTCTTTGACTCGACCAATAGAGATAGGAATGGTGCTGGGATATCATTTTTCTCCCTTTGTTGTTTTTGAAATGGTCTTTCTATCTTTTTCGTCCAGAACCTTGTTCTTTCTCAATTGTTTTTTTGACTTCATCTTTTGGTTGAATAGGAAGAACTTCTGCAGGGTTATTTGAATCATAATCCTCTGATTGTCATGGGGGTGTGAGCTTCTTCCCGCTTCGTAGGTGATTTCACAAACATTATCCTTTGGATTGGGATTTGTTTGTACATGAAGCATACCTTGGTTCTTGGTGAGAGCATCCATAATTCTTGAGAATTGATCAGAATAGCTTGTCCATTTTATCTTATATTCCCGCAAATCGTATCTTTAGCTCTTGATCATCAGTTGTTGGTGTAATTGGGGATGGTTTCTCATAATTCTTCTGCTAGAAAGGTGGTGGTTGGAATGTTTTTTATTGTTGGAATGGTTGCTTATAAGGTAAATGGAATGGTATCAGGTTATGATATTGCTACTAAAAAGGAGGTCTGGCTTGGTACTATTGAAACCCATACCCTTGTTGGGATTGTGGTTTGTATTGCCTTTGTTGGTAGGCTGCAAGACAACTTTTTGTCCCCAAACCTTCTGGACATTGATTGGTGTAATGAGAATTAGAACAACATAAACCACATACCAGATTCGGTTCTTGTTGTTCCTTCACATGGTTCACAACTCTTTGTTGCACTAACCTGGTGAGATCAACCATTTCGTTTCTAATTAAATCTATTGAATCAGATGTTCTTACCTCGTGGATTCATCTATTTCTCATACCTCTAGTGCCAAACTCCTATGAGTTTTGTGAAATCTTTTCAATCATTCCTCTAGCATCCATTGGGGACTTGTCAATCAAGGCTCCTCCAGATGATGCATCTTGTAAGTTTCAATCATTGTAAACAGTAATTGATATAAGAAAACAATGAAATTGTGTTCTTCCACAGTCTGATGTGGATTGCTAGCACATAGCTTCTTGAATTTCTCCCAGTACTCATAAAGTGTTTCAGCAGTTGATTAGTGAATGCCATCAATCTCTTTTTGTATAGTTGTTCTCCTAGATGCGGGAAAAATCCGTTGTATGAATCATATTTGAAGATCTTCCCTGTCTTGGACTTCTCCTAGTTGTAGATTGTACAACCTTTCCTTTTATGCTCTCTCGAGTGAGAAGAGGAATGCCCTCCACATTACATGTTCTTCTAAAACACCTCAAGGTCTACTGCTAGAGCACACATTTGTAAATTTTTGTATATTCCTATTGGGATCTTCACCTGTAAGACTATGAAATTTGTAAATAATTTTAATCATGTAAATGTTCAATTCAAATTAATTTTCAATGGTCGGAATAACTAGTTGATTTCCTTGGTTAGCGAATTGTGGGGCGCAAATATCGCACTATGTTTGTTTGGGATTTCCAGCCATTGGAGGATTGGAATGATCACTAGATGTTTCACTTGAATTTTTAAGGTGAATTTATTCAAAATCTATTTGAAAATTTTTATTCAAAATTGGGTTATTGTATGCTCAATTTCTAGATCAAATTCAATTAAATTGTTTTTTAAACTTCGGGTCATTCAAAACAAAAAAAATAAATTGTTTTTAAGGGTTTTGAGGCACTACCTCCCAAGCAACAATGCCAAGTTCGATGCACACCTGTCGTGGGGTGTGGAAAAACAATATTTTAATTACCTAAGTATAGTATATAAATTGATCCTTGGAAGTCTCCCAAATAGAAGTGCACACAAAACAAGGTTGTCACTTTTTGTAGGTTTTTTGAAAAGGTTTTGTTTTAATTAATTTGAATGAATGTGAGGGAAATAAACAGCTTTAATTTATTGGTTTTAAAAAATGATAAAGATGGTGATAGGATTTGGTTCGGCCAGACCTAATGTTGTGCAATAATGGTTTCCATATTTTATCACTTCTTCTTCCTTTAACTGGTAAGAGAGACATTCATCTACCGAGTCCTCTATCTCCCTTTGTCAGATAAATGTGATGATAATTTTCTTATCTCAAACCATATATTGGTCTATCCTTCTTCCAATGTGTTTAGGGTTTTAGAATGTTTCTTGATTAATAACAGCAATCCTAGACCCTGAATTGGTGTTTCCTAATAAACCAATATTCTGACATACAATCCTAAACACGTGCTTGACTAACACTAAGAACTCACCATCCCACCCTAATCTTGTTCCACCATATAAATATTAGAATTGGGTTGAGGGAGATGTGATCAATGACCAAATCAATTTATAATAATAGAATCAAATCCAAACCCAACCTCATTCAGAATTTAAAACCAAATTCATAATTGAAACCAGAATAAGAAATAAGAAAATTTTGATTCATTTAAAGCTCAAGAACTCAAGCACACACATAGTTCCAGCCTCACCTCTTCCCGACCACTCAAATGAAACTACCCCTCCACTGATGGGGTAAATGAGATGATGCGGTGGATGAGAGAAATTTTAAAGTAAAGAAAATAAAATAAATAAATAGAATTATTATGAAGGAGATAGTCCTCGGGTGTCCCTTGGATTCCTCCCATATCTAAGTGTGGTCTTCAAATCCCCCATCAAAATGGATGAACTGCTAATTATATAGGCCAATGGGGTTCCATCCTCTGGTATTCAAATTTAATATCTTTAGAATCACTCTTTATGATTTCCTTCAAATTCCTTCCACCGAACATTTTACCATGTTTGGCCAATTAAATGGATGAATTATTGGAATAATTTCTTCTCAAAAGATCTTGATAAATATATTTTACATTTCATCCCAAACTTTCTTTTTCATCCTCCCTGTGTATCATGATATATGTTCAATTAAATCTGATCATTTATTCTGGATGAATGTATCATTTTTCCTTCACCCTAATATGAGCATCCATGGACCCCCTTATTGAATGTAAATCAACGTATTTTTCAACTACCAAACTAACCATTTAATTATCTTTCCATTCTAATGTGAATCCCCCCAATTGGATTTATTTTGACCTATTATAACTAATTCATTGAGGCGGGGTCCATGCGGTCATCTAGATTAATTTTCCAACAAGATTGAATTTTTAGAACCCTTGGATGGATGATTGAAATCCTGGTTCAGAAACAAAATATGAACCAAATAAATAAATGAACCCAATAAAAAATGAATCACATCAATTGTATTTAAATTTAAAAATATAAGAGTAAATTACCAAAATAACTAAAATCTGTAAATATTTCCAAATTAAGAAGTCTTCATATTTAATATCAAAATACCTTATAAATCCAAAATTGATGTAAGTAACACAAATTGATAAAATATTAGTGATTAAATCATTTAATTAAATATAAAAATGATGAAAATATTATCTCTATCAAATATCCTATAGTTACGTCTTGAATTCTCATAAATCAAATAGGTTCGTTTTATAAGTAATAATTCAAATAGGAATAGAACTAGTAATAAGTTCTATTGTAAACATAACATTACGATTAAATGGAAAACTTGGAAACTATTTAGAAAATATATCATCAAATTCTAGTAAAATATAAATGCCTTAAATTTTTTTCTTCTATATAACAATTTTTGATAAATAACCACCATAAATAGGTAGTAACTCCTATATATTGGATGTATTTTTCATTCAAATTTCATGTTCACCCATGCACTGATAGACAATACTAGGTTCATTTGGAATATCAAAAATGAAGTTACTTCCGCGCACATTTATATATAATGTATATAATTTTCTAGAGAAATATATTTAGAGAGATCCAATCCATTAAAAAATCACATCAAATTAAAATAAAGGAATAATAAAACTATTTTCAATAAGTGTATTCCCAAAAACATATGTCAGATAGGAGCTATAGACATCAGATGTGATACTTATACAATTAAGAGTTTTCAGTGAGTATTCAACACCTAATAATTTTTGTGATGATCTGATACTCCTAGAAACAAATTGAGATATAAATGAATGGGTAGAGACTAAGTCATGACCCATCCCAAGCCAGGGCTTAAGCCGTAACTAACCCATGTTAACCTCCATAAGCTAATGGGAAGCGACATGTAGCATAAGCATAAAAAACATGGGATGGAAATTCCTGAATACCTATACGCACATGCACAACCAACTCAAAGAAAAAAAGTTGATAGAAAGAAAATAAATGCAACAATTATATACAAATAAACCAAGGATTCATGAACCTTTAAACATTACAATAGTATGGTAGTGTTATCATCATCAGGTAATTTTTTTCAAAGAAAAAGGAGGGTACATGAGGAGGTCAACCCTTCAGCCCTTGACTAAAAGGATCAGAGCTAAGGAGGTAAAAAATGAAGACCAAGGGAATCCCCTATATTCAGTTAGACCCCTTGGGCTTTAGGCTATACACTCTGTGAATGTAATCATCCTATGAACCAAAAATAACCAGTGATTCCAAGTTGTCTTCAACATTGATACCCTCTCGCCATGACTGTTTCACATTAGTGTGGATGCTAAGAATACTCATGCACTTCTTGATGATATATAAGATCGACCAAAAAGAAGAATTCTAACCATGAACAGAGTTGTTCACAATCAAGTAATCAGTTTCTGCTTCAATAATATCCAAACCCCTAAGAACAAAATGGTTGAGCCTCATGAACATCACCATAGCCTCCACATAGAGAGAGGTACCATGCCCCAGCCTGACCGAAAAGGCCATGAAGACCGACCCGCTGGCATCCCGCACCACTCTCCCTCCTTTCATGACTCCCAAGGCACAATAACCGTCAGTATTGAGATTCAACCGTCTTAAAAGAGGGAGCCAATAGACCTAGTTTACTCCAACACTTCTTCTAGGTAGAGGAGTATCACAAGACCCAACTTTGCACTAGATAAGAGAAGGAGAATACCTCCAGTTCCACACTATTCTGGCCAAGTTGATCAGAAGATATCTCATCCATGTAATGATTTATCAAACATACATACCCCCCCCCCCACCGTCATGAATCCATGTATAATAGTTTAAACTGAAAGAAAAGGGGAAAATACATGCCCAAAAAGATATTTTTCCTAACCTGAAAAAGCTTGAAAATAAAATAAGTGAAAGACAACCCCACAGATGAATCCCACACTATGACCAACGTAAGCGGTCCAAGTGCCTAGTATCCCTATTATCCTCTCTAGTTACGACCAACAAGTATGTCATCTTCATAATATAAGACCTGTGTGGGTAAGGCCCATATAGGGTTGAGTATAAACAAACCCAAAAGGATTACCTTAAATCCAAGGGGGAATTAAGATATAAAACAGAACGGAATGATATCATATACATGGGGTATAGTGAAATAGTACAGCTCAACCCAACAAGAGTTAAATTGATATCATCCAAGTAAAATGGGATAAACATGTTTAGTAGATGAACTACTAGTCAAGCATTATACCCCAATAACATGAGAGTAGACTTATCTATACTTGAGAATCTGGACATGGAAAGAATGTGGAATAACATTCAAATCTTTAACTCTCCGAGTGGGAGACTGAAAAAATCCAAATAGAGGATACAGTAAATATATATACATACAAATTTGTGGGTATGTGTGTGCTCAGTCAAAATAATCCCATATTAGAGTGTAAGGGGATATTTATATCATTTTTTAGCCTAATAATAATTGTATCCAACAGTCTCCAAAGTCCAACAATGATGCCTAGAAAGCCACACGTATTTCCATGACTCAAAATCTTAAGGAAATCATTCCCCACTTCTTGAAATTATCCTCTTTTGGTAGCACTAACTTTCCCTCATAGTTTTAGGTCACATCACAAAAACATTTATCAGTTGGGAAAGTATTCCTCTTTATTGTCAGTTTAAGGCTACAAAAAACCATGTCTCACTATTGTTTCATATAGTAAAGGGGAAACATACACTATGTAGAGGAATCATGCATCAGTAAAATAGAAGGGTTATTCTCTGGTTGCCAATGGAGGACCCATGCCCAACCCAACTAGAAGGTTCTACTCCCTAGTCATGGACCCATGCCCAGCCCAATAAGATATATCCACTATAAGTCATCGAGGAACCATGTCTTAATATTGTAGGTGTGTTCCATTATAGTATTCATCGAGGACACATTCTTTTCCCCACTAAAGTGTTCCACTCTGGATTCAGTAGAGTCACCATTAACATCCCAGTTGGTGGGTTCCAATTAGGATTCTATAGAGGACCATTTCATTTCCCATTGTAGGGTTTCACATTATAATACATCAAGGACCAATTCTCATCTAGAGGGTTCCACTTAAGATTAGTCATCTAGTGATCCTTTCAGATCCCTACCATCATCAGGATCAACTAAGAAGGTGCAATGTATAGAACATTCCACATTGTATCTCGAAATTCACAATTGATGGCCCCATCACATTCTACATAGAAAAATACATATGATTGGTTATTCATAGGAGTAAATAAGAGTTAAAATTAAGAAAATATTATTTTTTGATGTTCACTAAGAAGAGCTCAAGGAGTACACGACATGTGAGGGGAACCACATAGTATGTGTCCTGACTTCACAACCTGGTCATGTCTTTGGTTCTCACATAGAATCATGTCTATCTTTTAGTATAATCCATGTCAATGGAAAACACAGTGTTTCTTGTCTAACCAGGACTAGGGTCATGTGCTTCTCGTCGTGTATGTGTATCGGACCTCATGATAGTGTACCTTAGTACACGGAGTTCTCTAGGTCGTCAACTTACACATGGATTACATTCTGTGTGACCCATCACATGGTTTTTCAAACTAGGGAAGGGTACACAATGTGTGAGGTAGGGTTACATGTTTTGTCCCCCTTAAATTTACCCAAACCCTAGAACCACCTCTAATGGAGCCACACACAAAGTGTTCTTTATAATGCACAACATGTAGTCATGAATTTTCAAGAAATCACATATCTAATCCTTATCCACAAATCTTATTCAACAACTGTAGATATCAATTTCAATTAACATGAAATATTCAGATGTTCCTGTATCCAACAATTGCCAGCTGTCGTTTTCTAGAAATCAACTCTAATGAAGATTTAGCAAACCCTCTTTAATTCTTCATTCCACTATGCCTTCGATCCATGATAACATGATCTAAAATCACCAAAACATTCATCATCTCCTAACAAAGATCCTAGATATATTCTTGGTTCATCAAAATGTTGTTGTTTCCCTGAGTTTCCATGAATTTGATGGTCTGATTGAGCTCTGTACCTCCTAAAAAGTCCATGTTCGGACCATGGGGACCCAACTGGTGAAAATGTAATGTATTAAGGGATAAAAACACTAAAAAACAAATTTAAATTTTTTTGGACAATTATTCTTGTCCAATGACCCAGAACCTGGATTTTGGATTATAAAAAACAAACAAAAATTTTGATTTCATTACATATGTGCATGAAACAGTTACAATAAAGTTGTAGATCTAAAAAAAATTAACAACTTACTGAATAATTTAATAAAGGGTTTAGTAACAAAAATTGGGAATTCATGCCTTAGTTCTTGATTGATTATTGGTAAAGAGTGCATTAGTAAATGATTCCAAAGAAGATGATGCATACATTTCTACTAATAGGATCCTATCCAAGAGATTTGTTTTTATTTGTCAAGATCCACAGATGGAGGTAGGGAGGAGAGCTTTACTGGATATTTGAGAATTATGATCCATCACTTGAAAAAAATATCTATAGATATATTTATAAGATATCACAATGTTAAAAATGATTTAATTAATTATTTAATCCACTAAAATGCATCACCAATGAGATTTGGGCCTGAACAACTAGTGTTGACACATTTTATGTCTCACCTAAGGTAATCGTCATGTTCTAAGCACAATTGTAGTCCAAGATTTCTGATCTGATTAACTATTTAAGTGTTATCATATTTTATTTAAGAATCTAAATATGTGAAATATAAAACATAATTAAAATTTCTAGAACAATATTTCTGTAAGAAGTTCCATGACTAGAATATAAAATATTCTTAATATTTTTATAACATAAATTTTGGTCACACCATGCCTAAGAATCTCACGATGTTCTAGCACATAGCTCTTGAAATATATAAAAATATTTCAAATTAATTAAAGGAAAAAATCGGGTCACTACAAAATAAATAAAAATATGTGTATTCATTTCTAGAGATGATGATAGGTTTACCATTCACAACTTCAATATCACGAACCGAATCTATTGTTTTGGTCATATTTTCCTTATTTTTCTCCTTTAGAATGATTAATATTTGACACTGGTTATCATCATCAACTATTGGATTCGTTAAATATTTGTCACAATTACCATACTTATTTCAATAATACCATTACACTATGTGTGTTACATTTGGATGAGTTTTATTTCCATTCATTTCATTGGTTATCATATTTTTATCAATTTGATAACCATTTTCTTAATATCCTTCAATTCCGTAAATAACTTATTTACCATACTCCTTAATTAAATTTCTCCATGCATCTTTCCACATATCTTACATGAAGGGAGATTAGTTTAATTTCCACTATGGGGGTTTATTATTTGAATCCCCTTGAAAATAAACCTTTATCATTTTCGTCCTAAAACCATGATAACATTGATATTATCATATCTCCATTTATAACATGTGATCCCATCAAATTATATCATCATAAATATCAATGATTATTATTTCCCATGCATTTTTGAGACATTATATAAAGCGACAAATGAATAAATCAATTTTATTTTCTAGTTCAGTGATAAATCAATAAGAATACATTGAATATATGATGAAACTTTTCTGAAGTGTACAAAAGTATTCATCAAACATGTGTATTAGATCTAGGAATTATCTCTCGATTTTAGTGAAAAAAAACTCATGGAAAATTGATACTAAAAATAACATTATATTGTCATAACATTTCATGCATTAAATTTATTCCTCTTTCCTTGTATACTTGATAAAAATTCCATTATTTATTAGCTCCACATTATCATTAATACAGCCAAAACAACCATCTCATGTTCTAAGGATCTGAGGAAAAAAATATTTTCTCAATAAAACTGATCAATTTCTCATTAATAAGTGAGCTAGTGGACCCACTGAAGAAAGGTGGTTGTTTCTTCATAAAAGGTTCTATGGTGAGTTGTTCCTTCCATTAAATGTTTGGAATTTCTGTATCTTTCAAGTTACCATTTATATATTGACATATTATAGTGAGAATGGCCACATGATTTCACATCGCATCTTCCATTTCATTAGGTTTCTAATTTTGACCAACTAAATTTAAGATATATCTCATTTTATCTTAAATATATTTTTTGGTTTGTATTAAGGTAATTTGAGTCATGTTAGAGGTGTTAAGTAGGGTGGAAAGAGAAATAGATTACATGGTGGATGATGTTGATGCTTAAAAAGTTATATGAGTCCCACTGGCTAGTCGGTGGGGCTGCACTAGTCAGCTGATGGGCATCCTAGGAAGAAATAAACTACTAAATAATGTCCTATATACAGTTCTATCCTTTATTAGTGCTATAAAAGCACGAGTAAATGTACAATTTTTCGATGCATAAAAAGAACTGATAAAGGGTTCGTTTCAATAGCATTGAAAAATTGCTGCTTAAAGTATCACTTTATCACTGATTTCTTTAGTGGTGATAAATGGTACCATTTATCAGTGTTTTTTAGGACTAGTAAAGGGTACCTATATCAGTTATTTTTTATTATTAATAATGGTCCTGATCATGTAGTGAGTACCACGTCAAAGTAGCACAATGGTTACTAGTTTGTTTTATATCATTATACTGCATTTCAAATTAAGAGGTCTGTTGTGGGGATGTGCTCCCCCTTACACTACATAAACATATGTGTGCCACGTAAGGTCCAACACGGGCCCTGGGATATACTCTTCTTCTTACTGGAATTGGATAACCTTCACACACCCATTTGAGTACTATACAAATCGGCACAATCCATGACAAAGTATTTTATACAAACCAATAAAAATAAAATAATCGATAATAATAACATAATTATTAAAATTAATGTAAGTAAACATTTAAAAATTAAAAACCAATCAATTAGAAAACTATTAAAAAATTATTAAAAAATTAAATAAATATATATATATATATCATAACTATAAATAAATTATATAAATTAAATATAGATATATAAAATGAATAAAAATAAAAAAATGAGTAAAATAAAAAAATTATTAAATCTTTTACTAATTAAATAATTTTGAATAAAAATGATTAAATTTTACAAGAATATAAATAAATTTTGAATATTAATACATAGTATATTGTAAATATAGATATATTAAATGAATAAATTTTAATAATTGAAAAAATAAAAATGATTAAATTATAATAATTAAACAAAAAAATAAAAATGAATAAATTATAGAATTTATTAATGAAACAATTATTAATGATAATGAATAAATTCAATATATATTTATACACACACACATTTATTAAAAATAGTACTAAATAATATATATTAGATATAAATATCTAAATGAAATGAATAAAATTATTAAAAACATATTAAATTCTTATTAATTTTTAATGGTTTTATACATAATTATTTATTAATAAATTTAATATAAAAATATGTTCAGATATATATATATGTATATCAAAATATATAATATTACTTAAAATATAATTTATATAATATAAAATATTTCTGCTATCATTTAATAAGGAATGTATTTAGAGAATAATGCTTCATAATTAAAAAATAAATACTAATTAAAAAATTTACCAAATTGTATTGAGTAATGGAAAATAATTACTTGTTGTTTTATTTTTCAATTTATCATATATCAAACATGCTTTAAATTAATTTCACAAATATGTATACGTAATTAATTATTTTTTATATACAATATAATCACACAAAATTTATGAAATTGATCAAATATTATATAGAAATGCATAAAAATAACATTTATGTAATTTATTAAAAGTTTAATATTCATTTTAGAATTTCACTTAGTAACATGATATATTTAATATATTATGTTATTAATTGGTGCAATTTGGTTCATGGCCTAGTGGTAATAGAACCATGAAATACTGTATATTTAACATTGTTCGATATCTGCTGGTCCCCATTAATGTAGAATTTATTATATAGAGGCTTGTAAAAAGTTGGTTGTTTGCACAATGGGTGACTGGGGAACTAAAATTGATGTAATGCTCGGTTAAGCATAGGGATGGGTGGGGTTCATCATCTCACGGGGCCCCTTCTCGTCTAAGAGATGCGGCAGACAATGTGATAGAGACAAGTTCTATAGAAGGTGACAACATTATAAGGGAGACATGATGACTCACCGTGGATGGCAGTGAACAATGGGTGGGAAAAGATGGTTGAGTAATGTAGTGGGGACAAACCTGGTAATGATAGAACATAAATCAATTGTATTATGGGGACGGGGGATAGAAGCTATGAATTGTGCTCGCATAATGGGTATGGAGGGACCGAGAGGTATAGCCTATGTGTTTGTGGTGGCGGTAAAGCGGGAATTGCAGTATCAGATAATGACTCTATGAAGGTGATTGATGATGGAATGGGGTTCTAGAAGGCTCAGTCTCAGGCATCACTATTGTTAGCTAATGGTACTGCAACATTATTGAACATATGAGAAGATGGGAAGGATACTACAAGAGGGGATACACCCCTACGTCATCAATAAAGTGAGAACTACTCTTGATGGACCACGATAGACAGGGGTGAACTCATTCATTGAGGAAGACTCTATGGGTAGTGTTGTAGGATCTAGACGGGATTGATTTTTTTACTGGTGGTTGGGATCGGTGAATCACCTCTCCATAGAAAGGGGGTGGTGGTAGTTTGGCTGTGGTATTTGGTGACCCTCTACGTCTTCTGGTGAGATGTTGTTAGATGATTGTTTTGTAGCACGGACATGGTAATCATGCAACACAGCAAATGGATGGGGTTCATCTTGTTGGACTGTATGGGGAGTGTTCATCATGATCACATTTCCTATGGGGTGATAATCATGAGATGTAATTACCATCCTTACTACAAATAATTTGAAAGAGTCTTCAAGGCTATTATCAGTTGGGTCTTTTTGTTATTAACTGGTGGGTGGTCCCCTAGGGGTATGACCTTCCCATCTGGGTTAAAGCATGTTTGTGTGTGTATTTTTGATGTAGTTGTACCACTAAGGACCTAATATATATATAATTGGTAAAAAAAATTTATATTATTACAGTTATGTATTAATTTTAATGTTAATTTTAATTTTTTTTAGAATTAAATAATGTTAAAATATTTGTTAATATATATTTATTTACTAAGTTTTAATATTTTCAATATGTATTCATCCTCATTTCAATTTATATCCACATTTTTTTAATAATTTATATTTAATTAATAAAACTTATACACTTTTTCAATTTTTTTATTGAGTACTCATTTTAGTTATTCAATTTCACTCATTTTTAACGTGAATGCATAAAAGATTATATATTAATTAATAATTTTAACAATATGTTTTGGTAACTTAATATATATAAATAAATATATTTATAAATTTCTATTTTATATATTTATAAAATTATATATTTATAACAAAAAATAAAAACAAAATTAGAAAACATTTTTAAATAATTATAAATTTTTAATAAATATATTTCGACAATGAATGTATTTACTTTATTTGTATTTATATTTATATACATTTATTATATAGATATAAATAATTGTATAAATTTATATAATGATATAAATGTATAAAAACTATTTTTTAAAAGAAATAAGTTATATTATTATAAATAAATAATATTATATTTAAATAATAATAAAATTAAAATAAATATATTTCAATAATTATAATATTTACTGTACTTATATTTATATTTATATTATATTTATATTTATATTATATATATATAATTATATAAATGTGTATATAATGATATAAATATATTTATAACTATAAAATTGTAATAAATATATTTAAATGATGAATATATTTATTATTTCTAAATTTATATTAATATATAGTAATTAAATATATGTATATATAATTATATAAATATATATATTTATATAAAGAAAGTTATGATTATAAAATTATACTTAATATATTTACTATATTTTTATTTATATTTATATTAATTTATTGATTATATATAATTATATAAAAATATATAATGATATAAATATATTTATAATTATTAATAAGTAATTATAAATATCTTTAAAACAATATTTATTTATAAAAGGACCATAACAGAATGGGTTTTCTCGATTTGATTCATTTATTTATATATATTAGAAACAAGAGACTTTTATATTTATTCCAGACCATAATTGAATGTTTCAAATTTATTTTTATGAAATTTAAACATTCCAAACCATAAAAAAATGCTTCTAATATAATATTTTGGAAGACAACAGCGCTTTTCATATTTATTCATTTACCTATATGTACTTTTTTGGAATGGTGGATAAAACCCAGCCCTATCTTTTTTAAGAAACCGTAACTGAGTAGATTTCAAATGTGCCTCTCAAGCTCGTACAGAAGTACACAACAATCATTACTCCCCTTCTACCTTCTCTCAGATGTATCAAGCCTCAAATCTAAGGTATGTAATTTTTTTTACCTCCTCCATCGTTTCTAGATTATTTGGGTTCCACGGTTTATGTTCGTGTGGCATTGTATTGGCTTGTTGCTCTCAAGGGTTCCATGTTTAGGGAATCTACTATATATTGTTTGAGTCTTATTTATTTCACATGCCTTTATTATTAAAACCCCTAACTTATAGTTCCACAAGCTACCTATAATTGGTTTGGGTTCTTTCCTTATAAATTTTATGCCTAGAATCATATATTCTCCATCTCGTCTTAGCTAAATGGTTCTTAAAGAGTTTATACAATAGGATTTGGTTTCATCCTTCTCTAAATATTCCCCTAATATTCAAAAATAATTCATTTTTATGGCTTTATAAAATGTACATATTCAATATATTGTATCATAGATCTTCCTCATTATAGTATATGAGATTCATAAGAAACCTGTATAGATTCATCTTCAGTATGAACATAGCATCAACAACTCAATCCACTTTTTATTTCCATTTAGCTAGTAAAACAATGATTTTGTGATATTTAAAACACTAAATATCCTCTTTGTGGTCATTTAACATTATTTATAATTATTATCAATAATATTGAATTTCAAATATTATCATTTTCAATTCCAAAAAAAATAATATTGATCTCTTCATCTTCCATATCATTTCATCTTACAAAAATAATTATTTTTGGAAAGGATGGGAAAAGATTCATGTTATTCTGAACATTAATGAAAGGACTTTTAATCATAATAATTAATTCCCTTTATTAGTTATAAATACTTTATAATCTCTTTAGATTGTGATAAATTATCAAATTTTCCCTACATTTAGTTGATTACATATTACAAGGAATGATATTTATACATAGAGGATAAATTTTTATGTACTGAATAATTCATTAGCACATAGAAATTAATTCTTACACAAATAATAGAAGGTATATATGCATGTTTATGTTTACATAGTTGATTATCACATGAACCCAAAAATCCTTACGTATAATAGAAATCAACCTTATATGGGCCTAGCTTATGTTTTCACAAATCAGGAATGATGTTTTTAGAGAATGAGTCTATTATTATTTATATTAACTCACCCTTACACAAGTCATAGTTTCTGCCGACATGACTTTGGATTCATTTTTAGATAGCTCAAGACTTTTTATCTTTTCATACTTCTAGCACTGAAATTCCTTCATTAATTAGAATAATTTATAAACACATTAAATGAATATTGAACCCTCTAAAGATTCTTAATTCACATTAAATTATCTTCCAATAATTTTTTGAATTATCAAAATAATTCCAAAACCAGTTATCTCATTTAAATTCCCTTTTCATAATACTAAATACTCAAGATAAATTATTCCAATATCCTTCACTACCTCGTCTCAATACATCCTTAATTAATATTCATCTAGGATATATTGATCTATGATTTTAGTAACTAATATTTTTAGTGACTCAATAATGGTTTCATTAAAATATTTTCTAGCTTCATCTAATCATTATATATTTTAAACCTTTTTAAATATAAATTATAGAGGATATCTAGAATATTTCAACATTCCTATCAATATCCAACTACATTGTAAAATTGTAGATAATTATCTAACAATCAACACATTTCTTTAACATTCAAACTATCTCATCGGTCATCTGATGATAAGGTATTCCCATAAAATGGATAAATCTTCCACATTCCTTCCCCAAAATATAATAATTACTCCATTGCATGTAAAATAATTTCTAACATCCACTTCATTATTCTTTAAAACAAAATAAATTCTCTTTACATTAGAAGAAAATTGAAAATAAATATATCTTCAAACCATGGGATATTTAGTGGTCAATTTAATTTATTTTGTTTAAAATTTAGTTTAGTTATGAAAAATAATTATTTGGAATAATAAAATATTTTTAATATTAAATAATCTTAACCACCACCTATAATATTTAATTATTCAGCAAGAACTAATTAATATTTTTTTGACATATTTATTACTAATTATTAGATTAATATATGACTATAAGTGGATCATCCAAGTAAGAAATCAATTTTATCAATAATTTTAATAAGATATTTTATAACTATACAATAAATAGTGATTTTAAATCCCTTGATTTATAATGTAAAGTGTATCAAAAAAATTTAACTGGGAATAAATGGGGGTTTTAAAAAATATTCTTGAATTGGATACTTATCATTGGTAAGGTGTCATAATTAAAGGTGATAAGGATCAAGGGTTGATCGTTACGTGGAATTTATCAAATGTATCCAACGATTTAAATTTCTCACAGCCTTTTCAGGATCAATGAACTAATCATACATGTAATGTTTCCACTAACAGTTTATGGCCACCTAAAATTTCATATCATTTAAATATCCACTCAAATTTTCAATGAAAGACCACCATACCAACCACATTCCTAGTGAATAAATGAAAAATCATCAACCCCTCCAACATATTGGACTTCTAAAAAGAATTTTTGAAGAAACTGTCCATGAATTATTGTATTATTTTCATAAAAATCTGAGAAATCAAAAAATTCATTCCTCAAACAAAATACATTTTCCTTTTTTGTGGATGAATATAAGGATTGCATTGATTATTGGAAAAAATGTCTATCTCAGTATGAGTGTCTATAAGCTCATCCAGCCAAGACTTATCATAGTAAAACAAATCAAGGATCCCCTTATAGGGATCAAACTATATTTTATTATTTTCTAGGCTTTCGGCAAAAAACTGAGAAATATTTTTCACTTCATCACGAACTCCTAGTCTATGAACATTTAAATATAAGGAGAAAACTATCAAAATACTCAGTTTCATCTCCCAAGTAGTTATCATTGAATTTTGATTCTTAGGACTCCCCCCATCAAACCAAGACAAGAACCTACATTTCTTGAACTACTCTAAGTAGTAGTAATCCTATGAAAGTTATCAAGGGTCATTTTAGCTGAATTCAGATTATTTCACCTACAACTAATGGAGGATTTTTTTTCCTAAATTCAATTATCCATTTCCTTAAAATATTAATAAAACTATTTGAATCAATCAATTCTTTGGTTCCCCATAATATAATTTTATATAACATTTACGCTTGATTATGAATATCTTAGCTATATTTATTTATTTTTTAAAAAAAAATAATATTTTATGAATCTAATGGGATGGATTAGAATAAAAATGGATTCATTCTATTATTATTAAAAAATATTATGAATATGGAGTTTCAGAGTTTATCATGTATTCAATAGAGAATACAAACAACTATTCTCAAATACTTTTTATGTGTTTAAAGTATTATTTTAAAGAGAAATTAGTCTGGAAAAGTTGTAATTACATCTTATATGTCATGAAGTAGATCAGTGCTATAAATGTTTTAATAGAGATTTGGAAAAAATAAACATGCACACTGACTAGGATGATACAACAGATTATGGATCATTTGAAATGAATACAAGTGTAAATGATGATGGTGGTCATATAGAAGAATTCAAAATTGAAATTGGTGATGAACATTGGGATTTTTCAAAGTTTTTTTTGAAGTTAAAAAGTTGTGTTAATAGAATATTTTATACTGATTTTATTAAATAATAAATAAACTATATTAAAGTTATATAATTTGAAAGATACCAGAGGATGGGGTGACACCATCTTTATAGAACTACTTGTTATCAAAAATGATATTCTACTTAAAGAAAATGATCTTACTTCATGAATATATGATTCCAAATGAATTCTAGGTTCAATTTGAATGATATCTCAAAAAGTTCATGCTTGTCCAAATGATTGCATATGGTTTCGCAAGGACCATGAATCCCACATAAAATTCCCTATGTGTGGCATGATTTGATACTTGAATTTTTATTCAAGTCCATAAAACGTTGTATGGTACATTCATATAATTTTATGATTTAGAACATTATATGGAATTTAGGTAAATGTGATACAATTGACATGGAATACAGATATAGGAAATAAATATTGGAAACTACGTCATCTAAAGGACTCTTTTTAGTGGAAGAGAATTGATTATGGGTATCCAGAATTTGAAAATGAGCTAAGAAACTTTTGTAATGTGTTATCTACATATGAAGTAAATCATTTTATTTTTCTTAGTATTACTCACAATACAAGGCCAATCATATTGGTAAATTATAACTTTCCATCATTGTTATGCATAAAGTGCAAATACATTATGTTTTCTCTACTTATATCTAGACCAAAAAACACGGTAATGATAATTATGTCTATTATGATCGATTGATCAAAGATCTAAATTTGTTGTGGGATATAGTTTTTAACATGTATGCTACTCATATAAGTTATGAATTCACATTAGGTTCCATGTTGTATGGGATGATAAATGACTTTCCTACTTATGTAAAAATTTTAGGCTATATCATTTATATAATGTTGGGGGTTCCCATTTGGGAAGAATTCACACACTTAGTTGTGTTGAATTATTCATCGATGATTATGCTTTTAAGGAATCATTTTTTACCTTTATGACATTAATAACTATCCTATATGACATCACTCAATGGAAATATCAAACAAGCTACAACACTATCTCCACTAATGGGTGCTAAACTTTTAAATAAAGTAATCTATATTGACAATATTTTTGGTAAAACATTTCTTAAACACCATACGAAATTAGTTTGGAAAAAGAGATAAATTTTCATTAAATTTATATATTGGACTTATTTATATTTCATAAATTTTCTTGATGTTATATGTGCATAAAAACAAAATTATTTAACTGTGTTATTGGATCATTACTAAATATTCCTAGAAAAAATATGGAATAAAGGCTATGATAGACATGATGGACTTTTAGATAAGGGAATAGATATAACCAATGGAAGGTAAAGGATAGAATTTTCTTCTCCACATAGCTTGCACTATATCTAGATAAGAAAAAAAAATACAATTTTTCATTTTCTGTAATTGTGAAACAGTTCCATGGGAGTATTCATACAACATTAAGAATATTATGTAAATGAATAAATTGAATTTATATAGAATAAAATCACATGAATTTCATATTCTGAAGCATGATTTTACTCCCATATCATTACATTACAATTTTCCTAAAAATTTAAAACATAAATTAACCATAGTATGATTTTTTTTTCAAATCCATATGAAGAAACGTTATAGACCTGGGGAAGTTTCCAATCATAAATAAGGAGGTTGTAGTCATATTATGGGAATTATAGATTTCCCCCCACCACCCTTATTTAATATCATAGTCCACTTTGTGGTTCTCTTGGTTAGAGGGGTTCAACTATGTGGTCCTTTCAATTAAATATGGATGTACCCCATTGAAGGTATATGAATATTTTTAAAGGTAATTTAATTAATCAAAATCATATTGAAGATTGGACGGCATAAAAATGTATTTTTAAAGAATATTTTGAATTACGTATTCATTGCCTATCATATTTTGATATGAAGGTTCTCCCAAACTCTCATCATAGAATGCATATTATGGGTGAAGTGATATCTACAAGATATGTTTTTAAAATTACCATCACATAGTATGAGTAAGTGCACATTCATAATTTACATTCCATTTAAGATTTTGGTCCATTTGTTGAATCCCAAAAATCATTTCTTAGAGAAATTAATCCATCAAGATTTGAAGGATTAATATCAAATAGATAAAATCAATAATTTTTAAGACAGTTCCAAGATCATGTTTATAAGGGGTTATTTGAAGCTATAAATTCAATTGAAAAACAAATTTGATAGATTGACATGGGACCAAATGAATATGGTAAATCACACATTGGTTTTGTAATCAATGGTTTTTATATTTTATAAAAAGGAACATGATGACTATATTATGATGAAATATAGTGGAGTTATTCGTGTGGTATAAGAGATAAAAAAATCTGGTTCCAAATATTGAAAACCAATTCATGTGGATATTTTATATATCATCCTTACTGTCAAGATATAAAAACTGGATTATACATCATTTGATGTATTGATTTTCCATTTCAAATGGACTGAAAATATGATTGCAATGAATTTTTTTGTAAGGGGATTCATAAAGGTGAGTTTTTGTGTGGAAGGGGAAAATGACTATCGATTCAAAATCATTTCATAAGAAGTTCAAGTATATTATTTCTTATATCCGGAAAAAAAACAATTGTACGATTTTCCAGCTAGCGACTAAAACAACTATAGGGTCATATGAAAATTAAATAAACGATACCACTTTCATTGGGAGATCACAATCAGTTTATATAAGTCTAATTATTGAAATGTCTCATATGTTATTGGGGACTAAAAATATGGGATTTGTATTCTGAATAAGGTAGCCAAATTCCTTCTGCGGTTAAAAGAATAAAGAGGGTTCATTGAGATAGATATTTTTTTAAATATATTGTTCTTTTCATCATAATATTTTCCTTTTTCTATTATATTAACAAAATCAAAATAAAATGTTTGAATAATCATATAAAATGTTTTCTTCTCATGATGATGTCACTAATCTCATAGATAACCATGTGGTTGATGCTAAAACTATATTATCATTAGTGGATAGAAAACATATTGATGAAAAAAATAAGAATTGCAAAACATCACAATTTTTACTAAAATTATCAATGAAATAAGTATGGAAAAAAAGATTGAGGTTGGATAAAATAAACATGTAAAACCTATTGAACCAAAAATTTCAATGTTCATTGGTTATGTTGTTGTCATAATGAGGATTCATTTGTCTATTGATATAAATTCATGGTGCCATTTCCATCCTGTGATGATGGAACCCCTTTGGGATGATATTATGGAAATGTTACAATAGCCTTTCCATAATTTACTGAAAAATTATATAATGAATTAATAACATAGTTATCAATATTCATTGAACAGATCATTTATATTAGAAAATTTCAATATGAAATATTTCTTAATGGTCACTGGAAAAGCCCGTAGTAGCTTCTGGACATTTCATACCAAGTTTCATCTAAGGTATGTTGTGGGGAAAGTAAATCCCCACCCACCAATTAATTATTCACCCATTATAATACAGGAAACATGGAATTATATCATTAGTATTCATGATGGTAAAAAATATTAGGTGTATTATAGTTGATAATATATTATTTGGCATTCTTTATTTTATCCAATTTGATATAAAATTGTTTATTTTTGAAATAGTATGGAAGTTTTGAAAATAAAGAATATTCATCATGACAAATATACCCCAATTATAAGGAATTTATGGAGTATTATTAACTAGATAATAAATTGGTATGTATTTTAAATAAACAATGAATGTTTTATGTGATATTAAACAACATATGTTCCTTTGTTTTAATGAAAATTTATGAATCAAAATCTGATGCCACATTTATCATGCGACATGTTATATGGATGTAGGCTCACTTAAATAATGAAGGTAAACTAGTTGATGAAAACAAAAAAATTTATGGGAAACATGTGTATGTATAAAATATTATTAATTCATTATTATTTATAATAGTAATACATTAAAATATATTTTTGTGTTTATATATTTTTTATATGGTTCAGACACAAGAATCGGAAGAGACCGTAATGGAATAAAAAATAATTTTGGTATATTTAAAGAGGATGAAAATATATGTTCATGATATTGGTTATTAATTTAAGGTGTCTCCTTAATCATGACTTGGTATGAAAAAACCACAAGATGATACATATAAAAATTTTAAATCATTAAATGTAAAAATAGATGCATTGTAATATATTATTAGCTGGTCTAGTCTTGAAGACCAATGTATATGAAAGAATAAAAGAAAACCATTGTTGAAATAAAGATCATCTCATGAAAAAAAAGTATCCCCACTAGCATTGAGTATATTCATTCCCTTCAATTTCTTACATTACCTACGGTAATCAATTTTTTCATTACTTTTTCTCCTAAATGTGAATAAAACAACTTCCAAAAACAATATATTTCTATAATTATATAGGGTGAAATTATGTTTGATTGTTATCAATCAATAGCCACTCACTCCCTTATTGTAAGGGGAGTGATGTATAATATCCTATCGTAAAATATATATAACATTGAACTCCAAAAAAATTACATTAGATTATGGATAGGGTTATCTCAAGAGAAGAACTTTGAGTTGCAGGTCCTACTTTATGATTTATATATTACAATAGTTAATTATTATATTGAAAATTTCAAAGGATTAATATATAATCTTATAAAGATACATTATATATTTCTTTAACATATTTTTTGATCTGAAAAACCTATAATATTTGATGAAAAAAATGGTTTTATATGATATACAGTATTATAGAAGGAATAAACTAAAGGGAAACATAATTTTTCATAAATAAAATATAGTGAATCAATAAAGAAAACAAAAATAATTTCTGAGAGTACCTTCCCCCATCCAATTCCACCATAGTATATATATGCATAACAACTTCATGTAGACACCACAAATAAAGATAAAGACATGTCATATGTTCCATAAAAAGAAGAAGTGTTTTGGAAATATTTTTAGAGGTGTGGTTGGAATTGAAAGTATAAATCAGATTCTAATTTTTAAATGGCTTGGAGTCTCAATTGTGAATATATAAATTTGGTTCATTTTCATAATACATATGTCCAAAAAAGATCTAATATTATAATTAAATTTAACAACTATTCATATTTCTTATATCTTTTTATATTACTACTATATAAATAGAAAAAACATGTGCATCACAGTTTGGTTTCATTATACCCTATATCATTTCTACTAAAAAAATATCTATGGAGTTGGATGAAATTGAAAAGAAAAAAGATTCAGAAAACAAGGAGTTCTACAAGAAAATAACATATGATAGGCAATTTTTGATACCTATAATTAAGGAGTAAAACCCTATAATATAATCTTACAAAATATATTTTTATTTTTTTTCATTTATTATTAATTGTTTCCTTTTTAGGTTACTTTAGAGGAAGATTATAATCAATATTAATACACTAAATATTTATTTTTTGGATCAAATTATTGGATATCAAAAACATGACCACACATCATGTGTATTCGAAATTTTTAGTGCATTTTAATGAAAATTTTATAGATAAAAAAAAATTATGTTTGAGTCTACGTTTTAACATGAAGTGTGTAATGATAGGGCAATATCAAATTATATTGTAAATCATGTTATGAAGTTGGTGACTGAATATAAGAAGCATGTGGATTACATCAAACGGAAAATGATTTGGGTATATATAGAAAAATTTATATATCAAAACTTATTTCAAACTAATTTACATATTTTGTTCAATGTTTTTGTAGTGTCTGAAGCAAGATAATTTCAATGAATGTGGATATTATTTAGGAAAATATATGAAGGATATAATAATCCATGGAAATACTATAATCCAAGGACCTGTACATTCGAAATGTAATTAAAATTTCATTAAAATTATTTCTTCATCATTTTTTGGTCTAAATTTTCTCACTACTGCCTTGATTATTGAAAACCATCATAGAAAAAATATTATTTAAATTTGTTTAAAGATGAGTGGAGAATGTTAATGGTGTTAGAATGTTCTCTAACATCAAATGTAGGTGATCAACTACTATTTTGGTGATCTCCTGTGATCTAGGACTATATAAATATATTTAGGGTGTGAAGAATTGGTATCAAAATGATTATATATTATTTTTTAACTATTTATCAAGGAGATTTATAATGGCGGTAATATATTTTTTATGAAATGAATTGGAAGAATACATGGTGTCTGGATGTATACAAGAATCCTGAATATGTAACTTCTTATAAATTATATAGTAAATTTTCTCATCATTTTATCTATTTTCTAGAGAATTTATTTATAATTTGTTTCTGATACTTATTTTTTAAAATTTAAATATTAATTTAAAACACATTTCATGGCCTAAAAACCAGTAAAATAACCTCATATTATTTTAAATATTTGGATAATTGATCCATAATTAATTTTTGGAATTTACGAATTGAACACACATCATTTAGACACAGGATGTGGTTAGTTTGACTCAAAGTACATGTTTACAATATAATAGTGTCATTTTAGTTTAAAATATACATGAAATAGCCCAAAACAAGAAAAAATTCTTGGAAAGTATTTAGGATTTAGAAAATGATGCCAAATTCATTTTCCATTTTATTGGAATTGACCACATGACCATATAAAACCTGATGTGGTTGGTATGAATCGAAGTGTTTTTTTTTCTATAAGAAAGTGTCATTTAGTTTCAAACATACATAAAATAGTAAAAAACAATCAAACATTCTTCGATTGAACACATATATCATGAATATCTGACTTCCTACTACTTGTTTAGTTTATTTTGTCACCATTTTATCATCTTTGTTTTGATAATTTTCTTGTCATCTTTATCTTACAAATATTATTATAATTTTAGTATAGATCATGAAGAAATTACTTCTTTAACAAGTGTGATTCACTCATGAAATGTGATTATAAGATCAACTAGGATGATTCTCTCATGATGATGAAATTTAATTTTTATTCTCTAAAGATTTCAACATTCTGGTTTATCAGACAAAATAATGTTAGATAACCACTACTGTAGAATGTATTTTAGGATTAAAAGACATTGTGGAATTAAAAATTCATCAATATGATACACGGAGTACCTGGTATGACTTAAATTGTGTAGTTTTAGTTTAAACCAGACGTTTTATTAATACATTGTGTTATATTTATGTTTATTTTATTACATTATAGTATTACTAACATAAGAATTATTTTCTTATAAAGGATTATTATTTTTATTGAGTTGGGGTGGTTTGTTCGAAGCTTATTACAATCATGAGAGATTGAAATTTTAGGAAGCAATAGAGATGATAGAAATAAGATAATGGGTTAAGTATGTATATAAACATCAAGAAAAGGTGAATTCATAAAACTTATTCAGTTAATTATTCAACATTTTATCTACTAATTTTAAGTTATTTTTGTTAAAATTTTTATCTAATACTTACTTATTTTTTTAATATAACTTTTGGGAAGCCATATTTGGATTTTAATTGTATTTAACAAGCCTAAAAATATATAATTTGTTCATTTTGTGTGGAAGAGAAACCCCATGCTACCTAAAATGTGATATGTTTCAAGAAGAATGATGATTCCTCTTCCATACAAATGGAACATGTTGTATCCTTTCTAGCTTGTTTCAAGTGGTTTAAAAAAATAAAACATCACGTACTTAATAATCCACAACTAAATCTGATACAAAGTGTGCTCAAGATGACTCAAACTATTTTTTTTACTTTATATTTTACATTTTATTTGAAACACATATTACATACTCAAAACTAATAAAAAACATTCAGATTATTTTGATATGGTCAAGAAATGATATATAAGTAATTTTGGATGTGTATGATTCATCATTAAATCAATCTAGAACACTGTGTGATTTCTATGACTCCAAATGAGTCTACTTATTTTAAATTGACATTAATTTTAGTAAAATAAGAAAAATGACCGACCCAAATGGGATAAATCACATTTTTATTGTTTTTATAGATTATGAAAATAATTGATATTTCATATGTGACATGTAGAAATCATCCACAGCAAAATATAACCCATAATGTGACTGGAATGACTCAAATTGTGTCTTTTTAGTTAAAATTAAAATGAATTTTAGTTGAAAAATTCATGTGACATACTCAAAACTTATAAAATTCATTAATATTATTTTGATACTTAAATAAAATGATCCATAAGTCATTTTCAATGTGTAGTAATAATCCACACCTCAATCTAATACATGTTGTGCTTAATATGACTCAATTTCTCTCTTATGAGATTAAAATTGATATTTTAGTTCAAAATAAGTATCACTTGAAAAAACCTAATAAAACCTGCTCATATTGTCTTGATAATTTAGTAAAATAATTCATACATCATTTTTTATGTGTAATAACTAAACATATATAAATTGGAAACAAAAATTTGTTGGTATGAGTCAATGTATATGTTTTCCGATTAAAATTACATTTTTTTAATAAAAAGACTAGTGACCTACTCAAACCCCAGAAATCACATTCAGATAATTTTGACACTTTTTAAAAATGATAAATATTTCATTTGTTCTATGTAAGAATCATCCTCCCATCAATCTGATACATGTTTGGACTGATATGACTCCAAGTGTGTCTTTTTATTTAAAATTATCATAAATTTTAGTAAAAAAGACACTTCAAATTCTCAAAATCAATAAAACTCAGTTTGATTATTTTGATAATTTATTAAAATGATATATAAGTATTTTTTAATTTGTAAGAATCATATTCACCTCAATCTAATACGTTTTTCTCTACATGTGCCTTTTTATTTGAAATTTAGATTAATTTTTGAAAAAAGGACAAGTGACATACTCAGAATTCAGAAAACACAGTCATATTATTTTGATTCTTTATAAAGATAGTCTATATGTCACTTTTGATGTATAGGAATCATCCTCACCCTAATGTGATACATTTTTTTTCCTAGTATAACTCAAAGTATATATTATTAGTTAGTAATTGAAATTTTAATTCAAAATTTGTATCCTACATTAAAAAATAAGATAATATACATAATTTCCTTGATAATTTATTACAATAATTCATAATTTGTTTATAACATCTAGGAATTGAATTCATGTAAATCCAATAAATAAACTTGTCATTATTACTCAATGTGCATGTTTCCGGTTTAAAATGATATTTCTTTGTAAAATAATATAAGTGATATATTCAAAACTAGGAAAATTAATTCAGATTATTTTGTAATTTTGTGATATTGATCCAAAAGTCATTTGTGACATGAATAAATTAGATTAACTATATTCCAATGCATATTGTGATAGATTTGACTTCATGTGTCTTTTAATTTAAGATTGACATTGATTTTATCACAACAGGCAAGTGACATACTCAAAATGGAATAAATGAATTATTATTTTATTTATAAATTATTAAAATGATTGATTATTTATTTTGGACATGTTAGAGTAATCCACAGCTCGATCTGATATACGGCTTTCCATATTTGACTCAAAGTGTCCATTATCCATTTTTAATTGTCATTTCAGTTCAAAAAGTGTTCCAATCACATGAAAATTAAGAAAACACAATTGTATTTTCTTGATAAATTAGTAAAATTATTCCTATTTTAGCTTTTATTTGTAATATATAATCACATTTAAATCTGAAACATGATGCAGTCTATATGAATAGCAGTGTGTGCATCCAGATTAAAATGAAATTTTAGTAAAAAAAGACAACTGAATTACTCAAAAACAAAAAAAAATATTTCAATTGGTTTGAAACATTTGATAAATGATCCATAATTCCTTTTTGATGTGTATAAATCAGCAACACCTCAATATGAAGCATGACGTGACCGATATGAGGCCAAGTATATCTTTTTTACTTAAAATTGACTATAATATTTTTTAAAGAAAAGTGACATACTCAAAACACAGAAAACAAATTTGAATTGTTTTTATACTTTAGTAAAATAATATATAAATCAATTATTACATGTAAGAGTTTACATCACCTCAAACTGATACACGATGTTCCTAGTATTACTCAAAGTGTCTGATATCAGTTTAAAATTGACATTTTAGTTTGAAAAGGGTTCACTCATAGAAAATAAAAAAACATTCAATTTTTTTTAATAATTTGATAAAATGATCCATAATTCACTTTTGATATGTATGATTCATCCACACTTCAATCATACTCACGGTGTTATTAGTATGCCACATAGGGTGTGTTTTTATAAAAAAAATTACACTAATTTTAGTAAGAATGAAAATTTACATATGAAAAAATAATGAGAAAACATTTTTATTGTTTTGATACTTTATTAAAATGATAAATATGTCATTCTTCCATGTATGAAAAAGACTCCCCATAATCCAAGGAACAATGTCAAAAGTATGACTTCATGTGTTCCTTTTTAATGAGAATTAACTTGAATTTTAGTAAAAAAGATAAGTGACATTCTCAAAAACATAAAAACAATGTAAGATAAATGTTATAATTTAGTAAAATGATCCATAATTCATTTTCAAGGTGTTGGTATTAGATCCACCTCAATCAGATACATGGTCTACATTTGGTAACACCATGATATTTTTATGAAATTTATTTTCTTAATCTGATTTCTTTGATGTCTTGCATTACATAAAACACTATGTTTATATGAAAAATTGTTTTATTATTTTAATTATTTAATAAATACAATTACAATTATAACATATTCGTTAAATCGGTATAGATGAACAAGATTAACTGAATTATGAAAGTATGGTTTACACATGTAAAACCCATTTGAAATTGAAAGGAAATATTTTTTAGAGACTTTTCAAATACACACATTTGTGTTCTATACCAATATAAAAAATTGGATTATATTAATGCAATAAATATATAAAATATTCCATATAATTTTTAACATTGATTCTTTATATTTTCAAGACATGAATTAAATATGAATCATATTTTCTTCTTAAAATATGTATTTTTTTTGAAGTAGTTTTATCACTTTTTAATGGAACACCTATTATATAAGCAATTTATTTAAAATTTAAAAAATATATTTGAAAAAATAAAATTTATTTTTGAATTTATAATTTCAAAATTTCCATGGGGTGATTTATTTGTATTTTCGTAAAATATTTTATATTGTGATAAATAGTGAAAATACTGATTTTATTTGAAAACTTTATTTTATTTTGATGTATTTCAAGGAAAAATTATGTTTCATTTTTTATAAATTTTATTTTTTAAATTTTAATTTTAAATAATTCAATTTATTTATATAAGGATTTGGTACATTATTTTTTTATAAAAAAATTATGGTTTAAAATGGAATATTTTGATAATATGTTCTTCATGGGGTTCTACCCAATTTATTTTAATTTAAATTATGAAACTTCTACGTTTTAAATTTTGAAAAAAGGATTCCCAATTTTTATTCTTAAGGTACATATTTTTTATATGGTTCCCTTATATTGTTTTCCAGTATGAATATTATCCCAATTAATTTTTCTAACCATGGTAAAGTGTAAATAGAGTAATTTAGGTTCAAAATAAAATGATAAAGACTATAAAATGATTATAACACATGGGAAATTTTATTGGATGAATATAATTTATCCTTTAGAACATATAGAACATAATTATTTTTTTAATTGATAGTTTTCCCTAAAAACAACCAATATAATATTTAAATCAAATAAAGTCACAAAATATCACTTTGTTTCACTTAAATATACCTTCTGTCACTACATGGGAAAAAAGGATTGTTATGTACTAATATTAAATTAAGATTATAACATAATAAACATATTTTCTTGGTATGAAATTATTTTTGACTATTTGAGACAGTTAGATGAGATTATTATATTTATATTGTTTTTTTAATAAAAATTTAAAAATATCACATTCATGTCTTAAATAATATATCATTTTTAATATATTATTACAGAAAAGAGATATTATAAAATAAAAGTGAATTTAAAATATATATTATTTATCTTCATCGCGATATTTTAGTTTTATTTTTTAGTGAACAAATACATATATTAAATAATTACAAAAAAGTGATGTTGTAATTATTTTATTAATGGAATTATCAAATATATGTTATTAAAAATATTAAAATAAATATAATTTTAGATAATTAATGTTATCAACGAATTTTATAGAAGACCTTTAACTCATAAAAAAATTATAAATATTTGGTTTGATTTTAACTTGTTATCTTGATATTTGTAAAATTCTATGTAATTAATAGTGTCCAAATTAATAATAATTATATTTTATCAAAATAATATATTATTAAATTATTTTAAATTTAAAAAACATATTAAAAAATAAATAATAATTATATTATGGTCTAAAGTTTTATAAATTTTTAATTTATTTCCTAATTAACATCACATAAGTATATTTTACAACCTTTTAATATTGAAAAAATCATTATCTTATTTAAAATTAAAATAGGTTAACTATGGGTTAATCCAAATTGTAATGTATAAAATAATACCAAAACATATCTAAAATATATTAGTTGATGATACTACAACCTTGGATCATATTTTCTAATAATAAATGTAATTTTTTAGGTATTTTTATTGATATTTAATTAATTGTAAATTTATATTTATGGAAATTCCAAAAGTGTCCCGCGACATAATTATAAAGGGAACCAATTCCATTAGATATTAACATTACATTGAACATTCAAAATCAACCATCCCCTGAAATTTTTTATTCTAATATTACCAATAGATATTATAGATATTATTTCATTCTAAATAGACCAACCCTATTGTCCCTAAGAGGAGATCTAAAAGAAGTTATCTAAAGAAGAAGTAGTCGTCTTTACCAACTCGTTCATGATAATTTCATCTTATACTTCCCCTCCAAGTGTTGTTTCTATTATAAATTAATATATATAGTATGACCAATATTATGAAATGTTATTATTATTACAAAACAACAATATTACAAATTTTATCTATCTTATGAAAAAATGAAAGCACTGCTAGTGCATACGTACGGCTTACTATCTCCACGTCGTAGTGTAATTTGTTATTCATAACCACTTCATTTGTATGGGTATAATAATGGAAGTAATATATATATTATAATAATAAAATTATATTTATTCTATAAATAAAACTAATATACAATCCACTTCTTTACCATTTCATCATTAAGTGGACGATATTATCACTCGTGCGTACATATGACCTACCATCTCCACGACGTGATGGAATTCACATTCCATCTAAACCAATACATAATGGTTATATAAATGTACATAATGAACAAATTTGATATATATTACCTTGATATAATAATTATGATGATGAAACTAAATCCTATGAACAATAATTGGGACATATATGACAAATACAACCAAAGGAAAATAAAGTAGTTAATACCTAAGAAAAGGATAATAATGAAACATTATTAAGAAATTAGTGGTAAGATGATATAATATTATAATATATAAAATCATCAAAATGAATGTAGTTATTGAATAAATTAATATAATTATATAAACTATTTTAAAGGATGATTAGATATGTACAAATGAAATTAGACCTAAGGTAAGGTACTTTTTCCACATTTTTTTTATGTGGGACACATTCCTTATACACTACTAGTTTCTTTTGTGTGGTGTACATACTATCCAGGAATGCATATATTGAGCATTATTATGAATACTATGGAAATTTCATATCCATATAATTTTTATTCTTTCATATGGAATATGATTATACGAATTATAAAGTAGTAAGGATTAATTTCAAACAATCATAGTTATTTAGGATTGTTTATATGTAAGTATATTCTAGAAAATATTTATCCACCATGTCCATGTTTCTTTAAAAAATCCTAAATATTTTTACTATTCCCATAATTTTTTTTAATGTTATTTTTTCCCATGTGTGACTTTTAACTTAATTCTTTAAAAGAAATATTTTTCTCATTTTATAAACGAGGTACTTTGTAAATTATCTTGCAAAAGTATCAAAGGAATTTTTTAAAGTTATAAATCCTGAACTCATTTTTCCAATTTCATGATTCCTTAAAAACTTGAAGCATACATTAAAATATTAAAATTTTATATTCAATGAAAATGTATTCTTCTAAAACTGTGAGAAAATTTAGGAAGTGAAAGTGTTTTCAACAAAAAGAATGAATTCCCCATGAATTATTGTCATGTGATCTCTAAAAATTATTATCAACTTATGATAAAATTATTTATTTTTATTATAGAATGATATTTTTGAAACAACTTACTTTTATATGGGTTATTTTATGATTGAATTGTTTTTCTGAATTCCATTTATTTTTATGTGTTAGGATATGATGAATGAATTATTTTCCTATGAAACAGATATTCTTAGTTTCCATTATGTGATGGGTGGGACATATGTCTCCATATAATGCATTGGGTAAATATTTATATCTCATTATTTAGATGGATCATTAATGAGGATTGAACTCAGTTAAGTAATATGGGGTTAGAATAGGAACTAAAACTGGTTTAGTAATGGACTTTTCCCACTGTGATGGTCTTGTAAATGCACCATGAATAATATGAGAATGATTTTAGATGCATATTTGTATGCCAAATTTTCATGTATTATATTATAATCTCATGTAATATGTTATCTTATTATTTATGAACCGCATTAATTTATTCCATTTCAGGATATCCTGATCTTTTATATATGGGAAATTATTTTCAAATGGTTTGTTAATATGCATATGCTTTATGATTATGTTATGATTGATATCCCCATTTTTTAACCTTACTATAAATATAAGATCACCTTATTTATATGTTTATTTTCACCATGTTATAAATAATGGTTTAAGGTAGGAATATTAAAGTGTTTGATCTTTGTGGGAAAAAATAAAGATCTTTAACTAGAGATGATGATGGTGTTCAAAGTTTCTAAAGGCACAAAACTAATACTATCTTTGGTCAAGTGTTTTGGTAATTTATGAAATATTCTGAAATAAAGGATTTAATTTATATGTACATTAATCATGGGTAATTGTACTTGATATAATAGAAAATTGTTTGTTAACCTTTTCAATCTAGGAAGAGAAAACCTTATTAGGATCCCTAAGGATAAGTATAAGAATAGTTTCCAATCCTATAATTTTGGTAATGATCATGGATGAATTATTATTAATCCCAATATTTTGTAGATAGAATTTAATTTCCCTTGATTATTTGGTTTTCCCACTATGATTACTACTTCTCTTAATATACTTTAAAATTTAGTCAATGGATGGAACTGAAATAAACCACACTAATTCTATGTTTGATTGGAAATGAAATGATTATCCCCTTGAGATACCAAATGATATGGGAGCTGGAATGAAAAATCTTATCAATATACTCACACAAGAAATGAATCTTGATGGACTCCAAAATGAGAATAGGAGTGAACAAATTTTTGTTGGGTCTTTCATGATGCAACATCCACCTTCATTCAGTGGGTCTTATAATCCATTTTCTTTAACAATGGATCAGTATAATTGAAAAGTTGTTTTCTATACATTAGTTTTTAGAAAATGAAAATTTAATTTTACTTTTTGTCTTTTAGAAGGTTATGTGGACCATTGGTGGATTATAATAAATGATATGAGGTAGCAAGGAAAAATAGAATCCATGGAATTGGATGAGTTTAAGAAATTATTTTTCAATATGTAAATTCCATGTATTATTGACATGAAAATATAGAATTGGTTTGATGAGCTTAAAAAAAAGTATGATGAATCCATTTATACCTATGAGAAAGCTTTTATCAAACTTATGAGGTATATTTATTTAATTATCATCCAAAAATAATTTAATGTTGATGGATTATTCAGTGGCTTAAAATGAAGTCTTTGAAGGGTGTAATCTATAAGAGACATTAGTAAAAATGAACGGATAGTTAATTTTGATACCAATATGGCATGGAAGTTCTAGTTACATATAAATCTAGTGGTTTGATAATAAATGGAAGATTGATTTTAAATGGAAATATAAAAACCATGGTAAAAATAAGATGATCTTTTCTTTATATGCAAAGTGTGGAAGGATTCATTGTTAAGATAGTCTCAAGGGGACTAGTAAATGATTCATGGGTGGAAAGGAAGTTCATTGGTAAAATTAATGTTGGAGTAATTGGGGGATGTTATATTAATATATGAATAGATATAAGGATACACAGAATGAAACCCCCACACTATAATGATTCAAGTTCATGGAAAATGGAAAGTATTCTAAGTAATTCCCAAATTTAATTACTATTGATGGTGATCGACATTAGAAAAATCTTATGAAAAGTGAGAATGGAAAATAATAGGTGATCACTACTAGTGATGAAGAGTATGATGATGATGTAGTGGAATTATTTTTTTTATGTATTGGAATTCAATAATAATGTTGTATAAGTTCTTTTATGGTATTATGAAATAATGAAACATCTAAGAATTGTTCTATTGGAGTTTTTTACATAAGTATTTGAAAGCATATATTTATTGGTACTTGTGACCTTGATATGTGATTGAGGTGGTAAGGTGAAATGTTTTTAAAACACATGATTAAGGTAAATCTAGTCCTTAGTATGTGCATAATTAGATTTTTTATTATGATAAAATAAATGGGATAATATTAATGATCTTTAGACTCATATAAAGACAAATTGGTTTATGATATCATGTTGAAAAGAAGATAATATTTTCTTTTTGTTGTGATGTTAACTATTAATATATGGATTGATCTATAATTTTATTTATTAATCTCGTGATCTACTAATTCTTTTGTAAAAGACAATTCCCCATAATTTCCAAGAATATGAGATTTAGTGGGAATTTATCAAGGCACAAATAAAAGAAATTATTTAGATTTTTCATATTAATGACCTAAATTAAGTATTTATTCTCATAAAAATTAATAAAATCTAGTGAAATGATCTTAAAACCAAAAATATATATACCTTAGTACCTCTGTTTTTGATAAATCAAATGGTCCCTAAGATTATCATATATTAATGGATTTTTTGATTGTTAAATTCCCCTTGATCATGTTTTCTATCACTCTACAATAGAGCATGATAGATAGATTCCTATTCAATGTAAATGTTTTCAATATCCACCTATGTTCCCACATATAGATACATATTTATGAGTTACATTAGATAACCAATAAATCTCTAAATTTCTTTTTTTTAAAGAGATTTGGGTATTCGTTTTATGATGTGGGTTTTTATAAATATAAATTTTATTTAGTAAAACATTAATGAACCCGATGAATTTGGAGTAATAACTTCATTTAAATGGGGGTATAATGAAACACTGTAAGATTTTTTTTGTCAATTTTACTTCATGGATGTCTTTTATTACATACAATACAGCGGAACACATAGATTCATTGAAACATAATTTTATTATTGTAATTATTAATACAATAAAGTAATACGTATAACCTAAAATTTATAATAGTGGGTATGAATTTGAGAAATTGAATTATGAAATTATGTTTTACACATGTAAATCCCTTTTCAAGTTACACATATTTTTTTTTGAAAAGGTATATAAATGCGCACAACAATGTTTTTTAACAATAAAATAAAAAAATATGTATTTTTTATTATAGTAATAAAATAAATATATATATAATATTAAATATAATTTTCAACATTCATCCTTTGTATTTTTAGAACTGATACAAAAAGAAATCAAGTTTTATGCTTATAACAATATTTTTCTAAAAAACTGCTTTACCTCCTTTTAATGGTACACCTATTTTAGAACTAAATTTTGGAACATTAATAAATTATATATTAAAAATTAAAAAGCATTTTTGAATGAATAATTTTACAATTATACCAGGGTGAATATTTTATATTTTTCTATAATATTTTATCTTCTGATAATTTGTTAAAATATCATTTTTTATTGAAAATATTATTTTATTTTATAGTCCTCAAGGTTCGATTATTTTTTGGGTTAGTTTTAAATTTTAAATATTTGATTATAATTTAAAATAATCCAGTTTTGGTCATTGAAAATTATTTGATGAATTAATTTTTATAAAAAACATTCAGTATTAAAAAAGTTATGTTTTTGAAAAACTATTTTTCTTTGTGTTTTACAGGTTTTATTTTAACATAAATTCTAAAACTTATGTGTTAGGAATTTTAAAAAATTGATGATGAAATTAGATTCACATTATTAAAATTTGTTGAATATTACCCTTTTAGGTTTGAAAAATATGAATAGTAAACCATGTAAATTTTGTTTCTACAGTAAAGGATAAATTAAGTAATTTAGGTTAAAAATAATTTGATAAATTGTATAAAATGACCATTAAAATTTACAAAATATTATAGAATGAAACTAATTCAATACATAACATATAATCATAGAAATTAATTTCTTTAATGGACAATTTTCCATGAAAATTACTTATATACTATTAAAATTAAATAAATTCCCAAAATGTTACTTTTTGGTCTTAAATATCTCGTTTGTTTACACATCGGGAAAAGGTATGTCATGAACTAATATAAATGTAAATTTTTTAGTTAATAAACATAATTTCATGATAAAAAATTATTTTTCAATACTTGGGCCACGTAGATTTGATTATTATATTTATAATATATTATTTAATAAAAATTTAAATATGTCCCATTAATTTTTTAAATACAATATATATTTTAATATTAGTTTACCCAAAAGAAATATTAACCTATAAATATTATTCTAAAATATAGAATATTTATTTTCATAATGGTATTTTATTTTTAATTTTTAGGGAAAAGATAAGTATAATAAATTATTGCACAACACTGATGTAGTAATTATTTTATTAATTGGAATTTTAAAAATATATTATTAAAAATATACAAATAAATATAATTTTAGATAATTAATGTGATTAAATAATTCTATATAAGTCCAAAAAATATTAGGGATATAATAAAATATATTTTTTAAGATAATTTATTATATCAAAATTTTTAAAAATCCATGTAATCAATAGTATCAAAATTGCAACTAATGATATTATATCAAAATAATATTTTATTAATGTTTTTAAAATGCATAAAAAATATTCAAAAATAATAAATAATTATAATATGGTCTAAATTGTTATAAATTATTCTTTTATTGTATAATTTACATCGCATAAGTAAAAAAAATACAACCTATTAATATAGAAACAACTTATTACCTATGATGAAATTAAAACAGGTTAATTAAGGGTTAATCAAAATAATATGGTTTAAAATAATACCAAAACATTTTAAAAATATATTATATGGTTATAATATAACCTTATGTAATATTATTTGTTAATACATGTAATTTTGGAAGTATTTTCAATGAAATTCAAGTTATTATAAATTTATGGCTTTTAAAATTCCAAAATTACTCCTCACATCAACTATAAAAGGGCCCCTCCTCCCTCATTTGTTTACATCACATTGAGCCTTAAATATCGACCATACCCTAAATACTTATCTTCTAAAATTACCTATACACAATATAGAGTTTATTTTATTCTGAATGGACCAAACCTAATGTCCCTAAGTGGATATCTAATGGAAATTAATCAAGGAATAATTAATCATTATTACTAAATATTTCAATATTATTTATTCTACTACTTACTCTTAATGTGTTGTTTCCATTATAAATTCATAGGTACAACATAAACTATATTAAGATATATTATTATTACTATGGAACAACCATATTACAACTTTTATTCATCCTATAAAAAATAAAAGTATCGTGTGTGCTAACATATGGCTTAATGTCTCCACAACGTGGTGTAATCTATTTTTCGTCACCAGTTTATTAGGATGGTTATAAAGATATAAATAATATAAATCTATCTATATATATATTATTTTTATGAAATTATATTAATTCTATAATGAAAATTAATATATCATCCAATTCCTTAACATGACATCGTTAATGGAATGATACCATCGCTCATGCGTATGTATGAGCAACCATCTCCACAACTTGATGAGATTCACTTTCCCTGATCACCATTAAAAAATAAATATATAATTGTATATAATGAATAAATTTTATATATAATACCTTAATTTCATTCTTTAGAATATTTAACTATATCTTATGAACAAGAACATGGACTCATATGACAAACATTCATTGGAAAATGAAAAAGTTAACACCCGAGAAAAAGATATTAATGAAACATTATTAACAAGCTATCAATAAGTGGATATAATAGGATCATATATAATATAGTTATTATTAATATAGTTTTAGTATAAATTAATATAATTTTTTAACCCATTATAAATGATGTTTACATACGTTTGAATGAAATCATACCTAAGGTAAGTGATTTTTGTCTCACTTTTATTTCTATGGGACACTTTTCGTATACAATACTAATTTATTTTGTACGGTGTACATACTACCCATGAATTTATGTATTTTTTATTATTATAAATATTATGGTATTTTCATATCCATATAATTTTATTTCTTTCATAGGGCACGGAGTTCTAATGATTATAAAGTTGTAAGGGTTAATTGCAAAATCTCATTATTATTTGGGATTTTTCATACGTAAGTATCTACTATGTAATATATATGATTCATTTCCATGTTTCTTAAAAATAATTTCAAAAATATTTTTATATTATTATAAATTTTTTGAATTTATTTTTACTAATGTGTTAATTTTTACTAAATGGTTTTAATGGAATATTTCATTCATTTTCTAAATGTGGTTGTTTATGACTTCTCTGGAAAAATTACGAAAGGATTTTTTTTATCTTAAAAATAATGAATAGATATTTATCCTTTAATGATGACTTAATGCCTTAAACCTTCCCATATAATCAAAAATGTTTATTTTCAAAAAAAATGTTTTTGTTTAAAATATTTTTAGTATTCTAATAATTTAACACCTTTTAAAAGGTCAAAGGTTATTTTCCTCAATAATTATTTTCAGGTGATCTCTAAAAATTAATTTCCATTTATGATCACATTATTTGATGTTAATTAATATTTATTATTGATATTATTTAAGGATTATATAACTATTATTTTTATTGTAGGTTTAGGTTTGTGATTGAATTATATTTATGAGACACATTTCTTTTCTATAGGTTATGTTATGATGGAATGATGTTCATGCATCAATTTTTTTGTGGTTTTTTAAATGATTAATGAATTATTCTTGTGAACACATATGTAGGGTTTGTAATATGTTATGGGTGGGACCTGTATCTCCCTCTATTCCATTGATTAAAGTTTTTCATCTCATGATATAGATAGGATCATAATGAGGAGTGAAGTTACTTCAGTAATATATGGATGAAATGAGGAGTGAATTGGGATCAATAAAGGACTTTTCCACTATGATGGTATTGGAAATGAACATTGACTAAAATGGGAATTATTATCAATTATTATGTGTATGCCAAGACTTCATGTGTTATGTTATTCTCTCATGAAATATTTTTTTGATTATTTTTTAACATATATGATTTATTAAATGAAACTATATCATGAGCTTTGATATACATTATATGATATTGAAAATGTTTGTTTATATACTTATACATTATGATTATGTTATGATTGATATCTCTTTTTTACCCATACTAAGAATCTGATATCCCACTTTTTATATGTTTGCTTTACCTATATGATAATCGATAGTTTTAGGTGTATATACAAAATATTAAGATCACTATGGGAAATGTTGAAGATACTGTTGGAGTTGGTGGCCTAGAACCCACTACTTTGTACTTTATTCATTAATAAAATCCTTATCACATCTTGACTATTCTTCTGTGTGATAATTCATGTGATAATGTCCTAAAGATACCTATTCCATTAATGGCTTATAGCGGATCCCTGCTATGATGAGAACCCGAATGTTCCATAACACTATTCTTGAATATATATTCTATGGAAGGATGATATTATTTGAGGGACACAAATAATATAAGCCATTAGGGGTGGGGACTCATAAAACTTTGAGGCATCATCTCAGGGTGTGCGCCCTTGGTAATATCCAGGAGGATATTATGAGAACAAGACCCGCCAGTAGGAAATCCACATTTCATAGTTTTATTGGATGTTCCTATCTGCGGACGTGTGTATTGATCCTTATACTTTAAGATTATTATTAATGGGTATTAAAACTCGCGCACTTAGCTGTATTGAAGAAAACTATGACGACACACTATTCACAGTGAGGTAGGATACGTTGGGTGCGTCACGAGAAATATTTCATTAATAGATAATGCGAGAAAGGATTTGTCCCTTCTGTTCCATAACAGAAGTAGATATATCAAGACTTTGATGGAATTGATATAGCCAAAATAAATCCATGACCATGGTAAGGTATGGGAGAGTTTAATTATGGAATGTCAAAGAACGAATAATTGAGCACAAGGGTTGACGGCACTAGCATGTAACCCTCTTGATTAGAGATATCGAGGCAAAGGGATTATATTACACAGTAAGAGTTCGTATGAGGTGACACGTCATTGCGAAGTTAACTTATTTCTCTATGGGTTCCTTGGCGTGTTGCTACATGTTAATCTTGGACTTTAGGTAGGCTCCACCTAATGCCATTGAGAAAGAGGCCTATAAGGTCACACACTAAGTGTGTCCATGTATCTCAGTTGAATATTAATTTAACAAGTTAAATAAAGATTATTACCGACTGTGGTTTAATAATTATTTAAGGATGTTTGATCGCATTTATTTCGACAAAAGTTATTCGAGAGAATATAATGTTGACACAATAATTTTTATTAGCGAGTGATGTAGTTATATTTATTTAAGAAATAAATAGTCATTACTCAAGGTCTAATAAATGTGGTGGAGGAAATAAAGGAAAGTGGAAAATAAAAGTACACGCCGTGTATTAATTATTACACGCCGTGTAGTTTTTCCAGTCCAGATTCTGAGGATATAATATTGTTTTATTAAATAATATTTATTATATTCAGCATTGGCGAATGTCAAGGAATTAATAATTCGACATGGGGGTTTTCAATAAGAGTTAATGAAGTAAATAAAATGCGTAATGTGTTTATTTATTTTCATAACTCTATAACCTCAAAACCAATTATAAATATCCTCACAACCCCAACACTTTTCCACAGGAGAATCATTGTGCACAACAATTCTGAAGAATTATTTCAATCCCAAAAGAACTCCTTCCTCCAAGAACACACTCAAGACTGAGAGATCAATGGGATCGAAGGCGGCCATCGCAAGAAAAGTTTCTTCCACGCTAGCACATGGAGATCCCTTCAGCGACATCCAGAGATACGTGGCAGATGTGTGGATCACCGCTAGAGGAATCCTACACATGGATTCTACGACGCAATAACGGATCACTGAATCTTGACCGGACAAATCAAAAAAGAGAGAATTCCACCAAGGTAATTCTTGTAAATTAATTAAATTAATTATAACCAACATATGATGATCCTATATCTGTGGTTCTGGGATTCCCTCTTAAGTTTTTCGTTATTCATTCAATTCCAAAACTTCGGGGTTTTATATCGTGATGGATCTCAGATTGAATATTGTTCAAACGTTAAAATTAAAGTTGTTCAAACCCATGAACGCGCTTGCACTGCGCCCGGAACCTAAAAGTGGTATCAAAGGGATCATATCGTTGATTATAATTATTTAGATTTTCGTTGGTTTTTTATGCATTTAATAATTTAGATACTTCAATTCAAGTTTAATCATTCTAGAAATATGAATCTTGAGGTATGTTCCTCCTCCATCGTTTCTCCTTCACCTCACAGAAACGAATTCTTATATTATTTTTGATTAAAATAAAATAGAGGAACTCATCCAGAGGAGCCAAACATTTCTGGTTGTACAACAGCAGAATACACGACGTGTATTCAGAAGTACACGCTGTGTAGTCTAGAGTCATGCATAGGATGGATCTTCCAAATCAGGCCATGTATTGGATCTTATCTAAGTCATTAATGACATTGTGTGTTGACCATGAACTGGTGGCACACGGTTTTCTGATTACACGTCATGTGGTCCAACTGAACACGATGTGTAGTCCCTTCAGTTTCGGGTTGGACCGTGTATCCCGTACACGGATTACCCAGCTGGAAACCATGTAACGCGGAAACTACATGGCGTTTGTCCCATAGAATACGTCGTGTACTCTGAAAATTTCTGATGTACATTAACACGCCCTATCCCCAGGTGTGTACTTCGGATGGACGGTGAAGAAAAGTACACGCCGTGTAGTCGGAACTACACACCGTGTACTCACCCAAATTACACAGATTTATTAAAATTTAATATTATATTATACAAACCCTTGAGACGTGTACCATGGTGTAGGCGTAAAGCAAAGGCACAACACGTGACAGGAGTTTTATATATATTTGTTTAATTTAACATCTTTATAATGAACGGGAATTCACTGGGTTGCCTCCAAGGTACAAGTTACGTACAAGGATAACATTAAATAAATTTATTTGTTTAAAATTATGATGGATGAGAATACCAAGGATGTTCATAAAAGGGTTTAAGATAAAAGGATGTATTAATTAAATATAATTAATTGATTCGAGCGTGATTTATCTTAAACAAGAATGATTAAAGAATTGAATGCTAGTTTTATTTAAGTGTAAATATCATTGCATGTATGCATGATCATGATCTAGACCGAGACCTCTGTATGTGAATGGTTTCTTTTAATTTATTTATTTAAATTAAATTTATTGGCCTCTGATCCATATCCTCATTAATATATAGGGCCTGTGCACCCAATCTTTCTTTTATGTAAAAACCCCTTTTTACCCCTCGCCTGCATGTGAGATAAATGCATATCGAATGGATAGATCTCCCATGCCAGTGGAGGTGGATCAAGTCAAGAGCCAAGGTGAAACCAATCCAAGGAGATACAAAGGCGGACATGCGGAAAGCTGTAAACACGAACCTGAACGGTTCATGGTGTTTCTCCCCTAGTTCTTGGGTTAGTTTATCAACCACTAGATAAACTAACCAATAGAAAAATCACATGATCATACCATTTATTTTATTTCTGTCAGTTTCATGGTTTATTTATTGTGGGTTTGCTGTCACAATCACACAATTAATGAATTAAACGAGCATGCAAGATGGAACTAAAATAAAATTGGCTTATACGTAAATATTATCTTAGACATGGTTAATCACATAAGTATATCCCACTTAATATTAACAAGCATAAAATAAATAATAACAAATTTCAAATTTACGTATAAGGATAAAATCCCTCAAAAGAAATATTAAGTTGGTATGGTCTTCCATAATCTTAGTTAGAATCGAACCATAGTTCAAAGTGCTTGACCAAACCTAGTTGGGGTTATTTCAATTATCAAGGTATTCTAATTAAAGTTTTGGGTTGACTTGACTTGGTTCACATCAAGGCTTAACTTCCACAGCAGGACTTGGTGTGACCAAGAGGCAAAGGTTGGGGAAATCCAAAATAAAAAAATTTCAGGATTGGGGAGTCCACTTAGCGGATCAAGGAGCTGTGAGTTAATGCAGTTGGAATTTCGAATGCCTACCTAAAACCCTTCAATTTTCTTGACTAACCCTAGTTGGTGTAATGCGAAATAAAATATGGATCCTTGCCACTAGAATATTCAGGCAACAGAATATTTCGAATTCAATGGTGAGGGCTATTGGATTTCGATAAAATAGTGGGAGACTAATAAGTATTAATTTATTTGTCTCAATTTTGTAATAATGTACCAAAACTTTACTCATATTAATTTGTAGAAACTAGAAAATGACTTCAAACATATCATTACAAACCATTCTCAAGAAGGAAAACCTTCTCACCGGCACCAATTTCCAAGAGTGGTAGAGGCGTTTACGCGTCATACTTCCCCATGAAAGGAAATTGTATGTGCTGGAACATCCAATTCGAGTTGCGCCTAGGAAAGAGGCCAGTGATGAGGAATTATCTCTCTATTTGAAACACATGGATGATGCCATATATTTCTAGTGTTTCAGGATATCGTGCATGTCCAATTAGCTCTTGAAGAAACATGAAAACATGGACGCGTATAGCATGATGTCTCACCTTAAAGATATCTACCAAGAGAAGGCAAGATAGGAGAGGTATAATATCTTTAATGCTTTGTTTACAACTAAGCTTAGAGAGTCTATGACATCTGGGCCTCATTTTGTCAAGTTTATTAGCTATATTGAACTCCTGGACATCTTAGGGATTAAATTCCTAGAGGAGTTGCGTGCAGATCTCGTCCTATCATCAACGCCCAAGACCATTTCTATCTTTATTTTCAACTACAAGATGAGTAACAATGAGAAGAGTCTATCCGAACTTCTAACCTTGATTCTCCAGGTAGATAAGGACATGGGGTGTGACAAACCCGCAGTCCTTATGGTGAATAGGAAAAGGAAGGACAATGCCAAGGGGCTAAAGACTTATAAACAGTCTGAAGCCCCTGAGCACCGTCCTTCCAAGAAGGGGAAGATCTAGAGGCAGGGCAAGGAATGGGAGTTGGTGTGTTTTTCATGTGGAAAGTAAGGCCACTAGAAGAGGAACTACACCCAGAAGCGTAGGGACACAAAATGTGTGTTCTTTGTCAAGTGTAATTTTTTTATTTCTACACAATGGGTATTGGATACAGCTTTTGGGGCTCAAATCTATATTCAAATATAGGAACCAAGTAGATTTAGAAAGATTTCCAGAGGAGATGTGGATCTCTGAGCTGCCAATGGCACAAGACTAGTTGCACTGGCTATTGGCGATTACCACCTCTCACTACCGACGGGGATGATTCTGGTTTTACATAACTGTTATTATGTTCCTAGTGTTACCAAGAACATAATTTTTTTATCTTGTTTGGATATGGCTATATTTATTTTCAAATTTGGAAATAAGGGTTTTCTCTTTTATAACAAAAATGTATGTTATGGTATGGCACATTTAAATAATGGTTTGTATGTATTAAATTAAGAAAACCAAGTGTTGGAAATCGATAACGAAACAAAATCACATGACTCATACATCACCCAGTTGTGGCATCACCATCTCAGTCATGTGGACGAGAAGCGCTTGAAAAATCTCTACCAAGATGGCTATTTAGACTCTACTTAGCTAAAACCACTTGATAGATGTCACGCTTGTTTATAAGAAAAAATGACCAAGTTTCCTTTTGCTGGACAGGGTGAAAGGGAAACAGAGCTTCTAGGATTGGTACAAACAAATGTGTGTGGACCATTTCCAGTTGAAGCTAGAGGTGGATATTCTTACATCATTACTTTTACTGATGATTTTACTAGAAATGGATATGTCTACATAATGAGGTATAAGTGAGAGGCCTTAGATAAATTTAAGGAATTCAAGAATGAAGTAGAGAATTAGCATGGTAAGAAGATAAAGAAACATCGATCGGATCGAGGTAGAGAATATATGAACCAATAGTTCATCGATCTTCTACGGGAATCTGGGATTCTATCTCAGCTCACTCCTCCTTATACACCACAGTGGAATGGTGCTAGTGAAAGTAGGAACCGCACCTTGTTGGACATGGTGAGGTCGATGATGATTCAGGCGGATCTTCCAATATCCTTTTGGGGATATACATTACAAACTGTAGCATTCACATTAAACTGTGTACCAACTAAGGTGGAAAATGGAATTCCCTCTGATATATGTAATGGAAAGAAACCCATTTTGTCGTACACATGTGTATGGGGATGCGAGGTGTTTTTTAAGGCCTCCTCAGGAAACAAACTAGCACCATGGGGTACAAGGTGTATCATTATAGGATATCCCAAGGAAATGAAAGGATATTACCTATATTAGCCTTCTGACAAGGATGTTATTGCCGCCAGAAAATCCATTTTATTGAGATGGAGCACATCCTCAACAAGGATAGTGGGAGAAAGATTGACTTCGATGAGGTTAATGCTTGAGATATACAGGAGTTGGTACAGGAACAAGTTCCACAGGTCCCCGTGGAAGAGGTTCCAGAAACACAAGTACTGCGTAGGAGATCAGGATAGTTAAGCCAACCATAGAAATTTGGTGTCATAGTCACTGAGGATGGTGAATCATTATTATTGGACAATGATGAACCTCTCTCCTACAAGGAAGAAGTAGATATCTCAGAAGTTGAAAGATAGCTAGAATCTATGAATTATGAGATGGATTCCATGTATCAGAACCAATTTGGGTTCTGGTCGATGAGCCAGTTGATATAATGCATGTTGGATGAAAATGGGTATTCAAGAGAAATATGGACATGGAAGGTCAAGTTAGAACCTATAAAGAAATGCTAGTGGCTAAAGGGTTAAGATAGTGTCAAGGAATCGACTATGATGAAACCTTTTCTCAAGTTTCCATGTTTAAATCCATAAGAATCATATTTGCCATAGCATCTTACCATGACTATGACATTTGGCAGATGGATGTCAAAATATAATTCCTTAACGGGAACCTTTAAGATGATGTCTATATGTCACAACCAGAATGGTTTCTGACACCAGGTGAATCCAAACAGGTTTGCAAGTTGTAGAAATCCATTTATGGATTAAAGAAAGCATCCTAGTCATGGAACATTTAATTTTTTTAATCCATAAAGTAATTTGGGTTCATTAGGAATGAATGTGATCCATGTGTTTATAAGCGGTTTAATAGGAATGTGATCATTATCCTAGTAGTATATGTTGATGACATGTTGCTTTTTGGAAATGATGTACCAGTCCTACAGTTAGTTAAGGACGAGTTGAACAAGTGTATCTCCATGAAGGACTTGGGTGAAGCAGCCTACATTCTAGGGATCAAGATCATTCGTGATAGAACCAAGAGGCTGCCTGGGCTAAGTCGGGATACATACATTGACCAGATACTAAAGAGATTCAGTATGGAATTATCCAAGAGGGGATTAGTTCCAGTATCACATGGCCTACATATTAATAAGAAAATGTTTCCTAAGACAAAACAAGAGAAAGATATAATGAGTAAGATCCCATACGCTTCGGATATAGGATCCATCATGTATGCCATGTTATGTACTAGGCTTGATGTTGCCTATGCACTGAGCATGGTAGGCAGATATCAAGAAAATCCAGGAGAATAACATTGGACTGCTGTAAAGACTATCCTTAAGTATCTGAGAAGAACTAAAGACATGTTCCTGGTGTATAGAGGAGACGATGAGATTTTCATCAGATGGTATGTCGATGATGGTTTTCAGACAGATCAGAATGATTTGAAGTCACAATCTGTATATGTTTTCTGTCTCAATGGAGGAGCTGTGAGCTGGAAGAGTTCAAAGTAGCCAGTTGTCGCCGATTCTACAGTGGAGTATGAATATATAGTGGCTTTTGATGCAGCCAAGGAAGCCTTATGGATTCAAAAATTTGTCCAGGAGCTTGATGTGGTGCTTAGTAGTAAAGATCCCATTACATTGTATTGTGATAATACTATAGCGGTGGCTCTTGAGAAAGAACCATGGTCACCTCAATGGACAAATCATACACTCCGAAAGTATCACCTCTTGAGGGATTTCTATCCAAGGGGTGAAGTTTTAGTGAGCAGAGTGTCCACGAAAGAGAAAATGGCAGACCCCATGACTAAAGGCCTATCTCAGCAGAAGGAAGAATATCATGTGAGAGATAGCGGGTTAAAGGTTGTTAGGAGTTGGCTCTAGTCCAAGTGGGGGTCTGTTTGATTTTGTGGCCTAGAACCAACTACTTTGTACTTTCTTCCATAATAAAATCCTTATCACAAGTTGATTGTTCTTCTTCATTTTAATGCATGTGATAATGTCCTAAGTATAGTTGTTTCCTTAAAGGGTTATAGCGGATCCCTCCTATGATGAGAACCTACAAGTGCCATAACACTGTTCTTGAATATATGTTCTATGGCCAGATGATATTATTTGAGGGACACAAATAATTCAAGCCATTAGGGGTGAGGAATCATAAATCTTTAAGGCATCATCTCATGGTGTGTGCCCTTGGTAATATCCAGGATGATATTTTGAGAACGACACACACCAGTTGGAAGTCCATGTTTCATACTGTCATTGGATGTTCCTATCTGTAGACGTTTGTATTGATCCTCAGATGTTAATATTATTATTAATGGGTATTAAAACTCACACACTTAGATGTATTGAAGAAAACTGGTATGACTCACTTTTTGCAGCGAGGTAGTATACGTTGGGTGTGTCTCGAGTAATACTACATTAATAGATAATGCGAGAAAGGATTTTTCCCTTCTTTTCCATAATGGAAGTATATGTCCTAGGCCCTTGGATGGAATTGATATAGCCTAAATAAATCCATTTCCATGGTAAGGTATGGGCAAGTTTGATTCTGGAAAGTCAAAGAAAGAATAATTGAGCACAGGTGTTGATGGCACTAGCATGCAACCCGCTTGATTAGAGATATTGAGGCAATGGGATTATATTACACGGTAAGTGTTCGTATGAGGTGAAACATCTTTCTGACATTAACTTATTTTTCTATGGATGCCTTGGCATGTTTCTAGATGCTAACCTTGGACTTTAGGTAGGCTCCGCCTAATGCCACTGAGAAATAGGCCTAGAGGGTCACACACTAAGTGTGTCAATGTATCTCAGTTAAATTTTAATTTAACATGTTAAATAAAGATTATTCCTGAATGTTGTTTAATAATTATTTAAGTATGCCGGATCGCATTTATTTCGACCCTAGTTATCTGAGAGAATATATTTTGGATGAAATAATATTTATTAGCAAGTGATGCAGTTATATATATTTAAGAAATAAATAGCCATTACTCAAGGTATAATAAATGTGGTGGAAGAAATAAAGGTGAGTGGGAAATAAAAGTACACACCATTTATATTAAATATACACGTCGTGTATTAATGATTACATGCCTTGTAGTTTTTCTAGTTAGGATTTTTGAGGATATAATATTGTTTTATTAATTGATGTTTATTATAATCAATGTGGGCGAATGTCATGGAATTAATAATTCGACATAGGGATTTTCAATAAGAGTTAATGAAATAAATAAAACATGTAAAGCGTTTATTTATTATCATAACTCTATAACCTCAATCCCAATTATAAATATCCTCACAACCCCAACACTTTTCCACAAGAGAATCGTTGTGCCCAACAATTCTGAATAATTCTTTCAAGCCTGAAAGAACTCCTTCCTCCAAGAATTATCTCATGACTGAGAGATCAAGGCGATTGAAGGTGGACATCGCAAACGAAGGTTCTTCCGCGCTAGCACCCGGAGATCCCTTCAGCGACTTTCGGAGAGACGTGGAACACATGTGGATCAGAGCTAGAGGAATCCTACACTTGGATTCTATGACGCAAATAAGGATCTCCGAATCGTGACCGGACACATCAACAAAGAACGAATTCCACAAAGTTAATTCTTTTGAATTAATTAAATTAATTATAACCAACATATGATGATCATATCTCTGTGGTTCCATAATTCCCTCTTAAGTTTTTCATTCTTCGTTCCATTGCGATGATTCAGGGTTTTATATCGTGACGGATCTCGGATTGAACATTGTTTAAAAGTTAAAATCAAAGTTGGGAAAACCCACCAATGCGCTTTCTCTACGCCCGGAACCTACAAATATTTCACCGAACTAAAAGTTTGTATTCCATTTTTTCAAAGGAACTTAACTAATACGGTTTTTCATAATGTTTTTTTGCAATTTATTAATTTTTTTTAAAAAAATGATGTAATTTCAATGTATGTTAAGTTGGGGTCATAATACCAAGAATGAATCAAAGTGTCTATTATCTGTTTAAAATTTACATTTTAGTTCAAAAATTGTGTCTCTCACTGAAAACAAAGAAAACATGTCTATATAGTCTTGATAATTTAGTAAAATGATTCCATAACCATTTTTTATGTGTAGGAATTTAATACAAATCAACCTAATACATGATGTGGTTAATTTGAATCGACATGTGTGTTTTCAATATTAATGTTCCATTATAGTTTAAAATGAGCATCACATTTCTAATACTTAGCAAATGAGCTCATATTTTTTTACCATCTTTGTATCCTATATTACTTAATTAATTAAATTATCATTTTCATATTATACTTATTTAGTTAATTTTCATATATATAATTATTGAATACAAAAAATACATTTCAGGACATGGAAGATTTATCTCTAACCAAATCTGATAAACGATGTTCTTTGTATGACTCAAAGTATTTGATTTTAATTTAAAATTGAGACTTTGTGTATAGTTTATTTTGTTATATTGTTAAAAATAAAAGATTTTTTTTCTTATGTAGGTGAATTATTATTCATGGGTGGGAAAGGTTTTTTCAGAAATGCCATGAATGGTGGTCAAGGGCTAAAGAAAAAGAAACATATATGTTTTTGAATTTATGTGATTATTATTACTTACTCATCTAAGTATAAAAAATAATTTTTGAAATGTCTATAATATAGTTTTATTATTATATTTGTGTTTAAAATAATATTCTATTTAAACTCTATATTTACTACATTTTTTTATTTCTTTGTTGTTGTATTGTGCGGTAATTTTATACCATCCAACAGTAGCATGCCCCATTATCCGTGATAATAATAGTGCTGATAAAGGAAATAATTTATGAGAACTAAAGAAAAGAAATGACAAAGGGGATCATTATCATCTCTTAAAGGAGTACTGATAAAGGTACCCATTATCAACACTTCTCATATCACTGATAAAGTTTTCTTTTAATAGTGATTATATAGAGCTGATAATGTGTACCTATATTAGTGATTTTATAGCACTGATAAAGGTATCCGTTATCAATGATTTTTATAAAACTAATAAAGTGTTCTTTTATTAGTGATTTTGTTGCGTTGACATAATCCTAGGTCTTTCAATCTCATTTTTGTAATCTGTGATTTTTTCACTGAAAATGGACAATTTCTGCACTATTAAAGGCTATATTTTTTGTAGTGCTGGTTTCACCTAGAAACAAGTGGCCAAATTATGGAACTTTTCGAGGCCTAGTAATATTGTTAGGTTATATAATGTTCTTTAAAAACCGGACCCATATTTTGTTTTTCTCATTCTATCAGGCCTCCCTTTACCCCAATCACATTAGGAGCTCACTTCCAATGATTTTTTATCTTATCCAATTTAGTCTCATCCCATCAATGATTGGATCAGGTTTGATTCAAAATAAACAAATCCAGTTATTTTTCTTGATTAATATTGATTCCCACCTCTTTCCTTTAGAAAACACTATAACAACCCAGACTATTCATCCACAATTATTATATCTCTTTAGATGAATATTTATTACATAATATAATGGTCCACACTAGAATCATATGTGTTTAGTATCTTTTGAAACTTAGAAACATAAAAACTGTCTCTTGAGTGAACTACATCATCTTAAACTATGTTTTTTCTAACTATAACCCTTATTTTAAATAACATAATCAATATCATTCATCAAAATCAGGGGAATGGAAACATAATAAAATATGAGATCCGAAGATCGGTAAGGGTATAAAATTGATCTTGAGCATAAGTGTATAATAACATGAGGAAAACATTTTTAAATGATACCCAATATAAAATAAATCATAATCATCTATAACAGAAAAACATTCAGTAGTTTAGAAGACATTAATTATAAAAGAGTCAAAGAAAATGAGTTGTGAGAGCATAACATTTTGTATAATACATAAATTATTGTGATACATATAAGCAAGGAAAATAATTTCCTTAGTAGTCAAGGATCACTTCTAATACTATTATATTAGACTGGTTTCACTCCAAAAACCCTTATACTATTAATGGATAACTCCCAATATATTCATAATAGGCAAAGTCTCTTATTGAACTCGGTACACTCCCTATTCCATTCCAATTTCTCTCATGATATATCCATCCTTACATAATGCATTTTAGAGATATATAATTCTAGCCCCACCTATAAAATATTGTAGACCATATATATTTTTACACCAAAGAGAAAAATATATATATATTGTCATAATCAATTACAAAGAATTATTTTTCACAACTACTTCATCATACTATAACACATGGAAATGAAACGGGTTTTATAAAAATTTCAGTAATTAATGATAGTATAACCCCTAAAAATGGACTAATTTTAACAAAAATATTTTTATCATTATAATAAGCCATCCAATGAAAGAATAATGATGGTATAATTGGATTATATCCCAAGTAAAACATGTGAAACATCCAATCAAATAATCTTATATGACAATTCCATTAAACTATTCACTAGAAATTTTCCAATACAATACCCATTTCACTTGGAAATCACATATTTAAAGTATAGAAAAATTTAAAAAAAATTAGAACCCAGATTTTCTTTTCAAGTATTTTTTTCTCATTTCTGGTGTTTCTGAGAATTATAGGAGTTTCTAAAAAAACATTATGAACACACCGCATACCTATAAGTACACACTATGTACACTTTTACCACATATATTTGTGTGTTATCCATGTAACGGCTGAGAACATAGCCATATGTGGTGACCTAGAGACCACCTTATGCTGGGGCAAGTAAGGGCAAGTACATGTCTTGTACTTCTAAATTACATGTCGTGTACTTTATTTTTTTCATTAAACGGATTGGGGTCCCATTTAATTGGAAGAAGTATCTTCTTATTCTCCTTCAATCAAGAGCAGCTGTATGGCATCGATCACTCTCCGAGCCCCCAATTGAGCATTCGTTCTCAGAATCGAACTCTTTCAGTCGCATTGGAATCACATCGGTGAGTTCTCTCTTCTTCTTGAACCTTGTTTCTTGATTTCTCTTCTCTCTTTAGTTATCCTCAGTTGAAAATTTTAGACACTTTTTTAGATCTACAACATTCTAGGTTGATCCATGGGTCGACGCTTGAGTATATAGATCATAAAACATAGTGGTAAGTGGTTTATTCCTTTTCCGTTGATAGACTTTGAGTTATATGTGCAAAATTACCTGATACCCTTGATCGGGGTATTGCGTTTTTATAGTTTTAACCCTGCTATTTTCCTGCTATGTATTATATGCTTCAGTAGAGGTCAATTAAATTTTAATAGAGTTAATTTCTATGCTATGGATGTCTTTCCCATTTTTGTATTGTTTATGATTATTTGGTCTTTCTTAGCATGTTAGGATTCTTGATTTCCATTCCTATTGTTGATAGGAATGAGTGATATTTTTTCATCTAACATGTTGTTATACTGTAGATTATTTAGCCAAGTAGTTATTGAGATATACTGTGGCCATTATATATCTTTGTGATCGATTAACTTAAACATGGCCATGAGAACATGGTGTAGTAGACCATAGGGAGATTGGACATTGAGGTCTTCTTTAGAGTATATGGTTACAGTTAAGATTCGAGACCATAGTGGGAATAGACATAAGTGATTTTTTAGAGTGTTTTTAGTTCCTCGATACAGACCACAGGGGGAATTGGATTTTTATTTCCTCCCAAAAACACCTTTTGGTTACTGATACGAGACTATAGGAAGAATTGATGGTGAGTTCTTCCTCAGAGAGTCTCTGTAAAAGATGAACTAGAGGGGTTAGACTATGTGTACTCCCCAGAGGGTTTTTTGTGTTTTTTTTTTGTTGTACCAGAGTGGTTAGGCTGTGAGTACTTCCTAGAGGGTTTCTTTCTTATAATTAGCTACTTACATGATATCTGATAATTGAATGCATTTGAAACTGTAGGATTGTTTACATTTGAGTACTTCGATTTTTACTACATTATTTTTATTATAGCATGCCATATATATTCATTGACTGTTAGGCACTGATCACTGGGTGGTTGACTACTGGGATATAGTCTCACACACTATTTGGGTAATTCTTTTGGGACCAAACAAATCATATTGTTACATGTATAGATAAGTTCAAGCAACCTTCTACATCAGATACTTTATTGTTGCGGAGCTGGTGAGCATGGGACCAAGCTAAGGCATGCAATATTGTGGAGAATTTTATTTATTTTCTATTGTACTTTGGTTTATTATTGTATTCCAGTATTGTGACTTTTTTCGGATGATTTCCTAGACTTATGTATCATGAATCATGTGTGTGTGTGTGTGTGTGCTCCAGTTGTTTATTAGTTCAGCTATTTACCAATTGCATGTTTTACTTTTTCCACTATTGTTATCTATTTTTCTTCCACTGTGTTACTCTACCAATAAGGGTATAGTTTCCCCACTATCACACCCAAGGTCCTCACTGGTAGTCGATAGCCCCAACCGTTTGGGGAAATGCGCTTGACGCCGTGTGACCAACCAGGTACGGGGCACCTCTGGGCAGCTTCCAGAAACAGGACGTTATAATGTGGTGATGAGTTATTTCTGGCCAGGAAGTTTGAGGATGGTCTCAGGCATGACATCTGATCCCAAGTGAGCATCTTCAGGTTGACTTCCATCACTTCTATAGTCAACCAGGCACTGATCATGGAGAATAATCTAAGAGATTCTACTATGGTGATCCATTTCGGTTCGATATCCAGAGTTGTTATCCCTCCTACTGACAGCAGCAAGCATCGTAGAGAGTCTAGGAATGGAGATCCGAGGATGCGGGACACTTCTTCCAGTAGAAAGGTTGTGTTCTACCAGTGCCCGAAGAGCAGGAATATGAGGCCTCATTGCCTGTGAGATATAGTGGAGGGCCAATCATGTGACAATATGGGCAATCTTCAGCACCTCTGTCTGTTATTATCAACAGAAGCTGTTGAAAGAGATTCTTCTATGACTTTGCATTCAGAAGAAACACCCCCAGTTTCTCATCAATCAGGGAACTAGAGTTCTTCTGGATACTCAGGCCGAGTTGGAGGTCATGGTAGCGGTATCGAGTTTCCCAGATTTTAGTGACAATAGGGTGGATCAGCTCAGGGTGGTTAGGTAGGGTCACAGGGTCATGGTGCAGGCTAGACTTTTGCGATGGAGTAGACCTAGCAGGAGCAGGATCCTAGACCCTCAACAGTACGAGGAACGATCCTAGTTTCCTCATTTTTAGCTTCTTCTCTCTTCGATATAGGGGATTCCAATAGATTTGTATTTGTTTCCATTGTGGAGAGTTTTGTACTCTATATCTTTTCATCTACTGATATCTTGAGGCTATACACTCTATTAGGGACAAGAACAGCTAATGTACGACAAGGGAAGAAGTTCCCTCTTGAGGTTGGTGGGTGTCACTTCTTATGGGACCTTTATATCCTAGATATGACAATTTATGAGGTCATTCTCGGAATGGAATTGTTATTTTCCTTCCAGGAAGATGTTGGTTTCTATCGTCGTAGGGTGAGTTTCACATCTCCAGAGGGTGGATCATTTCTTTATAAGGGCGAATGGGATGTCCAAGCGAGCAGAGCAGGACCCGAGCATCATGGGGTGGGAGGAGTTATTGCCTAGATTTCTAGTCTTTTTCTAGATGACCAGGGGACTTCACAGATGTAATTTCCTCCAGTGGTGGATCATTTCATGGATGTCTTTCTAAAGGATTTTTCAGGTTTGCCTCTAGAGTGGGAGGTGGAATTTTCTAGCGATCTTATGCTAGGTGAGGCACCAGTGTCCATTCCTCCTTATAGGATAGCTACACCAGACTTATAGGAGCTCAAGAGGTAGTTGGAGGATTTGTAGGGAAAGGGTTTCATCTAACCCAGTACTTCTCATTGGGTTTAGCCTATCCTATTTGCAAAGAAGGTGGATGGTACCCTCATACATTGTGTGGATTATCAGAAGTCTAACCAGTTGACAGTCAGGAACCAATATCCCTTATCGAGGACTGATGATCTCTTTGATCAACTTTGAGGATACTAGGTGTTCTTGAAGATTTACTAGAGATCCAGTTACCATCATTTGCGCGTTAGACCATCAGATGTACCACTTACAACCTTTTGGAGTAGGTGTGGTCTATACGAGTATGTCGTAATGTCATTCAGTCTCACGAACACACCTACAGTTTTAATGTTTCTAATGAACTGATTGTTCCATCTATACATGGATTCTATTATGGTAGTCTTAGTGGATGATATCTTAGTGTACTGTCACACCCAACTCAACCATGTGTCACATCTTGAGATCATTTTGAGTACACTGAGAGAGCATCAGTTATATGATAACCTCTCAAAATGACACTGTTGGATAGAGCAGATTCACTTCTTGGGTCATTTTATCTCAGAGACAGGAGTGTCAGTAGACATAGAAAAAGTGAGAGCAATAGGTTTTTAGGAGAATCCAAAGAATTTCTTTGAGGGAGGGAGTTTAATAGGGTTTTCTGGTTACTACAGACACTTTATACAAGACTTTTCATGCTTAGCAGCACAACTGATGGGCATGAATAAGAAGGGTGCAATGTTCATGTTGTCAGAGTCCTGCAAGTCATCCATTAAAGAGATTAAAGGGAGGTTTACTTTCATACTGATACTTGTATTTCCAGATCCGGGCAAGAGCTATACTATATTCTGTGATTCAATCAGTATGAGGTTGGGAGCAGTGCTTATGCGAGGGGAAGGGATTATTGCGTATGGGTCTCGACAGTTGGGGATAAATGAGAGGAACTTCCCGATGCAGTATATCGAGATGGCTGCAGTTTTTCATGCTTTAAGTTGTTGGACAGATTATCTTATCGGAGAGCATTTTGGGGTTTTCACTAACCACAAGAGTCTCGAGTATATCTTCACTCAGTGTGATCTAAATTTGAGACTGCGAAGGTGGGTTGGGTACCTTTAGTCCATTGACATTGAGCTTCCCTTCACACCTGGGAAGGGAATTGTTTTGGCTGATTTGTTGAGTTGGAGGACTCAGATACATGTAGTTCCACAGTCCAGTAGTGAGTGGAAGCTTATGGCTCTATTCACTGAGATGCATACGAATTTTAATGATAGGTAGGGGATGAATTTTATTTCTTCTGTAGTTGTTACCTCGACTCTACTTGATCAAGTTCGAATGAGGCTGATATCAGATTCCTAAGGCCAAGTCCTTCAAGAGAGTGTTTTAGTAGAGGACCCTATTCCTGGATGGACAGTAGGCAAGGATGAGATCTTGCGTTTTCTTGGATGTGTGTGGGTGCCGGCAGACATATGGGAGGAGCTGATGAAGGACTTTCATTACTAAGTTTGGGCAGTTCATCCTGGTGTCACGAAGATATATCGTGATCCACACCATCAATATTCATGGCCCGAAATTATTAGAGATGTCGCTTGTTTCGTCATGATGTGTTCCACCTATCAGTAGGTAAGGCGGAGTAACAATGATCGGAAGGACTTTATAAGTATTAACCCATTCCCGAGTGGAAGTGGAACGATGTCGCGATGGATTTCATCACAGGTTTGCTGAGGTCACCTCGAGGGAATGATGTTGTATGAGTTTCCATTGACAGACTCATGAAGGTTTCTCACTTCTTTCCAATCAAGGAGACCTTCAGTGTTGACGAGATGGAATGGTTGTACATTCGAGAGATTGTACATTTACATGGAGTTACAAAGCCTATTATTTTTTACAGAGATTCTCATTTTAATTCTCTGGTCTGGCAGGGATTATAGAAGGCTTTGGGTACACAGGTACTTCTGAGTAAAACATACCATCCGCTGAAATATGTCCAATCCCAGCGTACGATTCAGGTGCTTGAGGACATGCTTCGATCATGCATCCTGGATTTTGGAGGTTCATTGGAGAAGCACATACCTTTTTTGGAGTTTTCCTACAATAATAGTTTTTAAGAAACTATTCAGATGGAACCTTATGAGGAATTGTATGGTAAGCCATGCTGATCACCATTACGCTGGCTAGAGGCAGGAGAGAAAGCTCTATTGGGATCTCATCATGTCCAGGAGACCAGAGAGCAGATAGAGTTGATTCGGAAGGGGATGACTACTGCACAGTCTTGACCTTATATTGATCAATGGAGACTACCTCAAGAGTTATAGGATGGAGATCAGGTTTTCCTATGTGTCACACTGAGGTTGGGACACCAGAGGACTAGGAGGCAGGGTATGTTTTCACTGAAGTACATCGGGCCGTTTGAGGTGTTGGAGATAGTTGGGCTGGTAGCCTATCGGTTACAGTTACCTCGGAGGTACTGCGATATGCATGTCATCTTCCATGTTTCTCATCTTTGAAGTTACTTCTCAGACCTGTCTCATGTTTTTCAACCCGATGAGGTTGAGTTAGAGGTGAATGCCTCATTTGAGGAGCATTTTATTCGGATTGTTGGTTGAATTATGAATGTTTTTTGTGGTCGTTCTGTTCCTTTGGTACAAGGGTTATGGGAGCATGGGTGAGTAAAGGACTTGGCCTAGTAGAGGGAGGCTGATGTACGATCATAGTGGCCATAACATTTCAAGGATTATCCTTCTACCACACCTTACTAGAGAAATTTGGGGAAAAAGTTCCTTAAGCGGGGAATTTTTTAAGAACCCTAATCTTCTTTTAAGGTACGTTTTTCTATATTCTAGTGTTTTTTACAAAAATACGAGTTTCTAGGAATTTTTGAAGTACATGTCTTGTACTCTTATGTACATTCCCTATATTCTATTGTCGCATGTACCTGTGTGTTGGTCGGGTAACGGCCGAGCACACAACTGTGTGTGGTGACCAAGAGACCACCTTATGCGGGGGCTGATAAGGGAAATTACACGTCATGTACTTATAAAGTATACACCATGTACTTTTTTTAACTAAATGGAATGGGGTCATGTCTAATTGGAAGAAGTGTCTTCTTCTTCACCTTCTTCGACCGAGAGCATTCATACAACACTGATCCTTTCCCGAGCCCCCGATCATGCATACGCTCTTCAAATCGAACTCTGTCAGTTGCGTTGGAGTCACATCATTGAGTTATCTCTTCTTCCTGAACCACTTTTCCTAATTTCTCTTCCCTCGTGAGTTATCCTCAGATAAACAATTTAGATATTTTTGTAGATCTACCGCGTTTTAGGTCAATCCAAGGGCTGACGCTGGATTATATTGATCATAAAATTACAAGGTAGTTGGTTTGTGCCTTTCCATAGATGGTCTCTGTTTTATATATGAAAACATGCCCAATACCCTTGATTGGGGTATTGCGTGTTTATGGTGTTAACCCTGTTATTTTTTTCTATGTTATATATGCTTGATTAGAGTTCTATTGAATGTGAATAGGGTTAATTGAAATATTATGGATGTCTTGCCCATTCTTGAATTGTTTATGTCTGTTTGGTCTTGATTAGCATGTTAGGCTTCTTGCCTTCCATTCCAAGTGTTGATATGATGGAGTGATATTTTTTCATCTGACATGATATTATGTTTTTGACTATTTATCCAAGTAATTCTTGAGGTTTACTTTGGTTGTTATATATCGTTGTGCTCGATTGACTTACACAGGGCCATGAGAACCTGGTTTAGTAGAACATATGGATAATAGACGTTGAGGGCTTCTCTAAAATGTATGTTTACTGTTACGATGTGAGACCATAGGGAGAATGGATGTAAGGGCTTCCTCAGAGTGTTTGTATTTCCTCTGTGCAAGCCATAGGTGGAATTGGACGTTAAGTGATTCCCCAGAGTGCTGTATAGTTACCGATACGAGACTACATGGGGAATTAACAGTGAGTGCTTCCCTAGAGAGTCTATTCAAAAGCAGAACTAGATAGGTTAGACTATGTTTACATCCCAGAGGGTTTCTTGGGTTTGTTTTGGTTAGACCAGAGGGGTTAGGTTGTGATTACTTCCTAGAGGGTTCCCTGCTTATGATTAGCTGGTTACTTGATATCCGATAATTGAATGCATTGGAAACTATATGATTGTTTAATTTTGAGTACTTAATTGTTTATTACTTCATATTGATTATAGCCTACAATATATATTCACCAGATATTAGGCATAGATATTGGGGTGGTTTCCTGCTAGGATTTAGTCTCACACCATGTTTGAGTCATGATTTTGGACCCAAACAAATTATATTGCTCCAGGTATAGATAAGGTCACGCTCCCTTCTACTTGAGGTACTTGATTGTTATGGAGCTGGGGAGCATTGGACCAAGCTGAGGCTTGTGATGATATGGAGAATTTTTTGTGTTTTCTATTGTATGTTGGTTAAGTATTGTATTCTAGAATTTTGACTTGTTTGGGATGCTTTCCTAGAAATATGTATCATGCATCATATATATATATGTGTGTGTGTGTATGTGTGTGATCCAGTTGTTTATTACATCTGATTTTTACCTATTACATCTTTTACTTTTTCATCTATTGTAATATGTTTTTCTTATGCTGTGTTACTCTTACAATGAGGGAATAGTTTCCCCACTATCACACCCAAGGCCCTAGGTTCTAGTTGGTAGCCTCTGGTGTTTGGGGAAATGCACTTGTGGCCATATGACCAACCATTACGGGGCACCTCTGGGCGGCTTCCCGAACCGGGACATTACAAATATTATGAATAAAATTTCTTCAAAAATAACCATGAAAACATATAAAATAATCCTTAATTCATTGAGAAGACATGATTGTGGTAAATTTCATTAATTCCATTTAAGTTAAAAGAAAACATTTCTTTCACTATTTTGTAAAAGCCTAAAAAGTACCTCATTAAGAAAATGATATGAGTTTCCTTTTAAACTATTTTTTAAAAGATAAAATCATGAGTTTGAATGAATTTAAATAATAGTATTATAATATTAAAAAAATCTTGAAGCTTTTTCAGAGAACATGGAAATGGAATAAAACAAATTTTTGACAAAAGAAAGTAATAAAGATTTTAAAAAATATATATATATTCTTTAAATTTGTTGAGTACTTAAATAGAGGATAATAAAATCAAGACATATAATATCAATAAATAACCATCTTAGAAAAAATTTAATTATTTATTTGATGGTTTATACCATAATATTTCATCAATGGGCATTTATAATAAGTTATCCTAATATACAAATAGATTGTAACATAAAACCTTAAGCTCATGTCACACTTCTTTCATACATGTTCTAACCTCCGATATAATATATATATTAACGATATGTATATGATATAATAATAATCCTATATATAATACCATATATTATTCATTATAACCTTTTATCACCCTTTCATTAATATTACTCTATCAAAATCATTTTTCCGATGATAACTACTTCATTTTTTAATGTATAATTTTGTTCAAATGTTTTGTTACAGGGACATTGATCATGATTCCATAGTGTAAATATTTTTTATAATAATATAAATATCATATAATTTAAATATATATAAATAGATAGAGATATAGACTCATCCATAAATGTAGTGATAGAAAAAGGAATTACATTTTTCATGGACACGGTAAGTCGTATGCATACATGAATACTTTTTTTACTTCTCAAGAGAAAATAAAGAAAAAAAGGTAAATAAAAAATTATATTTCATATTAATTATATATTTAAATAAAATATATATATTCTTCAAATATATTGTATTTTTGTCTATGAAATGTTGAAAGGAAAAACATGAATCACATCGCTTCACAGGGTTGGTAGTCCAGTTGTAACCACGAGGGATGTTATGGATTCCCAATGGATTGTAAGGTAATAAGGTATATATGATATTATAATTTCAAAATAATAATTATTTAATTAACATCATATATAAATATTAAATCAATCATAATACCCATTCATAAAAAACGTAATGTAAATTGAATTGTATCACTACTTGGAGACGTTAAGTAATAATATGCATGAGCAATACATCCAATTAACATTTTATAGGAAAGATGGAGGATGATGTTTATTTTCAAAATAAAATTACATTATATTTATTATAATTAATAAAATATGTTATGATAAATATTACATGTTTAGAAGAGGTAAAATAATAAGTACAAAAAGAAAGTGATCGATTGTGGAAATTATATATCCTTCGAAGGAACTATTTTTGATCTCTTCTTAAGGACACTGGGGTTGGTATTTTGGGGATCCAAAAACCACTATAAAATGTATAGGAAATTTTAATATGGATTTTTTTTGATGTGGTTGTCTTCTAATTCGCAAAGTGGTGTAATGAAGACAAATGAGATGTGTCCTTTTATTAGGGAGAGGGAACACATAAATTATTAAAATTTTCAAATATAATAAAGACATTATAAATAAAAATACATCAAAATGGAAATTATTTTAAATAAATAGAGACTATGGTAAAATTAAAATCATTAAATGAGTCCTAGAAATGTTTTGGAGTAATTTTAAACCATATTCTTTAAATACCGCCACATTTTTCAAATTTTAACCTTAACTGAGATAATGAATTTTTTTGATCATATGTGGTTATGATGTAACCATAAATAAATTTTGGTTCATAAATAGACCATGTTTCATATTTTAAATATATTGTATTAAATTTTATTAATATAATCCTTTAATTTATTTTAAATCATTTACAAATTATTATTCATTATAAAATATCATTAATGTCAATTTTGAAACTATTCATTTAATTTCTATTTAAAGAAACCATGAAAAGTAATAATTTTATTTTATCCTTTAAAATAACACTAATACATTATATTTTTCAACAAAATTCATGGAACTCTCAAACTCTCTCAAATTATATTTCTTTTAAATGTTTTAAAACTATTTCATTTATTTTTCATTTATTTGAAGAAATATTTTTTCTGTGTTGTTTAACAATTTAATGGTTTAGTAAAATTACAAAATTCAATAATTAAATTTATTTCATGAAAATATTTTTATTAATATCCAAATTAACATTAATATTTATTAAAAAAATTCTTTTTCCCCTATGTGAACATATAATTGTTATTTAAAAGTAAGAGAGTGGAATTTTGTATTTTTCATTGTTTTAAATATTATTTAGGTAATTTCCAAAGATAATTGTCCCTTAAAAAATTTAATTTCAATCCTAATGAAGTAAAATTATAATTTAATTCATGTAATAATAATTAATATGAAAAATAGTGACCTTAACATTTAGTTTTAAACTTGGTTAACAAGATTTTACATTTACTAGGGTCTTGAATTTTACCACATTTATTATTCATGATTCCTAAAAATAAAGGGGATCAGTTTACTAAATTCACACCTCCTGAATAAAAATATGGATCCAATTTTTTCATTTCTATTTCTATAAGTGGTATAAATTCATTTTAAAATATGTGTACAATACGCGATAAAAAATGAATTTGTCAAAAAATGCATTTTGAAGCACAAAAAATGGATTTATCACTATTTTTATCATAAAAATTAGATGAATGTAAAATCATTTAATTGAATATATAATATATAAATTTAATTAAAATAACTTATTAATGGTGATTAACTTATATTGTTATGATAAAAAACATTGTGCATATACAAAATGTTTTTTTGAAAATATCTCTTTTATTTTCAAATGATTTTTATTTTCATTTATAATTAATTTATAATTAATGAATTTATTTTATATATGTGTATAAATTAATTTTTCATAATTTATTTATTCTTATTCATTTCCATAATTTTAATTTCAAAGTTATAACATTATACTCTATTATGAATCATTTGAACTCTGGGGTTTCAGTAAATAAATCTATCAAATAAATGAAAATTATTTATAGAAAACTATATCATATAATCTAGGGGTGTTACAAAACTAAATTATTGATTCTTCTTTGATAATATCCAATGGGTTTTACATATTCAATTAAAGATATATTTCGTCATTGATAGAATAAGAACCCAAATTCATAGAATTTTCATCTTTTCACCATTTAGACCTAGACCATTGTCAATAGTAGATCATATAAAGTATGTAAGATTTTTCTACCACTTTTGGGTATGGATTTTCATCATCCTAAATCCTATATTTCTAAACTATTTTTTTTAGAATAATGGTTCTAGTATTTACTGTGGTAGAATTATACATGAAAAAATACCATTATCAGTGAAACATTGTTTCACCGAATGTTGGTGGTCCTTAAAATTGACATGATTTTTTGTGTGAGTGATTTTCCCTATGACACTTATACTTGATGTTTTATCACATTTGGTGTGTTCTTCCCTATGAAACCTATTATTCATGTTTTATAACTTGTATTTTTTTTATGGTTATTAATCTAGTTTGATATGATGTGATATTGATCTTACTTCTTGTATATATATATTTTATGTATTAATCCTCTATCATATTTAGTTTTGTGTGTTTGCAGCCATATGTACTATCCTTTATAGGGTATGTTTCAAATATTTGGTCATATTTTTTATGGGATATACATTGAAGGGGTATTTTTCTAACATGCTTATGGACTATCCCATTGAGTGGGATGTGTCATGTGTTAGGTTGAAATTCCTTCTAGAATGGAGCTGAAATAGGTAGAGTCATTGTTTATGGACTCTAAAAGTATGTTATTATTATGTGATATACTTGAATCTTAACTATACCTAATTTAAAATCATTTAATTCACCATTATATATTACGCACTCATGTTTAGGACCAATTGGTGGTTTTCAACTGGGTTTCATAATCACAAACTATAAAATAATCTTGGCACAAGTATATATTTCACAATAGGGGATCCAATTTAGGATAAGGGAACTATAGTGCGAGGTTTAGTAGGATCTGAAAGTGGGTGTGGAAACTACAGGATTGACTTTTGGGAAGGATGTTATTATTGATTTCTCTTAATTACTTTTATCTCATATATTGATCCAACACCTATAGGGATCATATTTTTCATTATGAAGTGTTCCACTAACATACCAAATTCATAATGTAAGGTTTCATATTTTATGTGTATGGTGTTACTCTGATGATTTATATATTCTTCAGTTGATGATTTTCATTGTTATCGTTTCAATTTCATACTCTGATGATTACTAGATACTAATGGAATCATCTCCGCAAGATTTCCCTCTGTGAATTCACCGCTAGTGAACAACCACTTTCACACAAGGAGGAATTCATAAGGACATGCGGCATTATGACCTAGACCTAGTGGTTAAATTTGTGTGTTATAAAAGGGTATCATAGGATTTAGATTAAAAAACCTTTCCATTTCCTTACCTTGATTTATGATATGGTATATTTGAGACCAGCTGGTTGAGAATTGGGTAGTGGAACTATGTCAGTTCCTAAAAATAACTATATATTTGACCTTTGAGTTTATCATAGATTCATAATTTAGGCTCTTATTATTTTATGTTACCATTGATTTAAACCATCTTAGGTGATGCACAAGATGTTTGTTTACAGATTTGGGGGATTTGGGTTAAATTCATGCATCATTTCTAGGAACATTGGACCACATTAAATATTATTGTTTCTTATAATAGATTGATCTGATATGATTAAAATATTATCCAAAATATAGGATATGTGCTTCAGTGCATTATTTATTACATTATTTTATTTAAACATTATTTTTTTATAATTGATTGTAAATATATGGTTCTGACTGATTTGAAGTTACCGTAAGAATATCTTGGTACATATGTAGTTCTTAGGGGGGGTATGCCTTGTTTTTGTGGGAATCCTATAAGGGTGAACCTTTATTTATGTCCTTGTGAGTGTATGTGATCTATTTTTTATTTTCCCAATTTTGGTATCCTTCTTAAAGGTTTTGGGATTTAATTTTAGTAAATTTTTCATCATAGATGTATTCCACATACAATTATAAATACTAACCAAAATGATACCATATGAGATGAAGACCTAGTTACACAATATGTTATGTTGGATAATTCATTTGAGTGTACTCTTATGGCTTCACCAACAGCTCAAGCAAAAAAACTGATGTAGCTGGAAATATTCTGGCTAGTATTTTTCTAGGGTGGAGGATTCTATACATTTAGGTCAATGAATTTTGACTATTATCATAACATCCAACTCTAGAATCACCAGGCCTTCAAGGGTACTATAGGACCTATGGATATAGATGACTAGTTATTTTCTCAGGTGGATACCCCAAAGGATTGAAAGGTAATGTTTGTGATCATTTTACTTTAGAGAGCTACTACATGGTGGTGGGACATTATGCTTTAGCTTTTTAGATATGAAGTACAAACATGTGTAACCTATGTGGACAAATTCTTTGAAGATTTATTACTTGATGTGATGAAGTTGACCCATGTCCTTGAGGTCATGGAGAATCAGCATGGGATGATGTTATTGTCTACCTATTTATTTTGAATCACAATGTTGAATAACATTTCACTTATTCTAGTTGTGAAAAGAGCATAAAAATCTAGGAACCTTGTAATCATTATCCATGCAGAGATAAAACAATGGGTTAGGTGTTTTGATTTGATAACCTATGTTGTGGTTCTTTTTAATGCTCTAACAATAGATAATAGCATCAAGGAAGATGGAGCTAAATATCTTCTTCTACCTGTCAGTGGATGGACTGGTGTTTTATTATGTGGAGTCCTAGTTTTTATTTTTGAAATAAGAGGAAGTGTATGGATGGAAGTTAGGGAATCATTCAATAGTCAAAGTAAATTATAGGTTCTTCGAATACCTCTATGGGAGATGTCATTTCATATGTGATATAGAATTGGGAATAAAGGACACTAACTCAAAAACTTTCTTATTTCATTCAAGAACAGTAACCGTAGTGGGAATTTGAGTTATCTAATGTAGTTGTGAACTAGTCCTACATGGATGCAGGTAGCATGGACAAACCATGAGGAAGGTGGGGGACAACAATGTAAGATGAAAACAATGAAATGGTTGGTGAATGGTGTGACACATGATCCTAAGGGCGGTCGTAGAGTTGTTTTTGGCAGGTCATGTGTGATTGATTTGTACTTGGATAGTGGTAGATAGGGGCCTTATATAGTTTTAGGTATGTTCAGGATTCATTCTACACTCTTTGATTCAGTTTTGAAATAGGAATATCGCATTTATTCATATCTTCTGAAGTGGTTTCGAAGTTATACATACCAATTATGTTCTCCTATGAGTATTTATCTATCAATAATTCCCCGATAAAGAAAGTGGAACATCTTAAAATATATGTAAAATTTATAGTGGTGATTTTTGGTATCAAGAATGTGAAGGGATTCATAATTCTATATATATTAGGTTTTGATGTGATCCTTAGCATGGACTAGTTGGCCAGCTGCCATACAAACATCCATTTTTATTGGATATTAGTGAATTTTATATTACCTAATGGGGAGATGTTTGTTTTGACCTGTGAGTGGTGCATTGAAGATGGCAGTATGGGATTATATCCACATCCAAGAGAATCCTTTTTATTATAGGTGATAGGAATGATCCTTGTATTGGATCAAATAGTGAATCCATCCTATTTTACTCCTATAGGGTGCTAGTTCAAATATTTATTTAAGGTATGATTTTTAGGGTTACCTAAAGTAATGGGAGTTGAGTTTCTAGATTGATCACATTGACAGTGTGTGACCTATATTGATTCATTTATATCTCATGGAACCATATGAATTAAAATAGATCAAGGTATTTATTGAATATATTTAAGCTAAATTATTAATTAAAATAATCACTTCCAATTTTTTTGTTTAGGTGTTGTCCACTAATGAGGTGGATAGTAGCCTTCCACTTTTTTGGAATATAAGAACTTAAACTAGATCACTATGAAAAATAGGAACTTGCTTCCAGGGATTGCTGGAAGGTTCAATTAATCAGTGGAATCGCAATGGATTTAAATTATATATATACACTTAGAATATGATCATCATCAAGTAAGAGAGGAATACATATTGAAGATAGTTTTTAGGAAACAAATATGGGTTATATGAGTACATCATTATGCCCTTTGGACTACGAAATTCTTAGATAGTGTTCTTGTATCTCATTAAGAATATCCATCTCCTGTACTTGGAGTCCTTCATCATTTTATTCCTTCATGTCGTCCTAATATATTCCAAGACATTGTATTTCCACGGTAGAAACCATTAGATTATACATAATATGAATCAGGAAAATCAAAATTATGAGAACTTAATAAAATGTTATTTTGGAAACCAATTGGTGAATTTTATAGAGCATGTGGTTTATAAATAATTAATATCAATTGATCTGATAAAGGTATAAGGCGTTAGGTCATGGGAATTGGCTAAGAATGTGTTTAAGATTAGTATTTTCCATAGATTGGTTGGGTACTATAATAGGATCATTCAAAACTATTCATGAATGGAGGCATCAATTACTATTCTTACCAAAAAGGAATTAAATATTAAATGAAAAAAATAGTGTGAATTACTGTTCCTAGAAATGAATAGGATATGCAATTTGGTTGTGATTCTGATTCTTCCCAAACACTGACCACAAGAGTCTGCAGTATATTTTAACTTAGGGTGACATGAATATTTTTCAAAATAATTGGGCGGAATAATTTAATATGTTTAAATTTGAGATGGAATATTCTCTAGTAAAACGGAATATTTTGGTGGATGCTCATAGTATGAAGATTTAGTAGGTTGAGAATCACCCATTAGAAGTAGGGTGGAAGATAATGGATTTTCTGACAATTTTAAGGTGTTTGTAACTGAGGATCAAGGTTTCATGTTGTTTTCACCCTTGGTAATCACATAATCATTGGTATGATGAGTGATGGTCAGTTAGAAGTATAATCATGATTTTATTTTGATATGAGATAGGATGGCGTAAAATGATTATGTTCGGGGATGTACCTTAGATGAAAATGGTGTTCTTTAAGTTTATAGTAGAGTGATGCATTCATGTTTCATGAATTAAGATCTAATGAAATAATCTCATTATTCATAATGGTAAATTCGATATGATCATCCCAAATGCATCTTGATATAATAATGTGATTTTGGTGGTCTTTAGTGAAAAGTTACGTTGTAGGTTTGGTCACACATTATCATACTTTTAATAATATCATTTATGAACATTAGATACATGGAGTGTCAAATTTCCAACTTAAGATGCTTTTGTGGAAGTCAAATGAGGAGATGATGGACCTCATGATAGGGTTTCCTAGAACCCCAAGAGTCTACAACACAATATGGGTTTTAGTAGATTGTTTGACCAAGGTGTCTCATTTCATTCCAGTCTTATATAATAACTCAGTTAATGATCTAGTCACACAATAAGTTCACAATATCATATGGATGCATTGAGAAAATCATGAATTGCATCCTGAACAGATGTTTGGTTCATATCAGGTTTTTGGGAAGGTAGACAATAATTGATGGAATATCAATTAATGATGAGTGAATATTATCATCTTAAACCTGATATGTAGTTTGATAGAATGATTTAAAATATTAAATATATGTGTTATTCATGTTTTCTATATTACATGTGATATTTTTATGATCACTTTAGTTTGGTAGAGTTGTCCTATAATAAAAATTTCTAGTATCTGATTTGTATGGCTCATTTTGATACTCTCTATGGATGGATAGTGAATCATCCATTATTAGGTCTAGTATAGAAAAGGAGACCTATGAGTATATGTTGTTAATTTATAAATAATTGTTTATTTCATAATGTAGATATTAATCATATGATTACTAGAGTATGTAACGCTAGGAGTTCATTATGGAAGACTAAGTTTTCATGTGGGTGTCCCCTCAGTTTGGGCATATGTGATTAATATGGTAAGGGATATTTTCATCATCATGTATTGGCTCATTCCATACAATTTAAATCAATAGGATGGGGTAATGATGGTTATATATTATAATATGATATCAATGTATGAATTATTTGTTCTATGTGTCTCCACTTTAGAGGTATGAGATAGATCCTTCACATGTGATTAACTATGAGGGCACTGAGATAGAATCCTTTTCATCATTCATGGAATGGACTATTATGATATTTAACTCAATTAATATTTTTGTGAGAAAAAATTTCATTCCTATTGTTTATGTTTAATAGAAATATAGTTCTATTCATGAAGAATCATGGGAGTGAGAAATAGATATATGGGGGCAGTGGTCATCATTGTTCAAGAAAATATCCAGAGACACTTCTCAAGGATGATAAGTTGTTAGAGGTAAAGAATTATGAAACCATTTATTTAACTTATTATTCATTTTTTCTTTTACATATCATTTTTTTGTAATAATTAATTCTTTTTTAGATGGGTTAGATTTTATAATATCCCATGTTTTGGCTGGTTAAAAATATTTAATGAGAATTTGAAAACATCATTGAGTGAACCATCTAATTCCTAAATAGAGCCTCATAATTTAAATAGGAACAATAGAACTCATGAATTTTATTTTCTTTATATGGGTTCTAATGACCGAGGGGTTTCTTAGATGTTTAGATGATTTCTAAGAGCATCATGCTTTGAAAACATAGTTTTGGGAGAAATAAACAGGAGCCTATAATTAGTGCTCACCATGGGAAACAAAATATGTTTCATGTTTTAATAGGAGTGTGGTTTGAAGAAACTAGGTGAACCTCTAGAAGAGACAATTTAAAAGGATATAGAGGATATATAGAGGGGATGTATGAAATGTAAAAAATATTCAATAAATGTGTGCCAACATACATGGTTGGTGACACATAACTAGTAGTTGGGCATGCTCAGGCCCATAGTTTGAAAAACCATGCAATCGAACTGTTTGAACTTTTCAAATAAGAAAAAAAAGAACCATTTTTTCATATCCAAAACTAAAAAAAAATCCACCCTCATTTCTCCAAATATGTCCCCCACACACTCTGTCTCTACCTCCCTCTTCCATGAGTGGATTTCCCACATTCATGCTCTCAATCAAATACCATCTAATGCGTTGGAAGTCCAACCGTGAGTCCAAAAATCCTCTTTCATTATTTTCTTACTTTTTATCAATATATATAATTATATATTAAAGTGGGATCAGGTTCCATAATCCTAGATATTTTGATGATTTCTTCAATTTCTCTCATTTTAGCTTAAAGAAAATCCTAATAATGGTATTGTGAAGAATCCATGGTAAAAGGATTGTTGTCTATATCATTTTCCATTGAAATTATGTAATATATAAAATGAGTCATTATTCTAAATAATAAAATTCCAATTTATTACCCTTAATTTTTAAAATGCATTGAATTAAATCCTTACCTCAAAATCTTGATGTTACATAAACCCCTTTAAAAGGATGGAGGTTGAGGACCTCAACCTAAACCCCCGCTTAAGGTGACTTCGATTACATGATTTTGTACCATCCTTGTCTAATGATTAATCCACACCTTGGTTGTGTACATTAAATGAAGTGGCATGTTTATAAATTCCATAATGAACTAAAATGTTCGGATAAACCTCTTGGTTTTGATCAGTAATAGTATAATTCAAAATTATGGGTGTCTTAGATTATAGAATTAATTATTTTTTATGATGTTTTAACATCCATTCTTTGATTTTATAATAAAACAACCCTTGAGGTGTATTCCATTGTCAATTAAATTAAATAGAGTCTCTTGAAATATGTTGAATTTTTTAAATTAATTAAACCAGATTTTGTAGATGAACTATATCTAGATGAATCATATTATGTAATGGGTGTCTTCATTGGAAACATTTTCTGTTATAAAGGAAGTTTTTTGATTGAATTGTTGAATTGAAAAGGACATATTACTCATGATCATCGGGCATGGCATCCCTTATAAATCTATGATCGATGGGAATGAAATTCATTATTACTCATGATCCTTGGGAATGGTGTCTCTTATTAATAAATGTACTATGGTATTGGAATACCTTATAATTATATGAATGATGGTAATGGAATCACTTTATACTGATGATCCACAAGTATGGTATCAATTATTATTTTATGAACCATGTGCATGGTCTGCCTAATTATTCATGATCCTTAGTCATGGAATCCCTTATCAGCATATGGGATATATGGGTATAGAGTCCCTTATTATTCATGAACTTCATTCATGGATTCCAATATTATCATATTAAAAAGATATGCAATAAAACCCTTCTTAAAATATTAGACACTAATTATTATTGTTGTTGTTGTAGTAGAAGTAGTTTTTTTTGTTATTATTTTTATTATTATTATTATTATTATTATTATTATTATTTGATCCATTGGTCTTACACCTTGGGTCCTCATGAGTTCATGTATATCATTTCATATATAGGTCTAACAATATTCATATATATGTACATGGTTTTTAGTTAAAAATATTTTGGATTTGGAAGAGGCCGGTATGGTCATATAGGTGTCATTGGGGAACCTAATCCCAGTATGGTTTTTGATTTTAGTTTTTACATACATTGTATTTATTTAAAATGAAAAATTATTATTTTATATTCATTGAAAAGATATGAATTACACATTATTCATGGTTTCCTACTGATTTTTACTCACACATATATTGGGCCACCATTTGGTACCTATACAAACCTCTTCGTTGTAGGATAGTTCCTTGGATTTTTACTCTTCCTATAATACCTTTGGGACTAGGGCATGGCATCGAGAGTGGGGATGATCATGTACTAGGGATTCCATTTAGAGTTGGATTCCTTTATTGATTTATTTATTGTCAGTATACCTATGCATACTATATTAACTATTGTATGCTTATTTTCTGTATATTTTAGCATGTTTGTTGATGGTCATTCTTTCCTGTATTATTTATTTTCTGTTATTATTATATATTCCACCCCTCAGTTAATTATTGTGGTTCCACATTATGGGATAATAATCCTAAGGGTATACTCTTTCCATTATAACTCTATTAGACCCTATTTTCTAGTCACTAGCCTTTGGAATCCAAGAAGGTGCACTTGAATCTGATTGTTGAACTTGCCTAGTGAAACCATTTTAGTGGATCCCAAGATGAGATATTGAAAATTTGAAATAGAGAATTATATTACTTTTGTATTATTATTTATGGATGGTAAACATATGACTAGGAATTTATTGAAACTTATTAGATAGATCGTGTTTGGGTCTGGCCAACCCTCAATTGATTGAAAGATCTTGTTTCTAGGGATTAGATTATTTATGCAGTTTTTACTACAGTTGATTGTTATATCTCCTTGAGTGAGTGTATTAATTATTAAAGTTATTTATTCATGGATTAATGGAATTTACCTCTTGGACATATATGGAAAGATATTGGGTGTTTTCATGCGTCATTATAGGCATTTTGAGATTCACATTCCATGTATAATACAATAAATGTTGGTTTCATTACTTGAATTTCAAAATATTGATAAATATTATTTTTCTAATTTATTAGAATTCTTTCATATATAATATACTTATATGGTTGGTTTATTACATGCCTATATTAAAAGATCTATCATAGAATTACTTGTTTTTTTATGATATAATATTGTTTCTTAAAGGGTCTATATAAACCTAAATGGTGTTTTACCTTATAGCTTGATGGTGGCACATTAACTAGCCAATAATAACATGTTTGAGCAATGGAACATTAGTTACATAGTATTAAACATTTAGGGTTGTGATTGAATGGGTTCCAATAAATATTTATAAAGTGTATGGTGTTTTATTAAATAGGAAAATAACCTGTACAATCAAACCTTAATATCTAAACTTGTTATATTTTGAGACCGAAGGTGAAAACATTTTTTCAGTTACATAAATTAAAATTGTATCTTATAAAGGAAATTACCTTTGTAATTTTGGGTTGGTAATGCATCTAATAGGACCACGGTATATATCTTTACATAATGTTTTGTACCTCTATTACTTTATCATGATGACCCATATGACTACATTCCTAAATGCACAACTGGACCAATATAGGTCATTTAGGGAATTTTTTATATATGATAAACCCATTATGGTGTAATTAATATGTGATAAAACAACATTTATTTGGTTTCACTTAAATGAAACTATAATTGTTAGGATTAGACCATTATAAGTCAGCTTATTCTTTTTATGTCTTGGTATTTAACCCCATAAGGATATGTTATATTAATGGTATGGTTATTTAATGTTTTAGTAGCAACTTATATGATGTCACATATAAGCATATGGTGTAATATTACTTTAATAGTCCCCCTTAAATTGATAACATCCTTTTATATTATACTTTTAATAATTTCTAATATGATGTGTCATTTAATTAAAATTCTAATTACAACCAAATTAGTGTTTTCCAATATAGTTTGGAATTAAAATTTTTATCAAAAAATCAACAGTTTTAAGAACATTATGGATATATTATTTAGGGTTAAAGTGAATTTATGAGTTAATTTTCTAATGTCATATGGTCTCAGGAAAATAAAGTGTTTAATACAATGTGATTTTATTACTAGTACTTGATGTTCATTATGTGTGTGCTGCATAAAATATCGTAATAAAGAGGAATCGATTAAATTCCTTAAAATGAAACCATTAGTGATGTTATAGATGGAACCCTCATGTAAGGGTTATCTTTAGTTTACATTGAGATATACATTGAATGAGACTATGAGGGTTTCACGTAGTTCTCAATTGACATCCCTCATGTTGTTTATTGGATTTAATGGATAGGTGGTAGAGCCTAATGGTCATTTTGGTGAAACATAATTTTAAAGGGACAAATAATTACATTAAAAATAAAAGGTATCTCGAGTTTCAGCTCCCATTGAGATAAGAAATGTTTATAAATATGATTCAAATGCTTAGGCACAATAGGTGTTGTTCTATGGATGTTTGAGTTAGGTATGACTCATAGTTGATGAAATGACACCCTCAGGGTAGGCAGGTTGTTATCTGGTGAGTTAAACATTGTGTGGATATTTCTATATGAATATAACTAGTGATTTCAAGATCTTATTATATTTATGTTGAATTTTTAACCTATGTCATCTAACTAATTATTTTTCTTATTTCAGTTTTCCCACTTTTATAGATATTTTATAGGAACATTAGATTATGCATAAGTAAGGTCCTTAAATGGGATACTGATCTCATGGAAGAGACCTTATGTATAGGTAGGTGACCTAGAGGCCCTTGTTTTTAACTTATACCCAACTAGTTTTGTGTTATTTTTGTAGAAGTATTTCTATGAGAGAGGTTGGTATTAAATATCCAATAACATTTAAAGATATGAGGTAGGTTTTTCACTCGTTTTGAGACATATTCTTGAGAGGTTCTAGGGTTTTTCACAATTGTAATTATGATACCTATGATAAAAATTGAAAACCCTACATTTTTTTATATAAAAACTGGAATCCATGGTAAGGACTATTTGGGTTCCTAGACAAGTTGACCAGTGGTTGTATGGTTGATTCATTAATTTTGAAATTTACATCATGATACAGGCCATCATTCGATATATTATGGCATACATAGATGCCCGGTTTTGAGGAGGAGATTCTTGGGAGTTCATAAGATGTAATAAAATTATGTTATGTATAGCAAGATCAACTTCAAATTATTGTTTTAAGACCCATAAGGGCATGATTTGGGTATTGGACCGGGTGGCATGGGATAGTACACCCACTATGAATGATGAGTTAGTATGCACTAGTTGTGTGTGGTAACTATTAAAATTGAAAGTCAATAAATAGTCGGGAGCTAGATAAGGAATGGTGTATTCCAAAAAGTGACTTGTCTATCCATGGTGACATGTGAAAAGGTGGTGTTAGGTGTTTTTAAATAAAATTACTTCTATTTTTTGGGATAATAGATTATTGAGAACTAAACATTCCTATTGATAAAATGTTAGTGTAATCTTAGACTATTGGTTATCATTCCGCTTATCTTCAGATCATACTGGGTAAATTAAGAGAGAATCATCTATACAATTGATCTATATAGATAAATATATTTTATAGGTTGATGGAAGTAATTCTTTGAGTTTGTGATTGAATAGTTGGTTAAAATAATTCATATGGTGCAAAGTTAAACTACGGCTCTTTATAGGTGGTTACCTTCATTGTGTCTTGAAATCAAAAAACATCATAGAATTGTTCTCGGGATGATGGAATGAGTTATCAGTGATGTTTACATTAGTTCTCATGATGATAATGTGATTAGATATTACAACAATTATATCTAGCCATGGGTTGTGATAATTAAGAAATTATTTCGTTGCAGTGATGAAAATTATACAATGAAGGAGGGGAGTGGGACATAAGTCACTAGTTGGAGACCATCATGTGAGGTTGATAATGGGATATTGTGGTGGATCATTGGATTTTCATTTTTTCTATTGTATCTTGTTTAATAAACGAGACATTGTATGATTGGATTCCCCATTAAATTGTAGGTTTGGGTTTGATTATGGGTTTAAGCGAAATCTAGATGTGGAAGATAAAACCCCAGTGGATAATGATGATCCATGAATGATAGATCATGTTAGTTTCAGTGTTAGTGATATATATTGATGATGATTTTGGTTAGGAGAAGGTTCTGATAGGAGATGTCACTAGATGTTGGGTTTTAACCTTGGTGAGCATACTCCAAAAAGATTTCTTATTTCTTATAATGAGGAAATAGAAACTGGTTTTGATAATGTGTATTCTCTTAAATATGATATGGTCAAATATTGTCAGATGAAAGTGTCTTGAATTGAATTTTCTTGATGAAAAAATATATTCATGTGAGGAACCACATCAGTAACACCAGAGGAGGATATGATTGTAATATAAGAGTCAGTTGGATCTTATCAACAAAATGCGGACTTGAACAATGAAATAATGGTTGATTAGAATTTAATGATTTTGATCTAACTGAACACAAAGATCATATACCTATTATTTGAAAGGATTTTGAGAATTTGGAAATGTGGAGTAAACATCGTTACGATCCTACGACCTTATTTCAAAAAGCAATTCCAACACTAGGAGTATCATGGATTTGAATCTGTTTTTCCAAATTAAAACCAATAGTGCGGAGCTCCAATGGTAGAATGAAGAAATTGATGCCGATGTGATTATGTATCAGGTTATATAGTCTTGGTTATGATTTTTTTTATGTTTGGCATTTAAATCTAAGCATGATATTGAGTTTAGCTGAATACGTACCACATGTTTTAAGTAGTTCTTGAAGGTCTGTGGGGCATGGGAAATTTAATGTGGACGAATCCAAACATTATTCATGGAATGAAATTATAATAATTTGAAACCATAAATGTGTTTTTATATAATTTTTTAAGATATATTATGTTTCATGAGTGATTGGATGAGTTCTAGGAGAATTGGTCTCTGAAAAACTATTTCGGGAGAAACATATAGGGTAACAAGGATAGTGCTAACCATGTGGACCAAACTGAATATCCTTTTCATGATCATTTATATTTATTCCTAATTTTTATCACTAATATTGAATTTAAAATTTTATCATTTGAAATTCAAAAAATTAATAATATTGATCTCTTCATCTTCCATATCATTTCATCTTACTAAAATATTTCTTTTTGGCAAAGATTAAAAAAGATTCATGTTATTCCTGAAAAAAATGAAAGGATTTTTAATCATCATAATAAATTCCATTCATTAGTTATTGAAATATTAGAATCTATTTAGATTGTGACAAATTATCAATTTCTCTATGTTCATATGATAACATAGTACAAGGAACGATATTTATGCATCAAGGATAAATTATTATGTAGTAAATAATTCATTATCACATAGTAATTAATGCTTACACAAATAATAAAAGTTATATATACAGGTTGATGTTTACATAGTTGATTCTTAAAAGACCCCAGAAATCCTTACGTAGAATAGAAATCAACTGTATATCGGTCGACGTCATGTTTTCACAAAGGAGGAATGATTTTTATTGGGAGTGAGTCTATAATTATTTATATTAACTCACGCTGACACAAGTCATAGTTTCAGTCGACATGACTTTGGATTCATTTTTAGATATATCAGGACTTTTTATCTTTTCATACTTCTAGCACCAAAATTCCACTATTAATTAGATTAATTCAGAAACACATTAAATAATTATTGACCCCTCTAAAGCTCTTTAATTCACATTAAATTATCTACTAATAATTTTGGGAATTATCAAAATAATTCCAAACCCAGTTATCCCATTTAAATTCCCTTTTAGTCATACTAAGTACTAAAGATAAATTATTTCAATATCCTTACCTACCTCCACTGAATCTATCCTTGATGAATATTCATCCAGGAGATATTGATCTATGATTTTAGTACTAATATTTTAAGTGAATCAATAATGGTTTCATTAAAATAGTTTCACACTTCCCCTAATCCTTAAACTTTTTTAACCTTTTCAAATATAAATTATATCATATATCTATAATATTTCAACATCCATATCAATATCCAACTTCATTCTAAAATTGTAGATATTTATCAAACCATCAACACATTTCATTAACATTCAAACTATCTCATCAGTCATCTAATGATAAGGTATTCTCATCATGTAGCTAACTCTTCCACCTTCCTTCCCCAAAATATAATAATTACTCCATTGCATGTACAATAATTTCCAACATTCACATCATTCTTCTCTAAAACACAATAAATTACCTTTACCCCGAATGGCCCGAAGTCCTTCATTTTTATTGATTTTTGAAACCCCCCTTTCAAGGGATGTGGGGGAACCCTTACAAAGCCTGTAGGCACAAAGATTACAAGGCCTATAGTGATTAGGAGATTACATGACCTGAAGCTCTTTGAGAATTCAACTAGACTATCTACAAAGAAATTCCTCTCCCTAGAATCTTCATCACGATAGTAGCTCTCCACCTTTGCAGGGTCATCTGGCTAGGATTTCGGTGCAAGCACAGTTTGGTCCCGATGGCATAGCCATACCCACTCATTCTGACAAATCCATTTGGTGCTACTCTTGTGAGTAAATCTCCTCTGAATCCACTTCTAAGGAAGATCCTTTTTTTTAGTGTGTCGGGGGCAACTGTATGTGGCCCAAAGTCCTTGAGGTGGCCTAAGGGCCTTAAAGGTGGCCTGAAAGCCCTACTGACCCGAAGGCCTCGGTGACCTAAAAGCCTTAAGGACTCCAATTCCAAACCAGTGAACCAAGGTGAATAGTTCAAACTACTACAGTACCAAATAGTACCTGCTACAGCAACAGCTATAGTACCTATTACAGTACCAGCATAGTGTGCAGTACTGCTATAGTGTCTACTACAGTACCTTCTATAGTAACCTAGAAATATGCCTCTACCTTTTTCTGAACCTGGTACATGTGGATGCACTTAAGGATACCTCACCAACTGGGCTGAGGCTCATGTGAAATTCCCTTTACATTGGAAACTAATTGAAAATAAATATATCTTCAAACCATGGGATATTTAGTGATAATTTTAATTTATTATGTTTAAAATTCATATTAGTTATGAAAAATAATTATTTGGAAAAATAAATTTTTTAAATATTAAATAATTTTAACCACCACCTATAATATTTAATTATTCAGATCGAACCATTTAATATTTTTTCCAACATATTTATTACTAGTTAGTAGATTAATACATGTCTATAAGTTATTCATCTAGGTAAGAAATCAATTTTACCAACAATTTAAATAGCATATTTTATAATTATACAATAAATTGTGATTTTAAATCCATTGATTTATAATGTAAAGTGTATTAGAACATGTTAAATGGGAATAAATGGGGGTTTCAAAGATTATGCTTGAATTGGATAATTATCATTTGTAAGGTGTCATAATATAAGGTGATAAGGATCAGTGGTTGATCATTACGTGGAAGTGGTCAAATGTATCAAATGATTCCAATTTCTCACAGCCTTTTCTGGATCATTGAATTAATCATACGTGTAATTGTTTCCACTAACAGTTGATGGCCACCAAAAATTTCATATCATTTAAATATCCACTCAAATTTTCAATGAAACTCCACCTTACCAACCACATTCCTGGTGAATAAATAAAAAACATCAACACCCCCACCTATTGTACATCCACAAAGAATTTTTGTAGAAACTGTCCATGAATTACTGTATTATTTTCATAATAAGCTAAGAAATCAAAAAATTCATTCCTCAAACAAAAAATGTTTTCCTTTTTCGTGGATGAATTTAAGGATTACATTGAATATTGAAGAAATGACTATCTCAGAATGAGTGTGTAGGATCATCCTACCAAGCCTTATCATATTTAAACAAATCAATGATCCCCTTGTAGGGATCAAACAATATTTTATTATTTTATAAGCGTTAGGCAAAAAATGAGAAATTTTGTTCACTGCTTTATGAACTCCTAGCCTATGAACATTTAAATATAATGATAAAATTATCAACCTCCTCAGTCTCATCTCCCCAGTAGTTATTATTGAATTCTGTTTCTTAAGACTCCCCCCCCCCCATATAACCTAGAAAATCACCTATGTTTCTTGAACTACTCGAAGTAGTAGTAATCCCATACTGGTTATCAAGGGTCATTTTAGATGAATTCAAATGATTACACCTAAAACTAATAGAAGAATTATTTTCCTAATTTTAATTATCCATTTTCTTAAAATATTACTAAATATATTTGAACCAATCAATTTCTTGGTTCCACGTATCAGAATTTTATATAACTTTTACCCTTGATTATGAATAACTTGTCTGTATTTATTTAATTTTTTAAAAAATTAATATTTTATGAATCTAATTGGATGGATTATTATAAAAAATTGATTGAAGATATTCTTCTTAAAATATAGTACGAATATGGAGTTTCAAATTTTATCATGTTTTCAATAGAGTATAGAAACAACTTTTCTCAAATCCATTGTATGTATTTAAATTATTTTTATTAAAGAGAAATTAGTCTGGAAAATGTGGAATAACATCTTATATGTCATGAAGTAGATTGGTGCAATAAATGTTTGAATATTGATGGGGAAAAAGTAAATGTGCACACTAATTAGGATAATATAACAGATTATGGATCATTTGAAACGAATACAAGTGTGAATTATGATAGAGGTCATATAGAACAAATTGAAATTGAATTTGATGATGAACATTGTGATTTTTCAGCCTTGTTTTAGAAGTTAAATAGTTCTGTTAATAGAATATTTTATACTAATTTTATTAATTAAAAAATCAACTATTTTAAAGATATATAATTTGAAAGATTCTACAGGATGGGGTGACACCATCTTTATAGAACTGCTTGTTCTTTTAAATGATATGATACTATAACAAAATGAACTTCCTTTATGAACATATGATTCCAAATGAATTCTATGTTCAATGTGAATGATCTCTAAAAAGTACATTCTTGTCCAAATGATTGCATATGGTTTCGCAAGGACTATGAATCACACCTAAAATGCCCTAGGTGTGGTATGAATTGATACATGAATTTTTATTCAAGCCCATAAAATGTTGTATGTTACTTTAATATAATTCTATGATTTATAAGATTATATATAAGTTAGGTAAATGTGATACAATTAACATGGAATACAGATATAGGAAATAAGTATTGGAAACTAAGTCATCAAAAGGACACTCCTAAGTAGAATAAAATTGACTATCGGTATCCAGAATTTTGAAATGAGATATGAAACATTTGTATTGTGTTATATACATATGAAATAAATCATTTTATTTGACTTAGTATTACTCACAATACATGGCCAATCATATTAGAAAATTATAACTTTCCACCATGGTTATGCATGAAGCGAAAATACATTATGGTTTCTCTACTTATATCTAGACCAAAAACCACAGTAATGATAATTATTTCTATTATTATTTGTTGATCAAAGATCTAAAATTTATGTGGGATATAGTTTTTAAAATTAATGCTACTCATAGAAGTTATGAATTCATATTGTGTTCCATGTTGTATGGGATGATAAATGACTTTCCTACATATGTAATTTTTTAGGCTACATCATTTAAGTAATGTTGAGGGTTCTCATTTGTGAATAATTCACAAACTCAGTTGTGTTGAATTATTCATCGAAGAATATTCTTTTAGGGAATCATTTTTTACCTTGATGACGTTAATACCTATCCTAGATGACATCACTCAATGGGAATTCCAAACAAGCTACAACACCAACTCCACTAATGGGTTCTCAACTTCTAAATAAAGTAGACTATATTGAAACTATTATTTGTAAACCATTTTCTAAAAACCCTACAAAATTAGTTTGAAAAAAGTGATCAATTTCTTTTAATTTTATATATTGGACTTGTTTATATTTCATAAATTTTCTTGTTATTATGTATGTAGAAACAAAATTCACTGTGTTATTGGATCATTACTAAATATTCCTGGAAAAAAAATATGGACTAAAGGGTATGATAGACATGACTTATATTTGGATAGGGGAATATATGTAATCAATGAAAGGTAAAGGATGGAATTTTCTTCTTCCCATAGCTTACACTATATCTGGATAGGAAAAAATTCATTTTTTCATTTTCTATAATGGTGAAAAAGTTCCAGGAAAGTATTCATGAAACATTAATAATATTGTGTCAATGACTAAATTGAATATATAAGGAATAAAATCACATTAATTTTATGTTCTGAAGCATGATTTTACTCCCATCACATGACATTACAATTTTCCTAAAAATTTAAAATATACATTAACCCTACTATGTTTCATTTTCAAATCCATATGAAGAAAAGTTATAGACCTGGTGAAGTTTCCAATCATGAATAAGGAAGTTGTAATAATATTATGGGAATTATAGATTTCCCCCCACGACCCTTCTTTAAAATCATAGTCCACCTGGTGGTTATCTTGGTTATTAGGGTTCAACTCTGTGGCCTTTTCTATTATATATGGATGTAACCCATTGAAGGTATATGAATATTTTAAAGGTAATTTAATTAATCATAATCATATTGAATATAGTACTGCATAAAAATATATTTTTGAAGAAGATTCTGAATTATGTATTCATTACCTATCATATTTTGAAATCAATGTTCTCCCAAACTCTCATCATAGAATGTGTCTTATGGGTGAAGTGATATCTGTAATATATGTTGTTAAAATTACCATCACAGATTATGAGTAAGTGAACATTAATAATTTACATACTATTTAAGATGTTGGTCCATATGTTGAATCCCATAAACCATTTCTCAAAGAAATTAATCCATAAATATTTGAAGGATTGATATCAAATATAAAAAATAAATAATTTTTATGACAGTTCCAAGATCATATTTATAAGGGGTTATCTAAAAATCTCAATTCAATTGAAAAAAATTGATAGATTGACCAGAGACCAAATGAAAATGTTATATCATACATTGGTTTTGTAATCAAAGGTTATATATTTTATTAAAAGGAACATTATGACTATATTATGAGGAAATATAGTGGAGTTACGCTTATGGTAGAAGTGATCAAAATATCTGGTTCCAAATATTGAAAATTAATTCATGTGAATATGTTATATATCATTATTATTGACCAGATATAAAAACTCGATTATACATCATTTGATGTCTTGATTTTCCATTTCAAATGGTCTAACAATATGAGTGTAGTGAAATTCAAAGAAATGGGATTCGTGATGGTGAGTTTTTTTGAGGAAGGGGAAAACTATTATCCATTCATAATGGTGTCACAAGGAGTTAAAGTATATTATTTCATAGATCAGGCAAAAAAATAATTGGCCCATTTTCATGAAGGTGACTAAAACAACTATAGGGTCATATGAAAATTCAATAAAAGATACCCCTTTCATTGGGAGACCACAATCAGTTTATATAAGTCTCATTATTGAAATGTATCATCTTTTATCAGGGACAACAAATAAGGTATTTGGATTCTCAATTAGGTAGTTGAATCCCTTATACAGCTTAAAAATAAAGAGGTTTCATTGAGATATATATTTTTTAAAAATATTGTATGATTTTTATCATAATATTTTCTCTTTTTTATGATATTAACAAAATAAAAATAAAATGTTTGACTAATAATATAGACAATGTGTTCTTCACATAATGATGTCACTAATCACAGGTATGACCATGTGGTTGATGCTAAAACTATAGTATTATTAGTGGATAAAAAACATATTGACGAAGAAAACAGGAATGACAGACCATCAAAAATGTTTACAAAAATTATCAATTCAATAATTAAGGGTAAAAATTTTGAGGTTGGATAAAATCAACATATAAAACCTATTCCACCCAACATGTCAATGTTCATCGATTATTTTGGGGCCACAATGAGGATTAATTTTTTGATTGATATAAATTCATGGTGCCATTTCCATCCTGTGAGGATGGAAAGCCTTTGAGATGATATTAGAGAAATGTTATGATAGCCTTTCTACATTTTACTAAAAAAAATTATAATGAATCATTACTTTATTTATCATTATTCCATAAAGAGGTAATTTATATTAGAAATTTTCCATATGAAATTTTTATTAATGGTCACTGGAAAAGAACATAGTGGCTTCTGGACTCTTCATACCAAGTTTCTTCTAAGTTATGTTGAGGGGAATGTAAATCCACACCCACCAATTAATTATGCACAAATTATAAAACAGGAAACATGGAATTATATCATTAGTAGTATTAATTTTAAAAAACATTAGGTGTACTATATTTGATAATATATTATTTGACATAATTTGTTTTATCCAATTTGATATAAAATTGTTAATTTTTGAAATAGTATGGTAGTGCCGAAAATAAAGAATATCCATCATAACAAACATACCCCAATTACAAGGAATTTATGGGGTATGCTTCACTAGATAAGAAATTGGTTTGTATTTCAAATAAACAATGAATGTTGTATGTGATATTAAACAACATATGTTCCTTTGTAAGAAAATTGATGTATCAAAATATGATGTCGTTATCATCTCGCGCATTGTTATATGGATGGAGGCTCACTTAAATATGGAGGGTAAACAAGTTGATGAAAACAAAAACAAATTATGGGAAACATGTGTATGTATGACATATTATTAATTCATTATTATTTACAATTATAATGCATTAAAATATATTTTCGTGTTCATATATTTTTAAATGGTTTAGAGACAAGAATCGGAACAAACCGTAATGATATAGAAAATACTTTTGGTATATTTGAAGAGGCTGGAATGATATGTTCATGTTAGAGGTTATTGATTTAGAGTGTCTCCTAGATCATAACATGACAAGAGAAAACCACAAAATTATACATATAAATTTTTTAAATGATTAAATGTACAAAGAGAGGCATTGTAAAATATTATTATCTGGTCGTGTCTTGAAGACCAATGTATGTGAGAGAATAAAATAAAACCGCATTGAAAAAAAGATCATCTCATGAAAAACCAAATATCCCCACTAGCAATGAGTATATTCATTCCATTCAATTTCATATATTACATGTAGTAATCAACTGTTTCATTACTTTTTATCCAAAATGTGAATCAAAAAACTTCCAAAAACAATATATTTCTAAAATTATATAGGGTGAAATTTTGTGTGATTGTTATCTATCAACAGCCACTCAACCCCTTATTATAAGGGGTTCGATGTATAATATCCTGGGATACAGTATAGAAAAACAAATAACTCCCAAAATATCACATTAGAGTATGGATTTGGGTAGTTCAAGAGCCGAGCTCTGAGTTGCATGTCCTACTTTATGAATTAGATATTACAACAGTTAATGATTATATTGGAAATTTCATAGGATTACTATATAATCTTATAATGATATATGATATATGTCCTTAGAAAATATTTATCCTAAAATCCTACAAAATTTTATGAAAAAAGTTTTTATGTGATATATGGTATTATAACAAGAAAAAACTAAAGGGAAACATAATTTTTCATAAATAAAATATAGTGAATCAATAATGAAAACAAAAATACCTTCTAAGAGTACCTCCCCCCCTCTAATTCCACCATAGTATATATTAGCATAAAACATCATTTAGACACCACATACATAGATAGATACATGTCCTACGTTCCATGTAAAGAAGAAATGTTTTGGAACTTTTATTACAGGAGTGGTTGGAATTGAGAGTATAAATCAGATTCTAATTTTTAAATGGATGGGATTCTAAATTGTGAATACTTAAATTTCGTTCATTTTCATAATACATATGTACATAAAAGATCTAATATTATAATTAATATTAATATTTATTCATATTTCCTATAAATGTTTATATTACTACTATAAAAATGGAAAAACATGTTCATCACAATTTGGATTCATCATACCCTATATCATTACTACTCAACAAATATCTATGGAGTTGGGAAAAATTGATAAGAAAAAATATGAACTAAACAAGTGTTATAGAAGAAAATAACATTTTATGGACACTTTTTGATGGCTATATCAATTCTATCTTATTTTATATGCAACATTAAAGGAATCTTTCGTCATACACAAAACTAGCTTGGCGTTCGTCATACATAAGAGAAACCATCCATGATAGCGTGTGTCGTACGCAATACCGAGTTTCTTTGGATCAAATGATTGGATATCAAAAACATGACCACACAAAATTTGTATTGGGAATTTTTAGTGCATTTTAATCAAAAGTTTATAGATAAACAAAAACAATTATGTTTGAGTATATGTTTTATCATGAATTTTGTTATGATAGGGAAATATCCAAATATAGACAAAATCATGGTATAAAGTTGGGGACTTAATATAAGAAGAATGTGGATTACATCAAATGGAAAATGATTTGGGTATATATAGAAATAATTATGTGTCAAAACATATTTGAAAATAATTTTCATATTTTGTTCAATGTTTTTGTTGTGTCTGAAGAAAGATAATTGAAATGATTGTGGATATTATTTATGAAAATATATGAAAGATATCACAATCCATGAAAATACTATAATACTTAGACCTCTACTTTCGAAATGTAATTAAAATTTCATTAAAATTATTTCTTTATTATTTTTTGGCCTAAATTTTCTCACTACTACCATGATTATTGAAAACCATCATACTCAAAAGTTTAAGTAAGTTTGTTTAAAGATGAGTGGAGAATATGTATGGTGTAAGAATGTTCACTGACATCAAATTTAGGTGATCACCTACTATTTTTGTGATCTCCAATAATCATGGACTACAGAAATATATTTAGGATGTGAGGAATTGGTATCAAAATGATTATATATTATTTTTGATCAATTTCTCCAGGAGATGAATAATGGTGGTAATAAATATTTTTAGAAATGAATGAGAAGAATACATGGTGTTAGGATGTATACAGGAATCATGAATATGTAACTTTCAATAAATTATTTAGTAAATATTCTCATCATTTTATCTACTTTTTTAGAGAATTTCCTTATAATTTTTTTTCGATACTTATTTTTTAAAATTTAAATATTAATTCAAAACACATTTTGTTGGACTCGACTATTTTGATAATAACAATTGTGTTTATATAAACATTGATAATCCCAAATAATTTCTATTTAAATATTAATTATACTTTCAAGTTATGTCATCATACTAATAAGTTGATCTGAATATCAAAATGATAAAATCATGTCATTGGAATTTGTTATTCAATGTTTATTTATGATTATAAATGTTTACTGATGATTAAACATGATAACTAACTCAATCTGGAAATGAAATGCATAGAAAAAATACTTTATAAGCATTCAATTTTTAAAGTCACTAATACAGATAGAGCTACTGATAAGAAAAGGTCACTGATAGACTAAGCCTACTGATAGACAAGGTCATTGATACAAGATACCGATAGAATAGGAGCTACTGGTAGAGGAAGCTACTGATAGAGAGAGAGTTGCCACTACCGATGTTAATAGTTATTGATAGTGAGGAAAACCTACCAACAGAACATCACTGTTATGGACAGCTACCGATACATGGAGCTACTGATATAAGGAGCTACCACCACACAAATAGATACCAATACAAGCAAGATACCATTACATATAGTAACATCCACCGATGCAAGATAAACTATTAAAAGTCCACCGCTACAAGTTTAATGATACAAAGTGCTACCGATGGAAACCAGTCATTGTTTTTGTAAACTCTCCCTCTTTTTTATTAGCAACGGTCATATTTTGTGCTTTTAATGCAACTTATATTAATTAATGATGTTTGTTGGATGTTAGGAAACCGTACCTCATACCTACAGGAGAAATCACGCCTTATGTCTGAAATTAATTAATGATGTTTGTAGGATATTAGGAAACCATACCTCGTACCTGTAGAAGTAATCATGACTTATGTCAAACCACCACATGAGATATAAAAGGAAGATAAAAGCTACATATAAAGATAGAGGTAAATAGAGGATTCACAAATAGACATATACAAGAAGAACACACGAAGAACTCAAAGAACACTCAAGAACAGAAGTTCAAAGAGGAGATTCATGTGCTGCAAGGAATACTCTCGCATTTCAAACTGAACACCTATACTGGAAGTGAAGGAACAAAACCACGATACTCTGTTTTCCAAAAAAACTTCCAAAGAATGACTCAAAGCTTCATCTGCTTAAATCCAAAGGAGTCCATAGATACATTGACATTACAAAAGATCATTCTAAACTCATCTCTATCTTATTGCTCTATTGTGATCATTTTTACTACATTACGAGCAATGTGTGTGCTTATGTCTATTTGGACACACACTGACTCCTGAGCTGAACTGGAGGATACTGAAATACTCACACCAATATCTTTATACATTTTTCTATCCCATGTAGAACTTTGGTGAATGTATGAGGACCTGGATAGCCTGTGTGTTATTGTAACCACTATCCCATGTTGAACTGTGGTAGAGGTATGAGGACCTAGACAGTCTGAGTACTATTGTAAACCCTGATCCAGGGTGTGGATAAAAGTTTTTTAGTAAATATTTGAGAGGACTAAGTCTCATCTTGATACTAAACCTCTTGGTTAACACTATTGTGCATCTTATTTTAGTTCAAACTATTTTCAATATTCCACTGCAAATTTCTTTGAAATTAAAATCTGGTTTAATGTAACTCTGATAGTTGAACTAGCAAGTGTTTTTAATTATTGTGAACCATTAAGTTAGTATCAAAAGTTAACTTAATATTGACATTAAGTTAAATGAGAAAAAATCAATCATTAAGAAACTAATTGAACACTTACCATCTTTATAAATTCACTACAGTTTAACTTGTTTTATGAAGTGGGGGATTTCTATATATATATTTTAAATAGAAATTTTTCATTGGATCTCAATTCACCCCCTTCTTGAGTATCCACTCCGACCAACATTTGGTATCATAGGTTGTTGATAAAAAAATTTCAAAAACGCTATATTTGTGAAATGTTTTCAACTGTGATTTTAGTTGTATCTTAAAGATCTCAAAATTTCTGTTAATTCTTAATTTTTATATCTTTATACATATTTTTAAAACATAGTTATTATGGATAACATATTAGAAGGTGTATATACCAACATGCCACCTCTCTTTAATGGTGTTAATTATACCCAATGGAAAATCAAAATGAAAATTCACTTAGAAAGTATGGGGTTTGACATCTAGAATGCTATAGAGACTCAGTACAATATTCCAGAAAGTGTTAGAACTACTTGGGATGAGCCTAAAAAATATTCTTACAATAATAATTATAAAGAAGTGAATACCCTGTATTGTGATTTTGGATATGAGGAATTTAATTGAATATCTGTCTGTAAGACTACTTATGATATATGGGATACTCCAGTTATTTTCCATGAGGGAACAACCAATGTTAAAGAAATGACACTAAATACATACACAATTAAGTATGATAATTTTAAAATGAAATCTTATGAATCTATTTCTGATATGTATCTGAGGTTTAATCAGATAGTCAATAAAATGAGAACTCTGGGAAAAGTAGTTCGAGCAAAAGCGCAAATCATGAGAATATGAAGATTCCTACCAGACAGATAGAGAGGAACCTCTGTCTCTATAAAATAATCACGTGACATTGGCAAGCTACATTTCAAGGAGCTGATTGGTAATTTGATGATGTATGAAGAAGATCTAAAGGTAAAAAAAGAGGAAGATGATGAATCAATGAACAAGTCATTGGCATTTAAGTCTACTGCCTCAAAGACCAAGGACAAGGATAAAGTCCACATACCTATCTAGATCTCAACAAGTGAAGGTTAAAATTCAGATAGTGATGAAGAGATAGCTCGTATAGCCTGTAGATTCAAAAAATTCTACAGGAAGAAGAAATTTTTCAAAAAATCAAATTATAAGGGTAATTATGACCAATGAGGTAATTGGAAGAGAGACTGGAAGAAATATGATAAAGATGATATAATATGTTATGAATTTAAAAGGAAAGGACATGTTAAGGCTAACTGTTCAAAATTGAGGTTTAAGAAAAAATATGATTTCAAGGGAAAAAATATAATAAAGATATCAAATCTACATAGAGTGCTTCTTAAGATAGCTCAAGTGGATCTGAGGCTTCTGATTCTCAGGAAAAGAATCATTCAAACATGTGTTTCATGACTGAAACCTCTAAGGTAACACTTAATTCCCCTATGCACAGTGATTATTATTTTGGCAATGAAAGTGATTGAAATGATGATGATAATATGTCTAATGCTAAAATATTTGAATACTGTAATATGTTGGAAGATACTTGTAATGATCTAAAATATAAGTACCAATCATTTAAGAAATAGTATTCCTTGACTAGTACTGTTAAATATGATCTTAGTATAGAAAAGGGAAAGAATGCTCAACTTTTAAAGGAGAACAATGAACTCAAATTGTCAAATGAGAAACTTATAAAAGACAAAGAGAAGTTCAACAATAGAAAGAATACTCTCTCTCAAATTATTGGAAAACAAGTTGCACCTAATTATACCACTGGTTAAGGATATCAACCTGGACAAAGATAGATTGTTAAGAATAAATTTATTCCAAAATCTGGACAGTATGTTACTAGTTCATGTAATGGAAATTCTTATGCTTCATCTAGCAATTCAAATCCGTATAGACCAAACAAAGTTTATTTATCAAATTTATTTTAATGTATTAATTATAGGAAACCCATTAGACAAATATGGGTGCCTAAAGTTTTACTTGTTAACCTTTCTGGACCCAAGAAAATCTGGGTACCAAAGTTATCTTCTTTCTAAATATGTTTGGTAGGAAACTTGCTTGAAAAGTTCCTGTAGGAAGATATGGTACTTGGACAGTGGTTGTTCAAGGCATATAACAGGAGGCTACTCATGCTTTAGGAGCTTAATCAAAATTGATGGGGGACATGTCACCTTTGGTGATAACTCAAAAGGAAAGATCTTTGTCCTTGGCCAGATTAGTAACAATGATTCAATTTTAATTTATAAAGTATTATTTTTTGATGGACTAAAATAAAACATGTTAAGCATTTATCAGTTGTGTGATGATGGATTCATTGTAAAATTTGAAAATGATTCATTTAATGTTTTTGATTTGAAAAATATTTTGGTATTTATTGCATTAATAAATGAAAATGTATATGCTATAGATTTAAATTCATTAGCTAAACAAAATGTTTCTTTTTTAAATGCTTTTCATATAGAATCTTTGCTATGGAACAGAATAATAGGACACTGTAATGTTCATTCACTTAAGAAAATGACTAGGAAAGGTTTAGTTAGAGACATACCCAAACTAAAATTCCCAAAAGACAATGTTTGTAATCCCTATCAAAAGAGAAAGCAACATAAATTTTCTTTCAAATAAAAGAAAGAAGTTTCAACCTCTCACCCTCTAAAGTTGGTTCATATGGATTTATTTGGACCATCAAGAGTTTCTAGTTTAAATGGGAATCACTATGTCTACGTTCTAGTAGATGACTTTTCTAGATACACATGGGTATACTTTCTTCCTCTCAAAAGTAAAACTTGTTCTTATCTTATTAAATACTTCAAGTTTGTAGAGAACCTTAGTGGACTTATGATTAAAACCCAGAGAAGTGATCATGGTTGTGAGTTTGAAAATCATATCTTTGAAACATATTTCTCACACAGTGGCTACAATCCCAAATTTTCTGCCCCCAGGACTCCTCAATAGAATGGTGTAGTAGAAAGAAGTAACAGAACCCTTTAAGAATTTGCAAGAACTATGCTCAATGAGTATGACTTACCTGTTTACTTTTGGGATGAAGTTGTAAATACAGATTGTTATATTACAAATAGAGTCTTTATTAGACTTGTTCATAAAAAGATCCCTTATGTACTGTGGATTAATAGGAACCCTAAAGTCATTTACTTCAGTGTTTTTGGTTGCAAAGTATTTATTCTCAATACTAAAGATAATATGGATAAATTTGCATCCAAAAGAGATGAAGGAATATTTCTAGGTTATTATGTATCTAGGAAATCGTATACAATATTTAACAAGAGGACCAAATGTGTGGAAGAATTTGTATACATAAAATTTGATGAAACTGATCCACATGAACCTAAGACCCCTCTTGAAAATATTGAATAAGACTTATCAATTTTAAACGTTAATGACAAAAACAGTGAACCTGTGGTTAGGACAACAAGTTCTGAAAATTTTCTAGAACCTATTTCTGTTGAACCCGAACCTGTAAATGAACCTGAAGTTTCTAGCCCTACCTTTTCTAAACCAACTAGGACCCTTAAAATCCACCCTTTATATGTTGTAGTATGAAATTTAGATAGAGGAACAGAAACTAGAGCTTCTATAAGAAATCATGTTGAACATCAAGCATTTGTTTCACAGTTAAAACCTAAAATTATTAATGATGCTATCAATGAAGAATTTTTGGTAATGGCTATGCAAGAAGAGTTAAATCAATTTGAAAGAAACAAAGTCTGTGAATTATTATACATACCTAATTACACCTTGACCATAGGCACTAAAAGGGTTTTTAGAAATAATGTTGATGAATCTATAAATATAGTTCGAAACAAAGCTAGGTTAGTTGCACAAGGATATAGTCAAGAAGAAGGAATAGACTATGAGAAAACATTTGCACCAGTAGCTAGGTTAGAAGCTATTAGAATTCTACTTGCATATGTTGCTCATCTGAATTTCACTCTATATCAAATGGATGTTATAAGTTCTTTTCTAAATGGTTTTATAAATGAAGATTTTTTTTTGAACAACCACCTGGATTTACTAATACTCATTTTCCAAATTGAGTTTTTAAACTTTTTTAAAGAATTTTATGGTTTAAAAAAAGCTCCACGAGCTTGGTATGATAGAATTAGTAATTTTTTTTCTCAAAATGTTTTATTAAAGGGATTTTTGATCCAACTCTTTTTACCAAAATGATTTCCAAAGATGTTTTGATAGCACAAATCTATGTTGATGATATTATTTTCAAATATTCTAAAAAAATTTTATGTATTGATTTTTCAAAGAGTATTCAAAGTGAATTTGAAATGACTTTCATGGCAGAACTAAAATATTTTCTTGGATTTAAAGTGTTTCAAAATGAAAATGGAATTATTTTAAATCAAAGTAAATATACAAAAGATATTTTAAAACGTTTTGGATTGGATAGTATTAAAGAAAGTGATACACCTTTGAGAACAACTTGTGAATTTGATGCAGATGAAACTGGGAAACTAGTGGATCAAAACAATTATAGAGGTATGATTGGGAGTTTACTTTATCTTACTAAAAGTCGGCCAAATATTTTTTTTAGTGTGTTTATGTGTTCAAGATTTCAAGAAAAGCCAAAAGAGTCACAATTTATTGCTATTAAATGGATTTTCAAATATCCTAAACATACTTCTAATTTAGGATTATTTTATCCAAAATGACCATCATTCGATTTAAAAAGTTATTTAGATGCTGACTTTTCTAGTTGAAAGTTAGATAGGAAGAGTACTTCTGGAACATGTCACTTTCTAGGTAAGTCCTTAGTATCATGGAGTAGTAAAAAGAAGAATTCGGTTGCAGTCTACAGCTGAAGCAGAGTACATAGCTACAGGTAGTTGTTGTGCACAAATTCTATGGATGAAACATACTTTATTAGACTATAGATATAAATTTAGCCATGTATCTATAAACTTTGATAACACTAGTGCGATAAATATCTCTAAGAATCATATATCTCACTCTAGGAAAAACCACATTGATGTAAGACATCACTTTTTGAGGGATAATTATCAAAAGGGTGATATTAATCTTGAATTTATAGGCACTCAACATCAATTAGCTGACACATTCACCAAGACTTTAAGTTTAGAAAGGCTAAGTTGCATTAGAAATTAATTAGGAATGATACACTTTCCTTAAACCTCACCAATAGAAAATCCTCACTATTAGTGAAACCTCACTGTTGGATAAACCCCATTTTTAGTAAAACCTCACTGTTAAAGAAACCTCACTGGTAGAAAGTCCTCACCGTTAGTATAAACCTCACCCCTATACCTCACTGGTATGGACCTCACCATTAAACCTCACTGGTATGGACCTCACCATTATGACCTCACTTTTAGTGGACTTCACTCTTAGGAATCCTCACTGGTACATGATTCCACTAGTGTGCACTGTTTTAAACTTCGTGGTTTTTTTGTGGGAATATGTATCTTTTATATTATATTTATTTTTTTTTCTTTATTTTTTTTATTATTGAATGATAAATCATTAGTCTTAACCTCATTTCAGACCACCTGGAACCCTTTACCTTCAAACCTTATCTCTCAAACCTTCGTTTCCCTCAAACCCTAAACCACACGATTCACAGAATGAAACGAGTGAAGAGACCAGCTGTCAGTAAAGAGGGTGATGAGCCAAATGCCAAGAGACTCAAATGAGAGTCTAGTGGTGACAATGGATTGAAGAAACTTGTAAAACCGCATCTCATGAAAAGGGAAATAGTAATCGAGAAAAAACTCTGTGCAAAATGCTTCATGCCCAGCAAATCTCTTATTCTAATAATTTTTGAGGAACAAGGGTGGCTAGAATGTTTTGTAAATAACAACGGTCCTTATTATCCAAAATTGTTAAAGGAATTATATGAGTTTGTTCGTTTTGAGAAATCTGAAAGTGAGAACAGGATGGTATAAGTAGTGAATGACAAGATAATATCTTTTTCTTCCATTGAATGGGCTGAGTGCTTGAAATTTCAAAACAATGCTGAGTTTGGATATTTTTCAAAGTCAGTACCTCCCACTAGTGACATTTTTTAGTTTGAAGCTGCTTTGGAAGAGCTCACTGGAGATGACACACCAAGAAAAGTAGTTTCTACAGAAAACGATAGAGAAAATCGGTTGTTGTTAAAATTTATTCAGCATGTGTTATGTATCAGAAGAGGATATTTTGCAAACCTAAGATTCCATGATATATTCTTGTTGTATCTGTTAATTCATGGTGTAAATGTGAATTTGTGTAGGCTACTGATGATATAAATTAAAGATCTTACCCGGACAAAATCGAAAATAAATGCTTCATTCTTTGCAAAACTGATCTCTTTGATGATCACGGTAAAAGGTGTGGCTGAGTCTCAGGATGAGATAGTGGTTGTAAGAGACAACTTTTGTATTAAAAACCAGTTTGTAAGTACATGAAGGTTGGTTGGAACCCATGGAAAAGGGAATGGGTAAATAATGATGATAGAATTTATGATAAATTTTACCCTGTTGAGAATCCCAATCGGCCAAGAGATAAGAGAGATCCATGTCTCGGACCTGATGAGGAAGAACCTCAATAGAGTGATGATGATGATAAGGAGGATACCTCTATAGATGATGGAGGGGATCTTGATTTGCCTCCAATCCTAGCTGCTGAAAAGGTATCATGTGGAAAGGCAATTTCACCTGTGACCTTACCTAGAAGGTAAGCAGTTCAAGGAGAAACTGTTGAAGAAATCTCTTTAAATGAGGAAGGCCTAACTAGATTAGATTATAGGGAGACTACTCTAGATTCAAATTATAGTGATGATGAAGAGGAAGAAGTATTTGAGAAAGGAAGTACATGTTTGATTCTCAGTCCTCTGATTGAGAACTCTATTATGCCTGTTGAGGAGTTTCTTGAAGTAGACAGACCAGTACATGTTGCTGACATACTCCAGCCTGTGTAACCTGGTTTGGATATGAATTTGGTTTTAGATGACTCTTATGAAGATGAACTATCCAATGAGGCTGCTTCTGCGGCTGCTGCTGTAGATATAATGATAGAAGCTCATGTTGAGGGGGAACAACCTGTAAAGATAGGATTAGTTTATGTGACCTATGAAGTGGAAGATTGGTCTGTGGATATAGGATTTGTTGTATTGGGACTAGAAAATATTGATTCTAATGATGATACACCCATTAGAAGACATCATGTGTCTTATGATATTTTCTTAGAGGAAGTTACTGCTAAACCAGTTGCTTCTCTAGCTCTACCTGAAGACACTGTGAGAAAATGGGATCTTGAGTAACTGAAATCTATATTGAAAAACTATTTTTTTAGATCTAAGTAAGATGTAAAGTTCTTTGGTATATTCTCTGAGCAGTGTTATGTCAAGTGTTGTGATAGAAGTGATGGATGAAGTAAAATAATGTCAAAATCAAGTTAAATATTTGACAGAGGTTGTTGATTCTTTGATGTAATCTGTTGCCTCATTTGATACCTTCATGAGTTCTAAATCACAAGTTCATATAGACATCAACTACATTTGAGGTGTAGTGAAACATTTTGTGGATGTGTTTGAAGAATTTAATAATACTATAAAAATGCATGTCAGTACTCAGGATTTGGTTGTGAAAAATATGATAAGTAGTTTGACACAATCTTTCAAAGAAACAGTAGCCCTTACTGTAAAACCTCTTGGTACCTCCAGAGTTTTAGTTGATATAGAAGTGTTTAGATAATTGTTGAAAGAAGAACTTGGTCAAGTTCATGCCAGTAGATCATCTGATTCTCAGGTGATTACCACCGAGGATATCAGAAAAATCATTCAGGATTATATGAGATATGCTACTGCAGCCCAGAAAGATATCAATGACAAAATTGATTACTATTTTTGGAGAGTGTACACCAAGAATTAGCTATACAATCATTTCAAGCTGCTGTTAGAAAATCTAAAACTGCCTCCAGTTTCTCAAGCCTTCAAAGAACAAGTCTGTAACCTCAGGGATTTGACCCCTACTTGGGACAAATTTATGGAGAACATGGATGGCTTTATCTCTTCCATGGAGAAGTAGGGCGTATCATCATGGATTTTAGGAATCTCTCACTTCCCATTCTGCATGTGGACAATGCCCCTATCATTGTACCTCTAGCTCTGCCTACCTTTGGCCAGTATGCTTCTACACCTCAGTTTACTCCAGCTCAAGCTATCTGAAGTCTTACTCTTATGATCACACAAAGGAGTACCCATTACAGGCCCAACAGTGTTTCAGTATTTCAACCACCTTTTATCATCACTAGTATTCCCAAGCCTTCACCTATGACTACCAAGACTGAATCCTCTTCTGATCCCAAATCCAAATCCAAATTACCTATTGAGGAGGGTGATTGATTAGTGGATAGAAAATTTGATAGGAATCTTTGTACCTCTCATATTTCATTTTTGCTATCTCATGTACCTTTGTCATGTGAAATGCAAATGTATGTTTTCTCTCTTCTTCTTTTATGATCTGAACCATTGTTTTTTTCTCTTTTTTCTAATCACAAAGGGGGAGAAATTACACTAAGAAGGAGAAAATTATATTATATATTTTGTGGGAAAATATATGTTTCTTTTTACTCTTATGTTATTCCATAGTTTAACTCTGATACATTTTAGAATTATGATCTGAACACACTGAGAAATTCCATTAGATGTATTTTACTCTAATTCATTAAAGTTTATTCGGGGTTATAATGCCATAATTTGTGATTATCAAAAAGGGGGAGATTATTCGACTCACCTGTTTTGATAATCTCAATTATGATTACATTTACTTTGATAATCCCAAATATTTTCTATTTATAGATTAATTATACTTTCAAGTTATTTAATCATACAAATAAGTTGATGTGAATATCAAATTGATCATATCATATCATTGTAATATGTTATTCAATGTTTATTTATGATTATAAATGTTTATCGATGATTATTCTTGATAACTAACTCAATATGGAAATGAAATGCATAGAACAGATACTTTATAAGCATTCATGTTTTAAGGTCACTGATACAGATAGAGATATCGATAAGGAAAGGTCACTGATAGACTAAGTCTACTGATAGACAGGGTCACTGATACAAGCTACCGATAGAATAAAATCTATCGATAGAGGAAGCTACTGAAAGAGAGAGAGCTACCACTACTGATGTTAACAGTTACTGATAGCGAGGAAAAGCTACTGACCGAACTTCACCATTATGGAGAGCTATTGATACAAGGAGCTACCGATACAAGGAGCTACAACCACACAAATAGCTACTGATATAAGAAAGCTACTGTAATAGAGAGTAATAGCTACCGATGCAATATCTACAGTTACAAGTCCACCGATAAAAGTTCAATGATACAAAGAGATACCGATGGAATCCAGTCACTGTTTCTCTAAAATCTATATCTATTTGATTACTATAAATGGTTATATTTTGTTCTATTAATGCATATTATATTAATTAATGTTTTTGTTGGATGTCATTAAATTGTACCTCATACCTATAGAAGAAATCATGCCTTATGTCTGAAATTAATTAATGACGTTTGTCGGATGTCAGGAAACTGTACCTCGTACCAGCAGGAGTAATCATGACTTATGTCGAACCACCGTATGAGCTATAAAAGGAAGATCAAAGTTGCGTATAAAGGGAGAGAGACATTGAGAATGCACAAAGAGACACATACAAGAAGAACACATGAAGAACTTGAAGAACACTAAAGAACAGAAGTTCAAAGAGGAGATTCATGTGCTGCAAGGAATACTCTCAAATTTCAAACTGAATACCTATACTTGAAGTGAAGGAATAAAACCATGATACTCTGTTTTCCAAGAAACTTTCAGTGAAGGACTCAAAGATTCATCTACATCATTCCAAGGAGTCTAGAGCTAGATCGATAGTAAACAATATAATTCTAAACTCATATCCATTATATTGCTCTTTTGGGATCATTTTTACTACATTATGAGCAGTGTGTCTGCGTATGTCTGTTTGGACACACACTGACTCCTGATCTGAACTGGAGGATACTAAAATCCTCACACTAAACTATTTATACCTTTGTGTATCTCACGTAGAACTATTGTAGAGGTCTATGAACCGGGACAGCATGTGTGCTGTTGTAACTACAATCCCGTGTAGAACTGTGGTAGAGGTCTGAGGACCTGGATAGTCTAAGTACTATCGTAAACCATAATCCAAGGTGTGGATAAATGTTTTATATAAACTATTTGATAGGAGTAAGTCTCATCTTGAGACTGAACCTATTGGTTATAACTATTGTGCAATTGAATTTAGATAAAACTATTTTCAATATTCCGCTACTTATTTCATTGAAATTCAAATCTTTTTTAAAGTAACTCTGATAGTTGACCTAGAAAGTATTTGTAATTATTGTTAACCAGTAATTTAGTTTCAAAAGTTAACTTAATCTTCAGATTATGTTAATTGAGAAATAATCAATCATTGAGAAACTAATTGAACAAATAAAATCTTTATAAATTCACTACAGTTTAACATGTTTTATAATGTGGGGGATTTCAATATAAATCTTTTAAACAAAATTTTTTAATACGAACATAATTCACCCACCTCTTTAGTATCCACTTCGACCAACACATTTCATAGCATAAAAACTAGTAAAATGACCTCTGATTTTTTTAAATCTTTGGAAAAATGATCCATAAGTCATTTGTGGCATGTTGGAATTAAACACACATCATTTAGACACATGATGTGGTTGGTAGGACTCGAATTACATGTTTTCAATAAAATAGTTACATTATAGTTTAAAACATACATAAAATTTTCCAAATCAAGAAAATGGTCTTGGATTGTATTTAGGATTTAGAAAATGATCCCAAATTCATTTTTCATGTGTTGGAGTTGACCACATGACCATATGAAACCTGATGTGGTTTCTATGAATCGATGTAGGTGTATTCCATAATAAAGTGTCATTTTAGTTTCAAATATATATCAAATATTCAAAAACAATCAGACGTTCTTAGATTGAATACATCTATCATGAATATCTGACTTCCTATGACATATTTAGTTTTTTTATCATCATTTTATCATCTTTTATTGGATAATTTCCTTATCATATTTATCTTATAAATATTATTCTAATTTTAATGGAGAAAATGAATAAATTACTTCTTTAACAAGTTTTATTAACTCATGTACTATGATTATGTGCTCAACATGGATTATGCACTCATGATGATGAAATTTTATTTTCATTCTCTAATGATTTCAAGAAGAATGAGGTTTCCTCTTCCATCCAAATAGAACATGTTGTATCCCTTCTATCGTTTTCGGGTAGTTTAAAGAAAAAAACATCACATACAAAATAATCCACACCTAAATCTGATACAAAGTGTGCTCAATATGACTCAAAATATTTGTTTTTAGTTTATATTTTACAATTTTGTTGAAAACACATATTACATACTAAAAAATAATAAAATCCATTCATATTATTTTGATATGGTCATGAAATGATATATAAGTCATTTTGGATGTGTAGGATTCATCTGTACATCAATCTAGAACAGTGTGTGATTTCTATGACTCTAAGTGAGGCTTTTTATTTAAGATTGACATTAATTTTATTAAAAAAATAAAAGTGACCTACCCAAATATGATAAATTACATTCTAATTATTTTGATACATTAGGAAAATGATAGAAATTTCATATGTGACATGTATAAATCATCCACAGCATAATCTAACCCACAGTGTGACTAGTATGACTCAAATTGTGTCTTTTTAGTTAAAATTAAACATAATTTTAGTAGAAAAATTCAAGTGACATAATCAAAACTTATAAAATTCATTTATATTATTTTTATACTTAAATAAAATGATATATAAGTCATTTTCAATGTCTAGTAGAAATCCATACCTCAATCTAATACATGTTATGCTTAATATGACTCAATTTGTCTCTTATGAGATTAAAATTGATACTTTAGTTCAAAAGGAGAATCACTTGCTAAAACATGGTAAAATATGCTCGTATTATCTTGATAATTTAGAAAAATAATTCATACATAATATTTTATGTGTAATAACTAACCTTACATAAATTAGAAACAAAATGATGTTGGTATGAGTCAATGTAAATGGTTTCTGTTAAAAATTCCATTTTTTAAATGAAAAGAAAAGTCACCGACTCAATCCCCATAAAACACTTTCAGATAATTTTGACACTATATAAAATTGATAAATATTACATTTTTTCAATGTAAGAATCATCCTACCCTCAATATGTCACATCCTGCGACTGATATGACTCCAAGTGTGTCTTTTTCTTTAAAATTGACATAAATTTTAGTAAAAAATAAAATTGAAATTCTCAAAATCAATAAAACACCTTGTGATTGTTTTGATAATTTAGTAAAATTATATATAAGTCATTTTTAATGTGTAGGAATCATCTTCACCTAAACATAATTCTTGGTGTTCTTGGTATGACTCAAAGTGTCAATTTTTTTTAAAATTATCATCTTATTTTAAAATGTGGTTCAGTCACTGAAAACAAGGAAAATGTGTTCAGATTATTTTAATAATTTTTGAAAACTATCCATATATAATTTTTAATGTAGAAGAATCATCTGAACCTTAATTTTATTCATGGTGTGACTTATATGTCTCCACATGTGCCTTTTTATTTGAAATTTTCATTACTTTTAGAAAACAGTACATGTGACATACTCAGAATTGAGAAAACACATTCATATTTTTTCATACTTTATGTAGAGAATCTATAAGTAACTTGTGATGTATTGGAATCATCCTCACCCTAATGTGACACATTTTATTTCCCAATATGACTCAAAGTCTCTATTATTAGTTAATAAATGTAATTTCAATTCAAAAGTTGTATCCCACATTAAAACTAGGAAAATATACCTAATTTCCTTGATAATTTATTATAATTATTCAAAATTTGTTTATGACATGTAGGATTTGAGTTCATGTCAATCCAACACAAAAAGTCGTCATTATGACTCAATATGCATGTTTCTAGTTTAAATGATATTTCTTTGTAAAATAATATAATTGATATACTCAAAACTATGAAAATGCATTTAAATTATTTTAAAAGTTCATGATATTGATCCAAAAGTCATTTGTGACATGTATGAATCAGACTGACCACATTCCAATTCATAGTGTGATCGATTTGACTTCATGTGTATTTTAATTCAAAACTGACATTGATTTTATCACTAAAGACAACTGACATACTCAAAATAGAATAAATGAATTCTTATGGTATTTATACTATATTAAAATGATCCATTATTCATTTTGGACATGTTGGAGTAATCCACACCTCGATCTGATATATGGTTTCCATATTTGATCAAAGTGTCCACTATCCATTTTAAATTGTCATTTCAGTTAAAAAAGTGTTCCAATCACATTAAAACTAAGAAAACACGGTTTTATTTTCTTGATAAAATAGTAAAATTATTCATATGTCATATTTTATGTGTAATATTTAAACACATGTAAATCAGAAACATGATGTGTTCTGTATGAATATTAGCGTGTTCATCTAGTTAAAAATGACATTTTAGTAAAAAAACACAACTGACATACTCAAAACCAATAAAAAAATTTCGATTGTTTTGAAACATTCGTTCAATGATCCATAATTCATTTTTGATGTGAAAAAATCATAATCACCTCAATATGAAGCACGGTGTGACCGATATGAGGCCAAGTATGTTTTCTTTCATAAAATTGACAATAATATTTTTAAAAAGACAAGTGACATAACCAAAACTGAGATAAAAAATTTGAATTTTTTTATACATTATTAAAATGATATATAAATCAATTGTTACATGTAAGAGTTAACATCACCTCAAACTGACAAACGGTGTGCCCAGTATAACTCAAAGTGTATATTATCAATTTAAAATTGACATTTTAGTTTGTAGTGTTCACTCACTGAAAATAAAAAAATACAATCATATTTTTTTTAATAATTTTTTAAAATGATTTCTAATTCACTTTTTATCTGTATGATTCATCCACATTTCAATCATACACACGGTGTGACCGGTATGCTACATAGACTGTGTTTTGATTTAAAATTTACACTAATTTTAGTAAAAAAGAAATGTTACATATGAAAAAAGAAAGAGAATTTTTTTTATTGTTTTGATACAATATTAAAATGATAATTATGACATTTTTTTATGTATGAATCAGACTCACCTCAATCTAAGGAACAATGTCAAAAGTATGACTCATGTGTGCCTTTTTATTGAAAATTAACTTTAATTTTAGTAAATAAGATAAGTGACATACCCAAAACATAGAAAGGAAATTAAGATAAATTTGATACTTTATTAAAATTGTCCATAATTAATTTTCTAGGTGTTGGAATTAGATCCACCTCAATCAGATAAATGGCGTTCCTAGGGTAACCCCACGAGATTTTTATGAAATAGATTTTTTTAATCTGGTTTCTTTGATGTCTTGCATTAAATGAAACACTAAGTTTCTAAGAAAGACTATTTTATTATTTTAAGTATTTAAAAAATAAAATTATATTTATAAGATATCCATTAAAATGTAATGGATTAAAAGTATTGACTAAATTTTGAATGTATGGTTTACAAATTGAAAACCCATAAGAAATTGAAAGGAATTATTTTTCAAAAGACTTTTTAAATACATTCGTGTGTGTTATATACCAATAGAACAAAAAATGAATATTTTTGGATTATATTAATGAAATAAATATATAAAATTTTCCATATAATTTTTAACATTCATTCTATGTATTTTCCGGACATGAAATAAAAATAAATCATGTTTTATGATTAAAATCTGTTTTTTTAAGTTGTTTTGTCAATTTTTAATACAACACCAATTATATAACTAATTTTTTAAAAAATTATAAATTATATTTTAAAAATTAAAATTTATTTTTGAATTTCTAAATTCGAAATTTTCAGAGGGTGATTTTTTGGTATTTGCCTAAAAAAATTAATATTTTGATAAATAGTGAAAATAAAGATTTTATTTGAAAACTGTATTTTATTTTAATGTATTTCAATGAAAAATTATGTCTCATTTTTTTCAAAATTAAAATTAGTTATTTTTAATTTTAAATATTTAAATTATTTATTATTGAAGTATTTGGTACATTATTGTTTTATAAAAACATTTTATGTTTTAAAATAGAATATTTTGATACTATGTTCTTCATGGGGTTCCACCCAATTTATTTTAAATTAAATTTTGAAACATATGTGTTTTAAATTTAGAAAAAAGGATTCCCAATTTTTATTCATAAGGTACATATTTTGTATATGGTTCACCTATATTTTTTTCCAATATGAATAGTAACACAAGTAATTTTTCTTACTATGGTAAAGGGAAAATTGAGTAATTTAGGTTCATAATAAAATGATAAAGACTATAAAATGACTATAACACATGAAAAATTTTATTGGATGAATATAAGTCGACTTTTAGAATATATAGAACAAAATAAATTTTTTAAGGGATACTTTTCCCTAAATATGACCAATATAATAATTAAATCAAATAAAGTCACAAAATATCACTTTCTTTGACTTTTTTTGAAAAAGGATAGACATCATTAATGATGAAGGTCAATAGATGTAAAAGTGCAAAGCCATGAAGGAAAATTGTACAGCTAGAGCTGGTTGGCATCAAATGGGCCTGAGGCCGCAAGTTGTTGGGCTGCATTGTTTCCTTCCCTTTTGGTGAAGGAGAAGGTGCAAAATGAGAACCATTAGCGTAGTGTGAGAATTATTCTTATGATGAGGCCAAATGGCTGGAGTCCAACTCATTATGGTTAATAGCATCAATTGTGGAGAGGTAGTCAGACTCAATGTTGATATCAACCCACCCATGGTCTATAGCGAGCATCATACCAGCAAGGATGGCAGTGGCCTCAGCCACTGCAGGTCCCAGAATGCATGGTGTGGTTCGTATTTTTCCGCAATGATTTTCCCCATATGGTTTTGGGCCATGAGGCCAAAGGGAATTAGCCCATCCTTGGGGAGAGATGCATCCATGTTGATCTTAAGAATCCCTTCCTTTAGAGGATTCCAATGAGAGGGGTATGAGGGGTAACCCCTGGTGTATAATGTCTATTGTGGTTCTTCCAGACCTCAATCCATGAGGTGGCCCGTTAAATCTAGAATTCGAGAGGTTTATGAACTTGATGAAAAATAGCATCCTTATGCCGGACCCAAATGATCCAGGATAGCATGAAAAGTAAACCTGCATTAGCCGGTGAGTGGGAGGAACACCAACGCATTAGAAGATCAGTTAGGTCGAAGACCATGTCCAGTCGTGCGCCTGGAGTCAGACCCCATTTATTCCAAATTTCCAATGCTCCTGGGCAGTGAATTATGGTATGCAAAGGTGTTTCTGGAATATGCGGGAAGAAAGGGCAGAAAACGGTACTGGCCATATGTCCGTAAATGAGAAGGCTTGTAGTTGGGAGGGTACATGTGCACACTTTCCACCAGAATTGGCGTACTTTTTGGGGGATGTTGAGCATCCACATCGATTTCCATGGTCCATCCACCTGGCAGACTGAGTGGTTTCCAAGATCTAATCTATACTAGGATCTCACCGCATACTCTCCTGATTTGTCATTGATCCAGTATAGAAGGTCATATCCTGCATCCGTAACCCAGGGAATGCTCAGGATAATTCTTTGGTCTCTTTTATTAAACCAATTATGAATTTTTTACAGACACCACCCTGGTCCCTGGTAAGAAAAGAGGCAGCTGACAGTGGTGTCTTCAAGACCTGTTTGGGCGGGAGATGTGGCCCTCATGCCTTCCTTATTTATCAGCCAGGGATCGGTCCAGATATTGACAAATGATCCAGTCCCAATCCTCTAGCCTAGCCCTTTTTCCTTGATATTTTGAGCCCCCCAAATGTTTCTCCAGAGGAAGGTAGGGCGTGGGCCAAGAGAGGAAGCTAGGAAGTCTGTGTGGGGAAAGTACTTGGCTCAAAGAACCCGTGCACAGAGGGATGATGGGCTGTTAATAAGGAATCATCCTTGATTGGCCAACAGTGCGTCATTGAAGAGAAGAAGGTTCTGGAATCCCATCCCTCCCTCTGTTTTAAGTTTGCAGAGTTTCTCCAATTCCATCCAGTGCGGTCTATTCCTTCCATCGTTCTTCCCCGAATAGATGTTGGCAGTGCGTGAATGGATATAGTCGATGATGTCCTTCCAGACCTTAAACAGGGACATAAAATAGCTGGATATAAATTGTATAATAGCTTTAATGAGGGACTTTTTTCCAACTTTGGAAATTATTTTCAGGGTCCATCCTTGAATTTTTTTTATCAATCCTGTCCACCAGAGATGCGAAGATTTCATTTTTGGACCATCCAATCACTGTGGGTACCTCGATATACTTCTGGTGTTTTTTAACCATAGGGATGATTGCAGATGCGCATAGTTCGTCCCTCTTGGGAGGGGGCACCCCTGCGCTGAAGGAGATTTCAGATTTTTTATGATTGATTGACTGGCCAGACGCCCTTTCGTACTGGTGAATAAGGTGAGAAAAAAACATCAGGCACCAAAATAAAAATAAAATGGGAGAGGGGATCTCCCTGGTGCAGGCCTCGGGATGAGGTGAATCCTCTGGTAAGATTCCCATTGACCTTGATTCTGAAGGAGATAGTAGAGATGTAGTTCATGACTATATCAGTCCATTTAGCGCAAAAGCCCATTTTTAGCATCACATCTCTGAGGAAGTGCTATTCCACTTTGCTGTAGGCCTTAGTCATATCCAGTTTCCATTCCATGGTTCCTCTTTTCGCGGTGGAGCATGATTTCATAGAATGGAACACTTCGTGGGAAACAATAACATTATCAGTGATCAGTCTCTTGGTCACAAAGGCACTCTAGTTTTCAGAGATAATATCAGGAAGCCAAGGTCACAGCCGATTGACAAGGATCATTGAGACGATCTTATAAGAAACATTGCAGAGACTGATAGGTCTAAAATCAGGGATCACCAAGAGTTTCATGATTTTGGGAATGAGGATGAGGATAGTTTCATTGATTGCGGCAATGCTATCATTCCCAGCCCAGATATTTTTTATCATTTTTCAAATGTTGGGATCGATAATGTTCCAGTATTGTTTAATGAATAGGGCGTAGAACCTGTCCGGTCCCTGAGACTTAGTGGGATGAATGTGTTTCAGAGCCAGGCGTATCTCGTCATCCGTCACATCTTTGATAAGCTGCCTATTGATCTCTTCAGTGATCACAGATCTGATACACTCTTCCACCTTAGATGAGATTATTATATATATATATATATATATATTAATTTATTTAATAAAAAATTAAAAGTATCACATTCACGTCTTAAAATATATATCATTTTTAATATATTGTTAACAAAAAGAGATATTATACTATAAAAATAATTGTAAAATATAGATTAGTTGTCTTCATCATGATATTTTAGCCTTATTTTTTAGTAAACAAATACATATATTATATAATTAAACAAAACTGATGTAGTAATTATTTTATTAATAGAATTATCAAATATATTTTATTAAAAATATTAAAATAAATATAATTTTAGATAACTAATGTTATCACCTAATTTTATAGAAGAACTTTTACTCATAGAAAAATAATAAAATATTTGGTTAGATTTTAACTTGTTATCTTCATATTTGTAAAATTCTATGTAATTAAAATTGAAAAATTTATAATAATTATATTTTGTCAAAATAATATATTATGAAAATATTTTCAATTTATAAAATAAATTCAAAAATAAAAATTAATTATAATATAATCTAAATTTTTATAAATTTTTAATTTATTATCTAATTGACATCACATAAGTATATTTTGCAAACATTTAATTTTGAAAAACTCATTAACTTATTTAAAATTAAAACAGGTTAACTATGGGTTAAACAAAATGATAATGTTTAAAATAATACCAAAACATATCTAAAATATATTAGCTGATAATACTACAACCTTAGATCATATTTTCTAATAATACATGTAATTTTTGAGGTATTTTTATATATATTGAATTTATTGTAAATTTATATTTATGGAAATTCCAAAAGTGTTCCGCACCATAATTATATAGGAAACCTCTTGCATTAGATATTAACATCACATTGAACATTCAAGATCAACCATCCCCTGAATATTTTTCTCCTAATATTACCAATAAATATTATACATGTTATTTCATTCCAAACAGACCAACCCTATTGTCCCTAAGAGGGGATCAAAAATACTTTCTCTAAAGAAGATGTAGTCGTCTTTACCAACTCATTCATGATAATTTATTATTCTACTAACCCTCCAAGTGTTGTTTCCAGTATAAATTAATATATATATATTATAACCTATATTATGAGATGTTATTATAATTACTAAACAACAATATTACAAATTTTATCTATCTTATGAAAAAATGAATGAACCACTAGTACATACGTACGACATACTATCTCCATGTCGTAGTGTAATCTGTTTTTCATCACCACTTCATTTGGATGGGTATAATGATGGAAGTAATATACATATTATAATGATAAAAAAAATTTTATTCTGAAAATAAAACTAATATACAATCCCCTTCTTTACCATTTCATCATTAAGCGGATGATATTATCACTCGTGCGTACATACAACCTGCCATCTCTATGACGTGATGCAATTCATTTTCCATCTACACCATTATATAATTATTATATAAATGTACTTAATGAATAAATATGACATATATTACCTTAATATAATTATTAGAATGTTGAAAATATATCCAATAAACAATAACTGGGACTTATACGACAAATAAAAGCATAGTAAAATGACGCAGTTAACACCTTAGAAAAAGATAATAATAAAACATTATTAAGAAATTATCGGTAAGATGTATAATATCATAAAAATGAATATAATTCTGGAATAAATTAATATCATTATATAAAATATTTTAAAGGATTATTAGATATTTATAAATGAAATTATACCTAAGGTAAGGTACTTTTGTCTCATTTTTATTTATGTAGGACACATGCCTTATACACTACTAGTCTCTTTTGTGTGGTGTAAATATTGTCCAAGAATGTATTTATTGAGCATTATTCTGAATACTATGGTATTTTCATATCCATATAATTTTCATTATTTCATAAGGCATATGATTCTACCAATTATAAAGTCGTAAGGGTTAATTTTAAACTCTCATAGTTATTTATGATTGTTTATATGTAAGTATATTCTAGAAAATATTTATGTTCCATTACCATGTTTCTTAAGAAAATCTGAAACATTTTTACTATTCCAATAATTTTTTTTAATTTTATTTTTCCCCATGTGTGAATTTTAACAAAATGCTTTGAAGGAATTTTTTTTTCTCATTTTCCAAATGAGGTACTTTGTAAATTTTCCTTAAAAATTATGGAAGGAATTTTTTAAGTTATAAATACTGAAATAATTTTTCCAATTTCATGATTCCTTAATAACTTGAAGAATACATTAAAGAATTAAAGGGTTATTTTTAAAGAAAATGTATTCTTCTAGAACTGTGGGGAAATTTTTGAAAAGAAAGTGTTTTAAAAAAAGAATACATTCCCCATGAATTATTGTCATGTGATCCCTAAAAATTATTTTCGACTTATGATAACATTATTTATCTTTATTATGGAATGATATTTTTGAAATAAGATAATTTTATATGGGTGATTTTATGATTTAATTTTCTTATGAAACCCATTTAATTTTATGTGTTCTGATATGATGAATGAATTATTTTCTTATGGAACAGATATGCTCAGTTTCCATTATGTGATGGGTGGGACCTATGTCTCCATATAATGAATTGGGTAAATATTTATATCTCATTATTGAGATGGGATATTAATAAGGATTGAACTCAGTTAAGTAATATAGGATTGGAACAGGCACTGAAACCAGTTTAGTAAATGACTTTTTCCACTATGGTGGCCTTGTAAATTATCCATGAATAATTTGAAAATGATTTTCTATTCATATTTTTATTCCACAGTTTCATGTCTTATATTATTATCTCATGTAATATTTTATCTTATTATATTTGAACAACATTAATTTATTCCATCTCAGGATATCATGATCTTTTATATATGGGAAATTATTTTCAAATGGTTTGTTTATATACATATGCTTTATGATTATGTTATGATTGGTATCTCAATTTTTTAACCTTACTATGAATGTAAGATCACTCTATTTATATGTTTATTTTCCCCATGTTATAAATAATGGCTTTTGGTAGAAATATTAAAGGGTATGATCATTGTGGTAAAATGTTACGATCTTTAACTAGAGATGATGATGGTGTTTAAAGTTTCTAAAGGCATAAAACTAATACTATCTTTGGTCCATGATTATCCTCTTGAGATAGAAAATGATATGGGAGTTGGAATGAAAAATCTTATCAATATAATAAAAAAAATAAATGAATCATGATGTACTCCCAATGTAGAATAAGATTGAACAAATTTATGTTGAGTCTTTAATAATGTAACAACCACCTTCCCTCACTGGGTCTTCTAATCCATTTTTTTCTGAACAATGGATCAGTATAATTGAAAAGATGTTTTCTGTCCTTCAGTGTTTAGAAAATGAAAAATTAAATTTTTTTATCTTTTATAAGGTGATGTATACCATTGGTGGATTCTAATCAATGATATGAGGTAGCAAGACAAAATATAATCCATGGAATTTGATGAGTTTAAGAGATTATTTTTCAATATGTACTTTCTTTGTATTATTCATATGAAAATAAAGAATGGGTTTCATGATCTTAAGAAAAATTATGAATAATCCCTTGGTACCTATAAGGAATCTTTTATCACTCTTTTGAGGTATATTTATTTAATTATCATCCAACCTGAATTTAATTTTGATCGATTATTTAGTGGCTTAAAATGAAGTCTTTGAAGTTTGTAATCTATAAGAGAATTTAGTAGAAATGAAGAGATTGTACATTGTGTTACCAAGATGGAATGGAAGTTAGAATTACATTTCAGTCTAGTGGTTTTGATAAGAAATGGAAGATTGAGTTTAAATGGAAATATAAAAACCACGGTGAAAAAAAGGTGATCTTTTCTGCATGTTCAAAGTGTCGAAGGAATCATGGTTAAGATAGTCTTAAGGGGACTAGAAAAGGATTCATGTGTGGAAAGGCAGTTCATCGGAAAAATTAATGTTGAAGTAATGGAGGAAGTTATATAAATATATGAATTGATATAAGGATACACAGAATGCACCCCCCACACTATAACGATTGAAGTTCACGAAAAATGGAAATTATTCTAACTAATTCTCTAATCTGATTAATATCGATGTTGATTGACGTTAGTAACGTCTTATGACCAATGAAAATGGAAAATAACAGGTGATCACTACTAGTGATGAGGAGTATGATGATTATGTAGTAGAATTATTTTTCTTTATGTATTGGAATTCAAGAATAATGTTTTAGAAATTCTTTTATAGTATTATGAAAAAATGAAACATCTAAGTATTGTTCTATTGGGGTTTTTACATAATGATTTGAAAGAATATATTGATTGTTACTAGTAACCCTAATAAGTGATTCAGGTGGTAAGGTGGAATGTTTTTAGAACACATGATTAAGGTAAATATAGTCCTCAGTAGATGCATAATGAAATTTTTGATTATGATAAAATAAATGGGATAATATTAATGATCATGGGACTCATATGAAGACAAATTGGTTTATGATATCATGTTGAAAAGAAGATGATATTTTATTTTTTTTTATAATGTTAACTAATAATATATGGATTGATCTATCAATTTATTTATTAATCTCATGATTTACTAATGCTTTCGGAATGGAAAATTCCCCATCATTTCTTCAAATATGAGATTTAGTGGGAATTGATCAAGGCACAAAGAAAGGAAATTACTGTGATTTTTAATATTAATGACCTAAAGTAAGTATTTATTCTCATACAAATTAATCAAATCTATGGAAATAATCTTAAAACAAAAAAATCTTAGTACCTTTGTTTTTGTAAATCAAATGGTCCCTTAGATTATCATATATTGATGGCTTTGTGATTGTTAACTTCCCCTTGATCATTTTTTCTATCACTTTACATTAGAACAAGATAGTTATATTCCTATTCAATGTAAATGTTTTCAATTTCCACCTACATTCTCATATATGGAAACCTATTTATGAGTTACTTTGGATAACCACTAAATCTCCAAATTTCTTCTTTTTAAAGAGATTTTGGTATTCATTTTATAATGTCGGTTTATATAATTGTAACTTTTATTTATTAAAACATTAATGGCCCCAATGAATTTGGATGAATTACATAATTTCAATGGGGGTATAATGTAACACCATAAGGTTTTTTTGGGTTTTTTTATTTTACTTCTTGGATGTCTTTTATTACATGCAACACGGCGAAACACATAGATTCATTGAATCATAATTTTATTATTATGATTATTAATACAAGAAAGTTATACTTATAACCAATAATTTATAATGGTGGGTATGAATTGGAGAAATTAAATTATGAAATTATTTTTTACACATGTTAATGCCTTTTGAAGATGCACAGAAATATTTTTTTGAAAGGGTATTTAAAAGAGCACAACTGTGTTTTATAACAATAAAATAAATAAATCAGTATTTTTTTATTATACAAATAACATATATACATATAATATTAAATCTAATTTTTAAAGTTCATCCTTTCTATTTTTTAACCTGATATAAAAATAAATCCAGTTTTATGCTTCAAACTATATTTTTCTAAAAAATAGTATTATCTTCTTTTAATGGCATGCCTATTTTAGAACAAAATTTTAGAAAATTAATATATTATATATTATAAAATAAAAAACATTTTTGAATAAATAAATTTAAAACTAGATCATGGTGAATTTTTTATATTTTTCTATAATGTTTCATCTTTTGATAAATTGTTAAAATACCATTTTTTGTTGAATAATTTAATTTATTTTATAGTCTTTAAGGTTCAATTATTTTTTGGATTAGTTTTAAATTTTAAATAGTTAATTTTAATTTAAAATAATCTAATTTTGGTCTTTGAAAATTATTTTATGAATTAATTTATTATAAAGAAAATTCTGTTTTAAAAACTTTATGTTTCTGAAAAAACCATTTTTCTTAGTGTTTTACCAGATTTATTTTAACATAAATTATAAAACTTATATGTTTTGAATTTTAAAAAATGGATTCCAAACTCGGATTCGCAAGATCAAATTTTTTTGAATATTACCCTTTTACTTTAGGAAAATATGAATAGTAAACCATGTAAATTTTGTTTCCACGGTTAAGGGTAAATTGAGTAATTTAGGTTAAAAATAATTTGATAAAGTGTATAAAATGAATCTTAAAAACTAAAAAATATTATAGAATGAAACTAATTCAATACATAACATATAATCAATGAAACTAATTTGTTTAATGGACACTTTTCAATGATAATTACTTATATACTATTAAAATTAAATAAAGTCACAAAATGTTACTTTTTCATCTTAAATGTCCCGTTTGTTTAAACATGGTGAAAATGTATGTTATGAACTAATATAAATGTAAATTGTTTACTTAATAAACATAATTTCATGATAAAAAATTTATTTTTTATTTTTTGGGCCACTTAGATGAGATTATTATATTTATAATATTTTATTTCATAAAAATTTAATGATGTGCAATTAATGTTTTAAATACACTCTAAATTTAATATTAGTTTTACCAAAATATATATTAAAATATAAATATTCTTTTAAAATACAGAATATTTATATTCATTGTGGTATTTTATTTTTAATTTTTAGTGAAAAGATAAGTATAATAAATAATTACACAACACTAATGTAGTAATTATTTTATTAATATGAATACAAAAAATGTTATTAAAAATATAAAAATATATATAATTTTAGATAATAAATGTTATTATGTAATTTTACAGAAGACCGAAAAATATTAGAGATATAATAAAATATATTTTTGTAAGATAATTTATTATATCAATATTTTTAAAATTCCATGTAATGAATGGTATCAAAATTAGAACTAATGATATTTTATCAAAATAATATTTTATTAAAGTTTTTAAAATGCATAAACAATATTTAAAAAAATGATTATAATATGGTAAAAATTGTTATAAATTACTGTTTTATTGTATAATTTACATCACATAAGTAAAAAAAGACAACCTATAAATATAGAAACAACTTATTACCTATGTTGAAATTAAAACAGGTTAATTTAGGGTTACTCAAAATAATAAGGTTTATAATAATAACAAAAAATTTCTAAAATATATTATATGATGATAATAAAACCTTATGTCCTATTATTTGTCAATACATGCAATTTTGGAAATATTTTCAATGAGACTAAAGTTATTATAAATTAATAGTTTTTAAAATTCCAAAAGTGCCCCTCACATCAACTATAAAAGGGCTCATCCCCCCTCACTTGTTTACATCAAATTGAGCCTTAAATATCGAACATACCCTAAATAAATATCTTCTAAAATTACCTATACACAATATTGAGTTTATGTTATTCACAAAGGGCCAGACCTAATGTCCCTATGTGGATATCAAAGGAAATTAATCAAGGAATAATTAATCATTATTACAGAATATTTCCATATTATTTATTCTACTATTTACTCTTCATGTGGTGTTTCTATTATAAATTAATAGATGAAATATAAAATATATGAAGATATATTATTATTACTATGGAACAACCATATTCCACAATTTATTCATCCTATTAAAAATTAAACTATCGTCTGTGCTAAAATACGAGTTAACATCACCACAACGTGGGGTAATCTATTTTTCATCAGCACTTTATTTGGATGGGTATAATGATGCAAACACTATGTATATATATATATATTATATTTATGAAATTATATTAATTCTTGAATAAAAATTAATATATCAACCACTTCCTTTACAAGACCTCATTAATGGAATGATACCATCGCTCGTGCGTATGTACGACCTATCGTCTTCACGACTTGATGCGATTTATTTTCTTTGATAACAATTAAAAATTGAATATATAATTATATATAATGAATAATTTTATATATAATATCTTAATATCATTCTTTAGAATATTTAACTATATCTTATGAACAAGAACATGGACTCTTATGACTAGAATGCATAGGAAAATGAAACAGTTAACACCCGAGAGAAGGATATTAATGAAACATTATTAACATGTGATTAATAAGAAGATATAAGATGATCATATATAACATATTTATTATTAATATAGTTCTATTATAAATTAATAACAGTATTTAACCCATTATAAATGATGTTCAGATACGTACGAATGAAATCATACCTAATGTAAGGATTTTTTGTCTCACTTTTATTTCTATGGGACACATATCGTATACACTAATAATTTATTTTGAGTGGTGTATATACTACCCATGAATGTATGAATTTCATATTATTCTTATGATTATTGTATTTTCATATCCATATAATTTTTTTTCTTTCATGGGGCATGCAATTCTAATTATTATAAAGTCGTAAGGTTTAATTTCATAATCTAATTATTATTTGGGATTTTTCATATATAAGTATCTTCTATATAATATATATAATTAATGTCCATGTTTATTAAAAATAATTTCCAAAATATTTTAATTTTATTATAAAATCTTTTTGACTTTAATTTTACCAATGTGTTAATTTTTACTGAATGGTTTGAAAGGATTCTTTATGTCATTTTCCAAATGAGGTAGTTTATAACATTTCTAGAAAAAGCACGAAAGGATTTTTGTTCTTATATAGGATGAACAGATATTTATCTTTTAATGTTTCCTTAGTTCCTTAAACCTTCCCTTATAATCACACATTTTTATTTTCAAATAAAGTTTTTTTTTGAAAATCGTTTGGTATTCTAATAATAGAAAACTTTTTTAGAGGTCGAAGGTTATTTTCTTCTATAATTATTTTCAGGTGATCCATCAAAATAAATTTCCATTTATGATAACATTATTTTATGTTAATTATTTTTTATTATTGATATTATTTAAGGATTCTATAACTATTATTTTTATTTTAGGTTTATGTTTGTGATTGAATTATATTTATGAAACCCATTTATTTCAATGGATTATGTTATGATGGAATGATATTTACAAAACAAATTTCATTTTATATTTTCTAAAATGATTAATGAATTATTCTTTTGAACACATATGTAGGGTTTTTAATATGTTATGGGTGGGGCATGTATCGTACTCCAATTCGTTGTGTAATTTGTTTTATCTCATGATATATATAGGACTATAACGAGTAATGAAGTGAGTTCAATAATATAGGGATGGAATGGGGAGTTAATAGGGTTCAATAAAGGACTTTTCCACTATAATGTAATTGGAAATGAACCTTGACTAAAATGGGAATTATTTTCTATGCTTATGTGTATGACACAACTTCATGTGTTATGTTATTCTCTCATTAAACATGTTTTTTCATTATTTTTTAACATATATGATTTATTCAATGAAACAATATCATGATCTTTGATATACATGATATGATTTTGAAATTTTTTTATATATACTTATACATTATGATTATGTTATGATTGATATCTCCTTTTTACCCTTGCTGAGAATCTGATATCCCGTTTTTTATCTGTTTGGTTTCCCTAGATTATAATTAATAGTTTTAGGCGAGTACACAAAATATTAAGATAACTATGGGAAATTCTTAAGATATTTCACCAGACTAAAAGTTTGTATTCAATTTTTCCAAAGGAACTTAACTAATCTGGTTTTTGGGTGTGTTTTTTTATAATGTATTAAATTTTAAAAAAAATGATGTAATTTCTATATATATTAAGTTGGGGTCATAATACCAAGTATGAATCAAATATTCCATTATCTATTTAAAATTTACATTTTAATTCCAAAATTGTGTCTCTCAATGAAAACAACAAAAACATGTTTTTATTGTCTTGATAATTTAGGAAAATTATACCTTAATCATTTTTTATGTGAAATAATTTACAACACATAAATTTGATATATGATGTGGTTAATATGAATTGACATGTGTGTTTTAAATATATATGTTCCATTATAGTTTAAAATGAGCATCAAATTCCTAATAATGAGTGAATGAGCTCATTTTTTTCATCTTTTTATCCTATATTTCTTAATTAATTTAATTATTATTTTCATATTATACTTATTTATTAAATTTTCATATATATAATTATTGAATACAAAAAATAAATGTTGGGACATTAAAGAATAATCTCTAACCAAATCTGATACATGATGTCCTTTGTATGACTCAAAGTATTTGCTTTTAGTTTAAAATTGAGACTTTGTGTATAGATTATTTGGTTGTATTATTAAAAATATATGATTTCTTTTCTTTAATATGTGAATTAATACTAATGAGTGGGAATGGTTTTTTTTTAAATGTCTTGAATGGTGGTCAAGGGATAAACAAAAATAAACATATAGGTTTTTGAATTTCTTTGATAATTTTTACTTACTCATGTAACTATACAAAATAAGGTTTGAAATGTCTATAATATAGTTTTTTTCTTATATTTGTGTTTAAAAATATATTTCATTTAAATTCTATATTTACTACATTTTTTATTTCTTTTTTGTTGTATTGTGATGTAATTGTAAACCATACAACAGTTGTATGCCCCATTATCAGTGATAATAACAGTGCTGATAAAGGAAATACTTTTTGAGCACTAAGGAAAAGAAGTGACAAAGGTGGTCACTTATCATCTCTAAAAGGTGTGTTGATAAAGGTACCCATTATCAACACTTCTCATGTCACTAATAAAGTATTACATAAATAGTGATTATATAGAGCTGATAATGTGTACCTATATTAGTGATTTTATAGCAATGATAATGGTATATGTTATAAGTGATTTTTATAAAACTAATAAATTAATCCTTTATTCATGATTTTATAGCGTTGATATAATCCTAGGTCTTTTAATCTCATTTTAGTAATCTGTTATTTTTTCACTGAAAATGGCTAATTTTTGCACGGTTAAAGGCTATATTTTTAGTAGTGCTGGAATCACCTAGAAACCAATGGCCAACTGGTGGCACTATTCTAGGCCTAGTAATAGTTGGTAGGTTATATCATGTTCTTTAAAAACCTGACCCATATATTTTTTTTCTCATTCTATCAGGCCTCCCTTGACCCTAATCACCTTATAAGATCTCTTCCATTGATTTTTTTTATTTTATCCCCTTTAGTCTCATCCCTTCGATGGTCGGGTCAGGTTTGATTCAAAATAAACAAATCCAGTTCTTTATTTTTTTGATCAATATTGATTCTCACTTCTTTCCGTTAGCAAAAACTATACCAACCCAAACTATTCATTCACAATTATTATATCTCTTTATCTGAATATTGATTACATAATAGAATGGTCCAAACTAAAATCATATGCATTTAGTATCATTTGAAACTTAGAAACATAAAAATTGTCTCATGAATGAACTACATCATCTCCCACTATGTTTTTCTAACTATAACCCTTATTTTAAATATCATAATCAATGTCGTTCTTCATAATTAGGGGAATGGAAACATAATAAAGGATGAGATCAGAAGATCGAAAAGGGTATACAATGGATCATGAGCATAAGAGTATAATAACATGAGGAAAACATTTGTAAATGATACCCAATATAAAATAAACCATAATCATAAATAACAGAAAAAACTTTGGTAGTTCTGAGGACATTAATCATAAAAGAGTGAATGAAAATGAGATGTGAGAGCATAACATTTTTTATAATACATAAATTTTTGTGATACAGATAATCATGGAAAATAATTTCCTTAGTATTCAAGGCTCATTCTAATACTACTATATTATATTGGTTTCACTCCAAAAACCAATATTTTATTAATGGATCACTCCCAAGAAATTCATAATAGACAAAGTCCCTTATTGAATTGGGTACACTCCCCATTCCATTCCAATTTATCTCATGATATATCTATCTTTACCCAATGAATTTTAGAGATTTAAAATTATGGCCCCACCTATAAAATATTGTAGACCATATATATTTTTACACAAAATAGAAAAAATATATTTTTTTTCATAAACAATCACAAAAAAGTATTTTTCACAACCATTTCATCATACCATAACCCCTGGAAATGAAGCGGGTTTCATAAAAGTTTCACCAATTAATTTAATTATAACCCATGAAAAAGTTCTAAGATTAAAAAAATCATTTTATAATAATTATAAACAATCCAGGTAGAGAATAATGATGACATAATTGGATCATATCCCTAGTAAAACTTGTGAAACATCCAAAAAAATCATCTTATATGAAAATTCCATTAAAAGAATCACTACAATATTTCCTATTAAAATATCCATTTCACATGGAAATCACTTATTTAAATAAATAATGATAAAAATATTATAAGAACTCTGTTCTTCTTTTCAGGTATGTTTTTCTCTTTTCTGGTGTTTTTGATTAAAAAAGGTGTTTATGGAAATTTTTGAAGAACATGCCATTTACTTCTAAGTACACACCATTTACTCTTATACCGCATGTAGTTGTGTGTTGGCTATGTAACGGAAGTGCACAAAGCTATGTGTGGTGACCTGGAGACCGCCTTATCTAGGGGCCGGTAAGGGAATGTACATGTCGTGTACTTATAAACTACACTCTATGTACTTTTTTCATTAACCAGATGGGGGTCTTGTTTAATTGTAATAAGTGTATTCTTCTTCTCCTTCGACAGAGAGCATTTGTACAATGTTTATCCTTCGCTGAGCCCATGATTGAGCATCTGTTCTCTGAATCGGACTCTTTCAGTTGTGTTGGAATCGTATCGGTGAATTATCTGTTATTCTTGAACCTCATATCCTGATTTATCTTCTCTTGTGAGTTGTCCTTGGATGAACATTTTATACATTTTGGTAGATCTATCATGTTATAGGTCAATCCAAGGGCTGAATCCAGAGTATATAGATCATAAAACACAGTGGTAGGTGGTTTGTGCCTTTCCGTAGAATGTTTTTGAGTTATATATGTAGAATTACCCAATACCATTGATTGGGGTATTGCGTGTTTATGGTTTTAACCCTGCTATTTTCCTGCTATGTTTTATATGAAAGAGTAGAGATAAATTAAATTTTAATAAGGTTAATTTCTTTTCTATGAATGTTTTTCCCATTCTTGTATTGTTTATGATCGTTTGGTCTTGCTTAGCCTGTTGGTATGCTTACTTTACATTCCTAGTGTTGATAGGATAGAGTGATATTTTTTTATCTGACATGTTGTTATGTTGTAGACTATTTAGCCAAGTAGTCATTGAGCTATACTTTGGACGTTATATGTCGTTGTTCTCGATTGACTTACACAGGGTCATGAGAAATTGGTGTAGTATAGCATAGAGAAAATGGATGTTGAGAGCTTCTCCAGAGTGTATGTTTACTAGTACGATGTGTGACCATAGGGGGAATAAAAGTAAGAGATTCCTTAGAGTTTATGTAGTTCCTCGATGCAGGACATAAGGGGAATTGTATGTTGAGTACTTCCTTGAAGTGTCTTTTGGTTACTAATACGAGACTATAGGTGGAATTTATGGTGAGTGCTTCCTCAGAGACTCTGTGAAAAAACTGATCCAGAGGGGTTAGACTTTGTGTACTTCCCTGGGGGTTTCTTGATTTTGTTTTGGATGTACCAGAGGGATTTGGCTTTGAGTACTTCCCATAGGGTTCCCTTCTTATGATTAGTTGCTTACATGATATCTTATAATTGAATGCATTTGAAACTGTAGGATTGTTTACTTTTTAGTACTTCCTTGTTTAGTACTTCATTATGATTATATCCTGCCATATATATTCACTGACTATTAAGCACTGATCTTTGGGTGGTTTCATACTGGGATATAGTCTCACACCTTATTTGGGTCATGTTTTTGGGACCAGACAGATTATATTGTTGTAGGGATAGATAAGGTCAAGCACCCTTCTACTTCAGGTACTTGATTACTACGGAGCTGGGTAGCATGGGACCAAGCGGAGGCATGCGATGCAGTGGAGCATTTTATTTGTTTTCTATTGTACTTTGGTTTAGTATTTTTTCCTGCATTGGGACTTATTTGGGATTCTTTCCTAGACTTTTGTATCATGCATCATATATATGGGTGTGTCTTTGTGCCCCATTTGTTTATTAGTTCAGTTGTTTACCTATTGTATGTTTTACCGTTTCCACTAATGTAATCTATTTTTATTCCACTATGTTACTCTACCATGGAGGGAATAGTTTCTCTATTATTAAACCGAAGGTCCTTGCTAATAGTCGGTAGCCTCATCTATTCAGGGAAATGCGCTTGAGGCCATGTGACCAACCGGGTATGGGGCACCTCTAGGCGGCTTCTAGAACTGGGACGATACAATGTGGTATCAGAGGAATTCTTTTCTTCTTGACTTACTGTTTGGATCCTATAGCTAGGTATAGGAAGTAATAGGTACTTGGTAATATGCTGTTCCCGGGAGTAGTTAACCCATGTACAAGGAAAAGCCTATCTACTCATTATAGCAATTTTCTAGTTTTTCTATTTTGCATTTGAATTGATTTCACCATTGGGAAATTCACATGTTTTGTGTTGTTATTGTTGATATTATTGAGGTTCTATTTTTGTTGCAACCCGATGAGATAAGGGTATTCCATCTCATGCATCATATAGGAACTTGTTAGAAATCACATGTCATGCATTCCTACTATGCCATTTAGGGTGCATTAGTGATTTCATGTAATTGTGATAGAGGTTGTTTTAGATATGCATGCTATTGTGTTAGATTCCTTGATAGAATACCTACTTTTGATAAGGTATTTGTTGTGTATGTGTTTGTTTTAATGAAAACCAAACATTGGTTCTTGAGGAGTTATTGGACCTCATGGATCGGAATTTGGTGGATCATTGCACTGTTATCCTTGTTTATGACCTGTATGAATGCCATGCTTTGATTCGTGGGGAGTATCCTCTTCCAAGGATTGGAATTTGGTACTTTAATGTTCATTTTAATGTTTCTCTGGGTTTAAGAGTATTTTCTGAGGCTTATTGTCTGGAATAACCCAAAATACACGGCGTGTAATGATGAATACATGCCACGTATCCTTCTGTTCGGTAACGAACTGTTTTTCTTAAGTACACATCGTGTACTATATGTACACACCATGTAGTCTCTAACCATGTCACTGAATGTGTGTTTAGAGACACAGGTTTTATAAATCTTTGGGGGAACATGTCGTGTATCAGTTGTACATGTCGTGTCGTGTAGACCTTGTGTCCACCCGTGTGACTAACGACACAGAGGATGAAAAATTAAGTTATACATTCCATGTAATGTTTTAACAGACCATGTAATGTAACCCAGATATCTGGACGTGTAGCGAACAACATGAGTCAGTGAAACCTTTCTAGTACATTCCATGTCTAGCACAAAAACGCCATGTAGAGTGAGCTGTGTAACTGGTTGTGTGAATAACAACACAGGTTGGTGAAGTTCGTCTAGTAAACAACATTTTTGGAACTAACATGTAGTGTAGTCTTGTTCTAGGGGAACAGTGTGGATTAACCATATAGAAGAACTTGGGAATGGGAAGAGGATTCAAGTATATGTTGTGTGTTAGGACAAAAATTCATGTGTATGGGGTGTTACACGGCCTAGGTTGGAAAAAGTACACGCCCATATGAAGGCTTAAGGGAACACATCGTGTAGTCATTATAAACGTTGTGTATCCATGTTTTGATAAACATTAATTATTTCTTTCTCTTGTTCCCTTATCGCACTTCTATGTTTCAACCCTTGATAATCTTGATCTAAGGTGTGCGATTGACCATGCAGATTCATGCAACTGAGACGTCCTCCGGTTGTCAAGCAGTTATAGAGAAGTGGTCAGACACTGGATATGGATGATGAGGGCCTACCAATAGATCCTCAAGTTGTGACTGTCTTGGCACTAGCCATTATCCCAGATACAAGTCCGGACGCACAGTTCTGTGAGGGATTTATGAGGTTTATGCAGACCTTCCAAAGAGTACCGCATCATGCCCCATCTATGGAAGAACTGACACGGGTCTTTCAGCAGTATCATCCTCCCACTTTCACAGGGGATGGAGGACCCCAGACTGGAGAGTAATGGCTAGATGCCATGCTAACGATCTTCAAGCATATGGAGATGCCTCTAGAGAGAAGGGTGAATCCTTCTATGTATATTCTTTGTAAATCTACCAAGATATGGTGGGATGTGACCTCATAGGCAGGAAACCAGTAGGTTATGGAATGGAAAGAGTTATAGAAAGCCTTCTATGACTACTTCTACCTAGATACTTTGAGGTATGATCGAGCCCGGTAGTTCATGCGTCCGGAGTAGGGTATTATTTATTTTATGGAGTATTCTTCTTGCATCACTGAGCTGTAGTGTTTCACGCCTATTCCCGGAGGTGATGAGTTATCTATGGAAAGGAAGTTTGAGGATGGTCTCAGGCATGACATCTGATCTTAGTCGAACATCTTCATGTTGTCTTCCATAACTTCTATAGTCAACCAGTCACTGATCATGGAGAAAAATCTAATGGATTCTAGAGTGGTGATCTAGGGAGGTTCGACATTTGGAATTGGTATCCCTCTTACTAATAGCATGAAGTGTCCTAGGGAGACTTCGCATGGAGATCCGAGGAGGTGGGGCACTTCTTCTGGTTGCCAGGTGGTGTGCTAACAGTGCGAAAAGAGCAGGTATATGATGCTTCATTGCCCGAGAGACCCAGTAGAGTGCCGATCATGCGGAAATATGGGCCATCTTCAGCACTTCTGTCAGTTCTTCTCACCAGCAGCTAGTGACATGGGTTCTTCTATGACTCCGCATTCAAGAGCCACACCCCCAGTTTCTCATCACTCAGGGAACTGGAGTTCTTCTAGCTACTGAGGCCGAGGTGTAGGTTGTGGTCATGGTATCTAGTTTCCTAGATTTTATTGACAACAGGGTGGATCAGCTCAAGGTGGCTAGGCAGGGTCATAAGGTCATGGTGCAGGGCAGACTATTGCAATGGATTAGACCCAGTAGGATCAAGATCTCAGACCCTGAACAGTATGAGGCACGGTCCAAGTTTTCTAAATTTTATCTTATGCCCTCTTCAATACAAGGGCTTCCCGTAGTTTTATATCTATTTCCGTTTTGGATATTCTTGGACTCTGTATCTTTTATTCTACTGATATCTCGATGCTAGACAATCTATTGGGGCAAGAACAGCTAGTGTATGAAAGTGCAAGAAGTTCCTTCTAGAGTTTGGCGGGTGTCTCTTTATATGGAACATTTATGTTCTAGATATGAAAGGTTATGATTTCATTCTTGAAATGGACTAGTTATTTTCCTTCCAGGAAGTTGTCGATTTGTATCATCTTAGGGTGAGTTTCATATCAATGGAGGGTGGATCATTTCTTAACAAGGGATAATGGGATGTCCATGCAAGTAGAGTGGGATATGAGCATCATGGGTTCAGAGGAGTTATAACCAAGATTTCTAGTCTTTATCTAGATGACCAGGGGACTTCACATATGGACTTTCCTCTAGCGGTGGATCATTTTAGGGATGTCTCTCCAGAGGACTTTTCAATTTTTCCTCCAAAGGGAGAGGTGGAATTTTCTATCAAGCTTATGCCCGGAGTGGCACCAATGTCCATTCTTCGTTATAGATTGGCTACACCAAACATAAAAGAGCTCAAGCGGCAGTTGGAGGAGTTGTAAGGAAAGGGATTCATCTGACCCAGTACTTCTCCTTGGGGTTCTCCTATCTTATTTGTGAATAAGGCAGATGATACCCTCAGACATTGTGTGTACTATCAGAAGTTGAACCAGTTAACAGTGAAGAACCGATATTTTTTGTCTTTGATTGATGATCTATTTGATCAACTTTGAGGAGCTTGGGTGTTCTCTGAGATGGACTTGAGATTCGATTTCCATCAGTTGCATGTTATACCATCAGATATACCTCTTACAACTTTTCGGATTAGGTATGGCCTATACAAGTATGTGGTAATGTTGTTTGGTCTCACGAACGCGCCTACAGTTTTCATGGCAGTAATGAACTAAGTGTTCCATCCATACATTGATTCTATTATGGTAGTCTTCAGGGATGATATCTTATTATACTCTCACGCTCGACACGACCATGCCTCACATCTTGAGATCATTTGGAGTACACTGAGAGAGCATCAGTTATATGAAAAGCTCTCAAAATTCCACTTTTGGATGAACCAGAATCACTTCTTATGTCAAGTTATCTCAGAGAGAGGAGTATCAGTAGACATAGAGAAAGTTAGAGTAGTAGTTTCCTAAGAGCATAGAAAGAACGTACTTGAGGTATGGAGTTTCCTAGGGATGACTGGTTACTACAGACGTTTCATACAGAACTTTTCATGCTTAGTAGCACCACTAATGGGCCTAACTGAGAAGGGTGAAAGGTTCATGTGGTCAGACTCTTGCGAGTTTTCCTTTCAAGAGATGAAAATGAGGTTGACTTCAGCACCGATACTAGTATTACCAGATCCGGGTAAGAGCTATACTTTTTTCTGCGATGCATTATGTATCGGGTTGGGAGCAGTCCTTATTCAAGGGGAAGAGGTTATTGCGTATGAATCTCGGCAGTTGAGGCAACATGAGAGGAACTACCTAATGCACAATATCGAGTTGGCTGCAGTTGCACATGCTTTATGTTGTTGGACACATTATCTTCTGGGGGAGCATTTTTTGGTTTTCTCTGACCACAGGATCCTCAAGTATATCTTCACTCAGTGTGATCTGAATTTGAGACAGCAAAGGTGGGTTGAGTACCTTCACTCCTTTGACTTTGAGCTTGCCTATACGCTTGGGAAAGGCAATGTTGTGGCTGATGAGTTGAGTAGGAGGACTCAGATATAGGCAGTTCAAGAGGCTAGTAGTGAGTGGAAGCTTATGGCTCTGTTCTCTAAGATACATCTAGAGGTGCATGATAGGCTAGGGTGGACTTGTCTTTCTTCTGTATCTATTACCTCAACTCTACTTGATCATGTGCGGATGAGGAATCTATCAGATTCAGAAGGCCTAGTCCTATCGGAGAGTGTGTTAGGAGAGTACCCTATTCTTGGATGGATAGTAGGATAGGATGATATATTGTGTTTTCATCGATGTGTGTGGGTGCCAGACATATGAGAGAAGCTGATGCGATACCTTCATTCCTAAGTTTGATCAGTTCATCCTGGTGTCATGAAGATGTATCGTGATCCACACCATCAGTATTGGTGGCTAGGACTGAATAAAGATGTTGCAAGTTTTGTCATGAGGTGTTCCACCTATCAGTAAGTGAAGGAAGAGTATCAATGACTGGAAGGAATTTTACAGTAGTTACCCATTCCTAAGTCGAAGTGGAACATTGTCGCGATGGATTTCGTGACAGGTTTACTGAGGTCACCTCAAGGGGACGATGAAGTGTGGTTTTTCATTGACAAAATAATAAACGTTTCTCACTTATTTCCAATCAAGGAGACCATCAGTGTTGATGATCTGTGAAGGTTTTACATCCGAGAGATTGTACCTTTATATTAAGTTACACACTCTAACGTTTCTAATAGAGATGATCGTTTTACTTCTCTGGTCTGACAGGGATTGCAGAAAGCTTTGGGTACACAGGTACTTCTAATTACAAAATACCATCCACAGAAAAATGTCTAGTCCAAGTGTATGATTCAGGTGCTTGAGGACATACTTCAAGCATGCATCCTAGATTTTGGAGGTTCATGGGAGAATCAGATACCTCTTGTAGAGTTTTCCTATAATTATTGTTTTCAAGAAACTATTCTCATGGCACCTTATGAGGCTTTGTATGGTAAGCCATGCTGATCATCCTTACGTTGGCTAGAGGCAGGAGAGGTAGCTCTGTTGGGATCTCGTCTTGTCTAGGAAACCACAGAGCAGATATAGTTGATTCAGAAGAGGATGGCTATTACATAGTCTCGACATAAGTCTTATGCTGATCAACGGACACGACCTCTGGAGTTCAAGGTTGGAGATTAGGTTTTCCTACATGTCACACTAAGGTTGGAAAACATGATGATTATGAGGTATGGTAAGCTTCCAATGAAGTATATTGGGCCATTTTAGGTGTTAGAGAGAGTTGAGCCGGTTGCCTATCGGTTGTAGTTACCTCAAAGGTACCGGTCTATGCATGTCGTCTTCCATGTTTCTCACCTTTGACGTTACTTCTCAGACCAGTCTCATGTTTTCAACCCGATGAGGTTGAGTTAGATGCCAATGCCTCTTTTTAGGAGCATTCTATTTGGATTTTTGATTGAAGTATGGATTTTCTCTGGGGTTGGTCTATTCCTCTGGTACGATGGTTATAGCATCATGGGCGAGTATATGATGAGACATGGGAGAGGGAGTCCGATGTACGATCACAGTGGCAAGAACTCTTCAAGGATTCTCCTTCTACACCACCTTACTAGGGAAATTTGGGGATGAATTTCTTTAAGGGGGGAAGTTTTTAAGAACTTGGATCTCCTTTTTAGGTATGTTTTTCTCTTTTCTAGTGTTCTTGAGAAAAAGAGGAGTTTCTAGAAATTTTTTAAGTATATATCGTGTAGTTGTATGTACATGCCCTATACTCTTTTATTGCACGTAGCCATGTGTTGGCTGTATAACAGCTAAGCACACAGCTATGTGTGGTGACCTAGAGACCACCTTATGTGGGGTGACCTAGAGACCACCTTATGTGGGGGACGGTAAGGGAAAGTACATGTCGTGTACTTATAAAGTACACACTTTGTACTTTTTTATTAAATGGTCTGGGGTCATATCTAATTGCCATAAGTTTCTTCTTCTTCTCCTTCTTTAATTGAGAGCTTTCGTAAGATGATGATCCTTCCCTAAGACCCTGATCAAGCATACATTCTATGAATTGTACTCTGTCAGTTTTGTAGGAATCGCATCAGTGAGTTCTCTCATCTTATTTAACCTCATTTCCTGGTTTCTCTTCTCTCGTGAATTATCCTCAGTTGAATGTCTTCTACATTTTTGTAGATCTACTGCATTCTAGGTCGATCCAAGGGATGATTTTGGATTATATCAATAATACATTGCCGAGGTAGGTGGTTTGTGCCTTTACATAGATATTCTTTGAGTTATATGTGAAAAAGTGCCCAAAACCCTTGATCGGGGTATTGCGTGCTTATGGTGTTAACCCTGTTATTTTCCTGCTATGTTTTATATTCTTGAGTAGAGGTATATTGAATCTGAATAGGGTTAATTGGTAGGCTATGTATGTCTTTCCCATTCTTGAATTGTTTATGACTTTTTGGTCTTGCTTATCCTGTTAGGCTGCTTGCCTTCCATTCCAAGTGTTGATATGATGGAGTGATATTTTCATTATCTGACATGATATTATGTTGTAAACTCTTTAACCAAGTAGTTCTTGTGGAATAATTTGGCTATTATATATCATTGTGATCGATTGACATACACAGGGCCATGACAACCTCATGTAGTAGACTATAGGGAGAATGGACATTAAGGGCTTCTCCAGAGTGTTTGTTTACTATTACAATGCGAGACCATAGGGGGAATGGACGTAAGTGCTTCCTCAGAGTGTTTTTAGTTCCTATATGTGAGCCATAGGGGGAATTGGACATTGAGGGCTTCCCCATAGTGCCTTATAGTTATCGATACGAGACTATATGGGGAATTGACGGTGAGTGCTTCCTCAAAGAGTTTGTGCAAAAGCTGAACCAGTTGGGTTAGACTGTGTTTACATCCAAGAGGGTTTCTTGGGTTTGTTTTGCTTGCACCAGAGGGGTTAGGTTATGAGTACTTCCCAGAGGGTTCCCTGCTTATGATTACCTACTTACTTGATAACTGATAATTGAATTCAATTAAAACCGTAGGATTGCTTACTTTTGAGTACTTCCTTGTTTACTACTTCATATAGATTATAGTCTACCGTATATATTCACTCACTATTAGGAATAGATCTTTTCATGGTTTCCTACTATGATTTATTCTCACATCTTCTTTGATTCATGATTTTGGACCCAAATACATTATATTTCCCCAAGTATAGATAAGGGAAAGCGCCCTCCTACTTCAGGTACTTGATTGTTGTGAAGCTGGGGAGCATTGGACCGAGATAAGGCTTGCTATTTTGTGGATAATTTTATGTGTTTTATATTGTACGTTGGTTTAGTATTGTATTCTAGCATTGTGACTTGTCTAGGATGCTTTCCTAGACATATGTATCATGCATAATATATATGTGTGTGTTTGTGCTCTAGTTGTTTATTACTTCTGTTGTTTAGTTATTGCATATTTTACTTTTTCCTCTATTGTTATTTATTTTTCTTAGGTTTTATTACTCTTCCAATGAGGTTATAGTTTCCCCACTATCACACCCAAGGACCTCGCTGCAAGTTGGTATCCTTTAGTGTTCAGGGAAATACACTTGAGGCCATATGACCAACCGGGTATGAGGCACCTCTGGGTGGCTTCTGGAACAGGGAAGTTACAAATATCATGAATAAGTTTTTTTCCAAAATAACCATGAAAACATATAAAATAATACATAATTCTTTGATAAGTCATGACTGTGGTAAATTTCATTAATTGCATTTAAGTTAAAAGAAAACATTTCTTTCACTATTTTGTAAAAGGTAAAAAAGTACCTCATTAATAAATAGACATGAAATTACTTTAACACTATTTTTTAAAAAATTAAATCATGAGTTTGAATGAATTTAAATAATAATATTATAATATTAAAGAAATATTGAATCTTTTTCAGAGAATATGGAAATTGATTAAACAAAAATTTTCTCTGAAGAATGTAATAAATTATGTTTTTAAAAAATATATTCTTTCAATTTTTTGATTAATTAAAGAGAGGATAACAAAATTAAATCATTTAATATCAATAAATAACCATATTAGAAGAAATTTAATTATTTTATTGATAGTTATACCATAATATTTCATCAATGGACCTTCATAACAAGCTATCCTAATATAGAAATAGATTTTAACATAAAACCTTAAGCTCATGTCACACTTCTTTCATACATGTTCTAACCTCCTATAATATATATATATATATTAACTATATGTATATGATAGAACAATAATCCTATATATAATACCATATATTATTCATTATAAACTTTTATCACCCTTTCATTAATATTACTATGTTAAAATCATTTTTTCGATGAGAACTACGCCTTTTTTTAATGTACAATTTGGTTCGACAATTTTCATCCAGGGACATTGATCATGGTTCCATAGACTAAATAATATTTATAATAATATAAATATCATATATATTCAATATATATATATATACAGATATACATATAGACCCATCTATAAATGTTGTCATAGAAAAAAGAATTACATTGTTAATGGACACGGTAAGTCGTATGTATACATGAACACTTTTTTCAATTTTCTACGGAAATAAAGAAACAAAGGTAAATAAAAAATCATATTTCATATTAATTATATATTTAAATAAAGTATATATATTCTTCAAATATATCATTTTTATTTTCAATGCAATTTTGATAGGAAAAAATGAATCATATCGATTCATGGGGTAGTAGTCCAGTTGTACCCAAGAGGGATGTTATCGATTCCCAATGGATTGTAAGGTAATAAGGTATATATGATATTGTAATTTTAAAAGAATAATAGTTTCATTAATATAATATATAAACATTAAATCAATCATAATACCCCTCCATAAAAAATCTTTATGGAAAATGAATTGTATCACTGCGTGGAGATGATGAGTAATAAGTATGCATGAGCAATGCATCCACTTCCCATTTTATGGGAAAGATGGAGGATGGTTTTTATTTAAAATACATAATAAAATTAAATTATATTTATTATAATTAATAAATTATGTTATTACAAATATAACATGTTTAGAAGAGGTAAAATAAGAAGTACAAAAAGAAAGTGATCGATTGTAGAAATTATATATCCTTCTAAGGAACTCTTTTTGATCTCTTCTTAAGGACACTAGGGTTGGCATTTTGCAGATCCAAATACCACTATAAGATGTATATGAAATTTTAAAATGGAATTTGGTTGGTTTTAGTTTTGTTGTAATGCTCAAGGTTGTGTAATGAAGAGAAATGAGATGTGTCTTATTATAAGGTTGAGGATACGCATAATTAATTACAATTTTCAAATATAATAAAGAAGTTATAAATAAAAATACTTCTAAATGGGAATTATTTCAAACAAAATAGAGACTATGGTAATATTAAAATCATTAAATGAGTGATAGAAATTCCTTGGTGTCATTTTGAACCTTATTCTTTGACTACCCCCGCATTTGAGAAATTTTACCCTTAACCAAGGTAATGAGTTTTTTTGATCATATGTTGTTATGATGTTACCATAAATGAAAACTTGGTTCATAAATAGACTATTTTTCATATTTCATATATATTATATTCAATTTTCTTAACATAATACTTTTATGTATTTTAAATCATTTACAAATTTTTATTTATTATAAAATATCATTAATGTTTATTTTTAAACTATTCATTTAATTTATATTTAAAGAATCATTGAAAAGTAATAATTTTATATTATCCTTTAACATAACACTAATATATTATATTTATCTATAAAATTCATGGAACACTCAATCTCCATCAATTTACATTACTTTTAATAGTTTTAAAACCATTTATTTTATTTTTCTATTAATTGAAAAAATATTTTTTATGTGTTGTTTAAGAATTTAATGTAATTATACTATGAACGTAAACAATAATTAAATTTATTTCATGAAAAAAATTTATTTCTCTCCAAATTAACATTAATATTGATTAAAAAAATTGTTTTCCCCCTATGTGAACATATAATAGATATTTAAAAGTAAGAAAGTGGCATTTTGTATTTTTTTTAAATATTATTTACGTAATTTTCAAAGATAAGTTTCCCTTAAATACATTAATTTCTCTCCTAAGTATGTAGAGTTTTTAATTAATTCATCTAATCATAATTAATTTGAAAAATAGTGACCTTAACATTTAGGTTTAAACATGGTTAACAAGATTTTCCATTTACTAGGGTGTTGAATTTTCGCACAGTTACTTTTCATGATGCCTAAAAATAATGGGGACCAGTTTACCAAATTCACACATCCTAAATAAAAATATATATTCAATTTTTTCATTTCACTTTCTATAACTGTTATAAATTTGTTTTCAAATAATCCCACAATACGCGATAAAAAAGTCTTTTTCAAAAAATGCATTTTGAAGAACAAAAAATAGATTTATCCGTATTTTTTGCCAAAAATTAGATGAATGTTAAAAAATTTCATTTAATATATAATATATAAATTTAATTAAAATAACTCCTTAATAGTGATTAACTTAAATTATTATGATAAAAAACATTACGCATATAATTTTTTTTAAAAAATATCCCTTTTATATTAAAATGATTTTTATTTCCATTTATAATTAATTTATAATTAATGAATTTATTTTATATATAAGTATAAAATAATTTTTTCATAATTCAGTTATGTTTATTCGTACCCATAATTTTAATTTCAAGGTTATAACATTATACTCTACTATGAATCATTTGAACTCTGGGGTTTCAGTAAATAAATCTATCAAATAAATGAAAATTATGTATAGAAAACAATATCATATAATCTAGGGGTGTTACAAAACCAAATTTGTTTTTCTTTTTTTGATAATATCTAATTGGGTTTTCATATTCAATTTAGGATATATTTGGTAATTGATAGAATATGAACCCAAATTCATAGAATTTGCATCTTTTCACCATTTAGACCTAGACCGTTGTTAATAGAAGATCATATAAAGTATGTATGATTTTTCTCTAACTTTTGGGTGTGTATTTTCATTATCCTAAATCCTATATTTCTAAACTATTTTTTTAGAAGAATGGATCTAGTATTTAATGTGGTGAAATTATACTTGGGAAGATACCATTATCAGTGAAACATTGTTTCACCGAATGTTGGTGGTCCTTAAAATTTACATGATTGTTTGTATGCGTGAGTTACTCTATAATACTTTGACTTGATGTTTTGTCACATTTGGTGTGTGTTTCCCTATGAGACCTATTTTTCATGTTTTATAACATGTGGTTTTTTATAGTTATTAATCTAGTTTGATATTATGTGATATTTATCTTTCATCTTGTGTATATATATTATGTATTAATCCTCTATCTTATTTAGTTTTGTGTGTTTTCAGCCATATGAACTATCTTCTATGGGGTATGTGTCAAATATTTGGTCGGATGTTTTATGGGATATCCATTTAATGGGTATGTGTCTAACATGCTTATGGATTATCCCATTGAGTAGGATGTGTCAAGTGGATGGTTGAAATTTCTTATAGAATGGAGATGAAATAGGTAGAGTCATTCTGTATGGACCCAAAAAGTCTGTTATTATTGTGTGATATACTTGCATCTTAACTATACATAATTTAAAATCTTATAATTGACCATTATTTATTATGCACTTATGTTTATAAACCATTGGTGTTTTTCTACTGGGTTTCATAATCACAAAATATAAAAGAATCTTGGTGCAACTATAGATTTCACAAGATGGTATCCAATTGCGGGTATGGGAACTATAGTGTGAGGTTGAGTAGGATCCATAAGAGGGTGTGGGAAACTATGAGATATACTTCTTGCAAGGATGTTATTGTTTATTTCTCTTAATTACGTTTATCTCATATATTGACCCAACACCTATAGGGATCTTATTTTTCATTATGAATTGTGACACTAACATACCAAATTCATAATTTATGGTTTCATATTTTATGTGTATTGTGTTACTCTGATGATTTACATATTCTTTATTTCATGATTTTTATTTTTATCGCTTCCATTTCATACTCAGATGATTACCAGATACTAATGGAATCATCTCCCCATAATTTCCCTCTGTAACTTCACCGCTAGTGACCAACCTCCTTCGTACAAGGAGGAATTGATAAGGACATGTGGCATTCATACCTAGACCTAGTGGATAAATTAGTGTGTTATAAAATGGTTTTGTAGGATTTATATTAAAAACCCTTTCTATTTCCTTTCCTTGATACATGATATGGTATATTTGAGACCAAATGGTAGAGAATTGGGTAGTGTAACTATGTCAGTTCCTCAAAATTACTATATATTTGACCTTTGAGTTTAACATAGATTCTTAATTTAGGCACTTATTATTCTATGTTACCATTAATTTAAACCACCTTAGGTGATGTACATGATGTCTATTTACTGATTTGTGGTATTTTGTGTAAATTCATGCATCATTTTTGGGAATGTTGGATCACATTAAATATTCTTGTTTATTATATTAGATGGATCTGATATGATTAAAATATCTTCCAAAATATAAGATATGTGTTCTAGTGCATTATTTTTTACATTATTTTATTTAAACATGAGTTTTTTATAATTGAGTGTAAATATATGGTTATGACTGGGTTGAAGTTACCATAAGAATATCTTAGGACATAGGTAGTTCTTATGGCGTTATGACTTGTTTTTGTGGGAATCCTATGAGGGTGAACCTTTTTTGATGGCCTTGTGAGTGTACATGATCTATTTTTTATTTTCTCAATTTTTTTGTTATCCTTCTTAAAGGTTTTGGGTTTGAATTTTAGTAAATTTTTCCTCATAGATGTATTCCACATATAATTAGAAATACTAACCAAAATTATTCCATATGATATGAAGACCTAGTTACACGATATTTTTTATTGGAGATTTCATTTGAGTATAATGTTACGGTTTCTCTAATAACTCAAGAAACAAAACTGATGTAGCTGGGAATATTTTGGCTAGTATTTTTCTAGGGTGGAGGGTCCTATAGGGGTAGGTCAATGATGGTCGACTATGATCACGACTTCCAACCCTAGAACCCCAATGCCTTCAAGGGTACTAAAGGACCTATGGATATAGAGGACTAGATATTAAATTTATTGTAGTTATTTTCTCAAGTGGATACCCCATAGGATTGAATGGTAAAGGTTGTGATCATTTTACTTTATATAGATACTACATGGTGTTGGGACATTATGCTTTAGGTTTTTAGATATGAAGTACAAACATGTGGAACCTATGAGGAAAAATTCATTGAAGATTTATTACATGATGTGATGAAGTTGACCCATTTCCATGAGTTCATAGAGAATCAGCACGGGATGATGTCACTGTCTACTAATATATTTTGAATCACAATGTTGAAAAACATTTCACTTCTTCTAGTTATGAATAGAGCATAAAAATCTAGAAACCTTGTTATCATTCTCCATGTATAGATAAAACATTGGGTTAGATGTTTTGATTTGATAACATGTGTTGTAGTTCTTTTTACTGCCCTAATAATAGAGAAGAGCATCATGGAAGACAGAGATAAATATCTTCTTCTACCTATCAGTGGATGGACTGGTGTTTTATTTTGTGGTGTCCCAGTTTTTATTTTTGAAATAAGAGGTGGAAGTGTATGTATGGAGGCTAGGGAAGCATTCGATAGCCAAAGTAAATAATAGGTTCTTTGAATCCTTTTATTGGAGATGTGTTTTCTTATGTGATATAACTTTGGGGAGAAAGGACACTAACTCAAAAACTATCTCATTACATTCAAGAATATTAACCACTATGGGAATATGAGTTATCTTATATAGTTGTGTACTAATCTTACATGGATGCAGGTAGCATGAAAAAACCATGAGGTAGGTGTGGGACAACAATGGAAGATGAAAACCATGAAAGGGTTGGTGAATGATGTGCCACATGAGCCTCAGGGCTGTCATAGAGTTGCTGTTGGCAGGGCATGTTTGATTTATTAGTACTTGTATAATGGTGGATAGGTGCCTTATATAGTTTTAGTAATGTTCATGATATGTTCTACACTCTTTGATTCTTTTTTGATATAGGTATATCCCATTTATTCATATCTTCTAAAGTGGTTATGAAGTTATACATACCAATAATGTTCTCTTATGAGGTTTTATCTATCAATACATCCCCAAGAAAGAAAGTGGAACATCTTCAAATTTATGTATAATTCATAATGGTGATTTTTTGCATCAAGAATGTGTAAAGATTCATAATTTTATGTATATATTAGGTCTTGATGTGATCTTTAACATGGATTAGTTGGCCAGCTTCCATAAAAACATCCATTTTTATTAAAGATTAGTGAATTTTATGTTAATTAATGGTGAGAAGTTTGTTTTTACCAGTGAATGGTGCATTGAAGATGGGAGTGTGGGATAATACCAAGATCCAAGAGAATCCTTTTTATTATATGGGACAGGAATGATCCTTATATTGGATCATATAGTGTATCCCTCCTATTTTACTCCTACGGGGTGCTACTTCCAATATTTATTTAAATTATGATATCTAGGGTTATGTCATGTTAGGGGAGTTGAGTTTCAAGATTGATCACATTGCAGGTGTGTGACCTATATCTATTAATTTATATCTCATGGAATAATATGAATTAAAAGAGATCAAGGTATTTATTGAATATCTTTATGCAAAATTATTAATTAAAATAAGCGCTTCCCATTGGTGTGATAAGGTGTTGTTCACTAATGAGGTGGATAGTAGTCTTGCAATTTTTGTGAAATATAGGATGTTGAACTAGATCAAAGTAAAGACCCGAAGCTTGACGTACATGGACATTACATTACATTTGCGGAATACTTAGTACATAAAAAAAACACACACACAAGTATCGTAATAGTTTAGTGTCTTCGGAAACTCGGAACGTAATCTTCTAATCGTGGTGAAAGATCTTCAATATCTCCCATAAAGATCTTCCCTTTTTTTTACCTAAAACCTTCCTTTATATCCTGGGGAAAAGAAAACATAAAAGGGTGAGCTCAAATGCTCAGTAAGGGTAAACAAAAGAAAAATCAGTCACATCATATTCATAAGAACATAACTTTTGGAAATCTTAACCTGGAAAAGAGAGAATAATTCCATAACATGGGATAAATCATAGTAGTGAAATGAAATCCCAATAATCATAACTTAAAACATGAAACTTTGTGGCATACACACATAATCATAGAGAATCATTTCTTGTTAGTCAAGACTCATTGCCAAGACTATCTTAGTGGACAAAGTCCCTTTCTGAATCGAGTAACCCTCGTTTCAGTCCTGTTTCACTGAACCGGTATAACCTACCATTTCAGCCATGTCTATCTCATGAGATATAAAATCTTTACCCAATGCATTGGAGGGAGATATAGGTCCCACCCATCTCATAATGATACCATTATTATGTGTGCCACAAAATCATAAACCATACATCATTTCATAACCCATGTAATAAAAATGGGATTCTTAAACATCATGACATCATAAAACAATTCATATAAGATAAAGGAATTCATAAAAATAATTCCATCACAACATAACCAAATCAATGTAATAATAGGGATAGAAACAGAACCCTATGTTATCTTAGATGGAAAATATTTTTGATAAAACACTTGAACTCCATTCTTGAGGAAAATATCCTTTCAACTTCAAAAACACTTTTCCTTTCTTAACATGTCATACAATTACAAACTAAAAGAAGTTGATTAAAAATAAACTTGAAAACTTGTAAAGGAAGATTCTTGGAAATAATGTTTTAAAAATCCATTAATGCCGTATAAGTTTAAAAAAACATTCTTCGTACTTTTGTCGGAAAAGTCAAAAAGTACCTCGTACGAAAAATGACAAAATATTCCTTTCTTATCTTTTACTAAAAATTCATTGAAGGGTAAAATTGGATTTAAACAATTGTAGGTGGATGGAAATAATATTACATATTGAGGAAACATGGATGTGGATGATAAAATACACCCCACTAAATGCAAAAGTAAAAACAATCTCGGATAAAAATGAGATTGTGATATTTTCCCTTACCTTAGGTTCGACTTTCTTTGTAAGTGTCTGAACCTCCTGTATAATGATTTAAATAATGTTATTGACTTATTCCAGAATCATATTCATTGTTATTATATCATATATTGTCCACTTATGACTTTATATTACCCGTTGTTTTGTAAATTCATGTTAAAGTAGCGTTTTGGGTAAAATCGTCTCATTTGTCATTCGTGTTTTAACTTGTAATTATTCATATGATTGGTTAGACCATAATTACTTAATTCCAGAATATAAAACATTATTTATATATAATATATATTCAGAATATACATATATAATAAATCAGTAAATGGAAAGAAATACACCGTTCATGGAGACGGTAGTCCGTACGTAGGCATGAACGATGTTTTCATTTCCTTATTGAATTGAATGGAATTAAGTAGATGACATACGTATAAATATAAATAATTCCAGTATCATTATCAGGTAATATATTTCATTAGTACTTATTATATATACTTTATATTCATTCATGAATGGTTAATCATTGAGAATGAATCTCATCGCGTCGTGGAGACGGTAGTCCGTACGTACGCACGAGCGATGATATCGTTCCCTTGGTCGTGGAATTGTGTTGAAGTGTATGTATACTATTTGAGTATCAATATCACTTTATAATAATCATATATAGTTACTAATTACACCTTTATACCCATCCAATTAAGGTGGTGGCGGAAAATAGATTACACCACGGCGTGGAGACGGTATTCCGTACGTACGCACGCGCGGTGATTTCCTTTCTTCGTAGGATGGATAGAAGGTTAATTAGAGTTGTTTAATATTTATAATAACATATCAGTATATAAGAAATACTGATGTTATTACATTATCATGAAACAACTAAAGAAGAAGAAGTTGAAGACGAAAGAAATTGAAAAAGATCGGTAATGGATATTACCTCTTTTTGACGCGCCTTTTCTTAGCCTCCACTTAAAGAACTAAGGATGGTCTTTGAAGAAGACCAGGACCTCTAGGATGATACTAGGGAAGTGAAGAAGGGATTTTTGCAGGGGTTGGCTGAGATTGAGTGCTCAAATTGGTGTGAGGAGGAGGGGGAGGAGGGGTCCTTTTATAAGGGAGGAGAGGGGCACCTTAAGAATATCTCAAAATATTATTTTATATTAAAGTCAAAATCGGTTTATAATGGTTCCAAAGGGTCTTATTTCGAAGCTAAAGTGGGTATGGGTCGAAATCCTATCAACCAATAGGATTTAGACAAGTTTAGGTTATTATTTTTACCTTATCAATTAGATTTAACTCTAAGTTAAATAATTTAACTTTTACCGTGTCTTTTTGTGTTCTTACACTATATGGTTAATACACTTACTATATAATGCCAAACGAACCCCAAATTGTTTATTATTAATCTATATATCCTTGTATAAGTCATTTGGCCAAACCGTAGATTTTTAGGAATAAAATAACAATTAATAATATAATATTTGATTTAAAAACTATTTTGTGTCAATTTTGACACTATTTGATATATGATTTTTGTGAAAGTCATAACAGAATTATATGTTCTAAAAACGTTGATTAAATAAATACTAATATATCATAGTAACCTAGAAAATTAGTTTAATTCATAAAAACTCTCAAATTACATTTATTTGGGTGTTTATAACATCAATTATGTCAATATTTCATTAATAAGATTATTACTGCATCATCATTGTGTCATAAATAACTTAAATTATATAATGTCTAAAAATTAAAAATAAAATACCATTTTATAGGAAATCGGTTTATCTTTCTAATGAATATTTATAGTCGAATTTAGCTTATGTATAACCCCATATTAAAAATGATTTACTTATTAAACTTTGATTTTAACTATTTTAACTATTCATTAAATAAAATAATATTAAATGTCATAATCTAATCCAAGTGGACCTAAATGGTCATATAATTTTCATAAGGATGTTTTTTGTCGAATTACACTTATTCAATAGAATTAGGACATGTGTTAGGGTAATATTAATATCATATTTACCCTTAGTTACCCTATTTACTGTTAACCGCGGTAAAAAAAAGTAAAAAGTTACTATTCACCAAAAATTATTTTCATCTCATTGAACCACATTTTACTTACTGACATCAACCGTGTCTCTCGGATTTTTGAAATTCCATTCACAGAAGCGGTAAAATTAAGTTTTATGAAAAATTCAGTTTTTTAACTACCACTTAGTAGTTTCACTATTCATCAAAAATTGATGTTTTTCAGAACAATGCCAAAATTTCATCCTAAGCTATATTTAATATTCTGAATTCAAAAATGATGTCTATTTTACCAAATTCATAACATAGAAGTTGAATTAATTAATTTTATAATTAAATCCCGCTGTTAAAACAAATAGCGTGTTTTTAAGAAACAATATCTATCAAAAGATTGACACTTGATTATGTCTGGTTTAAATGTGAAATTACAACCAATGACAAACATTGTATTAAATTTTAAAAATATATTCTAAATATACTTTAAAACAACTCAAATTAATAATTTATCACTATTAAATATTTTGATTAAAAAAGTTGTTTTTAATTATAATTTAGTAATTTTCACTATTCATCAGAATATGAAAGTTATCCGAAAAGTACCAAAATTTCACCTTAGGCTAAATTCGATACTCCGAATCTAAAAATGAATTCCATTTTGAAAAATAAAATTTAAAAAATTTCAAAAATTGGTTATTACTATTCAAAACGGCTAGTTTTAATAATATTTTAATAGCATATCGTTGTTTCGTGAAACTCAGTATTGCGTACTACACACGCTATCGAGGAAGGTTGTGATTGCGTGTAATGCAAGGCAAGTCAAGGATGCGTGTTGTGCAAGCTCCTTTTGGTTTAGCGTACAACACAAGACATTAGTGAAATTAAAAAGAATATTTTTCATAAAATCTCGGGGTGTTACATTCTACCCCCCTTAAAATGAATTTCACCCTCGAAATTCGTTGGGGTTATAAATGGTTTACTATTAGAAAGTTTATTTAATAGAAACCCACATCGTAAAAAAGAATACCAAAACCAATCTTTAAAAACAAAAGTATGAAACGTAACGGTTACCCAAATAAACTAATCACTGGGTTTCCACATAGGTGAAAATATGGATATGGAAGAAAAATCTAACCATCATGTTCTGATGGAGAGTGGTAGAGAACATGGCTATGGAAAAGACAACAATCACAAATCCATAAATTTGTGACGATCTAAGGTACCATCTGATTAATCAGATATAAGAGCACTAGGACAACATTTTTGGTTTTCAAGATCATTTCCCTAATGTTGAAGAATTTGAATTAGAATAAATACTTACTTTATTTTGGTACAATCTCACTGTTGTTCGTGCCTTGAACAATTTCCACTTCATCTCTTAAATAAATGATGTTGAATTTGTTATTCGTGAAGTGTTAGCAGATCATGTGATAGAATGACGGGTCATTCCATCAAAAGGTTAGAAAAAGTTATTAAATATACATAAGTCATTCTATAGTGAGATTAATCATATATGGTACCTAAAATGGACTAATACTTCATATATCATACTGCTTAATATAATAAAACTAGTTTCTACTAAACAGGGACTTCCTGTAGGCCAATGGTAGGCGATAAAGGCCAGTCGCACTTCGGTTGTGGGTTCGATTCCCACAGCCTTGTCCGACGCGATGGGTTGTCGCCCGTCCTGCAGGTTGTCCTTTTTCTAAAACTATAACATCCCATCAATAATATCAAAAAAACTTCTATCCTTAAACAATACTAACTTATGTCCTACATAATCCATTTCAATCTTTAGGCTTATCCATAATACTGCAGTCCACTCTCATAACATAGTGAAAACGATTTCCAGAGATTTAATACCATCGTTGATCCCCATATATCATAAGATATGTTTTGTTGGTCACATTCTAAACATTCAAAGGCCTTAATCATGTATTCTCTTGAATACCCATTGAACCTTATTGAAAACATGAATGCAGTTAAACGTTAACACTTTCCACATACCAAAATCCTCAAAATTCTATATACTCAAACCATGATATCACTTAGTCCTTATATCAATCATGAGCTCATGAATATTGTCAAGCATTTCATTTTCTCTTTATCACTTCAATATGCGCATATCATCCAATTTCCAAAAAATATCTGAATAACCTTTCATTTTCACTCATACCATTCATCATAAACTTTCAAAACTTAAGGAAAGACAACAGTGTAACAATCCTTAGATGTCTTTTTATTCTATAGTACAACATTACACTTGATAAACATGTAATCATTCCACTACCTTCTTAAACCATTGACCGAGCTTCAACAATTCTTTCATCTCAAATATCATTTGTAGTCTCTTCATCATCATCAACAAAAATACTACCCATATGACCATACTGATTCTCTTCATGAGACATTCCCTTAGGGCATTGGTTTGCATAATGCTCGTACATTCCACATTTAAAACATTTAACCATTGTTGATGTCATAGCAATACCATTAACCTCATCCATGGTGTTAACTAAATTTTTTCCATTGCACTTACTGTCTTTGTGTCCTTCTTTTCCACACCCAAAGCATCTTCCAGTTCCTTTGAAACATTCTCCTTGATGCCTCTTCCCACATGATTTACATAGGGGAAATTGAACTTTCTTTCCTCTATGATCATCATGAAACTCCAACTTTCTCTTATTAGCCGAGTCAGGAAACTTAACAAATTTTACTTTATTAATCATATTATGAGATTGCTGATTCGGCATAATAATGATGTCTGGACTTCCAAATCCCATTTCATTTGATTGATTATGAAGAATATCATTCCATTGTCCAGCATATCCTCCATTATCGTGAATCATCTTGTTTCCAGCCATTTTCTAAAACCCAAAAAGAATAGTGTTAGATGCAAAAATCATAATAAAGGGGGAGTAACTTCAATATCTAACTTCTTAGGTTAAATTCTAAGATCGTTACCATAGTGCTAGGACTATATCCTATATGTATACTTATCCTTAGGGACATCCCTAGACATACCTTAGAAATATCTCTAGGGATCTCACTAACATTTTCGCGTCCTAGTTTCCAAAGGTTGACTAAACCTTTCCTCTGATACCAACAGTAAAGACCCGAAGCTTGACGTACATGGACATTACATTAAATTGGCGGAATACTTAGTACATAACAAACACACACACACAAGGATCGTAATAGTTTAGTGTCTTTGGAAACTCGGAACGTAATCTTCTAATCATGGTGAAAGATCTTCAATATCTCCCATAAAGATCTTCCCTTTTTTACCTAAAACCTTTCTTTATATCCTAGGGAAAAGAAAACATAAAAGGGTGAGCTCAAATTCTCAGTAAGGGTAATCAAAAGAAAAATCAATCACATCATATTCATAAGAACATAACTTTTGGAAATCTTAACCTGCAAAAGAGAGCATAATTTCATAACATGGGATAAATCATAGTAGTGAAATGAAATCCCAATAATCATAACTTAAAACATGAAACTTTGTGGCATACACACATAATCATAGAGAATCATTTATTGTTAGTCAAGACTCATTGCCAAGACTATCTTAGTGGACAAAGTCCCTTTCTGAATCGAGTAACCCTCGTTTCAGTCCTGTTTCACTGAACCGGTATAACCTACCATTTCAGCCATGTCTATCTCATGAGATATAAAATCTTTGCCCAATGCATTGGAGGGAGATATAGGTCCCACCCATCTCATAATGATACCATTATTATGTGTTCCACAAAATCATAAACCATACATCATTTCATAACCCATGTAATAAAAATGGGATTCTTAAACATCAGGACATCATAAAACAATTCATATAAGATAAAGGAATTCATAAAAATAATTCCATCACAACATAACCAAATCAATGTAATAATAGGGATAGAAACAAAACCCTATGTTATCTTAGATGGAAAATAATTTTAATAAAACACTTGAACTCCATTCTTGAGGAAAATATCCTTTCAACTTCAAAAACTCTTTTCCTTTCTTAACATGTCATACAATTACAAACTAAAAGAAGTTGATTAAAAATAAACTTGAAAACTTGTAAAGGAAGCTTCTTGGAAATAATGTTTTAAAAATCCATTAATGCCGTATAAGTTAAAAAAACATTCTTCATACTTTTGTCAGAAAAGTCAAAAAGTACCTCGTACGAAAAACGAAAAAATATTCCTTTCTTATCTTTTACTAAAAATTCACCGAAGGGTAAAATTGGATTTAAAAAATTTTAGGTGGATGTAAATAATATTACATATTGAGGAAACATGGATGTGGATGATAAAATACACCCCAGTAAATTCCAAAGTAAAAACAATCTCAGATAAAAATGAGATTGTGATATTTTCCCTTACCTTAGGTTCGACTTGCTTTGTAATTGTCCGAACCTCCTCTATAATGATTTAAATAATGTTATTGACTTATTCCAGAATCATATTCATTGTTATTATATCATATATGGTCCACTTATGACTTTATATTACCCGTTCTTTTGTAAATTCATGTTAAAGTATCGTTTTGGGTAAAATCGTCTCTTTTGTCATTCGTGTTTTAACTTGTAATTATTCATATGATTGGTTAGATCATAATTACTTAATTCCAGAATATAAAACATGATTTATATATAATATATATTCAGAATATACATATATAATAAATCAGTAAATGGAAATAAATACACCGTTCATGGAGACGGTAGTCCGTACGTACGCATGAACGTTGTTTTCGTTTCCTTATTGAATTGAATTGAATTAAGTAGATGACATACATATAAATATAAATAATTCTAGTATCATTATCAGGTAATATATTTCATTAGTAATTATTATATATACTTTATATTCATTCATGAATGGTTAATCATTGAGAATGAATCTCATCGCGTCGTGGAGACGGTAGTCCGTACGTACGCACGAGCGATGATATCATTCCCATGGTCGTGGAATTGTGTTTAAGTGTATGTATACTATTTGAGTATCAATATCACTTTATAATAATCATATATAGTTACTAATTACACCTTTATACCCATCCAATTAAGGTGGTGGCGGAAAATAGATTACACCACGGCGTGGAGACGGTATTCTGTACGTACGCACGCGCGGTGATTTCGTTTTTCCGTAGGATGAATAGAAGGTTAATTAGAGTTGTTTAATATTTATAATAAAATATCAGTATATACGAAATACTGATGTTATTACTTTATCATGAAACAACTAAAGAAAAATAAGTTGAAGAAGAAAGAAATTGAAAAAGATCGGTAATGGATATTACCTCTTTTTGACGCGCCTTTTCTTAGCCTCCACTTAAAGAACTAAGGATGCTCTTTGAAGAAGACCAGGACCTCTAGGATGATACTAGGGAAGTGGAGAAGGGATTTTGTCAGGGGTTGGCCGAGCTTGAGTGCTCAAATTGGTGTGAGGAGGAGGGGGATGAGGTGTCCTTTTATAAGGGAGGAGAGGGGCACCTTAGGAATATCTCAAAATATTATTTTATATTAAAGTCAAAATCGGTTTATAATGGTTCCAAAGGGTCTTATTTCGAAGCTAAAGTGGGTATGGGTCTAAATACTATCAAAAAATAGGATTTAGACAAGTTTAGGTTATTATTTTAACCTTATCAATTAGATTTAACTCTAAGTTAAATAATTTAACTTTTACCGTGTCTTTTTGTTTTCTTACACTATATGGTTTATACACTTACTATATCATTCCAAACGAACCCCAAATTGTTTATTATTAATATATATATATCCTTATCTAAGTCATTTTGCCGAACCTTAGATTTTTAGGAATAAAATAACAATTAATAATATAATATTTTATTTAAAAACTATATTGTGTCAATTTTGACACTATTTGATATATGATTTTTGTGAAAGTCATAACAGAATTATATGTTCGAAACAAGTTGATTAAATAAATACTAATATATCATAGTAGCCTAGAAAATTAGTGGAATTCATAAAAAGTCTCAAATTACATTTATTTTGGTGTTTATAACATCAATTATGTCAATATTTCATTAATAAGATAATTACTGCATCATCATTGTGTCATAAATAAATTAACTTATATAATGTCTAAAAATTAAAAATAAAATACCATTATATAGGAAATCTTTTTATCTTTCTAATGAATACTTATAGTCAAATTTATCGTATGTATAACCCCATATTAAAAATGATTTACTTATTAAACTTTGATTTTAACTATTTTAACTATTCATTAAATAAAATAATATTAAATGTCATAATCTAATCCAAGTGGACCTAAATGGTCATATTATAATCATAAGGTTGTTTTTGGTCGAATTACACTTATCCAATAGAATTAGGACATGTGTTAGGGTAATAGTAATATCATATGTACCCTTAGTTACCCTATTTACTGTTAACCGCGGTAAAAAAAAGTAAAAAGTTATTATTCACCAAAAATTATTTTCATCTCATTGAACCAAATTTTACTTACTGACATCAACCGTGTCTCTTGGATTTTTGAAATTCCATTCACAGAAGCGGTAAAATTATGTTTTATGAAAAATTCAGTTTTTTAACTACCACTTAGTAGTTTCACTATTCATCAAAAATTGATGTTTTTCAGAACAATGCCAAAATTTCATCCTAAGCTATATTTAATATTCCGAATTCAAAAATGAAGTCTATTTTACCAAATTCATAACATAGAAGTTGCATTAATTAATTTTATAATTAAATCCCGCTGTTAAAACATATAGCGTGTTTTTAAGAAACAATATCTATCAAAAGATTGACACTTGATTATGTCTGGTTTAAATGTGAAATTACAACCAATGACCAAAATTGTATTAAATTGTAAAAATATATTATAAATATACTTTAAAACCACTCAAATTAATAATTTATCACTATTAATTATTTCGATTAAAAAAGTTGTTTTTAATTATAATTTAGTAATTTTCACTATTCATCAGAATATGAAAGTTATCTGAAAAGTACCAAAATTTCACCTTAGGCTAAATTCGATACTACGAATCTAAAAATGAATTCAATTTTGAAAAATAAAATTTACAAAATTTCAAAAAGTGGTTATTACTATTCATAACGGCTAGTTTTAATAATATTTTAATAGCATATCGTTGTTTCGTGAAACTCAGTATTGCGTACTACACACGCTATCGAGGAAGGTTGTGATTGCGTGTAATGCAAGGAAAGTTAAGGATGCGTGTTGTGCAAGCTCCTTTTGGTGTAGCGTACAACACAAGACATTAGTGAAATTAATAAGAATATTTTTCATAAAATCTCAGGGTGTTACATTCTACCCCCCTTAAAATGAATTTCGCACTCGAAATTTGTTGGGGTTATAAATGGTTTACTATTAGAAAGTTTATTTAATAGAAACCCACATCATAAAAAAGATTACCAAAACAAATCTTTAAAAACAAAAGTATGAAACGTAACGGTTACCCAAATAAACTAATCACTGGGTTTCCACATAGGTGAAAATATGGATATGGAAGAAAAATATAACCATCATGTTCTGATGGAGAGTGGTAGAGAACATGGCTATGGAAAATACAATAATCACAAATCCATAAATTTGTGACGATCTAAGGTAACATCTGATTAATCAGATATAAGAGCACTAGGACAACATTTTTGGTTTTCATGATCATTTCCCTAATGTTGAAGAATTTGAATTAGAATAAATACTTACTTTATTTTGGTACAATCTCAATGTTGTTCGTGCCTTGACCAATTTCCACTTCATCTCTTAAATAAATGAAGTTGAATTTGTTATTCGTGAAGTGTTAGCAGATCATGTGATAGAATGACGGGTCATTCCATCAAAAGGTTAGCAAAAGTTATTAAATATACATAAGTCATTATATAGTGAGATTAATCATATATGGTACCTAAAATGGACTTATACTTCATATATCATACTGCTTAATATAATTAAACTAGTTTCTACTAAACAGGGACTTCCTGTAGGCCAGTGGTAGGCGATAAAGGCCAGTCGCACTTCGGTTGTGGGTTCGATTCCCACAGCCTTGTCCGACGCGATGGGCTGTCGCCCGTCCTGCAGGTTGTCCTTTTTCTAAAACTATAACATCCCATCAATAATATCGAAAAAACTTCTATCCTTAAACAATACTAACTTATGTCCTACATAATCCATTTCAATCTTTAGGCTTATCCATAATACTGCATTCCACTCTCATAACATAGTGAAAACGATTTCCAGAGATTTAATACCATCGTTGATACCCATATATCATAAGATATGTCTTGTTGGTCACATTATAAACATTCAAAGGCCTTAATCATGTATTCTCTTGAATACCCATTGAACCTTATTGAAAACATGAATGCAGTTAAACGTTAACACTTTCCACATACCAAAATCCTCAAAATTCTATATACTCAAACCATGATATCACTTAGTCCTTATATCAATCATGAGCTCATGAATACTGTCAAGCATTTCATTTTCTCTTTATCACTTCATTATGCACATATCATCCACTTTCCAAAAAATATCTGAATAACCTTTCATTGTTACTCATACCATTCACCATAAACTTTCAAAACTTAAGGAAAGACAACAGTGTAACAATCCTTAGATGTCTTTTTATTCTATAGTACAACATTACACTTGATAACCATGTAATCATTCCACTACCTTCTTAAACCATTGACCGAGCTTCAACAATTCTTTCATCTCAAATATCATTTGTAGTCTCTTCATCATCATCAACAAAAATACTACCCATACGACCATACCAATTCTCTTCATGAGACATTCCCTTAGGGCATTGGTTTGCATAATGCCCGTACATTCCACATTTAAAACATTTAACCATTGTTGATGTCTTAGCATTACCATTGACCTCATCCATGGTGTTAACTGAATTTTTTCCATTGCACTTACTGGCTTTGTGTCCTTCTTTTCCACACCCAAAGCATCTTCCAGTTACTTTGAAACATTCTCCTTGATGCCTCTTCCCACATGATTTACATAGGGGAAATTGAACTTTCTTTCCTCTATGATCATCATGAAACTCCATCTTTCTCTTATTAGCCGAGTCCGGAAACTTAACAAATTTTACTTTATTGATCATATTATGAGATTGCTGATTCAGCATAATAATGATGTTTGGACTTCCAAATCCCATTTCATTTGATTGCTTATGAAGAATATCATTCCATTGTCCATCATATCCTCCATTATCGTGAATCATCTTGTTTCCAGCCATTTTCTAAAACCCAAAAAGAATAGTGTTAGATGCAAAAATCATAATAAAGGGGGAGTAACTTCAATATCTAACATCTTAGGTTAAATTTTAAGATCGTTACCATAGTGCTAGGACAATATCCTATATGTATACTTATCCATAGGGACATCCCTTGACATACCTTAGAAATATCTCTAGGGATCTCACTAACGTTTTCGCGTCCTAGTTTCCAAAGGTTGACTAAACCTTTCCTCTGATACCAACAGTAAAGACCCGAAGCATGACGTACATGGACATTACATTACATTTGAGGAATAATTAGTACATTACAAAAACACACACACAAGAATCGTAATAGTTTAGTGTCTTTGGAAACTCGGAACGTAATCTTCTAATCATGGTGAAAGATCTTCAATATCTCCCATAAAGATCTTCCCTTTTTTTTACCTAAAACCTTTCTTTATATCCTGGAGAAAAGAAAACATAAAAGGGTGAGCTCAAATGCTCAGTAAGGGTAAACAAAAGAAAAATCAATCACATCATATTCATAAGAACATAACTTTTGGAAATCTTAACCTGCAAAAGAGAGCATAATTTCATAACATGGGATAAATTATAGTAGTGAAATGAAATCCCAATAATCATAACTTAAAACATGAAACTTTTTTTCATACACACATAATCATAGAGAATCATTTCTTGTTAGTCAAGACTCATTGCCAAGACTATCTTAGTGGACAAAGTCCCTTTCTGAATCGAGTAACCCTCGTTTCAGTCCTGTTTCACTGAACCGGTATAACCTACCATTTCAGCCATGTCTATCTCATGAGATATAAAATCTTTACCCAATGCATTGGAGGGATATATAGGTCCCACCCATCTCATAATGATACCATTATTATGTGTGCCACAAAATCATAAACCATACATCATTTCATAACCCATGTAATAAAAATGGGATTTTTAAACATCATGACATCATAAAACAATTCATATAAGATAAAGGAAGTCATAAAAATAATTCCATCACAACATAACCAAATCAATGTAACAATAGGGATAGAAACAGAACCCTATGTTTTCTTAGATGGAAAATAATTTTGATAAAACACTTGAACTCCATTCTTGAGGAAAATATCCTTTCAACTTCAAAAACACTTTTCCTTTCTTAACATGTCATACAATTACAAACTAAAAGAAGTTGATTAAAAATAAACTTGAAAACTTGTAAAGGAAGCTTCTTTAAAATAATGTTTTAAAAATACATTAATGTCGTATAAGTTAAAAAAAACATTCTTCGTACTTTTGTCGGAAAAGTCAAAAAGTACCTCGTACGAAAAACGACAAAATATTCCTTTCTTATCTTTTACTAAAAATTCACCGAAGGGTAAAATTGGATTTAAACAATTGTAGATGGATGGAAATAAAATTACATATTGAGGAAACATGGATGTGGATGATAAAATACACCCCAGTAAATGCCAATGTAAAAACAATCTCGGATAAAAATGAGATTGTGATATTTTCCCTTACCTTAGGTTTGACTTGCTTTGTAAGTGTCTGAACCTCCTGTATAATGATTTAAATAATGTTATTGACTTATTTCAGAATCATATTCATTGTTATTATATCATATATGGTCCACTTATGACTTTATATTACCCGTTCTTTTGTAAATTCATGTTAAAGTAGTGTTTTGGGTAAATTGTCTCATTTGTCGTTCGTGTTTTAACTTGTAATTATTCATATGATTGGTTAGATTGTAACACCCCAAGCTTCCACGGTACGTTTCCCTTTGAATAATGTGATAGCGTGTGTTGTACACACCACCGAGTTCTAACACACCATAACCAATCAAACTAGCCGTTATGAATAGTAATACCTACTTTTTGAAAATATATATATATTATATTTCAAAATGGACTTCATTTTTGGATTCGGAATATCGAATTTAGCCTAAGGTGAAATTTTGGTACATTTCGGATAACTTTCATATTTTGATGAATAGTGAAAATTACTAAATTTTAATTAAAAACAACTTTTTTAATCAAAATAATTAATAGTGATAAATTATGAATTTGAGTGGTTTTAAATTATATTTAGAATATATTTTTACCATTTAATATAATTTTTTTCATTGGACATAATTTTACAATTAAACCGAACATAAACAAGTGTCAATCTTTTGATAGTTATTATCTCTTAAAAACACGCTTTTTGTTTTGACAGCGGGAATTAATTTTAAATTAATTTCTGCCACTTCTGTGTTTTGAATTTAGGAAAATGGATTCCATATTTGTAATCAGGATGTTCAAATTGTGTAAATAGGTAACTTTTATTTTTAGACATTTTGAAAAATTACTGCGGTAAATATTTTATTTACCATGGTTAAGGGTAAATCCGGTAAATAAGGGTTAAAAAATAATATTATAATAATACTAAATTACCCTAAAACGTGTCTTAACCCTATTGGTTGATACATGGTCGACCATGGGCATCTTTGGGTCTATTTTGGGACCCCATGGATCCACTTGTAAGTGATAATGACACTTTATTTTAATTAAGTTAAAATGAATACAAAAATGACACAAGCATATATCTTTTAGCAAAACAATTGTTACATAGGGTTATATATGTTGGATTTTAGATTATAAATATTCATTAGAAAGATAAAAATCTTTCCTACATAATGATAGTTTATTTATAATTTTTAGACATTAAATAATTTATTTTATTTATGACAGAATGATGATGCAGTAATTACTATAATAGTGAAAAATTAAAATAATTGATATTATAAATACCCAAATAAATATAATATGAAACTTTTAATGAATTAAACTAATTTTCTAGGATAATATGATATATTATGATTGATTTAATTGACTTTATTCGAAGTAATCAATCTGTTATGAGTTTCACAAAAATCAACTATTGAATAGTGTCAAAATTGACATAAAAGAGTTCTTAAAACAAATATTATATTATTAATTGATATTAAATTCCTAAAAATCTAAGGTTCGGCCAAGAGACTTATATCATGATAGGTTCATCATTAATGGACCACTTGGGGGTCGTTTGGATGTATATAGTAAGTTTATTAACCATATTATATAAAAATACAAAGAGACATTGTAAAAGTGAAACTAATTACCTTAGAGTTAATACTTAAAGATAAGGTTAATATAAGTACCCAAACCTGTCTAAATTCTATTGGTTGAGTGGTTTTCGACCTATCCCCACCTTAAACTTTGAATAGTAAACTTTGGAGCCATTGGAAACCGAATATAAATTTATTATAAACTAATATCTCTAGCTTTTCCAAAGGTGCCCCTCACCCCTCTTATAAAAGGGCACTCCTCCTTCTCATTTCTTCACACCTTCAAAGCCCTTTGGTTCGGCCAAACCCTGCCCAAATACTCTCCCAAATTCTCTCACTACAACCTAGGGGCCTTAGTTTGATCAGAAAGCCAACCTAAAGAGCCCTTTTGATCAAATCAGAAGGAAGAACCCGAAGAAGAGGTAATGATTTCACCACCCTTCTCCAAGTTCATTTATTCTTCCACTTCTTCTTCCTTTTTTCTTACCATTCTAAAATAATAACTCCAGTATATCACATATACTATGATGTTATTATAAATATGGTACAACCATATTCAGTATTCTATCCACCCTTTGAATAACATGTCACCATACGTGTGTACGTACGGCTTACCGTCTCCACGTCGTGGTGTAATTGTTATTCAATATATTATTATTTGGATGGGTATAATAATGATGTGTAACTCATGTAAATAATAAATATAACATGTTAATGATTCTGTATATATGATATACCATCCATTTATATATTATTTTAATTTCAAAAGAATGATATTGTCACTCGTGCGTACGTACGGACTACCGTCTCCACGAACGTGATGAGATTCATTCTCCATCGTATCCATTCAAGTATAATTATAATTTGATGATTTAAAAATGATGTTTAAGGACTTTATATCATTCTGGATATGAATAAGATACAACAAACATGGCTTATTTAACAAAACATATAAAATAAAATGAGTAAGTTAACACCCGAAACGACGATAATTCTAAGATATTAACAAATCAATGTTAAAAGATCATATATGATATCATATTAATATATATGATTCTTGTATAATTTAATAACAATTATTTCACCATTATACAGAAGGTTAACCTACCCCAACCAAGGAAATGTACAAGGTAAGGGTTATTTCACAATCTCTTCATTATCCGAGGTTGTTTATATGTAATAATCTTCTGGGATCTCTTTATCATCCACATCCATGTTTCTTCGAAATGTATTTCAAAAAAATATTTATTATTTATAAGAATATGGGTTAAAGTCATTTATACCCTTGTTTGACTTTTTATAAGAGGTTTATAAAGGAATCTTTCCGTCGTTTTCAAAACAAGGTCCTTTTTAACCTTTTCGACAGAATTTAGGTAAGAATGTTTTTTTTAACTTATACGGCGGGTGCGGCTATTTTCAGCCGTTATAAAATCTTCAAAGCTTCCATTACAAGCTTATAAGATTATTTTCAAAGAAAATGTTTTATTTTATATGGATCTTAAATGATTTCAAAATAAAAGGAGATATTTCTTTAAAAAGAATTTTGATTTCATCTATGTCAACATCCTTTGATGGATTTTAAGATTATTTGAAGTTGATTTATTATGATACAAAACTTTTATATTGTATTGAAGGTTTTGTGATCTGTTTGACTGTGGATGTACTATTTTTATACCATTCATAGTTTATGGTGAAAGTATTGACATTTCGTATGCTAGTTTTAATACGAATGTTTATGTTATGTTTAAACCTTTTCATATGGGAATGCATTGGACTTAATATGTGACGGGTGGAGCCCGCTATAGCTCCTCGATGCATCGGTAGGTCTCATGAGACAAACTAGTGTCTTGGCAAAAGGCCTTGACAAAATCTTATTTGTAGTCTTGGCACGAGGTCTTGGCTATGTGGTTATGATAGTCTGGCATTATGCATTCCATCATTATGAAAGTGGTTATTGATTTTGCATGTGATTATTCGATTAGTAGAATAACCATGTGAATAAGTAAATGGAATTATTTCATTTTATTTATTCCATACTATGTTTAATGTTCAAGTTTAAAAGGCTTTTGTTTTAGTTATACATTGCCTTAAATGTTTATTCTTATTTATGAAAGTTTCCGCTATATTGTTATCCTATCTGGGAATTTGAGATCACCCCTTTTCTATGTTTTATTTTTCCCAGGAAGTGAAGAAGTAAATTATGAATGACCTGAAGGGATGTTATGTGGGGATATGAGTGTGGATTATGGAGACATTATGTTGTTGTAGTAGTTTTTCATTTTATGATGTAATGTAAAACTTATGAATATATCTAGTGTTTCCAAGGCTACTAAACCAATCGGTCTTTAGAGATTTGATCTTTCTTGTGATCATGCTAATGTTATGTAAAAATGCACCAACTCTGGGTAACTAGGGTTGGGGCGTTATAGTTTGTATCAGAGGAAGTTTAGTACAAACCTTGGAAACTAGATTTAGATAAACTCTGATTTGAGCACGTAGACCTAAGATGAACTTTGAGGATTAGTATAGAAGAACTTCCTAGAATTTTGGTATTGTAGAGATTTTGTGAGTTTTCCGAGAAATACATCCCTGTCTGGATACGAGCAGGTAGAGGCGGCTCTGGCACAGATGTACCTAGGGGTAAAACCCGAAAACACCGCTTTGAGCTAGACTCGAACGGGAACTGGTGCACGACAACGGGCCTTGCTGCACTCTTGGTTACGACACTCCCGGGGGATATGCTTAGGATAACTCTCATTTTCTTTACAAATCATTATGAAGGGTTTATGAGTATATACTTCCTCAAAGAAAACATTTTTATGATTATGGATTATATCCATAAATAGTTCAATTTATGTTAAGTGTTTTATAAGTATGGGATTATGTATTTTGATTCATAAACTGATCTAGTTTATGCCATTGTTTAGAAATGGAGCCTAGTGGATGAAATGGAAACCGTATCAATGCACGCACTCCATGTAGGGATTTCCCTCCTGCTCAAGATAATTAGAGTGGGGCTGGTGATGCAACTGGTGCCGATCAGCTAATCACCATACTGGGACAACTTACTCAGGTTATGAATAATAACCTTACCCGTATGGAGCACCCTGATCCGCAGCATGGAGGATCAATGTTAGATCGATTCATGAGGCAACAACCACCAACATTCAATGGGAATACAAATCCCTTAGTAGCTGAGCAATGGATATTTTCCCTACAGAAAATATTTCAGGCTTTGGGGAGCAGTGAAAGGGAAAAAGTTATCATGGCAGTTTACCGCCTCACTGGAGATGCTGATCAATGGTGGTCATTGATTCAAAACATGAAGGAAGATGATGAAGTATAAAATATGGAATGGAGGGAGTTCAAAGATCTGTTTTTAGAAAAATACTTCCCTCGCGACCATCGAGCAGATATGGAAAGGCAATTTCAAAGTCTGAGACAGAAGGAGGAAGAGAATGTCGCAAAGTATGAGGCTACCTTTACAAGGTTAGCAAGGTACGCTGGTGATTATATACATAACCAAAGAAGTAATATTGATCGTTTCATTGATGGGTTAAAACCATTTCTTCCTCGAGCATTAGTCTCACAATCCTTTTCATCATACGAAGACATTGTCTCATGTGTTATCAAGACCGAAAAGGAATTCTCTAAGTCTTATGACTTTAAAGCAAAGCAAGAGAAGAAGAGACCTGCTGATCAATCTGGGAATGGAAATAAGGGGAAGAAGGGAAAGGTTGAATATCCATCTTGTGGTAAATGTGGGAAGAAACACCCCGGTGCTTGCTTGAAGGGAATGGGAGTCTGTTACAAGTGTGGTGAAAAAGGCCACCAAGCTCGTGATTGCAAAGGGAAGAAGGAAGCCACCAACGTTCAGTGCTACAATTGCAGGGAGATGGGACATTATGCGAATGAATGTCCTAAGCGTCAGGAGAACTTACCTCAGAAAAGGCCAAGGGATCAAGGCCAGGCTTATGCTATCACTACTGCTGAGGTAGAAGCTTCAAAAGACGTGGTGGCAGGTAATTTAATGGTTTCCTCAAGTTTAGAAAATGCATTATTTGATTCTGGATCATCGCATTGTTTCATATCTTCCCAGTTTGCTAAGAAAATTAGATATTTCCAATTTGATTTAATAAGGGAGTTGTCAGTTAAAACTCTTAAGGGAAGTATCGTTGCAACAAAGTTTTGTGAATCAGTCCCCATTAGAGCACATAAATTTTCTTTATCTGATGATCTCATCGTCATACCTATGATTAAGTTTGATATAATCCTCAGTATGGACTGGCTTTCGGACTATGATGCGAAGATTTATTTTAAGAAGAAAGAGGTAACGATTCTTGATGATAATGATAAGGAACACCTTATTTTTAGAGCAGAATCGTCACCACTTAATTCTTATTTAGATCCACCCCCAGTATCTCAACTTAATTCAATTATTGGGGAGGAAGAGAATGAAATAACTGTCGGTGAGGAAAGGAATGTTCAAATAGAGGATGTACATGTTGTGAAAGAATTTGTAGATGTATTTCCGGAAGATTTACCTGGACATCCTCCAGAACGAGAAGTTGAGTTTTCCATTGATTTGATTCCTGGATCAAGGCCTATATCGAAGACCCCTTACAGAATGGCTACTGTAGAGTTAGTCGAACTAAAGAAACAAATAGAGGAATTGAGTAATAAGGGATTTATTCGCCCTAGTGTTTCTCCATGGGGAGCCCCTGTTCTTTTTGTTAAAAAGAAAGATGGATCTATGAGGTTATGTATCGACTACAGGGAGATCAATGCTATAACGATAAAGAACAAGTATCCCCTACCACGCATTGATGATTTATTTAACCAACTGCATAGAGCTCAATACGTTTCAAAGATTGACCTCCGATCTGGATACCATCAGTTGTGTGTAAAGAAGGAAGACATTCTAAAGACAGCATTTCGAACCAGGTACGGGCATTACGAGTTTACTGTAATGCCTTTTGGATTGACTAATGCACCCTCTGTATTCATGGATCTGATGAATAGAGTTTTCAAGGAGTATCTCGATGAATTTGTGGTGGTATTTATTGATGATATCTTGGTATACTCCAAAACCTACGAAGATCATGAAAATCACTTGCGCATTATCTTGAAGACTCTGAGGAGGAATGAATTATATGGGAAGTTTAGCAAGTGTAAATTCTGGCTTCAGGAGATTTCTTTTCTTGGCCATATTGTCTCTAAACATGGAATCTCTGTTGATCCTTCTAAGACCAAGGCAATCCAAGAATGGCCAGCACCTACGAGTATAACTGAGGTACGTAGTTTTATTGGTTTGGCAGGTTATTATCGACGTTTCGTCCAGAATTTTGCCCGATTGGCTAACCCATTAACGAAGCTCACTTGTAAAGGGGTTAAATTTGTTTGGACAAAAGAGTGTGAAGAATGTTTCGAAGAACTGAAGAGAAGATTAGTCAATGCTCCTATATTGACTCTTCCATCGGGGAATGATGGGTTCGTTATTTATAGTGATGCATCGAAGAAAGGACTTGGTTGTGTCCTTATGCAGAATGATAGAGTTATTGCCTATGCATCACGACAGTTGAAAATTCATGAACAAAACTATCCTACTCATGATCTCGAGTTAGCAGCTGTGATCTTTGCTTTAAAGATATGGAGGCACTACCTCTATGGTGAAAAATGTGAGATTTATACTGATCACAAGAGTTTGAAGTATATTTTCTCACAAAAAGAACTCAACATGAGGCAAAGGAGATGGCTTGAATTACTCAAGGATTATGATTGCACGATACACTATCACCCGGGGAAAGAAAACAAGGTGGCAGATGCTTTGAGTAGAAAAGACCATGGAGTTTTGAACAATATGCGAATTGAAAGGGATCCAATTTTCTTGGATCTAGTGAATATGGACATGGGAATAACCAGGGAAGGTGAAACATCAATGCTTTTTCAAGTGTTTTCCAAACCATCTTTACTAGAAAGGATTAAGAGTTCTTAGATCGATGATGAAGAATTCCAAAAGAAGATTAAAACTGTGAATGATGGGAGATTGAGAGACTTTGTGTATGAAGATGGAATTTTGAAATTCGGGAAGAGACTTTGTGTTCCCAATTTACCTGATCTAAAAAGGGAATTGCTGGATGATGCTCATAGTTCCAATTTCTCTATACACCCTGGGAGCACAAAAATGTATAGAGATTTGATGGAACATTTTTGGTGGGACAACATGAAGAGGGAGATTTCTGATTTTGTGTCAAGATGTATGGTTTGTCAACAAGTGAAAGCTGGAAGGCAACAGCCTGCAGGAGTAATGCAACCTCTTCCCATACCGGAGTGGAAATGGGACAATATTACGATGGACTTTTTCATGGGGCTACCAAAGACTCCTAGAAGGAACGATGCAATATGGGTTATTGTTGATCGTCTTACCAAGTCAGCACATTTTCTTGCTATAAGAGAAGATCTACCCCTGGAACGTCTAGCAAGACTATATATTAATGAAGTTGTGAGACTTCATGGAGTACCCTTATCAATTTTTTCTGATCGTGATCCCCGTTTTACTTCAAGATTTTGGAAAATTCTTCAGAAATCCCTGGATACTGAACTTCATTTGAGCACTGCTTACCACCCTCAGACAGATGGACAATCAGAACGGACTATTCAGACCTTAGAAGACATGTTGAGATATTGCTCACTTGACTTTCAGGGTATGTGGGATCAATACTTACCTCTCGTAGAATTTTCCTATAACAATAGATTCCATTCGAGTATTCAGATGACACCATATGAAGCGTTATACGGAAAGAGATGTCGTACACCAACCTATTGGGATGACGTCGGTGAAAGAAAACTTGTAGGTCCAGAACTGGTGGAGGAAACGATGGAAAAGGTGAAGGTAATCCAAAATCACATCAGAGCAGCTCAAAGTAGGCAGAAGAGCTATGCCGATAATCGAAGGAAGGATTTGGAATTTCAAGTCGGTGATCATGTTTTCCTGAAGGTATCTCCGTGGAAGGGAGTCATACGTTTTGGTAAGAATGGTAAATTGAGTCCCTGGTACATCGGACCTTTCGAAATTCTAGAACGAATTGGGGTTGTAGCTTACCGATTGGCAATGCCGCCAAGTCTCTCCAAAGTTCACGATGTGTTCCACGTATCTCTGTCGAGGAAATACATGCATGATCCAACGCATGTACTCACCTATGAGGAATTAGAACTGGAACCCGATCTTTCCTATTGTGAAGAGCCCGTTAGGATTCTTGATACGAGAGAACAAGTGCTGAGAAACTAGACGACGCGTCTGGTAAAAGTTCTGTGGAGAAACCATAAGATGGAAGAGGCAACGTGGGAACTCGAGGAACTTATGATGAAGAACCACCCGAGTATTTTTATGCAGTAATACCCTAGAAATTGCGAGGACACAAGTATTTGAAGGAGGGGAGAATGTAACACCCCAAGCTTCCATGGTACGTTTCCCTTTGAATAATGTGATAGCGTGTGTTGTACGCAACACCGAGTTCTAACACACCATAACCAATCAAACTAGCCGTTATGAATAGTAATACCTACTTTTTGAAAATATATATATTTTATATTTCAAAATGGACTTCATTTTTGGATTCGGAATATCGAATTTAGCCTAAGGTGAAATTTTGGTACATTTCGGATAACTTTCATATTTTGATGAATAGTGAAAATTACTAAATTTTAATTAAAAACAACTTTTTTAATCAAAATAATTAATAGTGATAAATTATGAATTTGAGTGGTTTTAAAGTATATTTAGAATATATTTTTACCATTTAATATAATTTTGGTCATTGGACATAATTTTACAATTAAACCGAACATAAACAAGTGTCAATCTTTTGATAGTTATTATCTCTTAAAAACACGCTTTTTGTTTTGACAGCGGGAATTAATTTTAAATTAATTTCTGCCACTTCTGTGTTTTGAATTTAGGAAAATGGATTCCATATTTGGAATCAGGATTTTCAAATTGTGTAAATATATAACTTTTATTTTTAGACATTTTGAAATATTACTGCGGTAAATATTTTATTTACCATGGTTAAGGGTAAATCCGGTAAATAAGGGTTCAAAAATAATATTATAATAATACTAAATTACCCTAAAACGTGTCTTAACCCTACTGGTTGATACATGGTCGACCATGGGCATCTTTGGGTCTATTTTGGGACCCCATGGATCCACTTGTAAGTGATAATGACACTTTATTTTAATTAAGTTAAAATGAATACAAAAATGACACAAGCATATATCTTTTAGAAAAACAATTGTTACATAGGGTTATATATGTTGGATTTTAGATTATAAATATTCAATAGAAAGATAAAAAGATTTAATACATAATGATATTTTATTTATAATTTTTAGACATTAAATAATTTATTTTATTTATGACACAATGATGATGCAGTAATTACTATAATAGTGAAAAATTAAAATAATTGATATTATAAATACCCAAATAAATATAATATGAAACTTTTAATGAATTAAAATAATTTTCTAGGATAATATGATATATTATAATTGATTTAATTGACTTTATTCGAAGTAATAAATCTGTTATGAGTTTCACAAAAATCAACTATTGAATAGTGTCAAAATTGACATAAAAGAGTTCTTAAAACAAATATTATATTATTAATTGATATTAAACTCCTAAAAATCTAAGGTTCGGCCAAGAGACTTATATCATGATAGGTTCATCATTAATGGACCACTTGGGGGTCGTTTGGATGTATATAGTAATTTTATTAACCATATTATATAAAAATACAAAGAGACATTGTAAAAGTGAAACTAATTAACTTAGAGTTAATACTTAAAGATAAGGTTAATATAAGTACCCAAACCTGTCTAAATTCTATTGGTTGAGTGGTTTTCGACCAATACCCACATTAAACTTTGAATAGTCAACTTTGGAGCCATTGGAAACCGAATATGAATTTATTATAAACTAATATCTCTAGCTTTTCCAAAGGTGCCCCTCACCCCTCTTATAAAAGGGCACTCCTCCTTCTCATTTCGTCACACCTTCAAAGCCCTTTGGTTCGGCCAAAACCTGCCCAAATACTCTCCCAACTTCTCTCACTACAACCTAGGGGCCTTAGTGTGATCAGAATGCCAACCTAAAGAGCCCCTTTGATCAAATCAAAAGGAAGAACTCGAAGAAGAGGTAATGATTTCACCACCCTTCTCCAAGTTCATTTCTTCTTCCACTTCTTCTTCCTTTGTTCTTACCATTATAAAATAATAACTCCAGTATATCACATATAATATGATGTTATTATAAATATGGTACAACCATATTCAGTATTCTATCCACCCTTTGAATAACATGTCACCATACGTGCATACGTACGGCTTACCGTCTCCACGTCGTGGTGTAATTGTTATTCAATATATTTTTATTTGGATGGGTATAATAATGATGTGTAACTCATGTAAATAATAAATATAACATGTTAATGATTCTGTATATATTATATACCATCCATTTATATATTATTTTAATATCAAAAGAATGATATTGTCGCTCGTGCGTACGTACAGACTACCGTCTCCACGAACGTGATGAGATTCATTCTCCATCATATCCATTCAAGTATAATTATCATTTGATGATTTAAAAATGATGTTTAAGGACTTGATATCATTCTGGATATGAATAAGATACAATAAACATGGCTTATGTAACAAAACATATAAAAGAAAATGAGTAAGTTAACACCCGAAACGACGATAATTCTAAGATATTAACAAATCAATGTTAAAAGATCATATATGATATCATATTAATATATATGATTCTTGTATAATTTAATAAAAATTATTTCACCATTATACAGGAGGTTAACCTACCCCAACCAAGGAAAAGTACAAGGTAAGGGTTATTTCACAATCTCTTCATTATCCGAGGTTGTTTGTATGTAATAATCTACTGGGATCTCTTTATCATCCACATCCATGTTTCTTCGAAATGTATTTCAAAAAAATATTTATTATTTACAAGAATATGGGTTAAAGTCATTTATACCCTTGTTTGACTTTTTATAAGAGGTTTATAAAGGAATCTTTCCATCGTTTTCAAAACAAGTTCCTTTTTAGCCTTTTCGACAGAATTAAGGTAAGAATGTTTTTTGTAACTTATACGGCGGGTGCGGCTATTTTCCGCCGTTATAAAATCTTCAAAGCTTCCCTTACAAGCTTATAATATTATTTTCAAAGAAAGGGTTTTATTTTATATGGATCTTAAATGATTTCAAAATAAAAGTAAATATTTCTTTAAAAAGAATTTTGATTTCATCTATGTCAACATCCATTGATGGATTTTAAGATTATTTGAAGTTGATTTATTATGATAAAAACTTCTATATTGTATTGAAGGTTTTGTGATATGTTTGACTGTGGATGTGCTATTTTTATACCATTCATAGTTTATGGTGAAAGTATTGACATTTCGTATGCTAGTTTTAATACGAATGTTTATGTTATGTTTAAACCTTTTCATATGGGAATGCATTGGACTTAATATGTGACGGGTGGAGCCCGCTATAGCTCCTCGATGCATCGGTAGGTCTCATGAGACAAACTAGTGTCTTGGCACAAGGCCTTGACAAAATCTTATTTGTAGTCTTGGCACGAGGCCTTGGATATGTGGTTATGATAGTCTGGCATTATGCATTCCATCATTATGAAAGTGGTTATTGATTTTGCATGTGATTATTCGATTAGTAGAATAACCATGTGAAAAAGTAAATGGAATTATTTCATTTTATTTATGCCATACTATGTTAAATGTTCAAGTTTAAAAGGCTTTTGTTTTAGTTATACATTGCCTTAAATGTTTATTCTTATTTATGAAAGTTTCCGCTATATTGTTATCCTTACTGGGCATTTGAGCTCACCCCTTTTCTATGTTTTATTTTTCCCAGGAAGTGAAGAAGTAAATTATGAATGACCTGTAGGGATGTTATGTGGGGATATGAGTGTGGATTATGGAGACATTATGTTGTTGTAGTAGTTTTTCATTTTATTATGTAATGTAAAACTTATGAATATATCTAGTGTTTCCAAGGCTACTAAACCAATCGGTCTTTCGAGATTTGATCTTTCTTAAGATCATGCCAATGTTATGTAATAATGCACCGACTCTGGGTAACTAGGGTCGGGGCGTTACATAGATCATAATTACTTAATTCTAGAATATAAAACATGATTTATATATAATATATATTCAGAATATACATATGTAATAAATCAGTAAATGGAAAGAAATACACCGTTTATGGAGACGGTAGTCCGTACGTACGCATGAACGCTGTTTTCGTTTCCTTATTGAATTGAATGGAATTAAGTAGATGACATACATATAAATATAAATAATTCCAGTATCATTATCAGGTCATATATTTCATTAGTACTTATTATATATACTTTATATTCATTCATGAATGGTTAATCATTGAGAATGAATCTCATCGCGTCGTGGAGACGGTAGTCCGTACGTACGCACGAGCGATGATATCGTTCCCATGGTCATGAAATTGTGTTGAAGTGTATGTATACTATTTCAGTATCAATATCACTTTATAATAATTATATATAGTAACTAATTACACCTTTATACCCATCCAATTAAGGTGGTGGCGGAAAATAGATTACACCATGGCGTGGAGACGGTATTTCGTACGTACGCACGCGCGGTGATTTCCTTTTTCCGTAGGATGGATAGAAGGTTAATTAGAGTTGTTTAATATTTATAATAACATATAAGTATATAATAAATACTGATGTTATTACTTTATCATGAAACAACTAAATAAGAAGAAGTTGAAGAAGAAAGAAATTGAAAAAGATCGGTAATGGATATTACCTCTTTTTGACGCGCCTTTTCTTAGCCTCCACTTAAAGAACTAAGGATGGTCTTTGAAGAAGACCAGGACCCCTAGGATGATACTAGGGAAGTGGAGAAGGGATTTTGGCAGGGGTTGGCCGAGCTTGAGTGCTCAAATTGGTATGAGGAGGAGGGAGAGGAGGTGTCCTTTTATAAGGGAGGAGAGGGGCACCTTAGGAATATCTCAAAATATTATTTTATATTAAAGTCAAAATCGGTTTATAATGGTTCCAAATGGTCTTATTTCGAAGCTAAAGTGGGGATGGGTCGAAATCCTATCAACCAATAGGATTTAGACAAGTTTAGGTAACTATTTTAACCTTATCAATTAGATTTAACTCTATGTTAAATAATTTAACTTTTACCGTGTCTTTTTGTTTTCTTACACTATATGGTTAATACACTTACTATATCATGCCAAACGAACCCCAAATTGTTTATTATTAATATATATATCCTTATCTAAGTCATTTGGCCGAACCTTAGATTTTTAGGAATAAAATTACAATTAATAATATAATATTTGATTTAAAAACTATTTTGTGTCAATTTTGACACTATTTGATATATGATTTTTGTGAAAGTCATAACAGAATTATATGTTCGAAACAAGTTGATTAAATAAATACTAATATATCATAGTAACATAGAAAATTAGTGTAATTCATAAAAAGTCTCAAATTACATTTATTTTGGTTTTTATAACATCAATTATGTCAATATTTCATTAATAAGATAATTACTGCATCATCATTGTGTCATAAATAAATTAAATTATATAATGTCTAAAAATTAAAAATAAAATACCATTATATAGGAAATTTTTTTAGATTTATAATTAATATTTATAGTCGAATTTATCTTATGTATAACCCCATATTAAAAATGATTTACTTATTAAACTTTGATTTTAACTATTTTAACTATTCATTAAATAAAATAATATTAAATGTCATAATCTAATCCAAGTGGACCTAAATAGTCATATTATATTCATAAGGTTGTTTTTGGTCGAATTACACTTATCTAATAGAATTAGGACATGTGTTAGGGTAATAGTAATATCATATTTACCTTTAGTTACCCTATTTACTGTTAACCACGGTAAAAAAAAGTAAACAGTTACTATTCACCAAAAATTATTTTCATCTCATTGAACCACATATTACTTACTGACATCAACCGTGTCTCTCGGATTTTTGAAATTCCATTCACAGAAGCGGTAAAATTAAGTTTTATGAAAAATTCAGTTTTTTAACTACCACTTAGTAGTTTCACTATTCATCAAAAATTGCTGTTTTTCAGAACAATGCCAAAATTTCATCCTAAGCTATATTTCATATTCCGAATTCAAAAATGAAGTCTATTTTACCAAATTCATAACATAGAAGTTGCATTAATTAATTTTATAATTAAATCCCGCTATTAAAACAAATAGCGTGTTTTTAAGAAACAATATCTATCAAAAGATTGACACTTGATTATGTCTGGTTTAAATGTGAAATTACAACCAATGACCAACATTGTATTAAATTGTAAAAATATATTCTAAATATACTTTAAAACCACTCAAATTAATAATTTATCACTATTAATTATTTCGATTAAAAATTTTGTTTTCAATTATAATTTAGTAATTTTCACTATTCATCAGAATATGAAAGTTATCCGAAAAGTACCAAAATTTCACCTTAGGCTAAATTCGATACCCCGAATCTAAAAATGAATTCCATTTTGAAAAATAAAATTTACAAAATTTCAAAAAGTGGTTATTACTATTCATAACGACTAGTTTTAATAATATTTTAATAGCATATCGTTGCTTCGTGAAACACAGTATTGCGTACTACACATGCCATCGAGGAAGGTTGAGATTGCGTGTAATGCAAGGCAAGTCAAGGATGTGTGTTGTGCAAGCTCCTTTTGGTGTAGCGTACAACACAAGACATTAGTGAAATTAAAAAGAATATTTTTCATAAAATCTTGGGGTGTTACAATCAATATGAAAAATAGGTACTTATTTCCAGGGATTGATGGAATGTTCAATCAATCAATGGGTTCCCAATGGATTTCAATGATATATATACACATATAATAAGATAATCTTCAAGATATATTGGAATACATATCAAAGATAGTTTTTAGAAAAAAATGGGTTATATGTGTACATAATTATGCCTTTTCGACGACACAATACTTAGATAGTGTTCTTGTATCTCATTAAGAATATTAATCTCCCATACTTGGAGTCCTTCATCATTTTATTCATTTATGTAATCCTAATATATTCCAAAACATTTTATTTTCATGGCATAAACCATGAGATTATACAGAATATGATTCAAGCACATCAACATTAAAAAACATAATAAATTGTTACTTTGGTAACCAATAGGTGAATTTTATTAAGCATGTGGTTCATAAATAATTAATATCAATTGATCTAATTAAGGTATAAGGCATTAGGTCATGGGTATTGGTTAAGAATGTTATCAAGATCAGTATTATCCTTAAATTGGTTGGGTACTATAAAAGGATCATTCAAAACTATTCATGAATAGAAGCATCAATTACTATTCTTACCAAAAAGGGATTAAATATTAAATGGACTGAATAGTGTGAATTAATATTATTAGAAATGAAGAGGATATTCAATTTGGCTATGATTCTGATTCTTCCAAAGCATGAATTAAGGTAAACAGTGTATTGAAATGCATCTGGTGCTGGATTAGGATTTGTTTTGCGGAAGAATAATAAGGTATTTTTCTATGGATCCTATAATATGTGACCCAACAAGAAACAATATATGACTCATTAGTTGGAGTTGGTAACTATGGGACATGCATTGAAATATGGGTGTCACTACTAGTTCTAGGAGATATTTATCACCTACACTGACCACAAGAGTTTGCATAATATTTTAACATAGTGAGACACGAATATTTATCAAAATAATTGGGTGGAATACATTAAATTGTGTAAATTTGAGATGCAATATTCTCAAGTAAAAGGGAATATTTTGGTGGATGATTATAGTAGGAAGATGTGGTAGGTTTGGAATCATCCATTAGAAGTAGGGTAGAAGATAATGGATTTTCTAACAAATTGAAGGTGTTTGTAACTGAGGATCAAGGGTTCATGATGTGTGCACCCTTGGTAATCACATAGTCAATTGTATGATGAGTGATGGTTAGTTTGATGTATAATCAGGATTTTATTTTGATATGAGATAGGATTGTGTAAAATGGTTATGTTCTTGGATGTACCTTTGATGAACATGGTGTTCTTTAAGTTTATAGTTCAATGGTGCTTTCCTCTTTCAGGAATTAAGATCTAATGAAATAATATAATTATTCATAATGTTAAATTCGACTATGATCACCCCAAATGCATATTGATATAAGAATGTGATTTTGGGGGTGTTTTGTGAAAAGATACATTGTAGGTTTTGTCCCACATTATCAAACTTATAAGCATATCAAGTATGAAATTCAAATACACGGAGTGTCAAATTTTCCACTTCCAGTGCAATTGTGAAAGTCAAATGAGGGGATGATGGACTTCATGATAGGGTTTCTTAGTATCCCAAGAGTCAATGACACCATATGGGTTTTAGTGGATTTATTGACCAAGGTGTCTCATTTCATTCCAATCTTATAAACTAACATAGTGAATGTTCTAGGCACACAATAAGTTCATGATATCATATGGATGCATTAAGAAAATTCATGAATAGCATCTGTAATAGATGTTCAGTTCAAATCAGGTTTTTGGGAAGGTAGAAAATAATAGATGGAATAACAATTAACGATGAGTACGAATTATCATCTTAAACAAAATAGGTAGTTAGATAGAATTATTTTAAAAATTAACGATATGTTCTAGGAATGTTTTCTATATTACATATGATATTTTTATTACCACTTTAGTTTGGTAGAGTTATCCTATAATAAAAAAATTTGTATCTAATTTGGATGGCTCAGTTTGATACTCTCTATGGATGGCTGGTGAATCATCCATTTTTAGGCCTAGTGTAGAAAAGGAGACCTCTGAGTAGATGTTGTTAATTTATAAATAATTTGTTATTTCATAATGTAGATATTGATCATATTATTACAAGAGGATGAAACTATTGGAGTTCATTATGGGAGACAGAGTTTTCATGTTGGTGTCCCCTTAGTTGGGGCATATATGATTAATGATGTGAGGGATATTTTCATCATGGTGTATTGGCTCATTCCATATCATTAAAATCAATAGGATGGTGTACTAATAGTTATATATTACTATACGATATCAAATTATGAATAATTTATTCTATGTGTCTCCACTTTAGAGGTATGAGATAGATCCTTCACTTTTGATTGACTATGAGGGCACTAAGATAGAATCATTTTCATCCTTAATTGAATGAAATATTATGATTTTTAACTCAATTAATATGGTTGTGAGAGAAAATTTCATTCCTCTATTTTATGTTTAATGGAAAAATAGATCTATTCATAAAGAATCATGGGAGTGACAAATAGATAATTGGGTGTAGTGGCCATCATTTTTCAAGAAAATATCTAGAGATGCTTCTCAAGGATGATAAGTTGTTAGAGGTAAAGAACTATGAAACCATATATTTAAGGTATTACTCATTTTAGCTTTTACAAATCATTTTTTGTAATAAATAATTCTTTTTGAGATGGGTTAGATGTTATAATATCCCATGTGTTTGAACCGGTTAAAAAAATTCATGGGAATTTGAAAACATCATTGAGTGAACCATCTAATTCCAAAACAGAGCCTTAGAATATAAATATTAACAATGGAACAAATGAATTTTATTTTTCTTATATGGGTTATAATGACCGAGAGGTGTATAAGATGTTCATATGATTTCTAAGAGCATCATTCTTTGAAAACTCGGTTTTGGGAGAAATAAACAGGAGCCTATAATTAGTTATCACCATGGAAAACAAAATATATTTCATGTTTTTAAAGGTGCGTGGTTTGAAGAAACCGATTGAACCTCTAGAGGAGACAATTTGAAAGGATATAAAGGGAATATAGAGGGGATTCATGAAATATACACAATTTTCAATAAATGTGTACCAACTTACATGGGTTGTGCCACTTAACTAGTAGTGGGACGTGGTCAGGCCCATAATTTGAAAAACCATGCGACTAAACTGTGTGGATTATTAAAATAAGAAAAAATAATTGTTTCTTCATATCCAACACTAAAACAAATCCACCCTCATTTCTCCAAATAGGTTCTCCACACTCTCCTTCTCTACCTCCCTCATCCATGAGTGGATTTCCCCTGTTCATGCTCTGAATCAAACACTATCATATGCTTTGGAAGCCCAACAGTGAGTATAAAAATCCTATTTCTTTATTTTATTACTTTTTCTCACTATATATAAATATATATTAATGTGGAATTGTGTTCTAATATATTATTTAATTTGATTATTTTTTTTCAATTTCTCTTATTTCAGCTTAAAGAAAAGCCCAAGAATGGTATTGTGAAGCATCCATGGTAAAAGTTTTGTGGTCTATATTAATTTCCTTCAAAATAATGTAATATATGAAATGATTCATTGTTCCAAATAGATAAATTCCAATTTATTACCCTTAATTTTAAAAATTCATTGAATTAATTCCTTAGCGCAAAACCTTGATGTTCCATAAACCCCTTTACATGGTTGGAGGTTGAGGACCTCAACCTGAACCACCTCTTAAGGTTAGTTCGATTACATGATTGTGTATCATACTTGTCCAATGATTAATCCACCCCTTGGTTGTGTAGATTAAATGACGTGGCATGTTTATAGATTCCATAATGAACAAAAATGTTTGGATAAACCCCTTGGTTTTGATCACCTATCATATGACTGAAAATTATAGGTGTATATGGTTTTATAATTAATTATTTTTTATGATGGATTAAAATCCATTCTTCGATTTTATAATAAAACAACCCTTGAGGTGTATTCCATTATCAATTAATTTAAATAGTGACTCTTGAAATATGTTGAATTGTTTAAATTAATTAAATTATATTTTTTTGATGAAATGTTTCTCGATGAATCATATTATGGAATGGGTGTTTTCATTGGAAATTTTATATTTTATAAAGGAAATGGGCTGATTGCATTGTTGAATTAGAGAGTACATATTACTCATGATCTTATGGCATGGCATCCCTTATAATTATATGATCGATGGGAACGAAATTAATTATTTCTCATGATCCTTGGGCATAGTGTCTCTTATTAATCTATATAATATGGTATTGGAGTACCTTATTATTATATGAAATATGGATATGTAATCACATTGTACTCATGATCCATAGGTATAGTATCAATTATTATTTTAGGATCCATGTTCATGGTCTACCTTATTATTCCTGATCATTTGTCATGGAATCCCTTATCAGCATATGGGATATTTGTGTATAGAGTCCCTTATTATTCATGACCATCATTCATGGAGTCCAATATTATCATATTAAAAAGATATTCATGAAAACCCTTCTTAAAATATTAGACTCTAATTATTATTGTTGTTGTAGTAATAGTAGTAGTTGTTGTTGTTTTTGTTATTATTATTAATACTGTTATTGGATTCATTGGTCATACACCTTGGGTCCCCATGAGGGAATGTATATCATTTCATATATAGGTCTACCAATATTCATATATATGTACATGGTTTCTAGTTAAAAATATTTTGGATTAGGAAGAGGCTGGTATGGTCGGATATGTGTCATTGGGAAACCTGCTCTCAGTACGGTTTATGATTTTTTTTACATAAAGTGTATTTTATTTCTAGGGAAAAATTATTATTTTATATTAATATAATAGATATGAATTACACATTATTCGTGGTGTCCTACTGATTTTTACTCGCACTTATATTGGGCCACCATTATGTTCCTATAAAAACCACTTGGTTGTAAGATAGTTCCTTAGATTTTTTCTCTTCATATAATACCTTAGGGACTAGGACATGACATCAAGAGTGGGGATGATCCGGTACTAGGGATTCCAATAAGAGTTTTATTCCTTTATTTATTTATTGATTTTTTGTCAGTATACCTCTTCTTTCTATATTTACTATTGTATGCTTATTTCCTGTACATTTTAGCATGTTTATGTATGGCTATTCATTCATATATTATTTATTTTCTCTTATTATTATATATTCCACCACTCAGTTAATTGTTGTGGTTCCACTTTGTGGGATACTAATCCAAAGGGTATACTCTTTCCATTATAACTCTATTATACCCTCACTACTAGTCAGCAGCCTTTGTCATCTGAGAAGGTTCACTTGAGTCCCATGTGTTGAACTTGCCTAGTGAAACCATTTTAGTGGATCCCCAGTTGAGATGTTGAAAATTGGAACTATAGAATTATTATCCTTTGGTGTTACTATTTAGTGATGGTAAAAATATGACTAGGAATGTATTTTAACTTATTATATAGATCATGTTTGGTTCTGTCCAACCCTCACTTGATGGAAAGATCGTGTTTCTAGGAATTGGATTATTTATGTAGTTTTTACTACAGTTGATTGTTAGTTAACCTTGAGTGAGTATATTACTTTTTATATTTATTTAATCATGGATTTATAGAATTTACCTCTTATCCTTATATGGAAATATATTAGGTGTTTTCATGTATCATTATAGGCATTTAGAGATTCACATTCCATGTATAATACAATCAATGTTGGTTTCATTGCATGACTTTCAAAAGATTGATAAATATTATTTGTCTGATTTATTTGAATTGTTTCATATGTAATATACTTATATGGTTGGTTTATTAAATGCCTATATTACACTCTCTATCATAGAATTACTTGTTATTTTAATTATATAATATTTTTTATTGAAGTTCCTATATAAACCTAAATGGTGTTTTACCTTATAGCTTGATAGTGGCACATTAACTGACCAATAATAACATGTTTGAGCAATGGAACATTAGTTACATGGGATTAAACATTTATGTTTATGATTGAATGGGTTCCAATAAAAATTTATAAAGTGTATGGTGTTGTATTAAATAGGAAAAGTAACATGTTTAATCAAACCATAATATCTAAACTTGTTATATTTTGATACCGAAGGTGAAAAACATTTTTTAGTTACATGAATGAAAATTGTATCTTAAAAATCCAAGTACTTTTATAATTTGGGGTTGGTAATGCATCTAACAGGACCATGGTATATATCTTTACATAATGTCTTATACCTTTATTACTTCATCATGATGACCTATATGACTGCATTCCTAAATGCACAACTGGACCTATATAGGTCATTTGTGGAATTTTTCACAAATGATAAACCCATTATGGTGTAATTAATTTGTGATAAAACAAATTTTATTTCATTTCACTTAAATAAACATAGATTTGTTAGGATTGGACCATTATAAGTCAGCTTATTATTTTTATTTCTTGGTATTTAACCCCATAGGGATACGTTATATTAATGGGATAGTTATTTAAAGTTTTAGTAGAAACTTATATGATGTTATGTATAAGTGTATGGTGTAATATTACTTTAATAGTCCCCCTTAAATTGATAATATACTTTTTTATTATACTTTTATTAATTTCTACTATGATGTGTCATTTAATTAATATTCAAATTACAACCAAATTAGTGTTTTCCTATATAGTTTGGAATTAAACTTTTAGTAAAAAATTAATTGTTTTAAGAACATTATTGATATATTAATTGGGTTTAAAATGAATCTATGAGATAATTTACTAATTTCATATGGTCTCAGGTAAATAAAGATTTTAATACAATGTGATTTTATTACTGTTACTTGATGTTCCTTATGTGTTTTTTGCTTAAAATTTCATAATAAATAAAAATCTATTAAATTCCTTAAAATTAAACCATTAGTGATGTAATAGATGGGACCCTCGTGTAAGGTTTAACGTTAGTTTACATTGAGATATACATTGAATGAGACTGTGAGTGTTTCAAGTAGTTCACAATTGACATCCATCATGTTGTTTCTTGGATTTAATGGATAGGTGGTAGAGCCTAATGGTCATTTTGATGAAACATAATTTTAAATTGTCAAATAATTACATTAAAAATAAATGTTATATCATGTTGTAGATCCCATAGAGGTAAGAAATGTTTAGAAATATGATTCAAACTATTAGGCACAATAGGTGTTGTTCTGTGGATGTTTGAGTCAGGTATGACTCATAGTTGATGAAATGACACCCTCGGGGTAGGCGGGTGGTTACATGGAGAGTTAAACCTTGTGAGGATATTTTTAAATGAAGATACCCAGTGATTTCAAGCTCTTAATATATTTATGTTGAATTTTTAACCTATGAAATTTGACTATGTATTTTTCTTATTTAAGTTTTACCGCATTTATAGATATTTTATTGGAATGTTAGATTATGTGTAAGGAAGGTCCCTAAATGGGATATTGATCACATGAAAGACACCTCATGGATAGGTAGGTGACCTAGAGGCCCTTGTTTTTAACTTGTACCAAACTACTATAGTGTTTTTTTGTTAAAGGATTTCTATGAGAGTGTTTGGCAATAACGTTTCATTAACATTTAATGATATGAGACTGGTTTTGAAATCATTTCAATGTGTATGCTTCGGTGGTTATTGGGTTTTACACAATTGGGATGATGATGCCTATGATAAAAATGGGAAAACCTACATTTTTTATATAAAAACTAGAATCCATGGTAAGGAATATTAGGGTTCCTAGATCAGTTGACAAGTGTTTGTATGGATGATTCTTTAATTTTGAAAATGACGTCATGATACGGGCCATCATTCGATAAAATATGTCATACATAACAAGATCAACTTAAAATTAATGTTTTAATACACATAGGATCATGATTTGGTTCTTGGACCAAGCGGCATGGGATAGCACACCCACTATCAATGAAGTGTTAGTATGCACTAGTTGTCTGTGGTAATTATTAAAATTAAAAGTCAATAAATGGTCAGGAGATAGATTAGAAATGGTGGATTCAAAAAAGTGACATGTCTGTCCGTGGTGACATGAGATAAGGTGGTTTTTTGTGTTTGTATTGCAAATTACATCCCTTTTTTAAGTGATAATATATTATACAAATATATACATTCATATTGATAAAATGTTAGTGTATTCTTAGACTATTGGTGATTATTCCGCTTATCTTCATATCATACTGGGTATAGTAAGAGAGAATCATCTATACATTGATTTATATAGACAAATAGGTTTTATGGGTTGATGGAAGTAATACTTTGAATTTGTAATCGAATAGTAGGTTAAAATAATTTATACGGTGAAAAGTAAAACTATGACTCTTTATAGGTGGTGTCCCTCATTGTATCATGAAATCGGAAAACATCATAGAATTGTTCTCAAATGGATAGAATGGGTTATTAGTGATGCCTACATTTGTGTTCATGAGGATAATGTGCTTAGACATTCTAACCATTATATGTCGGCATGGGTTGTGATAATTAATAAATTATTCTGTTGCAGTGATGACAATTATGCTCCAAAGGTAGGGAGTGGGACATAAGTCACAAGTTGCAGACCATCATGTGAGGTGGATAATTTGATATTGAGGAAAATCATTGGATTTTCATTTTTTCTATTGTATCTTGTTTAATAAATGAGACAATGTTTGGATGGAATCCCCATTAAATTCTAGGTATGATTTTTTATGGGTTTAAGTGAAATCAAGATGTGGAAGATAAGACCACAGTTGATAATGATGATCCATGAATGTTAGATCATGTTAGTGTCATTGTTAGTGCTATGGATTGATGATTATTTTTGTTAGGAGAAGGTTCTCATAGGATATGTCACTATATGTCAGGTATTAACCTTGGTGAGCATACTCTGAATTGTCTTCTTATTTATTATAACGAGGATATGGAATCTTGTTTTGATTATTTGTATTCTACTAAATATGATATTGCCAAATATAGTCATATAGAAGTGTCTTGAATTGAATTTTCTTATTGAAAAAATATATTAATGTGAGGAACCACATCAGGAACACCAAAGGATGATATGATTATAGTATAAGAGTCAGTTGGATCTTTTCAAGGAAACTTTGGCTTGAACAATGAAATAATGGTCGATTAGGATTTGACGATTTTGATCTAAATGAAGAGCAGGATCATATTCCTCTTTTTTGAATGGATTTTGAGAATTTAGAAATGTGGAAGAAGCATTGTTAGGACACTATGACCTTATTTCAAAAAGCAATTCCAACACTAAGAGTATCATGGATTAGAATTGGTTTTTCCAAATTAAAACCAATGGTTGGGAGCTCCAATGGAAGAATGGTGAAAGTGATGATGATGTGATTATGTATCAAGATATATAGGCTTGGTTAATATTTTTTTGGTGTTTTACATTTGAATCTAAGCATGATATTGACTTTAGCTTCATAAGTACTGTGTGTTTTAAGTATTTCTTGAAGGTTTATGGGGAATGGGAAATGTAATGTAGATGAATCCAAAAACTATTCACAGAATGAAATTATAACAATTGGATACCATAAATGTGATTTTATTGAATTTGTTAAAGATAAAGAGGTTTCATGAGTGTTATGATGAATTCTAGGAGCATTGGTATCCGAAAAATCTATTTTGAGAGAAACATATAGGGGGACAAGGTTAGTGCTGTCCATGTGGACCAAACTGTGTGGCCTATTTTTATCAGGTAATTATGCCAATAAAATTTGTGTCATTATAGGGTGACACAAGTGAAAGGATGTATAGGATCGATATAGGATCCTCATGGGTCGTTCATGGCTTACTAAAACCGTCAGCCAACCATGCAGGTGGTGTAATTCCATTTAAATAGTAGCAGTGCATGGATAGGCGAATTATTTGAAAAATGCTATATCCAAACTATGTGGCTCATTATAATGGAAAAATAAATATTTCCCCTTCCAATCAATGGTGGTTTTTCACCCCTTTTCACCCACATATCAGTGAGAAGCTCCCCCACATGCTCCTCATCTCCCTTCCTTATCCATGGGTAGATTTACTCTCTTATTTCTTATAATAAAATTATATAGGATGTGTTGGAATCCCAAAAGTGTGTCTAAAACTCCTATTTCTCATTTTTCTTGATTCTCTCATTGTATTAAATGTTATCTTCATGTGAGATCTTTTGCAATATATTTATGGAATTTCATGATTTTTTAAAATTATCTCATTTTGGATGGAATCTAATCATGGGAATGGTTGAGGGAAGCATATTTGGTATAAGTTATGTGGTATATATTCATTTACCATAATTTTCTTTCATTTAAAAAAAGAAACATTGTACATGTTCTGAACTTCCTACATGTTTCCCATAAATTACAGAAATCCAGCCTTTTCCTACCTATATATTATATATTTTTTATGAATATTCATTACATTAAAAAATACCCAACTAAAAATAAAATTGTTATAGTGTATTTGGAAACTTTGAAAACTAACATTTGGTTCATAAGAGTTCTACATCATCTCCCAGTTAGTCCTACATAACTTGCACCAATTGTGGATATATCACGCGTATTACCTATTATCAATATCTAGGGAAATGAAACATTAGAATAGGTGATATTAGATAATTAGTAAGGGTAAAAATTGAATATTTTAAATATAACATGACCATAAGGGTATGAAAACATTAACGTAACATATAAAACCATACCCGCAATATCAAAGATCAATATATCGTGTCATGGAATAATGATTAGAAGTTCATATGACAATAATAATAAGGAAATCAAAGAAGATGAGCCATGAGATAATAACATTGAGATAAGACACTACATTGGGGCATTCAAAAATGCATCGAAAATAATTCACATAGTAGTAATGTTTCATTTTCAGTATATCATTGTTGAATGTGTTCACTCCCTATACCATCATAGTATTAAAGAATCTCTCCCAACAATATCCAAGTGGAAAAAGTCCCATATTAAGTTGGATTTTATTCCAATTATTTTCATGTTTATCAAATGATATATCAATATTTACCCTATGAATTAGAGAGATATATAGGTCCCAGCATATATATAAATAAAATCATACATATATGTCTCAGAAGATCAAAAAACATTCATTATGTTAGAATCCATGAAAAGAAATCTGTTTCATAAACATTTCATAATAGCATAACATGTGTAAAATAAATAGGTTTCATAATCATTTCATTATTTCATCATTCCATAACAAATTTAAAAAAAGAAATGGGTTTTTGGATTATTCTTTCATGGTATAACCTGTGGAAGTGAAATTGGATTCATAAACATCATGTCATCATAAGAATAAACCATTAGAGACTGAATAATAATGGTATCCTTGGTTAATAACTATATTAAATTAAACATAACACCAAAGTATCTTATTTTTGATGAAAAATTGTTTTGCAAGATCAATCTTGATCATTTTTGGAAGAAAATAAACTTTCTACTTTGAAAAGAAGTTTTTAAAACGTAAAACATTTTGAAAATATTTTTCATTAAAAATATATTTGGAATCATAAAATTAATCTTTTAAATTTATTTAGAATATTTCTTCTTGAAAATTTACCGTCAACTTTGAAAAATAATTTTTAAAACAAAATACGTATTCAAAATCATTTTACTTGAATATAACCTTGAAATATTATAAAGAAAATTAAAAAAAAATAAAATGATTATTGTGAAAAATATTCGTTAACATTTTAATTCATAAAACATTTACAGAATTATTTTTTTTGAAAATAATCTTGGAAACATATAGAGGAATACTGAAAACATTGGTTGGTAATTATGATTGGAAATTCAATTCATGTAGTTCATATTAAAATAATGATTCAATTCACATTTTTGGAAAAATCCGAATGGGAATTATTTGGAAAACTATAAAAGATTAAATTCTAATAAAATTATAAAATAATCAATCATGGGTGAATAATTCTTTAAAAATCCTTATTAAAATGTTAAAATATTTTTGTAAAATATATTTAGAAAACATGTATAAATAATAAAAATGTTTCTCCACCAAAGAGAGTGGTAATTAAAATTTTCATAAAAACATTTATTTAGCCTCCTTAATCCAGTAAGAGAGGAAATTTAAAGAAAAAATGTATTATCTATGAATAAACATGTAATAATAAAATACATGAGCTTAATGAGATATAGGTTAAAATATTTCATCATTGGAACCATAATCAGGAACTATCCAGATAAATGATGAGATTATAACATAAAACCCTTACAACTTTGTTAAAAATGAATCAAAAGAAACAAGAAAAAATAACATTATATAATGAATATAATATCAAGATAATTAAAAAATTCATGATATTAAATTTCAAAGGGGGATGTAGACACACTTCATAAAATAATATTGGTGCATAACAAAACATAGTTATCATAGAAGGAAAATGTTGACAAACATCTCTTACCATTTTATAACATTTAAACTGTAAACCACATGAAAGATATATCATAAAATGGATCTATAAATCCACATAATTATTATGATAATAAGCATAAACTAAAATCCTATAAAATATATACAACATATATAAGAAACAACTGGTGAATATGGCATATATCACACACAACTAAAAGTGAGATGAAAAATCTCTTACCTTAAGTCTCGACGTATTCATACACATTAAAGCTCAAGAATAATAAATATATGATTATTATAAATATTTTAATGAAACATAATTATATATATATTACTATATATTATTCACTTATAACCTTTTATTACACATTTATTAACAATTTATTATTAAAATCATGTTTCAGGTAATAATTGCATTGTTTTGCATGTATGTTTTGATTTGGAATTTTTGATGCTTTCATTTTGAACATAGTTAAATAAAAAATTTGATAAGAAAGAGATCCTATAGAGAATGAACCTCGCACACTACCTTATTTTCAAAATTTCCTGCCTGTTACGGCTTCCTCTACTGGGCTTCCTCCACTACCATCAGCTCTGGCGGTATTCATCCTCGGCTCTTCTCCTCCTCCCTCTTCATCGCCTTTTCACTGGCTGCCACTAGATTCTGGTCCCTCAGGCTGCGCTACATCTAGACCAGACCCAACCTTCCTCTCCCCTCCGTGTTCGGGCCCTAGCACTGGCATCTCCTTATGAGATTCTCTCTATGGTTTTCCCTTTCCCCCCTATTTCCCGATGATTCTCGTGCATGTGTCTCAGTCATCGTGGGAGGTCCATTATGTTCGCCCGGATGTATCAGTGTCCGCCTTTGAGGATGCGAAGGACTATCTGAAATGGACCTTGGATTCCCAGTTCGGGGCAGCTAGGTCGCCGCTGGTGGTCTTCCAACGCTGTGTTAGATCCTGGGACCCTCGTCTCCCAGTGCAGATTTTGGTGATCCACAGAAACTCCTTCTACCTCATATTATCCTTGGAGGTTGACTTAATTCATTCGTGGTGTAAAGATCCTCGATCTTTGGGGCAAGGGAGCTTCAATCTCTCTAGATGGTCTATGGATGTTCATAAAATTAAGGAGAGTGTGGTGACTGTTGTGTGGCTCTATCTTCCTAGTCTGCCTTTACCCTTGAAAAATGATGGCTTCCTCAAAGTGATCGAAGACTCCCTTGGGAGGTTTATTTGCTCTAAAGAGGGTACTAGATGTGGCTCTTCTACCTCAGTGTCTCGTATTTGCGTGGAACTGGACCTCTCCAAGTCTTTAACAGATCATATTGAACTTCAAATCGAGGGTTCTCTATGTTGGTTGCAGGAGATCTCTTACCCTGCCTATCCAAGATTCTACTCCCATTGCCTTATTTAGGGTCATTCTTTACAAGTTTTCTGCTGAATGAGGCAGAATGATCTCCACCATCCTCTCGTAGCGGCTGTGCATAGGGTGGGCAGAGTGGATTCTCTTACGCCTGCTCTTATGGAAGGGACCCGGGTGGATGTTCAGCCCTTCAATGCTAACCCTCCCCCATATCCCTGGTCTGGATCATATGTTTCCACCCAGGGTTAATTCATAGATCCTTCTTGTCTATCATGAAGTCGTTCTCTCATATTGTCGGTATTTTTATCCCTTTCTCCAAGCCATATCTTCACCATAAAGGTGATCCCACCTCTTTCTTATTTTCTCTGTTTTTTGAAATCCTTTCTAGAGGGGCAGCAGTTGTTCAGTCATGGCCTCACCTCCGTGGGTCCCAGATCCTTGCATCTGTCTGTCCTGGTTATGTCTTATACCTCTGAGGATTCTATGGACTGGTCTATAGTTGAGGTTCCATAGCCTTCATATTTTCCATTAGGTGATCTCTCCCTACATTCTACCGCATCTCTCTTTTTTCTATAGCAGGATCTCTCTCCCCAAAGGGAGGTGGTATTTTTATCTCATAGCATGGCCGAGGAAAGCAGAGATTTTGCTCCCAGATCAGCTTCTCTAACCCAATATTGTTGCTCTCTAAGGAAACTGGGATGTGCACAGGATCCCGATCCCAATCTAAGTCCTGGGAGGTGAATTTGCCCTCCTATATAAGAAGGCTATGAGTGCTAGAAAAATCCCTGGAAACTCTACCACAAATGATTCCATTAATTGTTTGGAATGCTCGGGGCATAGGGGATTGGTTCAAGTTGAACTTTCTCACTTCATAAATATCCAAACAAAAATCAATTGTTGTGGCCATTCTTGAACACAAACAACCCACCCTCTAGGATTGGTGAATGTTATAGAAAACTCAAGATGCAGGGCTACATGAATGCTGACCCTTGTAAACATCATATTTGGATTTTTTTGGCGCAAGTAGAGAAATGTGGTTATGGTTCGAGTGGGTGATCAGTTCATTATAGTTAAGTTGAATCAAGGCCACTACTCCTTCTTCAGGTCCATTGTCTATGGGAGTTGTGACACTCATCAAAGAGAGTCTCTCTGGAAGGAGATCATTTCATTTGATCCTTGCCTGGTTCCATGGTTTTTTGGGGGTGATTTCAATGTGGTTGCGGACCCAGCAGAGAGGAAGGGGAGAGGCCCTTTCCCTAGGTAAGTGAGTGTTGATTTTAATCAGTTCATGATGGACAAGAGACTCTCAGACCTGGGATTCACGGGCGATCTTTTTACTTGGCGTAACAATCTACAAGGTCATCATCGCTCATGGGGCTGCTTGGATTGGTGTCTTGCCAACATGCATGACTTATCCTCATATACCAGCTCTAAGGTTAACCACCTAGTTTGCGGGATCTCTGACCACTCTCCCCTTATGATCTCTCTTTCTTAAGCTCAATAGTTCTAGGATTGGTTCTGATATCGCCAACTTTGGGTTAGATTTCTAGGTTTCTTGGACCTGGTTAGTAACTCCTAGGGCGAGCCCTCCCAAGGCATCTAGTGGTTTGTTCCTTATAATAAGTTACATCGGCTGAATATTAAGCTCCAATCATGGTCTAGATATTTTACTCCAGTTGATGGGGTATTAAAATCCACCATGCAGGATGATGAGCTTCTTGAGTGTCTTCTGTAGGATGGATGGGAGGACTGGGTTTTTGATGAGCTCTCTGAGAAAAAGGATCTAATGGTGGATTTTCTCCTGAAGCAAGAGCACCTGGCTAGAGAGGGAGAGAGGATAAAATGGATCAAAGATGGGGATAGTAACACAGAATTCTTTCATGCATGCATAAATGAGAAGAAGCGGCTGGTTAAACTTAATATTCAATTGGGTGATGGATCTTTCATAGAGGATAGGGATGTGGTGGGAGGCATAGCCAACTCTTACTTCTCTGAGCTTCTAGCTGGTCCTAAAGCTCTCTTGCCCAATGGGTACCCCTCAGAGAGCACGGGGATCTTTGATTCATTTCCCTCCCTTTTCTATAATGAATATAATGATCACCTGGGGTTTGTGATAGATGAGAAAGAGATTCTGGATGCTATATTGCATCTAAACCCTAATAGCATGAAAGGTCCTGATAGCTTCCCAAGTGCGTTTTATAGGTCTTCTTGGGATGTTGTGAAGGAAGATTTGATTACTTCCATCCAAGACTTCTTTCTAGGTGGAAAATTACCCCATGTTGCATGTGCTACTACGTTAGTGCTTCTCACGAAAATCAAGAAACCCACTTCTATTATATATTACCTTCTAGTGAGTATGTACAATGTCCCATATAAAATTCTGGTGTGCATCATTAATACATGGTTGGCTACTCTTCTACCGCGATGGGTCTTATCGGAACAACATGGCTTTGTTAAGGGTTCATATATTCAAGAGGTAATTTCTTTGGCCCAGGAAATGTTAAGGGACATCAATGTTAAAACCCATGATTTTAACGTGTCTGTCAATCTTGATATGAACAAAACTTTTAACTGAGCTGAATGGAGCTTTATCAACCGCGTGCTTGTAGGTATGGGCCTCATCTCTCGAAACATCGATATTATTTTTAGATGTTTTAGCTCTACATGTCACTCAGTGACTTTAATGGGAAAATCCTACAGCTTCTTAAAATCAACTCGTGGGCTAAGGTAAGGGGACCCAATTTCTTTGATCCTATTTATCCTTGTCCATGAGTTTTTGAGTCGCCTCATTCAGCGGAGCTTGAACAATGGTGATATCATGCCTTTTAGAAGGAGGAGGAAAGCTCCAAGTGTGTCCCAGATCATGTTTGTGGATGATACAATCTAATTCCTGAATGCTTCCAGCCATTCCTTACATGGCCTGAATAAAGTGTTGGGGGAGTACGGTCACTGGAGCGGACAGATTATTAACTACAACAAGAGATCCTTATATCTCTCTAGCAGGTGAAACTCCCTGCGAGTTTCGGCTGTGAGAATTATTTTGGGTATGCTGATTGGGTCCTTCACTATGGAATACTTGGGTGCACCCATCTTTTCTGGAAGGCTGTGTATCAGGGACTTCAGCTCCCTTCTCAGTAGGATTAAAAACCGGGTGTTGAACTGGAAGAATAAATATCTATCTTTTGGTGGCCGGATTGCACAGACCAATAGTGTCCTTCTTGATACTCCAGTGCACTCCCTCTGAGTGCTTAGTGTCCCAAATTTCATAATTAAAAACATTGACCAGATACTAGCGTGGATCATCTGGGACCCGAATTCTAATGGAAAAAAACTCTGGGTCTCTTGGCACAAAATGGAGCGGCTGGTTAGCGAAGGTGGTGTGAATGTTCGTAATCTTGAAGATACCATTTCTTGTATGCATGCTCTCCATGCATGGAGTGTTTTGGAATGTCGTACCATTTGGGGGATTTCTATGCACAACTATATAGGCCACCATAATTCAGTGACGAGATGTACCTCTCTTTTATGGTTGATCGTCGATCCCCTAGTTACCATCATCTGCCCACACTGTCGCTGGATTGTTAGGGTTGGAGAGTTCTCATTCTAGCATCAAACATAGTGTAGTGAAATTCTTGGTTTTCTTGGATGCCCAAAAACCTACATCACCTTTAGGAAAGCATGTTTCTTCCCTCCTTTCATCAATTCATTTCTAAACAATGAGTATATGGAACACTTCAACCTCATTCAGATGAAAGATGCCCCCGATAAATGAATTCTTACCCCTTCTTCATTGGGTTTATTCTACTCTAAAGTCTTTTGACGCATCAATAACAAAAAGATACATACATATATTTGGGATGAATCACTTTGGGTTAAGAGTATTCTGACCAAATTCAATTTTATTACCGGACTGATCAGGAAAGGGGTTGTTCCACCAGAGGAAAACATCAAACATTGTCGGATAAAACTCACTTCCAGTTGTGTGTTTTATAAGGTCCATATAGAGGAAATCATGGGTCACTTGTTCATTGAAAGTGAATGGTTTCATGAGGTGGGGAAATTATTCAGGGAATTCACTACTGTGTCTATTACTTAAATGGCGAGTTGCGCAATCATGGACAGGTGGTTCCATGGCTCGAGCAAATATGGTCCGGAAAAACTGGCATGCACCGTGATTTTGCATGCTTCTTTCTGGTGCATATGGAAGGTGAGGAAAAAAGTTCTTTATGAAGGGGGATCCACGTCAATTCTTGTTAATATTGCTAGAATAAGAAATATTCTTATCAACTTTACTCATATTGTCTACAACTGGGAGGAAGCTCCTTCACTGGTCCTACTTCAAGCTGGTCCCTGGGATTATCATCAACCCAACGGCAGTTTTATGGGTAACTGGGTCCGATGGATCCATCCTTCGAAGGGGTTGAAACTCAAAACAGATGGCTCGTGTGCATAGGGATTCATGCGTGGGGGAGGAGTGGTGAGGGATGAGAATGGGTCTATCTACATGGTTTCTCTATCTGACTCGGTCAGGGGACCTCTCTCCAGGAAGATTTCAGGGCGTTGCTAAGAGGCCTCACCTTATGCATCCAGAAGAATTTGGATATATTTGAAGTTGAAACTAATTCATTGTTAGTGAACAACTCCCAGCAAGACTCTGACGTCTCCCCATAGTTTATCCACTACATCATTATGAAGTGTCAAAGACTACTCAACAACACCACTCTAGTGATGCACAGTTGGCGGGAGGGGAAACAAATAGCTGATTAAGTGGCCTTATTGGATGTCCCTTCTTCTGAGAATATTTTCTTGCATACTATGGTTAGCTTTAAGCCTGAGGGGGTCAATATGATTATGTGGGATTCCATTGGGCTTCATCATTTCATACATCCTTAGTTCAGTCTCTTGGCTCCAGGGGTGCCGAGGGATGAACCCTCTACTCTTGTTCTTCATTGAATAAATATCATAATGAAATAATAATAAAATTACAAATTATATAAATATCATATATATTCACAATATATTTATTTATTTTAATCCATAAATGATAGAGATATAAAATGAAATACACATTTCATGGAGAGGGTAGGTCATACGTACACATGAATGATTTTTCAATTTTTTAATTTATGGAAAAATGTAAATAATAATTCACCATTATAGAAGAATAATGATTTACTATATAAAACATATAATTATTAATTTTATTTGTATTTAATCCCTTGAAATGAGTTAGTGAAAAACAAATCACATCGTATCACGAAGTGGTAGTCTATCGTACAAACAAGCGACATTATCTTATCTTTTTGGGAATGGAATGTAATAAGTTGTATGTGATATAATAATTATAGATGTAATATTATGTTAAAAATATCATATATGTTCTTTTAATATATCCGTTTAATAAAAAATTAAAATGGAAATGGTAAAAACACATCATATTGGTTTGTGAGGGGGAAGTATGCCATCTACACAAGTGACAGGTTAGTTTCCAATGTAATAGAAGAGGATAAGGATATACATTAATACATTGAAATAATAAAAACCCATTATATTGGAGATATTCTTTTTTTAAAATCATAATAATTTAATGATATTTTATGTAATTATATAAATTTATAAAATAAAAACGCATGTTTAAGGACTTTACCACTTTGTAGAGAACCAATTTAGTTTTACACCTAACACCTTATTGGGACAGACTCATAATCAATATAAGGCCTCTAGGATGTGATTAGGTAATTAAGAAATTGAATGTGGTAGGAATTTTATGAACCAGATGGTTTTGTAATAGTGAATGTGATAGAAGATGGTGTTTCCATTTAAAAGTGTCGGAGAGGACACACATGAAATGTTTTAAAAGAATATAGTGTTCCAATGTTTTTCTCATGGAAGAATTTTCCAAAATGGTCCATTATCAAACCTTATATGGTTTAATGTCGTAATATGTCCATCCAATTTTTTTTAATTTTTTTAGATCCTTTTACCCATTATGATTTTAATTTAACACACCCCCACCCCCCCCCCCCGGTAAACCTGTTTTAACCTTATCCTTAATAATTATTTTAAATACATTTTACTATTAATTTTGATCAAAAATTAAGAGGAACATATTATATAAAATTAATTATTATGTTTCAAAATATATAATCCATTTTTTCAAATTAAATTCATATAAGTTTAAAACATTATTTTAAAATTAAACCAAGAGAGATAATGTGTAAGTTATTTTCCAATGAGAAAGTGTTCAAAATTATATAATGTTATTATATAAAAATTCATCATAAAACTGATTAAAGTGACCTAAATTGGATTAATAATAGTATAATTTAACTGATATTATTTATAAAATATTTTTAAAAAAATTGAACTTATAATTTCTTTAAACTAAAATGTTGTTTTCAATAAAAAATTGATTGCTAGTATTCATCCAAAAACTAATTTTTTCATAAAAATAAAAAAAATCACCACAAGAAAATTTTTACATGTTTATTAAAAAAAGATTTTTTTTTCAAATAGAGATACTAAAAGTTTCAAAATTTAATTTATTTATTTGTTCAAAAAAAATAATATCATTTTTGGGGGAAATAGAATTTTTAAAAAATATAAAAGATTTACCAAAAATTAAATTCTTTTTTATCAAAATGTTTTATTAAATAAAACCATTATCCTTGATATTAAAAGTGTGGTTATTTCCATTCATACTAATATTTTTAATATTTGTGATATAATAGACATGTTAAATAGAAATATTAATTGTTTGTTATGGTTTGTTAATACCCAGTGTTGTGTGTAGCCTAAGATATTGATGAAATAAAATTTATTAAAAATTCATAAAATATCTGGTTGTTATATTGTACCCCCCATAAAATAATTTTATTTGTCAAGATTGAACCACTTTGGTATAAAAACTGTAGATACTCCTGCCTCATTACATCATCATTTTCCCATATAACTTCCTTAAACTAATAGTTTCTCCAAAAAACATTGACTATGTGAGTGGTATTGTTCTATTGAAATTTCTCTATAAAATCCAAAATCATATTGGTTATTCTGAAAATGAAATATATTACTACATCAGTATAACATCTAAGTTTAGTACATGTGATCGATTAGGTATGTACATCCAAAAGATATATATTTGGAACACATATTGAACTTGATATAGGTTTTGTAGAAGTCACAACCAATAGGCTATCATCTCGATATGATTAACAATTTCAAAGGCATTGATATAACTAGGGATTAGATTAACATTTTTATTAATTCTCATTACCTTATTCTAGAGATTAATTCTTTTGAAATAGCATTTCACCATCTTAAAATTCTATATCACACCAGTGATTATGTACATAACTTTTCAATCAATATTGTCCCACCCATTTTTTGAATAGTTCTACCATATCTACCATTTATTTAGTAATCATAGATCATAATATCATTATTTCTCCAACTTAATTCCATCATGTTGGAGCTCTCCATTTATTTCAATAGAGGTCTCCATAAGGATCCATAGAAATATTCATGTGAAACTTATTTTTTTATGGAAACTCACCTAGAGGAAGTTGTTGATCACAAACACCCTTGAAATCTAGAGAATATTATATAAAAATATCCTCTAGGGATTAATTTTTCTCTTAGAGTGACCATTTGTATGAGGATAATACATAGTGATGAAACAAAAATCAATATTAAGATCTTGTAGAAGGATTTTTCAAAACATCGAGCTAAACCTCAGATCCCAATAAAATATAGTGGAATTAGGAACTCTGGGAAAATTACCACTTCATTAATATATATCATGAAAAGATCATCCAAATAGAAATATTCACTAAAATTGACGATGTGTGCTGGCTTTTTAAGGAAATAAACTACAACCCATATATCATTTTTACCTTCATATTTTTTTGGGGAGTCCGAAAACATAATTCATGGTGATTTTTACCATTACCATTCTCGTAACGGTGATTGATGTAACATCCCCTTCAACATTTTTCATTCTGGGTACCATGCATTGAAATGAAAAATCTATAATATATCTATTCATTATATCCTACCAGATGTATTCCTTCAAAACTATATACATCATTATACTTACAGTATAAAGAGAGGATAAATAATTATTAGCATCCTCTGACAAAACAATCAAATATGGTATGGGTGCGACACATATAAAATTCCAAAACTATGTCATTCCATCACAATCAAGGTTTAACTCTGGAAAAACTCAAAACTTATTATGTAGCTCTATATCATCCTTATGCAAGTCTTTCATATTCAATTGTATATATGGTTGTACATTGATTTGGTAATGATATGATTTATCCACATCCTTCAAAATATTCATATATATTCTTTTCAAATATTTCAATATTGGACCTTTTTATCCTCATAATGGATAATATAGCATGATCATTTCGACTCAAAGCATCGGCTAACCTTTTAGCTTTCCTAGAGGGGTAATGTGATGAGAATTCAAAATATTTAATCATTTCTAACCATATCCTCAGGCGCATATCCAACTCCTTATGTTTAAATATGTACTATAATATCTTTTGAGCAGTATATATATCACACTTTTTATCATAAATATAATTCATCTTTATCATTTGTGAAAAAACTACCACTGTGAACTCTGAATCATGAGTTAGGTAATTTTTGTCATGAACCTTCATTTATGCTGAGGTAAAATCTATTACCATGTCATTTTTCGTATGAACACATACCAATACCTTATTTTATACATCACTAAATATTACAGATCCCTCTCTACTCTAGGGTAATGTAAGCTCAAGTGTGATGATTAATCATCTCAATAGTTATTTAAAATTTTCTTCATATTCATCTTTCCAATGGAACTTGGATCACTTCGAGTTAACATAGTGAGTGGATTAGTGAGTCATGATAAACTACCCATAATCCATCAATTATGACCACTAAAAAAAGAGAACAGTGTATCTCAGTCACTATAGTTGGTCTAGGATAACATTCAATGGCCTCCACCTTTTATGGATCCACTATAATACCCTCCCTTGAGATTATATGACCCAAAAAAATTAAACCTTCTAAATCCAAATGTTCCAATTTGTAGATATTCCATATTTTTTATCCACCCTTTGTGTCTTTAGTAAAATTCTAAAGTAATATTCATGTTCTTCCTTTCTCATTGAATAAATGATTGTATTTTCTATAAAGACTACCGAAAACTGATCACGGTAATATCTAATGAATATTTTCATTAATCCATGAAAATGTTAGGGAATTAGTACCAAACTATATCACTTTATAATCATAGTGACCATAGCTTGTACAGAATTCATTCTTAGGTATATTATCCTTAAATATTTTTTCACTAAAACATATAGAAAAATAAATGATTTTATTTCAATAAATTTATCCAAAAATTTTATTATTCTTGATAAACTCTTATCTCATAAAACCTAAAATAGCTTTTCTAGGAATGTGAGCTTATGATCAACCTTAAACACAAAAAACCTAAAATTTTATACATAAATTATATGTTAATTTTATATGGGAAAATATATTCTTCAAAAACTAACACAATCCTTGTAACGCCCCGACCCCAGCTACCCAGAGTCGGTGCATTATTACATAACATTGGCATGATCACAAGAAAGATCAAATCTCGAAAGACCGATTGGTTTAGTAGCCTTGGAAACACTAGATATATTCATAAGTTTTACATTACATCATAAAATGAAAAACATAATGTTTCCACAATCCACACTATGATCCCCTCATAATATCCCTGCAGGTCATTCATAACTTACATCTTCACTTCCTGGGAAAAATAAAACGTAGAAAAGGGGTGAGCTCAAATGCCCAGTAAGGATAGCAATATAGCGGAAACTTTCATCAATAAGAATAAACATTTAAGGCAATGTATAACTAAAACAAAAGCCTTTTAAACATGAACTTTCAACATGGTATGGCATAAATAAAATGAAATAATGCCATTTACTTATTCACATGGATATTCTACTAATCGAATAATCACATGCAAAAATCAATAACCACTTTCATAATGTTGGAATGCATAATGCCAGACTATCATAACCACATAGCCAAGGCCTCGTGCCAAGACTACAAATAAGATTTTGTCAAGGCCTTGTGCCAAGACACTAGTTTGTCTCATGAGACCTACCGATGCATCGAGGAGCTATAGCGGGCTCCACCCGTCACTTATTAAGTCCAATGCATTCCCATATGAAAAGGTTTAAACATAACATAAACATTCGTATTAAAACTAGCATACGAAATGTCAATAATTTCACCATAAACTATGAATGGTATAAAAATAGCACATCCATAGTCAAACATATCACAAAACCTTCAATACAATATAGAAGTTTTGTATCATAATAAATCAACTTCAAATAATCTTAAAATTCATCAAAGGATGTTGACATAGATGAAATCAAAATTCTTTTTAAAGAAATATCTCCTTTTATTTTGAAATCATTTAAGATCAATATAAAATAAAACATTTTCTTTTAAAATATTCTTATAAGCTTGTAAGGAAAGCTTTGAAGATTTTATAACGGTGTAAAATAACCGCACCCGCCGTATAAGTTAAAAAAAACATTCTTACCTCAATTCTGTCGAAAAGGTTAAAAAGGACCTTGTTTTGAAAACGACGGAATGATTCCTTTATAAACCTCTTATAAAAAGTCAAACAAGGGTATAAATGACTTTAACCCATATTCTTGTAAATAGTAAAAATGTTTTGAAATACATTTTTAAGAAAACATGGATGTGGATGATAAAGAGATCCCAGAAGATTATTACGTATAAACAACCTCGGATAATGAAGAGATTGTGAAATAACCCTTACCTTGTACTTTTCCTTGGTTGGGGTAGGTTAACCTCCTGTATAATGGTGAAATAATTGTTATTAAATTATACAAGAATCATATATATTAATATGATATCATATATGATCTTTTAACATTGATTTGTTAATAATATCTTAGAATTATCGTCGTTTCGGGTGTTAACTTACTCATTTTCTTTTATATGTTTTGTTACATAAGTCATGTTTGTTGTATCTTATTCATATCCAGAATGATATCAAGTCCTTAAACATCATTTTTAAATCATTAAATGATAATTATAATTGAATGGATACGATGGAGAATGAATCTCATCGCGTTCGTGGAGACGGTAGTCCGTACGTACGCACAAACGCTACTTCCATTTAATTTTTATTTTAAAAGAATCGAATCCAAATGATACATAGGTATATTACTATTCCAGTATAATATAATATTTTATATATGTTACTTAAGTTCATTAACACCATCCTTTATACGTTCCATGTGTGGTATGAACGAGTCATATCATTTTAAGGGGGCGGTAGTCCGCACTTCCTCAAATGAAATTATCGTATGTATATACAACATGAAACGAATAATGGTATGAAATAAAATGGAATTACAGAAGCTTATATATAAAATATATATCATTAATATCATATTTAATTACAGTGCCATCATAATGGCCACCATGAGAGGTGGTAAGATGTATTTGAACAATCATCGTTTCGTGAGGCGTTAGTTTTCCATCCACAGAAACATTATGTTCATCATCCATTAGATGGAGTTGTGTGTATGTGTAGTTTGAATCCTTCTTATAACAACATCCTAGTATATTTAGGATACTGGTGTTGTTACAAAATAAAGGAAATAAAAAGAGTTTGGGGGTTGGAGAAGCAAAATAAATGAAAATAATTTAAGAGAAATCGTTACCTTTAATCTAGGTAACTCACTTTGGTTGGAACCAAAGGACTTCTTGAAATGCTTTCTGCCTAAGGGGAAGCTTCAAGGAGGAGGAGAGGGATGTGGGGAGCTTAGTTGGGCAGAGTTTGGACGAGCCAAGTGGCTTGAGAGGTGTGAAGAAATGAGAAGGAGGAGTGCCCTTTTATAAGAGGGGTGGGGGGCACCTTTGGAAAAGCTAGAAATATTAATTTATAATAAATTCATATTCGGTTTCTAATGGCTCCAAAGTTTACTATTCAAAGGTTAAGGTGGGGATAGGTCGAACACCACTCAACCAATAGAATTTAGACAGGTTTGGGTACTTATATTAACCTTATCTTTAAGTATTAACTCTAAGTTAATTAGTTTCACTTTTACAATGTCTCTTTGTATTTTTATATAATATGGTTAATAAACATACTATATACATCCAAGCGACCCCCAAGTGGTCCATTAATGAGGAACCTATCATAATATAAGTCTCTTGGCCGAACCTTAGATTTTTAGGAATTTAATATCAATTAATAATATAATATTTGTTTTAAGAACTCTTTTATGTCAATTTTGATACTATTCAATAGTTGATTTTTGTGAAACTCCTAACAGATTGATTACTTATAACAAAGTCAATTAAATCAATCCTAATATATCATATTATCATAGAAAATTAGTTTAATTCATTAAAAGTTTCATATTATAATTATTTGGGTATTTATAAGATCAATTATTTTTATTTTTCACTATTTTAGTAATTACTGCATCATCATTGTGTCATAAATAAAATAAATTATTTAATGTCTAAAAATTATAAATATCATTATGTAGGAAATCTTTTTATCTTTCTAATGAATATTTATAATCGAAAAGCCAACATGTATAACCCTATGTAAAAATTGTTCTTCTAAAAGATGTAAGCTTATGCCATTTTTATTTTTATTTTAACTTTATTAATATAATGTGTCATTATCACTTACAAGTGGATCCATGGGGTCCCAAAATAGACCCAAATATTCCCATTGTCGACCATGTTTCAACCAATAGGGTTAAGACACGTTTTAGGGTAATTTAGTATTATTATAATATTATTTTTTAACCCTTATTTACCGGATTTACCCTTAACCATGGTAAATAAAATATTTACCGCAGTAATTATTCAAAATGTCTAAAAATAAAAGTTACCTATTTACACAATTTGAACATCCTGATTCCAAATATGGAATCCATTTTCCTAAATTCAAAACACATAAGTGGCAGAAATTAATTTAAAATTAATTCCCGCTGTCAAAACAAAAAGCGTGTTTTTAAGAGGTAATAACTATCAAAAGATTGACACTTGTTTATGTTCGGTTTAATTGTAAAATTATGTCCAATGACCAAAATTATATTAAATGGTAAAAATATATTCTAAATATACTTTAAAACCACTCAAATTCACAATTTATCACTATTAATTATTTTGATTAAAAAAGTTGTTTTTAATTAAAATTTAGAAATTTTCACTATTCATCAAAATATGAAAGTTATCCGAAATGTACCAAAATTTCACCCTAGGCTAATTTTGATATTCTGAATCTAAAAATGAAGTTCATTTTGAAATATTGAATATATATGATTTCAAAAAGTAGGTATTACTATTCACAACGGCTAGTTTAATTAGTTGTGGTGTGTGTTAGAACTCGAGGTTGCGTACAACACACGCTATCGCATTATTCAAAGGGAAACGTACCATAGGAGCTTGGGGTGTTACATTCTCCCCTCCTTCAAATAATTGCGTCCTCGCAATTTCTAGGGTATTACTGCATAAAAAGACTCGGGTGGTTCTTCATCATAAGTTCCTCGGGTTCCCACGTTGCCTCTTCCATCTTATGGTTTCTCCACAAAACTTTTACCAGACGCGTCGTCCGGTTTCTCAGTTTTTGTTCTCTTGTATCAAGAATCCTGACGGGCTCTTCGAAATAAGACAGATCGGGTTCCAGTTCTAATTCCTCATAGGTGAGTACATGCGTTGGGTCAGGCATGTATTTTCTCAACAGAGATACGTGGAACACATCGTGAACTTTGGAGAGACTTGGCGGCATTGCCAATCGGTAGGCTACAACCCCAATTCATTCTAGAATTTCAAAAGGTCCGATGTACCTGGGACTCAATTTACCTTTCTTACCAAAACGTATGACTCCCTTCCATGGAGATACCTTCAGGAAAACATGATCACCGACTTGAAATTCCAAATCCTTCCTTCGATTATCGGCATAGCTCTTCTGCCTACTTTGAGCTGCTTTGATGTGATTTTGGATTACCTTCACCTTTTCCACCGTTTCCTCCACCAGTTCTGGGCCTACAAGTTTTCTTTCACCAACGTCATCCCAACAGGTTGGTGTACGACATCTCTTTCCGTATAATGCTTCATATGGTGCCATCTGAATACTTGAATGGAAGCTATTGTTATAGGAAAATTCTACCAGTGGTAAATATTGATCCCACATACCCTGAAAGTCAAGGGAGCAAGATCTCAACATGTCTTCTAAGGTCTGAATAGTCCGTTCTGATTGTCCATCTGTCTGAGGGTGGTAAGCAGTGCTCAAATGAAGTTCAGTATCCAGGGATTTCTGGAGACTTTTCCAAAATCTTGAAGTAAAACGGGGATCACGATCAGAACCAATCGATAGGGGTACTCCATGAAGTCTCACAACTTCATTAATGTATAGTCTTGCTAGACGTTCCAGGGGTAGATCTTCTCTTATAGCAAGAAAATGTGCGGACTTGGTAAGACGATCAACAATAACCCATATTGCATCGTTCCTTCTAGGAGTCTTTGGTAGCCCCATGACAAAGTCCATCGTAATATTGTCCCATTTCCACTCCGGTATGGGAAGAGGTTGCATGACTCCTCCAGGATGTTGCCTTCCAGCTTTCACTTGTTGACAAACCATACATCTTGACACAAAATCAGCAATCTCCCTCTTCATGTTGTCCCACCAAAAATGTTCCTTCAAATCTCTATACATTTTGGTGCTCCCAGGGTGTATAGAGAAATTGGAACTATGAGCGTCATCCAGCAATTCCCTTTTTAGATCAGGTATATTGGGAACAAAAAGTCTCTTCCCGAATTTCAAAATTCCATCTTCATACACAAAGTCTCTCAATTTCCCATCATTCACAGCTTTAATCTTCTTCTGAAATTCTTCATCATCGGTCTGAGAACTCTTAATCCTTTCTAGTAAAGATGGTTTGGCAACCATTTGAAAAAGCATTGATGTTTCACCTTCCCTGGTTATTCCCATGTCCATCTTCACTAGATCCATGAAAATTGGATCCCTTTCAATTCTCATCATGTTCAAAACTCCATGGTCTTTTCTGCTCAAAGCATCTTCCACCTTGTTTGCTTTCCCTGGGTGGTAGTGTACCGTAAAATCATAATCCTTGAGTAATTCAAGCCATCTCCTTTGCCTCATGTTGAGTTCTTTTTGTGAAAAAATATACTTCAAACTCTTGTGATCAGTATAAATCTCACATTTTTCACCATAGAGGTAGTGCCTCCATATCTTCAAAGCAAAGATCACAGCTGCTAACTCAAGATCATGAGTAGGATAGTTTTGTTCATGAATTTTCAACTGTCGTGATGCATAGGCAATAACTCTATCATTCTGCATAAGGACACAACCAAGTCCTTTCTTTGATGCATCACTATAAATAACGAACCCATCATTCCCCGATGGTAGAGTCAATATAGGAGCATTGACTAATCTTCTCTTCAGTTCTTCGAAACATTCTTCACACGCTTTTGTCCAAACAAATTTAACCCCTTTACGTGTGAGCTTCGTTAATGGGTTAGCCAATCGGGCAAAATTCTGGACGAAACGTCGATAATAACCTGCCAAACCAATAAAACTACGTACCTCAGTTATACTCGTAGGTGCTGGCCATTCTTGTATTGCCTTGGTCTTAGAAGGATCAACAGAGATTCCATCTATAGAGACAATATGGCCAAGAAAAGAAATCTCCTGAAGCCAAAATTCACACTTGCTAAACTTTCCATATAATTCATGCCTCCTCAGAGTCTTCAAGATAATGCGCAAGTGATTTTCATGATCTTCGTAGGTTTTGGAGTATACCAAGATATCATCAATAAATACCACCACAAATTCATCGAGATACTCCTTGAAAACTCTATTCATCAGATCCATGAATACAGAGGGTGCATTAGTCAATCCAAACGGCATTACAGTAAACTCGTAATGCCCGTACCTGGTTCGAAATGCTGTTTTCAGGATGTCTTCCTTCTTCACACACAACTGATGGTATCCAGATCGAAGGTCAATCTTTGAAAAGTATTGAACTCCATGCAGTTGGTCAAATAAATCATCAATACGAGGTAGGGGATACTTGTTCTTTATCGTTATAGCATTGATCTCCCTATAGTCGATACATAACCTCATAGATCCATCTTTCTTTTTAACAAAAAGAACAGGGGCTCCCCATGGAGAAACACTAGGGCGAATAAATCCCTTATTACTCAATTCCTCTAGTTGTTTCTTTAGTTCGACTAACTCTACAGTGGCCATTCTATAAGGGGTCTTCGATATAGGCCTTGATCCAGGAATCAAATCAATGGAAAACTCAACTTCTCGTTCTGGAGGATGTCCAGGTAAATCTTCCGGAAATACATCTACAAATTCTTTCACAACAGGTACATCCTCTATTTGAACATTCCTTTCCTCACCGACAGTTATTTCATTCTCTTCCTCCCCAATAATTGAATTAAGTTGAGCTACTGGGGGTGGATCTAAATAAGAATTAGGTGGTGACGATTCTGCTCTAAAAATAAGGTGCTCCTTATCATTATCATCAAGAATCGTAACCTCTTTCTTCTTACTATAAATCTTCGCATCATAGTCCGAAAGCCAGTCCATACCGAGGATTATATCAAACTCAATCATAGGTATGACGATGAGGTTAGCAGATAAAGAAACTTTATGTGCTCTAATGGGGACTGATTCACAAAACTTCGTTGCAACGATACTTCCCTTAGGAGTTTTAACTGACAACTCCCTTATTAAATCAAATTGGAAATATCTAATTTTCTTAGCAAACTGGGAAGATATGAAACAATGCGATGATCCAGAATCAAATAATGCATTTGCTAAACTTGAGGAAACCATTAAATTACCTGCCACCACGTCTTTCGGAGCTTCTACCTCAGCAGTAGTGATAGCATAAGCCTGGCCTTGATCCCTTGGCCTTTTCTGAGGTAAGTTCTCCTGACGCATAGGGAATGCATTCGCATAATGCCCCATTTCCCTGCAATTGTAGCACTGAACATTGGTAGCTTCCTTCTTCCCCTTGCAATCATGAGCTTGGTGGCCTTTTTCACCACACTTGTAACAGACTCCCATTCCCTTCAAGCAAGTACCAGGATGTTTCTTCCCGCATTTACCACAAGATGGATATTCAACCTTTCCCTTCTTCCCCTTATTTCCATTCCCAGATTGATCAGCAGGTCTCTTCTTCTCTTGCTTTTCTTTAAAGTCATAAGACTTAGAGAATTCCTTTTCGGTCTTGATAGCACATGAGACAATGTCTTCGTACGATGAAAAGGATTGTGAGACTAATTCTCGACGGAGAAATGGTTTTAACCCATCAAAGAAACGATCAATATTACTTCTTGGGTTGCGAATATAATCTCCAGCATACCTCGCTAACCTTGTAAAGTTAGCCTCATACTTTGTGACATTCTCATCCTCCTTTTGTCTCAGACTCGGAAATTGTCTTTCCATATCTGCTCGATGGTCGCGAGGAAAGTATTTTTCTAAAAACAGATCTTTGAACTCCCTCCATTCCATGTTTGATACTTCATCATCTTCCTTCATGTTTTGAATCAATGACCACCATTGATCAGCATCTCCAGTGAGGCGGTAAACTCCCATGGTAACTTTTTCCCTTTCACTACTCCCCAAAGCCTGAAATATTTTCTCTAGGGAAAATATCCATTGCTCAGCTACTAAGGGATTTGTACTCCCATTGAACGTTGGTGGTTGTTGTCTCATGAATCGATCTAACATTGATCCTCCACACTGCGGATCAGGGTGCTCCATACGGGTAAGGTTATTATTCATAACCTGAGTAAGTTGTCCCAGTACGGTGATTAGCTGATCAGCACCAGTTGCATCACCAGCCCCACTATAATTATCTTGAGCAGGAGGGCAATCCCTACATGGAGTGCGTGCATTGATACGGTTTCCATTTCTTCCACTAGGCCCCATTTCTAAACAATGGCATAAACTAGATCAGTTTATGAATCAAAATACATAATCCCATACTTATAAAACACTTAACATAAATTGAACTATTTATGGATATAATCCATAATCATAAAAATGTTTTCTTTGAGGAATTATATACTCATAAACCCTTCATAATGATTTGTAAAGAAAATGAGAGTTATCCTAAGCATATCCCCCGGGAGTGTCGTAACCAAGAGTGCAGCAAGGCCCGTTGTTGTGCACCAGTTCCCGTTCGAGTCTAGCTCAAAGCGGTGTTTTCGGGTTTTACCCCTAGGTACATCTGTGCCAGAGCCGCCTCTACCTGCTCGTATCCAGACAGGGATGTATTGCTCGGAAAATTCACAAAATCTCTACAATACCAAAATTCTAGGAAGTTCTTCTATACTAATCCTCAAAGTTCATCTTAGGTATACGTGCTCTAATCAGAGTTTATCTAAATCTAGTTTCCAAGGTTTGTACTAAACTTCCTCTGATACCAACTGTAACGCCCCGACCCCAGCTACCCAGAGTCGGTGCATTATTACATAACATTGGCATGATCACAAGAAAGATCAAATCTCGAAAGACCGATTGGTTTAGTAGACTTGGAAACACTAGATATATTCATAAGTTTTACATTACATCATAAAATGAAAAACATAATGTTTCCATAGTCCACACTATGATCCCCTCATAATATCCCTGCAGGTCATTCATAACTTACAACTTCACTTCCTGGGAAAAATAAAACGTAGAAAAGGGGTGAGCTCAAATGCCCAGTAAGGATAACAATATAGCGGAAACTTTCATCAATAAGAATAAACATTTAAGGCAATGTATAACTAAAACAAAAGCCTTTTAAACATGAACTTTCAACATGGTATGGCATAAATAAAATGAAATAATTCCATTTACTTATTCACATGGATATTCTACTAATCGAATAATCACATGCAAAAATCAATAACCACTTTCATAATGTTGGAATGCATAATGCCAGACTATCATAACCACATAGCCAAGGCCTCGTGCCAAGACTACAAATAAGATTTTGTCAAGGCCTTGTGCCAAGACACTAGTTTGTCTCATGAGACCTACCGATGCATCGAGGAGCTATAGCGGGCTCCACCCGTCACTTATTAAGTCCAATGCATTCCCATATGAAAAGGTTTAAACATAACATAAACATTCGTATTAAAACTAGCATACGAAATGTCAATAATTTCACCATAAACTATGAATGGTATAAAAATAGCACATCCATAGTCAAACATATCACAAAACCTTCAATACAATATAGAAGTTTTGTATCATAATAAATCAACTTCAAATAATCTTAAAATTCATCAAAGGATGTTGACATAGATGAAATCAAAATTCTTTTTAAAGAAATATCTCCTTTTATTTTGAAATCATTCAACATCAATATAAAATAAAACATTTTCTTTGAAAATATTCTTATAAGCTTGTAAGGAAAGCTTTGAAGATTTTGTAACGGCGTAAAATAACCGCACCCGCCGTATAAGTTAAAAAAAACATTCTTACCTCAATTCCGTCGAAAAGGTTAAAAAGGACCTTGTTTTGAAAACGACAGAAAGATTCCTTTATAAACCTCTTATAAAAAGTCAAACAAGGGTATAAATGACTTTAACCCATATTCTTGTAAATAGTAAAAATGTTTTGAAATACATTTTTAAGAAAACATGGATGTGGATGATAAAGAGATCCCAGTAGATTATTACGTATAAACAACCTCGGATAATGAAGAGATTGTGAAATAACCCTTACCTTGTACTTTTCCTTGGTTGGGGTAGGTTAACCTCCTGTATAATGGTGAAATAATTGTTATTAAATTATACAAGAATCATATATATTAATATGATATCATATATGATCTTTTAACATTGATTTGTTAATAATATCTTAGAATTATCGTCGTTTCGGGTGTTAACTTACTCATTTTCTTTTATATGTTTTGTTACATAAGTCATGTTTGTTGTATCTTATTCATATCCAGAATGATATCAAGTCCTTAAACATCATTTTTAAATCATTAAATGATAATTATACTTGAATGGATACGATGGAGAATGAATCCCATCGCGTTCATGGAGACGGTAGTCCGTACGTACGCACGAACGCTACTTCCATTTAATTTTTATTTTAAAAGAATCGAATCCAAATGATACATAGGTATATTACTATTCCAGTATAATATAATATTTTATATATGTTACTTAAGTTCATTAACACCATCCTTTATACGTTCCATGTGTGGTATGAACGAGTCATATCATTTTAAGGGGGCGGTAGTCCGCACTTCCTCAAATGAAATTATCGTATGTATATACAACATGAAACGAATAATGGTATGAAATAAAATGGAATTACAGAAGCTTATATATAAAATATATATCATTAATATCATATTTAATTACAGTTCCATCATAATGGCCACCATGAGAGGTGGTAAGATGTATTTGAACAATCATCGTTTCGTGAGGCGTTAGTTTGCCATCCACAGAAACTTTATGTTCATCATCCATTAGATGGAGTTGTGTGTATGTGTAGTTTTGAATCCTTCTTATAACAACATCCTAGTATATTTAGGATACTGGTGTTGTTACAAAATAAAGGAAATAAAAAGAGTTTGGGGGTTGGAGAAGCAAAATAAATGAAAATAATAGAAGAGAAATCGTTACCTTTAATCTAGGTAACTCACTTTGGTTGGAACCAAAGGACTTCTTGAAATGCTTTCTGCCTAAGGGGAAGCTTCAAGGAGGAGGAGAGGGATGTGGGGAGCTTAGTTGGGCAGAGTTTGGACGAGCCAAGTGGCTTGAGAGGTGTGAAGAAATGAGAAGGAGGAGTGCCCTTTTATAAGAGGGGTGAGGGGCACCTTTGGAAAAGCTAGAAATATTAATTTATAATAAATTCATATTCGGTTTCTAATGGCTCCAAAGTTGACTATTCAAAGGTTAAGGTGGGGATTGGTCGAAAACCACTCAACCAATAGAATTTAGACAGGTTTGGGTACTTATATTAACCTTATCTTTAAGTATTAACTCTAAGTTAATTAGTTTCACTTTTACAATGTCTCTTTGTATTTTTATATAATATGGTTAATAAACTTACTATATACATCCAAGCGACCCCAAGTGGTCCATTAATGAGGAACCTATCATAATATAAGTCTCTTGGCCGAACCTTAGATTTTTAGGAATTTAATATCAATTAATAATATAATATTTGTTTTAAGAACTCTTTTATGTCAATTTTGACACTATTCAATAGTTGATTTTTGTGAAACTCCTAACAGATTGATTACTTAGAACAAAGTCAATTAAATCAATCCTAATATATCATATTATCATAGAAAATTAGTTTAATTCATTAAAAGTTTCATATTATAATTATTTGGGTATTTATAAGATCAATTATTTTTATTTTTCACTATTTTAGTAATTACTGCATCATCATTGTGTCATAAATAAAATAAATTATTTAATGTCTAAAAATTATAAATATCATTATGTATGAAATCTTCTTAGCTTTCTAATGAATATTTATAATCGAAAATCCAACATGTATAACCCTATGTAAAAATTGTTCTTCTAAAAGATGTAAGCTTATGCCATTTTTATTTTTATTTTAACTTTATTAATATAATGTGTCATTATCACTTACAAGTGGATCCATGGGGTCCCAAAATAGACCCAAAGATGCCCATGTTCGACCATGTTTCAACCAATAGGGTTAAGACACGTTTTAGGGTAATTTAGTATTATTATAATATTATTTTTTAACCCTTATTTACCGGATTTACCCTTAACCATGGTAAATAAAATATTTACCGCAGTAATTATTCAAAATGTCTAAAAATAAAAGTTACCTATTTACACAATTTGAACATCCTGATTCCAAATATGGAATCCATTTTCCTAAATTCAAAACACAGAAGTGGCAGAAATTAATTTAAAATTAATTCCCGCTGTCAAAACAAAAAGCGTGTTTTTAAGAGGTAATAACTATCAAAAGATTGACACTTGTTTATGTTCGGTTTAATTGTAAAATTATGTCCAATGACCAAAATTATATTAAATGGTAAAAATATATTCTAAATATACTTTGAAACCACTCAAATCCACAATTTATCACTATTAATTATTTTGATTAAAAAAGTTGTTTTTAATTAAAATTTAGAAATTTTCACTATTCATCAAAATATGAAAGTTATCCGAAATGTACCAAAATTTCACCCTAGGCTAATTTTGATATTCTGAATCTAAAAATGAAGTTCATTTTGAAATATTGAATATATATGATTTCAAAAAGTAGGTATTACTATTCACAACGGCTAGTTTAATTAGTTGTGGTGTGTGTTAGAACTCGAGGTTGCGTACAACAAACGCTATCGCATTATTCAAAGGGAAACGTACCATAGGAGCTTGGGGTGTTACATTCTCCCCTCCTTCAAATAATTGCATCCTCGCAATTTCTAGGGTATTACTGCATAAAAAGACTCGGGTGGTTCTTCATCATAAGTTCCTCGGGTTCCCACGTTGCCTCTTCCATCTTATGGTTTCTCCACAAAACTTTTACCAGACGCGTCGTCCGGTTTCTCAGTTTTTGTTCTCTTGTATCAAGAATCCTGACGGGCTCTTCGCAATAAGACAGATCGGGTTCCAGTTCTAATTCCTCATAGGTGAGTACATGCGTTGGGTCAGGCATGTATTTTCTCAACAGAGATACGTGGAACACATCGTGAACTTTGGAGAGACTTGGCGGCATTGCCAATCGGTAGGCTACAACCCCAATTCATTCTAGAATTTCAAAAGGTCCGATGTACCTGGGACTCAATTTACCTTTCTTACCAAAACGTATGACTCCCTTCCATGGAGATACCTTCAGGAAAACATGATCACCGACTTGAAATTCCAAATCCTTCCTTCGATTATCGGCATAGCTCTTCTGCCTGCTTTGAGCTGCTTTGATGTGATTTTGGATTACCTTCACCTTTTCCACCGTTTCCTCCACCAGTTCTGGGCCTACAAGTTTTCTTTCACCAACGTCATCCCAACAGGTTGGTGTACGACATCTCTTTCCGTATAATGCTTCATATGGTGCCATCTGAATACTTGAATGGAAGCTATTGTTATAGGAAAATTCTACCAGTGGTAAATATTGATCCCACATACCCTGAAAGTCAAGGGAGCAAGATCTCAACATGTCTTCTAAGGTCTGAATAGTCCGTTCTGATTGTCCATCTGTCTGAGGGTGGTAAGCAGTGCTCAAATGAAGTTCAGTATCCAGGGATTTCTGGAGACTTTTCCAAAATCTTGAAGTAAAACGGGGATCACGATCAGAAACAATCGATAGGGGTACTCCATGAAGTCTCACAACTTCATTAATGTATAGTCTTGCTAGACGTTCCAGGGGTAGATCTTCTCTTATAGCAAGAAAATGTGCGGACTTGGTAAGACGATCAACAATAACCCATATTGCATCGTTCCTTCTAGGAGTCTTTGGTAGCCCCATGACAAAGTCCATCGTAATATTGTCCCATTTCCACTCCGGTATGGGAAGAGGTTGCATGACTCCTCCAGGATGTTGCCTTCCAGCTTTCACTTGTTGACAAACCATACATCTTGACACAAAATCAGCAATCTCCCTCTTCATGTTGTCCCACCAAAAATGTTCCTTCAAATCTCTATACATTTTGGTGCTCCCAGGGTGTATAGAGAAATTGGAACTATGAGCGTCATCCAGCAATTCCCTTTTAGATCAGGTATATTGGGAACAAAAAGTCTCTTCCCGAATTTCAAAATTCCATCTTCATACACAAAGTCTCTCAATTTCCCATCATTCACAGCTTTAATCTTCTTCTGAAATTCTTCATCATCGGTCTGAGAACTCTTAATCCTTTCTAGTAAAGATGGTTTGGCAACCATTTGAAAAAGCATTGATGTTTCACCTTCCCTGGTTATTCCCATGTCCATCTTCACTAGATCCATGAAAATTGGATCCCTTTCAATTCTCATCATGTTCAAAACTCCATGGTCTTTTCTGCTCAAAGCATCTGCCACCTTGTTTGCTTTCCCTGGGTGGTAGTGTACCGTACAATCATAATCCTTGAGTAATTAAAGCCATCTCCTTTGCCTCATGTTGAGTTCATTTTGTGAGAAAATATACTTCAAACTCTTGTGATCAGTATAAATCTCACATTTTTCACCATAGAGGTAGTGCCTCCATATCTTCAAAGCAAAGATCACAGCTGCTAACTCAAGATCATGAGTAGGATAGTTTTGTTCATGAATTTTCAACTGTCGTGATGCATAGGCAATAACTCTATCATTCTGCATAAGGACACAACCAAGTCCTTTCTTTGATGCATCACTATAAATAACGAACCCATCATTCCCCGATGGTAGAGTCAATATAGGAGCATTGACTAATCTTCTCTTCAGTTCTTCGAAACATTCTTCACACCCTTTTGTCCAAACAAATTTAACCCCTTTACGTGTGAGCTTCGTTAATGGGTTAGCCAATCGGGCAAAATTCTGGACGAAACGTCGATAATAACCTGCCAAACCAATAAAACTACGTACCTCAGTTATACTCGTAGGTGCTGGCCATTCTTGGATTGCCTTGGTCTTAGAAGGATCAACAGAGATTCCATCTTTAGAGACAATATGGCCAAGAAAAGAAATCTCCTGAATCCAAAATTCGCACTTGCTAAACTTTCCATATAATTCATGCCTCCTCAGAGTCTTCAAGATAATGCGCAAGTTATTTTCATGATCTTCGTAGGTTTTGGAGTATACCAAGATATCATCAATAAATACCACCACAAATTCATCGAGATACTCCTTGAAAACTCTATTCATCAGATCCATGAATACAGAGGGTGCATTAGTCAATCCAAACGGCATTACAGTAAACTCGTAATGCCCGTACCTGGTTCGAAATGCTGTTTTCGGAATGTCTTCCTTCTTCACACACAACTGATGGTATCCAGATCGAAGGTCAATCATTGAAAAGTATTGAGCTCCATGCAGTTGGTCAAATAAATCATCAATACGAGGTAGGGGATACTTGTTCTTTATCGTTATAGCATTGATCTCCCTGTAGTCGATACATAACCTCATAGATCCATCTTTCTTTTTAACAAAAAGAACAGGGGCTCCCCATGGAGAAACACTAGGGCGAATAAATCCCTTATTACTCAATTCCTCTAGTTGTTTCTTTAGTTCGACTAACTCTACAGTGGCCATTCTATAAGGGTTCTTCGATATAGGCCTTGATCCAGGAATCAAATCAATGGAAAACTCAACTTCTCGTTCTGGAGGATGTCCAGGTAAATCTTCCGGAAATACATCTACAAATTCTTTCACAACAGGTACATCCTCTATTTGAACATTCCTTTCCTCACCGACAGTTATTTCATTCTCTTCCTCCCCAATAATTGAATTAAGTTGAGCTACTGGGGGTGGATCTAAATAAGAATTAGGTGGTGACGATTCTGCTCTAAAAATAAGGTGCTCCTTATCATTATCATCAAGAATCGTAACCTCTTTCTTCTTACAATAAATCTTCACATCATAGTCCGAAAGCCAGTCCATACCGAGGATTATATCAAACTCAATCATAGGTATGACGATGAGGTTAGCAGATAAAGAAAATTTATGTGCTCTAATGGGGACTGATTCACAAAACTTCGTTGCAACGATACTTCCCTTAGGAGTTTTAACTGACAACTCCCTTATTAAATCAAATTGGAAATATCTAATTTTCTTAGCAAACTGGGAAGATATGAAACAATGCGATGATCCAGAATCAAATAATGCATTTGCTAAACTTGAGGAAACCATTAAATTACCTGCCACCACGTCTTTCGGAGCTTCTACCTCAGCAGTAGTGATAGCATAAGCCTGGCCTTGATCCCTTGGCCTTTTCTGAGGTAAGTTCTCCTGACGCTTAGGGCATGCATTCGCATAATGCCCCATTTCCCTGCAATTGTAGCACTGAACATTGGTAGCTTCCTTCTTCCCCTTGCAATCATGAGCTTGGTGGCCTTTTTCACCACACTTGTAACAGACTCCCATTCCCTTCAAGCAAGTACCAGGATGTTTCTTCCCGCATTTACCACAAGATGGATATTCAACCTTTCCCTTCTTCCCCTTATTTCCATTCCCAGATTGATCAGCAGGTCTCTTCTTCTCTTGCTTTTCTTTAAAGTCATAAGACTTAGAGAATTCCTTTTCGGTCTTGATAGCACATGAGACAATGTCTTCGTACGATGAAAAGGATTGTGAGACTAATGCTCGACGGAGAAATGGTTTTAACCCATCAAAGAAACGATCAATATTACTTCTTGGGTTGCGAATATAATCTCCAGCATACCTCGCTAACCTTGTAAAGTTAGCCTCATACTTTGTGACATTCTCATCCTCCTTTTGTCTCAGACTCAGAAATTGTCTTTCCATATCTGCTCGATGGTCGCGAGGAAAGTATTTTTCTAAAAACAGATCTTTGAACTCCCTCCATTCCATGTTTGATACTTCATCATCTTCCTTCATGTTTTGAATCAATGACCACCATTGATCAGCATCTCCAGTGAGGCGGTAAACTGCCATGGTAACTTTTTCCCTTTCACTACTCCCCAAAGCCTGAAATATTTTCTCTAGGGAAAATATCCATTGCTCAGCTACTAAGGGATTTGTACTCCCATTGAACGTTGGTGGTTGTTGTCTCATGAATCGATCTAACATTGATCCTCCACACTGCGGATCAGGGTGCTCCATACGGGTAAAGTTATTATTCATAACCTGAGTAAGTTGTCCCAGTACGGTGATTAGCTGATCAGCACCAGTTGCATCACCAGCCCCACTATAATTATCTTGACCAGGAGGGAAATCCCTACATGGAGTGCGTGCATTGATACGGTTTCCATTTCTTCCACTAGGCGCCATTTCTAAACAATGGCATAAACTAGATCAGTTTATGAATCAAAATACATAATCCCATACTTATAAAACACTTAACATAAATTGAACTATTTATGGATATAATCCATAATCCTAAAAATGTTTTCTTTGAGAAAGTATATACTCATAAACCCTTCATAATGATTTGTAAAGAAAATGAGAGTTATCCTAAGCATATCCCCCGGGAGTGTCGTAACCAAGAGTGCAGCAAGGCCCGTTGTCGTGCACCAGTTCCCGTTCGAGTCTAGCTCAAAGCGGTGTTTTCGGGTTTTACCCCTAGGTACATCTGTGCCAGAGCTGCCTCTACCTGCTCGTATCCAGACAGGGATGTATTGCTCGGAAAACTCACAAAATCTCTACAATACCAAAATTCTAGGAAGTTCTTCTATACTAATCCTCAAAGTTCATCTTAGGTATACGTGCTCTAATCAGAGTTTATCTAAATCTAGTTTCCAAGGTTTGTACTAAACTTCCTCTGATACCAACTGTAACGCCCCAACCCCAGCTACCCAGAGTCGGTGCATTATTACATAACATTGGCATGATCACAAGAAAGATCAAATCTCGAAAGACCGATTGGTTTAGTAGCCTTGGAAACACTAGATATATTCATAAGTTTTACATTACATCATAAAATGAAAAACATAATGTTTCCACAGTCCACACTATGATCCCCTCATAATATCCCTACAGGTCATTCATAACTTACATCTTCACTTCCTGGGAAAAATAAAACATAGAAAATGGGTGAGCTCAAATGCCCAGTAAGGATAACAATATAGCGGAAACATTCATCAATAAGAATAAACATTTAAGGCAATGTATAACTAAAACAAAAGCCTTTTAAACATGAACTTTCAACATGGTATGGCATAAATAAAATGAAATAATGCCATTTACTTATTCACATGGATATTCTACTAATCGAATAATCACATGCAAAAATCAATAACCACTTTCATAATGTTGGAATGCATAATGCCAGACTATCATAACCACATAGCCAAGGCCTCGTGCCAAGACTACAAATAAGATTTTGTCAAGGCCTTGTGCCAAGACACTAGTTTGTCTCATGAGACCTACCGATGCATCGAGGAGCTATAGCGGGCTCCACCCGTCACTTATTAAGTCCAATGCATTCCCATATGAAAAGGTTTAAACATAACATAAACATTCGTATTAAAACTAGCATACGAAATGTCAATAATTTCACCATAAACTATGAATGGTATAAAAATAGCACATCCATAGTCAAACATATCACAAAACCTTCAATACAATATAGAAGTTTTGTATCATAATAAATCAACTTCAAATAATCTTAAAATTCATCAAAGGATGTTGACATAGATGAAATCAAAATTCTTTTTAAAGAAATATCTCCTTTTATTTTGAAATCATTTAAGATCAATATAAAATAAAACATTTTCTTTGAAAATATTCTTATAAGCTTGTAAGGAAAGCTTTGAAGATTTTATAACGGCGTAAAATAACCGCACCCGCCGTATAAGTTAAAAAAAACATTCTTACCTCAATTCTGTCAAAAAGGTAAAAAAGGACCTTGTTTTGAAAACGACGGAAAGATTCCTTTATAAACCTCTTATAAAAAGTCAAAAAAGGGTATAAATGACTTTAACCCATATTCTTGTAAATAGTAAAAATGTTTTGAAATACATTTTTAAGAAAACATGGATGTGGATGATAAAGAGATCCCAGTAGATTATTACGTATAAACAACCTCGGATAATGAAGAGATTGTGAAATAACCCTTACCTTGTAATTTTCCTTGGTTGGGGTAGGTTAACCTCCTGTATAATGGTGAAATAATTGTTATTAAATTATACAAGAATCATATATATTAATATGATATCATATATGATCTTTTAACATTGATTTGTTAATAATATCTTAGAATTATCGTCGTTTCGGGTGTTAACTTACTCATTTTCTTTTATATGTTTTGTTACATAAGTCATGTTTGTTGTATCTTATTCATATCCAGAATGATATCAAGTCCTTAAACATCATTTTTAAATCATTAAATGATAATTATACTTGAATGGATACGATGGAGAATGAATCTCATCGCGTTCGTGGAGACAGTAGTCCGTACGTACGCACGAACGCTACTTCCATTTAATTTTTATTTTAAAAGAATCAAATCCAAATGATACATAGGTATATTACTATTCCAGTATAATATAATATTTTATATATGTTACTTAAGTTCATTAACAGCATCCTTTATACGTTCCATGTGTGGTATGAACGAGTCATATCATTTTAAGGGGGCGGTAGTCCGCACATCCTCAAATGAAATTATCGTATGTATATACAACATGAAACGAATAATGGTATGAAATAAAATGGAGTTACAGAAGCTTATATATAAAATATATATCATTAATATCATATTTAATTACAGTGCCATCATAATGGCCACCATGAGAGGTGGTAAGATGTATTTGAACAATCATCGTTTCGTGAGGCGTTAGTTTGCCATCCACAGAAACATTATGTTCATCATCCATTAGATGGAGTTGTGTGTATGTGTAGTTTGAATCCTTCTTATAACAACATCCTAGTATATTTAGGATACTGGTGTTGTTACAAAATAAAGGAAATAAAAAGAGTTTGGGGGTTGGAGAAGCAAAATAAATGAAAATAATTTAAGAGAAATCGTTACCTTTAATCTAGGTAACTCACTTTGGTTGGAACCAAAGGACTTCTTGAAATGCTTTCTGCCTAAGGGGAAGCTTCAAGGAGGAGGAGAGGGATGTGGGGAGTTTAGTTGGGCAGAGTTTGGACGAGCCAAGTGGCTTGAGAGGTGTGAAGAAATGAGAAGGAGGAGTGCCCTTTTATAAGAGGGGTGAGGGGCACCTTTGGAAAAGCTAGAAATATTAATTTATAATAAATTCATATTCGGTTTCTAATGGCTCCAAATTTGACTATTCAAAGGTTAAGGTGGGGATAGGTCGAAAACCACTCAACCAATAGAATTTAGACAGGTTTGGGTACTTATATTAACCTTATCTTTAAGTATTAACTCTAAGTTAATTAGTTTCACTTTTACAATGTCTCTTTGTATTTTTATATAATATGGTTAATAAACTTACTATATACATCCAAGCGACCCCCAAGTGGTCCATTAATGAGGAACCTATCATAATATAAGTCTCTTGGCCGAACCTTAGATTTTTAGGAATTTAATATCAATTAATAATATAATATTTGTTTTAAGAACTCTTTTATGTCAATTTTGACACTATTCAATAGTTGATTTTTGTGAAACTCCTAACAGATTGATTACTTAGAAAAAAGTCAATTAAATAAATCCTAATATATCATATTATCATAGAAAATTAGTTTAATTCATTAAAAGTTTCATATTATAATTATTTGTGTATTTATAAGATCAATTATTTTTATTTTTCACTATTTTAGTAATTACTGCATCATCATTGTGTCATAAATAAAATAAATTATTTAATGTCTAAAAATTATAAATATCATTATGTAGGAAATCTTTTTAGATTTCTAATGAATATTTATAATCGAAAATCCAACATGTATAACCCTATGTAAAAATTGTTCTTCTAAAAGATGTAAGCTTATGCCATTTTTATTTTTATTTTAACTTTATTAATATAATGTGTCATTATCACTTACAAGTGGATCCATGGGGACCCAAAATAGACCCAAAGATACCCATGGTCGACCATGTTTCAACCAATAGGGTTAAGACACGTTTTAGGGTAATTTAGTATTATTATAATATTATTTTTTAACCCTTATTTACCGGATTTACCCTTAACCATGGTAAATAAAATATTTACCGCAGTAATTATTCAAAATGTCTAAAAATAAAAGTTACCTATTTACACAATTTGAACATCCTGATTCCAAATATGGAATCCATTTTCCTAAATTCAAAACACAGAAGTGGCAGAAATTAATTTAAAATTAATTCCCGCTGTCAAAACAAAAAGCGTGTTTTTAAGAGGTAATAACTATCAAAAGATTGACACTTGTTTATGTTCGGTTTAATTGTAAAATTATGTCCAATGACCAAAATTATATTAAATGGTAAAAATATATTCTAAATATACTTTAAAACCACTCAAATTCACAATTTATCACTATTAATTATTTTGATTAAAAAAGTTGTTTTTAATTAAAATTTAGAAATTTTCACTATTCATCAAAATATGAAAGTTATCCGAAATGTACCAAAATTTCACCCTAGGCTAATTTTGATATTCTGAATCTAAAAATGAAGTTCATTTTGAAATATTGAATATATATGATTTCAAAAAGTAGGTATTACTATTCACAACGGCTAGTTTAATTAGTTGTGGTGTGTGTTAGAACTCGAGGTTGCGTACAACACACGCTATCGCATTATTCGAAGGGAAACGTACCATAGGTGCTTGGGGTGTTACAATCCTTATATGATTCATTATTATTAAAAACCAAATAAAAATGGTAAAAATACTTCTATTGAATAATTTGTTAATCCCAATAAAAAAATATTTCAATCCTACTAATTCATTAATTGAAATCGAATAGGTCCTTCTTTTTTATATTGTTAAATCTTGGGTTAGGGAATTGAATTCAATAATTCCCAATTTCCCCACAAGAAATACATTGAATTCCTTAAAACTTCACCACTCCATAACCTTTTTTTAACACATAGAATGAATTTCCCTTCATTTGATAAATTCTTCTAGGTTTATCTTCCAACATTCATAACATGTAAGAATCTGAATAATTTATTTTCTATGTTCTTTACCATAGAAAATTTTATTAAATCCCAAATTCATCATATTTGGTGCTTTGGGAATTTCACTGAAGTTCATGTTTTAATAATATATCATGATAAAATCAAAGGAATAATAAAAATATATTTTTATCTATACATCATATGATTTTTTTCATAGACACTAAATTTTCCATCACATAAAGTGTTACATGATTCCTCCTGGTTTCATCCATTGACTATAACTAAAAATCATAATGTTATAAATACTAAACATAGTGGAAAATAAAATATTTCTAGAAAATAATATATAGGATGTCTAAATTACATAACCTTCTTTTAGTTCTATGACACCTTATGCTTAAACTAGATTATTAATGGTCATCATATATTCAAATCCAACACGATGGTTCCTCAATAAAATATAAATTAATCAAATCATATCCCATTGGACTGTCAAAAAAATGTATAGTAAGGCTTGTTTTCATGTACAAGGTAATATTCGAGTCAATCCCGACACACCTTTTTCAGTGTTATTACCCCTAGGTATATATATTATAGAATCTTACCTGCTTGTAGTATACAGGCAAGGATATATTTCTGGTTAAAGAACATAATCTCTTCCTTAACAAAATTTTAAGATGTTACCCTATACATAGGCTTATCTTATGGGTTATCACTAATGATTTATCATACTAGTTTCCAGAGGATAAATAAACCTATCCTATTATACCAACTATAGTGACTTGGTATTCAAATACATATATATTACATCTTATTATATGAATATTCATCACATTATAAAAACCATTCACTTGAATATTGAAAAGGAATAGTGCCTTTGGAATCTTAGAAACAAACAAAACTAGTTCATATGAGTTCTACATCATCTCTCACTTAGTTCCACATAATTATCACCAATCATAGACATATCACACATGATACCAATTATCAAATCCTGGGGGAAAGAAAAATTATAATAAGAGATCTTCAATGCTCGGTAATGGTAGACTAGGGAAATGGGTAAACATAACAAGACCATAAGGGTGTGATTAATTGGGCATAACATAAGAAAACCATACCCTATATATCAAAGATAAAATTCTTGACTAATAGATTAAATATTATCAGTTCATAAGAAAAAAAACATAGGGAAATCAATATTCATCAACCATTAGAAAATAACATTGACATAAGATAAGGAATTATAGCATACACATAAGCATAGAAAATCATTTCCCAAGTAGTGAAGGATCATTTCACAGGCTATTAGAGTGGAATGGTTTCACTCCACAAAATATTGAAGTCATCAAGGATCACTACCATGAATACTATAGTGAAAAAAGTCCTTTACTGGATTGGGTTATCTCGTCATTCCAGTCATGTTTATCTCATGATATTTTAGTCATTACCCAATTAATTAGAGAGATATAGGTCACACCAATCACATAATGAAAATCATACATATTTCTACCACAAGATCAAAAAATAGTCATTAGTTCAAAACCCAGTAAAACAGATGGGTTTTATAAATCTTTTTTCATAGAATAACTTATAAATAATAAAACGTTTTCATAACCACTTCACCATTTAATTATAGTATATCCCATTAAAAAATAAGTTGGTGTGAAAATAATTTTATCAAGGTAAAACTTATGGAAGAGAAACATGTTTCATAAAAATAATATCACTAGAAGCATAAAACACTAGAGAAATAATTATAATGGAATCATTGGATCATATCCCATTAAAATTAAAATTAACATCAATGGTTGTTATCTTTGATGTTAAATTATTTTTAAAGCTCACAAGGGACATTTCATAAAGAAAATATCCTTTCTAGATTCTAAAACACTTTTAAAAAGAATAAACATTCTTAAAATAATTTTCATTGAAAATATCCTTGGAAACATATAAATTAATCATTACGTGTCATTTAAAAATTTTCCCAATGAAAATTTCATGCCACTTATAAACATTTTAAAACAAAAAAAAATTCAAAATATTTCTCTTTGAAAATAACCTTCCAAAAATAAAAATAAATATTTAAACATCATTTAAAATGTCTTTAATGAAAATATCATTTCCATATTGGAATGTTATTTTTAAAAAATAAATACTTTTCAAAATATTCTACTCTGAAAATAACATTGAAAACATTTAAAATAAGCTTCTAGAATACTTTAAAATATTTTTTTAGCAAAATATCCTCGACACTTTGAAAAAAACGTTTTTAAAAAGACATATTATAAAACATTATTTTAAAATAACCATGTAATCACATAAAAAGTGATTTAAAAATTATTTAAAACATTTCTTGAGAAAAATATGCATTCATCCTTAAAAAAAGTTATTCGAACCAAAATAATTTTTATATTTATTTACATAAAAATAACCTTTAAAACATATAATATAATTTTTAAAACATTTTTTAGTCATGATAGTAGAAAATTATAATTATGTTTTACACATTAAAACGAATTTTTCTTTCACATTTTTTGTAAATAAAAAAAATGCTTTGTTCAGAAAATTCCCTGAACGTTCCTTTTAAAAAACATTATAAAAAATTAAAAAATAGGTAAAAATGTCCTTAATAAATCTTTTTTATAATTCTCAAACATTTTTTAAAACATTTTAAAAAAACATGGATATGGAATAAAAAAAGTGTTTGCTAACAAAGAGAGAAATAATGATGATTTTTTAAAAACCATTATTTAGGTCACATTGATATTTCAAAATTTTAAAGTGAAAGTATCACATGTATTCTATAACATAGTATATTGGAGAAGGAAATACATTAGTTTCTTGAGAGACTGATCATAACATTTCATGATTAGAACAACAATCATAAACCATCCAAATAAATGATGACATTATAAAATAAAACCCTTGCCACTTTGGGATCATTGAATTGAAATCCTCATGAAATAATAACACTATATTTTTTCCATAATATCATGTGAAAAAATTTATACATGATATTACATTTAAAAGGTACTATATATACATCAAATAAAATATGATGGGTGCAGAAGAGAACATATGTCTCGAAGAACAAAAATTGAGGCCGCTTTAGTAAATTTTGAACTTTAAACCCCACGAAATAGAGATCATAAAGTGAATATGTAAATCCTAATTATTTTCATGATAATAATCATAAAATTAATTTATGTTATATATATACACCGCATATATGAAATAATTTTTTAATATGGAATGTATCTCAAAAATATAAAAGTGAGAAAACAAATCACATACATGAAGTCTTGACTTCGATAATACACATTCAAACCTATTGTATAATAAATATATGTTTATTATAAATATATTATAATCCTATAATTATCTATTTAATACATTATATTATTTACTTCTAACCTTTTATTATATTTTTTTTAAAAATTCTTTGAAAAATTCACATTTCATGTAATAAATGCTTTATTGTTCATGTATGTTTTTATTTAATATTATATACCCTTTCATTTTTATCATGGTTCTATAATATATTAATTTTTAACCATGATATAACTATCATATATATTTATTATATATTATTTTATATAAATCCATAAAATATAGATATATAAAATTAAATACACTATTCATTGAGACGGTAGGTTTTACGTATACAAGAATAATGATTCCATTTGTCAACATATGGAAAAAACGAATGTTAATTTATATTCATAATTAAAAAAATAAATATGTGGCCATTTATATCAAATACATTTATTAATATAACTATTGTTTACTTCTATGAAATGCATTTTGGAAAAATAAATCAAATCGCTTCGGGAGGTGGTATTTCACTGTACACATGAGAGACATTATTGTATCCCCCATTGAATGGAAAGTAGGAAGGTATATATGATTTAATAAGTATATAGGTACAATTGAGTTAAAAATATCAAATATATTCATTTAATATATCCTTATTTCTATCCAAGTAAAATAGAAATAGAAAACGCGTCACGTCAGTTCAAAAGGTAATAGTTTTACATACACATGAGAGACTTTTTTTTCATTTGATGGAAAAAAATATGGATATAGGTTATTAAATTAACATAACAACATCTGAGAAAATTTTAGACATTGGAGTTATTTTATCATCTTATTTTAACTATTATACCTCTTCTTTGGATAATCACTTTATATGTGAACCTAAACCCTTATTTAGAGGAAAACCTAATCAAAATAAGACCTTTAGTATATGAGAAGAAAATTAGGGAGTAAAATTGGTAAGTAATTGGATAAACCGAAAGATTTTTAATCATGAAAAGGAGATGAGAGGGTGTCCTTTTATAGGAGGGGGGCATGACGCATATGGAATTCTTGAAATTATTGAAGTTTGCCCTCATTTTTCTCATGAAGCGATGTTCCAAAATGGGTCATTAATGAAATTTAGGTGATATAAATTAGAAATATATATATCCAATGGTTGTTGGAAAAAAATTTAGTTCATTTTATCCCCTAACCACTATAATTAATTTTTACTATTTTTATTATTTATTTCAAATGAAATCTAAGATGAAATTTTTATGGAAAATAAATTAAAATGTTTACAAATATAGAATCCATTTATCTAAATTCCATTCAATCATATTTTAAATTTTAATATTAATTTTAAACACACAGATGCGATGGGAAAGTGTTTTTCTAAAGAGAAAATTTCTAAAATATTAAAAAAAATTATCTCTAAATTAGATATGAAATTTATTATAATTACCTACATTGGATTAATAATAATATAGAGGAACTAATTTTACATTTAAAAACATTTTTAAAAAATTACACATTAAATTTTTTAAATAAATATGTATTTTTAAACAAATACCAAAATTTTCACTATTTACTAAGAAATTAATCTTTTGATAAAAGTCTCAAAAATTCACCCTAAGATATTTTTTACATGTTTATTATAGAAGTAATTTTTATTTTCTAGAATAAAGTTTATAAAATTTTAAAAATTACTTTTATTATTTCTTCACGTAAAAAATAATACCATTTTTTGAGAAAATAAAAATTTTGAAACAAATAAAAATTTTACAAAAATAATTATTTTTTATCAAAAAAACATTTTTTATATAAAACCATTATAATTACTATTTAAAATGTGTTCATTCCTATTGATACCTCTAATTTTAATAGCTAGTTCGTAATGTCCAGTTTAAATAGTAATATAAATATAGTATTGCGGTTTGTCAGAACTCGATGTTTCGTGTAACTCAAGCTATTGAATAAATTAAATTTATTAAAAAAAGAATAAAATTTCATGGTGTTACATCATATTCCCCTTAAAATTAACTTAACTAATGATATTAAATCATATTAGTATGAAAAAATGAGGATACTTCTACCTTATTAAATCCTCAGTTTCCCGTGTTGCTTCCTTAAACTGCATGTTTCGCCACAAAAAAACTGACCCAACGAGTGTTATTATTTCATAGAACATTATATGTACAATATAAAATCTATATAAACTATTACTTATAATAAATATACTAATCTAGTTGGAAAATCTCTTGTTTTAGTACATATTATGGATTTGGTATTTACTTCCAAATGAGATATACATGGAACACATCGTGAATCAGATATGGGTTTAGTTGAAGTGTCGATCGAGAGGCTATTATCCTATTGAAATCAATAATTTCAATAAAAAAATATACCCAACGATTAATTTCCCTTTATTCTTAAATCTCATATTCTTTTTCCATAGATAAATTATTTGAAATGAATTATCACCACCATCAACCTCCATTACTATTTGGTGGTTATCTTCATAACTTTTTTGGTAACCTTTTTCAATACATATGTGTTATTTAGTGGTGATAACTATTGTTCTATTCCATCAAATATATTAGGTCCCAATTTGTTTCTTTCTCCAATATCATTCTATCATTTAAAGCTTGAAATTTCTTTCCATAGATAGATTCATAAGTATCTATCTAAATACCCATGTAAAATCTATTGTTGTATGAAGACTCAACCATATAAAGACATTGATCCAAACCACCTTTTAAATATAGATAAGAAAGATCTCAACATATCCTCAAGGGTTTTAATTGTTCTATTAGATTTAAAATCTGTTAAATGATTATATGTTGTCCAAAAACTCAACATGGTATCAAGAGAGTGATGCAGACTTCACTGAAACATCTATGTACACATCATATCCCGATAAAAATAATTTAATGTGGTACTCCATGAACCCTTAGCACTTAATTAATTTAAATACCTTAAAGAATATCCAAATACAGATCATATCTGATAGCAATTATGGGTTATGAAATTGTATCGAGATCAACGACAACCCATATAGAATTGCTCCTTTTGATGTTTTGGGTAGTCTAATGAAAAAATTATTAGTGTTGTCTTCCCACTTCTATTTTAGCGTGGGAAATAGATGTAACATCCCCATATAATTTTTCCTTTTAGACTTAACTTGTTGGTATACTAAGAAACAAGATTCAAACTCTCCAATATAACTATTTATTCTATTCAACTAGAAATACTATTTCAAATATATAAACTTATTCGAACTTATATAATAAATTGATAATGAAGTTCTATGAGTCTCCTATTACAACGCCTCATTCAAATATGGCATGGGTGAAACTCATAAAAAGATTATGAACTTTATCCTTACATGATAATCATGGTTAAAATCATGAACATTTATCACATTCCTTAGAATCTATATATCATCCTTATAAACCTATTTCATATTCACCTAGATATATGGTTAAAGATTTATTTTACAATGATATTATTTCTCCCCTTAAGGATTTATAGATCCACCCTTTTCCAATCAAAATATATTTGATCTCTTTTATCCTCAGCATGTATAAACTAGAATGATCTATTCAACTCAAACCCTTAACCACCCAGTTCACATTCCTTGATTGGAAATGTATTTATCAGTCCGAATCTTTAATTATTTCTAACCATATCCTCTGGTGCATGTTTATATCCTTATAGGTTAATATATAGATTAAATATTTGTGATTAGAATACATATCACACTCTTCCCAATAAAGATAATTCCTATGGATATTTACTACAAAAATTACCACGATTAACTCAACACCATGAGTTTACCAATAAAATATTTTGAAACAAAATATATAACCATGTCATTATTCATAAGAACTCTTCCAACCCACTTATTATATGAATAAAAAAAATATTATAAACCCTTTTCCACTATAGGGAAATATATGCATAGTTGCACTAACTAATATTCTCCTCAGTTCCTTGAAATTTACTTTGTATTCATTTTCCCAAAGGAATATGGATCCCTTCCGAGTTATCAAAGTCATTTGATTTGAAATTAAAATATTTTCCCCAAAACCATCAAACATATATATTCTAAAAAAAACTTTCTATCTCAGTTATTATGGTTGGTCTAGTCTACCATTCAATAGACTTAATCCTTGTTGGATATACAAATATACCCTCACTCGAGATTTTATGACACCAAAATGATTCCTTATACTCTAAAAATCCCCACATTGTAAAATTTTCATCCAGTTCCTCCTTCCATAGGGTCTTTCGTATAATTCTCAAGTGATCTCCATGATGTTCCTTGATCATTGAATAAATAATAATATTGTCAATAAAGACTACCACAAACTAATCAATGTAATCATTAAGGAATCTATTCATTAAATCTATAAAGATAGTCGGGGAATTATTAATACCAAATTACATCACTATATAATCATATTCTATATAACTAGTATGGAAAACGTTTCATGGATATATCCTCCTTAAATAATATTTCACTAAAAAATGTTAAAAATGAAATGGTTTTATTTCTATAAATGTCTCCCAAACTGTATTTAATATTAATAATCCCCCATCACATAAAACCTAAAAATTAATGTCATCAAAATTTTACTTATGATCTACCTTAAACTCATAAACCCATAATGGTATAAATAACTATTATGTTAATCCTATATGGATACATATATTCTTTCAAATCTAACAAAATCCTCATATATTTCATTACTCTTTCAACAAAAATACCAATGGTAAAAATAATTTTATAACATAATCCTAGAATTCTAACACACAAATAATTAAATCCTTCCACTTCTATTATTTAAATGGAATAGGTCTTTCCTTGTACTAGATGTCAACTATTTGATTTTTTTTCATTAACATGGATAATGACCATGTTCCGCACCCAAAAGAAAACAAACTCCTCAAAAATTCATCACTATATGGCCTTATTTACACTTGGAAAACATCATACCCTCCATTTGTGATATTCTAATTTGTTCATAATCCCACCTTATTGACATTTGGGAAGTTTAATACTCATTAATATATGTTCATTACCACAAAAAATTTCATAAAATTTTATCTTCCTCTTATTTAGTGTGTTGGAAATTTTACTAAAGTTCATGATGTTAATTATATAATAAAATGGATAATTATTCATTATCACAATATCTTTATCTCTAATAAAAATATTATTTATTTTTTCACCTCCATTGAATTTTCTATCACATTTATCATTAACATGATTCTTCATAGTTCCATCCACTGGCTAAAACAAAAAACATAGTGTGAGAAAAACTAATCATAGTTGAAAACCAAATATTTATGAAAAATAACTTATAGGATGTATAAATATTTATACCTTACATTCATTATATGACACCTAAATATAATCCTTTTCTATTCATGTTCATCATCTATTAAAATATATAGTGATGGTTCGTAAAGAAAATGTAAATTTACCATATCATATCCCATAGGAGTGTCAAATGAGGTGTACAGCACCAAAAAATGTTGTGTATTAGGTAATGCTTGAGTAAATATAGACATTCCTTTATCTTTGTTATTACCAAGTAATTCTCAAGTCAATATAGACATTACATTTTATTTTTAAATAAAATGTAAATTTATCATATCATATCTCATGAATGTTTTTTCTCTTTTTTTAATGAATAAAAAAGGAAAAAAATAATTCAACAGTAAATAATAATAATTATTTCATATATATAACATATATTTTGTAATTGTATCCTTATTTCCTTCCATATAATGTGTTGGTGAAAAAAAATCACATCACTTCATGATGCAGTAGTATAGAATACAAACGAGCAATGTTATTTTTTCCCCCATGGAATTGAATTTAATATGGTATAAGTTATATAATAATTATAGAGGTATAATTATGTTAAAAATATCATAAATATTCATTTAATCCATCATTATTTCCATCCATGTATAATAGAATTCTTAAAACCAGATATCATCATTTCCTGAGTTGATAGTCTCTCGTACACATAAGCGATTATTTCCTTTCCCATTTTATGAAAGGGGATATGGATACATGTTATTAAATTAAATTAATAACATATAAGTACATTTTTTTAATGTTTTCATTTTATTTTCTTGTATTAAAAAATTTTAAGAATTTATAATAATGAATAATAAAAAAACACATGTTTAATGACTACACGTTTTTTTAGAGATACTCTTTAGGATTATAAATAAAACCTTCATAGGAGGGATTCCAAAATAACGACTATAGGATTTGATAATGGAAATATGAAATATATTTTTCAGGGGATTATCCAAATCAAATTATTTATTAAGAGTGAAGTGGAGATTAGAACGGGTTACCATTTATAATTAGTAGAGTAGGCACACATGGAATTTTTTAAAAGAATAAATTTTTCATTTTACTTGAGTATGGTGGAAAAAGGATGATTACTAAAAATGGTGGTACATATAAGAGTGAATAATTTTAAATTTATCTTCAGAAGAATGGAATCATTTATGAGTATGGATCCACATACATCCCTTACCAAAATGGGGTTTCGAAAAGAAAGAATAGATATTTTCTGGAAACGGGGATAACTATGTTACTTGAACATGGTGTTTCTCATTACTATTAAAGAAAATCCATGAGGACTGCTATGTATATTCAAAAAAAATTCTAAATACCATGTTTATATATGACTCAATATGGATTTTTTTATGGAAAAACTCAATGTTTGAAACACTTAAATGTTTTCGGGAGTCCGTTTATTTTAAAGAAGAAAGTTTAAAACATTGGAATGATTGAGTAGAATTGTCAAGATGAAATTTTTCTTGTTTATAATTTGGAAGGAATAAGATATAGATGTTTCAACAATGAAAATTGGATATTTTTTTATTCTATCTATGTGAATTTTGTTGAAAAATCGAATAAGGATAAATAGGCTTATATAGATAAGTAAGTTGAGTATAATAAGGACAATTTTGATGACAATTCTGATAAGGATACAAACAATTGTAATCATGATCAAGAAGAAGAAGAATAAAACATAGATATTTAGTATGATGAGGAATAATATCAAAAATTACATCCTTTTTTGATGAAGAAAGTGGAAGCTCAGAATGTTATTGGTGATCAACATCAAAAGGTTTAAACAAGAAGACCAAGAAAATCAATTACACATACTTCCCTGTATTCAAAAGTTGAGTTCAATGATGTGAGAGAATATTTTGAGTATTCGTAATGTTATTAGGATGTGAATGAGGAGGTGGATCAAAGATAAATGAATGATACATGGGAACTCATAACTAAGATAGATAGAAAACTTATTATTGGTACAAAGTTGGTTTTCCAGAAAATGCTGAATGAAGAAGGTGAAGTGATAAGAAACAAACTAAGATTATTATGTAAATGTTACTCACAAATTTAAGGTGGGGATTTTGATGAAACTTTTATATGGTGGTAAGAATATAAAAATCAGATTTTTTATTTCTATTGGTGCACATTGATGTTACAAAATATTTCTGAATTGATATAAAGTCCGTATTTCTAAATAAGGGTCTTAATGAGGAATTTTACATTGAAAAACCCCATTGATATTATGTTAGAAAAGATAAATTCTATGTATTAAGATTGAATAAATACTTATATGGGATGAAACAATCTCTGATGGAATTGTACTGGATACATGATTAAGGAAGATTAGTTTTACGAAATGAAGAGATGGTGGTAATATTTATATCAAAGAAAGACAAGAGTATTCACTCATTATAACTATTTATATATATGATATTATAATTTCTAGGAATGATGAATGATCTGGTGAATGATTTTATAAAGAAATGAAAATTTTGTTTGAAAAGTCCTTGATGGGGGAAATGAAATAATTTTTTGGATTACAAACTTCTCCAAATAAGAAACACATTTTTATCTATCAGGAAATTTATTCTAAGTAACATAATAATAATTTCATAATAGAAAAATCAAAACCTATTTACACACCTATTTCTGTGGGAACAATGTTGTCTAATTATGGAGATGGTAAGGAAGATGGAAAGAATTAATTTCAGAAGCTGATTGGATGTTTTATATATTTTTATATCTCAAGACCCAACATTGTTTATATTGTTAAATTAAGTGAAATATTTTAGAGTTATCTTAAGAAATCACCTTTACTTGCTAGAAAAATAATTCTCAGATACATCAAAGGGACAAAAAAATTTGGAATTAGTCATGATAGCTCAGAATGTATTGGTTATTTGGGTATTCATATGTTGATTGGCCAAGAAGTGACGATAATAGTAAATCTACATTAAGTGGAGTTTTCTTTTTGGGGAAAATTTGTCTTAGTTGGTATACAAAGAAACAAAATTCTCTAACTCTTAGTATGTATGGATATGAGAAAGGTGCTGCTACTCAATCTGCATCCCAACTTATTTGAATGAAGTCTCAATTTGATAACTTACTTTTTGAAGTGAAGTTACCCTTTCTTTTGGGTTGTGATAATTAAATTAAAATCAATCTCATCCGGAATCCGGTTCAACATTATCATTCAAATCGTATTGATATCAAGAATCATTTCATTAAGAAGTATCTTAAGAAGACATAATTGAATCTAGATCATGTTTCTACATCAAAACAAGTTGTTGAGATTTTCAAGAATACTTTATTGAAGGAATCATTTTCTTAAATGAGTTTTTACATGTGGGTTCGACATCGTTTTCATCATGATTGAGGAATGTTTTTATGTCTCGTCTCTTATTTTATAATTTGATAATGTTTTCAAGGGAGAATTTTTTTCATAAATATATCTTTATGGAAGCAGGTAAATAGGTGGATTAGTGGGTAATATGTGAATCCATAATTTTATGTGTTTGAACTATTGTATCTCTTTGTTGGATTGGTTTTAGTGAAAAAAATTTGTATTTTAAGGAATTTGAAGAATTAGAGAAAGAAAATGAATAAAATTTTGAAGATAATTTGAAAAGATTTCATTATTAATATTATTGGACAACATGGTTTTTCTATTAATAATTGTTGTTACCTATAAGGAGTTAGCTCACATAGGCTTAGAATTGTGGATAAGTAATCCATAACATGAGTAAACAAAGTTTAGAGATTTATGAATCTTTGTTGAAAAACAATATAAAGGGGGTATTTCTAATTACAAGCTAAAAAAGTTAATGGCATTCATGTGCTATGTTTTGTGGTCAATTATGTTTAATAAGAAAGAGAATTTGAAGAAGAAAAAAATCACCTCAATTATATTTGGTGAAATCTACCTAACCAACGTATTCAGTAAAATTAGGCTCATAATGGTTGATAAATACCATCATTTTGAGACGTTATGATTTCGATGAAAAGAAACATTTAACTCACCTTAGGACCAAACATGATAAAGAGATCATAATGGGGGAGAATCTAACTCTAAATGACTATGATAATAATTTTATGATGCTTTGATGATCTTAGAGTTCTAGTAAATAATTATTATTCTATAAAAAATGTGATGGAATTTTTATGAAAAAAGGGAAGTGAAAGATAAGTTTCCAATCATATTCAATTTGATCATAATCAATACAATTGTATTCAAGTCAATTATATTCTAGATAATCATATTCAGGTTGAGTAAGAAAGAAAGATGTTGCTGAAAGAGTATGAGGTTATAATACTTCCTAATGAAAGCTACAAGACTCTGAAAATGATGGGAAGTTAAAATGTTTTTTTGTAATGTCATATGATGAAGAATCAAATCTTCAATGTAATCAAAACAATGAAGGAAATCATGATACAATCAGAAGTTTGTGTAAGAAGAAAATTAGTGAATATGAAGTTTTCGAGTCTCAAGATCATTGTAATGAGTTATTAGGAAACATATTTTTTTTAATCATAATTAGAATTATAATTATGAAGAAAAGAAAAATTATTTTAAATACAAACCTATTGATAACGATCCATCGTATCTGGTATACCATCATATTCATTATAGGAATAATTGCTTGTGAAGAAATTCATTGGTATCATATTCAAAAGAGAAAGGAGCTTTTGAAGATGAATTTGATGATACTAGTCCATCATACTATGTGTGTCATCATAATCATTAGAGGAAGATTTTTTTGAGTCCAATGAATGATATGAAGAATAAAAATATTACCTAAATATTATTGGATGTGTTTTCAAAAGGGGAGCATAATGTTAGAAGAAGAACATTGTTTACATCAGTTAGTATATAGCATTATAATGAAGAAATTATACTCAACAAATCAGAATGGGTTATTGGAATTAGACTTTTGATTGTTAAGAGAGTTAAAATAGAGCTTATGTTTTTAGAATATTCAAGAAGTATTGAGATGAAATTTTAAGAGTTGAGAAATGTTCACTAAGTCAAAAGGAACCCAAAATTCATGGAAACATGAAAATTTAGGTTATTTTATTATGAAGGAAGGTTTTCAAGAATCCTTCACAAAAGAAATTATGGTGAGTGTAAAATAAAAAAACAACCTTGTACTTTTTGGACTGAAGTATTGTTCATGAGTGGTAGAGAGAAGTTAGAGCAATAAAGAAATTATAGAGTGAATATATAGTTTATGAATTATTTTTTTTGAAGAATCCATGATAGATATTAGCGAAAATAGAGGAGGCAAGATTAAAATATTTAAAGTTGAACATATTCTTCAGCTGATTATCGTATTCAGCCAGTTATCATGTTTGCAAGGATTATCATATTCAATTAGTTATCATATTTGGAAGGATTGTTTTATCCAGCTAGCAGGATTACCATATTGGGATTTCTATACTGAAGTAGAAATTTTTCATAATTGAATCAATTGCATTATTTAGATATATATTTCTCAAATGAGCAATCAGACTAAGAATAATCAGACTGTGAAATTAGAATTAGTGTAATTACAATGTCTTGGAAGTTCTTACAAACTTTTGGGCAAGAATGTAATAAATTTCATTGAAATTTTAGCCTTTTAATGTTGGTAATGAATCATTGTAACATGTTTTTTTACAAAAAAAATTACGTCATTTTTACTAGTATGATAAAATTAACTATTTTATTTTTTACATAGTGTGACATGAGTGAAAGGGAATATCCTACTAATGGTATTCCATACAAAAAGGTTTATTTTATAGTGGATTGTGTGGTATTAGATCATTTCCAAACCATGCCAAAGATGTATCTATTCTTATTGAATAGTGAACCTTGTAAATTCAACTGTTATTGTGGATGTGTGTTTGAATTTTTATCACTAAGGAAAGTTATATTTAACTGGAGGAAATGCTTGTTTCGTAAGTAAGGAAACATAAAAGAAAATGATAACAGTAATTCACCCATCCCCATATCAGTGATATAATTATCTTAACTTGGCACTTACCACTAGTGGAAGATTGACCCTATTTTTAGGTGTGTTCATAGAGAGGGGGATCTCTAGGGATTGAGATAACTCTCTATGGTGTTGTAGTGCACAAAAAAATGAATTTTCTCTCTTGGAAGAAAAATAATATAATTCAGATTAAATACCAATATTGTTTAAAAATAAATATTTTCAAAATTTCCCCTTAGTATTTATTTAATCCCTTGTGGAACCTCATGTATAAAATATTATTATTATTATTGCTTCCTTAACATTCTCTTAACTTCTGAATTTAAATTATATAATATTTAATCAAATAATATTAATATATATTATTTCTCATTGAACCAAAAAACATAGTCTGTAATTCCTCCACAATATTAATTAGGCCTTGAATAATGACTGTTTATTTAATAAATAATTATCATTTCAATATTCCCCAATAAATAAAAAAATTATAATCTTTAAACAGAAAATAAATATGTATTATATATTTTTCATCCATTATATTCTCTCGAATAACTAATGATTGAATATATACTATCAAGAAAACATGAATAATTATTATACCATATATGCGAATAATATTTATAAAAAAAATTATATAATAAATAGAAATATATATTATTTAATGGAGATTATGGATAAACTTATTGTGTGGCCCTCTAGGACTCTTTCTCCGTGACATTATGTGAAATATCACAAAGTCTAATGTTAACTTATAGAAAAACGTCATGCCACCCATAGATAAAGACTTTAATTTCTCTATGAAATAATACCTCATATAGATTCTTACTATATAATATCATCCTTTTATTGCAATAACTCCAACCAAGAAGGTTTCACAGAATTGTTATCAACCTATCTACTAAATTTATCTACCTTTTATGTTAATGAAATAAAATGTTCTTATAGAACTCCATGATGATGGATTTATTTGGCCTATGTCATGTACAACAATGGGCCTAAAATATCAACATTAATTAAAGAACAAAATGGTTAAATCCTTTCTCATGTTATTCATTGATGTAATATTACTTGTGATACACTCAATGTATCATACCTCTTCATGAGCATGTTTTTTCACAGTTTTAATCAATGCATAAAAGTATGTGACTCATAACACACATTAATAATTATAAAAATAATAATAAATGTCAATACACACATCAATTGATAGGAACATTCATTGACACCTATAAATGGGGATTTCTTACAGGCAAGACTCGTTCTCAAAATATCCTACAGAAGATATTTTCAAGGGAATATTCCACGAGAATGTGCCTCAACGTCTATGAGTCTCCACCACTGATAGATTGTTCCATTTTTGTCCCTTAAATGATGTATTCTTATTATAGAACAAATATTTAAGGATAGTGACATAGCCCTTTCTGATTCTCATCATAGTAGGGACTTGTTATGACCTATTAGTGAAAAATTTACTCTTATGAAATTATCAAATACTATGTAATATAGATAAAAAAAATGATGTGATAATAATTTTATTTACAATAAAAAAAATGAAAACGAGTTATCATAAATTAAAAAATAAGTAGGTTCTTGGGAACCAATTCCAATAGGATTCCACTTTCACCAGAACAAACTACTAACAGCAATCAGTCTTTTAACTCTCACATGATATACATTATCCTATTCATATTGTACTTTAATGAAGGTGTCTTCCACATTCTCTTTCATGGGTACTATACTTTTTGAAACATCACCACATTAATAAAAAATTCTCAATAGTTGATACTTTCAATGTATATTATTTGTCTATTGGGGAGACCTTTCCTCTTTTTAAAGAACCAAGACTATAGGATTAACCCAATACAATATTATAGGATATTTATTTCTAAGTAACACGTTAAGCTCCTAGATAAAGTTTCACATCTATACAGATTCCTTGGATACATAAAACTCTACTATATACTCAGAATAAACTATTGATTCAATGAAAAAAATCATCTTGGAACTCTTCCACCTCACATCTCTAGGTTTCAGGAATAATAGAAGCACGTTGGTGGGTGTATCCAACTTTAATTTTAGCATTAACAATGATCAATATGATATCTGTCACGATAATAAAATGCCAGAACTTCGGAATATAACAAATAATTAAAAATAAAAGAGGGGTGTCTTCAAACCATAGATAGGATCATTATATATTGGTTATAATTAATTTCATTAATTGACAAGAATCACCTTGATAGAATTATTTATTTGTTGATATTTATGGTCATGATCTCATTTTATCCGTCGATGCATTGTATAATCCAAGTGTAGGATTGCTCTAGCAGTGATCCACACGTGCTCCACATATCTATGAATGTCACCGAAGGGATCTCTGGGTTCTATCACAGAAGATCCTTCACTTGTGATGTCTGCTTTCGATCTCCTTGATTGGGTGAAGGAGAATCTCTCTCTCATAGCTTGAGAGTGTTCTTTGAAGAAACAGGATTCTCTCTTAGCTTGGGAGATTTCTCTAGATCTGTTGTGCACAACCACAATAAATGGATAGTCTAATGAGAAAAATCTAATTTGGATTTTTAATTACAAAGAATAATAAAATGAATTAATTACCTGAAAGAATTTATTCATTTCATTAAATTCTTAATAATACCGCATGTCTAAAAACAACAGCTGACAATTATTATTACCTGACATGTACCCAGTGAATTACACCAAATATTATTTAATTAAAAAAATAATATAATTTCTCATAAATTCCCTGAAAAAATACAAGGCGTGTATATTTAGTATACATGGTGTGTACTTTTTTCCATTTTTCTTTATTTTATCCACCACATTTATTAGACCATGAATAATGACATTTTTTCAAACATAAATATCACTATATTACTCACAAATAAATATATTATTTTGCCCACAATATATTCTTTTGAATAACTAGTGTCGAAATAAATGTGATCAAGCATCCTTAAATATTTATTAAACCACAATCGGAAAGAATATTTATTCAACTTGTTGAATTAATATTTAACTGTGATACTTGTAAACACTTAGTGTGTGGCCCTCTAGGCCTATTTCTCAGTGCCATTAGGCGGAGCATACCTACAGTTCATGGTTAGCATCTAGCAACACATCAAGGCACCCATAAATAAAGAAGTTAGCGTTGCAATGACGTGTCACATACTATGAATGATTACCATGAAATATAATCCATTTGTCTCGATATCTCGAATCAAACTGGTTGTATGCTCGCGCCATCAATCCATATGCTCCATTATTCTTTACATGACATTCTGGAATTGAACGTTACCATTCCTCACTATTGACATGGATTTATTTAGGCTATATCAATTCCATAAAAGGGCCTAAGATATCTACTTCCATTATGGACCACAAGGGAAAAATCTTTTCTCACATTATCTATTAATGCAGTATCACTCGTGACGCGCCCAACATATCCTACCTTGCTTGGAACAGTGTGTCATCGCAGTTTTATATAATACATCTAATTGCACGAGTTGTAATACCCATTAATAATAATATTAAATTATAAGGACTAATACACACGTCCAGAGATTGGAACATCCAATGACACTATGAAATGTGGATTTCCTATTTGCATGTCTCGTTCTCATAATATCCTCCTAGATATTTCCAAGGTCACACGCTGGGAAAAGGTGCATCAATGTTTTATGAGACTTCACCCCTAATGGCCTGTATTATTTATGTCCGTTAAATGGCATCATACGGCCATAGAAAATATATTCAAGAATAGTGTTATGGCACTTTCAGGTTCTCATCATAGTAGGGATCTACTATGACCATTTAATGCAATAGTTATCCTTAGAACATTATCACATTCATTTTCTTGCATAAGAACAATCAAGATGTGATAAGGTATTTATTAATGAATAAAGTACAAAGTTGTTGGTTCTAGGACACCAACTCCAATAGACTCCCACTTAGACTAGAACCAACTGCTGACAAATTTTAACCTCCTGGCTATCACATGATATTCATGCTTTTTCTGAGATAGTCCTTTAGTCATAGGGTCTAACGTGTTCTCTTCCATGGACACTCTGCTCACTACAACTTCACTCCTTTGATTGAAATCCCTCAACATGTGATACTTCCAGAGTATGTGCTTTGTCAATTTATGTGACCTTGGTTCTTTTAAAAGATCCATTGCTGTATTATTATCACAATATAAGGTGATAGTATCTTTACTAATATGCACCACATCAAGCTCCTGGAAAAAGTTTTGAATCTAGACAGATTCCTTGGTTACATCAGAAGCCTGTATATATCCCGACTCTGCTGTAGAATCGGCGACAACTGGTTTCTTATAACTCTTCATGCTCATTGCTCCTCTGTTGAGACAGATAACATATCCAGATTGCAACTTCAGAACATTCTGATCTGTCTGAAAACTAGAATCAACATACCCTCTAATGACAATCTCCTTGTCTCCTCCACACACCAGTAATATATCCTTAGTTCTTCTCAGATACCTTAGGATAGTGTTTACTACAGTCCAATGTTGTTCTCCTAGATATACTTGATATCTTCCTACCATGATCAGTGCATAGGTAACATCAACCCTACTATATAGCATGTCATACATGATGGATGCTATGGCCGAATCGTATGGGATCTTACTCATTCTATCTTTCTCTTCTTGTGTCTGAGAACACATTTTCTTCTAAAGATATAGGCCATGTGAAAATGGAACCAATCCCCTCTTGGATTGTTCCATAGTAAATATCTTTAGTATTTGGTCAATATATGTACCCTGACTTTGTCCAAGCTAACTCTTGGATCTATCACAAATGATCTTGATCCCTAGAATGTAGGCTGTTTCACCCAAGTCCTTCATGGAGAAACACTTGTTCAACCTGTCCTTAACTAACTGTAAGACTGGTACATCGTTTCTAATAAGAAATATGTCATCATCATATACTACTAGGATAACGACAACATTTCTATTAAACTGCTTATAAACACATGGATCATATTCATTCTTAATGAAACCAATTTCCTTTTTGGCTTCATCAAATCGAATTTTGCATGACCCGGATGCTTTATTTAATCCATAAATGAATTTATATAACTTTTAAATCCATTTGGATTCACCTAGTGTCACAAACCCTTCTGTTTTTGTCGTATAAACATCTTCTTGAAGGTTCCCTTTATGGAATGTTGCTTTGAAATGCATTTTACAAATCTTTTAGTCATTGTAAGATGATATATCATGTATGATTATTATGGATTTAAACATGGAAACTGATTATAAGGTTTCATCATAGTCAATTCCTTGACACTGTCTCAATCCTTTATCCACATGCCTTGCATTATAGGTGATAACTTGTCCTTCCAATTCTAGTTTTCTCTTCATTACCCATTTGCATCCAACAGGATTTACATCAACTGGATCATCGACCATAACCCAGAACTAGTTCTGATACATGGAATCCATCTCATAACTCATAGCTTCTACCCATATTGCAACTTATGTGCTTTCTACTACTTCCTTGTATGATAAAGGTTCATTATTTTCCAACAATAATGATTCACCATTTTTAGTGACTAGGAAACCAAATCTCTCTAGTTCTCTTACATCTCTTGAGATCCTACATAGCATTTGTGTTTCTATAACGTCTTCCATGGCGACCTGTAGAACTTGTTATTATACTAACTATTTTTTATCTTGAGCACCAAATTCGTCATAGTCAATTTTTATCCCACTATCCTTTTTGAGGATGTGCTCCCCCTCAATAAAGACAGCTTTTCTGTCGATGGTCACTTTCTTGTTTGAATGGTTTTATAGGTAATATCCATTCTTTTCCTTCGGATATCCTATAAAGATACACTTCATGCCCCTTGGGCGCTATTTTGTTGCTTTATAAGGCCTTAACAAATGACTCGCATCTCCATACATGTATGTGCGACAAACTGGGTTTCTTTACATTCCATAACTTGATGGAATTCCATTTTTCGACTTAGTTGGTACTCAGTTTAATGTGTATGTTGTATTCTGTTATGCATATCCCTAAAAGGATAATGTAAGATCTGCATGGCTCATCATCAACCTTACCATGTCCAACAAGGTGTGATTCCTCCTTTAAATAACACCATTCCATTGTAGTGTATAAGGATGAGTGAGTTGAGATATAATCTCAGTCTCTGGAAGAAGATCAATGAACTCTTGGATTAGATATTCTCCACCTCAATCCGATCTATTCTTCTTTATCTTCTTAACAGGAAGATTTTCTACTTTATTCATGAATTACTTAAATTTCTCTAAGGATTTTAACTTATTCCCCATTAAGTATACATATCCATATCTACTCAAATCATCAGTAAAAGTAATTAAGTTACAATATCCACCTCTAACTTCTACTGAAAATGGACCACACACATCCGGGGGAACCAATCCTAGAAACTCTGTGGCCCTCTTACCCTATCCTCTAAAAGGTGGCTTGGTCATTTTACCTAGTAAACAAGCATGACAATTATCAAGTGGTTTTAGCTTAGTAGAGTATAAATAGCCATCTTGGTAGAGTGTGGTCAAGCTCTTCTCATTTACATGACCGAGACGGTGATTCCACAACTGTGTGATGTGTGAATCATGTGAGTTTGTTTCGTTATCGATTTCCAACCCTAGGTTTTCATAATTTAATACATACAAACCATTATTTAAAAGATCCATACTATAACATACGTTGTTCTTATAAAATAAACAACCCTTATTTCCAAACATGAAAATAAATACATCTATATCCAAACATGATATAGTAAATATGTTTTTGGTAACACTAGGCACATAATAATAGTTATGGAAAACCAAAATCATCCTAGTTGGAAAGGAGAGGTGGTAATCCCCAATGGCCAATGTATCCAGCCTCGCGCCATTGGCAGCTCGAAGATCCACCTCTCCACTGGAAATATTTATAAATCTACTTGGCTCCTGAATTTGAATATATATGAGATCCCCACAAGCTATATCTAATACCCAAGGTGTAGAAATGAAAAGATTACGCTCAATAACGAATTCACCTTTAGTGTCCCCATGCTTTTAGGTGCAATTACTATTCCAGTGGCTAGGCTTGCCACATTCAAAACATAACACCCCCATTCTTTTTCGTACCTCTAGATCTTACCATTCTTGGAGGGAAGATGCTTGGGGTCTTCATACTATTTATAAGTCTATGGCCCCTTTGCCTTGTCCTTACTTTTCTTATTCATTATAAGGACTATGGGATTGTCATGCCCCATATCTTTATTAACCTGGAAAATTATGGTCAAATGATCTGATAGACTCTTCTCATTGTTTCTCATGTTATAGTTGACAATAAAGCTAGAGAAGGTATTGGGAAGTGATGATAAGATGAGATCTGTATGAAAATCTTCCAAGAACATAATCCATAAGATGTCCAGACATTCAGTATAGCCAATAAGCTTGACTACTTGAGGCCCAGCTGGCACAGACTCTCCAAGATTATTTGTAAACAAAGCATTGGAGAACTCATATCTATCCTGTCTCGCCTTCTCTTAGAATAGATCCTTAAGGTGAGACATTATGCTATATGCGTCCATGTTTTCATGTTTCTTCAGGATCTCATTAGACATGGATGATAACATAAAACATTGGACATATGTGGAATCATCCATATGTTTCATATAGAGATATAGTTCCTCATCACTGGCCTCTTTCCCAAGTACAACTAGAATAGGATCATCCAGCACATACACTTTTCACTCGTGGTCAAGGATGATGTGTAAATTCCTCTTCCACTCTTTTAAATTGGTGACAGTGAGAAGATTTTCCTTATCGAGTATGGTTCTCAATGATATGTTTGAATTTATTTTTCTTTCCATTTCTACAAATCAATATGAGCAAAGGTTTAGTACTTTGTTATGATAAAACTGAGAAAAATAAATAAATTCATATTTATTAGTCTCCCACTAATTTATTAAAATCCAATAGCCCTCACCATTGACTTCAAAATATTTCATTTTTAGAAGATTCTAGTGGAAAGGATCCATATTTCTCGTCGCATTACCCCAACTAGGGTTGGTTAAGAAAATTGAATGGTTTTAGGTAGGCATTAAAAATGCCAACTATATTATCTCATAGATCCTTGATCCGCTGAGTGGAATCCCCAATCCTGAAATCCTTTTATTTTGGATTTCATCAACCTTTTCCCCTTGGTCACACCAAGTCCTATTGTGGCAGTAAACCCTTGATACAAATAGATTCTATTCAACCAAAAATCATGAATTATAATTCCCTGATAATTGAAATCACCATAACTAGGGTTGGTTAGGAACTTTGAACTATGGTTCGATTTTAACCAGGATTATGGAAGAGTATACCGACTTGATATTTTCTAGGAGGGATTTTATCCTTATACATAAATTTACATTTTTATTACCTTTGATTGAATGATTGTTAATATTAATTTGGATATACTTAAGTGATTAACCAGGTAAAAGATAATATTTTATGCATAATCCGATCTTATTTTCGGTTCATCTTGAATGCTTGTTTAATTCATTAATTTTGTGATCATGATAACACACCCAAAATTAATAAACCATGCAACTTATAGAAATAAAACAAATGGTATGATCATGAGCTTGTTCAAAGGGTTAGTTTATCTAGCAGTTGATAAACTAACCCATGACCTAGGGTAGAAACACCTTGAACATTTTGGGTTCGTGTTTATAGATTTCCATATGTCCACCTTTGTGTCTGCTTGGATTGGTTTCACCTTGGCTCTAAACTTGAGCCACCTTCACTAGCATGGGAGCCCCATCCATTACATATGCTTTTATCTCACATGCAGGTGAGGGGTAAAATGGGGTTTTACATAAAATAAATCTTGGGAAAGCAGTCCCTACATATTAAAGAGGATAAGGCTCATAGACCAACAAATTTAATTTAAAGAAATAAATTAAAAAAACTGTTCACAAACAAAGGTCTTGGTCTAGCTCATGATCATCCATGCATGCAATGATATTTACATATAAATAAAACTAGCATTCAATTCATTAATCATTCTGGTTTAAGATAAATCCTGCTCGGATCAATTAATTATCTTTAATTAATCATTCCTTTTATCATAAACCATTTTTCTAAATTTCCTTCAGATTCTCATCCATCATAATTTTAAACAAATATGTTCAATTAAAATTATCTTTGTATGCAATGTGTACCAAGAAGGCAACCTGGTGAATTCCCATTCATAACTACCCAATGATTATAAATGAACATTAGGAATATTTTAAATTAAACACATATATATAAAATACTTATCACGTGTTGTGCCTTAGATTTATTCTAGAACTATGGTAAATGCCTCAAGGGTTTGTATAATATAATAATAAATTTTAATAAATCAATATAATTTGGATGAGTACACAGCGTGTAGTTCCTACTACAAGGAATGTACTTTTTTCACCAAACATCTGAAGTACACGCCCAGGGACATGGCGTGTAGATGTACATAAAAAAAATTTCAGAGTACACGGTGTGTTCAGTGGGACACATGTTGTGTAGTATCAGTGTTACACGGTTTCTAGATAGGAAAAACATCTCTGGGGTACACGGTCTAACCTTAACCCTAATGGACTACAAACTGTGTTCAATGGACCACAATGAGTGTAATCCAAAAAAAGTGTTTCACATGTTCCTAGTCAACACATGGTGTCAATTAAGACATAGTAATACTCCAACACATATCCTGATTTTGCAGACCAGTCTGATTCATTGAACCTATACTACACATTGGGTACTACATAATACACTCTGTGTATTCTGGTGTTGTACGGACAGGAACATTTGGAACCTCCAAATGAGATCCTCAATTTTATTTTTATCAAAATTAAAAGAAAAATTCATTTCTATAAGGTGAATGAGTAATGAGAGAGGGGGAATATATCTCGAGATTCAGATTTAAAGAATGATTAATTGGAATTGAAACAACGCAATTATTAAATGTGTAAATCACCAAAAAAACTAAATAATTATAACCAATGATATGACTTCTCTCATACCACTTGTAGGTTTCGGGCATAGTGGAAGCGCGTTGGTGGGAGTACCCAACTTTAATTTTTTCATTAACAATGATCAATCCCATTTCCATCACAATAATAAAATGTCAGATCTTCAGAATAGAATGAAGAACGAAAAAGGAAATAGGGGAGTCCTGGAACCATAGATGGGATCATCATATTTTGGTTATAATTAATTTAATTAATTGACAATAATTGCCTTGATGGAATTCTTTCTTCATTGATATTTCTGGTCACTATCTGATGTGATCCGTTGTCGCGTCGTACAATCCAAGTATAGGATTCCTCTAGCGGGGATTCACATGTTCTCCATGTATCTCTAAACATTTTCAAATGGATCTCTTGGTGCTAGCGTGGAAGATCCTTTTCTTGCGATGTCCGCCTTTGATCACCTTGATTTGGTGGTGGAGGACCTCTCTCTCATAGCATGAGAGTGTTCTTGGAAGAAAAAGGATTCTCTCTTTGCTTTAGAGATTTCCTTATATCTCTTGTGCACAACCAAAAAACAATGGCTAGTCTATGGATAAATATATAATTAGGATTTTTAATTTCATAGACTAATAAAATGAATTAATTACCCAAAATCATTTATTCATTTCATTTAATTCTTAGTAATATATAATTTCAAATAATTAGAGTTGAATATTATTATAAACTTACATGGGCCCAGTGAATTACAACTTATATTATTTAATTAAATAAAAAATATTATTTCTCATAAATTCCTAGAAAAAATAAACGGCATGTATATTTAAAATACACAGCGTGTACTTTTGTTTTTCCATTTTTCCTTATTTTCTCCACTGTATTTATTAGACCTGGAATAATGACTATTTATTTATAAAATAAATATCACTGAATTATTTGATAATAAATGTATTATTTCTCCCACAATATATTCTCATGAATAACTAGTGTCGAAATAAATGCGATCAGGCATCCTTAAATAATTATTAAACCATAATCAGAAATAATCTTTATTTAACTTGTTAAATTAATATTTAACTGAGATACTTGGACACACTTAGTGTGTGACCATCTAGGCCTCTTTCTCAATGGTATTAGGCAGAGCCTGCCTAAAGTCCAAGGATAGAATCTAGTAACACACCAAGGCACCCATAGAGAAAGAAGTTAATGACGCAATGATGTGTCACCTCTTACGAATGCTTATTGTGTAGTATAATCCCTTTGTCTCGATATCTCGAATCAAGCGGGTTTCATGCTAGTGACATCAACCATGTGCTCGATTATTATTTCGTTGAAATTCTATAATTGAACTTACCTATTCATCAATATGGACATGGATTTATTTAGGATATTTCAATTCCATCAAAGAGCCTAAGATATCTACTTCTATTATAGAATAGAAGGCACAAATCCTTTCTCGCATTATCAATTAATGTAGGTTCACTTGTGACGCACCCAATGTATCCTACCTCACGGTGAACAGTGTGTCATCACAGTTTTCATCAATACATCTATGTTCACGAGTTGTAATGCCCATTAATAATAATATTAAGGTTTTAGGACAAATACACACATCTGCAGATAGGAACATCCAATGAATCTTTGAAAGGTGGATTTCCAACTTGTGTGTCTTGTTCTCATAATATCCTCCTAGATATTACCAAGGGTGCACACCATGAGAAGGTGCCTCAAAGTTTTATGAGTCCTCACCCCTAATGGCCTGTATTATTTGTGTCCCTCAAATAAGATCATCCGGCCATAGAACATATATTCCAGAATAGTGTTATCGGACTTTCAGGTTCTCATCATAGCAGGGATTCGCTATGACCCTTTAATGAAACAACTATACTTATAACATTATCATAGGAATTGTCATGCAGAAGAGAAATCAAGATGTGATAAGGTATTTATTAATGAATAAAGTACAAATTAGTTGGTTCTAGGCTACTAACTCCAATAAAATCTACTCTTTGGGACAAAAAAATATATCATGATTATGACTTCATATCATTTTAATATATTAAAAAACTATAATAATTATAACCCATGGGGAAAAGATCCTCATATCCTCTATAAACCTAGAAAATTTCATTTGTTCCTCTCTAATACTTGAGAGTATCCTTAACTATAGACCAATTTTGTTCTCCTGGATCTACATGCTATCTTCGACCCATACTCAATGCATAGGTAACATAAAGTCTAATACACAACGTGGAATACATGATTGATCCTATCACTAACACATATTAGTTCATACTCATTTTCTATTTCTCTTATTATTTATGAAGAAATATTTTCATAAAAAGAAGTAAACCGTGTGACACTGGATCTAATCCCATCTTGGATTGTTCCATACTGAATATCTATAGTATTTTATCAATGTTTGTACTTCGACTTAGTCTGATAAGCCTCTTGGATTTATCAAGAATGATATTGATCCCTAAAATAATGGATGATTTACCAATTTCCTTCCTGGAGAAACACTTGTTCAACTGGTCCTTAAAAGTCTATAATAATGGTATTTAATTTCTCATATGTAATATTTCATCAACATATACCACTATGATAATGACTGCATTCTCATTAAATTTATTACCAACACATGGCTGTCATTCATTCTTAATAAACCCAAATTATTCTATAGCTTCATCGAATTGAATGTTCCATGCCCTAGATGATGGATTCAATCCATGAATGGATCTCGTCAAATTTGATATCCTTTCAGAATTATCAAGTGTTAAAACCCATTCTGGTTGTGTGACATAGTCATTTTTTGGGAGGTTCCCATTATGGAAGGTAGTTTTGACATCCATCTTCCAAATTTCATAGTCATGGTAATATACTATAGAATGTGGAATTATAATGGATTTTATCATGTAAACCGGGGAAAATATTCATCATAGTCAATTTCTTGACATTGGTTAAACCCCGTAGACACTATCATTTCTTTATAGTTCTTTACTTTACCTTCCATGTCCTGTTTTCTCTTGAACACCCATTTTCCCTCCATCATCATTACATCAACTAGTGCATCAACCAAATCCCAAAAATGATTCTGATACTTGGAATCCATTTTGAAATTCAATTATTCTAGACATCATGTAGAATTTGAACTCTCTAATTCATCTTTACAGTAGATAGTTTCATCATTTTCAACCAATAATGAGTCACCATCCGTGGTAACTTGAAAATCATATCCCTCTATTTTTCTTAATTATATTATTATTCTATGTAGTGATTGTGTTTCAGTAACTATTTTTTCCACATAGAACTATAGAATTTGTTTCTAGAGAATCTCTTGTGTATCTTGATAATAAACTTCATCAAAGTCAGTTTTCTCCAACTATATGTTTTTAGGATATTCTCTCTCTCAAGGAAGATGGATTCTCTGATGAGATTCAATTTCTTACCTGAGGGGTTGTGTGGGTCATATCTATTTGTTTCATTATGATACCCTATAAAGATACACATGGTGCCCTGGTGTGATAGTATATTTCTCGATATGGCCTTAACAGATTCCTTAAAACCTCATAAATTTGTATGTGACAACGAATATTTCTTTCCACTCTACAAATCAAAGGGAATTCTGCTAAAGATTTAGTTGGAACATAGTTTAGTGTGTATATTGCAGTTAATAATGAATATCCCTTAAAGTATAATAAAATATTTTCATGACTCATCATTGACCTTTCCATGTTTAATAAGGTATATTTCTTCCTTTCACTAACACCATTCTACTATGGTGTATAATTTAAAGTGATTTTAGATAGAATGTCAAACTCACTTTCAAAGTTGATAAAATATTGGTTAAGATATTCCCCACATAAATCCAATTGAATCTTCTTTGTTTTCTCTCGGTGTTTATTATCTACATAATTGTTCAATTCCTTGATTTTCTAAAAGGACTTGTACTTATACCTCATCCATTTAACATAACTCTATCCAATCAAGTCGTCAGTAAAATTTAAGAAGTAAGAATACGAACCAATAAGTAATGGTCGACATACATAAGTGTGTACCAATCTTAAAATCTCTTTGGCCCTTCAACCATATCCACTGAATGGTGATTTGTTAATTTTTCCTTGTAAATAACCCTTACATCATTCAAGTGGTTTTAGATCAGAAGTTCATAAAAAACTATCTTGATAGTGTTTTTAAAAAACATCTCATTCACATGACCATGATTGTAATTCTATATCTAGGTGTTATATTAGTCATGTGAACATTATTAATTATCCATTTCCAATACATGGTTTTTGTAATTTAAAACATATTGACCATCATTTAAATATAACATACCATAACATATGTATTCTGTCAAAAAGAAAAATCTTTTATTTTCAAACATTAAAATAGAGCAATCTTCATCCTATAATTATATAGAAATTATGTTCTTAGTAACCATTGGTATATACTAACAATCCTCTAAAACCAATATCATTCTTGTAGGAAATGAAGAGTGGTAGTAACCAATGGCTAGAGCATCCAGACTCACATCATTATCATCTCACAGCTCCACCTATCCTCTAGCAATATTTCGAAATATACTTGGATCTTATATTTGGATACATACTTAAGCACCTTAAGAAATGGCTAATACCAAATGTGTAGATAACAAAATATTACACTTTAAGACGAACACACCTTTAGCTTACCCATTCTTCTATGTGCATTTCTTCCTCCAGTGTCCTTACTTTCCACATGAGAAACATACTTCCTCTTTTTCCGTACCCTACCTCTAGATCTTCCACTTCTTGGAATAATGATGCTTGTGATCTTAGGACTGGTTATGAGTCTTTCCCCCTTATCCTTATTCTTTATTTTCTTTTTCATAAAAAATATTATGGTTTTATCATGCCCCATGTCCTTATAAACATGGGTAATCAAAGTATGTAATCTGAAAGTACTCTTCACATTATTACTCGTATTTTAATTATAAATAAAACTGAAGAAGGTCATGGGGAGTGATGGAATGAGATATGTGCGCAACTCATCCCAGAATTTAATAGCTAAGGTTTCGAACCATTAAATGTATCCAATAAGCTTGAATACTTGAGGCACAGCTTGTTCAGATTCTCTAGGCTTGGTAATAAATGATGTATTATAGATCTCAAATCTCTCTTATTTCACTTTCTCTTAATAAGTATATCAAAGGTGATTAATCATGTAATACACATCCATTTCTACATGTTTCTTCAAAATCTCACTGGTTATGGATGATATCATGAAACATTGATCATATGTAGAATCCTCTAAGTATTTCTTATAGAGATACAACTCTTCCTCACTATCCTCATTTCTTGGTTCTTTATTAATATGTTCTTAGAGCACATACAATTTCTTTTCTTGGAGAATGATAACATGTAAAAACTTTTTACATTCTTATATATTTGATCTATTTATAAGGTTATCCTTCACAAGTATGTATCGTAGTGATATATTTGATGTCAATTGTTTGCTACATGTATAATGGGAATAGATTTTAGTAATTTATTAGATATTATTATGAAAAAATAATAAATATTATATTTATTAATCTCCCACTATTTTTATCAAAACCAAATAGCCATCACCACTGGATTTGTAATATCCTGTTGCATGAAAATTCTATTGTAAATGACCCATATTCCTCTTCTCACTACCCCAAATTTGGTTTTTCAAGAAACATGAATGGTTTTTGGTAGGCATTCAAAATTCCCATAACATTAACTCATGGTTCTGGGATCTGTTCAGTGGACACCACAATCCTGCAATCCATAAATTGGATTTCCTCAACCCTTGCCTCTTAGTGACATCATGTCCTACTTTGGTTGTCAACCCATAATTTGAACTATGTTTGGTCAACAAAAAACATCATGTTAGAATTATATAGTAATTAGAAGCACCCCAAAATTAGTTGGTCAAGTACTTCGAACTATGGTTTGATTTTAACAAAAGTATGGAATTCCATATCGACTTTATATCTAATTTATGGATTTTATATTAATGTGTAAATTGAAAATTATTATCTTTATCACATTATTTTTCATATTAATTAGATTTAATTAAGGGATTAATTACAGCTTATATAATTTTTATACATAATAAAATATATTTTAGTTTTATCTTGCATGATTGTTAATTCATTTATTCATGTGATCGTGACAAAAAATCCATAATAAAATAACAATGAAACTTGACCAAAATAAAATAATAATGAGGTATGATCATGATATTTTACTAATTTTTAGTTTATCTATCATTTGATAAAGTAACAATTGACCTAGGGTAAAAAACAATGATTCAATTAATGTTTGTGTTACAGCTTTCCTCTTGTCGACCTATGTATCTCTCTTAGATTGGTTCTCCCTCGGCTCTAAACTTGAACCACCTCCACTAGATTAGGTGTAGTATAAATTACATATTCTTTTACTCACACATAGGTGAGGGGAAAATATTTTGTATAGAAGAGACCATGGGAACTCAGACGCATATAAAATGAGATTAGATATTACACAAATGTCAACAATTAAATTTAACACGAAATTAAATGAAACCAATCAAAAAAAAGATTGGTCTATACTCATGATCATCCACATGTAACAAATTATGCATAAAATATAAATATAATTAAATTCATAATCATTACTATTTAAGAGTAATATTTCATAAATCAACTATTTATCATCTTTAATTAACAATTATTTTTTCTTAAATCCAATCCAAATTTCCTGAAATTCTCATCCATCATATTTTTAAACAAATTAACTAAAGTTATTTAAAATTAACTGTGAACATAAATGTACATTAGAGAAATCATTATAAGTACCCATACAAATCTACCCAACATGTAATATTCTCATACACTATTTACTCATATGATATATGGAATACATGACTTATCATGTACTTACTTGATGTGTGTTATCAACTTAATGTTAACATGAATTACCTATTTTTTCTGAAATGTGTACTGATTTATTGAAAGTATATTAATAAATGTAATAAGAATAATGAATGATATGAAAATTTGAACATTATGCTAAAAAATAATTATATATATATATATAAACCCACCACATGGCATGTCCTATCAACTTAATGACCTCACTCAAGAACAAATCAACAATATTTACACCGTATAATAAATAAATTTTAATTATGTGTAATTTTGTATAACTACATGCCCTGTACAAGAGAGAAACACGACATTTATTTATTTCTGCATATATCCAAGGAACGCACCTAGGGACTCATCATGTTAACCATGCCTCAGTAAAATTGTATTGAATGTTGTGTACAATGTCTAAACAACATGTAGTCTTTATGTTACATTTTCACCAGTCTGCAAGTCCATGTATAAAAATAAATAGTCATTTTATGACTTAAAGGACCAAACACCATTTACGGTGTCTACACAAGTTTTAATCTAAATGACTATGCAACAGGATGACCTGTTCAACACATAATGTTAGAAAATTAATTACACAATGTGTATTCAATGCACATAGTTTTGAATTAATTATGAATTAACTCTTAGTTCATTAATCACTAGCACACGATATGTAACTCTGGTCATATTTCATGTAATCTTGTGTTATCTATCTAGAATCCTTGAAACCTATGGATGAGATCTTTGATTTTATTCTATTCTTAAAATTAATAGATTTTACTAAATCTATTAAAAATAAAAGCGGAATAATAAAATATTAAAATTAATATTAAAATAATTATTAAACATGTACTGAAAACTAAATGAAAAATTTGTAAATAAATCAATTATATTTAACTAATTAAAAATAATAATGTGACCCCTCTGATACCACATCAGGGTTTTTGATTTAGGGAAATGTACGATGGTTCATACCCAAATTCTATTTTTTCATGATCGTTGTTCAATCAGATATTTACACATTAATAAATTTCATGATCATCATAATTGAATAAAATAAAACAAAAATAGATAGAAGGTCAAAAATAATGACATGATCATCACATATAATTTATAAATAATTTAATCAATAAAGGAATTACCTTATATGAGTTCTTTCTTTATTCATGGATATGATAACAGATCTTCTTTATATTGTTGTTGTGTTGAAGGAATAAAGATTATATTCCCTCTAGCGATGATCCAAATGTGTTCCAAAAATTATCAAATGTCATTGTAGTAATCTCTAGGTGCTAGCATGGTAGATCTTATTACCTGGGTTTCCCTCCTTTGATTCCCACAATAATTGCCTCTAAATAATTCTCCTTGATCTCTCTAGTCATGAGAGTGAGAGGTAGAGGAAGACCACTCTCCTTTGTTGGGAGCATTTTTTAGAGGTATCTCCCTAGGGAATGAGAGGATTCTCTCTGATTTTTATGGTGCACAACACAAAATGAATTGCCTATCTTGGAAAAATAATATAATTGGGTTCAAATACTTCTAGGGTTTTGAAATAAATATTTTAACAAGTTCCGTTTAATTTTTATTAAATCCCTATCAAAACCCAATTTCCAAAATAATAATGTTTTTATTATTTATATAACATAAAATTATCAATAAAATTATAATTAAATATTATTTAGTTGATAGTATTCAATATATTTTATTTCTCACCGGACTAAAAACCTAGGTCTTCTGTTCCTCAAAAATATTTATTGAACCTTGAATAATGAGTATTTATTTAATAAATAAATTTAACTCCATTATTTTCCGATAAATAAATAAAAATATTATATTCACTAAATAGAAAATAGATTTTTATTAAATACTTTTCCCACATTATATTATTTCATGTAACTGGTGATATAATATATGCGATCAAGAAAACAAGAATAATTATTTAATCATGTATAGGTAAAATATTTATTCAACTGGTTATATAATAAAAAATAATATATATTATTTAACGGATATTATGGATACACTTAATGTGTAACCCTCTAGGGCTATTTCTTAGTGGAATTAGGGAATTTAGCCTAATGATTGAGGTTGGCATTTAGAAACATGCCAATACACCCAAAGAAAAATATTTTATTGCTGAAATGACATAAAACATCAAATAGGAACTTAATGTGTAAAATAATCCCTTGATCAGGATATCTCTAATCATAGAGGTTTCATGTTGGTGTCATCAATATATATGATTGATGCTTCTTTCATTGACCTTATAGAAAACAAAAAATCTTATAGAATACCATGACCATGAATTTATTTAGGCCATATCATTTCAATTAGAGGTCCTAAGATATCAACTTCCTTTAAAGAACATAAGGCACAGATCCTTTGTAAAATTATTCATTAATCTGATATTTCTCGTGATGCACCCAATTTATCCAACCTCACCATGAACATGTGTCATCATGGTTTTCATTAATAAATTATTGTACATGACTCATAATAATCATTAATAATAATATTATGGTATAAGGATCAATACACAAATCTGAAGAAAGTATTAGAAAAACTCCCCATTAAAGAATACTTCTCCACCTAAGGAATAATTATATCCCTAATAATAGTATATCCCTTTTTATTAAAAATTATCCCCCTTGAAAAAATATTCTCTCCCTTTTGATTTTTAAAAAATAATGGAAAATAATCCAATGTTTAATTAACTATTATAAAATATTACATATGAGTAATATTGGAAATAATTTCTTCTCATTTAGATAAATCAACCAACCTAGTATTGACTCCTTCATTTTAGAATTGGAATGCTCTTTCCAAAGGATGGTTCCCAAAGAATCGAATAAAGAAGACCTGTCTAATGATGACCTGAATAATGAAAAATGAAAATAAATATATTTCATAGAGGTTCTTAATAAAGAATATTTATGCAAAGTAACAACTTCGAAGCTGACTCCTTATAAGAAATCAAGGGATATGGGTTTTCCATTGCCTCTGATCCTAAAACCCAACAATAAAGGATCAGTATGTGTATGTTCTCTATTCTTAGGAATATTTCATATCTCAAAGGGGAAAATCCATGGCCTATTTTTAATCTGAATCCCCAAATATCATATATCTAGGATAAAAAACAATTGGAAACTTGTTCCAAATAGAAGGGGTCACTAGCATATTATTCTTAGCACACATATGGATATCAATTTCTTCAATAAGTATGGTAAATTACAACTAAAACCTGGTTTTTTATGTTTATTTGAATAGAATATCTATTTTAATCTCTTTACTTTAAAATAATTGATAGCACAAATATAGTTCTAGATTCGTCGGTTAAAATGGATTTTATTCATATGAGGATTCTAAATGACATTTCTTCGTATATGGGTGTTCTATAGAAGACTGATCAATGTAAATTAAATAGAAATATTCTTCTTTATGCATGATTTATTGTCAAAGCCAATTAGGAATCTAAATCACAAGAATTCATTAGATTCACTGCATATGATCATAGAGTAGACATTAAGGTGGAAAATGAGTACAAGCCTCCTTTCTATGAGGAATGGAAAATATTTGAACATTTCATCTCTAAATGTTGGGTTATTGAAAAATTAGTATTACCACCCATTGAAAATTAGTGAAAGGAGACTAAAATAAATAAAAAGTGGAAGTGTTAGTTTATTGATAACGAAGAAAAATAGAAAATTATATTTTTATGTGGGTAAAAAATAAATATATCATCTTTACCTCAAAACATGTTTCTAGAAAATATTTGACTGGCTAGGTTGTAGAAGAAGAGAAAGAGTCTCAATAATAAATTATAGATGGTAAAACATCCAAGGTTATTTGGGATATTCTCATTCATACCTAACTAGAGAAAACAATAAAGATATAAATCTTAGTAATTTTGTAAGAAAATATGTACCGTGTCTTAAATCCTTCTTATGACTTAACTAGATATCCTCATACTAACTTGAGGCCCTAAAAATTGAAAAATACCTCATAAGAATCACATCATTCTTGTAATGTGGACAGTATATATGGTATGATTAAATTGATTAATCCATTATAAAAATATTTGGCATAACTGACATTTCCACCTCCTATAATGGGCTTAAATAGGAGAGTAATCTTGGAGGTACGGATACTTTGCAGGATGTTATCACTGTTATTCCAATTTCCCATATAATATCTCAATTTATAGAGGTCATTATTGAACATCCCAATCCTGACTTGAACACTATACCTAATATCCTCACCTCTTAGAACATCCCATGTGATTACCACAAGACACCTACTACTCAAAGGCAGGTGAGTTAACATCATTGATTATCGTGTTTCTTCAATGATCAAATCAGATGAAGAATCTTCTTCTCCTACTGAAAAAGTAATAAAACAAATTAGAAAATATTTATGGGGGATGATAAATGGAGGTAAAAATAAGGGGGTTATAACCCAAACATAGGTCCAATTGAATATGTTCTTTTGGAACACTCATTATATAGATAACCCTAACACTATAATTTCTTTAAAGATATTTTTCTATAGACAGAAACATAAACTATTTTCTTTTTCATAGTCCAAGATTATAATTTACCGGAATTTTATGGGTTAGGGAATAATGAATATACTGTTATTTGTTTTATCACTATATTTTTTTTACTTAATCTATTCAGATATTCTCACAATGCACTTTGAACAATGCTTATACTTATAAGATTTTTGACCAAGTTTTCACTGGTAAAGTGGGCTATTATGAATCATGCATGATTGTTTCACCTTAGTTAAGATAAAAACAGGTAAAAATATAGGCGATATCTTTTGAATAATCTTTCTTTGTTAATTACTAGAATTCATGATCCCTGGATCTTTTTTTTTATTTTAATGCAATCCATGGTCTGACTGAAAAAAGGTTCTGCATTATTCCCCAATCTCTTCAAGATAATTTAAATCCTATATGGTGGTTAATAATTTAATTTTCATCAACCTAGTTGGACCCAATTATACTTGTTAGAGAAGATATTATACTAGACTTTTAGCTAGTAATCTTTACATATCATTTTCTAAGGATCAATACTTGTATATATGGGACACTATCTCTAGTATTACTCATCTATATTAAACTATGATCACCATATGATATTATTTAGTATTTCATTTAGAAGCTCCAAAACAACTCTTCCTTTTTAATTTTTTAATTCTTGGGGCCCTAATACTAAATGTGGTGATATTGTTTGTGAAACTTGTAATTATATGTATTATGATAATGATGCCTTTTCCTATATAATGAAACTAAAATTCTTAAAACAAAAACTAAAAGGATGGGGTAAATCCAAATCAAACCAACTTGAAAAGGACTTTGATTCTTTGGAATTTAATATAAACAATATAAAAGTTCCCTCCATTAACATTGATTTTGATACTGATCTCTAGAAATAAATAGATCTTTCTACTAAACATATCTCTCTCATCTTTATAAAATATAAAAATCAAAAAGATATATTCAAAAAAATGGATTAAATATGGAGATGAAACACAAAATTATGTTACTCAATTCAAATAACTAAGAATGTTTTTAGGCCTCTTTAATTTCCTTAATATGGAGACAACATAATCAATAAAAAGGAAATGCCAACAGATCATATTCTCTCTTATTTTAGAAATATTTTCAATGTACTTAAGCTTTATAATTATCTTCTTCCTAATGTCATTCCTATTATCATTATAAATGACGGAGACATTTTAATTTCCTGGTTCCCTCTTGATAATGAAATCGAGGATGCTTTTTTTTAAAACCTGGTAGATCTCATGGAACTTATGGTTTTACTAATTCTTTTTTCATCACTATTGGGATATTATTCAACTGGATGATGGTAAATTTTTTAAATATTTCATTCCAAATGGAACTCTTTTTCATGGCCTTAATTCATAATTCATATAATTGATTACCAAGTGGAAACAGCTTCTAAAGATCACCTATTTTGACCTATATCCCTTATTAATAGACTCTATAATGTTATCTACAAGCTTATTTTCAATAGAATCAATAAAATGGCAATTTTTTCTTGGAATCAATTTGGTTTGGTTAAGGGTAGAAACATTCATGATTATTACTTCTTAGCCTCCAAATGCACCAGTCTCCTGAAGAAATATAAAAGTGGATGAAAATTTTCTATTAAAGTTGACATATGAAATTCCAATGATACTTTGGATTAAAATTTCATATATAAATCCATTCAATGTTTGGGTTTTAATGATAATTTTTTATACAATAATGAAACCATTTTTATCTATACAAACATATATCTTCTTGTTAAGTGATCTAAGGGTTATTTTAATTTCATTAAAGGTGTTAGATAGAGTGACCTCCTTAATTATATCATGTTTTCTATCATAGAGGATTATTTTAGTAGGAACCTCATTCTATTATTGAATCAAGGAAAACATAATCCCATTTTTTCCTTGAAAATTTTTGTGGTTCGTTATTATCTCCTTTATGTTGATGACATCAATTTATTTTTACAAGGGGAAAATGAAATACAAAAAATATTAAGGTAGCTCTCTCAAATTATTAAGTTGTTTCAGGTCAAGCTATAAATAGGAGTAAATCATTTATTTTCTTCATAAAAATATTTCTAATTGTAAAAAATACAACATCATGAATGATTTGGTTATTAAATTTGAGCCCCTTTATATCACATATCTTGGTGTCCCAATTTTTTGGGGAAGGACTACGGTTGAAAGAATTTACCTTGTTAAATACACTATTGTTTCTAAAATGGTTTATTCTTTTACTCTATAAAGAGTCTATTAGTCTTCTTATAAGGCTTAATGTCTCTATTAAATATATCATTTAGAGTGGCAGCACTCTTTAAAGAAAATTAGTTATTATCCTGTGGGTAAATTGCCGAAAACCACTTGTCAAGGGTTATCTTAGAATCAAGCACCTTATGTTATTTAATGATGATCTACAAACTAGTATCTCTAGGAACCACATCAACAATAATTATATGGATCTTTATTTCATTATAGGTATGTTTTATGACATTTTGAAGAAAAGAAGATTGTTTTACATAGACTGCTTTATTTTTCCGACCATCACATATTCATTCTCCAGTATTATATCCCAATATATATGGATGGAAAACGTGTAACTATCTCCCACTTTTTGGTTAAAAAACATGACTGGATCCCATCTTATCTCCATGGTGTATCCCTTTGATATATTTTTTGATACAAGTTTTTCTATCAATGATTTATTAAGCTCTTGATGTATGGAAATACCCAATGACATTAATTGTATAATCGACAATTACACATTATATAATAATGAGGATTTTTGACATGGAAACCTACTAACAATGGAATGTTGGATTCTAAAATTTAAAATAGTCACAATTTCATTGGAATGCATAATGATTTTTATTAGATAAAAAGATATGATAGTTTATTGAATATATATTCTGGATTTACTATGGTTCAGAGGATTGCTCATAATTTAATAAAAAATGATTATTTTCTTATATTATTTGGTGTCCAAAGCTGTCCCAAATGTCATTTATGTAACCATCACAAGGAATATATTAATCACCTTTTACATTTATTCACTACTGCTTCTGCTTTATGGAAATAAATATTTTATCTTTTTGAATTTAGGTGGTAGGAAATGGGATCTATCCAGCCTCCTTTTATGTACTATACAGATATTGACATCTCACCAAAGATCAAGAATCTTTTCATTACCAAAGTTGTTAAACAACATCACTCAATCTCGTATGATAAGAATGATTTTGTTTATCATAATAACATATTTATTACTCATACAGTGCAAGTGAATATTCACACACATGTAAAAGAATCCAAAATGATAAAAAAAGGTGATTTCCACTACTAAATTAAAGACTTTATGGTTCTGTGTCACTCTAGAATTATCGGAAATTACACCCACTAAAGGGGTTTTAATTTTTCAATAAATCCTCTCGGCCTAGTTTGTTCAAATTCAAAGTATATGGTGCTTCAAAGGGTAACTCGATCTCCTTAGGTTGTGGATCAATTTTTAGAGGCCATAATGGGATGGTTATTGGATGCTATTATGGAACATATGGTATTTCTTCCTCATTAATAGATGAAATTATTAGTGTTATCACTGTAGTTATTTTTTCATGGTTAAAAATTTGGACCTATATATGTCTTGAAATTGACTCAACCACCATATTGAAAGTGGTCTATAATTGCATGACTCGTCTCTCTTGGCCTTTTACAAATCGATGGGTGGACTTCTTGCAATCACATAAAGAGATCAATAATATTTTCAATCATTATTTTCATGAGGGGAAATCGATAGTTTAGGGGATTACCAACAAATGAGTCAATACCGACATCATTCTTTCGGAGGACCTTCCTGTGGGTTTTCTTCCTTTTGAGAAAGATTGAAAAAATTCCCTCTTCTGATTCATGAATTATCACTTTATTTTGAATAATTTTGCCTTGGTATTTTAGGCCAAGGCATAAAATTTATAAACCAAAAAAAATGAACTAAATAATCATCCATGAATAGTATGATATAACTTGTACCGAATAATATTTTGAAAATATTCAATCATAAAGGATTTAGATTAAAATTTTTACATAATAAAAAATAATTAATTTTTTTTAAAAAAATACACATTAGGAGTTCAAATTAAAATACTAATCTCTCTTCATATGTTTCTAATTGAATTTATTAATTTATTTAAACACATATTGGTACTTTTTTTCTTGAAATGTTCTACCCTAATAGCCTGCTTTTGTTGTTGAGTCTCCAAGATTTCAATACCCTCAAAATTATTTTTATTATCTTTCTTCATAAAGAATAGTTAAGTTTCACATGATCTGAGATGGGTAATATCCATCATCAAATTTTGAACTTTTTGTATAAAAACATTTACTTCCTTTTCCCTAAAATCATATGAATCTCTAAATGATTCAAAAAAAATATTCCATTAGACACATCTAAGGATAAATTGTTGATGGAAACTATAGTTTATTAAAAAAAATATTTTCTTCAAAAAAGGGGTAATAATGTTCAAAAATATAATTGTACACTTGGTAGGACCACATCCCAATTTGATTTTAATATCATTTCTACATTTTTAAATTTCTTGAATGTCTTTTAATTCTACTTTAATACTAATTACTGATTCATATACAATATTAAATTATTCTTATTTTTCACTATGGTTGTTTTGAATAAGGTGACACCATGATTCAAGATTGGAAAGTGTGGAATCCTGTCTTCTAATGTTTTTAAATATCGGAAAATATAATCAAAACAATTTTTGTCAAAGGTTTTTTCCAAATCTGATGAACCAGAAAAAGGTTTGGGGGTTTTAGTATTGAGGATTCATAACCAAGTTTAGAAACTTCATCATCTTTTTATTTAATTATATTTTATACAATCTTATTATCAAATATTTCAAAAACATCCACACACATATCAGATTCATATTTTATATAATCTTTTGTCTTATAATTATGATCATGTTCTACTTACTTTGAGAATCAATTTCATACGTCTATTGTCGATGATTTTTTTGTTCTTCTAGTGAGGAATTTTCTTGAGGGCCTTTTAAATTTTCATCATTATAAAACTTAGTTGTCCAATCAGTGGGAGATGATGTTGATTAGGATGATTCCTTTTCATTTTATCTTTCTCCATTATATATATCTATACTATGAGTATCTTATTTTTATTGATTCCCTTTTTCTTATTCGTTTTATTCATATACTTCTACTTCTGTATCTTCTTCAATTTCTTCTTGAACTTCTTATTCTTCTTATTCTTATTATCTATATTTTTTAAATCTCTATATATAATTTTCTTGTTGTTTTTAAAATCCCCTTTCCATCTAGTTTAGATACTGATTCTTTCACAGGTTAGGTCGGAACCGATTCTTCAATAAGAAATTTTTATTTTACTTTTTCAACTGATGAAGGGGCTGCTGAAGGGACTACTGTTGTTTTTTATAAAATAAGACTAGTTTCTAGAATAAGTTATTTTGTATGAAAGATCATAATTATAGGATTCTCGGAAGCTTTTTTAATATCTTTCAATAGTCTTTATTGTAGAGAACTATGTCTCATTTTCCTAGAGCTAGTGCCTTACTTTATTTCATTGGCATAATAAATAAGGAATTCACATCCCTAAGTACCATGTTGTTTAGTAGTTTTGAAAAAATTGAAAAGATAATAATTTTAAATTACAACATGAAAGGAAATAAAATATATATGTTCCCTTGGAAATATCCATAACTCAAATATTATCCATGCAAGTCATTCATAATATTCATCTTCGCATCCTAGAGAAAAAATAAAACATAATAAATGGTTGATATCTAATTCCTAGTAAGTGTATGAAATAAATAATGGGATAATAAACAATAAGGCATCGTGAATGAATAAAACCAAATTCCATTAAAACATAAACATGGGAATTATATAAAATGAACAAAATATGAATAAATAATCACATGAGAATGAACCTAGACTATGGATATTATAGTAGTGGAATATTCACATGTATTATTAGTTAATAAAATCATAACGGGGGAGTTCATAATTTTTGAAATCTAAAACATAATATTGATGCCTCGTCCAAGACATATAAAGATAAATGGTTAAGGCCGGGCCCAAAACCAAATCTGAAAATGGGAAAGGCTCAATGAAGTCCATGTCTGTTTTTTCTCATGAGGTCTATCGATCCATCGAGGGTCTATAGAGGGCCCCAACCATCACTAAATAATTCTAATGAGTTTATAATATGAATGGTGATAAACATAAACAACATATACATAAGAAATTTAAATAACATTCCCCAATTAATGGACATAACAACTAACCATTCTGAGAAGTATGGTGAATGGTATCAAGATAGCACATCCACAGTCTTACTAATTATAAACTATTTAATAAAATTAATAGAGAATAATAATAGGATATAAATATAAATAAATAATATAATTCAATAATGTTTTTGATATAGATAAAAATATTATAATAAAATCATTGGGTAAATTTTGATGGAAATATGCCTTTTACTTATAAATAAGTGTTGTTTTGGAAAAATCATTTGTATTTGTCATAACTGATTACATAAAACCAGAAATAAACAAATATTGTTTTTCATGAAAAAAATTAGTTATTTTTGAAAATTAATTTTGTCTTATAAATTATTCTGGACGGTACTTTAAAATGTGTAAGAAATCAAGATGTTTCCTTTAATTGGTCTTACGTATCGGGATGAATTGATTAAGGAACCTTGTAAAACATTTATTTACCATAAAAAAGATGAAATGATCTAGATACATATCTTTGGAATATTGAAATTGAATTCAGAATAATTTTAATAAAATAATTAATTATTAAATTTTTGTATAGAGGAACAAAACATAACCCGAATGAAAATGGTGATTCGGGAAGAAAACACTTACCTTATGTCTGAATGTGTTATGCACTTGAACTTAACATACGGGATAATAAAATTACAACCATTAATTAATAAATAAATAACCTTTAATACCAATATTTTATTCATTAAGGTTTTATTAATTTCCTTTATGGCCTTAATTTTGAGTTAGAGTGGTTAATTTCATATTTTAGGACCATTCATTTTCTTCGTTCTCATGATTGTTTCGCTAGATTATATGTAATGATGTTCATGTAAATGGGTATAATTATCTAGAATTGGAATTATAGGATATTAATGAACATAAATAAGGTAAATTGGTATTATATATTTTTTTATGCCATATATGATGTTGAATCATTAGATAACATGTTGTTGATAAGCATTTATATTAATATTAGAAGTTTTAGATCACCACCAACTTCTTTAGTTTTATCATTTATTATTATGTAAATATGTTAAATAGAGAACATAAAAAGTCTTGTAATATAAATTAAAAAAATAAAACATTAAAATGTTTATATGAATACACTGGAAGATTATAATGAAAATGAAAACTTTTCATCCATGAAGGAAACAAAACAACTTCTCATTGATGACGTTTCCATTTTTATAACAAAAGGTAGAGGAGAAGGGGATTGATGATGGATTATTACATTAGCATGATATAATTATAGTGTATAAATTATATTTTTATTATAATTACAATTGTACAATAGGATTTAAGGACATAATTCGAAAATAAAATTACTTTAAAATAAATTAAAAGAAAAATAAAAAGGATTTTACCTCTTCATTTTCTTCTCCTTGAGATACTCCTTACAGAAAGGGTTTGGGTATTATGATAAGACCAAGATCTCTTTGAAATAGGGGAAGGTCTTGGGAAGAATATTTGGAAAAAAGATTACATGTCTTGATGTTTGGAAGGTGTGAGGAGAAGGGGTGGTGAGGGGTGGTATTTATAGTGGAAAAGAAGGGTGTTTTTTGAATATGTTATTCATTTGTTTATTATTTTGGCTCAAGAATATGAATAGTTTGAAAATTACCATGAAATATGTTAAAATAATGAAACAGTGTTTGAGTTTATAGGATTACATCATCCATATATCACAACGACTCCATAATTCATGTATTTTACATTTCTTATAAATTTATGTATTTTACTATTCGCCAAAAATTCATGTATTTTACAAAAATCCCAAAAATGAACCGTAATCATTTTTTTATGTATAGTATATAAAAATTAAATTAATTTTATGAAAATAATTTTCTATATTTTATAATATTAATTTTAAATTAAATTCATCATTTACTTGATAAATATAGATTTTAGAATTATAGCTAATTTTATAACACTTTGAAAAATTAAATAAGGTCTCATAAAATTATTTTAAATCAAAAGATAAGAACATATTAATATATGAATCTACTTTATGAAAATAATTTTTCATTCAAATAATTAAATTATTTATAAAATTTTAATTAAGAATTTATGACTTACAAAAACACCACATCTTAATTAATAATTTTTAAAATATTTAATTACTTACACTATGATATAATATTATCATACCTTCAGTTATAAGATGCCCAAATTTTATGTATACTTTCTGGGGTGAGATTAGTATACTTTTTGTTGATTTAAAATTCATAAGGGTCATATTACAATTCCTATGGTCATGTTACTCTTTCATCAGTATAGGTTCTTTAACTTCTAAAAATACCTCTTATATTATTCACTATTCATTTATAATGTTCGTATTTTGTTCTATAGGTGATTATATATGATTTTTACTATATGTAATAATCATAATAAGGAAAATTTCAATGATATAATTCTTGGCCATTAAATTCTCCCCTTTTACAAAACTTTTTTCCTCCAAAAATACAGAATGTCACCTCATAAAAATATTTTGGTAGTTCTTCATCATATGTGTATGAGGATCCCACATCCCCTATTCAATTTCATGATTTTTAAAAAGTACTTTTACAAATTGATTCATCTAATTCCTCAACATATGTCCATTATTTTCTAGAATTTATATAGGTTATTCAAAGTAAGATAAATCAACTTTCAAATACATTCCATTAGAAGTGATGACAAGAACTGGTTCTGGCATGTACTTTTTTAACAAAGATATTTGGAAAAATTGTGTACTTTAGAAATTCTAGGCATCATTACCAAATGATAACCCACAGCTCCAATTCCCTAAAGAATTTCAAAAGGGACAATGTACTTGGGGCACATGTTTCCTCTCTTCTGAAATCATATAACACCCCTTACATCATGATACTTTCTATAAAACATGATATCCCAATTTAAATTCCAAATCCTTTATTTGATAATGAATGTAGCTCTATTTCCTAATTTTCGATTCTTTTATAAGGGTTTTAATAGTATTTATATTTTCCATTTTTCCGCCATATGATATGGGCCCACAAGCTTCCATTCAACATTTTCCTCCCCACAAGTCGGTGTAGGAAATATCTTACCATAAAATGATTCATATTGTGCCATTTTAACACTAGAATAAAAATTGTTATTGTAGGAAAACTCTACCAAAGGTAAATACTAATCCCATATACCTTGAAAGTAAATTGAGCATGATCTCAACTTGTCTTCTGATATTTTGATCATCCTTTCTAACTTCCCATTAGATTGATGGTAATAAGAAGTGCTTAAATTAAGCTTAGTATCCAATACTTTCTAAATACATTTCAATAATTTCAATGTAAATCATGGATGACAATCAAAAAAAATTAAATAGGTGCACCATGAAGTTCTACTACTTCATTAATATTGTAACGCCCCGACCCCAGCTACCCAGAGTCGGTGCATTATTACATAACATTGGCATGATCACAAGAAAGATCAAATCTCGAAAGACCGATTGGTTTAGTAGCCTTGGAAACACTAGATATATTCATAAGTTTTACATTACATCATAAAATGAAAAACATAATGTTTCCACAGTCCACACTATGATCCCCTCATAATATCCCTGCAGGTCATTCATAACTTACATCTTCACTTCCTGGGAAAAATAAAACGTAGAAAAGGGGTGAGCTCAAATGCCCAGTAAGGATAACAATATAGCGGAAACTTTCATCAATAAGAATAAACATTTAAGGCAATGTATAACTAAAACAAAAGCCTTTTAAACATGAACTTTCAACATGGTATGGCATAAATAAAATGAAATAATGCCATTTACTTATTCACATGGATATTCTACTAATCGAATAATCACATGCAAAAATCAATAACCACTTTCATAATGTTGGAATGCATAATGCCAGACTATCATAACCACATAGCCAAGGCCTCGTGCCAAGACTACAATTAAGATTTTGTCAAGGCCTTGTGCCAAGACACTAGTTTGTCTCATGAGACCTACCGATGCATCGAGGAGCTATAGCGGGCTCCACCCGTCACTTATTAAGTCCAATGCATTCCCATATGAAAAGGTTTAAACATAACATAAACATTCGTATTAAAACTAGCATACGAAATGTCAATAATTTCACCATAAACTATGAATGGTATAAAAATAGCACATCCATAGTCAAACATATCACAAAACCTTCAATACAATATAGAAGTTTTGTATCATAATAAATCAACTTCAAATAATCTTAAAATTCATCAAAGGATGTTGACATAGATGAAATCAAAATTCTTTTTAAAGAAATATCTCCTTTTATTTTGAAATCATTTAAGATCAATATAAAATAAAACATTTTCTTTGAAAATATTCTTATAAGCTTGTAAGGAAAGCTTTGAAGATTTTATAACGGCGTAAAATAACCGCACCCGCCGTATAAGTTAAAAAAAACATTCTTACCTCAATTCTGTCGAAAAGGTTAAAAAGGACCTTGTTTTGAAAACGACGGAAAGATTCCTTTATAAACCTCTTATAAAAAGTCAAACAAGGGTATAAATGACTTTAACCCATATTCTTGTAAATAGTAAAAATGTTTTGAAATACATTTTTAAGAAAACATGGATGTGGATGATAAAGAGATCCCAGTAGATTATTACGTATAAACAACCTCGGATAATGAATAGATTGTGAAATAACCCTTACCTTGTACTTTTCCTTGGTTGGGGTAGGTTAACCTCCTGTATAATGGTGAAATAATTGTTATTAAATTATACAAGAATCATATATATTAATATGATATCATATATGATCTTTTAACATTGATTTGTTAATAATATCTTAGAATTATCGTCGTTTCGGGTGTTAACTTACTCATTTTCTTTTATATGTTTTGTTACATAAGTCATGTTTGTTGTATCTTATTCATATCCAGAATGATATCAAGTCCTTAAACATCATTTTTAAATCATTAAATGATAATTATACTTGAATGGATACGATGGAGAATGAATCTCATCGCGTTCGTGGAGACGGTAGTCCGTACGTACGCACGAACGCTACTTCCATTTAATTTTTATTTTAAAAGAATCGAATCCAAATGATACATAGGTATATTAATATTCCAGTATAATATAATATTTTATATATGTTACTTAAGTTCATTAACACCATCCTTTATACGTTCCATGTGTGGTATGAACGAGTCATATCATTTTAAGGGGGCGGTAGTCCGCACTTCCTCAAATGAAATTATCGTATGTATATACAACATGAAACGAATAATGGTATGAAATAAAATGGAATTACAGAAGCTTATATATAAAATATATATCATTAATATCATATTTAATTACATTTCCATCATAATGGCCACCATGAGAGGTGGTAAGATGTATTTGAACAATCATCGTTTCGTGAGGCGTTAGTTTGCCATCCACAGAAACATTATGTTCATCATCCATTAGATGGATTTGTGTGTATGTGTAGTTTGAATCCTTCTTATAACAACATCCTAGTATATTTAGGATACTGGTGTTGTTACAAAATAAAGGAAATAAAAAGAGTTTGGGGGTTGGAGAAGCAAAATAAATGAAAATAATTTGAGAGAAATCGTTACCTTTAATCTAGGTAACTCACTTTGGTTGGAACCAAAGGACTTCTTGAAATGCTTTCTGCCTAAGGGGAAGCTTCAAGGAGGAGGAGAGGGATGTGGGGAGCTTAGTTGGGCAGAGTTTGGACGAGCCATGTGGCTTGAGAGGTGTGAAGAAATGAGAAGGAGGAGTGCCCTTTTATAAGAGGGGTGAGGGGCACCTTTGGAAAAGCTAGAAATATTAATTTATAATAAATTCATATTCGGTTTCTAATGGCTCCAAAGTTGACTATTCAAAGTTTAAGGTGGGGATAGGTCGAAAACCACTCAACCAATAGAATTTAGATAGGTTTGGGTACTTATATTAACCTTATCTTTAAGTATTAACTCTAAGTTAATTAGTTTCACTTTTACAATGTCTCTTTGTATTTTTATATAATATGGTTAATAAACTTACTATATACATCCAAGCGACCCCCAATTGGTCCATTAATGAGGAACCTATCATAATATAAGTCTCTTGGCCGAATCGTAGATTTTTAGGAATTTAATATCAATTAATAATATAATATGTTTTTTAAGAACTCTTTTATGTAAATTTTGACACTATTCAATAGTTGATTTTTGTGAAACTCCTAACAGATTGATTACTTAGAAAAAAGTCAATTAAATCAATCCTAATATATCATATTATCATATAAAATTAGTTTAATTCATTAAAAGTTTCATATTATAATTATTTGGGTATTTATAAGATCAATTATTTTTATTTTTCACTATTTTAGTAATTACTTCATCATCATTGTGTCATAAATAAAATAAATTATTTAATGTCTAAAAATTATAAATAAAATATCATTATGTAGGAAATCGTTTTAGATTTCTAATGAATATTTATAATCGAAAATCCAACATCTATAACCCTATGTAAAAATTGTTCTTCTAAAAGATGTAAGCTTATGCCATTTTTATTTTTATTTTAACTTTATTAATATAATGTGTCATTATCACTTACAAGTGGATCCATGGGGTCCCAAAATAGACCCAAAGATGCCCATGGTCGACCATGTTTCAACCAATTGGGTTAAGACACGTTTTAGGGTAATTTAGTATTATTATAATATTATTTTTTAACCCTTATTTACCGGATTTACCCTTAACCATGGTAAATAAAATATTTACCGCAGTAATTATTCAAAATGTCTAAAAATAAAAGTTACCTATTTACACAATTTGAACATCCTGATTCCAAATATGTAATCCATTTTCCTAAATTCAAAACATAGAAGTGGCAGAAATTAATTTAAAATTAATTCCCGCTGTCAAAACAAAAAGCGTGTTTTTAAGAGGTAATAACTATCAAAAGATTGACACTTGTTTATGTTCGGTTTAACTGTAAAATTATGTCCAATGACCAAAATTATATTAAATGGTAAAAATATATTCTAAATATACTTTAAAACCACTCAAATTTACAATTTATCACTATTAATTATTTTGATTAATAAAGTTGTTTTTAATTAAAATTTAGAAATTTTCACTATTCATCAAAATATGAAAGTTATCCGAAATGTACCAAAATTTCACCCTAGGCTAATTTTGATATTCTGAATCTAAAAATGAAGTTCATTTTGAAATATTGAATATATATGATTTCAAAAAGTAGGTATTACTATTCACAACGGCTAGTTTAATTAGTTGTGGTGTGTGTTAGAACTCGAGGTTGCGTACAACACACGCTATCGCATTATTCGAAGGGAAACGTACCATAGAAGCTTGGGGTGTTACAAATATTGTCATGTAAGGTGTTATAATGGAAAATCCTCATTTATAGTGAGAAAATGTGTAGATTTGGTGAGTCAGTCAATAATTAACCATATTGGAGCTCTCTTTCATGGAGTATTTCATAATACAGTGTCAAAATACAAAGTGATGTCATCCCATTTACAGGTATTAATCAGAAGAGGTTTCATGAATCCTCTAGGATATTGTCCTTCAACCTTCATATGTTGATATACTAAACACTTTAATACATAATCAATAATTCCCTTCTCCATATTATCCCACTAGAAATGTTCCTTCAAATATATATACATATTAGTGATACCATGGTGTATAAAAAAATTCAAGCTATGGGAATCATGTAATAACTCCATTTTTAGCTTATGTATTGAGGTAACACAAGCCTATTACAAAATATCATAATTCCATACTCATATAAGACATTTTCCAACTTCCCATCATTTTCAGCATTAATATTCTATTGAAGAATCTCATTACCTAATCGAGAAATGTTATTCCTTTATAATAAATATGGTTGGTAAATCAATTAAATATGTAATTGTTTTTCATCTTCCTGGATAAGTACTATATCCATCTTTTCTATATCTATATACACAGGATCCTTATCAATCATTATTTTGTTCAAAACTCCATGATTCTTCATGTAGATTGCATCTGCTACCTTATTCACATTCTATGAGTGGTAATGTATTAAACAATCATAATCATTAAGTATCTTGGGCCATCGCATTCCTCTTATGTTGAGTTCTTTCTATGAGAATATATATTTAAAGCTATTGTGATCTTTATATATCTCATGTATTTCTCTAGAGAAATAGTGTCTTTATATCATAAGAGAAAATATTACAGTTTCTAACTAAATAACATGAGTTTGATTATTCTATTCATGATTTTTTAACTGTATTGATGTAAAGAAAATAACTCTATCATTCCACATAAGAAAACAACCAAATCCTTTCTTTGATGCATCACTATAAATCACAAACCCACCATTTTACAATGGTATATTCAATATAGGAGCATTCACCAATCTCTTATTAAATTATTCATAGAATTATTCTCATTACTTTGTGAAAATAAACATAACCCCTTTATGAGAAATCTTGGTTAATGGATTAGATAATTGGGCAAAGTTATAAATGAAATGGCGATAATAACCTTATAAACCAATAAAACTACGTACCTCGGTAATGTTCATCAGTATACTCCATTACTAAATCACATTTTTCCTCATAGGATAAACTAATATTCCATCCTTAGAGACAATTGGTCCAAGAAAAAAAACTATTTGAAGTAATAATTCACACATTCTAAACGTCCCATTTAACACTTTTATTTTAAGAGTCTCCAGAACCACCTTTAAGTGGTTCTCTTGGTCTTAATATATTTTTGAATATATAAATATATCTTCAATAAATACCACAAAATATCACCAAGATATTTCTTGAACACTATGTTCATTATATCCATAAAAATAGTGGGTTTGTTAGTTACTCCGAATGGAATTACTATAAAATTGTAATGTTTATACTTGTTTTGAAATGTTGTATTTGAAATATCATCCTTCCTCACACGCAACTGATGATATCATGGTTGAATATCAATTTTCAAAAAATATTGAACTCTATAAAGTTGATCAAATAAATCATCAATGAAAGTCATGGGAGACCTAGTTTTTGTTTTAATATCATTGATTTCTCAAAAATCAATGCACAACCTCATGGATCCATTTTTCCTCTTGAAAATAATCAGGGCTCCCCATAGAGAAAAACAAGGGTGAATAAATACTTTAGCACTTAATTCGAATATTTTCTTCTTAATATATACTAATTCCATAGTGTCCATTATTTAAGGTTAATTTGATATAGTTCTTTCCCCATGAAATAAATTAGTATAGAACTCAAATTCCCTCTCTGGAGGATGTCCATGTAAATTCTAGGGAGATATATCAATATATTCATGAAAAATATGTACATATTCAATTTTAATATTTATTTCATCATAAATAGATTATGTTTTCTCTTACTCGCCAATAATTTCATTTATAAGAGATATTGTAGGTGGATTCAGATATCACTCATAATATGAGGTTTTCCCTCAAAATATAAGGGATTCTACATCTTCACCACCAATCGTAATTTCCTCTTTCTCACATTAGATTTTCAAATAATATTTTGAAATCCAGTACATTGTAAGAATTATATAAAATTGAATCATAGGTATGAGGAAAAGGTCAGCAACTAAACCATGTTTACATGTCATAAATTGGACCAGCTGACACATCTTTGTTGAAATGATTCTTCCCTTTATAGTTTTGATAAACAACACCTTTATTAAATCCAAATTGAAATGTCATATTTTCTTAAAAAAATTAGGGAGATGTAAAATAATGTGATGATCTAGAATCAAATAAATAATTGGCTATGTTTGATTAAATTATTAAAATACCTACCACCACATCATTAGGAATTTCAACCTCCACAATTATGATCGCATAAGCTTGGATTTGCACTCATAGAATTTTCTGAGGCATATTTCCTTAAATATTGGGAAAATAATTAGAGTAGTGTCCCATATCACTACATTTATAGAATTGAACATTGATATCTTACTTATTTACCTTTTAATCACTAGCATGATGGATTATCTCTCCATACTTGTATCAAACTTCTTTTCCTTTTAATCAGGCACCAGGTTGTTTCCTTACACAAGTATCGTATGTTGGAAAATTTCACTTCTTATCATTCCCTTTATAAATTATTTCCTCTACAACCCTCTTCTTCTCTTTTCTTCCCTACGAATCATATGTCTTACAGATATATTTCTTTATCTTGGTAACACATGAGACATTATCTTTATATTATGAGAAACTTTTCGAGACCAGTTCCCTTTGGAGGAATGGTTTTAAACCATCAATGAATCAATTAATCCTGATCCTTGGATTACATAAATATTCCATTGAATTCATTTCTAAACTTGTAAATTTTTATTCATACTATCCAATGTTTTCATCCACTTTTTGTTTTGTACTCATGAATTTCCTCTATATATCTGGTCATTGTTCATGAAGAAAATATTTTCCTATGAAAATTTTCTTCAAATATCTCTATTTTTTTGTAATTTCTTCCTCCTCCTATGTGTTTTGAATTAATGACCACCATTTATCTACATCTCTAAATAAATGATAAATTGTCATGAAAACTCTCACTCTTTTTGTACAACCTAAAGCAATAAATATCTTCTCTAAGAAACTAATCCACTCCTCCACAAAAAATTGGTTTAAAGGATAATTGAATGATGGAGGATGATGTTGCATAAAGTGATATAACATTTCTCCTCCACATTGTGGATCAGGATTCTCTATATGGGTAAGGTTATTATTCATAACCTAAGTCAGCAGTCTCGTTATAGTTATAAGTTGCTGAACACCAGTCAAAACTCATGAATAAACTTCATTATCTTTCATAAGATGAAAAAACCTATATGGGATACATGTGTTGATATGGTTTACATTCCTTCAACAAGGCGCCATTTCTAAAAAATGGAAGACACTAAATTAGGTTGTGAATAATAATGTATAATAACAAAATAGTAAAACACTTAACATAAATTGAAATTTCATGCTTAGATAATATCATAATCATAAACATTGTGTCTTTGGGGACATATTTACTTTTAAATCATTCATATTGGTTTGTAAATAAAATTTTAAATTTCTTAAGAATATACCTCGGAAGTGTCAAACTAGGTGTGTAGTAGGGCTCATTTCCATGTACTAGGTTACCTCAAGTTAGGCCTGAGACAACTTTTTGGAATTCTTTCACTGAGAAACATCTATTCTAGAACCACGTCCACTTGTAGTATCCAAATAGGGATGTATTTCAATAAAGACCCACATAATCTCAACCTTACCAAAATTATAGGATGTTCTTATATGTTTTTTTCTCAAATTCTATCTTACTGTTTTTTCCCTAGTTAATGTTTTCTAAATACATTTTACATATTTTCTACTAAAATTCATATAATACAAACTATAGAGACCTCAAACCCAATTTTCTGGAGCTGATACCTTACTTCATTACACCGGCATAATAATCAAGGACGTTGAATCCCAAAGGTCCAGATACTTTAGTAGTTTTGGAAGAAAATATAAAGTCATATGTTATAAATTATAACATGAAAGTACATATAATATATAAATTCTATTGGAAACGTCCTAAACTCCATATTATATTTGCAAGTCATTCATAATATTCATCTTCACATCATGGGGGAATAAAACAAAAGAAATGGGTGATCTCTGATTCTCATTAAGGGTATATAATACAACATATGATAATATAAACAATAAGGTCTGGTGTCCGAATGAAAACACATTCCATTATAACATAAACTTCAGAATAATAAGGAAAAAATAAATTCTAAATAATTAATGACGAAAAATTAATCACATGAGAACGAAGCTTAAACATGGATATTATATTAGTCGAATATTCCCATAGATTATCAATTTATAAAATTAAAATGAGGTAATTATTAATTACATACATCTGCAACATACCTTAAAGGCATCAACCAAGACATCTGAAAATAAATGGTTAAGGCCTCAGCCAAAACTACGTATGAAATAGGCAAGGCCTCGACCATATCTATATCTATTTTGTCTCCTCACACCTAACGATTAATCGAGGGTCTATATAATCCCCTATTGTCACTTACTAAGTCCAATTAATTCCTCTTATTAATGAGGAATAATATAAACAACATATATATATATATAATGGAATTAACTTTCCCCAATCTGTAAATATAATAACAAAACATTCTGAGTTGTATGGTGAATAGTATCAATATAAAGTATCCATAGTCAAACTGATCATAATCCATCTAATAAAATATGTTATTTTATAATAATTAGGGTTAAATATCAATAAATAATATAATTCAATATTTTTTTTAAAAAGGTGAATATTGTCTAATGAAATCATTGAGAAATGTCTGAGAGAAATACCCTTTTTACTTACAAAGAAGAGTTCTTTTAGAAAAATAATTTATATTTGTCATAATAGTTTGCATAAAACAAGAAATGAAAAAATATATTTTTCATAACAAAATAATAAATTTTATAAAAATAATGGTGTCTTAAAAAATCTTATGGATGGTATTTGAGAATGGGTAATAAATCGAGACATTCTCTTTAATAAGGATTGTGTATTAGGAATAATTGTGAAAGGAACCTTATAAAACATTTAATTCCCATAAAAAGGTTGAATTACCTAGATACATAAGTTTGGAATGTATAAATAAAATTTAGAATAAGTATATAGAAATTATAGACTTACATTGGTTTAAAGAGTATGAAATCAAAACAGTAATGAAAATGCAAGTTCGGAAAGAAAACCTTTACCTTTTCTCTTAATGTGTTCTGCACTTGAACATAATGTCTCGGATAATCAAATAAATTTAATTAATTAATTAATTAATTAATAGCCTTTTCTATAGTTATTTTACTCATTATAGTTTAATTAAGTTTATTTATGGCCTTATTTATGAGTCATAGTGTTTAATTTAGTCATTTAAGAGATTCGTTTTCTTAGTCTTCATGGTCAGTTTTCATGTTTATAAGTGTTGAAGTTCATGTAAAATGGGTACAATTCTCTAGAATTGGAATTATATTTTATTAATAAACATATAGAATTTTAATTGGTATTAAATATTTATTTTTCCCCATATATGAGGATAAATCATTTTATAACATGTTAGTGACAATCATTTAGATTAATTTTAGCAGTTTTATATCATAACAAACTCGTTTTGTTTTATCATTTATTATTATATAAATATGTTACATCCAAAACATAAAAAGAGTTGTAATATAAATTTTATAATAATTTTTAACAATTAAATGATATTTTATTTATCAAGTAACTTTTACAAGATAACGTGAATATGTAATAATAAAATAAAAGTACTTGAAAATAAATTAAAAGAAATAGAAAGAGGTTTTTTCCTCTTGATGCTATCATCCATGAGAAACTCCTAAGGGAAAAGGTTTTGGTATTTTTATTAAACCAGGATCTCCAAGATTTTTGGAAGGAGATTGGGAGTAGTACTAGTTATAAAATTTTCAAGGCTCAATGCCTGGATTGTGTAAGGAGATGTGGTGGTGAGGGTGGTATTTATAGTGGATGAGAGATGCATTTTTTGAATATTTTATTCATTTACTTATTATTTTGGCCCAATAATATGAAAAGTTTAATAATTATCACAAAAAATATTAAAATAATTAAGTAAATTTCTATATTATTGTCTTATATCACCCACACATCACTTATGACTCAATAATTCATGTATTTAACATTTCTCGTAAATTATTGTGTTTTAATATTCACCAAAAATACAATAATTCTAGAAAAATCCCAAAAAATCAACCTAGATATTTTTTGATATGTATAATTCTATAATGAACTCAATTTTAGAAAATTAATTTCCTAAATATGAGAAATTTAACTTTTAATTAAAATCTTCATTTACTCAGATTTTAAAGTTATAACAGATTTTGTAAAACATTAAAAAAATAAATAAGGTCCCATAAAATTAACTTAAAATCATAATAAAAAAATATTAATATATAAATATATTATTTTAACATAAAGTTTTTTAAAATAATTATATTAATTATTAAATTATAATTTAATATTTATTACAAACAAAAATACCAACTTTTAATTATTAATTTTTAAAATATTTATTTACTAATACTGTGAAATAATTATATCATATATTCATTATAGGATGCCAAAATTTTATTTATACTTACATGGGTGAGGTTACTATTTATTTTGTGGGTTTACTATTCATTAGGGTGATATTACTATTCTTAAGGTCATGTTACTATTTTATCATAAAAGGTTTCATAACTTCTAGAAATTTCTTTTATTTAATTAATTCTTTACTTATAAGTATTTTATTGTCTTATATAAGTGATTTTATGTGAATTATACTATAATAAATAATCATATGAAGGGAAATCTCATTTATATAATTCAAGGTCATTTAATTTATACTATTTTACTTTCAATTATACTTCTCTATTGCTTCTTTATTTTTTCTTATCCTTATAATTGTTCTTCAATCTGGATATTCAAAGCCATAACTTCAACAAGATCCAGACCAAACATTGAATCCCATCATTTATTTTGATCTTTATGAGTCATATGTTTTCAAAAACATCAAACATCATTTTCTTTTCTTTATCGTATTTCTTAGGTGGTGAAGATACATACCTTCACTTCTTTTTAACATACTCACATTTTTTATGGATTTTCTTCTGATGAAGCTCTATTAACCTTTCTAAAAAATGTAATTAATTTAGAATCAAAAATGAAATTTCATTATGGATCTTGTTTGTTCACCAATGAAATAAATCTCCTCCATTACTGCGTTAGATTTATTCTCGACTATAATTTTTTTTATACAATTCACTATCAACCTATTGATGAAGGATGAAAACATATAACATTTGAATTAATTCAGGAACTATTAAAATTTTACACCATGATGAAAATAAATTTCACTAAATATATTTTCCTATTGTTAACCAAGTATTCTAAAAGAAAAATCAAATATATTTAATGTATTTCTATCACCCACCCAAGGGATAATATATCCTTGCATCCACAATTCTATAAATCTATTATCTAGTGAAAGATGATAAAATGTTCTTACTTTTTCAAAGAATAAGAACAAAAAATCACCAGTTTTATTATTCTTAAATGTTTCAAGTCTATCAGGTAACATTCAAGAAGGTAAATAAGATTTTTCATCAGAATAAAGACCAAGAAAGTTCACTACTGATTTACATGAAACATTATATCTCTTTCTAAACATGGAAAAGGAAAAAATATCCTGACAATATTCTTTTACAAACCAAACAGAGTCATAAAATTCTATACCCAACTCAAGATAACATATATCAAGATTTTAATCTAGTTTCTCAACACATACACTTTCCCAAATTTGAAAAGATATTTTATTTTGAGAGTAGTATCTAAATTATCAACACCAACATCTATCGATAACTCTTTCTAGTAAAACATACCATTTTGTGTAATATTATTTCATCTCCATCATAATTAGAATTCAGACCGGAGAATATAAAATGAATTATACTAACATCTTTTAATGGTGTTAAATCATGGGAGAAAAAACTCTAGAAACTTATGTAGGGAAATGGGGTTATCCACTGTTATATGTGAGTAGGAGTTGCTGGTTCATCTTCCATATTAAAACAATTTTTTGAGATTTAAACCCTTTCTAATATGGATTCCATGATTTAATTAAGGGATTTTTTAAGTATTTTTTTATTACTCAAATTTTTAAAATATTTTATTATATTTAGGATCATTACAATTAGGGAAACATTTCAAATATTAAAAAATATGTCTATGTTTTTTAGAATATATAGTATACCAAAAAAAATTATAACCTAAAGTAATTAAATAGTGAAGGAAAAAAATAATATAAAATTAACTTTCATAGTATACAGTTTCATTGCTATGAATAAAATGTTCTTCTAATTCTAGAACAATGAACTGATTATGATAATTTTTTAATAAATTAATATTAGAATAGTTTTATTATGAAATCATATTATGACGGAAACATAAAAATAAAAAACAAATTGTAAAAATATTTGAGTCCAAAAAGTTTATAATAATTTATATGTTTGGAATGAAACATCATATTTATAACTTTCAAAATTTTATAAATGTTTGTGTCCAAAAAACTCATTACGATACAAAAATTTTATAAAAATTTTAAATTTTAAAAAATAAAAGTTTTTAGAAGCCACCCCCTATAAAAAGGAGTATATTGATGTATAGATATTGGTAATAAAGAAGTATATATCAATGATCACTTTACATTGATCATTTATATTTTCTATTTAATATATTTGAATCTATCAAAAGTAAGGGGTTTGGTTAAAATATCACCAAGGTATTATTTCATTTTGATGAATTATAAAATTATATCTTTATTGAGTGTGTAATCCCAAAGAAAATTGTGTCTTATATCTATTTTTTTAGAATGCGAGTGATGTGATAACTTTTTACGTAAATTAATGGAACATGTATTTTCACAAAGTATTTTAGTTTTAGTAAAATTCATTCCATAGTATGTGAGTTTGTGTTGCATCTTCAACACTTGAGAACAATAACATCTAGTTGCCACATATTCAGCTTCCACAGTGGAAATTTCTATTAAGTATTTTTTCTTATAAGACTAAGAAACTAAAGATTCTCCTATGAAATGAAATGTTATTTATGTTATATTCATATCTACTTTACATCCACCAAATTCAACATCCAAAAAATAGGTCAAAACAATTATAGAATAATAGAATGAGCCTAAATCCATAGTTCTCTTAAGATAACGAAAAACTAATTTTTATAGATTTAAGATGAGATTATATTAGATTGGTTTGATATCATTGACATAAGAATATTGAAAACATTAAATTCATATGATAGTAAATTATGTTAAGTGTGATTCAAATCATACCTCTAAAAATATTTTAGTTAAATGGCTTCTAACCTCATTATGATCATAAATATTGGAGTTACCAATGGGAGTTGTAAAACTTTTATAATTTTCATACCTGAATATCATAGTTATATACTTTATATACTCTTTTTGAGTTAAAAATGGTCATTCGTGTTTTTGTGAAATTTGAAAACTAAGAAAATATGTTAACTCAACCATCATACTCATTTAAGATTCATAATACATATGACCCAAAAAATAATCTAATAAATATTTTTAAGTTTTATCAAATCTAATTCCATCAGTATAAATTTGTACAATCATAGTTTTTTATTTAATTCTTTTATAAAAATATTTGGATCAATAGCTCTTTTAACAAAGATGTTTCATAACAAAAAATATATTTTACTTATCATACAATGCTCTACGGTCTTTTTTATGTCTATATACTGCTTTGGTATGTCTGTAATCATATTTTGAATGTTTTTTATTTTCAAAACTAGATGGTTTCTACATAAACATCCTCCTGAACATATCCATTAAGAAAATCAAACTTTACACCCATTCGAAATATTTTTAAATTAAATAATGATGCAAAGTCTATAAGTATTCGAATTAAATCCTGATTTTTTACTAGATCATAATTTTCCACACAAAATATTTATTATTGTAAGTTATAACATTTATTCAAAATTCCAGATTTATTTTAAAACATAATTCTTTTTTCATGAAATTTATTTAAGAAAACCCATTGTACACCAATTATAGATATTTAAATAGGTTGTTAAACTAATATCCATCCTTTGTTCATTTCAAACTCTATATATTCAACTTGTATTTCCTTTATCCAATATTTATCACTTAAATCATCATCTTGATTATTTGGTTTGAATTGGGATAAGAAATATAGATGTTGAATCTCATTTCTTAATGATCTTCTAGTCCTAGATGGTTGATCTACATCACTAGTGATACTTTTACTATGATGATTCATAAGTAATAGCTAACTTCTTTGGTTTTCAAAAGTCTATTCTTCAACAAAATGATGAAAATATTCATAAAGAATGACCATAAAACATATTCTCCTTTAATTTCCTTATGATAATTATTTTCAACTATAGGTTGAAAACCAATTTTAGAAATAACATCTAATGATGTAGGATGAGGATGTTAGAAAATAAAGGGATCAGTATTATAAAATAATAACATGTACTATTTTCCTAATTGTACTATATTTTTTTATTAAAAACTCTATAAGCATTACAATTAGTGGAATAACATAAAAATATTCCTATATTATATTTGGGTATAAACATATGTAGATTATCTTTAGAAGTCAAAATGAATACTTTGCATCTAAAAACATTAAAGTAAGAAACTTTTGATTTCCTTCCTATTGAAAACTCGTATGGAGTTTTATTATGAAAATTTCTCTTTAAAACTCAATTTATAGTATAAAATTTAGTTATATCCTCCTCAGTAAAAAAATTTACCAACTGAGTATTCACACAACATGTTTCTTGTAATCTCCTGATGGATTATATTTATTTTTTCAACTATACCAATTTTCTTGTGTGAATCTAGGGGAAAAATATATGTTCAAAACCATTCTTCCTAAAAAATAATATAAATCATATTTTTCAAATCTTACACCATGATAACTAAGAATATTTTTCAAGGAGAGGATTTTCTCATAGTTAAATTTGGCTATAAATTCTTTTAAATGACTAAACAATTAAGGTTTATATGTTTGAAAATAGTCCCAAGTGTATCTATTGTAATAGTCAACTAAGACATATACATAATATTTCCCCTAATAATTATAGTTTTTGTAGGACCAAATTAGTCCATGTACACTAACTATAAATCATAAGATGTTGATACTTTAATAATAGATTTAAAACATGGCTTATGTTGCTTATTATATTGATAATGGTCACAGACGTTTGAATATCAAACCTAAGTTCTAATAGAACCTTAAAAAGTCTTTTCCTAGGAATCTTAGTTATATTTATTAGCTTATAGTGTCATAACATTATATTTTATAACCATAATTGATCATCCATTTCACTGTGGAAAGGTATGTCTCTGATCTTAAGGTATTCTAAGATTAGTGTGCGTGGATTGGAAGAAAGAATAAATTAATATTTGGAACTATTTATAGTGTATTTATTGGTTCTAAATATCATAGCATAACCTTCACCACATGGTTTCCTTTAGAAAATATGGTTATTATTAAGTCCTAAAACAAATTTAATATTTGAAATTAAATCTTTTCCAAGAAGTATAATGTTACATATACCAATGATTTCAACTTAAGAATTATCTCTCAAATTTAATTTTCCACATTTCATCTATATTATCTTCTTGATGAAATTTTGTTTTATATTCATGTATTGGAACAACCACTATTTGTGTACCAATTTTTTTTGTTGGCACATTCTTTATTTTCCTAAAAAAATTGGATCCCAAACATTCTTGGGTCTAGTATGGTCATAATATATTATTTTAAGTAAACAGACTTTTTCAACCCTAAACTGTTGGGAAAATATCATTTTTTTTAAATTAATCCTTATAAATCCTAAAGAGTGTACTCTATAAAAAGGGATATTTTATTCCAGTGGCCATTGCTTTGGAACTTACTGTAAAAAAGGGGCACTTTTATGAACAAAATAATTCATACTAAAAACGTGTATTATATTATTAAAACCCATTCCAGTATTATCATTATAAGGTTGAATTTTCTTATAAATTTTATAGAATTTTTCCTTACCAATGGTAAAAATTGAAATAATATCCTCTATGCTAGAAATTTTATATTTTAGTTTGACAACTAAATGCTTCTCCTCAATGGAAATATTTTTTGAACTATGTTTTTTAAAATTAATATGGAAACAATTAGTCTTAGAAAAAAATTTCAAAATAATTTGACATAGATTATTTTTCAGAATTATTTTTATATAGATATTTCAAAAGGTTGGATATTTCATTTCTTAAAATTGTAATTTTCAATTATACCTTAACTAGTTTCGCTTTGGCATTATCTAGCTTTTTTATAAGGCTTAAAGTTTTTATTTTCTAATAGTTTTTTAAATCTAGAAACATCATCATTACTTGGTAAAGTATAATAGTATACTAAGGAATATTTTTTATTAGAAGATGTAGAATTTCTCACATCAGGATAATTTCCATTAAAAGGATTATTATATTTGGATTCAATAGTATATACCTTTTCCATTAGAAATTGATTTACCATGGGTAATTTTTCAAAAAGTGAAATGTTCCATTAGTAGGAAAATTAATTATCAGAAGCATTTTTAAAAGAATCTCTCCCACTGGAACTCCATGAGTCATAATCTATAAGAAAATCATTACTTTAGAATTGTAATAACTCTTGAAATTTATGTCACAATTTCACTTCTTAATTACTTTCTTCTCAAAATTGTAAAATCAAGTTGAAAATGTCTTTCTTTCTTACATTCATAATGAGTTGCCTCATAATCCTTCTTATAAACTTTACCCTCAGGACTCTTTTTGTATTTTTATTAGATGTATTTAGTTACAATGGTCCTTTTCATCCTTATAGTCATATTTAATCACTCATTTTTTGATGTTGGTGATGAATTTGAATCAAATTAAGCAACAACTTTATTATTTCTCTATGATTTCACTACTTTATCTAATGACCAAACATTTGAAGGCATGGTATATGTTGTAGTAAATGAAACTCCACCATATTTTTTCTTTTATATAATACTTTTTAATATTACTTTATACAGCATGAGAGTACCAATAAGATCATATAAAGTGATATTATTAATCTTTCTTTTATCATCCACAATAGTGCTTTTATACTCCTATAAATTTGGAATTATTTCTATAATCCGTTTGACTAAAATTTCATCATCATGACATTTTTTCTCAAGAGATTGAAAACTTTTTATAATACTCATAAACCTTTAGAATAACTTGAAAACTTTGTCACTATGTATAAAATCAAAGGATTCTTAATAAAATCTAAATATATCTCTTCGAGTTTCCATAACATGGTATGTACTAAAATTTGTTACTTTTAAATTACTCAAAATACTATTGGCAGCTTCAAAAGATGATATATGACTATAGATATTCTTATTAATAGAATATAATATTTTATTTCTAGCTTTTTAGTTCAACTGGTATTAAATTTATAAAAATTTCCAAATCATAAAATTCATTATCCGGAATCTTTTATTTTCCGATAATCTTTTAGAAGTTTTCAACTCTGGTATTGATCAAAAAAGTTTTAATTCTATCTCTCCAATACTCAAAGACATTCCTGTAATAACCCAAACTTTTATCAATGTAATTTCACTCTTCTTGTAGTAATGTCATAATAATATTAAATCACATTAGGAAACACAATGCAACATCGTGGTTAAATAAACTACTATGTGACCTTTAAACATAAATTTTCCACTTTGGTGTTTTGAATTTCAAAAATCTTACAAACACAGTTGCGATTAGTAAGATGTTTCGAGTCTGATAGGAAAATATTAATTTTTGGTGAATAGTAACATACCCATATAGATAGTAACCAACCCTTATGACTAGTAATATGACCCTTATGAATAGTAAATTGTCTAAATGAATTGAAACTTCACCCAAGAATGTATAAATTAAATTTTGGCATCTTATAAGTGACAATATGACCATAATAAAAGTATTGGTATTTTTGTAAGTCATAAATAATTAATTATAATTAACTAAATAATTTGTAATAAAATGTATTCCCCTAAAATGTGTTCATAAATTAACAATTTAAAGTCTTATGGTTTTAACACAATTTTATAAGACCTTATGTTATTTATAAAATCGTTATAAAATCTGTTTTAATTTTAAAATTTGTATTTTCAAGTAAATTATGATTTTAATTAAAAATTAACTTAATCATAATTAGAAAATTACTTTTCAAAAATGGATTTCATTTTTCTATTCTACACATCGAAAAATGGTTAGGGATAATTTCTTGGATTTTTCTGAAATAGTTGATTTTTTATGAATAGTGAGATACTATAATTTACAAAATAAGCTAAATACATTAATTATAGAGTTATGGATGATTTCTTTCTGATTTAATCCCAATAGGTTCGAATTAAAATTCTAAAGTTACTTTATTTAGTCATGGAATCATCACTATTTCATTTCTTGTTGAGAAATAATATATTAATGAATATAGTATTGTCAAAACCCCACTCTCATCCACAATAAATACCACACCTAACACCATCATTTCTTCACACCTCTCAAGATACAATACTTGTCCAAACTCTACCCAAATATATTCCATATCCCCTTCCCCACATCCATCAGCCCTTGGTCTAATTAAAAGACCAAAACCTCTTCCCTAAAGTGGCTCTCAAAGAATATATATTCAAGAGGTAATTTCTCTCTCTTTTCTTTCAATTTCCATTCAAATTTCATTTCATTTCATCCTATTTATATAATGGTATTATATCATGTTAATGGAATATTATTCATTATACTCCTCCCTCTCTCTCTTGGTTTATAAAAAAGAAATCGTTGTCCGGGATGTGTTAATTTTCCTACATCATGGGTGATACACTTCTATTTTCCATAAATTACTTAAACACTGTCAATGAAACCACTAAATGGTTGAAAATATATTTTAATATGTATTTTTAACCCCTTTTATGTTTTAGAAACTTTTAAACAAAATACTAATTGATAAAATGAAACATGGTTATTGTGATCCAAAAACTGCCCAAATTATCCAAAAACATTCATCATTAAATTTTAACTAATGATCATCCATTTGGTATATAACATAATTCCTTAAAAGATCATTTAAACTCCTAGAAGATCATTAATAAAATTTAATATCTTTTCTGGATGTTTATACATGTTCTACATGAAATTACAGTCTTGTGTACAAGTGAATGGTTCATGAAAACTAAGAAAAAGAACACTCCCAAACAATAAATTTAAACATTATTACTCATCCAAATGACCATAAAACAACTTAATGAAACCATAATTAACCATATCCATATATAACAAGTTTTTTAATTTTTAATTAATGATTATAATGTCATTATATAGGCCATTAAATTAAATAAAGCATTTAGATACGAGGTAATGGGAAATTCTAGAACCCATCCTTATTTCTTCAGGTTCCCCTATTTCACTCCATTTTCGGTATGGTTTCTCCTTAAAAATAATTTTTTCATAATTATCTTACCTATTTTGGTATATAAATGTTTTCCACAAGATAATATGTCAAACACAATGTTTTCCAAAATAACTATTCTTTTAAAAACACAACTTTTACTTCTCACTCATGGTTAATTGTTATTGTATCAAGTATGTTTTACCTCTTTCTTTGGGGAATAAAAAGAATATGAATTCGAAATTATGAGATGAAACCAATTCATTTACATAGTATATTTATGTTCATGTTTGATATATGTCCTATGTTTCATGCATGATAATGAAAAGGTTATGATGTAATGCGTGCACCTAGAATTATATAACAAAATATAAATGCTTGAATTTGACAGGTGTGGCCAGAATCATACAGCTCTCCAATTCATTTGGTAAATTGATGAATCTCATGAGTTAAATTAAAATAATTCATGAACATGATGCTATATTTTTTCACAATTATGTGTGGTATTTGACTACTAAGACATGTGGTTTCATTTTTATTCATTTCCATAATCCATTCCATTACCTAATTATCCATCTACTGATTTTTATGATGATGATGTTATGATCACCCCATGTTATATTGTTTCATGTTCTTATATGTCATATTATTGGGCTTTTATCTCAATCATTTTTTATGGGAACCAGGAGAAACTAGGCCAATAACCTGTTTGAGGGCCAATGCAACGATAGCCCAAAATACTTCCCCAATGCTTTTGGAGGTGGATTTAAAAACTCTATGGTGAGGATTATCCAGCTATCCCATTTTGTGAGAAATAACCTGAATAATGTGTAATTTCCTTCTTCACCTGTGTGGGAGAAACTGTCTATCGAGTATTTTATGAAGCAACGACCACTGTCATCTAGTGGATATTCTAATCCACTAGTTGTGTAGTAGTGGGTAAACTCCATGGAGAAGATATTTTCTGTACTTCTATGTTTTGATATAGAAAATGTGATTCTAGTCATTTATTATCTAGATGGAGATCTCGATCAACGGTGGGAATTAATTAAGAACACCAAGATGGTTGATGAAACTGAAGATATGGAATGGGAAGATTTTAAGATCATGTTTCTTAACAAGTATTTCCATATAAATCTTCATAAAAATATGGAGAGATAATTCATAGAGCTTAATAAAAAATAAAAGAGAATTTTTCATGGCCTATAAAGATAATTTCACTAGTATTGAATGGAATTATTTAGGTTTCATTATCAACAATGATAGAAAAATTGATAGATTTTTTATTGGGTTAAAACCACACCTTTTAAAGATTCTTACAATTAAATACATTGAGAGTTATGAAGAAGTTTTTCGATGTAAAATCAATGTAAATATGGAGTTCGGATAATGGTCCCATGGCTTTGGTGATAAGAAATGAAAGGTTGAGTTTCAAGATAGAGGAATTCATGAAAGGAGGGAAGAAAAATCAACCGCCCACATGCCAAAATTGTGGGAAGGGGAATTAGGGGAATCACCTCAAAGAGATGGGGAAAGGTTTCAAGTGTGGTGGAGAAAGAAACCAAGATATTGAATGTCGAAAATATGTGAGAAGGCAAGAGAATGTGGTGGAATAAAGGAAAGCACCACCCATGGTCCAATGCTACAAATGTAGGGAGCAAGGGCACTATGAAAACCAGTGCACTAACCCTCAAGACCTCGAGGGTAATTAGAGTCAGAAGCCACTAAAACCAATGGAACAAGGGAAGGATTATTCCATCACTACTGTAGAAGTTGAGAAAGAAAATGACATCGTACAAGGTACACTTCTTATTCACTCAAGAATGGAAAAAGTTTTATTTGATTCTGGTTCTATGCATTCCTTTATATATTTTTTTTTTCAAACTATAGAATTGAATCCCCGAATCCTTGAAGTAGAGATATTTGTAAAAAAACCAAGTGTCCCAATCATTGCAACCCAATTATTGTACTCTTCTCTTTTTGGCGTGTGTGGAAAGATTCTTCTATTGAATCACGTAATACTCCCCTTAGTGGAATTCGATGCTATACTAGGAATGGATTGGATCTCATTATATAGAGCACATATGAATTTCTGTGATATGGAAATATATTTTCATATTCTGATCCATCCCATGATCATCAACAAATGTAGGAAATATCATGAATCTCCTTTGAAAAATCCTTCAACAGTGTGGGTGTTGGTTCCTAGTGAATAGGCATACCTCTCTCAAATGGTTGAGTCAAAGGAAAGTGTCAATCTAGTGGAAATTCCCATAATAAGGGAATATGGTGATGTACTTCTTAAATAGTTACTCGGGCTTCCCTTGGATCATGAGGTAGTGTTCTTAATATAACATAGACCCCGAGCTACTCTTATCTAAAAGTGTCCCTATAGGATGGATCCTATCAAACTAGAGTAGTTTAATAAGTAGTAGCAAGATAATTTGGTCAAAGGGTTTATACTCCCTAGTGCATCACCATGGGGTGCTCCAGTTCTCTTTGGGAATAAGAAGGATGTATCAATCTGGCAGTGTATTGATTATCGAGCACTCAACAAGATCACCATAAAGAACAATTATCCTATTCCAAGGATAGATGACTTGTTCGATCAACTACAAGGAGCATTGTAATTCTCAAAGGTGGATCTTCATTCTGTATATCATCAGTTGAAGGTGAACAAGGAAGATATTTCAAACACTGCCTTCCATACAAGGTATGGGCACTATGATTTTCGGGTTATTCCCTTTGGACAACTAATTCCCCAACAATATTCATGTATTTGATGAATAGAGTCTTTATACATTACCTCGACGAATTTTTGGTAGTGTTTATTGATGATATTCTCATCTACTCTAAGATAAAGGATGAACATGAAGAATGTGTAAGGCTTTTGTTGGCGACATTGAGAAAAGATAAGTTGTATGAAAAGTTTAGAAAGTGATAATTTTGGATGAAGAAAGTTACATTCTTGGGATATGTCATCACAGGTGAGAGAATTTATATTGATCCTTTTAAAACAAAGGTGATTGATGAATGTCCCAGACCCTCTATCCATGAAGCGGATTGAGAAAGACCCTATATTCATGGCTATGTAATGGATGGATTTAGAAATCATAATGGAATAGAATAAATCCAACCTTTCCCAAATTATTTCCCAACCATTTATCCAAGAGAATACTAAGGAGGCACAAAGGGATGATCTGGTGTTAAAAAGGAATTTGAATGTAGTAAAGTGAAGCTGCAAGAGTTCCATAACGATGATGATGGTGTGATTCATTTTGGAATGTAGCTTTATGCGCCTTCAATACCCTGGATAAAGAGGGATCTATTGGACAATTCACATAGCTCAACATTCTATATCCATCCTTGTAGCACCAATATGTACCTCGATCAAAAAGAATACTTCAGGTAGGATAACATGAAGAAGGAGATTGCATAATACATCTCAAGGTGGTTGGTACATCAGCATGTTAAAGTAGGGTGATAAAATTCTAAAAGGACAATGCAACCATTACCTATACCCATATGGAAATGGAAGAATGTCACTATGGACTTTGTTAGGGGTATCCTGAAGTCATCCAAATGGAAATAAAGTGATATGGTTTATGGTTGACTAACTCACCAATACTTTCCACTATATTTCTATTCAAGAAGATCTCTCCTAAAAAACTCGCAAAGATATATGTGTAGGAAGTGGTGAGACTTCATGGTGTTCGACTCTCAATTGTCTCTGATAATGATTCAAGGTTCAAATCTAACTTATGGAGGAGACTCCAACATAATTTGAGTACTAAATTAAATTTCACATGGCCTATCATGCCAAAATTGATGTTCAATCTGAATGGAAAATTAATACGCTCGAAGATATGATAAGATCCTGCTCTTAAAAATTCAAAGGTGGGTGGGATCAGTATATACCATTGGTTGAGTTCTCATACAAAAATAGATTTCACTCATGTATTCAAATGTCTCCATATAAAGCTTTGTATAGAAATATATGTAGAACTCCAACCTGTTGGGTTGAAGTTGGAGAAAGAAACCTACTTGGACATGATCTTGTATGAGAGATAATAGTGATGGTTCAAGTCATATAGAAACATATCGAAGCTTCTTTTAGTCGGAAAAAGAGCTATGTTGACAACCATAGAAGGTACTTAGAGTTTTACATTGGAGATAAATTCCTTCTTTGAATATCACCATTGAAGAGAGTCATGTGGTTTGGAAAGAAAGTGAAGCTAATCCTGAGGTACATTGGCCCCATTTGATATCCTTCATTTCATAGGATCCATGGCCTATTGTCTTGTACTTCAACTGAATATGGCACATGTTCATGATGTATTTCACGTATAAATCCTAAAAAGTAAATACCAGATCCCTCATATGTACAGAACTCAGAGGTGCTATAGCTGGAAGATGGTATCTCTTATGAGGAGACGCCAATAAAGATTTTGGACTGGAAAGATAAGGTTTTACACAACAAGAAAACCCACCTTGTCAAAGTCTTTTGGAGGAACCATAATTATGAATAAGAAACTTGAGAATCAGAGGATGAGATGAAGGAGAAGTACCCTCACCTGTTTATGTAAAACGAAATTTCAAGGGTGAAATTTCAAAAGTGGGGAAGAATGTCACAACCCAAACTTTTATCAATGAAAATTCTCTCATCTTGTAGTAATGTCATAATAATATAAAATCACATCTGGAAAAAAATGCCATATCATGCTTTATTTAACTATTATGCTACCTTTAAACATAATTTTTCCACATTTATGTTTTTAATTTTGAAAATACGTTATACACGGTTGTGACCACTAAGATGTTTGGAGTCTGATAGGAAAAATTAATTTTCGGTGAATAGTGACATACCCTTATGAATTGTAACCTACCCTTATGAGTAGTAATATGACACTTATGAATAGTAAATCATCCAAAAGAATAGTAACCTCACCCTTTAATGTATAAATAAAATTTAGGCATCTTATAAGTGGTAATATGACCATAGTAAAAGTATTGGTATTTTTTGAAAGCCATAAATAAATAATTAATTAATTTAAAAGAAACTATATTTTCCTAAAATTTGTTCATAAATTAAAAAATTTATGCCTTATAGTTTTAATATAATTTTATAATAACTTGTATTATTTTCAAAATCATTACAAAATCAGTTTTAATTTTAAAATTTGTATTTTTCAAGTAAATTATGATTTTAATTAAAAATTAAATTAATCATATTTAAAAATTTATTTTTGAAAAATTGAGTTAATTTTTTTATTTTAAACATCAAAAAATATTTAGGTGAATTTTTTGGTTTTTTTTGAAATACTTGATTTTTTATGAATAGTGAAATACTATAATTTTCAAAATAAGCTAAATACATTAATTATAAATTCATGGATGATAGTCTTCTGATGTAAACCCAATTGAATTAAAATCACATGATCAAGTTACTATATTTATTCATGTAATCGTCACTCTTTCTTGTCTTGTGGATAAATAATAAATTAAGGAATATAGTATTGTGAAAACCACTCTCCCCTCCATTATAAATACCACCCCTCACACCCTCATTCCTTCACACCTATCAATCTACAATACTTGTCCAAATTTGGAAATAATATATTCCCCATCCCCTCCCCCACAACCAGTATCACTTGTTCTGATAAAAATAGTGAAACCTCTTCACTAAAGAGGCACTCAAAGAAGATATATTCAAGTGGTAATTTCTCTCCCTTTTCTTTCAATTTCCTTTCAAATTTCATTTCTTTTCTTCTCTTACCCTCAGTTTCTCTTATCCAAATGTCATTATAACTCCAATATGATAAATATAATTGAATTATATCATAATAATGGATTATTTTTCACTATAATCCTCCCTCTCTATCTTTGTTTATAAAAATGAAATCATTTCCCGTGGTGTGTTAATTTACCAATAGCAAAGGCAACACACTTCCATTTTCCTTCAAATCCTTCAAGGATATCAATAAAACCAAAAAATGGTCGGAAAATATTTTAATATTTATTTGGAAACCCCTTTTATTTTCTTGAAACAATTTTTATTCATAATACTAATTGATAAAATGAAACTTGTTCGTTGTGATCCAAAAAACTACCCAAATTAACCTAAAACGATCGCCATTAACTTTTAACTAATGATTCATACACATGTAAGATAAAATAATTAATTAAAAGACCATTTAATATCCTATAATATCATTAATAAAATTTAATATCATATCTTTATGTTTATCCATGTTCAACAAGAAATTCCATTCATGTGTACAAGTAAATCGTTAATGAAAACTAAGAAAAAGAAGACTTCAGAACAATGAATTTAAACTCTATAACTCCTCCAAAGGCCCATAAAAAAACTTAATGAAAATATAATGAACCACATTAATATATTATAGGTGTCTTAATTCCTAATTAATGAATATAATGTCATTATCTAGGAATTAAATTTAATAAATCATTCAGATACAAGTTAACGGAAAATTCTAAAACCCAACTTTCGTTCTTTGGGTTCTCCCTCTTTCACAACATTTTCAGTATGTTTACTCCTTAAAAATAATTTTTCCATCATTATCTTACCTCTTCTATGATATATATTTTTTCCACTAGATATTATGTCAAACACAATGTTTTCCAAAAGAACTCTTCTTTTAAAAACACACATTTTACTTCTCACTCTAGTTTGATAACTCTTATATTAGGTATGTTATTCCCTCGTTGTTTTGGGAAACCAAAGTTTATCAATTTGTTCCTATGAGATGAAACCCATTCCTTTAAATGAGTTATTAATGATCATGATTGATATATGTTCTATGTGTAATGCATGATAATAAAAATGTTATGATGTGACGGGTGTGCCTCGAATTATATAGCGCAATATGAATGTTTGAATTTGATGGGTATCCCCAAAATTATTCAACACTCCAATTCATTGGGTAATGTTATGAATCTAATTAGTTAAATTGAATTGATTTGTGAACATGATGTTGTATTTTTTCACAACTATGTGTGATATTTGACTACTAATACATGATGTTTCATTTTTATGCATTTCCACAATCCTTTACAATACCTATTGATACATAAAATGATTTTTATGATGATGACGGTATGCCCACCCATGTTATATTATTTAATGTTTTTATCTATCCTATTACTGGGCTTTAATATCAACCCTTTTTTATGGGAACCAGGAGAAATAGGCCAACAACCTATGTGAGGGCCAATGCAATGATTTCCTGAACGGCTTCCCCAATTCTTTGGGAGGTGGAGTTAAAAACATCATCGAGATGATTACCATATATCTCAGGTTATGAATAACAAACTAAATAATGTGGAATTTCCTTCTTAACCTAAGTGGTAACTAGCTATAGAGTGTTTTATGTGGGAATGACCACTGCTACCCAGTGGATCTTATGATCCACTAGTTGAGGAATAGTTGGTCAAATCCATGGAGAATATCTTTTTTGTGCTTCACTATTCTAATATAGAGAATGTGAATCTAGACATTTATCTTCATGATGGATAGACCTATCAATGGTGGGATTTGATTAAGAACACCAAGGCAATTGATGAAATTGAAGAGATGGAATGGGACGACATTAAGATAAAGTTTCTCAAAAAGTATTTCCCAAGAATGCTTCCTACAAATATAGAGTGATAATTCATAGAGCATAAGAAAAATCAAGGAAAATATGTCACATCCTATGAAAACAATTTCATAAGGCTTTCAAGGTACACTTTAGGTTTTAATATCGACAATGATAGAAAAAATCGATAGATTCTTTACTAGGTTAAAACCACACCTTTAAAAGCCTCTTGAAATCTGAAACATTAAGAGTTAGAAAGAAATTTTTCGATATTCTCACAATGTAAAGATAGAGCTTGGAGAACTGTCCCATGGCTATGGTGAGAAGAAATAAAAGATGGAGTTTCAATATGGTGGATTTAATGATAATGTATGGAAGAAAAAACAACAACCCACATGCCAAAAATGTGGGAGGAGGCATTATGGGAATTGCCTTAAAGGGATGGGGGAATGTTTCAATATGGTGGATTTAATTGGACGCATACTCAATCTGATAGATCATTTTGAATAATGATGGGTTTATATTTATAATAAATTTTAACTCTTCAACGTATGGTAGAAAAGTATATTTTCTAAAAAAACATACTAACATGTTTAGATATAAAAAACTACTAAACAATGTCTTAAGAGAGTGTTTGTGATTTCCAAAACAATTTAAATTGAAATGTTAGAAGTAAAACCTCTGAATCACCACTTTTTTAGTAAAGAATGATTCAAAATTAGAATTTTAAAACTCACCAACATGATCAATACACATAGTTAGCAAAGATAGGTTTTTCTCATTTTCAATAGAATAAAGGAAAATTTTAAAATATTTAAATGATTTTCTTTTTGAGTAAGGAAACAAAACCAAGTAAATCTAGTTTAATAATCAACCAAGAAAAATGTATAGTATTTTATTCCAATGATTCTAGTATTTTAGGACCAAAAAGATCCTTGTGTGCTATCTATAAACATTAGTAGTTTAGAATTCACATTTAGCTTTAAAACTAGACTTATTTTTCTTTCCAGGTTGACAAGAATCACAAATTATAATTGTATTAAACATATGTTTTGGTAGATCTATAACATTTCCTTTCCAAAAAAAATTAGTTAATGTCTGGATGTTACAGTATCTTAATCTCATATTCCATAACCATGAAAAGTCTCCAATTTCACTAAAACAAGGAAAATTATTATTACATAATTCATCTAAGTCTTTTTCTATCATTTTCAGACCTATTGGAAGATAAAATGAAATTACCTTTTGAACATTGAATAGTACATTTTTTATTCCAGATCCTCACAAGATATCCCCCATCACATAACTGGCCCATTCTAATAAGGTTTTGTTTAAGTAATAAAACACAAATATAATTCGAAATAATATATTTTATATGAAAATAAATATAACTAATTATGATTATTTCACATTGTACATTATCTCCAAAAGTAAAATATCCTCCTTTCAACTTATTACAATATAAGATTTCTAGCTTTCCTCTAGTCATTTATTGAGAAAATTCATTATTCAGGTGGTATTTATTTCTACTACTGGTACTCATCTTATTTTCTTATATAACATAAAATTATGTTCTTGGTACCCATAAAATCTTGGGTATATTTATGTTAGAAAATAATATTTTGGGAATCGACATATATTGAACCCTTTTATATTGTGAAATATATAGTTCTTAAGAAATAAAGGATTTGTGAAAACTAAAATATTGATCTTCTTTTAAATAAAAAAATTTACTTTAGTTACCTAGTGATTAAAATTTAGTATCAAAAGTTACACTTTTTTATACATAATAATTGAACTGAAAATAAGGTTTATCAGAAGTAAAATATATTCTGTTTTAAGTTCTTTAGAGTATTAGTTTTTTACATTTTAACCAAATTATTTTTTCCATGAGTAAAATAAGATAAATAATTTCATTAAAAACAAACTTTAGATTTATGTTGAACAACTATATTCTAGTTTTCTTCATCGGATTTATATTCAATACATTTCCAATCCATAAAACTATTATCAATAGAATTCTAATAAACGAAATTTCATTATTTTAAATTTCTATCAACTGATATTATGTTCCAATAATTGTTTTTTGAATCTATTTCTGTTTAATTTTTTGAATTTTATTAATTTAATTCAAAATTATTTTATTATATTTAATAAATGAAACTTTAGTAAGGACAAGTGTCTTTTGCATACTGTAATTCTCTTGATTAATATAAGTAACATACCTATCAATTTTAGTTATAGAAGGAAAATTATCTTTATCTGTTGATGAATTGGTTTCTTCAGCATTAGATGGATCGAAATTGACATCTGTCATTAAATTTAAATATTCACCTTTAGTATTTTATGTAAATTTTAAATCATGGAATAAATTTGTAAGAGATTATATTGTTAGCTTTCTTCTGTAACAATTTTCATTCCTTTAAATTTTTTTAGAATCCAATAATATTATAAATTTTTGTTCCACTATCTTAGGTTTATGAGACATTTTTTTAGATGTGATATTCTTTCCTACATCCATAAAATATAACTACTAAAGATTATTGTTTATCTTTAATGTGTTCCTATACATATTATGCATATTTGGACGTTTGAATTTTGGAAAACCTTTTTTTTAAAATTGGGGGCGAAGCCTCATTTTATTATTAAAACGAAGACCTATTTTGACAGGGTAGAGGGAGACCCATTACATATCCCAAAGACCTAAGGCCAAGTGTCTTGAATACTAGGCTTGAAAGCCCATTTTTTCCCTAAAGGTACCTTTAGTGAATCGTACTGCTACAATACCGACACATTTATAGTACCTTCTAGAGTTCTATCGTCGCTACAACACCTGCAACAGTGCCACCACCTTTATAATTTCATTGCTTCTATAGTTCTACTCCTGATATAGTACTACTACAGTGCCCTACTGTTGTATCCTATAAATTAGTCCCTTCCCAGATTCAATCCTGGGTCTTTTGGATGCTAAGCAAGATCAGTTACCACTTGGGAAAACCTTGTTGAACCATCTTACAATATGAAAAATTTTACTATTTTTATATTCTAAAACAATTGGATTTTAATGATTACATTTTCTATTTATAACAAAAAAATTGAATTGTTATCACATACATTAAAAGTATAGGAAATGGAATTACCTAATGTAGAATCAACGGCTACTCTATTATTTCATTTTTCCTATCTTCATCTCATTTACATTTTCTCTCTTATAATACATTGGAGTTCCAATTAAGTCATCTAGAATTATTTTTTGTAAAATTTTTAGTAACAATAATAATTCTCCACATGGCCTCCCATTATATTCACATAATATCAATAATAAGGTCTATAATTTATTGTTATAATAATTCATTCTCACCCCAGTAAATATAAATTTTTTAATATTTTAATAAATCATTGATTCATCAATATGAGCATTTCTCCTTGTACAAATTCATATGCTTATAAACAAATTCAAGAATTATTATGGGATTTTCTAAAACATTGGTAGTTCCTAAAATTGTTATCACCGGCTACTTTTAAATTTAATTTTCTATTTCATGGGAATATATCTGACTATAGATGGTCCTACTCATAGAACATGATAAAGTATTATAAACATTATCGTTCCCTAATATTTATGTTTTTTTTCTTGAGAAAATTTAATGATATCATTCTTTGAAACTACTTACCTTCATATTAACATGATAATTTTGTTAAATCCAGTAATAATAATATAGGATTTGATATGATCATTCCAATTATCATAATCTACTCCCTCAAAAATAGGAGGCTTGGTCAAATTAAAATTTAAGATTATCCAACTAACACTCCTGCCACCATAAAAGATATTTCCACTACTATAAATGTTAGTGTAAGGAAAATGAATTGAAATTAAAATAAATTAATGGAAATACATCAAATATAAAGTTCGACATCACATTAAATACTACTATAATAATAATTGTTTATGGGGGTGATTGTGAAAAAAATATAAGAAGGGTGAATTTTAGTTTTAAACAATCGGATATTTTTTACCTCTTTATGCGTTATGATAATATGATTTTGATATAACTGATGAAATTTAATATTGATCAGTTTTTTAAGATTATTTATTAAATAAACTAGTATAATAAATTATGATATGTATTATATTGAAATGTAGTTTGAAGAATAAAATTAAAATGATCAGTATTTTAAACTACCAATTCTTGAGTAAAAGAAATGGACCTTTTTAAAAACTGAATTATAGAAACTAATATTCAGAAATCAATACAGTTGGATTTTTAAAAATAAAATATAGATTATTGGTTATAAAACCAAACACTCCTGTAATTGATATTTTTTAAAACCATCTCTTTTAAACCATGGGGAAGGGTGTATATGTAGACACAATATATGTTATTTTTTACTTAAAATATATGCCAAGGTATTTCCAATTTCATACTTATCATAAGGTATGTCCCCTGATGACCAGAATCCCATGACTATACTTATCGTTAGTATATCAATATCACTATAGAAGTATAAAAGCTATATCCTCCTAGCCACGGAATCCCTTGATAATACGATCATATTTTCAAATGTATTCATATTCTCATAAGTCCTTGATCACATAAGATTATATGTATAATAATTAAAAATTAAATAGATATATCATTATAAGGATAACCTCACATATTTAGTAGCTATCAACAAAAAGAACTTCCTGATTGGCGGAGCACTCAGCAATAATAAATTGAAAATATTCAAAAAAAACATTCCAAATTATTGATACATTGAATATATATATATATATATATATATATTGTAGAGACCCAAAGATTAACGTACATAGATATTACATTACTTTTTCAGAATACTTAGTACATAACAAAACCCACACACAAGGACCGTAATAGTTTAGTGTCTTTGGAAACTCAGAATATAATCTTCTAATCGTGGTGAAAGATCTTCAACATCTCCCATAAAGATCTTCCTTTTTTTATACCTAAAACCTTTATTTATATCCTGGGGAAAAGAAAACATAAAAGGGTGAGCTCAAATGCTCAGTAAGGGTAAACAAAAGAAATATCATTCACATCATATTCATAAGAACATAACATTTTGGAAATCTTATCCTGCAAAAGAGAGCATAATTTCATAACATGGGATAAATCATAGTAGTGAAATGAAATCCCAATAATCATAACTTAAAACATGAAACTTTGTGGCATACACACATATTCATAGAAAATCATTTCTTATTAGTCAAGACTCATTTCCAAGACTATCTTAGTGGACAAAGTCCTTTTCTGAACCGAGTCACCCTTGTTTCAGTCCTGTTTCACTGAACCGGTATAACCTACCATTCCATCCATGTCTATCTCATGAGATATAAAATCATTACCCAATTAATTGGAGGGAGATATAGGTCCAAACCATCTCATAATGATACCATTCTTATTGTGCCACAAAATCATAAACCATACATCATTGCATAACCCATGTAATAAAAATGGGAATCTTAAACATCATGACATCATAAAACAATTCATATACGATAAAGGAATTCATAAAAATAATTCCATCACAACATAATAAAATCAATGTAATAATAGGGATAAAAACAGAACCCTTTATTATCTTAGATGGAAAATAATTTTTATATAACACGTGAACTCCATTCTTGAGGAAAATATCCTTTCAACTTCAAAAACATTTTTCCTTTCTTAACATGTCATTAAATTTTAAACTAAAAGAAGTTGATTAAAAATAAACTTGAAAACTTCTAAAGGAATATTTTTGGAAATTTTGTTTTAAAAATCCATTCATGCCGTATAAGAAAAAAAACATTCTTCGTACTTTTGTCAGAAAAGTCAAAAAGTACCTCGTATGAAAAACGACAAAAGATTCCTTTCATATCCTTTACTAAAAACTCACCGAAGGGTAAAATTGGATTTAAAAAAATTTTATGTTGATGTAAATAATATTACATATTGAGGAAACATGGATGTGGATGATAAAATAGACCCCAGTAAATACTAAAGTATAAACAATCTCGGATAAAAATGAGATTGTGATATTTCCCTTACCTTAGGTCTGATTTGCTTCGTAAGTGTCTGAACCTCCTGTATAATGATTTAAATAATGTAATTGACTTATTACAGAATCATATTCATTGTTATTATATCATATATGGTTCACTTATGACTTTATATTACCCGTTCTTTTGTAAATTCCATGTTAAATAGCGTTTTGGGTAAAATTGTTTCATTTGTCGTCCGTGTTTTGACTTGTAATTATTCATATGATTACTTAGATCATGGTTACTTAATCTAGAATATAAAACATGATTTATATATATATATTCAGAATATACATATATATAATAAATCAGTAAATGGAAAGAAATACACCGTTCATGGAGACGGTAGTCCGTACGTACGTGTGAACGTTGTTTTCATTTCCTTATTGAATTGAATGGAATTAAGTAGATTACATACATAAATCCAGTGTCATTATTATGTCATATATTTCATTAGTACTTATTATATATACTTTATAATCATTCATGAATGGTTAATCATTAAGAATGAATCTCATCGCGTCGTGGAGACGGTAGTCCGTACGTACGCACGAGCGATGATATCGTTCTCATGGTTGTGGAATTGTGTTGAAGTGTATGTATACTATTTCAGTATCAATATCACTTTATAATAATCATATATAGTTACTCATTACACCATTATACTCATCCAATTAAGGTGGTGGAGGAAAATAGATTACACCATGGCGTGGAGACGGTATTCCGTACGTACGCACGCGCAGTGATTTCCTTTTTCCGTAGGATGGATATAAGGTAAATTAGAGTTGTTTCATATTTATAATAACATTTCAGTATATAAGAAATACTGATGTTATTACTTTATCATGAAACAACTAAATAAGAAGAAGTTGAAGAAGGAAGAAATTGAAAAAGATCGGTAATGGATATCACCTCTTTTTGACGTGCCTTCACTTAACCTCCACTTAAAGAACTAAGGATGGTCTTTGAAGAATACCAGGACCTCTAGGATGATACTAGGGAAGTGGAGAAGAGATTTTTTCAGGGGTTGTCCGAGCTTGAATGCTCAAATTGGTTTGAGGAGGAGAGGGAGGAGGTGCCCTTTTATAATGGAGGAGAGGGGCATCTTAGGAAAATATCAAAATATTATTTTATATTAAGGTCAAATTCGGTTTATGATGGTTCCAAATGGTCTTATTTCGAAGATAAAGTGGGGATGGGTCGAAATCCTCTCATCCAATAGGATTTAGACAAGTTTAGGTTATTATTTTAACCTTATCAATTAGATTTAACTCTAAGTTAAATAATTTAACTTTTACCGTGTCTTTTTGATTTCTTACACTATATGGTTAATAAACATACTATGTCAAGCCAAAAGAACCCCAAGTTGTTTATTATTAATATATCTATCCTTATCTAAGTCATTTGGCCGAACCTTGGATTTTTAGGAATTAAATAACAATTAATAATATAATATTTGTTTTAAAATCTAATTTATGTCAATTTTGACACTATTTGGTACATGTTTTTTATGAAATTTCTAACATAATGATAAGTTCGAACCATGTTACTTAAATCAAAAATAACATGTCATATTAACCTAGAAAATTAGTTTAAGTAATAAAAAGTCTCAAATTACATTTATTTGATCATTTATAACATCAATTATGTTAATATTTTCTTAAAAAGGTAATTACTGCATCATCGTTTTTTTTAATCCAAGCCAAGAGAATTTATTAAATAAAGAGTTTACAATGTAATCTCGAGGTGTAATGAAGTTTACACCATCAACCATTTAGAAATCAGCCAAAACATAGGGTAAAAAAATAATAAGTAGGCTGACATACTTCAAGAGGAGGTGGGACTATAGCCGAAGCAGTCCAGGAGAATGTTGAGCCATCTAGGCTTTAAGTTGGTGAAGCGGGGGCCTCCAGGTGCTCAAACCATCTAGAACTTCCAACATGTAGAGCCAAACACCAATAGCAGGCAGGGACAACAGAAAGGCTTCAAAATCAGGCGGGTAGAAGCAGTTAACAAAACATTAAAAGCAGAGGGCAAGCCAAACATCTTCAAGAAGTGAACATCCCTTATGAAATCCATAAGAAGCTGATCAGCGAACTCCAAGAGCATCAAAGATAGATAATCAGCTATAGAGGAACAGACCATCATAACCAGCAATATCACCCAGTTGTTCAACATTTTTAGAGCAGAACCTTCCTGAAAACAGCATGAATTGCAACCATGCGGAGCAGGGGAAAAAAGTAGAAAGAGGTCATCTTGCTTCTATAGTATCCTTTCCATAGCCGTAAAATATACAAAAGGCATACTGATCAAACCAGGAAATCAGAAAACTTAATTCCAGCACTATAAGCAGATAGAGAAAATCTTCAAAATCAACTAGTGTCCAGGCAAGAACAAGCTGGAGGTTCAGAAAATCCAGACCTTGTGAAGTGTTAACAGTAGGATAGGGAGAGGTTTTAAGGACCTCACTTCTCAACCATTCAACATAAGTCATAAGGAACAACAACTTCAGGCCAGTACCAAGGAATTCATGTCCTCAAATCCAAGACCATATTGTAAAAGTCCCCAATCTGCAACAGAATCTAGACAAAAGCCCATCCTTGAAGCAATCATTAGCAAGCAACAAGATAATCCAGGTAGTGAGTGCACTTTCCAAACCAAAATGCAGCATTATAAAGTTGTCAACCATAGTATAAAAGTCACCAATCTGCAATAGAATCCAGAAAATAGCCCATCCTTGAAGCAGTCATCAGCAATAAACAAAAAATCCAGGAGAGTGTGCACTTTCCTAACCAAGGAAAAGGATTCAAACGACTACAGGAAACAGGGCAATCCAAGTTGAGCAGACAAAGACAGAATCAGAAGGAGAGTAGTGCAGAGTTGAAAAGGGTCATAGAAGTTCCTGCAAGGCTAAACCCATTTGGCTATCCACTAAGCAGATCAGATCCAGATCCAAAAAGAAATCTCTGAAGCAGAAGGGAACCAGAATAATGAGTCACTTCCATGTTATGTTCTTAAAATCGAAATTTGGATTTTTCTCAAATTCCTCATCCATTTTGATAAACATTCTTTTTCTAATATCAAGATAAGCCTCAGCAGTCAATTCACCATTTTGGTAACTTCTAAAGGAAGCTGTATCATGTGCGACAATCCAGGAGTCAAGCTCTTCTGGGAATTTCGAAGACTCCTCAAACTGATAGGCATCCTTTAGAGCAGGATCATTATTGTCCTCACTTGATGATGAATCTGAATCCGAACATTCAGAGGATTGTGAGGGGTCAGGCAATTGTTCAAAAGGTGCAGGTTGCGGAGGAACCTCAACCTCAATAGCCTTGGCAGCTAGAGATCTTGTGATAATAGTCCTTTCACTATTGACATTACCACGATATTTTCGGGTTTTTCTGGGATGAGGAGTGATAAAACCATCAGAATCAACTATAATTTTTTTCCTTTTCGAACCAACATTGATTCATCATAAACATCTGAAACCTCCTCATTAGTGCCCCTATCCTCAAGTGATTCCTCTCTTTTAACTTCAGATGAGCTGATTGAATTGTTGTGATCTTTTCTAATAGTTTCATAAGTCTCATGATGTTGCAATTTATCCTTAAGAGCAGTGGTGTTATCAAAATCAGTAATGGCTATGTTAGTAAAATCCGAAATTTTCTTCCCAGGGACTTGTATGGTCCGGTCCACACTAACATTTGCTTGATTAGAGGAGTCAGAGGGGCCAGCTTCCTTGTGTCTGTCGTTAGCCTTTTCAATCCATTTTGATTTCAATTTTTTAGAGCCTAATTCAAAATTTCCACAGATGAGAGAATCATGTCCCAGCCTAAAACACTTCATGCAATAGTCTGGAACTCTCTCATAAACAACCTCTTGTAAGAATCCTAAGTCACCACTCTGAATCCAAATGTTCGAGGGCAGTGATTTTGAAACATCAATCTCAATTCATATCCTAGCAATTGAAGGTCTTGAAAGAGTTTTTGTAGCTGCATCTAGCCTCAGAGGATTGCCAATGAGTCTGGCAATAGGAAATAATGCTTCCTGTTTGAACAAGTGCAAGGGAAGTTCCGAATTCAAAAATGAATTCTATTTTACCAAATTCATAACATAGAAGTTGCATTAATTAATTTTATAATTAAATCCCACTGTTAAAACAAATAGCGTGTTTTTAAGAAACAATATCTATCAAAAGATTGACACTTGTTTATGTCTGGTTTAAATGTGAAATTACATCCAATGACCAACATTGTATTAAATTGTAAAAATATATTTTTAATATACTTTAAAACCACTAAAATTAATAATTTATCACTATTAATTATTTTGATTAAAAAAGTTGTTTTTAATTATAATTTAGTAATTTTCACTATTCATCAGAATATGAAAGTTATCCGAAAAGTACCAAAATTTCACCTTAGGCTAAACTCGATACTCCGAATCCAAAAATTATGTCCATTTTGACAGCTAAAATTTATAAAATTTTAAAAGGTGGTTATTACTATTCATAACGGCTAGTTATAATAATATTTTAATAGCATATCGTTGTTTAGTGAAACTCGGTATTGGGTACTACACACGCTATCGATGAAGGTCGCGATTGCGGGTAATGCAAGGCAAGTCAAGGAAGTGTGTTGTGCAAGCTCCTTTTGGTGTAGCGTAAAACACAAGACATTAATAAAATTAAAAAGAATATTTTTAATAAAATCTCGGGGTGTTACATTCTACCCCCCTTAAAATGAATTTCGCCCACGAAATTTGTCGGGGTTATAAATGGTTTACTATTCGAAAGTTTCTGTAATCGAAACCCACATCGTAAAAAGGAATACCAAAACCAATCTTTAAAAACAAAAGTATGAAACGTAACGGTTACTCAAATAAACTAATCACTGGGTTTCCACATAGGTGAAAATATGGATATGGAAGAGAAATCTAACCATCATGTTCTGATGGAGAGTGGTAGAGAACATGGCTATGGAAAATCCAGCAATCACAAAGCCATAAATTTGTGACAATATAAGGTACCATCTGATTCATCAGATATAAGATCACTAGGACAACATTTTTGGTTTTCAAGATCATTTCCCTAAAGTTGATGGAATTGGAATTAGAAGAAATACTTTCGTGATTTTGGTATAGTCTCACCGTTTGTCATTCTTTGGACAATTTCCACTTCATCTCTTAAATAAATGAAGTTGAATTTGTCATTCGTGATGTGTTAGCAGATCATGTGATAGAATGATGGGTCATTCCATTTATTTCAAACAAAAGGTTAGCAAAAGTTATAAGTCCATCTTATAGTGAGATTAATCGTATATGGTTCCAAAAATGAACTTATACTTCATATATCATACCGCTTAATAAAATAAAACTAGTTTCTACTAAACAGTGACTTCCTGTAGGCCAGTGGTAGGCGATAAAGGCCAGTCGCACTTCGGTTGTGGGTTTGATTCCCACAGCCTTGTCCGACGCGATGGGTTATCGCCCGTTCTTCAGTTTGTCCTTTTTCTAAAACTACATTACATAAATAATATCAAAAAAAGTTCTATCCTTAAACAATACTAACTTATGGTTTACATAATCCATTCCAATCTTTAGGCTTATCTAAATTACTTCGGTCCAAGCTCATAGTATAACAATAACGTGAAATTTCATCAACCAAGCATGTGAATACCGTCATTTATCCCCCATATATCTTGTTGGTCACATTAAAATTATGTGAATACCTTAATTATGTACTCTCTTGAAAAATGAATACCCATTAAACCTTAGTGAAAACATGAATACTGTCAAAAGTTAACTCTTTCCACATACCAAAATCCAAAAACACTATATACTCAAACCATAATATAACCTTCTCCTTATATTTGTCATGAGCTCATGAATACTATCAAACATTTAATTTTCTCCTTATCCCTTCATTATGCGCATATCATCTACATTCCAAAAATATCTGAATAACCTTTCATGGATACTAGTAAAATTAATCATACACTTTCAAAACTCAAGGAAAGACAACAGTGTAACAATCCTTAGATGTCTCTTTATTCCATAGTACCATGAGATTACTTATACAACATTACACATGATAAACATGTAATCATTCCACTACATTCTTAAACCATTAACCGAGCTTCAACAATTCTTTCATCTCACATATCATTTGTAGTCTCTTCGTCATCATCCACATAAATACTACCCATACGACCATACTGATTCTCTTCATGAGTCTTTCCCTTAGGGCATTGGTTTTCATAGTGCCCATACATTCCACATTTAAAACACTTAACCATTTTTGATGTCGTAGCAATACCATTATCGTTATCCATGGTGTTAACTGAACCTTTTCCTTTGCACTTACTTGCTTTGTGTCCTTCTTTTCCACACCCAAAGCATCTTCCGGTTCCTTTGAAACATTCTCCTTGATGCTTCTTCCCACATGATTTACATAGGGGAAATTGAACTTTATTTCCTTTATGATCATCATGAAACTCCATCTTTCTCTTATTAGCCGAGTCAGGAAACTTACCAAATTGTACTTTATTGATCATATTATGAGATTGCTGATTCGGAAAAATAATGATGTTTGGGCTTCCAAATCCCATCTCATTTGGTTGCTCATGAATAATATCATTCCATTGTCCATCATATCCTCCATTATTTTGAATCATCTTGTGTCCAGCCATTTCCTAAAACCCAAAAAGAATAGTGTGAGAGGTAAAAATCATAATAAAGGGGGAGTAACTTCAATATCTAACATCTTTGGTTTAATCTAATATCGTTACCATAGTTCTAGGACTATATCCTATGTGTATACTTATCCTTAGGGACATCCCTAGACATACCTTAGAAATATCTCTAGGGATCTCACTAACATTTTCGCATCCTAGTTTCCAATGGTTTTCTAAACCTTTCCTCTGATACCAACTGTAGAGACCCGAAGCTTGACATACATAGATATTACATTACTTTTGTAGAATACTTAGTACATAACAAAACACACACATAAGGACCATAATAGTTTAGTGTCTTTGGAAACTCGGAATATAATCTTCTAATCGTGGTGAAAGATCTTCAACATCTCCCATAAAGATCTTCCTTTTTTTTATACCTAAAACCTTTCTTTATATCCTGGGAAAAAGAAAACATAAAAGGGTGAGCTCAAATGCTCAGTAATGGTAAACAAAAGAAATATCATTCACATCATATTCATAAGAACATAACATTTTGGAAATCTTATCCTGCAAAAGAGGGCATAATTTCATAACATGGGATAAATCATAGTAGTGAAATGAAATCTGAATAATCATAACATAAAAAATGAAACTTTGTGGCATACACACATAGTCATAGAAAATCATTTCTTATTAGTCAAGACTCATTGCCAAGACTATCTTAGTGGACAAAGTCCCTTTCTGAACCGAGTCACCCTCGTTTCAGTCCTATTTCACTGAACAGGTATAACCTACCATTCCATCCATGTCTATCTCATGAGATATAAAATCTTTACCCAATGCATTGGAGGGAGATATAGGTCCCACCCATCTCATAATGATACCATTCTTATGTGTGCCACAAAATCATAAACCATACATCATTGCATAACCCATGTAATAAAAATGGGAATCTTAAACGTCATGACATCATAAAACAATTCATATACAATAAAGGAATTCATAAAAATAATTTCATCACAACATAATCAAATCAATGTAATAATAGGGATAAAAACATAACCCTTTATTGTCTTAGATGGAAAATAATTTTGATATAACACTTGAACTCCATTCTTGAGGAAAATATCCTTTCAACATCAAAAACATTTTTCCTTTCTTAACATGTCATTAAATTTTAAACTAAAAGAAGTTTATTAAAAATAAACTTGAAAACTTGTAAAGGAATATTCTTGGAATTTGTTTTTTAAAAATCCATTCATACCGTATAAGAAAAAAAAATTCTTCGTACTTTTGTCGGAAAAGTAAAAAAGTACCTCGTATGAAAAACGACAAAAGATTCCTTTCATATCCTTTACTAAAAACTCATCGAAGGGTAAAATTGGATTTAAAATTTTTTTAGGTTGATGGAAATAATATTACATATTTAGGAAACATGGATGTGGATGATAAAATACACCCCAGTAAATACTAAAGTATAAACAATCTCGGATAAAAATGAGATTGTGATATTTCCCTTACCTTATGTCCGATTTGCTTCGTAAGTGTCCGAACCTCCTGTATAATGAGTTAAATAATGTCATTGACTTATTACAGAATCATATTCATTGTTATTATATCATATATGGTTCACTTAAGACTTTATATTACCCGTTCTTTTGTAAATTCCATGTTAAAGAGCGTTTTAGGTAAAATGTTTTCATTTGTCGTCCGTGCTTTGACTTGTAATTATTCATATGATTACTTAGATCATGGTTACTTAATTCCAGAATATAAAACATGATTTATATATATATATATTCGGAATATACATATATATAATAAATTAGTAAATGGAAAGAAATACACCGTTCATGGAGACGGTAGTCCGTACGTATGCATGAACGCTGTTTTCATTTCCTTATTGAATTGAATTGAATTAAGTAGATGACATACATAAATCCAGTGTCATTATTATGTCATATATTTCATTAGTACTTATTATATATACTTTATAATCATTCATGAATGGTTAATCATTGAGAATGAATCTCATCGCGTCGTGGAGACGGTAGTCCGTACGTACGCACGAGCGATGATATCGTTCTCATGGTCGTGGAATTGTGTTGAAGTGTATGTATACTATTTAAGTATCAATATCACTTTATAATAATCATATATAGTTACTCATTACACCATTATACCCATCCAATTAAGGTGGTGGCGGAAAATAGATTACACCACGGCGTGGAGACGGTATTCCATACGTACGCACGCACGGTGATTTCCTTTTTCCGTAGGATGGATAGAAGGTTAATTAGAGTTGTTTCATATTTATAATAACATATCATTATATAATAAATACTGATGTTATTACCTTATCATGAAACAACTAATGAAGAAGAAGTTTAAGAAGAAAGAAATTGAAAAAGATCGGTAATGGATATTACCTCTTTTTGACGCGCCTTCACTTAACCTCCACTTAAAGAACTAAGGATGGTCTTTGAAGAAGACCAGGACCTCTAGGATGATACTAGGGAAGTGTAGAAAAGATTTTTTCAGTGGTTGGTCGAGTTTTAATGCTCAAATTGGTGTGAGGAGGAGAGGGACGAGGTGCCCTTTTATAAGGGAGGAGAGGGGCATCTTAGGAAAATCTCAAAATATTATTTTATATTAAGGTCAAATTCGGATTATAATGGTTCCAAATGGTCTTATTTCGAATATAATGTGGGTATGGGTAGAACTACTCTCATCCAATAGGATTTATACAAGTTTAGGTTTTTATTTTAACCTTATCAATTAGATTTAACTCTAAGTTAAATAATTTAACTTTTACCGTGTCTTTTTGTTTTCTTACACTATATGGTTAATAAACTTACTATGTCAAGCCAAACGAACCCCAAGTTGTTTATTATTAATATCTCTATCCTTATCTAAGTCATTTGGACGAACCTTAGATTTTTATTAATTAAATAACAATTAATAATATAATATTTGTTTTAAAAACTAATTTATGTCAATTTTGACACTATTTGGTACATGATTTTTATGAAATTTCTAACAGAATGATAAGTTCGAACCAAGTTACTTAAATCAACAATCACATGTCATATTAACCTAGAAAATTATTTAAAGTCATAAAAAGTCTCAAATTACATTTATTTGGGCATTTATAACATCAATTATGTTAATATTTTCTTAAAAAGGTAATTACTGCATCATCGTTGGGTCATATATAAATTAAATTATTTAAAGTATAAAAATTATAAATAAAATACCATTATGTAGGAAATATTTTTATCTTTCTAATGAATATTTATAGTCGAAATTATATTATCTATAACCCTATATTAAAAATGTTTTAGTAAATAAACTTTGATTTTAACTCTTTTAACTCTACTTTGAATTAAATAATAATAAATGTCCTAATCTAATCCAAGTGGGCCTAAATGGTCATATTTTATTCCTAAGGTTCTTTTTGGTCGAATTACACTTATCCAATAGAATTAGGAATTGTTTAGGGTAATAATAATATCATTTTTACATTTAATTACCCTATTTACTTTTAACCGTGGTAAAAAAAGTAAAAAGTTACTATTTCCCAAAAAATATTTTCATCTCATTGAACCACATTTTACTTACTGACATCAACCGTGTCTCTCAGATTTTTTAAATTCCATTCACAGAAGCGGTAAAATTAGGTTTTATGAAAAATTCAGTTTTTTAACTACCACTTAGTAGTTTCACTATTCATCAAAAATTGATGTTTTTCAGAACAATGCCAAAATTTCATCCTAAGCTATATTTCATATTCCGAATTCAAAAATGAAGTCTATTTTACCAAATTAATAACATAGAAGTTGCATTACTTAATTTTATAATCAAATCCCGCTGTTAAAACAAATAGCGTGTTTTTAAGAAATAATATCTATCAAAAGATTGACAGTTGTTTATGTCTGGTTTAAATGTAAAATTACATCCAATGACCAACATTGTATTAAATTGTAAAAATTTATTATAAATATACTTTAAAACCACTAAAATTAATAATTTATCACTATTATTTATGTTGATTAAAAAAGTTTTTTTTAATTATAATTTAGTAATTTTCACTATTCATCAGAATATGAAAGTTATCCGAAAAGTACCAAAATTTCACCTTAGGCTAAATTCGATACTCCGAATCCAAAAATGAAGTCCATTTGGAGAGGTAAAATTTCTAAAATTTTAAAAGGTCATTATTACTATTCATAACAGCTAGTTATAATAATATTTTAATAGCATATCGTTGTTTAGTGAAACTCGGTATTGCGTACTACACACCCTATCGAGGAAGGTCGCGATTGCGTGTAATGCAAGGCAAGTAAAGTATGCGTGTTGTGCAAGCTCCTTTTGGTGTAGCGTACAACACAAGACATTAATAAAATTAAAAAGAATATTTTTCATAAAATCTCGGGGTGTTGTATATATTATTCTCGAAAAGGGGATTTATTTATAGGGATTATTTTAGAGAAGTCCAATGGAATAATTCTGAAAAAATTAGGATCTGTTTGATGGAATTAGAGGTTATTTCTTTATATGATCATCATGTTTCTTTATCAAAGAATGTTTTATATTATCAGTGATACAATGATTCTTAAATCTGAAGAAATTAATCTGATTAAGCAAATTCATATTAGTAGATTTCCAAAAATTAGTTTCATATCAAATTGGTTTTTTAATTATCATATAATATACTTTTTTATAGTAAAATTAAATTCAAGGATCCAGGAAACATGTTAAAAAATATTCAAATAAATAATAATAGATTATAAATACGTAACAAGCTCTTTAATACATTTAAGTAAACTAAAACATTTATCCCACGATTTACATTAAATAAAACTCCCCCTTAAACTATGAATATTCAATAAATATAAATAAATTAATGATATTCAAGGAATGAAAATAAAAATATTCCAATAATTAAACTTAAACTGTTTTGGTCGTGAAATTTATACTCAATATTGATAATGACTCCTTTTACAAGAACAATAAAATAGTAATTTTGGAAATCATTCCAACACATGAAATAATAAAAAACATAAACACATGCTGAGTGAATGAATAAATACATTTTTAAATTATTTTTTGATATAAAAAATAGTTAAACAATATAGAGGTAGTAATTATAACTATCAAATAAGTGAATTAACTACTTCCTATAAAAATATAACTAAAATTCTAGTAAAACCCCCTCTTGATAAAATGACCAAGAAAATGGGTCCAAAAAACAACCTCAAAATGTAATCAATGGATTCAATTCCAATAACCTTCCAATATCATTAGCATAAAAATTAATCATATATTCTATCAGTCTTTGATAAGTAATGGGATGTTAAGAAGTATTAATTCATAAAATTTGTGTTTCCATTATCTATATACAATTTAAAAATCTTGTTCTTTTTGTCTTATTCATAATTAATATATCAAATGTGAATGATATTTAGTGCACATTTTCTTTTGGGTCAACAAGTATTAGGAATAACAAATTACGAAAACTAAAAATTCATTTTTTTAATATGATTTGTTTTTCTAATTTAGATACATCCTTGAAAATATAGATATGTATAAATCCTAGAAATTGGATAAACTTAAATAAGTAATTATTGGCATAATGTAAAGTAATACCATGGTGAAAAAAATAAATCATATATATTCTTTTATATTTAAAACATGCATAAAATAAATCCTCAAAAGATATATCTTTTCAACAATTGTTCTAATTCCTTACATACATTTATTTCATTTGATATTACCACATGTTTTATTTAAGTAATCAACCCCTTTAGTAATCATACCATCAGTCAATTTTATAGAACCTACTTCATCTAATAAATCATTAATTATATTATCACGTAAGGAATAATAAGATTTATCTTTATCTATTTTATGATTTAATGATAAAATATATTTATAAAAGGCATCATTTTCAAAAAAAGTATAATCATAATATTTTCTGAGATTTTTTTTGTTTTCTTAAACAATAATATTTATTGCTAAGAATAAAACAGTATACAACAAGCTCATTAACAGAAGGATTTTATGTTCAATAAGTTAGATAAGATAGTAAATATAAATTTTTAATTTTATCCATAAGATTAATTTTTTGTTTTTATTTGAGTGGTTATATTAAAATTTGTAATGAGATTCGTTACTAAAATCCATAGAAGACTACATATTATATTTTATAGTTCTTTAACTTTTCATTTATTAATCTGATTTTTTTGATTTCCTTTAAAAATTTTGTTGACGATATTCATGAGAGATATTTCCATTATTTTTATATTCATAACATATGAAATATATATTTTTACAAAATATTTGTAGAATATTTATGAGAATCCATATCCCCTCTTGTAGAACCTTTTAAATCATATAGAAATTTTTGAAAGGTCATTACTAGAATTTGTACAATAATATTCTTCAGTAGATAAGTTGAAATTTCTTTCTTTTTCATTTCTCTCATCATTTCATATAGAAAACCTAAGAGAAATATTTTTTAGGTGGACGAATTGGTGATATTATTTTTCTTCTTGTATCTTAGATTCATACATCATGAGTTTTCTAGTAAAATGATTAATTTTCAATTCTTTAATAGGTGATGGTTATATAATAGCAGTAGAGATTCCAGTAAATTTTGTAGGTAGAACAATATAAAATTTTAAATCATGGTTTAATTCTAGAGTATAAATTTATAAATTATAAACATCATTCACAATCAATGTGATTCATTCATTCATTTGAAAAATAATTTTTTCATAAAAAATATTAAAAGTATCAGAATTTATCTTTATACTATTGTAACGTAAATTTCTTCCCTTTCCATTTCCTCTATAAGAAATAAAATTAGTTTTTCAAATATAATTTTTTATAAAAAAATTGAGAAACTTGATAAAAATAATCAGTTCCTAATCCACAAAAGATAACATTCATTAATTTTGAATTTAAATCATAAACATCCCCTTTCTCAGCCCTCCATAACACAGGTCCACTAAATGAAATTTAATAGTGTTTCACTACCATCATATAAAATTTAAAACCAATATAAATAAAATAGATCATAATTAAAAATTTACAATATCTATAATTCTCACCCAAAAAAATAATGATCTTTAGCCATTGAAGTACCTTCTCTCATATTAGTAATTGCAATGTTTATTTTCCATGTTGGAACTTTTAATCAATATCTTTTTATGCCTTGAATGATGTATTATTTTTAAATAAAAGTACTTGATACCACAAAATTGGTATTAGGCAGGAGACCATTAAATATAAAATATTATAATAGATATGTCTCTCATGACACTTTATAGAATTATGAAGGATAGTGGTAAATATCTATAATCATAAAAAATATAGTTATGTATCTACTTATAATCCCATCAACTTTTAGGTCCTAGATAGGTGAAGGAAATGGAAAAGAGGGATGGTGAATTGACCTAATTTATATGTTAATCAATGTGTAAACATTATCATAAGATATTGATTATCTCAAATAAGAAAAAATTCAACCCCATCAATATAAGAAAAGAGAGAGAACATAATATAAATTAAATTAAAATATAAACCCATGAACTTTATATTGGATGGGAAGTAATGGACCTACTCCACCTTTAACCCCTCTCATGAAATGAATGATATAGCACCCACTATAGTATGTCACTTTTGAAAGATATTGAAAAATAATTACCTCTATATTTTTCACACCTAGAGGATTAACCCAATTCCATTATCATTAAGGGGTTTAGGAAAAAAATAAATCCTTTTATAGAAAAAGACCCAACCTAGATATTCACAAGATCTTTCCAAACCACATTTCTTTTTCAATTTTAGATAAAACCTTATATTTAATGGTCCATAACATAACCAAATATTTTGATAGATTCAAACCCAACCAATATTATCACATGATCATTCCTAACTTATTCTATGTTATGAATCATTAGAAACCCAATATTCTAAGAGATTTTTTCTTTTAAATGTGTTTACTTTTAAAAAGTATTTCAATGTAGAGTGATTTCTATAAGAAGTTATTAATTTGTGGATAAATTTATTTATAGACTGTATTCATGGAATTACTTCACACACTCCCTCCTCGGTTTGAAACATGACAATTTTTCTTATGTGTCAATGTTCTTGACTCCAAAAATACATCAATATTTCAACAAGAGTACCTAAATTGGGTGCTAGTATTTCTAGGCCATATGATTTAACATCATTCCTAACATGGACTTCCACAAATATAATATTGTGTTATGATAATCGAGTGAAAATCTATGTGGTGGAAATAAATTACCACCTATGATCCACAAATGAATAATGGTTCACATATCAATCGAACAGATATAAATATGGAGTAATATATTATGTGAAGGGAAAAAATAAAACCTCTAAGCTAAAATGATAAATTGATTCTATAGATATTTAAGTGTTATGAGAATAAAGAAAAATATTATGTGGATGACACAAAATTACTAACTTAAATCAAAAAAACAAAGGGTATTCATAGTGACTGAAATTATATATCAATTGAGAAAAATTCTATGTAGGATTTTAGAATTTTCAAAAAAAATTTAAGATAAAATAAAAAATATATTAGAATTGTCCTAAATGTTGAATTGAAAGTCTGTATTGAATCAACTTGGTCAAATAGATGCTTGTGATACCAACCTTTACCTACATTATAAGTTCTTCATGATAAAAGGAATTTTCCAAGTCAAAAAGCGCGTGGAATACTTTAAAAAGTGTTTTTTGGATTTAGTACTCTTTTTTAGAATTTTTTAAAGTCCAAAAACTATAGTTAGAGGGAGTTTCTCACCACCAAATCACTTGATTCAGTTATTAATTTGACAAAGATTCATCCCCTGATGTGCAAGAAGTCAGGTGAAACATGGATATATAATTCAGTTCTTATTTAGGGATAGAGATAGTTTTCTCGAAATTTTGAATTTTTTTCATGAGTAGGGATCATATCATAGATTCTATGGTAATGTTATTGGTGATAATTCCATTATTTTAACAATCATAATGCATGATATCCCTCATTTATATATTCGGTTACACTCACAAATAGGCATCGTGATCTTCTTAATATTCATAACTTTAAATAACTACTTATCTTTGGTGAAATACCGCTTCTACCATTCTTCCTATTCAGAAGCTTAACTAAAACTCATTCCATAATTTCCTCCATCTTTGATCAACACTGAGAGTAATTAATGAATAGTGAATTTTTAAATTCCTATAAGACCCATTTCTTTTTCATTACTAAATAAGTCTTGAGACCTTCCATCTTTAACGTACTGCCACAATATAGAAATATTTAAAAATACCTCAGTAGGTAAAATTCAAATCCTTTCATAACTTAATGAGAATAAATTCATATCTGAATTACAGTGATTTTTTAAAATTTAAAATATAAAATTCATCATAAAAAACCTTCCATATTTATTATCTATAGAATCTACATCAAAAACAAAAATTTCTTCATGTTACATAGAAACATTTCATATAAATCATCTCAAAAAATCATACATACATCAAAATTAATCTATATTATTAAAATATCACAAAGAACAAAATTATTCACATTTTAGATGTGATGTTTTACTCTTTTATTAACAAATTTAGCATTGTTATAATTAAATTCTTCATATAATACAAATTCTAGAAACACGTATTTTAAGTCTAAATAATTGGAAAAAAATCTATAAGTATGTCACTAACTGTGAAACAATTAAGTGTTTGTGATAGATCAACCCTAATTCATGTGATTGTATAGAAAAATTACTTACTGTATTTATTGGTCAAAAGATAATGGATCAAGAGCGTGAAAAAATCGCATACCATAAACATTGACTGTGTGGAAGAGTATCATCCTAATTAAAAAACCACTTACCATAAATGGATTGATTGTATATACAGCCAACTTACAATATTGATTGACCATAAAGTAGTGTATTGACTGCATGACAAAACATTACAGCATTATCTATAATTCTATAATTAAATCAATACCTACCCAACATACATACAATCATATAAAAAACATTAAAATCTACTCAATAACCACCTCAAAACCTTCTAAAGATAAATAAGAGTGATTTTTAACAAATAAGAACCATTAAAAATCATCAAAAACTCTAAATTCACTTGATATTTCATCATCAATTAGATTGGAACTACTTAATAACATCATGTGTATACTCTATAATAAGTTGGCCTCTTTTTAACCATAAGATAATGCTTGACATATAATTGTTTGAATCATCACATAGAGATAAAACATAAAAAATATTCTACTAGTGACAACATGTGAATCTTTAATATTGTATACTGTCTTTAGATATCATAATGTAGATTTCAAACTAAATAATGTGTTACTCATGACAAAAACAAATTAATATTCATCTCATAACATGTGATACTCATATTTGATAATCTCAAGTATAATGCATAAGAGTAAATTCACATAAATCAGCAAACACTTTCCCAAAATTCCATAAATATCAATATATAATATTAATATATTCAAAAACTAAGATTTAGGTCTTTAGTAAAATTTCCAAGTTTGAGTATGCGTAAATTTAAAATTTATAGTTTTGATGTATATTCAATAGTCCAACACTTTAACAAAATTTGAAACACCATATATATATGAGTGAATATTGAAAATATAACGGTATATACTCAATGCGTAAAATTAAACCAAATTATAAAAATATAAATGCATGTTTGATAACTAAAAAAAATTAACTAAAAATATTCGTTCTAGTATATCATATAATAAAACAATAAGGGTATGAATTTTGGGCAAACCAAACAATCATACATGGGCATATAAACCACCTTAGTTTCAATTGGAATCATACAGGAACTTTTAGGAAAAATTACAACATATGGGTTAATATAAAATAGCCTTATTATTATCAATATATTGAAAAAAACAAAAAGAATATTCATTATAATAATGGCCAAAAGATCCATAATATAATAAATAATTAGAAAAAATACATTCCCTATTACATTTAATGAAGTTGGTTTTATACATTTTTTGTAATTACCCAATATATCCCGGAAATTTCTTAATCTTTTTTTTCTTTTAATATTTTTCAATCTCATAAATTTATCCAAGCTTTCTCTTTATTTTTTTGAATTATATATTGATTCATTAAAACTATATACCTTAATATAAATCTTTTTATTATCCTTTTTTAAAAGCTATTCATCATGGATTTTTTCTTTAGTATTTGATGCATTATTTTTTAACCTATCATTATCGTTCTTTATTTTAGTCATGTCACCCAAAAAAACATTAAATTTATCCTTGTCCCCTTCATTATTCCTGGAAATTGAATCTTTCTGTATTTAATTTTTTTTAAATGAGATTCTTATTTTCCTTAATACTCCTCGTATGTTTTCTATTCAAATAGTGTTACATGGTTGTAATCTTCTCAATTTCATCATGATATTTTATAAAATATCATTTATCTATTCAAACGGATTCTTTCCAAAACTAAACCCATTAGAGTAATTAGAATAAGAATCATAAAAATATCATAAAACTAAATATTTTCAGCCATTAGAAAAAGATTAAAAGTTCCTTTTTTACCTGATTTTTTACTTGAATCAAAATCTTACAAATAGAAAAATCCAATAACTGATTCTCTATTTTATTTTATATAAATATTTTTTCTTTTTTCTTTTTCAATTTTTTAAAATTAGACACTCATTTTTGGTATGGACCATCCTATTTTATTCATAAAATAAAATATTAAAATCAGGATTAACTTTATTGATTTTATTTTTAAAATAATTATTATTCTATTTTCGCCCATATGATTGGTTCCTTTTCCTGTCAAGATAAGTCTTTGTACACTTCTGACTAAAAATTAAATTTTAATTATCAAACACTTTTATGGAAAAAGTGAGAAACCATTGTTCCTTCACAAAAAGAAATAACCAAGCCATTAAAGTTCAATTTTATCTAACTAATATTAATTTCCCAAAAAATATTCCTTGAGACAGTGTTTACCTGGGTATCGGGTTCCTCCATCAAAAGTTCTTTGAACCATAACACCATATTGACCCACGATTTAATATACTACTCAATGTTGATTTTCACCTTGTTGAATCCCCTTTTTAAAGTCATAACATTCTTATCAATCCAATTGCTCTATTCCTCGTTATGAGTCACCCATAGAGCCCTTACCATCATTCTATCAGCCTCTTCATTTGGAGAAATAATTGTCAGAACTGTTTCAAGAATTACCTCTTTTGAACTCATGAAAAAATACAAATAATGTTCAGGCATAGCTTCATATTCCTACTTTTGACAAACTGACAAGGAGAGGTGTTGATCACTAACCTAATAATTCATATTTTGATAAGAAACCTTGAAGATATATTAGAAATAAATGAATATTTTCTTAGACTTAAACTTATTTTCTAAATGTTTCATCATTGGTAGAGTAAGGTAAGAGTAGTCCTTACTCTCTTTATGGTTACCCCTCTTACTCTTTCCCCTACTCAGGCTTGAGAGCTGATCACCTATAACCTCATACTTCGCATCTCCTATAGAGAAATTAGAGAATCCATCACAGAGTTCATTTCCAGAAATATTATTCTCATCTATAGAATCCCTAGCCAAAGAATCCTATGTAACCTCGTTTAATATCTATGCAAAACTATTACACAGCACAATAGAATTAACCTTTCTCATGGGACTTACCATGATCAAAGCCTCACTATTCAAAGTAGAACATCCTTTATGATCATCATTTGGGATCCTATTCGTTTCTAGATTGTTATTGGGACCATTCCCTACACACACCACTTTAGCATATGAGTAACCCAATCTATGACATCCCTCATCAAGCCCACTGACACCCTAGGGGACCTTAATTAATAGTGGTTTCAGATCTCTCATATTAGTCTCCATATCCAGGAGCCTTTGCTCCGAGGATATCTCTATAGACTATATGTATCCAAGGATATCTACCCCCAATTATTTCTACTGTGATCCTCTATATGATTCCTATGGCTTGGGTTCTTCACTCACTTTCCCCTTACCAATTAGATCCTCCACATAACTGGGCATCGAATTCTTTCTTCTACCAAAGTTAACACCCTTCTTCTTATCAAAATAGCGATACTCGCATCAATAGTTTTCTGAAATATGACCCAACCTCTTTCAATATTAAAATAAATCAACACACAACTCATAAACAACCTGCTGCCTATGGTGAAATTTATCTCCTACTGTAATGAAAATGAAGTTTGATGGCGTTCTTGGGACATCTACTTGCACACACACACACGATCATTTACAGGATGGAAAACCATATTAGTTTTATTATCCGAGCACAAATGACTACCAAAAGGGTTCCCAAAAATATTAATAATGGAGGGGTTCTAAATGGAAGGGGTATATTGAGAAAGCTCACCCAAATCTCCACCAATATAGAGTCTTTCCCCGTATTGAAATCATAAGTCCTTCTATAAAGATAGGAATGAGATTTTTTGCAGCTGTGAAGCACACCAGACTAAGAATTGATCATGTCATCCTATGATTTGAAGAAAATCATTATGTTCCTATTATCAATATATCTCCATAATATCCATATCAGATAAATCCCAATATCCAAAAACAAATAGGTCAATGTTGTCCACTGATGGCCTTCTTTGCGCAAAACGTGCGATCAGTGTATGATTGAGAAGTGACAAATCATCATTTAACTCAGCAATAAAAAGTTTAATAGTATAGAATCTATCAAATATTTCCAGAACTTTCATACACATAGGGAAATATGGGAATAGAGGAAGAATCTCGATATAAGAGAAAGGGGAGAAAATAGATGCCTCTCCCTTAAAGAACAAAGAAGGTCCCTAACCACCGATGGGGGAGGGACCTCCACAAATGTTTCTTCCATTACAATATGGGAGAAGGAAATTTAGTGATACCCCTAGGGTTCTCCTCTAATCTATTTATACTTCTTAAAACATGAATTAAATCATTACCTTTCTCACTACTATAAGAAATGGCATCATGACTAAATGAATTAGAATATATATATATATATATATATATATATAATTGTTTTACAAGAAATTATCTTCATATTATCATTAGATTCATTATCAATATTCATAAATATAAGATCATTCTAAAATAATGATCCAATATTTTCTTCCTTGGTATATTTATAAATATCATTAATTTCTTCAATTTTGACCATACTAGAATTTCACCTATTAGGTAGTGCATGAAGAATTGTTTCTATCAGTACTTCCTTATTTATGGCCTCACCAAGGTCAGTCTTGTTATTTAGAATCTTAATAATACTATTGAGAATATTATTAATATCCCTATGCTCAAACATTATAAATTATTCAAATTATACCCTATTTATAACAATCTTAGTTCTTTATAAATTTTTAGTACCGTGATGAGTGATATTTAAGGCCCTTTAAATACCATATGTGGTTTTATAAGAAACAAATATGATCTCAAAGACTTATGATGACTAAAAATAGTGAAAATTTATAAATTTATAATTTAAAACATATTTAGAAGAATATTTATCGACCGAAGTATCTTGTCACAACCTGACCTAGTTCACTCTATAAATAGTAACCAAATCATTTGGTGACATGGCCTCAAGCACACCTCCTCGTATACCAGAGGATAATGGCTAGAAAAGAGGTTCTATAGGTGGTACAATGGGGGAAATATAAATTATGGATCATTAGAAAAATATAGGAGGCTGAAAATAAATGAAAGGAAATATAATATAAAAATAACTGATAAGTGAAAATAAATATCCAACTAGTAATGTATTTAATAATACAACCATGCATGAACATGATATGTCATAAATAACATTTCATACAACATATAGTAGGTAATACATAAAAAATGGATAGACATACAATATAAATAAATAAATAAATAACTCTAAATCTTGAAGGAATCATAAATACATGCTCACTTGCTACTTCCCCACAAAGTCCTAGAACAAATGAAAATATAAAAAGGAATGAAAATCCATGTACAATCCAGAAGATAGATGATATCCACAAGAACCAAATGGGGTCCCAAATAGAGTTTTAGAAAAACTCAATAGGCCAAGACAAATGGTTTATAATGAAAATTTATTCTAGGATTATAACATATACAGTGTCCAGGTTTACTAAAGAAGGTGTTCAGTAAATATAAATCATGTTGTTCTCCGATTCATCATGGGATACTTGGATGAGTATAACTAATTTTTCTTAATCTGAATGTATTTTAACAAAATAATAGTGAATTAGAAATTTGACCCACTTTTAGAATCCAAGGTATCCCTTGGTATTAATAGTAACCTATAGCCTATGGTGAAATAAAGGCATCCAAATATAATGATGATCGTATAATGTTCTATAAATTTCATTGAATTAATGAAATAAAAATTGATTGTAATTTGATTAGAAATAAAGAATAATGTAATTTCTTATAATCTATGAGACCGTCTAAGGAATTCTGTGTAAGTAACCAAAGTATCGTTCAAACCATGGTATAATTCATTTGACCAATCAACCCATCCGTGGAATTATGCATAAGAAACCCATGAATGACCAAAGATATATATAATTTTTTATATTTTAATTTTTTCCTAGGTATTTCTCATAATTAACCCTAGTATCATCCATGTTATATATAATCATTTGAGCTATGATAATGTCAAAGGAATAATGTGAAACAAACCCAAGTATCTCCCAAGGTATATGTAATCGTTTGACCTATAAGGTTGTCTAATCAATTCCACATAAGGAAACCAAGTATCTCCTAATGTATATATAATAATTTTAACTATGATCCCATCAAAGGAATTCAATATAAAGAACTTATGTATCTCCCATGGTATATATAATAGGAAAACACATTACATTTAGTAACTATGCATTCCATGAGAAATTATTCATACTAATTTATAGTCAAACTAATTCAATTTATTAATTCACTTATGATTCCATTCATCTAATAATATCAACTCATTCATTTATAATGGAAAGAGGATAATAGATGGTATTCATTCACTTAACAATCATTTAATTAAATTAAATCTTCTTCTAACAAGTGGAAATATCTATATATAATATCAAGATAAAAGTTCACATTCACTTCTTAATTGATTAATCCTTTATTGGTGCTTCATTAATTATGAAAAAAGTATAACACCCCTCAAGAGGGTTTATTTAAACAATCAAGGAATATTCATAAATTTTAATTTAAGGTTTTTGAGTATAAACCCATTTTCCATTCACTAATTCATTTAGTAAGTTCCTTAACAATTGAGAACAAAAACACACCCTTGTGTTTTTGTTTAAAATAATAACAATAAATATTAATATTTAATCAAAACCACCTTAAGTGGTGGTTTGGGTTGGGTTTTTAGACTTCCAACCTTGTCAAAGAGTCAATGAAAAATCATAGTTTTTATATAAGCCTTTAATTTAATGAATTTTAGATTTTATGAGAAATTTGAGGAAAGTATGGAATTTGGAACAGTGGTGCATTTTACAAACAATTATACCATTAGGTAATATCATATACCCCACATGCCTTATACGAAGTAAGCTATACTCACCCATTATTCATATTTTATTCAATATTATTTGATATAAATTAGATTAATTGATAATAAAACTTGAAAATAAGGCATATGAACTCGTATGGAAATTAAATAAAATATGGAAAAGAATTCAGGGAAAAGAAGCAGGATGAATGATAGAAGTACCGATATTGATCCAATGAAACTGATGATGATCAAATAATCCAAAATTATGGAGAGACATCACCTCCTATGTAAGATAAAAGGGATAGATCTCGAGTATTTATTCTACTATGCATTAATTGGAGGATAAAGCGTGGTATTTTGGTTAAAAAGGGAAGGTAAAAATTGCAAATTACACCATTTTAATGAGGCACATGGTTTGGTCACACACTTAAATAAACTATGCAATAACCATTGCCCAGAATTTCCCAAAATGGTACTCTATTCACATAGATACATGCATAATTAGAAAAACCTTGTGCATCCCACACAACACCACTATCCTAGATCCCCCCCCCACACACACACATTCCAGACTAGGTGCACAATTAAACAAACCATGCACAAGTAATGTACTTCACCTCTAAAATCTCCAATAGTATTTCAGGGTCATGTTCCCCAACATTCATGATTTATATAACTGTGTGACACACCTACAGGGCCACATGTTTGAGTTTCATGGTTATCACCAACTATGCATAAATCATGTGACTCATTTTGTCTTTCCACAAACCAAGCTTTTGAAGCCTGATGCTCCTGAAACCCATCCAAACACCTGAGAAACCTCTTAGTCCTTAACCCCCATCTAAATACAACATGATTAAGGGTTTAAACTCTCAAAATTTCATTCTGAGTATTTTTTTGAGAATCATCTCATCCATTAATCAATATTATCATATATCATTGTAAATTTCAACATATCCAAACATGGGATCTTATAGCCTCCTTACATTATAAATTCTCATCCTCAAGAATTTATTGTATATAGAGAAAATATAAAACCAAACCTACTTGGTTTAGAAGTTCATAATAAAAATTTTATATTACATTTTTAGATTCCCCTTGTGCTTCCAAGAACCATTTTCACAATTTTTTTAAGCCACTAAATCTTGATCAAACACTCATATCTACCAACAAGACACTCTGAGGATGATTACATGAATTTTTTTAACCTAAGATATGATCAAATTGTCATATATTTCATTAAGATAACTATGGTACTCACTAAAATAGATTCTATCATTTAATTACCAATTATAATATGTAAAATTAAAACTTTATATTGAGTATGCCCTCAAAATCCTAGAAATTCCCCTAGCACAATTTCAAAATAATTACACATTATAACCTTTGAGGATAATACATACAGACCTCGATTTGATGAAAAACTTTTAATCAGGATAAACCTCATGTAACCTGGTCACACTATATTTTCCTTTAAAATCCCTAGTTGATTTTTAGATTATACCTTTCTCATCCTAAATGTGTTCTTGATGTGGTTCATTATAGACCACATCCAACCAAATAAAGGAAATATTGATACTTCCTTCGGTTTATTGCTTATGAAAAATGATTGTCTTCTCTAGTTGATTCATCCAAAACAAAATATTAATATCTATAATCTGATGAAAATAATATCACTTCGATCACACTCACTAATTTTGAGAACGGACCTATGGTAATGCATCCTAGCCAAACCATCTCTTGTCTAGTTCCATTTTCATCTCACACTATAAACAAAATTGTAATGTTGATCCAACATCCATGGATTATCACTATCTATAAAAGGCATGATGCCCACACTCTTAATTATCCCATGCCTTTTATAAAACATGTACCAGACATTTAACAATTAATAATTCCATACACTCCCTTGTTTATCTAATGGGATAAACAAGCCCAAATAGATTTCTGATGACCGATCTCAAAGTCCCATGACATTTCTAAAAAGATGCTTACCCACCATTGAATGACATCAAAATACCCACCTTAATAGTATTAATGTCATCATACCTAAAAATATGATTTTTTGATTTCCAATACCCATGATCCATCTATTCCTAAGCATATATCTATCCAGTCTAAGGACCCATTCATTACCAAGTGATAACACTATCATCATTGGTCACATGTTCCCACTTCCTGAGGATGGTCTCCCGCACATTTATCTTGTTTTAAAAATAAATGAGGGTCACCAAACTAAAATGGAAAATGGATCACTCCACACCATTTGGTTTCCCTTAAACTACTCCACAAGTGAAACTACCAACGATTCCTTTAATCAAACCATAAAAAGATATATTAGTAACTCAACATATAGCCAATGATCTATCAGTGTACTCAGTATGATGTTATGATATTTGGATTGATCATATTTAGGATAGGAGTACCATAATATTTTATTTATAGGTGGGTATATCTCTCTGATCCCTACTCACATCAAACTATGATATAATGTCCTTCTCTATCTCTTGATACTACATCTCCCGATATTGACTATCTAGGTCTGACCATAGGTTTACCACCTGACGATACCCACATTATTCATGACATCACCACTTATATGGAGTGAAATTTCTCATTTTTATCAAAACATTCAGTAAACCATTCCTTAAACATCACTTTATTTAAACCATCAATTATCAGCTCATACACATCAACTCACCAACATTCCACATCAATCATCTTCCAATTCAACTAGAATGAACTATGTTTTTTAGACACAGAAGGTGAACATATCATACCACCTGGTTCAAGATTTGATTCATTATACCTTGAGTCACCTATCAACAAGTAAAATATTATTTTGTGACGCAACACGTAAGACATAACACAAAGATCTCCCTTATAACTCCTAATCAAAATTGTGAACCTTATCTATTCCATGATTCATCTAATGAACACATCGTTCATGGAATCATTTTAGAAATTAATTTATAAACCACACATCCATTGCTTAATAGATCCAAATATCTAATAAATACTACCCATGGAAGCCAGTATTGATACTCAATCTCCCTAGGTGCTTCCTTCAAAATAGTATCAATCATGATTCTTGTGTCCCAACACATGAGAAACTTCCTGGAACCAATCTCAAAATGAGAATGTGAAGAATATAACATCCAAAAAAGGAATTTGAATCACCTATAGATCCTCTCTTATATTTTATCTTGATCAAAATAAGAATCACTGACTCTCCAGGATCAGATTAGAAACTATAGAGATCTATATCTCACAACTATCCCTATAGATCTAATCTTATAATAGGGCATTTATGTCTATCCACATAACCTAAAGGTCTCTCACATGATAACCATATCCCAATTAAAGGATATTTTATACAATATATAATATTACTAAAAACTCCCTCCATAGCTACAAAACTAATGAAATGGAAGGAAACATAAACTTATTAGGGTAGAAAACAAATAAAATAGGCATATTGACATCAACTTCCAAGCATATGCCTACCATGAACTGATCTTATCCTAGAATCTTTATATAGAAGTTCTCTCTAGAGAGTCACATCATCAATATGAAAGGATAAAAAACTAACACTAACTTTTTAAATGAATGTGGTAATGCACCCCTTAAGGTTCAACTTACTAATGACTACCCACCAACCTGAGGGTGTTACTCATCAACTAAGAGTCCTACCAAAATAAAATAGTCAAAGAAAAACACTTTGCAATCCTACAAACTCAACTCAAATTTCTACCAGCTTCTTATCTCTAAGGGTGCTATCATAACTAGGATAGAAATATACTTTAATATAGGGAATTGACATTGAAACTAGATCCCTGAAAAAAAAAGGTCACTAGGCTCTATCGCATGACCTCGTTTTTAAAACTAATAGAAGAAAAAATCCACTAAAACATAAGGAAAATATCCATGTTCTCATCCAAGGTAACTCATAGGGAAATATTGAAACTGAAACATACATGAGGGTCTATTTTGTAATCACAACTTTATTATTTCATTAAATACATTAAATTAATCACATTTATCATTACTATAAAGAGGTTTAGATACATGAATTTCAAATTTCAGTTATAAGGAAAACGTTTTCCAATAGTCTTAATCACTTTATTTAGCAGACTCCATGCAACATTGCCATAAAATTATCTCATAATTACCATTTAATAAATTTATTTATCCATAATTTCTCACATTTGGAATTAGTAAATAATGTTTCAATCATAACATATAGAGTAAAATACCCTTTAGGTTATAATTTGAATTTTAATTAATTGATTCTTCATATCAATAAAACTCAATAGTATATAACTATTCATTAATCATTTTAAGGGGTGGGGGACCGGTTATGTGAGATTTCTCAATAATATTATATTATATGTTGTATGATTGTATATAAACACTCTAAATAACTATACCATTTATCACATTCATATACCCTTAAGGGGTTAAGTACTGATTATATAATAACAAACGCAACCATTAAGGGTCCCATAACATCATTCTTGGTTTAGTTATATGGTAATTCCTTCCAAATTTACGGGGGTAATGCTCTATATGTTACAATTGGAATCCCATTTATAGTGAGACCCATAATAACTATTCTATCAATATTTTGAAACACCCTTATTGGGTTTATGTCAGAGGTATACAATGTTAGGACTATCCTACTTGTGTGTAGTTGAGCATAAGAGGACTCAGTTATATTTTTCATCATTCCATGTTTATAAAGGTAAAATACATTAAAAATTTTAATTGACACCCCCTTTTACTATAATTCATAAGTAATGATATGAATTTATCAAAAATAAATAAATTTAGTAAAAAATTAAAGCTTACATTTAGGTTTATATATTAATCATTTCAAAAACATTTTATTCCTATAGTTAGTTAAATAGAATTCCACCAACAAGTAATGATGGCAAATAATGTTTATGTTGATGTAGAAACATTATTCAAATACTTATTATAGTAACCAAAAAATAGAAACCTATAACATTAAAAGATAATACCGATGAGACTGAAAATAGTCACCCAAGAATTGTATATAAATAAGTATTCTATCAAATCACCTAAACCTGGTTTACAAAAAATCATGGCACATAATCACATAATAATAGACTAAAAATAATCACACAAATAAATAGTGAATCCTATGTTTCTAAAAGGATTCATGAACACACCTCGTCTCTTGTTCTTCCAATACAAGATTAAAATCTCATAATTTTGTATTTGGGGAAAAGTACATCAATTGAATTAAAACTACCACCAATTGTTTCTAATAAAAATATATTTTGAATATAAAATGTATACAGCAATGGTATAATTAATAAGACATTATGTAAATATAAAAAATGTTATTGGTAGGTCCCTGATGGGTTACCTAGTTGACTCATATTACTTGGTCCAGGTCTTAATATCTCGGAACATAAGAATAGTTATTTAGAAATAGTACCAATGGATATAAGACAAGGTTTCCATGTGTAATAATATTCATGTGGGACCAAACATGAATCCATGGAATATATATATATTGATGATCATATAATGTTGTACTAGTTTCATGGAATTAATGATATAATAATCAAGAGTAATTTGATTATCAAACAAAAAAAGAAATTTCTTCTGAACTATGATCCAATAAAAGATATTATGCATAAGGAACCCATGTATCACTCATGTTATTGTATAATTCATTTGACATTTGAGCTCATAAATGGATTTTTTTATATAAAACCAATGTATCAACCAATGTATATATAATCATTTAACTGGTGATCCCATCTAAAGAATTAGACATAAGGAACCCATGTATCTCCTAAGGTATATATAATAATTTAACTGATGATCCCATCCAAGTAATTCCATGTAAGGAACCCAAGACTCACCCAAGGTATATACAATTGTTTAATCGATGAGGTTTTCCCAGACATTCCATGTAAGGAACCCAGGTATTTCTTAAGGAATATATTTTTTTTTAACTATGAGCCTATCCAATTAATTTTATGTAAGGATCCCAATAATATATAAAGGTATATATAATGAGAATGCTCTTTATGTTTAATAACAACACATTCCACGAGGCAACATTCATATGAATTCAAAATCCCCATGATTCAATTTATTTCTTCACTTATGATTCAATTAATTTAATATTATCAACACATTCATTTATCATTTCATGTGCCTAAAATATGGTATTCAATAATTTAACCCTCATTTAATTAAATTACATATTTATCTAACAAGGGGAAGGCTCCATAGAAATTATAAAGATAAAAGTTCACATTCCCTTCTCAATCCATTAATCCATTATCGGGGATTTGTTAATTATGGGAAAATTATAACACACCTAAAGTTTTTTTGATTGAAATAATAAATTAATATTTAAACATTTTAATTAATTTCATGGGATTATTCTAGTAATTTGATCATTAAAATATTCATTTTGGTCATTCCATATCAATTGATAACCCAAACACACTTGTTGGGTGTTTAGTTTATGAAAATAATAATAGACATTAATATTTTAATGAATTTATGATAATTAGTGGTTTGGTATGTGTTTTATAACCTAAAACCTTTTGAAGTATTCTATATGGAAACATGGTTATTATCTATTCATTCAACTCAATCCATTTCAACTTTTAGGAGAAACATGTGGAAATTCTAGAATGCATTTGAATAGAACATTTTATAAATAATGATAGTTTTATGGAAATGAATCTAGGACACCTAACTTATACCATTTAATCATAAATCATCCATTATTGGGATTTGACTAAATACGAAATAATAGAAATTGGAATAATCAAAAAAGACCCTAAAAATAATGTCTATGATCTCACATGGAAATAGAATAAAATTTTGAAAGGAATGCAGATAAAAGAAACATGGGGAATCATAAACTAATAGATGGTGATCCAACTCAACTGATGGTGGTAAATTATGATCCCAAAAAAGAGAGATACATAAAATTTTATTGATGAGAGGAGGAAGAGATCTACGGCTATGGAACTATTTTTCTTGAATGGGAAGATAAAGAGTGGTTGTTTGGTAAAAAATATTAAGGTAAAATCATAAACTCAACCCTATTAAATGGGTTTATAGTTAAACTAACCATGAACCAAACATGTTCCAACCATGCACTAGAACCTTCCAAGATAGAATCCCCTCCCATGGCCCGGTTCACAATTAGACAAAATGTGTGTATGCCATGCGACGTCATTGTCCAAGAGCATCCCCCCACATAAAACATGCATAGATAGGTAAGTACTTGAAAAATAATTTTAAACCCATGAAATTCACCTATTAAATATAATATGTAGTTTTTCATGTTCATATGTCTTCAGTTTCATGCTTTTAAAAATCATGTGACACCCCTATAGGGTGGAATGGTTAAGGTGCATGGTCAGCACCAAATGGTGAGCCTCCCCATGTCTTTCCAAAACCTCATATTTTTATGTCTAACACTGCCGAAAATCAACTGAATAGTTGAAACATGAAACACCATAATGATTTTATGAATTTTTTAAAACAAATTGAATTCATCGATATCTATTATTATATTTAACACTAAGTTTTAGTGAACTATGATATACTATTAATATTATTATTTAGATTTGATCGTTATAACCTAGCTACTAAATTTGGTGGAATGAATAAGAATAACAAAATTTAGAAAAATAATTATGATAATTATATATGAGGAAAATATATTTATAATTAAGTATCATAATTTTTGGTAAAGTCTTTATATGCTTCAAAAATACATTTTTCATAAAAACAATTCGAATCGATTTTTGTGAAAATAATAATAATAATAATTTTTGATAATTTTGAAATTTTATTTGAAACAATTAACTTCATTTTTTGGATTTAATGTTATAAAATTATCTTAGAGTTAATTTTTGATAATTTTATGAAATGATTAACTTTTTAGTGAATGGGGAAAAATAATGACTTTTATTTATAATTATCATCTCATTTAAAGAATTTAATTAGATTCATAATGTTTAATAATGTTTTAAAAGTAAAATTAGTTTAATTATGTTATTAATCAAAAAATTTAATTCATTTTAATCAAATTTAGATTGACCTTTCATATTAAAACATTCTATAGTTACGAAAATGTTATCTTTGGAAAACTATTTTTTCATCGTGTCAACGGGTTTAATGTTAAATTAAATTTTAAAAATTATGTCAACTAAATTTGAAAAAATATATTATATATTTTTATTCATAATAATAAATATTATATAATAATTTCAAGATAGTTTTTGTCAAAATTAATAATAAAAACCTTAAAAATTAATTATTGCAGTAAAGATTAAAACAGGATTATAGGTGGTGAACTAAAATGATAAGAGGTTAAATAACATAAAACCTTATCCAAATTCCATTTAATGTAAATATTTAGACCATATAACATATAATTTTATATAATTATCCATTTTGGATAATTGTTTCTATTCAAAACATTGGTAAATCTTTTTATTTTCAAAATTTCACGAGTATCCTATCCCCCACTTATAATAGGCCACCCCCTCTCCTATAATCTTAAGACATCTAAAATATTTGATTTGGAAAATAAATTCTCAAAAATCATTCAAAATTCCCTAATAACATCCTAAAGTAAAAAATTATGATTATTTTACCCTCCTAATAATTCATTTCATGCTAAATTAAGGATGTTGTTCGAAGAAGAGTTAAATTTTTCGACTTTCATATTTTGTTTTATTTCTTCTTACACCACCTTCAAATATTATTCAAATATACTAAAATAATAACACCTATAATTACCCAACCTAAAAATTACATAATGTTGAGTTTTAAATCAAGAATTAATTATATTATATTTTTCGATATTTTTAGATTTAGAGTTTTAGAGAATTTGTTCATAACTCATACATTACAAAACCATAAACTAAAAAGTGGAAAATTCTAATCAGCATCCATCTTTTCTATAAAATAAAACTCTTAAAAAAGAAGTGGTTTAGTATCCCTAAAAATCTTCATGAAATTAAACTTGAAATAATCTTTTCCCAATCCCACCCTTAGATTCATTGAAAAACATTTTAAAAATGTGGCTTTTGTACAAAAAGCTTAATATGGGACATAAAAGATAAAACATGCAAGTCTAGTGGATAACATGAAATCCCAGGAAAAAAATCCATAAAAAAATATATTTTTATCATGAATAACCATTATAATTTTTTAAAAAGGGTCATTTATTTCACCATTTGAAAGTAAATTATTTCCATGAAAATTCCTTAGCAATAATAGAAAAGTCATGTAGGTTCCTTGCGACATAATCTTATAGAAACCATATATTACTCTTTAAAAACCCTGAAAAATTGGAATAACCATATGACCAATTTCCAATATAAATCTCTATAAAACATAATCATTACTCAATGAATTAGATCACTATCTAGGTGAACCCATTGAATAATCTATAATGGGTTTAGCCAGCATTATCTAGGTGCACCCATGATAAAAATTTTGCAAGGACTATATCATGAATAAACAAAAGTATGCTTCCAATTTTGCATCAAATAAATTTAGAAAACTATTTTAAACTCATAAAAAATTAATTTAAGATATCAAAATTATAGTTTCATTTAAAAACCCATTTTTAACACCAAAATATACTTCTATTTTAAAACCATATTTTCAATACCAAAATACACTAAAATTTTAGGGAGGGTTTTTATTTGAGGAAAAAATGAAATATTTTAATGAAATCAATGCTTCAAATAATGGTTATGGTAGCTGAAAACGTTTTTCACCATGTACTCCAAAATAGAACATTCCATTTGTAATTATTAAAAAGTCACACATTCTATTGGACCAAATATAACTCTTCTTTAGAATCGGGACATCAAAATTTACTTTGTGTAAATTTTTGGTACCTTTCTGATAAAGTTCATTTTTTTATGAATAGTGTAAAATGTTGTATTTTAATTCAAAACCTCTTTTTAATCTAATTTATTTATAGGATTAGATTATCTTTTTAATTGGTTTTAAAGTGAAATTAGAAAATATTTTTACCATTAAATCCAATAGTGATCATTGGAATTAATTTCACTTTGAAATTGGACTTAAACTGGTGTCAATCTTTTGATACTTATTTTTCCATAAAAACACGCTATTTGCTCTGAAAGCGGGAATTAATTATTAAATTAATTAATGTGACTAATATGTTTTGAATTTTGTAAAACGGACTTCATTTTTGAATTCGGAATATCAAATATAGCTTAGGGTGAATTTTTGGTAATTTTCTGAAAAACATCAATTTTTGATGAATAGTGAAACCACTAAGTGGTAATCAAGCAAACTGATTTTTCAGTTAAATGAAAGTTTACCACTAATGTGTTTTGATTTTAAAAAATCCGACATACATGGTTTTCATTAAGAATTAAAATGTGGTTCAATGAGATAAAAATAATTTTTTGGTGAATAGTAACTTATTAAGTTTTTAATCGCGATTAGAGGTAATTAGTGTAGTTTAATGTAAAAATGATATTATAAAAATGTGAAAACACCATGGAACTTGTCCTACACATATTGGGTGAGTCATGGCAGACCAAGACAAGCCATGGTCCAACTTGGGGACCCCATGGAGCCACTTTAGTTGGAAAATGACATTAATATATTTTTATTTAATGTTAAAGTGAAAATGACACTAACATAAATTGTTTTACTAAAATAATTTTTGAGTAGGGTTATACAAGTCCAACTTTTGATTATAAATATTAATTGGAAAGATAAAAATATTTCCTACATCATAGTATTTTGTTTATAATTTTTAGACATTAAATAAATTAAATTATTTATGACATAATAGTGATGCAGTGATGACATCATTATTTGACGATTTAAATAAAATGGAAATATAATATAAAATCTATGAACTACACATGTCCAAAACCACTTGTATGAGTGGCTTTCGAACCCTAATCACCTTGAACACGAATTATATCAATGTGGGACCTTTTAAAACCGAAACACATTTTCAAATAAAGTAATATTTCTTTACTTTCCAAAAGTGCCCCTCCTCTCCTCTTATAAAAGGCCCCCACCTCTACCTCATTTCACACACTCCTCAAGCCTTTGGCTTGGCAAACCCCTGCCCATTTACTCTCTCCACATCCCTATCCTCATCCTAGAGGATTCCCTTTGGGCAGAATCCTTTCAAAGGAAGCCTTTAGGCTCGAATCAAAAGAAGTTACACTTTTAAAGGTAATTCATTCTCTCATGTTCATTTGTTTTATTTTGCTTCTCCAACACCCTAAACTCTTTTTATTTACTTCTTTTGTAACAACACCAGTATCTTAAATATACTAGGATGTTTTTATAAGATTTATTCGAGCTACACTCTCACACAACTACATCAAATGGTTAAAGAACATACGGTTTCTGAGGATGGCGAAATTCTGCCTCTCGAAACGATGATTGTTCAATACTCATTTAACACCTTCAAAGGTGGCCATTATGATGTCACTATTTTTATATATGATATATAATATGTTTATGTTTCCTTAAGCTTCTATTTTTTTTTATTTTGGGCATACCTTTATGGTTTCCATTATGGGTAAACGTGATATCTTCATTTAAGGAAGTGCGGACTACCGCCCCCTCAAAGTGATGTGATTCGTTAATACCATATGTGGGACGTGTAAAGGATGGATTTAAAGTTATTATATATGATGTTATACTGTAATTATAATATACCTATATATCATTATAATTTCTTTCCATTAAAGTATGAGATAGAAATGAAAGTAGCGTTCATGCGTACGTACGGCTTACCGTCTCCATGAACGGTGCATTTCGTTTCTTATCCCCAAATGTAATGTAATATTAAAAGTACATGTATATAATGGATATATATAATTAATGATATATCTAAATGATGAATATAATTCTGGAATAAAAATATACATACCTCTCATTTAGTTTTAATTCCATTAATATGACAAAGAAATGAAAGTAGCGTTCATGCGTACGTACGGCTTACCGTCTCCATGAACGGTGCATTTCATTTCTTACCCCTAAATGATTATGTAATATTATAAATACATGTATATGCTGGATATATATGATACATATTATATCCAAATCAGTAATTTCATTCTGGATATAAATAACCTTTGACCACACGAACAACATGTAATTGTAAGAAGTCCACTTTCGACTTAAGAACCAAATATCGACAAAACAAACATTATTAACTTAAATGGTTACATAATGTTTATAAAATTTCAATAAGTGATATAAAAGCAATAATGAACTCTAAAAGGGTTCTTAATCAAGTAGAAATTAACTCATGTTTATTATTCAGGAGATTAAAGAATGATCGAGTCAAGTCGGACCCGAGGTAAGGGATCCTACTCCTCTCTTTCTTTTTAAGTACACACTTTTATGTAATTCCTTTTAAAGATCATCTTTCTTGTTATTGGGATGATCTTTTATATTACACTTACTTTAACTTTTATGTTCATGTGATGAGTGATTCTATTCTCTCTCATCAATCCATTTTGGAAGTTTTGAGTGGTGCCGCTAGGCTGCCGAATTTTCGTAAGGGACTTCGTCTCAATCTCCTTTCATTGAGGAATATTTCATTTTATACACAACTTTCTTTTATACGGTGTATAAACCCCTTTGACTTTTATTTTTATACAAAAGGAATCTTTTTCTATGAATCGTTTTACTAAACGACAAAAAGGAATGTTTTTTTAACATACGCGGTGACGACGACCTTTTCCGCCGCCACGAGTATTATTTGGTCTTTGGCTTCCTCAACAAGCCGTAATGTTTTTTAAAATGAAATAAATACCATATACTCTTTTATGTATTTTGGTATTGAAAATGGTTTTTATAAAGGATTCTATTATGATATATTGTGATTGAAATGTGGAAATGTTATCTTTCCTTTATATTGGTTTTATGTTTTATGATTTTATATTGGTACTTGGACATTGTAACAGGTGGTTACATTATAAACCATATGACGGGTGGTGACGTGAATACTAGGATGGGTGGTTACGTTATAACCTCCAATGCATTGGGTATGGAAGTCGGCCGTATGGCTATTCCATTAAGTATGTATGGAAATTGGCCGTATGGCTATTCCATTAAGTGATATGTGTGGAAGTCGACCGTATGGTTATTCCACTTAAATATGTTTATGTCCCAAGTTACCTTTATATATGTTATGTGTTCTTTTTATGGGTTTTATGGTAATCCTTTGGTTACACAAAGGTAATTAATGATACTTTATTCAGTGGATAGTTTTTACTACTTCATGAAGGTGAACGTATTACTTTGATAGAGTATATATGGTTTACTTGATGTTTGAAAAACTAACAGTTTTCATTCTTTATGTATCCCTTACTGAGCTTTTTATGCTCACCCCAAGTTTTTTTGAAATTTTTTTCGCAGGACTTAATGTGGAATAAGGTCAAGGATGGAATCAAGGGAATGTCATGCTATATAAAACATGGAACTAGACATGTTTATTTTAAGAGTTTTTTTTATTATGGAAACTTAGTAGAAGTGACTACTTTGTAATCTTTTGAGATGTAATAATTATGTTCTAATTCTCTAAAACTCTAAACCTGAAAAGATCCTCAACGTGAATTATTCATTTAATTCAATATTAAGTAAGGTTTAAGGTTGGGGCCTTATAGTTGGTATCAGAGGTAGGTTTAGACAACTTTAGGGATTAGGAGTTTTTGTGAGGCACATGATCAGTCCCTATAACTATTATTTCAGTTAAATCCTTGTTTTAAAACTTTTTTTCAGGTCAAGTAAAGTCGGTTACGAATGGAAGGAGGAGGATCTCAAACGACATTCCTCTCTCTTCCTGATGACATGCTTGCAATAATTATTGCAAAGTCATCTTCAGATGATTCTGAAACTTTTTCTAGCATACAACTCACTTGCAAGCATTTGTTTGAGATATCAAACACCTCTGTTATACCTCGTTATCATCGTGGATCGTGGGTTGTTTTTAGAAAAATACTATTTTCACAATATTCTAATGTTTTCAAGAGAGGTAAATATTATCAAGGTATTTTCAAATATTTTACCTTATCACAAGAATTTGAAGCATATTATGATTTTCAAAATGGTGCTGAGGAAGGGGACTCTTGCGCAACCTATTTATATTTGATTTTAAAATATAGTATCACATCACATACTTATGGTATTTTAAAAGGACCAATAATAGAAAGTTTCAACTCAATTTCGGGCCGACAATTTTTGAGAAATCATGTTTTATCAGATGTTTTGGAATTATACATCATACATGATTATTTTCCGAAACTATTTTTCTGTGAACACCCATATGACCCATGTTGTACGAGGTGTATTTGGATGGAGGAAGCAAATGATTTTGAAGGATCTCTAAATCATTGTTGTAATGCATGGGAATTGTACCTATGTGAACAAGATGACGATGAAACCGAGTGGATGCCATGATCAAGGTATGCTATTATGAGTTTGTATAAGAACCCTAGAAAGAGTTAAAAGTCAACATGATAAGTAAGTATGTTTCCTTAAGATCAAAAATAAATTTCCTCAATAAAAAGTAACTTAAAACAAAAATGTTGTCTATTAGCTTTTCCTATTGGGGAATCGAATACCGTTTAACCCATCACAAGTTTGTGATTTTCTAATTGTTAACTTTCTCCTAGACATGTTTACTATCACTCTCCCTCAAGAACATGACCCTTTGCTTTTTCTTCCATGTCCATGTTTTTCTATATGGAATCCTAGTATGGGTTAACTCGGGTGACCTCTGTGCTTATCTTTCTTTATTTTAAAGTTATTGTTTTACCGACTCTTGTTCCGATGTTGGATGTTCAAGGATGTTTCCAAGTGCAATTTTAAAATTGCGAGGACGCAATTCACAAAAGGGGGGAAGGATGTAACATCCTAGTTAAATAAAGAATAAATAATTTTCATAATTATTAATATTTACGAATTAAATATTAATTTTATTTTAAAGGGGTTGCTATGTTCGATAGAGTACCCGATACGCAACGATGAGTTCCTTTGAAAACTTACGTTGCACACTAGTAATATAATAATATTATTTTAAATGTTAGTTAACATGTAGCCGTTGTATTGGCGGAAATGGATAGAAATAACTAAAATATGATTATATATGTTTTTAAATGTTTTTATATTTATCCAACAAAAGATAAAGGCTTAAAATACGGAAAGAATTCAATTTTAGGCATTTATACCCTAATTTTCACGAAAGGTCCACTTATCACCTTTTGACGGAGAACCGTCATTAAATATAGTTTTAATCAATCTTATAAATTCTATTGGACCAAATATAACTCTTCTTTAGAATCGGGACATCAAAATTTACTTTGTGTAAATTTTTGGTACCTTTCTGATAAAGTTCATTTTTTTATGAATAGTGTAAAATGTTGTATTTTAATTCAAAACCTCTTTTTAATATAATTTATTTATAGGATTAGATTATCTTTTTAATTTGTTTTAAAGTGAAATTAGAAAATATTTTTACCATTAAATCCAATAGTGGTCGTTGGAATTAATTTCACTTTGAAATTGGACATAAACTGGTGTCAATCTTTTGATACTTATTTTTCCATAAAAACACGCTATTTGCTCTGAAAGCGGGAATTAATTATTATATTAATTAATGTGACTAATATGTTTTGAATTTTGTAAAACGGACTTCATTTTTGAATTTGGAATATCAAATATAGCTTAGGGTGAATGTTTTGTAATTTTCTGAAAAACTTCAATTTTTGATGAATAGTGAAACCACTAAGTGGTAATCAAGCAAACTGATTTTTCAGTTAAATGAAAGTTTACCACTAATGTGTTTTGATTTTCAAAAATCCGACATACATGGTTTTCATTAAGAAGTAAAATGTGGTTCAATGAGATAAAAATAATTTTTTGGTGAATAGTAACTTATTAAGTTTTTAATCGCAATTAGAGGTAATTAGTGTAGTTTAATGTAAAAATGATATTATAAAAATGTGAAAACACCATGACACTTGTCCTACACCTATTGGGTGAGTCATGTCCGACCAAGACAAGCCATGGGCCAACTTGGGGACCCCATGGAGCCACTTTAGTTTGAAAATGACATTAATATATTTTTATTTAATGTTAAAGTGAAAATGACACTAACATTTATTGTTTTACTAAAATAATTTTTGAGTGGGGTTATACAAGTCCAAATTTTGATTCTAAATAGTCATTGGAAAGCTAAAACGATTTCCTACATCATAGTAGTTTTTTTATAATTTTTAGACATTAAATAAATTAAATTATTTATGACATAATAGTGATGCAGCGATGACATCATTATTTGACGATTTAAATAAAATGGAAAGATAATGTAAAATCTATGAACTACACATGTCCAAAACCAATTGTATGAGTGGATTTCAAACCCTTATCACCATATCCACGAATTCTATTAATGTGGGACCTTTTAAAACCGAAACACATTTTCAAATAAAGTAATATTTCTTTACTTTCCAAAAGTGTCCCTCCTCTCCTCTTATAAAAGGCCCCCACATCTACCTCATTTCACACACTCCTCAAGCCTTTGGCTCGGCAAACCCCTGACCATTTACTCTCTCCACATCCCTCTCCTCATCCTAGATGATTCCATTTGGGCAGAATCCTTTCAAAGGAAGCCTTTAGGCTCAAATCAAAAGAAGTTACACTTTTAAAGGTAATTCATTCTCTCATGTTCATTTGTTTTATTTTGCTTCTCCAACCCCCTAAACTATTTTTATTTACTTCTTTTGTAACAACACCAGTATCTTAAATATACTAGGATGTTGTTATAAGATTTATTCGAGCTACACTCTCACACAACTACATAAAATGGTTAAAGAACATACGGTTTCCGAGGATTGCGAAATTCTGCCTCCCGAAAAGATGATTGTTCAATACTCATTTAACACCTTCAAAGGTGGCCATTATGATGTCACTATTTTTATATATGATATATAATATGTTTATGTTTCCTTAAGCTTCTGCGTTTTTTCATTTTGGGCATACCTTTATGGTTTCCATTATGGGTAAACGCGATATCTTCATTTAAGGAAGTGCGGACTACCGCCCCCTCAAAGTGATGTGATTCGTTAATACCATATATGGGACGTGTAAAGGATGGATTTAAAGTTATTATATATGATGTTATACTGTAATTATAATATACCTATATATCATTATAATTTATTTCCATTAAAGTATGAGATATAAATGAAAGTAGCGTTCATGCGTACGTACGGCTTACCGTCTCCATGAACGTTGCATTACATTTCTTATCCCCAAATGTAATGTACTATTAAAAGTACATGTATATAATGGATATATATAATTAATGATATATCTAAATGATGAATATAATTCTGGAATAAAAATATACATACCTCTCATTTAGTTTTAATTCCATTAATATGACAAAGAAATGAAAGTAGCGTTCATGCGTACGTACGGCTTACCGTCTCCATGAACGGTGCATTTCATTTCTTACCCCTAAATGATTATGTAATATTATAAATACATGTATATGCTGGATATATATGATACATATTATATCCAAATCAGGAATTGCATTCTGGATATAAAGAACCTTTGACCACACGAACAACATGTAATTGTAAGAAGTCCACTTTCGACTTAAGAACCAAATATCGACAAAACAAACATTATTAACTTAAATGATTACATAATGTTTATAACATGGAAATAAGTGATATAAAAGGAATAATAAACTCTAAAAAGGTTCTTAATAAAGTAGAAATTAACTCAAGTTTATTATTCAGGAGATTAAAGAACGATCGAGTCAAGTCGGACCTGAGGTAAGGGATCCTACTCCTCTCTTTCTTTTTAAGTACACACTTTTATGTAATTCCTTTTAAAGCTCATCTTTCTTGTTATTGGGATGATCTTTTATATTACACTTACTTTAAATTTTATGTTCATGTGATGATAGATCCTATTCTCTCTCATCAATCCATTTTGGAAGTTTTGAGTGGCGCCGTTAGGCTGCCGAATTTTCGTAAGGGACTTCGTCTCAATCTCCTTTCATTGAGGCATATTTCGTTTTATACACAACTTTCTTTTATACGGTGTATAAACCCATTTGACTTTTACTTTTATACAAAAGGAATCTTTTTCTACGAAGCGTTTTACTAAACGACAAAAAGGAATGTTTTTTTTTAACGTACGTGGTGACGAAGACCTTTTCCGCCGCCGCGAGTATTATTTGGTCTTTGGCTTCCTCAACAAGCCGTAATGTTTTTTAAAATGAAATAAATATCATATACTCTTTTATGTATTTTGGTATTGAAAATGGTTTTGATAAAGGATTCTATTATGATATATTGTGATTGAAATGTGGAAATGTTATCTTTCCTTTATATTGGTTTTATGTTTTATGATTTTATATTGGTACTTGGACATTGTAACGGGTGGTTACGTTATAAACCATATGACGGGTGGTGCCGTGAATACCAGGACGGGTGGTTATGTTATAACCTCTAATGCATTGGGTATGGAAGTCGGCCTTATGTCTATTCCATTAATTATGTATGGAAATTGGCCGTATGGCTATTCCATTAAGTGATATGTGTGGAAGTCGACCGTATGGTTATTCCACTTAAGTATGTTTATGTCCCAAGTTACCTTTATATATGTTATGTGTTCTTTTTATAGTTTTTATGGTAATCCTTTGGTTACAAAAAGGTAATTAATGATACTTTATTCAGTGAAGAGTTTTTACTACTTAATGAAGGTGAAGGTATTACTTTGATAGAGTATATATGGTTTACTTGATGTTTGAAAAACTAATAGTTTTCATTCTTTATGTATCCCTTACTGAGATTTTTATGCTCACCCCATGTTTTTTTGAAATGTTTTTCACAGGACTTAATGTGGAATAAGGTCAAGGATGGAATCAAGGGAATGTCATGCTATATAAAACATGGAACTAGACATGTTTCTTTTAAGAGTTTTTTTATTATGGAAACTTAGTAGAAGTGACTACTTTGTAATCTTTTGAGATGTAATAGTTATGTTCTAATTCTCTAAAACTCTAAACCTGAAAATATCCTCAACGTGAAATATTCATTTAATTCAATATTAAGTAAGGTTTAAGGCTGGGGCCTTATATTAATAATGAATCACATCACTTTGTGGAGGCGATAGTCCACACGTACATGAACTACATTATAATCTTTCAGTATAAGAAATAAAATGATATATTTACTTTTCAGAATGATAAATAATCCATTATTATCATTATTATTTCATTTATACCTCATATATTCAGTAAATGTATACTTATGACCTTACATTTAAATCATTAGTGAAAAACGAATCAGATTGCATCGTGAGGCGGTAATATTCAGTACACATGAGCAATGTTATCTTATCTCTCATGGGATATAAATTAAGAAAGTATATCTAATTTAAAAAAATAAGTTAATTTCATATATATAATTTAAATACATATTTAAAAAATGTCAGGAGAGGCAATGATGGAAAAAAATTACATAGGTCTCATTATGTGGTAGTCTGCCATATATAGGAATGATGATTTTCTATCCAATTTCAATGAAGAGGATATTGATTTAGGTTGTGAAAACAAAATAATAGCATATATTTATATAAGATTTAAAATATTTATAATATAATAAAATTTTAATAATATTTTAAGGATGTTTAAGAAGAAATAAAATAAAGATACTCGTTTATGATTGATGTCGCTTCAAGAGGAAACCTTCTTAGGTAGGAACCAAAAACCTTCTTATGATGTATTTATTTTAACAATAAGGGATATTGTTCAAGTTGAGTGAATTAAGGAACATATTTTCATAGTTATTGTAAAAATTCTTAGGTATTTTAAGGTGTGAAGTGGAGAGGTGAGAGGTGGCCATTTATAAGTCAGGAGAGTGGAACACCTATAATTTTTTAAAAGAAAAAGGTGTACCCAAACATTTCACATTCCAAAAGCATAAAAACGGATAATTATCACGACATACACATGATAAGGTTGAAATATTTACATCATTTATATTTAAAAAATATTTTTAGCTCATTTTAAACCATATCTTTTTTACTCTACCTCCCCCCCCCTGAAAATTTGTTTACCTTTAACCATGGTAATTAATTTCTATAATTTTTAATATTCATTATGGTCAAAAATTATGTTTACATTATTATATAAATTGAATTAATTGCATTCCAATTATAGAATCCATTTTACTACATTAAAATCATATAATTGGATAAATTTAATTTAAAATTAAACCCATAGACTCAATAAAAATTTGGGCTTTCTGGAAATTTATTTTTGATGTGAAAGATGATTTTATATTAACTCTATGATTTGTAATTATTTTTATAGGAATAAAAATTTCAATTTATTATTATATAATATTTAAATTTCATTTAAAACATTCATAATTAATAATTATTTTAATTATTTAAAATGGATAAATATTTTTCACTTTTAAACAATTTTAATAGGAATCCTGTTTTTAAACCAAAAAGCATATTTATAACAAAAGACAATATATAGTTAATTGAAAAGTTATTAATTGGATTAAATATATATAAATAATAGTTACGCAACATTAAATCACATTCAAAACATATTGGTGCATTTAAATTAGATAATTTTATTGAAAATATATGGATTTCTTACTAAAATCGCTATTTTAATTTATTTACTGAAAATCATAATTTTTCGAAAAATCACAATATTTTACCCCTAAGTAAATTTTGATATTATAATTTCAAAAATCATATTATTTTTGTCTAATTAAAATCTAAAAATTTGAAATTATCCTTTTAATTAAAAACCTTATAAGAAAGGATTTTATTAAAAAATATTTTTTATTTCGGAAATGTTATTAATATTTTTATAATGAATATAACTATATTATTAAACATAAAATTGAATTATCCTATCATTAACTGAGTTTTTATATTCTTACCCATTTTTTAAATTTCATCCACACAATTTAAATTACTTAATAAAAAAAATTTATCTTTCCCATAAAGAATTTTTAGAATCCCATGTTCCCCCTTCAAAGATATGGGTTTTTTGTAAAACTATAACATGTTGAATAAATAAATTCTAAAAAAAATGATCTCTATAGACATGAATCTAAATACGATATTCCTCATAAAAAATATTCTCATCTAACATAAATATTTTAGGTCTCAAAACATGAGATAAATCCATCGCATATTTTCCTAAAATTAAAACATGAAAAACATTGTGTGCCTCAGATAAACTCGCGGGGGAATCCACTCGATAAGAAACTGATCTGACATTGTCTAGGATTCTATACAACACAATGAATCATAGAACTAATAATTCATTTATACCAAAATTCATAATGCTTTTCCATGTATATACTTTAAGAAAAACGTAATCACCTACCTCTAGATAATGATCTTTTCTCTGGTTATTTGAATAATTTATTTTCATTCTCGTAGCCATCCTCATAAATTGTTGAAAAAATTGAACCTTATTTTACATTTCCTATACTAAATCTAGTCCCATTAATTTTCCTTCTCCTACTTCATCCTAAAGTTTTGGTTTCTGAAACTACATTACATTTAATTATTCAAATGGTGCCATTTTTATACTGGATTGAAAACTGTTTTTATAAGAAAACTCAACCAAAGAAATAAGTTTACCCCATCTTCCCTTAAAATCTACCTCATAAGAACAAAGCATATAATATATTTCCTGAATAATCATATCTAACTAACCATATTTTTGAGTAAAAAAATAATTGAAATTTAATTTAGTACTCGAATATTTCTGAAGTCCATTCCAAAAATTAGATGTGAACCTAGGATACCAATCTGATACAATAGAGAGTAACTATATGTAACCTAAAAATATCCTTTATCAATATTCCTCAAAATTAATCCTAAGACCTGGTATCTTGAATAGGATTAAAATTCCTGTATTTATTTAATCAGTCGATAATAACCCAAATTAAATCGTTACCTTGAGATGTCATTCATAATACCACCATGAAATACATTGTTATATTCTACCATTTCCAATCTGGAACTAAAAAATAATAAAGCATTCCCTTCAATAATTTTCATTTTGATTTTACCTATTTTCAATTCAAAATCTTCATAGTAAATTCAACAATATCTATTTTTATTTCCTCCTTCCAGTAATACTCCTGATGTTATTTGTACATCATAGTGATTCCCAGATGAATGGAAAAAGGAGAACTGTGATATTTACAAAACAAAACTATCTTCAACTATGAATCACAAGAAACACATACTATTTTTTGAAATTTAAAAACACATTCTTCACCAATATAAAAATTTAGGAAACATACCCTTATTAACTAATTCTACCTTTTCCTTCAATGCAGTATCATCCTTCTAATATTTCTTAAATCTTTCAAACAATGTTTATTTCTCTAAAACCAAAAAAAATGGGTATTTCCCATCATACATAACTTCTATGAAACAATTCATCAAATCATTAACCAACTGATCATGTAATAAATATAACATGGTTAATGTATCATTATTTTTCTAATTGAATTCATAATCCACGTTGTTGTTTTTTTCTTGTATGGTAAGGAATTGTGCAATTATCATCCTTGATTAGTTCTATCCATCTTCTTTATCTCATGTTCAATTATTTTATAGTGAATATATAGAAAAAAATGTTGTGATTAGAATATATTTCCCACTTTACACTATATATATGATACCTCTAAAATTTTAAATCAAAAAACAAGGCATCTAATTCCAAATCACATTTAGGATAATTTAGAAAATGTTTTTTAAAATAACGTTAAGAATAAGAAATTTCCTGATCATTCAATATTAGGACACAACCATGTCCCATCAATCAGAATCATTTAAGATGATTATTTCTTAATTTATAGATTTCATGTCCAAAACTAGAGCATTCTCCAATCTTTATTTATGTTCTTAAAAACAATCATCACATTATTTGAACTAGATGAATTTAACTTCATTTGATTTAACATAGTTAGTGGGATAGAAAAAAGAGAAAAGGATTCAAAAAACCTTTTATTTTAAAAAATCTAATAAAATAAAAAAATTAATCTCGATGATATTTTTTGGTCTTGTTCATTCATCAACAAATTGTTTTAATAATTTTAACTTTTATTCCATATTCGGAAATAATATAACTAAGGAAAGAAATTTTTTTGTAAAAAAAATCACACATACTAAATTTCCCATACATTTTATTTTTTTATAAGTTTTTGAAAACAATGATTAAGTATCATTAATTTTCTTCCTAAAATTTAGAATATTACTAGATGTCATTAATAAACAGAATAAAATTATTTTCCATGAACTCATACAAAAATATATTCATTAGGATCATAAATATATCAGGTGAATTTGAAAACCCATAAGACATAACTAAGAATTCATAATACCCATAAATATTTCAAAAGGAAGTCTTAAAATTTTCATCCTCCTTCACATTCATTTGATGGTACCTAAACCACAGATCATCATCTAAAAAATACTGATCACTATAGAGCCGATCAAAAAATCATTAGTATGAGGAAAATGATATTTTTTCTTAACAGTGATGTTATTTAATTCCTGATAATGAATAAAAAGTCTCATAAAACCATTTTATTTCTAACCAAAAAAATAGTAGCACCGGTGGGGGATTGATAGATTAAATCAAACCTTTATCTAATAACTCCTCCTATTTCATTTTCAATTCTAAAGGTTTTACTTGATCAATTTGATAATAGAATTTAGAAAAAGTCTCAGCTTCTGGGACTAATTAACCACTAAACTCAACCTCTTATTCAAGAATAACATCAATTAAATCATTAATAAATACATCAACGTATTCATTAACTATTGGAACATCAACAATTTGAACAATTTATTTATTTTCAAAAATATGATCTTGGTGACCTTCATTGCAATATCTTATAAATTTATCAACTTATAGGTAGGTTATCAAAGTAATGAAATAATTTACCATAATATTTTTACCTCTATGATCTATCATATCATGATAAACTAAAACATAATTTGTACCAATAATGATATAAACCTCTACTATGGATATTTCAAATATATTTTAAGAAATATTAGGCCACTATAGAAAATTTTAACATTTCTATAAATCTTGGATGATTTAATATTTCCACAATAAGTTTTTTCCAGAAGTCCTATCATTATTTCATGACATAATATTTCCAAATTACATGAAAATTTCTAAGAAATAAAAGAATGTTAAGATCCAGAGTCAAATAGTGTATTTGAATATTTTGAATACCCAAGTATCATACCTTTCAAAACATCATTTTATGTCCCAAAATCATCCTTTGTAGTAGAAAATGATTTTTTCCACACCCTTTTGCTTCCAATATTGATGATTTCTAACTTGAGTTACTATATTTTGGAATATTATAACATAATGAACCAATGAAATTGTAAGAAAACGCCTCACTATTGGATGGAAATCGGTTACCCAATTCATTGATTTTTAAGATCATTTTATTTAAAAAATAGGCCATATGGACAAACTGTCCAAATCGGTAACACATCACCTATTTTAGAAGACATTCTCAATTCTTCTTTTTACCCCACTTAACAAATTATTAGAACTTAATTTTCATACCTCAATATTTCTTATATTCCCATAACCTTCCATCAATATTTCTTCTTACTTACATCATCATAAGGCACATAATTGTACGAAAACTCCATCTCAATATTTTCAACATTGTGAAAAAAATTCTTGTAGATTTTAAATTCTCATGCTGCCAAATCTATTTGTAGACATTCTATAAATACTGATAAAAATATATTAATTTTATGATCAATTTCCTAAACAAAATCCTACGTGTATGTGGATGGTCTTATAAATTTATCTTTATAAATGGCCACAAAATCATTTTATTTTTATCTCAATTCTAGGAATTATTTTTCAATCCAAAGTCAAACAACTTTATGGAATTATTTCTCAAGGAAAATAGCACTAATGTTTCCCCTTACATGGAATATATATCATCTTCCTATCAATTATTCTTAAACAAAAACCACCATATATGAATTTAACTTTTAAAATAATAAATTAAAGAGTTTACATTTTGAATCCAAATCATCCCATGACTACAAATATCATCTCCATGGAATAAATCCATCCTTCATCTACCACAGGGTCATATGATCTACTAAATGATGGTGGATGTTTCCCCATGAAATGAACCACTGTATATATATTCCAAAATGGTATATTTGGTTCCTCTCTAGCATTTCTACCAATCACATTTATATTCCATTACAACTCATCTATAAATGAAACAAACTAATGTTATCAAAACCATCTGTAGACACTCATTATAAGGGAACATAGTTTATTGAAGCAGCATCGAAATAATCAATTGCTAAATCATTTAAATATAACCACAATGTTAAATATTTTAATTTCATGATATTAACATCATCCTAACATCTAATGTTATCAAATCCACCTCTTGAAACCAAAAATAAGTACTCTTCCTTAAATATTAAATATTCAATATTTCTAAGTAAATAATTCATTCTCTTACACTTGAAGATCCTTTCAGGTTCATAGTTTTAGAGAAACAGTTCACAACACATATATAAAAACACCATATAGTACAAAGTTTACTCTTCTAATTAGTATCCATTTTTTCCATAATTTAAAACCTTTAAAATAACATATGATTTATTTTCATAAAAAAAATTCGTGACTTTCAACTTGGCATATTATTTTACCTAAACCATCATTAAAACCTATGAAAACATTTTTAAAACATGTTATTAGTTTAGTAAATGACATACAAAAAAAACAAAACTATTAGTCCAGTGAAAAATAAGGAATCCTATGAAGAACCTTTTCATAAAAACATACGTTTTATACTAGAAATGGAATTATAATTATTTTTAAAACATAATCTATCTTACCGTTTAAAAATAAATAATTTCCATGATAACTCATTTGAAAACATAGAAAATTCATGTAGGTTCCTTGGGACATCATCTCAAATAACCCATTAAGAAACCATAAAAATTGGAATAATCATATAACCAATTTACAATATAATTCTATGAATAACATAATCATTTCCCTATTCATTATAGTATTATATGGGTGAACCCATCATATAATTTATAATGGGATATCCTAATGATTTTTGGGCACATGTATCATATAGGATATAATGGTATAACCTAACACTATCTAAGGGCACCAATCATAAATAATTTTGAACAAATATATCATAAATAAAACATTTTATTTTTCAACTCTTTCATTATAAAATGTTTGAAAAAATCTTTTAAACTCATATTAAAATCACTTTATTATATAAAAATAAATATTACTTTTAAAAATTTATTTTCAAAACAAAAAACACACTATTTTAAAAACACATTTTCAAAAAAAATATCAAAGACGGGAATGGCAGTTTTTCATTTCATAAAATAATAAATCTTGCAGAGGAATCCAAGATTCAACTAATGGTTGTGGTAGTGGAAATTTCATTGTGGATATATATTCTAAAATATAACAATCATTCTATATTTTGTAAAGAAATTCACATGTTCTATACAAATATTCCATTTTAAAAAAAATTAAAAATGGAAAAAATTCTCTATAAAACTAAAATGTCCATAATAAAATCATAATAAAAACACGTACAAGAAATGAAAATATATTTATATGGAAAACATTAAAATATTTTTTTTAAAGAAGCATCTGTTTTCACAACGGAAACATTTGAATCATAAACCCCCTGAAATAATAACATCAAAAAAATATTAAATACCATGAGAATAGATAAATTAATTATATAACTATTTAAAGTGGTTATATTTACTCCTAATAATGGAATATAGGTGGATAACATCAAAATATTCCTCAATGAATATAAATTGAGAAATATTCCTTTACCTTGAGTTTTATTCATCATGATCATTCTTTATCATCCAAAATAATAAACTTATGTTAATCATTAATTTCATAAAAAATCAAATTTATTGTTCATTTTATTTTACTTGTTTCAATATTAAATAGAATTACTTAATCAACTAATTTTACATCCTATGTTATGAAGAAATTCAACTTATGTTTCAAAATTACTTTGGTAGGATGATTATTGGTCAAGAAGTCATTTCTTCAAAATCTATAGTGTCGTACCCCTGGCTTCTAGTATGTAACCCATTCTTTAAAATTTTAATGATTATAAAGTTTTGGGTGATATTGGGATGGTTTGAAGAACTTTTAAAGAGTTTTTTGGGAGTTTTAACATGTGCATGGGTGGTTCGTGGTTTTTAGAAACTATGAAACACTTGTAGGAAGCTAGGCACAGTGAAACAACAGAAAAAGAGAAGGTGCATAGGCAATGCACAGTTTATCCAAACTATGAGGCAGTATAGTAGAAACCATGCTCTTTGAAAGTTGGGTTTGGACTTTTTGAGGTAGTGGATTCGATACAGTTTGCACACAATTTGCAGACCATGTATGGCGATTGTGTGATATCTCCCTTAATTAAGAAGTCAAAGCATGATTAGTGCATGTTTTATCTAACAGTGAAGCTAAACCATGTGTGGGTCAAAGTTAGATCCTTAAATTGTTCATATAACTCATTTTTTCTTATAAGTGACGCATTTTTTCCAAAATAGACCTAATTAGGTATTTGGGTCTCACAAAGTATGGAGAACCTCTCCTACGTGAATTAGAATCAATCTGAAGCATTTCCTTGGTGAGTTAAAGCCTGATTCTTACTGTAAGGCTTCATTTTTCATTTTTCTTGATGTGTATTCTTAGATATAATTCTACATTCCTCTTTATATATTATATAAACACCCACTTTGGGTTGATCTAAGGTTATAAATTCCAAATATGATTAGATTTGGATTGGTTCTTGATATGGGGAAGATATCTAAGGCATGTCTATGGAGGTTCAACCCATTTCAGTGATTTTTTCATGCCATTTATCATTTTTTTCCAAAACTCATGAGGAAGGTGGCTTCACTCTTGATTCATATTGATAGAATTGATTGGATTAGTTTGAAATTGATTTAACTAATTGGAAATTATTATGAAATCTTAGTGTAATTGTAGAATTGTTTTTGGAATTTGTTTATTGGAATGATTTTTGGGAATACTTGGTGTGTTTGTTCATATTGAATTGATGAGGATTGGTTGAAATATAACATTGTGCTCCATGCTAAAGGTGTAATGGAACATGGGATATAATTACCTTTTGATGACTTGGTAGATCGATGAGAGACCACTCATGAGTATAGAACTATCATAATAAAGCATTCATGGTTGGTAGTGTGAATATGTAGAAAGGATTGGTTGTTCCAAATAGAACTTTTGAAATGGTTTTAAATCATGGTTTGGTTTTTTTCTTAAAAATTTAATTTTTTGGAAAATTGGATGATACAACACATGTTAATATTTGGTTATAAAAAGATTTTGAAGTTGATTATATTTTCTTATAAATTATTTTAAAAAATAGTTAACAGAAATTGTTTTACATAAATTTTTCTAACTCTTCTATACTATAGGAATGCGTAGGGAAGCCATTGGGAAAATCCTACAGAGTTTTAGAACTCACCCTTGCTTTTCCACTTTGGTGATTTTCCAAATGTCATCTACCAGGGAATGGTAAAAGTTAAAGTATCACATATCTTTATCACTACATCATGGTACTAGGGTTGTTTGATGAATTTCAATCCTAGAGGTAGTGGAGTCGGGAGTCTTCTGTTTGTCACAGAGTCTTGGTAGATTGTCTTCCACTATTTACCTTGGTATTGTAGTCTTCCACTGTGCTACATGATTTTAGTATTGTTTTCAGAAATGAAATGTTGAGTTTTCTTCCATTTTTATCATGCATCATATAGTTATTTGTTTGGTTTGGATGTATCTTCTTGGTTGTTTTATTTTTAAAGGGAAAATATTCCCCCATGTGAATTGAAGCCCTCCAGTTTGTATTGACATCCATCGGTGCCTTGGGGATGTTTCTTAAGGCCTAGTAACATCTTACTACCCACCCAATCCAATGAGAAGGTGAAGAAATTTACAAATGTTATTAGTGTTGTCTGGTCCAAAATCATATTTTAGGTAAATCGTATCATCTAGTTCCTTTCCTTGTGGAATAATTTGTCATCAGTAATATTTCCAAGACATATAATGTGGAGTACAAAAGGTCGTAGCTAACACTTTTATCATGAACTTCACGTTACCAAAGAGTTAGGTAAATAATTTTTTTTATACACTTATATTACTTCAGAGACTCATTACCATGGGTTTAGCCAATGAGATGAGCATGAATTAAATTAGAGGAATGAATTACCACTTGGAGTTTATATATCATTTTGAGTAATGATATATGATTTTGTGAAATGTTATTATTTTTGAAAAATGTTGAATGTATTTTCAAATGAAATATTTTGAAAAATAGAATGGTAATGATATTTTGAAGATAGTTTTATTTTATAAAGTAAGTTTTTTTCAAAAACCATTGTACTTGGAAATGGTTTACTTTGGAAGGAAATGATTGATAGATGATGTGATAGAATTTTAAATTCTAAGCCTTTAGTTTCTAGAGAGTGTGATTTATCAACTTTTCTTTTTGTTTAGAAAATGGAACCCTGTTGTAATTTTAGAAACCAACTAAAAGAAGCTGTGGAGAATGTGGTTACACCTAAACCACAGGTGAACAAACAGCTGGTTCAGATTATCATCCAAGCATTTTAGTTAGTGGACACAAGGAACTGGAAGGATGATATAAGGAATGTGGAGCATTATATCATGTTCTAAAAGAAGAATCCACCCATATTTTGGGAGATTTTAAACTTGAAAGGACATAGGTGTGGCTGAATATGATGAATCATGTCTTCGAAGTCATTAGTACACCAACGAAGTAGAAACTCAAGCTAGAGATGTATATATTTGGGGATCTTGTATTCCAGTAGTGGGATATAGAAGTGTAGGATAAAGTGGATCATGGACATAGTTTTGAGGATTTTGAATATTTTTTTAACAAATAATTTTATCCTCGGATGTTCATGATCCAAAGAATGATATACATATTCATCCTGAAGAAGTAAAATCTCTCTATCTACAATTAGGTAGATAAATTCATGAATTTAACTCACTTTTCGCTTGAGGTTGTGACTAGTGAGTCCTCAAAAGAATGTATCTTTGAGTCATGGATATGGAAATAGATTCGCAAAAGGACTACCATGCTCTGTATTACTAACTATACAGGGATTGTTAATAGAGCTAAAGTGGCTAAAATGGACATATTAGGATATTTGGAAGGATGACATAAGTTGATACCAATGTGAATAAGTGGTAAATCTAATGTTGGGAGTAAGTGGAAGTGGTCACCTACTTCCAGGGTGGGAGTGGGAATCAGAATCAGATAGTTAGATCTGGGAATCTTCCTCTGAGAGCAATGAAAAAAGAAGGATATTTCAAATGTGGTTCATTTGACCACATGAAGTGAGCGTGTAAAACAACACTAAGATCATTCCATAAATGTAACAATATGGAAAATCTTAAGTACTATAGTCATATTGCTCTGAGTTCAAGTTCTTGAGACACTTCTTAAGTGTCACAGGCATCGTATGCTTTGAAGGGGGGAGGGTAGAAGAATCAAACTCATCAGTAGAGTAGAGCTAAAAATGGTGATTCTAGAAATACCATGAATCCTCGGTAAGGGAAATTTCAACAAGGAAATAAGGAGAAAAGTGAAGTGACAAATGAATTATGTGGAGCTGAGAAGGTGATGATGGATGATCAGGTTGGACCATCTACGTTGAGAGATATGATTATATTAAATTCTTCCCTTATGAAAATGTTTTTTTACACTGGTGCATCACATTCCTTCATTGACTCTCATCTTATTAATTTTTTAAGTTTAAAAATTGAGATGATGCCTTTTGTGATAAAACATAAAACTCCTCTTAGAGAAAGAGAATGTAGAGACTTACTTTGTTGAGCATAATCTATATCCATTTATAGAGAAGAGATAAAATGGTATTTATCTATATTGTAAATGGATTTCTATGATGTAATCCTAGGTATCGTTTTATTGACAATGTTTGAGGATCACTTCAACTGTTATAAAAAAATAATTAGTTTCGTGACCAAGGATGGTGTTAATCATCTCTTTAAAGAAGAAAGGAATCAGAAGACATGTCTAATGAGTTTGTTGGCAATAGAAGTAAGAAGTATCGCTTACTAGTTGGTGGTGTCGGCTTTGACATTGATGGAAGGGACTGAGGATAACCATTTTATAGCATTTTTTCATCAATTTCTTTATGTCTATTCCATGATCTTATTAAGGAAACCACTGGTAAGTGAAGTGTATTTTACAATTGATCTCCTCCCAGGGAATAGTCCTATCTCGATTATATCTTATAAAATAGAACCAACAAGATTAAGGTAACTAAAGGTGTAGTTGGAAGTGCTAGAAAAAAAGGGTTTCAATAGACTGAGGAAGTATCTATGGGTAGCACCAGTCCTTTTCCTGAATAAAGCTGATAGAACTCTAAGGATGTGTGTATATTATTATAATATAAACCAGGTTATGATAAATAATAGGTTTCCACTTCCATGTATTGATGATCTGTTTGATCAACTGATGGGAGCCCAATGGTTCTCCAAAATTGAAATGTGATCAGCACATAACCAATTGTGAGATTAAAAGGAGGATATTCTAATGACATATTTCAGAAGAAAATATAGCCACTTTGAATATGTGCTAATGCCTTTTGGTCTTACAAATACAATGATTATCTCTATGGAATTTATGAATTGGATATTTCAGTGATTTTTGGATTATTTTATAGTGTTGTTTGTGGAAAACATATTGGTGTATTAAAGGAAAATGGTTGGTCATGGGAAACACTTAATGGAAGTGTTGGAAATTGTTATAAACCATCATCCGTATGCCAAATTATCAATATGTGATTTCTAGATACAAGAGGTATGCTTTATAGGCCTTGTAATCTATGTAAAATGTGTTTCTATTAATCTAGATAAGATATAAGACATTATTTCATGGAAATTTCCAAAGAATTTATTTGATATATCATTTTTTCTTGGTCTCTCTAGTTATTATTGATTTTTTCATGAATTATCCTCACTAGAATCAACCTTTAAATCTTTTAAAAAGAATAATTTTCCTTTTTAATGGATTAAATAATTTCATAATTCATTTCAAGAGTTAAAATTTTTCCTTACATATACACCAATATTTACTTTTCTATAATCAGGCCAAGGGTATGTGATGTATTATGATGCTTTAGGATCTTATTTGGGGTGTGCTCTAATGCAAGGAGACCATGTTGTTTCGTATGGCTCAAGATAGTTGATGGATAATGAGAAGAGCCAATCCACACAAGATTTGTAGTTAGTTTTCATCATCCATGATTTGAAGAAATTGCATCATTGTCTCTTCGGTGATAAATTCACTATGTTCATAGATTATAAACACCTGAAGCATATTTTATCACAAAGGGATCTGAAATTGAGCAAAGTAGATGGATAGAGTACCTCCAGATGTTCGACTTTGACTTAATGTATTGTAACGCCCCGACCTCAGATAACATGAATCTAGTGCATTATTACATTTCGTTGGAACTATTGCAGGGAAAAAAATCTCAAAGGACTACACAGTTTAGAAGTCTTGGAAATCTAGATTATATACATGATACCCATAATATATTGGGAAAACAAAATAAAATATGCTACAGAAAAACAAAAATAAAATATGTCATTGAATGTGTAATCAAATTTATCATCATTACAACCCAGGGAGAGAAACATAATAAGGTTGAGCTCAAATGATTAGTAAGGTTAAGTATAACAGAAGAAATAATTAATATATATGTAAAGGTTAATATCTGAGAACACTTTCTATTTAAAAAACTAGATAAGGAGAAAATAAAATAGCAAGTAAGAAACTAAAAAATAATCCATAAATCAATAAAATGAGAATGAAATACTTCAATAGATATATTGATGCAAAATATCAGGGATAAATAATAACTAAAATTACAGGAGTGAAATACTTTATTTAAGGGCATCATGTCTCAGGCACATGAAAACATATTACCGTCACGACCTTTCAAAATATGGTTTAAAACTAAGGGTAGAAACCCATTTGGACAACTTATTCGACTCATGAGAACCTATCATGATATTTTTCATTCATGTATCTATAGAAGTAGTTCAATATCAATTTATAGATTTATGGCATGTGTTTCAGTTTCTTACATTCCATATTATTTGTGCCTTATCAGGTTTTGTAAAAGGAAAGTGTTCTTAGATATTTACCTTTACATATAGATTGGTTATTTTTTCCATTTTACTTACCCTTACTAATTACTTGAGCTCACCCTTATTATGTTTCTATCCCCATGTTATGAATATGAGAGCTTTGATTAAGCGTTCAAGGAAATAGTTTATTTTGGTTTTTGTGTGGATTGTTGTATTTTGTTTTCAAATTGTATTATGGGCATCATGTATGTAATATGGATTTCCAAGACTGCTAAATTGTATGACCCTTTAGGATTTTTTTCCTTTAATAATTCTAATGAAATGTAATAATGCACAGGATTCAAGTTATCTAAGGTCGGGGTGTTATAGTTGAAATCAGAGGAAGTTTAGAAACAACCTTGGAAACTATATTTAGAGAACATGGATTAGGGAACAAACCCTAAGATAGAATTTGGGGATACACTTTTGATAATTCACCCTAAGAAACAAAATTTTATGATTTATAATGAATAATTTTTTAATTTATGTTGAGTGTTTTACCATATTTGAAACTCATAATTTTATGAACTAATCTGATATGTGTCATTATATAGAAATGACACCAAGAAGGACGAATGGTATCAATACTCGGGGAAATTGTAGGGTTTTCCCTATAGAGGAAACCAATACAGGTGGTATTAGAATGGAGAAAATTATGGCAATACTAGGGAAACTTAATCAGGTTATGAAAAATGACCTTTCCTGAATGGAACAACCCATTATGTAGAGGGAATCTCCAATGAGGGGTCACGTTATGCTAAAAAAATCCCCCATAATTTATTGGTACTACTAATCAAATTATATCTAAGTAGTGGATTAAGTCTCTGGAAAAGATATTTATGGCCTTGGGATGCAGTGAAATAAAAAAGGTTACTTTTACAGTCTATTATCTCAAAGGTGATGCTGATAAATGGTGGAAATTGATCCAAAATATTATGGAGGAAGGAAAAATAGAACTTATGGAATGGTTAACCTTTAAGGAGACATTCTTAGACAAATACTTTCCTCATGATCAACAAATTGAGATGAAGAGGAAGTTACATAGCTTAATGAAAAAGAAAGATGAGATTGTTGCATATTATGAATCTACCTTTACAAGGTTATCTAGGTTTGCTATAGATTTTACACACAACACAGAGTATAGGATCGATCACTTATTTGAAGTTCTTAATCCAAATCACTGAAGGGAACTGTTTTCAATGAATTTTTCATCATATGATGAAATAGTTTTATGTGCCCTCAAGATGGAGAAAGAGTTTTCTAGGATCAATATATTCAAAGTAAAACAAGACAAAAAGATTCCATCTAAGAACCTTGAAAATCTAATGCATCAAAGAATAATAGGAAGTTTGAAATATCTTCATCTTGTAAAAACTATGGAAAAAGAACATTAGGAAATGTTTGAAGGGATTGGGAGTTTTTATAAGGGAAGATATAATGGAAACCAGGATCATGAATGAAAAGGGAAGAAACAAATCAATGTTCTCCAATGATACAATTGTAAAGAGATAGGACACTATTAAAATGAATTCCCAAAATTTCAAGGGAATTTACTACAGAAGAGGATGAGGGGTGATGGCCAAGATTTTGCAATCAAAACTCCTGAGGTTGAAGTTCCAAATGTTATGGTGGTAGGTACTTTAATTATTTCCTCAAATTTAGTTAAATATTTATTTGATTATGGATCATCACATTCCTTTATATCATCCTAGTTCCCTTTAAAATTTAGATGTTTCCAATTCAACATGACTAGGTAATTGTTAGTCAGAACTCCTAGTGAGAAATTAATCTCAACAAATATGTGTCAAGATGTTCCCATTATGGAATATAAACGTGATCTAATTTCTAATTTTTTTTATCATAGCATTGGTTGATTTTGATATAATCCTTCGTATGGATTGTCTTTCAAAATATGATGTGAAAATCTATTACAAAAAGAATGAACTTGTGATTTATGAGGAAGACGTAGATTCCATTATCTTTAGAGAAGATTCTTTATCACCTGATTCTTTTCAATGTCCACACCAATTAGAATTACTGAAAGAGATTATTAAAGTGGAAGAGAAAACAACATCTAGGGATGAAGGAGGTAATCTTCAAATTGATGATGTACCTATTATAAAGGAATACATTAATGTTTTCATTAAAGATTTACCTAGGAACAGCCCCGAGCGTGAAGTTAATTTTTGTATTGATTTAATTCCTGATGCAAGGCCAATATCAAAAACTCCCTAAATAATGGACATTGTGGAATTAGTAGTGATAAAATAACAACTTGAAGAGTTGGGTCAAAAGGGATTTATTCAACCTAATTTTTCTCTATGGGGAGCCCCTATTATATTTGTCATGAAGAAAGATGGATCCATGAGACTGTGTATTTATTATAGGGAAATCAATGCGGTTATAATAAATATAAAGTATCTTCTACCTCATATTAGTGATTTATTTGGTCAACTTCAAGGAGATCTATTCTTTTCCAAGATTGATCTTCATTCTATATATCATCAATTACAATGGAATAAGGATGAAATTTTGAAGACAACTTTTCGGAAGAGGTATGGTCATTAAGAATTTATAGTAATGCCTTATAGAATGAATAATGCACCCTTAGTTTTTATGGATCTCATGAATAGAGTATTCAAGGAATATCTTGGTGATTTTTTGTGGTATTCATTGATGATATTCTGATATATTCTAAAAAATTTGAAGACTATGATTATCACTTGTGAATGATTCTTGAGGATCTTAGGAGAGAAGAATTATATTTTAAATTTAGAAAGTGTGAGTTTTGTCTATAGGAAATTTCATTCCTTGCCTATACAGTCTTCAAGGATGGATTCTATGTTGAACCTTCAAAGACAAAGGCAATTCAATAATGGCCAACACTGACAAGTATAACTAAGGTACACCATTCTATTGGTTTATAAAATTACTATCAGCATTTCATCTATAATTTTATCCAATTAGATTATCCATTAACCAATCTCACACGTAAAGGGGTTAAATTCATTTGGATAAAAGAGTGTGCAAAATATTTTGATTAATTGAAGAGAATATTAGTCAATGATCCTATCTTGACTTTACCATCTGGGAATGACAAGTTTGTTATCTATAGTGATGCATCAAGGAAAGTACTTTGTTGTTTCCTTTTGTAGAATGATAGGTTTATTGCATAAGTATAATGGAAATTAAAAATGCATGAACAAAACTATCCAACTCAAGATCTTGACCTAGCTACATTGATCTTTTCTATAAAGATATAAAAAAACTATCACTATGGTGAAAAATATGAGATATATACTGATGAAAAGATTTTAAAATTTATTTTCCCACAGAAATAACTCAATATGAGAAAAAGGATATGGATTAAGCTACTCAAGGATTATGATTTCACAATAAACTACCACTTAGGGAAGGAAAATAAGGTGGTGGATGCCTTGAGTAGAAAGGATCACATATTTCTAATTAAGATGAGAGTTGAAAGGGATCCTAAGTTCACAGATCTAGTAAATATGGATATAGGAATTATCATAGAGGCCGGAACGTCACTACTTTTTCCAATGGGGGTCGAATCATCTTTACTTTAATTTTTAAAAAGTTCACTGACCGATGATGAGGAGTTTCAAAAGAAAATTAAAGGTATGAATGATGGGAGATTGATTGATTTCGTATTTGAATATGGAATTTTTAAATTTAGGAAGAGTCTTTGTGTTCCTGGTATACCTGAGATTAAAAGGGAATTATTGGATGATACTCATAGCCCTAATTTATCTTTACCCCCCAGTGGAACTAAGATGCATATATATTTGAAGGAACATTATTAATGGGATGTCATTAAGATAGAGATCGTTAATTATGTATTGAAATGTTTGGTTTGTAAAAAGGTGAAGGCTAGAAGACAACATCTTAGAGGAGTCATGCAACCTATTCCTATACCTATGTGGAAATTGGATTATATTACAATGGACTTTGTCATGGGGAAACTAGAGACTCCCAGAAGGAATGAAGAAATTTGGGTTATTGTTGATCACTATACCAAGTCATCACATATTATTTCTATAAGAGAAGATTTACCTCGTGAACATTTAGAGAGACTATATATTAATGATGTTTTAAGACTTCATGGTGTAACCCTATCAATTGTTTCTGATCGTGATCCCCATTTTGAATCAAGATTCTGGAAAATTCTTCAGAATGACCTAAATACAAAACTTTGTTTGAGAACTGTGTACCACCCTCAAATCTATGGACAATAAGAACAGACAATTCAAACTTTATAAGACATGTTGATACCCTTCTCACCAGACTTTCTTGGTATGCGGGATCAGAATTTACCTCTAGTATAATTTTCATATAGTAACAGCTTCCATTCAAGTATCCAAATGACACAATATGAAGCGTTATATGGAAAGAGATGTCATACACTAACTTGTTGGGATGATGTCGGTGAAAGAAAACATGTAGGTCTAGAATTTGTTGAATAAAGAATGGTGAAGGTTAAGATTATCCAAACCCATATCAAAACAGCTCAAAGTAGGCAAAAGAGCAATACCAATAACAGAAGGAATGATTAGGAATTTCCAGTAGGAGATTATGTTTTCTTGAAGGTATCTCTATGGAAGGGAGTTATACAATTTGGTAAGAAGTTTAAATTGACTCCTAGGTATATCAGACGTTTTTAAATTCTAGAAACAATAGGATTTGTAGCCTATCTTTTGGTAATACCACCAAGTCTCTTAAAGTTTCATGATGTGTTCCACATATCAATGTTAAGAAAATACATGCCAGACCCAACGCATGTACTAACCTAAGAAGAAATAGAACTTGAACCTGATATTTCTTATTGTGAATAGACTATAAATATTCTTGATACTAGATAATAAGTGTTGAGAAATTGGAGAACTCGCATGGTAAAATTTCTTTGGAGAAACCCTAAAATGGAAGAGGAGACGTGCGAACCTGAAGAACATATGATGAAGAACTACCCAAATATTTTTATGTCATGATATTCTAGAAATTTAGAGGATGAAATTATTTGAATAATGGAATAATTTAACACTCCAAGATTCCACGGTATGCTTCTTTTAAAATAATTCAATGGCTTGCGTTGTACGAAACCCTGAGTTCAAGCGCACCACAACCTATCAAAGTAGCTATTTAGAAATGCAATTATGAATTGTATTAACCAAATTTTTAAATTTTATACACTTTATTTTTCAAAATATAGTTCATTATTGAATTTTTAATATCAAAATTAGTTTAGGGTAAAATTTTGGTAATTTTTTGAAAAGTTTCAATTTTTGATGAATAGTGAAAAATACTGCATTTTAATTCAAAACTTCCTTTTCATATAATTTATTTAAATAATTAGATTGAATTTTTAATTGGTTTTAAAGTACAATTGGATTAAAATTTCATCATTTAATCCAAATAGGTCCATTTTATGTAATTTCACTTTTACATTGTACATAAACATATGTCAGTCTTTTGATATTTTTTACTTTATAAAAACTCGCTTTCTAGTTTTGACAATAGGAATTAATTTTAAATTAATTACTATAACTTATTTGTTTTGAATTTGTAAAATTTTATTCCATATTTGTAATCATAAGGTCCAAATTTTTTTAAATAGTTACCTTTTATTTTTTGACATTATGAATAGTAACGTTAGTAATTTTTTTAATTTATCATGGTTAAAGGGTAAATTAGGTAAATAAGGGTAATAAAATAAAATTATAATAATATAAAACTACAAAAACACATGTCATAATCCTATTGGATGAGATATTTCCAACCATGGTCATACTTGGGTTGATTTTGGGGCCCCTTGGAGCCACTTGGGTGTGATAGTGACATGTTATAAGAATTAATTTAAAGTAAAGGGAAATATAACATAAACATGTATCTTTTACTAAAAAAATTAATATATGTTTATATGGCTGATATATTTGAATATAAATATTAATTATAAATATAAAAATATTTTCTACCTCATTGTATTTTATATATAATTTTTATACATTAAATAAATAGATCTATTTATGACACAATAATGATTCATTGATTACCTTATTAATGAAACAATCAAATAAAAGATATTATAAAAATTAAAATAAATATAAATTAAAAATTTTGATAAAATACAAGAATTTTATGGATTATATTGATATAATATATTTTATTTAATGAATTTTTTTATAATTAATAAGTTTTTTTACGACTTTAACAAAAATCAATTCCTAAATAGTGTCATAATTGACATAATTGAGTTTTTAAAACAAATACTATTTTATTAAATGATATAATGGTCATACAAATATAATATTTGGAAAAATAATTCATATAATGTCACAAATATTATTAATGATACACTTTTGGTTCTTTTGTCATTTTATTGTAACTATAGTAACCATATGTTATGAAAATACAAAAAGACAAGGTAAGAGTTGATGTTTTTAACTAAGGGTTAAAGATAAACGATAAGGTTAATTTTGTGACATGAACTTTTCTAAAACCTATTGGTTCGGAGGATTTGTACCCATACTCATCTTATTCTCTAAATAAATCATTTTTTAGCTATTATAAACCTAAAATCAATTTATAATAAATAAATATTTCAACCTTTTCCAAAAGTGCCCCTCACCAATCTTATAAAACGTCACTTATCCTTCTCTTTAATTCAGGCCTCTAAAGACCTTTGGTTCATCCAAAACCAGCACAAACGTCCTACTAACTTCCCTCACTTCATCCTAGAGGCCACCCTTTGAGAATAAAACCAACTTAATGGGTCTTTTTTTTCAAATTAAAATGAGACACCTGAAGAATATGTAATTGTTTTATCCATTCCTTCAGTGTTCTTTTCTTCATCTACATCTTCTTACTAAGTTGTTACCATATTAAAATAATAACTAATGCATATAATATAAGATAATATGTTTTTATGATTATGGTAAAAAAATATTCCTCTTTTAAACCATCCTATTAAAAACAATTCCACCATGTGTGCGTACGTACGGCTTATAGTCTCCACACCGTGGAGAAAAGTGTTTTTCATCAATACTTTATTTAGATAGGTATAATGACGAATAAAATGACATAAATAATAAATATTACATGATATTATTTATTTAAAATTCATATTCCTTCCAAATCCATACCATTAATCCATTTATTAAATTATATCTACGCTCGTTCGTACGTACAGCTTACCATCTCCAAACACGACGAGACTCATCTTCCATGTTCACCATCCAAGAGTGATTATAAATATATTTATAATGAATAATTATAAAATATATTACATAATAATTCTAATAGAATAATATATATATGTGTGTGTGTGTACATATATGTCATTCACTTACTTTCATTTAATACGATTAGAAAACGGAAACAACGACCATGTGTACGTACGACGTACCATCTCTATGAATATTGTATTCCATTTAATATATCTATCTATTATGTATATTTATATTATAAATATATATGATATATAAATCATATTATACATTTTGGAAGTAATTAAATCACGATCTATGTAATACGATGAAGAATAAAAAGTCAAAACACATACGATAAACAAAGCGATTATTACCTAAAATGTAGAGTTAACATGGAATTTTTAATAAATGGGTAATATAAAGCCATAAAAGAATAACATATGATATCATAAATATTATTATTATTCTAATATAAGTTAATAATATGTTTAAAACCATCATACATGAGTTTTAGATAAATACAGAGAGTATCAGACTTAACCTAAGGGATTTCTCTCAATTTCATTTCATTGAGGCATATTGAAATCTTATGCACCTAGTTCCGTTTATATGGTGTATATTCTACCCTTTGATTTGTTATCATGAAAATCATTATTTTCATTATATTATGTTATTTAATTCGTGTTAATTATAGATAGATCCATATTACTCACTTAATATAGTTATTTGATAAGGCATATTATTTATTTTGGTTATTCAATATGAGAAATGCTTTAGACTAGAAATGATGGGTGGATCCCATACATAATATAGCTCCTCGATGAATTGATAGGTTCTCATGAGATGAATAAGTTTGAAAATGGGTTTTTAGCCTTAATTTTATGTCGTCTTGTGAAATGTCTTGACAGTAGTATGTTTTCATATGTTTGATAACGAAGTCCTTAAATAAAGTATTTCCCTAATTTAATTTTACTTATTATTTATCTATTAGATTTTGTGTCTAAATATCTATAGAAGTATTTCATTATCATTTTATTTATTTATGCCATATGTTTCAGTTTCTTACTTTCCATATTATTTGTGCCTTATCTAGTTTTTTAAATGGAAGTGTTCTCAGATATTTACTATTCCATATAGATTGATTATTTCTTCCATTGTAATTACCCTTTATAAGACTTTATTCTCAACTTTATTATGTTTCTCTCCCTAGGTTATGAATATGGGAACTTTGATTACACTTCAAAGGATGCAGTTTATTTTAGTTTTTGTGTAGCATGTTTTATTTTGTTTTCCCAGTGTACTATGGGTATCATGTATGTAATATTTATTTCCAAGATAGCTAAACTATAAGGTCCTTCGGGATTTGTTTCATTGTAATAATTCCAATGAAATGTAATAATTCACCCACATCAGGTTATCTATGTTCGGGTGTTACATGTATACATTGGGAAAATGAAATTCAGTGGTTGATTAATTATGTAAAAAGTTTTATGATCAGTAGGAAAAAGAATCTCTGGATGAATGGTAGTTGATTTCGGTCTTAGCTAACATGCATGTGGAATGTGAAGACTGAGGAAATTTTGAAGTTTTCATTTTAATTTTTGTGGTTCTTGATTTGGAAAAGATGGTTAGAGAAGTACAAAAATTTGATGCATAATGTGTGTCTATGACTTCAAAACTCAATTGTGGAGAGATAATTGATAGATATAAGCTAGATGGGACTTCAGTTTTGTGGTTTATAAATCATATGGTTGTACCTATGGTTGGTCAAGAACAAATTCATCATGAATACCATCATTCTAGATGTTTATTTCGTCCAAGAATACAAAAAATGTATAAGGCGTTGAAGGAATATTTCTAGAGGAGTGGAATAAAAAGGAAACTGGCAGAGTAAATTTTGAGGTGCTTAACTTTTTAGCATGTTAATACAAAATATTAGTGACCAGTATGTATATTGCATTCCTCACCTATTCTAATGTGGAAATTGGAGTAGATAGCCATGTATTTTATTGTAGATCTCTCAAAAATGGTTTAGAAACACAATGTCATATGGGTGGTAGTGAATCGACTCAAAAAGTCGTCCCACTTAATCCCTAATTGTGAAACTCATATGGTAGAGGATTAGTCCAGAATCTATCTCCAAGAAGTTGTAAAGAGATATGGAATACAAGTTTTGATCGTATCAGTTAGAGATTCACAGTTTACATCTTGTTTCTGGAAATACTTATAGAAAACTATTGGGACTTAGTTGACTATGAGTACGTTGTATCATCCTTAGATGGACTAATAGTCTGAATATATGACAAAAACATCGAAATAGATGTTTCAGGTTTTTGTTGATTACTTTTGTGTCTCAAGGGAATATCATGTGTTGTTGTTGGAGATCTCATATAATAACAGCTATCAGGCCTCGATACATGTGTCTTTGTTTGAAGCATTTTATGGACGTCCTAATTGTTCTCCACTATTTTGGGTGGAATCAGGTGAGACATTACTAGTTGGTCCAAGCCTTGTCCAAGAAAAAATTTAAAATTTTTAGTTGATCAGAAAGAGGATGGAGACATCTCTGATTCATCATAAATCTTACTTTTATCATTATCGAGAGCCGGTGTTGTTCGCGGTGATTGATCATGTGTTCTTACATATCCCTCCATATTTTTTGACATCATTTTTTGGGAAAAATATTCAAGGTATATCCTCAATAAATAGGACCTTTTGAGATAATATAATGGGTTGGAGAGGTGAAATGTCATTAAGAAAACATATGAAATTGGTTCATGAGGTGGTAGTCCTCCGTACACACAAATGATGATTTTGTATCTCATTTAACGGAAGAGGTGATGGATATAAATTATTACATTAACATGAAAAAATATAAATATATGGGAGATAATTATTATATAATATAATCATAATTGAATATTATTTGATGTATGTGTAATAAGAAATAAAATAAAGATGCTTGTTTATGTGTGGTACCTCTTCTTTAGGAAACCTCCTTAGAAATGCACTAAAAACCTTATTAGGTCTCATTTATGATCTAAATAAAGGATCTTGGTAATAGGGATTGAACTAAGAAGGTATTTGTACTAGTCTTGGATTACAAAAAGTTATTTTACGGTGTGAAGAGGATCAGATAGGGGTATCCTTTAATAAGTGAGGTGAGTGGCACACATATAATTTTGGAAAAGAAAACAGTCTACGCACATTTTTAACATGAGAAAGGGGTAAAAATAGAAATTTATATACCTATAAATTATAATATATATAAATATTGACAAAAAATATTCTATTTATGTTTCTAAGTCATTTTATCATTTATCTTTATAGTTTAACCCCACAATAAATCTATTTTTACCTTAACCACAGTAAATAGTATTTATTATTTTCTCTATTCATTATCATAAAATATTATGTTAACATTATTAGATAATATAAATTAGAAGTATTAAAAATATTAAATATATTTTAAAAAATTCAATTCAAATAATTTGAAAATTTTAGTTTATTATTAAGCACATAGACGGGATGAAAAAACAGATTTTCAGAAAGTGTATTTTTCAAGCTAAGTATGATTTTATATTATCTCTATTATTAATAATAATATATTTATGAATATTAATTAATAATTTTTTATATATAATATTTAAGTTTAATTTAAAATATTACTAATTATGGATTATTTTAGTTAATGAAAATGGAGAAAAATTATGCACTTTAAAAGTGTATTATGAAAAATAGCCTTTTTAAACCTAAAAACAAACTTATACTAAAATTAAATGTAAATTTGATTCAAAGTTAATTAAGTGAATTAAATGTAAAAAATATGATACCATAAATCATATTAAAAACAAATTCTTACTTTTAAATTATTTAACATGTTTGAAATGAAATGACCTTTTTACAAAAAATGGCATTCTTTATTATTCACTAAACAATAAATATTTTCTGAAACATACCAAAATTTTACTCTAAGTAAATTTTTATATGATTTTTAAAAAAATATATATTAATATATCTAATTTAAAATTCTAAAATTTAGAAACTATTATTTTAAATAAACACCATATTAGAAATGAGTTTAGTTAAAACTATTTAATTTTTTATATAAAAACATTGCAAAATATTTTTATAATTAATATAACTATATTAATATAAATTAAAGCTATTTATTATATAATGACATGGGTTATTAAAAAATTTGTATCTCCCATAATCTGAGATGTTATTATATTAATTTATTAACCAATATCCACCTCATCTTCCATAAAATGGGAAAAACCCCATCAATTATGAGTATGGAGGACTACCCCCTCACGAACCGATTTAATTTGTTTCCCATCACCAACTCTCATGAATGTTTAAAATGATTGATTTAAAATATTTATATTATATTTAAGACATAATTATACTTATGGAATAATTATATAACATATACCATATTACATTCAATTCAGTGGGAATATAATATCATCGCTCATGTGTACGACAGACTACCGCCTCGCAAAGCGATGTGATTTGTTTTTCACTTACACTTTACATGGAAGGTAATAAATATAAATTCAATGAATAAATTTTAAATATATTACATCATAATTAATATTTAATGTTGATATATTATTTACCACAATTTCATTGCTTCCATAGAGAAAATAGAAATAGTGTTCATGCATATGTTCGACCAAACGTCTCCATGTACGGTGTAATTCATTTTCTATGGGTAACATTAATAGATTATAGAAAATAAATATATAATTTATATATATATCATATTTATATCATTATTAAAATTCTATATATTATAGTAACATTATCTATGTAAAAATATAGAATATACCGAATCAAAATATACATGAAAAACAAAGTAGTTATCACCCAAAACACGATTTCAACATGAAATTGTAAATAAACCAGTAATAAAAGGTTATAGTAAAATGATATATGGTATGAAACATGTAATGGTGGATCCATAAATAATTTATAATTAACCTATATTTTTTATATAGGAGGTTTTAATGTGTGCAATTGAATTTGAGACTTACAATAATGGATTTTTATCTCAAATTGGCTTCTCTAGGACATATGTTACATTATCCACCTATATTTTTGATTCCTCTCATTAAATTATGAGATATAAATATCCATATAATTTTTGCTCTTTCTTGGTCCCTGTGATTCAAAAGATACCAAAGTCATAGTTGTTTTATATTACAATCTCATTATTTATCAAGAATGTTTAAGATTAAGCTTCCAATGATGAGATCTTGTGAAATACTTATAAAGAAACACATTAAATTTCTTCTCCTATATTTATATTATGAAAATACATGTTTTCAATTCATTTTCATATCATTGTTTACTCCAGACTCAAAAATTGTTGTTTTTGGACAACAACAATGATTTCTCTCTTCAGATGAAAATTCGTTTTTCCTTCATGTCCATGTTTTCTACAAAAACATTAAAGAGATTTTATACTGATATAAAATAAATTATAAATAAAATATTTACCCCTGTTTTAATTTTTAACAAAATTTTTTAAGAGGAGTCTTTTTTCATATTTTGAACAATATTATTTTTGACTTTTAACCAAAAAATAAAAGGAATATTTGTTTTTATATGTACACCAAGAATTATATTTTCCACCAACATGGCCACTAAATTAATTAATACTTAATTTTAATGTTTCAAAAATTTTATTAAAAAAAATTTATTTAAATAATGTTTTTTGAACTTTTACTTTAAAAAACTATTTTCAAAGTGAAAAGTTTGTTTTCCTCAAGAAATTATCCAAGTGATCAATTATGATAATTTTCCAACTATGATGATATCCTCTAATGTTAAAAAAATTTACTGGGGATATGATCCAAGGATTCATTGTTATTATTTCTCTAGATATTTTATTATTATGATGGAGAGATATTTTTTAACCAGTTCCTTTTCCACGAGTTATGCTGTCCAAGATTGATGAGATGATTATGAGACACATTTCATTTCTACGGATTATTCTATAATGAAAATGTAATGTAACCCACTAATTTTCATGGTTTCTAATATTATGATTTTTTTATGATCTTTTGGATCACTTATTTTTGGCTTTTATTATTTTTTGTTGGTTACATTATAAACAAGTGTGGTGGTTATGTTATAACCAAAGAATGTGGTTACGCAGTATCCAAAGATGTGGGAGACCTATATCTCCCTCCAATGCATTATTTAATGTTTCATATCTCTTGAGATAAACATGAAATTTATGGGGAGTGAACCCATTTTATTAAGGGAATCTATCCACTATGATATCTTTGGGAGTGAAACTTGACTATTAGGATTGTTTGGGGAGTAAACCCATTCATCTTTGATAGTTTTGGAAATGATCTTTGTCTACTAAGGATATTGTTTTATATTCTTATATGTATACCAAAAATCAATGTCTTATTCTAATGTTATGTTCTCATGGATCATGTTCTTTGATTTCTTTGTGACTCATGTCTTATAAATATTCATTATTATTTCCATTACTCACATTTATGATCTATGATATGCACGTTATGGTTTTCTAATGTTATTATAATGTTCTCACATACATATATTCATATTATATTGATATCTATGTTATTTACCCTTATTGATCATCTAAACTAACCCTTTATTATGTTTCATTTACCCAGGTCATGAAAAATTCTATTGTGTGTGATATATCTAATAAGGGTTCTAGTTATGAAGAACAAGGGGGGGATTATGTATTTCACTTATAAAATATTTGTTTATATACTCTTTTTTCCAAAGGAAATAGACCTAAATGATTCTGGTTTGGATTATTATGTTAATATTTATCTACTAATATTTAATATATATGTATTATATGTATGGATCATTACAAGACACATCTTGGAACTTAACCCCCATCTAAAATTGAGGGGTTTATTTTTTAAATCTCTCAAAATTAAATTTTAAAGCTTGGTTTGATAATTAAACCATCCACCAAAAGAAAATCTCAACATTCCCTTTAAAATTTCAACATTTCCGAACATGGGATCTTACTAAGCTCATCTTCTTTCAATTAGTATGGTATATCCACGATGACCCAATACGCAATGATAATATTATTTAAAAATGCCTTCATAATATCCTTCTATTAACCATAGTAATTTACATTAAATGTGATGGTCTTAGAGGATATGAAATACCAACCTCCAAACTATCCATAATAGAAGCATAGAATATTCTTTTAGTCTATTATGTCTAGGATACTAGTTAGCCATTGAAATATTTCTAAAAGAGTAATTGTTCCAATAAAAATAATTAATTCCTAACTAGATAAATAGAAAATATAAGTGGGATATAACCCTTAATTAATTAGATTAACTTAATTTAATATGTGGAATTTAATTCATAATAACGATAAAAAATACTATCATAAATAAATGATATAATAGAAGACGTAAAAAAAATATGGGTGCATAAGAGATTTATAGTACTTTAAATCTGAATGATCCAACATTTACTCATCACACCCTCAACCTTGAGAGTATGGATATCCACTACAAAAAATCCATAAGGGTTCAGATAAAAACATTCCTATTATACATGTAGTCTATTCCCAAAAAATCCTTTTATATGGGTATAGAAAATACCAAGGCTCTCTATCGAGCATCCCAAACATATTTCTTTTTAATAGGTTCAATAAAAAAACTTTCACACAATTGTTTCTAGATAGTAAAACCAAGTGATACCTTTTAATGGTGGCGTAACTATGTATGAATGAATTTGATGTGTAAGGAACTCTAGTACAATGAAATAAAAAATACATGAAACCATTTGATGTTTTATATGAGGTACGGGTGATAAATAGTTATCCTATAACTTCAAAAGATGTAATGGGATGACGTATCTTAAGGAAAACCATAAAAGCTTCATAACACTTGAAAAAATGTATGTAGAAAATTTTATTCTCAATGTTTTATCACTTTATGAATGTGTAAAAAGTTATCTATTAATCATGTATCCATTGCATGATTACTATGATATTTATAAAATATTATCCAACAATTAATTTCTTAATTAATATCCACAATCTTCTCTATAATATTCAACATTAATATTCTCATGAATTAGAATTAAATCTCATAACAACCTATATACAATAGTTTAAATCATTTAACAATTTTGAAAATAAAATTGCTACCATAATTGTCAAAATGTTTGATAATATTTTTCTTATTCATAATTATCATCTCTTAAATCATATGTAAGATTCATCATGAAAATTGGTATTTAATACCGATTCGAAATACATTGAATAATTCTAACAAATTAAAATCAAAATATTTCAATAATAGTCAGACCATAAATATTTTAAACAATCTCTAAAATATCACAATCATCCATTTAATACTCAAAAATTAGAATTTTAAATATAGTTTAATTAAAAAATTTAGAAATATCATAATAAAACTCTTTATTTAACATAACATTATGATATATCTTAACGTGGAACTTTTACATGAAATATATCAACAGAATTATTTTAACTATACACTCATGTATAAAATTTGGCCTCAATATCTTCTAGAATAATTGACACACAATGTCATAATTTCTTGATAATACGTAGTAGTATATTAATTAAAAAGTGTTATGTATATTTTTGTATTGATAATATTTTCTTTTCATTATATTTTCTTATTATACCATTGTATTTTTTTCTTTCCAATAATATAATGACATATAGTAACATAACGTTAAGATATTACATTTTATTAAACATAATGTCCAACTTCATAGAATAGTGATAAATATTTAAATCTGATAACTCATTTAAGCTCATAAAAAATATTCAAAACCACTTTTTAGATAATTTATTAAATATAATATAAAATTACAAAAACTATAAATTGTAGAGAAAAACCATAATGATCTGTGGTATTTCAAAATATTAAGCCGAAATAGAAACATAGTATCACAATTTCAATTATGTTTTTGCTACTTCAAAACATTATGGTGATACACCATAATATATTTTCATCCTAGTAAACTTAAGATAAGTATTGACAGTGTTTTTTTGTCATTTAACCTCAACATAAAACTTAACATAATGCTATAGTGTTGATGGCATGTTAAGCTTAAAAGAACATTCCTTCTTTAGATATCATAATGTATTATTCAAAATAAAGAATGTGTTCTTTATGATAATGTGATTTTAATATTAAGTTTGTAACTTCTGATATACATATATCATAATCTCAATTATAATGTGTAATATAAAATTAATTCATGTCCTTAAACACTTTTACAAAATTCAATAATTTGTAATATGTAAAATTAATATCTTCATTACATAAGTTTAAACAAACATAATATGTATAATTTATAGTTTATTTATATATGTAAAAGTACAACACTTTATGAAAATGGAAAAAACGCATTTTCAATGGTCAATAAACAAAATGTAATATTAAATAGATATTATTTAAATGTCGGTTATGGGAATTTAAGAGTCATTTACTCGAACAAATTCAACAACATGGAATGGGTAAATATAAATTCAAGAATAAATAATAATGATTATAATAAATGTTAATGAAAAATAATAATGATAATAAATGATAAAGAATAATATAACTATAAAAATATGATAGATTTAGGTAGTGATCAAAAATAAATAAATTAATTAACAAAACACCACTAAAAAGTAATATTTAATTTTTTGAATATATGATGTTGTGGAATAGTTTCCAAAACTAATAAGATTATTGAATACTAATGAGGTTATTATTGAAATATTATTCATAAAAAATGTTTTTATTATTTATTTACATGGTAACACGACCTATAATATCTATATAAAGATCCATAAGGGGGTATAATTTATAAATCATGTTCAAAATAATGTAAGATACAACCTATTATATAAAATAATATATGTCTTGAACTAAATGAAGAATGTTTTAAATATATATTTTAGTAAATATTCCTAGGAGTAATATAAAATTTATATTATCATCATATGGTTTATATAACTAAAAATAATAATTATTCATCATATTTATCTAGAATTTCTTAATAACAACAAAAATAATGATGAATTTTTTAAAGAAATTATTACTTGGACATAATATTATAAGGAATGTAAATGTAATTTTATTTAATCACCCATAATATGAAATGATAAATTTTAGAAATATTTTACATATTCATGAAAATTACATTAATAAATAATTAAATTTCATTCTTTTAAGAATGATATATTTTATAAATAATGTTAAAATGAAGAACTTATTTCTCCCTAAGGGATTTAATGTGAATGCACATTTAATTTTTCCATGAAGTGTGTACACCTATGTGCTCTTATATACTATGAGAATATTTGACGTCATATTACAAAAAAAAATTGCAATGTAATGTTCTTATCTAACTCATTGATGTGAAATGAGTACAATTGATTAATTATTACAAAATTTAGAATAAAAATTGTTTGGTTATACTATTGTTAAATATTTATTTTAACCACATAATGTTATATCTCAAACAAGATATTTTTTAATATATAGAGGAATTTCCATACAATGGATTTCTATAAAAATCATTTATATGATTTCATTAATTCATGTTTAATTAATTGTAATTTAATTGGTAATCCAATAATGTGTTTGGTTGAGATCATTGATTCAAAATATTAGAAATAATTATGGATTAAATAAAAATATTATTACTCATGCTAGTTTTAAAAAAAATATTGTTTCTTGTATAGAGAAACTGAATAGTGAAATAGATATTTAAAATTAGATCATGTGATAATATTTAAAAAAAATTCAGAATGAAATTACAAATTTTAATTTTGGGAAATTAATTTAAAAAAATGGGGATTAATTGAATACAAATTATATAAAGGTTTAATCAATGGTAGTAGTGATTTCCATTCTTTTTTTCTTGTTCATCAAGATTTTTATTTTAAGTTTTCTTAGTATGGTTTTCAATGAAGAAGCTTATAAAACCATACATTTTTATGAGGTATGAATGTGTTTTAATTATTTTTAAATATGTAAAATTTAAGGGTTGTGGAAAATTGGAGGTGTTAATGGAGGACACTGGGGGATAGTTCTTGGAGATTGTTCCATGCCTGTGTTAAAATTTTATAACATGTGTTTAGTCATACCACAAACCATGCATTACACTATGAAGACCTACTCAAATAGGGAAGTGTCAGGACATAGTGCATGTGGTTACACCATTGATACCTAAATTAGGAGGGAGTTATTCAATGATGGTATGGATCCTACAATAGTCTGACATAGGTATGGTTTATAATGTTTTTTGGGACTTCCAAGGAGTGGTGTATTACATTATGACCCATAAGATCACACCGTAATGTGCCCACATGTAGGTAATTATGTTGGGACCCATGTGGTCACACCACACCAAGCCTTGTGTGTATTATTTTATATTAATTCAATAATATAAAATAAAATTAAATCTCATTAAATCAGAATTACCTCTTCTCCCTAATCTGGTTACACCTTATATCTCTCCTATATGGTATCTCCTCCCTCAATGTTTGAATTATCCATTATATTATCTCGGAATCGTCTTTTAGAGATAATTTTTCCGATAATTCAAAATGAGTGGGAAGATATTGTGTTAATGTGGGTGGAACATAATACTCACGTTAGTTTATACACATTTTCCATGTCATGTGACCTAAAATTTATTTAAATAATTTATATTAGACCTATATGAGTAGGTTAAGGATACCTAGGGCCATGATGGACCTTCATTTGTTATACTTCATTTCATAGACATCGATGACCATCGATTTGAGAGAAAGTGTAATGATCCACATATGTGAAACCTAATGGGGTTCCAAGTTATGTCAGAGCATGGTGAGAAATGGTAAGTTTATTTTAGCCAATATTAACTCTGGATATGTGTTCATACCTTAGAGGATAGTTGTTCATAAATTCTTGGTAAGCTTATGGGATTGAAAATTTTTACATAGGAATGTCTGACAACTATAATAGGTGAGTGCTACTTATCTTTTTATTCTATAGTTATGAGTAAGTTGAGCCTTGGATATGAACAATGAAAATTGGTTAGGTGATTTAGGATCTACCTTAGGAGCTATGCCCACATATATCTGAATTGTTAATGATGTGTTTTTATTTTTTTGGTTCATCATGTTATGGTTTCCGTTATGGGAAATTGTTCAATCATGATCTTAGTATTTTATTCATCATGAATGTGATAACAATAGGTTATGGATATTTTTTGGTATGGGATGAATTTCCCATTTACTCAAGTATTTCCAACAACACAAGACTAAATTCCCCCTTATATTGTTAATGCATAGGGTATAGGGTCACTTATATATTGTGATGTTCTGATGTAATATATGGGGAATACTGACCGAAAAAACTATGATTTCTATGATAAGTGTTGTTATGACCATTATTTTATAAGCCTATGTCTTGGAATATTATGTCATTGTATGGGGGTTTAATTACCCCCATGCCATGGAATTAAATTCCCATATAACCCAGATGTTGATGAAAGTGGGATACTCTATTCACTTATATATTATGATCATAGAAGAGGGATTCACTACATATTATGTAAAAAATCTATAGAAGGGGATGAAATACCAATATACCTAAAAAATTAAAGGACCTGAATCCCACTATTTTATTGAGGAACAAGACTGAAGATTTTTTCCCATGTATGATTATACTCATAGAAAGTGAACTATGAAATTTTATGGTATTTTTACCTAGATTATGCCTATTTGGGTGTTATTTCTATGGGAAATTGTGCATGTTTAAGGATTATTTCAATTTGATGTTATTCCCACTAACATGATTTTTGTTATCATAATTTTCTTCCCTTGTATAAGTTATTATGTTATAATGGGTTTATATGACCATGGAATGTGATGTGGGATGTGATGCCCAATTTTTATTACTTATGATATGAATAGACACACCTAGAATAGGCCAAAGTATATATGGTTGTTATAGGGTTTATCACCAATTGATGATATGTTAATTATTTATTTTTTATTTTTTTATTTTTTTATGCGCATAACACAATGTACATACACTTTTGATAACATTATTTGATTGGGGATAACATTGGTGCAGGACTACTATGTTTCACTAACATATTAATCGAGCACCCGGGTTCCCAATTAGACTTCCTTAATTATGGCCCATGTAAGGGAAATGGCTCTATTTCTATTAATGTTTTATTTTTGTATCAAATGATGGTGCAATGAGGAAGAACAGAACCTAAACTCTAGCCCAATTTTGAGGATATTTCTTAGTTGTATTGTCAACACATTTTCATTATTATTCTGAATAATTTTAAAAATATTTTTTATATTATGATATATGGTGATTTTTACCCAAGGTTATAGTCTTCATATGACCACTTATAGTCCCTCACCACTAGTCAGTGGCCTCTTGCATGTGAGGTGTTGTGGTAGTGGTTTGCAATGCTTTGGTTTAGTCACAAAGGAGGTAAACCATATAGGGGCGGTATAAAGATGTATTAATCACATTACCTATTTGATGTGTTAGTAAGGATGTCAATCCATATGTGGGTAGATATTGACGTCCTTCATTAGTGTAAGAAGAGAACAAAATGCCCATTTTTATGTTTTTGTGTATTCCTCCCCCATCATGAGTCATTTTTAGGGGATAAATCCCATTAAAAAATTCATCAGAGATGATATTCCCAATGCATATCATATCAGGATCATGGGTGGTATAAATAGTTAAAAAGTTGAATAAGTGGATTATTGTTTTATCTTATTAATTGATATATGGTAGAAAAGAGATATGATATTTCTATTATATGATATAAAACATTTTTCGGGGATTAACTAACCAACATGTCATAAAATTATTGGTTATCATGGATAAGATTTTTCTGTATTTGATTTTATAATTTCAACCTTTATATAAATAATATATGTGATTTACTATATATTATTTTTATCTTATACTAGGGTATAAATAAGTGTGTGTTAATGCATAATTTTTGGAATATATAATTTTCATGAAATTCGCATTCTTTATTATATTTTAGTACATTGATTATGGTATATATTTCGATTATTTAAAGTATCAAAAACATCTTATATTGTGTTTTATTATATAACTTCAATGATGAATTGTAATTGACTGTACTTGTTCTTCTTTTTATGTTCTCATTAAATGCTTTTTTATGTGAACTATATGTGTAATTGATCTTTTCTCTGAGTTTGGGTAAGTCGGGATTGTGTCTTAGTTATGTGAGCCCCAATATGAAATGGTGTGTATATAATAGTTGTACATTGTCACTATTAATGGTTATATTAATTATTATATAATGATATATTATATAATGATTCTTTGAGTCAGGTGTTTGTAATTGTATTCACATTACACTATGATGATAGCCTATTGAGTGTTAGGAGGGTGAGGATGCGAAGGACCTACCAGTTATTGAGATGTGCCATTTGTCGTAACTATACCTCCAATCGATCGGCATATCCATGAGATTATAATAGATGTGATAGACTATGTGAGAATACGAGATCTGATACACAATACTTCCATGTGAGACATGTCTAGAGAGTTTTAGTTGTAACATACATTACAATATTATAGGCAGGTTGACCTCAAGAAAAAATATACTTGATTGAGTATATGCACACCTTATTTGGATATTTGAGAAACCTCAAAGATGTGGGCGATGATTTATATATATATATATTCATTTAGGGATAGTAAATTTTCAATGGGATTTATTAGTCCATGATGATTTATATGTCGATCTATCCTACAAATAATTTTAGGTTTGTTTCTTTGTGTAATTTTTTCCCTGAGATTGTTTGATCGAATAAGGCTTTCAACGGCATTTGGTTCAAGGGAGAATGTCAGTTATGTAATAAGAAGACCATTTTATCAAGTTACATTGGTTTGTACCCTCTTGGATGAGTGGTAAGGATTTCAAAGTTAATTTTTTGAGGATCTAAGACATTTAATTTTTCCCTAGTGGATATTTTATGAGATTCAATCCATTTCTATTTCTAGGAACCATACCAAAATTATATAGATGGATCTTAAATTGAAAAAAAAATATTGGTCAATTTAGTTAGTAGGTCATTCCTAAGAGTAGATCTTTGGGAAACCAAAGATATTTTTTAGTCAATCTCTTCATATTGGAAATTGGAACACAAGTTAGAGTCATGGATCTTCTTTTTCATAGCATAGAAGGACTTTATAAATATTTCATTAACATGAATGTTTATGGAATACTTGAACATTGGGCCATTGATCCCCTATGGTGTGTCATTCTTACTGTATGATGGGGAATCATTTCTACTATATTTCAACTCACCCAACTAGTGGTCATGATGATAGACAAGATTGTTAATTTGTAGTAGGATTCACTGACTTACTATTGGCTGGCTGTTGGAGTTATTCCTGATTGTTTTAGTAAGGAAGTGTTCATTATTCTTAGGTTCAATAGATATAGTAGAGTACTTCTCCATAGGATATAAAGATATCTGGAGGCCAAGGTAGATGCTTAGAGACTGGGTAACTTCATGTAGAGAGTTGACTCCTATCAATAATATTAATGGGTCTTCAACCATTTGAGGCATGATTTTAGTGGAATCTACCTTAGCGTTTATTTTATGTGATACAAGTGAATAAAATTCATTTATATTTTCCAAATTTACTAAGGATATGGAGTTGTATATCGAGTACTTGTATCGGGTTATTTTTATTGATATTCTTATTAGGGTGTGATCCATGGGTATTCTATTATTTCTACTATGTTTAATTATGATATAAATTCAGATAATTCTCTTGGATATCTTTATTTTAATGATATGGATTTTTGATGTGATCATTTGTATGGGTTTTTTGACTTGATATTGAAGGAAGAATGACTAAAATAACCATCGTGTGTAATTCATGTTAGTTGAGGGAGGATTTTATACCCTTCTTGGTGAGTGGGATTTGTAGGAGGGCCATTTACAACCAAACCATGGGTAGTTGGGGATAGTCTTTTCATATTTTCTCTATATCATTATGGGAGATGAGTAAATTCAATGTTTTGTTCTTCCTCTTATTTTTGACAATTTCTAATAATTTTTTCCTAAGGACTTCTCATGGTTTCCACCTGAGTGAGAGGTTGGGTTCATTATTGATATTATTCCATATATAAAGCCTCGTTTATATCTTTTCCTAACATGAATATGACCTTCATTAGAGTTACTAGGTTGTATACCTCTAGTAATTCTACTTCAATATGGAATATATCCTTGGTAGGGTGAATGTTTTGGAATATCCACTAAACAGGAAGACTCGTGATCATCTTTTTCATAAGGTATGTATTGAGTTGAATGTGTTTAGCCACTTTATTAAGATGAATATTGATGTACAAGAGTATCATGGAAGAGTGGATTCAAATAACTTGAGCAGTACCTCATCACTCTAGATAAGGATAGTTTTTTTACTCTTGTTATAGAGTTATGAGATATAGTACAAAAGACAGGGATCCACCTCCAAATTAGTCCTAGGATAATTATGTGATTTTTATATAAGAGGTTGTGGAGTATTCCCTTTGGTAATGTGTATGAAGATGATGTGGGGTTCACATTCCTTAAGATGGGATGTTCACTTAGGGATTACCAAGACTCATCATTACATGAGTAGATAGTATTTGTTGTCAAATATGAAGAGTGATATTTTATGATTTTTTATACAATGTTCCAATTATTGATGAATGAAGTTAAAGTATCAGATACTCAAAAGTCACTACTACAACTTGGCATTTTATCAGCGCTAAAAACTGACATTAACAGCACTAGAAAATCACAGTTAGTGTTGGTGAAGATAAAGGGGGGGGCGGGGTCCCCTTTATTGGCGCTCTAAAAGGCGCTGATAAAAGGGTCCTTTATCAACGCTTTCTTTTTAGCACTGATAAAGGATCACTTTTATCAGCAATTTTTTAAAAGCGCTGATAAAAGTTAAAAAAATAAAACAACTTAAAAAAATTTAAAAAAATTTAAAAAATTTTGAAAAATTTTGAAAATTGAAAACAATCCTACCAATCAGGGGGCTTTTATAGCACTTGATCCCCCCTTTTACATCGCTTTTCCGCCCCCCTTCAGTGCCTGGAACACACCCCTCTACCCTTCATCAGAGTTGTCTCTTATATTCCCTCATGCGTGCTCACCCATGGCTTCACTATGTTTTGAACTTGAGACCTCCCCCTGCGCGCCTAAGCCCTTACCACTCCTCTATTTTTGATTTTTTCCCATTTTATTATATTTCTATTTATATATATATATATATAGTTATAGTTATATTTATTTGTATAGTAATATATATTTATATTAATATATATATAGTTATATCAATATATATTTCTATTTATATATATATATATATTAAGTTATATTTATTCGTATAATAATATATATTTATATTAACATATATATAGTTATATTAATATATATATAGTTATATTAGTATATATATATAGTTATATTAATATATATATTTATAGTGATATTAATATATATATTTATAGTAATATTAATATATATATATATAGTTATATTAATATATATATATAGTTAGATTAATATATATATAGTTAGATTAATATATATATATATATATAGTTAGATTAATATATAGGTATATAACTATTAATATATTTGTATTTTAAATAAAATGGATATCAGTTATTATTTAGATAAAGCTAATATATTTTATATGTAAATATATTTTATTATTTATATTTATAATTAAATTTTTATGTGTGAATATATAAAAAATATGTATATATTGTTATATATTTGATTATAAATAACAGTGAATTATAAAAAATGATAAAACTTCAAAGAAATAATATCAATATGAATGTAATACCATGGAATAAATTCAGTCCCCACCAAAAAGAGCCAATAATACCCCCTTAAAAGAGGCTGCAAATCCACAAAATGTTAAAAAATCGGGGTATCCCGACTAAAAACTCTATTTTGGAGGCCTTATGAGCCTTTTTTGGCCTCTAAAAATGTGAAAGTGGATTGTCCTCAATTAGTGGCGCATAGATCTCATCGCAGGCTTCGATTTGATATGTGGTAGAGCTCAAATGGACACCCAGATCAAAAGTTATGGCCGTTTGAAGTTCGAGTTGCGTTTTTAACATATTTTGGATCTTTTTTAAATTTTTTCATTTTTTTAGTCTTCAAATTTTTATTAACGGACTATTACTCCATAATAATTAGAAAATTATTAATTAAAAATATTTTATTAATTGTTTATAAGCCATTTTCACTAAAAATATTGTATATTAAGTATATTAAGTGTAAATGTATATTTTTACTTATCTAAAATATATTTAAAAATTATATATTATATTTATATCAATATTAATATATTTATATATTTATATGTTAAGATATTATTTTTATTTTTATTTTTTTGATGTCGACCCTTTATAATCACTTTTAAAAAAAAGCACTGATAAAGGCCCCCCTTTATCAGTGCTACTAAAAAAAGCACTGATAAATGGGGTCCCTTTATCAGCGCTAAAAAACGCTGATAAAGGGGGTACCATTATCAACGCTAAAAAAAGGGCCGATAAAGGGGTACTTTTATCAGCTCTTTTTTTAGCACTGATAAACGTACCCCCTTTATCAACGCTTTTTCGTTAGCGCTGATAAAGGTTGGCACTATGAAAAACTTTTTTTGTGGTAGTGAGTCATCTTTAGTCATTATGCATTATTGAGTGGTAATGGGATGATGTGATGATGCATTTTTGGATAGGGTTATTGCAATCACCTTAAGTTAGGGATGTGTTATGGGTTAACATCGACCAACTGGTGAAGGTTTTTCATTTCCTACCAGTCAGTGATGCCCAATATAATGATGAGGTAGTCTAGTTTTATGTATGAGAGATATTATTTTCATCATAGTGTGCATTGTTTTATCATTTTGGATAAAGTCACATGATTTAAATGTCTCTTCGAGCAGGGTCTGCGAGAAGTGCTTCACACTTAGGTAGATTTGATCACAACATTCCATTATTAGACTATTGGGTTTTATAACTATAGTATACCGATTCTAGAGAACATGTTGTGAGAATGTTTTACTAATTTCCTCAGTCTCTTGGATATTCATCCCACTATTAGAAATTATTCCCATAAATATAGTTATGGGGATTTGATTTAGATGGACCCTTTAGTGGCCTTGTATAATATGTAGTGCTGATCACCACTATTGGTTTTAGATGTTAGGGTTAAATTACTGTTTGGATAATTTTTATTATAGATACATTAAATAATATCCAGTTGATTGAAAATATTTTGGGGACTACATAGATCATGCATCTTTAAAATGAGAACTAGTAATTACATCTTCTTGATTTATAGGTGGATAAATGGGTTTTCTTTAGAGACTTTTTTCAATTGGGATATCATATTTTTTGATAGGGATGTTGGAACATAGGTATGAAGGGGCCTTTTAGAATTTCAGGAAGGCAGGTATTGTGGATTTATTGTTACCACATCTTCGTAGTTCCCCTTATACACATGATATGTTTTATATATCTCAACTCGAGAGATAGATCCCTGGTCCCACTCATGTAATCAACATTTATGATCTCATGTTAGAGGTTGTTTTTTCATTTTTGGAACATCTATTTTTTATAGATGAGCAAAGTGATAAGGTCATACATGGGAATACAACACCTCATGTACACATGTATTGGTTATACGGGTGTATCTGGGAGGCAACATTGGAGTAGGAGACTAATATGAAATCACAGTGCTTTGATTTTATTTTTTTATACTCTATGATGCATTTATATGATGAGATGTTATATGGTGCAGAATTTATTACACCCCTCACATTCCTAAATTATGAAATTATTTAAAAAACATTGGACCATGTGTATATCATTGGTTTTTGTCTATTAGAGGTGATGATGGGGGACTTGAATGTCAGTACAAGGAGCTCGCCTTGGGTTTGGCCTAAAAAATATACTTTAGGTATATGGTCACAAAAAACTCATGCATTTCCACATGAAGGCCTTCTAAAAGGTGAAACTGACACATCATAGTAGAGGTTGTAGTGTGAGGAATCCCTAATATATGGGGCATTGCATCGTTATAGTAAGGAAAACATTGTGGAAAGGCCTTGATGGGGATGATTAGGTTTTATAAGTATACTCAGTAGAGGTGAATTATCCCTTGACTTTAAGGATCACATCATAATGTTTCCATAGGTAGTGCATTACACTGTAACTAATGTGATAAATTTGAAACAACCCATTTGTGCTTTTTTATAAATTTAATTAAATGAATTAAATTTTCATATCAATGAATAATAATTCCCACTTATCTAATATTTTATATTGCACACCTTTTCTTGGCCAAGATCCCTCCCCGGGGATCTCGGTTGGGAGTTCATCCCATCCCACACCTATGCATTCTCTTCCTCTTGCCTATAAGATTTCCCTATTATTTGATCTCTGTATAGATTCCCCTAGTTCCACATCAAAATTATTATTCATCATACCTTGATCTACATATATTTGGTCAACAATATGTAGATATATCTCGGGGTAACATAGATTTAATGAAACATAATTTGTTTAGTCATCTAGAAAGAAGTATCTCTTACAATCATTTTTTCAGTGGCTCTGAAATTTCAAGGTGATGTGGTGTGGTTAGAGAGAACCTTTTTTGGTGAATAGAGTAGACCAGTGTGGTCTATATGGAATTAACATCCCCAATAGACAATTTCATTTGCGTAAAATAATTTTTGGGCTCTAGTGATCTCTCAGTGTGGTTTTTCCAACATTCACTTATTCCCTAATAATGCACAAATTTTTCCTCAACATTTATAAAATTTGTTTCTTCTTTGTATTTAAAAATGTCCCACATCTTTACTCATAATAGTTTCATTGATTGTAAAAATGTTCCTAGATAGTTATTAGTATCATTAGTTCTTCCTAATAAAATGGGATTCTTGTTCATTATGGTAGGTCCATCTGATTCAGTGGTACTAGGGGTAAATATCACAGTGATGGTTAGATATACACTATACGGGACTTATTTAAGTGATCTATCATAAAATAATTAAGTAAATTATGTTTCTCAAGGTTGAAAGCATTCATCTTCCCTCTACACTTATCCCAATGTTCTTTGTGGATCGTTAATCTCCAATTAAATCAATCTCATTCATGACTTATTGTCATGTACTCAGCCCTTGTTTCTTATACATTGATATATCCTTACCATATTCATAAATGTCCCACCCTTGGGGTCAATATTATCCACATATCATTGTATCTCTATTTGTGTTTCAGATTTTGTTCAATTATATTTATTGTTCTCGGTTGACTTGTATTTGGGTTCATCATTTTGTTTAAATAATTTTATTTAACATGTATGGTGTTTCCTTAGGTTGGGACACAAAAAAATACCTCTTAGGGTCTATCCATATAAAATAACCCCTCTGTTTTTACAAGTTCCCACTAAACCCATAAAACTGGGACATTATTCTCACAATCAAATATAAAAGAAAGAAATTAATTAATTATCTCTTCTCTTACCATAGGTCTCACCTCATATCCCTCCTCCATGATAGTTTTTCCATTAATGTTTTCATTCTACCTTGTTTGAGATCCAAATTTCATGATTTCTATCTCAGTAGATCATTCGTGGTATGTTTATCCTTCCACTTTATTTATTTCTCTATTTATTTTGTTTTTATAGTGTTTTCCAACAAGTATTCCCTTGTTTAGTGGTTTTGTGATATTTTTGGAAATCCATAAATTAGATTCGACTCATTTGATGATTCTCTTAGTGTATCAAGGTATGTGGTCTATATCCTTCCCACCAGTTTATACATGTTTATCATATAATATATTTTATATGGTCAAGATGACTATGAGGTCATGACTTGAAATTAATCTGAATCATTTCCCTTAATCTTGTATGAGTAGGGTAAGGATATATATATATATAGCCTTAATTGAACTTTCGTGAGTTGTATGTAATGGAATAGTCATCGATGGTCATGGGATTGAGATAATGTGAACTAAACGATTTACTCAATACCAAATGTAGTGCCATGTGAGTTATATTATAGCATTTTGGACCATATTGGGTATTCATTATCATCCCTTTATATAGGAGATATGTGGATACCCTAGGGGAAGGTTGGCGTTGGATTTTTGTTGAGATTATGTTAGTACATTATCACTTGGGCTTGTGTATCATGTATAATGGGTAAGTCTTCCATCCCAATATATTTAATAGTTATGGGTATATTGAGACATATTTTTAGACTATGAAAATGGGCTGGCTGAGTGAATATAAACACAGTTTAATATATATATATATATAGGTAAAATATTCTATGTTCACCACTTTATGAATTTTTTATGATATTTTGTTATTTGTATGGTACATTGTGTTATGGTTGACATAATGGGATGCACTTTGATTACACTCTTGGTATTGTTATGATATAGAATGAGTTTCCACTTGGTTTTGGATAGTTTTGAGTGTGGGATGGCTTGACCAATTACTCAAGCATTACCTATGGAACAGGATGACATGTCCACTTATGTAAATGATGAATAGGTCATGGGATAACATACCAACTGTGATATTGTGATGTATAGTGTGGTACAAACTTCATAGTCACCTATTTATATTCTTTATGAGGTAAATCATTCCCATTATTTAATAATTCTATATATTGGGATGTCATGTTATTTATGCCTGATGTAATTGCCTACAGGTCATGGAATGAAATTCTCATGTAGCCCTAATATCCATGAACATGGTATGGTCTGCCCATTTATTTTTTATACCAATAGAAGATGGATGTTCTTCTTAAAATGAGATATATCCATGGATGATGATGAAATACCAATATGAAATTGAAAACTATTGGAAAGTGAGGCCTCCTATTATATTAAGGGTTGAGATTAAGGAATAATTTCCCTATTGTGATTATATTTGTGTTTAGGACCACTATTCATGTTTATGTTGTTGTTACTTAAATACAATACATGTTGATGTATTTTTTCTCTAATTGTTTTCAACATTATGGATTATTGTTATTTTGAAGTAGTGACCACATATATGAATTTGTTATCAAGGTTTATTGTCTAAGTATTGGTTATTCTATTATGATGGGAATATATCCCACATAGTATGAATAAATATGTGTTGGACAGTTGTTATTTCTTGGGATATGTTCATATGACTTACGTACTGGGATTGTGTAGCACCCATGGTTGGTACATTTATTATTATTTATATTGTATATTATTTATTTAGGATTGTATCATAATATACATAACAATTTATTTACTATATTTGATTAAGGAAAAAGTATTCCTCGTGAATTATCCTCCTCTTCCAAATTCTTTTCTTTTATTTTTCAAAATATTCACTTTGAGGATAAGTGGTAACCCATACAAACTGCATTCAAACTACACAAAACACCCCAAAATATCACATTAAAAATTAAAATTACAAAATTACAAAACAAAAACACCCTCAAGCCTTGCACATTATGCAACTCAAGGCAGAAAAATGTCTGATCCATCATCATCACCATTTTTCCTCAAGTCGACGTTGACACAATCATCATTGGAACCATCTCACTATGCCATAATAATAGAATCATCACATGATTCGCTCAATCACACAACACCACCACGAGCACCACAGAAGCCATGAGCCAAAAAACAGATTATCTATTGATGTATCGACATCTTCAGCACCAGCAAGAGAAATTCTCTAGAAAAACGGTCTGAAAGAAACAAAAAGACCACACACCAAACCGTCAATGTGAACAATCCAAAAAAACATCCATGAAACCAAGAACCTTATCATTGTGAAGGGAAAGAGTCAGCGTAGGAAACAACAAACAACACCATAGATGAATAGGTTGAAAAACAATCTTCACTCTGGTCGCGTCCAGAACACCGATAGCTTCCAACCCACCTCCAAAAACATCTTAGTGCCAACACTCCAACACTGACTGGGAGAGGTGTAGAGTAACACGAAGCTATGGCAGGGATAAGTGCAGTCGAACAAACACTGAATGAATCCTTCAAGAAGAAAAGGGAATCACTAAGGAAAGAACCTTCAACCACCATCCCACGAACCCAAAACCTCTTTCTTTCACATTCTCTAGACCTGACATAGAGAGGAGAAAAGGGACAAGAGGCTAGAGTGGGGTATGGGCAGACAAGGGCGCCACATTGAAGAACCTAAAACAACACCACCAAAACATCCCCATGGAATAGTATATCGTGAACATCACCTTGAAGTTTCTAATAAAATTGAGCAGATCATCGCTATTCATCATCTCGTTGCAAGTGAGGAAATAGATCATCATCTTGGAGGAGGAACAGAGATACAATTCTAGAATCAGAGAAAACCAAAGGAAGGAATAAAGAGGGGAGGAGAAAAGAGGAAAAAAAAGGAAGGAAAAAAAGGGTAAGGCACTGTAGACTCCTCTCCCTCTAAATCACCAGTGAGAAAACCCTAAGTTGAAAGGGAGAGGGTGACACAGCTGCTTAGAGGCCCCTAATGAATTGTACTCACACCCTATATAGGAGCCCTAAAATCTATGTCAACTTCATGATTCACTAACAATATAAGGGAAAGTTACTCGATATAGGTGATGGTTTATTTTTAGAACATGGATTAGAACTAAGAAGAAAGAATATGTGAGGACTTAGGCCTAGTATTGTGGGTTTCACATAGTTGTAATGTTCATACATTTTATTTATTATTAGGATGACTATTATTATAACTTACATTTTGATTTATCATTATTTTTTAATATAAAAAACCCAACTATTATACATATTTTATTATATTTTATAACATAAGGTTCAATAAAATACATCTTATAAATAAAATGGTATAGTATCCTTAGTATATTGGATACAACATGAAATAAATTGAAAATAAACTAATAAATATTTATTTAAATTTGTATAATGATATAAATGAATTAATATTATATTACTACATAGGGTACCTTGGAGAAATACATAAAAAGGGGGTGATCTATAAATATTGGTGAGGGAATAATCAGAGTACAGTGTGATGTCGAAGTAATACGTACATGTAAGGATACATATCATGATATCATAAAGAAATGGATAATACACCTTGTATCCCAAAATAATTGAAGTAATATCATAACATGATAGAATCATAAATATGTGGAAATAAAAGAAAATATTTCATCATAAGCATAGTTCAAGTCCCACTATAAAGGCATCATGACATAGTATGCTATGATAACTGCACATTCACTATACATGGTATTTCAGCTGATTAAAATATCCATTTTGGGTTCATGGGATTTATAATGATGTTCCATCCTATCATATTCATAACTTGTACATGTATATGTGTTCTTGGTAAGAAAATCATACACAAGGCATAACCATAAAAAACCTCATGAAACAAAATGGGTTGCATATTTGTGTCTCAAAGATTAATAAAATTATATATTTTGAAGTTCTTATGAGAAATATGAATTAATTTTTTAAATTTTTTCATAGGACTTAAATATGAGTTTCTAAAGAAAAAAATTCATCAGTAGTATTTTGAGAAGTATATATAGGAAGGAACCTCGCGAACTGTGTTTTAAAAAAGGGTAATTAGTATTTAAAGAATGTAAGAACATTGTGTTTTCTTTAACAAAAGAATAAAATTAGAAAGTTTTACCCGAAAATAATTAGTGTTTCTAGAGAATATAATATATTTAAAATATTTATAGAGTAACCAATGTTATTAAATAAGAAGAAAATAATTTTTTTTCATGTTTTCTTAAAAGAATGAATTGAGAAGGGAACCTTATAAGCATTTATATCCGAAGAAAATAAAGTTACATTATATGATTTATATATCTAAGGAATATATATATATATAATATAAATACATTGGAATAATAGAGATATAAGTGATATTAAGAGAGAAATAATAACCTAAAATAGAAGATGGTGGTTCAAAAGTTCCCTAACCATTGGTCCTTACAAATTTTTTGATGCATATATCTTCCTAAATAATCATATTACGTCGATTAAATAATTTATTAAAAAATATACTCAAGTGTATTTAATATTTAAATATTTATTTACTATTATTTTTCATTCATTTATTGTGTGTTCATTTTCTCTCATAGTCCACATGTGGTTATTTGGTCAACTTCTCCAAAAGTGCATCAGAATTTTTATCAAGGTCAATAGTGTTTTAAAATAGTTCCATAATATCTATAAATTTAGAGATACATATTATTTATCATTATACTATCACAAATGGTATACAGTTTTATAGGTTGTATACAGCAGATTGAAACTAATAATAGTATCTTGGTATGATGGTTTTATGTCGTTAAAATTTTGGGGGATACTATTAATTATTATCATTAATATTAAACCCAAATGGTCTTTCCAAAATCTAAATAAGATTTTAAATATTTTTTTAATCATTTATTAAATTTTTATAGATATCCATATAAGGTGTTAATGGAAAATAAAACACTTCATCCACGGATATGGTGAATCGACCACAATATGGGTAATGATTTCATTTTAGAATTAAAGAGTATGAGAGAGTAGTAAAATTGATCTTTCATTTATATAATGACATTTTCGTATACATAATATACTTATTTAAATATGTCATTATGGATTAATAATATTTATAGGATCTATAAGAAGAAATAAACATGGAATAACGTGGTTAAGACAATTGCCTCTTCTTTAGATATCCTCCATCAGATAAACATTAGGACTTCTTATATATGTATTTAAGTGAGACTAGATTCTCTAAGACATGTTCAGGATGGTTGGGGAGAGATTTTAAAAGATTTTTGGAGAGAAAAGTTGCTTGTAATTATGTAGAAATGGGTGTTTAATGGTGGTATTTATAAGGGTGTATATGTTTTAGAATAAAATATTATATCTAAAAATAGTGACCCAACATGTGGTTACATTGTAAGTTTCTTGTGAATCAATATTAATGGGTCCAACAAAATATTAATCTAGATTCTATTAACCTCAAAAATCCATTCATATAAACTATTACAAATTATTATACATATACAGAATTTCACTATTCACCTCTGTATTTTAATTTTTATAAAAATTATAAAACTTCATCTTAAACATTTTAAATGTGATGATTTTTAAAATCAAATCCAATTTATAAATATAATTTTCTAAAAATGAGAAATCTCATTTTAAAAATTATGACATGATCAATTTTTTTCCCTTCAAAATTACATATGGTTTCATAAAATTATGTATTAATTTTTATAAAAATATATGTGGTTTCCTAAAATAATTTTTGATACTTTATATAAAGATATAATAGAAATAAATTTAATAATATATATTTTAATAAAAATAAAACTTTTCCTCTTTTGTTTCAAACATCTATTTTATCATATTTAAAAGATAAATATGTGTTCCTTTTATGTTTACTTATTAATATAACCAAAATATTATTTTACTATTCCAACCAAAGAAAATAAAAAATTTTACCGTGAGCTAAAATCAATATCTTTATTCTAAATATATTATCCAATTCACATACACATTAAAAAAATGGTATTAGGGTAAACACCATTTCACTTATAAAACAATATAAAATTTAATACAACACATCCCCTAGATACATAACCCCTTATCATACCACCATAATCCCTCAAGGTAAGATGTGGAATGGTGGTACATTCATGGATTGATTCAGCGAGCACTGATCTGGTGGTGATTCCAACAAACATGAACTTCTCCAATGGATGTTAGAGTTCACGCCTCAATTGTTAATGTCTTATTTGAGATTAGTCAAGGGAGAACCCCATATATGCTAAATCCCTTTCAATCTTTAATAAATGATCTTTATAAGGGATAATCCTACTATTTGGGTCCATTTTTTATCCCTTACGCATCAGTTAAATCTTATCATAACCCTTAATATATACTAATTACCACAACCTATTTATAATAGATATATGAACAATGGTCATAATGGTAAATGGTCATAATCCCAATGGTTATATTAGGAATATATTTATTCTCTGATTTTAATTTTCCAAATTAATAATAATGTTTTTTAGGTCTGTATTATCCATTGAATGAATTTTATACTGTAATATATTACTAAATATTATACAAAAATATATTTATTATTGGGAAAAAATTCCTCAAGGAATCCTCTCGATATGTTTTGGGTGTGGTTGTGTTTGTTGACAAAGCCAACTAACTGCAAATGAGTATGGTTGGTGTTTGTCAAAGACAGGTTTTTAAGGTGGTGTCATTTCACATTGTTTTCCAAATTTTTGGGTTTCAAAATTGGGAGTTTGATTTAAAAAAGGAAGGATTTCATCATAGGAGTGTATGGTATGAAGAATGTAGAAAAAAATAAGCCAAGGGTGAGAATCATGTACCATAATTCATTGGTCGCATACCATGTTCCGAGAATGGTACTCGGAGTAGAAGAAACGGTACGCGAGTGAGGTCTGCGAAACTGAAAACGGTTAGCGGTGAAAGACAGTGCGGTATGTAGATAACATGATGATAGAAGAGTAGATAGACCGCGTTGGAGCCAAGTAGTTACATGGACGACATGGAAAAAATGTTTCATGGAATGGGAGTGGTTCAAGGTGGTATAAGGATCTATATGTGGTGGAGGTTGTATCGAATCAAAGATTTGTTAAATCTCAATTCAGTGGATTAAGCGGGATTATTTTCCTATATAAGAATCGAATATCCCACCAATTACCGGGGAGATCAAATATCATTATAGATCATCTCTTGATCTGAGATTTTGGAAAATTCTGGAGGTCGTTTGCAAGGGATAATCCCATGAAGGCTAGAGTGGTTCACACGGGAGAATTTCCGCCGAAGGATTTAATCAAAAAGCTATATTAGCTTAAGACTAGGTACGCAGAGGAGGAGTCACTAGTATAGGAGAGATTGAATTATGTAACTGGTACATGGATGGAGATCTTTGGTATGCGGAAGCGAAGGCATTCCACAAATAGAGAACAGTTCGCAGACATAGGGTATTTTACAGAGGAGGTTCGCGGAGTCAGTACGCGGTAGCGGTATGCGATCGCGAAGGTGGAGGAACTCCGCAGACGAAGGGTGGTTTGGAGTAGTGGTGGAAGTATGTGGAGAATGTGTTCCATGTACCAAACCTGGTACTCAGTATATGGGAGAAGAAGGTGGTTCACGATTTTCACAAGGAAGATTGTAAAAGCTTCAAATAATTTAGCGAAACTATTTTCAGGTACCCAGAAGTACCCAGGAAGGATGAATTCATATATGGGTGAAAACAAAAATTCAACAGAGCATTTACATGTAGTTGAGGGTGCCAGAATTCATGCAAATGAAGAGACCTACATTTCCATAAACTGTGTTTGACCTAAAAGTCCATAAACTTTGAGTGGATTCCATTTCAAGAGTAGTGAGAAAAGGAAGAGGAAGATGGTGACCCTTTCCACCGGAAGTGAGCCAGAGAAAAAGGCATATGAAGTGACCCTTGGGAGTGTAGTGAGCAGACCCAAAACCTAGTAAAGGTACTGATCCTAGTTTTAGAATATCTAGCCTAAATATTGTACTCATTATTGGTCATGAGACTTAGTGAATTTGGTACATCGGCACATTGTTGTTGTATGCTCCTAGGATGTAGCCCAGTGAGGGTAAACCAAGTAAAAATTGTTGTGTCATGTGCATGATTTCATATCAATCTATATGTTTCTATGGGAGGAATAAAGAATTGAGTTTTTTCAAAAAATGAGACTATATCCAAAAGGGACAAAGTTTTAATATACCATACCCTAATTCACCCCCCCCCCCCCACTCAGGGTATTTGACCTAGTGGACCTAACATTTATTCCTAGGTAAATTTCTATATATAAAATTTTGGGCCATTAAATTGTTCCCCACACTATAAATTTAACCTTAGAAATTTCATTTCATACACTATGATCAAAAAATGAGGGAAATTATATTTCATTGCTTCTTTAGGTTATCAAGCTACCTCTTCACGCTTGTGGTTTCACCAAATAACTTTGACCAGGTGAGTTGTTTTGTTGCATGGAAATTTATCAAGATGGTCTAGGATCTTCACTACTTTCTCTACATAATAGAGATCATGGTCTAATTATACCACCTTAATATTTGTTACATGTGAGAGATCTGGTATATACTTCCTCATGAGGGTGATTTGGAACATGTCAATCGTTTGAGACATTTTTCACAGGAGTTATATTCAATATTCCAAATCTTTGATTCGATGAATTATATCAAAGGGACCAATTTTTTTTAGACATACCAATTCTTCTCAAACCTCATTACTCAATTTCATATAGATATGCAAAGGAAAACATTATCATCAACCTCAAACTCCAGATTTCTTTGATGATGATTAGTATACCTCTTTTTTTGTCCCAGTATTTCTATAAATTTTTATCAAATAATAATAACTTTTCTTCTATTTATTCAAAAAATAAGATCAAAAAATATTGTGTTCACCAATATCATCACAACAAACTAGTGTTCTATATGTCTTCTAGTATAGGGATTTATAAGGAGCCATTTTAATTCTCAAGTGGAAGTTATTATTGTATGAGAACATGAAGAGGGTGGATTTTGATCCCAGACCACTTTGTTGTGCACGGTGTTTCATTTTTTGTCAATAAGGTGTTAAGGATTGAATGGATGACAAGGAGTATCAATATGTGAATGACAGTGGATATGTGGCTGACAAGGTGATGGTGATTGTTGGAGAATGACCATGGTACTAAGAAGCATGTCACTTAGGAGAATCACTATGTGGCATGGAGGTAATGGTTGAAACATTCTCCATAATATCAGACGATTGTAGAGCTGATCTTAAGTTCAAAGAACTTGTATCAAGAAGATAAAATGTCACAACATTGTTAGAAGTCCATGCATTGTCTTCACAATGCATGAGGAGATAAAGAAGTGCCATCCAAGATTACTAAGTGAATGAGGAATGAAGAAGGGTTCCATCCACTATCACTAAGTGGATGAGGAATGAAGAAATGAACCATCCACAGCTACTAAGTGGATGAAGAGGTTTGAAGAAGACCATGCACTATCTCTTAGTGCATGAGGATTTGAAGATGATCCAACCTCATCTATGATTGGATTGAAGAAGAACATTGAAGATCAAAGTGACTTATGATCATTTGTTGATGAAGATAGTTGATAGATTCTTGGGAATTCCATTATTTAATAGAAGAAGAAGAAGAAGAGATGTTGAAGAAGATATATGGAGTTCTTAAGAAGATAAAGAGGAATTATAAAGATGAAGAGGAGGTGAAGAAGAAGATAATTTCATGACGAAGTCTTGTTCCTACTTGGTAATTTAACAAAGTATACAAGGAGGGAGATGACCTTATGCAAAAAAAGGGGCCATCCCACGAGCTGGCTACCCAAGCTTCAAACCAAGGCACAAGTGGGACTAGGTCACCACGCCCATGAGGAGGCCAAGGCAGATCCAGCCCACAGGAGGCCGGGCGGTGTGTAAGACCACGGGTGCCACACAGTGATGAACCCGTACAGCATGGGCGCTAGGTGCGTGCTCGGAGGAGCACAGTGGGTGCAGAGGCGTGCCCGCTGGAGAACAGGTGTGGGGCAGCACCGGAGGGGGGAGAGGAGATTTCTAAGCCAATGGTGTGAGGTGATGGTTGTTAAACTGCGGAAAAACTGCGGCGCGTTTCGATGTGGGATGAAATTTTTAGACGCGGATCTTATCCTGGTCGTCCATCTGATCTCGCATCCTATCTCAGTCACTCGTTCCATCGCATGAGATCCTGGCTACACATCTGATCTTCAATCGAGCCGTGAAGGGTGTGAGCCATCCGATTGTCTGGGGAGCGTTGTCTTCAACCTTCCGATGCCCTGCCGCTGTGCTGGCGACCGCCGTGAGCCAGTGATCCCCCCGGACATCGATCTCCTCACTCCGTCCACCATTCAAGCTCATTCTGAGTACATTGAGATCGTATGAAGGAACTGAATCTCTTGCATGAATTTTCACTTGCATGCAACCTTTCCAAGTAAATAATTAGAGGGAGCCCGAGGCAAACGAAGTTTTTGAGGGTGCGTTGCTCATTCGACGTGCAAGGAAAGGCTCTGTATGCATTCATAAATGCATGCACGTGATGCGTACACCAAGATTGAAGGATCCTGTGGATGAAAAAGAAAAAGGAAATAACATAGATTTCCGGAATATCTCATCCGTGTTTGAAGATCTCAAAACGCCACAGATCTCGAGCCTTCAAAGATTTGAACCTCGCGGCTTTGATCAAACTCCTTCCTATAAAAGAAGTCGTCTGAGGATAAAGAAGGTTGCTGATGATTGTCTAAGAGAAGAAGTCTCGTGAAGCTCCTAGCCTAGCGAAGTTCAAATCTCTGTGCACCACTTGCGCGGTAGAGCAGCCTGGAGCCACCCGAGGCTTTGTGAGTTATTTTTGTGCAATCCATGCGCGAAAGAAGTAAGAAGGAGGCATCCCTGCGTGATCCCTTGCTCGACAGGGAAGAAGCACAGCCTTACGCACCCGTTGCCTGCATACTTGCGTGGTAACAAGTGGCTGCACCCTGCGCGTCCCTTTATGCGACAAGAAGAGGTCGAGCCACACCCTGTTCTCCCTCTATGCCCATTAACTCACGTAGCAGGAGGAAGCCGTCACGCCACCTGCACGGTAGGAGCTCCCACACCTACATGGCAGAAGAAGTTGTTGCGCCACCCACATAGTTGAAGCCCCTCCTGCACCCTGTCCGGTTGAAGACAGGAGGTGGCCGCCTAACTTGCGTGCCCTCCTTTGGTGAGAAGTGGAAGGCCACACGTTTGTGTGTGTGTGTGTGCTAAGTGGAGAGGAAGCCCATAACACACTTGGGTGTGTGTGTGTGCACAGGTTGAAGAAGGAAGGCCGTGTGTTCAAAGTGGAAAGGAAGGTCGTGTGTGAAAAGTGGAAAGGAAGGTCGGGTGTGCAAAAGGAGAGGAAGGCCACACCATCTTTGAGTGTGTGTGTGTGTGTGTGTGCAAATTAACAATAAGGTCATAGCCTTGTATGTGAAAAAGTGAAGGATCTCATACCTCTTGTGTGTACCCAAGTTAAGGAAGAATACACATGCATTTCCATGCATGTATGAACAAGTAAAAAGTGGGTGAACACCTTGAGAAGAAAGAGAGGAGAGATTCACACTAAAGAACAACACACAATTTGGTGTGTGTGATAAAGAATAAAAAAGTGTGACTCCAAGAAGAAGGTGTGTGTGCTAAAAGTGTTTACACCCTTTAAGGGTTTATCACACCAAGAAGAAAAGGGGAGTACATGCATTCATGCATGCACATTCACATGTAAACAAAGATTAAATTAGTGTGTGTGCATTTGAGCAGTCCAAGAATAAAGGTTCTTGAAGATATTTAAGAATCCATGCAATCCGTGCATGAAGATTCAGATATTCCATGCGCTCAGTGATAGAAGTTGAATTCAAGAGAGACTGAAGCCAAACTGAAGTTAAAGAAATCATTCATCTGAGTTTTTAGTAGTTGAGAAGACCAAGAAGATTGAGTGGGAATACTGAGTGCAAGAACATATTTTCCAATAATGATTCTTGAAGACAGTGGTCGGGTCATCCTTGAAAGAAGGAGATAAAGCTCGAGCAAAGAAGAGAAGTCCTGGTCACCACCAATGATCAGAAGAAGTGAGCAAGGCCAGTAGACCTTATCCAAGTCTTTTAAAGACTCTTGAAGAGCTTCAAAAGAAGAAGAGCTACTCGTGTGACTCGAGGATCCAGGAGAAGACCCCCTATGAGACTCAGGGTGGAGAAGTCTTTGGTGGAAGCTGAAGCAGGCCAGTGGGACTCTAGTAACACTATGGGATGTAGTATAAAGAACCTCATGTGGGACTCAGGGGAGATATAGTGTGACTCTGTATCGACCATTGTAATTACTAACTGAATTATAGTGGAGAAACCATATTGGGGCGTTTAACCAACATGGCAAGGACGTAGGCCTTTGGAGCCGAACCTTGTAAATCCTTGTGTCATGTGCCTTTACATTTACTGCATCACTTGAGGAAAGGCTGAGAGATACAAGAAGAGTGGATCAAGGCATTAACAAGACATAGAGGTTTAATTGATAAAGAATCAATTAGTAAAAAGTTTTAAAGAATCACTGATTCACCCCCTCCCCCTCTCAGTGATCACACTGATCCGGGCACTTCAATTGGTACCAAAGGGAGGTTGCCTCTAAAAGATCCAAGGGAGTCTTTATGAATTGTAGATTTGAGGAAATTATAGAACACCCTCAAATTAAGATATCTGCCAAGACTCGGAAAAATAGAAAGAAGAAACAGGTCAAGAATATGAAGAAGAAGGTTGATACTAATAGAGAAACACCTTCCATTGAAGGTAATGTGAAAGTCACAACAGATGAAAATTCCTTTTATCACTCTTCTAATGAAGTCTCCTCTAGCTGTGATGATGATGGAACAATCAATGATCTTCTAAATGCACTCAAATATCTTCAGAAGACAGTCCCCAGGGAAGTGGAAATGTGTATTGCTACAATTATCCATGATCTTCAAGAAGAAAAATTACAGCTAGAAGAAGAGCCCAATTCTATGGAAGATCAATTGGCAAGAAGGGTTGGTATAACCAATACTCTCACAAAGCTGGTGAAGGCTAAAGATGAAACCATTTCCGTTTGCAGTGAAATAATTGATGATGTCACTGAAGAACTACAAAGAAGCATTTCTGAGAACGAATTCTTTGAGATAGTGTTTAAAGAAGTTTTCCATGCACTGTAAAAGAGCCATAGAGTGTCAATGATTGTCAAAGATGCTCAACTAGAAGAAAAAGTAAAAAGGGTAAAGGAGCTTGAAAATTCATTGCAAGAAATGAAGAAGGTGCAGGAAGACCACATAAAACAACTGGAAGAGAATTGGGAAGGAAGGCTAAGATTTGTTGAGGATGAGAATAACTCTCTCAACATGAAATGCTTAGAGCTAGAGGTGATATTAAAAAATCAGCAATCACCCAAAACTGAAGTCTCTCAATCAGCTAAAAGAAGGAATGTTTCCACTCAAGTGTGTATTGAGAAAGATGATTCCAAAAGTAGGACATCCTCTAATGAAAGGGAAACATCTCCTAAGAAGAAGGTACCATCCATACAATCTTTTACTAATGATTCTAAATGTGTTTCCACAAAAAGTGCAGGATGGAAGAATAACTCTAAACAAGTATGGATGAAGAAAATGAAGAAAGAGAGCTCTTCTGAAAAAACACAGCGATTCAAGAGAAAGACTCAAAAATCAGAAGAAGTCAAGAAGACAAGATTTGTGGGTCAATGTTGGTGTTGCAACAGGTATGGAAATTGTGAAACAGATTGTTGGTACAATCCTTTAAATGAAAAAGCACAAAGGAAGCTCATGCCAAGGGGGAGAAAGACGGAGAAGAAGAAGCAACATCCACAGGTCCAGAAACATCTGTTTCCTGTAAACAGATTTGGAATGTTTGATAACATCTGGGATGAATGCAAAAGTGGTCACAAGAATGATACATACCAATCTCCAAATTTTTTCAAAGCTGAAAATAAGAGAAGATCACAGAACCTGTCTAAGAATGAAGAAGTATCCTTGGGAAGCCAGCAAAAGACACTTGAAAATTCTCCCAAGAAGAACTTGAAAAAGAAAGAGAAGTCCTTGGATTTCAAATCCAAGAAGCGTGATGCATCCAGAAGGACCACCAAGAAAAAATGCTTCTAATGTGGAAAGACAGGTCATACCATGGATCTTTGTAAACAAGCCATGGAACTAAATAGAAGCAAACCGCACTCAACAAGACAATCAATCTAGAAGAAGAAGAAGGAATTGATTGAAAATAAGCTGCCTAAGAAAGGTAACATAAAAGCATCAAAGGAACCATGTGGAACATCCAAATTTGAATCCTCACTTACAAATGACATATTAATCATCGGGCCAGAAGATTTGTAAAGAATTATAAAGGAAGAAAATAAACATGCCAAAGCTAGTGCAAATGAAAACCAAAAGATTTCACATGAAGATGAAGTTCTGTGTGTGAGGTGTAATAAAGTTGGTCATATCAGTAATGACTGCATGACACTCATTCCAGCTCAAAAAGAATTATTCTAGAGAATGAAGATTTCACCAAGAGATTCTAGTACTCAGAAGGCACTTAGAAAGAGAGGAGTCACACACAATGAATTTGAAGAGGTGTTAAGATCCACACCAGCACAAACATCATTGAAGATCAAACGTGCAAGTGTGAAGAATGGAGAAAGTGGAACATCTCGGTTGAGAGAATTGTCTCAACCATGTTGTTCAAACTGATGAACCAAGGAGGTTCCATCTTATTCCCTAATCACTGGTATATACATGTGCTTACATTTAAGGGGATTGGAGATGACGATCATTCTCAAATTGATAATGGTATAGACAGAATGGAGTGCACCCCTTGAGGGGGATCCAATCTGTAGAAGATGATCTTTTGTGATACATATCATCGTGTTAAGAATGAAGGTATTCCAATCACACTTTCATCCCTTGTTTCTTAATTGTATTTAACATGTCAATTAAGGGGGTGTTTGATTGAAGACAAAAGGATGAAAGGGGGAGCTTTATCTTTGCACCTGAACTTTCTAATGAGTTTGGTGAAGTATGTGCAGGATTTAGAAATTCATTTATATATCTAAAAAATTTCAACCCCTTGATGTCTAAGAATGATCTCACATGTATAGTGAATTGTGGACAGCATTAAATTCTTTGGTTACATTACTCTTGTTTTCTACATCGGGTTAACCGAAGTAGACTTAGAGATAATTTACTAAAGGCTCTTTGCAAAAAGTGAACATGTGACATCATCCCTCTCTTAGTGTTTTTCAAGAAGATGCTAATCAAAGGGAGGAAGTTATATTTTGAAGAGAAGCACACCACAGCTTTGCATTTGGTTTCCAATAAGGGGGAGAAAATCTCGGAACACATATTGACCCATTCATATGTGCTCTAGTGATATTGACAACAAACACAAAGGGGGATATTGTTGTGCACTGTGTTGCATTTGTTGTCAATAAGGTGTCAAGTATTGAATGGATGACAAGGAGTGTCAATATGTGAATGACAGTGGATATGTGACTGACAAGGTGATGGTGATTGTTGGAGAATGACCATGGTACTAAGAAGCATGTCACTTAGGAGAATCACTACGTGGCATAGGAGGAAATGGTTGAAACATTCTCCATAAAATCAGACAATTGTAGAGCTGATCTTAAGTTCAATGAACTTTTATCAAGAAGATACAATGTCACAACATTGTTAGAAGTCCATGCATTGTCTTCACAATGCATGAGGAGATAAAGAAGTTCCATCCACAATTACTAAGTGGATGAGGGATGAAGAAGGGTTCCATCCACTATCACTAAGTGGATGAGGAATGAAGAAATGAACCATCCATAGCTACTAAGTGGATAAAGTGGTTTGAAGAAGACCATGCACTATATCTTAGTGAATGAGGATTTGAAGATGATCCAACCTCATATATGATTGGATTGAAGAAGAACATTGAAGATCAAAGTGATTTATGATCATTTGTTGATGAAGATAGTTGAGAGATTATTGGGAATTCCATTCTTTAATAGAAGAAGAAGAAGAGGTGTTGAAGAAGATATATAGAGTTCTTAAAAAGATAAAGAGGAATTATAAAGATGAAGAGGAGGTGAAGAATAAGAGAATGGCATGAAGAAGTCTTGTTCCTACTTGGTAATTTAACCAAGTATACAAGGAGGGAGAGGACATTATGCAAAAAAATGGGCCATCCCACGAGTTGGGTACCCAAGCTTCAACCCAAGGCACATGTGGGACTAGGTCACCATGCCCTTGAGGAGGCCTAGGCAGAGCCAGCCCGCAGGAGGCTGGGCCGTGTGAAAGCCTGCGGGTGCCACACGGTGATGAACCTGTGCAGAATGGGCGCTAGGTGCGCGCCCGGAGGAGCATAGTGGGCGCAGAGGCGCGCCTGCAGGAGAACAGGTGTGGGGCAGCACCAGAGGGGGGAGAGGATATTTCTGAGCTGATGGTGGGAGGCGATGGTTGTTTAACCGCGGAAAAACTGCGGCGCATTTCGATGTGGGACAAAAGTATTAGACGCGGATCTTATCTTGGCCATCCATCTGATCCCGCATCCTATCTCAGCCGCTTGTTCCATCGTGTGAGATCCTGGCTACACATCTAATCTTTAATCGAGCCGCGAAGGGTGTGAGTTTTATGATTGTCGGGGGAGCGTTGTCTTCAACCTCCCAATGCCCTGTCGTTGTGCCGACGACTGCCGTGAGCCAGTGATCCTCCCGTACATCGATCTCCTAACTCCGGCCACCATTCAAGCTCATTCCGAGTGCATTGAGATCGTATGAAGGAACTGAATCTCTTGCATGCGGTTTCACTTACATGAAACCTTTCAAAGTAAAGAATTCGAGGGAGCCCGACGCAAACGATATTGTCGAGGGTGCGCTGCTCGTCTGACGTGCAAGGAAAGGCTCTGCATGCATTCATAAACGCATGCACGTGATACGTACACCAATATTGAAGGATCCCGTGGATGAAAAAGAAAAAGGAAATAACAGAGATTTATGGAATATATCATCCGTGTTTGAAGATCTCAAAATGATGCAGATCTCGAGCCTTCAAAGATTTGAATCGCACGGCTTTGATCAAACTACCTGCCTATAAAAGAAGTCGTCTGAGGCCAAAGAAAGTTGTTGCTGATCATCTGAGAGAAAAAGTCCTGCGAAGCTCCTAGCCTAGCGATGTTCGAATCTCTACGCACCACTTGCACGGTAGAGAAGCCCGGAGCCACCTGAGGCTTCGTTAGTTCCTTTTGTGCAATCCCTATGCGAAAGAAGTAAGAAGGAGGCCTCCCTGCGCACCGCCTTGCTCGATAGGGAAGAAGCGTAGCCTTGCGTGTCCGCTGCTCAAATACTTGCGCGGTAGCAAGTGGTTGCACCCTGCGCGTCCCTTTGCGTGATAGGAAGAGGTTGAGCCACACCCTGTGCGCCCTCTGTGCCTGTGAACTCACGCGGCAGGAGGAATCCGTCGCGCCACCTGCACGGTAGGAGCTGCCGCACCTGCGTGATAGAAGAAGTTGTCGCACCACCCACACGGTTGAATCCCCTCCTGCACCCTGTCCGGTTGAAGGCAGGAGGTGGCCGCATAACTTGAGCGCCCTCCTTTGGTGAGAAGTGGAAGGCCACACGTTTGTGTGTGTGTGTGCTAAGTGGAGAGGAAGCCCATAACACACTTGAGTGTGTGTGTGTGTGCACGGGTTGAAGAAGGAAGGTTGTGTGTGCAAAGTGGAAAGGAAGGTCGTGTGTGCAAATTGGAAAGGAATTTCGTGTGTTTAAAAGGATAGGAAGGCCACACCATCTTTGAGTGTGTGTGTTCAAATTAACAAGAAGGCCATAGCCTTGTATGTGCGCAAGTGAAGGAGGTCATACCTCTTGTGGGTTCCCAAGTTAAGGAAGAAGACACATGCATGTCCATGCATGTATGAACAAGTAAACAAGTGGGTGAACACCTTGAGAAGAAAGACAGAAGGAGAAATTCACACTAAAGAACAACACACAATTTGGTGTGAGTAAGAAAGAATAAAAAAGTATGACCCCAAGAAGAAGGTGTGTGTGCTAAAAGGGTTTACACCCTTTAAGGGTTTATCACACCAAGAAGAAAAGGAAAGTACATGCATTCATGCATGCACATGCACACGTAAACAATGTTTAAATCAGTGTGTGTGCATTTGAGCAGTCAAAGAACAAAGGTTCTTGAAGATATTTGAGAAGCCATGCAATCAGTGCATGAAGATTCAGAGATGTCATGCACTCAGTGCATGAAGTTGAATTGAAGAGAGATTGAAGCCAGACTGAAGTTAAAGAAATCATTCATCTGAGTTTTCAGTAATTGAGAAGACCAATAAGATTGAGTGGGAATACTGAGTGCAAGAACATATTTTCCAATCAAGATTCTTGAATACAGTGGCCTGGTCATCCTTAGAAGAAGGAGATAAAGCCCGAGCAAAGAAGAGAAGTCCTGGTCACCACCAGTGATCAGAAGAAGTGAGCAGGGCCAGCATACCTTATCCAAGGATGTTGAAGACTCTTGAAGAGCTTCAAAAGATGAAGTGCTACTCGTGTGACTCGAGGAGCCAGGAGAAGACCCCATGTGAGACTCAGGGTGGAGAAGTATTTGGTGGAAGCTAAAGAAGACCAGTGGGACTCTGTTAACACTGTGGGATGCTGTATAAAGAACCTCCTATGGGACTCAGGAGAGATACTATGTGACTCTGTATCAACTATTGTAATTACTAACCGAATTATAGTGGAGAAACCATGTTGGGGCATTTAACCAACAAGGAAAGGATGTAGGCCTTTGGAGACGAACCTTGTAAATCCTTGTGTCTTGTGCCTTTACATTTACTGCATCACTCGAGGAAAGGCTGAGAGACACAAGAAGAGTGGATCGAGGCCTTAACAATCCATAGAGGTTTAATTAATAAAGAATAAATTAGTAAAACGTTTTAAAGGATCACTGATTCACCCCCTCCCCCTCTCAGTGATCACACTGATCCGGGCACTTCACACTTTAAAGTTCCTAGATACATCTTCAGTATGTTATCAAGTGTTTGTATAGTCTATTCTGATTGGCCATCAGTTTGGGGGTGATTTTCTATACTGAAGATCAAATCTATGTTTATGGAATCCTGAATACATTTTGAAAACATTAAGTTGAATTGTTGATCTTGATGAGATACAATCGATAATGTTGTTCCATTCAAATTCAAAACTGCTATAACATATATCTTGGAAATATGATCAATTGATAACTACTATCAAATGTAAATATATTTATTATTATTTTTAATATGGACCAATATAACTTATATGGAATTATTTCCTCTGGATATCACTGGAAGGACCATGGAAAATCCATGGGGATGTTTTCCACTTTCCATGAAGGTGTTGGAAAATGTTTCATAATCCACTTGAAATTTTTCTTTTAAAACTTAACTTTTTTACATACTAGTCACTTTAATGTATATTCAGTAATCTACTTCATATTGTCTCACCAGTAGTAGTCTTATAGATCTCTATACATATTTCTACTCCCTCGGTGGATCAGGAATGTTGAGCTATGAGAATCATTCAACATATCCTTCTTTATCTTAGGTTTTTATGGTATGCATACTTACATACCAAATCTTACAACTCCTTATTTATCAATAATGAACTCTGAGGATTTCCCCTCTCTTATTACATCCAACTTATTCTATATCTCTACATCACCCCTTTGGTCTTTATAATATTCACTGATATGGTTGGTTGTATAATCATATGAGCCAAGTGAATGGTTTTTCCATCATCTATGATTCCCTTTTACATACTTTTTATGTATAATAAGATCAGATCCTTCTCAATCCTCATCATGCACAAGGTTGTACGATCTTTTCTACATAAAGAATCTTTCACTTTACTCACCTTATTAAGATGTTAGTGGATTGAAAAATATAGTCCCTGATCAGATCAACCGTCATTGTTGGAACATATTGATACACTTCAATGTGAATATAAACTTCATTCTCTTTTTATTTTTATATATTTCACACTTTTATCCACAGTGATAATTCCTTAATATCTTCAATGTTAAGATTACAAAAACTAACTCCAGATCATATGTTTTATAATTTTATTCTTTTTCTTGCAACTCTCTTGATTCATAAACTTTCACTTTCTAATTTTCCATGAGTGGAAAACAAAATACCTTCTTTGAAAAATGATTTTAGATCAATAATCCTTCCCAGTAGATGGTAATTTTGAGTATGGTTGTGGTGATTCTCACATTCTTAAATTCCATGAATCTCTACTAATGTTTATCAATATATACAATAAATACTACATTCTATATTAGTTTGTTAGTGGGTTTGAAAATCATGAAATGTTCCCAAAAAATTATTAGTAATGCCCAAGTAATTTGAGAAATCTATGTATCTATATTGTATGTGTTTATGTTGTTGATTCTTCAATATATGTTCCTTAAAAGGATCAGTAAATATCTTCTTAATTTTGATAAAATATCCCAGTAATGTTACTTAATCCATCCAAAACTCACATTCAAAATAATATTCGTACAAATTCTCTTTTCTCCAAGTATTTGGAATATTACTGAAATGCTCCCAATATTCCTCTATACATTTAGAGTGTACGACAGTATAATCTACAAAGACGACAAAAAATTTCATGAATTAATCTATAAAGAAACTATTCCATAAGTCCATAAAAATAATTGGAACATTAGTGATTCTAAAGGTAATTACTATGAAATCATAGTGTATATACTGTGTAAATAAGTTTATCTTGGGAATATCATCATTTTTTCAACTTTAATTGATGATATATCAACTGAAGGACCACTTTAGAAAAGTAATATGCCCCACATATTAGGTCAAATAAGTCATCAATTCTTTGAAGGGGGTATATATTCTTTATCATGATATTTTTGAGTTTATAAAAATCATTGTAGATATTCATTAACCCATCCTTACTCTTGAAAAGGTGGTATAGTGCACCCTATGGAAAGGTGCATCGGAATATTAAGACCTTTTCTAAATTATCTTATGTTGTATTATTTATTTTTTCCTACTCAATGGGATATATTCTATATGGAGTCTTGTATATGGGTATACCTCCATGTATAATTTAAATTAAGAACTCAGCCTCTTAGTTAGGAGCTAGACCACGTAACTCTTTGAGAAATACACTGGTATATTTCATTACAATGGGCATGTCCTGAGTGATTACCCTATATTTAGTCAAAACCATTTTCAAATGATATATTTCCTAGTAAGGAAATAATATACATGATTGAGAATTATTTTTATATAGAATCATGTTTTTCTATGTAATACTTTCTAATATTTCTAGGAATATGTCTGAAGACAGGCGTTGAGTCAACAAGGAATTTTAGGGCCCGCAGAGGCTCGATGTGGTGATATTAAAAAATCAATATATTATATCATGTGTGTGAGGTTTCTTTGGAAACATGGAATAAATCCCAAAAAAAATTATATTGGAAATTTGAGATCATGGTTGAGTTCAGGTTGTGGTGTTTACCCTATGCATGACATTTTGTTTTTCGGCGTCAGGTGTTCAGTTGATGGAATGTATTAAAGGGGTGTTGAATGGAGGATTATTGATTTAATGAAACTAAATGAATAAACCCCCTTCATAGTGGATCCCCCCCCCATGTAGTGACGTACCAACTAAATTGAAACTAAGGAGAGGAGGTTCCACCGATCTTCGATCGTTATAGTGATCACTACCGGATCATACTATTGGGGATCCCAAGTGTCCTTTTGAACTTTAAGCTTCATCGTTTCATCCCTAGGTAGGTTTATTTTGTTTTTATGTCCCCGTACCATTTTGATGTGTGGTTTTACGGTCCTATATCCCTTAGACAAAAACTACGGACACTATGGGGGTCGGTATGTGGGTTTAGGTGTCCATTGCAGACATTTGGGGTAGCTCTCAAGGAACCCCAATTAAGAATTCCAAATAACATGGTGTGCAGTGAAGGATCACACAACGTGAGTTCTTCCCATTTGGGTAATACGGACTATGGGGGATACAGGCTATATATCGGGGGTACACACTATATAGTGAGCCCATGTGGTGGGGTCGAGGGAAAAGGCTAGGGTAGCCATTTTGAGAGACATGGTCATGTGGAAGTAAAGGTCCATGAGATGTGGACAAAGGGTGACAGAAAAAGGAACAGCCTGAGGACACATACATGTGTATGGTTTAGTCATAACATTCCATATACCATGTGGGAGACATGTATATCTGAGCCATGGGTGGAAGAACCCGATCGTAGGCCCGAGTGAGGAGACACACGGTGTGTACACACTATACACATCATGTAAGCTCGCATGGAAATCCATGCGACGTATTAGAGGGAAAATAGGTGTTGTTGAGGGATCACATGATGTTTGTACCCCCTAACATTCTCTTTATTATTCATGGGATTTTCCACCTAGTGAATTCTTTCTTCAGGATTCAGATTCAGGCCAACCGGTAGCCTATCATGAGTAGGTTTTGATGAAGAATAAAATGGTAGCCCTTGTGGTGGATTATGGGATACAACATTGCATGATTCTAGAATAAATCAATGATAGAAATGATAAATAATGGGTATTGATTTAGGTGGATCACAGAAGGTACATCAGGGTCAGTACCCTTCCATTTTATCTCAAATAAGTGGGTCCCCTGGACTCTCTAAACCAGTAGGGTGTTTCTCCCCTACCATGTCAGGGCGTGGGTCCTCTACCAATGGAAGGTGTTTGATCTATGTAATGACAAGCATGAAACACTTTTTAGTGAAGTTTGACTAACATTGGAGATCTTGGTGGTTTTAAAAGCGAGATGATGTGACTGGTACTCCCTGGTAGTTTCAGGTTCATGATTCCCTTACCTATCAGACTGGTAGAGATGGAACTCTCCCACTATGGGTGTAGGTCCTGTTCCTATAGAGTAATTGTCCTAGGGTTGGTCTCCCCTTTTGGACTAAGTTAATGATCCCCATATCATTCGTGTAGTTGGAGATAGATCTCGCATGTTTTATCAAGACACATACCCACCATACTGATTGCATGGATAGATTTGGTACTCCCCTGAGGTGTTAGGGTTCAAGTCCTCTATCCATGGAATTAGTACTCTCATGTCATACCAGGTTGTGGCTCCTCCAAATTAAATGTTTTAGTAGAGTTGGTACTCTCCTATTGTACTAGGTTGAAGGTCCTCTATTTGTAGATTCAGAACACCCTTGCCGTACCAAGGCATTGTAACACCCTCAGATTTTATGAGAAATATTTTTTTATGTCTTATGTTATACGCAACACCAAAGGAATCTTTCACAGCACAAAATATGGATTTGTCTTGCATTACATGCAATCGCGACCTTCCTCGATAGCGTGTGTAGTACGCAATACTGGGTTTCACTAAACAACGATATATTATTATAGAATAGATGTTATGAATAGTATTAACTACATTTTGAATTTTATAACAGTATTATTCATCTTACACATTTTCTAGAATATTTTAAGAGAACAAAATAAATTTTTCTGGTAAAATAAGTATTTTTCAAAAAATGCAGTTTTGCCGCCTTTTGATGGTGCACCCACATTAAATCTAGTTTTTGACATGTTTATAAGTTCAATTTGACAAAATAAAATTCTTATTACGAATCAGGGTATAAAATTGACTTTGGATAAATTTTTGATATTTTTCTGATAACTTTCATATTTTGATGAATAGTAAAAATACGCTAATTTTTAATTAAAAAAAACTTTTTTCATTGAGATAATATATATGGTTAAATTATAATATTGAATGGTTTTAAAGTATAAATAGAATATATTTTTACCATTTAATATAATTTATGTCATTAGCATTAATTTCACATTGAATTCATAGGTAAAAACATTTCAATCTTTGGAAATGTTTTAACTTCTAAAACTCGTTTTCTTAACAATGGGATTTATTTTAAATTAATTACTACAACTTATATGTTTTGAATTTTGAAAAATGGATTCCATATTCAGAATCAGTGGGTCCAAATTATGTTAATAGGCTACTTTTTATTTTTGGGCATTATGAATAGTAACTACGGTAAATTTTATTTACCATAGTTAAAGGTAAATCAGGTAATTAAGGGTAAATATAAAATTATAAAATTACCCTAACACCTTCCAAAATCCTATTGGATGACTAAAAGTCGACCCATATCACCTAAGGGTAATATTAGATTCATTTAGTGGACTTTCTTCCATGAAAATAATTTAATTATTATTAAAACCAAAGAATGTGACAACATGTCACTTTCTTAAATCTTATAAGTATAATAATATTAATTTAGTGATAAACATAATAAAACTTCGAACATGAATAGTCTCTAGAAATATAATATAATTATCTAAATCATAGAAATTTATTTAGTATTTTTAGGTATTAAATAATTATCATTAATTATGACACAATAGTGATGTTGAATTTTTTTTATTAATTAAAATATCAAATAAATGGTTTTTAAAAAATTAAAATAAATATTATATGAACTATTTAATGTGCTCCACTAATTTTCTAGATACATATGACATTTTATGGATCTATTAAATCTTTTAGTTCGAACATATCTTCTGTATATATTTTATTTAAATTCAAATAAAGGAATAGTGTCAAAATTGACACTATTGTTATTTTATAAAAATAACATATTATGAAATTGTTTAAAAATCACAAAAATATTTAAAATTTATAAATTAAAATTTATATGGACTAAAATGTCATAAAGTGTCAAATTATGGAAAATTCACACCACATATGTAATTATTTATAATAATTTAAAATTTAGAATATTATTACCACAAATAAAATTAAATTGATAAATAAGGATAAATCAAGTTGATAATGTTTAAAATAAATTCCTAACATGTCTAAATTTTATTAGTTGATGATATTACAACCCTATCTCATCTAATATTCGGATATGAGTCATTTTGGAAGTTTTTAAGTGGGGTTTGGATTTAATATAAACTAATATTTCTTATATTTCCAAAGGTGCCCCTCTCCTCCCTTATAAAAGGAAACCTCCTACCTCTCCTCCTCACACTAATTTGAGCATTCAAGCTTGGCCAATCCATGACCATTTCACTTCCCCACTTCCCTAGAAACATCCTAGAGGTCCTGATCTTCTTCAAAGACCAATTGTAGTACCCTAAGAGGAGGTCTCAAAGAGGCGCTTCAAAGAAGCGGTAATGTCCGTTACCGATTCTTTCAACTTTATTTATTCTTCCACTTATTCTTATTTATTTGTTTCATTATGAATTAATAACATCAGTATCACTCATATACTGATATGTTATTATAAGTATGAAACAACCCTATTTCATTATCTATCCATCCTATGGAAAATGAAATCACCGCGCGTGCGTACGTACGGAATACCGTCTCCACGCTGTGGTGTAATATATTTTCCCTCAGCACCTTACTTGGATGGATATAATGGTGAAAATAAATAACTATAGATTATTATTTTAATGTGGTATTTATTCTGTAATAGTATACATACACTCAAATATAATTCCATGATCATGGGAAATATATCATCGCTCGTGCGTACGTACGGAATACCATCTCCACGATGTGATGTGATTCATTCTACATGATCTTCATTGCATAATGATTATATAAATGAATTTAATGAATAAATATGATATATAGTACACTAATACCATTCTGGAAATGAGGTATCTATAACCTAAAGAGAAGAATAAGAATTTATTCGACAAAACACGCATAAGAACAAAAAGTAATAAACACCCGAATAACAAGTAGTAATGAAATATTACTAATAAGAAGATAATAATATGACCATATATAATTTCATTCTTAAATAAGTCAATAACATTATTTAAATCATTATACAGGAGGTTCGGACACTTCCAAAGCAAATCAGACCTAAGGTAAAGGTAAAATATCACAATCTCATTTTTATCCGAGATTGTTTATACATTGGTATTTACTGGGGTGTATTTTATCATCCACATCCATGTTCCCTAAATATGTAATATTGTTTCCATCCACCTACAATTGTTTAAATCCAATTTTACCCTTCGGTGAGTTTTTTGTAAAGGATATGAAAGGAATATTTTGTCGTTTTTTGTACGAGGTACTTTTTGACTTTTCCGACAAAATTACAAGAAGAATGTTTTTTTTAATTATACGGCATGAATGGATTTTTAAAACATTATTTCCAAGAAGATTCCTTTACAAGTTTTCATGTTTATTTTTAATCAACTTATTTTAGTTTAAAATTTTATGACATGTTAAGAAAGTAAAAATGTTTTTCAAGTAGAAAGGATATTTTCCTCAAGACTGGAGTTCAAGTGTTTTATCAAAATTATTTTACATCTAAGATAATATAGGGTTCTATTTCTATCCCTATTATTACATTGATTTGATTATGTTGTGATGGAATTATTTTTATGAATTCCTTTATCTTATATGAATTGTTTTATGATGTCATGATGTTTAAGAATCCCATTTTTATTACATGGGTTATGCAATGATGTATGATTTATGATTTTGTGGAACACATAAGAATGGTATCATTATGAGATGGGTGGGACCTATATCTCCCTCCAATGCATTGGGTAAAGATTTTATATCTCATGAGATAGACATGGCTGGAACGACAGGTTAAACCGGTTCAGTGAAACAGGACTGAAACGAGGAGTGAACTCGGTTCAGAAATGGACTTTGTCCACTAAGATAGTCTTGTCAATGAGTCTTGACTACTAAGAAATGATTATATATTATTATATTTGTATTCCACAAAGTGTCATGTTTTAATTTATGATTATTGGGATTACATTTCACTACCTTGATTTATCCCATGTTATGAAATTATGATCTATTTTGCAGGGTAATATTTCCAAAATGTTATGTTCTTATGAATTTGATGTGATTGATATTTCTTTTGTTTACCCTTACTGAGCATTTGAGCTCAGCCTTTTGTATGTTTTCTTTCCCCAGGTCAGGAATAAGGTTATTAAGTAAGATATTCCAAAAAGGGACTATAGATATGATGAAATAAATGGGAGACAGTGTAGATGCTTTATGAACCAGTTGTTTATGTTTCCCAGTTTCTAAAGACACTATACCTATACGGTCCTTTCATGGTTTTGTTATATTTTGTAATAATTATGCTTCAATTTTGAAGTATTAACCATGTATATAATGTATGTGTCGTTATAGTTGGTATCAGAGGAAAGGTATAGTCAACCTTTGGAAACTAGGATGTAAAAGCCTTAGTAAGAAATCTAAGGATATGTCTAAGCATAGAACACAATCTTAGTGTTTTAGAAATGGCCATGAAAAACTTAAGATAAGACCTTAAGTGTGAAATTTTATTCTTGATTATGTGCTTTTCCTATTATAATTAGTGTTCCTCACACTATTCTTCTTGGTTTTATTCAATGGTTGGAACCCGAAGGAACCGTGTTAATGCGGAATGCGACAGGCAATGCAATGATTATCCCCCTGAGCAACCAAACGTTATGGGAGATGGAATGAAAAATCTTGTAGCCATGCTCACACAACTTTCTCAAGCTATGAATCATGCAGGACTTCCAAATGAGCAAAGGAAGGAGCAACATTCTGTTGAATCCTTCATGAGGCAGCATCCACCTTCATTCAGCGGGTCTTCTGATCCATTAGTGGATGAACAATGGATCAGTACCACTGAAAAGATATTTTCAGTTCTTCAATGTTCTGAACATGATAAATTCATATTAGCAGTGTATCGTTTGGAAGGTGATGCTGATCAATGGTGGAATATTATTAAGAATACGAGGAAAAGGGATGAAATTGAGTCCATGTAATGGGACGAGTTCAAGAACTTATTTTTCAATAAGTATTTCCCTCATATTCTTCGAACAAAAATGGAGAAGGAGTTTCTTGAACTGAAGAAAAAGGATGATGAATCTGTTTGTACCTACGAAGCAAATTTTACAAGACTTGCAAGGTACGCTTCCGGAATTATTATCCAACCTGAGAGTAAGATCGATCGATTCTTTAGTGGCTTAAAACCAAGTCTTCGAAGAGCGTTAGCCATAAGGGACTTCAATAGCTATGAGGAAATTTTTCGATGTGCTCTCAAGGTTGAGATGGATATTGGTGTAACCCATCAGTCACATGGGTTTGATAAGAAGAGGAAAATCGAATTCAAAGGAAAATCTAAAGACCGCACTGAAAAGAAGATGAGTTTTCCCTTATGATCAAAGTGTGGAAATAAACATGAAGGAAATTGTATTAAGGGGACAATCAAATGTTATAAGTGTGGAAAAGAAGGTCATCGGGAAATTGAATGTTGAAATAATGGGAAGAAGATGTCTAATGAAGCAAACAAAGGAAGGGATACATAGAATGGACCTACTACACTTCAATGTTTCAGGTTCAAGGAGATGGGTCATTATGCCAATCAATGCCCAAATCCAAGGGTTTATGATGATGATTGATGTAAACAAAATCTTAAGGCCAAAGACAAAGGAAAGTCACATGCAATTACTATCGGTGATGTGGAGTAAAACAACGAAGTGGTGAGAGGTACACTTACCATCCACTCTAAAGTAGAAAATGTTTTATTTTATTCTGGATCCACCCACTCTTTTATTTCTGAAGAATTTTCTAAGGGTATCACTATATTACCTCAACAATTAGATGTTGAGTTGGCTATGACAACTCCTAATGGCACAACAGTTGCATCAAAATTTTACAATTCTTCTCTGATTGAAGTTTGTGGGAAAGTGATTCCTGCAAATCTTGTGATCCTTCCTATAGTGGAATTTGATGTGATTCTTGGAATGGATTGCCTTTCTTTATATGAAGCTCATATCAATTTCCAAAGAAGGGAAGTCACATTTCATATTCCAGATCAATCTATGATCATCTATCGATGCAAGGATGAACATAACCTTCCAGTGTAAATTTCATCCATCTTATGGGTCTTGATTCCACTAAATGAAGGTTATTTATCTCAAATGGTTGGAGATAAACTCAAAATTAATAATATGCCCATTTTATGAGAATTTGATGATGTCTTTCCAGAGGAATTTCTAGGTCTACCACCAAATTGTGATGTTGAGTTTTCAATAGAACTCATACCGGGTGCTTTGCCTATTTCAAAGACACCTTATAGAATGGCCCCAATTGAGTTGCAGGAATTAAAGAAGCAACTCCAAGAGAATCTTGATAAAGGATTCATACTCCCTAGTGTGTCACCTTGGGAAGCACCTCTTCTGTTTGTTAAGAAGAAATATGGATCAATGAGACTCTACGATGATTATTGAGAACATAACAAGATCATTATCAAGAACAAATATCCTCTCCCATGCATTGATGACCTGCTTGACCAACTACGTGGAGCTCAATACTTTTCCAAGATTGATCTTAGTTCAGGGTATCATCAATTCACTAGTGCAGAAAACGTTATTTACGTCACCATTTTTGACGTCATTTATATATAACCGACGTGATAATCTGTGAAACGTGGTTTTTTACATCGGTTATTTTATAACCGACGTAACAAATGCGGTGAGTAGATTTTTAATGCCTGTTATTTTCATAACCGATGTTACAAATCTCGTGTTTTTTGTTTTACGTCGGTTATAAATTAATCGACGTTAAAACTCAAAGCGTGGGGGTTTTTTACGTCGGTTATTTGATAACGGACGTAAAAAACGAGTTATCTATGGGTTTTTTACGTCGGTTATTTTAAAACCGGCGTAAAAAACCCCCGCACTTTGGTTTTTTACGTCGGTTATAAAATAACCGACGTAAAAAATGAGATATCTAAGAGTTTTTTACATCGTTTATGTCATAACCAACGTAAAAAACCAAAGCGCGGGGGTTTTCTACGTTGGTTATAAAATAACCGACGTAAAAAACGAGTTATCTACAGGTTTTTTACGTCGGTTATAAAATAACCAATGTAAAAAACCAAAGCGCGGGGGGTTTTTTACGTCAGTTTTAAAATAACCGACGTTATAAATTTAAAAAATATTTTATAACTTCGATTATATAATAGCCGATGTTATAAAAAATTTTAAAAAATAAATCCCCGTGGACTGTCATTTACGATTTTTCGATTGACAGTCCGCCTACTCGTCTCTCTCGCGTGGTAAACCCTAATCATCTTGTCGATAAACCTGTGTTAAACTCATTTTGGCTTCATTGTTTATCTTCTTTACTCCTCTCGGATCTATCATCTCAACTCGCAACACTCAAGTAAGCCTTCCACGAATTTATTTCGTTCTTTTTTTTTCACGGATAGTCTATAATTATGTTTTTCGATTTTTTTGTTTAAACTAGGTTAGATTCTTCCATTTCGAACCCTATTACATCTTTTTGTATATCATTGGATTTTTATTTCCTAACCATCCACTATTAATAAAATAATTTCTATGTATGAATTATCAAATGTTATTTTCTATTATAGGAGTGATCCATCACTGGCTTTTTATTTCCTAACCATCCACTGTGAATAAAAAACAAAATTATTCTTATTCCATTCATTTTTGAATACCATGTTTTCAATTCCTTTGATTGAAGGGTGTTCAACAAGATATCATAGATAAAATGATTGAGAAAATTATTGACTAAACTATATACTCATTATTTTTATGGTTTCAATACCATATAATCATTGAATGGTATCTACCAAGAAATTTATTTAGTATCATTTGGAACCCATTTATATTACATGGGATTATCATGTTTATTGATTGAATTATAAATTTTTTATTTATATGATACCATTTTAAATGGATATTAAACCCATTTTTTCCATGTATTCTTTGTGATATAATGATTATTGATTTTATATCTCACACATACGTATGGATGTTTATGGGTGGGGTCATATATCATCATCCACTTCATTGATTTTGTTTTATATCTCATAAGATAGTAAGGTGTGGATATAATGAGTTTGTTCAAAATGGCATGGGAATAATATTTTTTCACACATGTTAATGTGTGGACATAATGAGTTTATTTGATGTAGGTTTTTCTTTTTCATGGATTACTTCATAAAGTGGTCTCGGTTAATTTGATTTTGTGTTTACTTTGACACCATCCCCCCTTAATGACTATGATCTCTCATTGCCATGTTTTTCTCTAATTGTTCTCTCATACACATTTTGGATTTTATGTTTGATTACAAACATATTTATTCAAATATTTAAGCTGGATTATATGCCTTTTTTAGGATTATATTACTGTTTTATGCCACTTTATTTACTATTATATCCAATACTAAGACCCTTTCTAGTAAAAAAAATTCATAAAAAATACAATTGGACACTTCATCATATTTCATGAAACTTTGTTTAAAAATATGTGTTATATCAAAGATGTGGAAATGGGTGGTGTCCGGGGGGTGTCCAAGGGGGTGTGTGGGTGTGAGTGGATGTCCACGAGGGTGGGGGACTTTCCATAGGGTTTTGGGGGTTGTCTGGTGGGGTGGGGGCTGTCCATAGGGTTGGGTGTGTCCAGGGGGTGTTCAAGGGGTAGGGGTGGGGGTGGTGTCCAGGAGTGGTGGGGTGCTGTCTAGAGGGGTGGGAAGATTTCCGGAGGGTTGGGGGTGTCCAGGGGTGGTCAAAGGGGGTGGGGGCCTGTCCAGAGGGTTTTGGGGGTTGTCGAGGGGTGGGGGTGATTCTCAGGTTTACTCCATTTTCTCCAATTTTCTATCAACTATGTAGGCATCATGGTTTTCTTTGATTCAATGAAATTTAAAACTGTTATATCTAACTATATTTTTTAAAAAAATTAATATTCCAGCATATTTTTTTAAATACCCATAGATTTTTTTTATATTTTAAATTATTTTACATTCAAATTATGATTTTTTTCATATAAACCTATATTTGTCTTATCTTAAAAATATATATTTTTTGTTGATATTTGGTATAGGTAATAATGAGTCGAAGATGGATTACAGCACATCGAATGAGCAATGAATTTGAGGAAGGTGTTGATGCCTTTTTGGAATTTGCAAAACGAAATGTTCCAAGTAGTGACATTTTTTTCTGTCCATGCCTGAAATGTTTGAATATGAAGAAGTTGAAAAGTAGAGCGATAAAAGATCATCTGATTTGTCATGGTTTTAATCCGAGTTACAGCCCTTGAATTTGGCATGGTGAAACTGGATGGAATGTCACTGATGATGATGATTCGCAAGATGGTAACTCCGATGGAATTGAAGAAATGATTCGTGATATTATAGCACAACAAATTGAGATAGAACCGACAGTTTCGCGTCTATATGGTGATGCTGAAAAACCATTATATCCTGGTTGTACAGATTTTACAGTTTTTTCAGCGGTGTTAAGATTGATTAACCTGAAGTCAAAACATGGATGGAGTGATAGAAGTTTTTCAGAGATGCTACAATTGATGAAAGACATTCTTCCAGAAGATAACGATCTTCCAGATTCACATTACAAAGCCAAGAAAATATTATGCCCGATGGGATTGTGATACAAGAAAACACAAGCTTTTCTGAATTACTACATTATATATAGGAAGGAATATGAATTTCTGTCAGAGTGTCCTAAATGTATGACATCATGGAATAAGGTGAAAGAAAAATCACAGGCTAGTGTAGAGATTACAAAGCTCTCTTCAAAGGTATTTTGGTATCTTCCTATAATTAATCATTTCGAACGTTTATTTGCTAATTCACATGATGCAAAAAGGTTAAGATGGCATGCTGAAGAGCGGGTATGTGATGTAAAAATACGTCATCCAGCTGATTGTCCACAATGGAAGAAACTTGATGCACAGTATTCTACATTTGGAAATAAAATTAGAAATCTCAGACTAGGGTTGTGCACAGATGGAATGAATCCATACAGAACACTTAGTAGAACACATAGTTCATGGCCTGTTTTATTGGTAATTTACAACCTCTCTCCTTAAGCTTGTATGAAGCGCGAATATGTCATGTTGTGTACAATGATATCTGGTCCAAAGCAACCTGGTAATGATATTGATGTTTACTTGTCACCGTTGATTGATGATTTTAAACTGTTATGGGCTGATGGTATTAGGGTGTATGATTCTTATAAAATGGAATATTTTCAACTGCATGCAGTGCTTTTTTTCACTATAAATGACTTCCCAGCGTATGGAAATTTTTCTGGATACAGTGTTAAAGGGCATAAAGCATGTCCAATTTGCGAACAACAGACGTCATATTGTCAATTGCATCATGGGAGGAAAACAGTGTACATGGGTCATCGAAAGTTTTTGCTTATGGAACACCCTTATAGAAGACTAAAAAAGGCATTCAATCACTCACAAGAATTTGATACTACTCCAAAACCTTTATCCCATGATCTGTATTTTGAGAGGGTGAAAAACCTTGACGTGACATTGGGAAAGACACAGAAATATGGTAATGATAGACATATTTGGAAGAAAAGGTAAATTTTTTTGAGTTACCATATTGGAGGTATCATGAAGTTAAACATAATATTTATGTCATGCACGTGGAGAAGAATATTTGTGATTCTTTGATTGGAACATTGTTAGATATTAATGGAAAGACTAAAGATGGGTTGAATGCAATATTAGACTTACTATCAATGGGAATACGTTTGGAGTTAGCTCCCACTCCTAAAGGAAGACGAACATTTCTTCCCCCAGCTTGTCATACATTATCGAAGAGGGAGAAAATTAGCTTTTGTAAGCGTCTTCATGATACCAAAGTGCCTCAAGGTTATTCTTCTAATGTAAAAAAATTTGTCTCAATGAAGTACTTGAAGTTGATAGGTATGAAATCACATGATCGTCACGTCATGATGCATCAAATTCTACCAGTTGCATTGCGTGGAATATTGCCCATTCGTGTCAGAAAAACTATAATGAAGTTGTGTTATTTTTTCAATTCAATTTGTAACAAGGAGATTGATGTGAATGCTTTGAACATTTTGGAAAAGGATGAAATTTTTATACTTTGTCAATTGGAAGTGTATTTTCCTCCAACCTTTTTTGATATAATGGTGCATTTAATGATTCATCTGGTTCGAGAAATAAAACTTTGTGGACCTATATATCTTCGTTAGATGTATCCTTTTGAAAGGTATATGAAAATATTAAAGGGTTATGTTAAAAATCTATATCGACCTGAAGCCTCCATTATTGAAAAGTATATTTCTGAGGAGGTAGCAGAGTTTTGTACGAGCTACTTGGCTATGGCGCAACACATAGGTTTGCCTCCATCTCTCCATGAACGAGTTAATAATGAGGGAAAGGGGATTCGAGGCTTGAAAGTCAAATCATTGTCAGCTGAACAGATGAAGAAGTTAGAATCATACATATTGAATAACATAGCTGATGCTCAACCGTATATCACATTGCATATTAATGAGTTAAAACAATGTCATCCAAAGAAGAAAGAAATGTGGATTCTGAACGAGCACAACAAAACATCTTTTTCATGGATTAAAAAGACTTTCCTTGGTAGATCAGATGTATCAGAGACATTAAAATGGATATTGGGTGGTCCATGTTTAAATGTGATAACATGGTCTGGTTATGAAATTAATGGTTATACATTTCATACGAAATCTCGGGACAACAGAAGTGCAGTTCAGAATAGTGGTGTATCAGTTTTTGCAGAAGCAATGCATTTTTCGAGTGCTAAGGACAAAAACCCAATAACTACATCAAGTGCATATTATGGAGTGATTGAAGACATATGGGAGGTTGATTACTTTAAAATTAAAGTTCCTATTTTTAATTGTAAATGGTGTAATGGTAACAACAGTGTCATACACGATGAATTTGGAATGACACTTGTTAATCTGAATAGATTGGAAGACACAGCTGATTCTTTTATAATGGCAAAACATCCAAAACAAATTTTCTATGTAGTAGATCAATCAGATATGCAGTGGGATGTTGTTTTACAAGGGAAAAAACAATATGTTGGTGAGGATGAACATGATGAATATGCTGATTTATGTGAGATCTCTACTTCCATGGAAAGATTAACAGAACATAATGATGATCATGTTGAAGACATAGTTTGTGCCATAAGGAAAGATCATGACGAATGAATTTAGGAAAACAATCCATTTGAACATTCCTAAAATTACAGGTAACATATGTTAATTTCTTGTTTACATTTATTTTTTTGATAAATGTTAGATATTGTAAGTTTTTTATTTATTAAAACATGTTTTAAAACAAAATAAGTATATGTTTTTGTTTGTTTTTAGTTTGTTTGGTTTACTTTATCGTGTTTATAACGATTACATGAATTATATATATATTATTTTTGTTCACTGACAATTACTTTACCATGTTTACCATGTTTACCAGGTTTACCATTTTTACCATTTTTACCATCTTGACCATCTTTACCATCTTTACCATCTTTACCATTGTTTAACATGCTTACCATATTACCAATGTTTACTATTATGTAACTTAGTACACTTTTCTATTTTCTGATTACAGTAGTATTAAAATATTTGAATTTATATATTTGTGAACTGACATTTGTTTTTTTGATTTGAAGGATAATGACAGATCATTCATATGATCAACCACATGATTCTGGAGAGGAGCATATTGCTGGTCATAACTCTGGGGATGAACATTCACATGCTCCTATTACGATAAAGAGTTCAAAGGTTGGTAAATGTGGGTGCACACATTTACCAAAATTATCACTTGCTCATACGCAGGATCAGAGGATAGTCGTTGAGTTTGATGATGATGATATTCCTAGAGGTCCGAACGCAAAATGTTTTAAGAGTTTTGTAGCAACTCAGGATAAGAGCAAAGTAAGCATTTTGTATGATGATTGGAGAAGTGTGGATAAAGCGATTATCTCTCAGTTGTGGGAGACGATTTTGGTAAGATCTTTTGTCATTGTTTGACCATTCTTTTAATGTTTCTAGTATATATAATATGTTTAACCACTTCTTTATCATATGACATTTGATATTCCTGACATTGGAGGAGTCACGAAGAAATGCTTATCGTTGGCTGCCAGGAGATGGAGGGATTTCAAATCAACCCTCTCATCTGATTTCATTTATGGTCATAGGAGTCATGACAATCCATGTCATATATATCCTTTTATAGATGAAGACACATGGAGACAGTTTTTTGAAAGTAGAAGAAAAGAGTCATTTCTGGTAAGGGCAATGTAAACTTTTATAAACTTTCTTATATAAATGATTTTATTAATGTTTTTTTAATGATTTCTTATTCTTAAATTACATCAAACAAAGAAAGCTCAACAGGAGATCCAATCTAAAAATGTATACCCTCATAGTTTATCTTGGGGAGGGTATGCATTATTGGAAGAACAAATGATGGCGGAAAAATTTCAACAACTAAGAGCTGAGTCTTCAAGCTCTAGAGAGGTGGCCCCTCCATTTCCTCCATCTAGACATGAAAAATGGAAGAGATCTCAGAAGGGAAAAAAGGGCAATATCTTTCGGAAGAATCGAGAATCGTAGCTGAGAGGATTGTAAGATATCTATTTAATTTATTTAAGTTAACTATTTTCTTCATATAATTTCAATCATTACAGAAATGTTCAATTAATTAATACAGGACTCTCTTGAGGAGCAGAGTTCAGAGGGGACATTTACAGCTACTGGGAGGGAAGATATTTTATTTGCAGCATTGGGATGGCCTGAACATCCTGGTCGTATAAGAGGATATCCTACAGGTGTATCGGTAAGAAAAGTGTTGCCACGTTCTTCAACTTCTAAAATTGAGGGGGTTTATAAAAAAAATAGAATCCTTAGAGGCTGAAGTTCATAATATTAATGCGATGATAGAGGACAAGATTAGAGAGTCAGTGCAGTCTATGTTTGAAGAAATGCAAAGACAATTTCAGACTGCAGCTCCCACTCCTCCACCTCCCCCTGCAGACCCCATTATTTATCCTCCACCTCCGCGAGTAGCTACCAATCCCCCACCTCAGACTGCGGACCCCATTTTTTATCCTACGCCTCCGTCGCAGCTTCCTACATATTGCGAGTTGTATGTTGATGATTCTCAACATCATATAGTGGCATATGGTTTGGTATATTGTATAGGAGATACAGTTCATCATCAACAATTAGAGGTCGAGAATCGGAGTTTCACTGTACAGGATATTATAGATAGATCATCTAGGGTACCAATACCTACAGATGAGGTGGCAACAGTTGGACAGAGTATCGGCCATTTTTTATTTTGGCCATCCAGACTTCTTCGACTCATTACCATAGAGGTATAAATGTTATATATTTTATTTTATTTTTTATTAAAGTTGTTTTATCATTTTAAAACTAATATATTTTTCAATTTTTTTACAGGAATACTTCAAAGGTAAAGAAATACTGTATAGACAACAACAAATACAAATGGCTATGACATCAGATACAGATTCAAATGGTCTTGATAGATTGTCAAGATATTCACATTTTTTGTTGGGTTATTATGAGTTTCCAAGGGAATCTCATGTTTGTGGATGTGAAATAAGTGTGGGGATTATAAAAACTGATATCATTGAGCTTGTTTCTGGAGAAAAGTTAGGCATCAACATAGTGAAAAAAATTTCCATGTAAGTCTTAACACCTTTTCCCTCCGTTATATTTATTAAAAATGTGTACTTATGTATGTTTTGTATTAGGTATCTTTATAAAATTTGTGAGAGGAATGAGCTGACAGAAGTATATGGATTCATGGACCCGCAATTGATTTCCCCTGAAGCATGTGCATTGAATGAGGAACAAAGAATGGTTTATATTGTTGAAATATTTGAAAAGAATATAATCACACAATGTTGGATGATGCCTTTTTTTGAGAGGTATGAAACAAATTTCTCTCAAAGAGTTAATTATCTTTTTACAGAAAAAACCACTAACATTAAATTTCCTTTTATCAGTGATCATTCGATGTTAGGGGTTTTTGCCCAAGGGAGAAAGCTCTTTATTGGATATGCTCTGTCCATGGTGATGTGCGGGAAAGTATTAAGAATATATTGGAAAAGTAAGTTTCAATTTCTCAATAATTTTATATATTTAATGAATTTTAAATTTACCCCATTCGTATTATTTTCTAATATTGCATGGACCTACTTTCGAAAAAACACAAAGAAAAGAACTAAAAAGATAAAATATGTAAATGCGAAGGTAAATTTCCATTTATAATTTGTACTTTTTGATTTATTACATAAAAATAATATATTGAATTTACACTCATTCAAACAGAATTGTCATGAACAACAAGGCCTCATCGAATGTGGATATTATATGTTAAGATTTATATATGAAATAATAACAACTGGGACTGTTGTGAATTTTGACCTGGTGCGATTTCCTCTTAAACTTTGCCACAATATTTCAATTTGATTTTTTCATTATACATGTTAACTACCTTCTTTTTCATTTGTAGCTTTTTGATGACCCTAAACCCTATACTGCTGAAGACATCAAACACTTACAAGTGGAGTGGTAAAATTATTTTACAGGTTTGATTGAATTTTAGTTGTTTGTAATGTAAAATGTAATTTTGAATATTGTCGTTGTAATTGTGTATTTGGTAGTTGTTTAGGTTGGATTTAGTTTTTTTTATGTTGACAGTGTATGTTTTGAATGTTATATAAGTGAATGTTTAATTTTTCTCTACTTCTTGTTTTGGTTTACTTTTGATGGTTTTTCTAGTATGGATTTGGGTTTGTGGGGGAGGGGTTCCAAGGGTGTGGGGGTGTGTTCAGTGGGGTTGGGGGGTGTCCAGTGGTCTGGGAGGGCTGTTCGGTGGGGTGGGGGGATAGTCCTGGGGGTGACAGGGTTGTCCAGGGGTGTGGGAAGGCAGTCTAGGGGTGTGGGAGTGTTGTCCAGGGGTGGGGGAGTATACATGAGGGTGGGGGGATGTACAGGGGTGTTTGGGGCTATCCAGGGGTGTGGTGGGGGCTGTCAAGTGGGGTAAGGGGGCGCTGTTCAGGCGGGTGGGTGTTGTCGAGGGGTGTTTGGGGATGTCCGGGGGTCGGGGGCAGTCCAGGAGTGTGGTGGGTGCTCCAATGGGGTGGGGGAGGGTTGTCCAAGGGGTATACATGGGGTTGGGAGCTCCAATGGGGTGGGTAGGGCTGTCCAGGGGGTATACATGAGGGTGGGGGCTCCAACGGGGTGGTGGAGAGCTGTCCATGGGTTATACATGAGGGCGGGGGCTGTCTAGGGGGTAAGTTTTATATTATATCAATGTACATGATTAATTTTTATCTACTTCTATTTTTGTGGTACGATTTCCTGATTTGTTTTCTGGTTGATTCTGGTGGAGAGAGGATGACTGAATTCAATTTTAAAAAAAATTGGGTTTATCACATCGGTTATTTAATAACAGACGTGATAAAAGGCCTGGAAAATGGTTTATCATGTCAGTTATTTAATAACCGACGTGCTAAAAGGCCTGGAAAATGGTTTATCACGTCGGTTATTTAATAACCGATGTGATTAAAGGCCTGGAAAATGGTTGATCATTTCAGTTATTTAATAACTGACGTGATAACCCCCCCCCCCCCCCCGGTTTATCACCTTGGTTATTTCATAACCGACCTGATAAACCCCCTCCCGCGGGTTTATCACGGCGGTTATCATATAACCAACGTGATAAACCCCACTCCCCCGGTTTTTCACGTCAGTTATATAATAACTGACGTGATAAACACCCCTAACCCCGATTTATCACGTTGGTTATATAATAACCGACGTGATAAACACCCCTCACCCCGGTTTATCACGTCGGTTGTATAATAACCGACGTGATAAACCCCCCTCACCCAGGTTTATCACGTTGGTTATATAATAACTGACGTGATAAATCCCCCTCACCCCGGTTTATCATGTCGGTTATATAATAACCGACGTGATAAACCCCCCTCGCCCTGGTTTATCACGTTGGTTATATAATAACCGACGTGATAACCCCCCTCACCCGATTTATCACGTCGGTTATTAAAAAACCGACGTGATAAACCCCCCTCCCCCCGGTTTATCACATCGGTTGTTTAATAACCGACGTGATAGACCATTTCCTCATCCTTTTATCATGTCGGTTTTTTAATAACTGACATGATAAACCATTTTCCAGGCCTTCTATCACGTCGGTTGTTAAATAACCGACATGATAAAACCTTCCCATTTTCTTTATCACATCAGTTCTAAAATAACTGACGTCATAAACATCGCGATTTTATGTTTTTGACGTCGGTTTTTAAATAACCGATGTCAAAAACGTTATTTGTAACGTCGCCCGTATTAACGTCAGCTAGAAACCGACGTAAAAAATGAAAAATAACCGACCTAAAAAACGTTTTCTGCACTAGTGATTAAGGATCAAAAGGGAGGAAGACGGATTTCCGTATAAGGTATGGATACTATGAATTTATAATGATGCCATTTGGTCTAACTAATGCCCCTACTATCTTCATGGATCTGATGAATAGAGTCTTTAGAGACTATCTTGATCAGTTTGTGTTAGTCTTTATAGATGATATTCTTGTCTATTAAAAGAGCAAGGAAGAACATGAAGATCACTTGAGAATTGTATTAAAGACCCTAAGAAAGGAGAATCTTTATTCCAAATTTACCAAGTGTGAATTTTGGATTCAAAAAGTTGCATGTTTTGGTCACATAATCTCAAAATAGGGGATATCTATGGATCCAGCAAAAATAGAGGTTATTGAAAGATGGTCGAGACCAACAACAGTAACCAAGATCTGAAGTTTTCTTGGTTTGGTTGGATTTTTTCGATGTTTTGTGAAAGATTATTCACGATTATCTAATACACTCACCAAGTTTACTCGAATATGAGTTAAGTTTTTTTGGACGGAGGAATGTTAAGAAAATTTCAAAGTGCTAAAAAAAGGTTAGCAAGTGAACCTGTGCTCACAATACCTTGCAGTGGAGAAAGGTTTGTGATCTACAGTGATACATCCAAGAAGGGACTGGGGTGTGTTCTCATGCAAAATGATATGGTGATAGCTTATGCCTCACGAAAGTTGAAAATCCATGAGCAAAATTACCCAACTCATGATTTGGAGTTAGTTTCGGTAATATTTGAATTAAATTTTTGGGGGAATTACCTCTATGGTTAAAGGTGTGATATTTATACTGATCATAAAAGTTTAAAGTATATTCTCACACAAAAGGAGCTGAATATGCATCAAAGAAGATGGTTGGATCTGATTAAGGATTACGACTGCTCAATTCATTACCACCCTGGGAAAGCAAACAAGGTGGCAGGCGCATTAAGTCGACAAGACCATGATAGCTTATCCATGATGAGGATCGCAAAAGATCCAATATTTATGTATTTACAAAGGATGGATCTTGGAATTTTAATGTAAGGGGAGAAATCTTATCTTTCTCAAATGAATTTTCAACCATCTATACAGGTGAAGATTAAAGAGGCACAGAAAGAAGATGTTGAGATACAAAAGAAGGTGAGAAATGTTCCTGAATTCAACCTTGATTGTGATGGGATATTAAAGTTTAGGAATCAGGTTTTTTTTCCTCCCATCACAAAATTAAAGAAGGAGCTGCTGGATGAGGCTCATAGTTCTTCATTCTCTATTCATCCTGGAAGCACAAAGATCTATAGGGACTTGAAATAATGCTTATGGTGGGATGCCGTGAAAAGAGATGTTGCTGAATATGTCTCTCGATGCTTGGTTTGTAAACAAGTTAAAGCTAAGAGACAGAAGTCTAAGGGGATGTTACAACCATTACCCATACCAGAATGGAAATGGGAAAACATCACTATGGACTTTGTCACCGGACTTCCTAAAACATTCAAAGGCAATAATGTTATCTGGGTCATAGTTGATTGTCTTATAAAGTCTGCACACTTCATTTATATTAGAGAGGATTTCTCTCTAGATCATCTTGCCAGGATATATGTAAAGGAAGTGGTAAGATTGCATGGAGTACCACTTTCTGTTATATCTAATCGGGATTCGAGGTTTACCTCAAAGTTCTGGCGAAGTCTTCAGCATACTCTGGATATAGAGCTGAGTTTCATCACTGCTTATCATCCTCAGACAGAAGGTCAGTTTGAGAGGACAATTCAAACTCTAGAAGATATGTTGAGATCTTGCTCTATAGATTTCAAAGGTGGTTGGGATCAACACCTACCTTTGGTGGAATTTTCTTATAATAATAGCTTTCACTCCAGTATTCAGATGGATCCTTATGAATCTCTCTATGGAAAGAAATGCAGGACTCCAACTTGATGGGATGAAGTTGGGGAAAGAAAGATATTAGGACCTGATCTTGTTGATGAAATGGCAGAAAAGGTCAGATCTATTCAACAACACATAATAGCAGCTCAGAGTCGACATAAAAGTTATGCCGACAATCGAAGAAAAGACCTAGAGTTTGAAGTGGGTGATAAAGTGTCCTTACGAATATCTCCCTAGAAGAGGGTCATGAGATTTGGAAAGAAGGGAAAGTTGATCCCTATATATATCGGTCCTTTTGAAATTATGGATCGTCTTGGGAAGGTAGCTTACCGATTGGCGCTTCAACCAAATCTCTCTCAAGTTCACGATGTGTTCAATGTATCTCTCCTGAGAAAGTACATACCTGATCCTTCACATGTACTCAGCTCAGAAGTTGTACCGCTGGAGCAAGATCTTTCCTATGAAGAACAGCCGATAGAGATTCTAGATGGTAGCGAAAAAGTCCTACGGAACAAGTCCACTCGCTTGGTGAAAGTTTTATGGAGGAACCACCAATTAGAAGAAGCTACATGGGAGCTTGAGGATATGATGAGGGAGAGGTATCCTCATCTGTATGTTACAAAGTGATGAATTTTGAGTTAGAAATTCATTTTAAGGGGGGTAGAATGTAACACCCTCAGATTTTATGAGAAATATTTTTTTTATGTCTTATGTTATACGCAACACCAAAGGAATCTTCCACAGCACATAATATGGACTTGGCTTGCATTACACGCAATCGCGACCTTCCTCGATAGCATGTGTAGTACGCAATATCGGGTTTCACTAAACAACGATATATTATTATAGACTAGACGTTATGAATAGTATTAACTACATTTTGAATTTTATAACATTATTATTCATCTTACACATTTTCTAGAATATGGTAAGAGAACCAAATAAATTTTTCAGGTAAAATAAGTATTTTTCAAAAAATGCAGTTTTGCTGCCTTTTGATGTCGCACCCACATTAAATCAAGTTTTTGACATTTTTTTAAGTTAAATTTGACAAAATTAAATTCTTATTTTGATTCAGGGTATTAAAATTTACTTTGGATAAATTTTTGATATTTTTCTGATAACTTTCATATTTTGATGAATATTAAAAATACGCTAATTTTTAATTAAAAACAACATTTTTCATTGAGATAATTTATATGGTTAAATTATAATATTGAATGGTTTTAAATTATAAATAGAATATATTTTTACCATTTAATATAATTTATGTCATTATCATTAATTTCACATTGAATTCATAGGTAAAAACATTTCAATCTTTGGCAATGTTTTAACTTCTAAAACTCGTTATCCTAACAACGGGGTTTATTTTAAATTAATTACTGCAACTTATATGTTCTGAATATTGAAAAATGGATTCCATATTCGGAATCAGTGGGTCCAAATTATGTTAATAGGCTACTTTTTATTTTTGGGCATTATGAATAGTAACTATGGTAAATTTTATTTACCATAGTTAAAGGAAAATTGGGTAATTAAGGGTATATATAAGATTATAAAATTACCCTAACACCTGCCAAAATCTTATTGGATGACTAAAAGTTGACCCATATCACCTAAGGGTTAGATTAGATTCATTTAATGGACTTTTGTCCCTGAAAATAATTTAATTATTATTAAAACCAAAGAATTTGACAACATGTCACTTTCTTAAATCTTATAAGTATAATAATTTTCATTTAGTGATAAACTTAATAAAACTTCAAACATTAATAGTCTCCAGAAATCTAATACAATTATCTACATCATAGAAATTTATTTATAATTTTTATGGATTAAATAATTATCATTAATTATGACACAATAGTGATGTTGAAATTTTTTTATTAATTAAAATATCAAATAAATGGTTTTTAAAAAATAAAAATAAATATTATATGAACTATTTAATGTGCTCAACTAATTTTCTAGATACATATGGAATTTTATGGATCTATTGAATCTTTTAGTTGAAACATACCTTCTGTATATATTTTATTTAAATTCAAATAAATGAATAGTGTCAAAATTGACACTATTGTTATTTTATAAAAATAACATATTATAATATTGTTTAAAAATCACCAAAATATTCAAAAATTATAAATTAAAATTTATATGGTCTTAAATGTCATAAAGTTTGAAATTATGGAAAATTCACAACACATATGTAATAATTTATAACTATTTAAAATTTAGAATATAATTACCACAAATAAAATTAAATTGATAAATATGGATAAATCAAGTTGATAATGTTTAAAATAAATTCCTAACATGTCTAAATTTTATTGGTTGATGCTATTACAACCCTATCTCATCTAATATTCATATATGAGTCATTTTGGAAGTTTTTAAGTGGGGTTGGGATTTAATATAAACTAATATTTCTTATATTTGCAAAGGTGCCCCTCTCCTCCCTTATAAAAGGTCACCTCCTCCCGCTCCTCCTCACACCAATTTGAGCCTTCAATCTCGGACAATCCCTGCCCATTTCACTTCTCCACTTCCGTCGAAACATCCTAGAGTTCCTGGTCTTCTTCAAAGACCAATTTTAGTGCCCTAAGAGGAGGTCTCAAAGAGACGCTTCAAAGAAGAGGTAATGTCTGTTACCGATTCTTTCAAATTTATTTCTTCTTACACTTATTCTTCTTTAGTTGTTTCATTATGAATTAAAAACATCAGTATCACTCATATACTGATATTTTATTATAAGTATGAAACAACCCTATTTCACCATCTATCCATCCTACGGAAAATGAAATCACCGCGCGTGCGTACGTACGGAATACCGTCTCCACGCCGTGGTGTAATCTATTTTCCCTCACCACCTTACATGGATGGGTATAATGGTGACAATAAATAACTATAGATGATTATTTTAAAGTGTTATTTATTCTTAAAAAGTATACATACACTCCAATACAATTTCATGATCATGGAAACGATATCATCGCTCGTGCGTACGTACAAAATATCGTCTCCACGATGTGATGTGATTCGTTCTACATGATATTCATTGCATAATGATTATATAAATTAATTGAATGAATAAATATGATATATAGTACACTAATACCATTCTGGAAATGAGGTATCTATAACCTAAAGAGAAGAATAATAATTTATTTGACAAAACACGCATAAGAACAAAAAGTAATAAACACCCGAATAACAAGTAGTAACGAAATATTACTAATAAGAATCTAAGAATATGACCATATATGATATCATTCTATAATAAGTCAATAACTTTATTTAAATCATTATATAGGAGGTTAAGACACTTATGAAGCAAATCGGACCTAAGGTAAGGGAAAATATCACAATCTCATTTTTATACGAGATTGTTTATACTTTGGTATTTACTGGGGTGTATTTTATCATCCACAGCCATGTTCCCTCAATATGTAATATTGTTCCCATCCACCTACAATTGATTAAATCCAATTTTACCCTTCAGTGAGTTTTTAGTAAAGGATATGAAAGGAATCTTTTTTCATTTTTCGTACGAGGTACTTTTTGACTTTTCTGACAAAAGTACGAGAAGAATGTTTTTTTAACTTATACGGCATGAATTGATTTTTAAAACATTATTTCCAAGAAGCTTCCTTTGCATTTTTTCTTTTTTATTTTTAATAACCTTCTTTTGGTTTAAAATTGTATGACATGTTAATAAAGGAAAAATGTTTTTGAAGTAGAAAGGATATTTTCCTCAAGAATGGAGTTCAAGTGTTTTATCAAAATTATTTTCTATATAAAATAATATAGGGTTCTGTTTCTATCCCTATTATTACATTGATTTGATTATGTTGTGATGGAATTATTTTTATGAATTCCTTTATCTTATATTAATTGTTTTATGATGTCACGATGTTTAAGAATCCCATTTTTATTACATGGGTTATGCAATGATGTATTATTTATGATTTTGTGGAACACATAAGAATGGTATCATTATGAGATGGGTGGGACCTATATCTCCCTCCAATGAATTCGGTAAAGATTTTATATTCATGAGATAGACATGGCTGGAATGGAAGGTTAAACCGGTTCAGTGAAACATTTCTGAAACGAGGAGTGAACTCGGTTCAGAAAAGGACTTTGTCCGCTAAGATAGTCTTGGCAATGAGTCTTGACTACTAAGAAATTATTCTCTATGATTATGTGTTTATTTCACAAAGTTTCATGTTTTAAGTTATTATTATTGGGATTACATTTCACAACCATGATTTATCCCATGTTAGGGTAAGATTTCCAAAATGTTATGTTCTTATGAATTTGATGTGATTGATATTTATTTTGTTTACCCTTACTGAGCATTTGAGCTCACCCTTTTCTATGTTTTCTTTCCCTAGGTCAGGAAGAAGGAATTAAGTAAGATATGCCAAAAAGGGACTATAGATATGATGAAATAAATGGGAGACAGTGTAGATGCTTTATGAACCAGTTGTTTATGTTTACCAGTTTCTAAAGACACTATACCTATACGGTCCTTTCATGGTTTTGTTATATGTTGTAATAAGTATGCTTCAATTTTGAAGTATTAAACATGTATGTAAAGTATGGGTCGCTATAGGCACAGTCCTCCATGTGTGTTGTTCAAATAGAGTTGGTGATCCTCGATAGTACAAGAATGTGGGTCCTTTATTCTAGTTTTAGTACAAACCTATCATGTTAGGGTTATGGTCCCCCATTGTGATCAGATATGTAGATTTGTAACTCCCCTCTATAAAGTGGGGATTTCCTCTATCTACAGAGTGGTGCTCCCTCGTCATCAAGTAGTAGATAGAAGGTCCTCCAAAAGAGGTGGATATCCCTTGGATGTGAAGAAATATTGTGATTAGATATCTCGTATACTTATAATGTGTGATAACTAGTTAATAATTAGTTCTAATTAATTTGGTGAGGTTTAGGACACTCCATACGGGTACTACCGAAGCTTTATTGGGTGTTTAGTAGTTAGTAATCCCTAAGATGCTGGGTAGAAGTGTGGTGTGAGTCCCTCTTATCTATATTTAGATAGGATGGATATAATAAAGGTTCTGGAGTAGTTCTCCCTCAACTGTGTGTATTGGATAGAGTTTGGCCTCTTAAATGGGGATCCTATGAGCCTGTACGGGGTTCAAGACATGATCTTTGGTGTTCGGCACTAGAGTTGGACATGGAACTCCATTCTTGATGAGGTTCATCTCTCGGATGAGTTCCATCTGGGATTTCATTGCACAATGAGTACATTTTCTTGGATGATCATTATGTTATAACCTTGATTATAATACTATAGTTGGTTTCATGGTTGGGATCTCATGAGACTAGTTGTTTGAGATGAGTATATTTGGTGATTCTGGGATTCCTTGTAGTTTTGTCGTATATCTTAGTTGACACACCATGTGGATTGAGATTAGTAGTCATGTATATATGAGGAGTGGTCGAGATGGGGTTTCTATCTCACTTGGGTTCCCACTAGATTGGTTGAGAGGACTATATACTTTCATTTTTTCCCTTTAATTTGTGGTTTTTGGGGTTCCTACTAGGTATTGTTACACTCACTTCTGCACAAGCTTCACCCCCACATATCTTGTTTTTTGTAGATGATAAACCTTTTTATGGTGTCCCAGGAGGAACCACAGTAGATGGAGCATAGTGGGATCGATAGACCAAGGTGTGTTCCTTTAGTTTCATTTAACAGTTTTCCCCTCTATCTATGCAAGTTGGATACTTCTAATTTTTGTGGTGGGATTGTATTTTTTCCTTTTATTCATTAAGTACTTCTATTATACTTTTTTTGTGGGTTATATATATGAATGCATTTTCAATTTTATTTTTTTATATCTACACTATTTCATGGAGTTTTTTTTGGGTGAGTATATATAAGTAACATAGATAAAGGTCTCTCATGTATGTGATCTTATTACTTTTCACTATTCACAAGGCCTTGGCCTATTGTAGGTGGGTTTGGGGTAGTCATGGATCAGGCCCCGATGGGTTGGGTCGTGAAATAGTGGTATCAGAGGAGGTCCTTCCCTAGGACCATAGTATGTTATCTTGGTTTGGGTTGCATAGAGACAGTTTTAAAGTGCTTAGTTATTTTATTTTAGGCTAGGGATTCATGTGTTGGTTTTGCAGCCGATGTATCCATTCACCAGGACTCTGATAACCTTCTTGTTTACTTGGTATATTAGGGAATCAGTCATAGGGAAATTTGTCTACTTCTTATTGGATTTGTTTCTCAATAACCAACTTATATGTATTTTATGATTATCTGTATTCTTATATTTTAATATTAGAAAACTCTTTATCACATAATTATTGTTCACCTACATAACATAGTATGTGATAATGTCCTAATAATTTCAATTTCACTAAAAGGTCATGGTTGTTCCCCAATATGATGAAAACCTAGAAGTTTGTTGAAAGTATTCATAAATAAATGTTCTATATCCATATGATAACAATTGAGAGGCATAGAATGATATAGGATATCAAGGGTGGAGACTCATAGGACTTTGAGGCACCTTCTCATGGTGTACGCCCTTGGTAATATCCAATGTTGGATATTATGAGAAGGAGATCCTCTAGTAATAAATACACATTTATATGTTTCATTGGATGTTCCTATATGTGGATGTCCATATTTATCATTAGAATTTACAATTATTATTAATAACATACTTTGATATATTGATGAAAATCATGACGATATATATTTATTGTGAGGTAGGATGCATTGGGTGCATCATGAGAAATATTGCATTAATGAATAATGTGTGAAAGGATTTTTCCGTTACATTTTTTAATAGATGTGGACATCCTAGGCCCTTTGATGGAAATGATATATCCTAAATAAATTCGGGTTCATTGTGTTCTATAGGAAAGTTCGATTTCTAGAAATTCAAATAAAGAGACATTGAGATATTATGATAAAGGGATTATATGACACAAAAATCATCCATATGAGGTATTATTTCATTATAAAATAAACATATTTCTATATAGGTTCCCTAAAAAATTTATCGATAATAACATTATAATTTAGTTTGATTCACCTAATTACACAGAGAAATTGGACAATAAGGTCACACACTAAGTGTATTCAAAGTCTCTGTTAAATCATATGTCATTCTTTATTATTTATAAAATTGAATAAATATTATTCACACATGAGGATTAATAATAATTCATATTTTCATGATCAAATATATTTTTTCAGCTTTTATTCAAGAAAATATTATGTGAGGGGAATATTTAATAAAAAAAATATTTTTTTAATATAATATTTATATATTTATTGGTGAATAATGTAGTGATATTTATTTATTAAATAAAACTCATTATTTAAGTCCCAATAAATATTCTAGGGGAATGGTGGACTATGTTTATAGTGCTACTGAGATATTATATATATTAAATATTATTTGAATAAATAATATTTGATTTTTAATTCACAAGTTTAATGCATGTCGATAAATAATAATACTATTTTTATTACTGACATGGGGTTCGGTAGGGATTAAAAAATATTAAAGGAAACTTTTGAAAATATTTATTTCTAAAAGGTAGAATTATATTAACCTAGCTATATTATTTTGTATCTGATCCAATGCATTTTCTTCATTGTGCACAACGAATCCAAAGAATCCACTTGAAGCCCTATAGATCTATTTTCTCTAAGAAATCTCCCAATAATGGAGAGAGATATTCCTCCACCTACCACTCTCATTTAAAGAGAGATAAAATAGAAACATTTTTAAGTGATTCTTGTGGAAATCAAAGAAATATGAAATAATTGATAGGATATGTCGGTCTAGCACCCAAATAATCCTTTGGCAATGTTCAGTGTTTTTTGGAACATGTGTGGATCACTGCTTGAGAGAATCTACTCTTGATTCATACAAATCAATGACTAAAAAACATAGTTCATTTTTCATATATATTAATTAATATTGAATTATCACAAGTTAATTATTTAATTGATTAAATTAATTATAAATAATACATGATATTGTGCTTGGATATGGAATTTTATCCCTTGTCTATTTTCATAGATTCAATTTTTTTGATCACGATGTTTATCATCTAGTAAATGTCAGATTGAACATTGATCATCATGAAATGAAAATACTAGTATAACCCATCACACACTTCTAATGTTCCCAGAACAAACAAGAAGAATTAGAGCAGTCACACAATTATTTATAATTATTTAAAAATCATTAATTGATTTACACAATTTTCATTTAGTTTTCAATTCATGTTTAATCATTATTTAATCAGAATTGTAAAATCTAATTATTCTTATTTAATTTATCATAAATATAATAAAATTGATTAATTTTATGAAAAAAAAATAAAATCTAATATCTCATCTGAGGGTGATAAGGAATCTGTCTGGATAAGACAAGAGTTCACGCTATGTATATCAATGGTACGTTCAATGTACTGGTGTTTTATAAAACAATAATTAATTCATAATTCATTCTATGTGTGTGAATTTATTACTCGTGGTAGATTTAATTATACAATGTGTGTTGTCTGCGCTGGCCTAGAACACAGTCATCTAGAATATATGTTGTGGAACTTTTATAAATGATGTGTAGTCCTTTAGTCACATATGGGTAGTGTGTCATCTTACATGGCCTACTTGACTAGTGACCATGTAACACAGAGGCAGCTGGATGTGTACCCCATGTGCATGTCATGTACTCCGTCTTTTTTCATGTAATGGTTACACGTTGAGTCCCTAGTCATGTGTTTCTGATAGACGGTGAGAAATCATACATGTCATGTAGCTCTAATGTATACACCATATACTTTTAACAAATTTCAATGAATTATAAATAATTTATTATACAATGAAATTTCAATCATCATGTACATGTATCTAGTCATTAAGTTAATAGGACACTCTTTGTAGTGGGTTTGAATATATATATATATATATATATATATATATAATTTTAAGTAATTTCTGAATAGTATTAAAATCTGTATATCATGTATGAGTCATATTATCGATATTACAATATGTAAATTGAATCATAACACATGATAGAAAAATCATGTAATATGTGTATTAATTAATTTCATAGTACACATCATGAAAGTAAGTGATAAGTTGTGTGTTACATATATCACAAGAGTAATATGTATATGAGTATAATACAAGTTTGGTACATTCTGATGGGTATTCACCATGTTTCTTCCAATGTATAGGTATGTACATATCAAATTTAAAAAAAATTAATTTTTTTTAATTATTATAGAATAGTATCTCAAGGAAATTTTTATGAGAATTAACGTAAAATAATTTATTAGTTAAAGAAGATAATTATTTTATTTGAGAAAGAATTTCATAATCAAGACAGATTAGAATTGAATGATACTTTTATTAAATGTGTAATTTTTTACATGCAAATGGATGAACATGAACTTAGACCAAGACCATTGTATGTGATTGGCATCATTTAATTTATTATTAAATTAAATTTTTTTTCTTGCATGTCATCTCTCATATTATTATGTAAGGGTCTGTGTGACCATGGTTTCTTTTATGTAAACCTCTTCCCCTCAACCATTTACAATTAAAAGCATATTTGATTGATGAAGATCCTAATCTAGTGGATGTGGTTCAAGTTTAGAGTTAAGGAGAAACCAATCTAAGAAAGATACGTAGGTGCATAGGTGGAAAGCTACAACATGAACCTTAAATGGTTTAAGGTATTTTTCCCCAGTTCAACGACTTGATTATCATCCACTAGTTAAACTAAACATTATTATAATATCATGATAATGACACTTTATTATTTTATTTCTATAAAGTTTCATGGTTATTTCATTATGGATGATTTTTTCGTGATCACATGAAATATTGAATCAACAAGTATGAAAGATAGAACTAAAATAAATTGGATTATGGTTAAATATTACCTACGATAGGAGAAATCACTTAAATAAATCTATCTAATATTAAAAACATGTAATAAAGATAAAAATTGGAACTTTATGAAAAAAAAGGATAAAGTTGTTCAATAATAAATATTAAGTTGTTATATCCATCCACTACATCAGTAAAAATTGATCCATAGTTCAATGTGATTGACCATATAAAGTTGGAATGATATAAAGTATCATGTAATTCTAACATGATCTTTTGGGTTGACATAGTATAGTTCACATCAAGGTTTGGCTACAAAAGTAAGACTTGGTGTAACTGATAAGAAAATTTTGAGGAAATCCAATTTAAGGATTTTAGTATTGGGGAGTCCACTCAAAAGAATAATGAATTGTCTTTTAATGCATCTGGTATATAGGAATTCCAGATGAAAACCATTCAAGTTTCTTGAACAACCAAGGTATCAATAATTAGAAGGGAAATTCAGATACTTTCCACTGTAATGTCTGCACAATAGGATATTATGAAGCCAATTATATGGAATATGGGGTTCCAATAAAAAAATTGGATTTTAATTAATATAATATAATATTTATTTTCTGAAATTTTATCAGAAATATTACTAACATTTTTCTCATATTATTTGATGAAACCTAAATAAAATGACTTCAAAAATATCACTATGCTCCATACTTGAGAAGGATAAACTTATCGCCATCACAAATTTCCAAGAGTGGAAAAGGTGCTAACATGTTACCATTCATCGTGAAAGGAAATTGTTTGTGATGGAAGAATCTATTCTTGATTCACCGGGTAATGAGTCTAGTGATGAATAGTTAAATCTATATAAGATATATTTTAATGGTTCTAGAGATGTACGGTGTTTCATTATATAATCCAAGGCCACTGTTATTTTAAATATACTTGAGGACATGTACGTGTATACCATGATATCTCGCCTCTGGGATCACAATCAAGAGAATGTGAGAAAAGAGATATATGAGATCTCCAATTCTCTAATTAAAACTAATTATGGAGATTCAATGCTAGCTAGGACTCATGTAGTCAATCTTATTGGCAAAATTTAATTCTTAGACATCTTAGGGGTTAAATTTCTAGATGATTTTTACACAGATCTTATACTTTCATCCGTACATAAGACCTTCTTCAGTTTTATTGTTAATTATAATATGAGTAAAAATGAGAAGGGTATTTCATAACATCTTTCATTGATTCTCCAAGTAGATGAGGACATAGGGAATGAAAAGCATGTGGTCTTTATGGGAAATAAGAAAAGAAAGAACAAGTAAAAGGGTCCCCAGAATCACAAAAAGTATAAATCTCATGAGCATTGTCCTTCTAAGGAGAGGAAGATCTGAAGGTAGGGAAAGGGAAAGGAGGAATTTTTTTCATGTGAAAATCAAGTCCACTAGAAATTGATCTGCACCCAGAAACAAGGGGAAGCTAAATGTGAATTTTTTATCGATTGTGATCTTTATTTATCTACACATTGGGTATTAGACATAGATTTGGATCTCATATCTGTATAAAAGTGAAAAAACCTATTAGATTTCAAAATATTTTTAAAGGAGATGTATATATGTAAGATTCCATTGGTATAAGGATGGATGCTCTATCCATTGGTGAAAACTCCAATTTTTTATAATGAGAATGATATTGGTTTTAAGGTACTTTTATTATATACCAACTCTTACAATGAAAATAATTTCTATATTATTCCCAAATTCATATGGTTTTATTTTCAAGTTTAGAAATAAAATTCATTTCATTTATAAATGCAATATATGTTATAGAATCATTATTTTAAATAATAGTATTTTTGTATTAAATTATGAAAACTAAGTATTTGAAATAGTTAAAAAAATAATGTTCAAAAGATTCATATAACACCCAACTATGGCATCACCATATTGGTCATGTAAAATGAAAGTGTTTTACAAATCTCTTTCAAGATGTTTATTTGGAAACTTCTGAGCTAAAATCACTTTAATGATTTCATACTTGTTTACAAAGAAAAATGACCAAACCAGAATTTTTTGGACAGGGTTATAGGTCCATAAGGTTTCTAGGATTGGCACACATATATGTGTGTGGACCAATTCCAGTAGAATCTAGTGGTGGGTATTATTACTTTATAACTTTTATTGATGACTTTAGTTGATATGGTTAGCTCTACTTGATGAGGTATAAGTCTAAATCCTTTGATAAATAAAAATAATATTAGAATAAAGAAGAAAATAAACATGGAAATAATATAATTATGATTCGACTGGATCAAGGTGGTGAATATCTTAATAAAGAGTTTATATACATTCTACGGGAGTTTGGGATTATATCGTATTTCACCCCTCCTTACACACCATAGCTGAATAGTGTCAGTGAATGGAAGAACCATACCTTGTTAGACATCGGAATATTGATAAGGAATAATTCATACCATTTATTAAACTTTTGGTGATATTCATTACAAAATATATAATATAAATTAAATCATGTACCAAATAAAGTCAAAAATGGAATTATCATCGAGTTATTGAATTTAGAGAAACTTGTTTTTTTCACATACACATGTATGGTGTTGTGAGAAATTTTTTAATTCCATATAAGGAAACAAAATAGAACCTTGAGGTACAAAGTGTTTATTTATAGGCTATCCCAAGGAATGAGAGGGATAAAGCCTATAAAATCTATCAAACGAGAAAGTGATTGTCTCTAGACATTCCATATTTCCATAGAGGGAGAACATCCTCAAAAAGGGTAGTGGTAATAACATTGACATAGATGAAGATGATGCTCAAGATAAATAATATTTTATATAGGAACTAATTGCACATGTCCCCATGAAATAAGTGGTTCCCAAAACACAAGTACAATCTATGAGAACAATAGAGGTAAGAGAACTAGAGAGATATGGTTTTTGGTCACTAATTATGGTGAATCAATATTGATTGACAATGATGAACCACTCTCATATGAAGGGTTTGTAGAGATAATAGAAGATGAAACATAGAAAGAAGACTTGAATTATGAAATGGATTCAATGTATTAGAACCATTTTTGGGTTCTAATAAATTAATTAGTCGATGTATAGTATGTTGGATGAAAATGGGTATCCAAGAAAAAATTAGTTGATAAGGTAAAATAAATAGCTATAAAGAAAGGCTAGTTGATAACAGGTTTAAAAATATCATGGAATTGACTACGATGAAACCTTTTCACTAGTTTCCATGATTAAATATACTATAATTCTACTTGATATAGAAGCTTACCATGACTATGAAATCTTAAAGATGGATTTCAAAACTAATTTCCATAAGGTGAATCTATAAAAAGATGTCTCTGTGACACAACCAGATGGGTATGTTACACCCAGTGATGCCAAAACGGATTTTCAAGTTTCATAGATCCAATTATAGATTCAAGAATAATCAATGTCATGGAACATTCAATTAGATGAAGCTATTAAATAATTTGATTTCATTAATAATGAATTTGATCCATGAGTGTAGAAGAGGTTTAGTGAGAGTGAAGTCATTATACTTGTAATATATGTTGATGAAATATAAATTATTGGAAATGACATTCATGTATTATTGTCTATTAAGGATTGGTTAAACAAGTGATTATTCATAAAGAACTTAAATGAAGAAGCCTATATTATAGGGATCAAGATCATTCATGATAGATCCAATAGGATTATTTGTATAAGTCAAAGTACATACATTGACCAGATACAATTAAATTTTTTTTATGGAATAATCCAAGATGGGATTGGTTCTAGTGTCACATTTTATACAACTTTAAAAAAAGTTTTTCCAAAAAACAACTGGAGAAAAATAAAATGAGTAAGATCCCATAATATTTAGAGACATGATCAATAATGTATTCCATGTTATGTACTAGACTTGATATTGACTATGCATTGAGCATGGTAAGAAGTTGTCAAGTTAATCGAGGAGAAAAAACATTGATATATTGTTATGTATAACCTTATGTATTTGAGAAGATCTGTGGATATCTTCCTGGGGTATGGAGGAGATGACGAGCTGGTCATCCAAGGTAAAAATGATTCTAGTTTTTAAACAAATAAGACTGATATGAAGTTGGATCCAAGATATGTTTTCTTTCTCAAAGGAGGAGTAGTGAGATGTAAGAGTTCAAAACATATGATTTTCACTGATTATATAGTGGATTATAAGTATATAGTGGCTTCTGATGCAGTCAAGGAATCAATTTGGATATAGAAATTTTTTCATGAGCTTGATTTTCTACCTAGAAGTAAAGAACCTATAACATTTTATTGTGATAGTACAACATCGATGGCTCTGGGAAAATAGATCAGGTCACACCAATGAGACAAACATTTATTTTGAAGTTTCACCTCTCAAGGGATTCTTATAAAAGGGGTGAAGTTGTAGTAATAAGAGTTTATATGGAAGAAAACATGGTGGATCCCTTTACTAAAGGCCTATCTTAGTATAATCATGATTATCATGTGATAGCTAGCAAACTGAAGGTTGTTAGTAGTTGTCTCTAGTAAAAGTGTGAGTCTATTGATATTGGTTCCATAAAACCGAATTTTGTGTACTCTATGAAAAAACTTTATTTATTTCTATGAATATTAATAAAATTCTTATCACATCATGATTTTTCTTCTTCATAACATAGTATGTGATAATTTCCTAAGAATAATTGTTGCACTAAAAGGTCATAGAAGTTACCCTCTATGATGTGAACCCAGAAGTTCTATGATAGTATTCTTAAATATATGTTATATATATGTATGACATAATTTGAGGGAAACATATGACATAGGATATCATGGGTTTGGACTTATAGAAATTTGAGGCACCTTATCCTGGCATTTTCCCTGGATAATATCTAGTGTATTCTATTATGAGAATGAAACCCATTAGTATGAAGTAAATATTTACACGTGTTAGTAGATGTTGGTACATGTGGACATGTTTATTAATCCTTATAAATTAATTTTATTATTAATGATTATTCTATGCCATGTAATTTGATGTAATGATGAAACCCATGAATACATTTGTTCATAGAGAGGTAAGATATGTTGGGTGTGTCATGAGTGATATTGAATTAACAAATAATGTGAGAAATGATTTTTCCCCTCTCATTTTTTAACAAAAATTGATATCTTAGGCACTTTTATTGAAATGATATAGACTAAAAAAAATCCATGTCCATGGTTTTCTATAAGAAATGTATATTTCTATAAATTTAGAGAAATAAACATTGAGCACATAGGTTGATGGAACCATAATAAAGCCTACTTGATTAGAGATATCATGATAAAGAGATTATATTACATAGTAAGTATATGTATGAGGTATGGAATTAAATTCATTCTCTATGGGTTCCTTCTCAAGTTTATAGACAACAACCATGGACTTTAGGTGGCTTCCACGACTACAAATTGGGGCTTTAAAAGTGTTAGTTATGGGGTTTTATAATTGCATAAAAATCATTGATATTATGAGCGATGTTAAAGGGGGGTTAACATCAATTTTTTGCATTATTAAAGGGCGACTTTAATAGTATTTTTTCACTATTAAGGGGTGTATTTGACAACACTTTTTGGTGTTAATAAAGGATTATTTTAACAGTGCTAAAAAAAGAACTATTAAAAAGTATGAAAAATTAATTTTTTTAATACACCCCTATCACCCCCCTCCCCTGAGCAACTACTTCTACATTTCTCAGTGCATTCCACTACCCATATTCCATCACACACCCCACCCCACTTACACAAGGCTATAAGGCCGCCCCAAACTCCTACACACACCTAAATTTGATCTTAGGACCCCTTTTATGCAATTGATGCTCTTTACCATAATGTCATGCATGTTTTGTTGTATATTTAATTACTTTTCTATTTGTTTTTAAATATTTTTAAATTTGTGATATATATATATATATATTTTTATTTATTTATTTATTTATTTTAATATAGTATATTTTAATATTCATTTATATATATATATAATAATATAGATGTGTATATATATGTGTGTGTGTTTATTAATACACACGCATATGTATATATAAAAAATATATTTACATATTATTGCATTTTTATAAGGTAAAAAATAGATAATTTTTTAATACAAATTAATTAATAATAAATGTTTATTTTATATATTTAATTAACATTTTTATTTAAATATATTGATATATGTATTTATACTAGTAGTTTATTATAAGTAAATATTAAGAAATATCCATATATTTAATTATAAATAAAACTAAAATATAATAAATGATAAATTTTCAAAACCATAATATTTATATTAATTTAATTCCTAGTAATAAATTCATTCCCAAATGAAAATTGGAAAAATTCCACCTTAAATGAGGCTAAAATCCCATCAAATGTTAAAAAAATTGGGATACCATGAAAGAAAAACACAATTTTCGACGGATTTAGGGACCCTTTAGACATCAGAAAAATATTTTCTGAGCTCCCTTTATTGAAACAGCATAGATATCATCAAAATATTCTATTTGATTTGTTGTAGAGCCCAAACGGACACCGGGATCAAAATTTATAACTGGTTGAAGTTTGAGTTACATTTTAAAATTATTTTAGATCGTTCATTATGTATTTTTTTATTTTTAAATTGTTATTAAATGACTATTCATGTATAATAATTAGAAAATTATTAAATAAAATATTTTTTAATTATTTAATAGTACATTTTCACTAAATAACTTATATATTATGAGTAAATGTTAATTTTGCCTTATCTAAAGCCTATTTTAAAAAATAGATATTATATTTATATAAACATAAATATATTTATATATTTATATATTTATATATCTATATATTTATATATTTACATATTTATTTATTTATTTATTTATTAATAAAAAAATTTAAGGATTTTTTTTTGAAATATACCCTTTATTAGTGAAAGTAAAAAATCAATGATAGGGGTGGGGGTCTTCATCAGTGCTTCTAAAATAGCACTGATAAATACCCACTTATCAATGCTTTTTTACTAACACTGATAAATGGAGCATCTTTATCAATAATGTTTTACATGAACTGATAAAGAGGTGGGGGGTTTTATCAGCACTTATAAAAAATTCACTCATAAAGGGGGTCCCTTATTAGTACTTTTTTTGGAACTGTTAAATACCCCCCTTTGATAGAACTATAAAAGTGAAGTTAAAGTCATAGATCTTGATAAACACAATTTTGTAGTAGTGTTTGCCAAATGCCATTGAGAAACAGGCCTATAGGGTGACACTCTAAGTGTATCCAGAATATCAGTTAAATAATATATTATTATTTATTTCATAAAAAGTTTAATAAATATTATTATTGTGAATGATTTAATAATAATTCATGTTTCCTTGATCGCAAATATTATATCAACAGTTATTCTACAATGTATTATATGAGAGGAATATTTCAAAAAAAAAATTCATATAGTTAGTATAATATTAATTTATTTGTTGGGGAATAATGTAGAGATATTTATTCATTAAATAAATATTCATTATTCAAGTACTGATAAATATTGTAGAGAAATAGAGGTCCAAGGTTATAGTTAGGGGGAGAAATATTATATATTTAGTATTATTTGAAGTAAAAATATTTAATTTTCAATTTTTGAGTTTAGCATGTGTCAAGAAATATCATTATTATTATTATTATTATTTAAATTTGGTTCCTATAAGATTAAATAAATATCAAAGGTCACTTATGAAAATATTTATTTCTAAACCCTAATGGTATATTAACCAAATTGTATTGTTTTTCAATAGAGCCAATTCATTATCTTTTTTGTGAACAATAAATCCAAATAATCCTTTCAAACCCCCAAAAAGATCCTTTCTCCAAGAATACTCCCAACAATAGAGAGTCACATTCCTCCACCTATCATTATTGAGTCAAGAGAGATCAAGGAGAATCCTTTGGAAGTTATTATTGAGGCAATCAAAGGCAAATGACACAATCAATAGGGTCGGATATGCTAGAACCTGTATATTCCTATAACGGCATTTGGAGATTTGTGTAAAATATGTAGATCATTGCTAGAGGGAATGTTATCTTTATTCTTATGGCATAGTGATGGAATAATGTATATTTTTTTAGATCTATAAATGAATAAAAAATTCTCACAAGGTAATTATTTAATAGAATAAATTAATTTTAAATAATATGTGATGATCATATTCTTGGTTATGGTGTTTTATATCTTGTCTATTTTCTTTGATTAAATTTATTTTATTATGGAATTTAACATTTTATAAATATATGATTGATCATTGATCATGATAAAAAAGAAATTTTGGGCACAACTCATTGTGTACTTCTATTGCGCTTGGAAACTACAAATGTATCATAAAGGACTGGGTTGTGGGTTCCATGTCCTTTTTGGGTTTTATCCCTCTATTTACTCTATTATCGTGGAACATCATGATTTTTATTTTAGGATACCACTATGATGACATCCATATAGGGTTATATAGTGGGATTGTGATGATGATCCACCCATTGATGAGGCTTTAGTGTAGGGAACTTGTCCTAAGACTGTACCTCTAGGTGGTCTTCCAGTTGATCCACCACCTATTGAGAAGTAGGTTGTGCAAATAGTTCAAGATGAGGGTGTGTTTACGATGAGTGTGTAGTATGAGTTCCATAGGCAGTGAACACTGATTTATCATGGTGTTCCAGACCCCTAGGTAGATGATGATAGGATTTATGTAGTTATGCATGTTTTCCTCTTTGTGAGGACACCTCCTGATAAGATGGGGTCCTTGTGATGAAACTTCACTAGGAATCAGACAGTCAATGGTGGATTCTAGTTATGCTGACCCACGGTGAGGAAACTCTCACATGAATAGAGTTTTAGCATCTCTTTTGGGAAGAATTTTATCCACCCACGTTGAGACCAGAGAGTATTCTGAAGCTATTTCATCTTCGGCTGAGTAGCATGTTCATGGAAGAGTACTCTATGAGGTTAATAGACCTTTCACAATTCACCCAGGATATGGTTTGAGACCTTCCTTATAGAGATACGACCATTGACAAGGGATTTCAAATATAAATTTGAGAAGTGGTAGTCTCTTTATGCATTCCCTCTTATGTGGGGGTGCTGGATTGTTCTCTATTGAAAGAGATATTTCTAGAAGAGGGTTAGGAGGATAGAGCCTATAGTGGATATTATGTGGTTGAGACATTTATAGATACTAGTAGAAGCTAGATGATTTTATCACGGTGTAGGAGGCATACCCATGGCCTGAATCAAACATGTGGGTCTGTAGAGGAGGATTTGAACTGGGTATCTGGTCAATTGTAGGAGAGTCTGTTTTAGGATTTTCATTGATGGGGACATCTTCCACATGATTGTCCAACATGTCATGTGGATGGGAGGAAAATGGTCGATGTTATGACCTATAAGTTTCATTACTTATAACATGGAGTTATACATAATAGAAGTCGTGAAAAGGAGTGGCGAGAATGGAGGGAGTTGGAAGACAATTCGATATGTTACTATGACTACACCCATGTGGTCCACACTAGGTTCAAGAGGCTGGAGGATAGGGGAAACTATAATTACAGGTTGTTGAAGCATATGACCCAGAGGCTGGAAGGATTATTAGAGTTGCGCTTAGTATCTTTTTACTTCCCATAGTAGTATTGTTAGACAATATTGTGATTTACTCTTTTATTACCTGTATTTTCTTCAAGCTTACCCAGGGTGATGTGAGGCATCGGTATAGTAATGTTGTTTGACATAGCTTCGGACTAATGAGGAAGAGGGAAGCTTCTTCCAAAATGGCATGTTTTTGTGACATAATTAAAACTATGAGGAAGAGTAAGTGTCTACCAAATAAGATAGTGTTGAGGTGTGGTGGATGAGTTCTTTTGACTAGTGTGTTCAAATAAGGTTTATAGTTTGGTGCAATTCTCCTAGGGGTGGATGAGAACTACCTGGTTATGTCAATTTCTACATCATTTTAGTTATGTGTTGTGCCTCTAAACCCAATAACCACATATGTACTGGGTTATTGGTGTTTTCTACATGTCATAGCTAAGGAGACAAGTTACAACTTTTTTGTGTGATGTCTACCTGGTTTAAGTAGGATGTTGGGTGTGGTTTGGCCTTTATGGTTCCCCTAGGGTGCATTCTTATAAGCAGCACATGAACCCTTTGTTGATCTCCCTATCATAGAAATCCCATTGGGGAGGTCATTTTTTCTACATCATCCTAGGCTTTATCATTTTGGGGATGAAGCGATTATGTGGGGAGGATGTACAAATTCAAGTTTTTTCATGTAATAAATTGGAATATTTCTATTAATATGTATGAAACTGGGAACTAAGAAAATATGGAATTATAGGGTGTGTATAGACTTTGTACGGTGATATTAAAAACTTTAAATCCATTATATCATTAGAACACAGTTTCTTTGGAAATGTGGAATAACACTTGTGAGGATTATTGATTCATAAATATGATACATATGATTAGTTTAAAATGTGGTGTTTACCCTAGGGGGGAATAATGTTTATCAGCACTGGACGTTCAGTCAAAGGCTTGTTTTGTTAGGGTCTTAAAGGGAGGTCTATTAATTTAATGAAATTAAATCTATAAAAACCCTTTTGTGTGAAAAATAGAGGAGGAACCCCTCCCCCCCCCCACACCCACCCCCTCTTGGAGTTATGGATGAAATTAGGTAGAATAATAGAGAGGATGTGCCTTTGATCTTCAATATTGAGGGTGATCTCTCCTAGATAATGATTTAGTGGCTCTTGGGTGTTCTTTTGATCCAGAAGCTTTGGATTTTCACCATGAGTTATGCGGATTTTAGTTTTTATTCATGTGGGGAAAATCCATTTAAGTTCCATATCATTTTTTTGGGGGTGATTGTGAATATTGGAAAATATATATGATCATTTTTCAATATGGTTGGTGTTTCTGAAGTAGTTGTTTAAGGTTGTGCAATTTCATACTTTTTTCCAAATTTTTGGGCCACAAAACCGAGAGTTTGTTTTATGGAAAAGAAGGTTTTCCCAAATGTTTTTTTCATATTTTAGTTCTCTGACCATGAATCATAAAGTTTTTGGATAGAATATAAGTAGATTTGTTCTATGAGGATAGAAATGGAGGTATGCGGAACCATGAAGGAAGTTTTTGTTTTGTTGATGAAGGTGGTGAATTAAGCTTTCCACATAGGGCTCAGTTCATAGGAGGATCATCGTTCATGGGAGGATTATTATTTTATGATTTAGAAGGTTATTTAAGGCTTCCAAAAGGGATTTTTTTAGGTATATATTATTCTCCACAAATGATTAAGGTGTTATGCGGATCACATAGCATGATCTTGGTGAAGGCCATACTGCGACAATGTTTTGGGTAATTGTGATTAGAAAGTTTTGAGGTATTTATTTTATTTTATAGAGGACTCTAATAAAATCATTAATAACAGTTACATACATTAGATAAGATCGTGTCTTGAAAAATTAAAAACTAAATATGAACTAGTTAATTATTGAACAATTCTATAAAGGAAGTGTTTCATAAGGAACAGATTCTATGAAGAAGAAATAGGTTTGTAAGGGATAAATTCCAAAAAGGAGATAGTTTATGAGGACAGTTCATGAAATGGGTTTTTGGGGATCTATAGCTCACAAAGTAAAAGGTACTATTAAGTAGAGGCAGTCCAGGAAGCACTAGTGATTATTGAAGCAACATTCATCCAAGAAACATAGGTAGTTCATGAAGAAAATTTTTTCTCTGAAGCACACATGGCATGCGGTGTAAGGAAGTTAACATAGGATTCAAGAAAGTTCATAGAGTATTCAAGGTATTTTTCAAAGGAACTAAATCAATTCTTGAACGAAATTTCTGAAAACTAATTTTTTGGGGAAAAGTGGATTTCAACTACCAGGTGAAACATGAATTCTTGGTACACACATATGTGTGTGAAACAATTCTGAGGTAATTCAAAACAACATGAGTTTCTTCTGGAAAAGAAGTGAGAACACTTCATTTGAGAGGGAAGTGATCTTTTAAATTGTGTTTGGTTGTAAACTAGGAGAGAAATTGAGACCTCTCCAAACATTACAAGGGTAGTGATCCAGGTTGTAGAACTGATCTAGCCTAAACGTTATTTTGGAAGTGAGCCTTAGTGTATTTGGTACAAAATCACATTATCATTGTATTCTCCTTGGACCTAACCCAGTGAGGGTGAACCAGGTGAACTTTTTGTGTATCATGCATGATTTAATTTTTTTTCAAACATTCTACAAGAAAGTGGACATAAGATTTTTTTGTTTAACAAAAAAACAAGATCTATAGCAGAAGTTATTTTAATCTCTCGTACCTTGATCCCCCCCCCCATCTCAGGGTATTTTATGTAGTTGGTCTAACAATTGGTATCAAAGAGAAAGGTTCATATCAATGTTTCTATCTAAAGGATTTCAATGGAGGTTTCCAATCATGAAGTTGTTCCAATGTTTTATGGAAAAAATTCAATTTTGGAATAATTGGATGCAACACTACTTCTTGTCTTTAGTAGTGGATGTATTTACCATAGTTATGCAAGGAATTTCATCCAATATAGATAGTGGCACCTTATCAGAAGCTGGATGAATTAAATTTAATTTTAATCCCAAAGGAATAAATTCTTTAGTGGGGATATCTAATGAAATATATATGAAGGATATTTTATGTAAGTCATCACATGATATGTGGGAAATTATTCTAAATTATTGAAATGGATATTCAAAATTTCGTGAAACAAAACAGAACATTCGATGAAATATGTATGATTATTTCAGAAAGAACCTTATTGAGTCTGTTGAAACATTATTTGACCGGTTGAATATTATTGTGAAATACATGAGAGTTCTTAGAGAAATTATTGAAGATGTAACGATTTTCAAGCGCCCCTTGAGAATAATTCCACCATGGATTAATCTGGATGTTTTTGTACTGGAATATAAAGATCCAAAGGAGTTGACATTGGATATTTTAAACAGTACTCTAGTTTTATAAAGGTGGAAAAATTTTGATAATGTGTATGTGAAAAAAGGAAATTCTAAAGAAGTAGAAACCAATTCTATAAATAATCTCAATATTATGGATGGACAAGAAGAATAAGAGAGAGATGAAGTTAGTTTATTCCTTTCATAAAATTTACAAAGAGGAAAAGGAAATTCATGTGGAAACTAGAACTTTCATGCTTTTGACGTGTAAAGGTTATACATCTTTCAATGAGGTGACCAAATAAGTTTCAAGATAATGATGAGGATGGAGTCGATGTTCCCGTGAATAATTCATCATCCTATATGAAATACAAGAAAAATTCCAAGAACAATTTATTCCAAAATAATAATCTTCTTATCAAAAGAAGATGATAGTTTAGAAGAGTCTGATGTAGAAGAGTTAGAGGACTGAAAATATCATGATGAAAATAATATGGCGGTAGTTTTTAGAAAATCCCAAAAAATGGAAGAAATTGAAAATGAAAAAGGATACTTCAAAGGAAGAGTTGACCTTCATATTAAATTTGAAGCTACACACTGAAGTGATAGATGTTTGGAGAGACAAAAAAAAGAAAGATAACAGGTTGGTTCGTGATGCCAATCTCTTTTTTGAAGAGTAGGAATAAGAGAATTATGTGATGATAGATGAAATTGAAAAGCATAAGTATTAAATTCCATATAACTCGTATACAATTGGTGAGTAAAAGCTCAAAGTTGAAGAATGAAAATAGGTGATAATTGGATTGAAAAATATAGTGAACGATCAAGAAAAACTCATCAAAAATACTGAGGAGGATATTGATGGCCTATGAAGGAAAGTGAAAGATCAAGGGAAACTGTGGAATCCAATAAAGAAGGTTAAAGAGGTAGTAAAAATGGAAAAGTAGAGTTCAAAACTCAGGTGAAACATAATAAGGAATGTCAGGAGAAGAAAATGATAAATCCGAACATTACAGTTTGTATGGGGATTGATTGAAAAAATAAAGAAATAATGATTAAAGTCAGACCACAAGCACCGACTTTGAGATTGAACATTGATTTGGGTAAGAATCAGAACCAGAATATTCAGAGACCCTAAATAAAAATGAGTAGTGCAGTAGTGACACATATGAATAAACCCCTCATTAGATGTTATTATTATGGAAATATGGAACACTCACAAAATTTCCGCTCTATATCCAAGATGTATTGTAGGGAACATGACTAATAGAAGAATCCATAAAGATCTCAATATTCCAGGATAACATTCAATGGTCACTATTTTAGGTATGGTGGATTCAAACAAATGGAAATATATTTCTCATCAAAAATGCAGCAGAATGTGCTGAAGAAGACAGAATGTGGTCATAATAAATAGCTAAATGTGTCATCAAATGATCTAAAAATACAAAATCAATTTATTTAATTGAAGGATGAAGCAGGTCCATCATAATATGAAGAATATCAAGATTAGAAATCTATACCAAGTATGAAGTCAAAAACATGGATCATAAAGAAGAGAGATGAACATGAAATGGTTGTAGAGATTGAATTCAAAGCCTTAGATCGCAGTGGAACATAGATAATTAATAGTGGATTCACATTCCCTATGAGAGGAAATTAGGAACTGGGGACATGAATCAGATATGATAAGTATGGCATTATAATATTTTTTAATTATGAAGGCCTAAATTTTAATGGGTTAGGAAAATCCATGTTTTGGGAAAATACCTGAAACATGTAGATGTCATGGTTGTTGAAGGTCTCAGCCACAACATATTTAGTGTAAGTCTACTCTTTGAATTAGGAAATTCCATAAGATTATCAATGAAATTATGTATCATTAAGTAAAAATATGGTGTAGTTATTTTTTTGCATGGAAGGAGCACGAAGTGGAATATATGCCTTGTAGGCGGAGAATAAGATATTTGATTTTTACCGAGGAATAAGAAAACAAATTATGGAATAAACACTTTGTTAATTTGAGCCAAATATCATTCTATTATATGGTAAAATTTGATGCTTATTGATACCTCCATAGGTTAGCAAAATGGCTTGGGTTTCAGTTATCACCCACAAGTCTGAGGTGTTTAGTTGAATAAATTGTTATCGCAGGGAATTTAAAAATATATAAGGTCAAAAAATCAAGATGATCCACACCGATAATGAAACAAAGTTCACAAATATTCAAGTCAATATTTATCATGAGACACATGAGATATGGAACCAAGTTTCAATAGTAAGAACTCCACAGCAAAATGGAGTAGTTAAGAGAAGAAATCAAATTATTAATAACATGGTTTGAACAATGCTCATTGAAAAAAACCTTCAAGACAATTTTCAGAATGAATTATTCATGAAATAAATCTATACATAAAATAGAGCATTATTTTTTCTAAAACAACCGATGAACCCATATGAGTTATGTTATGGAAAGAAGCTAAGGTTTTAGTACTTTCGAGTCATCAAAAGTAGTTGTTTCATTCTCAATAATGAGAAACCCAAGAATTTTGAATCCCATATATATGAAAGGATATTTCATAGCTACTCAAGAAAAATAAAAGCATAAAAATGTTTCAATAAGTGGTTGTCAAAGGTTGTTAAATGTAATTATTCAATGATCAGACAGTGTTAGTGTATATAGGGTGATAAAGACTCAACCAAAATCCTTACTCTTATCATAGGTAGAACTTAAATGTTTTGAAGAAATAGTTTAGGAGGAAAATTGGGTTCAAGGTATGAATGATTGTCTTGACCAAATTGTGAAGAATTATACATGGGATATAGTTTCAATACCAACAGATAATAATGTCATTGTGGTTAAATGGGTCTTTTATAATAATATGAATGAAAACGGTGCAGTGATTCTAACCAAAGAATGTCTAGTATGAAAAGGTAACTCCAAGATAGATGGTATCGATGTAAATGAAAAATATATACCTTTTTCAAGGCATGAGACAATCGAATTATTCTTGGCCAAAGTTGTAAAAAGATGGTTCAAAGTTTTCCATATGGATATCAAGTCAGCAAATCAGTATGGGGTTCTAGAGGATGTAGTTTATATTGAGTATTTGGATGTTTTTTACATTCATGAAGATTATAAGAGTTTTTTGGATAAATAAGGAGCTATATAGGTTAAATCAATCATAAATATCATGATATTAAAGATTATATTAGTTTTTAAAGAGGCTCAATTTTTAGCATAGTGGAGTTCATTACAATATCTTTGTCAAAAATGAAAGTAATCAAATGATTTTGTTACTGGTATGTTGATGGCATAATATTTGGTGGATGAGATAAATAATAGTGCAAACAATTTGCAGAATTTATGAAAAGTTAATTTGAAATGTCAATGATTGTTGAACATATATTTTTCCCTGGTTTAAATGTGACACAAGGAAATAATATAACATTCATTTCTCAATATAAATATTCCAGAGAGTTTTTTAGAAGATTTAAAATGGAAAATTACAAGGGTATAATTAATAAAGTTCCACTCCAGATGAAACTACCATGGGATGATGAAGGAAATGTAGATAATGTCACAAAATACAAAAAAATCATTAGGAGTCTATTATACATAACATCGACAATACAAGATATTTTTTTCAAATGAAAATTAGTGTGATATCAAATAAATACCAAATAATCCCACTTAATTTTAGTAAATAATAATTCTTTGATATATCAAGGGGATGGTGGATTTTGGTTTTTTGAGAATAAAAAATCTCAATAACTGTTATTAGGCTATACATATGCATATTGGTCAGGTTAAGTAGGTGATGTAAAATCAAAATCAGGTCATGAATTCTATCATGGGGTATTTTGTATTTCAACAATAAGTAATAAATAGTATTTTATTTCATTAAGGACTGTAGAATCTGAATATATTTCGGCTACTCAAGCTTTCATGCAATTATTATGGATAAAGTAGCAACTTGATGATCGGGGAGTTGTAGTGAAGTCCTCGATTGAAATCCATTGCAATAATTCAAGTGAAATAATTCTTATAAAATTATAGTCCATAAATAAAAGAAAAATCACATTGAAATCATGTATCATTTTATCAAGGGGAATTTGGAGCAAGGGCCTTTTAATTTTGAGTATGTGCCTACAAAACTATAGTCTCTAGATAATCCCACAAAGGCCTTAACCAAATAATAATTTTAACATCATCAACTGGATCTTAGAATGTAGTGTAATGCCCAAAAACAAAAAATGGATGTGGGTCCCCCTCTCCCTGATGTATTTCATGTTTTCCCTAATGTGATGATTTGTTCTATTTACACTGTTGTAGACCACAATGAAGTGACATTAGGGTTAGTTGAAAAGGAAGAGAAATTTTTTGCATTAAAAGGGGGAGAAATTTCCATAATAAATAAAGGGGGAGAATATGGTAGGAGGAGTAGTGGAGAAAGGGGGTTTAAATATGATGATACTAAAGGTGATCGATCAAAGGTTATATATAATAAAATATGAGGTTTGTGATGAATTCATTTTAATGGTTTTTGAATGAAGTGATTCATTGATGAACATAGAATGCTACTATTGTTTTTCATGAATATTATGACTCATGTGGTCTTACAGCATGTGTTGAATAAATATTTGAGTGCTATCAAAATGAAATGAATCAAGTTTTGGAAGAATTTGTAAGAATCTTTAATGTGGTATCAATGTGTGAAGAGTTGTCAATGAACCCAAAGTGGGATATTTTTGGGAATAATCCATCTAGGTTCCATCTCATTGTTTTTGGGTTGATTGTGTTTGTGGAGAAAGGAAGATGATCATGTTTTAATATGGTTTCTGTTGCTGAATAATATGTTTATGTTGGTGCAATTTCCTAGTGTTTTCAAAAAATTTAGACTTCAAAAACGGGGTTTTGTTTTATGGAAAATGATGGTTTTCTGTAATGGAGTTAACAAACTATAGTTTTTAGATTTTGAAGAGTGGAGTTTTCATATTGCATAGAAGCAAATTTTCTATATTCATACCGAAAAGGAGGTATGAATAACGATGTAGGGATCCATTATTTTATGGATGAATGTGGTTAATTAAGTCTTTTATATAGGGGTTAGTTCACAGGAGGCTCATCATTTTCTAGAGTATTATTGTTTACAAATTGAGGTTGTGAATAAAGATTGGAGCATAGTGTTTTTTTGTGGAATAAATCTACCACTTTAAAGGATAAAGGTTCTATAGAGACCGCATAACAAATTCACAGTGAATGTTGTATCCCATCATAGTTTTTGTTATTTTTGATTAACAGGTTTTTCATGATTTTATTTCTATATAAAAGAACCTAATCAAATCATTAAGAAGAGTGAAATGAATAATCGAATATAATCCCTCAAAAAGATGGGAAAATCCGAATGTGGTTCTTGAGGGAACAATTCTATGATGGAATTGGTTCATGAGGGATAGATTTCGTGAAGAAGAAATACGTTCGTGAGGGATCAATTCTGTGAAGGAGATAGTTTTGCGAGGACAAGCTATGAATGGGTTTTTTGGGAATTTTTAACTATCAAATGAAATGGGACCATGATTTAGTGATATAATATGAATCACTAGTGGTTCAAAAAGCATCATTCATCAATGAAGTAGAGGCAGTCCATGAAGAAAAGGTTGTTCGTGAAGCACTTGTTCCATGTGGTGTAAGGTTTTTCACGAAGGATGAAATATATTTCACAAAGGATTAAAGGATTTCCAATAATTGACTAAGATATTATGTGAAATCAATTTATTCAAACTAAGAGTGTGTAGAAATTTGTATTTGATCTACAGGGTAAAAATAAGACTTCATGGCACATTCATATAAGTGTAAAACAATTATAAGGTGAATCAAAACAACCAGAGATTCTTATGGAGTAGTGAGCACACTAAAGTTGAGAGAGCAATGAGCTTTCAAATTGTGATTGGTTGTACACTAGGAGGGATTGTGATTTTTATCTAACATTTTAATGCAAATGATCCTATCCATAGAATTGATCAAGGCAGAATAAAATTTTGGAATGGAGACTTAGTGGATTTGGTATATCATAACATTATCATTGTATACTCCTTGGATGTATTCCAGTGAGGGAAACCCAAGTAAAACTTATGTGTCTTTTTCAGGATTTGTGTTTATACATTGATTTGTGAAAGTGGATAGAAGAGTTTTTTGTTTAACAAAGAAACAAGATCTAAATGGGTAGTTGTTTTAATCTTTCTTACCCTAATACACGCCCTATCAATTTCTTTAACAAAGTTTGGATAACAATTATCTATCCCATTTTTTGTGTTTTGGTAGTTGTACATCCATTAGATGGCTGATAAGGACCCCATGGGGGTCTATTTTTAAGTTTTGGTGGAAAACGGGGCTGTTTCAAGTAGCCCGCAAGGAATTCCCCTTCATAACTACCAATCACATAGCTTGTAGTGAATGGTCACATGTATTTTGTTCTTCTTGTTCAAGGAAGTTGAACATTTGGGATACATGCCATGTACCAAGGGTACACGTCATGTAGTGATCCCAGGTCATGTTGCCTAGGGACATGGCTAAGGTATCCATGTTGGGGGACATTATCATGTGGAAGTACATGGTTTGGATACATGGGTATGGGGTTCTATATATGGTCACATCCCAGGGACACTACTAAGTGGATGATTATCCAATAAATGTTGTGTACTATGGGTACACACCATATAGGAGACACGGTTGGTCGATCCATGTGGGGAAGAACATGGTTGGGGGCCTGGGTGAAGCAACACATGCCTTGTACACCATATACATTCCATGTAAGATCACATGGCTAGCCAAGATATGAAACAGACGACATAGCTAGGTATTGGTTGAGGGTCACACGCTATGTGGACCCTAGAACAAATTGTGAACTTTTCTTGGTCTTTTCTTCCTATTTTATCACTTTCCTCAAGACTCGGTTTTGGGATTGAGAGTAGGCTATCCTGAGCAGCTTTCCTTGTAGAATTTGATGGTATCTTTGTTGTGTATTTAGGGATATGATGTGGTGTGATTATAAAATGAAAATATGCTAGTGGTTCTAAATTGTAGGTATTGATCACAGTGGATCATTGGAGGGATTTCAAGGTCAGTACCCTTCAATTTTGTCTAAGGAAATTGGTCCCCTAGACTCCCTCGTTTGGTACAGTAGTTCCCCCCTATCATGTTAGGGTGCAGGTCCCCTACCCTTGGATGTGGTATGATATTTGAATGATAATAGTGACACTCATTTTATAAATTCTTGACTGATATTAGATATAGGGTTAGTATTTAGAGAGAGATGTTAGGGATGGTACTCCCCTATCATACCAGGGTGCGGGTTTCCCTAACCACTCAAACTAGTAGAGATAGAACTCCCTAATAGTGGGTGCAGTCCCTCATCAAATAGATTAGTTCTCTTGATGTTTTTATTCCCTTTTTGGCCCATGATATGGGTTCTATATATCATTCGTACAAATAGGGACAGATCTCCCATATCGTATCAGGGCATGGGACATCCATGCTCATTAAGTAGAGAGATTTGGTACTCCTATGAGGTGACAGGGTGTGGGCCATCTATCCATGGATTTAGTACTTCCATGTTCTACTAGGGTGTGGGTCGTCAATCTATGGAGTCATTATTCCACTATAATACCAAGGTGTGTGTCCCACATATGAATTGTTAAGATAGAGTTAGTGTTTCCCTGTCATACATGGGTTGAGTTCCTCTATTTTATGGTCAAATATTACCTATCATGTCAAGGAGTGGGTCCCCCATTAGTATTAGATAGTTAGAGTTAGCACTCCCCTCTATGCATGGTGTGGTTCCTCTATCTATTTAGTGGTAGTCCCCTATCTTTGAGTGGTAGTGTGTAGAGGGCCCTCCACAAGAGTTAGATAGCCCTATACTGTAGAGAAGAGTTGTGAGGAGCGGGGTAATCCACTTTTGATGCAAGATACCCAATTAACATTTAGTATTCCTTCGATGTGGTGAGGTTCGGGACCCTCCATACGGGTACTATATAAGTTTTTCGGTCGGTTATGAGTTAATACTCCCTTATCCGTAGGTTAGTAGCGAAGTGAGGTTCAATCCTCACTCTATTTCGATAGGATGCACGTAGTGTATGGTCTAGTGTAGTGATCCCACAACTATGTGCAGTGGAGAGGGGAAAGCTTCTCCACTGGGGTTCCCATGAGCTTTCATAGGGTGTAAGACAGCGGTTAAAGGGCCACTATTTTTGGGAAATATATTTAGATCTGATTATTCATTTGTGATGGAGCGTATCTCTTAGAAAAGTTCCATCTTGGATTACTGGGGTTATGGAGTACATTATCCTAGATGGGTGTTACCTTAGAGCCTAAATTAGAATCTTATATCTATCTACAAGTTTGGTATCTCATTAGACTTTATGTTTAAAAAGAGTATATCTATGTGATTCTGGGATTCCATGTGGTGTTTTCTCATATCTTGGTTGACAAACCATGTGGATAGAGATGACTAGTCATTTATAGCAGAGGACTGATCAGGATAGAGTCTCTCTCACTTGGGTTCCCTCTAGCTAGGATGAGCAGACTGTTTCGTTTTAGTTTCTCCCTTTTGTTTTGGATTTTTTGGGAGCCTATTGAGTATTGTTATACTCACCCCTTCATGGGATTTTCCAACACATTTTGCGTCTTTTGTAATTGATATAAATTTCAATAGAATCTCACTAGAACCCAATGTAGGGAGAGTATAGCAGTCTAGATAGACTGAGGTGTGTTCTAGGGGTTGCATTTGATAATGGACCCCTCCATCTGAGTAGGTTAGAATATTTTACAGTTTTTGGTGGTCTTGTATTTTTTCCCTTTATGATTTTAGTAATTCTTTTGTGCTATATTTGTGGGATATATGTATGCATGCATTTTTAGTTTATATTTTTTTATCTCCATGATATTACATAAGGATGTATGTGGGGGAACACATACATGTAACATGGGATAATGCTTCCCATGTGTGTGATATTCCTACTCAATGTTGATCGCTCCCCTAGCCTTTTGGAGGCAGTCTTGGGGAATTCATGGATGGATCCCCACTGTGTTAGTTCGTGACATTTTGAAAAATATATCCCCTATCCTCATTTCACATATTAATAATTGTAGGTGGTTTTGGATATATAAATTAGTTTCCTTCTATCATGATTTGATGTTAGATCTATATAAAGACAACCATTCCATGCCAAGAATAGCCCTAATTCCTCTTAAGGGAGTATAATAAGCCTTCCTAGTAGATTCACCAAATAAATATTTACTGGAGAATATTTATATGATTTATATTAAATGGTTGTACCACTTGATGTGTTCACCGATCATTCAATATCCATTTCTAGAGTTATATTTTTAATAGTTCAACCAAACTTAAATCATAAAAAAGAATATGCAGACCAAGAATCAAATAATACATTTTTTATTATTAAAAGAATATGAAGTGTATTAGTCACAACTTCATTTTCAGGATCCACCTCAGTTGTAGTTATATCATAAGATCGTATTTTCTATCTTAGACGTGGGGGATATTACTTTTTTTTTCTTTGAAAAACCCTATCTTAGAGTATTTTCTTGTACAATTCAATGTTCCTTTCAATTGAAAAATTTTACCACAGGTTTAAGATTCAATGAACTTTTCTTTTCTTCCATAATATTAGTAGAATTATTAATCTCAAATAGATATTCATTAGCTTAATGTACCTCCTTTACACACTTGAAACATCTCCTTGTTCCTTTGAGATAATTTTTTGGGTGTTTATTCCAACACTTATAACAAGTGGGAAATAGAATTTTCTACCCTCTGTGAGAATTATCATTTGATCTTCTATAATTAAATTTCATTCTCTGATTTTTATCTTTAAACCCATGTGACCATTGAGAATAATTAATCAAAATCTCAACATTAACGGTAAATCATACTATTACCTCATAACTATCAAAATATCAAGTCAAAAAATCTTTTTAAATACCATTAATTTACCCAATAAATAATAAGTCAAACTCACTTTCATCATTGATGAGAGAGTTAGAGGAGTAACAATAAAAACATTTAATGTTTTTCATTACAACTAATTGATTTATCATCCTTTTTCATGATTCCAATGAACTCCCTCTCCATTTTAAGATGGAGAGTGTGAGGAAAATTTTTATTTAAAAATATTCTCTCGAATCCTTCCTAATCCATTAATGCAATATATTCCTTGGGTGATATGTTCTTTATAACTATTCACCACTTTTCGACCTCTCCCTCTAAGTAATAGAAGTATAGTATGTATTTGTCATAGACAGAGAATATAGGGATATATAATATCCTCTCGATGGAATTAATGTAATGGCCTGGGTTTTTGGGGACCATTAATTTGTGAAAATATTGTGTTGGGTTTTCTGGTTTGGGAATCTCGATGAAGTTTGGCCTAACGGTAGGCCTACCAGTAGCCTTGGTCTACTGGTAGCAGGCCTACCGGTAGCTCGGTCTATCGGTAGTCACAGCCTACCGGTAGCTCTGTCTATCGGTATCTCGGTCTATCGGTAGCTGCAGCTACCGATAGCTCTGTCTACCGGTAGCTCGATCTACCGGTGGCTGCAGCTTACCGGTAGCTCGGTCTACCGGTGGCGGCAGCCTACCAGTAGCTACTGGTGGCTCTCGCCTACCCCCGCGGGGTCTTTCCAGTAGCGCTCCTGTTTGCGCGAATTGGGGTTTAAACCCTATTTTGACCTCATCAAGGTTGTTTTAAATCCCGGTAATTCCCATAAATGTTATAATTAAATATTTAATGAATTAACCTGGTGTGTTCATCGGTTTAGAACCCTTTAATAACGTGTGGGGCCCTGTGTTCAACCCACGACCCCCGCTCCTTACGCGGTTTCACATTCTTATCTCAACTGTCCTCGGCCCTTATAAACTAAGGGTTAGCCGTGGTTTCTTCTTTTCTTGATCACCCTCTTCTAGTAGTACCCCTCGTTCAGGTGAACGGATTTTCATTCAGGTGAGCCGCATTGCTATCTGTGACGTTTCACGCACAGGCTCAGCGTCGATCATTGATCAACAAGTAGGGAATTTCTCCTTCGTCTCTCCCTTTTGTGTATCATGCCTGGTGGGCATGATTTTGATTCCGTAGAATTGGATGAACCAAACCTAAATAAAGATAATGAACGGATTCTATAAAGAACGAAGGGGGGGCTGTGATCGATGATGCTACTTTGTTTTATGATCTTATTTCTGAATTGTGCGGGCTTACGCCTACTGAAAATCATGGTCATTGGTGGTGTTTTCTCTGTGCACTTATGAACCCTTACCTCTGGGGATGTTAAATGGATTGTGTTTGTGAACCCTTGCTGTGTAAAGGAATTTGGTTAATCACGTATATCCATCTAAATAAATTGAAAGCACCGGGATCAATCCCTTCTGTGATAACCCCGGTTAAGGCATGGAAATTAAAATCATGGAGTGTGTTAAATCTTATAAATCTGAAAATACCATCATGGGCCTGTTTTTCTTGGTGGTGGTGGTTTGATTGTTCTTTTTTCACAATCCAGTTGTTGGGAGATGTGGGAGGGGATGGGATCCCCTATTTTTATACTCTCGGTGGTTGTAGAAACCCTAATCTTGATGTACATAGATATTACATTACTTTTGAGGAATACTTAATACATAAAAAAACAGACACACAAGGAATGTAATAGTTTAGTGTCTTTGGAAACATGGAACGTAATCTTCTAATCATGGTGAAAGATCTTCAACATATCCCATAAAAATCTTCCACTTTTTGTTTCCTTACCAAAAAACTTTCTTTTAATCCTGGGGGAAAATAAAACATAAAAAGGGTGAGCTCAAATGCTCAGTAAGGGTAAGCATGGATAAAATAAAACATACCATATACATTTGAACTTAAAAACATGAACATAATGTTTAAATATCAAAATCTTGAGCAAAGACATAAATCGTGGAAGTACATAAGGCATAGATCATAATGGAACTTAAATCATGATAAAATAGCATGGGAATAAAACATGTAATTGTGGCATCCATTAAGCACATGTAATTATTTCCATAGTATCCAAGGCATTGCTGCCAAGACCATCTTAGTGGACAAAGTCCCTTTCTGAATCAATTTCACTCCTCGTTCCAGTGCTGTAATACTGAACCAGATTAACTTACCGTTCCTGCCATGTCTATCTCATGAGATATAAATCTTTACCCAATGCATTGGAAGGAGATATAGGTCCCACCCATCTCATAATGAAATCATTCTTAATTTTTCCACAAAATAAACATACATCATTCATAAAAACCCAATAGATAAAATGGGTTTCATAAACATCACCTCATCATCACATAATCCATATAAAAGAAATGGATATCATTTCATAATAAGATAAGGGAAGCCATGTAAATTGTTGAGACATTATACTTAAAACATACACATATTAAATAATGTTATCTTAGATGAAAAATGGTTTTGATAAAACACTTGAAATGAATTCTTGAGGAAAATATCCTTTTTTCTTCAAAATAATTTTCTTTTCACAAAATGTCATGCAATTTTAAAAGAAAAGGATTTTGTTGAAAATTTTCATGAAATATTTTGGAGGAAGCATCATGAAAATAAGTCTTTATGAAACTGTAAAAAAATCCTTTCATTTCGTATAAGTTAGAAAACATTTTTCTCCTACTTTTTCCGAAAAAGTCAAAAAGTACCTCGTAAAAGAAAGATTCCATACATACCATGTAGTAAAAGTAAAAAATGGGTAAAAAGGACTTTAAACATACATGAATACACTTTTATATAACATGGACATGGATGATAGCAATAACCCCAGTAAATACTTATGAATAAGCAATCTTAGATAAAAATGAGATTTGAAAATTATCCCTTACCTTAGGTCTGATATGCTTCATACGTATCCAAAACTCCTGTATAATGATTTAAATAATGTCATTGACTTATTAAAGAATCATATTCATTGTTATTATATCATATATGGTTCACTTATGACTTTATATTACCCGTTCTTTTTTAAATTCTTGTTAAAGTAGCGTTTTGGGTAAAATCGTTTCATTTGTCATTCGTGTTTTAACTTGTAATTATTAATATGATTACTTAGATCATGATTACTTACATCCATAATGTAAAACATGATTTATATATAATATATATTCAGAATATAAATATAATGGATCGATAAATGGAAAGAAATACACCATTCATGGAGATGGTAGGTCGTACGTACCCATGAACGCTGTTTTCATTTCCTTATTGAATTGAATGGAATTAAGTAGATGACATAAATATATATATACATAAATACAGTAGCATTATTATGTCATATATTTCATGATTACTTATTATATATACTTTATAATCATTCTTGAATGGTTATCATGGAGAGTGAATCTCATCGCGTCGTGGAGACGGAATTCCGTACGTACGCACAAGCGATGATATCATTCCCATGATCGTGGAATTGTATTAAAGTGTATGTATAATATTACGGAATCAATATCACTTTGAAATAATCATATATATTCATTACTTTCACCATTATACCCATCCATGTAAGGTGGTGGTGGAAAATAGATTACACCACGACGTGGAGACGGTATTCCGTATGTACGCACGCGCGGTGATTTCATTTTCCGTAGGATGGATAGATGATGAAATAGGGTTGTTTAATACATAAAATAAAATATCAGTATATGAGTGATACTGATGTTATTACTTCATAATGAAACAACTAAATAAGAAGAAGTGGAAGAATAAATAAAGTTGAAAGAATTGGTAACGGACATCACCTCTTCTTTGAAGCGCCTCTTTGAAACCTACTCTTAGGGCACTAAAATTGGTCTTTGAAGAATACCAGGACCTCTAGGATGTTTCTAGGGAAGTGTAGAAGAGAATTTGTTAGGGTTTTTCTGAGCTTGAAGGCTCAAAGTGGTGTGAGGAAGAGAGGGAGGAGGTGCCCTTTTATAAGGGAGGAGAGGGGCACCTTTGGAAATATAAGAAATATTAGTTTATATTAAATCCCAAACCCACTTAAAAACTTCTAAAATGACTCATATATGAATATTAGATGAGATAGGGTTGTAAAATTATCAACCAATAAAATTTATACATGTTAGTAATTTATTGTAAACATTATAAACTTGATGTATCCTTATTTAATCAATTTAATTTTATTTGTGGTAATAACATTCTAAATTTTAAATTAGAACAAATAATTACTTATTTGTTGTGAATTATCCATAATTTGATACTTTATAAAATTTTATACCAGATAAATTTAAATTTATAACTTTTAAATATTTTTGTGATTTTTAAACAATTTTATAATATGTTATTTTTATAAAATAACAATAGTGTCAATTTTGACACTATTCATTTACTTGAATTTAAATAAAATATATACAGAAGATATGTTCGAACTAAAAGCTTTAACAGATTAATAAAATGTCATATGTATCTAGAAAATTATTTTAGAATGTTAAATAGTTCATATAATATTTATTTTATTATTTTTAAAACCATTTATTTGGTTTATCTCTTAATAAAATAATTACTACAACATTTTCGTATAATTATTTAATATAATTATTTGTTGCATAAAAATTAAAAATAATATCCTATGATGAATATAAATCTATTACCTTTCACAATAATACTTTTACTCGAATTTATCATCTTAAAATCACAATATTTGAATTATTATATTTATTAAATTATGAAGGTGACAACTTTGGCATCATTTAAAATAAAATAATATAAGTGTCATAATCTCCTTAATAAGGATAAAAATGGTCATAAATTCGTCCAGTGGATGATTAGGGTTTATATATAAACTAATAATAAGTTTTGTGCAGATTTTTGAGCCTTTTGATATGTATTACGATTTCAATAAAAACTATATTATTGATTTTTCACTAAATAAATAATTTATGCATCATTAATGTATAAGATAATAAGGTAATTAAATAACTCTAAAAAATTACAAATATATTACCATGACAAATAAAAACATTTTATCTTTAAAATAAGTATTTATAACCGAATTTATATTCTGTATAAACTTATATTAAAAATACTTTAATTATTAAAGTTGAGTGAGACATATTTCACTTTCCTTTAAATAAAATAAACTAAAGGTCTTAATCACCACCAAGTGGGTTCTAATGGATTCTGTTTCGACCCAAATATGACTTAGGACAAATTATAATCATCCAATTGTATTAATACAAGTATTAATATAATTTTATAATATTATATTTACCCTTAATTACCCAATTTACCTTTTACTATGGTAAATAAAATTTACCGTTGTTACTATTCATAAAGCCCAAAAATAAAAAGTAGTCTATTAATATAATTTGGACCCACTGATTCCAAATATGAAATCCATTTTTTCAAATTCAATACACATAAGTTTCAGAAATTAAATTAAAATTAATCCCGTTGTCGAAAGAAAATGGGTTTTTGTTTAAAACATTGCAAAAGATTGAATTTATTTAACCTACGAATTCAATGTAAAATCAAGGATAATGACATTAATTATATTAAATGGTAAAAATATATTTTATTTGTACTCTTAAACCATTCAATATTATAATTTAATCATATCAGTTATTACGATGAAAAAAGTTGTTTTTAATTAAAATATAGCATGTTTTTACTATTCATTAAAATATAAAAGTTATCAGAATAATATGAAAAAATTATCCAAGGTAAAATTTTATATCCTGATTCCAAATAATAATTTTATTTTTTAAAATTGAACTTATAAACATATCAAAAACTATATTTAAAGTGGGTGTTCCATCAAAAGGCGGCAAAACTGCATTTTTTTAAAAATACTTATTTTACCTGAAAAATTTATTTTTTTCTTATACCATGTTCTAGAAAATGTGTAAGATGAATAATCATGTTATAAAATTCAAAATTTAGTTAATACTATTCATAACGGCTAGTTCATAATAATATTATAATAATATATCGTTGTTTAGTAAAACCCGATATTGCGTACAACACACGGTATCGAGGAAGGTTGCGATTGCGTGTAATGAAAGCCAAGTCAGGGTTGAGTGTTGTGAAAAAATACTTTATTATTTCTTATAATAGAATCCAACCATATTTCATTTATACATTGAATATATATATATATATATATACACTCAATGTTGCGTATAATGACTATTATAAAACGAACTTGAAATTGTGTGTAACACAATCTAAGAATAGTGTTGTGTATAATTCAAGCTAATATAGTGTGGGGTATAGCACAAGATAATCTTTTTGTAGCATAAAACAGGTGACATGAAATAAATTAAAAAGAATACTTATCATAAAATATCGGGTTGTTACATTCTACCCCCCTTAAAATGAATTTCTCCCTCGAAATTCGTCGGGGTTATAAATGGTTTACTACTCGAAAGTTTCTTTAATAGAAACCCACATCGTAAAAAGTAATACCAAAACTTGGCTTTAAAAACTAAAGTATGAAACGTAACGGTTACCCAAATTAACTCATCACTGGGTTTCCACGTAGGAGAACATAGGTGAAAATATGGATATGGAAGAAAAATCTAACCATCAAGTTATGATGGAGAGTGGTAGAGAACATCGCTATGAAAAAGCCATCAATCAAAAATACATAGATTGTTGATGATCTAAGGTATCATCTGATTCATCGGATATAAAAGTACTAGGACAACATATTTGGTTTTCAATATCATTTCCCTAAAGTTGAAAATTTTGAATTAGATGAAATACTTGCTTGATTTTGGTACATTCTCACTGTTGTTCGTGCTTTGAACAATTTCCACTTCATCTATTAAAGAAATGAAGTTGAACTTGTTATTCGTGAAGAGTTAGCAGATCATGTGATAGAATGATGGGTCATTCCATCTGTTTCAAGAAAAAGTTATCAAATATACATAAGTCCATCTATGGTGAGGTTAATCATATACGATTCCAAAAATGAACTTATACTTTATATATCATACCGCTTAATAAAACAAAACTAGTTTCTACTAACCATGGACTTCCTGTAGGCCAGTGGTAGGCGATAAAGGCCAGTCACACTTCGGTTGTGGGTTCGATTCCCATATCCTTGTCTGACGCGATGGGTTGTCTCCCATCCTGCAGGTTGTCCTTTTTCTAAAACTACCTTACTATAATAATATCGAAAAAAATTCTATCCTTAATCAATTCTAACTTATGTCCAACATAATCTATTCCAATCTTTAGGCTTATCTAAAATACTTCGGTCCAAGCTCATAGTATAAAGAAAACAATTACTAGAAAGTTTATCTACCAAGAATGTGAATACAACCATTTATCCCACATATATCATAAGATATATCTTGTTGGTTGCATTCCAAACACATGAATACCTTAGTCATATATTCTCTTGGAACATAAATTACCATATAACCTTAGTGAAAACATGAATACTATAAAAAGGTAACTCTTTCCACGTACCAAAATCCCAAAAAATCTATATAATCAAACCATAATATCACTTAGTCCTTATATCAGTCATGAGCTCATGAATACAATCAAACATCTCATTATCTTCTTATCCCTTCATTATGTGCATATCATCTACTTTCCAAAAATATTTCAATCACATTTTCATGGTTACCATTACCATATAATTATTGAAAACCAATACATAAATATTCCAAATTTCCACAATACTATACATGAGATTCCATGATACTATTTTGAAATCCCATTACATAAACACTTAATCACTACAAAATATCATTTTCATACTCAACATCACAAACAGTGATCGCATGAGACTTCCCGTTATCCTTTCCCATAAGAGGTTTCTCACATTGATCATCATTAACCCGTGGATTATGGAATTTATTAGCATAATGCCACATTTCCTTGCACTTGAAGCATTGAAGTGTTGGTGGAGAGTTCTCTGTAGTCTTTTCTCTATTCACATCATTAGCAACCTTTTTCCCATTGCTTCGACAATCAACTACTTGATGACCTTCTTTTCCACACTCAAAACATTTTCTAGTACCTTTTAGGAAATCTCCACCATGATTATTTCCACACTTTGAGCATAAAGAAACATTCATCTTCTTTTCACCATTGTTCTGAGATTTCTCCTTGAACTCCATCTTTCGTTTCTTGTCAAAATCATGATATGGATATGTTACACCAGATTCCAGTTCTACCTTGATAGAACAATGCACAATTTCTTCATAGCTACTAAAGTCTCTTATAGCTAATTCCCTTCGAAGACTTGATTTTAATCCACTGAAAAATTGATCAACTTTACTTTCAGGTTGGATGATAAAGCCAGATGCATACCTTACAAGTCTTGTAAAATTCTCTTCTTATATACCAACAGATTCATCATCCTTCTGCTTATGCTCAAGAAACTCATTTTCCATATTTGTTCAAAGAATATGAGGGAAGTACTTACTGAAAAACAAGTTCTTGAACTCTTCCCATTCCATGGACTCAATTTCATCTCTTTGCCTCGTATTCTTGATAAGATTCCACCATTGATCAGCATCACCTTCCAAACAATATACTAATAAGATGACTTTATCATGCTCAGAACATTGTATAACTGAAAATATCTTTTCAGTAGTACTGACCCATTGTTCAGCCACTAAGGGATCAGAAGACCCGCTGAATGAAGGTGGATGCTGCCTCATGAAGGATTTAATAGAATGTTTCTCCTTTCTCTTCTCATTTTGAAATCCAGAATGATTCATAGCTTGTGTAATTATAGAAATAATATTGTGCACTCCATCTCCCATGACATTAGTTTGGTCAGAAGGACAATCATTGCATTGTCCATTACATTGATCAACACGATTCCTTCGGGTTCCAGCCATCGTCTAAAACCCAAAAACAATAGTGTGAGAGTCAAATACCATGCTAGGGAAAACAACATAATAAAGGGGGGGTACCTTCAATATCTAATATCTTAGGTTTAATTCTAATATCACTAGTGTAATTCTAGGACTATAACCTATATGTATACTTAACCTTAGGGACATCCATAGACATACCTTAGAAATATCTCTAGGGATCTCACTAAATTTTTCGCATCCTAGTTTCCAAAGGTTAACTAAACCTTTCCTCTGATACCAATTATAGAAACTCGAAGCTTTATGTACATAGATATTACATTACTTTTGCGGAATACTTAATACATAACAAAAACAGACACACAAGGACTGTAATAGTTTAGTGTCTTTGGAAACTTGGAACGTAATCTTCTAATCAGGGTGAAAGATCTTCAATATCTCCCATAAAGATATTCCACCTTTTGTTTCCTTACCTAAAACCTTTCTTTTAATCCTGGGGTAAAATAAAACATAAAAAGGGTGAGCTCAAATTCTCAGTAAGGGTAAGCATGGATAAAATAAAACATACCATATACATTTGAACTTAAAAACATGAACATAATGTTTAAACATCAAAATCTTGAGCAAAGACATAAATCGTGGAAGTTCATAAGGCATAGATCATAATGGAACGTAAATCATGATAAAATAGCATGGAAATAAAACATGTTATTGTGGCATCCATTAATAACATATAATGATTTCCATAGTATCCAAGGCATTGCTACCAAGACCATCTTAGTGGACAAAGTCCCTTTCTGAATTGAGTTCACTCCTCGTTCTAGTCCGGTAATACTAAACCGGATTAACTTACCGTTCCAGCCATGTCTATCTCATAAGATATAAATCTTTACCTAATTCATTGGAGGGAGATATATGTCCCACCCATCTCATAATGAAATCATTCTTACTTGTGCCACAAAATAAACATACATCATTTATAAAAACCCAATAAATAAAATGGGTTTCATAAACATCATCCCATCATCACATAATACATATAAAAGAAATGGATATTATTTCATAAAAAGAGAAGTGAAACCATGTAAATCATAGATAAATTATACTTGAAACATACACATATGAAATAATGTCATCTTAGATGAAAAATGGTTTTAATAAAACACTTGAAATGAATTCTTGAGGAAAATATCCTTTTTTCTTCAAAATCATTTTCTTTTCAGAAAATGTCATGCAATTTTAAAAGAAAATGATTTTGTTGAAAATAGTCATGAAATCTTTTGGATGAAGCTACATGAAAATAAGGCTTTATAAAACCGTAAAAAAATCCTTTCATGCCGTATAAGTTAAAAAGACATTCTTCTCCTACTTTTTCCGAAAAAGTCAAAAAGTACCTCGTAAAAGAAAGATTCCATACATACCATGTAGTAAAACTCAAAAATGGGTAAAAATGACTTTAAACATACATGAATACACTTTTATAAAACATGGACATGGATGATATCAATAACCCCAGTAAATACTTATGAATAAGCAATCTCTGATAAAAATGAGATTTGCAAAATTATCCCTTACCTTAGGTCCGATATGCTTCGTACATATCCAAACCTCATGTATAATGATTTAAATAATTTCATTGAATTATTAAAGAATCGTATTCATTTTTATTATATCATATGTGGTTCACTTATGACTTTATATTACCCGTTCTTTTGTAAATTCATGTTAAAGTAGCGTTTTGGGTAAAATCATTTCATTTGTCGTTCGTGTTTTAACTTGTAATTATTCATATGATTACTTAGATCATGATCACTTACATCTAGAATGTAAAAAATTATTTATATATAATATATATTCAGAATATATATATAATGGATCAATAAATGGAAAGAAATACACCATTCATGGAGACGGTAGGCCGTACGTACGCATGAACGCTGTTTTCGTTTCCTTATTGAATTGAATAGAATTAAGTAGATGACATAAATATATATATATATACATAAATCCAGTAGAATTATTATTTCATATATTTCATGATTACTTATTATATATACTTTATAATCATTCTTGAATGGTTATAATGGAGAGTGAATCTCATCGCGTCGTGGAGACGGTATTCCGTACTTACGCACGAGTGATGATATCATTCCCATGATCGTGGAATTATATTAAAGTGTATGTATAATATTACAGAATCAATATCACTTTACAATAATCATATATATTCATTACTTTTACCATTATACCCATACATGTAAGGTGGTGGTGGAAAATAGTTACACCACGGCGTGGAGACGGTATTCCGCACGTACGCACGCGCGGTGATTTCATTTTCTGTAGGATGTATAGATGGTGAAATAGGGTTTTTTCATACTTATAATAACATATCAGTATATGAGTGATACCGATGTTATTACTTCATAATGAAACAACTAAATAAGAAGAAGTTGAAGAAGAAATAAAGTTGAAAGAATCGGTAACGGACATTACCTCTTCTTTGAAGCGCCTCTTTGAAACCTACTCTTAGGGCACTAAAATTGGTCTTTAAAGAATACCAGGACCTCTATGATGTTTCTAGGGAAGTGGAGAAGATAATGTTTTATGGGATGGCCAAGCTTGAAGGCTCAAAGTGGTGTGAGGAAGAGAGGGAAGAGGTGCCCTTTTATAAGGGAGGAGAGGGGCACCTTTGGAAATATAAGAAATATTAGTTTATATTAAATCCCAACCCCACTTAAAAACATCCAAAATGACTCATATCCGAATATTATATGAGATAGGGTTGTAATATCATCAAAAAATAAAATTTATACATGTTATGAATTTATTTTAAACATTATCAACTTGATTTATCCGTATTTAATCAATTTAATTTTATTTGTGGTAATAACATTCTAAATTTTAAATTATAACAAATAATTACTTATTTGTTTTGAATTGTCCAGATTTGGATAATTTATAACATTTTAGACCATATAAAGTTAAATTTATAATTTTTAAATATTTTTGTGATTTTTAAACAATTTTAAAATATGTTATTTTTATAAAATAACAATAGTGTCAATTTTGACACTAATCATTTACTTGAATTTAAATAAAATATATACAGAAGATATGTTCGAACTAAAAGAAGTAATAGATTCATAAAATGTCATATGTATCTAGAAAATTATTTTAGTACATTAAATAGTTCATATAATATTTATTTTATTATTTTTAAAACCACTTATTTGGTTTATCTCTTAATAAAATAATTACTACAGCATTTTCGTATAATTATTTAATATACGTATTTGTTGCATAAAAATTAAAACTAATATCCTATGATGAATATAAATATATTAACTTTCACAATAATACTTTTACACGAATATATCATCTTAAAATCACAATATTTAAATTATTATATTTATTAAATTATGATGGTAACAACTTTGGCATCATTTGAAATAAAATAATATAAGTGTCATAATTGCCTTAATAAGAATACAAATGGTCACAAATTCGTCCAGTGGATGATTAGGGTTTATATATACACTAATAATAAGTTTTGATCATATTTTTGGTCCTTTTGATATGTATTACTATTTCAATAAAAACTATATTATTGATTTTTCACTAAATAAATAATTTCTGCATCATTAATGTATAAGATAATAAGTTAATTAAATAACTCTAAAAAATTACAAATATATTACCATGACAAATAATAACATTTTATCTTTAAAATTAGTTTTTATAACCAAATATATATTCTGTATAAACTTATATTAAAAATACTTTAATTATTAAAGTTGAGTGTGACATATTTCACTTTCCTTTAAATAAAATAAACAAAAGGTCTTAATCACCTCCAAGTGGGTTCTAATGGATTACATTTCGTCTCAAATATTACTTAGGAAAAATTATAATCATATAATTGTATTAATACAAGTATTAGAATAATTTTATAATATTATATTTACCCTTAATTACCCAATTTTCCTTTTACTATGGTAAATAAAATTTACCGTTGTTACTATTCATAAAGACCAAAAATAAAAAGTAGTCTATTAATATAATTTGGACCCACCGATTCCAAATATGGAATCCATTTTTCCAAATTCAATACACAGAAGTTTCAGAAATTAAATTAAAATTAATCACGTTGTCGAAAGAAAACGGGTTTTTTTTAAACATTGCAAAAGATTGAATTTATTTAACCTACGAATTAAATGTAAAATCAAGGCTAATGACATACATTATATTAAATGGTAAAAATATATTCTATTTATACTCTTAAACCATTCAATATTATAATTTAATCACATAATTTATTACGATGAAAAAATTTGTTTTTAATTAAAATATAGCGTGTTTTTACTATTCATTAAAATATAAAAGTTATCAGAATAATATGAAAAATTTATCCATGGTAAAATTTTATATCCTGATTCCAAATAATAATTTTATTTTGTAAAATTGAACTTATAAACATATCAAAAACTAGATTTAAAGTTTGTGTGCCATCAAAAGGTGGAAAAACTGCATTTTTTGAAAAATACTTATTTTACCAGAAAAATTTATTTTGTTCTTATAACATGTTCTAGAAAATGTGTAAGATGAATAATAATTTTATAAAATTCAAAATTTAGTTAATACTATTCATAAAGGCTACTTCATAATAATAATATAATAATATATCGTTGTTTAGTAAAACCTGGTATTGCGTACAACACACGCTATCGAGGAAGGTCGTGATTGCGTGTAATGCAAGCCAAGTCAGGGTTGCGTGTTATGAAAGAATAATTTATTATTTATTATAATAGAATCCAACCATATTTCATTTATACATTGAATATATATATATATATACACTCAATGTTGTGTAGAATGTCTATTATAAAACGAACTTGAAATTGTGTGTAACACAATCTAAGAATAGTGTTGTGTATACTTCAAGCTAATACAGTGTGGCGTATAGCACAAGATAATATTGTTGTAGCATAAAACACATGACATAAAATAAATTAAAAATAATACTTATCATAAAATATTTGGTTGTTACAGTGGTTGTGAAATTCGGGATGGGATCCCATGTGTTATGCTTTCAGTGGTTGTGAATTTTAAGACCGAGTGGTTACCTTGTTAAATCACGAATTGGGGTGGGATCCTCTATTGTTGCGAAACCTTTTGGCTCCTGGATATTGAACACGGGGCTGTATCTTGGGGTTTTCCTTGGTTCCTTTTTGTGGTTGTGACTTTACGACAGAACCGGGTGTGGATGTTTAAGTTGATTTACATTGTACTCTTTCCTTGGATTGTGCTTATACTTTCTAGTTGCCCAAGTAGGTGCAGAAACTTATTTAAACATCTTCACTAAACATGAAAACAAGGATGGGACAAATGGGTTTTGTTTGGTGTGAGTTGTGACGTGGATAGGGGTACTGTTTGTGTGCTTTTAGCTGGCTGAAGAAAAACCTAAAATTTGGGTGAGTTCTTGTTACCTATACATATACTTGTAGTTTTGTGTTTCTTATTCGCGCCCCACCCAAGTTGAGAACATAGTGTCGAACACCCCCTATTCATGGGGGAGGGTGTTTTTTTCAACACTAGTATTAGTGGCTGGTTATTAGCTCCTTTTCTGCTCCCTTTCCCAGATAGCCCAAGTATCTTCGGACAGGCTGTGATGGAATGATGTCCATTATTATCCCAAGAACCTTCGGGTGGGGTAGTGTGGTGGTTATGGCCCAGGTGTGTGCGGGAAGGTAGTTTTCCATGTATCTTCGGGTTGAGGTCCAGGTGTCTACGGGCGTGGTAGTGGATCTTCTAGCCCAGGTGTCTTCGGGCATGGTGGTGGTTGTTCTGGCCTAGGTGTTTGCAGGTGTGGTTACGTGTGACAGATGTGGCCTAGGTGTGTGCGGGTTGGATTCGGCAGTGAGACTGCGTGCGATTATGGCCCAGGTGTGTGTGGGTGGGGTGTGGCAGTGGGACTGCGGTGAGAATGGCGGGATTGGTTCGATGCATAGGATGTCTTCAATAACCAGTGGGTAAGTGGCGTGGCGTACCCAAACATCGATGTGCTATTACTATACATAACTTGACTTGCATTATTTGGGGAGTGTGCATTGGTGAGGCTTGGGTGGATAGTTTACCTTGTTAGGTGTTTGGTTTACTCTTTTTCTCATCGGACTTTAGTACGTTCCCCCACTTGTGCATGAGAGTCTTTGGTTTTTTCCTACTGAGTATAATTGTATGCTCACACTACGTATATAAAACTGCTTTCAGGTTTCCAAGAGGACTTCGGGGATCATGCGGGACCATACTAGCTCGGATGATGGGGCAGTTGTTGTTGTCGTTTTCCTTTTCTTGGTACTTTACCTTTGTAGTCACTTTGTACTTTGTGGATTTTACTTTTGAACATGCACGTTGGAATGGTTTACTTTTGGCTTTACTTTTCTTTCAGTTTTTGTGTTGTTGTGGGATTCACTATCTTATCTCTCAATCCTATTAAAAGAAAGAGGGTAATGCCTTCCATTTAGTGTGTGATTCTATACCCTTGGTGCTAGTCCCCACTCCGGGACCTATTGAAGGTGGGTTTCAGGGGTCATTATCTCTCCTTCAACTTAAAGAAGGAAGGGTATGGAAATATACTGACCCTTCCCTCCTTTTGGTGAAGGCGGGTCGTGACAGAATGGTATCAGAGGAAGGTTGAGAGATAGGATGGAGTCTGGAGTTAGGCATAGTGATAATTGCATGGGATGGTAGGGAAATAGTTTTGGGTGACCTTGGTGCGTGAATTAGGTGAGGGAAGACCAACTAGGACACGGGATTTTAGGGCCCCTCGTGATCCGAAGCAAGGACTCTGGACCTACCAAACGACCAAGTGAGGCCATGCTGATTGCAAGGTAGAGACCCTAGTAAAGGTACATGCATCATAATGACTTGTGTTCTCATGTTTATGGGTTGTCTTCAGAATTAAGAATAAATAAAAAGTTTAAGAAGTTTTAAGAACAATATTATGCACTACTTGGGCTTAGGCATTCCTTGTTTACCTTGCAACAGTGGCACCTGGAATGAGACCACATTTGGTTAGGTCGATCGAGGCCCCGGATACTACCTTGACCGATAGGCAGAGAGATGATCGGGAGGAGGACAACCAGTGGAAGAAGACACTTAGGGCCTTCCAGTGACAGACCCTCGAGAAGTATGAGGGCAGCACCTCTGCTATGAAGACGAAGGGTTGGCAAGAGGAGCTGTTGATAGCCTTTGGCTTGATTCGGGCTCTGATCGAGTATTGGGTTCCTCTAGCCATCAGCCCGATGCAGGGAGCGGCACGTCAGTGGTGGACGCTTTACCTAGGGGAGAGGAGAGAGGATGAGGTGGCATGGGCTGATTTCGAGAGAGAGTTCCGGGTGGAATTCCTCTCTTCGACGATGAAGGCGGAAAAGAGACAGGAGCTACTCTCCCTCCAGCAGGGGAGTATGTCAGTGAGGGAGTTGGGAATCAAGTTCAAGGACCTCCTACATTTTGCTCTGGACCTCTTTCCTGACGAGGAGTCTCAGGCAAGACGTTTGTAGGAGGCGCTCGGACCCTCCCTCTAGTATGTTGTTACCCCCTTTACCCTACCGACATACTTGGACGTCTAGAAGAAGGCCAAAGTGGTGGAGAGGATGCATTCTCTAGGAGGTGTGTCATGAGAGGGGATCCATCTGGGACCATCAAAGCGGAAGGCCTTCAGTACCAGGCCTCTAGAGTCAGGACCCTCTAGGTTCCGACCAGCAGGGAACAGGCCGCAGTAGTTTTAGTTTCGATACCCCGGTCCTCACCCTTTTCCTTCGGGCTCGGGACCATAGTGCTTCGTCTGTGGGAGCCATGGACATCTCCGGAGTCAGTGCCCGGACCGGGTACAGTACTATGGTGGCGGACAGCCCCAGCACCCTCCCCAGCAGTAGCTTCCAGCCAGGCCTTTCCAGCAGGGACAGTGAGCTCCCGCTCCTCTGAGGGAAGACATATGAGGAGGAGGCTAACCTCAGGGCGCTCCTTAGGGACCTCGACTAGGGCGTGGTCGAGGAGGTGGCCGACAGTCGAGGGGTAGAGGAGATGGGTGTGGACAGCTACATGCCGTGGAGGCGGCAGTTCTTGCAGGGCCGGAGGTTGTTTGAGGTATGATCAGTTTGTTCAGTACCCTTGCCTTTGCCTTGTTCGATATCAGAGAATCGCACTCTTTTGTTGCACCAAATCTAGCCTTTGCCTTGGGTCTAGATATTGAGATACTTTCAGTGCCCCTAGTACTGAACACACTAGTCGGAGGTCAGACCGACTTGTTATTTGTTTGTCGAGGATGCAGACTGATGATAGGGCCACATCAGTCGGTTAGGGATCTTCTTCTTCTATAGATATAGCCATACGATGTCATCCTAGGCATCGACTGTCTATTCTCTGTGTGTGTCGTCATCGACTGCTTCCGAGGAAGGGTTGTGTTCTCGGACTTGGGCAGCCGACATGTTACCTTCACCGGCAAGCGGAGCAGTCAGAAGGGTAGTAGGCGAGGGGAACCCCTCCTCTCCTTGTTAGCTGAGCTATCAGTAGGGTCAGTAGATGATGAGATGGTGGAGGTGCCAGAGATCTCCCGTGAGTTTATGGACATCTTCCCTAAGGAGGTGATGACTCTACCCCCTCGACATGATATCGAGTTCGGGATAGACCTACAGCCCGGCGCTCGTCTGATTTCGATGGCTCCTTACCGGATGTCACCTTCAGAGCTACGGGAGTTTCAGATTCAGATTGATGATCTGATGAAGAGGGGTTATGTTCGACCGAGTGCATCCCCATGGGGTGCTCCAGTCTTGTTCGCAAAGAATGATTATGGTGGTCTTAGGTTGTGCATAGACTAAAGGAGGATGAATCAGGTGACTATCAAGAATCTCTATCCTCTTCTGAGGATAGATGATCTTTTTGACCAACTGAAAGGGGCAGGGTGGTTCTCGACGATCGACCTGTGGTCTGGGTACCACCAGCTAAGAGTAAAGGAGAGTGACATCCTGAAAACGGCCTTCAGGTGAAGATATGGAAACTTAAAGTTCGTAGTCATTCCCTTCGGTGTTACGAATGCCCCGGCTGTGTTCATGGGGCTGATGAACTCCATCTTCCGGGAGTACCTGGATTGGTTCGTAGTTTTGTTCATCAACGACATCCTGATCTATTCAAGATCAGAGGAGGACCATGCAGAGCACCTGATAATGGTTTTGGAGGTCCTCCAACAGCACCATCTCTATGGGAAGTTGTCGAAATTCAAATTCTGGACATGATAAGTGCACTTCCTCGGGCACGTGGTGTCCGAGAAGGGGGTAGCGGTGGACCCATCAAAGGTTGAGGCAGTTGTTTCTTAAGCATCACCCAAGAATGTGGTAGAGGTTTGTAGTTTCCTCGGGCTAGCAGGTTACTATCGGAGGTTCATACCCAACTTCTCCCGAGTTTCAGCCCCTTTGACGGCCTTGACAAAGAAGGATCAGGTTTTCGTGTGTGGTGAGCAGTGTGAGGCAGCCTTCGGCTATCTGAAGGAGAAGCTGGTTAGTGCCCCAGTTCTGAGGCTACCAGAAGAAGAGACGGTGTACGAAGTGTTATGTGATGCTTTAGGGCAAGTCTTGGGATGTGTGTTGATACAATGACAAGGTGTGATCTCTTATGGGTCTAGGAAGCTATGCCCTCATGAGAGTAATTATTCCACCCACGACTTGGAGCTTGCAGTGGTCGTTTTTGTTCTAAAGTTTTGGCGGCACTATCTCATCGGAGAACGCTTTGTGGTCTTCACAGATCACAAAATCATGAGGTATATCTTCTCCCAGTGGGACCTAAACTTGCGGCAGCGAAGGTGGATGGAGTTCCTCCAGGATTATGACTTCGAGATCTCCTACAATTCAGGGAAGGGGAATATAGTGGCTGATGCCTTGAGCAGAAGATCATAGAAGGATGTGGTCTGAGAGTCGGCAGACACCTGGAAGGTAATGGAGGAGTTGGCTACCTTAAACCTGGATGCGAGGATGGATAGCGGTAGAGGCTTCCTGTATTAGATGATAGTGTAGTCTTCTCTGTTGTAGCAAGTGGAGGAGTCTCAGTAGGGAGACCCATAGTGCGAAGTGATGCATGACCGAGTTGACCAGGGCAATGCTCTGGAAGGATGGATAGAGTATGGCCATAACTGGATGCTTTTACAGGGAAGGTTGTTTGTTCTAGAAGTGATGCACAGAAAGGTTCTCAATGAGTTCCACAACTCACCCCTGGCGGTACACCCAGAAGTTTCCAAGATGTACCAGGGACTGAAGAGACAGTTTTGGTGTCCCGGAGTGAAGTGAGTAGTGGCAGAGTTTGTGGCCAAGTGCTTAGTGTGTCATCAAGTGAAGGATGAACACTGAGTTCCAGGAAGCCGACTGTAGTCTCTAGATGTCCTCGAGTGGAAGTGAGACGACATCTTGATGGATTTCATCATGGGACATCCCAAGGTCCTAGGGGGATACGATGCCATCTGGGTGGTAGTGGACCGGTTGACAAAATGGGCTCACTTTCTGGCAATTAGGGAGTCGAGTGTAGTGGATTCTTTGGCACGAAGGTACGTGGATGAGGTGGTGCGATTGCATTGAGTTCTGAGGTCTATAGTCTCGGATAGGGGTGCACGGTTTACCTTGCGAGTCTGGAGAGGATTGCATCATGCTTTTGGAACCAAGCTTTGTCTTATCACTGCTCTCCATCCCCAAATAGATGGACAGACAGAGCGCACCATCCAGACCTATGAGGATATGTTGCGGGCATGTGTTCTGGACTCAGGAGGATCATGGGTGCGATACCTACCTCTGGTAGAGTTTTCCTACAATAATAGCTATCACTCTACCTTTGGTATGGCCCCGTTTGAATCCTTATATGGGAGGTCATTCTGCTCACCTGTGTGTTGGACCGAAGTCGGAGAGGCGGGCATCCTTGGCCCGGAGGTGGTGCAGGGCACGACAGAGAAGGTTCATCTCATACGGGAAAGGATGAAAGCGGCCCAGGACCGACAAAAATCATATTACGATACCAGTAGGAGACCCTTGGAGTTTGAGGTTGGAGACCATGTGTTATTGAAGGTCTCCCCTCTGTGTGGACAAAGGAGGTTCGGCAAGGGGAGTAAGCTTTCTCCCAGGTTCATCGGGCCCTTCGAAGAGTTACGGCGGGTCAGCGAAGTGTCTTATCAGCTAGAGTTACCACCACCTCTACTGAGGATACATGATGTCTTCCATGTGTCCCAACTTTTTCGGTATGTGAACGACGATTCACACGTCCTCAGCTGGGGAGAGCTGGACATCGAGGACGACGTGACTTTTGTGGAGAGACCAGTTATGATCAAGGATCGCAAGGAGAGGGTTCTTCGTTGTCGAACCATTCCCTTGGTTCGTGTGTTATGGAGACATGGTGGGCTTGAGGAGAGTATGTGGGAGAGGGAAGCACAGATGCGTACCTAGTACCCAGAGTAGTTTTGAGTTTGTGATGTTCTGTTTGTTATACTTTTTGTGGTAGAATGTTTTACCTTGTTGGCTATGAAATACTGGTTTTCTTTCTTCTAAATGTGTGTGAAAAGACCTAGCTGTGGGGAGGGGAGGACCCGACCCCTAATCAAGATGCATTAAGGTGGAGGCGATTAAACGCATGCTGGTGATTCAGTGCCGCCCAAAGAGGATAGTATCTTTACATAGGGAAGGATACCCCCCAACCCACATGGCTAGGCAGTTTGACATGTTATGTCGCTTGGTTCTTGACAGGAAAGCGTTCTTAGTAAACAATGAGGTTCACTCCTAAGAGGCATCTTTCGAGATGGTTGTTTGGACCCTCTATTCCCTTCTGGGTTGTTTTGATTCTCGAGGACGAGAATCGTTTTAGAGGTATCTGATGTAAGGGCCCGGGTTTTTGGGGTCCATTACTTTTTGAAAATCTCGTGTTGGGTTTTCTGGTCTAAGAATCTCGGTGAAGTTTGGCCTAACGGTAGGCCTACCAATAGCCTTGGCCTATCGGTAGAAGGCCTACCGGTAGATCAGTCTACCTGTAGCCGTAGCCTATCAGTAACTTTGTCTACCGGTAGCTTGGTCTACTGGTCGCTACAGCTACCGGTAGCTCTGTCTACCGGTAGCTCGGTCTACCGGTAGCTCGGTCTACCGGTGGCTGCAGCTTACCGGTAGCTTGGTCTACCGGTCACTACAGCCTACTGGTAGCTCAGCTACCGGTCGCTATCAACCACCGGTAGCACTCGTCTACCGGTTTCTCTCAGCCATCGGTGGCTCTCAGCTACCGGTGGCTCCCGCCTACCCCCACGGGGTCTTTCCAGTAGCGCTCCTTTTTGCACGAATTGGGTTTTAAACCCTATTTGTACCCCTTCAAGCGTGTTTTAAATCCCAGTAATGCCCATAAATGTTCTGATTAAATATTAAATGAATTAACCTGGTGTGTGCATCAGTTTAGAACGCTTTAATAACGTGTGGGGCCACATGGTCAACCCACGACCCCCGCTCCTTACGTAGTTTCATGTTCTTATCTCAATCGTCCCTGGCCCTTATAAACTAAGTGTTAGCCATGGTTTCTTCTTTTCTCGATCATCTTCTGCTAGTAGCACCCCTTGTTCAGGCGAATGGATTTTTGTTCAGGCGAGCCGCATCGCTATCCGTGAAGTTTCACGCCCAGGCTCAGCGTCGATCGTTGATCAACAGGTAGGGATTTTCTCCTTCATCTCTCCCTTTTGTGTATCATGTGGGGTGGGAATGCTTTTGATTCCGTAGAATTGGATGAACCAAACCTAAATAAAGATAATGAACAGATTCTATAAAGAACGAAGGGGGGTTGTGATCGATGATGCTGCTTTGTTTTATGATCTTATTTCTGAATTGTGTGGGCTTACGCCTACTAAAAATCATGGCCATTGGTGGTCTTTTCTCTGTGCACTAATGAACCCTTACCTCTGGTGATGTTAAATGGATCGTGTTTGTGAACCCAAGCTATGTAAAGGAATTTGGTTAATCACGTATGTCTGGCTAAATAAATTGAAAGCACCAGGATCAATCCCTTCTGTGACAACACCGGTTAAGGCATGAAAATTGAAATCATGGAGTGTGTTAAATCTTATAAATCTGAAAATACTGGCATGGGCCTACTTTTCTTGGTGGTTGTGGTTTGATTGTTCTTATTTCATGGTCCAGTTGTTGGGAGATGTGGGAGGGGATGAGATCCCCTATTTTTATACTCTTGGTGGTTGTGAAATTAGGGATGGGATCCCCTGTGTTATGCTTTCAGTGGTTGTGAATTTTAAGACCGGGTGGTTACCTTGTTACATCACGAATTGGGGTGGGATCCTCTATTGTTGAGAAACCTTTTGGATCATGGATATTGAACATGGGGTTGTATCTTGGGGTTTTCCTTGGTTCCTTTTTGTGGTTGTGACTTTACGAGAGAATCGGGTGTGGATGTTTAAGTTGATGTTGACTATACTCTTTCCTTGGTTTGTGCTTATTCTTGCTAGTTGCCCAAGTAGGTGCAGAAACTTATTTAAACATCATTACTGGACATGAAAACATGGATGGGACAAATGGGTTTTGTTTGGTGTGAGTTGTGATGTGGAAAGGGGTACTGTTTGTGTTCTTTAAGCTGGCTGAAGAAGAACCTAAACTTTGGGTGAGTTCTTGTTACCTATACATATACTTGTAGTTTTTTGTTTCTTATTCACACCCCACCCAAGTTGAGCACTTAGTGTCGAACACCCCCAATTAATGGGGGAGTGTGTTTTTTCCAACACTAGTATTAGTGGATGGTTATTAGCTCCTTTTCTGCTCCCTTTCCCGGATATCCCAAGTATCTTCGGGCAGGCTGTGATGGCCTGAGGTCCATTATTAGCCCAAGAACCTTCAGGCGGGGTAGTGTGGTGGTTATGGACCAGGTGTGTGCGGGCAAGTAGTTTCCCAAGTATCTTTGGGATGACGCCCAGGTGTCTACGGGCGTGGTAGTGGATCTTCTAGCCCAGGTGTCTTCGGGCATGGTAGTGGTTGTTCTGGACTAGGTGTTTGCAGGCGTGGTTAGGTGTGACAGATGTGGCCCAGGTCTATACGGGTGGGATTCGGCAGTGGGACTGCGTGCGGATATGGTCCAGGTGTGTGCGGGCGGGGTGTGGCAGTGGGACTGCGGTGAGAATGGAGGTATTGGCTCGATGCATAGGATTTTTTCAATAACTAGTGGGAAAGTGGAACGGGGTACCCAAACATCGATGTGTTATTACTATACATAACTTGACTTGCGTTATTTGGGGAGTGTTCCTTGGTGAGGCTTGGGTGGATAGTTTACCTTGTTAGGTGTTTGGTTTACTCTTTTTCTCATGGGACTTTAGTACGTTCCCCCACTTGTGCATGAGAGTCTTTGGTTTTTTCCTACTGAGTATACTTGTATGCTCACCCTACGTATATAAAACTACTTTCAGGTTTCTAGGAAGACTTCGGGGATCGCGCGGCACCATACTAGCTCGGACGTGGCAGCAGTTGTTGTTGTCTTTTTCGTTTTCTTGGTACTTTACCTTTGTAGTCACTTTGTAGTTTGTGGATTTTACTTTTGAACATGCACGTGGGAATGGTTTACTTTTTTGCTTTACTTTTCTTTTAGTTTTGGTGTTGTTGTGGGATTCACTATCTTATCTATCGATCCTATTAAAAGAAAAAGGGTAATGCCTTCCATTTAGTGTGTGATTCTACACCCTTGGTGCTAGTCGCCACTCCGAGACCTATTGAAGCTGGGTTTTGGGGGTCATTATCTCTCCTTCAACTTAAATAAGGAAGGGCCTAGAAATCTGCTGAGCCTTCCCTCCTTTTGGTGAAGGCGGGTCATGACAATTAATCCATCATTCCATGATTACAGGATTAGAAAATATACTAAAAATATGAGGCATTTCTTACATAAAGGACTCAACTAAAACTTTTTATCTCTTACGATAAGAAGATTACTCAAGATAATTCAAGTTATTTTTAATAACAAGATTTAGTTGTGCATGTACCTCCATAAAGTTCTTCACTTCCACTCACATTATATTATGTATTTAATTAGGTTAATAATTACATTTCCCATCACATAGGTTGTCTTAATGATTCCTCTTATTCCTAGAAATTTACTAAAATAAAGGAATGTTAATGATGATAATACTCAAATTAATAAGAATATAAAAATATAAAATATAAATTTTGAAGGGAAAACTCGTAAATCAAATGTATACCATAACTTATTAATTCATCGGTTTCAATCTATGTTATTCATGGTTATATTCTTATTATATTTTCTAACCTAAATAATTATATATTACATCATAAAATTATACAATACTTTAATAATATAAATTTAAATACTTTATAATGGTTCATAATGTATATGTGAATAAACCAAATCATATCCCTCAGGAGTGTCATATCAGGTGTGCAGTTGGGACCACTTTTTTAACACCATGTGAAGATCAACTTAATAACCAACCAACCTTTTTCAAGGTTATTACCCCTAGGTGAATCTAAGCTATAGAATATATCCGCTTATAGTATTCAGACATGTATTTCATTTCTAGGATACCAAACTCTCTTTACATTATCAAAATTAAAACATGTTTTCCTATACTTAGACTTATCCTAAGTGTTTTTACTAATGTTTCCTCATTCAAAACCACAAAAATAACTACGCATTTATTTTTAAAAATCTATAGTAACCTAAGTCTCATAAACTTTTTTAAATGATTTTTAACTAAATTTTCAACAATATATAACCCAGAAATCAATATTTCTTATGGGTTATGGTGATTAGATACAAGGTACATTAATATTAAAATAAGATTCTAAATCTTTATTTATATCTATTAATTATGCTCCTAAATACCATTGACCTTATATAACTACATACGATTCCTTGGATAAATACATAATGAAAAAGGGTGAAATATAAATCCTAGTAAGGGAATAATCATAGTAAATATTGATTGTGATGTAATATGAAATAATCACGATACATATAATGATATCGTAATGAAAAGGATCAGTAGTGTGGGATCATGGAATAATTTAAATAATACCATAAGATCATGGAATCTTAAATACATAAAAACAACATAAAACATGAATCATAAGCATAAGACAAGGATCACTTCCAATACATTATAACATAGTGTACTCAATTAATTGTTTGTGCACCGTATATGGTATCTCATTAGATGAAAATATTTATCATTTAATTGGGTGGATTTATAATTATGGTCCCACCAATCACATTCATAACATGTACATGAATATGTTTTACATATAAAAAATCATATACAACGAATAAGCATAATAAAAACCCATGAAAATAAAATAGTTAAGATATTCTTATCTCAAATATAACATACTAACAAATCATTGAGATTCCAAATTGAAGAAGGAATTAATGCTTTCTCAATATTCATTGGTATTAACTATTTATTTTAAAAAGGTTAAATTTTATAATAATGATTTGGATATGTAGGCATAGAAAGGACCTTAATAAGTAGTGTTTTCAAAAAGGGGTAAAGAGTATTTAAATAAGGTAATAAAATTATTTCTTCTTAAGAATATAATTAAAAAATAATATTTTACATAAAATAATGAGTGTTTTTAGAGAATATATAAGATTAATTTTTTTATTTAGTGACATGGGATATAAGAAAAAATATATATAGGATTTATTTTCATTGGGTTTGTTTAAAATAATAAATTGAGAAAGGAACCTTAAAATCTTATATAACCCTAGAAAGGAAAGGTAAGAAAAATTAGGTATATATGTGAGGAATAAATTTACATGATATAAATTAAATACATTATACTAATAGATAAATAAATTTATGTTATAGAGGGAAATCATAACCAGAACTAAGAAAGGGTTTTTTGGAAGTTCCTTACCATAGATCTTGACTCACTTAATACGTGATTCTAGAATGTTCATGGGAATGTAAAATGTTCTTAGGCCAGTGACCAATAATGTTTTTCATCAAATTATTTGAATTAATACACAGATATAAATTAAAATCATCCTTAGTTTCTACAAATTTAGGATTGTCACATTTAATTTATAAATAATTGATAAGACATAAAATTAATTTTTCTTGTGACTCTTTCTCCATTGATGATTTTGTTGACCTCTTATTATCATGATATTGTTGAATTAGAGGATTCAAGAGTAGAATCCATCTAGTAGTTATCCACAAGTGCTCCATGAACCACAAAATATCACCATAGATATAAATGGGTGTTATCATAGATTATTATAATTCTTTTATCATTATCTATTGATCATAATAATAATTATCTAGTGATTAAATAATTGTTCTGGTTTTCATGGAGACCATATAAGGATGATGAAGATTATTTCTCCAAATTTGTGGTAGAATTATTTAGAGTTTTCTCTCTAGTCTTGATATATTCTATATGGGGTATGTTTTGTGCATAATAATATTTAACCCTAGTGTTGGTTAGAGTATATGACTCAAGAGGGGGTTGAATTTAGTATTTATAAAACAATTTGCTAAAAGGGTTCTTTACAAAATAATATCCCCCTATGAAAATAAACACAAAGCCAGTTTTTAGTGAATTTATAAGTCTTAAAGGTTTAACTTGGTTCTCGGAAGATTGATTAGTTCTCAAATTTACCAATATAAGGATTAGTAAAACTTTTGAAACAAACCCACTGATTGAAAACAGATATAAACACTTCCTAAACCAACTATCAAAGTTCAGTTTATCTTAATTCCAGAAATATATAATAGAAAAAACTATAAGATAAACTGCACAGCGGATAAAACAAGAGGTTCAGTCTCAAGTAGAGACTTAGTACTCTCCACATGGTGATCACCCGCCACCAAGAAGTTTATATTAATAAACTTTTGATCGACACCCTGGATCAGGATTCACAACAGTACTCAGGTTGTCGGGGTCACACTTGACCTCTACCATAGTTATTCCTTGGAAAAACAAATAAACAGATCTCACAGGATCTCTCCCACAGTTCTAGATGGGATACAAGTATAAGGGATTAAGAGTGAGGATATTTTTTTATCCTCTATTTTAGCTCAGGATACAGTGTGTGAGATTCAAAAAGATATACACACTGCTCAAAATAGTAATGATGAGAACACAACATAGTTATCAAAGAGAATAGGGTTTAGAATTCTCTATGTGTTGTGCAATAATTCTATAGATTCAATGGATATTGGGAAAATGATATTTGAATCCTCTTCTGGAAGTTTGATTTAGAACAGAGTGTTGCAATGTTTTGTAAAAGAGTTTATCTCTTCTTTGTGAGGATGTTCAAAAATCTCCAGTAGGTAGTTGTTAGGTGAGCCCAAGATTTGAGTTTCACTCTCTTCAATATTCTGAGTTCGCATAGTTTATCTTTCAATGTGTTCTCCAAGCTCTAATTGTATCTGTATATCTCTATGTCTTCATCTTTTTTTTTGAGCTCTAATTGAAGTCCATTTACACTTCAAGTTCTACTGGGCATAAGGATCTCTGAATGTGCATGTACCTCATACTATCTTCAGATAGTGCTACAGACAACATTAAATAATGTTAGAAACATTAATTTGTCTAAATATGACTGTTAGAAATAAATTTGAATTAATAAAATTGAAACAGTTATTTATTACTATTGGTGAGTCATCTTCGGTCTGTTGTCTTTGGTTTGGTAACATCGTTCTATCAACTTCGGTGTGTCGATTTCGATGTGTCGACTTCGGTTTGTCATCTTCGGTGGGTCATCTTGGATGTGTCATCGTCAGTGTGTCAATTTTGGTGTTCCTACTTCGGTGTGTCATCTTTGGTGTGTCAATTTCAGTGTGTCGACTTCGGTGTGTCGATTTTGTTGTGTCATCTTCGATTTGTCAATCTTCGGTCTGTCGAACATCGGTGTGTCGAACATCGGTGTGTCAGAGAATCAAAAATATTACGAAGTGTCTTTCTTACACAACTCATTACAAGACTAAGTTTTATCCAAAATTACATGTATAAATACACTTGTAAACACACTTATTCATGAATATAGGTTATTGAGTTATTTATGTATATTTTTCTGTATGACATAATTGATTTACTTAGATATATTAAAATGGAATGAAAGAGTAGAATCTCTATATTGAAATTATTTGTGATTATGAAAACTAAATTATCATAGAGGGTCCAACAATCTCCCCCTTTTTGATAATCACAAATTATGGCATACATGAAAAAATAAATAGAATAAATATAGTCTGACATAGAAAACTGCCCTGAATGTAAATTTCAAATCTAACTAAAGTTTTTTCTTGTTTGAATTTATAAAACAAAGCCCCCCCCCCTAATAATGGAGTAAGGAGAGTACATGCCATGTGTGCTAAACTAGAGAATCTCCCCCTTAGATAAACAATTTATGCCTTATTTTCCTTATTCTCTCCCCCTTTTGGGATTAGAAAAAAAAAGAAAAGAAGAATGGAGAAATAACATAAATAATAACACCATAAACATTTCCATTAAGTGACATAAGAGTACAAGACAAACAAAAAAGAGATAAAATCACTATTAAAGAAAAACAATCCACCACTAAGGGTTTGGATACTGTGGGGTTTTTCTTTTTCTTATGGATCCGAGGGAGAAGGATAAGGTTTGGTAGTGGCAGAGGGAATAGGTGGTCTAAAGATAACACCAGGCTAGGAAACACCTTTAGGAACAGTAAATGCAAGGGTAGGCTTCTTTTCTGAAAACACTTGACTAAGAGTTTTCTCTGTGATGATTGGATGAATATGGGAAAGAGCCTGAGAGACATTCATTAGAGTATGAGGCCGAGAGGCAAGAAAAATTGAAGCAGCTAGAGGGACCACAATTACCTTGGCCTGAACATGCAGATAAGGCTTAAGGATATTGATGAACTGATTAATGATTTGACCACCATATTTCATCTCATTCTCGAAGTCATCCTTATTTTCCATAAATTTACTCAGAAAATGTGTAAACTCCTTCAATTGAACGACTTGCTTCTTGAATTCTTCTATGACTGGAGGAATTCTAAGATTTTCTACGAGAAACTTGAAGCTATTAATGAGATCATGCTTTGTATAAATCTTAGTGAAATACTTATCCACCTTTTCCCAAATTTCTTTTTGAGCTGCAGAGGCTTCATTTTTGCAATGCCTGACTATATTGTAGACAAGGTTTGTATTTTGATGTACTTTTTCATGGGTGTCTTAGTCTGAAAATGTCTAAAATTTTTGAAGTTCCTCTCTCATCACAACCTTGAGAGACTCCAAGTCAGCAGCAACACTTTTCCTACTCCTGGAACTAGATGGGCCAGTCAACATTTTCTCAATCTCTTCATTCAACTTTTTTAGGTCCACACTCAGTAGATGAGTTACCAAGTTCCTAAGAACTTCCAAAACACCACTAAAGGGGGTCTTGAAGTTAGAGTATACAGAATTTAACTCATTGCTCATCTTTCGTACTTCTTCTCTCAGCAAGATATTGTGTCTGATAATGGTTTCTGATTTAGTAATGATATTTTTTTGAATCTCTTGGATCACTATTCTTGAAATATTTGCTGCATCAGCATCTGAGATGCCTGATGAAGTGGAGGCTTCCTTTTTGGATCCAACTAAAGCTATCACAGACTGACATATATCATTTTTAAATTTCTCCAAATCATCTTTAGTAAAATAATCATTGGGCACTATAGGAACCATTGGTTCTACTGCTGGAAGTGAAACTGAGGGAACAGGTGCCACAGATTCTGGTTCAGTGTGGACTTGTGGAGCAGTAGGATAAGGCACCCTCTCCTCATCCGAGAAATATTCTAAACCAAAAAGAATGTATCCTAGATCATTATTCCACTCTCTAGAACATGCCCAGTCTCTTGGCTCAACAACATCAATTATGATCCTTCTTCCCTGAGTCTCAGAAAAACATCATCAAAATCAACTACTTCATCCTGGTCTCGGGAAATAACAGCTTGTTTAGGAGCAGGAACCAACCGAAATTCAGGTTCTGCTTGTGCTCTAGCTACATCAGCTTCACCAGGAACTTAATCAGTTTGAGGCACTAGAACCTCATCATCAATATCTTAGCTAGAATCCATAAGATCATTCAATTCCTAAATGATCTCTTGATTTTCAACATTAGGAAGGAGTGATCTATCCCCTTATTCAGCATCTCCATGACCAGTAGCCTGTTGTTCAACATGCTCAACACCCTCACTAGCTCCACGTACAGATTCCTCACGGGATCTGTCAACCACTTGTTGTCCCATTTTGAGAGAGTCACTCACATGCTCATCATGTCCTCCATTATCATCATCATCATCTGATTCTTCATCAAATTTACTAATATATCCTTCAAGTCCAGTAACTTTAGTTTCTTCCACATCTGCATCACCTAATAAAGATTCTCTAGAAGGAAAGTCCAAAGGTGGACTAGAAGGTCCATAAGACATATCCTAAGGACATTCATCAATATCAAGATCACTCTTATCATCAAAAGGAGATCCTTCTTCCCTTGGAACTTCAGGCTCATCTTCCTCATGAGAATAAACAGGAACCTCTCATGGATTGAGACCTAGATCAACATGGTCCTTGGGTCTATAAGGGTTGTCAACTGGATTGAAAACCTCATATAGCCTCTTCTAATCTCCTACCAAAAATATCTTCCATGGGTTCCAGAATATTTTCATCCTTTTACAAATGTCTTCTTGAAGAAAAGAACCACTATAGGCACTTCCCACTTCATCTCCATCTTCCACACAATGTAATATTTTTAACATGGTAGAAATAATCCTTAGATAGTAAAAGTAGGTTTCCTTCTTTGATGGCTTAATCATATCAGAGATATGTTAGGTTTGGTGTCCTAAGAACCAACTATTTTGTACTTTGATTACATTAATGTTCACTTATTATATATTGTTCATTGTTCTGCATAACTATAATATAATAAAGTCCTGGAATATTTTTTGCATTGATAAGGTCATGGAAGATCCCCGCTATGATGAGAAACTTGAAATTATATAACAATATTCTTAAATAAAGTTCTATGGTTGGATGAAGTACTATGGTAGGACACATAGTATACATATCATCATGTGTGAGTACTCGTAAGAGGACGAGACTCTCTCTCATGGAGTTCTCACTTGGTAATCTCCAAGATGGGAGATTATGAGAACAGACCCACCAGTAGTAATTCTGCATATTTTGGTGTCATCGGACATTACTATCTATGAGCGTGTGTAATGGTTCTTAGACTGGAAGATTATCATTAACTCATGTCATGACTCGCGCACTTAGATTTGCTGATGAAAACTGTCATGAAGACAGTTGGCGGGAAGTAGGGTACGTTGGGTGCGTCATGAATGAAATGTTGTTAATGGATAAGTCGAGGAAGTATTTGTCCCTTCCATATTTATGGAAGTAGATATCTCAGGCCCTTTGATTGAAATAGAACTATCAATCAAGTTACATGGCCATGGTGACACAACTAGTTTATTTCTGGAAGTCAAAGAATAATAGATCAAGCTTATAGGTTTATGACACTACCATGAAACTTTCTTGATGAGATATTGAGACAAAGAGATTAAATTACACATTAAGTGTTCTTATGACGTGATACGTCAATGTGGCGTGAACTTCTTTCTCTTGGGTGACTTGACCTATTTCTAGACAGTAATCTTGGACTTTAGGCAATCCTGCCTAATGCCAACAAGAAAGAGGCCTAGAGGGTTACACACTAAGTGTATTCAAGTATCTCAAGTAGAATAAAGATTATTCTCATACATGGTTTAATAATTATTCGAGGAAACCTAAATCATTTTAAGGTTGGAGGAAGAATAAAATAAAAACAAGTACACGCCGTGTAGTTTTTATTTTGAAAAATAAGTACACGTCGTGTATTATTAAATGTACACGCTGTGTTGTTTTCATTTTGGAAATGAAATGAATAAATGAAAACAAGATATACACACCTTTCACATTGAACGTACACGCTGTGTAGTTTTCAATGAAAAACAAGTACATGCCCTGTATTTATTATTACACTTCGTGTAGTTTTCCAGTCGAGATTTTGAGGATATAATATTGTTTTATTAAATGATATTTATTATAATATGCATGGGCTCATGTCAAAGAATTAATTATTCTATATGGGAGTTTTCAATAAGAGTTAATGAAATAAATAAAATGTGTTACATTTATATTTATTGTCATAACTCTATAACCTCAAACCCGATTATAAATATCCTCACAACCCCAACTCTTTTCCTAAGAGAATTGTTGTGCACAATAATTCTAGAGAATTTTTTCAAGGCCTAAAGAACCTCTTCCTCCAATAATGCTCTCAAGACCAAGAGAGGTCATATTCCATAGGATCAAGATGATATAAGGTGGACAACACAAGCAAAGGATTCTCCACGCTAGCACTCGGAGACTCTTTTGGCGACGTCCCGAGATATGTGGTGCATGTGTGGATCACCGCTAGAGGAATTCTATACTTGGATTCTACGACACAATGAAGAATCACATCAGAACGTGATCAAGAATATCAATGAAGAAAGAACACCCAAAAGGTACTTCTTGTCAATTAATTAGATTAATTATAATCAACCTATGACGATCCACTTTTGTGGTTCCAGGACATTTCTTTTTCTTTGTCTATTTCTATGAATCGATCCGTGGAGACTGGCGTTTATCATCGTATTGATCCCAGATTGATCATTTCTAAAGACAAAAATCCAAGTGGGAACATCCACCCACGCGCTTCAGCTATGCCCGGAACCTTCAATTGGTATCAGAGGGAGGTTATAATGTTTATTATAGTTATTTAATTTTCATTGATAATTTATGCATTTATATTTGATTCAATTCGTGATAAATCATTCTATTAAACTGAATGAATGAGATCTGTTCTTCCTCCTTCGTTTCTCGATTCACATCACAGAAATGAACTTTTAATTTTAATTTTGATTAAAATAAAAATGGGGAACTCATCCGGAGGATCCGTTCTTTTTGTCCGTACAACATAGGAATACACGGCGTGTAATGAAAACTACACGCCATGTACTTAGTTTCAACGAACCGGTACTGGTCCGCCAAACCACATCGTGCGAATTGATTTTACCGGTGTTTTATTACACCATGTTAATCATAAATGAACGGCGTGTGGAACTAGAATGCACGGCGTGTATGTTGAATCAACACATCGTGTAGTTTGATCTGGCCCAAGTGAAACTGTGTACAAGGAGAAGCCATGTTCAGCATACATGGGATTTCCAGGCCGGTAACCGCGTAACAAGGAAGTACATGTCGTGTTATATTAATCTACATGTCGTGTACTCCAAAATTTCCAAAGTAGAGAAAACACGCCAAATCCCCTAGTGTGTACTTTGGATAAAGTCTGAAAAGAAATATGCACCATGTAAATATAAACTACATGCCATGTACTTTTCAGAAATAGAATTTCACCAAGTTTCCTCCAAAAGTACAAAGATGTGTACAAGTGATATGGATGAGAAGAATCTCAAGGAAATTCAGAAAGGAATTTATGATAAATATTTGATAAATTATAAGATCATAATTAATTAATTTCAAGCATGAATTATCTTAAATAATAGAACAATTAAAATAATTTGAATTCTAAATATGCGTAAATGTCGTTTCATGCTATGGATGATCATGACCTGGACCAAATACCCTTTGTATGCGTGTATGGTTTCATTTAAATTTGTTTAATTTAAATTCATTGGTCTACGATCCTTATTCCAATAAAATGTAGGGCCCACGTGCCCATGGTTTCTTTAAAATAAACCCCATGTAATGGAGGATCTCCCAAGCCAGAGGAGATGGTTCAAAACCCGGAGCTGAGGTGAAACCAACCCAAGAAGATACAAAGGTGGACAGGTGGGAGCTGCAAAACACGAACCATCGGTTCAAGGTGTTTTTCCCTAGGTTAGGGTTAGCTTATCAAACCACTAGATAAGCTAACCAAAAAAATCTCATGATCCTGCCATCTTATTTTATTTATGTTTTATTTCATGGTTTATTTATTATGTATGTCTTTTCGCGATCACAAATTCAATAAAATGAACAAGCATGCAAAGATGGAATAAAATAAAAACCGTAATATGTGTAAACATTATCAAAACATGGTTAATCACTTAAGCAAGAATCACTTAATATTAACAGGAATGTGATAATGTGAAACTACGCATAAAGGATTAAAATCCCTCAATACCATATTAAGTCAGACCAAGCCTTCTGTTACTTGATTAAGGGCAAGACTCAATAAAACTATGTGTTTGACCAACCCTTGTTGGGACACTTACTTTTATAAAGGAATCCCTTATGAAAGGTTTCGGGTTGACTTAACCAAATTACATCAAGAGGAGTAGGCCTTACTAGACTTGATGTAATATTGGAGGCAAGATTTGAAGAAATACAAGTCAGGATTTCAGGATTGGGGAGTCCACTCAACAGATCAAGGAACTGTAAGCTCGTAGTTGGAAAAGACCTGCCTACCTAAATACCTTAAAATAGCTTGACCAAACCTTGTTGGGGTTATGAAAAGGGGAATATGTATCCTTTCCACTAGAATTTCAAAGCAACTAGACATTCTTAGTTCAATAGCGAGGGCCATTGGGACTTGATAAAATAGTGGGAGACTTAATAAAATTTATTATTTCTCATAAAATGTAATCAAGAAAGTACTGATAAATATACTCTTCTAATTTGTCAAATCAATATGACAAACTCATCAACCACATTTTCTCTACGATCAATTCAGGACAAAGACAACATCCTCACCGGCAGTAACTTTCAAGAATGGTTTAGGTGCCTTGGGGTTATCCTATGCCATGAACAAAAGTTTTATGTACTAGTGACCTCACTTCCTAACTCTACTGCCCTAGGGGCGAGTGATGAAGATTTCCTGGTCTAGGATCAACATTTGAGTGATGCACTTGATGTTCAATGTTTGATGTTGTCATCAATGTCTAGTGAGCTCATGAAGTCTCATTAAGACATGGATGCCTACAGCATGCTCGAGCACCTCTGTCGCCTATACCGAGAGAGAGAAAGACAAGAAAGGTTTGAGATATCCAAGGCTCAATTTCAGAGCAAGCTTAGAGAAGGTGCCCCATCTGGGCCTCATGTAGTCAAGCCCATTGGCTACATTGAGCGCTTGGAGATTCTAGGGTTTAAACTCCCTGAAGAACTGGGTACCGATGTCATTCTTGCATTACTCCCCCAGTGATTCTCAAATGTTGTTGTGAACTTCAACATAAAAAACATTAAGAAGTCTCTGTCTGATCTTATTATCCTCATTCGCCAAATGGACAATGACATGAAGGGTGAAAAGTTGTATATTATCATGGTGAATAAATGTAAAGGGAAGGTGAATAACTTTAAGCCCAAAGCTTCTTCAAGGTCTTCCAAGAAAAGTAAGATCAAAGGGGAGGACAGAGAACAGGAGGCTATTTGTTTCACATGTGGCAAGAAAGTCCACTGGAAGAATAACTGCACCCAGCCAAGGAAGCAAGGGGAAGATTTAGGTGCGTTTGTTATCGAATGAAATCTATCTATTTCTCCCAATTGGGTATTAGATACTTCTTTTGGTTCTCACATCTATATCGAAATACAGGAACCAAGTAGATTCAGAAAGATTGACCGAGGTGAGGTGGATCTACGAGCAGCCAACGGAGCCAGACTCGTTGTTGTAGCTGTCGGAGACTACCATATCACATTGCCTACTGGGATGGTCTTGGTTTTGAAATGATTTTATTATGTACTCTCTATAACCAAAAACATTATTTCAGTATCCATATTAGATACATATGGATTCATCTTCAAGATTGGAAGTGGATTTTGCTGCTTTTATAAAGATAGCATTTGTTTTGGTAGGGCACATTTATATAATAGCCTTTATGTGTTAGACTAAAAAAACCAAGTAATGGAAATTGATGAAAAAGTTAATTCACATGAATCATACCACACCCAACTTTGGAATCACCAGCTAGGTCATGTCAATGAGAAACATTTGACAAAATTACATCATGATGGGTATTTTGATTCTTTCGAACTAAAACCACTTGGTGTATGTCATGCATGTCTACAAGGCAAAATGAACAAATCCCCATTTAGTGGGAAAGGTGAAAGGGCTAAAGAGCTTCTAGAATTAGTTCACACAAATGTGTATGGACTATTTCCAGTTAAAGTAAGGGGTGGGTTCTCATAATTCATATCTTATACTGATGATTTTAGTAGATATGGATATATTTACTTAATGAGGTATAAGTCAGATTCTTTTGATCGGTTCAAATAATACAAGAATTAAGTTGAGAACCAGCTTGGTAAGAAGATTAAGAAACTCCAATCAGATAGAGGAGGAGAATATCTTAATCAGGACTTTATTGATTTCTTACGGGAGTTTGGGATTCTATCTCAACTCACTCCTCCTTACACACATCAGTGGAATGGTGTAAGTGAAAGGAGGAACCGCACCCTGTTGGACATGGTGAGATCAATGATGAGTCATGTGAGTCTTCCATTATCCTTTTGGGGATATTCATTACAAACAGCCGCTCACATACTAAAACAAGTACCAACTAAATTGATAAATGGTATTCCATACGAGTTATGGAGTGGAGGAAAAGCCATGTTATCGAATTTACATATGTGGGGTAGTGAAACATTTGTTAAGGCCTATTCAGGTAACAAACTGGAACCCCGAGGCACAAAGTGTATCTTTATAGGATATCCCAAGGAAACAAGGGGATATTACCTATAAAACCCCTCAGACAAAAAGGTTACAGTGGCAAGACATGCCATATTCTTTGATAGGGAGCACATCTCCAAAATAGATAGTGGGAGAGAGATAGATTTTAATGAAGTCGAGGCTCAAGATACACAGGAGTTGGTATAAGAACAGATTCCACAAAGCCCCATGGAAGAACAATCTGTTCCAGAGACACAAGAACTGTGTAGGAGCACGAGAGAGGTGATTGAACCAGAACGATATGGTTTTCTTGTCACCGAGGATGGTGACTCATTATTGGTTGACAATGATGATCCTCTTACCTACATGGAAGTAGTTGAAGGCATAGATGTTGCCAAGTGGCAAGAAGCCGTGAATTCTGAAATGAATTCCATGTACAAAAACCAAGTCTTTATTTTGGTAGATCCTCCAATTGATGTAAAGCCTATTGGTAATAAATGGGTATTCAAGGAAAAACTAGACATGGAGGGGAAATTCAGCACCTATAAGGCATGAATAGTTGCCGAAGGTTTTAGATAGCATTAAGGAATTGACTATGATGAAACCTTTTCACCAATTGCAATGCTGAAATCCATCAGAATCCTATTGTCCATTGCTACATACCATGACTATGAAATTTGGAAAATGGATGTCAAAACAGAATTCCTTAACGGGAACCTCCAGGAAGATGTCTACATGACACAACCTGAAGGGTTTGTGACTCCAAAGGATGCCAATAAGGTATGAAAGTTGCAGAAATCCATTTATGGATTAAAGAAAGCATCAAGGTCAGCGAACATTTGTTTTGATGAAGCTGTAATGGAATTTGTCTTTGTTAAGAATGAATGTGATACTTATGTCTACAATAGGTTTAGTGGAAGTGTAGTTTTTTTCCTAATAGTATATGTTGATGACATATTACTAATTGGAAATGAAGTACCTATCTTACAGTTAGTTATGGAATGGTTGGATAAATGGTTCCCTATTAAATACTTGGGAGAGGCAGCATATATTCTTGGGATCAAGATCCATCGTGATAGATCTAAGAAAATGCTGGGCCTAAGAAAAATTACATACATTGACAAGATACTGAAGGGATTCACTATAGAACAATCTAAGAGGGGATTGTTGCCATTGTCACATGGAATTCATCTTTCCAAGTAAATGTGTCCTCATACACAAGAGGAAAGAAAAAAAATGAAAGGATCCCTTATGCATCTGTGATTGGGTCAATCATGTATGTTATTCTATGTAAAAGGAAAGATGTTGCTTACGTATTAAGTTCGGTAGTAAAATATCAAGCTGATCCAGGAGACCGCCATTGGATTGCAGTCAAGACTATCCTTAAGTATCTGAGGCGTACAAAGGATATGTTTCTAGTTTATGGAGGATATGAGGAACTAGTCATCAGATGACATGTATATGCTAGTTTGCAGACTAATCAAGAGGACATGAAGTCGCAGATTGGATACATCTTCAGTTTTAATGGAGGTGTAGTGAGCTGGAAGAGCTCAAAGCAATGTGTGGTGGAAAATCCAACAGCAGAGTCCGAGTATATCGCATCTTCTGAGGCAACTAAAGAAGCAGTATGGATGCAAAGATTCATCCAAGACCTGGATGTAGTACCTAGCAGTAAAGATCCTATCAAACTCTATTATGATAATATTGCAGTGGTGGAACATGAAAAAGAGCCAAGGTCACATCAGCGGACAAAGAAAAAACTTCAAAAGTATCATCTCTTGAGGGATTTTTCTCAAAGAGGTGAAGTTTTAGGGAGTAGTATTTCCACAAGAAAACAACGTGGAAGACCCCTTGACTAAAGCCTTGACTCAGCATAAACATGATCATCATGTGAGGTCTAGCATACTAAAAGTCGTAGGCAGTTGGATCTAGTCCAAGTGGGAGTTTTTTAGGGTTGGTGTCCTGAGAACCAACTGTTTTGTACTTTGATTACATGAATGTTCATTTATTATATATTTTTCATTGTTCTTCATGACTATAATATAATAATGTCCTGGAATATTTGTTTCATTGATAAGGTCATTGCAGATCCCCGCTATGATGAGAACCTTGAAATGATATAACAATATTCTTAAATAAAGTTCTACGGTTGGATGACATACTATGATAGGACACGTAGTATACATACCGTCATGTTCTAGTACTCATAAGAAGATGAGATTCTCTCTCATGGAGTTCGCACTTGGTAATCTATAATATGGGAGATTATGAGAACAGACCCGCCAGTAGTAATTCTGCATGTTTTGGTATCATCGGACATTACTATCTACGAGCGTGTGTAATGGTCCTTAGACTAGAAGATTATCATTAACTCATGTCATGACTCAGGCACTTATATTTGCTGACGAAAACTGTCACGAAGACAGTTGGCAGGAAAGAGGGTATGTTGGGTGTGTCATGAATGACTTGTTGTTAATGGATAAGTCGAGGAAGTATTTTTCCCTTCCATATTTATGGAAGTAGATATCTTAGACCCTTTGATTGAAATATAATTGTCAAAAAAATTCCAAGTCCATGGTGACACGATGAGTTTATTTCTGGAAGTCAAAGAATGACATATCAAGCTTATAGGTTTTTGACACTACCATGAAACCTGCTTGATCAGATATTGAGACAAAGGGATTAAATTACATAGTAATCATTCGTATGAGGTGATTGGTCAATGCAGCATCAACTTCTTTCTCTTGGGTGCCTTGACCTGTTGCTAGATAGTAATCTTGGACTTTAGGCAAGCCCGCCTAATGCCAACAAGAAAGAGGCCTAGAGGGTCACGCACTAAGTGTATTCAAGTATCTCAAGTAGAATAAATATTATTCTCGTACATGGTTTAATAATTATTCAAGGAATCCTAAATCGTTTTAATGTTTATGGAAGAATAAAATGAAAACCAAGTACACACTGTGTATTATTAAATGTACACGCCGTGTAGTTTTCATTTTGGAATGGAAATGAATAAATGAAAACAAGATATACATGCCGTGTACATTGAATGTACATGCCGTGTAGTTTTCAATGAAAAACAAGTACACGTCGTGTATTTATTATTACATGTAGTGTAGTTTTCCAGTCGGGATTTTTAGGATATAATATTGTTTTATTAAATGATATTTATTATAATTAGTGTGGGCGCTTGTCAAGGAATTAATTATTCTACATGGGTGATCCAATAAGAGTTAATGAAATAAATAAAATGAGTAACACGTATATTTATTGTCATAAATCTACAACCTCAAACCCGGTTATAAATATCCTCACAACCCCAACTCTTTTACTAAGAGAATCGTTGTGCACAACAATTCTAGAGAATTCTTTCAAGGCCGAAAGAACCTCTTCCACCTAGAACGCTCTCAAGACCAAGAGAGATACACTTCCATAGGATCAAGACGATCTAAGGCGGACAATGCAAGAAAAGGTTTCTCCATGCTAGCACCTAGAGACTCTTTTGGTGATGTCCAGAGATACGAGGTTCTTGTAAGGATCACCGCTAGAGGAAGTCTACACATGGCTTCTACGATGCAACGACAAATCAAATTGGAACGTGATCAAGAATATCAACAAAGAAAGAACACCCAAAAGGTACTTTTTGTCAATTAATTAAATAAATTATAATCAACCTGTGATGATCCACTTTTGTGGTTCTGGGAAATTTCTTCTTTTTTGTCTATTTCTTTGAATCGATCCATGGATACTGGCGTTAATCGTCGTATTGATCCCGGATTCATCATTGCTAATGAAAAAAATCCAAGTGGGAACATCCACCCATGTGCTTCCGCTGCACCCAGAACCATCAAGATATGCACCATTATATTCCTACATAGGTTTACTTTTATCCCATTTTTCAACAAAAAGATCAAGAAGACATCCTGATACTTCACAGTAGAGAAATCTACCTTCCTTGGGTAGATTTTATGTTGTAAGAACATAAAAAGCAGTCTCACTTCTTCTTTGAATTCACTTGCAACTATCCTTCTGGATTCTCTATTTCTAGTTAGCTCCTTCAAAGCATCTTTATAAGATAAAAAATTAGAGGAAGGTGGAATGTTACCAAGATAGTCAGCAAAGACACCTTCATGAGGCATTTTAAAGCATTCAGCCCACTCCTTAGACGAGAAAGCTATCTCCTTTCTCTTTACTATAGACTTCATCTTTGCTGCCTCAGTATCATCCAGGGATATCTTCAAATATTGATAGAACTCGTGAACTAGATGGGGATAATAGGGTCTTTCATTGTTGGTGAACCAACTGAGCCATCCTTGATATTCCAGTACTTTTCACAAAAAAGGATTTTCTTGACATAGGAAACTCAGAAGACACGTTCTTTTTAGTCGTAACCACTCGGCTTTCCAATCATGGTTTTATAGTCCCACTGGACTCACCTTTCTGAAGCTTAGTAGTAGGGGATTTTCTAGGTTCTTCCATTGTACGCTTGGTCCTCTCCATGACCAGACTTCAGATTCCAACAATGTTGAGAGGTCAAGAGTCAAGAGGAAGAGTGACAAGAGGTAGAAGGATTTACGGCAGAGAAGGCAAAAGGTTGGGATGGATTAAATTATATATATCATTTAGGGATTGTAAATCGTAAAACATAAAAATTAAATGCGGAAAAATGAGAGCAAAATAGCGTCATTTTATTTAAAACAGACAAAAATTAAAAAAAAACATAACAACATCGGTGGCAATAAATCGGTTTCAGGGATCAGTTTTATTAATTGGTTTCATGGAGATCGGTTTCAAGAATATTGGTTTCAAGAATATTTGTTTCAAGAGATTGGTTTCAAGAGATCGGTTTCAAGAGATCGGTTTCAAGAGGATTGGTTTCAAGAAGATCGGTTTCAAGAATATCAGTTTTAAGACATCGATTTCAAGATATCGGTTTCAAGAAGATCAGTTTCAAGAAGATCAGTTTCAAGAAGATCGGTTTCAAGAATATCGGTTTCGAGATATCTGTTTCAAGATATCTATTTCAAGATATTGGTTTCAATAATATCAGTTTCAATAGATCAGTTTCATGAAGATCGGTATCAAGAGATCAGTTTCAAGAGATCGGTTTCATGAAGATCAGTTTCATGATATTGGTTTCAAGAGATCGGTTTCAAGATATCTATTTCAAGAGATCAGTTTCAAGATATTGGTTTTTAGAGATCTGTTTCAAAAGATCGGTTTCAAAAATATTGGTTTCAAGAAGATTGGTTTCAAGAGATCGGTTTCGAGAGATCGGTTTCAAGAAGATCGGTTTCAAGAAGATCGGTTTTAAGAGATCGGTTTCAAGAGAACAGTTTCAAGAGATCGGTTTCAATAAGTTCGGTTTCAAGAATATGGGTTTCAAGAGATCAGTTTCAAGAGATCGGTTTCAAGAAGATCGGTTTCAAGAAGATAGGTTTCCAGAGATCGGTTTCAAGAAGATCAGTTTCACAAAGATTGGTTTCAAGAGATCGGTTTCAAGAGATCAGTTTCAAGAGATCAGTTTCAAGGGATCAGTTTAAAAAATATCAGTTTGAAGAGATCGGCTTCATGAGGTCCTACTGATTTATCATTCCTAGTTCATTTCTGATGTAATTCATTCTCTAAAAACTTAAGAGTTTAGTGAATATATCTACAAGTTGATGTTCAGTCCCAATAAACTCAAGAGTTATATCACCTTTTTTGATAATGATCTCTCAAAAATTGATGTCTTACATCAATATGCTTTGTTCTGGAATGAGAAATTGGATTTCTGGAAATGTTAATAGCACTTGTGTGGTTACATTTTATGGGGATATGTCTAAATAGAAATCCATAGTTTAATAAGGTGGGTTTCATCCACCAAATTTGTGCACAACAACTACCCGCAGTAATGTATTCTGCTTCAGCAGTTTATAATGCAACTAAAATTTGATTTTTACTACACCATGATATTAGTGACTTTCCCAAAAAGTGACATGTTCAAGAGGTACTCTTTCTATCTAATTTACATCCACCAAAATCAGAATCTGAATAGATAACTAAATCAAAATGTTTTTCTTTAGGATAGAAATATTCTAAATTAGTTGTATACTTGAGGTATTTGAAAATTCTTTTAACAACATTTAAATGTGACTCTTTTGGGTTTTCTTTAAATCTCGCACACATACACACACTGAACATAATATCTAGCCTACTAGCTGTTATGTACAGAAAACTCCCTATCATTCCTTTGTAAGCAATTTGATCAACTGATTTTCCATTTTCATCAAAATCTAACTTAATTGTAGAACTCATAAAAGTTTTATTGCTCTTAATTCTATCAAAACCATATCTTTTAAAAAGATATTTTTTGTAGTTACTTTGATTTAAGATTATGCCTTATTTATTTTGAAATATTTTAAATCCAAGAAAATATTTGTTTTCACCCATTAAACTCATTTCAAACTCATTTTGCATTATATTTGAAAAATCATTACATAAAGAATTTTTAGAATATCCAAAAATAATATCATCTACATATATTTGAGCTATTAAAAATTCTTTCGAAACTCTTTTTATAAATAAAGTAGGATCTTCTAGTCCTTTTTTAAAACCTTTAGAAATAAGAAAATTACTTAACCTTTCATACCAATCTCTTGGAGCTTGTTTCAAACCATATAAAGCTTTTGATAATTTGAACACATGATTTGGAAAATATGGATTTGTAAAACTAGGGGGTTGTTCAAAAAAAACATCCTCAATTATATAACAATTAAGGAATTCACTTTTGACATCCATTTGATAAATTTTAAAATTCAAGTGTGCTGTATAGGCAAGTAAGATCCTAATTGCCTCAAGTCTAGCTGCTGGAGAAAACGTCTCTTCATAATCAATTCCCTCTTCTTAATTATATCCTTATGAAACTAGTCTAACTTTATTTCTAACTATATTTCCAACTTCATCTACCTTATTTATAAACACCCATTTGGTTCCTATGGTCAAAGTATCCTTAGGTCTATCTACAAGTTTCCAAACTTTATTTCTCTAAAACTGATTAAGTTCTTCTTGCATGTCCATTGCCCAAAATTCATCATTGATTGAATCATTGATATTTTTAGGTTCAAGTTGTAACAAGAAGGCTTGATGCTCAACCTGGTTTCTCAAGGAAGCTCTTGTTTTTGTTCCTCCATATAAATCTTCAACAATGGAATCTAAGGGATGATTCTTAAGGGTTCTAGTTGGTCTATAGAAAGTTGGACTTGATATTTAAGGTTGGTCAGGATGATCTGGTTCACTACGGTTAGGATGTGGAGAATTTCCAGAAGTGGAAGTTTTAACAGATTCCTTCACATGATGATTTGAGGTTGTATCATCAATGTCCAGATTGGACATATCCTCTTCAATATTTTCTGGTGAAGTCTTGGGCTCATGTGGATCAGCTTCATCAAACATGATGTGTACAGACTCCTCCACACATTTGGTTTTCTTATTAAAGACTCTATAGGCTTTAATTTATGTATAATATCCATGAAATATTCCTTCATCACTTTTAGAGGAAATTTTATCTAAATTATCTTTAGTGTTCAGAATATAGACTTTACATCCAAACACATTAAAATAACCTTCTTTGGGTTTCCTATTATTCAACAACTTGTATATAGTTTTCTTAAGAATGGGTCTAATTAAGACTTTGTTTATTATGTAGCAAGTTGTATTAACAGCTTCAGCCCAAAAATAAATCAATAATTCATATTCATTAAGCATAGTCCAATAAATTTCTCGTAAGGTTATATTTCTTCTTTCTACCACACCATTCTATTGAGATGTCCTAGGTGCAGAGAAGTTATTATTATAGCCATTTTATAAGAAAAAAGCTTCAAAATCTCAATTCTCAAACTCACGGCCAGGATCACTTCTTAAGGATTTAATCTTAAGTTCACTAAGACTTTCTACAGTCCTAGCATACTTCTTAAAGTGTGAAAAAGATTTACTTTTTTGATCCAGGAAAAAGGTCCAGGTATACCTAGAAAAATCATCTACAAGAACATAAATATAGTGCTTCCCATTGAGACTTGAAACTCTAGATGATTCAAACTAGTCCGTGTGAATCAATTCGAGAGGTTGAGAAGTAGTTACTTATTTCTTTGGTTTGAAAGAGATTTTATGTTGCTTTCCTTTTTAACAAGGATTGCAAACATTGTTGTTAGGAAACTCTAATTTGGGTAGGTCTCTAACTAAGACTTTTCAAGTTAACTTCCTAAGAGAGTGTATATTACAATGTCCTAGTCTTATATGATAGATCCAAGACTCTTTGTGAAAGGAATTTAGACAGGAGACGTTCTGTGAGGCTAGTGTTTCTAGATTTATAGCATATACATTATCATTTCTAAAAGCACTAAATTCTAAATTATTCTTGGCATCAAAAACAAGGCAGGAATCATTTTTGAATTTAATATTAAACCCATTATCACACAGTTGAGATATACTGAGTAGGTTATACTTTAATCCATCAACATACAATACTTTAGAAATTTAAATAGAGTTAGGATTACCAATCTAGCCTAGGCCGATGATTTTTCCTTTACCATTGTCACCAAATGTGACATGTCTTCCATTGAGCTTGATAATAATTTTAAAGCTTGAAAAATCCCCTGTAATATGTGTTGAACACCCACTTTCCAAGTACCACATCTTTTTACAGGATCACTTTAGGTAGTTTACCTACAAAATAATTTAACCAAGAAACAACTTTGGTACCCATATTTGTTAGGTCCACATATATTAGTAATATAAGCCTTAAGAACCCACAACTATCTTATGGGTTTCCTATATGCAGAATATAAAGTGTTTGAAAAATAAACTCTGTTTGTACCTGAATAATTTGATACAGAAAAAGAATTTGTGGAACTAGAACTTGTAGTACAATTTTTGGTTTTTTTAAAAAATAGTAGATTTTTCAGATTTGGGTACAAAATGTGATTTGGATAAATTCTGTTGACCTGGTTGGTATCCTATCCCAGAAGTAAACTTAGGATCTATTTTTTTACCAATCATTTGAGTAATAGTAATTTTCCCATTTATAAACTTTTCTAAGTCTTTCTTCAATTGTTCATTAGACATTTTTAACTCATTGTTCTCTTTGAATAGTTGATAATTTTTCTCCTTTTCAGTTGTAAGTTCAGATTTAGCAGTTACAGTAAGTGCATGTTGTTTCTTCAAAGATTTATATTTATCTTTCAAATCATTACATGTTTCTTCTAACATGTTACAATATTCGAATAGTTCATCATTTGTCATATTTTCATACTCACTTTAAGAATGATAATAATTATGTACAGGAGAGTCTAAGGTCACCTCAGTTGTGTTTGTCATGAAACACATATTAGCCATGTTATCTTTCTCATTCTGAGAAGAGTCAAATTCACTTGAGTTGTCCTTAGAGGCACTCCATGTATCCTTCATTGCCTTCTTATCCTTATTTTCATACTTTTTCTTCTATTTCACCTGTGGGTAGTCAACCTTGACATGTCCTTTCCTTTTACATTCATAAGAGATTATCTCTTCTGATTTATCATTTTTCTTCCAATACTTTTTCCAATTACCCTTATTATCGTACATTCTTTTGTAACTGGTCCTTTTGAAGAAATTATATTTCCTATATAATTTCTTGAATCGTCTAGCCAACTAGGCCATTTCTTCATCACTATCTGAAGTAACTTCATCACTGCTTGAGCTTTCGACAGTAGCTTGAATTGTCTCTTTATATTTTCTTTTGGATTAACTTGTCTTGAAAGCTACAGATTGTCATTTTGGTTCATCCTCCTCTTGATTTACCTTCAATTCTTCTTCATACATCATTAATTTTCCAATTAATTCCTTCACTGGAATTTTATCAATATCGCATGATTCTCTGATAGTTATAGATGTTCCATGCTATATTTCTGGTAGGCATCGCAGAATCTGCATGATCTACTCTTTAGTAGTTAATTATCTTCCAAAAGAAATCATGGTACTCACAATTTCATTGAACCTAAGATACATATCATAAATTGACTCATCATGATTCTTTTTAAAGTTATCGTATTTGATAGTATAAGTATTCAATCGCATTTTTTTAACATTAGATGTTCCTTCATGAGAAACAGAGAGAGTATCCCAAATTTCATGTACAGTTTTACAAGAAGAGATATAGTTAAACTCTTCATCACTAAGGGCATAGTATAGATCATTCATTGATTTATATTTATTATTATAGGCAGTCTTGGTAGGTTCATCCCAAGTGTTTCTAGCAGTTTTAGGAAAAGTATATTTACTTTCAATAGCAGTCCAGATTTCAAATCCCATACTTTCTAGATGTATTTTCATTTTAAGCTTCCACTAAGAATACTTAGTTCCATTAAAGAATGTTGGTTTATTGGTAGTAGATCCTTCTAATATATTATCCATGATAAAGGTTGTAAAATAATTTCAAAGAGATAAAAAATTTATAAATAATAGAAATTTGAAGATATTTGAAACACAAACTATAATCACAGTTGACACAATTTGAAAAAATAGCAGTAACTTTTAATCCTTCAGATACCAAATGTTGGTCGGCGTAGATGACTCAAGAGGGGGGTGAATTAAGTATCTATAAAAATTTCTGTTAAAAGGGTTCTTTACAAAATAATATCCCCCTATGAAAATAAACACAAAGTCAGTTTTTAGTGAATTTATAAATGTCTTGAATGTTCAACATAGTTCTCAGAAGATTGATTACTTCTCAGTTTTACCAATCTAAGAATTAGTAAAACTTTTGAAACAAACCTACTGATTAAAAACAGATGTAAACACATGCTAAACAAACTATCAAAGTTTAGTTTATCTTAATGCCAGAAATACAGAATAAATAAAACTATAAGATAAATAGCACAGCTGATAAAACAAGATGTTCAGTCTCAAGAAACGACTTAGTCATATCCACTTGGTGATCACCCGCCACCAAGAATTTTATATTAACAAACTTTTGATCCACACCCTGGATCAGGGTTCACAACAACACACAATCTTTCCAGATCACACTTGACCTCTACCACAGTTATTCGTGGGAAAAACTAATAAACATATCTCACAAGATATCTTCCATGGTTCTACATGGGATACATGTATAATAAGGGATTGAGAGTGAGTATATTTTTTATCCTCTAGTTTAGATCAGGAGACAGTGTGTGAGATTCAAACAGATATACACACTGCTCAAAATATTAATGCTGAGAACACAATAGAGTTACCAAAGAGAATAGAGTTTAGAATTCTCTGTGTGTTGTGCAATAATGATCTAGATTCAACGGATGTTGGGAAAATGATATTCGACTCCTCTTTTGGAAGTTGGCTTCAGAACAGAGTGTTGCAGTTTCTGGTGAAAGAGTACATCTCTTCTTTGTGAGTATGTTCAGCAATCTACAGTAGGTAGTTGCTAGGTAATCCCATGCTTTGAGTTTCAATCTCTTCAATATTCTGAGTTCGCACAATCTATCTTTCAGTGGGTCCTCCAAGCTCTAAGTGAATCTGTATATCTCTGTGTCTCTATCTTTTGTTGAGCTCTGATTGAAGTCCTTTTATACTTCAAGGTCTACTAGGTATAAATATCTCTACACGTGAATGTACCTCATACTGTCTTCCGATAGTGCTATAGACAACATTAAATAATGTCATAAACATTAATTTGTCTAAATATGAATGTTAGAAATAAATTTGAATTAATAAAATCAAAATAGTTATTTATGACTATCGGTGATTCATCTTTGGTCTGTTGTCTTCGGTTTGGTAACATTGGTCGGTCAACTTTGATGTGTTGATTTCGGTGTGTCGACTTTGGTGTGTCATCTTTGGTATGTCATCTTTGGTGTGTCATATTTGGTGTGTCATCTTCGGTGTGTCAATTTTGGTGTGTCAACTTTGGTGTGTCATCTTCGGTGTGTCATCTTTGGTGTGTCAATTTTGGTGTGTCAACTTCGGTATGTCGATTTTGGTGTGGCATCTTGGATCTGTCAATCTTCGGCATGTCTAACATCGGTGTGTGGAACATCGTTGTGTCTAAACATTAGTGTGTCGAACATCGGTGTGTCGAACATCAGTGTGTCGAACATCGGTGTGTCAAACATCGGTGTGTCGAACATCAGTGTGTCAGAGAATCAAAAAGATAATAAAGTGTCTGTCTTACCCAAATCATTATAAGACTAAGTGTTGTCCAAAATTACATGTATAAATACACTTGTAAACATACTTATTCATGAATATAGGTTATTGACTTATTTAATTATATTTTTCTATATGAAATAATTTATTTACATAGACATATTAAAATGGCATGAAAGAGTAGAATCTGTATATTTACATTATTTGTTATTATGAAAACTATATTATCATAGAGGTTCCAACACCTAGAAAAATATATAGCTGGGTATTTATAGAGATGGGCTAGAAAGTAAAATAATTTCATAAATCACATTATTATTCTCTTAATTCATTGAAAACACCATTTGTAATAACTATTATTATTATTATTATTATTATTATTATTATGATAACATGTGCTGAAATCATGGATAAAATAAAACTCATTTCTTAAATAAATAAATTAATATTTATTAAAATTTTATTTAATAAATCATTTCCGCTATATCATTAACTTTGTTTCACTTTCATCCTTGGTATTTATTAAACCTGGAATAATGACTATATATTTTAATAAATAAATATCACTATATTTTTAATTAAATAATTATCATATTCACTAAAATAGCGGATACATATTTATTAAATATTACACTCAAATAATTCTTCTCTCGAAAAATTGGTGACTAAATATATATGATCAATATAACCAAATAAATATTAATTATCCAAACTAGAGAATAATATTCTATTATAATATTAAATTCATAAAAATTCTAACTGATGTTTTGGATGTCATGACCCAACCCACATGGGCCTATATTTCTAGTGATATGTCGAGTGAGGCGCCACAAGCCCACCTACAATAGGCTAGGGGTTGGAAAGAAGCATCAGGTAGGAAATAATAAAATGGGTGGCCTTTTCTTAAGTGCATGTATGCACATGAACAATCATTTCAATGAAACTGTGTTGTGATATAATTAAAAACAAAACATATAGAGAATAAACCATGCATGAAACAACCTCTAGGAATGAATCAAAGTATAAATGTGTAAAGGGGGTAAATACACCCCAACCAGACATGTGGTACAAACCTGACAACAAAAATAAATATGGAAACTAAAGAGAGTCACTCATGCAATTTCTAAGTCTAATCATCAAACATTGTTAGCACCAAGATTCGCAATGCTCCAATAAATCCCGGTCTACCAAGGTTTCTATTGATCTTTATATCATCTTCACAAGAAAAATAACATGTGGGAAAATTCCATGCTCAATTGAGTATATACTTACCCAATAGGTTCCCAAAAAAACCAAACGGGATAAATAAATAGATATAATAGTCATATCAACCCAAACATCAAAATGAGAAAAGGAATCTAACATCAAATATTCCTAAAAATCCAAAGTGAGAGAGAAAGGGGTATCCATATACATACCTAGCTAACAACAATGAGTCATCCACTTCCTCCAAAGGCCCATATTTTATGCCCATCACTAAGTAAAACCTACAAAAATATGTGTATAGGGGATTTTTACTCATTAATACCCTCCATAATCTAGGGATCACTAACTCTCTTTGAGAAAACACTACCCTCTGGCACTCGATGATGGTGGAATAACACACTATAGATATAGGACCCACACCCTATCAAATATAAGGGAGTACATACTTTACCTATCTAAAGAGTGTGGGGACTCACACCCTAGTGTGATAATGGATTACCAACCACATCTTCTCTTCAATAAAAAAACGAATCATTCCCACCAGCTATAATAAAATAAAGTTTCCTGCTCATGAAACCTTGTTTCGTATCATTGATGCCAAAATGAAGTTTACCATCATGTACTACATAGAAAATCACATAATATAGGGTCCCCACAAACCCATATATGAGTCCCAAAAAGTAGATAACCAATGTGGAATTCTCATAGAAAAGTGAATGATGTGTACATTGGTCCACACAGTGTGTAACCTCACCTAGAAACCTCGGTGACTCCTATCTTGCACATGATCTAGATGTCAATGTGGTTTTACATAGTGTGTAAATAAAGTGCACGGTGTGTTGTGTACAACTCATCCAATGGTTGTGTCCCCCATCCAATTATCATTTTCATTTCCATGTTCGTGCCCATGTAACTAGTTATGTCCATGTTCATGAACACCAAGAGGCTAGCCATGTAATACTACATGGACATATCCCCCTTACATGGGATGTCTTCCCATGTACATGGATTCATTTATATGTATAAATTCAGAGTATATAGTCCTATTACATGGCCGGTAGTCCCAAAAACTCTTTTCTTCCCCCAATGGTAAGAACACATGTCATGTGTTCATGAAACCGCATGTCATGTGAAATTTTTTCCTAATTGTAAAATCCATATGAACCTCCTAAAAGCTTAAAATTTGACCATTTAATAAAATATCAACCCTCATTGGGTCCTTAACAATCAAAAAGGGTTTTAATATTTAAAACAATTCACCTTTGGGGATCAGGAATTAAAACAAAAAAACCTCCCACCCTCATGGTGAAAATGAAAAATCTTTGAAACTAAAACCATGGTCAGAAGCCATTGATCCTCAATATAGTATTAATATCCATAGATGAGGAAATATAAGGTAATATCCTTCTATCTTCTCCTTAGTTAAGTCATCTCACCAGGGATAAATCATATCCCTTTCTCCTTATGAAGTCAAAATTGGGGGGTAATTATTTTAATTAATTAATTAACATTAATTATTTAATTAATTATATTTTCTTCAAATGGTATACTTCCATTAAACAATCAAAATTGACCAACTATATATTTTTCCTAGGCTAATACTCACGTTCTAGTAATAAACATGGTTTAATATTTCCCATCTGAGGTCTTGATTAATGGGAAAACCCTTTATTCTGAAAGGATGTGCATGTGGGATTTAATATATATTAATATTTAATATATGAATTTTGAGGACTTGTGAATCCAAAACATAGAAATGAATGTGAAAAAAAATATAGAGATATATATAGAAATAATTAAAGGATGAAACGACAAGAACCAATGTTATTACATTATCCCATCCTTTAAGGATTTTCACCCTGAATGGGATAATGTACACAAAAATGTGGGGGTATCCAGACCACATCTAGATCTCACAATCCCATGAGATATCATGCATACTTTCATGCTACCAATAAACTTGATATAATGGGATTGTTTTTTCATAGAGGATCCTCTCCTTTCTGTCCTCGATCACCACTGGGTACTCTAGGAAGGTGGATCCATCCTTAATATTTTGCCCTCCCCAATTGATGATGTCTGATAGGTTATGAATCTATATTCTTAGATATGACACATGAAGGAAATAATTCACTCAGTCTCACTATGGGGTTTGGGCCAACTGGTAAGAAACTTTTTCAACCCTCTGTAAGATCAAGAATATCTTGATAAACCTTGGATATCTTTCTCCCCAAAAAAAATATCCACAATCCTTTTTATGGGTAGAATCTCATAAAAAATTATCACCCTGATTAAACACAAAATGCCTAGAACTTTAGTCTAAATAATATTTCTACTAGTTTTGATCTATCCTCATAAGCTCACGTATCGCAAGTACCTTCTCCACCATTCCATGCACCAAATTTAGTCTAATAAGAGACTACTCACTAATCATAGTAAAGCATAAGGGTGTTTCATAGGTTTTACCATATAGTACCTTGAAAGAATCAATTCCAATAATAGTTTGATAGGTGTTATTATATGAAAACTCCTTCAATTTCACGTGATCCACCCAACTTTGGTTGAAGTCTGACACACAAACTCTCATCATATCCTCCAAAACCTAGATAGTCTTCTCCATCTAGAAAAATTTATATGGGTGAAATGTCATGATCATCCATAACTAGTTCCAAAAATTAAAATTAAATCCAATCCAAAATAGTGAATTGAAACAAGTAACATGGTTAGAAATGATAATTGTCGATACCCCATGAAATCAGATGATCTCGTGCATGTACAAGTGCCACAAACTTATAACCAAACTATTTTCTATAATGAAAAAAATTATACTTATATGGTAATTTAGTCAATAATAACCCATATAGAATCATTCCCTTTCACATTCCATGAAATCCCAATTATAAAATTCATCTATATGTAATCCCACTTCCATTTTGGGATCACACTCGGTTGGTTTAACCCTATTGGAACATGATATTTGACCATTACCTATTGACATGTGAGACACCAAGAAAAAAACCCAAAAATTCTCCACCACATTAAAACAAACCAAAAATATCATTAAAATAATTTTATATCTTTACTACACCCAGATGTATATCCAATGGGGAAGAATGAAACTCCCTTAAATCCTCCTCACACTATGTGACTGGAACCACTGTCCATCCCTGGAAAACAATAATTTGATTTCCTCCATAAAAAATTCATTTGGTGCATCTCATGATGATATATTTTCAGATAGATCCTTATATTAAATGTCTCCCAATTGCACCTCTCTCACACCATAGAAGTAGGGGAGTATCTAAAATCATCTAAATACAAACTTCAACCCATTCCTCCACCATGTTTTGTAGTAATGAGGATAACATCTCTGAATCCTCTTCCATTAAGAGAGAATGGGATTTCCTGATAAGGGAATCTTCCACCACATTTACCTTTACCATATTATACACTCTCTATAAGTAATAATCCTATAGTAATTAAAACTAATTCCTCTGTATTATGTTAATATTCTAATGAGATACAACGTACCAGAGGATTTAGTGGTCTGAGTAAACAAAGAAATTCTCACCCAGAAGATAACACTTACACATATTTAAGGTGAATACTACTACTAACAACCATAAGCTGTGGGTCATGTAGTTCTTCCAATGAGGTCTTAACTACTCCTACCCATAAACAATTATTTCCTACCTTTGCATCCACACACAACTGAGCTCAGCTCTAGAGTCATTACAAAACAACACATACTTAACACCCTCCTCTAGTAGTAACAAAATAGCATAATAGGTCAACCTTTACCTCATCTCCTTAAAGTATCCTTGACACTATTCAAAATAGGTAAATGATTTCCCTTTACATATATAGGAAGTAAAAGGGGATTTGATCTTGGAAAATTAGGTTATGAACCAATATTAGTAACCTTTCGAACCTAAAAAACATCACACCTATGAAATTCTCTTGGGTGGTTCCCAGGAAAGAACTTCATAAATCATTATAGAATCTATAGTTACACTATTATTAGAGATATAATTCCCTCAAAATGTGAACATCTCATATCCAAAATTATCACTTCGAGATCTTTCTAAAAATTTGGTGCTCCCGTAGTAAATCGAAGACCATATTCAAATACTCTTTATAATCCTATAACGTAGAGTATATGAGAATCTCAACGATGAAGAAAAATATGAATTGGTTTATGTATGTATTGAAGATAAAGTTTATAAGAGGCATCAATATAGTTGGGGAACTTGTCACACTGAAAGAAAAAACACAGAAAATATAGTTTCCATAGTGACATCGAAATGTTTTCTTCAGAATATAAACCTCTTAAACCCTCAACTGATGGTATCTAGAACCATAATCATTACTTTAGGACTAACTCACACCTTTCAACTATAAAAATAGTCATTAATACTAGGAAATGCGTATTTTTATTGATTTGCACCTGATTTAGGTTATGATATTTAATAAAAAGTCTCAAACTTCTAGTTTCCTTTTTGACAAACAAAATTGGAGCCTGCATGGGGGATATACTAGCTCTGATAAATCTATTCTCTCAATGCTCTTCCAACTACACCCTCATCTATAATATCTTTTTCAGGGACATGTGTTATTTTAGAGAATATATTTTTGTATCCCTGGGTGAAAATTGATACTAAAGTTAATCTACCGCCTCAGAGGTAGTCCTGGGACATCTTTAGGAAAGACGTCCATATAATCCTTCTCTATTTCCAAAAATCTAAAAGCCTAAAGATCCCGCTTCACTAAGGTATTAACTCAAAAAATGATGGGTAATAGGTTATAACTTCATTCTCATAAACCCCACTTTCTTGGAAAAATGATCTCTCTCACCAATAAAGTAGAGTCGCGTCCCATCTATATGACGATATCAAACTGACCTATGATGAAATTTTATCTAGGCATGCACTATGAAAAACCAATTCATACCCAATATGATGTTATAATTATTTATTACAATGACCAAGAGGTCCCATGAGATACCCTATCCACTAAATTCCAACTCAAACTATTAGAATATTTGTGATGTAGATGAATCACTCCCTTTAAGAATCCATAGGCATAGTTATTGGGAAAAAGAATCTAATAGAATCTATAGATCTTATACAATTTATTTAGAGATAAATGAATGACTCACCCCAATTTTTATAAGTATTAGATTATGAGTATAAAAGGCATATATCGTACCTCAATTCATTTCATGAGTATCCAGATCATATCACTACATAGTATATAAATAACTTGTTCCCTTGGCCACTAGCCCTCTAAGTATGGTATGGCCCACTTGGTGGTGGTGGTGGTGGTGGGAGTAGGTCATACTATTGACCTATAACTATAGATATTCTCTCCAAATATCCACTTGCCCCTCTATCAGAACCACCTCTTTAAAGGCTACCCATACCATGCTAGGGAGATCCCTGTTTGTGATGCTTCCTCGACCATGGTGGTCCATCCACTGCCTTCTAAACATCATCAACCCATAGAGTTGGAAAATATTGATTCATGTTACCTCTTCGTCCATACATATAACATCAACCTTATACTGGATAATTAGTTCCTATATGCATACCCAGTACCATAAAACCATGTTTCTAGGTTTGTCCATGAGTATTCCTCCTATGCTAAGAACGTGATGTATTTCACCTGCTAACTGTTATAGTTAACTCAATCCCATGATGCCCACTGATGGGTCTGGGTACTTGGCATCTACCTTCATGGAATTTCACTATAACTAAATCCTACTACTACACTAAAATGTATGTTGGAATTCATTGGAATAACAGGATATCACATATGTCTCAGGGAAGGCCCAACCCAATCTTCTATGTGCAGAAGTATCAATTATACATTGTCTCAAGAGATTAATATCTGAGGTCATTAAACCGCATGGTGTAAAGAAAAAAAATAGAACCCTACTCGAGCTCAATAAGGTCATAAATTTACACCAATCACACTATTAAAGTGTAATACTCATCACTGAATAAATACTAGAAGTATAACTATGACAGAGTCACCTCATCGTGATTATGAGTGATATAACTCCACCAATGTCCTACTAACCCAAAAATAAGTCTGATCAATATTGAAAACATCTGACTAGTCGAGGTATAAATGAGTATGAAATCTCATACCACTAACTCAATCTAATTTTTCACTACCTAAGCGTCTATATCACTATGGCACCACAATGGTCTCTATCACTACAAATCACATAATGAGATAATCTTACACACATCATCATCCTAACTTTTTGGAGTAATCGGGTGTCAAAAAAGCATTCGATCATCAAGATAAACCACTAGAGGATGATCTATGTATTCCTCAATAGGTGGTGGAACCACTCCATGACCCCATAGGGAAAATACATCATAATTGGATCCTTGAAATAAGGCTTTAGTGACCAACTTATTTTTATCGTGATCTTGTACCATTAACCTACTTAGTTTCCTTAGGGAGGCATCTTTAATGTTATATGATGTACCATGTTTAGATGATTATATCTAGAAAGATGAAACAAGAAGGACATGATATTTAAAAAATACATAATCTTATATCATACTTGTACCATTATTTCCCATAAATAATGGTGTTGGTATTTTGAGTCAATAAGTCGACAGTTAAAGTTTTGGTTTTTGGTTTCACCGGCCATTAAACCAACATTGGGTTTCCTAAACTAATAGTTGAACTTGTGAAACTATGATATCATTGACCTATGTTCCCAAACCAATCTTCAATAAATTCCAAACTCCAAAAAAACAAACTAGAAAGAAAACCACCTCTGATAACACTCAATCATGATCTAACCAACTGAGGGAAACCTGGTGAGTTGTAAGAAAAGTGAGACTCACTATTCAAGCCTCCAATAAGGATGGTGAATAGTGACAAGCATTAAATATGAATTACTAAAATGGGGGCCTTTTCCTAAGTACCTATATGAAAACACACAGCCAGTTCCATGAAATAAAGAATATATATAATAAAAGGTAAAACATCTAGAGTTTAACCCATGAATGAATCAGCCTTTAGGAAAGCATCAAAGTAAAAAAGAACAGATGGGAAAAATACATTCCCAACTAAAAAATGAGGTTTTATCCTGTAAATAACTAAGATGAGAGAAAATTTTAATATATCTCTACTCAAAATCTCCAAGGGTGTCCACCAAACACGGTAGGTTCCAAGAGCCACTTTACTTTACCAAAACCAAGTATACCAAGGTCACTTCCAATCTATCTTCCATATTCATAAGACATATCAAGTTCATGGAAATCCAATATAGGGGTGAGTGTATACATACCTAGTAAGATTCTTGAGAACTAAAAGGTATTAATATAAAGATAAAATAGTTATCTTGACCTGTATAACCAAAAGGTCAAAGAAACCCAACCTTAGATATTCTCAAAGAATCCAAACTGTGTGAGAAAGGGGATCTTCATCACCACATCAATACAATAATTAGGATTCAAATTGAAACTCAAAAGGTCCATCTCTGATACTTAGAACCTTACTAAACCACACATGAATAAGACCTTCGGGGATCGCTCCTCACTACCAGGCTCCGAATACTAGGGATAACTAACTCCCATTGAGGACTTAATCCCTGCCAGGGCTTGATGTCAAGGAAGTAACACTCTATAGACAGAGGAACCTTTCCCTCTAAATTAAGGATGATTAATGACTCTACTTGTGTAAATAGTATGGGGACCCATTCCCTAGTGTGACATGGGAGTATCATCTCGACATCCCACTAATGAACAAAACTAATCACCTCCATTATCCAAGAATCACTGAAGGAAGAATCCTTCTGATAACATAATATACTATATTTATGATTTTAAAATTAATGATTCCATAACATCCTATGTAAAAAACCACTCTGTTTAGACATTTCATGCTCTCAAATCTATGTCCTAAAGAAGGGAATATGCATGGTGGAAGTCTCATTGAAAATCACAAGGTGTATACATTGGGTCACATAGTGTGTGACCTATCCTGGACACATGGGAATTTCCTTTCCATCACACATTATAGTTTTCCATGTGAATATAAATGGAATGTATATAGAGTCCACAACATGTCTCGTATAACCTGGCATGATCTATTTCCTTTGGCCTGAGGTTATGTTCCTTCCCACATTTGTTCCTGTATACCATTTCATGTCTATATTTGTGTACGCATTGGGTATGTTCATGTGCTAATACATGGACCTTTCCACCCTTAAATGGGGTGTCTCCCCATGTACCTTTTCATAAGGCCATGTATCACTACACTGGTGTAGTCTAAGTACATGGTGCATAGTCTAATAAATCATTCTTCCCCAATAAGAAGAACACATGGCATGTGTTTGTGAAACCACGTGTTCTATTATTAGGATTTAAAAACTAGAAATCCCCTTAAACCTCCTAAAACCCCCTTTTTCCTGACTAAGCATAATTTGACCCCTAAGGGTGGATTAAAAATAATAAAAATGATTTAAAACTTAAAAAAAACACCAATGGGGTCATGACATAAAACTCAAAAAACCCACCAACTTCGTGGAGAAAATGTTGAATCAATGGGTCTAAAACCATGCCCAGATATTGCTTCACATCGATCTGGCATCAATCATGATCAAGGAAAAATACAATGACACCTCCTCCCACTATTCTCTCTATTCATCCATTTCATGTGGGAGAAACCCCCTCCCTTCCTTTGTAACACCCCGAGCTTCCACGATACGCTTCTCATTCAATAATGCAATAGCTTGCATTGTACGCAAGTTCGAGTTCTAACACACCGCGACTAATCAAAGTAGCCGTTATGAATAGTAATAACCACTTTTTAAAATTATAGAAATTTTATATTTCAAAATGGACTTCATTTTTGTATTCATAATATCGAAATTATCCTAAGTTGAATTTTTTGTAACTTTCTGAGAACTTCCAATTTTTTATGAATATTAAAAAATACTTAAAACAACTTTTTTAATCAAAATAATTTATTGTGATAAATTATACTCTTTAGTGGTTTTAAAGTATAATTAGAATATATTTTTACCATTTTATCCAATGGTGGTCATTAGAATTAATTTAACATTGAAATTGGACATAAACAATTGCCAATCTTTTGATATAAATTGTTTCTTAAAAACATGCTATTTGTTGTAACAGTGGGAATTAATTATAAAATTAATTAATGAAACTTATATGTTTGTAATTTTGTAAAATAGACATCATTTTTGAATTCGGAATATCAATTATAGCTTAGGGTGAAATTTTGGCCTTGTTCTGAAATACTTCAATTTTTGATGAATAGTGAAACCACTAAGTGGTAGTTAAATAACTGATTGTTCATTTAAATGAAATATTACCACTTCTGTGATTTGATTTTCAAAAATACGACATACATGGTTGTCATTAAGAAGAAAAATGTGGTTCGATGAGATTAAAATAATTTTTTGGTGGATAGTAACTTTTAAGTTCTTAATCGCGATTAGAGGTAATTAGTGTAGTTTAAGGTAAAAATAATGTTTTAATAATATGAGACGATCTTGAAACTTGTACTACTCCTATTTTATGAGTCATGTCCGACCAATACAACCCATGGGTCAACTTAGGGACCCCATGGAGCCACTTTGGTTGGAAAATGACATTAATATATATTTATTTAATGTTAAAATTAAATTGACACAAACATGAGTTGTTTTACTAAAACAGTTTTTAAGTGGGGTTACACAAGTCCAAATTTTGACTATAAATATTCATTATAAAGATAAAAAGATTTCCTACATCATAGTATTTTTTTTATAATTTTTAGACATTAAATAAATTAAATTATGTATGACATCATTATGATGCAGCGATGACCTCATTATTTAACGATTTTAATAAAATGAAAATATAATGTAAACTCAAAGGCTTACACTTGTCCAAAGACTATTGGATGGGTAGATTTAGAACCCTTATCACCTTAGCCACGAATTATATAAGTGTGGGACCTTTATAACCCGAAAAGCATTGTATAATAATGTAACATTTCAATCTTTCCAAAAGAGCCCCTCCTCTCCACTTATAAAAGGCCCCCACCTCTCCCACCTCATTTACACTTTCAAGCCATTTGGCTCGGCCAACCTCTGCCCAAATACTCTCCCAACTTCCCCCTCTTACTCCTAGAAGCCTCACTTTGTGAATAACTCTTCCCAAGGAAGCCTTTGGCTCAAATCAAAAAGAGTTACCCAATTTTGAGGTAATGTCTTCTCTAATGTTGTTTTGTTGTATTTTTCTACTCCAACCCCCTAAAATCTTTTTATTAATTTCTTTTGTAACAACACCAATATCCTCAATATACTAGGATGTTGTTATAATAAGGATTATAGCTGCACTTACACACACCTACATCTAATGGTTAAAGAACATACGGTTTCTGTGGATGGCGAATTTCTGCCTCACGAAACGATGATTGTTCAACACTCATATAACACCTTAAAAGGTGGCCATTAAGATGTCACTATATTTATATATGATATAAAATATGTTTATGTTTTACTTATGCTTCTGTATTTCTCATTTATGGCATACTTTATGATTTCCATTATGGGTAAAACGCGATAATTTCATTTTAGGAAGTGCGGACTACCGCCCCCTCAAAGTGATTTGAATCGTTAATGCCATATGTGGGATTTATAAAGGATGGATTAAATGGTATTATACACTATATTATACTGTAATTATATTATAAATTTATATCATTATGATTTCATTCCATTAAATACGAAATAGAAATGAAAGTAGCGTTCATGCGTACGTACGGCTTACCGTCTCCATGAACAGTGCATTTCATTTCTTACCTCTAAATGTTACGTAATATTATGAATGAATGTATATACTGGATATATATGATATATATGACATCTAAATCATGAATATAATTCTGGAGATAATGGATATTCTACCACATAAACAACTTGTAATTATAAGAAGTTTATTGTTGACTCAAGTACCAAAGATCGACAAAATGACCGTTATAAACTTAAATAATTACATAATGTTCATAACATGGTAATAAGGGATATAAAAGGAATAATGAACATGAAAAAGGTTCTTAAGTAAATAGGAATTAACTCTAGTTTATTATTCAGGAGGTCAAAGAACGGTCGAGTCAGGACAGGACGCAAGGTAGGGGAACTTCTTAACCCAACTTCCATTCTTTGGGTTAATCTCCTACTTTCCAATTATGTCATGATATTATTATGTACTATTTTGTATTTTTACTTTCTTTATGTGTACCTATAGTGAATACACATAATAGATCTATTTTATTTTAAAAATTATCTTTTTAAGGACTTCGTCTCAATCTCCTTTCATTGAGTCATATTTGGTTTTATACACAACTTTCTTTTATACGGTGTATAAACCCCTTTGACTTTTATGTTTATTCAAAAGGAATATTTTTATACGAAGCATTTTACTAAACGACAAAAAGAGAATGTTTTTCTTTCCGTACATATGCGGCGACAACGACTTCTCCGCCGCCGTGACCATTATTTGAGTTTCGGCTTCCTCTACAAGCCATCATTTTTTTTAATGAAAAATAAATACAAAGTTTTAACTTTCTTTTATTTTGGTATTGAAAATGGTTTTTAAAGAGTTTTTATTATATCAATGTGTTGTATTGATATCTTGTGATTGCAATGTGGAAATGTTATGTTTTCTTTATGCCTGTTTTATGTGATACGATTATGTTATGGTTTATGATATGTTTAAAACTATTCATATGAGAAATGCATTGGACTTAATAAGTGACAGGTGGAGCCCGCTATAGCTCCTCGATGCATCGGCAGGTCTCATGAGACAAACTAGTGTCTTGGCACGAGGCCTTGACAAAATCTTATTTGTGGTCTTGGCACGAGGCCTTGGCTACGTGGTTATGATAGTCTGGCATTATGCATTCCATCATTATGAAAGTGGTTATTGATATTGCATGTGATTATTCGACCAGTAGAATATCCATGTGAAGAAGTGAATGGAATTATCTCATTTTACTTTTGCCATATTATGTTGAAGTTCAAGTTTAAAAGGCTTTTGTTTTAGTTATACATTGCCTTAAATGTTAATGTTTATTTATGAAAGCTTCTGCTATATTGTTATCCTTGCTGAGCATCTGAGCTCACCCCTTTCAATGTTTTAATATTTTCCAGGATGTTAAGAAGTATTTTATGAATGACCTACAGGGATAGTCTGAAGAGGATAGAAGTGTGGACTATGGAGACTATGTTATTATAGTTTTTCACTTTGTGATGTAATGTAACATTTATGAATGTATCTAGTGTTTCCAAGGCTACTAAACTAATCGGTCTTTCGAGACTTGATCTTTTGTGATCATGCCAATGTTACGAAGTAATGCACCGACTTTGGGTAGCTGGGGTCGGGGCGTTACATCCTTCTTCCATTCATAGGAACCCAAAATGGGGGTGTTTTAGTTATTTTAATTTATTATGTGACCAAAATTATTTAATTAATTATTATGTGACAAAAGGTATTTAATTAATTAATATGTCTTCCCACGGTTTCCTTACACTAAACACTTGTCATCAAACAACTTTATGTCATTCCAAGGGTAAACCTCATGTTTCGGTAACAAAAATGGTCTCAAATTTCTCATCTAGGATCCAGATTATTGGGGAAACCATTTATTCATAAAAAATATGTGTATGCATACTTCAATATATATTAATATTTAATATATGAATTTAGGGGTCATGTGAAAACCAATCATAGTGATGATTCCATGGAAAATTGATATATATATATATATATAATGATCAAATGAAAAAATCAAAGTCATTACACTAGATACACTTAGTATGTGACCCTCTACGACCTTTTCTCAATTGAATTTGACCAAACTAGCCTATGGTCTAAGATTTTCATTCCATAACACATAAGGAACCCATAGATAAAGGCATTAATCTTATAAAAACAACAACCTCATACAAATTATCATTTTGTGAAATAATCTATTTGTCTCAATATATCCTTGTTGTAGGTCACTTCGCTTGTATTGTCAAACTTCATGCATGAATCTCTTTCATTGATTTTCTAAAAATGAACATTCCAAGAAAATCACTATAGACACGAACATGATCTAATAGCTCTATTCCCATAAAAGTGAATGAGATATCACCATTCATTAAAAATAGAATAGATAAATACTTTCTCAACTTAATCATTAATTTCATATCACTTGTGACACACACAACATATCATACACTATCACAATAATATACTTTCATGTTTTGGGGAAATATGTTAAAGTATGCAACTCATTATATTCACTAATAATAACCTCAATTTATATGGATCATTACACATAGTTACATATATGAACATTCAATTACACATGGGTCATGTTTATTTCCTACTAGTAGGTGTATTCACAAAACATCCTCTCTTAAATATTTCCAATACTGAACTTCATGTAATGAAGTCACAATTCATTATGAGTCCACCCCAAATATAATGTATTATATATGTCATATCCAAATATATCATCCATCCATAAAACATATATTATAATAATATTTTCATAAAATTACATTTTTACATCAAGTGTGAGACTTCCATGATTATTCAATGAAACATGTACCCTTGGGAAAATATCATATACAATGTCATCTATCTCTACCAAAAAATCATATTTTATAGAAAGTTTTTTTAAAACTTCCACTAAATTTTATCCATTTATTTAAAAAAGATTCTTTCGCTATCTCCCTTGATCCCCCCTTCTCCCCCCAGAACCCCCTACTCTCCCCTGACCCCCTACCCCGAGCCTTGACACCATGGAATTCCCCCTCGCCAGTGCTCATTTTCCCCCTTGTAGGTTATCCAATTTTTTCCATGATGTCCCCAGCCATCACTGGTACTTGTCAACACTTTATTTTCCCCTGATCCACCAGAACTCTCACCCTCACCAGTGTTCAAGCCCCACGGGCCCTCACCCTTTCCGGTTCTCATCCGTGCTTCATTTTCATTTAGTTCTCCTATTCTCCCTTTCTTGGATCCTAGATTTAGGGTTTGAACTCATGCCATGTGATTAGTCATGTCTACGGTGTGCATATGATTTTCTATGTTATTTTTATCCCATATTCAAAGGTCTATACTATCCATATTTGGTTTGTAGTAGTTTTCCCCTTTAATTAATCTTTAAATTTTAGATCCATGATTTCTTTCCTATTTTAATTCATGTTGGGGATATAAAATTATAATAATAAATAGTTTTTATCATTATTGGAATGAAAATTTAGATTTTCACTTACTTTTAATGGAACATATTTTTCACTATTTGATTTTCAAGGATGGAAATTTTTTTTACTCGCCCATGAACACCTAATATTTGATAGACTTCCCAAATAGATTTTATTATTTGGATTTTTATATATCAAATGGATGTTTAGTTTTCTAATGGGTTTTAAAATTTTCTTCCCAATTTTAGAAAAGGTGACCTTATTTCCTTTAATATTGGTTATGAGGAACATTTTACACTTTAGAAGAGTATTTTTCTTAATGAAATCACCTTTGGAATATACCCCTAACCTGATTTATTTTAAATGGATGAGATCATTCCAAGTATAAGACAAATTTATAATTTTTTGACTAAGTGGATATTCATATGAGGAGATTCTCAAAGGTGATTATTTATTCTAATTCATATTCTTTATAACATGTATCTATTTTTATATTTTTGTGTGTTTCTACTTGTTGACTCATCCCCGTTTTATATACCATGGTAATCGAGAGCAGCTAGTGGAACTTCAAAGTAAATATGTTACACTAGTTTAGGATCATGGTATTACTAGTGATCTTTATTATTAATATTCCCTTATTTGAGATTGTTCCCATTATTTGGGCTAGGTATAGTATGTTTGAGCGTTAGGTTGGTCATATTGCATCAAAAATATCAATATGATAGAACAGTTTTAGTATATTATGGACTTTCCCCTCAGATTGTAGGCACTCCCATAATCACTTGTACTTGAATATATGATATGTTTATGTTTCTATTTTATTTTTATAGTTGGTTACTTCTTACATTTCCATTGTTTTTCAATACCATTATTGAAATTATTTATTTATTAATATAATCAATATCTACTACTTCTACCTTCTTCAAATATATAGTGTTTAAATTTTAAATTTTTTGTTCAAATGGTTTGGAATGGTTTATAACTATTTTTTCAATTTTTTTACAAAGGTATTTTAAATTAAATATATTTTTTAAAATGATTTAAACTTTACCTTTTAAATAGGACATTTTTTAATAACATCAGAAATTAATTTTAATTTTCTAAATAAACTTAATTAGAAAACCCTATATTTATATATTTTATTTATATCCAAAATGAGTTTGATATTTTATTTATATGTAATATATAAAATGTGGTTCCTCTATGTCATACCTACTGAGTTTCAATATCAAACCTATTAATATCATTTCATCTTAATAATCAAGTTATGGTTTAACTTTTGGTCACTCATAGAGTGTCCATGGTTATAAGGTTGGATTTCAACTTAAGGTGTCACATGCGGATCTGTTTTCAAATTTTTTATATTTTCCTCATATTATTTAGTCATATTAACCAAGAAAACTCTCCTGTATCAACCAAGAAAGTGTATGTTGGTGTGTGATAATAGGATTGAATCATACCCTAGCAAGATGGTTATGTGTGACTGAGGTATTATATTTTCTCATTAAGATTGGGAGAGTCATATACTAATGTTTAATTGTTATTTTTTTAGTCTTCGATTGATTTGTTTCACCTTTTAAAAATTATGTTTATTTTTAAAAAGAATAGGAAATTGATTATTTGTTTTCCATAATATCTCTATCAAATATAAATCTATTATCTTTATTTTTTCAAAAAAAAGTATATATGGTTTATCATATCATTAAAAAATGGGATCTTGACACCATTTGACATACTTATATAGTGGTTTCATGCCTTCAAAAGTGTTTTTATAGAAATATTTATATTTCTAAATTAGTTTTGAATGTGATGATTGATATATTATTTTCATAGAACATTTAAAATTTATTTTTATTAATGATTTTTTTATTTATCACTTGATTATATTTTATATTATACCATCCATGATTGATTTTCGTTTTCACTTAGACATTTTTAGTACTTATATGAATTTTATTATAACTAACTGGGTTGTATTTTTTCACTTCCATTTATCTATTTCCCTACTTAGTAATACATATGTTTTTTAATTTTTTTTATTAAATTTTTGGAACATTGTGATATATATAGATAAATTAAATATCACATTACTGATGAACACACCTCAGTCTGCTAAGGTTTTGAGGAGTTTTTAGATTTTTCAATTTTCCATCAATCCGTTGATGGGACAATAATATATCCATTTCCTAAATGTAAATTTATAGGATGGTTAAAGGGACATGAATTTTACAAAAACTTGATATTGAAGTAATTCCTTACTCAATATTTGTGTTGGATATGGCAATGATAATATAATGTTATAGAAATTTTGACCATTTATGTCAATCAATAGAATGATCTCCTAACTTCAATGAAAATGTACAGTGAAATGTAAACCCTTATAAATAATAGTTTCTACATTTCATGAAAAAAAATCAATATCAAAACATATCTAAACAAAAACATGATCGTGATAAAAATATTAACTTGATCAATGATGTTTTTGGGTCTATAAGACAACCGTATAAAGATTGTAACATATCATTGGATCCTCATCTTGATTTTGTGGAGACTAATGTATGAGAAAACTTCACTGAGTACAAAAATGTATTTCATTATATATTTGATGATGGAAAATAAGAACTATATGGTGGATGTTTGAAATATTCAAAACATTTTTTTCTACTAAAGTCGTATCATATCAAATGCCTATGAAGAATTAAAAATAAGGTTACTTCCATGATATTAAAAAAATTGTGATTCATTTTCTAATGATAAGGTCCTTGAGTATTTTTATGATATGAAAAACTTATTAACAATATTGATCTGAATTATACAAAAATACATGTTTGTCCCAATGATTGAATTATTTATTTGGAAGAGGATTCAAGTAGATAGGATGGATAAAAAAATCTTCTAGATGGAATACAATGGGTGATTTTCGAAGTTTAAATCAATAGAAATCTATGAAGAACAAAAATAAAAATAATGCACCTAAAAATGTTTTATGCCACTTCCCTTTGAATCCTTGATTGTAAAGTGTTTTCATATCATTAATAACATAAGACCACATGAAGTGGAATTCTATATTTAATAAAAATTATGGCTTAGTTTGAATTCAAATAGAAGAAAAATCATGGAAGACATAAGATTCATTAATTAAAATTTTCTAATTTGATACTAGGAATTTTTTATTGGGATTGGTTGTATATGGATTCAACCCATTTGGGACATTGATCATTATTTATAGTATTTGGCCTCTTGTTTTGATATCTTAAAATGAACCTCCATGGATGTGTATAAAACAAAAATATTTTACCATTTTGATGATTATTTAGGGAAGAAAAATGTATGGAAATTATATTGATGTATACTTTCTTCCTTTAGTTAAAGAATTATAGGATTTATGGAGAAACGGAGTTTAGATATATGATTCATCTTCTAGAACAATATTCAAAACGCTTGCTTCATTAATTAGGTCCATTAATGAATTCCCTTGACATAGGAAATTATCTAGTTTGAACACATACATGGGTTTCTATTTTCCTATTTTTAACTTTGATTTTGATTCTGATTGACTACCTTATAGTAAAAAATGGTCCTTATTTTGTAATTAAATATTTCTTGATGTATCTCATAGATTTCAATTCAAAAAATTATAAATTAAATGGTTTTATTTATCATAGACCACCTCCAAAATTATTGAGAGATTATAAAATATTGGAAAAACATTGAAATATTGAAATAGAATTTGGGAATTCTTATCATTTGAATGAAAGTAGGAAATAAGTTTTAAGTGAATCATCAAGTGAAATTGGAGCACAATAATAGAAGAAAAAAGTATATTCTTCAAACTTCCATATTAGGAATTTAATTGGTTATAGTATAATCTTGATTTTATTCATATTGAGAATAATTTTTGCGAACAATTTAATCTTCACATTTCTTAATGAGCATGGAAAACCAAAGGTCTATATCAATGCTCAAAAGTACATACATACAATGAACATAAAGTGTGAACTATGGACATTTTTGGATGGAATGTATGATACAGAAATTTATTCAATGAAAAAATAGGGATAAAGATACATTACTTAAAATTTTAAAGCAAGAGAAGGTATCTGATGGGTATTCACATAATATATCAAGGTTTGTCAACATAAATAATAATAGGTTACTTGGATTAAAATTATGTGATTCACATATTTTTACTTATAGTTTCTTCTATTGAAATTGTGTACATTATTGCCTAAAAAGGTTACAAAAGTTGTACTCCAATTTTTTACATTCTTTAGAAAAATATGAGAGAAAACTCTATAACCATCTAAGATTGTAAATATTCAGGATATATTTTTATTAACATTTTGTAAAATGGATATGATATTTCCTCCATATTTTTTTACTTTCATGATATGTTTTACTATGAAATTGGTCAAGGAAACTAAATTCTAAGGCCTCGTACATTATAAATGGATGTATCCAATTGATATTTACTTTATTTATATGTTTTTCATCATAAGTAAAAAATTATTGGAACTTAAATAAATACATAATTATCTTTTCTTTTTTTCACAAATATCTTTCCCATTTGAAATCATACTTGAAAATAAATTCAATAAGAAGGCTCTATTTTTTAAGGATATTTTATAGATGAGTGTATTATATTTTGGTCCAGATCCTTGGATGATATTGAGACAACATTCAATTGAGTTGGACTTGTTGAAAACACATCAAATCAATCTTTACTACATGAGAAATCAAAAATATTTCCTATTGTTGGTCGATCAGTTGGGAGGCTCTCAAGTTTTACACTGATAGAAATTGAATTATTAAAAGCACATAGATATGTGCTTCTCAATAGTGAAATTTCATATTTATTTATTTAAGAGCTAGGAATACAAACAAAGATACATATAAGATTCCAAACATAAATTGAGAAAGATATAACATAAACTGTTAATAAAGAGGTTATAGAATGGATTTCAAATCATGTAAGTTCATAAATATTTCGATCAATATTGATATTAGGTTGAGACATATTTTTTAAATATAATCACATATATAACCTTTAATAGATCTTGAATACTAATACTCATACTAATTTTTCCAATGATTTGATGTTTTTGGATCGAGGTCCTCTAAAACAGGCTAGAAAAGTTGATGCTTACAACGTAAATGGATTTAAACATCATACAATTGTTTGGTATATGGGTTTAAAAACATATCATAGTGTGATATTTAAATTTTTTGAATTGTGATACTATGGAAATTTTGATGGTGTCATCAAATTAAACTACCAGAATCATTTTTTAGTTATTTTATTCAAATTCAAGTGTGTTGATATTACTATGGGTAATAAAAGAGATTCTTAAAAATTTACTAATGTGGACATATCACACTTGATTGATATCGGACACTATAAATTAAATGATTTGTATATCTTCCCATCGTAAGAAAAAAATGGTATATTATGTGGAAGATGTCATGGAGGAAGGGTGGAGTTTAGTTGATCACATAAAATAAAGAGACTTGTATAATACGAGTGATGAAGTGGAAGATTTGGCATCTGACATTGAATCTCATCAACAGTAAGAAAAAACCTTATTTTTATAACATGATATTGAAAATATTATTCTAATAAGGGTGGATGAAGCAGATGAACTAATGATCGACCAAGACAATGACATGATTGTAGGAAAACCTAATTTTATGTACAATAATCCATAAATTTATCAACCACTTATTTTATATGTAAATTCAATCATTAACATAGTTATGTATATTTTGTTAGTCAATATTGTGCATCTTTTATCATTTCTAAATTTTTTTGACATTAATTTTTTGAAATATATGTTATGAATTTATGTTTATTTGATTAAGTGGAATTAATTCTAGGGAAGAAACATTTCACTAAACCTATTCAACTCTCAGTTCACATTCCCTCGAACACAATAATATATGATTATCCATCAATCATCATCCTAATAAAATCTGAGGAACCCTCTATCTAAACCACATCAGCATCTCTCACACCCTACATTTCATCTGTTTCTAAGACACCCTCCATCTATGTTGCATCATCATACGAGATAGTGCCTCCCCATTCAGCGACCATATTAATGGGGGAATAGGTCATCACTCTTGTTTCTTCATAATTATATTGGAGGATGATAGTTAGAGATAAAAATTTTAATGTGAATAATTTTATTTAACTTTTTTATAATACTAAATATTTTTCATCAAAGATGTAAATAATGTTAGTATGGAGAGAAATGTGAATAGTTTATATGTATGGATTATAAATATAATGGATATAGTGTTTATGTTTTACTGTTATGGGGTACCCATGGATAATGTCACAGAATTATTTGGCTAGATTCTAGGTTAGCTAGCGGAAGATCCAATTACCATTCCCATTACCTACGATGATTGAAGGCATGTGCCAAAATCCTGAAAATGAAGTCTTTGATTCCCTCATAAATGAATTTTTAATACATTATGGTATAATTTAATGTCATTATATTATTAAATTCTATTATTTTAAAAATGAATCTCTTTGTATAGATGTTATTCCACTTTAGTGATGCAAATATTATCACATGAAAGTTGATGTTGAAATTTTTAGACAATAAATGGAAGGATTTTAAATTATGATTATGGAATAAATTCAATGATTATTATTTGACCACTCAATAGTCATATGATAAGGTACCTGAAGGGGTACCTACTGAGAAATAGAAGGTTTTAATTGATAGCCATCATCATGAGAAGAACATTGTATTAAAATATATATTATTACATTAATATCATTTTATATAAATACATGTATATGAAAAGGAGGTAAAATTTCAGACATTACTATTAAATTACACATTATTTATTTCATGATATTTCAAGGGAAGATACATCATTTTGAGTTAAAAAATTTGTCCCCCATAGTGCTAGGTCAAAGAGATCTTCCATAAATAGATCCACTCGGGTAATATTTTAATTAGTTTAAATATTTAATAAATAACATTATCTATTTGATATATTTAAATGTTGACTTATCTTTGTTTAATTATTTCAAAGAATTTAGGTCACCAAGTCACCCTAACAGAACTTTGGATGGATGTTCATACAAAATCCTATGGAATTATTGTTAATGAGCCTACCAATGAAGATGGGGTAGGAATTCATTTTTCATTGTTATTACTTATTCTCAGTTTTCCACTATGTTAATATTTATTACTATAGAATATGACTATTATTAAATTTATACATATAAATAAGAGAACTATTGGATATCAATCCTATTCATACCTTCTTAGATTCTGAGGATGATCCCATTGGTCAAGTCATTCAGAAACAGAATCTTTACCGCATGTTCGGGATGGGCTTGATACCATTACTATCAGAGAGCTTTGGTAGGCCCCCAAGGATTGTAGCTAAATCTAACCCTAGTTTTTGTTACTCCATTCCTCCATTTTTGAAAGGGATTTTTTTATAATGAAAATAAAAATTCAGGAATAGGGGGAACATATAAAGATTCAAGATTCAAAGGTCATTTAACTTCAAAAAACATTGATTGAATTGCATCAGAAGACAACTAGAACTATCCCCAATGATATTACCTCTATGGATGGTAGTGATCATGAAAATCAAAAAACTTCAAAATTATTCAGTACAAAAACTTTTTTTGTTTTAAGTTTAAATTTAAATACACAACACTGTTTAATTTTTAATGTAATTATAATGCCGGTTTTAGTAGTAGGGAGTGGAGATGGAGATAAAGAGGGTGTTAATCAAAGTTTATTGGTTAGTGATTAGTGTTCACATTTGATTCAGATATGATTTTTAAGTAAACCTATGAAATTTTAACACTAATATGGTGATTCAAAACCCATGTTGTGGTTTTTGTTAGGGATGTCTATATTTTCCTAATATTTCAGGAAAATTTATATGCATAGTTCATTTTATATGTTTTATTATAAATTGTACCTTATGATTTGTTTTCCTTGAATATTTTTTATATGGTGAATCATGACACACCATGACACTCTTATATTAAATATGATACAATTTCTGGTATTTTATATTTTTATGAGTTTTGGAATTTAACTTTGATTTTTTAGATAACTTTTACTAATGAAATATTTCCATATAGTTATGTATAGATATGAATAAAACAATATTTTTATGGGGGAAACAATGAAAATGAATCTTACATATGGTATTTCCATATGGCACAAATATTTATCATATTATTTATCTAAATTTTGATGAATATATTAATCATTAAAATATTTTCATTCCCATTATTCATGAAAACCTATGGTGTTTAAAGACAATATCATCAATATATTCTTTTTATAAACTATAATGAATCACTATTATAAAGACCATATGATTATCTAAACATAAAACAAAAATATAAAATATTCAAATATATTTTTCACCAAAATTAGCTAATTCAGGAAACTCTATTATCAAATGTTAAAATGTCTCTAATATTCTTCATTAATTGATCATATTTTTCATTTCTTGATGACCGGTTAAAATTTAACTCATTGTATTGATCTAAAACCTATATAGGAGTATGTGTTTTTTATAATATTGATAGAAACTTTACTAAATTGTTAAAATTAATTTTTATCTTTGAATTTTAAATCATTAAAATCTATTTTCCATTATGTAGTGTACTTGAAATTTCCCAAAGTAATAATTTTTATGAAAACATGGGTTAATGAATATGAAGATCAAAATCATCCCTATTAAGATAAAAATATTGGTTATGCATCTTAGTTGATGGATACACATATGGGAGTTGAAGGTTTCATAGAGAAAAGATTATTATAATGTGGGGAAGCCCATCCATAAATATAGGAAAATGATAGTTACATATGTAGAAATAATTTATATTCCATTGTAGATTATAGATATTCAACACCAGAGATGGTGCTTACATAAATTATTAGAAATACCCATTTTCCATCTGTAGCACTAAAATTCCATTACATGGAAGACATTACTTTTTCATTATTTTATTTGTTTCCTTTATGTAAATAACTTTCTTAGATTTTAAAACTAGAGAAATTTTTCTTTTTTAGCTTTCTCTATTCTTGAAAACTCCTCTAAATGGTCAAACCATATGATCAAGAAATCATTAGCCTCATCACCTTATTTAATTTTATTTGTGTACTCTATTCTATTATAAGTCAAATTTATATAAAATTGATTTAATGGTTCATAATTATCCATGATAAATAATCGTATATCTAAAATTCATATTTCTTTTATACTTGAATGTTCTAGACAAAAAAAAATCTTCTAGCCTACCATTTTTGTGATGCATATTTACCTCTTCACAAGGAGTACAAACATATTATTCAATGTAGCTATCTCTCTCTTAGATTTATTTTTTTCACAATTCTATTTTTATCCTACATTATTTAAAATTCATGGAATTCATGAAATGGTTAATTTTTTAGCCTCTGTTTCTATAGTAAAAGCATATTTTCCTTGTAGGATAGACATCATTATAAGATTTCTTCGCAACCTTCTTGGGTAAACACTTATTCGTTGATTTCATTGGCAGTTTTCCAATGTAGTATAACCATGTTACCTTTTATTTTGGACACACTATCTTTGAAAATAATTTTAAATATAATAATGTTATGTTGGTTTGGTAGATACTAACACTCTCCATAGTAGTAGACAACTTTTTTTAAATAATCAAATAATTTCCCAACTAATTAAATTATATTATTCATTGATATATTAATAATATTTTATGAATTATTCATCACTATAATATATTTATAATATCTTTTTCTTTTTCTCTTTTTTAGGACATCTATAATCTCTATAGACTGACAGGTTGTGCTAATATTCAATAGCACTATGCCAGAATCTCTAATATCACTAACACCACCCAATGATTATATTAATTTTTTTTGTAATGTATTATATATAGTTTAAAAACTTTTTTGTTACTGGGTTGCAGAAAAAACATTTATGATCCTTTTGGGGGAAAATTTTCTACATAATACTCACCTCTATTATTTAATTAAAAGTGTACTTACCACAATTTTTATTCCTAAACATTTGTGCAGATTTTTATTTTAAATCTATAAATTCAGGGGAAAAATAGTTGTGGGTTTATTTTTATATGATATTATATTGGAATCATTGAAATTGGATATAACTATATCTTTACCATCAAAATGATTCAATTTTTTAGTAATTATATCTTAAACACCTAGATGGGAGAATTTTTCTTCTAAACTATTTTTTAATAATCCTATTTTCTTGAAACAAAATTTCATAGTTTAACATCCATATCCATGTACATAAAACTGAGAGTATTTCATTAATACGTAAATAAATATAGTCTTTCATCCTATCCCCCCTTCATCATTTGATCTCACTTATCATGAATCTTTTTTTAAATACTTGTTAAGGTCATTTATCCTTTTGGATGTAATACTTGATTAGAAATCCATTACATTAATAGAAGATTTTTTTTACTTTACTCAATAGTATGTATTATCTCCTCTATGATTTTTCAAACCATTCCCTTATCATAAAAATTGAATTTCAAATTATCTTAGAGTTTATAAATTTTTCAAACACTTATTTTTAAATAATACTTTATTTCTTTGAACACCTTAATGAAAATGTTTCATTTTTTAAAACTTCTCAGTTATTTCCTCTTTCTCTTCATTTTCAGAATCTGCTAGATAACATTTTTCCTCATAAAAACTCCTATAATAACTCAAGAAAATATTTAATAACATCACTATATATTTTATTCTTTTACTTTCCAAACCTAAATGTTCATTCCATCAACATATTTCACATATCCAACTTTCTCACTACTTGTAGATGAAAAATTTGAGAACTCATAATCAACTAATTTAAAAAATATAACCTTACCGATATGATTACATTAATCTATAGGTTTTTCTATTTCATTAATTGAGTTATTTATCTATATTCTAGCCTCTTTCTCCTCATTATTTAGTAAGGACATAGTTAAAGCATCCAGATCTATTTTGAATGGGGTTAATACTGATAGATCCATATGAGTAACTTCATCAAACATATTAAATTAAAATATCATATATTCAAGTAAAAAAAATAGGAAATATATAGTATATCCAACTTGAATAAACCATGGATATGATACCAATTGGGAAACCTAGAATGATCATGTAGACAAACCTAAGTGTGGGGTAAATTTGGTGTGACCAATTTTTAAAAAGTACCAATTTTTTACTTTAAAACATTTATAACTTTGGTCATTAAAAATCTATTTTCTATTAATGGAAACAGACCACTAGTATTTTAACTATTCATTCACTTATGTTACAGGAATATAATTTAGTTAAAAAGTCTCATGTGTTTTTACATGTTTTTATCGCAATGTAATCCCACTCCATGTTGTAGATAGTTATGATCTAATTCAATATATTTCTTACTTTTAATATTATTATCAATACACATAGATGTTCATATGTGTGTTTTTGTTCAAATTATTACTTTTCATATTATTTTGATTTTTATATTTTCATAACTCTTTTTTTTTGGATAAAGATCCTGAAGCTGTATTTTGTTTAAAGAGATATATTGAGGTGGTTCAAAATACTGATATATATTCCAAATTAGTTTTTATTAGTTGTTTAAACCACCACTATATAAGGTCAAATTTATTTTTAGTAGTGGTTTATTTTTTTTAGTGGCAATTTCAACTCAAAAAAATGGAAAGTGTATAGCGGTAGTTTTAATAGTTGTTATTTATTCAGAATTATTTAGGAGAGTAAACTACTGCAAAAACAAAAAAAAACTCACTACTAAATAAACATTCTATGATGGTTCCTAGATACCACTGCTAAATGGATGGAACTAATGTTAGTTGGATGTCGAATCCAACATTAGTGGTTATTTTTTGAAACTATTGTAGAAACATATGGAAGCATGTTAAACCTCCATGAAATAAAAAACACTAAGATATGTTGATTTTGTTGTATTGTAGAATAATTACCATGATGTGATAAGTACTTTATTAATATTCAAAACCATAAATGTCCAAGTAATCATAAAGTATAAAGTAGTTTCTTCAAGGTCAGCTACTCTAACATGTCTAACATCTTGAATATTCAGATTTGATTTATAAAATACTTACTTCATAACCATTTTTAAGTAAGTTTAATTTATTAAAGGTTTTTTATTATTATATTTCCTTTATTTCATTATCTTTTTATCACATCGACCACTTAAGGTTGTGTGGTCAACTTCTCAAAAATAGTTTTACTAATTTGATCATAGCCAATAGTATGGTTAAATAGTAACATAATCACCAAAAATTGTAGAGTTATAGATTTTTATCAATCTAGGAGGAAAAAAGTATACATATTTATTGGTTGTACAAAATATATTCAATCTAGGAAATATGTCTCAATATTCTTATTTTATATGGTTAAAATTAATATGTCCATTATTCATTATTAACATTAATATAAAAAATAATTGGTCCTATGGTAATCCTACACATTTTATATATATTTTATTTATTTATAGAATTCATTTTTATAGCTATCCATGTAAGGTGGTAATGGAAAATGAACACATCATCCATATATATAGTAAATCGGAAAAAATATGGGTGGTGATTCATTTCAGAATTAAAGAGATTGAGAGTGTAGGGAAATAGATATTAAATTAATATAATATAATTTTAATATACATATGATATTTATTCTAACATATCATTATGTATTGAATAGATTCAAAGGAGGTATAAGAAGAAATAACAAGAAAGAACTTGGATACGAAAATTACAGCTTCATTAGATATCCACCTTTATATTACACATTAATTATTCTTATATTGGAATTTTATTGAGACTGGAACCTCTAATATGGGGATAATAGTTTTTTTGTGGATTTGGGAAACTTTTGGGTGAGCTATGGGGTTTTTCAAATGTTGATAAATAGGGTTATAAAGTTTGGTATTTATAAGTTGAGGATAGGAGTGTTTTAGAATAAAATAGTATATCTTCAAACAGTATGACAATATGTAATTTAATAGTAAGTTGTTTGTGAATCACTATTAAATTTTAAATATAATATTCATCTAACCTCTATAAACCTCAAAAATTCATTCATATAAAATATTAAAAAAATACGGTACTTATACTGTATTTCATTATTCACCTCTTTATTTTATTTTAAAAAAATAAAAAAACCTACATTAATAATTTACAGATATGTGGATTCCAAAAATGAAATCTATTTATTCCAAATAATTTTCAAAACATGATAATTTTAATCTTGAAATCAAACCCTTGTTTATTGAGATAAATGCTAATTATTATGACACAACCAATTTTTCAAACCTTTAAAAATTTATCTGTGGTTTTATAAAATTGGGTGATCATTTTTATAAAAATATACATCATTTACTAAAACAATTTTATGAAAATTTAATTTAATTTTTCACAAAAATGTATTTTAATAAATTGTTTTTACTAAAAATATACTTTTTTGAATAGAAACCCTAGCCCCCCACCATACAATGAATTACATTCCTAGTATAACCCTCTCCCACTAAATCTTGTTCCAGATCTTTGGACTAAAATGTTTTTAATGAATTAATGGGTTAAATTGGTCTTCCCACACTACCATGAATAGTCATGGAATTAATACATATGATGTTTATATTACGTCATCTGAAGCCTATGATTAGTTGGAGTGAAACACCAATCCTAATGGTCTCTACCTTTGACACTTTCCATTGGGCCTGTAGTGCCTAGGTGTATGGAAGGTTTCATATTTAGATAAAATTTGAATTATTCAATTTAGTGGAGGGTCTGAATATTTTTCGGGGGTTCGAGATGTAATTCTGAGTGTTTGAGCTCCCTAGGTGGCATATTTTGGACAGGTTTGGGGATTGTAAGGAAGTTAGAGATAATATAGGAGTGTTTGAGGAAACCCATAGAGGCTGGTTTGTATGGTGGTTCTAGTATGAAACCACCAGCTAGCCTCAGGCTCACTACAAACTCATCAATAGACTATCTCATAGCCTGGCTAGCCAACTAGGATCACTGACTAGCTGGTGTCCCAATACCATCTATCTAGTGTATATAAAAGTGGTAAAAACACATCTAACCCCCCCCCCTCAAATTTTAAAAGGGTTCATCTCCTTTACTTTATTTTTTCTTCATTTCATGACCAAGTGGTTTCCTCCCCCTTCCTCCTTTATTAAATCCCCTCTAAGTGGGTGTTTTTCATGTCATTTTTCAGTGATCTGGGGTATATTAATTGTAATAACTGTGCTCTTTATTTCATATTTAAAAATGATTTATTACAAAAACATGCACATAATCAACCCAAAATATTGAGAGGTCTAGTGTCTTTGGTTCTTAGGAACATTACAAAAGAACATAAAACATGAAATACACCTTTTTATTGAAAAGGTCTTTTACATGAACACAACATTCCTTCATAATTAAAAATGAATGGGATAACCTGGGGACATACATAAGGAAAGGGTGATCTATAAATCCCAATAAGGGAATAAAAATTTCATAACATGAGTAATAAAATAAATGTTAATCAATAGGTATATCAATAGATCTCAAAAGAAACATGAACATAAAGGCATGATATATCATGATATTCATAACATGTAAATGTGGCAACAACATACAACATGATATTTGCATGAGCTAAGACTCATTGCACATGGATTAGCATGAGTAAACCTTCATTGTACTTGAATTGGCATGCGTAAACCCTCATTGGATATGAATTATCATGAGTAAACCCTCATTACACATGGTGTATCATGATACTAAGAATTACACAACAAGAAAATTCACATACGGCCACAGTTTGGAATCGTGGATGTAGGCTCGAAAATCATGGAAATAACCTATGTCTAGGGTTTCAGAAAATCATGGTCGTAATTTTCGTGGCAGTAGGGGCCTAGTGACATGGTTTAACTGTGTAATTTGGGGGCCTCTAGCCACGGTTTTAACCATGGATGTAGTCCCCTACTAACATGCTTTTAACCGTGGAATTAGGCACTTTAGCGTTATGGTTTAACTGTGGCACTAGGCCCCTACTACCACAGTTAAAACCATGGCACTAGGCCCCTATTTCGACAATTAAAATTGTGGTGGTATTATTTATATGGTATAAAAAAATACAGTGCCCCCCTGGACAGCCCCCTTTCACCCCCCCTGGACAGCCCCTTTTCACCTCCTTTAACACCCCCCCCCCCCCGCACCCCCATGTCCCCCTCTGGACAGCCCCCTTGCACCCTCGTGAACACCCCCTACACCCTCATACACCCCCCCCCCCACAACACCCCCCATGCCCCCTGGACAGCCCCTTAAACCCCCTGGATATCCCCCTTGCACCCCCATGCACCCCCATGCCCCCCTGGACAACCCCCTTGCACCCCCTTCAACAACCCCTACACCCCCATGCCCCCCCTAGACAGCCCCCTTGCACCCCCCTAGACAGCCCCCTTTCACCCCCTTCAACACCCCCCTACACCCTCATCCCCCTGGATAGCCCCCTTGCACCCCTGTGACCCCCCCCCCCCCCCCCCGCACCACCTTGAACACAACCCCTACACCCTCATGCCCCCCTAGACAGCCCCTTGCACCCCCTAGACAACCCACTTACACCCCCATGAACCCCCCTCCCCCCCTCGGACATCCCTTTACACCCCTGGACAGCCGCCTTGTAGTCCCTTAAACCCCCCCCCCACACACACACACCCATTCCCCATGGACATCCCCCTTACACCCCCATGAATACCCCCCCCCCCCCCCTCACCCCCTTGAACACCCCCTGCACCCCCATTCCCCCCCTTGACAACCCCCTAGCACCCTTCTGGACATCCCCCTAGCACCCCCCTTGAACACCCCCTTGCATCCCCTTGAACACCCCATGCACCCCCATGCCCCATGGACATCCCCCTTCCACCCCCCTAGACAGACCCCTTGCACCCCCCTTGAACACCCCCCACACACCCCCCATGCCCTCGACCCCCCCCCCTCCTGGACACCCCCCTCCCACCTAGACACCCCCCTGCACACCCATGCCCCCATGCACCCGCTCCTGGAAACCCCTCCTTACACCCCCCCCCCTTGCCCCCCTCCTAGATACCCATTCCCACCTGGACATCCCCCCACCCTCCTGGACATCCCCCCCCCCACAAACACACACACACTTCCAGTCCCCCCTGCCAGTTACCCCCTCCCCCCCACTTGCGAATTACCCCCCACCTGCTAGTTCCCCCTACCAGCCCCCCCCCCCCCCACCCCCCACCCCACCTAACCTTATCCTCTCCCTGCCAATCCCCCCTCCCCCTACCTGTTTCCCCACCCCCTTCTAATTCCCCCTCCCCCCTTCCAGTCCTACAGCCCCCCCCCCCAGCTAGTCCCCCCCCCACCCTGCCAGTTTCTCCTCCAAGCCCTTGCCAGTCTCCCTCCAACCTGCTTCTACTAGTCCCCCTCCCTACAAAAATCCCAACCCATTAGCTTGTATCAGGTCATAGGATCTACTAACCATTGGTGAAATTTCCCAGACACTAAATATATTTCATGGTCTTAAAAACAATGTTACAAAATGAGAATGAGTTACTCTATTTATTGAACAGAATATCAACGTGGTTCTCACTATCCAAATTAAATTATACACTAAAGATACTTACATACTGAGAATTAAACAACTCTAAATATAAAAAAACACATAACTACACTTACATGAATCTCCCTATAATACTAACTATCAAAGAAGTCTATAACTAGCACACAAGTACTTGCAACACAAGGTATAACATAGTAGTGCTCATACCTTAAAATTATGGTAAAACAAAACAACTTAGATAATTCACAAATAAAATAACTTGATAAACAATAATAGTGTATTCATATAACCATCAATAATATAATAAATAGACCAAGTATAGGAAAACAAAATCAGTCTCCAACTGAACTAATGTGTGATAGATAAACAATATTTCATGTGTCGATCCATATATCTTCATGTGGTAGGTTCTCATTTGGATTTCCATTGATATTTTCTATAAATATCTATGATGAAGTAATTCTCACAAGGTTCATCCATGGATCATTGGATAAAGTTATAAATCTGAAAATTCCATGTTAAATAATATTCACATTTACAAAAAACATGATCGGTTCATCATGAAAGAATTTCATACCATAAGAAAGGAAATAGACTAGTTTTGGCCATGGTGAAGATGGAGAAGTGTCTAGGAATGCCACACCCATCAAAGAGGGCATTATGATGGTCATGATACAATAATCATGTTCTTATTTGAAATGACAAGTCCAATATAGTCGTGTTAGTCTCTGTAGTGATCATCTAGAATACTTGTTTGAAGCATCCTATGACAAAATGGCCATAGAATATGACATGGTTAGAGGGGCATGATTCATTAAAGATATATAGTATAAGGAGGAGGATACGGGAAGTAAAAAAACATAATGTTGTTGTGCTAGATTTCATTTTTTTAGCATTTTATTCTTCTAGAATTTACTTTTATTCTTAGTTTACATAGGTTTATCAATTTTAAAAAGTAGAGAAATTTCCTTCTTTTATTCTTACTCAATCCACATGGATTTTTCAAACCAGTTTTCTAATATGATTAGACAATATTTTGGTGCATGATCTTTCTTCTTCTTGATTGTATATTCCTTCTTTGTAGAAACAATTTTTGAACACCCCCCTCCTGGACACCCCCCCCCCCCTCTTGTACACCCCCCCCCCTCCAAAACCCACCACCTATAGTAAACCCCACACCCCACTGCCACCCCCTACAACAGCCTTACTTCCCCTGCCCCCACCCAGTAGCCCTCATTCCCCTAGAACCCCCACCCCCAACCCCCTACAGCAGCCCCCACACCCCCTGCCACCCTCCAACTCCCACCACCCCACCACCACTACACCACCCTACAGCAACCCTCCTACCCCCCCCCCCCCCCCCACACACACACACAACCCCCTGTAGCGGCCCCCTACCCCTGGCTATCCCCAACCCCCTACAGCAGCCCCCAACCCCAGGCCACCACCCCCCCCCCCCCACCCTGCCTCCCACCACACACCATTGCAGCATCCCCCACAGTCAGAAAAAATATATACATGTCTTATATGGATAAGTAATTAGTTGGAATACATCAATGAATTGGTAAAATACTCATTCAATACTCCACCCTCCAACACAAACCTTTTTTAAGGATTTACTAAGCCTATATCAACCCCATAAAAACATATGATGGTTTCAATCTAAGATGTATTAAAATAAAATTAGTCTAGGGAAATAAACTTCCCTTCAAAACTCTACACCAAAGGTCTTTTGGTTCATTCAGAAGACATCACCCTTGATTATCAAAAGTAACTAGATTAAATGAATTAATATCTGTAAACCCAAGTCTCCCATAATATCTCTCATGACAAATAACCTCCCTCTTAACCTGGTATAGAGGTATTCTACCTATTTCTCCTCCCAACCAATAGTTTGAAATCAAATAATTAAAAAATAACAAACATATTTAGTAAAATATGAATTCATATTATAATAAAAATAAGCATAGAAAATGACTCTGTGTAGATTAAAATTCTCTTCCCCACCAACAACATCATCATCATCACCATCAGCAACATTTTCAGAAATTCCACCATCAGAAACATCTTCAGCCTCTCTACCATCAGCAATATCTTCAGCCACTCCACCAGCATCTTTACCTACACAATCATCACAATCCTCATACATCGAGCACAAACTCGATAAACATCCATCCACTCTTGATGCACCCTCTGGACATCCCCCATGTACCCCCTTGAACACCCCCTTGCACCCCCCCCCCTCCCACCTGGACACCTCCCTCCCCCTGGACAGCCCACCCCCCCCCCCCACAAACATCCCCTGGACAGCCCCCTTGAACACCCCCCTGCATGTTGCAAACCTAACCTATATCTATGTGGAAATTGGAGAAAACAACTATCAATATTTTCATAGGTTTACTAAGAATGGTTTGAAAATAGTATTCCTTATGGGGGATTATGTAATGGATCTCAAAGTCATCTCACTTTATACCTATTCGGGAATCCAATATAGTGGAAGACTTAAAAAATCATTTGGCGCAATTGTGTGGGTCCTAGGTCTATATCTAGTGTCATGCCATCCAATTAAACATTAGAAAGGAGGCATAACAGTAACATAATTCACAACATGAGGCATTACCACTCATGTTCCAAGTTAACCATGTTTGGTTCCATTTAACTCATTCAATTCATTAAGTTAACCTTGTAACCCCGTACAGCCCCCTTGAACACCCCCCCCCCCCCATACACCCATTCCACCTTTCACCCCCCTATTGGAACCCCCCACCCCCCATGCCCATTTCCCCCTCCCCCTGCACCCAACCCCCTTGCACTACCCCCTTCCCCCCAGCACACCCCCTACTCCTTTCAAAAGAACCAAGCACCCCCTCCCATGCACACCCCTTGGACCCTCCTACACCCCTCCCCCTACCCCCTGCACTCCCCCCACTCCCCCCCCCCCCCGCCCCCTCCCCCCTCACCCTACACACCCCCCAGCACACCCCCCCCCCCAAGAACACCCCCATTCTCACCCCCCCTTCACCCTACCCTTAGAAAAAAACACATCACACCCCCATGTAAACCCCTTTGACCCCCCCCCCCACCCCTTGCAACAAAACCCAGCACCCCCCCCCCTGATATCCTGAGTTTTTAGTTAAATATAAATTTGGATCAGAAATCTGAACATTAGATGTTCCTAAATGGAATTTTTGGATTTGGTTTTAGTCCCCTGTTGGAAACTATGAGGTTTGGGTGGAATTTGGTGGAGTTTTAGGGTGAAAATAACTGAAATTTAAGCTATAGTATCCTTTCATGCTATGACCCATTGGGTTTATGCCTTGAATGGGGTTGGTTGAAGGGTGAACCCCCTATCTAGAACATTTCCAGTTTTGAACCAAATTTCAAGCCATGAAATTCATAGGGGTATAGATTCATGGTATGAAACCTCTGGTCACACTGTGAATCAAGCCTAGGTCGATTTATTTTAATAGGTTAAATTCTGTCTTTGTCTGGGTCAAGTGTTTCACAATGATGTTACTAAAGAAAGTGTGTAGTTTTCAGGGATAGTTGTTTGTGTTTGATGAAATTAAATCAAATATTTTATTTAAGTTTTATATTTTTATGTGAATGCTCGGTTCATGTTTTTTCAAAATGGGGGAATTATCATCTCTAAAGTGAAGGAAATTTCATTTTCTACAATTAAGTTTGCTGAAACATTCTACTAGTCTACATTGAAGGCTCAGGGAAACCATGTAAAATATGTGAAAATGTCATTTCAAATAGCCACAACCAATTTAAAAATTATATAGATATTATATAATAATGAAAACAAGTTTTTAAAATACTCTAGAAATTATAGAATTCAAATTAAAGGGTTAGGCAGAGGGAACTTACCTCAACATCAAGGTGTGCTGCTTTTGATGATGACAACTCGAATCTTCCTTTTTTCTTCTTGTACGCATATGAAACTTCACATATATATAAGGACACCTATCCACTATTTACATATTTTCATAGAAAAATATGCACAAGGGGGTCCTTATAAATATGTTTATACTTTCATATACCCCTTTACACTTACACATGAATAAATTTTTCATATTTATATATAAGCACACCAAGTCACAATATATATATTCATACTTCCATGAGTGAATATATATAAAGGGGAAAATTATATTTTCATATTCATACCTATGCATACACATGTAAGCTGTAACACCCCGAGCTTCCACGATACGCTTCTCTTTCAATAATGCAATAGCTTGCATTGTACGCAAGTTCGAGTTCCAAAACACCACGACTAATCAAAGTAGCCGTTATGAATAGTAATAACCACTTTTTGAAATTATAGAAAATTTATATTTCAAAATGGAATTCATTTTTTTATTCCTAATATTGAAATTAGCCTATGTTGAATTTTTTGTAATTTTCTGAGAACTCCAAAATTTTTATGAATAGTGAAAAATACTTAAAACAACTTTTTTAATCAAAATAATTTATCGTGATATGTTATACTATTGAGTGGTTTTAAAGTATAATTAGAATATATTTTTACCATTTTATCCAATGGCGTTCATTAGAATTAATTTCACTTTGAAATTGGACATAAACAATTATCAATCTTTTGATATATATTGTTTCTTAAAAACACGCTATTTGTTGTGACAGCGGGAATTAATTATAAAATCAATTAATTCAACTTAAATATTTGGAATTTCATAAAATAGACATCATTTTTGAATTCGGAATATCAATTATATCTTAGGGTGAAATTTTCGCATTGTTCTAAAAAACTTCAATTTTCGATGAATAGTGAAACCACTAAGTGGTAGTTAAAAAACTGATTTTTTGTTTAAATGAAATATTACCACTTCTGTGATTTGATTTTCAAAAATCCGACATACATGGTTGTCATTAAGGAGTAAAATGTGGTTCAATGAGATTAAAATACTTTTTGGTGAATAGTGACTTTTAAGTTCTTAATCGCGATTAGAGGTAATTAGTGTAGTTTAAGGTAAAAATAATGTTTTAATAATATGAGATGAGCTTGACACATGTCCTACCATCATTGAATGTTCCATGGACGACCCATACAATCCATGGGTCAACTTGGGGACCCCATGGAGCCACTGTAATTGGAAAATGACTTAAATACCTTTTATTTAATGTTAAAGTAAAAAATGACACAAACATGAAATGTTTTACTAAAACAATTTTTGAATGGGGTTATACAAGTCATATTTTTGACTATAAATATTAATTGGAAATATAAAAAGATTTCCTACATCATAGTATTTGTTTTATAATTTTTAGACATTAAATAAATTAAATTATTTATGACATCATTATGATGCAGCGATGACCTCATTATTTAACGATTTTAATAAAATGAAAAGATAATGTGAAATCCAAGGAATACGCTTGTCCAAAGACTATTGGATGGGTATATTTAGAACCCTTATCACCTTAGCCTCTAATTATATAAGTGTGGGACCTTTAGAATCCGAAAAGCATTGTATAATAATGTAAAATTTCCTTACTTTCCAAGAGTGCCCCTCCTCTCCACTTATAAAAGGCCCCCACCTCTACCACCTCATTCACACTTTCAAAGCCGTTTGGCTCGGACAACCTCTGCCCAAATACTCTCCCAACTTTCCTACCTTACTCTTAGAAGCCTCCCCTTGGGCATAAGTCTTCCCAAGGAAGCATTTGTTTCAAATCAAAAGAGTTACCCGATTTTAAGGTAATGTCTTCTCTAATGTTATTTTGTTTTATTTTGCTTCTCCAACCCCATAAACTCTTTTTATTCATTTATTTTGTAACAACACAAGTATCCTAAATATACTAGGATGTTGTTATAAGAAGGATTCGAGCTACACTTACACACACCTACATCTAATGGTTAAAGAACATACGGTTTCTGTGGATGGCGAATTTCTGCCTCACGAAATGATGATTGTTCAACACTCATATAACACCTTCAAAGGTGGCCATTAAGATGTAACTATATTTATATATGATATATAATATGTTTATGTTTTCCTTATGCTTCTATATTTCTCATTTATGGCATACTTTATGATTTCCATTATGGGTAAACGCGATAATTTCATTTTAGGAAGTGCGGACTACCGCCCCCTCAAAGTGATGTGAATCGTTAATGCCATATGTGGGATGTATAAAGGATGGAGTAAATGGTATTATATATGATATTATACTGGAAATATATTATACCTTTATATAATTAAGATTTTATTCCATTAAATACGAAATATAAATGAAAGTAGCATTCATGTGTACGTACGGCTTACCTTCTCCATGAATGGTGCATTTCATTTCTTACCTCTAAACGTTATAGAATATTATAAATGCATGTATATACTGGATATATATGAGATATATGATATCTATAGCATGAATATAATTCTGGATATAATGGATATATCACCACATGAACAACTTGTAATTATAAGAATTTTATTTTTGACTCAAGTACATAAGATCGACAAAATGGCCGTTATAAACTTTAATAATTACATAATGTTCATAACATGGTAATAAGGGATATAAAAGGAATAATGAACATGAAAAAGGTTCTTAAGTAAATAGAAATTAACTCTAGTTTATTATTAAAAAAGTTAAAGAATGGTCGAGTCAGGACAAAATGCAAGGTAAGGGAACTTCTTAACCCAATTTCCATTCTTTGGGTTAATCTCCTACTTTCAAATTATGTCATGATATTATTATGTATTATTTTGTATTTTTACTTTCTTTATGTGTACCTATAGTGAGTACACATAATAGATCTATTTTATTTTAAAAATGGTCTTTTTAAGGACTTCGTCTCAATCTCCTTTCATTGAGGCATATTTGGTTTTATACACAACTTTCTTTTATACGGTGTATAAACCCCTTTGACTTTTATGTTTATTCAAAAGGAATCTTTTTATATGAAGCATTTACTAAACGACAAAAGGGAATGTTTTTGTCGTACATATGCGGCGACAACGACTTCTCCTCCACCGTGACCATTATTTGAGTTTCAGCTTCCTTTACAAGCCATACTTTTTTTAAAAAAAGAAAAATAAATACCATGTTTTACCTTTCTTTTATTTTGGTATTGAAAATGGTTTTGAAAGTGTTTTTATTATATCAATGTGTTGTATTGATATCTTGTGATTAAAAGGTGGAAATTTTATGTTTCCTTTATGCATGTTTTATGTGATACGATTATGTTATGGTTTATGATATGTTTAAACCTATTCATATGAGCAATGCATTGTACTTAATAAGTGACGGGTGGAGCCCGCTATAGCTCCTCGATGCATCGGCAGGTCTCATGAGACAAACTAGTGTCTTGGCACGAGGCCTTGACAAAATCCTATTTGTGGTCTTGGCACGAGGGCTTGGCTACGCAGTTATGATAGTCTGGCATTATGCATTCCATCATTATGAAATTGGTTAATGATATTTCATGTGATTATTCGACTAGTAGAATATCCATGTGATTAAGTAAATGGAATTATTTCATTTTACTTTTTTCCATATTATGCTAAAGTTCAAGTTTAAAAGGCTTTTATTTTAGTTATACATTGCCTTAAATGTTAATGTTTATTTATGAAAGCTTCCGCTATGTTGTTATCCTTACCGAGCATCTGAGCTCACCCCTTTCAATGTTTTAATATTTTCCAGGATGTGAAGAAGTATTTTAGGAATGACCTACAGGGATAGTCAGAAGAGGACATGAGTGTGGACTATGAAGACTTTGTTATTAGTTTTTCACTTTATGATGTAATGTAAGACTTATGAATGTATCTAGTGTTTCCAAGGCTACTAAACTAATCGGTCTTTCAAGACTTGATCTTTTGTGATCATGCCAATGTTACGAAGTAACGCACCGGCTCCGGGTAGCTGGGGTCGGGGCGTTACAGTTGGTATCAGAGGAAGTTTAGTACAAACCATGGAATCTAGATTTAAACAAACTCTGATTAGAGCACGTAGACCTAAGATGAACTTTGAGGATTAGTATAGAAGAACCTCCTAAAATTTTGGTATTGTAGAGATTTTGTGATTTTTCCGAGCAATACATCCCTGTCTAGATACGAGCAGGTAGAGGCGGCTCTGGCACATATGTACCTAGGGGTAAAACCCGAAAACACCGCTTTGAGCTAGACTCGAAAGGGAATTGGTGCACGACAACGGGCCTTGCTTCACTCTTGGTTACGACACTCCCAGGGGATATGGTTTGGATAATTATCATTTTCAATACAAAAATCTATGAAGGGTTATGAGTATATACTTCCTCAAAGAAAACATTTTTATGATTATGGATTATATCCATAAATAGTTCAATTTATATTAAGTGTTTTACAAGTATGGAATTATGTATTTTGATTCATAAACTAATCTAGTTTATTCCATTGTTTAGAAATGGCGCCTAGTGGAAGGAATGGAAACCATATCAATGCACGAACTCCGTGTAGGGATTGCCCTCCTGCTCAAGATAATTATTGTGGATCTGTAGATACAACTGGTAGTGATCAACTTATTACCATACTGGGACAACTCACTCAGGTTATGAATAATAACCTTACTCGTATGGAGCACCCTGATCCGCAACGTGGAGGATCAATGTTAGACCGCTTCATGAGGCAACAACCACCAACATTTAATGGGGGTAAAAATCCATTAGTAGCTGAGCAATGGATAAACTCCTTAGAGAAAATATTCCATGCCTTGGGGAGTAGTGAAAGGGAAAAGGTTATCATGGCAGTCTACCGCCTCACTGGAGATCCTGATCGGTGGTGGTCGCTGATTCAAAACACAAAGGAAGATGATGACGTATCGAATATGGAATGGAGGGAGTTCAAAGAGCTTTTCCTAGAAAAATACTATCCTCGTGACCATCGAGCAGATATGGAAAGACAATTTTTGAGTTTGAGACAAAAGGAGGATGAGAATGTCGCAAAGTATGAGGCCAACTTTACAAGGTTAGCGAGGCATGATGCAGATTATATACGTAACCCAAGAAGTAAGATTGATCGTTTCTTTGATGGGTTAAAACCATTTCTCCATTGAGCATTAGTCTCACAAACCTTCTCGTTATACAAAGATATTGTCTCATGTTCTATCAAAACAGAAAAGGAATTCTCTAAGTCTTATGACAACAAAGTAAAGCAAGAGAAGAAGAGAACGGTGGAACAAGAGACAGATAAAGGGAAAGAGGGAAAGAAGGGTTTTCCATTATGTGATAATTGTGGGAAGAATCACCCTGATACTTGCCTAAAAGGAATGGGAGTTTGTTATAAATGTGGAGAAAAAGGTCACCAGGCACGTGATTGCAAGGGAAAGAAAGAGGCTATCAATGTTGAATGCTACAATTGTAGGGAAATGGGGCATTTTGAAAATGAATGTCCTAAGCGTCAGGGAAACTTACCTCAGAAAAGGCCAAGGAATCAAGGACAATCTTATGCTGTTACTACAGTTGAAGCAGAATAATTAATGTATTGGTGCTTTTGGACTCATGGATTATATTCTGGTTATTAGAATAATGTGATATATATATATAAGGATTGTACTGCAGTACTTGTTGGTTATCATTAAGGTTTTAATATGATGAAGGAAATCATATTTTTAGTATGTGACAATAAGATAAACTTTACTTTGTTTAGGGAATATAATGTTACAATTGATTTTGGAATTTAAGGACCCTTTAGAGAAAGTCTGGACGGAGGTATTTTGGATAACTATAAAGGTTGGAATGGATTAAGTTGAACATTGGATAGTATTGTTTAAGGTTAAAACATTTCTGAAGATTATTTTTGGAATATTATAATACTATAGTTTTAGGAAAAGGACAACCTGCAGGGTGGGGCATAAATCGTCGCGTCGAACAAAGCTGCAGGAATCGAACCCACAACCATAGTGCGACATGCCTTTATTCCCTACCACTAGCCTACAGGAAGTCCCTGGTTATTACAATATAATTTTACTAATCTAAATGGTATGTGTTAACATTTGGAACCTTATAAAATTAGGATAAGTATAATATTTTTGAGTTCTATTATCTTTTTGAGTGAAAGATGAGTTGAAGGTTGAAACTCTAATTGTCAAGCATAAATATATATATACCTATCTCTTATTCAATGAATAAATTAATTCTTAAACTTTAGTAAAGGGATATTAAAACAAAAAAATGTGTTATCCTAATACCTTATGTCTTGTTGAACTGATGATATTTTAAATCATCATAGATTGAAGGCTTTGAGGCCCTCAATTTGACAGTTGATTGTGATTGATGACCTCAATCACTCCCTACAAATATTTACGTTTTCCTCTAATTATATGTCTCTAATTTCCACCAATGTTCTCCTTATCGAGATCATAATTTGGTGGTGACTTTCTTATTTCCATTTCCCTCTTATTAAGGCTAAATTTTATTAACCATATTTCCGATGTGGGTTTTCTACAAAGGTATTTTCTATTTTCATCCTTTTATTTTCAAAGAAAAATATCAAATTGCGAGGACGCAATTTATTGAAGGAGGGGAGAATGTAACACCCCGAGCTTCCACGATATGCCTCTCTTTCAATAATGCAATAGCTTGCATTGTACTCAAGTTCAACTTCTAAAACACCGCAACTAATCAAAGTAGCCGTTATGAATAGTAATAACCAATTTTTGAAATTATAGAAAATTTATATTTCAAAATGGAATTCATTTTTGTATTCCTAATATTTAAATTAGCCTTTGTTGAATTTTTTGTAATTTTCAGAGAACTCCAAAATTTTTATGAATAGTGAAAAATACTTAAAACAACTTTTTTAATCAAAATAATTTATAGTGATAAGTTATACTATTGAGTGGTTTTAAAGTATAATTAGAATATATTTTTACCATTTTATCCAATGGTGTTCATTATAATTAATTTCACTTTGAAATTGGACATAAACAATTGTCAATCTTTTGATATATATTGTTTCTTAAAAACACGCTATTTGTTGTGACAGCGGGAATTAATTATAAAATTAATTAATGCAACTTATATGTTTGGAATTTCATAAAATAGACATCACTTTTTAATTTGGAATATCAATTATATCTTAGGGTGAAATTTTGGCATTGTTCTGAAAAACTTCAATTTTTGATGAATAGTGAAACCACTAAGTGGTAGTTAAAAAACTGATTTTTCGTTTAAATGAAAAATTACCACTTCAGTGATTTGATTTTCAAAAATCCGACATACATGGTTGTCATTAAGAAGTAAAATGTGGTTCAATGAGATTAAAATACTTTTTGGTGAATAGTAACTTTTAAGTTCTTAATCGCGATTAGAGGTAATTAGTGTAGTTTAAGGTAAAAATAATGTTTTAATAATATGAGATGAGCTTGACACATGTCCTACCCTCATTGGATGTGCCATGACAGACCAATAAAATCCATGGGTCAACTTGCGGACCCCATGGAGCCACTTTATTTGGAAAATGACATAAATACCTTTTATTTAATGTTAAAGTAAAAAATGACACAAACATGAAATGTTTTACTAAAACAATTTTTGCATGGGGTTATACAAGTCATATTTTTGACTATAAATAGTAATTGGAAATCTAAAAATATTTCCTAAATCATAGTATTTTTTTTATAATTTTTAGACATTAAATAAATTAAATTATTTATGACATCATTATGATGCAGCGATGACCTCATTATTTAACGATTTTAATAAAATGAAAAGATAATGTGAAATCAAAGGCTTACACTTGTCCAAATACTATTGGATGGGTAGATTTAGAACCCTTATCACCTTATCCTTGAATTATATAAGTGTGGGACCTTTAGAATCCGAAAATCATTGTATAATAATGTAAACTTTCCTTACTTTCCAAGAGTGCACCTCCTTTCCACTTATAAAAGGCCCCCACCTCATTCACACTTTCAAAGCCTTTTGGCTCAGCCAACCTCTGCCCTAATACTCTCCCAACTTTCCTAAATTACTCCTAGAAGCCTCACCTTGGGCAGAAGTCTTCCCAAGGAAGCACTTGGTTCAAATCAAAAGAGTTACCCGATTTTAAGGTAATGTCTTCTCTAATGTTATTTTGTTTTATTTTGCTTCTCCAACCCCATAAACTATTTTTATTCATTTATTTTGTAACAACACCAGTATCCTCAATATACTAGGATGTTGTTATAAGAAGTATTCGAGCTACACTTACACACACCTACATCTAATGGTTAAAGAACATACGGTTTCTGTGGATGGCGAATTTCTGCCTCACGAAATGATGATTGTTCAACACTCATATAACACCTTCAAAGGTGGCCATTAAGATGTCACTATATTTATATATGATATATAATATGTTTATGTTTTCCTTATGCTTCTGTATTTCTCATTTATGGAATACTTTATGATTTCCATTATGGGTAAACACGATAATTTCATTTTAGGAAGTGCGGACTACCGCCCCCTCAAAGTGATGTGAATCGTTAATGCCATATGTGGGATGTATAAAGCATGTAGTAAATGATATTATATATGATATTATACTGGAAATATATTATACCTTTATATAATTATGATTTCATTCCATTAAATATGAAATATAAATGAAAGTAGCGTTCAAGCATACGTACGGCTTACCGTCTCCATGAATGGTGCATTTCATTTCTTACCTCTAAACGTTATGGAATATTATAAATGCATGTATATACTGGATATATATGAGATATATGATATCTATATCATGAATATAATTCTGTATATAATGGATATATCACCACATGAACAACTTGTAATTATAAGAATTTTATTTTTGACTCAAGTACCTAAGATCGACAAAATGGCCGTTATAAACTTTAATAATTACATAATGTTCATAACATGGTAATAAGGGATATAAAAGGAATAATGAACATGAAAAAGGTTCTTAAGTAAATAGAAATTAACTCTAGTTTATTATTCAAAAGGTTAAAGAACGGTCGAGTCAGGACAAGATGCAAGGTAAGGGAACTTCTTAACCCAATTTCCATTCTTTGGGTTAATCTCCTACTTTCAAATTATGTCATGATATTATTATGTATTATTTTGTATTTTTACTTTCTTTATGTGTACCTATAGTGAGTACACGTAATAGATCTATTTTATTTTAAAAATGATCTTTTTATGGACTTCGTCTCAATCTCTTTTCATTGAGGCATATTTGGTTTTATACACAACTTTCTTTTATACGGTGTATAAACCCCTTTGACTTTTTTGTTTATTCAAAGGGAATCTTTTTATATGAAGCATTTACTAAACGACAAAAGGGAATGTTTTTGTCGTACGTATGCGGCGATAATGACTTCTCTGCCGCCGTGACCATTATTTGAGTTTCGGCTTCCTTTACAAGCCATACTTTTTTAAAAAAAGAAAAATAAATACCATGTTTTACCTTTCTTTTATTTTGGTATTGAAAATGGTTTTGAAAGTGTTTTTATTATATCAATGTGTTGTATTGATATCTTGTGATTGAAATGTGCAAATTTTATGTTTCCTTTATGCATGTTTTATGTGATACGATTATGTTATGGTTTATGATATGTTTAAACCTATTCATATGAGGAATGCATTGGACTTAATAAGTGACGGGTGTAGCCCGCTATAGCTCCTCGATGCATCAGCAGGTCTCATGAGACAAACTAGTGTCTTGGCATGAGGCCTTGACAAAATCCTATTTGTGGTCTTGGCACGAGGCCTTGGCTACGTAGTTATGATAGTCTGGCATTATGCATTCCATCATTATGAAAGTGGTTAATGATATTTCATGTGATTATTCGACTAGTAGAATATCCATGTGAGTAAGTAAATGGCATTATTTCATTTTACTTTTGCCATATTATGCTAAAGTTCAAGTTTAAAAGGCTTTTTTTTAGTTATACACTGCCTTAAATGTTAATGTTTATTTATGAAAGCTTCCGCTGTGTTGTTATCCTTACTGAGCATCTGAGCTCACCCCTTTCAATGATTTAATATTTTCCAGGATGTGAAGAAGTATTTTAGGAATGACCTGCAGGGATAGTCAGAAGAGGATATGAGTGTGGACTATGAAGACTTTGTTATTAGTTTTTCACTTTATGATGTAATGTAAGACTTATGAATGTATCTAGGGTTTCCAAGGCTACTAAACTAATCGGTCTTTCGAGACTTGATCTTTTGTGATCAGGCCAATGTTACGAAGTAACGCACCGGCTCCGGGTAGCTGGGGTCAGGGTGTTACAAAAGCCTTCATCAATGGAAACCTGAATCTACCTCAACGAAATTCATAAAGCACTACAAAAATATAAAGAACCCAAAATCACAAAAGCCCTGAAAAAAATTTGGCCAAAGAATAAAAATGGAATAAATCTGACCCAAATCCAATGTTGGACTCACTATCATAGATGGTGGAGGATAGAATCAGCCTCATCATAAGAAACCACTTGTAAGGAAATATTGTCCATAGAAATGAGATATAATGACTTATTATATATATGTGATTAGTGATGATAAATAATACATGAATCTATTACCATTATAGATTCTATAATTCCTTTCTATTATTACCACAATAGCTTCATTTAGTCACTCCCATTAGACTGATAATTTATGGTGGTCATGTCAACAAAAAACATCCACAAACACACACATTTTTCATCATAATATCAATAATCATTACATGAGTACATTCATAAACAATAGAAATAAAACATCCATGAAGCGTACCTCAATCTTCCATACTATCATTTCCATTCCATATTATCTTTTTAGCATTTCTTTCCAATATATATCTCAATTACCATATGAAATCATATAAAACAAGTTGTGCATGGTCAGTATATAATCAACAAATAGAATATAAAGGAACTCATATTCATCTTCTATTTGCCATTCCCTTCCATTTTCCTTATTCTGTTCATTTCAAAAACACTTCCCAATTTTGATTTCCAGCCCCCCTACACCACTCCCCCCAGCCCCCTCCCCTACCCCCACTGCACCAGCCTCTACTGCCACCAGCACCACCCCCCCCCCCACCCAGCACCACCCCCCCCCCCACACCTACAACCCCACTGCCCCCCCCCCCCCATCACCATCCCCCCTACACCAACCCCCCTACACCACTCACCCCAGCACCCCCACCCCTCCTACACCATCCCTTATCACCCCACCCCCCATCCCCTCCCCCCCAGCTGCACCCCCACTGCCCCCCCCCCTTCCCCCGCATACACCCCCCCAGCCTCTCGGAATTCTTCCCAACAGTCTTCATCATGGATGGTTTTTTCAAAGATAAATTCTATTCTTAACCATTGGATTTTTTTGGTATTTTTATGAGATACTTATACCAGTTTGAATGAACCATGATGGATAAAACCAAAAATTGTGTAATGATAATAACTACCAAGTATTTATAAAATTTTTCATTAGCACCTTTAATTCCCAACAAAATGTGGAACAAATAACCAAGGTAATAAGGTCATGACTTATATGTAGTTTATCTAGTTTTCTTTCTTTCTATTTTTGGACAAAAACAATATGATCATGATATTTATTTAGATATCCAAGTATTTTATTCATGATCATATCCAAATTGGATGATATGGAAGGATTATCATTATTTATTCACACCCATATTTGAACAGAATTTGTTTTTAAACCATGGGTAATAGATGAATTTTCCAGAGTACCAACAAAATTATCATGATATTCTTTCATATTCCTCCATGAGCTTACAGTGATAAAATTTTTGGATCAATTAATGTAGTTTTGACATAATTATAAGTTTTTTTAGAAACATTATCATCATTAGTTGGTGTGGTAGCTACTCTTGTTTTCTGAAAAAAGTAATTATTCAACTTGTTTTACTTCTTGATTTATCAATTTCACCTCTTACACTAATCATTATAGATTTAGATAATACATATCATGTTCATGATATTTTATTTTGTAACTTAAAAATCAGATATCCATACACTTTATTAACCTTTATAAGAGAACTTCCTAGTTCTTTAATACTATTATCTTTAACATCCAGCTATAAATCTTTGACATCCATAGAGGTCCAATATAGTTTTTCTAGTGCAAATAACACTTCTATAATAAAAACCTCCTAAAAAATCTCCTTTTTAATTATTATTCATTTATAAAAAAATTTACATTGAAAATTGATAGAAATGTCTCCATAACTTCAATAAACATTATGATGGCGATACATTTACTTACCTTTTTAGAAACTTAATATTTCATTGACTTAGAATCTAAATATAAATATGGTTTCTAATATTGTATCCCCTTGATTTATTCACATAAGTATTTAATAACTTTAATAGGTTCCATTTTAAGATAATCCTTGATTTCATAATTGATATCACTGAATGATTCAATGGAAATAACTTCATCACAACATGAACTTAATTCATTACAAGAATAGTTCTTAGTATATTTAATAGAAGGAAAACCACTTTGATTACCTTAAAATATTGGTGTAATAACGTTCCCCTAATAATTATTTATTTGAATTATAGCCTCTTATTTCTGTATGTTCCTCAAATTCTTATCTAAGACATTCAATTCAAATTCAATAGGAATGGAAATAGAGTTTTCTATCCAAGAACCTTCAATAAAACTTTTTATTTTTTAGTTAATATATTTCTAAAAAAATTAGTAGGACTTGAAAAAATATAAATACATCCATAAGAAATTTTTTATCATACCAAATATAGATCACAATAGATCTGTGTAGACACTTGATGGGGGTCCATCAATTATGTTTGAACAACCAAGGTTTCAAGGAGTATTAAATATTATAATATGGTTATGGAAAGAAATATAAATACAAATCACCTTTATAATATATTTTATAATAGATTCATCATCCCCCACATTTTTAGTAGGTAAGAAAAAACTATTAACCTTAAGCAGGTTACCAAACATAAGGAAAAATTTAAGATCTATCCATAAAGGACCTTTAGAGACAAATGGAGTACCGAGGTAATGAACAATCAACTTTGAAAACCCATGGTTCTAAGATTAAGGAGTTAAAAATCCAATATGGGCAAATCCTTATTATTTTAAATACATTGATAAATCAAGGTTCGGGTAAACACTTATCTTAAACAATTATTAACCCAAAGTGTTAATTCTATAAGAATTGGTAGGGAGGTATATAGTAGTGTGGATTAACCTATAGAAGCATACCTAAGACTAAACAACCAATGGGAAATGAATAAGACCCTATGTGGAAACAATATTCTATGCATCTATCACATCGTGGTTTCAGAACAATATCATGATATTTCATATATTTATCACAATGAACATATATTTATATTAACCAAAGTAATAATAATCAATGAATACTATATATTTATGAAATTTTCTTTTAGAACTCACCATATACCATTCATGAATCTTAAAATCATATCATAATAACTTCTGATTTCTAGCATTTGCAGATTTAAACTCTATAAGAAAATAAAACCCAATGAAAATTAGACAAAAAAAATCAAAGAAATCATACCTAATGCAATAAGTGAAAAAAAATAAACCCTATCAAAGACATATGTGACAATTAAGAAGATAAGAAATCGAAACAAATAAATCTTAACCGATGAAAATTGAAAAGTTTGTGGATATAAATTCAAAGAAACACTTCTTAGTGGCAGAAATCAGAGGGAATGTGAGGAATTAGAACTGTACTGGTTTATATATATTTGGTTGTGTATTGGAGAAAATCAGAGATGATTGAAACACCAAAAGCATAAATAGAATACATATTTTAGGAAATATAAAACAATCCCCAACTCCCACTACCGCAGGACACTCAAAAGATGTGAGTCATGGACCACCCACCGGTGAGATGTGGAGGGGCTCCTGGAATGTGTGAAGACTAAATAAACATGTGAGTCGAGTAAGAGGGTGGCCTGAAGGTGGAGGCAGAGATAGAGCCACATCGGAAGTAGAGGATCATGGGGAGGTTAAGTGGACATGTCAGAGGAGGATAATCATCCCAAGGTTGGGTGGCCACATCATTGGAGGAGGATTGAGGTTGGTTGGTCACGTCATCATCGGAGAATATTGGGAGGTGTGTGGCTACATCGGGTGAGGAGGTCCGCCGACTCGTGGTGGAGACATCGATATCGAGTGGAATCGTGAGGGTTGGGGCATAGCGCCATGGGTAAGTTAATACCCATGGGGATATATTAAGTTGTAGAAATGGTTTTATTAAATTGTGTCTATATAATTGTGGCTAAATCCTTGATTTCTAGTAGTGTTACCCAATGAATTGGAGCACCATCAGGATGCACCGTTCATAATCATTTTGTTTTCTTTTATAAGTGTGCCACACAGATCATACAACATGGATTCATTAAACATTATAATTTATTCCACAAATAAGGAATGTGGAATACATACATGTAAGTCCCCAATAAATAAGTTCCTGAGTATAAAGGTGAATACCCTTGATAGAGAAATGGGTATGGTATTCACAACATGATGATTTTTTCATGGAAAATCATGGTGTAATTTCAGCAGCATAATGACATCAAACAGAAATTTGTAAAATGGGTTGATGAGAGAGAAAGGGGTATCTCATAATTTATAAATGAAATATATAGTGAGGGAATAATGTAACATAACATCTCAACATATGAAATGGAATCTAGATGCATAGTATAAAACAAATTCTTGAATGGAAATGTAAAGAGAGAAATCCCTTACAAAACTTCAGCATAGTAATAGCTTAGGTAAGGTTACAAATCATAAGGGATAAATAGTCCATAATTCACATAACATAAAATTGATAGGTTTGAATTTATTATAAAAGGATTAAAAAATAACCAATTGAAATTAAAAAGACTAATTTCAAACAAGGTTCTTAAATTGAAAGGAAAAGGTAAATGTGACAATCCCTTACTTGGATGTGTGACTCCAAAGGCTTGGGGGAGGCTTATTGGAAGCTTAGGGGTGCCTTGGGAGGAATCTGGGGAGTAACTTTAGATTTTGGTCTATATTAAAAGATATTTAGTGAAGAGAAATGGGATCTTGGGTGGGATTATATTGGAATGGTGGGGGAATTCTTTATTATTTTTTGTTTTGGACACTTAACACTAAAATATTCAAAACCACAAATCATACCATGGTTTTTTCCCATGGATTCTAGAAAAGGGGAGTGGTATTCATTATTTTATAAGGCTAAGATACGAATATACTAAAATATTTCCATTGCTTATGTGGAGGTGAGTCACACTTTCAAGGAAATGATTTTAAAATCATAAAATATTTTATATGTCTTGAAGGGTTCACTAAGGCTATGTAAAATAAATCAAATAAACCTAAAATTAAATTATTTTAAAGTAAAAAACGTATATTTGTCTGAATATACCTTTTATATTATTTTATTACATCACTATTGGGTGATTGTGATGTTATAAAACACGTTATATTTTTATACGATATTTAATTTTTACCCAAAAAATCGACTGTCATGGAAAATTATGAAAAAATCATTGTTGGGTAATTTCAACATTCTGATTCCAAAAATAATATTAATTTTATCTAAATAATTTTCTAAATATTTGAATTTTCATTTTTTAAATAATAGCCCACATTTTTTGAAAATTGATGACTTTTGAAAAAAAATAGTTTTTAAACCTTAATAAAAGTTACATTTGACTTCATAAAAATTATACGATCATTTAAATTCAATAAAAGTAATTTAAAAATAATATTTTATTTTAAAATTATTTAATTCATAAATACATTGATTCAACAAAATAGATTCCTTAATTGAATTATAATATTAACCAAAATACTATTTGTGATTTAAAAATCATTTACAAAGTAACAAAAATAAAATGAAATTATATTCCTTATTATATAGAAAAATAATCATAATTCTAGGGTCTTGATACATATCCATTTATTACACAATAATACACCCTAATATTATGGTGTGCGATGGTGGGACTTTCTTGGGGTCGTTCAGTAACATGGTTTGGGCTATGATTTTGATGAGCTTGAAATTCTCTCGTAAACAGTTTCTCTCAAGATAAAGTTGTTGTATCTCGAATTGGGATTGGTCTAGGGAAAATCCAAAAAAATTTATCTCTCTCAAAATCTTTGATAAATGGCATTCATAGGGTACAATCCTACTATTTGAGGTCATCACTTCCTTTTTATGTGCCGAAAGGATTTGTTAAAACCCTATATCTATACTAGTCATGTGATTACTATTCAATTGCTACATTATCAACGGTAATAATAAATAAAGGTTATTTAAATAAAATTGGATATAATTAAACCAAATAAGTTCATGTGTTTTCTATATCCATAAGACATTAAAAGAGATGAAATTTTATTCATAAATGTTTGGGTCATTACAACCTTCACCCCTTAAGAAATGTTTCCCTTGAAATTTTCTTTTCACACGCTAAAATATATTATTGTAACTCTGCCTCATAACTTCCTCTGGTTCCCATGTATCTTCCTCAAAATCATGACTTCTCCACAACACTTTTATGATAGAAATTGTCTTATTTTGTAAACTCTTCCTCTACGATCTAAGATCTTTACTTGATTCTCCTCATAGCAGAGGTCATTCCTCAATGGTACCACCTTTGGAATGAGTACATGTGATGGGTCTGGTATGTACTTCCTTAAAATTAATACATGGAGTACATCATGTACTTGAGAGAGGTTCAGTGGAAGTTTTAGTCAATAGTCCACTACTCTGATGTGATTAAGGATTTCAAAAGGTTGATATAACTTGGACTAATATTTCCCTTCATCCCAAATTTCATAACTCTCTTACATAGATATATATAGAGGAATAACATGTGTCCAACATAAAACACTATGAATCATGGATTATTGTTATCATATATATTTTGTTGACTTTGGGTATCTTTGATTAATTTTTGTATGATCTTAACCTTATCCACTATTTCTTCAACCATTTTCGAACCTAGAAGTTTGTGTTCCCCAACTTCATCACAACATGATGGTGTTCTGCACCTCTTCCTATAAAGCTATTCATAAGGATCCATTTGGATGATTGAGTGGAAACTTTTTTTTTAATAAAACTCCACCAAAGGAAGATGTTGGTCCCATCTACCATTAATGTTCATTGAGAAATCTCTCAACATGTCCTCAAGTGTCTAGATAGTCCGCTCAAATTTTCCTTCAGTTTGAGGATGATAGGCCATTCTAAAGTTCCACTCAACATTCATAACATATTGGAGACTCTTCTAGAACTGAGATGTGAATCTTGGATCTCTATCAGACACAATCAATAGTGATACTCCATACATCCTTACTAATTCTCTGAAGTATATCTGTGTCAATGGATCAAGTGATAAATCCTATCAAATTACAATGAAGTGTGTATTCTTTGTAAGATGAACCGCAATAACCCAGATAGAATTGTTCCTTAAAATGTCTTCAGAAGTATGGTGACAAAGTCCATGGTGATGTTTTCTCATCTCCATGTTGGTATGGGTAATGGTTTCATCATCCCCTTAAACTTCTACATATCAGTCTTAAATTTCTAACATACCAGGAACTTTGATGTATATTTTGCAATCTCCTTATTCATGTTATCCCACCAATGGTTATCCTAAATATCTTGATATATCTTTTTGTTTCTTGGGTGAATAGAGAAATTTTAACTATGGGCACCATCCAAAAGTTCTTTCTTTAACTATGAATTTTATGGAACATATAGTCTTGACCCAAATATCACAATTCCTTCTTCATTAAAATTAAACTGTGAGGATTTCACTTTTTTGATAGTTTCCACTTTCTTCTAAATTCTGACATATTCTTTTTTAGCATCCTTTAACCTTTCCAAAAGAGATGATTGAGCAATAATTTGGGAAAGGATTGATGATGTTTTCTTATTTTTGATTCCCATGTCCATATTTATCAAATTAAAGAAGATTGGATCCTTTTCAATTATCATAAATGATATAATTATTGGGACCTTTCTACTTAGATCATCTTCCAGCTTGTTCGCTTTTCCAGGGTGGTAATGGATTGAGTAGTCATAATCCTTGATGATCTATAACCATCTTCATTGGTGTATATTTATCTCAATCTCTGAGAATATATATTTGAGACCTTTGTGATCCGTATATATTTCATAATTCTCCCTAAAGAGATAATGCCACCAAATGTTCAATGAAAATATTATAGATTCCAACTCCAGAACATGTGTGGGATAGTTTTTCTCATGAATTTTCAACTGCCTAGAGGCATATGCAATGAATTTTTTATTCTGCATCAACACACAACTCATTCCATTCTTCAAAGCATCACTAGATATTACGAAAATAACCCCATTTGGGGGTAGTGTGAGCACATGGGTAGTGAAAATATTCTTATTAAAATCCATGAATATTTCTTCACATTAATTATTCTAATAAAACATGACTCCCTTCCCAATTATCTAGGTAAGAGGGTCTGAAAATCATAATAAATTTCTCACAAATTAGTAATAATATCCATATAACACCATAAAGATACAGATATCCATCATAGATGTTAGCCGCATCCATCCCTCTATTTCTTTTGTTTTGGAAGAATCCACATATATCACATTTCTTGTGGTGATATTCCCCAATAATGATACTTACTTCAACTACAACTCACACTTTTTTTCTTTACATAGAGCTTATCCTTTTTCAAGGTCTCTAGCATAGTGCTCAGATGCTCCTCATGATCCTCTTTATTTTTGGATTATATTAGAATATTGTCTATAAAGACTACCAAAAATTTGTCTAGGTAATCTATAAATACCTTATTTATCACGTCCATAAATATTGATGGAGAATTAGTAAGTCCGAATGGCATCACTATGAACTCATAATGCACGTACCTCGTACGAAAATTAGTCTTGGGGATATCCTCCTTCTTCACCTTAACTTGGTAACATCCCGACCGCAGATCCACCTTGGAAAAGTATTGTGATCCACATAGGTAATCGAAAAATTCATAAATTCATGGAAAATGATACTTGTTCTTTATTGTGATTTTGTTGAGCTCTAGATAATCAATGCAAAGTCATATTGACCCATCCTTCTTCTTGATGAAGAGGACTTGTGCACCCCATGGTGAAGCACTTCGGTGTATAAACCCATTATCCATGTTATCATATAGTTTATTCTTTATCTCATCAAGCTCCACAAAAACTATTATATATGGGATTGTGGATATTGAAAATTCCCCAGGTATAAGACCAATCAATAATTGAACATCTATTCTAGGAGGAAGACCAGACAATTCCTAGGGAAACACAGCAGTGAATTCCATCAAAATAGGCATGTCTTCAAGGATGGTTCTTTCCTTAGACTCAATCATATGAGAAATATATGCATGCTCATAGAGAATTAATATAAATTCTTGATATGATGGTTCCAAATAAGATTTATCATGTTCCTTGCACTTGTATTTAATCGGGGGTTGATTGACCATATGGAAAGTTATTTCCCTCTCTGGTCAATTTTTGTTGGCTCTATATAAAAAAATCCAATCCATGCCAATAATTGAATCAAATTCTACCAAAGGTATTATGATGAGGTTATTTGGGAAGTTCAATCCAAAATTGTGATAGGGGAGGACTTATATACATAGGATGTAATAATTGACCCATTTTTCATTTTCTCTGACATCTCTACTTCCATGATTTTGGGTGGTGTTTGGATTATTCTACTAAACCTTTGGGATATAAAATAATGCATTGAACTAGAATCAAAAAATATGTTCTCTATTCTTGAATGAATAACTAGGATACATATCACCACTTCTTTATTGTGATTCACTTCAGAAATAGTGATGGAAAAATCTTGACCTTGCCTCCTTTTAGGTTTTTGGGTACCTCTAATTACCCTTGACTTAGAGAACTATTTCTAAATGTTCCATGGTTCCTTATAGTTTTAGTAATGATCAATGCTTTGAGGGTCAACTGGATGATTTCTTTCCTCTATCACATTGAGGGGTTTCTTCTATTGGAAATTATAATCTATGTGCCCCTTTTTTCTACACCTATAGAATTTCATTAATCCCCTTAGGCAATTTCTAGGGTCTTTATTTCCACACTTTTGACAAGCAGGGTGCTTTAATTTCTTAGAACTGTTAGATTTCTCCATCATACCACTAGAATTAAAGAAAAAAAATTTCTTCTTATCCAAATGATACCCCTGAGATTCCCCAATCTCTATCTTCACTTTGAGGGAACATCGTAATATTTCCTCATATCTATCAAAGTCATGGATTTCAAAGACTTTTTGTAGACTAGGATTTATCCCACCAAAGAAGTGGTCAACTTTTCATTCGAGGGTGATGAAAAAATAGGAGGCATATATTGAAAGTCTTGTAATGTTTTATGACAACCCTGCTTTTTAATACAAACGTAAACATGATTTATTACATAAAACTTCACTTGATACAACAACGAAGATCAAGGGGTTTAGTTTATTTGGGGCTTAGGATAATTACATAAAAACTTAAAACATGAAATAAAACATATTTATTGAAAACTTCCTTTACATGATCATTACATTCCCTCGTACTTAGAATTGCATGGGATAACCTGAGGACATGCATAAGAAAAGGGTGAGCTATAAAGCCCAGTAAGGTAGTACATATGGAATAACATGAGGAGTAGAATACATGTTAGACAATAAGAATATCAATAGAGCATAAGAGAAACAATAACATAAAGTCATGAAAAATCATGATAATCATAACATGGAAATGTGGCAACAACACTTAACATGGAATTAGCATGAGCTAAGGCTCATTGCACGTGGAGCATGAGTAAATCCTCATTGCACATAAAGCACGAGTAAACCCTCAATGCACTTGAATTATCATGATTCAACACTCATTGCACATTAAGTATCATGATACTATACTTTACCCAATGCATTGGAGTGTTATAAGGGCACACCCTTCTTAAACATTTCATTTCATGCATAAGTGTGCCACATGGATCATAAAACATGGATTCATAAAACATAATAATTTAGTCCACAATAAAGGAATGTGGAATTCATACATGAAACTTTATAATCAATAATTAGATGTGCATAAACGTGAATACCCTTGATGGAGAAATGGGCATGGTATTCACCACACAATGGCATTGGCTTAGAAAATTGGTGCGATTTCGGTAGCGTAACAGCGTGACATAAGAATTCAAAAAAAATGTTTGATGAGAGAGAAAGGGGTTCCTCATCATATTTTCATGTAATGGACAGTAATTAGGTCATATAGATACATTTCCCAACAATTTTAATGGAATTTAGGTTCATGATACAAGAGTATTGCTTGAATGTAAAAGAAGAGAGAGAAGTTCCTTTTGGATTTTCGGCATATTAACAGGTGTACATGGGAGGCATTTAATGAGAGAGAAATGGGTCTCCCATAATTAAAAAAATAAGAGGGCAGTATGGGGGAGCTGAAAAACCATACCCCAACATTCATAATTGAAATTAAAAGGGCAATACAACTTAAAGAAAATTGAAAAAAATGAGAAAGGAAGAAAAAACCCTTACTTGGAAGTGTGCTTCCAAAGGCTAGAGAGAGGCTTCTGAGAGGCTTCTTGGGAGATTGGGGCACCTTGGGAGGATTCTAGAGAGATTAGGGCAGAGTTTGGATGAACTCCAAAGGCTTTGAGTGAGGAGGAAGTGGGAGCTTGGGTGGGTTTTTATAGGAAAGGTGAGGGAATTCTTTATTTTTAGGTTTGGGACCCCTTATATTAAATTAATCCAAACTACAAACCATACCATGGTTTTCTCCAATGGTTTTTGGAAAAGGGAAGAGAAAAAAAATATTTTATAAAGCCAAAGTCCGAACTTCTTAAAATATTAGGGTTGCTTATGTGGAGGTGAGTCACACTCCCATGGAAATTAATTTTAAAACGAAAGGTGTTGAATAAGTCTTGAGGGGTCCATTAATTCTTTCAAAAGTAAGTCAAACAAACCCGAAATCACATAAATTTAATGGTAAAACATATATTGTCCAAACATAAAGATTATATTATTTTATTATATCACTATTGGGTCATTATGATGTCATAAAACACATTATATATTTAAACGGTTTTTAATTTTTACCCAAAAATTTGACTCTCTCAGAAAATTATGAAAAATTCACCATTGGATAATTTCGACATACTGATTCTAGAAATAACATTTATTTTATCTAACTAATTTTTTAAATGTGTAATTTTTACTTTTAAAATAAAAACTGACATTTATCGAAAATTCACGGGTTTTGACAAAAATGGCTTTCAAACTTTAATAAAAATTTTAATTGCATTCCTAAAATTATAAGATCATTTATATTTAATAAAAATTAATTTAATAATATTATTATTATTTTGTTAAAATATTATTTAATTCAAAAATCCCTTAATTTAAAAAAATAGATTTCTTAATTAAATAATAACTAAAAACACCATTTGTACTTTAAAAACTATTTACAATGTATCAAAAATGACTAGAAATTATATTCATTATTATATAAAAAAATAATGTAAATGAACATAGTACTAATTATTTGTTACATAACCCCATATAACAGTCTCATAAGACCTAAGGGTAAGGTGTGCGATGGTGACAGACTCTTGGGGTGGCTCGGATAACATCGCTCGAGTGGTAATTTCAATCAACTTCCACTTTTTCCATAGACGGTCATGTTCGAGCTTGACATGATGAAGCTCAGCTTGGGCTTGGTCAAGGGAGAAGCCCAAAGACACCACCTCCTTTCCGAGCTCCGATAAATGGGCTTCATATGGGGCAATTCTACTGGATGAGGTCATCGCTTCCTTTGTCTGAGTAAATTGGATATGTTAAAGTCCTATATTTATACTAATCATGTGATCACTGTTCAACGGCTATATTAGAAACGGTAAAAATTCTTAACATAAAACCAAGGAAGTTGAAATTTTATAAAAACATAAAGAGACATTTAATTAGATCAAGAGGGATTCCCATTAATGAAACTTTGGGTCGTTACAATATTCCCCCCTTAAGAAATTTCGCCCTCAAAATTTTTCTTTTCCCACACTAAAACAGATGTGGGTAACTCAGCTTCATCATTTCCTCCAATTCCCAATTTTCTTCTTCAAACTTGTGGTTTCTCCACAATACCTTGATGAGGGGCATTGTCTTATTTCATAGAACTTTTTCTCTACGATCTAAAATCTTCACTGGTTGCTCCTCATAAGAAAGATCATCTTCCAATTGTACCACCTCAGAAGAGATTACATGTGAAGTGTCCGGTATATACTTCTTTAAGAGGGATACATGAAAGACATCATGTACTTTGGCTATAGTAGTTTGAAGTTCTAGTCTATAGGCCACAACCCCGACACGATCAAGAATCTCGAAGGGGCTGATGTACCTTGGACTTAACTTCCCTTTATTTCCAAACCTCATGACCTTCTTCCACGGAGATATGCGTAGAAACACCATGTCTCCAACTTTAAACTCAAGGTCTCGTTGATGATTATATGCATAACTCTTTTGTCGACTCTGAGATGCCTTGATATGCTACTGAATGGTTTTTACCTTCTCCACCATTTCCTCGACCATTTCTGGTCCAAGCAGCTTACGTTCACCGACCTCATCCCAACATGTCGGTGTTCTGTACCTTTTCCTATACAGGGCTTCATATGGTGCCATTTGGATGCTCGAGTGGAAACTATTATTATAAGAGAACTCAATCAGAGGAATATATTGATCCCATCCTCCTTTAAAGTCCATTGATCATGCTCTCAACATATCCTCAAGTGTTTGGATAGTCCGCTCGGATTGGACATTAGTTTGAGAATGATAGGTTGTACTAAAGTTCAGTTCAGTATTCAGAGCATGTTGGAGACTCTTCCAAAACTTAGAGGTTAATCTTGGATCTCAATCAGACACAATAGATAGTGGTACTCCATGCAACCTTACCACTTCCCGGATATATATCCGTGCCAGTTGATCCAATGAGAAATCCTCCCAAATAGAAATGAAGTGTGCAGTCTTTGTAAGACGATCCACAACAACCCAGATTGCATTGTTGCCTTTGAATGTCATTGGAAGTCTGGTGACAAAGTCCATGGTGATATTCTCCCATTTTCATTCTAGTATGGGCAATGGTTGCATCATCCCCTTAGACTTCTGCCTCTCTGCCTTCACTTTCTGACACACGAGGCACTTTGATGTATATTCAGCGATCTCCTTCTTTATATTATCCCACCAAAAGTTTTCTCGGAGATCTCGATACATCTTTGTGCTCCCTAGGTGAATAGAGAAATTTGAACTATTTGAATTATCCAAAAGTTCCTTCTTCAGCTCCGGATGTGATGGAACACATAGTCTTTTCCCAAACCGCACAATTCCTTTTTCATTAACATTAAACTCCGAGGATTTCCCTTTTTTGATAGATTCCACTTTTTCTTGAATTCCCACATCATCCTTTTGATCATCCTTTAACCATTCCAAAAGGGATGGTTGAGCAATCATTTGTGAAAGGATTGATGATATTCCCTTCTTTATGATTCCCATGTCCATCTTCATCAAGTCTAAGAAGATTGGATCCTTCTCAATTCTCATCATTGATAGAATTGCTAGGTCCTTTTTACTTAGGGCATCTTCCACCTTGTTCGCTTTCCCAGGGTGGTAATGGATTGAACAGTCATAATCCTTGATGAGCTCTATCCATCTTCTCTGGCGCATATTAATCTCTTTCTGTGTGAATATATATTTAAGACTCTTGTGGTTAGTATATATCTCACATTTCTACCCGTATAGATAATGCCGCCAGATTTTCAAGGCAAAGATCACCGCCGCTAACTCCAGATCATGCGTTGGACAGTTTCTCTCATGTATTTTCAACTGCCTTGAGGCCTAGGATATCACTTTATCATTCTGCATCAGCACACAGCATAAGCCTTTCTTTGAAGCACCACTAAATACCACAAAAAGTTTCCCACTTGTGGGTAAAGTGAGCACGGGCGCAGTGATAAGCCTCCTTTTTAACTCCTTGAAGCTTTCCTCGCGTTCATCACTCCAATCAAACTTTACTCCCGTCTGAGTTATCTTGGTAAGAGGGTTGGACAATCGTGATAAATTTCTCACAAAACGTCGATAATATCCCACTAACCCCCAGAAGCTACGGATATTCGTTACCGATGTTGGCCTCAGCCATCCCTCAATTGCATTTGTTTTAGAGGGGTCCACAGATATCCCATTGTTTGTGATGATATAGCCCAAGAATAAGACCTCCTTCAACCAGAAATCACACTTGCTATACTTTTCATAGAGCTTATCCTTGCGCAAAGTCTCTAGTACAGTTCTTAAATTCTCCTCATGATCCTCCTTGGTTTTGGAGTACATTTGAATATCATCTATAAAGACTACCACAAATTTTTCGAGGTAATATCTAAAGACTCTATTCATCAAGTCCATGAATATTTCTGGAGCATTGGTGAGTTCGAAAGGCATTACTATGAATTCGTAGTGCCCGTATCTTGTACGAAAAGTAGTCTTAGGGATATTTTCCTTCTTCACCCTTACTTGATAATATCCCGACCGCAAGCCCACCTTGGAGAAGTATTGTGCTCCACGCAGCTGATCAAACAAGTCATCAATTCGTGGTAGAGGATACTTGTTCTTTATTGTGATTTTGTTAAGTTCATGATAATCAATGAAAAGCCGCATTGACTCATCCTTCTTCTTGACGAAGAGGACTGGTGCACCCCATGGTGAAGCACATGGGCGTATAAACCCTTTATCCAGATTCTCTTGTAGTTGTTTCTTCAGCTCTTCAAGCTCAACAACATCCATTCTATATGGAGTCTTGGATATTGGTAGCACCCCAGGTATAAGTTCAATTGAGAACTCAACATCTCTTCTAGGAGGAAGACCAGGCAGTTCCTTGGGAAACACTTCCGTGAATTCCCTAACAATAGGCATTTCTTCAAGGATGGTTTCTTCCTTGGACTCAGTCATCTGAGCCAGATATGCGTTCTCATAGGGCAGTAATATCCATTCTTTAGATGATGGAGCTAAAGTAGATTCATCTTTTTCCTGACACTTGTAAAGAATCGGGGGTCGATTCTCCATATGGAGTGTAATTTCCCTCTCCCGAAAATTTATATTATCTCAATATAAGGAAAGCCAATCCATGCCAAGAATTGCATCAAATTCCACCAGAGGGAGTATGATGAGGTTCGCTGGGAAATTCAATCCACAGATTATAACAGGGGAGGACTTATATTCATGGGATGCAATGATTTCCCCATTTGTCGTACTCACTGACATCTTCACTTCCATGATTTGTGGTGGTGCTGGGATTGTTATACTAAACTTTCGAGATATAAAAGAATGCGTAGAACCTGAATCAAAAAGTATGTTAGCTATTCTTGAATTAATAACTAGTGTACCTGTCACCACTTCGTTGTCGGGGTTCACTTTGGTAGAAGTGATTGCAAAAGCTCTTCCTTGCTGCCTTAGAGGTTGTTGGTTGTCTCCGAAAACCCTTGGATTAGGGAACTGATTTGAAAAATGACCAAGTTCTTTGCATTTGTAGCATTGAACAACACGTTGAGGTTTGAACGGAGAGTTCCTCTCCTCTGTTGCAGCCACAGGTCATTCTTGCTGACAATTAACAGCTAGGTTCCCTTCTCTTCCACACCTGAAGCATTTTCCTATCCCCTTATGGCAATTTCCAGGGTGCTTCTTTCCGCACTTTTGGAAAGTGGGGTGCTGGATCTTCTTAGCACTGTTGGATTTATCCATCAGACCGCCAGCATTGAAGTCCACCTTATGCTTCTTGTCCCCATGATACCCCTGTGATTCTTCGATCTCCATTTTGACCTTGAGGGCACATTGAAAAATTTCCTCATAGTTTTTGAAGTCACGGATTGCTAATTCTTTTCGCAAGCTAGGCTTCAGCCCACCAAATAAGCGGCCAACTTTACATTCGGGGGTAATGACAAAGCCGGAAGCGTATCGTGCAAGCCTTGTGAAGTTTTCCTCGTACGATCCAACAGATTCTTCACCTTTTTTCTTGAGGGAAATGAAGTCCCTTTCCATATTAATCTGGAGGGTGCATGGAAAATATTTATGAAAAAACATCTTCCGGAAATCCTTCCATTCCAAAGCCTCGATCTCCTCTTCAGGCTTCGTATTTTTGATCAACGTCCACCATTGATCAGCTTCACCCTCCATATGATAAGCAGCCAGGAGAACCTTCTCTTTTTCAGAACATTGAAGGATGGAGAAGATCTTTTCAATGGAGTTGATCCATTGTTCAGTGATCGTGGGATCGGATGATCCACTAAAAGTAGGAGGCCTTTGTCTCATGAAGCTCTCGATAGCGACTTATTCCTTCTTAGGGGGATTTGGACGTTCCTGTTGACCCGTGTTTCTATTCAAAACATGAGTTAGCTAAGTGATAAGTGTGACAAAGTTCACGATTCCTTCTCCCATTGGATTGGGCATCTCATTAGTACAGTCATCAGACTGATCTTCACAACAGATGTTAGCCCGAGTCCTCCTATTACCGGCCATTGGCTGGAATAAAAGGAAATTTAGGGGTAACACATAAAGGGTAATCCAAAGACAAAATTTGATGACTTATAAATAAACTTTTATTTCATTAATCAAGAGTCTATAGGCTTCAATCTAGGCTTTTCATGATCTACTTTCTAACATATATTCTTAGGGGCATTTTTTTAATTCCCTTAATAAGGGTTCATACTAAGCTTGTGAATTTACCAAAGCATATCCCGCAGGAGTGTCATAACCAAGAGTGCAGCAAGCCCCGTTGTCGTGCACCAGTTCCCGTTTGAGTCTAGCTCAAAGCGGTGTTTTTGGGTTTTACCCCTAGGATATATCTGTTCCAGAGCTGCCTCTACCTGCTCGTATCCAGACAGGGATGTATTTGCTTGATAACCCACTTACTCAATACTCACCAAAACTTACGGACGTATTTATTGTACTTAGTCTTGTATCTAAGGATTTACTAGGGTTTTCTAATCCTAATCCCAAAAATAACTAAACCTATCCTCTGATACCAACTATAACAACCCTGCTTTTTCATACAAACATAAACATGATTTATTACATAAAACTTCACTTGATACAACAACGAAGATTGAGAGGTTTAGTGTCTTTGGGTCTTAGGATCATTACATAAAAACTTAAAACATGAAATACAACATCTTTATTGAAAACTTCCTTTACATGATCACTACATTCCCTCATACTTAGCATTGCATGGGATAACCTGAGGACATGCATAAGAAAAGGGTGAGCTATAAAGCCCAGTAAGGGAGTACACATGGAATAACATGAGGAGTACAGTACATGTTAGACAATAATCATATCAATAGAGCAAAAGAGAAACATGAATATAAAGGATTGATAAAGCATGATAATCATAACATGGAAATGTGGCAACAACACTTAACATTGAATTAGCATGAGCCAAGGCTCATTGCACATGGAGCATGAGTAAATACTCATTGCACATAAAGAACAAGTAAAACCTCGTTGCACTTGAATTAGCATGAATAAACACTCGTTTCACAAGACGTATCATGATACTATACTTTACCCAATGCATTGGAGCGCTATAAGGGCGCACCCTTCTTAAACATTTCATTTCATGCATAAGTGTGCCACATGGATCATAAAACATGGATTCATAAAACATAATCATTTATTACATGATAAAGGAATGTGAATTCATACATGAAACTTTATAATCAATAACTAAATTTTCATAAAGTTGAATACCCTTGATGGAGAAATGGGCATGGTATTCACCACACAATAGCATTGTCTTAGAAAATTGGTGCGATTTCGGTAGCGTAACGGCGTGACATAAGAATTCAAAAAAAATGGTTGATGAGAGATAAAGGGGTTCCTCATCATATTTCATGTAATGGACAGTAATGAGGTCATATAGATACATGTACCAACAATTTTAATGCAATTTAGGTTCATGATACAAGAGTATTGCTTTAATGTAAAAGAAGAGAGAGAAGTTCCTTTCGAAATTTCGGCATAGTAATGGGTGTACATGGGAGGAATTTAATGAGAGAGAAAGGGGTCTCCCATCATTAAAAAAATAAGAGGGCGGTATGGGTGAGGTGATAAACCATACCCCAACATTCATAATTGAAATTAAAAGGGCAATACAACTTAAAGAAAATTGACAAAAATGATAAAGGAAGAAAAAACCCTTACTTGGAAGTGTGCTTCCAAAGGCTAGAGAGAGGCTTGTGAGAGGCTTCTTGGGAGCTTGGGGCACCTTGGGAGGATTCTATAGAGAGTATGGCAGAGTTTGGACGCACTCCGAAGGCTTTGAGTGAGGAGGAAGTGGGAGCTTGGGTGGGTTTATATAGGAAAGGTGAGGGAATTCTTTATTATTTAGGTTTGGGACCCCTTATATTAAATTAATCCAAACTACAAACCATCCCATGGTTTTTGCCCATGGTTTTTGGAAAAGGGAAGAGGAAAAAATATTTTATAAGGCCAAATCCCGAACTTCTTAAAATATTAGGTTTGCTTATGTGGAGGTGAGTCACACTCCCATGGAAATTAATTTTAAGAGGCAAGGTGTTGAATAAGTCTTGAGGGGTCCATTAATTCTTTAAAAAGTAAGTCAAACAAACCCAAAATCACATTATTTTAATGGTAAAATTTATATTGTCCTAAAATAAAGATTATAGTATTTTATTACGTCACTATTGGGTCATTATGATGTCATAAAACACATTATATATTTAAACGGTGTTTAATTTTTACCCAAAAATTTGACTCTCTCAGAAAATTATGAAAAAATCACCATTGGATAATTTCGATGTCCTGATTCCAGAAATAACGTTTATTTTATCTAAATAATTCTCTAAATATATTAATTTTCACTTTTGAAATGAAAACTGACATTTATCGAAAATTCACAGGTTTTGACAGAAATGGCTTTCAAACCTTAATAAAAATTTTAATTGCATTCATAAAATTATAAGATAATTTATATTTAATAAAAATTAATTTAATAATATTATTATTATTTTATTAAAATATTATTTAATTCAAAATTCTCTTAATTTAAGAAAATAGATTTCTTAATTAAATAATAACTAAAAACACCATTTGTACTTTAAAAACTATTTACAATGTATCAAAAATGACTAGAAATTATATTTATTATTATATAAAAAAATAATTTACATGAACATAGTACTAATTATTTGTTACATAACCCCTTAAAACAGCCACATAAGACCTAAGGGTAAGGTGTGCGATGGTGACAGACTCTTGGGGTGGCTCGGATAACATCGCTCGAGTGGTAATTTCAATCAACTTTCACTTTTCCCGTAGATGGTCACGTTTGAGCTTGACATGATGAAGATCATATTGGGCTTGGTCAAGGGTAAAGCCCAAAGATGCCACCTATTTTCCGAGCTCCGACAAATGGGCTTCGTATGGGGAAATTCTACTGGATGAGTCCATCTCTTCCTTTGTCTGAGTAAATTGGATTTGTTAAAGTCCTATATTTATACTAGTCATGTGATCACTGTTCAACGACTATATTAGCAACGGTCAAAATTCTTAACATAAAACCAAGGAAGTTGAGATTTTATAAAAACATAAAGATACATTTAATTATATCAAGAGGTATTTCTATTAATGAAACTTTGGGTCGTTACATGTTTTCCTCGTACACTCTGATGGATTCGTAGTCTTTTTTCTTGATGGTAAGAAAGTCCCATTCCATCTTAAGTCCAAGGGTGTAGGGAAAATATTTATCAAAAAACATTTTCTTGAAATCCTTTTATTCCATCACCTCAATCTCTTCCTCGGGATTTATATTTTGGAACAATGTCCACCCTTTATCAGATTCACCCTCCATATGATAGGCATCCAGAATAACCTTCTCTTTTTCAGAGCATTAAAGGATAGAGAAGATCTTATCAATGGAGTTGATCCATTGTTCAACGATTGAGGTATCAAATGATCCAATGAAATTAGGAGGCCTTTGTCTTGTAAAGATCTCGATTGTGACTTTTTCTTTCTTTGAGGGAGTTGGAAGTTACTATTAACCCAGGTTTCTATTCAAAATATGAGTTAAGTTAGAGATTATTATGAAAATAGTTGTGATTCCATATCCCATCGGATTGGGAATCTTATTAGGGTAGTCATTACATTGATCTTCACATCAGTTGTTAGCATTATTCCTCCTATTACTGGCCATTGGGTAAAATAGAAAGAAAACTAGGATTGATTATCTTAAATATTTAAACACATAAATGGGAATATAATGACATTTAATAGATAACTTATAAATTAAATTTATCTATTTAACTTATCAATTTCTATTCTTTGATCAATGTTATCTAGGATTTACTTGATAACATATATTCTTATGGGATTTTTTGTTCCCTTGATAATATTTCATACTAATATTATGAATTTACCAAATAATATCCCCTAGGAGTGTCAAACAAAGAGTGCAGTAAGGCCCATTGTTGTGCACCAGTTCCCATTTGAGTCTAGCTCAAAGTGGTGTTTTCAGTTTTTACCCCTAGATATATATGTGTCAGAGCCACCTCTACTTATTTATATCTATACAGAGAAGTATTTTCTTGATAAACCACTTACTATATACTCAAAAAAAGTTATGGATTATTTTCTTACACTTAGTCTTATACCTAAGTCTTTTACTAGAGTTTTCTAATCCTAATCCCAAAAATAACTAAACCTTTCCTCTAATACCAACTATAACAACCCTTGTATTTATTTCATATTTAAACATGATTTATTACATAAACTTACACTTAATACAACTCATAATATCAAGAGGCCTAGTGTCTTTGGGGATTGGGAACATTACATAACAACTTAAAACACGAAATAAGAATGTTTATTGAAAACCTCTTTTACATGACCACAAAATTCCTTTGTACTTAGCAATGCATGAGATAACTTGATGACATACATAATAAAAGGGTGAGATATAAAGCTCAGTAAGGGAATAAACATGGAATAACATGAGGAAGATAATACATGTAGGTCAATAGGCATATCAATGGATATCAAAAGAAAAATGAACATAAAGGCATGATATAGCATGATATTCATAACATGAAAATGTGGCAACAACATACAACATGATATTATCATGAGCCAAGGCACATTTTAAAAGGATTAGTATGAGTAAACCCTCATTGCACATTAATTATCATGATTAAACCCTCATTTCACATTAATTAGCATTGGTAAAACCTCATTTCACATGGTGTATCATGATACTAAACATTACCAAATGAATTAGAGAGATATCAGGGCTCACACTTCATAATCATTTAGTTTTCATGTATAAGTGTACCATAGAGATCGTACAACATGGATTCATTAAACATAATAATTTATTCCATGAAAATAGAATGTGGAATACATAAATGTAAGTCCCAAATCAATAATTTCCTGATCATAAAGTCGAAAACCCTTGATATCGAAATGGGTATGCTATTCACTACATGATGTTTTTAGAATGGAAAAATCATGGTGCAATTTCAGCATCATAACGTCATCAAATGGTAATTCATAAAATTGAAATGAGAAGAGAGAAATCCCTTACAGAATTTTGGCATAGTAACGGCTTAGGTAAGTGTCCAAATGAGGAGAAATAAATGATCCCTCATTCACATAAAATAAAATGGATAAAAGTTAATTGATTATAAAATGATGAAAAAATAACCAATTGAAATTAAAAATACTAATTTTAAACAATGTTCTTAAATTGGAAGGAAGAGAGAAAGGTGAGAATCCCTTACTTGGATGGATGACTCCCAAGGATTGGGGGGGGGTTTCTTGGGAGAATAGGGGTGACTTGTGAGGACTATAGGGAGTAGGGGGAAGAGGGAGGTCTATCTACAAATATATTTAGTGAAGATAAAAGGGATCTTGGGTGGGTTTATACCGGAAGGGTAGTGGAATTCGTTATTATTTTGGTCTTGGACACTCCACACTGAAATATTAAAAACTACAAACCATACCATGGTTTTTTCCCATGGTTTCTAGAAAATGTGATATATATTATTTTATATTTCCAAGGGCTGAATATATTAAAAGATTTACCTTTCTAATGTGGAGCTGAATCACACTTTCAAGGAAATGATTTTAAAATATTAAAATATTTTATATGTCTTGGAGGGTTCACTAAAGATATTAAAAATAAATAAAATAAAACTAAAATTAAATTATTTTAAAGAAAAAATATATATATTTTAGAATATAGCTTTTATATTATTTTATTAAATCACTATTGGGTCATTATGATGTCATAAAACACATTATATATTTATACGATATTTAATTTTTAGCCAAACATTTGATTGTCTTAGAAAATTATAAAAAATTAAACATTGGATAATTTTTAAATCCTGATTCCAACAATAATATTCATTTTATCTAAATAATTTTCTAAATATTTGAATTTTAAATTTTAAAATAAAAACTGACATTTATAGAAAAATGCAAGGTTTTGACAAAAATAGTTTTCAAACATTAATAAAATTACATTACACTTCATAAAAAGTATATAATCAGTTATATTTAATAAAAATATTTTATTAAAATGTTATTTAATTCAAAAATACATTAATTAATCAAAATATATTCCTTAAATGAATTCGAATATTAACCAAAAATATTATTTGTGCTTTATAAAATCATTTACAAAGTAACAATAATAGAATGAAATTATATTCATTATCCTATGAAAAAATAATCATAATGCTAGAATCTTGATACATATCACTTTATTAAGCTATAATATTCCCTAAGAGTAATGTGTTCAATGGTGGGGATTTCCTGGTGTCGTTCGGTGAACATGGTTTGGGCAGTGATCTTGATGAGCTTAAACTTCTCCCGTAAACAGCTTCACTCATGATTAAGTTATTGGATCCCATCTTGGTCTCGGTCTAGGTAAGATCCTAGAAATTATATCTCACTTAGAATCTCTGATAAATGGGATTCATAGGGTATTATCCTACTTGTTGAGGTCATCACTTCTATTGTCTGTTCCAAAAGTATTTTTTAAAACCCTATATTTATACTTGTCATGTGATCACTGTTCTATAGTTACATTATCAATGATAATGATACTTAATGGTCATTTAAATACAATTTGATATAATAAAACAAAAGTAGTGCATGTGTTTTCTATATCCATAATACATTAAAAGAAAGGGAATTTTATTCATAAATGTTTGGGTAGTTACATTCATTACCCCATTGGTCTTCTCATTCCTTCTCCTTTATTTGTATTTAATTTTAATTTCAATTTTTATTGATTTATTTCCAATTCCATAGGATCATGGTTGAATCAGTTAATTCTAATGGAAATTTTGTTTTACCTAGTAAAAGGATATCCCGAGACCATATCTTCTTACCATCAATTATCTTTTATTAAAAGGTATGTTGGGCCATATATTTACTTATGGTATTCTATTAAATTTAATTTAAGTTAGTAGTGAAATTGCTGGAATTAGTTAGGTACTTAGATTATTGTGATATGGTTGGGAAACTGTAGACCCTTAGTGGAAATTCATCCATGGTTTCAATGTGACATAGTGATGTGGTGGGTTATCCAGCATTATACCTATTTTAGATTAATTTTTTTAATTAATTATAAATTTATAATATATTAGTTATTAATATTGTATTGAGTTAGAGGATTAATAATAATCAAGGATATGGATTAGGCTTGGATGATGCTTGTTGGGTTTGGACTACAATAGATGGCCTATGGAAATAAATTTTAAAATCTCTTTTTGAGGTAGGTGGCCTCGGTACTAGCCCTATGGATTTATGATTTTAATTGTGTTCCATGCAATGTATGTTTTATCTACACTAAATAATTCCATTTTGGTTAAATGGATTAATTAAATTAAATTAAATATTTCTGTTAAATTAAAATGGTTGAAAAAATTAAAATAACATAGATGAGTTGACCAAAGTTTCTAGGTCATGATGGTCCTAGTTCATTGTCTTGATGTCATGCCTGCTGATGCTCAAGGAATAGACCATTGAGATGTTGTCATTTCCAGAACCCTAAGGGGAGTCGCCTGGCATGACTAGACTTAGTTTACCTAGTTTAATATCCCAATACCACCTCTTGAGGCATTACTTTATGTATTGAGATAGTCATCTAAAGAGATCCATGTAAGACCATTGAGATACATGGGGGGCCAGTAGAACTTTTGATAGGTGATGTCATACCTGATGTAGTTTTTTAAACAATGAATAAACAAATGAGATTCCTTTAATATTGTGGTTAGTGTGTAATTATATTACCTTGACCTAGTGAACCTTATAATTTCCCTTTTGTGCCTTTGATCTATAGGGTTATTAAGAAGAGTGTGGTATAATTGATCCTCTACCATCAGACATGACCAGGACTTAGTGGATGAGTTGGAATTGTTAAGATAGTGGACCATCCTAGTATAACCATGAAAATAAATATGGTTTATGGTATATCTCTTCATACCATACTATTATGGCACATCCTTTGTGATACTTTAGGGTCTTAATGCACATATGATACTATTTAGATATATAGTGTTGTAGAGGGATAGGTGTTTACCCAAGAGAGTAGATTGATAATGAGGTCCCACATGAGGGTTCATATAATGTATTGTGACCTAGGGGAACCTTGGGATTTTTCCATTGACAAACTAACCTTGAACAATTATATATGGCTATGGAAGATGGGGCTGGTCGGGTGTCCTCCCTACCACATGTTCCTTTTCTATTGTTCAATATTTATGCCCTGAGATAGTGTATTCCCTAGGAATATTTTTTATTTTTAAATTCATTGTGCTTGGAATGGTTATGGGTATATTACCCCTAGTGCATGAATGTTTCATAAGGATGGGTATCTTAGACATATTTTTCTATGCGTGTATTCCATAGGGACGGGTAAATTACCCCTGGTAGGCATATTCTCTCTAGATGATTTGGGGATGGGTATGTTTCCCTCAGATAGTATTTATCCTGATATCGTCTATTTATTCCATAGATATGGGTATATAACCCATAGATATTTGATCCCACATGACATGGAGATAAGTTTATTCATCCCAATAGGATTGTTCTCTCTAGATGGTCCGGGGATGGTTATATTTCCCCTAGATGGTATTGCTCCGAGGATGGTTTATTTGTGCCACAAGGATGGGTATATTACCATCATTCAGCTGAGATCCCATTCCATAGTGATGGTTGTATTACCCTTGGTATGATTATTCTCTACTTATCACCATGGTTTACATGAGGATTATCTAGAGGTCCTTTTTGGTTGGAACAGTTATTGTAATATGCTCAGAGACACTATAGTACTAGTTGATCTAGGGAATGGGATTGATGATAAAAATGGTTATTAGGAATGTCCTGGGTTATAGGATTATTCCCTTTGGATGGTGGTGATACTATAAAGGAATAGTCATCATGACATGTCCACAGACACTTTGTCATCAAGTTGAAGTGGTTATTGTGATAACAAGTTCACAAGATTCAGTTAAAGGTTGGGTTGAGGATATGAACCTCATGCTAGGTTTATTCCATTGCACATGGGTACCAGATAACAAGTTCACAAGCTTCAGTTAAAGTTTGGGTTGAGGCTTCTAGACTATATGTTAAATGTTCAGTCATATATATAATATAACATTTAGAGAATGGGGCATGGCATGGATCAGTGTTTTCATGGAGACAATATCATTATTTCTCTTTATTTTGGTATATATATGTAACTATACTAGTGGGTGGTCTATTTTATATATGGAATAGTTATTTATTCTGATACTACATTTCATTTATCATATCCTTATTAATATTTATTTACTATCTCATTTAGTTTATTTGTGATGGATGATATTTAGTTATTTTAGATTCTTCTTCATTCTCTAATAAAATGGTTATAGCCTCTCAATAATACCTCCTTATACCCCCATAGCTAGTCAGCAATATCTCGTGTTCAACTAGGTGTACTTCAAGTCAATTGGGAAACCGATCTAGTGTCTTTTCATGGTGTGGCCTAGGTTGGGACATTGCCTAGTGGTATCAGAGACTTTTTTTCCTTTGTATTATTATTTTCAGATTTGGTTGACTGGATACATATGAATTTTTTAAAGATTGTGATGGAACCAAAACTGGAGCATCATGAATTCCATTTTGGTATAAATCAATATTACCAAGGATGGGATGTATGTTCTTTGATTTCATTGTTACAATTATTTTTATTTTCACCTAGCATGACATGCAAGAGATTTTTTATTTATGGTTTAGGAGCTATTGGATTCTTGATCTTGGCCTAATAACAGAAGGAAATTTTTGGATTTATCTCATTGAATGTGGAGGATAATTTTTTCTCTTTCATCCTATCAGGAATATATGATCCACATGACATGTAATGATCTACTAGTTTGATTTTTTTTCACTGATATTTGAGGATAAAATGTTTAAAGTGTCATCAAATTCACATACAACATTTTCTCATAAAAGTATGTGGTGGTGTTATAATCTATCGGAACAACTTGTGTATGAATTGTTTTCTAATGGTAGGTCATGTGGATATATAATGGGGAGTTTTATGTTTTATAAAATGTTTTAGTCCAATGTGCATAGTAGGTACAGCGACCCAAATGGGTCGATGTGGGAATTAGGTAAAAAACCCTTTGTGGGTGTTTCTCTTCATGTTCTCTTACATAAAGTGTTAGTAATAACCTATATTGTGTTTTCTCATATAGATTGTAATGAAATTATACTTAACTAAACTATCTAGATATTTTTTCTCAACATGGGCCATCTAGGGTGATGTGGTTGTGCATATACCTATTGTCTAATGAGATTGTGATTCTCTAAGGGTAGTCCGTGTGGGGTTTCCAATGAGAATCTATTACCTTGTGGGTGTATTAGTTAGTGTGTGATGCATATGGTATACATTGTGACCCTAGAGATGTTTTTTTATAATTCTAGATGTTGGGGGATTTTTGAGCCAATCACATTGATATTTCTTATGGTCCTTAATAGTATTTGATACCCTTATTATAAGTGGTTTGGAACATAAGAATTTTTATTGTTATAGGTGGGAACCATGTGATGTGTCATGTGTGTTATGACCCTAGATATACATAGTTTATGGTCTAAGTGGGAGGACCTATAGACTTTGGAGATATGACTCAATTTTTAGTATGTTGTAGAATAGTGTTGAACAAGGAAAACCCATTAGAGGTGTCCGAATAAGATGTTAGTGCCTTTATAGAAGAAATAATTATTAGGTTCTTTGGGTTATTTTATTAATGCATGGGAATTGATATTGAGTGTAGTAAAGGCATTTTGAGACTATATTTTTCATGAGGAAGAAACCTTGAGTGCTAGAACTTTATCTTCGAGGCTGACTTGGAAGGGAATAACTGCTCAGGCACCTGACCTAGTGGGTTACTTATAAATAATAATAATGTAGAGATCGAATGGATTTGATCTCATGATTATAAAATGAATTAATTGAGTGACGTTAATGAGATATAAAATGAGACATTTATAAATATTAATAATATAGAGATCTAATGGATTGTATCTCATGATTATAAAATGAATTCATTGAGTGACCTTCATGAGATCGAAAATGAGACATGTGAAGTACCCAATTTTTAAGAGGATCACCAAGAGAGATCCTATTATGATGAGACTATTGTTCTATAGAGCACGGTCGGTCTGGTCTTAGTGATTTAAAACACTAAAAAGTATGATTCGGGTTTTGGATTTCACAATATGGATTATACCCACACTGCATAGAAGGATATGGGAATGGTATGCATAATTTTTGTGTGTTACCAATTTAAATTATAACTGAGTGATTTGTTGGGGGTGAGTTGGGGAATGATTGAATTAATGAAAAAATTATGGGATTAGTTTCAAAAAATTTTATGGTAATGAGGATTTTGAAACATCCCTCTATTATATATGAAACATTGGAAATAGATTGGATGAAGTGACACAGTTGAACCATGATTGGTTAAAGGTAGGTGTTACCTAGTTTTATGTGACTGTGGATCAAGAGGATCAACACAGGTGTGCTGATAATTAAACTAGGGAGGTGCCTCTTGATAGTGGTATAAGGTAAATTATATAATGTGTAGTACACCTTTGGTCATTTGAGGGTGTTTAACATCCTTATGGTATGAAAATTTCATGGATATTATAGATGATGTACCTAGAGTCCGTGAACATATATTGAGTTACATTTTAGGATAGTTCTCAATAATGAGTGGTATTTGATACAACCATCAATGATGTTTGATGGTGGATGGTACATGGTGTGTGGTGATTGGGATTTTTTTCCACTGATGAGACTATAAGATCGCTACTATTTTGGGAGAGTGAAGTCGGTCTTGAAGATATGACCCTCTTGCTTGAAGGCTCATGGATGTGTGAAACTAGTCATTGAATGGTCATTTTGGAATGGGGGTATTGGTTAGTGAATGGTTTTGGTTTTTTGTTTAATCCTTGACAAGTGTATCAAAATGTGATTTCGGATGGAGTTAGAACATAAGCCTAATTCTCGATATGGTTTTAGTTGATTAGAATTTGATCATATCGATGGTTAGTTAGTGATCATGGGGATGAAGATCATGGTGACTAGTTTTATCCAGTTGGGGACTCAACCATGTAAATTAATCCAAATTCATTATTATACTTCAGAGGATGTATCTCAAGGACCTCATAGTTCCATTTAGAGTAAAGTTATAGTAATTTTTATTTGTAAGATGAAGATTATTGTGGGATCACCAAGGGCCTAGTAGGTAATTAAATGTTGACACCATTAGTGTTTTAGGACAGATAGTCTTTGAAAAGTGTCTTACCAATGTTTTTGTAACAATTACAAGCATTGGACTATGGTGTAGTGGCTTGGGCTCCTTAATCTTGAGGTTGCGCTTTAAAATCACATTTGGTGATTCGAATTGTCATATGTTTGGTTAATGATTAATTGACTATCAAGGTAATAAAATATGTATATTTGGATAACAACCGATACTTCTTATGGATGGGATGTGTTATGGAGGGGAGTTTTTAATGCTCGGGAGTATGGGTGAGTTGAAATTTAGAGAAATTTGGAATTTTTCAATTTAATAGAAGGGATTAATTTTGAATATGTATTTAGAATGGAAATACGAGAGTTTTATAAACCTAAGAGGAATATTTTGGATGGGTATTGAGTATTTTATGAGATTTATATGGATATAAAGAGCATAAGAGGGAACTTGGGGTGGCTGGGATATATGGTGGCAGTAGCTTGTAGCCACCAGCTAACCACTAGTGATCCACCAGCTCACTAGTCAGATAGCCTGTAGCCTGGATATCCTATATGGATCATCATATATCTAGTAGGTTTAAAAAGTGAAAAATATTGTTTTACCCCTAAAATTTAAATGGGTGACAACCCCTTCCTTCTATTTGTTTCTCTCATGCGGCCATGAGGGTTAATCCCTCTTCCTCCCATCTTCTAGGCCCTACAAGTGGGTATTTTATTGATTTTTCTAGTGATCTAAGGTATGTTCTTTCCCTAGTTAGTCTCCACATTCCTTATCTTTTTTACTAATTTTTTTTTGGTTTCCAGTTTTAGGGATTGGGTTTCTATTCCACCATATCATGGTGGAATTTTCTAATTCTCATGGGGATTCTTTTATTCTTTGTAAAGGAATGTACTGAGACAATGTTCTTCTACTGCCAATCCATGTTTCATCAAAGGTACTTCACAACATAGATTCATTTAATGGGTTTCCTTAAATTTTATTTATATTAGTGGTTGAATTATTTGTGTTATTTAGGGCCTTGTCTTGGGTTGATATTAGTTAGACACTATTGACCTCCCGTGGATGGTCGGTTGCGGTTTCAATGCGACATGGAGATATAGTGGGTTATCCAGCATTATACCTCATTTTAATAAATTTTATTAATTAATTATAAATTTTACATCTAATTAATAATTTTTTTGATTTATTTAGAGGCTTTGGAATTAGAATGAACATGGAGTGGACTTGGACAAGGCTTGGAGGGATGGGGCTCCAACTCTCAGCCAATGAAAATAAATGTGAAAATATATTATTGATATAGCTGATCCCATTACAATCCCTATATCTTTAGGCATCCAATTATATGGAATACATTGTATATAATATATACTTAGGTGTTTCCCTTTAGATAAATGGTTCATATAATTTTAACAGAATGTTTATGTTCATTCAAAATGGTTAAAAAATTGACTATCTTAGATGACTAGATCTCAATGCCTAGGCCATGATGGCCCGAGTTTACTGGCCTGATGCCTCACCCACTAATGGGTGAGTCATTTCCCATTGATATGTTGGGACTCTTGGACCCTTTAGGGGAGTTACTAGGATTGAGAATACTTAGTTCCCATAGTTTAGGATCCCATGACCACCTATTGATATAGGGTTGTATGACTAGATAAAGTCAGCCTCATAGGCATAGATTAGAACTTTGAGATACATGGTTACTTCTATAAATATTGAGAGGTTATAATGAAACTAATGATATTTTTTATTCTATGCAAAGGGGATTGAGATAGCTCTAAGATATATGTGAGTGTACTCATAGATGACCTTTACTAGGTAGACTATAAAAGGCCCCTTGTGTGTCTTCAAGCTATTGGGTTGTTCAGATGAGTGTAGGATGATTGATCTTGTCCCATGTGATGTAAAAATTCTTGGGTAGACACAGTGGAATGGTTGAAAGATTGGACCAACCATGTATATACATGGACAACAAGATGGTTTGTGTTCTATATATTCATACCCTGCTAGTATGGAACAACCATTGTGAGGCCTTGGTTTGGTGATTCACTTATGATACTGACATGTGATACTGTGTCCTTGTGGGATGGGTGTTGGACAGAGATACTAAATTGAGACCAAGGACCTGCGTGAGGATGAATTCAATGTATTGTGACCTAAGATGTAAATACCCAACCCAAGTTTCCCAGAGTCGGTGTCTTATTTATTACATTGGCATATAAATAAGGAATATGTATCCCGAAGAACCAAGTAGTTTAGTAGATTTTGGAAACAAGATACATAAATAAGTTCAACTTTACATCATGAAAGGAAATACAACACTAATTTGATCCATTAGAAATATTCATGCCTCCGACATTATGCTTGCAAGTCATTTATAATTTACTTCTTCGTATCTTGAGAAAATGAAACATAAGAAAGGGGTGAGCTCAAACACTCAGTATGGGTAATAAATACAGCAGAAGATAGCATAAACATAAGACATGGTGAATAATTGAAAACACATTCCTTTGAAAATAATAAACTTGAACACTTTATGGCCAGGATATGAGTTGAGTAAATAATTCCATAAATAAAACATAATCATGGGTATTCTACTAGTCGAATAACCACATGAAATTTCAATTACCAGATTCATAATGAGGGAAGTTCATGTGCTAAACATTCTGAAACATTTTTTCAAGGCATCGTCCAAGACATCTAAAAATGATTTAGGCCTCTTCCAAATCGATATAAAACATTTTGAAAGGCCTCATCCAATTCCACGTCTATTTGTCTCATGAGACCTATCGATGCATCAAGCAGCTATAGCAAGCCCCACCCATAAAATTATAACTCTAATTCATTTTTCATATGAGTTTTAATCAACATAAACTAAATATACATTCATAGTAAAACTATCATATGAAATGTAACTAACTTTCCCCAACCATCAAACATAAAACACTAACCATTCTGAGAGATATGGGGAATGGTTTTAGGATAGATCGCCCCTAATAAAATTAGTCATAAACCATTCAATAAAATATATTAGATGAAATAATAAATTATTAAACCTAATAATATAAAATAATAAACAATAGTGTTGAATCAGATTAAAATAATCTTATAAAATCATTAAGAAATTATTGAGATAAATACTCTTTTATTTGAAAATAAGAGTTCTTTTGGAAAAATATTTGTATAAAACCAAAAATGAATTAATATAGTATTTCATGATCAAATTACAGTTTTTAGAAAGATATTGGTTTCAAAAAATAGATTATATAGTGCCCTTGAAAATAGATATGAATTTGAGAAATTCCCTTGAATCGAGGTTCTTTTTGGGAACAGTTTTGAAAGTTTCTTTTAAAACATGTAACTATCCATAAAATATGGGAGAATTATGGTTGGTGTACATATATATAATAATCACACAGAATATATGAGGAGTACATAATAATAAATAATAATTTCATTGAGTTAATTATACAATGAAAGCAACCCGAATGAAAAATGGAAGTTCAGGTGGAAACCCCTTACCTTAAATCAGAATGTGTTCCCCTCTTGAAATTAAGGTCCTGGAATATAAAATTATACACATTAATAAATTAATTCAGAACATATTAGAAATTTTTTTAGTTTATCATAATTCTATTTAGTTCATTTATGTCCTTATTGATAAGTTATAATATTCAATTTCGTCGTTCCGGAGTATTTTTTTCATAATCAGTTTAATTGTTTAAGTAATGGAGTTCGTGTGGAATGGATGTAAATCTTCAGAATTGAAATTACATATTACTTATGAACATGAAGAATTAATAATGTTCATTTATATCATTTGGTTACATAGAATTAGTATGAATCATTATATGACTACCACTTCGATTATTTGGCGGTATTTAGATTATTATGAACTAGTTTTGTCATATAAATTAATAATATGTACATATACTGGTTTTTGAATATTAATTAAATTATAATACATATATTATAGTCTGGTTAACCCATAAATATGGTTTCATGACCATTAATGAAGGAGATATTGAAGAACAAAACTTCATCGTCCACAAAGGTTATAAATTGGAACCTCATGGATGCTGATTTCGTTTATAAAAATCAAAGGGAGGGAGTAAGAATATTGATGGTGGTTATTCCATTCACATGATATAATTAAAGTATATAGATTTTAATATAGTTATCATTATCATTTGGAAATAGTAGGTGAGTAGAGGATAACAAAACAAGATAAATTCAAATGAAACTAAAAGAAAAAGAAAGGTACTTTACCTCTTGAAATAACTTCATTGAGAACCTCCTTAAGGGAAGGGATTTTGGTTTTTTGGAAATACCAAGAGCTTCTGGGTCATGGGGAGTGACTAGGGAAGGTTATTTGGTCAGAAATTTGAGTATCTTCAAGTATTAGAGGAGTGAAGAGAAGAGGGAGTGGGGGGTTATAGTGGAGAGGAGTGAATTTTGAATATTTAATTCATTATTTTATTATTTCCCTCAAGACAACCAGTAGTGTTGTTTCATGTGAACCGTAATAGTAATAAGTGTATGTGAGTTAGAACGAAGTGGCCTTACATCACTTATGATGTCATAAATAGTTTATTTAATTGATAATTTGTATACGCGGTATTTTACCGTATTTCACTATTCATCAAAAATTCAAGAATTTCAAAAAAAATCCCAAAAATTCACCCCTACCATTTTTTGATGTGTAAAATTCAAAAATGAACTCCATTTTTCAAAAATAATTTTCTAAATAATAATATTTTAATTTTTAAATAAAATCATAGTTAATCTGAAAAATAAAAATTCCAAATGTATAATTAGTTTTATATCACATTGAGAAATTAATTAAGATCTCATTATCTTATTAACTTAATAAAATAAGATAATATCATTATTTACTATTCATAAGTGTCATATTACTATTTATATTACTATTCATAAGGGTATGTTAATATTCATCAAAAATCAAGTTTTTTCTATCAAACTCCAAGTGACTTATTGATCACAACTCTAGATGACCAATTTTTGAAATTCAAAACATAGTAGAGGCAATGTTGGGTTTAATGTCTAGATTATAAAATATAATTCAAAATTTATTTTCAAAACCTTGGGGTGTTACATTATCCCCTCCTTACAAAAAAATTTGCCCTCGAAATTCACAAAATGATAGCTAAAAAGACTCAGGTATATCTTCAATATAAGCTCCTCAGGCTCCCACATTTCTTCCTCTGTCTTATGGTTCCTCCAAAGAACCTTTTCTAAACGATTCATTTGATTTCTTAACACTTGTTCTCTGGCGTAAAGCATATTGATAGGCTCTTCACAATAAGAAAGATCGAGCTCAAGTTCTATTTCTTTATTGGTGAGTACATCTGTTGGGTCTGGCATGTATTTACATAACATTGACATGTGAAACACACTGTAAACTTTGGAGAGACTTGGCGGCATTTCCAAATAGTAAGCTACAGCTCCAATTCGGTCCAGAATTTCAAAAGGTCTGATGTATCTAGGACTTAACTTTCCCTTCTTACCGAATCGTATAATACCCTTCCATGAATATACCTTTAAGAAAACATGATCTTCATCTTGAAATTACAAATCCTTCCTTCGGTTATCAACATAGCTATTTTTCAAACTTTGAGCTATTTTGATATGGGTTTGGATAATCTTCACCTTTTCTGATGTTTCCTCAACAAGTTTTGGGCCTATTAGCTTTCTCTCACCAACATCACCCCAGCAAGTTGGAGTACGGTATCTCTTTCTATATAACACTTCATATGGTTCCATCTGAATACTTGAATGGAAGTTATTGTTATAGGAAAATTCTATAAGAGGTAAATACTAATCCCACACACCTTGAATGTCAAGTGAAAAAGACCTCAACATATCTTCCAAAGTTTGAATAGTCTGTTCTGATTGTTCATCGGTTTATGGGTGGTAGGCAGAGCTCAAATGAAGATTAGTATCTAGGGCCTTTTGAAGAATTTTCTAGAAATGTGATGTAAAATGGGGATCACAATCAGAAACAATTGATAACAGTACACCATGAAGTCTTAAAACTTCATTAATATATAATCTTGTTAAACGTTCAAGTGGTAAATCTTCTCTTGTAGCAAGAAAATGTGATGATTTTTGAAGACAATAAACAATGACCCATATTGCATCATTATTTCTTGGAGTCTTTGATAGCCCCATGAAAAATTCCATTGTAATATCATCCCATTTCCACATGGGAATAGGAATCGGTTGCATAACTCCTCTAGGACGTTGTCTTTCAGCCTTCATATGTTGATAAACCAAACATCTCGACACATAATCAGCAATCTCCCTCTTCATGTTTTCCCACCAAAAATGTTCCTTTAGATCTATATACATATTTGTGCTACCAGGGTGTATAGAGAAATTAGAGCTATGAGCATCATCCAATAGTTCCCTCTTTAGCTTAGGAATAGCAGGAACACAAAGCCTCTTTCTGAATTTCAAAATGACCTCGTCATATACAAAGTTAATCAACTTCTCATCATTTACAGCTTTAATATTCTTTTGAAACTCCTCATCATCAGCCTCAGAACTTTTTATCCTTTCCAGTAAAGAAGCATTGACAACCATTTGGAAAATTAGTTATGTTTTACCTTCCTCGATAATTTCCATATCCATCTTTACTAGATCCATGATTAATGGATCCCTTTTAACTCTCATCTTGTTCATAATTCTTTAGTCCTTTCTACTCAAAGTGTCTTCCACCTTGTTTGTCTTACCTAGGTGGTAGTGTATTGTGCAAACATAATCCATGAGTAGCTCAATCCATCTCTTTTGTCTCATGTTGAGTTATTTTTGTGAGAAGATATATTTCAAACTATTTTGATCTGTATATATCTCACATTTTTTCCATAGAGGTAATATCTTTAAATCTTCAGGGAAAATATCAATGCTGCTAACTCAAGATCATGAGTTGTATAGTTTTGTCCATGAATTTTTAGCTACCTAGATGCATAGGCAATAACTCTATCATTCTACATATTGATACAGCCAATTCCTTTATTTGGTTCATCACTAAAGATCAAAAATCCATCATTCCATGATGGTAGATTCAAGATTGGATCATTCACTAATCTTCTCTTCAATTCTTTAAAAAATTATTCACATTCCTTTTTCAATAAGAACTTAACACCTTTTCTTGTAAGCTTGGTAATTGGGTTGGATAAATGTGTGAAGTTCTAAATGAAATTACGATAATAACCTACTAAACAAATAAAACTATGTACCACAATTATATTCATTGGAGTCAGCCATTCTTACACAGCCTTTGTCTTCATAGGATCTAAAGAGATTCCATACTTAGATACAATGTGGCCCAGAAAGGAAAATTATTGGAGCCAAAAATCATACTTGCAAAACTTCCCATATAATTCATTTCTTCTTAGAGTATTCAAAATAGTGTGCAAGTGATTTTCAGGATCTTCATGGATTTTAGAATATACCAGGATATCATTAATAAACACCACTATAAATTCATTAAGATATTACTTGAAAACTTTTTTCATTATATCCATGAAAATAGATGGACATTAGTTATTCCAAAGGCATTACTATAAACTCATCATGCTCGTACCTGGTTTGAAATGATTTTTTTGGAATGTCTTCCTTCTTTACAAGAAACTGATGATATCTAGATCAAAGATAAATCTTAGAAAAATATTGGGCTCCATGAAGTTGATCAAATAAATCATCAATCCGTGGCAGAGGATACTTATTATTTATTGTAATAGAATTGATTTACATGTAATAAATTCATAAACTCATGGATCCATCTTTTTTCTTGACAAATAGGATAGGGGCTCCCCGTGGAGAAACACTAGGGTGAATAAATCCTTTATTACTCAATTCCTATAGTTGTTTATTTAGTTCTACTAACTCCGCAGTGGTCATTCTATAAGGGGTCTTTAATATGGGCCTTGGACCAGGAATTAAGTCAATGGAAAACTTGATTTCCCACTCTGAAGGATGTCCAGGTAAATTCTATGGAAAGAAGTCAATATATTCTTGCACAACAAGTACATCTTCTATTTGATAATTCTTTTCCTCACCCATAGTTATTGAATTCCTTTGGTCCATAGTGATTGAATTGAGTAGAGCTATTGGGAGTGGATCTAGATGAAAATCAGATGGTGAGGTTTCTCCTCTAAAGATAAGGGATTATACACTATTCTCAAAAATTGAAACTTCCTTTTTCTTGTAATAGATCTTCACATCATAATTTGACAGCCAATTAATACCAAGAATTATATCAAATTCAGTCATTTGTATGATGATAAGGTCATCAACTAAAGCACGTTTATGTGTCATAAGGGGGACTAATTGACATGCCTTTATTGCAATGATACATCTACTAGGGGTCTTTACTAATAACTCCTTTATTAAATCAAATTGGACATATCTAATTTTCTTAGAAAACTGGGAAGATATAAATGAATGTGGTGATCCAGAATCAAATAAATCATTGGCTAAGCTTTATGAGATTATTAAAGAACATTCCACCACTTCATTAGGAACTTCAATATCAGCAGTTGTGATTGCATAATCTTTTCCATGCTCTTTTGGACTTTTCTATGGAATGTTTCCTTGATGCTTTGGATAATCATTAGAATAGTGTCCCATCTCCCGAAAATTATAGAATCAATCATTATTATCTTTCTTATTCCCCTTACAATCACCTATAAGATTTCTTTTATGTCAACATTTGTATCATACTCCTTTTCCTTTTAAGAAGGCACCAGGTTGTTTCCTTCTAAAATTATCACAGGGTGGAAATTCAACTCTTCCCTTATTCCCTGTTTTATTATTTCCTTTTATAGAGTTTTCAGCAGCCCTCTTCTTCTTTTGTTTTCCCTTAAAGTTGTAGGACTTAGACAATTTTTTTCCATCTTGATATCACATGAAACTATATCTTCATATGATAAGAAATTTTGGGAGACCAGTTCCTGCCATAGGAATGGATTTTGTACATCAAAGAATCAATCAATTTTGCTCCTTGGATTTTGTATGTAGTCCATAGCATGTCTTGATAACCTTGTAAAGTTAGCTTCATACATTGCAACATTCCATCTTCCTTTTGCCTCATGTTCATAAACTGACTTTCCATATCTGCTCGTTGTTCATGAGGAAAGTATTTCTCTAGGAAGATTTATTTAAAATCTCTCCATTCCATCTCTTCAATTTCTTTCTCCTCCTTTTTGTTTTGGATTAATGACCACCACTGGTCCGCATCTCCCAATAGCTAACAAAATTCCATGATGACCATCTCTCTTTCATTACATCTCAAATCAAGAAATATCTTCTTGGGGGAAATTATCCACTGCTCAGCTACAAATGGGATTGTAGTCCCATTGAATGATAGAGGTTGTTGTCGCATAAAGAGATCTAACATAGCTCCTCCGCATGGTGGATACGGATGCTCCATATGGGTAAGGTTATTATTCATAACCTGGTTAAGTTTTCCCAGTATAGTTATGAGTTTCTCAGCACCAGTCACAGCACCAGAGAAAATATTATTATCTTGCATTGGAGGGAAATCCCAATATGGGACACACGCGTTCATGTGGTTTCCATCCCTTCTACTAGGCACCATTTCTAAATAATGGGATATACTATATTAGGATATAAATCATAATTTATAATCTCAATGTAGAAAAATGCATATCATAAATCAAAATTCTATGCAAAGCTAATCTTTTAATCATAAACATGGTATCTTTGAGGAAAAATTTACATTTAAATCCTCCATAATTGCTTGTAAAGAAAATTTGAATTATCCTAATCATATACCCTAGGAGTGTAATAACCAAGAGCGCAGAAAGGCCCGTTTTTATGTATCGGGATACCCCAGGTCAATTCCGAAACTCCTTTTTTAAGCTTTCACTCCTCGGTACATCTATGCCAGAGTCGCCTCTACCTGATCATATCTAGATTGGGATGTATTGCTTGAAATATCCAGATAATTTATTCATTACCAAAATAACAGGACGTTCTTGTATGTTTATCCTCTAATACTATATTAGGGACTCTTACTTAATCTACATTTTCTAAATCTACTTTCCAATTTTTCTACTAAACTTTCTTTGATACCAACTGTAAAAACCCAACCCAAGTTTCCCAGAGATGGTGCTTTATTTTATTACATTATCATATAAACAAGGAATATGTATCCCAAAGGACCAAGTAGTTTAGTAGATTTTTGAAACAAGATATATAAATTATTTCAACTTTACATCATGAAAGGAAATTCAACACTAATTTATTACATTCGAAATATTCATGCCTTTAGATTATGCTTGAAATTCATTCATAATTTACTTCTTCATATCCTGAGAAAATGAAACATAGGAAATGGATGAGCTAAAATGCATAGTAAGGGTAATAAATTCATAGGAAGATAGAATAAACATAATACATGGTGAATAATTGAAAACACATGCCTTTTAAAATAATAAACTTGAACACATTATGGAAGGAATATGAGTTAAGTAAATAATTCCAAAAATAAAACATAATCATGGGTATTCTACTAGTCTAATAACCACAAGAACTTTTGATTAATAGATTCATAATGAGGGAAGTGGATATGCCATAAATTCTGAAACATATTCTCAAGGCCTCATCCAAGACTTCTAAAAATGATTTAGGCATCGTCCAAATCCATATATCACATTGGGAAAGGCCCCGGCCAATTCCACGTCTATTTGTCTCATCTAACCTATCGATGCGTAGAGGGGCTATAGAGGGCTCCACCAATCACATAATAAGTCCAATTTATTCCTCATATGAGATGGTATTAACATAAACAACATATACATTCATATTAAAACAATCATATGAAATGTAACTAATTTTCTCCAATCATCAAACATAAAACACTAACTATTCTGAGCAATATGGTGAATGGTTTTAGGATAGACCAACAACAATAAAATTATTCATAAACCATTAAATAAAATATGTTATATGACATCATAAATTATTAAATTCAATATTACATAACAATCAACAAGAGTGTTGAATTAGATGAAAATACTCTTATAAAAACACTAAGCAATTCTTGAGATAAAGACTCTTTTATTTGAAAAGAAGAGTTATTTTGGAAAAATATTTGTATAAAACCAGAAGTGAACAAAGATATTATTTCATGATAAAATTATTGTTTTTATAAATTTATTGGTTTCCAAAAAAAGATTATATAGTGCCCTTGAAAATAGATATGAATTTGAGAAATTCCCTTGAATCGGGATTTTATTTTGGAAATAGTTTTGAAAGTTTATTTTAAAACATGAAACTGTCCATAAAATAGGGTAGGATTATGGTTTGTGTATATATATAGAATACTCACACAAAATTTATGAGTAGTACATAATAATACATAAGATTTTCATTGAGTTAATTATACAATGAAAGTTACCCGAATGAAAATGGAAGTTCAGGTGGAAAATCGTTACCTAAAATATGAATGTGTTCCCCTCTTGAAATTAAGGTCATGGAATATGAAATTATACTCATTAATAACTTAATTCATAACCTATTATAAATTTATTTATTTTATCATAATTCTATTAAGTTCATTTATGTTCTTATTGATAAGTTATAATATCGAATTCTGTCGTTCAGGGGTATTTGTTTTCTTGATTTTCATAATCGGTTCACTTGTTTTTAAGTAATGGAGTTCATGTGGAATGGTTTTAAATATCAATAATTTAAATTAAATATTATTTAAGAACATAAATAATTGATAATGGTATTTTATATCATTTGTTTACATGTAATGATGATGAATCATTAGATGACAACCACTTTGATTATTTGGCAGTATTTGGATTATTATGAGCTAGTTTTGTCATATAAATTAATAATATGTACATATACTAGTTATTGGTTATTAGTTAGGTTATAATACATGTATTATAATTTTCTTCATCCATAAATATGGTTTCATTACCAGTAATGAAAGAGATATTGAGGAATTAAACTTCGTCATCCATGAAGGTTATAAATTGGAACCTCATGGACGTTGATTTCGTTTATAAAAATAAAAGGGAGGGATTAAGAATATTGATGATGGTTCTTTCATTAAAATGATATAATTATAGTGTATAGATGATAATGTAGATATCATGATCATTTTGAAAGAGGAGGTGGGGAGAGGATAACAAAAGAAGATAAATTCAAATGAAACTAAAAGAAAAAGGAAGGCACTTTACCTCTGGAAATAACTTCCTTGAAAACCTCCTTAAGGAAAGGGATTTTCGTCTTTTGGAAAGAAAAAGAGATTCCTGGTCATGGCTAGTGACTAGATAAGGGTATTTGGGTAGAAATTTCAGGATATTTAAGTATTATAGGAGTGAATAGAAGAGGGAGTTGTTAGGGGTTTTATAGTAGAGGAGAGGAGTAAATTTTGAATATTTAATTCATTATTTTATTATTTCAATCAAGACAACCAATAGTGTTGTTTCATGTGACCCCTAATAGTAATAAGTTCATTTGAGTTCGAACCAAGTTTCCTTAAATCAATTATGATATAAGGCCCCAGCCTTAAACATTACTTAATCTTGAGTTATTACAAGATTACACATTGAGGAAATTTTCAGGTTTAGAGTTTTAGAGAATTAGATCATAAATCATGCATTACATTCCACATTTAAACAAAGTGGTTACATAAAATATTGTATTCATTTTTTTCCCATCAACGGAAATATATTTAAAATAAAACATGGATTCTTTCTTGACACTTCCTTGACACTATCATCACATCATGTACCTTTCCCTTGACCTGTGAAAAACATTTCAAAAACTTGGGATGAGCATAAAAATCTCAGTAAGGGATATAAAAGTACGAAATGAAAACATTAGTCCATGTATGAAATCATACTTTACTCATAAAGCATAATAATTTTAACATACCTCATCAAATCATGAATAAATCATAGAAATCATAAGACATAAAGGTAACTTGAGGCATTCATAACATTCTTACCTAGGGAGTAACCCTCTTGGTTACGTTTTGAATACCCATCACAGTATATTCCCTAAATCTCTTCGGAGAAACCTTAACGTTTAACTCCTTCGCGTTACCCAATGAATTGAAGAGCTATATTGGGCTCACCCGCACTTAGTTTATCATGGAACCACCCGTCTTCATAACAATTCCCAAGAACCATAACATAATCGTATCACATAAAACATGCATAAAGGAAACATAACATTTCCACATTTCAATCACAAGATACCAATACAACACATTTATATAATAAAAAAATTATGAAAACCATTTTCAAAACCAAAATAAAAGAAAAGTAAAACATGGTATTTATTTTTCATTTTAAAAAAAAGTTATGGCTTGTAGAGGAAGCCGAAACTCAAATAATGGTCACGGTGGCAGAGAAGACGTTGTCGCCGCATACGTACGACAAAAAAAACATTCCCTTTTGTCGTTTAGTAAACATTTGATATAAAAAATATTCCTTTTAAATAAACATAAAACTAAAAGGGGTTTATACATCGTATAAAATAAAGTTGTGTACAAAACAAAATATGCCTCAATGAAAGGAGATTGAGACGAAGTCCCATACCTCGGGTCCGACTTGACTCGATCGTTCTTTAACGTCCTGAATAATAAATTTGGGTTAATTTCTACTTGCTTAAGAACCTTTTTCAAGTTCATTATTCCTTTTATATCACTTATTACCATGTTATGAACACTATGTAATTATTTAACTTAACAATGGTCGTTTTGTCGATCATTGGTACTTGAGTCAAAAATAAACTCTTTATAATTACAAGTTGTTCATGTGGTAAAATATCCATTATATCCAGAATTATATTCCTGATGTAGATATCATATATGTCATATATATCCATTATATACATTCATTTACAATATTACATAACATTTAGAGGTAAGAAATGAAATGCACCGTTCATGGAGACGGTAAGCCGTACGTACGCATGAACGCTACTTCCATTTCTATTTCATATTTAATGGAATTAAAACATAATGATACATAATATTATTATAATTACAGTATGGTATCATATATTATATCATTAAATATATCCTTTATACATACCACATATGGTATTAATGAATCAAATCACTTTGAGGGGGCGGTAGTCCATACTTCCTAAAATGAAGATATCGCGTATACCCATAATGGAAGCCCTAAAGGTATGACATAAATGAAAAATACAGAAGCTTAGGGAAAAAATAAAAATATTATATATCATATATAAATATAGTGACATCTTAATGTCCACCTTTGAAGGTGTTATAAGAATACTGAACAATCATTGTTTTGTGAGGCAGAAATTCGCCATCCACAGAAACAGTATGTTCTTTAACCATTAGATGTAGGTGTGTGTAATTTTAGATTGAATACATCTTATAAAAACATCCTAGTATATTTAAGATACTGGTTTTGTTACAAAATAAATGAATAAAAAGAGTTTATGGGGTTGGAGAAGCAAAATAAAACAAAAGAGCATTAGAGAAGACTTTACCTTTGAATCGGGTAACTCCCTTTGGTTTGAACCAAAAGGGTTTCTTGAAGAGATTCCTGCCTAAGTTAAGGCTTCTAGGATGATGAGAGGGATGTTTAGAGACAAAAAGATCAGAGCTTGGCAGAGTAAAAGGCTTTAGAGGTGTGGGTAAGGAGATAGAGGTGGGGGCCTTCTATAAGAGGAGAGGAGGGGCACTCTTGGAAAGGTATAAAATGTTACTATATTTTCAAATTAGTTTCAGATTTTAAAGGTCCCACATTGATGTATTTCTAGGATAAGGTGATAAGGGTTCGAAATATACCCATAAAAAAGGTTTTTTACATGTTTAGGTCTTATGTTTTACATTATCTTTTCATTTTATTTAAATCATTAAATAATGAGGTAATCGCTGCATCATCATGGTCTCATATATAATTTAATTTATTTAATTTCTAAAAATTATAAAAAACTAATATTTTTTAGGAAATATTTTTATCTTTCCAATGAATATTTATAGTCTAAGAGGTCATCTATTTAGACCAAATTAAAAATGTTTTACTCAGGTGATACATTCTTTGTTATATTTACTTTCTTTAAAAATAAAAAGATAAAAAGTCATTATCACACAAAAGTGATTCCATGGGGTCCCCAAGTTTGGCACGAGGCATCCCATGGTCGTCCATGACACAACCAGTAGTATTAGGACACATGTTGGTGTCATTTTTTATTATTATGATATTATTTTATTATCCTTAACTACCCGATTACTAATTAATCAAGATAATTAACGATAATTACCGTCGTTACTATTCACAGTCCAAAAACAAAAGTCTTAATTACATAATTTGGATCTTATGATTCCAAATATGGAATCCATTTTACCAGATTCAAAATACATAAATTGCAATAATTAATTTAAAAATAATTCCCGTTGTCAAAACAAATAGCGGGTTTTTTGAAACAATATCTATGAAAAGTTTGGCATTAGTTTATGCCCAATTCCAAAGTGAAATTATTTATAATGACCACTGTTGGATTAAATGGTAAAAATATATTCTATGTACACTTTAAAACCAATTAAAAAGAAAATATAACCATATAATTAAATTATATGAAAAGGCATTTTGATGTAAAATGCAGTATTTTTCACTATTCATTAAAAAATGAACATTGTCAGAAAAATAAAAAAAATTATCCAATGTAAATTTCAATGTCTCAATCATAAATAATAAGTTTATTTTGAAAAATAGATATTATAAAGTTGTCAAAATATTGATTTAAAAATGGTTCTCCATCAAAAGGCAGTAAAGCAATCTTTTAAAAATATTAGTGTATTCCATGCTTAAGATTGGATCTATTCTCATTTTAAGCCTCTAAAACACTATCTAATTCATAAATAGAAATAGATAAGAATATCTATTATTCATTTCTTACTTGGGATGTTACATCCTTCCCCCCTTTAGAAAATTGTGTCCCCACAATTTATTTACTTATCAAATAAGTGGGGGTATTTATCCCTCATTGCATTTTCAGATTCCCATGTTGCCTCTTCACTCATGTGGTTTTTCCACAAAACCTTTACTTGATGAATCACCTTATTCCACAACACTTGCTCCCTATGGACAAGAATTTGGACCGGTTTTTCCTCATAAGATAGATTCTCTTCCAGCTGAACCACCTCTAGACTCAAAACATGAGATGGATCTAGCATGTACTTCCTTAACATTAAAACATGAAAAACATTGTGTACCTGAGATAAACTCGGAGGTAAAGCCACTCGGTATGCAACTGATCCAACTCTCTCCAAAATTTCATATGGTCCAATGAACCTTGGACTCAGCTTTTCTTTCTTACTAAATCACATCACACTTTTCCATGGTGATACTTTGAGAAAAACATGATCACCTACCTCAAAAGAGAGATCCTTCCTCCTGTTGTCCGCATAACTCTTCTACCTGCTCTGAGCTGTTCTCATGTGTTTCTGTATCAGCTAAACTTTTTCTGCCAAATCTTCTACCAATTCCAGTCCCATGAACTTCCTTTCACCCACTTCATCCCAGAAAGCTGGAGCACGACACCGCTTCCCATATAATGCCTCAAATGGTGCCATCTGTATACTGGAATGAAAACTGTTATTATAAGAAAACTCAACCAAAGAAATATGTTGGTCCCAACTTCCCTAATAATCCATTGAACAAGCACGTAGCATATCCTCCAAAGTCTGAATTGTTCGTTCTAACTGCCCGTCTGATTGAGGATAAAAAGTTGTACTAAAATTTAATTCAGTACCCAATGACTTTTGATAGCCTTTCCAAAAGTTATAAGTGAACCTGGGATCACGGTCAGATACAATGGAGAGAGGAAATCTATTTAACCTGACTATCTCTTTAAGATAAAAATGGGAAATTTGATCTAGGGAAAAAGTATCTTGTATGGAAAGAAAATGAGCAGATTTAGTCAAGCGATCAACAATAACCCAGATTGCATTATTACCTCGAGGTGTCTTCAGCAATCCCACAACGAAGTCCATGGATATATTCTCCCATTTCCACTCTGGTACTAGTATAGGTCAAAGCATCCCTTTTGGTAACTGCCGCTCTGCTTTAACCTGTTGACATGTCAGACACTTCACAGTAAAATCAGCAATATCTCTTTTCATTTTGTCCCACCAGTAATACTCCTGAAGATCTCTATACATCTTAGTACTGCCTGGATGAATTGAAAATAGAGAACTATGAGCTTCACATAACAACTCTCTCTTCAACTGTGAATCACAAGTCACACACAATCTCTTCCCAAATCTCAAAACACAATCATTATGAATGTTGAATTCAGGAAACTTACCCTTCTGAACCAGCTCTACCTTTTTTTGCAACTCGTTGTCTTGCTTCTGTGCTTGCTTAATTCTGTCTGATAGAGAAGATTTCACTGATACCTGAAACAAAACAGAAGTAAATCCTTCACCAACAACTTCTATTCCAAATTTCATCAAATCCTTAACCAAAGGATCACATTCCAAATGCAACATTGTTAATAAAGCATTACTTTTTCAACTCAAAGAATTAGCCACTTTATTTTCTTTTCCCGGGTGGTAATGAATTGTACAATCATAATCCTTGATTAATTCTAGACATATCCTTTGTCTCATGTTCAATTATTTCTAAGCGAATATATAATTTAAACTTTTGTGATCAGTATATATTTCACACTTTACACCATACAAATGATGCCTCCAAATTTTTAAAGCGAAAACAACAGCAGCTAATTCCAAATCATGTGTAGGGTAACTTACCTCATGAGTTTTCAACTGTCGTGAAGCATAATCAATTACCTGATCATTTTGTATTAGGACGCAACCAAGTCCTTTCAATGAATCATCACTGTAGATAACAAACTCCCCATTCCTGGAAGGTAGTGCCAAAACTGGAGCATTCACCAATCTTTTTTTCAGTTCCTGAAAACAATCATCACATTATTTTGTCCAGATAAACATAACACCCTTCCGAGTTAGCTTAATCATTGGACTAGATAACCATGAAAAATTTCTAACAAACCTTCGGTAATATCCTGCCAAACCAAGAAATCTACGAATCTCAGTTACATTTGTGGGTCTTGGTCATTCTTCCACAACCTTTGTTTTTGCAGGATCAACAGTTATCCCATCTTTAGAAACAATGTGACCAAGGAAAGAAATTTCTTGCAACCAAAACTCACACTTTCTGAATTTCCCATACAATTTCTTTTCTTTTAAGGTTTGCAAAAAAACCCTTAAATTACTTTCATTCTCCTCTTTACTTTTAGAAAACACCAAAATATCATCAATAAAAACAACCACAAACTTATCCAAGAACTCATGGAAAATTCTATTCATAAGGTCCATGAATACAGCAAGTGCATTGGTTAGCCCAAAAGGAATTAATACAAATTAATAATGGTCATATCTTGTATGAAACGCGTTCTTTGGAACATCTGCTTTCTTTACCTTCAACTGATGGTACCCCGATCTCAGGTCAATCATTGAAAAAAACTGAGCACCCTAGAGCTGATCAAACAAATCATCGATATGAGGCAAAGGATATTTGTTCTTAACAGTGATGTTATTCAAGGCTATATAATCAATGCAAAGTCTCATAGAACTATATTTCTTTTTAACAAATAAAACAGGAGAATCCCATGGTGATGTGCTAGGTCGAATGAAACCTTTCTCTAATAAATCTTGCAATTGCTCCTTCAACTCTAAAAGTCCAATTTGAGCCATTCGATAAGGGGGTTTTGAAATTGGATTAGCATCAGGAACTAAGTCAACAGTAAACTCAACTTCCCGATATGGAATTATTCCAGGAAACTCATCAGGAAAAACATCAAGGATACTCATTTACCACTGGTACATCATTAATCTGAACAGTTCCCTTGTTTTCAACAATATGTTCAAGGTAACATTCATTTCCATCTTTTACAAGTTTCTCGGCCTCTTGATATGTTTTCAATAGTAAGGGTCCATTCTTGTACACAAACTGAAAGTCTTTCTGAAAAGAAACTTCTTTAGCTCTACAGTCAATCCATGGTAAATAGAGAGCCAATCCATACCTAGGATAACATCAAACTCTACTAGAGGTAAAACAATAAGGTTTTCAAGTAGGTTCATTCCAAGGATAAAGATAGGAAGATTCTTATAAATTCTTTTTTCCACAACATTTCCCTCAGTTGTTTTTACCACAAGTTCAGGAGTCATTTCTTGAGATGGTATTCCCATTTTACTAGAAAGGTTCTCAGAGATGAAAGAATGTGTAGACCCTGAATCAAACAACACACTGGCATAATCTAAAAAAACAAACAAAGTACCTGATACCACTTCATTTGATGGCCCAACATCTGCTGAAGTAGTTTCAAAGAATTTTACCACCCCTTTCTGCTTGTAGTCTAACTGATTCCCATCACTCGAGCTCTTTTTCAGACACTCGTCTGCATAGTGACCCATCTCATTGCACTTAAAACATTTCACTAATTGTAAATCAAATTTGGTCTTACCATCACCCTGATCTTTTTCAGTGCAATCACGAGCCTTATGTCCCATATTACCACATTGGTAGCACTTTATAGAATTCAGAAGACATTCCCCAGTATGCCTTTTACCACATTTATCACAAACTGGAAACTTAGTTTTCTTACCATCAGACCTTTTTGAAGAATTCTTCCCTTTCTCCTATCACCTAGGTCTCTTCTTCTGTTGGTTGTTATAGAACACTTGATCATCGAAAAACTCCATTTCCACCATCTCATCACATCGAACAAGCTTTTCATAACTTTTGAACTCACGAGAATCCAATGCCCTTCGATATTTTGGTTTTAATCCTAAGTAAAAACGATTGATTTTACTATCAAGGTCTTGGATAAAATTTGGAGCATACCTTTCCAATCAAGTGAACCTCTCTTCATAAGCAACCACTGAGTCTTCCTCTTGGCTCAATTCCAAGAATTGTTTTTTCATCCTAAGTCAAACGGCCTTAGGAAAATACTTATTAAGAAACATACCTTTGAATTAATCCCAGTCGAGATCATCAATCTCATCAGCATCCCTGGTATTTTTAACCATCGACCACCACTAATCTTCTTCACCCTCCAAACGGTAAATTTCAAGACTAACCTTTTGATTGTTTGAACACCCCATGACATCGAAAATCTTCTCCAGTGCTTTAATCCACCCTTCAGATAGCACAAGGTCAGATGATCCTCTGACTGATGGGGGATGTTGCCTTATGAAATGTTCCACCACTAACATGTTCCTCTGCGGTTGATCTGGCTGATCTCGTGCATGGATACCACCACCATTTATTGCTTGAGTCAAATGAGCCATTACTGCAACAACCTGTTCATTTCCAATTCCGACCATCTCAAGTTGCTGATTCGGAAGGTTATTTCCTTCTATATGCCTTCTTAGAACTGCTTCCATGTTTGCCCTGTGGAAAACCATTCTGAACAAACATGTCTCAGATGAAGCAACATGGTAATCTTCAAATTCTATATCATTTCAATTTGACCATAAAAAAAATAATTTTGGATGATCATTTAATTAGAATTATAACTCCTAAAGTTATCTAAACTGACCTTTGATGCCAACTATAAGGCCCCAACCTTAAACATTACTTAATCTTGAGTTATTACAATATTACACATTGAGGATCTTTTCAGGTTTAGAGTTTTAGAGAATTAGATCATAAATCATGCATTATATTCCACATTTAAAAAAAGTGGTTACATAAAAGATAGTATTCATTTTTTCCAACAACGGAAACATATTGAAAATAAAACATGGATTCTTTCTTGACACTTTCTTGACACTATCATCACATCATGTACCTTTCCCTTGACCTGTGAAAAACATTTCAAAAACTTGGGATGAGCATAAAAAGCTCAGTAAGGTATATAAAAGTAAGAAATGAAAACATTATTCCATGTATGAAATCATACTTTACTCATAAAGCATAATCATTTTAACATACCTCATCAAATCATGAATAAATCATAGAAATCATAAGACATAAAGTTAACTTGAGGCATTCATAACATTCTTACGTAGGGAGTAACCCTGTTGGTTACGTTTGGAATACCCATCACAGTATATTCCCTAAATCTCTTCAGAGAAACCTTAACGTTTGACTCATTCGCATTAACCAATGCATTGGAGAGATATATCGGGCTCACCCGCCCTTAGTTTATCATGGAACCACCCATCTTCATAACAATTCCCAAGAACCATGACATAATCGTATCTCATAAAACATGCATAAAGGAAACATAACATTTCCACATTTCAATCACAAGATATCAATACAACACATTGATATAATAAAAACATTATGAAAACCATTTTCAATACCAAAATAAAATAAAAGTAAAACATGGTATTTATTTTTCATTTTAAAAAAAAGTTATGGCTTGTAGAGGAAGCCGAAACTCAAATAATGGTCATGGCGGCGGAGAAGTCGTTGTCACCGCATACGTACGACAAAAAAACATTCCCTTTTTTCGTTTGTTAAATGCTTCATATAAAAATTATTCCTTTTGAATAAACATAAAAGTCAAAGGGGTTTATACACAGTATAAAAGAAAGTTGTGAATAAAACAAAATATGCCTCAATGAAAGGAGATTGAGACGAAGTCTCATACCTCAGGTCCGACTTGACTCGATCGTTCTTTAACGTCCTGGATAATAAACTTGAGTTAATTTATACTTGCTTAAGAACCTTTTTCAAGTTCATTATTCCTTTTATATCACTTATTACCATGTTATGAACACTATGTAATTATTTAAGTTAATAATGGTCGTTTTGTCGATTATTGGTACTTGAGTCAAAAATAAACTCTTTATAATTACAAGTTGTTCATGTGGTAAAATATCCATTATATCCCGAATTATATTAATGATGTAGATATCATATATGTCATATATATCCAGTATATACATGCATTTACAATATTACATAACATTTAGAGGTAAGAAATGAAATGCATCGTTCATGGAGACGATAAGCCGTACGTACGCATGAACGCTACTTCCATTTCTATTTCATATTTAATGAAATTAAAAAATAATGATACATAATATTATTATAATTCCAGTATGGTATCATATATGATATCATTAAATCTATCCTTTATACATACCATATATGGTATTAATGAATCAAATCACTTTGAGGAGGCGGTAGTCCGCACTTCCTAAAATGAAGATATCGTGTATACCCATAATGGAAGCCGTAAAGGTATGCCATAAATGAAAAATACATAAGCTTAAGGAAAAAATAAACATATTATATATCATATATAAATATAGTGATATCTTAATTGCCACCTTTGAAGGAGTTATAAGAATATTGAACAATCATCGTTTCGTGAGGCAGAAATTAGCCATCCACGGAAATAGTATGTTCTTTAACCACTAGATGTAGGTGTGTGTAAGTGTAGCTCGAATACATATTATAAAAACATCCTTGTATATTGAAGATAATTGTGTTGTTACAAAATAAATGAATAAAAAGAGTTTAGGGGGTTGGAGAAGAAAAATAAAACAAAAGAGCATTAGAGAAGACTTTACCTTTGAATCGGGTAACTCCCTTTGGTTTGAACCAAAACGGTTTCTTGAAGAGCTTCCTGCCTAAGGTAAGGCTTCTAGGATGAGGAGAGGGATATGGAGAGACAAAAAGAGCAGAGATTGGCCGAGACAAAGGCTTTAGAGTTGTGGGTAAAGAGGTAGAGGTGGGGGCCTTTTATTAGAGGAGAGGAAGGGCACTCTTGGAAAGGTATAAAATGTTACTTTATTTTCAAATGATTTTCGGATTTTAAAGGTCCCACATTAATTTCTTTCGATTATAAGGTGATAATGGTTCGAAATAAACCCATCCAATAGGTTTTTTACTTGTGTAGGTCTTAGAGTTTACATTATCTTTTCATTTTATTTAAATCGTTAAATAATGAGGTAATCGTTGCATCATCATGGTCTCACATATAATTTAATTTATTTTTGTCTAAAAATTATAAAAAAAATACTATTATGTAGGAAAACTTTTTATCTTTCCAATGACTATTTATATTCTAATATATCATCTATGTATACAAAATTAAAAATGTTTTACTCAGGTGATACATTCTTTGTTATATTTACTTTCTTTAAAAATAAAAAGATAAAATGTCATTATCACACAAAAGTGATTCCATGGGGTCCCCAAGTTTGGAACAAGGCATAAAATGGTCGGCCATGACACAACCAGTAGTATTAGGACACATTTTGGTGTCATTTTTTATTATTATGATATTATTTTATTATCCTTAACTACCCGATTACTAATTAATCAAGATAATTAACGATAATTACCATCATTACTATTCACAAAGTCCAAAAACAAAAGAGTCTTAATTAAATAATTTGTACCTTCTGATTCCAAATATGGAATCCATTTTACAAAATTCCAAACACAGAAATTGAAATAATTAATTTAAAAATAATTCCCGTTGTCAAAACAAATAGCGGGTTTTTTGAAACAATATCTATGAAAAGTTTGGCATTAGTTTATGCTCAATTCCAAATTGAAATTAATTCTAATGACCACTATTGGATTAAATGGTAAAAACATATTCTATTTAAACTTTAAAAACAATTAAAAATATAATCTATCCATATAATTAAATTATAGGAAAAAGCAGTTTTGATGTAAAACGCTGTATTTTTCACTATTCATTAAAAAATGAACATTGTCAGGAAAACACCGAAAAATTATCAAATGTAAATTTCAATGTTCCAATCATAAAGAATAAATTTATTTTGAAAAATAGAGATTATAAAATTGTCAAAAGATTGATTTAAAAATGTTTCACTATCAAAAGGCGGTAAAGCAATCTTTTAAAAATATTAGTGTATTCCATGCTTAAGATTGGATTTATTCTCATTTTAATCCTCTAAAACACTATATAATTCATAAATAGACATAGATAAGAATATATATTATTCATTACTTACTTGGTATGTTACATATGATGTCATAAATAGTGTATTTAATTGATAATCTGTATATACTGTATTATATTGTATTTCACTATTCATCAAAAATTCAAGAATTTCAGAAAAATACCAAAAATTCACCCATACCATTTTTCGACATGTAGAATTCAAAAATGAACTCTATTTTTAAAACATAATTTTCTAAATACAATTATTTTAATTTTTAAATAAAATCATAGTTAATCTGAAAAATAACAATTCTAAATGTATAATTAGTTTTATATCACATTGAAAAATTAATTAAAACCTCATTATTTTATTAAATTAAGAAAATAAAACAATATCATTATTTACTATTCAGAAGGGTCATATTACTATTCATATTACTATTCATAAGGATATGTTACTATTCACCAAAAATCAAGTTTGTTCTATAAGACTCCAAATGACTTATTGATCACAACTCTAGATGACCATTTTTTGAAATTCAAAACATAGTAGAGGCAATGTTGTGTTTAATGTCTAGATTATAAAATTTCATTCAATATTTATTTTCAAAACCTTGGTGTGTTACATAATAGAAACTCGTTGGTTTCCCATTGACCAGTTGACCCTGAGTGTCTATGTTTGGTTGTGGTGGCTGAGGCAGGTCAGGTGTGTGATCGACCTCTTGTCATTTCACCTTTATCATGCTTGACACCACAGGATAGTGGATTTCCCAAATAGGTGCTTTCTTATATAGTTCATTATTATTAGCTTGGAGATTGATATAATACCCATGATTTTTAATTATTTCATGAGGATGGGAATATGACCCCTGATTGGATGATCCCACATGGCATAGGGACTATTATAATACCTCCAATAGGTCTATTATCTCTCGATGATCTAAGGAAGGGTATATTTTCCATGTATGGTATTATTCTTGTGATGGTTGATATGTGCCATGGGGATGGGTATACTACCCCAATTTGAAAGATACCAGATTCAACAGGGATGGGTATATTATCCCTAGTAGGAAACTGGTCAATGGATGATCCAATGATGGGAATGCTTCACTCATATGGTTTTATGCCTGAGATGGTTGGTTTATTCCACGAGGATGGGTATATTACCCTAGTTATCTAAGATTAAATTCCATATGGATGGGTATATTACACTCAGTAGGCATTTTTCTACCTATCACCCAGGAAACCCTTGGAATCCTCCAGAGAGTATTGTTGGTAGGCGTGGTCATTGTAACATCCTCAAAGACACTCTGCCATAGGTCATTGAAAGTTTGGTCGATCCCAGTCATGAACTTGAGGATCGATGATGGTTATTGGTAATGAATTGGGTTGTATGTGTATTTACAAGAATAAGAGGTGATACTGTGGATCCATGGTAATTATAACGTTCTTAGAGACACTCCAGTGTTGGGAAGAAGTAGGTATTAGGATGGTGTTTATTTTACTTTTTTATTTTCTAATTTATTTATTTACTTTAGTTGTACATATCAAAGAAATTTTATCCAAGTGTAGAGTTTAATTTTTGTTTCCTTACTGATAATTTACTCACACCCTATCTAACACCCCAATATTTTAAAATTAAACTATATTTAATAGAGTATACAACATGCAACACCGAACTTAAACGAACCATGAAACATTGTTATTTAGATCTCACTATTATAACTTAGCTGTTGAATTGTATGGTATGAATATGATTAAATGTATTATAATATATATATATATATGACCTGATCTATAAAAAATTATTGATTAATTCTTAGGATATAAGCACTCAATTTTTAGTAAATACATTTTATTCCTAAAATTATGTTTTCTTCCAAAATGGTTCTTATTGATTCTAGTGATCTAATGTTATAATTAATTTATATGAACCTTCAAAAAAATTATTAGATAAAAATAATATGATTTCTAAAATCACAATAGTAAAATTATCTTAGGTTTAATTTCTTTGATTTTTCTGATAAGATTGATTTTCTAGTGAATAGTAAAAAATACAAATTTTTTATTATAAATTATACTATTGTTTCAAGAATATGAAAATTACCATTGGATTTCAAAATGGATTCAAAGTAAAATTAGTTCTATAATATTATTATTAATCCAAATAAGTTTATTGGAATAAATTTTATGTTTGAATTTGGTATAAAATCATTTTTATACATAAAAACACATTTTTCTAAAAAAACAATTTTTCGTTGTGTTTTATGTTTTAATATAAAATTAATTTATTCCACTTATAAAAATTGAATCATGAAAAATAGATTCTGAATTTTGAATCATGAGGTCTAAATTTGGTAAAAATATTCTCTTTGTTTTTTATTCATTATGAATAGTAACATTGGTAAATTTTTGTCAACTCTCTGAGGTTAAAACATGTAAAATACAGATAAATACTTGGGAAGAGGTTATAAAATTTCACCAAACATTCATTTATCCTAGTTTATGGGTTTATTTTGGAAATATACATCATAGTATTGAATATCTTTCCACTTTTTGTCATATTACTTTGATTATGAGCTTTATATTAATTTAAGAAAAGAATCATTACAAAATGTCACACTCTTAACTTTAATATCTATAATATTTTATCATAATGTTAAAAGGATGGTATGTTTGGTTAAATAATTTTTTTTGAAATGTAAATTATTTTTATTTGTCATATTAATACATTTTTAATTTTTAGTGACTAAATAATTACCCAAAATGCTTACGCAACGCCGAAAAAATACTTATTTAATTAAGATATAAATAAAATTAATGATTTTCAAAATGTTAAAAGTTATAAATTTTGGATGAATTATTCATTCCCATAAAAATATTAGATATATATAACATTTTATTTATTTTTTAAAGTATTATATTTTAATTTAATGTTTTTATTTGTGTTATTAATGTCAAATTAAATGAATGATGTGAAAAATGAAATTAATGATATTTTATGTTATATAATATTTTATTAAATTTTTTAAAAATCCTAAAAATATTGAATGAGTAAAATTAAAATTATAAATGGTCTAAAATTTTAACCCTTGTACATTCAATATCCAATTTTTACCATATATGTAAAATTATAACCTTTTAAGAGTGAAATATTTGTTACCATGATTAAGGTTATATAAGGACAACTAAGGGGTTTAACCAAAAGATAAGGATTAAAACACCCCATAAACCTATCCAAATTATATTTATTGATGATATTTTTACCTAAATATACATTATATTTAAATATATTTCCTTTTGGAATCAGTTTTCTAGATAATTACTTTATTAAATTGTAATCATTTATGAAATTCTAAGAGTGCTCATATCCTCCCTTATAAAAGGGCGCAACTTTTCTATCAGTTCTTCACATCAATTTTATCCATATAAATCGACCAAAACCTTCCCATTTATCTTTTAAGAATCTATATACACTACTTATATGTTCTTTCCAACTTAATATGCCAATCAAATGGTTCTTAAGACGTAATATAAACGAAATCTACCGAGAAAGAGGTAATCATCTTTCTTGAATCTTTCAAAAAAAGTCTTCTTCTACTTCTTGTAAATTTTTTGAACTCATAATAAAATAATAACTCCAGTATAATAAATATATTGAGATATTATTATTAATTTTGGAAAATCGTTTTCTATATCTTTTATATCCTATGAAAATACAAAACATTTCTCATGAGTATGTATGAATTATCTTATACAAGTAGTTGTGTAATTCATCTCTCATCTCTAATTTACTTAGATGGTTATATAGATATAGATAATTAATATATATATATGATTTTTATTATAAAATTATAATTATATAGTTATAATATCATATATAAATTCTTACATTCCAATTCATTGGAAAAAGATAACATCGCTCGTACTTAGTTGTGGACTACCATGCGATGTGATTAATTTTCAACTTTTTCTCTACATGTATGGTAATAATGATAGATTTAATGAATATATATGATATATATGATATAATAATGATTATATAAAGATGAAATATTATTTACCTCTCTTTCCTTACATCTTTATAAATGTTAAAACAACATTTATGCATACGCACGACCTTCCGTATCCATGATCTCTGTAATTAATTTTTCTATATCTACCTTTTATAGATGATTATAACATTTATATAATTAATATATATACATAAATATTATATTTTATTATTATTATTATTATTTATATTATTTAATCAACATCAATATACAAGGACAAAAACTAACGAACCAAAACATACATGAAAACTGAAGCTGTTATCACTGAGAATATTGATTTTAATAATGAAATTTTAATAAACAGGTGATAAAGTATTATGAGTAAATTGAATATTGTATGATATATATTAGTATTATTCTATAATATATTTATAATATATATTTATTTATTATATAAGAGTTATTAACACATACGAAGTAAGTGAGACCTATGATATGTGTTTCTTGACTCACTTATTTTTCTGTGAGACATATGTCATATTAATAACATTTTTCCTTCATGTAGTGTATATAATAAAAATTTTAAATGATATATCATTATTCAAATTATATTAATTTTATTTTATGTTACATTTGAAGTTATTTATTTCATTGGGGTTATGATTCAAAAGATACCAAATAGGTAATTGATTATTTTACAATCTCATCATTATTTAGGATTGTTTATGTTTAAGTCTTAGATAGGGTATTTATTTGACAATTCTATATTAAAACAAATATATTTTACTCTAATATATTTATTTATATAAATTACATGTTTTCCTTTAATTTTACTCTACTTAAGTACTCAATATACAAAAATAATGATTTTAAGGAAAACAAGCTTTGTTTTTCTACTCAGTCTAGAATCTTTTTCTTTCATGTCCATATTTTCGTTAAAATATTTTAAAGAATTTTTTTAATATTATCCAATGATATATTAAATATATTTTTACCCATTTTTTACCATTTTATAAATAATCTTAAAATTTATATTCTTATCGTTTTCCTGACGATATACTTTTGACATTTCCCAAAAATGTAAAGGGGTAATCATTTCAATGTACATGGAACGAACAAAATTTCCCACTATCACAAAATCCTAATTATTTGAATATTACTTTAAAATTTTAAATTTTTTCTATCAAATAAAATTTTTTCATTAATATTTGAGAAAATTGTTTAGATTTAAAATAAATTATTTCATATTTAAAAGGGTATTTTCCTAAAGAAAATTTTTTAATTATATTTTTAGATTATTTTCATCTATATTGAAATCCTCTGTTGAATATTATGCCAGGAGTGTACTCAAATGATATCATCTACCATATTTATCTAGATGTATTTTTAAAAAAATTATTGGGGAATGTATTGACATTTTGTATGCTAGTTCTTCTAATATGGATAGTTATTAATTTTTAAGGCATCATGATTAAGTATTATTATTTATTCATATAATTAATGCATTGGAATTATTAGGTTACATATTGGGAACAAAATTACATAGCCCCCCGATGCATCAGTATGTCTTGTGAGAAAAACTAGTTTTGTTATTTGACTGAGGCCTTGCCTATTTATGTAATATGGCATAGCATGAGGCATCGATGATAATTTTAAGATGTTAGGTATTATGCATTCCATCAATATAAAATTATCTATTAATTACCATGTGATTATTTGAATAGCTATGATATCCAAATATAAGTTTCAATCTCATGTGATTATTTATATGACATTATTTAATCATCATTTATTATTATAATATTATTATTTATGACTAATTTATTGATTAAATAGAAATTTTTTTCAATTTTTTAACTTTCCATATTGATTATACCTCATTTAATCATGATAGCTTCCATTATACATAAACCTTACTAAGAATTTAAGATCACCCTTATTTTTTTCTTTTCCCCTAGTAATGAAGAAGGAATCTTTGAATGATTTCAAGGTTGAAGAAAATTTATGTTCACTATGTTTTCTATTTTTAATATAATATATGAAGAATTTATATATGTAGATTACAATAATACTAAACTATTCATTCCATTTGGATGTGATTGATTGTATCTTATACCAATATAATAAAGAAACAACCATCTATGGGATAATGGAGTTGGGTCATTAATGTTGATATCAGATGTGGTTTAGTATAAACCTTGGGAAATAGATTTTTGAAAACATAGATTCGGAAACATAACCCAATAAATGACTTTGAGGATAGGTCTAAGTGTTGGATAACATCCTAAATGTTTGGTTAGGTAGAGATTTTGTGTTTTTTATAATACATCCATGTGTAGATACTATAAGTGGACTTGGTTTTTGAATAGATTCATCTAGTGTAAATAACACAAAAAAGATTTTTTCAAGTATATCTCGGCCATCATTCTGGTGCACGATGAGTGATCCCATACATTGCACATGGTTTTACACACAACGGTGATATTCTTAGGTTAATTTTCATTTTATTTATGATCCATTTTGAAGGATTTTAATATATAATGATGGTGAATGGATTATGTTAATCATAAGGTGTATGATATTGAATATAATGTGTCATTATTTACACATAATATTAATGATTCTCATGATTGTGTCATTTCCTACTATGATTATTTTTATTCATACTATGATTTTTGGTTTTAGTCAATTGATATATCTATGAGGAATCATGTTAATTCTAAATGACATGGACATTACATTGATTATGAAAACACAAATAAGATAATGACCAAATTGAAAGTTATTATGATTATTCCTAATTATTTACCACAATATATTATTAATAGCCTAAAAATTAACCAAGTATTAGAATCACCAAAGAATATAACAATTCATTTTTTTATACATTGGCTGGTTGATACCACATAGGAAAGAAATATAAATTTATTCATGTAAAAAAATGTGGAAAGAGGCACCCCAAATATTGTCTCAAGTGAATGGGAAAATATTTTATGTGTGTAAAATAAGGCCATAGATAAATTAATTGTCAATAAAAATGATGAGTTTGATCAATGGATATTAATTTCATCCCAAGATACCATTTATAGTTTAATGAAATTTGTGTGGGAAATATTGGGATTATCTAATCAAATTCCCAAATCAAAGGGTATACTCTTAAACTAAGGAAGGAAATTTGTTATTCCAATAATTGAAGTGTAAGTATGTAAGTCTTTATACATTTTTATTTTATAATTATGTTATAGAAGTGTTATATCAATGATATTCTATATATAATAATCATTACAAATATAAGGATTATTCCAAAGATTTTTTCATTTAAATTTTATTAAAACATATTTTGAATGATATAGATAGCTTGGAAAAGTGATTTAGTGGTAAGGTGATAAATTTTTATTGGATGAAGTGATGATTTATATTTATGAAGTAAATAGAGTATTATTGACCTATAAAATTAGTTAGTCGTTTGATGAAAACTTTATTTTGGTTACCACTGATGAATTTTATTTCATTTTTTAATTTATAAAAATAGTCTATGATTTTATTTAATGAATAAGGATTGTGTAAATTTTTGGAATCATATATACTTTCATGTGGGGTTAAATTATGATTTATGTATAACATCATGAGTTTATTAGTTTCCAGTTTTTATAATCTCAATGGAATAGATACAATTTTTTAGGTTTAAAGTTCTTGGATTTTTAGGTGATTTGATAATTTTATAGGTTTTATAAAGTATACTAAATTATGGTTCAAATAACCCTTCAGGTGATTATATGATTTTATGTTATGTTAATTATAGTCTACTGGATATTGGGATATAGTTAATATTGATGGATAAAAAATTATTAATTGACAATGTGATATTTTTAGAGATATATATGGTCAAGATAAGGACTACCTTTCATGTTATCATCTAAATTTCATTCATGATATTATATATTGATTTATCATGGTGATTAATGATATTTTGGGGATAATTCATTGGGTTGAAGTATGTGTAACCTTTGGGATTAACTTATGGTTTAACATGAAGGATTATTTGGGGAGAATGTAATTAAATTTTCTTGATGTATGTTAAAAGGTATGTAGTCACCATTGAGGTTAATAAATTCCTTGATTTTGAGCTAATTCGATTTAATTAGGATGTAGGTTTAGTTTATTGTGGAATAATGTATGATCAACTTTTGGTTTTATTATGGAAAATTTATAGAAAATGTATTATTTATTCATATAAATTATTATATATTTCAGATATTATCTTACATTTTGGTAACCGGTTTATTTTTAGTTAAGACTTAAATATTGAAGGAATTTTTTTTATCCTTTTTGTGGATTATGTGATATCTTATAAGTTTATTTTAGTGATTTGGGAATGAAAAAATCATCTTTAATACTCATCGTTTGGAGAAAGGATTAGATTGTTGTGTAAATTTATTACTGGATAAAATTACACTTTTTAAGTTATTATATTCCCTTATTTTATTATTCTAGATTGTAATATAATCCCACAACACTTGTAAAGTGGTCTTTAAAAAAATCTTACCCTATTACAATAATTTTTCTAATGAATTTATGGACATTTCACCTATCGTGTATTATGGTTTTTTTATCATCAAATTTGTACTTGCTATATCCTATATCACTCTCTATTAGTACTTGGGAACTATTTTTATCCTCTATGTCCATATTTTAACTTCCCATTAATTTTACCCTATTTGGAAACCTGGTTTTGTGTTATTCTAGAATACCTACATATTTCCCTTCCCCTCATTTTAAAATTAATTTTTATTAAACCTTTTTATGATTTGGGTTTTCCATAAAGTAATTTTCAAATTTTAAGCCCTTGATTATAGAGAATAAGTTTTAATTATGAGGATGAAATTTATTGAAGGGGGTTAATGTAACACCCTAAGATTTTAAAATAATGTTATGTTTGATATTGTATACAACATGCAAAACCAAACATAAATGAATCATGAAAATTTATTATTTAAATATAAATGTTATAAACTATCCATTTAATTGGATGTTATAAAGAGGATTTATAATATTATAAAATAAATATATAATTTACCTTATCAACACAAATTTATTGATTAATTCTTAGTAAATGATAACTAAATTTTTATTAAAGATGTTTTATTCCTCAAAATAGGGTTTTTACAAAAAAAATCATTTCTTATTATGAGATAATGTTATCAATAATTTAAAAAATTCTTAAAGGTTTTTTTGATAAAAATAATATAATTTTTAAAATAATCATATTAAAATTAACTTATGTTTAATTTTTGGGATTTTTCTGATAAGATTGAATTTATAGTGAATGGTGAAAAATACAGATTTTGTATTTACAACTAGAATTTTTTTAAGCATTTATAAAGTAATATTATGTTTTAAAATGGTTTCAAAGTAATAATAGTTCTATAATATTATTAAAAACACATTTTTTCATTTGAATTAATTTTATGTTTTAATTTGGTACAAAAACATTTTAGTACTTAAAAATGAATTTTTCTGAAACACTTTTTTCCTTGCCTATTATGTTTTTATCATAAATTAATTTCCTCCAACTATATAAATTGAATCATGAAAAATTGATTACATATTTGGATTCAAGAAGTAAAAATTTGAAAAATATGATGCTTTTATTTTTGGTCATTATGGATAGTAACCATGGCAAATTTTTCTCACCTCAGTATGGGTAAAATGGGTAAAATGGTGCAAAAATGTTTGTATAAGGATTTGAAATTTCTAGAAAACTTATATTTGTACGATTTTATGGTTGGATTCTATAAATTTTCATCCAAGTCTCAAATATATGGACACTTGGTTTCATACATCTTTGATTATAACGTTTATAATAATTTAAGAAAATAATAAGTACAAAATGTCACACCCTTAACTTTAATATCTATAATATTTTATCTTAAAAGTAAAAAAGAAGTTATATTTGGTCCTAAATTTTTATTTTAAAGGTGAATTAATTTTTTTTATCACTGAAATTTTTATTTAATTTTAATTTATTGAATATTTTCCCTAAATCGTTACACAATGTCGACATAGTATTTATTCAATTAATAGAAAAATAAATTAAATGATTTAAAAATGATAAAAGTAATACAATTTTGATGAATTACTATGTTCCATAAAATTTTTAGATTTATATGAAATATTATGGAAGTATGAATATATTATATCAGAATCCCATCTTTTCCTTGGTTTCATTAATGTATAATTAAATGTGTAGTGTCAAAAATGACATTAATGATATTTTATGTTATTTAATATTCTATTATATTAATTAAAAATCCTAAAAATTGGGAAAAATGAAAACTAGTTTGATAGATTGTATAAAATCCCATCCATTGGAAATTTATGATAATATTTCTACATTATAAGTAAAATTATAACCCTTTATGAGTGAAAAGGTTGTTACCGTGGTTAAGGTTAAAATAGGTTAACTAAGGGGTTAAACCAAAAGATAAGGTTTAAAGAACCTCATGAACCTATCAAAATTTTATTTTTTTATGGGATTTAAACTTAAACCAACTATATATTCTATTATTTTTTCACTTTTGAGTATTTTTATATAGAATTACTTTATTATTTTTTATCTTTTAATGAATTTCAATGATATACAGGCAGTTTTTCATACGTGCGTATTAAAGTGTATACATATGCACATGTTACAGATAAAATAGATATAAATGTGTGTGTTACGTAAACATGTATACACAAGAAAAATTTTCATGCATGATAATGAAATGCTTGTGTATGTATACTATAGAAGAATGTGAGAAGGCCATGCAGTATACTAAATACATGCATAAAGCTTAAAAAAGTGCATGTGGAATTAATGTTGCTTAATCAGTGTGGAATTTTTTAAGACTGAAGATGGGACATCAATTGTATCATTGTTTCTGAATATTTTTGTATCCAACATTTTAGTGTTTAGTGATGTCGGTTCTTAATTAGAAGAAATAATATCTTCTCAAGTAGCTTTGTACTGAGTCAGCTGATTATATTCATTGATCAGTTTTATTGAGTAAGACCAGCATCAGTGCAAAGTTACTTGAAGTGTACACAATACTGTGTGATCCAGTAAGATTGTAGAGGAGGATCAACTGATCATCCTATCTATGGATAGGTTTCAAGAAGAATTTGAATGTTGTAGTTTGGGGGTCTAACCAGTTGATGAAGATTGTGATTGCGGGGGTCTAACCAATCACTCTAAAGAAGGTGTAGTTGGGGGTATAACCAACTATTGAAGGTTGATTGTAATTGAGGGATATAACTAGTTTTTAATTGGGGAGTCTAATAAATTAATATTGTAATCACCTTCTGAAATAGTGGATAATCCATGTGGGGGGGACTAACCAATATTTCAAGGAGTGGGTCTTTATACCGAACCCTATAAATCCCTATGTGTTGTGTTTTCCTTGATTGAAATTTATTTCAGTGCAAGTCTGAGTATTAAATATGGTGGATTTAGTCTTTAAAAAGTCACATAGGTTGAATCAAATGTAAAAGAATTTGTAAAAATTGTTTTAACACTGATTCCCCCCCCCCCCCCTTTTAGTGGTATTTAACTAATCCTTGTCTACTTCATCTAAGAGTTCCCATATTTCCCCTTATAAAATAACACCCCCTTATCTCAATTATTCACACTAATTTTAGCCTTCATGCTAAACCAAGACATGAATATTTCTCTTATAATCTTTTATAGGAACTATTTATAGGTTTTTGGATTATTAACAGACCATCTCAAAGTTCCTTAAGAAGGAATCTCAAGGAAGTCTACTGAGGAAGAGGTTATCATCTTTGACGCCTCTTTCAAATTTATTTCTTCTTAAACTTCCTCTAAAGTTTTTGTAACCATAAAAAAATAATAAATATATTATCATAAATATAATAATATGTTATTATTATTATGGTAAAACCATTTTTCATATCCTTTCTATCTATAAAAATAAATAACTTCACTCGTGTGTATGTATGATTTTTCATCTACACATAGCAGTGTAATTCATCTTTCATAACCAATTTACATGGATGGGTATAAATATGGAACTAATTAATTTATATGATATTTATAAAATAATTATTTTTCTATAATTATAATATCATATCATCCGTTTTACCTAACAATACATTAGAAAATGTTAACGTCACTCGTGTATATGTGTGGGATACCATCTCCACAAATCAAAGTGATTTTTTTACATTTTTACTTTACATGGATTTTAATAAGGATATATTTAATTAATATATATCATATTTACAATATAATAATGATTCTGGAAAGTTTAATTATTATTTACATTTTTTTATTAAATCCGTCGAAATGTTAAAACAACATTCATGTGTACGTATGACCTACCATCTTCATGAACAATGTAATTCATTTTTCAATATCAATATCTTATGGATGATTTTAAATATTTAAATAATTAAAAAATATGATATTTATTTCATGATTAAATATTTTTTGATATTGATACCATGATCAATAAAAATTAACCAAAACTGCAACCCAAAACATATAAGAAAATCAAAGTACGCATCACCTGAAACATTGATTTTAATAAATAATTGTTAATAAATATATGAGAAAAGTTTAAAAATAAATCATATATGGTGTGTTATATATGAATATGTCTATATAATATATTTACAATAAATATATTTTTATTATAACATAGTTTTCGACACAAACAAAGGAATTCATACCTAAGGTAAGGGTTTCTCATCTCAATTTTCATTCTCTGAGATATATGTCATATTCATCTCTTGTTCCCTTTATGTGGTGTATATAATGATAATTTAATATGATATATCATGATTAAATTTATATAAATGCTATTTAATTTTTCATTTGAAGAAATATCCTTCATGGGGTTTATGATTCAAAAGTTACTAAAGCGGTAAAGGTTTATTTCAAAATCTCATCATTATTCTGTAAGGAATAAGTTTAAGTTTCATCTAGTGGAATTATTTCATATTTCTCTACAAAATTAAATATATTTTATTCTCATGTGGTTATTTCTATAAGTTACTAGTTTTACTTTAATTTTCCTATTTTTATGTACTTAAGATACCAAAATAATGTTTCTAAGGAAACTGACCTTGTTTTTCTACACTATCATGAATATTTATCTTTCATGTCCATATTTTGATTAAAATATTTTAAAGAATTTTTGTAATATTCTCCAATAATTTATTAAATTAATTTTTTTCCAATGTTTTACTTTTTATAAAATGGTTTAAAGGGAATATTGCTATCATTTTCTGAATGAACTACTTTTGACATTTCCCAAAAATGTGAAGGGAATATTTATATTAACATATATGACATGAATGGAATTTACCTATGTCATGAATACCTAATGATTGGAAGCTACCATTAAATTTTTCAAACTCTCCATTCAAATAAAAAAAACTCCTTATTATTTGGTCTTTTTTAGATTTAAAATAAGTTATTTCATTGTAAAAATTGTATTTTCCTAAAGAAATTTTCTAATGATCCTTTTAGAGTATTTTTACCTATGTCAACATCTTTTGTGAGATAATATTATAATAATATTATCTTTTGATACCATCCACCATATTTATCTAGATTTTTTATGATCAGTTTTAGTGAGGAATTTATTGAAATTATGTATGCTAGTTCTTCCAACACTAACAGTTATTGATTTTTAAGGAATGTTGATTATATTGTATTTTTCATTCATATGTTGAATTAATTGGACTTATTAACTAAAGGGTTGGTCTAGAATTATATATCCCCTTCAAGCATCAGTTTCTCTCATGAGACAAACTAGTTTGGGTATTTGTCTAAGGCTAAACCCATTTATGTAAGATGTCTTTGAACAAGTCATTGATGATATGTTTAAGATGTCTGGAATTATAAATTCCATCATTATAAAATTATTAATTTATTCCTATGTGATTATTTTAATACTTATGATATCCATATATAGGTTTTGAGCTGAAGAGATTATTTATATGATACTATATGATCATCGTTTATTTATACCATATTATTCTTTTTTCTCAGTTTAATGATTAAATAGAATTTTTTTTCGATTATTTAACATCCCATATTGATAGTACATTATTAAATTTGGATTTATTCAACTATACATAACTCTTACTAAAAATTATATCTCCCCCTTGTTTAGTTTCCTTTTTCCAAAGATATTTAGAATAGATCTTTGAAATATTTTAAGGACATTGAATATTTTAATTCACTATGTTTTATATTTTAAATTTCATATAGTAAGAATCTATGTTTCTAGTTTACCAAGACTACTCAACTATGCGGCCATTCAGGATACAATCTCTTGTATATTATTCCAATGCATAAATTAACCACGGACTCTATGCTACTGGATTCTAGGCCATTACATAGTAATAAGGAAACCATTGCACATGGGTACCCATGAATATGTTCACCTGATACAGTTATATTTTTGTTTGTATCTTGTGGCATAGATGTTAGATGATCCATCAAGTAGCTTGGATGGTTTCAGGAGACTGGGGTATGACATGGCTCAATGTTTCATGGATTCAGAATCATTATTTCATTTTATTTTTTCCTATATATGTAATTGGATTCTTGGGTAACCCAACATATGTTCAGTTTATGTAGGTACAAGTTAGGATGAATCTTTTGACTTAGATGTTTGATATTCGGCTTGATAACATAGATGATGTCAAGAGAATGTGGTGTGTCATGGATCGATGTATGGAGTCGGTGTCTTTATTTCATTTTATCTTGTTCTTTATATGTAACCAGCCTAGTGGGTGGTCAGTTTATAAATGAAATGGTTGTTTGTACCATTACTATATTTCATTTATCATAGCCCAGTTTATATATATCTTCTTTAGTTATCGGTTCATCTTTGATAGATGATATTTAGTTATATTGGATTATATTGAACACTTTAATACATGTTGTATAATCTCTCAACAATACCTACTTATAATCTTTCTTCTATTCTGTAACCTCTAGAATTCATGAAGGTATGCTTGAGGTCAAGTGGTAAACTTATCTGGTTATTGTTCATAGAGTGAGTCAATAAGGGGTGTTACATGACACCTTATGGTGTCCAAAAAAATAATTTTTTTCCTTTATATCACACATTTATATTATAATATTTAACAAACTAATTTTAGTTCATTTTATTTTTATTTATTAAGACAGCTGAATATTATTTTATAATTTTTATAACAAGAATACCAAATTTCACTCTTTACTAATGTTGACCTCTTTAATACAAATACAAAATAAAATTCATCTGGTCATTAAAAATATATAGTATTAGGGTGAAAACTATTTACTTTCTATAAGAGTTTACACTGTAATACTAAATAACCAAAAAATATTAAATCCCTTACTATATAAAAAAATTCTCATAGGGTAAGGTATTGAATGATGGTACTATTATGAGGTGGTTCAGTCAGCATTTCTCTGGTGCTGATTTCTACTAACTTGAACTTATCTCCTTGAAAATTTCAATCGATCCACAATTAATGAATTTCAGTTTAATAATGGCCAAGGGAGAACCCTAGTGATGTTACCTTTCACCAAAACCTAGGTAAATGAGCTTCATAATGGATAATATCAATGGTTTAAGTCATTTTTTATCTCTTATACATCAATTATCTCTTGTTGTTACCCTTAAAATACACTAATTCTAACAATCACATTATAACAACTACATTACAGATGATCATATTACTTAGTTGAAATATTTTAAAACTACCATATTATGCCCATATTTATTTCATAAATGTAATTTTTTAAAATATTAATAAAAAATCTGGTCTTTACTCTTTGGTGTAATTATTTTATACTATAATATATTACTAGATATGACACACACATGTCTATTCAAAAAGAAATTTCCATATATAAAAGTCTAGGTCCTCACATGTTATTGAGGGTATAGTCTCTCTATGATCACCTATAGACCCTTTTCATTAGTTGGTGGCCTCTTGTGTATGGGGAGGAATTCTTGAGATATGTAAATCCCTGGTTCAGTCATAGTGGATGTGAACCAGACTAGGAATATTACAAATATAAAGTTGTCCTGAAATCCAATAATTTTTGTTTCATGTATTTATTCACCTAGATTTATTATGATAAACAATAAATAATATTTCTTGAATTTTTTAACATCCATGTGGGGTATTTTGAAATAAATGTTGATTAAGGATCACATTTTATCATCATCTTCTGGGATTAAATCAATCCACCAACACTGTGCCATTACGAACAGTGAAACCAAGGTTAGATCCCAAGGAAATTCCTCAAGCCTTATGTTGTATGTGTTTTTCTTGATTGAATCATCTTATAAATGATTCCAACACTAAAAAATTAATCCATGTTCATTAGAAATAGAAATTGGTACTCTCAAAGATGTGTAAGTGAGATGTATAGAGGCCCAATGAAAGTGCATGGTGCTTAGATGGTACATGATTGTACATATTATGATTAAAAAATTTCAAATATATATTTAGTTTTATTTTATAATGACTGAACGTCATCATTTAAAAATTAAATTATTCTATGTTATTTCATTTGATACCTCATAAAAATTAATTTGTGAAATAAGTTATTTATTTAGAATTATATTACTTCTATGTGATTGGTGTGGGGAGTTCTACAGATCGAGACTTCCATTTTAGTATCTATTAGATATAATAAAAAATATATTATATAATACAGAATGGAAATTATGAATAGTAAATTTATTATATTAATTTTTAGTAGAAGTTCATCCTATGGGAAAGCTCATTGATCCCCCGAGCGAGGAAAAAAATGCAAAAGGCATAACACCTTCCCCTTCACATTTAAGGTTCCATGAATAGCGGAACCATACTATGGTGGGTGATATATTAAGATTTATTTAAATATTTCAATTACCAAACCCCCAATAGAGGAAATTAATGTTAAATTTATAATCAATTTTTTTATATCAGGAGAAAGAAAATACCTTCACTTAGGATCTTTCTTTGGTGTGGATGTTTGTCATCTCAAAAGTCCCTTTTGGATTTCCTTCATTGTTTTGTAAGTATCCATGGATATAATCCCTATAGTAGTAGTCCATATGTTCTCATTTTATCTCCATGAAACACTAACTGATCTATGGGTTCTAGAATGGAAAATTGATTAGTGTTTTTTATTTGTGTTGACAGCTAATCCATCATTTTTGAAGTAATATCTCTCATGTTTCTCATTGTTGAGAGGGTGAGAGAAGGATGAGTCGAGAAAGAATTTTGTGTTCACAATAATTATCTATTTTTATTATAATACACAATATTCATACTGAACTATTTATAATGATATGGTTTGTGTTAAGAAATATTTTAACTTCATGTCGGACCTCAAAATAATGTCATATTCTTAATAAACTCCATGCCACAAAATATTATTATTATTATTATTATTATTATTATTATAAAAACAAACAACACGTGCATATGATAGATATTATTTATTGGATTGTAAATAGTTATTAATCACCACACATGCTCTCTATCCAATCGAACTCCTCATCATTTATTGAATACCCAAATAAATATTTTTTAAATAAATAAATATTTAATTCACCAATAAATATTCATTATTGATAAAATGTGAATAAATTTATTCCTCTTTCATGAGAATAATAATTATTATATTAATTAAATTCATTTATAATTTAATTATGATCAGCGGTAACACTTATTTTGTGAACCTCTATGATTTTTTCTCATTGGAATTAGGTGGGAAAGCCTAAAGTCATAGATTACTATCTAGAAATAGTTCATGGAACCCAAGAGAAAAAAATAATAATTTCACAGTGACCAAAACCACAAATGAACACTCATTGTTTAATATATTCTCTTCATTGCAATATTTCATCAAGCATGTTGCACATTCATGTCACAAACCTAGATGGGCGATACATATTTCTTTTAATATTTGAAATAAACATGTTGTTACACCATGTCCATGTAATTTAGGGTGACTTTTATATTCCAATCAAAGGGCCAAGTTGTCATCATCGAGAAATATGAAAGGGACAAGTCCTTCCTCAACTTAACCATTAATAACAAGTCTTTTGTGGCACACCCAACGTATGCTACTTACCACCAGTATATGTAGTGATCGTTTTGTCATTAAATCTAGGTACATGAGTCACGACATGCATTAATGATAATATTAAATTCCAAGTTCCATTACAAACTCTCACAGATAGGAATATCTGATGACACCAAAACATGCAGAATTTTTACTACCAGGTTTGTTCTCATAATCTCCCTTCTTTGAGATTTCCAAGTGAAAATTTCATGAGAAGAATCCACATCCTCTTAAGACTACTCACACCTTCCATTATATATACTATTTTTTCAATCATATTACATTATCCAACTGCAAAACATTATTTTAACAATATCATCAAATCACTTCAAGGTTATCATCATAGCAATAAACTGGTATACCCTTATAAATTTGTAGTATAATCTAGGACATTATTACAGTAGTTTCAGGGAGAATAAAGAATAATTCATAATAATATGTTTTATTAATATTAAAAAAATTAATTTACATTTAATAAAGGTAAAAAGGAAGTTGGTCCTGGGAAAAAAATCCAAAAAACACCCACATAAACTAGATCCAACATCATATTACTTTCAATCCACAATACCTAACATGATAACCATATTTCTTAGGAGTCAATTCACTATTCAAGTGGACCTCCATGTAATATTCTCTGTAAATACTAATCACTACAACCTCACATCTATGATAAAAATCCGTCATGAGGTGATACTACTGAAGTATGTGCTTTATCCCCTAATATGACCATGTCTCCTCTTCAAGAGCCAGCAAAGTAGTATTATCATAGTAAAGTATGATAGGATCCTAATTGTTAGGTATCATGTTAATCTCATGGATGATGTTTTGAATACATGATGCTTCTTTAGCTACCTCATAAGCTACAATATACTCAGACTCTTCTATAGAATCTATGATCATATCCTACATTGTGATTTTCTATCGCACAACACCTCTATTAAAAGTGAATATGTATCAAGTTTGTAACTTAATATCTTCTTGATAAGTTTGGAAACTATAATCTACATATCCTCTAATGAATAGTTCTTAATCTCCTCTACAAACCATTAAAATATCCTTAGTATGCCTTATAAACATAAGGATGGTTTTTATTACCATTAAATGGTGGTCACCTAGGTTAGTGTGATATCTTACTACCATACTTAATGGGTAGTCAAAATCTACCCTAGTATATAGTATAACATACATGAATAACCTAATAATTGATGTCTATGGAATACTTTCTATTATATTTCATTTCTCAAGTATCTAACGATACATTTTCCTATAAAGATGAATTTGATGTAATGCTATCAACAATACCCTCTTGGATTGTTCCTTACTGAATCTCTTAAGTATCTTATAAATGAATATACATTGACTTAGGCTGATCAGCCTCTTGGATCTACCATGATGGATATTGATCCCAAGAATATATACTTTCTCACCCAATTCCTTTATACATAATTATTTATTCATTCATGCCTTAACATACTATAATAATGGTATTTTATTTCCAATAAGTAATATGTCATCAACATATACTATTAAGAAAAATAACATACTCCCATTAAATCTTTTTTACACACAATGATCACAATCATTATTTATGAAACCAAATTCCCATATGGATTCATCATAATAAATTTTCCATGACCTAGATTATTACTTTAATCCATAAATATATTTTTACAATTTTCATATCTTTTTGGAATAAATTAGAGTCACAAACACTTTGGGTTTTTTTATACAGACATCTTCTTAAAGGTTTCTATTATGGAATGTTATTTTGAAATCCATTTTACAAGTCTCATAGTAATGGTAAAAAAAATGTAAAATATATATTTTATGGATTTCATCATTGAAACTTGTTAAAAGGTGTCATCATATTCAATGCATTGACAATATTTAAACCCTTTTGCAACTAATAACACCTTATAGTTAATGACTTGTCCTTATTTGTATAGTTTCTTCTTGAATACCAATTTGTAACCAACATGGTTTGTATCCACTGGAGGACCTACCAAAATACTCACTTGATTTTGATACATGGAATCCATTTCACAATTCACTGATTCTTCCCACTTGGGAATATCTATTCCCCTTACTACTTCCTTATAGGTTAGAGGATTGTTATTGTCAACTAATAATGAGTCTCAATCCTCAGTGACTTGAAAACTATATGGTTATGGTTCTCTAACCTCTCTAGAACTTCTATGTGATACTTTTTTCTCTATAATAGTATTTCCTTCCATGGGGATTTTGTGGAATCTATTCTTATACCAACTCTTGTGTATCATGATCCTTAACTTCATAGTATCCTATCTTGCCCCCAATTTCTATTTTTTTCTGTCATCCTTCTTAAGGAATATGGAATGAATTTTCAATATTTCTTTTTTTCTAAGGGACCATATAGGTAATATACCCTTGTTTCCTTGGGGTATCTAATTTAGTTACACTTTGTTCCTTACGGTGCAATTTTATTAACTCAAGAGGCCTTAACAAACACTTTTCCTCCCAATACATGTAAATTTGAAAACATGGCTTTTATTACACTCAAAAATTGTTATATAATACCATTTATCTATTTAGTTGGTACTTGTTTTAGTATGTTTGTAACTATTTTTATTGCATATACCCAAAAGGACAATGGAGGACTCGCTTGGCTCAACAATAATTTCACCATTTCCAACAAGGTGTGGTTTTTCTTTTATTTTACACCATTACACTGAAAAGTATAAGTAGGAGTGTGTTAGGATAGGATCCCAAACTCCCATAAGTAATCAAAGAAATATTTATTAATATATTATCCACCACATTTAAGAAAATTTTATTAATCTTCTTACCAATCTGGTTCTTAAATTCATTCTTATGTTCCTTGAATTTATCAAATGCATCTAACATATACCTCATAAAGTATATATATCCATATCATCTAATATCATCAATAAAATTTATGATTTATGAGTACTCACCCCTTGATTCAATGATAAATGGCTCGGAAACATCGGCATGAACTAATTCAAGATTCTATTTATCCCTTTCAAATTTCCCACTAAATGGGACTTTAGTCGGTTTCCTTGAAAACATTTGTGTCATACAACAAGTTTTTGTATTTCAAAGAAATTAAATATCCATCTTGATATAATTTTCTCAAGTATTTTAATTTACATGTCCTATTCAATGATTGCAATTTTGGGTGTGGTGTGATTCAGGTGAAGTAAATTCATTATGAATTTTCATTTATTTTTCAGTGTAATCAAACACATAAAGATCATTATTTAATTATTCCTTCTCATAAAAAATGTAATCTTTATAAAAGAAGTATCATTTATTCCCAATTTTTAAAATAAATCCATATGTATCATGTCTTGATATAGAAATAATGTTTTTGGTAATGGATGGAACATAATAACAACGATTCAAAACCAATATCATTTTGGTTGGAAACTTGAAGAGTTAGTCCCTGGTGGCTATAATAGAAAATTTATCTCTACTGGCTGCGTGTAGATCTACCTCCTCTCATTCAAAATTTACATATCTACTTGGTTCTTTTATTTTAATGCTTAAGTGAGCACCAAACGATGTATCTATTACCCAATTTGAATAAATAGATAAATTTCACCTAATAAATAATTCATTTGAATCTTTCCATTGACTCTTTCGATGGGTTCAGCATTTCTTCTAGTGTCCCTTCATTCCACATGAGAAATAGAGAGAATATTTTTCCCTTTCTTTCCCCTTGATCTTCCTCTTCTTGGAATTGTATTGTGAAGCAGCCTTGGACTTATGTCTTTTATTTTAGCCTTTTATTTTGTTCACCATAAGGATATAATGATTTTCACACTTAATGTCCATATCTACTTGGAGAATGAGAGTAAGTAGATTTTTTTTAGGCTTCTCAGTGTCATTTATAATAAAATTTAAAAAAATGGAGAATATTTGAAGGATAAATGAAAGAATGATATTGATGCCCAATTCTTCATGGAGTTTAAACCCTTGAAATTATAGGCGTTCAATATAGCCAATGATCTTGTCTATTTGAGGTCCAGATGGAGAACCCTCTATAATATTTTTCAGAAAAAGATCCTTGGAGATACCAAATTGTTCTTATCTAACTCTATCCTGATAAAGGACACAGAGTTTCTTGAACATGCTATAAGTAGCCATGTTTTTATGAGACATCGCGAGTTCACTAAACATAGATGATATAATAAAAAATTGAACATAAATCATGTCACTAAAATGTTTTTCATAGAAAATAAACTCTTCATCACTTACCTCCATAGTAGATAGATTAGGCTGTGAGAATTCTAGTAGGTAAGATTGTTTTCATGGTGTAGCACATCCCAAAGGCATCTAAACCACCCATGGAAGTTACTACCAATGAGAAGGTTGTATTTCCCATATATTGATCATAGATTTGGGGTAGATGATGAGATTTCCATTTTATTCTATGGTTAAAACTGAATATTTATTAGTACTTTTTTATTTCAAATAATGTGGGAAATAATAAATTAATTGATTTTATTAATTCTCTCACTATTTTATCAAGTCTCAATAGTCCTCATTATTAAACTATGAATGTCTAGTTTCTAGGATATTCTAGTGGGAAGGATCCATATTCCCCTTTTAATAACCCCAATAAGGGTTGCTTAATCTATTTTAAGGTATTTAGGTAGTAAGGTCTTTAATAACTACGAGCATATAGGTTATTGATACATTGAGTGGATTCTACAGTCCTGAAATCCTGACTTCAATTTTCTCAACATATTCTTCCAAATTAGAACAGTCCTAGAAAAAAAATACTCCTCTTGATGTAAAATGATTAATTCAACACAACCCCTTCATAAGAACCAACCATATAAAAGTATTTATACCAACAAGTGTTGGCCAAACACCTAGTTCTATTGATTTTATTCCTACTCAAGTAATCAATAGAGAAGTATGACTTAATCTTTAATTGATGGATTTGATTTTTATTATGAATAAATTTTATCTTGTTTTATACTTTACATGTATATTTATTATCAAGTGGATGTTACAAAAGTAATTAACCATTTTTAAAAGAAAATTTATGCATAATACATTTATTTAAATTTCATTTTTGAAAATTAATACATTTATTTATGTGATCATGGTCTTGCATCTATAAAATAAATAGTGCATAGATTGAAATAATTAATTAATTAAATGACATGATCATGGTATTTTCTATCATCTAATTTAATTACTAGACATTAAATCAAACTATGACTTAGGGAATGTAACTCTTTATGTCAGATATGGCATGAGCTATTATATTCAACCTTCCCAACTGTGTATCACTTGAGTTGGAATCATAACAGTTCCATATTTAACTGCCTCTATGTTCCTTGGGAAACTTCATTAATTACATGTATTTATAACTCACACATAGGTGAGGGAACCAAAGGATTGGTTAAGGTAAATTATATAAATAATTATGGACATGAATCTCCAACGTATAATGGAGGGAGGGATGACTTGAAGGTCATCATATTTAATTTAATAATAAAATATTATAACTCATGCACTAAATTAAATTAAAAAATAAAAAACATACATTGGTGTTGGTCAAGCTCAGAAATATTTATACATTCTATGTATATGCAAAAGTAAATCAATGAAATTAATTTATTATTTGTTCGTTATTATTAAGATAAATTCCATTGCATTAATTAATTAATTAATTAACTAACTAATTACATTTTATCTTAATGGCCATTTAAATCCTCTTGGATATAACCATAATAAAGTAATTAATGAAAAATAAATGGAAGAACCAATAGTTATAGATTTATTATAAAAAAATTGATAATTTACAATTCATTAAAACCCTTATTAAATTATAAAACGCTTAATATTTCAATCAAAGTAATAATGTTTTAGGGGTGAAATTTTTAATTTAATGTAATTTTTAATTCTTCTACCAATTGGGATAATACATGTTGTGTATTATCTAGCTACACATTGTATACCTCTATTTCCTTGTATCCAGGTAAAATTCTTTTGGATTTGGTATATTGACTCAGCCAGACTACACGGCATGTTCAAGTTGCTACACAATGTGTTTCCTCTTGTTGTATGCACAATATACCCTCTTGGGTCTTTAGAGTGTATCTCAAAGATATCACATGGTGTCTACAAGCTATCTAAACACCATTTATCCCTTATTTTGTGTGTCTGATGTTTTTATTATGTGGATTAACATGTATTTTCAGATGCGGGAAATAATGAACTACAAGGAATTTACACTAGATACACATTATGTATATCATAAGTTCATCGTTATATCATTATCACACAGTTTGACCACAAATAATAAACACATAGATTGCATAACTTATGTCCTTAACACATGTGGACTACACGGTGTGTACACTAGCTACACACCATGTAATACAATATCTCAAGTGTGAGGTGGGTCGAGTCAACATGTGGTGTGCAATAAATGCACTATGTGTAATTAATTTCATGGTGTGTCATGTATCCCTCATCACATATAGGTGTAGTTCACATGATTACATGGTGTTCACTCTGGCTACACACCGTGTAACCCAGTTTTACTAGCCAAAATTTTGAAACTTCATGATGGAATCTCTGGTCATTTTTTATCTATTCTTATCCCTTTAAGAAAATGAAACATTGAAAGAAAAAGATTAACATATTGATAACATGTTAATAAAAAACATATTAAAGAAGGAATAATATGAAATGAAAAAAATAATCCATGATTGTGTATAGATCAATAATAAAATAAATAATTATAAATTTAAAATGTGACCACCCTGATACCACTTAAAAGTTCCAAGCACAGTAGAAGTGTGTGGTGGTGGATGGTATATTAAAATTTATTTTAATATTTTGATGCCTAAAACCCCAATAAGGTATCTTTCACATTAAATTTATAATCAATTTATTTATATCATAAGAAATAAAATACCTTGTCTTATGATCTTTCATCGATGTGTACGTTGATTGACTGAAAATTCCATTTCTAATTGCCTTTGTTTCATTGTGAGGATACAAGGATAGAATCCCTCTATCAATTTTCCACATGTATTCCATTTATCTACATGAAATTATAATCTATCTCTAAGTGATAGAATAGAGAATCAATTGAGTTTCATTGTTTATGTTCATCACCAATCCATCATTCTTAAAAACATATATCTTGCATTTCTCATTCCTGAGAGGGATATATAAAGATGAGTCAAGATATAATTCATTGTGAGAAATAATTATCTATTTTTATTGTAATACACAATATCCATAAACAAATATTTATAGAGTTAGGGTTTAGGTTAAGAAATATTTTAATTGCATGTCATCCCTTAAAATAATTTCATATTCTTAATAAACCTCATGTCACAAAATAATAATAATATTTTTTTGCGGTTTACGGAGACATGTGTATATGAAAAATATTATTTACCATTTTTTAAATAAATATCCACCACCATATATGGTCTTCTTCCATTAAAACTCCAAGGCTTTTATTAAATTCCCAAATAAATATTTTCTTCATAAATAAATTTTTTACTCACCAATAAATATTTATGATTGATACAATGGGAATAAAATTTTTCTTTTATATTGAGGATAATATTTATTCTATTAATTAAATTCACATAGAATTCAATCGAGATCATTGGTATCACTTAGTGTGTGACCCTCTAGGATTCTATCTCAATGAAATTTTGCAGGCTTCCCTAACGTCCAAGATCGGTATCTAGGAATGGGTCGAGGCATCTAAGAGAAAGAACTTAATGTCTCAATGACTAATACCACATAAAAATGCTCACTATATAATATAATCTCTTTATCATAATATTTCTTCAAGTAGGTTTCACATTTGTGTTTCCAAAATATATGCTTGATACATCTTTCTTTGAATATTCTGAAATAAACTCATTATTAAATCATGATCATGGATTTTAGTCTGAAGTTACTATTCCAATAAAGTGGTTGAGATATCATCATTCATAAATATTGAAGGGAAAATACTTCTTCAATTTATCTATTAATAACATGTAATTAGTGATGCAACCAACTTAACCTACTTCCCACCAACATATGGATTGATTTTTTTTGTCAAAAAAAATCTATGTGCTTGAATCATGATGTGAATTAATGACAATATTAAAGTCTAAGAACTATTGCACATTCCTTTAAATAGGAATATCTGATGACTTGAAAAAATAAATAATTCTTACTGGTGAGTATGTTCTCATAATTTCTCATCTTGGAGGTTACCAAGCATGAACTTCATGAGAAGAAGCATCATTCACTTATGAAAACTCGCACTTGAGAGTATATGTATTATGTGTCTCATCGTAATATGTCATCCAACTATAGAACATTTTTTAAGAATATCATCCCAGTAATTAAAGGTTCTAATCATAGTGGGTATTTTTTATGACCTTATCAATCAGATGTATACTCTATAACATTATTACATCATAGTTATCCCAAAAAATGAAAAATATGTAAAAATATTTCTTATTAATACGAAATACATTTAATATTCAGGTAATAAAAGTTCAAATTGTTGGTCCTAGGAATCTAACTCTAACACACCTCTCAACTGCCATTTCACATTCCACCTATGATATGGAACCTGCCTACCCTGACTCATCCCACAAAACCTCCCCATATCTCAAATCATATCTAACACCTGGCTCACCTCATCCCTGGTCAGTTTGGATTTCCCAATTCTTCATATCCTCCGCCAACTCCACCCCCACTGGCACCCTCTCCCATACCCTCTTTGTATGTGCAAACTTGGACCAGGTTAGTCCCAACTCCCATCATGCCAACTCTTGCTCCTCACTCCATGTATGATTTATCCACCACTACTTGAATATATTCTTCCATCTCACTACCTCCTCCTTTCTACTCTATTGATGTAAAATCATAGGTATGATGGTGGCACTTTGGAATATTATGGGCTACTTAAGGTCCACCTCTAGCAAAGTTTCCCATTCTCAGCTCATCTCTCCGGAAATATGTCAAACCTAGTAAAGTAAAGCTAGTCCCAAGTTAATAAAGATGAAATTTTTTTCTACAAATATATAATAATCATCATCATTATTATTTTTTCAATCAAGATGAAGTCGGGACATAATTTTTAATTTTTATTTCTTATTTTTGATTCATTGATTTTTTTTATTTTTGGTGCTTGTTCTTTTACTAAATTAAAGGAAAAGATTTTGAAAATTTGGTCTTGGGAAATCACTTTTCCATGGATGGACCAGGTTATGGGGCCCTCAATTTTCAATATGGAACATCATAATGTCACCTCTTTTAAAAATATACAAGAATGAATGAGTATATCATGAAACAAACAAAAATAAATTGTATTTTTAAAAAAATATTGGTGAACACATTTATATTTATATTGTATTTGTATTATATATTTATAGGTGTTTGTGTATTAATAATTTTTAAACATTGTTATTATATGAATAAAATATATAGTTAATTAATTTGAAATTGGAATGATTGGAATATTCAACTGCATACAAAATTTTTATACATATTGTAATTCTATATAGTTTAAAATGTAATTGCATACTATAAAAATATATATATAAGTGTAATTGCACTAACTAAATTGTATGAATACATGTGTAAAAATATTCATATGGGTGTAAGTGCACTAAATAATGAAGTGGAATAAATCATATAATTTTATTATGTATATTCTAGTAATGCATTCACTTGTGAATTATATAAATCAGTTGTGGATATTACAGTCAAACAAATTATTGGATAAAGTGTAATAAATTATGAAACTTAGTTCTAGTGTTTTATATGATAATAAATGTAAAATTTATTTTTAATGATCTAACATAGTTCAATTAAATTTCATCTTAATCAATTATGTAAATTTTCTAGATTTATTGTACATCACTGATTAACAATATAATACGATGATTATTGAAAATTATTAATGAGCACAACATAATTAGAAGTAGAACTTTTATTTATATTATGAATAACTGAATGTAAATGAGAAACATGAATTTTAAAAAGAATAATGTGTAAATAAATTATTTTTAGTACACATTAATTGTTAAAACAAATATAATAATAAAAATTATATACATCAATAATATTGAATAAAAAATAAAAAATAAGCAATGAAGTAAATAATAGATTTGATCACATATATGATAGACAGAACAATACATATATATGAGAATATGTATTCAAAATATATATATATATATATATATATATATATATGTTTGTATCTAAACATATATTTTTATCATATATGTATTAGGAATATATATAAGATTGTATATCAACATATAAAAATATATATTGACAATACATATCAAAATATATATCCTGATTATATATTCTAAATATGTATTATAATATCTATTAGATTATATATATTCATAATGAATTCACCACTAAAATATATATATATATAATAAATACATGAACAATTAAAATGAATTTAAACCATTCCTGAATACAGTAGTAAAATAGAGACGAGAAATAAATGGATAAATCAGTAATATTAAAAGAGAGTGAAATGATGATATTGTTGTACCTTTTACATGAAACTAATTTCATTATTAAATCTATAAGGTAAGTGTGACTAATAATGGAATAATTCCCAAAACATTCCAATTTTTTAATAAGCATTTAACATGAAATGAAGTTCTTAAAATCAAATAATACATATACTGAAGCTATAATAAATCATATAACCACTAAAATTAATAAATATGCTATAATCATACCTTGTTTCTCAAATAAATTGAAAAAGTTATCATGATTTCAGTGTTTGGATTAATAGATATGAGATAAGTAAAAATTGAAAAATTAAAGAAAAACATTTTGATAGGGAAAAATAATTGTTGGTTATGTTCATGGAAAAATCAAGATTTAAAAATATCATAACAAATATAAAAAAATATAAGTAACTTGAAATAATTTCAAACATAGAATATTTTATTTCATAATGATATAACCATGATTTTTAAACATCAAACTATAAAATTATTTTTTTTTTAAATATTTACAAAAATAACGGGTGGAATAAGTGTTTAAGTTATTAGTATATTATGGCTCTGTGATGGTGTTAGGTGTTTTGGGTTCAAGAATTATCTTTATCTACATACTAAACATGATAAGACTTATTTTCTACAAAATATGATTGGAATCTCATAATAGTTAATTTGTAGTAGTAGTAGTTATTGGGGGTGGGGGTCAATTTAGAACATGAAATGTTGTCGTCAAATGTAATAGTTAATAAAATCAATCCCCTTACTAAAGCCATGTATTTTAAAAATATATTATTTTTGTATGGGGATGCCTCCAACCACAAATAATGGACCAGTCATTACCAAGCTACATACCATTCCAACCCTAAAAAATGAGTATTCAAAATCCTAAAAAATCTTCTAATAACCACTAAATATTTAATTTCCAATGCATTATTCAACTATATTTTCAATCAATTTGTCTATTACCATAAATAAAATAATAACATTGGAATAGTAAATATATTAAAGATCAATATGAAATTTTCATATATGAAATTATCTCACCAATTATGTCAATACATCATAAAATAATCAAATTAATCTTTTGTACCACTCTCTCCAATAATGATTCAACTCATATAATCACCCATAGATGATAATCCTTTTGGAAAATCAGAAAATATTAGTCCATCATACAGATGCATGAAAAAATCCTCATCCAAATTTGCATTGATAAACATCACATTTTTTTAAGATGAATATAAATGGAAGGAATCCTATATCGAGGGATAATTTTATTGTTTATTAGAAAAACACAGACGTTGAGATGATTCTAAGTTGTTTGGTTAAATGACAATTAAAATGATATTATTTGGGATGTTATGTAAAATGATGGAATAGGTTATGGTTTGGATTAAATATCATATGAAAAGGTTTCTTCTTTTAGATTATTATCATGTCATTCTTACCCAATCCTCTAATAAGGATGGGTCATGTATGATTTTGGGACTGACTTTTAGCAAGTAAGTACTAAATGATATCATATGATAACATAGGATATATACAATGGTTTTTCCACTATTTAATTTTTGATAAAGAAAAATATAGACATACAAAGGAAAAGGATTAACATCATATCTCTAGAGAGGGGTGTATTTGTTAATTAATAAGTTCCCTGTGATGGTCAACATGATAATATTACCAATAAGGGGGAGAATACACATTATAGTTTCACTACCATAGATAGAACTTTTAAAATTGCAGAAAAGGGGATCTAATAGTGCTAAAAAATTTGTCGTCAGCATCATTAAAAGGGGACCCCTCTATCAGTTCTTCTAAAGACCCTACTGTTGTAGTGTGTTGTTTGAATAACAGGACACTGCATCAAATATACCTATATGAAAATACACCTTTATTCAAGTTCACTAATTTATTTGAAATAAAATTTACATCAAAAAAACAAAAAATAACACTATTATATACATTTTAATTTTTTTGTATAAAAAACTTTTGAATTACTATCCACAACCATTTAGAAACATCAATGTTTCATTGTATTTAGCACTCGTGACCCCCTTTCAAAAACCCTATCTATGGTATCATTTTTCTAACAAACCAACCCAACCCAAGCAAAAGAATCCAATTGTATAAAAAAAAGTTCTTATGTTAGTAATATTATAATCAAATAAATGAAACACAAATTTGGAATAATACCTTAATAAAATGTCAATTTTAAATAAAATGACACACTTCGAGTCATACTAGTCACACCAAGCATCAGATTGAGGTGGGTATGATTCCAACACATCACAAATGACCTATGGATAGTTTTACTAATTTATGTAACAAATAAAAATACCTTTACCTTTTTCTAAGAATGTCACTTTTTTTCACTAAAATTTCATTTTAAACTAAAAACATGCACTTTGAGTCATACTGATCCCATCATGTGTTAGTTTTATGCGAGCCTAATTTGTACATGTAAAAAATAAAATATGAATAATTTTACTAAATATTTAAGAAAATCTAGGAACATTTTCTCAGTTTTCAGTGAGTGGCACATGTTTTTAACTAAAATGACAATGGGCTGACATCTGACACTTTGAGTTATATTAGGAACACCATGTATCAGATTTCAGTGTCACTAATTCCTACATGTAACAAAGGACACATGGATCATTTCCTTAAATTATCGAATCAATTTGAATGTTTTTTTATCAGTTTTGAGCATGTAACTTGTATTTTGTAATAAAATTCCAATTTTAAATAAAAAAACACTTGAAGTCATATTGGTCACATCATACTTTAGATTATGGTGTGGTTGATTCCAAGACATCAAAAATAACTTATGGATCATTGTACTAATGTATCAAAACAATCCAAATGTGTTTTCTCAATTTTGATTATGTCACTTGTGTTTTTTACTAAAATATTATTTCAAACTAGAACCACCCAATTTGGATTATACCAGTCACATCGTATGTTAGTTTGACATGAGACTAATTCCTATATGTCACAAATAACTTATGAACCATATACGAAACTTATAAACAAAATCTGAGTGAATTTTATTGTTTTTTAATGAGTGAAACCTATTTTCAGTTAAGATCTCAATTTTAAACTGAAAACAGACACTTTGAGTCATACTGGACACATGATATATCATATTGAGATGTAGGTGATTCCTACATGTTACAAATGAGTTATATATAATTTTACTAATGTATCAAAACAATATGAATGTCTTTTATTGGTCTTGAGTATGTAACTTTTCCATTTTACTAAAATTAATGTCCATTTAAAACACACAGACACACTTAGTGTCATACAAGTCACATTGTGCATCAAATTGAATTGTCATTGATTCATACATGTTACCAAGGACTTATGGATCATTTTTATAAATGATCAAAAAAATATGAATATTTTTTAACAGTTTTTAGTATGTCTCTTGTTCTTTTTACTAAAATTAATGTCAATTTTAAATTAAAAGACACACATTGAGTCATATAGGTCGCATTGTATGTTGGATTGAGATATTAAAGATTTATACACATCACAAATGACTTATGGATAATTTTCCAAAATATCAAAATAATTTGAATTTGTTTGATCAGTTATGAGTTTTTTACTTATGTATATTTTATTGAAGTCTCATTTCAAACAAAAATCACACACTTTGAGTCATACCAGTTACATCCTTGGTAAGTTTTACCTGAGACTAATTCCTACAAGTCCCAAATGTCTGATAAATAATTGTGATGAATTATTTGGACAATCGAAGTTAATTTTCCCTATTTTAGTTAGTGATGCACTTTTCGAAATAAAGTTTCAATTTTAAACTGATAACAGACACATTGATCTATACTTATCACACCATGCATTGGATTGAGGTTTGGTTGATTCTTGTACATTAAAAATTACTTATGGATCATTTTACTAACGCATTAAAATAATCTGGAAGTGTTTTTCTAGTTTTGTGTATGTCACTGATTCTTTTGTAATATATTATTACTGTTTTCAAGTATTCCTAAACATCTCATTTAATAAATCTTTGTTTGGGTTTAATTTTAGATTTCTTCCAGTATTTTTATGAAAATTTTGGATGTTTATAGGATGGTGCATGGTTGGAACACAGCCTATGCACGGTTTTACAAATAGTACAATGTGTTATAGGAAAATAGTTATTTTGGGTAGTGGGTTATCAAACATTTGATGCACAATTTATAATCCATGTGCCCTTTTAAGAGAAATTGTGTGTTTTTTTTATAATGGGTGCACATACTATGAATAGTTTAACCAAATAATGCACTGTTTCCAAATAATCAGTGCGTATTAATTTTAATTAATCTTAAAATTGTAAGAAAATTCCCAAACCCTCCTTTTTGACCCTAGATCGGGCTCATTCGCCACCTACTAATTTTCTCCTAGTTTTAAAGAACCTAAGAACCATTTTTGACTCCTCTAAAAACCTTCCAAGATAGATCAATGCTAGGAAATCCTTGTTTAATATCTTCCTAATAAGGTTTCTCTTCCTGGTCTCTTCAGACACGATCTCTCAATTTCTTCATTAGGTTTCATGGATCTCTTTATGCTATTGAAGTATCTTATGCCCACTTTTATGGGTATAAATCTTGGTTTTTATTTGTTATCCTCCCAATTACCATTGATGTTGTTCTTCCACATAAAATCCTAATTAGGGTTTGATGCTTTGAGATCTAGCGGCATCGAGGTAGGTGGTTCTGTTACGATGCCCAATTTTTATTAAACCTAATTTCATTGTTTTATTTCGACTATTTGAAATAAATGAAATTTTTTTCTTTTGTATTAAAATGAATTTCAATCATTTTGTTAGAAAAACCCAATTCTGATGAATTGGGGTTTTAAAAGAAACTAGGTTTTGGCAACGAAATCAAAAAACCCCTCATTCCAATGAATTGGGGTGTCTGTATGGAAATTGTGGTAATTTAAACTGTTATATTAAAAAAAATTAGAGGGAAATTTATTGAATTAAATTTTTGGATTTAATTTTGAAAGTGGTTTTGATGGAAAAAATGTGTAAAACCACAATTCTGGTGAATTTTGGGTCTACGGTGAAATTGATGGAATTTTTTTTAAATTAAATTGTTTAATATAATTGTGAAATAGATTGTGAAATTTCATTAATTAGTTTAAAATACTCGTTTTGTATAAGCGGATTAAAACTGGATTTGATGGAAATTGAGTGGTTTCAACTTTTTGTAAAGGCATGTTTTCATTTAGAAACTCGTTATGGTTTTTGAAGAGAAAATTGGAATATTAGAAATAAAGAATAGTATTTGAAATTATTTTAAGAAAAAATAAAATAACTTTCCCATCATTATTTTGTTCTTGAGAACATGCTAGAATTAGGTAGTTTGTGAGTTATTTTGGGTGGTACTTTACTATCATACAATGTTGTAAAACATCATATTAGCACATCCCATTTCTTAAGTGATGGTGATGAATCCTATTGGACTTGGTTCAAGGGAAGTATGTATATACATTGTCGTATTCATTTTTTTATCACTATAGCCTAAAACTATCATACTCAATTGGAACATAACCAAGTTTCTCGCTAGTTTTTATTTAAATTATATGTGTATATATATATATATATATTCCACGTTTGAAAAATATTTTCCATGACCTATAAATTTAAATAAATTGTTTTATAAAATAGTGTTTATCGAGGACATTTTTTGAAAAGTGCCATTTTGTAAATAATCCTTTGATTAAAGGAAAATTGCATCTTTGAAATATATTTTCATTTTTTGAAATATGAAGCATGATGTGATAATGTACTTACATATTTTAAATTGTAAAGAATAACTTTTTCAAATAAGTTTTTATAAATACTAAACATGTTTATTTGAAAATTAAAAGCACATTATTTATTAATTTGATATTGGCATATTGTTATGGAATATTTGGGTGAATTCCTACTAGGATTTGGCCCACATCCTAATTATTACTTCAGGTGTTTATAGATTATGTCCTTCCATGCTCTATTATGGGAAAAGGATCTCTTGGAGGTGGATCTAGTCATTAGACCTTGGACTTAGGGAGTTGTGTCCTTAGGGAAATGTGTTGTTTTCCCCATTTTAGTACTTTGGTTTTAGTATATTTGGATCTGTATCCTATTAGATTTCTATTAAATTCCTCCCAGTGGAGTTTATTTTGATATGAATATTATCTTGTTTCTTTTAGTTTAGTATTGTTAGTGGAAAAATATTTTCCACTTCCATATTATATGATGTTAGGTGCTAGTCGTCAACCCATGGGGATCAGGAACACCCTTTGGACTATATCAGGTCTGGATGGGTTATTGGGTTACCAGGGTAACTAGGCTAATTCATGACAATGTGGTAACAAAGTAGGTTTGGGCTTCTTATCCTAAAGTCAATATGCTTTGTGAAATTTGTTTAGGACTTAGGATGTAGTTACGATTGAATGTATGGATATCTATCACTATAATGAACCTAAATTCACTTGGGGTGGTTAGGGAAATGTGTCTTGTGGACTAGTTCTATTATTTTACCTATCATAATTTGGATAGATTGAAATCCAAATCTTGTTGTTATATCTGTTGGGACTAATTTTCCTTATTTCTCAGTTTGTGTTTTATTTGATGTATTCCTTGTTATCTATTGATGTTTTATAGCATCATGCCTCTGAGAAGAAATGATAAGATACAGGAGGAAGATTTTATTGAACCTTGGGCAGAGAATCCTCTATTATACCTGAATCTAGTTGAGGTTATTGTGCACATTGTCCAAGATATGGGAAATGCAGCACCTCCAGTACTCGTTCAGGCTCCAACTGTGGAACTACATATGGGCATTCTCAAAGTTAGTTATCATGAGTTCCTTCACCAGAAACCATCCATTTTTAAATTATTAAATGATCCTCAAGAGGCTTGGAAATTGTTGAGTTTTGTGGAACACTTTTTTGGGTTCATGGACACACCCAATAAGATCAAAGTGAAGTGTCCCAACTTCATACTAGAAGGACTGAGTAGAAGATGGTATTACATGATGGTAATGGTTAATAAACAGGTGGTATTAGAGTTAAAAGACTTTAAAGTTATTTTAACAGACAAGTTCTATCCATATTCGATGTTATTAGACAATTCTATTGAGTTATTCAAACTTGAGCAGGATGATAGGACAATGATCATGTATGCAACTCGTTTTTCTAAGATCATGCATTTCATACCTGAGATTGTGTCAAATGATAGGATTATGGATCGAAGGTTTGAGTTGGTTCATTAAATAGATATTTTTTATTAGGTTTTCTTGATGATGTAACCCTCATATTCTAATGGGCTGGATTGACCGCTTATGGTCAAAATGGACCGGGCTAGCAAGTCAGGGTTTTTGGGAGTTTATTTCTCTCCCAGTGGTAGCATGTATTCCTTCAAGGGAAAGTGTAAGGGTGATGAATTTCATATAATTTCTCGATGGTAGGGTCATTCTAGGCCTCCTACAGTGCCAAGAATAGGTCTCATTTATTTTACACCAATGTGGCAAGACGGGGCATTCGAAGAGGGTATGCACTAAGAAACCCAAGAATTGTGGCTCCTGCAAACGTTCAGGGAACTTATAGTGATTCTTCCATATTTATTCCACTATACATATGGAACAGGATTATAAGATCCTCCTAAGACTTTGGGGAAATCATATGATTCATGTAAAAAGGTTTCCATCAATGGTCATTTGGAACGAAGCTTCTTCACGCAGTGGAATGGTCTCTAGAGGAAGTAGATACAGGTCTACCAATTGTGAGAGGTGCCATTACTATATCCTCATCATTAGTGATTGCTCTATTTGATACCGGTACATCTCATTCATTTATTTTAACTAGTGTTTTCAATCTACTTAGTCTTCCTATGTATCTTTTATCTTGGGCAATTGATATAACTACACCCCTTGGTACAAAGAGAGAACAAGGTCTCTATGGTTTTTCTTGTGTTTTATCTTTATCAGGTGTCAAGATTGCATGTACATTTCTAGTCCTCTTAATGAAATCTCTTGAAATAATTTTGAGGCCGAATTGGCTCTTTGAAAATAAATTTTGGATTAATAGTTATCTTCAAAAAGTCTCATTCACTAAGCCCATTGGTGTGTGTCATGTATTTCAAGGAGATTGGGACCCAAGGTGGAGAATATGTTGGCCTTTTTATTTGGATTTAGGGAGAGTTATGTTAGTGTTTTCCTTTGATTCAGAGCAGAAATCTATTAGTGTTGATCTCCCACCATTTATCTTTGAGTTTCCTGACATGTTTCCTTTTGAATTATCTGGTTTTCCACTAGTAAGGGGGTTTGATATTTCCATTGAATTAATTTCTGGTACTTAAACAGTTTTCATACTCTCTTACAATATGGAACAAGATGAATTGAAAGAGTTAAAGTCCCAGTTGGATGACCTTCTTGATAAAGGCTTTATAAACCTGAGTATTTCACTTTAGACAGTATTGGTTCTCTTTTCTAAGAAATCTAATAGTTCACTCTGCCTTTGCGTTGATTATCAAAATCTAAATCGAGTTATGATAAATAAAAAGTATTCATTACTACATATTGATGATTTTTTTATCAATTGAAGGGGGATAAGTGGTTTTCAATGATCATACTTTGATCTAGTTATCATAATTTGAGGATAAAAGAATCTGACTTTCAAAAAACTAATTGTTGGAGCAGGTATAGTCATTATGAGTACCATATCATGCCCTAGGGCTTAAAAAATGCTCTTGTAGTTTTAATGTCTTTGATGAACATTATATTCCATGAGTATCTTGATACCATCGTGGTAGTTTTTTTGGATGAAATCCTCATTTATACTAATTACATGTAGGATCATGTGCACCATCTAATAATAGTTCTAAGTTTTCTGAAAAATCACCGAATTTATGAAAAGATTTCAAAATATGATTTTTGGATTTAGGATGTGATATTCTTGGGACACATAGAATTACAAAAAATAATATAAGTTGATCCTAAGAATATGAAGTATTCCATTACATTAGATTAAACATTAAATGTATTCGAGATTCAAAGATTCTTGGGATTAGTTGGATATTATACTTGGTTCATGAAGGCCTTCTCAAATTTGGATTCTTCGAGGACTACTATAACTATGAAGGGAGTGAAGTTTTCTTGTAATGATAAATTTCATAATTCTTTAGATGTTTTGAAGTATCTTTTGACTACTGCATCAGTGTGTACTCTTCTAGACGCCAGGAAAGCTATGTGGTCTTCTGTGATTCATCGATTTCATGCTTGGATTGTGTTCTTATGTAAGGTAACCATGTAGTTACATATGGATATCATCATCTTAGGACACATGCAAAGAATTATCTAACCCATGACTTTGAACATGCAGTTATGATGCACACACTTAAGAGTTGGAGGAATTACCTTTATGGAGAAAGGTTTACCATGTGTTCAGACCAAAAACACTGAGTTGTATATTCCCTAAAAATTATTTAAATCTCTATCAGAGGCATTGGGTTGAATACCTACAACCTTTTGACTTTGACATCACCTAGACCCTAGGTAAATGGAATGTCATTAGAAATTTTTTGAGTTGGAAACTTCATATCGAGAAAGTCATTGAATCTATAGAACAGTGGAATTTTAGGGATCTCTTTGTATAGATGCATATTGAAGTCTAGGAATTAGGGGATGAGGTTTATTTAACCAGTATTTAGTTAACAACTAATCTTCTAGAGATTATTTTTCAGGATCAACATCTTTATGATGAAGTCCATATAATTCGATACTCTCTTTATAGAGGGTAGACAATTTCATTATGTTCGTTCTCCAAAGAGGGAATTCTTTGTTATCAAAACCACTTCATTGTGCCGTTAGTGGAAGGGAAAGATGTGGTGGGTAATTTTCACAGTTCCCAGTGGACAGGGCACCTAGGAACCAAACATATGTTCTACGATATGTGGCGGTAGTTTTGGTGGCCAGGTATGAGATGGGACATTGCTGAGTTTGTCACTACTTTCCATATATGCCAACAGGTTAAGGTTGAGCACCGGGAAACATCAAGTTTTCTTCAACCACTTACAGCCCCTACTTGGAAGTGGGATGAGATATCTATATAATATTTTGATGGGTTTCCTCATACCCATAGGAAGAATAACGTGATATGGGTTGTGATTGATAGGTTGACCAAGTCGTATCACTTTATTCCCATTCATGATATAGCCAAAGTTGAGGAGTAGGAAAATATCTATGTGAAAGAGATTTTTTATATTCATAGAGTTCCATATGATATAGTCTCTAATAGGGATCCTCGGTTCACTTCTCAATCTTTGATAGGCCTTCAGGAGGCACTGGGAGCTCTGGTCCATTTGAGCTCGGCCTACCATCCACAATCAGATGCCAAGATAGAAATAGCTATACAAATTCAACAGGATATGATTCACACTTGTGTTCTCAACTTCAATGGGGCTTGGGATGGTCACTTGGGGCTTCTTCAATTTTCTTATAATAATAGTTACCAGCCTGCGATCAAGATATCTCCTATTGAGTTGTTGTATGGATGTCCTTGAAAATCTTCATTATGTTGGATGGAGGTTGGTGAAAGTTCCTTGGTGGGACCAAGTTTAGTTAAAGAGACAATAAAATAATATCCACTTGATTCATTAGAGAATGTTGATGGAACAGAGCTGATATAAGTCTTATTCTGATCATCATCACAGACCTTTGGATTTTTTATTTGGTGTCTAGGTGTTTTTTAATGTCTCGTCCTAGTTGGGTCATCAACGGCTTGGGAGGAAATGGAAACATGATCCCCATTTTATATGAAATTTTTAGGTAATTGAAGGGGTGAAAAAAATTCATACCATTTATCACTTCAACCGCAGCTAACACCAATACATAATATTTTTCTTGTATCACAACTGTGAAAGTATTTATTTGATCCATCTCATGTTATGAGTTAGCAAGATCTTGAAGTTGAACCTGATTTATCTATGACTAAAAGGACATTAAGGATAGTTGATTATGAGACCAAGGTAATCAATGGGATGATTATAACTTTGGTTCGTGTGATATGGTATTACATTTTTTATTCTCAAGAGATATGGGAGAGGGAGGCACTGATTCTCATGGGATGTGGGAGAGAGAGAAGTGGACTAATATTTTAGGCATGGAGGCTTCATCATAAGATTTATAGGGATAGAAATTTTATATGGTGGGGACGTTGTAACATCCTGTTCCTATTTTCAATTATTTCTAAACCCCATAATTTAATTGATCTTTGGTTGGGTTTTTTTTAGGTTGTTTCGGCTATTTTTCTAAAAATTCTTATAGTTTCTGGGCTGGTTCACGGTTGGTGTATGGCATGTGCACGGTTTTCAAAACCATGTGCTATGCTACAGGATAAAAGGATGTTTTGGGAATTAGGATATCATACTATTAGTGCATGGTTAGTAAGAATTTCACCCACTTAGTATAAATTGTGTGACCCATTTATAACGGGTGCACAGACTGCGTACAGTTTAACCAAATTGTGTGTCGTTTCCTAGGAAAACATGCATATGAATTTTAATTAATCCAAAAAATTTAAAAAAAATCTTGAACCCTCCATTTTGAACCCATATTTGGATTATTCAACCCCAACTCGTCTTATCAAGGTTTTAGGAATCCAAAGAACCATTTTTGACTCCTCTAAATCCCTTCCAAAGCATATTGAAGTAAGGAGATCCTTGTTTGGTCTCTTCCTATCAAGGACTCTCTTCCTGATCTCTTCTCTCACAGTCTCTCCCTTCTATCCAAGGGTTTCATAGATCTATGTATGTTGTTGGGTGATATAATACCCTATTTTATGAATCTAGACATATTTTTTGATTCTTGTTCCTCCTAGTTTCTTTTTTTTCTCAATAAATCCCGATTTAGGTTTGACATTTTGAGATCTTGTAGGTTCGAGGTAGGTGGTTCTATTACTGTGACCAATTTTTAATAACCCTAATTTATTTTATTGATTTAAATTTTTTGAATTAAATAAAATTTATTTATTTTGGATTAAAATGGATTTTAATTGTGTTTTTTTGGGAAACACAATTCCAGTAAATTGGGGTTTTTTTGAAAAATGGGTTTTTGGCATGAAATTGGGCAACCCCCAATTCCATTAAATTAGGGAGTGTTAATGGAAATTTCGGTAATTTAAATTGTTAAATATAAATTCTAGTTTTGATGGAAACTTATTCAGTTAATGTTTTAGATCTATTGTGTGAATGGTTTTGATGGAAAAATTGTGCAAACCCCAAATTCCACTAAATAGGGTTTTTGTGGTGAAATTGATGGATTTTTTTATAAATTAAATTGTTTAATATAATTATGAAATGGATTGTGAAATTTCATGAATTGGTTTCAAATCCTTGTTTTATAAAAGTGGCTTAAAATTATTTTGATGGATACCCAGTGGTTTCATCTTAATGAAAATGAATGTTTTTTATAGGAACCTATTATGGTTTTTAAAGAGAAAATTGGAATATTTGAAATGAATAATGGGATTCAATTGTATTTTAAGAAGTCTTAAAATAAATTTCCCACTGTTGTTTTTTACTTGAGCACATGCAATCCTTATGAAGTTAGTGAGTTATTTTTGGGGTGCACTTAATGATCTTAAAACATTCAAAAACAACATACTAACACATCCCATTATTTAGTGGATGATAATGAATACTCTTGTCCTTGTTTCAAGAGGTGTATGTACATACTTTTCCATATTCATAGTTTTGTGTCCTTATAACATGGACTATCATACCTACATGGAACATGTAACATCCCAAGTAAGTAATGAATAATAGATATTTTTATCTATGTCTATTAATGATTAAGATAGTGTTGTATAGGCTTAAAATGAAAATAAATACAATCTTATGCATGGAATACACTAATATTCTTAAAAGATTGTTTTACTGCCTTTTGATGGCAAACCATTTTTGAATCTATATTTTGACAATTTTATAAACTATGTTTGTCAAAATAAACTTATTCTTTATGATTGGGACATCAAAATCTACCTTGTGTGAATTTTTGGTATTTTTCTGACAATATTCATTTTTTAATGAATAGTGAAAAATACTGCATTTTACATCAAAACTGCTTTTTAATCTAATTTATTTATATGATTATATTATCTTTTGAATTGGTCTTAATGTGTAATATGAATATATTTTTACCATTTAATCTAATGGTGGTCATTGGAAACAATTTCACTTTGAAATTAGACTTAAACTGGTGTCAATCTTTTGATACTTATTGTTTTGTAAAAACACGCTATTTGCTCTGGCAGCGGAATTAATTATTAAATTAATTAATGTGACTTATATGATTTGAATTTTGTAAAATAGACTTCATTTTTGAATTCAGAATATCAAATATAGCTTAGGGTGAATTTTTTGTAATTTTCTGAAAAACTTCAATTTTTGATGAATAGTGAAACCACTAAGTGGTAATCAAGCAAACTAATTTTTCAGTTAAATAAAAGTTTACCACTAATGTGTATTGAATTTTGAAAATCCGACATACATGGTTGTCATTAAGAAGTAAAATGTGGTTCAATGAGATTAAAATAATTTTTTGGTGAATAGTGACTTATTAAGTTCTTAATCGCGATTAGTGGTAATTAGGGTAGTTTAAGGTATAAATAATGCTTTAATAATAGGAAATGACCTAGACACATGTCCCAACCTTATTGGTTGTGTCATGGCCGACCAATACAAGACATGGGTCAACTTGGGGACCCCATGGAGACACTTTGGTTTGGAAATGACATAAATAACTTTTTATTAAATGTTAAAGTAAAAATGACACAAACAAGATATATTTTACGAAAACAATTTTTACATGGGGTTATAAAGATCAGATTTTTTATTATAAATAGTCATTGGAAAGATAAAAAGATTTACTACATCATAGTATTTTTTTTATGATTTTTAGACATTAAATAAATTAAATTATTTATGACATAATAATGATGCAGCGATGACATCATTATTTGACGATTTAAATAAAATGGAAAGACAATGTAAAATATATGAACTAAACATGGCCAAAACCAATTGGATGAGTGGATTTAGAACCCTTATCACCTTATCCACGAATTATATCAATGTGGGACCTTTTAAAACCGAAACACATTTTCAAATAAAGTAATATTTCTTTACTTTCCAAAAGTGCCCCTCCTCTCCTCTTATAAAAGGCCCCCACCTCTACCTATTTTCACACACTCCTCAAGCCTTTGGCTCGGCCAAACCCTGCCCATTTACTCTCTCCACATCCCTCTCCTAATCCTAGAGGATTCCCTTTGGGAAGAATCCTTTCAAAGGAAGCCTTTAGGCTCAAAACAAAAGGAGTTACACTTTTAAAGGTAATTATTTCTCTCATGTTCATTTGTTTTATTTTGCTTCTCCAACCCCCTAAACTCTTTTTATTTACTTATTTTGTAACAACACCAGTATCTTCAATATACAAGGATGTTGTTATAATATTTATTTGAGCTACACTCTCACACAACTACATCAAATGGTTAAAGAACATACGGTTTCTGTGGATGGCGAAATTCTGCCTCCCGAAACGATGATTGTTCAAAACTCATTTAACACCTTCAAAGGTGGCCATTATGATGTCACTATTTTTATATATGATATATAATATGTTTATTTTTTCCTTAAGCTTCTGTTTTTTTTTCATTTTGGGCATACCTTTATGGTTTCCATTATGGGTAAACACGATATCTTCATTTTAGGAAGTGCGGACTACCGCCCCCTCAAAGTGATTTGATTCGTTAAATACCATATGTAGGACATATAAAGGATGGAACTATGATATTATATATGATATTATACTGGAATTATAATATACCTTTATATCATTATGATTCCATTCTATAAAATACTAAATAGAAATGAAAGTAGCGTTCATGCGTACGTACGGCTTACCGTCTCCATGAACGGTGCATTTCATTTCTTACCTCTAAATGATTATGTAATATTATAAATGCATGTATGTAATAGATATATATGACATATATGATATCTACATCATGAATACCATTCTGGATATAATGAACCTTTTACCAAATTAACAACATGTAAGTGTAATAAGTCTATTTTTGACTTAAGAACCAAATACCGACAAAATGAACATTATTAACTTAACTGATTACATGATGTTCATAACATGGTATAAAAGGAATAATGAACTTGAAAAAGATTCATAAGAAAGTAGAGATTAACTCAAGTTTATTATTCAGGAGATTAAAGAACGATCGGGTCAAGTCGGATTCGAGGTATGGGACTTCGTCTCAATCTCCTTTCGTTGAGGCATATTTTATTTTATACACAACTTTCTTTTATATGGTGTATAAACCCCTTTGACTTTTACGTTTATTCAAAAGGAATATTTTTTATACTAAGCGTTTACTAAACGACAAAAGGGAATTTTTTTGTCATACGTATGCGGCGACAACGACTTCTCCGTCGTCGTGACCGTTATTTGAGTTTCGGCTTCCTCTACAAGCCATACCTTCTTTTTAAAAGAAAAACAAATACCATGTTTTACTTTTCTTTTATTTTAGTATTGAAAATGGTTTTCATAATGTTTTTATATCAATGTGTTGTATTGATATCTCGTGATTGAAATGTGGAAATTTTATGTTTCCTTTATGCATGTTTTATGTGATATGATTATGTTATGGTTCTTGGGCATTATTATGAATACGGGTGGTTCCGTGATAAACTAAGGGCGGGTGAGCCTGTTATAGCTCTCCAATGCATTGGGTAACGCGAAGGAGTGAAACGTTAAGGTTTCTCCGAAGAGATTTTATGGAATATACTGTGATGGGTATTCCAAACGTAACCAAGAGGGTTACTCCCTACGTAAGAATGTTATGAATGCCTCAAGTTACCTTTATGTCTTATGATTTCTATGATTTATTCATGATTTTATGAGGTATGTTAAAGTGCCTATGTTTTATGGGTAAATTATGATTTCATTCTTATGTGTATATGAACTCATGTTTCCTTTCCGTGTTTTTTTTTATAACCCATACTGAGTTTTTATGCTCATCCCAAGTTTTTGAAATGTTTTTCACAGGTCAAGGGAAAGGTACATGATAAGATGATAGAGTCAAGGATGTGTCAAGAAATAATCCATGTTTTATTTTAAATGTGTTTCCATTGATGGGACTGAAGAATACTATCTTTATGTAACCACTTTGTTTATATGTGGAATGTAATGCAAGTTTTATGATCTAATTCTCTAAAACTCTAAACCCGAAAATATCCTCAATGTGTAATCTTGTAATAACTCAAGATTAAGTAAGGTTTAAGGCTGGGGCCTTATAGTTGGTATCAGAGGTCAGTTTAGATAACTTTAGGAGTTAGAATTCTATGAAATGATTATCCAAATTTTTTTTTTTAATGATATAGCATTTAAAGATACCATGTTGCTTCATCTAAGACATGTTTGTTCAGAATGGTTTTCTGCAGAGGAAACAGGGAAGCAGTGCTAGGAAGGCATACAGAAGGAAATAACCTTCCGAATCAGCATCCAGAAATGGTCGGAATTGGAACTGAACAGTTTGTTGCAGTAATGGCGCAGTTGACTCAAGCGATAAATGGCGGTGGTATCCATGCACGAGATTAGCCAGACCAACCGTAGAGGAACATGTCAGTGGTGGAACATTTCATGAGGCAACATCCACCATCATTCAGAGGATCATCTGACCCTGTGCTAGCTGAAGGGTGGATTAAAGCACTGGAGAAGATTTTTGATGTCATGGGGTGTTCAGACAATCAAAAGGTTAGTCTTGCTATTTACCGTTTGGAGGGTGAAGCAGATCAGTGGTGGTCTATGGTTAAAAATATCAGGGACGCCGATGAGATTGATGCTCTTGACTGGGATGAATTCAAAGGTATGTTTCTTGAGAAGTATTTTCCTAAGGCTGTTCGACTTAGGATGGAAAAGCAATTCTTGGAATTGAGGCAAGAGGAAGACTCAGTGGCTGCCTATGAAGAAAGGTTCACTCGATTGGCAAGGTATGCTCCAAATTTTATCCGAGACCTTGATAGTAAAATCAATCGTTTTTACTCAGGATTAAAGCCAAAATATCGAAGGGCATTAGCTTCTCGTGAGTTTAAAAGTTATGAAAAGCTTGTTCGATGTGCTGAGAAGGTGGAAATGGAGTTTGCCGATGACCAAGTGTTCTATAACAACCAGCAGAAGAAGAGACCGAGGTGGCAGGAGAAAGGTAAGAATTCTTCAAAAAAGTCTGATGGTAAGAGAACTAAGTTTCCAGTTTGTGATAAATTTGGCAAAAGGCATGCTGGGGAATGTCTTCTGAATTCTGGAAAGTGCTACCGATGTGGTAATATGGGACATAAGGCTCGTGATTGCACTGAAAAGGATCAAGGTGAAGGTAAGAACAAGTTTGATTTACAATTAGTGAAATGTTATAAGTGCAATGAGATGGGTCACTATGCAAACGATTGTCCGACAAGGAGCTTGAGTGATGGGAAGCAGTTAGACTACAAGCAGAAAGGGGTGGTGAAATACTTTTCAACTACTTCAGCAGATGTCGGGCCATCAAATGAAGTTGTATCAGGTACTTTGTTTGTTTTTTCAGATTATGCCAATGTGTTGTTTGATTCGGGGTCTACACATTCTTTCATCTCTGAAACCTTTTCTAGTAAAATGGGAATACCATCTCAAGAAATGACTCCTGAACTTTTGGTAAAAACACCTGGGGGAAGTGTCAAGGCAAAAAGAATTTATAAGAATCTTCCTATCCTTATCTGTGGAAAGAACCTACTTACAAACCTTATTGTTCTACCTCTAGTAGAGTTTGATGTTATCCTGGGTATGGATTGGCTCTCTATTTACCATGCTAAGATTGACTGTAGAGCTAAAGAAGTTTCTTTTCAGAAAGACTTTCAGTTTGTTTACAAGAATGAACCCTTACTTTTGATAACATATCAAGAGGTCGAAAAACTTGTAAAAGATGGAAATGAATGTTACCTTGCACACGTCGTTGAAAATAAAGGAACTGTTCAGATTAATGATGTGCCAGTGGTAAATGAGTATCCTGATGTTTTTCCTGATGAGTTGCCTGGAATAATACCAGATCGGGAAGTTGAGTTTACTGTTGACTTAGTTCCTGATGCTAAGCCAATTTCAAAACCCCCTTATCGAATGGCACAAATTGAACTTTTAGAGTTGAAGTAGCAATTGCAAGATTTATTAGAGAAAGGTTTCATTAGACCTAGCACATCACCATGGGGTGCTCCTGTTTTATTTGTTAAAAAGAAAGATGGTTCTATGAGACTTTGCATTGATTATAGAGCCTTGAATAATATCACTGTTAAGAACAAATATCCTTTGCCTCATATCGATGATTTGTTTGATCAGCTCCAGGGAGCTAAGTTTTTTTCAAAGATTGACTTGAGATCGGGGTACCATCAGCTGAAGGTAAAGGAGGCAGATATTCCGAAGACCGCGTTCCATACGAGATATGGCCATTATGAATTTGTAGTAATGCCTTTTGGGCTAACCAATGCACCTGCTGTATTCATGGACTTAATGAATAGAATTTTCCATGAGTTCTTGGATAAGTTTGTGGTGGTTTTCATTGATGATATTTTGGTGTTTTCTAAAAGTAGAGAGGATCATGAAAAACATTTAAGGGTTATCTTGCAAACCTTAAAAGAAAAGAAACTGTATGGTAAATTCAGCAAGTGTGAGTTTTGGTTGCAACAAATTTCTTTCCTTGGTCACATTGTTTCTAAAGATGGAATAACTGTTGATCCTGAAAAAACGAAAGTTGTGGAAGAATGGCCAAGACCCACAAATGTAACCGAGATTCGTAGCTTCCTTGGTTTGGCGGGCTATTACCGAAGGTTTGTTAGAAATTTTTCACGGTTATCTAGTCCAATGACTAAGCTAACTCGGAAGGGTGTTAAGTTTATCTGGACAAAAGAATGTGATGATTGTTTTCAGGAATTGAAAAGAAGATTGGTGAATGCTCCAGTTTTGGCACTACCTTCCAGGAATGGTGAGTTTGTTATATACAGTGATGCTTCATTGAAAGGACTTGGTTGCGTCCTAATGCAGAATGATCAGGTAATTGCTTATGCTTCACGACAGTTGAAAACTCATGAGGTAAATTACCCTACACATGATTTGGAATTAGCTGCTGTTGTTTTTGCTTTAAAAATTTGGAGGCATCATTTGTATGGAGTAAAGTGTAAAATATATACCGATCACAAAAGTTTAAAGTATATATTCACTCAGAAAGAATTGAACATGAGACAAAGGAGATGGCTGGAATTAATCAAGGATTATGATTGTACAATTCATTACCATCCGGGAAAAGCAAATAAAGTGGCCGATGCTTTGAGTCGAAAAAGTAATGCTTCATTAACAATGTTGTGGTTGGAACGTGATCCTTTGGTTAACGATTTGATGAACTATGGCATAGAAGTTGTTGGTGCAGGAAGTCCTTCTGTTTTATTTCAGGTATCAGTGAGATCATCTCTATCAGATAGAATCAAGAAAGCACAGAAGCAAGACAGTGAGTTGCAGAAAAGGGTAGAGCTGGTTCAGAAAGGTAAGTTGCATGAATTCAACATTGATAGTGATTGTGTTTTGATATTTGGGAAGAGATTGTGTGTGCCTTGTGAATCACAGTTGAAGAGAGAGTTGTTATGTGAATCTCATATTTCTCCGTTTTCAGTTCATCCGGGCAGTACTAAGATGTATAGAGATCTGTGGGAGTATTACTGGTGGGATGGAATGAAAAGAGATATTGCTGATTTTACTGTGAAGTGTTTGACTTGTCAGCAGGTTAAAGCAGAGCGGCAGTTACAGAAAGGGATGCTTCAGCCTTTACCAGTGCCAGAGTGGAAATGGGAGAATATATCCATGGACTTTGTTGTTGGATTACCGAAGACATCTCGAGGTAATAATGCAATCTGGGTTATTGTTGATCGCTTGACCAAATCTGCTCATTTCCTTGCAATACGAGATACTTTCTCTCTTGGTCAACTTTCCCGTTTGTATCTTAAAGAGATAGTCAGGTTACATGGAGTTCCTCTCTCCATTGTATCGAATCGTGATCCAAGGTTTACTTCTAACTTTTGGAAAGGCCTTCAGAAGTCATTGGGTACTGAATTAAATTTTAGTACAGCTTTTCATCCTCAATCAGATGGGCAGTCAGAACGAACAATTCAGACATTGGAGGATATGCTACGAGCTTGTTCTATGGATTATCAGGGAAGTTGGGACCAACATCTTTCTTTGGTTGAATTTTCATATAATAACAGTTTCCATTCCAGTATACAGATGGCACCATTTCAGGCATTATATGGGAAGCGGTGTCGAACTCCAGCTTTCTGGGATGAAGTGGGTGAAAGGAAGTTGATGGGACCAGAATTGGTAGAAGAGATGGCAGAAAAAGTTCAGCTGATTCAGAAACACATGAGAATAGCTCAGAGCAGGCAGAAGAGTTATGCGGATAACCGGAGGAAGGATCTATCTTTCGAGGTAGGTGATCATGTTTTTCTCAAGGTTTCTCCTTGGAAAAGTGTGATGAGATTTGGTAAGAAAGGAAAGCTGAGTCCAAGGTTTATTGGACCATACGAAATTCTGGAAAGAGTTGGATCAGTTGCATACCGAGTGTCTTTACCTCCGAGTTTATCTCAGGTACACAATGTTTTTCACGTTTCGATGTTGAGAAAGTATATGCCAGATCCATCTCATGTTTTGAGTCCAGAGGTAGTTCAGCTGGAAGAGAACCTATCTTATGAGGAACAACTGGTCCAGATTCTTGACCACAGGGAGCAAGTGTTACGGAATAAGGTGATTAAGCAGGTAAAGGTTTTGTGGAAAAACCACATGATTGAAGAGGCAACATGGGAATCTGAAAATGCAATGAGGGATAAGTACCCCCATTTATTCGATAAGTAAATAAATTGCGGGGACGCAATTTTCTAAAGGGGGGAAGGATGTAACATCCCAAGTAAGTAATGAATAATAGATATTTTTATCTATGTATATTAATGATTAAGATAGTGTTGTAGAGGCTTAAAATGAAAATAAATACAATCTTATGCATGGAATACACTAATATTCTTAAAAGATTGTTTTACTGCCTTTTGATGGCAAACCATTTTTGAATCTATATTTTGACAATTTTATAAACTATTTTTGTCAAAATAAACTTATTCTTTATTATTGGGACATCAAAATCTACCTTGTGTGAATTTTTGGTATTTTTCTGACAATATTCATTTTTTAATGAATAGTGAAAAATACTGCATTTTACATCAAAACTGCTTTTTAATCTAATTTATTTATATGATTATATTATCTTTTGAATTGGTCTTAATGTGTAATATGAATATATTTTTACCATTTAATCCAATGGTGGTCATTGGAAACAATTTCACTTTGAAATTAGACTTAAACTGGTGTCAATCTTTTGATACTTATTGTTTTGTAAAAACACGCTATTTGCTCTGGCAGCGGGAATTAATTATTAAATTAATTAATGTGACTTATATGATTTGAATTTTGTAAAATAGACTTCATTTTTGAATTCATAATATCAAATATAGCTTAGGGTGAATTTTTGGTAATTTTCTGAAAAACTTCAATTTTTGATGAATAGTGAAACCACTAAGTGGTAATCAAGCAAACTGATTTTTCAGTTAAATAAAAGTTTACCACTAATGTGTATTGAATTTTGAAAATCCGACATACATGGTTGTCATTAAGAAGTAAAATGTGGTTCAATGAGATTAAAATAATTTTTGGTGAATAGTAACTTATTAAGTTCTTAATCGCGATTAGTGGTAATTAGGGTAGTTTAAGGTATAAATAATGCTTTAATAATAGGAAATGACCTAGAAACATGTCCCAACCTTATTGGTTGTGTCATGGCCGACCAAGACAAGCCATGGGTCAACTTGGGGACCCCATGGAGACACTTTGGTTTGGAAATGACATAAATAACTTTTTATTAAATGTTAAAGTAAAAATGACACAAACAAGATATATTTTACAAAAACAATTTTTACATGGGGTTATAAAGATCATATTTTTGATTATAAATAGTCATTGGAAAGCTAAAAAGATTTCATACATCATAGTATTTTTCTTATGATTTTTAGACATTAAATAAATTAAATTATTTATGACATAATAATGATGCAGCGATGACATCATTATTTGACGATTTAAATAAAATGGAAAGACAATGTAAAATATATGAACTAAACATGGCCAAAACCAATTGGATGAGTTTATTTCGAACCCTTATCACCTTATCCACGAATTATATCAATGTGGGACCTTTTGAAACCGAAACACATTTTCAAATAAAGTAATATTTCTTTACTTTCCAAAAGTGCCCCTCCTCTCCTCTTATAAAAGGCCCCCACCTCTACCTATTTTCACACACTCCTCAAGCCTTTGGCTCGGCCAACCCCTGACCATTTACTCTCTCCACATCCCTCTCCTAATCCTAGAGGATTCCCTTTGGGCATAATCCTTTCAAAGGAAGCCTTTAGGCTCAAAACAAAAGGAGTTACACTTTTAAAGGTAATTCTTTCTCTCATGTTCATTTGTTTTATTTTGCTTCTCCAACCCCCTAAACTCTTTTTATTTACTTATTTTGTAACCACACCAGTATATTCAATATACAAGGATGTTGTTATAATATTTATTTGAGCTACACTCTCACACAACTACATCAAATGGTTAAAGAACATACGGTTTCTGTGGATGGCGAAATTCTGCCTCCCGAAACGATGATTGTTCAAAACTCATTTAACACCTTCAAAGGTGGCCATTATGATGTCACTATTTTTATATATGATATATAATATGTTTATTTTTTCCTTAAGCTTCTGTTTTTTTTTCATTTTGGGCATACCTTTATGGTTTCCATTATGGGTAAACACGATATCTTCATTTTAGGAAGTGCGGACTACCGCCCCCTCAAAGTGATTTGATTCGTTAAATACCATATGTGGGACATATAAAGGATGGAACTATGATATTATATATGATATTATACTGGAATTATAATATACCTTTATATCATTATGATTCCATTCTATAAAATACTAAATAGAAATGAAAGTAGCGTTCATGCGTACGTACGGCTTACCGTCTCCATGAACGGTGCATTTCATTTCTTACCTCTAAATGATTATGTAATATTATAAATGCATGTATTTAATAGATATATATGACATATATGATATCTACATCATGAATACCATTCTGGATATAATGAACCTTTGACCAAATTAACAACATGTAAGTGTAATAAGTCTATTTTTGACTTAAGAACCAAATACCGACAAAATGAACATTATTAACTTAACTGATTACATGATGTTCATAACATGGTATAAAAGGAATAATGAACTTGAAAAAGATTCATAAGAAAGTATAGATTAACTCAAGTTTATTATTCAGGAGATTAAAGAACGGTCGGGTCAAGTCGGATTCGAGGTATGGGACTTCGTCTCAATCTCCTTTCGTTGAGGCATATTTTATTTTATACACAACTTTCTTTTATACGGTGTATAAACCCCTTTGACTTTTACGTTTATTCAAAAGGAATATTTTTTATACGAAGCGTTTACTAAACGACAAAAGGGAATGTTTTTGTCGTACGTATGCGGCGACAACGACTTCTCCGCTGTCGTGACCGTTATTTGAGTTTCGGCTTCCTCTACAAGCCATACCTTCTTTTTAAAAGAAAAACAAATACCATGTTTTACTTTTCTTTTATTTTAGTATTGAAAATGTTTTTCATAATGTTTTTTTATCAATGTGTTGTATTGATATCTCGTGATTGAAATGTGGAAATTTTATGTTTCCTTTATGCATGTTTTATGTGATATGATTATGTTATGGTTCTTGGGCATTATTATGAAGACGGGTGGTTCCGTGATAAACTAAGGGCGGGTGAGCCCGTTATAGCTCTCCAATGCATTGGGTAACGCGAAGGAGTGAAACGTTAAGGTTTCTCCGAATAGATTTTAGGGAATATACTGTGATGGGTATTCCAAACGTAACCAAGAGGGTTACTCCCTACGTAAGAATGTTATGAATGCCTCAAGTTACCTTTATGTCTTATGATTTCTATGATTTATTCATGATTTTATGAGGTATGTTAAAGTGACTATGCTTTATGGGTAAATTATGATTTCATTCTTATGTATATATGAACTCATGTTTCCTTTCCATGTTTTTTTTTATAACCCATACTGAGTTTTTATGCTCATCCCAAGTTTTTGAAATGTTTTTCACAGGTCAAGGGAAAGGTACATGATAAGATGATAGAGTTAAGGATGTGTCAAGAAATAATCCATGTTTTATTTTAAATGTGTTTCCATTGATGGGAATGAAGAATACTATCTTTATGTAACCACTTTGTTTATATGTGGAATGTAATGCAAGTTTTATGATCTAATTCTCTAAAACTCTAAACCCGAAAAGATCCTCAATGTGTAATCTTGTAATAACTCAAGATTAAGTAAGGTTTAAGGCTGGGGCCTTATAGAACATGACCATGTTGATCAATTGTTTGTATTTCAATTATATATAGATATATATCCCATTATTGAAAACTATTTTAAATGCCTTGAAAATTCATATAAAATTTTTATATAAAATTTTATACTTAATAAATTTTGTGAAAGGTTTCATTTTTGTAAATAACCCTTTGATTAAAGGAAAAAATTCCTTATTTTGAAATTTATTTCCATCTTTTGAAATGTGAAGCATGAATTGATAATGTATTTTGATATTTCAAAGTGTAAAGCATGAATTTTTTAAATGTGATTTTATAAATTCCAAACCTATTTATTTAAAAAATGAAAGCACATTCTTTGTTAATTTGATATTAGAATATTATTATGTAATCTTTGGGTAAAGTCCCACTAGGCTTTGGCTCGCACCCTAATTGTGCATTTGGATGTTTTTAGACTATCTCCTTCTTGGTTTGGGTGAGGTAAATGGATCTCTTTGAGGTGGATTGAACCATTAAACCTTGGAATTGGTGAGTTGTGTCCTTAGGGACTTAAGTGGTTTTCCCCATTTTAGTACATTGGTTCAAGTATATTAGGCTTTGTTTCATATTTGACTTATGGAACTTCACTCCTAATGGAGTTTCTTATGACATGCATATTGTCTTGTTTTTTTACATCAATATTATTAGGGGAAAATTAATTATCACTTCCATATAGTATGATGCTAGGTGATAGTAGTTGACCCATGGAGGTCGGTAACCCCCTTAGAGCTATGTCAAGGATGGTTCAGTTATCTTGATATTAAGGTACCAGTCTAGTTTGTGACTTTTTTTACTAAAATTAATGTAAATTTTAAATAAAAAGGAAACACTTGAAGTCATACCGGTCACACCATGTGTCATATTAAAGTGTGCCTGATTCCTACTTGTTAAAAATGATTTATGAATCATTTTTATAAAGTATAAAAACAATAAGAATGTGCCTGATATGTTTTGATTATGTCACTTGGGTTTTTACTAAAATTATATTTCAAACTGTAAACACGCACACTGAGTCATAAGGGTTTAATCGTGTGTCGGTTTTATTTGAGACTAATTCATACTTAGCACAAATGATATATGAATCATTTTCCTAAATTATCAAGACATTTAGATAAAATTTTCTCATGTTTTAGTGAATGACACACTTTTTAAAATAAAATGTCTATTTTAAACTGATAATAGACACTTTGAGTCATATTGGTCATATCATGCATCAAATTGAGGTATGCTTGATTCCTACACATCATGAATCATATATGTATTTTTTACTCAAGTATCAAAATAATAATAATGTTTTTTATTGGTTTTGATTATGTCACTTGTTCTTTTAAATAAAACTAATGTCAATTTTAAATAAAAAATAACACTTGGATTCATACAGATCACACCGTGTATTAGATTGAGGTGCGTCTGATTCATATGTTTCATAAATTACATATGGATTATTTTCCTTATGTATAAAAATAGTCCAAATGCATTTTCTCATTTTTGTGTACCTAAATTGTGCTTTTTATTAAAATTTCATTTCAAACTCGAAACATGAACTTTGTGTCATACTAGTCATATCATTTATAACTTTGATTTGATTCTGATTCTTACATGTCACAAATGACTTATTAATCATTCTCCTAAAGTTTTAATAAAATTAAAGTGTTTTTTATAGGTTTATAGAGATTTACATACTTTTTGAACTAAAATGTCAATTTTATTCTTGTAATATACACTTTAATTAATAGTTGGAAATTTTTGTTTCATATTGAGGTGTGATTAATTCCTACACATCAAAAATTACTTATGGATCAATTTCCTAAAGTATCAAAAAAATATGAATTTGTTTGCTCGGTTTTGACTATGTCAATTTAATGTTTTTCTAAAACTAAAGGCAATTTTAAATAAAAAGACACACTTGGAGTCATACCGGACACACCGTACATAATATTTAGGTGAGGCTAATTCTTACATGTCAAAAATGACTTCTGGATTATTTTACTAAAGTATCAAAACAATCGGAATTCATTGTCTCTAATTTTAGTGTGTCACTTGTCTTATTTACAAATATCTATGTCAATTTTAAATAAGAAGACAAACTAGGAGTCATACCGGTCACACCATGTGTCCAATTGATGTGCGGCTAATTATTACTATTCCAAGATTAAATATGGAGAGTTTTCGTAAATTATTAAAACAATATGAATGTTTTTTCTTAGTTTTGAGAATGTGATGTTTGTTTTGATCTAAAATGTAAATTATAAATTAAAAACATCCAATTTGAGACATACTGACCACATTGTGTATCAGATTGAGGTGTGGCTTATTGAGCGTGTTAGGTTTGTTTTGAATTCAACTATCCAAACCAAGATAAAAAATAAATAATTGTTCTATTTGGATGGAAAAGGAAACCCCATGCTGCTTGAAATTACCCATCCAAATGCATCATGTTCTCTCTTTACTAGTATGTTGTAGACAATTGAGAGGAAAAAACATCCCAAAAAGAATAAAACTATATAATAAATCAATTTTTATTATAATAATACTCTAAATAAATTAATTAAACATAAATATAAATCAATACATTAATAAAATTTTAATTTTGAATGTAAACCCCACAATTTGATTCATACCGAGAACACCAAGTATTATATTGAGGTATGGTTGATTCCACCATGTCTTTTTTTATCCTACGTTTCATGATCATTGTAAATTAATGAATCGTAATTTTTGAAGAATTTATTTCTACATGATCTCTCTAAAATTTAACAAAATAAGTATCACATAAAAATTATGAGGTAATTAACTAAAAAAGTAACAAAAATGATGATAAAATCAACTAAATAAGTAGTAGGGAGTCACATCTTCATTATATAGGTGTAAATTCTAACACTAGGTATGATACCCAGACATTTTTAAAGAAATATAATTATTCTTTTTAATATGAGTAATTTTGACAGTCATGGTAGTATAGGAAAAATTTAAATACACAATGGATTAACAAATATTATAAATTAATTGGTAACAATCTTTGAAAAAGAATCTTCAATTATTCTAGTTTGTTGATGGTATATGATTTATCTCATAAATTTTCAAACATAATAAACATTATCTTTTCCATAGGTTTGTTTCACACACTGTATAAAAATTGATAAAAATAAGTAATTTTCTATGATATGTGTTTTGATAGTGAAATATAATTATATATACCCTAATAATTATCCACTAATAGAAGTCAACAAGCCAATTTTATGCATTTATTGTCCTTATTCCATGATTTTCATGATATTTAAACATCATCCTATCAAATAATAATTCACATTAAAACATAATATAAAATATATAACTTGATGTTTAGCTATAAATCATATGATTTTATTTATTAAAATTAAAAAACATCATCACATGTGGGGGGGTTGTTGGGTATCCATACAATGAATCCATAAAATAAAACTTTTGAGTATCCAAATTGACTACATTGAGTATCCAATGTTGCCTAAAAAATATAAAGGAATAAGTAATGAAAGTAATAAAAATATATCTGATATGATTTAATTGTATAGTTTTACCCCTACATAATTTGTAATAAGAAGATTATGTATTTTATAAGTTTTCTTTCAAACATTGCAGCCAGTTTTTCCACTCTTGCATCAATTTTGAATAAATATAATAAGGATAGTTGTTTACATGTGATTTAAGGACTAATGTGGCCATATTAATTTTCATAGGCTTATCCCTTAAAATAGTTTTGATATAAACTCTTATAATAAATATGAATTGTATTTAGTCACAATTAACATAGTAGATTAACTATTGGAAAAAAATCATGAGAACACACCTCGTTTATACATATATATTTGATAATCCTAACTAGCCATAAGTGAGGATTTAATTTAAATTCTCAAGAGAAATGTAGTATATAATTGAATCTTTATACATGTGTTCTTAACAATCAACTATGAAATTACTACTAGTTTGTAACCTTGTATATGAAAGAACATTTAATGTTAGTAAATGTGGATATTTAATGGAAGGGGTAAATGTTCTTTTTGAATAACTTTTTAATTGGATATTTGATACTTTATATAATTTTAATTATAATATTCATTTCAACCCCTTCTATTTTTTTGTTTGTAATAAAATTAATCGATTTAGACATTTTTTCATTAATTATTAAAGGTTTAGCATGAAAAATAAATTATAAATCAACACTTCCTTATTGAAATGTTTTTTACAAGATCTAATTGCCTTGTTATGAATGTTCCAATAGCTTTCTCGACTTTATCAATATCTACATCGTCAAGTGTCATAGGTAGCTCGATGTTCAGTTCAAGAGATACGTTAATCCTTACTCTCACAAGACCTATTGTAATTTTTATATTGTGTAGATTATATTGTTGGATATTGAAAATGGTATCCCTCAAAACAAGGCAATGGGTGGGTATTCATAAGTATAAATCACAATCATTTTCACCTTGTAGAATATCGGTAATGGAAAGGTATCATTGTATATATGATTCAAATTTCAAATAAATAACTGTGATAATATGGATTACCTCATCTAAGTCATATCTTTGAGGGTAATTGCTCGCCTTAAAGAAGATTTAGGTTGGTGATATCATCAAAAAATAGTTGTTCTTGAGTTTTTTCTTCTCTTTTCTAACCCCATAACATTTTCTAGCAACTCAGACTGCCAATAAATTTTTTCTTCAAGAGAAGTTAATCATGTATGCATCACATAATTTTGTTTTTTATTTCTCCACCTATTATTTTCTTTTCCCAAAATATTTTTGGGGTGTCACCCCAAAACCCACACCTCTAACATGATTGTACTGTTCTAGCCGCCTCAAGTACATTGATTGTAGTTCTTCATCTAGAAAAGATGATGACGATTCTTGTTTCTATGCCAAATAAAAAATATAGGAAAATAATTAATCATTGTTATGTAATAGTTATTTATGGAAAAATAATTTTTTATTACGTCATACTAACACATGATTACCACACTTATTGTGTGTTTTCATCTATTATAATAAAAAATTTATATATAGGTTCCTCCTTCCATAATACATGACAATGGATGGAAGTGGCTTTGGATTTGGATTCATCAATCCTTATATAAATATAGGAACATAATAATGTTTTTGTTTCATGTCACATAAAAGTATTATGGTATATTTAAAATATATAACAATTTTTTTCAAGTGAAGTGTACACCATCCTTACTTTAGGGTAGGGGTTTGTTGGTTTTTCTACATGATTCTTATTTTTATTACTTAGTTACTGTATCATAAATTAATAATTCTTAATCATAGCGATTAATAAAAATATTGTCAAATAGTTTATTTCTAGATATAATTGACCTAAAAAGATGTCTCCTCATGACAGCCAGTAAATGCATCCCACCCTTCTTGGCTTATCATTTGTGCATATATATGCAGTGTGTGCGGGTTTATTTTACTTTCAGCATATTTGAGATAAAAATTCATTAGTTTTGTGAGAAATACTCAATGAGGATTCCCATAAATAATTAATACAAATTTACTATGGTATTTATCTACTATAAATGCATTCTATAAGGTATAATGATGTGTAAGTCAATATTTCCTTGTTTTATTTTTTAGTAAAACAAATAAAGGATGTCATAATTTTACCCTAATCTCTTCCAAAATTAGTGTCTTAATCATGGTCACAATATGGCACCATGAATCTATATTAATTGGTATGCACTTCCAAGTGGTGAGACCAATGAAACTACAGAACATGGCCTTGATAAGGTTAATAGGATGGTTGGGTGAATTTTATCCAACCTCGAATTTGATGCCTTCTTTTTTCACTTTAATAAATTTTTATTACACCATCACACTAAGATGTTCTTGTTTTTTCTGGTACATTGGTTATTCACCTCCTACCATTTCCTCAGTTTTAAATTCATCAATTATTTTTCCTCTTGATTGGTAGCATCAAAATGTGCTAAAGTTTTTGTTCCTTTACACTGGGTTCAATACTAGGTTGAGAAGCCTATTCTACCTCATGATTGGGAGTATCAGCATTTGAAAAAAGTCCTTATATGCATAATTGGATCAATATTTAATTTATATTATGTAAATTTGGCAGTGAATAGATAATAATATGAGGTAACACAATTTAAATTCCAAAACCATATAACTAAATTATTGAATTTTTTTAAAGGATGAAGGGATTTGGCCCCTATACCAAGTATCAAAATCCCTTCATTGTGGTATCCTATTACATAAAAGACTCTTATTACATTAGGACCACTGAAAAATGACTGTGATGTCCCAATAAAAGGGTCTCCCTTATTTGAATTTTCACCAAAACCTTCATTGGTTTTTATTGATAATAGAAAAATTGGCATGTTTTGGTTTGTGAGTCTAGAACATAAAATACATGCAATACATATGATTCAATTATAAAAGGATCATCTTTATACCCTTCCTTACTAAAATACACTTTCATGAATCCCAATTTATTTATTTTAGGATCAATCCTGTTATCAATACACTTTCTTTGAAAGGTTGGAAATTGGAATGTTATATAATCCAACTCCCATGTTTGTTTGATGATGAAAAAGTATGAGATATTCGCAAAAATTGGACTTCAATCCTTGGTACTAGATATATGCATCACTTCAGCCACAAGTGTACAAGTGTAACTCCATTATTTTTCATGGTTCTACTTTCATCATGTTTATTTTATAGGTCATATAATCATTAATTACATAACTATTTTAAGATAACACAAGCACACTTAGTCATCTGGATATCCATAAAAGTTGATCTAAAATGGAATCCAAACCTTCATATGAAACCTTAAAAAAGTAGTTTAAAAAACATCCTATAAACTATTGATTATTTGTATTTGATATCAATATTTCATCCCTTAATGGATTATAATGCCTATGAATTTATTTATTTGTTTCAACATATAGGGAAATAACTAAAATTTTATACAAAAGATAATGTTGGTCCTACTATCAATTTGTAATAGTGATTGGGACAACCTCTATTCAATAGATTCCTTCACCCACAAGCCACCCGGTGTGATAAGATTTTTTTGGACCAACACCTTCCACACTCGATATGTAGTCAATGCATGATTTAACTGCTTCCTCAATAATATAGCACTCTATAATACAACCCTAAAGATAACTTCTAATTTTTACATACCCTTTCAAAATCTACATATACCCATCAATGAGGTACATCCATCTATAATGCATAGGGCCACATAGTCGAACCTATTTTACAAAGTGAACCAACAAGTAAACCATCATATCAAATAATGTTGATAGGAAGAACATTTCCACTTCACATAATATGATGGAAATTTCCTTTTCCATAGTTTGAATTTTTATGGGATCTTTAACTTTTCTGCATATAGGTTTAAAAACAACAGTGCTTGGTTAGTTTATAGCGGACATTCTTGAAAAAAATAAAAAAAAATCTACAGGCACACTACAATAAAATAAGCCTTTAAAAGCACTAGACTTTATCAGTGCTAGAAAAAATTGATGATAAAGGGTTCCTTTTATCAGTACTTTTTTTAGCACTAATAAAGTGCACCTTAATCAGTTTTTTTATTGATAATAATGGTTAATGTTTATCATCACTTTTTTTTAGCACTGATACATGGTACCCTTAATTAGAACTTTTCTTTTAGTGTTAATAAAGGGTACCCTTTAGCAGCTCTTTTTTAGAACTGATAAAGAGATCATTTATCAACTATTTTTATAAATGATAAAGGTCCCGGATAAAATGAATTAATTAAAAAACTAAAAAATGAAAATAATTAAATTAAAAAAATTATTAAACATTTTATTAATTAAATAATTAATGATGAAAATAAATAAATTTAATATATTATATATAAATTTTGAATGCTAATAAATATTTTTTATTAAATATATAGATATGTAAAATGAAATAATTAAATAAATAAAATGTAAAAATAAATAAATTATGAAAAATATTAAAAAATTTATTAATTAAATAATTATGGATAAAAAATAATAAATTTAATATACATATACCTAGATTATAAATATTAATAAATAATATATATTAAATAAAGATATATATGAATATATAAAATATTTCGTAAATATAATTTATAAAATAAAAAATATTTATGCTTTACATTAAATAAGTCATATATTTAGTGAACAATGGTTTATAATTAAAAACTAAAATGAACTAATTACAACATTTCATGAACATAATTGAATGTCATTTGATTTTTCCACTTACTTAAAATGGATTAGTCATGGATTTGGAGACCAAATCTATGACTCTAAATTTATTAATAAAGAAAACAAACATACAAATAAGAGGGTAGGTCAAACAAGGCACATGTTATCCATATCAAAACAAGAATTCATTTCCTACATTTCCCTCTAGTCCCTAAATTATTATTTTAAGGTATATATATAATTATAAATAAATAATTATATATTTAAATAATTATTATATTATAATAAATTAATATATAATAATATAAATATATTTACAATTTTTTTTATTTATAATTATAATTATAAATCCTTTATCATTGATGATAAATATTCGTTTTATGATCACTTATTTAGAACTGATAAAGATATAGTTTTACTAGATCTAAAAAATCTCTAATAAAACAAATGTTTATTGATGATAAAACTTTAACATTGATAAATATAGATTTAATCATCTCTTTATTAGTGCTAATAAATATTGATCATTATCATTACTAAAACAACACTGATAAAGATTCTTTTTATCAGTGCTTATTAATTCAGTGATTATAAAAGGGAACATTATCAATGCTTTTTTATAATTGATGATAAAATTTTCCCTAATCTATTTAATAACCATAACCATGACTGAATTCTTTGTTATTTCTCAAAAAATCAAGAGAATCCACCTCCCTTCGTTGATCCTCAATGAATCCAACCTCAAATATTGTCTTAAAAGAATCCAATGGGTTGAATCCAAGGCTTGAATGAATCATGGATCAAAGAATACAAGGATAAAATAAATCAAGGATTTTATGTGTGATATCTTTATCACTCTCAAACTAATCAAAGCATCAATCCATGGTCTGTTAATTTTTATCCTTCTCCTCTCTCATTTTTCTTATTTAGGGATATCTTTTTACATTTTTTTGTTCATTTTCTCTTGTTATTCACCATCCATCATTTCTTTCATGCTTAAATGATTTTTACCTATATGCCTCTTCACTGTGATGGAGACCATTGAGAATATGATATATATTTCAAATCATTTCAACTCTAATTGAGTTTAACAGATATGAGTTCAATGTCTATGTGTGTTGCTTCATCTCAAACATTTTACACCTAAAAATATCCTTTTAATTATACCCTAAGAGTTCATAAATTGTACAAAATATCCAATTCAATATAGAAAATTTTATTATAGAAAATTAAATGAATCATAAACCATGTTTTGTTATTTTTAACCACATGTTTTCAAGTTTTTTCAGAACATGAAGCTTGCATCATTCCATTGATTGTATGAATTTTTTGGGCTTTATCTGGGGAAAAACTTGTTATACACTTTCAACCAAAAACCTTAGATATATTGGAGGGTCCTTCATATTTTTTCATCAACCAGTAATTCAATAATTTACATTACAAACATGCAGTGCACATGGAAAAAAATTAGCACAAAAAAATATATTCAAAAAATTGATGGTAGATTTCCATTTTAAAGTATATATATCTTAATAATTAAATGATATGAGGATTTTCCTTACCCTAGACATATTTCTATCACTATAAGAATTCTCCATTGAATATTGTGGGTTATGATCATTCTTTTTAATTTTTGAGAAGACACTCATTATATTGATTCCAAATTCCCCAATTTATTGAAAATATCAAGTCATTTCACATTTATAATGATTTTATCATTATATTATCTTTTTATTTTGACTTCACAACATATTATTATCTACAAAATTTAAACTTCATGCATTTCTCCATTTTATTTTAGTATATTTTCAATATATATAATCCTTTTTCCTCTCATATCCATTTGATTATCTTTGATAACAATTACATATTTTATTTTTTGGGTTATCTCCACAATCCCTTTCTTATCGTCTTCCCTTTATTGAATTATAGTGAGACACACATTTTTAAAATTGGATCATTATTATCTAAATTCCAAAATCATTTAATTCATTTTTTCTAATTGATTAGATAGATTACAATATATTTTTACACTTTATTTTATAACCTTCTCCATTTATTTATTTTCATCATCTTTATCATTGATCTACTAATAAATATTTTTACAAATTCTAAAAAAAATAGTGACAATTTTATTAGAAATGTTCTTTAGTCTCTTCATCAAATAAGTTTGAGAATATTCATATTATTCCTTGTAAATTTTTGTTTTTAAATTTCCATTTAAAAACTTATATTTAACATCTGTTTAATGAACATGCAAATGATTTATCGAATTCAAAGTAAAATAATATCCTTATTCTCACAATTTGAACTAAATGAGTATAAGTATCAAAATAACCAATCCATTCCATTTTATTTAAATAATTGATTACTAATCTAGATTTAAAAACTTTAATTTTATCATTGGAGTCATACTAGCTTCTATATACACATTTACAAATAATATGATTTGAATATTTAAGAAAATTTGTAAATATTAATGTATTATTTATCATAGTAGAATCTATTTCATCACTAAATGATTCATTCTAGAATGAAACATATTTTTAATAAAATTCTTCTTCATATAACCTGAGATCATCATCTACAGTTATCCTTATAAGATAATTTTTTAGAATATTATTATATCGATCTCTATCAATTAAAAAATGAAAGATTTGAATTATATCAATTCATGATACAGATATTTTTTTCTTTATAAGTATTTTACTCCATTTAGTTTCAACTTAAGAATAATATTTATTTTCTACCATTATATCATAAATAGATGAAATAATAGATATATGGTTATTAGGAATAATTTAATTTTAATTATCATTATAAAATTTATTCTTAAAAATGTATACAACTCTAGATTTAAAAATGAAATTATTGTTTATTTGCATTATTATATATGATTTATTATTATTTTCCATAGGAAAAAATCATTTTTTTGTTTCAGTTTCAATTTGAGTTCATTTAGGAATAGAAACATTCAAAAAGGAAAATAACCCTCACTATTTAAGACAAGAATGGTTTGGTTTTATCCACATCAACTACATCTTTTGAAAAGTTATTATTGCAATTTTTTGCTTGAGACTCATCCCCCATCTCTTATATGTTTATTAAACAACTCTACACAATAGTCATCTGATCACCAATACCTAGTATGGGATGAATTTTGGTTAGATTAGTTCACTACACATATGTGGATGTCCATAGGATATGGGGGAAGAATATCAAGCCGCAAAATGCAATAATAAAGTTTGGGAAATGAAGTTGATGAGGTTGAAAATTGTCAATAACTTTTACCTTTGGACAAATTCAGAGGATAACACATACCATAGATGTGTAATTATTTTCTTAAATTCAATTAACCATTTAATTCAAATAATACTAAAATTATTTGAAACAATCAAATTTTGGGTTACCCTAATTAGAATTATCTATAACTTTCACCTTTGAAAATGAATATCTTATGTGTATTAATTTATTTATTGTAAAAATGAATATTTTATTAACCTAATAGAATGTATATTAATCCAAAATGGATTAACACTAATAATTTGACTAAAGATAATGAATATAGAGTTAGAGAGTTCATCGGGTTTACAATAGAACATACATATGACCCTTCTTAAATGTTATGTCTGTGTTAATATCATTGTTATTCAAGAAAAAATTATCCAAAAGAGTTGGAAGAACATTTTATTTGTCATAGAATAGATTATATCTAAAAAGTTTAGGCTAAACACATGAAAAACTGGGCATTCACAATAATTGGGGTGATACTGCGGTTTATGGATCATCTAATATGAATAAAAGTGTAAATGATGATAGAGATCGCATGGAATAAATAAAAATGGAAATTAAATATAACCTTTATGACAATCCAAATTTGTTTAAGAAGTTAAATAGATATTCAAAGAGACCATTTTATACCGTTTTTACAAAATGCACAACATTTTCAGGTGTATTAAAGTAATATAATTTGAAAGCAGGCAACGGATGGAGCAATACTAGTTTACAGAATTACTTAGTCTTTTGAATGATATGTAGCCAAATGAAAATGAATTTCCATGCTGAACATAATACATTAAACAAATACAATGTTCAATGGTCATGATCTATAAAAAAATACATGATTCTCCAATTGATTACATATAGTTTCTCAATGACCATGAATCACTCATAAAATTATATAAGTGTGGTACATATCGATACAAGAAAAATGAATAAAGTCCTTTGAAAGTTTTATGGTATACTCCTATCATTCCAATGTTTAGGAGACCCTGTGGATGTCAGGAAATCATGAGAAATTTTACATGTAATAAAGATACATAAATTAAAGATGAGAAACTATGTCATCTAGAAGATTTATCTCTGTAGAAGAAAATTGTTTACAAGTATCCTAAATTTGGAAATGATTTAAGAAACTTTCATCTTTCGTTATATACAGAAAGAATCAATCCATTTGGTGTAAAGATTAGTACTAACAGAACATAGACCATCATGTTGGTTAATTATAACATTCCACCATGGTTATGCATGAAGAAAAAATATATTATGTTTTCTCTACATATATCTTAACCAAAGAAACCTGGTAATGATACTGATGTCTATTTGGATCCATTGATCAAAGATCTAAAATTGATATGGGACAAAGGTGTTATAATGTATGATGCTCATAGAAGTGATGAACTCATATTTAGGACCATGTTTTATGGGATGGTAAATAACTTTCCTTATTATATAAACTTATCATGCTATATCATTAAAGGAATGTTGGGGTGTCCCATTTTTGAAGAATACACAAACTCAGTTCAGTTGAAACATTCCTCAAAGACTATGTTTTTCGGACACTAGAATTATTTACCTTGATAACATAAATATTGATCTTGGATTATATAAATCGATGAGAATATAATATAATGTACAACACCCTCTCCAGTGACAAGTGATAAACAGTTTGATAAATTAAAGGATATTGACACTGTTTTTAGTAAAATATTTTTGAAAAAAATTTTACAAAATTAGTTTGGAAGAAGAGATAAGTTTTCATTGAATTATAGTATTGGGATTGTTTATACATGTAGAAAAACATTATTTGATATTGTTATTTTCACATTAATAAATGTTCCAAGAAAAATGAAAGATGGAATCAATGATATATTGGATATGATTGACATGGGGATAAGAGAATATTTGGCACTGGTGAAGGGTAAAGGATAGAATTTTCTTCTTCTATCATCTTACACTCTATACGAATAGGAAAAAATAAATTTTTTATTTTCCTTAATTGTTTAAAATTTCTAGAGGGTAATTCAACAAATATAAATAATTTCATTTTTATGAATGGTTTGATATTATAGTGATAAAAATAAAACAACTATCATGTTTTGATGTAATATTTTATTTCTATTGATTTTCAATGCATTGTTCCAAAAAAATGCATGAAATACATTAGACAGACTCTTATTCTTTTACAAATCCATATGATGTAAATTTATAGACCCAATAAAGTTACTAATAATGAATCAAGAGCTTACAGTCATATTATGTGAAATAGAGATGTTATTGCCACCAGCATTCATTAATATAATGGTCCACCTAATGGTTTACTTGGTTATAGAGGTTAAACTATGTGATCCTTTCAATTATATTTGGATCTACCCCATTGAATGATATATGAATATTTTGAAAGGGTGTTTCAATAATCAAATTCATCAAAAAAAATTTATTGAAAAATGATATATTCTTGAAGAAGCATTGAATTTTATACTGATTACCTATCAGATGTTGATACCATCGGTCTCTCAAAATCTCATCATAGCGTACGCCTCATTGGTGAATGGGTTTCTAGAAGATATGTTGTCACAATTACCATTACAACGTAGAAACAAGTTCACCTTTAAATTTTATACATTAGTGAAGATGTTGATTCATACGTTATATCTCACAAAGTAATTCTTATGGATTTGAATATGTCAAGGGTTGAAGGATGGATATCAAATACACCTAATCAATAGTTAATATGATGGATTTGAGATCAAATTTATAAGAATTTATCTGAAAATAAATACTCAATTGTTTAATGCCTTTGATGAATATCCAGGGGAGTGAATGAAAATTTTATAAATTACATTGGTTTTGTATCAATGGTTATTCATTCTATGAAAAATAACATGATGACTGCAATTCGATGCAAAATAGTGGATTTATTCTTATTGTGGAAGAGATGCACATATCTAGTACTGAGGATAGAAATCCAATTTATTAAAATATGTAATATTTTCACATTATAGAATATATATATATATATATATGAGTTTTATTATGAAACATTTAATGTACTGATATTCCATTACAAATGGGTTGACAAAAGGAGTGTAGTGAAATTTGGATAAATGGGTTTCATGAAGGTGAACTTCAGTGCATAAGGGGAAAAGGATGAGTCCTTCGTAATGGAATCACAAGTAGTGAAAGTATTCATGTCTCAAATATAGAAAACAATAATTTTTCAACTATCCTTATAATGACTAAAACAACTATCTGGTCAGAGGAGAATTCAATCATGGATAACCCTTTTATTGGGAGATCATAATTAGTTCATTCCAATCCTAATGTAGATAATATAATATACATTGGAGAGGATAACAAAGAGGGGATTTATATTCAATAATGAGGATCGAAATCCCTAAAATATTTAAAAAAGAAAGAGTTTTTAATGGGAAGGTAAAATTGTTTTGTAATATACTATGTTTTCCTCATAATATTATTTATTCTCAATTTCATTAACATAATCAAAATTAATTTTTTGACTGATCCTACATGAAATGGTTTTTTTACATGATGATGTTACCAATCCCATGGAATAACTAACTATGATGAAGGAGAACATTTGGGAAGATGTAAAGGAAATGTTATGATATACTTTATCTATTTTAATGAAAATTTATATAATGAAATGTTGATATAATTTTCATTATTTCATGCATAGTTTGTTTATTTTAGAAGATTTATCTCCATATTTAATGCCTTTTTTGAACCAAAATATACATGTAATTATTCTCCCTAAAACCATTTCACCCCTGTAGTTTTGGCATTTATCACTTCCCTTTAACTTACACCCACTACCTTTGGAGGAAGAGCAACGACACTGACTCTACAGAATCAGAGAGGTAATGTTGATGTTTTCATAGAAAAATAATTATCCATATAATTAATGTATTATTCCATATTTGTGTTTAATTTATTTATTTTTAGTATGACTCCAATGATAATTTTTCTCTTATAATTATAGATTCTTTTATTCTAGTTGAGGTGATTTGTTCGAATCTACTCATGCTAATGAGATATTGGACTTCGAGGATGAAACTGATATAATTAAAATAATAAAATGGGTATAGAATTTATATATTCATCATGAAAAGGTGAATTCCTACTACATATTTAACTAATTTTCTCATCAATTTATCTAATATTTTTAAGTTAAGTTCCTTTACATTATTAACTAATTATTATTTAGTTTTCTTCACAGATCTTTTGGGATGTCAATTTTTTCCTTCAAAAATATGCAATAATATACAATATAGATAACATGTTCCTTTCTTTCAATGTTGCCATGATTTCCATTTACTTTCTTTTTGGAACTGCCAACACTACATATTGAGTTAATGTTTATAGATGAAAAACCTTTATCAACTAAGAACATTGACTCAACATGCAGTGTTGGTAGTTTGAAAAATAAAAGAAATTGAATTCATGGTAACATTGGTAATTCGGATTTCTTTGATACTCTGGGACATGTAGGAATCATTTAAACCACAATCTGACACATGGTGTGACCAATATGACTCTATGTGCACCTTTTTATTTCAAGTTGACATTAATTTAAGTATAAAAGACAACATGACATACTCAAAACTGACAAAAACATTTTTATTGTTTTGATAGTTTAGGAAAATGATACATATGTCATTTTTGATATGCTAGAATCATTATCACCTCAATACGAGAGATGATTTTTTTGGTATGACATAATGTGTCCACTATCATATTAAAATTTACATTTTAGTTATTAAAATCTCACTCACTAAAATCTAAGAAACTGCACTTAGATTGTATTCATAATTTATGATAATGATTCATCAGTTATTTTTGAAATGTATGAATCATTATCACATTAATCTGATAAAATATGTGACCCATATGAATCAATGTGTGTGTTTCCAGTTTAAAATTCCATTTTAGTAAAAAATAAAATTGATATACTCAAAACATAGAAAACACATTCCAATTGTTTTGATACTTTATAAAAATGATTCATATTTTATTTTTGGGGTCTATGAATTATCTCCACCTCAATCTGAACCATGGTGTGACTAGTATGACTCCAAGTGTGTCTTTTTATTTAAAATTGAAATTACTTTTAGTAAAAAAGAAAAATTACATACTAAAAACCAAGAAAATGCATTCGGAATGGTTTGATACTTTAAAAAAACAATTCATATACAATTTGTAACATGTTGAAATCATCCACACCTCAATCCTATAAACAATTTTCCTGATAAGACTCAAATTGTTTGTTATCAGTTTTAAGTTTCATTTTAGTTTAAAAAGTGTGACTCGTTGAAAACTGAGAAAAATTATCATATTGTCTTGATAATTTAAGAAGATGACTCCCAAGTCAATTTTGACATGTATGAATATGTGTCATATAAAACTAAAATAATATGTGACCAGTATGAATCCCAGTGAATGTTTCCAGTTTAAATTGACATTTTAGTAAAAAGGACAAGTTACATACTCAATACGGAGAAAATACATTCAATTTGTTTTAATACTTTAGTAAAACAATCCATAAGTCATTTGTGACATTTAGGAATCATCATAACCTCAATCTGACACATGGAGTGACTGGTATGAATCAAAGTGCATCTTTTTATTTAAAATTTAAATTAATTTTAGTAAAAAGGACAATTGACATACTCAAAACTGAGAAAACAGATTTGGATTGTTTTTATACTTTATGAAAATGATCCATAAGTAATTTTTGATGTGTATGAATTAGATACAAATTAGTCCAATACACGATGTTCCTGATATGACTCAAATTTTCCTTTATGAGTTTAAAATTGACATTTTAGTTCAAAAATTCTTGCTTAATGAAAACCAAGAAAACATGCTCATATTGTCTTGATAATATTGTAAAATGGTTGATAAGTCATTTTTTGATGTGTAGGAATCAGTCTCATATCAAATCCACACATGATGTGACTGGTATGACTCAAAGTGTGTGTTTCCTGGTAAAAATTAAATTTTAGTAAAAAAGAAAAGTGACGTACTCAAAACTGATAAAAAATTAGGATTGTTTTTTTTTTACATCAGGAAATGATTTAGATGTCATTTGGGACGTGTATAAATCTGTTTCACCTCAATATGATGCATGGTGTGAATGTTATGACTCAAAATACGTCTTTTTATTTAAAATTGACATTAATTTTAGCAAAAAAGAAAACTAACATACTCATAAATAGTAAAATGAATTCATATTATTTTTATACTTTATGGAAAATATCCATAAGAAATTTTTAATTTTTTTAAATCAAAATCACCACAATCTAATACACGATGTTCCCAGTATGACTCAAAGTGTCTGTTATAATTTTACAGTTGACATTTTAGTTCATAATGTTTCACTCGCTAAAATCTGATAAAACATGCTCAAATTGTCTTGATAATTTATCAAAATGATTTATAAGTCATTTTTTATGTGTAATAATTAGTCTCTCATTAAACTGACACATTATGTGACTGGTATGAGTCAAAGTGATTGTTTCCAGTTTAAAATGAAAATTTAGTAAAAAAAGGCATGTGAAGTATCTAGAACTAAGAAAATGAATTCGTATTGTTTTGATACATTATTAAAATGATCCATCAGTTAGTTGGGATGTGTAGGAATTTTTCACACCACTATTTGATTCATAGTTTGACTGGTATGACTCCAAGTGTGTATTTTTATTTAAAATTAACAACAATTCTAGTATAAAAGACAATTGATGTACTCAAAACTGATAAAATGCATTAGGATTGTATTTTACTTTTATAAAACAATCCATAAGTCATTTTTAACATATTTTAATTATTTTTGAATCAATCGGATACATGACGTACCTGGTATAATGAAAAGTGTTCATTATGAATTTAAAATTGAAATTTCTGTTCAAGAAGTGTCACTCACTAAAAAAATGAAACTTTACTTAGGTTTTCTTGATAAATTAGTGAAATTATTAATAATTAATTTTTGACATATAGGAATTATTCTCACAAAAAACCGATACACTATGTGACCAATATAACTCAAAGTGCATGTTTCCTATTTAAAATGTCATTTTAGTAAAAAAAGAAAAGTGACATACTCAAAACTAATCAAACACATTTAGATTGTTTTTATAATTTTGAAGAATGATTCATAAGTCATAATAGTCATGTTGGAATCTACCACACCTCAATATGATGAACTTTGTGATGGGTATGAATCACTGTGCATCTTTTTATTTAAATTGGACATTAATTTTAGCAAAAAATACAACTCACATACTCAAAATCATGAAAAAAAAATTGATTTGTTTTGATACTTTATGAAAATGATCCCTATGTTATTTTTTATTTCTATAAATTATCCTCATCTCAATCTGATACATGATGTGCCCGGTACGACATGAAGTGTCCATTGTTAGTTTGAAACTAGCATTTTAGTTCAAAAAATATTACTCATTAAAAACCAAGAAAACAATCTCAATTTGTCTTTATAATTAAGGGAAAAACTCATAATTCATTTCTTCCATGTAGGAATATGTATCACATCAAACTAACACACAATGTGACCAGTATTACTCAAAGTGTATGTTTCGAGTTCGAAATGATATTTTAGTAAAAATGTCATGTGACATACTCAAAACTGATAAAAACAATTCATATTATTTTGATACTTTAGGAAAATGATCCATAAGTCATTTGGAACTTTTAGTAATTAGCCTCACCTAAATTGGATTCACGGTGTGACTGGTATGACTACAAGTGTATCTTTTTTTTAACAATTGTCTTTTTAGTTTAAAATGTGTTTCACATCGCCAAAACTAAGAAAACAAGACAAATGGTTCTCTCATTATTCTATATGATATTACTTAATTAATTACCATTTCATTTTTATTTTATACTTAATTAATTAATTTTCACAGAGATAATTCTTTTTGATTAATAACAAATGGTGTGATGGGAAAGAATCAACCAAAGTTCAATTGATACACAGTGTTCTTGGTAGGACTAAAAGTTCAATTTAAAATTAACACTTTCTATTTAATATATTTATTTCTATAGTTACTAAAATAAGAATTTATTTCTTATATAGATTTGTTCTTTTTCTCAAGTTGGGGTGGTTTTTTTGGAAATAGCATCATTCAAGTTTAGGGTAAAATGGAACACAATTGAAAAACAACCTATACCAATAGATTGGAACCGTTGGTATAGGCCCCAAAACAGTTGGTATAGCCTATATCAACAGTTTAGAGAGATTTTGGACACAATGATACTAGTATAAACCTATACCAATGGTTTTGGGAAAATCATTGGTATAGAAAATTTAAAAATAAAAAGATATCCAAGGCTTATACCAGGAACCTCTCACTTATATATCAATGACCTAACCACTAAGCAATAAACTATATTTATGAATATAACCAAATATATATGTATATGTTTAATTTAAATTTTTAGTTATATAATTATATTTGACAAAATAATTCATAAAACTTCTGAGGACTACACCAACAGTTCTCAAAACCATTGGTATAGACCTATACCAACAACTTTCAAAACCATTGGTATATTTCCCCTAATTTTTGGGAACTGTACCGGCAGTTTTCCAAAACATTTAGTATAGGTTTTTTATAAGGAACATATACCAACGGTTCTTGTATAACTATTGTCATAGGGGGAATCTAGGACCATTTTTTTGGAAAAACTGTGAGTATAGTATTTTTTATGAGGCACCTTTACCCATAGTTTTTTCAAAACTGTGGGTATAGGGTTTTTGTGAGTCACTTATTCCCATTTTTTTCCAAAACCATGGGTATAGGGTTTTTGTAAGGCACCTGTGACCATAGTTTTTCTCTAACCATGGGTATAGAGTTTTTTTAGGCACATGTCCCCATGGTTTTTTGAAAACCATGGGTATATATTTTTTGAACAAGTTTCATATACCCATGTTTTATAAAACACCATGGGTATTGGGTTTCATTAAGCCACCTATACCCACATTTTTTCTAAAACCATGGGTATGGGTTCCCTATAAAAATGGTTTTTTTTCAAATCATTGGTATAGGTCAATTAGTATAGCTTTAATTTTTAGTAGTGGAATATTCATGTTTTTTAATGTATGTAATAATTTGTACTTAATAATTTAATTTTATAAACTAATGTTTGAAATTTCTATACTATAGAGTTTTTTATTTGTGTTTTAAATTTTATTTCATTTAAGTTCTATACTAGTACTATATTTTGATTCTTTTTTAAGATATTTATGGTGTTGGAGTGTGTTGTTACATCACACTTCACTTGTATTATAGTGTTCTATTATAGAACACTGAGTATGCCCCTTAAGTAGCACAAATAAATTCACTAAAAAATCAGTCATTCGTCAGTACTTTTATAAAAGATGATAAAGATATCCTTTATAAGAGCTTTTATAAGCACTAATAAAGGCTCCCTTTATCATATCTTCTAAAATAATTGCTAAAAACCTATGTATTTTCACCATGATATGGTAGTCACCACCTCTCTAGAATTGATAAATTCCATTGCTAGCATTGTTAAAGGCCTATTTTATATTAGTGACATTATATCATACATCAAAACATGATAGTTATGTAATTTACTATGTTTTAACTTAAAATTTTTCATTGACACAATACTATTGATATTCAATGAATACCCATTTGGATTATTTACATCATTTAATAATTTGAAAAAACTATATATATCCTTCCTTGAAAGAGTGTAATTAGCTAGATGAAAAAAATTCAATATTCACCCTTCACTGGTTTCTACTCTTCCCATATTCCCATGTCAATCATGTCTAACATGGCCTTAATTTCATCCTTTTTTTCAGTTGTATTTAGTAACATGGAAATTCCACTATAACATAAATATTTTTTAACATGAATAACAACAAGAAAACTGTCACGAACCGAATCTGGTTGCCACCAAACCCATCCCCAAACCCATCCCGTGACATGGCCGAAAGGGCATTCCAAATCCCCACGGGCTGGCACAAGTTCTCGGGTATCATATAATGATAATTGGGAATGATTTACCTGATTTTATAAACATTAAAAAACAAACTCAATAAAACAAATCTAGATTTTTCAACTAAAACCGTCTTTTACAAAATTTCATAACTGAATTACATAAGTTAAAAATATGTTAAAATACCATAAAAAAGTTAAAAAACCAAATAAGACATCCCAAGAACCCTCATGGAAAGGGGCACCACCCTCAAGCCATCTCCACAAGACTTCACCACCAAGGACCTGCCAGAAACCTGAACCACTGGAACTAAATATTGTACCCAACCTACGAAAACAAAAATAACCAAGTCTACATACACCCAAGGGTGTAAATAGGGTGTGATACAAATCCCAATAGGATACCACCACTAATATATTCCATGTGATAAACATTTAATGACGAAAAGCATGCCAGTTTTCAAAAACATGAGATGCTAGTTAAAATTTCTAAAAGATGCAACATTAAATAAAAACAGTTTTCAGGTGGGCTAATTTAAAGAATAAAAACATTTAAAATAAATACCATAGATACTGAATTTTCCAGCCTCTCATACCATATGTCGACGGTAAGTACAAAATATCTAGTGAGCACAACCAATGGGAAATAACCCTAGGCACTAGCTAGTTGTGGGTCCCAGGTACCTCGTATCTCAGAGAGAGTAACCATCACAAATATTTGTTCTCATGCACGAGCCACTAGTAGGGAACATACCCATAACCTATTGGTACCCAATCATCATCATCATAGTTTAGTTAGAGTTGTAAGCGTCAATCTTGCTAAGTGAAACTGAGGCCAAACCTCACGGATTCACTAGTATACTAGTACACGTCCACCCACCAAGATACCCAGGTTTTCCCTTTGTGCTCGAACAAGTTCAACAAGTCAATGAATATACTTTTCACATGAAAATATCATTTCCATATCATAAATTCACCAAACATCCCACATGTATACAACACAAGTCACAAAAGTCCACTTTTCATTCAAATTGATTTTGAAATCCGACTCACACCAAAATAGCCCACAACACTTTTCACATTTCTGTAACACTTCCACAAATCCATAAAACAATTTTATAAAACCATTACAATATATTAAAACTCTCATAAAATCCCACTCACTTGTTACATAATACCTTTTTTATGTTAAAAATCATTTTATCATCAAACTTACATGAAACAGCCCACAAACAAGTTTCGCTCCAACATCACAATTTAACAAAACATTTCAGAAATTTACAAAACATTATAAAAATGTCTGACATATTAAAACATCACTTCACCATTCAAAACCCTGTAATAGGTGAACACACATACCAAACAGTACATATTCACCATTTTCCCACTTTTTTTAACCAACTAAAATATTTACAATTTTCATAAAAAGAACCCAAGTGTTGTAAATATGTCTTGCACACAAAACTCATTTAAAAACCCCAATTTAAGACCAAAAACCATACCAATTCCTATCCAAAACAGAATTTCAAGCCCTAGAGACACTTATAAAACCAATTTCAAGTTTTATGAAATCACCTTGAATAATACTACAAATGATCCAAATGAAAACACGCATTTTCATAAAATATTTTCAAGAATAATAACAATGTTTTACACATAAAACCTATTCAAAAACCCTATTTTTAGGCCCACATGACACTAATACATTACCAAACCAGAATTTTAAGGCCAAAAAATATTTATTAAACCAATTCCATATGTTATAAAATACACCCAAATAATACCCCATGAGTTACACACGAAAACACCCAATTTCAAGTTAAAATGCAACTATAAAGTTAAAAACTTATCCAAATTAATCATAAACAGTTTTCATACCACACATAACATATGAGGAATATGAAAAATGAATAAATACAGCAAGATAACTCATCAATAATTTTTACATATGGAACCACCTACCGAAAGTGTTGAATCCCTCAAAACTTGGTGTGAAACATCAACTGCACCACCGCCTCACGACAAGGAAGATAAATCCAGACCTAGAACACAATATTTGACCAAAAATAAACCAAATAAAACCCTAGGTTCTAACCCTAACTTCTGGACATTCTATAAATTCATGAAATAGGGAGGAAACCCTAAGGAGAAGGGAGGAATTGAAGAGAGAAACACTTACCTAAAACAATATTGAATAAAACGACCCAAAATCCACCAGACTTTGAATTTTAAAACATCCAAACACTAAAGATAAGTTCGAACAAGGATTATGAGATCATGTAGGAACTAGAATGGGAGTAAAAGAGTAAGAATTGAGAGAGTTATGATGGAAATAACTTACCTCCTCAAATCTGCCCGATTTTAGAAACCCTAAGAATGCCAGCACACAGTCGTGATGAAAAAGAGCTCCAAAGTGGGGGGAAAGGAAATGGGAGCGTGCCTGGGCTTATTAGGGTCTATATGGAGGTATAATAACCAAACAATTCATTATAATTAATAAGATATTAAAAAAAAATAAAGAAACAATTTAAAACTGGAAAATGGGCTTTCAGGTTGGTCCAATTCTTAAATAAAAACCCAAATCCCCCATGATTATGGATTTATAATGGCCCCAAATTTAAATTTTGGTGTTAATAGGTCATGTGAGACCATGTAGAAATTTGAATGGTTAAAAAATGTTGAAAAATTAATGAGTTATAAAATAAACAAAAATTTATTTTAAATCTGGAATTGGGCTCACGGTTTGGCCCAATTCATGAAAACTCACACATTCCTCTATAAAAGCTTGGGAAACCCCCAAAACAAATCATGAATGAAAAATAAATTAAAAATAACTTTAAAATAATTTATGTGTGTAAAAATTATACCCACATTGAAAACATTCTACCCCAGAAAGTCAAAGCAACGCCAAAGCAACAACCAAACCCAACTGAGAAACCAATAGGTACTCCCTTGCCAGGTTTTGCCCCCAAAGTCCAAAACACCTCCAGTGATAAATTAAGGAAGGATTACTCTCACAACCAAAACATACACAACTTTCCTGAAATGATCAATTACATTCATACTTTATCCCAAAAGAAAACTCCTCAAACACTATCCGAACAAGACTCAAGAAATTCACCCAAACAAACAACAACTTTGAATAAGGTTACACTTACCTTACTTTAACTAAACCATTGGGTGCTCTCCAGTCCCAACGTTTACTCAAGAAAGATGTTGTTATCTAGATATCTCTGAATGAGACTATCTATACCAAGCCAAGACCGTGGATAAATCTAAGTTGCTGGTACGGGGGGACATAAATACGCTCCCCGCCATAAGAGACAACCAATAATTTTTTTCCGACACAGAATCAGGACACTAATAGGGGGAGGCATGAACGAACTCCCTGGTACATAGGGTAGACTTCCATTCAAAATTTCTGAAGGAACATACATGAGAATCATAGTGGTTCTCCCCACCATAAGAACCAACCATCTTAATCGACCAGTATGGGCCGACACAGAAAAACCCAAAAATTTCAAGATTTGAGAAGGCCGCACGGTTAGTCCGCACAGTTTGTGAAACCGTGAACTAACTTTGCTGATCAATATTCCCGCATGGCTTCCAGGGACACAGTCACTCTTAATCATTCACAAATCATGTTCTCAGCCTGTCTATCAAAATTTCCAACCATTCTGCAAAGAGTCAATGAAAACCAAAGGGGGAGGGAATGACATTGGGTGATGACATGGGTACAAGTCCCTCCACCTATTTCCAACAAACGTGAACAATAGAAGAAAGATGATGATACCAGAGGTTTAAACTCTTCATATCATTAATATTAAGGATGGGACTTTGTACAAGGGTTTAAATGACCCTGTGATTTCCCCTGACTATGAGCTAGCTTCTCTCTGAGACGTATGGCTGGAGCTCAAATGATTGAAGCATCTTCGGCCTCATAGTTAGTCTTTGGAAACCCACTGAATGAGAATTCTTCTTTCTATGCCACCAACAACTACACTGCAATCCCAGATAATTTTTCCAGACATAACACATTCCAAACTCACTTTACCCTATCCTGATATTTCACTGAAACAAGGGCTAAGAAGATTCACACACATCACACCTTGTTTCTTCAGGTGAGAAACAATAAAAGTAAAGAACACATACACTCACCTTCCTCTAAAATGGAAGATTTTGAAGTTTTTCCAAGTGAGACATTCTCCCAACATAATTTAGACTCTCAAATGATTGCCCAACTTTCACCAATACAGTCAATCGAGCATATGACATTATAAGGCATCACCGAACATGACCATTGTGACTAATATAAACAATTCATAGAGAGGGACCTTATACAACATCCCCAAAAAAAACACATAATTGTAAAAAGTGGCCACAATATCATATCGTGACCATATTACCCACACTTGTGGTTTAACATGAACTCATGATTCAAAGAAATCGTGAAGAAACCAGAGGCCCTCTTAGACACCATTGAGACACTCATCCCCACTAACAACCCTCGACCACTTCTAGCTTCGACGAATTAGGAAACTTAAGAAACTAAGGTCTCTTTCAACCTTCCATGAGAACTCTCCCACTACAAGAGGATATAAAAATCAAAGACAGGAATGAGTGTAGACTCAATCAAGAAAATATTGATAAAAGATTCCTTATAATGATCAACTGTAGGATTTTACAATGGAGAAACAATCTGGGCTGCACTTCAGTTATGCATTAACCCTTAATGGGGGCATACATTATCCAATGAGAGAACCCAAGGACCCAACAAATCTAGTCCATTGGTCAAAAAATGAATAAACCAGATCTAAACACATGAAGGTAACCACCATAAAGGTGTACCGAAACATATCTCAGAGGTGACTACTAACATGTCCTTCTACCCAGCTTACCGATCAAACAGAAACCCAAAACACAGTTCAAATAGGAGGGGTTCTTGGACTCAAAATATACCACAACATCAACATTTTCCAAAAACACATAATATAAGACAGCCCAAATAATTCATCAAGACAACATGTTTTTATTTAAAAACATTTCTTGAAAACAAACAATTCAGCAGTTAGTGTATCCACCAATGGTACCCCATGGGCCATACCCATGCATGTTTCAGTGCCACACAGGGCACCCTCCTTATATCCATCCCGAAACTCATCCATTCATGTCATCAACCATCCATATTCCCATATAACCCCATGCATGTGGTTTCACACAAAAATAGAAAAGGTTAAAACAAAAATTATTTCCACTTTTCAAAACCAAAATGGTCAACCAACACATCCTTTTTCTCAAAACCGCTAACCACGAGATCAAAATCCCAACTCACATCTTACAAAAATTTTCAGAAAGACACAACCATTTAGAAAATAACTCACTTTCAAGATGTTCACATCAATTTCAAAACATCGCATCCCATTAAAACACTCTTTGATTGTTTAGAAACTCTATTGGAAACACTTTTCAAAACCAACTTCAATATAGTTCCTGCTTTCAAAAGAGGTGTAAGAACACCATTTTCCATTTCGAAACAATTCTGAATATTTCAGTTCCACCATTTTATAAACCAAAACATTCCCTCTTTATTTGAAAATAATTTCACAAAAACTTTACACTTCTTAAAACTAAGTCTCTTTAAAACCAAAGTTCCAAGATTTCAAAACTAAAGAACACAAGACAATGCCAGAGGAAACTAGTTTCAGTGGGTGACTTGGAAATATGGTTGGCTACCATATTCCAATCACTTCACTATCATAGAGAGTGTTCTAGGGAAGATCCCCAGCTCCACATGGCTTTTCAGGCCCTATGAGCTCACTGAGACCATTAACCCAACTCTCTTTTCATTTCACCTAACCATTATCAAACCAAGAAAACCAAAGGACTTAGATAAATCATGACTTCCCCTGGAAACTTGAATCCTGTCATGAGGTTTGGTGATCAGGAACACTACCCATAACTAGAATACCAATTCCCAACAATCCTAACTCTAGACTATCCCGACTGTTCCCTAAATAACGTGACCCAAAGAGTTAACCAGAACCTCCTCTGATACCATTTTTTTACGAACCGAATCTGGTCGCCACCAAACCCAGCCCCAAACCCAGCCCGTGACATGGCCCGAAGAGCGTTCTCGATCCCCACAGGCTGTAAAAAGTTCCTAGGTATCATATAATGAGAATTGGGAATGATTTACCTGATTTTATAAACATTAAACAACAAACAAACTCAATAAAACAAATCTGGATTTTTCAACTAAAACCGTATTTTAAAAAATTTCAGAACTGAATTACATAAGTTAAAACTATGTTTAAAGACCATAAAAAAGTTAAAAAACCAAATAATGACATCCCAAGAACCCTCATGGAAAGGGGCACCACCCTCAATCCATATCCACAATACTTCACCACCAAGGACCTGCCAGAAACCCGAACCACTGGAACTAAAAACTGTACCCAACCTGCGACAACAAAAATAACCAAGTATACTTACACCCAAGGGTGTAAGTAGGGTGTGAGACAAATCCCAATAGGATACCACCACTAATAGATTCCATGTGATAAACATTTAATGATGAAAATCATGCCAGTTTTCAAAAACATGAGATGCTAGTTAAAATTTCTAAAAGATGCAACATTAAATAAAAACAGTTTTCAGGTGGGCTAATTTAAAGAATAAAAACATTTAAAATAAATACCATAGCTACTAAATTTTCTAGCCTCTCATACCGTATGTCGACGGTAAGCACAAAATATCTAGTGAGCACAAGCAGTGGGAAATAACCCCTAGGCACTAGCTAGCTATGGGTCCCAGGTACCTTGTATCTCGGTGAGAGTAACCATCACAAATATCTATTCTCATGCACGAGCCACTAGTAGGGAAGATACCCATAACCTATTGGTCCCCAATAATCATCATCATAGTTTAGTTATAGTTTTAAGCATCAATCTTTCTAAGTGAAACTGAGGCCAAACCCCATGGATTCACTAGCATACTAGTACACGTCCACCCACCTAGATACCCAGGTTTTCCCTTTGTGCTCAAACAAGTTCAAAAAGTCAATGAATATACTTTTCACATGAAAATATCATTTCCATATCATAAATTCGCCAAAAAACCCACATGTATACAACACAAGTCACAAAATTCCACTTTTCATTCAAATTGATTTTGAAATCTGACTCACACCAAAATAGCCCACAACACTTTTCACATTTCTTTAACACTTCCACAAATCCATAAAACAATTTTATAAAACCATTAAAATATATTAAAACTCTCATAAAAGCCCACTCACTTGTTACAAAATACCTTTTTTTACCATTAAAATCATTTTATCATCAAACTTACACGAAACAGCCCACAAACAAGTTTCGCTCCAACATCACAATTTAACAAAACATTTCACAAATTTAAAAAACATTATAAAACTTTTTGACATCTTAAAACATAACTTCACCTTTAAAAACCCCGTAATAGGTGAACACACATACCAAACAGTACATATTCACCTTTTTCCCACTTTTTTTAACCAACTAAAACATTTACAATTTTCATAAAAATAACCCAAGTGTTGTAAATATGTCTTGCACACAAAACTCATTTCAAAACCCCAATTTAAGACCAAAAACCATACCAATTCCTATCCAAAACATAATTTTAATCCCTAGAGACATTTATAAAACCAATTTCAAGTTTTATGAAATCACCTTGAATAATACTACAAATGATCCAAATGAAAACACACATTTTCATAAAATATTCTCAAGAAGAATAACAATGTTTTACACATAAAACCTATTCAAAAACCCTCTTTTTAGGCCCACATGACACTAATACATTAAAAAACCATAATTTTAAGGCCAAAAAATATTTAGTAAACCAATTCCATATGTTATAAAATACTCCCAAATAATACCCCATGAGTTACACACGAAAACACCCAATTTCAAGTTAAAATGCAACTATACAATTAAACACTTATCCAAATTAATCATAAACAGTTTTCTCACCACACCTAACATATCAGGAATATTAAAAATGAATAAATACATCAAGATAACTCGTCAATAATTGTTTACACATGGAACCACCTACCAAAAGTGTCGAATCCCTCAAAAATTGGTGTGAAACATCAACCGCAACACCGCCGCACCACAAGGAAGATAAATCCAGACCTAGAACACAATATTTGACCAAATATAAACCAAATAAAACCCTATTTTCGAACCCAAACTTCTGGACATTCTATAAATTAATGAAATAGGGAGGAAACCCTAAGGAGAAGGGAGGACTTGAAGAGAGAAACACTTACCTAAAACAATCTTGAATAAAATGACCCAAAATCCACCAGACACTGAATTTGAAAACATCCAAACATTTAAGGGAAGTTATAAAAAGGATTATGAGATCATGTAGGAACTAGAATGGGGTAAAAAGAGTAAGAATTGAGAGAGTTATGATGGAAATAACTTACCTCCTCAAATATGCCCGATTTTAGAAACCCTAATAATGTCAGCACACAATCGTGATGCAAACGAGCTCCAAAGTGGGGGGAAAGGAAATGGGAGCGTGCCTGCGCTTCTTAGGGTCTATAGGGAGGTTGAATTAAAAAAAACTTCATTATAATTAATAATATATTAAAAAATTTAAGAAACCATTTAAAACTGGAAAATGGGCTTTTGGGTTGGCCCAATTCTTAAATAAAAACCCAAATCCCCCATGATTGTTGATTTATAAAGGCCCAAAATTTAAATTTTGGTGTTAATAGGTCAGGGGAGGCCATGTAGGAATTTTAATGGATAAAAAATGTTGAAAAATTAATGAGTTATAAAAGAATAAAAAAATTATTTTAAATCTGGAATTGGGCTCACGGTTTGGCTCAATTCATGAAAACTCACACATTCCTCTATAAAAGCTTGGGAAACCCCCAAAACAAATAATGAATGAAAAATAATTTAAAAATAACTTTAAAATAAGTTATTTATGTGACAAAAACTCCTAACATTTAGAAAATTACAGTATTTTAATAAAAAAAGGATCTCTTTTTCCAACCATTTTTCATAAATTTTTTCAAAAAATGTTTACCAAAAGAAGTGTTGATTTCCATTACTTTCTCAAACAATTGATCACATGTTAGTATATATGGATGATGATGTTAAAATTTTCACATATTTTAAACTATAATTCTATTTTTTTAATCCCATCATAATGTTATTTAATGGGCAATAGTCATATTTTTAAGTTTTAGTGTAATTTTATGCTTAATTGTAAAAATAACCTAATTTTGGGATTTAACTATTTTATTGTTATTTTGTATTTAGAAAATAACATTATATAAACTTAATGAAATTGTGAAATTAATTTTTTTAGTATTTCATGCCTATTGGGCCTCATTTTATCATTCTGGGTCCAAACCTAAATCCAACAAATGGAGGCTGAAAATCAGCTCACAACCCAGGCCACGAAAATTATGAATAGATCTACACTCTTCTAAATATAAGCATATATATCAGTATGGGATATTCCAATAAATCTTAAATTCTACCTGAAACTAGAAAATTAATTATTGAGAAAATTCTTTCAAGGAATTCACGCCATAATCAACATGTTTAAGGGTTATTATGGCATGGGAAGTTGATTTTTTGGAATATAAAGGGTATGTCTGGAGAATTTAAATTTCTAGAGTAAAATATCCATAACTCCTTCCTTCATGGGAAAATAAAGATTAAATTTTGATATAGAATGAGGTATATAATATAAAATTTCATTAAATAATTAATTATTAACTTATTTGTCCATTTAATGGGTCTAATAAGCATAAACTTCCGGAGGAAGGAATTGAAGACAAAAAATCATCCATCCTTTTTCTATAAATTTTCATCTCTTATACATTTTACAAGGATGTCAAATTTTAATGGTTAAAGGTGGATTTTAGTTTATATAATAGTATATTATAATTTAATTTTATATTATATTATATTTCTTATAAGAATTTCTCTTCTTCTTCCATTTCATTTATTTTATGTGTTTCTCCCACTGTGCTTCTTTTATCTCTATGATTGTGGAGATCTAACCCTCGCTATTATTTGAGAGGGGGAATGATAGTATTTGAGTTTCTTTTGATTTTATGTTTTATAATGTGTTATTATAAGAATTCATAAGTGGTTAAAAATATTATTTTGAGAGGTCTCCCCACTTTCTCTACTATTTTCTACTTCCTCCTCATTCGCTCATTTTCTTTCTAATTGATATCTAATTAATTCAAATGGTGGAGTTTGTATTAGGTATTTATATGAAAGTTATTACTTATACAAGCATAGATCTTGATGTAGTATAATACCATTCGAACAGGGGTAGTTTTAGTGACAGTTCTTGATCTCCACATTGAATAAAATATTGATAGATATTATGAAAAACAATGATAATACCACTATGAACCTCTGAGAGCAACGGTCTTCCCCTACTAATTTCTTTTTGTCTTTCCTTCCTTTAAATTTTTTGTATTTACTTTCAAATATATATTTATATTTTATATATTTTATATATTTTCATAATAAATCCCCCCCCCTCTATTTATATTAGTTAATTGTTTTTATATTAGGTAGATCTATAGTAGTTATAATAAAAATTAAATGCGTATAAGTGGCCTCCTCAAGAGATCAAACCTAGGTTGTTAACACTAAATTAAACTATTTTGTAATAAAATTTTTTAGTGAGATATCTATAAAATTTCCCTACCATAAATTTGTCATCATTTTTGGGGAGGTTGAATTCTTACGAACACTATTTTTTATAAAAAACAGAAAAAAATCAGAAAATCAAATATTTAAAAAAAAGTATTTAATTGTACATCATTGATTCTTTATGTCATGGATTACATTAAAAAAAATTATTTTCCATGGACTATTATTAAATTATTTAATAAATAATATAATTTAAAGATTCAAATTCTTGAAAATACACAATAAATGGAAAAATGACTTGACTCTTCAAGAGAATTCCAAAATTCTTGAAAAAACAAGCAAAATGGAAGAGTCACTGGTCACTAAAGTTGAAGAAGTAAAAGGTATATATATTTAATTGAAGTTAATACAAGATGAATTTAATTATATTTTTGTTTCACCCACATTTCAAGAAAAAAAATTGATGTTGAAGCCATACTTTAAGATCAACATCCCTCTCTAAAAAATAAGTTTCTAGCTACCCTACTTAAGGGAAAACTATCTAAATCTAAAAATTATGATGGAGATAAAATTTTTGAGAATTATTTTTATGAAAATTTAATCAATTCTAAATTGAAAACTAATCACCCTTGTGATGATATTTTAGATTCAGTACCATTACTATCGGACCTGGTTAAATAATATGAAGAAGATATTTGTGTTGAGGAAATAATGGAGGATCCAATCGAGTTAACACTAGTGAATACAAGAATAATGGAACAAATAATAAATTCATGAAGAATAATTTAATTAACCTAGAATATAATATAATCCAATTCCTATTCTAAAATCTCCACCACCATTTTACATAACCTTTCCAGATAAGCTAAATAGAGAGTACCCCTACATTCATTTCCCACCCCCTCTTGATCACAAATTATTTCTTTCATCTTTTCTGGGATTATTGGATATTTTAGTTTTATTTGGGTATTCTCACTCCTATAAAATACTAATGGATTTTTTGAGAAATAATATGTGGTGGATTCTAATAATGAAACCCCATCCACTTTCTGATTGGGGTTAAACCATTGTAACTTCCATATTAGGGGCAGAAAAAACCTATCACCCACATGGGGGGTCCAAACCATGTCTATCTTTTTTTCTATTCCTCTTTATTTTTATTTATTTTTATTTATTTTTATATATTTTTATTATATTATTATTTATTTCATGATTTATAGATTTAGTAGTGGTATTTATGATATTAACTTAAATATACTGCTATAAAATAAATTCAGGTTGTATCATTCCTTCTCATTATTTTTTTTCCCCTTATTTTTATTTTATTTTTTTGAGATGAAAAGAAGGATAGTGACTTCTAAGTTTGGGGGGAGTTGTAAAATTTTTAGTCATATTTTTGTGTGAATTTAATTTTTTTTTCAAAATTTTTGGATCCTTAAGATTCAATGAATATTAATATCATTTTTTACTAATAAATTTATGTTGATAAAATTGAAATGATTTTTGGAAAACTAGATTTTAAATGATCCTTGATGTGAAAAATTTTTTACTTGATTTGGATTTTAAAACACTTTATGAGTTTGGAAAATTTTTTAAATCCATACCCATGAAACACAGACTCAAAAAAATATTTCTAGTCCTATGAGGTATTATGATCCAATTTGACATATTTTCTCTAATACCCACACTTTCTTGAGAGGGACATAGATTTTGTGTGAGAACCAAAACATGATCTTTTTCACTTTGAAATATTTAGATTTCATGTAAGGTTATTAACATGATTGAGTCACTTAATTATATAGATACATATTAACTTAAGACCTAAATTTCCATATATTCTTTATTATCCCTTAGATAGTATGAATTCCGTTATCGGTTTAAGCCACATTACTAGATGATTTTCCCTTACATACCCACACTCTTAGTATTTTTTGAATGGATATTTCAAGTTTGAGTTTGGGGGAAGGAACTTTAGGATGTTTTTATTGGGATTTGTTTCATTTTTGGATGGTGTGAGGTGTGTTTCATCATTTTTTGGTTACGGATAATTAAAATATTTTTTTTGAGTCATCATTTCATTTTTCTTTATTTGTTTCATCCAGTTATCTATGAAAAAAAAAAGAAAAAAATGGATATGAACCTGAATTTATCATTTTACATCCTATTATGATTAATTTATCTCCCTAAAACTAAGGAAATTATTTTCATTCACTCATTGTATTCAATTTTTGGCTCATTATTTCTGAAAGAAATAAAAAATAATAAAATAAAATTGTTCCATTCTAGAGCTTGATGAAAAAAATAAAAAAGGGAGAGAACATGGACGATATAATTCATTACAATCACTAATTAAATTGTGTCGCATTTCACCAAAAATTTATGGTTTTATCCACATTATTATGGGGATTTGATTGAGGTTTGTCCGGTGTTTTCAAATTATTATTCTCGTATTATACTTAAGAGTCAAACTTCCTCTTTTTTATATTAAATTTTTCAATCATTTTACTATCAACCCTAAGGCACGGAATTAACCTGGAAAAAGACCTCGTGATTGAAAATATTTTCATGCCCCATGGTGTGGAGAAATGAAAATTTTTACAAGCCTATGGTGATACATGCAATTTTAAAGTATGAGCATAACTCCATATACAATTTATCTTGAGTGAAGAGTGGCACAAAATTCAAAGTGAGGTAGGTTTTGATTAGGAAATGGATGGATTTATGTGGTTGAAAAAATTTAAATTTTAGGAGTTAAAATTATAAGGAATTGTTTTTCATATAAGATTCATGATATAATTATTTTTTGGATAAGATCTTGGATGTTTTCTCATTTTTTATTATTTTGTGAATTTTGATTTGAATATATGATGATTTCCTGAGAGTGAAATGCTTATATGTGGGGGAGTGATGAAGAAAAAAATTTCACATATTTTATACTATAATTAAAAAAAATTAATCCCACCATAATTTTATTTTATAGGAAATTGTCACATATTTAAGTTTTAGTGGAATTTTGAGCTTAATTGTAAAAATTTCCTAATTTTTGGATTTAAATGTTTTTTATTATTTATTTAGACTGTAAAATTTTCCACATATAAGGAAACAGTGAAATTGATTTTTTAGGCTTTAAAACATCTTTTTACTCATCTGAACCTTCTAGATTAAAATAAAAATCCAAGAAACTGAGGCCCAAAATTAGCTCACAATCCTAGCCTCAAAAACTATGCATAGGTATAGACACTTTTAAATGTGAGCTTATATCTCAACATGAGCCTATATAATAAATATCAAATTATACATAGAGATGGATAAGGAACTAATGAAAACGTTTATAAACAAAGGAACACCAGAATCCATAGTTTTAAGGGTCATTATGGCATGGGAAGTTGAAGTTTTGGAATACGAAGATCCTATCTGGAAGAATTACATTTCTAGAGTAAAATATCCATAACTCCTTAATTAGGTGGCCAATAAAGCTGAATTTTGGAGGGAGAATGAGGGAGATAAATTTTAATAACATGAAAAAAGGAAAATTTGACTATTTTTATATTTAATGGGTCTAACAGGAATCAACTTCTGGAGGACATAATTGGTTCTAAAACATCTTCCACCCTTTTTCTATAAAGTTTCATCTATTCTCCCATTTATGAGGATATCATTTTTCAAATAGAAATGTAGAGTTTAGTTTTTTAATAGTTTGTTATATTTTCATTTTATATTATATTATCTCACTTCTTTTAATTTCATTTTTTATTCCATTTCTTTTATTTTATGTGTTTCTCCCACTATGCTTCTTTTATCTCTATGATTTTGGAGAGCTAACCCTTGCTATGGTTTAAGGGTGGAAGTTGTGGTATTTTAGTTTCTTGTGATTTCATGTTTTATCATGTGTTATTCTAATAATTAATTCATGGTTAAAAAGATTTTGGTGAGTGGTCTCCCCACTTTCTATACTATTTTATTCTTCCTCCTTGTTCACTCGTTTTCCTTCTCATTGATATCTAATTAATTAAAATGGTGGAGTTTGTATTTGGTATTAATGTGGAAGTGATTACTCCTACATCTAGAGGTATCAGTGTAGGGTAATACCATTATAACAATGTGGTTTAGAGTGAAAGGTCTTTATATCCACATTTAATAAAACATTTATAGATATTTTGAATAACAATGATAATACCATGACGAATCTCTAAGAGCGATGGTCTTCTTATACTAACTTCTTTGTGTATTTTCTTCCTTTTCATTGTTTTTTTGTATTTTCATATGTGTATATATATATATATTATTTATATTTCGTTTATTTTTATAATCAAATCCCACTCATTTATTTTATTTTATTATTTTTATATTATGAAGATTTATAATGGTGATAATAGGAATTTGGTGCATATAAGCGACCTCCTTGAGTGATCAACTATAGGTTATGAAAATTATATTGCACTCTTAAGTAATAAAATTTATTTTTGAGGTATATTATACAAACCCCTACCATTAATTTTAAATTTATTTTGCGGAGGTTGACTGCTTACATACACAGTTTTTCATAATCAAAAAAAATCAAAAATTTAAAGAAAAAAATTATTGTGTGTCATTATTTATTTGGGTCATGGATTACATTAGTTATTTTTATTATGAAATTATTAGTACTGAATTTTTTAAAAAAAATATTATACTTTTAATATTAAAATTCTTGAAAAGTCCAAAAAAATGGAAAAAATCCTTGACTCTTCAAGAGAATTCAAAAATTCATGAAAAATCAAGCAATATGATAGTGCCACTGGATGTCAATGTTGAAGAAGTAAATTTCTTATGGATGGAATGGAAACAAATAAAATCTGAAGATAAGGAGATTTATGTTCCACTTAAATTTCAAGAATAAATTTTTGATTTTGAATCCATACTTGAAGATCCACATCCCTCTCCAACAAATAAGTTTCCAGTTGCCCTTCTTAAAAAAAAGAGTCTATAGCTGAACATTTTGAAGGATATAATATTTAAAACCATTATTTTTATAAAACTTTCATTTATTAAGAATAAAAAACTAATATAACTTGTGTTAATATTTTATATTCAACACCATTACTACTATCCCTGGTTGAAAAGGATTAAGAAGATACTTGTGTTGAGTAATGAATGGTAGATCCAGTCGAGTGGTACACTTGGGCATATGAGGATGATGGAACAAAAGAAAAAATCCCTGAAGAATAATTTTATGAAACTAAACCTAAAGAGAATACACTTACTATTCTATAATCTCCTCCAGTGTACACAACTCATCTAGATTATCCAAATAGTTAACACCCCTACATTCATTTCCCTACCCCTTTTGATATCAAATTATTTCTTTCATATTTTTTAGGGGTTGGGGATATTTTTATTTTCATTAGTAGTTTTCAATCCTCTGATATAATAATGTACGTTGGGATAAATAATATGTTGTGGTTTCTAGGAAATGAAATCCATCCACCTTTGGATTTTGGTAAACCAATGCAACTTCCGGACTAGGGGTAGTAAAACCTAGCACCCACATGGGTGTCCAAAAAATGGTCTCTCTTTTTTTCCATTCCTATTTATTTTTATTTAATTTTATTATGATATGATTTATTTCATTCTTTCTAGGTTTAGTGTAAGTATCTAGGATCTTAACTTAAATAATCCACTATAAAATAAATTCATTTAGTATCTTTCATTCTCTTTAGTTTTTGTTACCCTTAGTTTTATTTTGTTGAGTTGAAATGAAGGGTGGTGAACTCTAAGTGTAGGGGGAGTGTTAACATTATTATTTGTCAATTTGTGTAATTTTAATTTTTATTATCATATTTTTATGATCCTTGAGATTAAATTAATATTATTATAATTTTTCACAAATCAATTTATTTTGATAAAATGGAAATAATTTTTTTAAAAATGAATTCTAAATGATTTTTGAGGTGAAATTTTTTTCCTTGCCTTGGATTTTCAAAAAAAATATAAGGTTGAATGATTTTTTAAATCCATTCCCATGATACACTAAATAAAAATTGTTCCACTAATTCAAGGTATTCATAACCACTTTAATATCTTCTTTCTAACACCTACACATTCTTGATAGAAACTTGGATTTTGTGTGAGAACCAGAACTTGTGATTTTTCTCAATCAAATATTTATATTTCATGGAATTGTTTAATATGAATGAGTCACTTATTTGGATAGATAAATATTTAAATGATACCTAGGTTTAAATCAATACATAATTATCCCTTATATTCCATGAATTTCCTTATAGGTTTAAGAAACATATCAAGCCTATTTTTCCTTACCTACCACACTATTGGTATTTTTTCATTGATATTTCATGTTTGGGTGGGAGGAAGGTCCTTTCATGTGATTTCATTGGGATGTGTTTAATTTTTGGGTTGTGTGAGTTATGTATCATCATTTTGTGTTGTGTATAATTATAAAATTATGCTTGATTCATCATTTTATTGTGCTTTATTTATTTCAACTGGTTCTCCCTCAATAAAAAATAAAAGAAAAAAATATAAACAAGAAAAAATGGAGATAAGATTCAATTTCTCATTGTACTTACTTTTATAACTCATGTACCTCTCTAAAATAAATTTAATTATTTTCATTAACTTATTTAATTCAATTTTCATCCCATTTTCGATGAAAAAAAATTAAAATAAAGAAAATAAAGTTGTACTTCTCTGGAGCTTTTCCAAAAAAATCTTTAAAAAAGGGAAAAAAAAAGGGGGAGAACTTGGATGATATAATTATTTGTAAGAACTAATTGAATAATGTTACATGTAACAAAAAAGGGTTTGTTATTATTTTTTACATTGTTAAAGTCATTTTAGAGAGGTACGCCCTGTGTTTTCGCTTGATTATTCCTACAATGCACTTAAGAGTCAAACCTCCTATTTTCTGCTTTAAATTTTCAATCATTTTTTGACCAACCCTAAGACATTGAATTCACCCAGAAAAATAACTCATTATTGAAAATAATTTTATGTCTTGTGCTATGTATAATTGGGAATATTCACAATCCTATAGTGATACATGTAATTTCCATGTATGAGGATAACTCCATATACAATTTCTCTTGAGTGAAGAGTGGCACAAAATTAAACATGAGTTAGTTTGTGATTCGTCCATGGATGGATTTATGAGGTTGAAAAAATTTAAATTTGATTAATTAAAATGATAGGTAATTGTTTTTTCTAGAATATACATGATATAAATCTATTTTGGAAAAGATCAGGGATGTTTTATCATTTTTGATTGATGTATGGATTTTGATTTGAATATGTGATTATTTCCATGGAGTGAAATGATTATGTGTGTGGAAGTGATGAAGCTAACATTTTCACATATTTTATAGTGTGATTCAATGTTTCTAATCCCACCATAATATTATTTTATGGTAATTTAACACATTTTTAGATTTTATTGGAATTTTGATCTTACTTGTATAAATTGAATAATTTTTGGATTTAACTATATTAATTTTTATTATTATTTTTTCCATAACATTTTAAAAACATAATTAAATTGTGAGATTAAGTTTTTTTTTTATACATACATCTTAGGACTCATTTAATCCTTCTAGATCCATACCTATATCCAAAAATTGGAGGCCCAAAATTAGCTCGCAACCCAGGCCTGAAACATTATTCACAAATCTAGACTCTTTAAAAGATAAGATCATATCTCAATGTGGAATATTCTATTGAAGAATAAATTCTACAAAGATCTAGATACGCATTTTATTAAAAACTTTAATAAATTAATTTGTGTTATAATGCACCATTTTAAGGGTCATTATTTCATTAGAAGTTGATGTTTTGGAATATGAAGATTTTGTATGGAAGAATTATATATATGAATTAAAACATATATAACCCCTTAATTAGGTGGCCAATAAATCTGAAAATTTTAGTTATAATGAGGGAGTAAATATTAAACAACTTTCAAGAAGGTATTACTTATTGATTCATCCATTTATTGGGTCTAACATGCATAAAATTTCAAAGGACATAATTGGAGACAAAACTTCTTCAATCCTTTTTATAAAAATTTTCATCTCTAATGCATTTTAAAATGATACCCAATTTCAAGGGGGGAAGTTTTTGAACTGGGCATGTAGCGAAATCCCCAAATAGGTGGTTTTTAAAAAAATTCCACCGACGATTGACGTAAACTTGTCGACATCGGTGAAGAGCAGTCCAATTAAATCTGAGGATCTCATGTGAAGGGTTTTAAGTACAAAATAAACTGTAAAAATACCTAGTTTAGATCCGAAGCCATGCACGATGTCTGTTAATCATTAGTGATCGCTACTCAAAGAATATGAAGTCTAATTCTTATAGATCATCCACACACACTTCAAGGAATCTGTGGGAGCGTCGTTCATTGTAATCCGGGTGCTAGCGCAAAATTGTGACGACGACTTCGATGCTCCAACGTCCAACGCATCGCTTCACTGGCGATGCCTGGGAGAGAGCTCTATCTGAGCTCCTTGGATCCAAAGACTCTCTCTCTATATTATGGGATATAATATAAGAGAGAGAAGCACCATGAATAGTATTTAGCAAAATCCCCTCCTCTTCTATTTATAGTGCTTAACTAAAACACCTGGTATAGCCTCGCCAACCCCGGATACTTAATGCACTATCAACGACATTTTATGACTACTAAAATGAGTCATAAATATTATTATCTTTCACTTGTAATATATTAAAATATATTATGCAATAATAATTGAGTCATTAACTCAAATCGTCTCTCCCATAAATATTAATTGAACCTTGAAAATTTTAATATTCGTCAATTAATATTTTTTATGTATTTACTTAAAACTCAAAAATACATTTAATAAATAAATTCAATACTCATTATTATAAACTCGAATAATATGAATTTATTTATTGAATTAGTTATCGTTTAAATTTGGACAAATCCTGAACCCTTGTGGCGGGGCCCACTATGTCCAAAAATCTCATTTGACTGAATAGGGAATATTCTTGAATATGTTATTGTGTGTGACCCTTTAAGCCCTTATTTCGATAGCAGTGAATAGTATTCATAGACCAAGAGTGGGATATAGCAACCCATCATGTCCCCTGAAGAAATAAGAATTGTCACAGCAGGGACAACCAACCTACGAACACGCACTGTGTAATATAATATCTTTGTCTGTAATATCTCATAAATCAGCACGCACTCTCATGTCATCACTCTTTTCTTTCTTTATTGTTTGTCGATGTAAATGGAAAGATTTACCCTCGACTTTCATGGCCATGGTCTTATAAATATACTATCATCCATATCAACATGGCCTGAGATATATTACTTCCATAACCCGGAAGTGACAAATCCTTTCTGGACCATTCAACCAATGTCATGCCACCAATGACACACCCAACACAAACTACCTCACTACGACTTCATTGTCATGGTTTTTTTTTTGCATCAAAGTACACAATCAAATGACATACATTGGTAATGATCTCAAGTTAGGAGACCATTACATATGATTGTAGATAGGAACGTCCAATGACACCCAAAACATGTGGAGTTCCTATTGGCGGGTTAGTCCTCATGATCTCACTACTGGAGATCACCAAGTGTAAACTTCATGAGAAGAAGTATCAATTCTTATGAGCCCCCAGCACTTGATGTCCAAATATCAACTATATCCAATCAATAAGATTTATCTAGACCATAGAAAATATATTTAAGATTAATGTCATAGTATCTAGAAGTTATCATTATAGCTCGGGAACTGCTATAACCTTTCAATATGACAATTTATCTTTGGACATTACCATTTCAATAGTGGATACAGAATAGTATACACTATAATGGTAAGATGACATTATGCATAGCTAACTGTATACACAATATGGTAATCAAAATCACTGAGTAGTTGGGTCTAGGGAACCTACTATTTCAACAGAAAGGTGGAGTCCATATTTTATAATAGTTTTTTATATTTTCATTTTATATTATCTTATCTCTCTTATTTGAATTTATCTTCTTCTTCCATTTCTTTTATTTTATTTGTTTCTCCCACTGGGATTCTTTTATCTTTAAGATTATGGAGATCTAACCCTCACTGTTGTTAGAGGGGTGAAGTGGTTGTATTTTCGTTTAATTTTCTTTCATATTTTATCATGTGTTATTATAAGAATATAGTAGTGGTTAAAATGATTTTGATGAGAAATTTCTCTACTTTCTATACTACTGTCTTCTTCCACCTCGTTCACTCATTTTCCTGCTCATTGATATCTAATTTATTCAAATGGTGGAATTTGGATTGGGTATTAATGTGGAATATATTACTCATACATGAAGAGGTCTAATTTTCATCTAATACCATTTTAATGAGAGTTTTTAGAGTGGTATGTCTTGATCTCCACATTAAATAAAACATTGATGGATATTTTTAATAATAATAATAATACCACTATGAACCCCCCAGAGCAACAATATTCTTCTACTAACTTCTTTGTATTTTTCCTTCCAAATCATTTTGTTTTTTAATTTTCATATATATATATATACATATATATATATATATATATTATTTCATGTATTTTTAGAATTAAATACCCCAATTTATACTAATTTATTAGTTTTATTTTATGTAGATTTATAATTGTGATAATTGAAATTCAATTCATGTAAAACACCTCCTCAATTGATAGACCCTAGGTTATGAACACTATATTTCACTCCTAGGTAATAAAATTAATTGGTTAGGGATCTAAAACAAACCCATACTATCAATGTTGTTGCACATTCGTTTGAACTCCCATCAGATGATGTTGTCGAAGATCAGTGCTTTTGTCACCGGGGTTGAAATCTGTGATATCCTAGAAACACTATCCTTGATTAATGTCTCAAACTAATTGACCATGTAACTTCTTCAAAAATAGGAAACCCTTGAGTTCCATTAATGATATATCCAAAAATATCCATAAATAAAAAATTCCTTTATTTTCACATACAACATGGATCTTAATATAAAACCTTCATTTATGTAAGAATCAAACAACATAACCACTGAATAACACAATAATTAAAAATCTCCAATCAATGGAGACAAATAAACATCAATATCATTACCCTATTGTTTTTCTCTGGATATAAGCATAAATAACATAATGTATTTTCATTTCATGAAAAACTGTCATGGAAAGTTATAATTTACTAGTATAACTATCCATATACTATGAGTATTGCTTTGAAAACCAAAAGGATTCACTCCATCTGTAGATAGTGCAAGAAAAAGGTTTCTCTAATAATTTCAAAATTTATTATACTTGTGATAAATTATCTTCCACTAAGGATAGTCTATGGGGTGATAAAGTTTCCCATATTTATTTCTTGTATCTGCATGCCGCATCAATTTCCTTACAGTCTCCTCACTTATATATAGGCACCTAAACCTTGGAATGATTGGAAAGTACAATACAAAATTCTTAGGACCTGATTCATCTTTATCTATAATCACCACTCTTTTATAATTATTTAAGTAAATTTTTTTCCTTGGTAAATAATATATAATCATTTGGTAAGGCATGTATTCATTCATATATCTGACCAATTGAACTTAGAATTCATTTAGCATCATATGTTCGGCTAGGAAGCTCATTCGATTCTATGAGAATATCATTTAAGATACAAAGTAGATGAGTAAAACTTGTTTCAATCTATCCATTTCTATTTTCTAAAGCATACAGCATCAGTATGGTTGACAATGCTGTATATTTGAAATAACCAACATAGAATGGAGTCATTTCAAAAATCATTATCTTCTGCATCAATTTTGTACAATCACAAATATCATCTTCAACTATTATTTTTATTTCCTCAATATGATATTTATCATCATTCACACATGTAATCACATCCTTGACATGTTCTTCCTCCTTTTACACAATTTTAATCATATTAGATAATCCATAAAACATAGTGTTTTCCTAGTCACTAGCTACATTAACTTTTTCCTAACTTTTAGTCCAAAGATTATAACTTTGATATATTCTATCATAGATAAAGTGTTCTTAAAACTCCTCTAGATTAATTAGTCTTGAATAAAAATAGTGTAAAGAATGGGAAAGGATTTGATAGGGTCATATAGATGATATTTTCCAAACTTTATGAACTCTTTCACCCCATATTCATACTCTTTTTTCATACGATTGTAATCTATCCATTTTTTATTCATATCCATCCAATTTGATTTGGTAATATTTATATTTTATAAAATAACTGAAAAAGGAAATTTAAAATAATGGGAACCCAACATTTTAATGTTTCAAATAATTTTATAATTCTTTGAAGGAAATGGTAAATTGAATTTAAGAAAATAATTACTCCACTGGTGGTAGTTATTATCCTCTGAATTCATCCACAGTGATCATTGGTACCTAGTATGGGATGACTAATGCTCAGGATAGTAAAATTATCACAGGTTAATGTCTAGAAGAGATAATGGATGTGTCCTAAGAAACAAAATTTAATAATAACTGTTTGGGAGATGAAGTTGATGAGGATGAAATTTTTCTCCTTAAATATAAACGTTCCAAGTATGGGGCACATAAAAAATTTCTTATTTTTCTATCTAAAGTTGAAAAAGTATCTGAAGTAGTTTAATACCTATAAGGGGATCATTGATTGATGAAACCATGAGATTACTTATCTAGATGTCCTTACATGAAATCATAATGAGACATCCATTTAAGTTTCAAAATTCAAATAATTCCTTTAATTACTTTATGAAACCAAAAATGATTTTTATCTAAGGACAGAATATCAGTAGTTCTTAGCTTCCTAGGAGTTCAAGGTTGTAAGATTAGGTTCATGATGGATATCCTATGATTTGGATGGAGTTAGTGACATTACCTTTCCATGGTTTTATTATCAACATATATTATGAAATATGTCAGATTCTATGTATCTAGGAAGTTTCTAAAAGTTAATTTGATCATAAAAATATAGATACCACCCTTTGTACTTAATCATGTTTGAAAATAAAAACCACTAATACTATTTAATTTATAAATATACATACCACTCAACCTTTTGGCACATATTTTAATGAGTGTTTAAAAGGAAAAAAATAGTGAGTGCAATGATACTTTGATCAATAATAGAGGTAAATGTTTAAATAGTAATTATAAAAGAAAACGTGTATTAATTATTTATTGCCTCATATCAATGATAAATTACCACTACATTGAAATAATAAATTTTCTTTTAGTTTGGTTGGATTGGATGGTTCTCTTGGATGATACCGAGGTAATACATTGTTTCCCTTTTCTAGTTTCACACTTCATATAAAAAAAATCCCTAAATTTATAGATGTTTTTTATAATAGATAAGTGAAAAAAGTGAAAATCTCATTAAAGTGGGTGATTTGGGAAATTCATTTAACTTACATCTTAAAATAGGAATCTAGTTATTTAATAGATAGCTTGATAATCTAGTTTGGTTAAAGTGGATGGTTCTCTTGGATGATACCGAGGTAATACATTTTTTCCCTTTTCTAGTTTCTCACTTGATATAAAAAAACAAACCCTAATTTTATGGATGTTTTTTTATAAGAGATCAATGAAAAAAGTGAAAATCTAATTAAAGTGGGTGATTTGAGAAATTAATTTAACTTACAACTTAAAATAGGAATCTAGTTATGGAATAGATAGCTTGATAATCTTATCTAAGGAAACATGAGTAGGATCACTTATTTAGACAAAATTTATGACCATCTAATAATAAAAAGAGAAAGGAATATGATGCTCTCAACATGACTAACTCTTCATAGAATAATTTAGAGATACAATATACCGAATAATAGAATATCAATTATTTATATAATTATGGGAATATGAGGATCTATTTAAAAATGGATAGAAGTATATTATTTCCATTATTGAAAATGTTACTTGAATTAAATATAATTTCATTAAGAGACAAAAATTATAGGATCTAAATATGTTTCAATGTTATAGAAGAAAAGTAGATAAGGATTGTAATTTCTCCTTATAGATGATATGGACATATAATGATATGTAATTTATAAGGGGAATAATTGACGATTATTTTTAGAAACATGATATTCACCATGAACATAGTATACCATATACTGTATAAGTGTTGTTTTTTATAGAAGAATAAAATTTTAGTTGAGATGGCTTGAACATTGATGATATATCATAATACATTATAAAAAACTAATGAATCTATTCACTATAATTTCAAATCACAAAACTCCATTTTAAAGTCAATTTGAAATTTAAAATATCATTTATTTAGATAATCATTGAAATACAAAATAGGATCCTTATTCTAAAACATCATATAAATCCAATTTATTGACTTTAAAACCAATCATTGACCCTTAAAATCACATTTACAATATAAAAAACCAATTAATATTATCTTAATAAATCATTGGGATGCTTTTTATTAGTGTATGTGAGGGAAGTTTAACTATGAAGTTTCGATCGGGATGCCACTTAAATGGTGTCGTGATCTGATGGACCACATCTCCTTAAGAGCCTCTGCCCATATGCCAAAGGCTATCAACTTGTAATGATGTCTTGAGGTGGTATGGTGGGAAAACTATACCCTCTTTATCATATTATCATAAGAGAAAAATTTATAGAAAAATAGTGGTAGCGTGATAAATAGCTGACAAATGGTAGAAAACGATTAAGCAAACAAATTACATAAATTACCAATAACAACCATAACTGGTATCACATACAAAATGATGATATGTCATATGTAAAAAAATAAACATGTAATCATACTATATAATACATGTATAAAAATAGAAAAATTCCAAAAAGACTATCTCCTATAGAATCACGAGCCATAGCTCGATATCGTGCTTCCCTGCTCCAATGCTTTAACCAAATCAAGAATCAATAACTAGGATCTTTCCCCTATCCCAATGTGTATCCACATAAACTATTTTGGTACCATAGACATCCCAAATAGGGGGTGATATGAACTCAATAAGACACCCCCAATAGTGTCTATAAATATACATTCAGCTCATAAAATATGAAAGTATGCATATAATAATGGTAAACTATAATAAAGTTTAAAGGGTTGGCTCTGGTTCATGAAATAGAGTAGGCTGAAACAACTTGCTTCAGCCCAATCTATATAATCTCTAAATAAGTAACCATGTGTATACACATATATGGACTGCATGCACAGTTTATTTTATATCCATATTAGTGGATACTACTACAAGCCTTGACCCAAGGTGTAACTGAGGAATACATAAGATATAACATGAGTATCACAAGTATCAAGGGATTTAATTCCCAGTATCATAATAATAGGGGAAACCATGCCTAGAATCACTTTAGTAGGGTCTCTAAGCATGAATCATAATAGTAGGGTCTCCATGCCAAGTATCATATCAAGAAAGGGCCTTCATGCTAGTATACAACAATAAGGTTCATGATGCCCATATATCCATCCAACATTATAATTTTTATTCATATAAAGAGGAGGCCCAGAAGGACCATACAAGGGATGGGAAACCCATATTATGGGGGCCTGAAATAATACAGTCCAAGAGCATCACCCTGGATAAGATTCACCCCCTCTGGCTTAAGCTGAGACACATTAGTAAACCACAACATCTGAGAGCCAGGTACTACGATTGAGGCCATATAGTCCGCCACTTTGTTCCCCTCATGCCACGTATGCGATATTATAATGTTTTCCTTGATGAGATCCTTGCATTGTCTAATCGTGTAGATGATAGACCATGGGATGGTGCCTTTATTCTGGAGAGCATCATGGATGGACATTGAGTCTATTTAAATGTGGTCAATGGAAATGCCCCTGTTATTGCTTAAGGAAAGTCCAGAGAGGACTGCCATTGCTTCCGCTCGAATCAAGGAACCGCTGCCATAATGCGCTGTGAAGGAAAGTACCAAGCTTCCTTTGGAGTCCTGAATGACTCCTCCTCCACGCATGTCACCCAACACACAGGATCCATCAGAATTGAGTTTAAGACCAGCTTGCGGGGGAGACCACTGAACCCACCTACCTTTCACCTCTTCACTATTCCGAATACCCCTCATGTGGGTATCCTGCACCAACCCAAGGAAGAACGCCCCCCTCCCAAAGCCTGTGGTTCCAATCAGGTCGATCAGCAAGCAACGGGTATTCGCCACCACGGATCGACCAGTGAAACTGCTCCCCTCATATTTGGCCCGGTTCCTAGCTTGCCAAAGGCACCAGCAGGCCGCGTTGAAAATGACGGCTCGCACCTTCATCTCCTCCTCTGTCTCGCTATCCTCCTAAAACCAGTGTTCCATAATCGTCTTTGCATTTCCCTCTTGAGGAAGGAAACCTATAAAGGATCTAAAGAACCTCCAAAAATGCCGAGCCCATTCTCCCTCGAAAAAAATACGGCTCATGCTCTCCTCGCTTCTATTCCTGTAGCACTGGAAACATGACGCCAGACTGATACTAATCTATTTTATGTGATCATCAGAGGGAATTGCTTTCTTCTAGATCCTCCAAGTTAGGAAATTGAGTTTTGCAGGTATCTTTTTACACCAGGTCATACTATGACACTGTTCACGTTTCCCCTGAGGTGCGCTCCTGCTACAGAAATCTTTTGCGTTGAACCTCCCCGAAGTAGAAGGGGTGTATACACATCTATCGTGCTCTGTATTCAGAACCACAGAGTCAAAAACTTCTTATTGTGGGCCATCAAGAAATGATATAAAGAACAGGGGGTATATACTTGCCTCCCTGAAAGAGATGGTTGGGGTCGGGTATCCTGGGTATCCCAGCACTTTGCCCGCCCAGTTGTGTTTCCAGAAGTGGATGCTTCCTTCCCCGATAATCCATTGCGAAAATGATAAAAGAGACGTTATAATGTTAAACACTGAGGACCATAACATTGAGCCCCTTGTAGTTTCATGAACTTCACCAACCTTATATCTCTGAGACATCTGCGTCCCCCACAAGTTTCGATCCTCAATGGTATCCCATGCAAGCTTCGCATGCATTCAGTGGATCGTGTCTGCCATACTCTTAACATTGATTCCCCCTTCACTCGTGGGTCGGGCCATCTTGTCCCACGACACCCACTGCCTCTTTCCCTCTCCTACAGCATCCCAGATGAAGCGCACAAGCATCCTATCAATGACCCAGATAACCCCCTTCGGCACACACGATGAGGCCAGAGCGTGCACCGGGATCACAAATAGTACACTATTCACCTGGGTGATCTGACCTCCGAAGGACAGAAAATGGTTTTTCCAATTCAAAATGTGATCCGAGATCCTGTTCACCACCCTGTTGAAGTCCCTGATCCTCATCCATCTTACTGAAATAGGGGTACTGAGTTACTCCATGGGAAAGGAACCTCTCCCTATTCCCAGCACGTTGCCCATCCTGGCCGCCTTGTTCGAGTTGCAAGAAGAAGGAATAAAAAAAGCTACTCTTCTCTCTGTTAATGATTTGTCCGCTCCAGAAGCAGTATTCCTTTAGGATTCTGTTCAGCTCTCGAAGGTACTTCCACCCACCATTCATGAAGACAATCGTGTCATCAGCGAACATCAAATGCGATACAGGGGTGAATCAAAGCTTCCTACGGTAAGGTTCTTCATGCATGGATCATAGTAATAGGGTCTCCATAACTGTGTCATATCAGAATGGTCTCTATGCCCATGTATCATAATTAATGAGGCCCACTATTCCCATGTATAATATCTCATAAAGGTCTCCATGCTCATTCATTATTATTCATAAAGGTCTCCATGTAAAATTATAGTTATTCATAAGGGTCAACATGCCCAAGTGTCCTTATACAGGTATGTGAATACCATAAATGACCTATAGTAGAAGTGAATCCATGCTCGTAACATAATATATAAGGGTTTCCATTCCCACATTATAACAGTATGGTGTGAATTCTAGAGTATATAAATTACAAATATTCCAGGCTTTAATGAAAGCCAACAATTGGTTATGAACTCATTAACATTCAAAAATAACAAGAAAACAACCATTGTTCTAGTTAATTAGGTGACATGGTCATACCACACACTTCAATTTATTTCATTATAATTTGATAAGTGTTTTAGTCATCCCACCCCACAAAAAATTACCCTTTCATCTATGATAACACAATTTAGAAGTCAAACCAAACACACAAATTGGTGTTTTGGGTATATAACCCTAATGGTCAATTAATTAGTTAAAGGGTTCACCAAAAGGGGTGTATCATGTTGTTTTTCACTATCTAAAACACCTCGTGGGATCAATAAATGAAGTTATTTTTTAAAATAAATACATCCAATTTAATGAAGATTCAGTTTAGGGGAAACACATGGTGAAGCCAGCATGAGGTACAATTGAACATATTATAAAACACATCAAATTTGTGGGATAAGTACAAAACCACCTACCTTATTCCTGTAGAGGATAAATTTTCCAATATTGACATTTAGTTTGGTCCAGATCATAAGAAATCAATAAAATGGATGAAGTCCCTAAAAATATGTCATATGATCTGAAACCTAAATAACTCTTTAAAGAAGATAAAAAATAGATAAATGATCAAGAAGAATAGAGAACTCACTAGTAATAATCCAATGAGATGAACAAAGGTAGAATCTTCATCTGGATTGAAAATTTATCCAAGAACCTAGCTTGGAGGATTGAGCTCAAAAGGGAGGAAGCTTCTCCTTTTGGCTGTAATGAGATCACAATTGGATGGATTAATATTATAATCCCTTAAGGAAAAAAAGGAAATTTTGACCAAAATTACTAGGTCTCATGGTTTGGCCAAACGGTTGGCCAAAACATTTTCCAACCATGCTCAGGCCACGATCCATAGAGAGGTCCAACATAATTTACCCATACAGATTGAGAAACTATACACCAATTGTGCCATATGCCTCTGCTAAAAATTGCATACATTTAACATGGGTGTGCAGCCTTGGGTTCACGGTTCAGGAAAATAGTGCGCACTACTTTTACCTGGTAAAATCCTCATACAATTTGGAGAAATAATAAAGACTGGGAAGAATGGTTTCTATTAACCATGTGACCATGTTCTTTCTTCCACCAGTTGTGTTTTCAAGGTCCAAATAATCCCCAAACACCCCTATTTTCTCTATAGCCTCACAAGGAATCCATATTAGGTCAAAAGCAATTAATTAAACTAGAAAATGAAGTATTCATATATCATATAAAGATAGGTTTCTTACTCTCTTCCCCCTTAAAGGAACTCATCCTCGAGTATCCCTTATAAGGCTGGTAGAATGTTTTTTGGGAAAAACTATAGCCACTCAGCACATAGGTTGGACTCTCACTCCCAAATCTCATCTTATACATGGTTTTTCTACCATAGAACACATACTAATGGTATATAATTCCCTCAGATATCCTTTTTTCTCCAATCAATGATGAGTATGGGATACTCCTCAAAAAACATCAGAATCTAACTCCATATCATCAAGAATGAAAGTATGGGACAAGTGGGCATGATAATGGCTAAGCTGTAAAACAGGGAATACATCATGCATGGAATGGTGCCTATGAGGTAATAGAAACCAACAGTCTGCCATAACGACTCTATAGAATATCTCGAAAGGCCTAATAAACGGATGTGATATCTGCACTCGCCTCTTTATTCATCTATTCCAATGTATGGGTGATAATCGTAAGAAGACACGATCCCCAAACTCAAACTCCACAGGTCATCAATAGTGATTGAAATACAGTTTATGTATAAACTGAGTGGTATACATACAACTTATGATAAGATAAACTTTCTCATAAGTCTCTTTAATAAGATGAGGACTTAGAAGTGATGCCTCTCTTTCCTCTAACTAGCACAGTGGTGAATGACATGCACTACCATGTAGGGCCCTACAAGGATCCATTTGAATCGCCACCTGTTAGATATTAGTATAGTATAAATAGAAAAGAGGGATATGATTATCCCAAGAACTATTTAAATCAAGGACACATTCTCATAGAAATTCCTCTAGTACAAGTATAGTCTGTTTTGACTGGCCATCAGTCTAAGGGTAAAAAGATCGTCCAAGAAGCACCTGCGCACCCATAGCTCTTTGTAACCCCTACCAGATCCTCAATGTGAAATGAGTATCCCTATTTTTATTGATATTATGAGGTCCTCATGTAATAATATAATATAATTAATGTACAGTCTCCCCATCTCATCAATTGTAATAGTCTCTAGGATATAAAGGAATTAGGCTACCTTTTTCATTACATCCACAAATACCCAAATCACGGCACTACATTGAGGTGACCTCAATAAGACGATTAAAATATCCATTGAAACATCTTCCCATTTCAATTATGGGACCATTAATGGTTGTATCAATCTAGTGGTCTACTAGTGTTTTTTCTTCACCTATTAACAGGTAAAACACCTAGGGATAAAACTTGCTATCTAATATTTCATCCATGGACACCAATACAATAAACACATATCATGATACATATTGGAGATATATAGGTGAGATACCCATTTAGAATCATGTGACCCTCGCATTATCTCCTCTCTAATTTCGGTAGAAACCCATATATTCCCATGTATACATAGGAAGTCATCCCCATTGATACACCAATCCAAAGGTGGGTCCTCACCAAAAATATTCTCTTGTAAGACCAAGACTTCAGGATCTAAAAACCTCCCCATCGTTACTCTCTCTATAAGTGAATAGAACACTAATAACGATGCAAATACTGACTAACCATGAAGGTCCTACACATCTATGTGCATCTTAGAAATTATATCCATAAGTTTCCACTCACTATGGGCTTCCTGAACTACTTGTGCCTAATTCTTCCTACTCTAAGCATCAACAATAGCATTTCAATTACCGAGTGTATAAGAAATCTCAAATTCAAAGGAATAAATGTATTCAACCCACCTTTACTAATTGAGATTTACATTATCCTATGTGAAAATATACCTGACACTTTTTTTGTCCATAAACACCACAAAACGCTCTCCAAGTAGGTAATGCCTTAAACAACGCAAAGCATAGACAATAGTGGCTAACTCGAGAACATGAATTGGGTAGTTCCTCTCATGTGGCCTCATATTCTGTGAAACGTACACTACAAACCAATCTCCCTATATCAGAACTTCTCTTATCCTAGTTCATTATGCATCACAATACACTGTATAGATTCTTCCCGACACTAGAATAATTAGGATCATCACTGAAGTCAATCTCCATTTCATCTACTAAAATACTTTCTCACTAGATTATGACCATATAAACTCTTCACCCATCTTATTAAATCCCATAAGAGGCAATACTAAGCATGATAATTGTTGTATGATATGCCTATAATAACCAACTAGCCCTAAGAATCTCTGTATTTCAAAGATGTTCTTTGGATTCTCCTAGGTAACTACAACTCTCACCATCTCTCGCTTAACTGATACTCCTACCAATGAGATAATACGACCCAATAATTGAACATTATCAATCCATAAGTGACATTTTCTCAGCTTAAAATATTTCTAGTTCTCTCTCAGTTTATTCAAAATGATATTATTATGAGTGTAATGGTCATTTTGAGTATCAGAATACCCCAAGATGTCATCTACAAAGGACACCATGAAGGAATATAGATAGGGATAGAAACCCATATTCATCAGATCCATAAAGACTTCTAGTGTGTTCATCATACCAAGTGGTATAACCAGGTATTCATATTAACCAAACCAACTATAAAAATCCATATGTGGTATACCTAAAGGTATAACATTCACATAGTGATAAACCAATATCAAATTGATCTTTTACAAACTCTTGATCCTCTGATATGGTCGAGGAGCTCATCTATATGAGGTATGGGATACTGGTTTTTCATACTAATCTTATTTAAATTCTAGTAATCCAAAAAAGACCTAAGTTTTTTATCCTTGTTCATGAAAAAAAGGACCCATGAACCATAGGGAGAAGTATTGGGCCATATAAAACACAAAGTTTTTAAATCCTCTAATGGTATCATGAGCTCATGTCACTCTGTAGTAGCCATTGAGTAAAGATGAATGGATACATGTGCAGCTATGAGCACCAACTCTATAGTTAATTCCACCTCTCGCTCAGGAGGTATTCTAACAAGGTAATGTGTGAAAGAATCCATAAAACGATTGATTACAAGAGGGAATTCATTATGATGTAATCCCTAATCCTCTATATAAATCTATCTGATTACTCCACCCATCCCAAGATTCTCTGGTCTAGCTCTACCTTCATGGACATCTCACTCTCCCTTGTTTGTATAAGTACCACCATATGGTGATTTTAACAAAACTAGATGGTGATAAACGTCCACATAGGCATGATAGGGGACCAACCAGTCCATCCTAAGAATGAAATAAAATCCCATCATCTCTAGGATTAAGTGGTCCCATAAGATATGATGGTTTCCTACCTCAAGGAGGAATTCCTTACACCGGTGTACACTCTCTGAATGTATACCCAAAGGAGTATCATGTGTCATAATTCCATAGAAGTACTCTATATGAAGCCCAAGGATTTACACAATATCCATAGAGATGAAGGAGTTTAATGAAATTATATCAAAAAAGGAAGACACTATAGTGGAAGATGCTAGAATAGTACCTCAAATATTAGATTTCCCAACACCCTGCTCTTCTAGTATAGGATGAATTTAATAAATATGTCTTAATCCACAACCTTGTGTCACAGCCTGACTACATGGACCAAGTCTACTCTGCTAGGGATATGTATCAGAATCCTAGATAACACGATCATAACCTCCTCCTCTTCATGTATGGTTGATATTACTCCAACAACCTGCCTAGGGAGGTGCTCCTAATCCTGCTCCTGAAGGTGGAGTTGATATGGATCATCTCCCACTCAGTAGGGATAGGAAGGTCTTGAAAAAGCATGGAAGATGACCCAATCTTCCATAGACTTGGCACTCAATGGGGCCTATGATATGCTGGGGATTATTATTCCCATGATTCCCACACTGGTGACAAACCATGTAACCATCAGTGGGTGTCACCTAGCTCCTACATCTCATGTGTGGAATCTCAAAGTGTTGCTACTTGCTGCTAGTCGAACCACTACTATGTCTCTGTTCTAAACCACCCTAGCTCACACCATCTGATTCCTTTAGGTTCTTCTTGGTGATAAGGTCTTGGTTCACTATATCATACATGTTGGTCAATTGGAAAACATTTACCTGAGAATGAATAGGATTCCCAATCACATCCTCAAATTGTCTCTCTTTCACTAGCTCATTAGTCATATATATAAACATAAAGCACTGAAGCTCCATAAAATGAGTTGAGTAGTCCATAACCATCATAGAAACCTTCTTCAGTTTCACAAACTCGCCGGTATGATCAGTCCTCATGTTATGGGGGAACAAATAATCATAGAATCTCAACTAGAAATCCAACTAAATTAGATCCTGATACAGAACTGTCTGGTTTAGAATATCCCAACACTGTTTAGTGGATACTCAAATCATATAAGTGGAGAGATTAACTCTCCTCTTAGGATATGTCTCTAGGTTCCGAAAGATATATATTATTATATCAAGCAATAAATCTTCAGCCTCGGGGCCTTCGTCCCCTAAAAAAGTATGGGGATGCTACTACTGGAACTCATATGTCAACTCTCCCATAGAAGAGGAAGGTCACAGAGCTCCCTGTATAGTCTTCATATTCCACAGAAACTCCCCTCAAAACCATATATCATCACCCACATCGGGGATAATATTATGTGCCACATGTGGCACTACTTGAGGTATCAATAGTGGCTCATTTCCCATTACATATGGAGCATGGTTGTCACCACCCTCCTAGAGGATGACTAGAGGACATCATGGTGGAATAGCTCTACAAATTCCAAGCACAGCCTCATAGATACACGAATATGATAGGCACGCTCCTTATATAAAAGTCACACCCCTCTTCTTGCTCATAAAGCTAGGTCTGGATGATAGGATCAATTATATATAACACTAGAGATGCTACCAACATCCCACAACCACTACGGGAAAATTGGTTTTTTGCGACAGATTATTTGCGACGGGTACATCATCCAGTTGCAAATAATTGGTTATTTGCGATGGGATAAGGGGTCCTGTCACAAAAGGTTTGGCGCGGTTTGCGCGCCAAACCGCGGGAAGGGTATTTGTGACGGGGGGTGCCTCCCCGTCGCAAATAAATGATGGCGGTAAATACTATTAGCGATGGGGAGGCACCCCCCCGTCGCAAATAGTGTGTTTGCAAGTGACTATTTACGATGGGACTCGTCACAAATACTCTTTTAACCGCCGACACTAATTAATGCGGCTGAAGGTATTTGCGACGGGGCTCCCGTCGCAAATAATCTAACCTATATATACCCTCCATCCGTTTTTTTCATCCTTCCTCTTAATTCTTACTTTCTTTCTAACTAAACTTTAATTTTAGAGTTAAAATTTCTCAAATTTAAATTTTTTTTATGAACAAGTTTTGAAGTCGTCTACACCTATTAGAGATCAAGTTTAAAGATATTTATACTTTATTTAACTTAATATTTATTTCATTTTTTTATATTAATTTTAATAATTGTTAATTAATTAGTTGTAATTAAATTAGATTTAGATTGTTTTGTAATCAGTCTGTATTTGTAATAATAAATTGAAATTACTAGTATTAATTATTAATAATTAACAGTAATTGGGAATTATTAACGATAACTAATAATGAATATAAATAATTAGCGGTAATTAGTAATTAGTAGCGGTAATTTGCAGTAATTAACACTAATTAGTAATAATTAGCGGTAATTAGTAATAATTAGGAATAAATAGTAATGATTAGTAAAAAATAGTAATAAATACTAATAATTAGTAATAAATACTAATAAATACTAATAATGAGTAATAAATAGTAATAATTAGTAATAATTAGTAATAATTAGTAATAATTAGAAATAATTAGTATTAATTAGTATTAATTAGTAATAATTAGTATTAATTAGTAATAATTAGTAAAAAGTAGTAATAAATACTAATAATTAGTAATAAATACTAATAATCAGTAATAAATACTAATAATTAGTAACAAATATTAATAAATACTAATAATTAGTAATAATTAGTAATAATTAGTAATAATTAGTATTAATTAGTATTAATTAGTATTAATTATTATTAATTAGTATTAATTAGTATTAATTAGTATTAATTATTAATAATTAGTAATAATTAGAAATAATTAGTAATAATTAGGATTAATTAGGATTAATTAGCAATAATTAGCAATAATTAGCAATAAATACTAATAAATACTAATAAATACTAATAAATAGAAATAAATATAAATAAATAGCAATAATCAGCAATAATTAGCAATAATCAGCAATAAATAGCAATAATTAGCAATAATTAGCAATAATTAGCCATAATTAGCAATAATTAGCAATAATTATCAATAATTAGTAGTAATTAAGAATAATTAGGAATAATTATAAATAATTAGGAATAATTAGGAATAATTAGGAAAAATTAACAGTAATTAGCAATAATTTGCAATAAATATCAATAAATAGTAATAAATAGCAATAAATAGTGATAAATAGCAATAAATAGCATTAAATAGCAATAATTAGCAATAATTAGCAATAAATAGCAATAATTAGCAATAAATACAATAAATACTAATAAATAGCAATAAATTCTAATAAATACTAATAAATACTAATAAATAGAAATAAATACAAATAATTAGGAATAAATAGCAATAAATTCTAATAACTAGCAACAATTAGCAATAATTAGGAAAAATTAGCAATAGTTAGCATCAATTAAGAATAATTAGTGATAATTAGGGATACTTAGGGATAATTAGGGATAATTAGGGATAATTAGGGATAATTAGGGATAATTAGGGATAATTAGGGATAATTAGGGATAATTAAGGATAATTAGAGATAATTAGGGATAATTAGAAATAATTAGAGTTCATTAGCAATAATTAGGGTTAATTAGCAATAATTAGGGATAATTAGCAATAATTAGGGATAATTAGGAATAATTAGGGACAAATAGGCATAACTAGGGATAATTGGGAATAATTAGGGAAAATTAGAAATAATTAGGGATAATTAGTAATAATTAGAAATAATTAGTAATAAATAGAAATAATTAGCAATAATTAGCAATAATTATCAATAATTATCAATAATTTGAGATAATTAGAAATAATTAGCAATAATTAGGGATAATTAGAAATAATTAAAGATAATTAGGGATAATTAGTAATAATTAGAAATAATTAGCAATAAATACTAATAATTAGCAACAATTAGCCGTAATTAGAAATAATTAGCATTAATTAGAAATAATTAGGGATAATTAGAAATAATTAGGGATAATTAGCAATAATTAGGGATAATTAAGAATAATTAGAAATAATTATAAATAATTAGGAATCATTAGCAATAAATGGGGATAATTATTATTATTATTTTATTAATATTATAATAATATTTTTTTATATTATTAAAATTAGTATTAGTATTATATAATATAATATTATTTATATTAATAGTATTAATATTATTATTATTTTATAATATTAATATATCATAATTTTATTGAATATATTTTTTTATAAAGTATTTTTCGATGGGAACTTTTGTGACGGGTTCCTATCGCAAATAGTTTATATGTTTTTTAAATAATTATTTGCGATGGGAAAACGGGCATGTCGCAAAAAAGTTTATGCGTCGGGCCCATCACAACAGGTTTTTATATATATAATGTATATAACTGGAAATTTATTTGTGACGTGACCCCATTGTAAATACCTAAAATTCCATTTGTGTACTAAGGTTGGGTATGAGTTAATTTATATTTTTGATTCAAAGATCCCAATATAAATAGTGTAAATTTAAATTTATAGAGTAAAAACCCTTTAAATATAAATTGGTATCCCTATTTAATGGTGATAATTACATTTTAGGATCAATTCATTTAATCTTTATTCACATTTATGTAAAAAAAATCCATAATGGTTGAACTTTATGTATTAGCACATCTAGTTTACAAGGGCCCATACACCTCACAAACTAATGTGTGGCATTGATTTAATCCAATACAATCACTTTTCAAGTCCATGGAGGAAGTGGTATCACAATTCATGGACATAGAAATTAAGCACCAAAACATGTTTCATACAATTCAGGTAGTAAGTAAACATGGAATGGTATAATGTATACCATATAAATCCTCTAAGGTGCCTAAAATTATGCAAGATTCAATGCTTCCTTTCCATATTAGGCCAAGGATAAAATGTAATCCTCAATAATAATAATAAACATAACACATCATGTGTGTCACCCAATAGTGGAATCAAATCAATTGTAATAAGAAAAATGCAGAACAACATTTCCCATCCTAGTAAATTTGGATTTTTTTTGTACATGGGTTAGCTACTCTCATAAAAATCTCATTAATAAATTCCAATAAATTCCTAATATCTAGTCTAATATTCCAAAATTATAATAAAAAATAAAAGAAATATCCTCTGATTCATGGGGCCACATGGCCTCATGCTTGCCTTCCCATAATCCAGAGACTGGTGACTAGCAGTGAGGGCCTAAGGTAATATAGTGTGGAGACTATACCCACTTGATCAAAGTATCACAATAGTGAAATAGATATATAAATATAGTATGAATGATAAGTAACTAACAACTGAAAGTGGAAGGTAATTAAAAAAATACATAAATAACCAATAAAAATCATAAACGGTATCATATAAAAAATTATGATATGTCATATGTCCAACAAAAAATAATAGACAATAATTCTATAAAATACATGTATAAAAATGGAAAAAGACAAAATGGGCTCTCTACTATAGAATCACAAGCCATAGCATGGTCCCTGGCTTCCCCACTCCAATGTTATAACCAAATTCAGTATCAATAACTAGATGCTTTCCCTTATCCCGAACAACATCAACATAATCTTCCCGAGTACCATCAGTAGCCTGTATAGTGTGTGAGATAAACATAGTGGTCCACAACCAATGGTGTCTATAAATATCTAGTCGGTGATATAATATGTGAGTGTGCAGATAATAATGGTAAGTAGTAATAAATCTATAAAGGGTCAACTCTGGTTCGTGAAAGAGATAAGGCTAACACTACCTTCTTTTCCTAAAGTTGGGTAATCTCCGAATAAGTAACCATGTGTATACATATATATGGGCTATATATATAGTGACATTTACATCCATATATGTGGATACTACTAATATCCTAGACTCAGGGCTTAACATAGGCATCTATAAGTTGTAACATGAGTATCATAAGTATCAAGGGACATGGTGTCCAGTATCACAATAATAGGGGATGCCATGCCCAGTATCATAGTATTAGTGTCACCATAGTCAAATAAAAATAGTAGGGTCACCATACCCAGTATCATATCAAGAATGGTTCTTCATGACCATATAAAACAATAAGGGTCAAAATGCCCATATATATCAGTAAGTTTCACCATGAATGAATCCTAGTAATAGGATCTTCATGCTTTTTTCAGATAACAAGTGTCTCTATTCCCATGTATCATAATTAATGAGGGTCTTCATGATCAAATATAATAACTAATAAAGGTATCCATACCAATTCATTATTATTCATAAGGGCCACCATGCATGTTTATAATCATTTATAAGGTTCTCTATGCCCAAGTTTCATTATACATGGATTCTATTCCCACAACTCACGTATAGTATAAGGGACTCCATTCCTGTAAGATAATATATATGGTTCTCCATGGAAAAATTATAACAATAGGGTATCTATTCATGATTATATTAATTATAAATAGTCAATGCTTTAATTGAATATAACGCTTGGTTCTTAACTCATTAACATTCAATAATAAAAATTGTGTAACCATTTTTCAATTTAAATGGGTGATGTGGTCATACCACTCAATTCCATTCATTTAATTATAAATTGATAAGTGTGTTATACTTACTACACCACAACAATTATCCATTTAATTTTTTATTACACAATATAAAAGTCAAACTAAACACACCAATTGTTATTTCAAGTATATAACCATGAATTTAAATTAATATTTTAAAGGGTGAACCCAAAGGGGTGGATCACGTTGAGGTTGAAAACCTCTAATGTCTCATAGGATCTATAAGAGTCATTGGGTTCTAAATAAATATATCTTATTTAAGGCAGATTCAATTTAGGGGAAATTCACAGTGAACTCAGCATGCAGCACAATAGAACATATTATAAAATAATTTAATTTTTAGGGATAAGTGCTAGACCACCTACCTTATACTTGCATAGGAGCACTCATCAAGTATTGGATTTAGTTTGGTACAGATTAGAATAAATTGGAAAAATAGATGAACGCCCTGAAAATAGGGCATATGAGCCTACAACTAAATAACTCTTATGAGAGAAAGACAAACGACTAAAGGAAAAAATAAGAATATAGAAATCACTGGCATGCATTCTGGAAAATGAATAGATATCAAATCAAAGTCTAGATAAGAAAGTTATCAAAGATCCGAGATTGAAGGATTGAACTTAAAAGTGAGAAGGAGGAGTATCTTATCTGCTAGAATGAGGAAACAAGAGGACTGATTAAAATTATATTTAGGGAAAAATAGTAATTTTGTACAAAATTTTTGTGTAGAATAGTTTGGCCATACGGTTATCCAAATTGTGTGCCAACCATTCTCAATACAATACCTATAGATAGGACATATATGGTTTGGTTGCATGGTTTGAGAAACTATGCACCAACCATGCCACATGCATCTACTAAAATTACATACATTTAGCATGGGTTATTAACCCTAGGCACATTGTTAAGGAAAATCATGTGCCCTTATTTTCCCTCTGAAAATACCCTCACCATTCGGAGAAACTTTACAGACTAGGATCTAAAAATTATACTAACCATGCGGTCCATTTTCTTTCTTCCATGGGCCAGGTTTTTGAGATTTGAACAAGCCCCAAAAACCCCTATTTCCTCCATAGCCTAACTATACATCCATATTAGGTTAAAAACAATGATTTAAACCTGAAAAAAGGATACATACCTCATAGAAAAACTAGTATCTTACATTAACTATTAATCTAATAAATATTACAATATAGTGGGTTTATTCATGGTTACCTTAAATTGCACGGTTTATGTTGAATAACATAAGGATTTTTTTACCAGTCTATTAGATTGTTTAATGAATTATTATAGTGATCTATTTATAACTGATTTTTTAATAGTTACATCCTATCAATTTTCTATTAGAATAATTTTTTAATTTCCTATCTATCTCGAGTCATGTATCTTATTATCTGTTTTCATAAATAATTTTTCAACCTTATTAAGGAAGAAATTGTTTTGGTATATTATTTCAACATGGTATCAGATATTAGAAACCTTTGAAGTCTCCTTTCATCCCTCCCTCCAACATCATAACTTTTGGATTCCCCTTTGTCTCTTATATGCCTTCCATACTTATTTTCCAAAAAAATTGTCTTACACAACCTTTGAAGATATTTTGTTTTACCTCAAATGGAATTTTTCTTGCATCCTTATCCAAAACATATTGTATATACATCCATTTTTAGATGATCTTTTCTATAAATAATTTTTTGATTTCCATTTTTAAACCTATTTTGACATTTTTTTCATGTCTGAGAAGACAATGACATCCATATAACTAAAATAAGAACATCTTTTACAATAGTTTTGGAATCACCTAAATTGGATATTTTTATGTGTCTGTAAAATCTCCTTCTAATGAATTTTATCATCGCAAGTTCTAATTTTTTATAAAATATTGGTGAAATGATATAGAGTATGCCCCAATTTTAAATATGGTTTTAGAATTCCTAAATAATGAAGGTGTGGATCTTTATAATATTAGTTTATTTGAATAGTATTGTCATGTATATTTTCTATTTAGTTTAAATTTTGTCATTTATATTTATCTTGAGTTTTGTATCTCAAAATTCATCTCTATAAATAGAGTTTCATTATTGTTCAAGTGGAATGGTTTCTTGGAAAAATATTTTAAAATATTATTATTGTTAGATGTGAGTATTTGGTTATATATTTTTGGTAAATATTTATCATATGAGGGAAATTATTCAGGTAAGATGATTCAAATAAAAGGTTCTTAGAGTCTTGGTCATCACAACTATATTTGTCATCGTTTTTTTAGTTTGAAAATACGTAAGTGTTGTTGCATTATTCTAACATAAAATAAAATCATTTATACTACTAAAATAATATTATTCATGAAACTTGGTTAGTTAAATTTTAAAAAATATCTAAAATTTGGATTGTTTAAAAAATTATCTAGAATATGTGAAAAATATTTTGTGTTTAAATTATAAAAAACACTACAGTTTTAATAGAAAAATTAGTTTACAAAATCTAAAAAATATTTTTTAAGGAAAAGGGATAATCAGCATAAATTTTTGAAAATTAAAAAAATGATTTTTTTTAAAATAATTTTTTTAATGAAAAAGTAAAAATTAATTTAAAACATGTTATTTTTTCAATAAAAGGAATTTTTATTGATTAAAATTTTAATGAAAGATATTGTGAAAATATTTATAAAAACTAAAATATTTTTTAAATGATGAAACATGTTTGGATAACTCATAATAAATAAATTCATTCATCTTAAAATAACAATTTCAGATGTCAATAAATATAAAAAAAGGGTATACTTTGAATGATTTTCTTCATGAATTTAATTATAAATGTTATTTAAAAAAATAAAACAACTATCAATTTTTTTACAAACTATTATAAGACCTAAATGTTGTGTAACTACATCAAGAATAGCCTAAATATGCATTTGAAAATACTAATTAAAATTATTTTCACCCATATATGATTTATAAATTTTTTATTTAGTAGAATGATTTTCTACTACTTATTTAAGTTTTTAAGAAAATTTAAATACATGTGTTTTTTTAGAAATAAAACATACATCAATTGTTTTTCCAAATCACTTCACCAAGAGAAATGGTAGGTATGCACTCTTTTAAGTATTATAAAATAAAACCCAATCCATCAATTCCATTTTTAGTGTGAAGACTTGCTTAAAATATTTTGGTATCACTTATTTTATACCACTTATCACTTATATAATTATTTCCATACTAATTTTTAAAAATAAATATTTCAATATCACTTAAAAATATGGAAACAATTGTGCAAAAAACTTAATATGTGAATGAATAAGTGAGGACAAAGACAAAAAATTCATAAATTAATTTATCTATCATGTTTTAAGTCATTTTTTATAATGAATAACATTAAAATATTTTCATATTTTCCAATATCTTGTTTGAATTCTTTGATTCATATATTAAGGTTTTCTAGATCGAAATTGAAGGTCATTAAAAATTTAAACAATCAATTGAGTTTAAATTATTGGTGGATTACTATGATTACTTCTTTATTAATAGACATTTATCATTATAATATAGCTGAATTATATCTGTGTGGAATAAAATCACATTGGAAGTGTAGTTTGGAATCCTTATTAGGAGAGGCAAGGGTAATTAGAGGCTTCATTCACAAAAATGTTCCTCATATAATTCTAAACCTCTAATAACATAATAAGTTGATAAGGGGACAAAGGTTCACTTTGAAAGTGCTCCCTAGAGAATTACACATAACCTATGAAATCACCATAAACAATGAAAGGGGTGAATCTGGTCTGAATGACTTAGACCTAACCCAATCAAAAATGTAAAGATGTAGATTAGTAAAGAAGTATGATTCGAGAAGAAGTAGAAAAAAACAAAAGAGTAAAGAAAAAATAGAAACATGAATCATAAAAAAAATATGAAATTAAATAGACAAGAGTATTTACATGATTTGGACCTCATCGGTACTATATGCCCGGAGGTCAGAGGGGGTAAAGACCTTGATGGAAGAAGTGATTAAAGATGAGAACAAAAAATCTCATTCCATAGATATTCATATGATCAATTCATTGATAAAGAGTGGTGAGGGTTCAATTTCTTGAGTGTTTGGTTCTGTGAGGGAGAGACGACGATGGAAAGGAACTATAGTGATGATAGGGAGCATTGGCAATGGATAGGAGCAATGATAGGGAGTGACGAAAGGGAGAGTAGCAGTGGCAGCAGTATGGTTCCATGAGAGCTTGAAGGTGCAAGAGAGAGTGAATCTGTTAGGGTTATTTTAATAAGATCAGGTAAGGCATTTATTAGCACTTTTAAAAAAGCACTAATAAAGCTACGTTTTATTAGCACTAAAATAGTTAGCGCTGATAAAAATATTCTTTATTAGCACTAAAATTTTAGCATTGATAAAGAGTGGTTTTATCAATGCTTTTGTACTGCTGATAAAGATGTATCTTTATTAGTGCTAAAAAAGATGATAAAGATCTAATCTTAATAATATTTTTATTTATTTATAATTATAATTATAAATAAATATATTTAAAAAATATTTCTATATATTTGTATATATTTGTATATATTTATAAATATTTGTATATATTAATAAATATATGTAAATATTTATAAATATATGTATATATTTATAAATATATGTATATATTTATAAATATATTTATTTATATTTATTTATTATATATATTTATATTATTATATATATTTATAAAATTAAAAATATATCAAATATTTTTATTATTTAAATATTTTTATTATAATTTTATAAATAACTCTATATAGTGATAAATATATTTATGTATTTAAATATATATTTATATAATCATATATATATTTATTAATAAATAAATTTTTTATTTAAAAAATTATAATAAATAAATTTTTTATTTAAATCTATTTATTGTAATTTTATGATTATTTAAATATATTTTTATTTATTTCTAATTATAATTATAAAGAAATATATTTAAAAATATTTCTATATAATTATAAATATATTTATATAATTATATATCATGGTCTGCACTGATTTAATATATTTATATAATGATATATATTTATATCAATATATAAACATATATAATTATAAATATAATAACTATATTTTTTATTTAAATATATTTACTATAATTGTGTAATAATTTAAATAAATATATTTAAAAATAATTTATATATATTTTAACCAAACATCATGAAACATGGGTAGCCCACAGTCCTAGAAAACTAATTAATAAAAGAGAATTATAAGTCAATAATGGAAGATGAATCATTGAAAATAAATGGAAAAAAGTGACACTAATACAAGAGAACCATTAAAGGTAATTTGCTTGTGTCTACCACCCCTTTTTTAGGGACCACCCCAGCTTATCGAGTGTCTGCCCCTTTTTCCATTACTTGGGAGGCTTCCAACTATAGGCATGGTCATCCATATTTGATGAGTCATCCACCATATTAAAAGGTTCAGTGTCTTCCTCAAAAATGATGTCATTTTTTGTGCCAATGCCATGCTATATTAGATATTACCCAACTCCTCCCGAGACACATCTCTTCTTTGGGATCTATTTAATATATTGACCAGAGTGAATTTACATTTATTAGTGACATCTTCCAAGGGGTAGAAACATTATCCTCGATGACCACATTCTCTATTGATCCGTCGCTTTCACTTTTCTTGGGAGAGACCGGTATACAATCCCCTGTGACATGTTCAGTAGACTTCATTAGAGGAGACTCCTCCAGAATTGCCATCTCTTTATCTTGTAATCCAATCTGCAAAGGAAAAACCTTCCTAACTAGAGGTGAGGGAGCCTTTATTATTTAAATATATTTATTATAATTTTGTAATTATTTAAATATGTAGGTAATTATTTATAATTATAAATATATTTATATAAATACATATATTTTTTAATATATAATTATAAATATATAAAATATATTTATTATTTAAATATATTTATTATAATTTCTAATTATTTAAATATTTATTTATTTATTTAAAATTATCATAAATACTTTTTTTAAAAATTATATATATCTATAATTTTATAATTAAATATTTAAATTAAAAAATTATTAAAAATATCAATTTAATAAATAAATTTTATAAATTTCAAACATATTTTAATTGTTAAAACTTAATAATTAAAAAAATAATAAATATTATTCATATAAATTACAAAACATATAGAAAATATTACATGTATAGTAAATAAATATATGTTTAAATAAATATTCAGAAATGATTAAATATATTTTTAACATTATAAATGAATATATAAAAATATTTGAATAAATGTAATTAAATAAATTATAAAAATATTAAGAAGTAAATTCATAACATTTATGTGAAATAAAACACACTTATGTACACATACACATCTACACACACACACATTCTTCCACATATAAATACACACACATACACATACATACATGCAGTTATAAATGTACATATATTTTAAATTATTTAATATCAATAAAAATATATTTCTAAATAAATATATTCATTTATATATTATATAATTGGTTATATAAAATATTTAAATATTATACTTATTTTAATTATATAAACACTTCGTAATCAATGTATATAAATAATCTATTAAACATTTTGACTCATATAGATTTGATAATTTTTTATATATAAACTTATGAAAATAAGATCCATATTTTATTAAAATATTTATAATTTATACTTACATGTTACTTAAAAAATGTTTATTTTAATATAAATATTATTTAAATATATATATATATATTTAATTATAATTATAAATAAATATTTTTATAAATATTTTTATATAATTATATATTTATTTATTTATTTATATAATTATATATATTTATATAATTATATATATTTATATAACTATATATATAATTATATATTTTTATTAATATATAAATATATATAACAATAAATATTATAAATATATATTATTAAAATATATTTACTATAATTATTGTAAAATCCCAACCTAGAAGCCACTGAACGGTGGTCTAAGCCAGTGGGTCACATGGCCTCAAGCCCCCCCTGGTATGCCAAAGGCTTCCGAATAACAGTGAGGGTTTAAGGTGGTACATTGGGGAGACTATACCTTTATGATTAGATTAATGTAGTTTTATCTCAAATAAATAAATCAGTAGAAGCATAAGATAGGTCAAAGATAACAGATAAGCTTCTAGAAGACTATAATAGTAAATAACTCAAAATCAGTGCCGCATACAACATGATTATAATGTCATGTCTCTATATAAAATGGTAGGAAAAACATTGAAATAAGCATCCAGTACAATACATGTGTCAAATTTAAAAGGACTAAAAACAAACAAATCAAGAATCATAAAGGGAGCTACTACTTTGGTCCAGACCTACATCCATGATGTCTGTCAGGGTACCCAATGATGACTGAAATAGTGTGTGTGATAACACTCAGTAGGCCACTACCATCAATGTCTATAAAATATCCAATATGTGTATAAAGAATGAATTAGTGTGCAATCTATCGTAGGTATATTGGAAATGAAATTAAAGTTTCATTATTATTTAGGATATTGTACAACCAATCTTGGATCCCTGTGAACTATAATCAAGCACCCATAAAATGAGGCTAACATTAAAGAATAAATAAATATTTTTGATACTCTCTAATCTAACACCTAAAACATATCCCCTAACCAGGTCTATATGTAAAACATATGAAAAATATCCACAATGTCCATGCCATGTAATCAAGTGTATAACCTCTACAATGTCCTACATCGTTTAATCCAGTATCAGACCATGAAGGGATAGATCCAAGGTATAGAAGACAAATTTATCCTCATCCAATCCTTAGATCATCTCGATAGAAACTCAGTAACGACTTGGTTGGATTCATAGGATCATTTCTACAAATCATGTCCAAAGTGAGTCCAATCAAGATGGATATAAGGGGTAGAAATTCCCTTTTAATCATATTGAACCATCATCCTATGAGTATAAATTTATGAGTTATCCACTTCCATAATCAATATGAATCCATGGGTTATAAATTTCCATGGAATCCAATGGAATCATGATCCAAGGAGATCGTCCAAATAATCCAATACCATTACTAATAAGGATCCATATCATAGAAAAGTCCATGGAATCCAATGGAATCATGATGCAAGATCTCTTCAAGGACTCCACTACCATTACCAATTCATCAATCAATTCATTATTTATTTAACAACTGTTAGAAATCCATGAGTTCATCAAACCCAATTGATTGAGGCTCCCTAAATAAGTGGTGATCTCACACACACCCAATGAGGTGGTTTCTCAGTGGGAAAAACAAAGGCACACCCCATAGGTAGTCTCGGTTGAGGCTAAAACCTTAAACCATAAAATGGAACTCAAGGGAAACCTAAACAAGTACCAAAAATTTTAAAAATACACTTATTTAATTTTTTGGGAAAGGAAAGAAGGTCTGACATGTGGAAAAATTGAAACAATTTATAATAAACACAAAACTTTAAGGTAATGGTATATACCACCTACCATATACCCATGGTAGAATACTCATCCAATATTGTCTCCTAAACTGACCTCGGTTGGAAGAAAACACAGAAATTGATGAACACCCTGAAATAAGGTCATAAGAGCCTACACCAAAACAGATCCATTGAGGAGAAGATAAATTGATAAATGTGTAAGTGGAATTAATAACTCACTAATATGGATCTAATGAGACCGATAATGAAATAATAAGAGTCTGGATGGAAAATAATATAGGGAACCTAGCTTAGGATCAAAGGGTAAGATCCTTTTGTGGATATCCTATACGTGAGAGAAAAATAAATGAGGGAGGGGATTTTTTCAAAAATAGGCACCTTATATATTATTTGAAAAATATGCCTCAAACATTTACACTATGTGTAAATATCGTGGTCTTCCCCCTAGGAAAAACCATTTACACATTGTGAATTGGGCTACCCAATCCATTACACATTGTATATTTAATACATGTTGTGTATTATAAATACAGTTCATATAAATGTTCCTCAACCATCATACCTTTTCCTTTTAAAAAACCAATCAACCCATAGTCCAGGCTTAAGGTTATAGGTAATGAAGGGAAATTTATCAAGAGTTTAACGGGAAATAAAATGATACATACCTCATTGAAAAACTCAGTATCTTACAATATACCCTCCCCCACCAATAAGGAAATTCAACCACTAATTTCCCTTCCAAGTATGGTTATGATTTTTTTAAGAATAAATCCAATAACTGAGCATGTGCATCAATATCCCGCTCCCAAGTCTCATCCTATAAATAGTCAGGCATCCATAATACTCGTACTAGAGGAACTGACTTGCCTTGAAATATATTGTGATCCTATAATTAATATTATCAGGATACACTTCAAATGATTCATCTTATAACATCTCAAACTCATCTAGATATATAGTCTAATATGGGAATGAGTGATAAATGATTGTCCGATATACATGGAAGACATAATTCATGGATCAGTACCTCTATGGTAATTGTAACCGATGGGCTACCAGACCAAATCTCTCCCGAATCTCAAAAGGACTAAAATAACATGTTGAAATCCTAACATATCTTTGAATACATCTATTTCCTATCCACAGTCAGGTATGTCAAAAAAAAACTCAAACCCTAACCTCAAACTCCAGATGTCATCAATCATGATCAACATAGGATTTATGCCCATACTTTGTAGTATCCATTCACATTCTGATCAACTGAACATTTAATAAATCTTTTACATAATAAGTATCCCAAGAAGCATTGCCTCTCCTTCCTCTAACCAGTATAGAGTTGATTATAATGGCCTACCCTATAAGCCTCATAAGGTTCCATCTGTATAGTCACATGATTTCTATTATTGTAGGAGAATCAAACCTAGGGTATATGCCTCTCCTAAGAGACCCTGAAATAAAGGAAGCATGTTCTAAGAATGTACTTTATTTCTTGTATAGTGTTCTCTTACTAGACATCAGTCTGAGGCTGGTATGCTGTGATTAGGATCACATGTGTACCCAATGCACTGTACAAGCCTTGCTATAAATGAGATGTAAATCGGGTGTCCCAATCTAATACCACAATATGAGGAACCCTATGTATGTGTTGAATCTCATAGATATACAACCTCCCAAGATCATATACTAAGAAGGTTTCCCTATTTGGTAGAAAATGAGTGACCTTCATGAGATTTTCCACATCAACCTATCACTACATCGAGGCAACCTTGGAGGTCTAGTTTGGAAATTAATCGCAACATCATCCCATTCCACTTGGGAATAGATAACTGTTGTAAAATCCAAGATAGTCATTGGCATTCTTCCTTTACCTACTTGTAGGTGGAATGGTTCATGAAAAAACCATCTACCTCAGGTTTCATCCTTGACCACTAATAATGGTGACATAAATCATGATACATCCCAGTAATGTCGGTATGTACTGCCCAAAATGAGGCATGAAACTCCCATATCATCTCCTCACATATGTTTTTTGGAACCCAAACACATCAATGAATAAATATAATTTCATCCTCACCCATAGCCCAACCACTAGGAGGATTATTATCTTCCACACTCTCCTACGAAACTATACCCTCAGTATATGAAAATTGTCTCATCCCCAGTCTATCTAGAAAAGTGAATGTCACTACTAAAGAAGAAAGGAAAGTCTTACCATGACTATCTGACACCTCCAAGTGTATCTATGAGAATAAGGCCATAATATTCCACCTGTTACTCACCTATTTAACTTCCTATACCTGATTCCTCCTATTTAATGCATCATCAACTAAATTTCCCTTTTTTTGTATAGTCAAGCATGAAGTCAAAATACTCTAGGTAATAAAACAACCTTCATTACCTCATATTTAATTCATGTTTTTTAGATATGTACTTGAGGATTTTGAGGTATGTGCACACCAAAAAATTCTCTCCAAAAAAATAATGCCTCCAACAGTGCAAGGCATGTACCACATTGGCTAACTTGAGATCATGCATCGGGAAATTCCTCTTGTGTGGTCTCAACTAACAAGATCTATATGCCACAACTTGCTCCTCCTACATTCAAACTTCTACAAGCCTAATACCTAACGGATCAGACTATATAGTGTATCTTCTTATTGGATTTATAATAATCATGAATGATTTTGAAATTAGTATCTCCTTCAACTTTTGAAAGGCTGTCTCACAAGCATCTGACCATAAAAACTTCACAAACTTTTTATTTAAGCCCATAAGTTGTGATTATAAGAATGATAAGTCCTATATTAAATTCCTTCAATAACTATCTTTCCCCAAGAAACAAGTTATATTGAATATGTTCATGGGATTTTCTGATGAAACTAAAGATCTCACCTTCTATAGGTCAATTGATACTCCAGTCTCTGAGAGAATATGACCCAGGAAGTAAATATTTTCCATCCAAAAGTGTATCTTTGTGATATTAGCATATAAAATATGTTCCATTAATGTATTCAAAGTGATATAAAGTTTCTTTTCATGGTCATGTTGATTTTTAGAATACACTAAGATATAATCCATGAATACCACCATAAACGAATATAGATAAGGAAGGAAAAACTAGTTCACCAGTTCCATGAAAATTGTTAGGATTTTTGTGAGACCGAATGAAATAACTAGAAACTCATATATACTATACATGATACAAAAAAAATTTATAATGTATGTCTATAGGTTGAACACATACCTGGTGATAACATGACCTCGAATAAATATTTGATAAAATTGTTTCTCCTTAGTGATGGTCGAAGAGGTCATTTATATATAGCAAGGGATACCAATTTATAACTGTCAGCTGCTTCAATATTTGGTAATCCACACATAGACTGAGGTTTTTTTCTACCTTTTTTTCAAATAATACCAACAAAAACCATATAGAATTAGTGGTCCATATAAAACCCTTATCTTCCAAATCCTATAGCTACCTATTGAGATCCTAAAACTTCATTATATCCATATTATAAGGAGTATTGGATACTATTGTAGCTCTTGACACTATCTCGATGGAAAAATATACATCTATCTTATGAGGTAAAACAAAAAACATTTCTGGGAAAATTTCCTTGAAATGATCAACCACTAGAGGGAAATATTATTGATGAAATCTCTAATCATCAAGATATAAACTAGAAATATGGTATGTCATATTCCCAACCCATGATGTTCGGGTCTAGCTATACCTACCTTGACATCCCATTAACCCTTTTGAATAAAACCCCCTCCCTCTAGTGATGTGATGGTCTCCCTTAAATGATAATAGGTTATAGGGTAATGATAAGAAACTAGCACACCCATTTCGAGTATGATGTTAAAACCTATCATCTAGAGAATGAAAATATCCCATATGATGTGACACCCACCAATCTCAAGGGGTCACTCCCTACACTAGTGTACCCCCTCTGTTATGATCACCAAGATAGTATCAAGTTTCATAAAACCATTGAAAAACTAAACAATGAGCCCAAGGAAATCCACAATAAGTAAAAATATAAAGCAATGTGATGAACCTATATAAAAAAAGTGAACATTCTATAGTATAGGGTTTTAAGATCTTACCTCCCACTATAAATGGCATGATTCTATGCTCCATAGGTGTAGGATGTAAAGAATATATCTGGACTGAACCACAACCCTGTGAAACAACCTCACCAGCCGGAGTAGACCCACTCTTCTATCGTGGTTTGGGGTCTGGATACCTCAACCATGACCTCCACCTTGACTTGAAAGAATGAAACTACTCTAACTCTTAGTCTGGCATGATGTTATGATTCATGCTTTCAAACTCGGAGTCAGATTCAATCCCCTTCCACTGATATCTATAGGGATGGACCTTCAAAAATGTTGTACATGGCCCGTCTTGCCACATGCTCGACAGTCGATTGGGTTTCTATGAAACTAATTCCTCATGTTTCCCTACCTCCTACCTGGATGTTATAATATATCACCACTAGTAAAAATTTCTTGTCTGGTACTCCCATCATGAGAAGCCTCAAAACAGTGCTTCTAGATAGCTATGATTGAACAACATTCTTGAGACCTTTCTTGGAGTGTCACTACCTTGATGAATCATTAGCATGATGAATCAAAACAAAACACTGAATCTATATTAATCCTGTTGAATATTCCATAACAGTCATCATTGCCTACTCAAGATTCATAAACTCACGAGACCTTTCATCTCTCAGGGTCTCATGAAAAATTAGTCATAAAACCTAGATTGTAAATCCCTCAAAACCATATCTCTAATTGCATCATCCTGGTTTAAAATATCCCACTAACACGTAGATTCTATCTAGAGAATATATTTTGTGAACTTCACTCTACTCTAAGAAGGTGTCTCACGATGCTCAATGGTAGAAAAGATATTCTATATCCAAAGCTCAGTATCTTATAGACCTCCATCCCCCAAAAATGTGAGAGGATGCCTCTATTGGAATATAAAAATAAGCTCTTCCATAAATGAGGAAGGCTTCAGGGATCATGGAAAGTTCTATATTAATCGTAAGAAACCCTTATAGAATTGTGCCTTAGCACTCATATCTAGTAGAATGCACAGTTCCACAAGAGGCAATACTAGAGGATTTAATGATAGCACAAGGACCACCGCCTATAGATAATGTTCATCACCGCCCTCCTGGAACATGACTGGTGGTTTTCAGGGTGACATGTCTCTACAATTCCAAATACATGCCACAAAAAGAAATCAATTTATAAAAAAGTCACATATATAAAATCATAGAACACATTGCATCATTCCTAAAAATAAATTTCACCCCTCTTACGGCACCTAAATCGAGGACTCAGTAATAAAAATGATTATATAAAACACCAGATACATTGCATACTGACCACTCTAAAGCTGGTTCAATTTCAAGTTATCTATTTCACCATTTAAGCCATTTTTAATTTATATTCATCTTTGAATTATCTTTAAAAGTTTGAACCAAATAGATTACAACTTCCAATCTATAAGGTACCATACACCTTATAAACTAAAATATGGAATCTATATAATCTTTAACTTAACATATTCCAATCCATGCGACCAATTTTCCATGATTCAACATGCCATAATTAGCTTCTTAGGCTATTTTTTGTAGTCTATATAGAAAAACATAATTCTGGTTATGGTAGGCTCTCTAAGTACCAATCATGTCTCTGAATTCCCTACGCAAATAATTTATCAAAAAAATGAATATTATAACAACCCTTATCTTTATTATACAATAAAAATGATTTATTACATAATATTACACTTAATAAAAAAATAGGAAAAACATTATCTATATTGAATTCTTCCTTAACATGCTCGTACTTAAAATTGAATGGGATAACCTCGGGACATAGATAAGAAAGGGGTGAGCTATAAATACCAATAAAGAAATAAACATGGCATAGAATGAAGAGAGTAATAAATGTTAGAAAATAGACATATAAATGGGGCATAAAATGGGTCTGAATCATAAACATAAATAATAATACATGATATAAAATGATTACATAAATAGAAAATTGGAAATGTGGAAACAACTTAAAAAAGTATATCATAAACATAGTTTAAGGATAAACCTCCAAGAAATAATGGTGGTAAATGTAACATAAATTAATTAGGTTTACTCCATGTCCCAAAAATACATCTCATGAGACTAAACATTACCCAATTCATTGGAGTTTTATATAATTCTGGTTGCACCCGTCACTTTAATTTCATTCTCATGCTTAAGTGTTCCACATAGATAATATATCAGGGAGTAATTTATCATCACCTTTTATTAAACAATAAATTATTTAGGAATAAATACATGAGATTCCATAATAAAAGTTATATAAGTTTATGATGGTGAACACCCTTGATATGAAATGGGTATGGGTATTCACTATACAATTTTTTGGCATGGAAAATCGTGGTGAAATTTAGGCAGTATAATAAGGGTGTATAATTGTTCATGGAAGGGTTTATTAAGACTAAAATGGGTATCTTATCATTTATACATAAAATGGATAGTTTGGGGGATATGTAAGAACATATCCCATCATTAGGAATTAAAGATAAAGGACACATGATAATAAAGAAGCTTGAATAAAGAGGATAAGGAGATGAACCCTTAATTGAGTGAGTTACTCCAAATGATTGGTATGAGATTCTTGAGAGTTTGGGGGAAACTTGGGAGGAATATATATAGGTTTGGGAATATTAAGGAAGTTCTCTAAAGATTTTGAGTGAAGATAAGTGGGATATTGGGTGGGTTCATATAGGAATTGAGTGGGGATTTCTTTATTATTTCTCAAACCTAGGTTTTGGACTCCATATAAAAAATATGCAAAACCAAAAACCATACCATGTTTCTTTCCATGGTTTATTCCAAATTGGATTGGTTTCATTATATTATAATTTCAATGTCCTAACTTAATAAAATAATACCCTTGATTCTGTGGAAGTGAGTCATACTCTTAAAGAAATGATTTAAAAACCTTATAATATATTAATGGTTTTGGAGGAATCATATAGGATTTATAAAATTAATAAAATAGACAAAAAAATAAAATTATTTTAAATGGAAAACATGTGTTTGGTCTTGGATACCATTTATAGTGTTTATTACGTCACTTTTGGGGCATTATGATTTCATAATACACACCATATATTTATACTATATTTAATTTTTTCCCTAAAATTCAACTATCTCATAAAATTATGAAAAATTTACCATTGTATAATTTTAATATTATTATTCAAAATATATATTAATTTTATAAATTTAATATTCTAAATATTTATATTTTCACTTTCAAAATAATAATTGATCCTTTTTTATAAATTCCAGGTTTTTTTACAATAATCATTTTTGAACCCTTACAAATTTACATTTGAATTCATAAAAATTATATGATAATTTATAATTAATAAACATTATATAATAAAAATATTTTATTAAAATATTATAAATTTCAAAAATCCATTCATCCATGAAAATAAATTCCATGATTGAATTTTAATATTACCCAAAAATACAATTTGTGTGTTATTATATCAAAAATAAAAAACATATATAAAGTGACAATAAGAAATATATATATAGAAATTATTCTATTGAAAATAGAATATATATATATATATATTTATATATTCATATTATTAAGTTATTGAGACATGTCCCTTTAATATCACTAGAAAATGCCTTATGGGTAAGGTGTCTGACTGTAAGCCTTTTATGGGGTGATTTGGAGAACTTGGTTTCAGAAGTGATCTCAAGGAGCTTGAACATCTTATGTAAATGATTTATCTCATTATTAAGTTATTTCATATCATCTTGGCATTGGTCAAGGTAAAATCCCATAGATTCTAGATCCCTCAGATGATCTGATAAAGGTGCTTCATAGGGGATGATCCTAGTAGTTGAGGTCATCACTTCCTTTGTCTGTATCAATTATATTTTTTAAAACCCAATATTTATACTAATCATACATTCACTATCCAATGAATATATTATAAATGGTAATGATGTTTAATGGGTAGTTAATTATGATAGGATATAATAAATCCAAAGAAGTGCATCACTTTTCTATAACCATAGTACATAATAATACATTTAATTAAATCACAAGGAGAATTTTATTTATAATAGTTCGAGTAGATACAATCATCCCCCCTTTAGAAATTTCACCCTTGAAATTTTCTTCTCCCACACTAAAAAAATGAGTGTAACTCTATTTAATCACTTCCTTCAGTTCATACATTTCTTCTTCAAACATGAGGTTTCTTTGCAGTCCATTGACAAGGTTCATTGTCATATTCCATATAACTTAGTCTCTACGATCTAATATCTTCTACAGTTGATCATCATATGAGAGATCATTCTCCATCAGTACCACTGATAGACTGAGTACATGTGAGGGTTCTGGTAATTACTTCATCAATAGGGATACATTGAATACATTATGTAATTGAGATATGTTAGGTGGGAGTGCTAGTTGATAAGTCACTAATCCAATGCGATAAAGGATCTCAGAGGAAAAATGTATCTTAGAATAATATTCACATTCTTCCCAAATCTCATTACATTATTACATATCGAAATTCAAGCGAAGAACATGTTTCTAACATCAAACTCTAGGTCACATTGATAATTGTCAGTATAGCTCATTTGTCGACTCTAAGCATCCTTGATGTGTTGTAGAATGGTCTTAACCTTTTCCACCATTTCCTCAACCATTTCTATACCTAGCAGTTTTCATTCCCTAACTTCATCCCAATATTTAGGTGTTGTTAAATTCTTCCCATAAAGGTCTTTATTTGGATCTATTTGGATGCTAGAGTGGAAACTATTATTCTATAAGAATCTGACTATAGGAAGATGTTGATCCCATCCTCTTTTTAAGTCAATTGAGCATGCTCTCAACAACTCCTCAAGTGTATTTATAGTCATATCAGATTGGATATTATTTTTAGGGTGATAATACATGATTATTTTCAAATTAGTATTCAGAGAATGTTGGAGACTCTTCCAGAACATTGACGTAATTCTATGATCTCTACAAGATACAATTGATAGTGGTGTTCCATTCAGCCTCACCACTTCTCTAATATGTAACCTTGAAAATTGATCAAGTGAGAAGTCCTCTCAAATCTCAATTAAGTGTAAGGTATTTATAATATGATCCACCACAACCCATATAGAATTATTAACTCTTTATTTCTTTAAAATACTAGTGATAAATTCCATGGTGATGTTTTCCCATTTACATGTATGTATGGGTAATGGTTGCATCATCCCCTTGAAGTTTTTCATTTCAGACTTCACTTGGTGATATATAATATGTCTTGATGTATATTTCGTGATCTAATTCTTCATATTGTCCCACCAGTAGTGATCTCAGATATCTTGATACATATTTGAGCTTAAAAGATTAATAAGTAAGTTTGAACCATGTTCACCATCTAACAACTCTTTATTTAACTCATGATTTAATGGTACACTTATCCTTGACCCAAATCATAAAAATCCACATTCATTAACATTTAACATTAAGGATTTACCATTTCATATAGTTTTTACTTTCTTATGAATTTCAATATCATCTCTTTGATTATCCTTTATCTTCTCCAGAAGGGACTGGTAAGAAATAATTTGTGAAGGAATTGGTGACATCCCTTCCTTTATTATTCCCATGTCCATCCTTTCCAAACCTAAAAAGATAGGATCCCTCTCAATTTGCATCAATAATATAATTCTTGGATCCTTTATACTTACAGAATCTACCACTTTATTTTCCTTTCCATGACAGTAGTGAATTGATTAGTCGTAGTCCTTTATAAACTCTAACCATATTTTTTGGCTCATATTCATCTCTTTATATGTGAATTTATACTTAAGTATTTTATGATCCATATATATATCACACTTCTCCACAAAGAGATAATGCCACCATATTTTCAAAGTGAAGATCACTACAGTAAACACCAGATCTAGCATTAGGTACTTCTATTTTTTATCTTTCAACTGACTTGAAACATAGTCTATCACTTTTTCCTTTTCCATTAACACAAATCCCAATCCCTTCTTCTAAGATTCACTAAATACTATGAAAATTTCTCCACTTGTGGGTAATGTGAGTATAGGTTCAGTGATAAACCTCTTTTTTCAACTACTTAAATCTCTCTTCAAATTCATCATTCCAAGAAAACTTTAGTCCCTTGCGAGTTATATTGGTTAGAGGGTTTTACAATTAAGAGAAATTTCTCAAAAATTGATGATTGTACCCATATAATCCATGGAAATTATGGATATCTGTCATAAATTATGGCCTTGACCATCCTTAAATTGCTCTTATTTTTATGGGTCCACGGATATTTCAATCCTTGTGATGATATTCCCCAATAATGAGACATCCTTCAACCAAAACTCATATTTGTTATACATCGCATAAATATTCTCCTGTCATAAGGTCATTAGAAAAGTGCTCAGATAATCTACATGCTCCTCCTTTATTATGGATTATATTAGAATATCATCTATAAACACTACCTCAAATTTTTGAGGTAATCCCTAAAGACTCTATCCATCAATTACATGAATATTTTTGGAGAATTAGTTAAATTTAATGGCCTTACTATGATCTCATAGTTCCCATAACTTTTATGAAAAGTATTCTTGGGGATATCCTCCTTCTTCACCCTATCTAGGTAATATCCTGACCGAATATCCACCATGGAGAATTATTTTTCTCCATATAGTAGATCTAACTAGTCATAAATACATTTAATAGGATACTTGTTATTAATAATGATCATATTTAGCTCATGATAATCATTGCAAAGTATCATTTACCCATCCTTTTTCTTAACTAGGAGGACTGGTGCACACAATAGTGAAGCACTTGGGCATATGAACCCTTTATCAAGATTCTCCTATATTTGTTTCTTCAACTCATCAAGTTCCGAAACATACATTCTATGTAGAGTCTTGGATAATGTTAATGAACCAGGTTTAGGGATGATTCTTTCTTTAAAATCAATCATTTAATCTATATATAATTTCTTGTAGGGAAATAATATCCATGCTTGAGATGTTGGTTCTAAATAAAATTCATCCTTCTTAATGCACTTGTACAAAATCGGGGGTCGATTCATGATATGGAGAGTGATTTCCTTCTCAAAAAAATTAGGTTAGATCTATATAGGGAACACCAATTTATACCCAGAATTGCATAAAATTCAACCAAAGGGGGTATGAAAAGGTTCTTTGTGATGTTCTGCCGAAAAAATTGATAGGGGATGAGTTATGTACTCGGGATGCAATAATTTCCCCATTTTTTGTTTTCAATGACAATTATACTTTAATGATTTTTAGTGGGGTTTGAATAGTATAACTTAACATTCATGATATGAAGGAATGAAAATAACTAGAATCAAAAGGTGAATTCACTGTTCTTGAATGAATAACCAGTGTACCTATCAAAAATTCATTGTTGGGATCCACCACATACGTTGTGATGGAAACAACTCTCCCTTGATACCTTGTAGGTTATTGGTTATCTCTGAAAACCCTTAGATTAGTGCATTGGTTTTAAAAGTTCCCTAGTTCCATGTATTTGAATCAATGAACAATGCACTAAGGGTTTACCAAATCATTCATCTCCTCCAATGCATTAGTGGGTTTCTTCTATTGGTAATCGTTATCTAGGTGTCCTCCATTCCCCCACCTAAATCATTTCCTTATCCCCCTTTGGAAATATCCAGAGTTCTTCTTTTCACACCTTTGACTAGTGGGATGTTGAAATTACTTACCACCATTAGATTTCTCCATCAGACCACTCGAATTAAACTTCACTTTATGCTTATTATACCAGTGATACCTTTGATATTCACTGATATCCCTTTTGACATTGATGGGACATCAGAAAATTTCTATATATAAATTAAAGTTTTGAATTGTGAGGGGTTTCTTAATACTAGGTTTTATCTCACCAAAAAAGTTTTCAACTATGCTTTCATGGGTAATGACAAAACTAGAGGTGTATCATGAAAGTCTTGTGATGTTTTCCCCATACTCCCCAATATATTATATATTTTTTTATTGAGGGAAATGAAATTCCTTTCCATTTTATGTCATTGAGTTTAAGGAAAATTTTTATTAAAAACAATTTTCAAAGTTCCTTCCATCCCATCACTTTGATGTCTTCCTCAGGATTCATATTCCTCATCAATGTCCACTATTGATCAGTATCTCCATTCATATGATAAAAAGAAATTAGAACCTTATCTTTCTTAGAACATTAAAGTATGGATAAGATCTTCTCAATGGTTTTTATGTATTGTTCCATGATTAATGGATCAGATTATCCATTAAAGGTTGGAGACCTTTCTTGCATAAAGATCACATTTTCATCCTATTCTTTCTTAAGGGGATTTGGGCACTCCTCTTGACCCATGTTTCTATTTATATCCTGATTCATGTGAAAGAGTATCATCAAAAATTTTGAGATTCCCTCTCCCATTAGGTTGGGAATCTCATTGGGGAAGTAATCGCATTTCTTATCATATTGATTATTTACCAGACTCCTCCTATTTTCAATTATTATCTAGAATAAATGGAAAATTAGGGATGAGTATTTTTAAACTATTATACACATATGTAGGAATCCATTAACATTAAGGAGATAAATTAACATGTATTTATTTACTCTATGGAATTTTATGCTTCAATATATGTTATCCATGGTCTATATCCTAACATATATTTATATGGGTATTTTTTCCCTTAATAATTTTTAATAATTATCTTATGAATTTAGCAAAGCATATCCCCCAGGAGTGTCAAACAAGGAGTACAGTAAGGCCCATTTTCGAGCACTAGTTCCCAATCGAGTCTAGCTCACCATGGTGTTTTCATGTGTTACCCCTATGTGAATTTTTTCTAGATCCACATACACTTTTAGTATACAAGAATGGATGAATTTTTATGGTAAAACCCTTAATATATACTTACAATAATTTAGGGATGCTTTTTATACATAGACTTATTTCTAAGGCTTCCACTATAGTTTTTCTAATCCTATTCCAAAAAATAACTAAAATTTTTCTTTTATACAAACTATAAAAACACTGCCCTTTATTAAATGTTAAAACATGATTTATTATATAATTTTACACTTAATAAAATAGGGATGGTTGATAAGTATTGTTTCTTTTGGAATCAGGTATATTACATAACAAATTTAAATTGTAAAAACATCATCTTCATTGAAAACATCTATAACATGCTCATACTTAAAACTACATGTGATTACCTAGGGATATACATAAGAAAAGGAGTGATATATAAAGCCCACTAAAGGAATAAACATGGAATAATATGTAGAGAGTAATAAATGTTAGACAATGGGCATATCAATGGGTCCTAAAAGGGGTGAGAATCATAAACATGAATAATAAGACAAGATATAGCATGATATCATAAATGTGACATGGGAAATGTGAAAAAAAACATAAAACACTACATCATAAACATAGGTTAATGATTACCCACCAAAAATTCATGGTGAAAAAAATTGCATAAAGGAATCAGTTTTAATACCAATCCCAACATGACATCTCATGATACTTATAACACCCCAAACATTTTATGGTATGTTTCTCTTAAATACTTTCAATTCATTAGATAGCCTATATTTCATGAAGCATCGAGTCTCTATTAAAAAAACTTGGTTATTTATAGTATATAGTCATAACCTAGCCATTAAACTTAAATTTCCCACTCTTGTGTTTTGAATTTTGAAAAACAGACATACACAGTTGCGATCAGGGTGATATTTGGAGTCTGATAAAATCAAGTTAATTTTCTGTGAATAGTAACTTACCCTTATGAATAGTAAAATACAATTATGAATAGTAACCTACCCTTATGAATAGTAATATAACCCTTACGAATGGTAACCTTACCCATTAAAGTGAAAATAAAATTTAGGCACCTTAAAAATGAAGGTGAATATTTTAAGTGTTGGTATTTTTCGATTAAAATAATAATTTTAATTAAAAATTAAATTTCTCATATTTAGAAAATTATTTTTGAAAAATGGAGTTAATTTTTTTGATTCCACATGTCAAAAAATGGTTAGGGTTAATTTTTGTGATTTTTCTGAAATACTTGAATTTTTTGGTGAATAGTAAAATACAATAAATTATGATAAATGTTAAATAAATGATTTATTGAGTCATGGATGATGTAAAGATGAGGTAAGCACACTTGGTTCGAAATCACAAGCATTTATTACAATTTTTTTATGGAATAATCATTATTTATTATCTTAGGTAAAATTAATAAACTAATGATTAAAATATTAAGAAAACCATCCTTCCTTCCACTATATAAACCACCCATCACCCCCTCTTCCTCTCACACCACTCAAGATTTGATACTTTCCTAAGTTCTACCAAATACACCTCCTAATCCCTCCCCCCACATACAAGACGTTTTTGTCTCAGCAAAAGGCCAAAAACAAAGGCCTTAAGGATATTCTCAAGGAGGAGTGCTCAAGAGGTGAACCTATCTTCCCTTTTCTTTTAACTTCTTTTACAAGTTCCATTCTTTTGTTGCTCTCTTATCACCTCCCCTCATAAAAATTATATGATAATTATAGTAACTTATAAGAAATGTAATTTTATTATGCAAATGAAATATTTCATCATCATATCTCTTTTCCCCCTCCTCTTATACTAAAAATGAAAACACCATTTGTGATGTGTTAATTTATCACATTCAAGGACAACGGGTTTTCAATTTCTATTACCGTATTCAATTCTGGTCATGAAAAAAAATTATGGTTGAACCAGATAATTATATATGTAATATATCCTATTTAATTTTCTGGAATCATTTTGTACACATGGTATTTAATTATAAAACAAAATGAGTTCATTGTGATCAAAAAAACCTTCAAAATAATCCAAGTGTTTATCATTAAAATTTTGTATAATGATTCATCCTCCCCCAAAATAACCAAAGTATTTATATGATCATTTAACCTTTTATATGATAATTAATAACTCATAAATTCAATTTTTTATTTAAATTTACATTCTACATGAACTTCCATACTCATATACAAGAAAACTGGTCATGAAAACCAAGGAAGAAAATGCTTCCAAAACAATAAGATTGATCCTCTTAAACCCATAAAAAGGACATTAATGAACCTAATATGGTTATAATAAATCAATTACATGTAGAGGAGGTTTTTTAATTATTAATTAATGAATCTAAATTTGATTATTTAGGTCATTAAGATCAACTGAAGAACACATTCGGGCCTAAGGTAAGGAGTTTATCATCTCACTTTTATTTCCATGATATTTCCATTATTCACCACTTATTTCTTGTATGTGGTATATTTTTACTACCATTTGATATATAAAATCATGATTCTATTTATATTCATGGAATTCAGTGATTCACTTGATTATTATTAACTCGATTGATTACAATGTTGTAAGGGACTTTGTTTCTATTTCCATTTCATTGTGATTTACTTGGTATTGTCAACCTAATCATTCTTATGCAGTGTAAATAATTCCAATTTGAGATAATTTTTCATTTAAAATTTTAATTAAATTATATATTCATATTCTTGTTACATGGATATTATTATTATCTTATTTTTATACCATTTTACATACGGTATTTATATGGAATGTTGCTTTAACAGTGGAAATATTGATGAATCTGTGTCCTCTACTCAATAAAGATATTGAAAAGGCATATTGTTCTTGTATTAAATCTTTATATAAATAATTATTTGGAATTTAAGTGATGTTTTTAGCCCTATATATCTCCTCGATTCATTGATAGGTCTCATGGTACAAATAAGTTGGCGGAAAACCCTTCAAGTTTGTTTCCAAACATCAAACGGGTTTCTACCCATAGACTTAAGCCATATCGATGGTATAATGGTTCATGTGTCAGATACATGACATAAAAATAATAGTAATTATCTTTATTAAGTATCATTTATTTATTTCCATGAGTTTTTCACTATAAAAAAATCTATGGATGCATTTTTATTTTCAACTTATTGATGGTATGTGTTTTCATTTATTCACCATGCCTTATTAGTTGTGTATAATTTATTATAATTCACTTATTATTGATTCATGATTCAACTATACTTAAACCTTATTTATAATTTGATACCACCCTTATTATGTTTCCTTTACTCAAATTATGAATAAGATAACCTTGAATAATCTTTCAAGGAGGCAGTTTATTTCAGTTTATTATGTATCACGTTTTAATTTATATCTTTCCAAATGTACTTTGGGTATCATGTATGTAATATGGTCTTCCAAAATTTCTAAAATAATTGGTCCTTATAGATTTATTTCTTAAAATCATTCCAATATAATTAAATAATGCATCAGATCCATGCTTCTGGGGTCAGGGTGTTACAATACTAAACATTACACAATGCATTGGAGTGCTATATGATTCCAAGAACACCCATAAATTTCATTTCATTCTCATGCTTAAGTGTCCAACATAGATCATAAATCATGGAATCATTCATCATTAAATTTTATTAAATGGTAAATGAGTGTTTAATACATACATTTGAGTCCATAATCAAATATTTTTCAGTGAATGAAGGTGAAAAACCTTGATAGAAAATGGGTATGGGTATTCACTACACAATTGTTTGGCATGGAAAATCGCAATAAAATTTTCACAACATAATAGGGGAATATAAATGTTCATCAAATGGATTAATGATATTGAATGCGTTATATCATAATTTATTTATATGATGGATAGTAAGTTGAATATTGAAGAACATATCTCATCATTAGGAACTAGAGATAAAATACATAAGATAATGAAGAAACTAGAATAAAGATGAGAAGGAGAGGATCCCTTGCTTGAGCATGTGACACCAAATGCTTGGGAGGAGCTTATTTAGTGCTTGGGGGAATCTTTGTAGGAATATAGAAAGGGTATGGAAGAGTAAGGATGTACTCAAAGGATTTTTAATGAAGATAAGGGGGATCTTGGTTGGGTTTATATAGGAAATTAGTGGGGTTTCTTTATTATTTCTCAAACTTATATTTTAGACTCTATATAATAAAATAACCAAAACCAAAAAACATCCCATGGTTTCTTAAAAATGGGAGTGTTTTTCATTAATTTACAATTCCAAGTTCCAGAATTAATAAAATAATAACCTTGTTGATGTGGAGTTGAGGCATACTCATAAATAAATGATTTTAAAACCTTAAAATATATTAATGGTTTTGGAGGATTCATAAAGGATTTATAAAATTAATAAAATAAAAATAAATTACCATTATTTTAAAGGGAAAAATATATTTGGATGTGGATACACTTTATAGTATTTATTACATCAATTTTGGGTCATTATGATGTCATAATACACACCATATATTTATACGGTATTTAATTTTTTACCTGAAAATTCGACTACCTCATAAAATTATGAAAAATTCACCATTGGGTAAATACAAAATTATTATTCTAATAATAATATAAATTTTATCATATTAATTTTCTAAATATGTGTATTTTATCTTTTAAAATAAGAATCGACAATTATTTAGAAATGTTGGGTGTTTTACAATAATCATTTTTTAACTCTTACAAAAATTGCATTTGACTTCATAAAAATTAGTTAAATATAATATTTTATTAAAATATTATATATTTTAAAAATCCATTAATTTTTTAAAATAAATGCCTTTATTTAATTTTAACATTACCTAAAAATACAATTTGTGTTTTATTTTATAAAAAATAAAAAACATTTATAAAGTAACAATAATAAGTAAATATAACCATTTTTTATTTAAAATAAAATATTTATATTCATATTATTAAGGTGTAAAAAAATATCCCTTTAATACACTATCAAACACCCTAAAGTAAGGTGTACGACTATGAGACTTTCAAAGGGTGCTTCAGTGAATATTGTTTGGGTCGTGTTCTCGATGAGATTGAACTTCTACCATAAACGGATTCACTTATGAGTAAGTTGTTGGATATCGCTTAGTTATGGTTAAAGGAAAATCCCATAGATGTTATCTCCCTCATAATATCTGATAAATGGGATTTATAGGGTGTGGTCCTACTATTTGAGTCCATCACTTCCTTTTCCCGTGTCAATTGTTTTTGTTAAAACCCTATAATTATACTAATCATATGATCACTATTAAATTACTATATTATCAAAAGTAATAATGCTTAACATTTAATTAAATATGATAGGATATAATAAAATAAAATTCATTAATTTTTTTCCTATAACCATATTACATAATAATATATTTAATTAAATCACAAGGGGGATTCTATTTATAACAGTTTGGGTTATTACAAATATCACTAAATGCAGACATAATAATGTAATTCAAAAAAGAAATGCATCCTATATGGCATGGGATATGTGTATCTTTTGAATCTTATAACGTTACTACAAATGATGAATGAAATGAAATACCTTTATCTCATCAGGAAATAGTAAAATCCATAATCATAAGAAACAGATAACATCAAGTGTGTCACCAAATGATGGAATCAAATCAAATATAATAGGAAAATTCATAACAGTAATTTCCTAGTCCAAGAAATATGGATTTTTCATTTATGTGGGTCAGCTACTTCTAGGAACAGCTCATTACTAACTTCTAATTCATTCCTAATCTCTTGTCTATTATCTTATAATAGTAAATAAAGAAAATAAAATCCTCTAATACCACATTTTAACATTCTATCCCGAAAGCCACAAAATAGTTCCTCAAGCCAATTGGTCACATGGCCTCAAGTACGCCTCCTCATATGCTAGAGGTTTGCAATAAGTAGTGGGGGCCTAAGGTGGTATAGTATGAAGACTATGACCTCATGATCTTAGTAATAAAAAGTTATCTCAAGTAAATAAATTATCAGAAGCATAAGATAAATCAAAGATATCAGATAAACATCTATAAGACTGAAATAATAAGGAAAAATAAATTTCATATACAATATGATGATCATGTCCCACCTCTATACAAAAAAGGTAGGTAATACATAGAAACATGAATCTGGTACAATACATGTGTCAAAATAAAAAAAAGGCCAAAAAATAACCATCTCCTACTAGAATAATGAGTATAGCTCAGTCCTCTACTCCCTTGATCTTAAGAAAAAATCAAATCAAGCATCATAAAGTGGGTCATTTCCCCAGTCCCTAAATGCATCCATGATGTATATCCTCATACCCAATGACATCCTGGATAGGGTGTGAGATAGAACTTAGTAGGCCACCACCAATGGTGTCTATAACATATCCAGTCTATGTATAAAAAATAAATCAAGTTGTAATGAATCATATGTATAACAAATATGAATGTAATGTTTTATAATCATATATGTTCATATCTATCCAAACTCTTCTCATTGTGAACTATAATCAAGTACCCATTAACAAGGATAACTTTAAGGAATAAATATAATGGTGTGATAATATCCAGTGTAATATCATAAATTTGATACCCATACCAGGGATATCTTTAAAACATATCATAAATATTCACAATGGTCATGCCGTGTAATCAAGTGTATAACTTACACAATGGAATGTTTTGTGTAATCTCTTATCAGACCATGAAGGGCCAGATCAAAGGTATAGAAAACTAAGGCATCCTAATCAATTCCATGGATCATCTCGATGTAATGTTAGTAACGACTTCAGTGGAGTTTTAAGAGCATGTCCACATAGTATGTCCAAAGTGAGTCCAAGAAATACAGATCCAAGGGGTAGAAATCCATTAGTATCCGATGTAATTAGGATCTTGGGAGTATAAATGTTTGAGGCATCCACTACCATAATCAATACAGATCCATGGAGTAGAATGTTTAATGGAATCCAATGGAATTAGGATCCAAGGAGTTCATCTAAGAAATCCAATACCACTTCCAATATAGATCCATGGAGTATAAACATCCATGGAATCCAATGGAATCAAGATCCACTTAGCACATCCAAGGTATCCACTAACATTACTAATTCATCAATAAATTCATTTATCATTTCCTAACAATTCAGAATTAATGAGTTTATCCAACCCATTCAATAATTTACATATAATCCATTTAAATAAAATGCCATCATAGGAAAAGGAGGCATAAACCTTCTCCTATCATCCATTAAATTATAATTCAGTTGATTGAGGCTCCTAAAATAAGTAGCAAGCTCAAACACACTCAATAGGATGTTATATCACGGGGAAAAAAGAAGGTCACACCCCAGATTTGGCCTAGGTTGAGGCTAACAACATCCAACCATAAAATGGTACTCAAGGGAAACCTAAATAGGTTTGAAAAATTTAAACAATACATTCAAATAATTATTGGGGCAACACTAGAAGGTCTAGTGTGCAGAACAAGGGTAACAAGGTATAATAAAGATTAAACTTTGAGGGAAGTTATAGACCAACTACCTTATACTAATGGTGTAAGAGTCATCTAGTTGACTCCTAACCTAACCCAAATTGGAAGGAAATTGAGAAATGGATGAAAAATTTGAAAATAGGGAATAAGATCTCGCACCAAAATAACTCCTTTGAGGAGAAAAGAACTAATGAAAGGTGTAAGAGGAATAGAGAACTCACTGATCAGGATCCAATGATACCAAATACTAGAGAATAGGAGTCCTAATAGTGGATAATAGAGGAAACCTAGATTAGCATCAAAGGTGAAGCACCTTTAGTGGTTCTCTTGTACGTGAGTGACAAAGAAATGAAAGAGGGGATTTTATCAAAAATAGTGGCCCTTCCTCTTATTTTAAAAACTAGCCTTAGGAATTAACATGGCGTTTAAATGATTTACACATCAGGTATATATTAGGGCCTTCCCCCTTATAAAAATCATTTACACATTGTGAATTGGCCTTCCCATTCCATTACACATCATTTATTGAATATATTACATGTATTCCAAATACATGTCATGTAAATAGCCTGAAACCCACCTGCAGCCCTCCTACCTCTTCCTTTCCAAAAAAAAACCAACTCACCCACATGCTTGGCTTGAGGGTCTAAGTCAAGAAGAGAATTTAAACAAAATTTTAACTGGGAATAAAAGGATCTTTACCTCACCGAAAAACTCAGGATCTTAAAATTTTATAATTATTTAAATGTATATATATTTATTTATAATTTTAAGTATAAATAAATATTTTTATATAAATATAGATATATTTATATATTTATATATATTTATATAATTATATATAATTATATAATTATATATAAGTATAGAATTATATATATTTATAGAATTATATATATTCATATAAATATATATATTTATTAATATATAACTATAATAAATTATTTATTATTTAAATATATTTATTATAATTTTTTAAATGTTTAAATATATATATATTTAAATAAATTTATTATTTAAATATATTTCATATAATTTTATAAATATTTAAATATATATTTATTTATTATTTTATAAATAATTTTTTAAAACATTATATATATATTTCGATTATTAAAAAATTTATAATAATATATCATACTTATATTACATATAAACATGCTTTTTTAATTAATGTATATAAATATACATTATTTTTTGAATATAAATATGATAATTGTGTGTATATATATATATATATTAATAATATTTTTTATTAAAAGGTATTAAAAGCACAAAAAATTGTGTTAAAAAAGATCCACCTTTATCAATGCTAAAAAAAGTGTTGAAAAAAGGTACCCATTTATCATCACTTTTAAATAGCACTGATAAAGGTTTCCCTTTTATTAGTTCTTTCTGTTTAGTACTGATAAAAGTAGACACTGGTTTTGTGGGAATCTATGGTAGTGTTGTGATTATTTTATAGTTAGTATCTAAATCATTTTTGTTTCATGTTTGGTCATAAGGCTGAAGTAGGTTTGTGCTCCTTAATGAAATGATCTGATGATTTGGGGTTTTACATAGGGAATGTTGTAGTCATAGAAAAGTAGTCTCTATTGTCTCTCTAGGTCCAGGATTGATTTTTGTAGTTAACTCTATTTTTTATTGTTCTAGGTTATTTATTCTATTAAGTGTGTTTTTTACCATGGATCACTCTATAAAAGAGAGGTATGACATCAAGTGCGTGGTATGAAATCTTAATCATTGCGAAATATAACTAGGACTATTATTTGGGAGTGACCATTTCAAACAAGTTTTTTTCATCACTATAGTTTTTTTATAAAGAGATAATTGGTACCATATGTTAGGAATTGGTCATCATAATTGTGGCCTCTTTTTTGTGGAATAGAATTGAGTGAAGTATGATCTTATCATATATGGGGACTTTATGTTTATGAGACTTGGGTATTTTTATTCCTAACAAAATTTTCTAGCATTATGATTATAGATTGAATTTATTTTAGAGATTTGATATGATGGATGCATATTTTTGGTATAATAGTTTTGTTTTTATATTTCTAGGTTTTAGTCCAGAGATATACATGAGCACATAATACACTTTGTTGTTGGCTAATGTCTAAGTGTGAGCTACCATGGTGGGGTGAATCAGGGAGTGATTTTTTGAATAGTTTTATCAATTTTTAAAAGCTTATCATCCCTGAAACATATGTATGTGAATCTAAAATTATATAATAATATATTTTATGATCTTTTAATTATTATTATATGTTTAGTTAGTAATCTAAACTATACATTTTATTTTGAAAATAGATAAAAAAACATGTAAAAGAAAAATAGATATACTTTGTTCATCTACCAATACGGATAGACTAATCTATAGAGTGTGCGAGTTCACTACTCCTATATAAGATACCAATATCCTAATAAAACATTTATATTTTATTCAAAGGGTAATAAACCTAAATCATGAAGCCAGTGATCCTTGAAGAAAGTATGGCTATCAAAACGTTTTCTCAATCACCTTCTAGAATGTTTCATAAGTGTTTCATGGTTTTCTCATGTACACATGTTATTGTGAGTTCTTTGAATCTTCATGAAATAATCCACATTCTGTTATTCGTAGTTCTCTATCTCATTAATAAAATCCCCCCACTTCTTCTAGATTATTTAGTATTTTCATTCTCTTATCCATTTCTTCTTGGATATTTATTCTTATTTTAGAGATAACATTTTCTTAAAATCTTTTGTTAAATAATTTAAAATATCAAATAATTTTATCCCATTCAATGTCATAAAAAGTTTCTTCAAATATTATATTTAAATCCTCTAAATATTAACCATTAATTATGAAAAATGGACACTCCTTTGTAAAGTAAACCACATGAAACATATTTCTTCTCTAAAAATATATTTCATCCCCTAATAAAGATATTAAAATAAAAATATATCCATTAAAATATAAACATTAATTAGTAATATCTATTAAAAATAATCCCTAAATATTAATTCGTATTTTATATAAATTATTCCACTTAAATACTTGAATTTTATTATGAAAAAATAATCAATTTAGTTCTGTTGTCACAAAATTTAGGAAGGTTGAGTTCCCTGCACTTAGATTAATTCATTAATATGATTCCACATTGACTTTTAAGGTGTTGGGTAATATTTATAAGTATATCCCATATATATCTTTAATTTTGATAATAATATTTTCTGCTCAATGTAATTTAATTGGGTATATTTTGTGTTTTTTCTTCACACACATGTTTTCTACCTCTATGTTGAGTGAAATTTCAAAGTTTTTATTCAATACAACTCAATATACACTTAACAACTACTTAAGATAGTTCCATTTTGTACTGAACGCACCATAATATTTTTACTTCACATATCACATTGGTACTATTCAACGAAACACATTTCCTTGATATTTCTACTTAACAATTATACAACATACAGAGATCCAGTCTTAACATATATGGATATTTAATAAATTTATACGAATATTAAGCACATTTAAAAAGTTCATGGCCATGGATCATAATAGTTTAGTGCCTTTGGAAACATAAAATACATTCATCTAGTTTAGTGAAATATATTCAACATATCCCTTAAAGATATTCCTCTTTAGTACTCCTGCTTAAAATATTTCTTCATAACTTGGGAAAAGGAAACATAAAAAGGGGTGAGCTCATATTCTCATTAAGGGTAAAACGGGGAGATATGTAAGCATAAACATGAGCATAAGGGTATGAGAACATGATCATAACATTAGAATATCATACCCTATATATAAAATATCATAAAAATGAATCATGGAATACATATTGTCATTTCATAATAAATGAATCATAATGGAATCAAGATCATAATCCATAGACGCATTACATAGGAATAATAAATATAATTTTTTGAAGTCATATTTAAGAACCCGGGTTTTCAGAACAGGTCAAAATCCCGACCCTGTTTGAATTTTTGGCTGGTTTATGAGGAAACTGGAGAAAATGAGAAGTTTCTGGAAATTTCCAGACTACATGTCGTGTATGTGTAGGCAAGTGATCGGCCGTGTGCTCACTGAGTACATGTCGTGTGATGACCGTGTAGTAGTTTCTTACTACACGACGTGTAGTTTTGAACACGCCGTGTAGACCCCCGACCGTGTGAGGCCATACATGGTGTGTAGGCCATTGGCCGGGTAAGAACCAGGGACACGCCGTGTTCTCTTTGGACACGCCGTGTAGTCTAGCTGTGTATGAGGGATAAACATGGCATGTGGGTATGTCGGAAAGGAAGAGAAGAGGAACCCAGTGCACGCCGTGTACCCAGAGGTACACGCCATGTACTCATGTCGGCATGTTCGGAAAGTAAGTCGGCGGAATCAGCCGTCTTTTGAACAGTTAAATGAAATATACACGGCGTGTAGTCCTAAAGTACACACCGTGTACTTTTTTTTATTAAAACGTGCAGTATCCTTGTATTGAGGTAGAACCGCATACCCTCTGCCCGGATACGCGAACCAAGCCGGCTGAACCTTCAATTGATTCCCAGTTCTTCGTCCGAGACCTGATTCGAGCTCTGATTAGTGCATTGGAACCCCCTCGGTAAGGCCTCGATTCCTCTTTGGCCATTTTGTCTGATTTTCATTCTAGAATAAGTTATAAGCATTTGAATGGTATTGAATCTTTAGTATATTTACCGCGTTTTAGACCGAATTGGAGGGTGTTATCGGAGGAGTAGCATCGTGTGAGTCTTAGGTAGGTGGTGCATACTTCTTTTTGTGTTTTCGTAGTTGTTTGGGCGACGCGTCCTTCGGAACATTTTTTGGTATTTTGAGCGGGACCCGTTTTATCTGCTTTTTCATACTGAATTTTTTATGAGACCTATGGGATGCTTTTGGGTATGTCCAGTTACCAGTTTGTGTGAGCAGGGCCGGGTGAGGGGTCATTGCTCGTCGGGGCATTTTGGCCGGGGAATGCCAAAATGGTTTTAATTGAAATGTTATTGTTATAAACTGTTTAGTTTAATTTGCTAAGGCCTGTTAAATTGTTGGAGTCATTTAAGACCTCAGTGCTGGTATGGGACAGCACCTGGAATAGTGCAATTCGACTGTTTAGTTGGTTTTTCCTGGTTATATTTTCTCCTTAAATATGTTATATATGCAATTGCTGAATTGCGTCTGATGGACTCTTTTTGGGTTGCGTTGGGCTTGGCCCGGTTACGCTAGAGTGATGCTGATCATAGGTCGGGGATCTTCCCGGGTTACTTTGGGTGGTTTTGACCATGGGATTGGGTGTCATGGACGTTGTCTTGAGGCAGTATGACTGTCAGGTTGGGAATGGCCCCGGATACTAGGGTGGCGATGCCATCAGACTTGAGCGGCATGGTCGCAGGGACACGAGGTGTTAGACGTGTTGGTGGATTAGGACTATTTTGGTGATTACCGCTCACCCAAGACATTGAGTAGTGTGCACACAGAGATACTCCGTGATGAGGTGGTTTTGACCACTCGTGTGGGTAGAGGCCCCTCTAGTTGCAGTTAGGTATTTTGGTTGGGGGTGCTTGTCGTAGAAAGCCACGTCGGAGGTGAGGAGCCTTCAGAAGATGGGTGTTCCTTCGAGACGTCGGTACGTGAGGCACGAGGTGTCAGGAGTCACATGGTGTCAGGTTACTATTTTGGGTGTGCCTTCGGGACGTCGGTACTTGAGACACGAGGTGTTAGGTGGCACGAGGTTCCAGGTTACATGACAGAGATTCCGACGTTGGCCGAAGCAGGTGACACTCCATGGTGGCTGTTGAGCACCAGTGGAGTTTGTGTTTATTTGTGCACTGTACTAATTACTGCTTTCCTTGTAAATGCATGACTGCTTAAACACATATATTTGGTACGCACCGTTGGGTGGTATCCTACTTAGATTTGTCTCACACCCTACACGGTCCCTTCGGGTTCACGTGTAGACTTTATGGATTTACATGCAGGAAAGAGGCCAGCTTCAGGAGTTGGGCTGTGTTAGTTGTTGCATGGAGATGGTATGGACCTTGAGGTCATACCTTGTTGGGGTTTACTTTGTTGTGTTTACTTTTATGTATCAGCATGCTTACTTGTTGTAGCTACTGTTGGTTAGCCATTGGCACCATTTTTATATTTAGTTGTGTATGACCTACTTTGTATGCATGCTTGGTTGTTTACAGTAGTTGTTGCAGTTGATTGTTGGCATGTTGTTCTGTTTACTTTCCACTGTAGTTATTTTCTATATTGCTTCCGCTGTTTATTGATATTGAATATGCTTCCGCTTTGCGGGTCTGTTTCGAGTCTGCTGAGTCATTTATTTCTGCTGCATATTTTAGTATTATACTCGGACCAGTACCGTTCTTATGATCCTCCATGAGGTTATAGCCTCCCCACTATACCTAATAGACCCTCGCTGCTAGTTGGAAGCCTTTGGCATTCAGGGTAGGTGCGCCTAAGGTAGTGACACCCGACCCGTTCGGCACTGTTCGGGTGGCTGGCTGGGTCCGGGTCATTTCAAAGTGGTATCAGAGGAGTTCTTGACAGTGATTTAGTAGTAGTGTTTTTCTGGATACTAATGAGATTGAGACTTCTCTTTTTATTTCTGCTAGTTTTACTATTTGGGATATGGTATACTGTAGAAATTTTGTTACAGGGACTGTGTTTCTAACTTGTTCTTGGGTGCATGTAGCCCCAGGTACGAGGGATATACCTAGTTGTCATGGGTGGGAATTGCTGTTTGCTTTCGCTCAGATTGCGGCTTATATGATTTCCACCTCGGTGGCTCACTTTATGTGTGATGTTGTGGATTGTGGTTTGAGACCCTTGACCTGGTATGGTAAGGGAGAATTGGACCTTGGCACGGTATGGAAAGGCTATTTTTCTTGGATTTTGATAGTCACATTTTTAGGGTATTTCAATTTCATAATTGCACGTATGCTTTGTGAAGTGATAATACCATGTGAATAAAATCAATTGTCATGCTTTATCTGCTTTGAAATGCGAATTGGTGAAATTCCTGATAGAATTGATTGTTTATTTCAATGTGTATGCCATGCTTTGTACTTTGAAAAATTGCATGTGCAGGATATGTGGGTCTAACTCTTGTGAGAGTGGGAAGGTACTATGACTGAGGGAGTGTAACTGTTAGGATTGGGTGACTCGGTCATCGGTTTGAGGCAACGTGAGTTGTCGGGAAGGGCATGGCCCGAGGTACTTTTGATACTTGGCTCTGTTGAGCGGGTAAGGAGGCCATGAGGCTGGGATTCCATGGGGCATGGGTTGCGGTGAGGGGGAGTAAGGGGTGTTGTTATGCACCGCCTTCTACTGCTTTCCTTATCTGCATAGAATATATTGTTGTATATATGCATGGGCAGTCTGACCATTTATGGTATTCATCAGGTTACTCCTTTATGACTCGATGGAGCGTCAGGAAGGAGACGATACAGCACCGCAGAATCAGGGTCAGGATTCGGTACAGGAAGAGCACGAGCCGCAGGTATAGGCCCAGAGACCGGATCAGGCTCAGGATCCAGTGTAGGCAGGACAACAGCCGGGTTTGGCATCGTTCAGGCCGTGGCTCGACGATCAGCTCCGAGAGAGCCTAGCACGCGTCTTACAGGGGATTGACAGAGGCGCGCAGGGTACAGAGCCTTCTATGGAATATCTGATGCGGGAGTTTCAGTCGCAGCACCTGCCTCTCTTTCAGGGTGAGGGTGGTCTGCAGGCGACTGAGAACTGGATAGAGAGTATGCAGATGATTTTTGAGTAGATTGAGATGCCTCCAGGGCGGAGGGTCAAACTGGCAACGTACATGCTGAGAGGACCGGCGAAGCATTGGTGGGACGTACAGGTTCAGGCTCGTAGGAACGAGGGACTGGCATGGCAGGACTTCGAGAACAGGTTCTTTGAGCACTTTTACCCGGAGACACTGAGAGAAGAGAGAGCTCAGGAGTTTTTGAGTCTTCAGCAGGGAGACATGTCCGTCATGGACTACGCAGCTACCTTCACAGAGTTGTCCCGTTTTTCACCTGGTATGGTGAGAGATGATGCGGCTAGATTGAGGCGCTTCGAGGATGGATTATGACATGCCATTCGGGTTCAGGTGAACATCTTTAGGTTGGGTTCCTTCTCTGAGGCGGTAAATCAGGCACTCATAGCCGAGGGCAATGAGAGGGAGAAATCTCGCTTAGGCAGGATGACAGCTTTAGGTGACGGTTCGGACAGTAAGAAGCGAGGACGGGATGAGTTTTAATAGGGCAGTCAGGCCAGGGATTCAGCTAGACCACCTCGTGGGAGTTCTTCGGTGATTTGCTTCCATTGTGGACAGACGGGACATGTTCGGGCGCAGTGTGATAGGCCTCCAAAGGAGTGTCAGGCATGTGGACAGGACGGACATCTGGAGAGGTTTTGCAGGTAGCCTTCTCAGATAGCCGGCAGGCAGGGACCAGGACAGACTGCAGTATCTGGATTTGGTTCAGGTTCAGTACCCGGAGAGGGTAGTCGAGGTTCAACTGTGCGCGGAGGTCGTGATAGAGACAGTAGGACCCAGCTGAGGGGTCAGTGGCCAGAGACTGGAGCAGCATCGGGAGTTCAGGCGTCAGGCAGCCATGTTTCAGGCCAGGTGCACGTTGTGGAGCTGCCAGAGGCCGAGGAGGCTGGTGAGCCGATGACGGTTAGTGGTACACCGCAATGTGGTCGTGATCTCCATGTTTCCTTTTTGGCATGACCTGTAGAGGCGTGTCTTTTTTGAGTGCACGTGGTGCACTGGATCTTTGTGGAATGACTAGATGCTAGTCAGTGGGATTAGCACCATATCGGGTGTGTGATATATATATGTATGTATGAGATGCGTAGCATCAGGGCATCGAGGATGCAGGTTACTTGAGGTGTTGTGGGCATCGGGGCATCATGGATGCAGGTTACTTGAGGTGTCATGGGCATCGGGGCATTGTGGATGCGGGTTACTTGAGGTGCTGAGCACCAGGACCTGGTGGAGGCGGACACTGATGCGGTGCGGGATACGTTGGGTGTCGGGAGCAATGTAGGAGCGCCAATGAGGTATATGGGTGACGATGTGTCACGGGAGGACAATACGTCTGGAAAAATAGTTTAGTGAACCCTGTTTGCTTTACGTTTTGTTGGGTTGAGACCGGGTAAGGCGATTCCTAAGGTGGGGAGCCCCCTTGAGGAATTTAGCCGGAACCATTGAGATCGGGGAAGTCTGGGTTTCTTTGAATGGATTGGTATGTTTGGTGCCATCTCCAGGTTTTGGTTGATAGCTCGGGGAAGAGCTATGTTAAGTTGGGAAGTTTGTAAGAACCCGGGTTTTCAGAACGGGTCAAAATCCATACCCTGTTTGAATTTTTGGCTGGTTTTTGAGGAAACTGGAGAAAATGAGAATTTTCTAGACATTTCCAGACTACACGCTGTGTATGTGTAGGCGAGTGACCAGTCGTGTGCTCACCGAGTACATGTCGTGTGATGACCATGTATTAGTTTCTTACTACACGGCGTGTAGTTTTGAACACATCGTGTAGACCCCCGACCATGTGAGGCTATACATGGTGTGTAGGGCGTTGGCCGGGTAAGAACCAAGGACACGCCGTGTTCTCTTTGGACACGCCGTGTAGTCTACCCGTGTATGAGGGATATACATGGTGTGTGGGTATGTCGGTGAGGAAGAGAAGAGGAACCTGATACACGCCGTGTACCCAGAGGTACACACCGTGTACTCATGTCGGCAGGTTCGAAAAGTAAGTCGGCAGAATCAGCCGTCTTTTGAACAGTTAAATGAAATATACACGGTGTGTAGTCCTAAAGTACACGCCATGTACTTTCTTTTTTTTCTTAAAATGGTCAGTAGCCTCGTATTGAGGCAGAACCTCATACCCTCCACCCGGATACGTGAACCAAGTCGGTCGAACCTTCAATTGCTTCCCAGTAATTCGTCTGAGACCCGATTTGAGCTCTGATTAGTGCGTTGGAACCCCCTCGGTAAGGCCTGGATTCCACTTTGGTCATTTTGTCTGATTTTCATTCTAGAATAAGTTATAATCATTTGAATGGTATTGAATATTTTGTAGATTTACCGTTTTTAGACCTAATTAGCGGGTGTTACCGGAGGAGTAGCATCGTGCGAGTCTCAGGTAGGTGGTGCATACTTCTTTTTGTGTTTTCGTAGTTGTTTGGGTGATGTGGCCTTCAGTGCATTTTCAGGTATTTTGAGCGGGACCTGTTTTATCTTCTTTTTCATACTGAATTGTTTATGGGACCTCTGGGATACTTTTGGGTATGCCCAGTTACCAGTTTGCTTGTGCAGGGCCGGGTGAGGGGTCGTTGCTCGTTGGGGCATTTTGGCCAGGGAATGCCAAAATGGTTTTAATTGAAATGTTATTATTATAAACTGTTTAGTTTAATTTTTTAAGGCCTGTTAAATTGTTGGAGGTATTTAAGACCTCAGTGCTGGTATGGGATAGCACCTGGAATAGTGCAACTCGACTGTTTAGTTGGTTTTGCCTGGTTATGTTTTCTGGTTAAATATGTTATATATGAAATTGCTGAATTGCATCTGCTAGACCCTTTTTGGGTTGTGTTGGGCTTGGCCCGATTACGCTAGAGTGATGCTGATCACAAGTCGGGGCTTTGCCCAGGTTACTTTGGGTGGTTTTGACCACGGGATTGGGCGTCATGGACATCGGCTTGAGGCAGTACGACTGTCAGGTTGGGCATGGCCCGGGATACTAGGGTGCCGATGCCATCAGACTTGAGCGACATGGTCGTAGGGACATGAGGTGTCAGACGTGTTGGTGGCTTAGGACTATTTTGGTGATTATCACTCACCCGAGACTTTGAGTAGTGTGCACACATAGATACTCCATGATGAGGTGGTTTTGACCACTCGTGTGGGTAGAGGCCCTTGTAGTTGTGGTTAGGTATTTTGGTTGGGGGTGCTTGTCGTAGAAAGCCACGTGGGAGGTGAGGAGCCTTCAGAAGATGGGCGTGCCTTCAGGACATCGTTACGTGAGGCACGAGGTGTCAGGAGGCACATGGTGCCGGGTTACTATTTTGGGTGTGCCTTCGGGACGTCGGTACTTGAGACACGAGGTGTTAGGTGGCACGAGGTGCCGGGTTACACTACAAAGATTTCGGCGTTGGCCGAAGCAGGTGACACTCCATGGTGGCTGTTGAGCACCAGTGGAGTTTGTGTTTATTTGTGCATTGTACTGATTACTGCTTTCCTTGTAAATGCATGACTGCTTAAACACGTATATTTGGTACACACTGTTGGGTGGTATTCTACTGAGATTTGTCTCACACCCTGCACAGGCCCTTCGGGACGTGTGCAGACTTTATAGATTTATGTGTAGGAAAGAGGCCAGCTTCAAGATCTGGGCTGCGTTAGTTGTTGCATAGAGATGGTATGGACCTTGAGGTCATACCTAGCTGTGGTTTACTTTGTTCTGTTTACTTTTCTTTATCAGCATGCTTACTTGTTGTATCTACTGTTGGTTAGCCATTGGCGCCCTTTTTATATTCAGTTGTGTATGACCTACTTTGTATGCATGCTTGGTTGTTTACAGTAGTTGTTGCAGTTGATTTCTGGCATGTTGTTCTGTTTACTTTCCACTGCAATTGTTTTCTATATTGCTTCCGCTATTTATTGATATTGAATATGTTTCCTCTTTGCGAGTCTGGTTCGAGTATGCTGAGTCATTTATTTCTGCTGCATATTTTAGTATTATACTCGGACTAGTACCATTCTTATGATCCTCCATGAGGGTATAGCCTCCCCACTATACCTAACAGACCCTCGCTTCTAGTCGGCAGCCTTTGGCGTTCAGGGGAGGTGCGCCTAAGGTAGTGACACTCGACCCGTTCGGCACTGTTCGGGTGGCTGGTCGGGTCTGGGTCGTTACATCATATAAGAATATAATGTGATTTCCATAGTAGTCAAGGAATTTATTACATGTCCATATTAGTAGTCTGGTTTCACCCTAACACCATCTTGGTAGTCATGGTTCACTCCCATGACTATCTTAGTAGTTAAGGTTTACTCCCAATACCATCTTAGCAGACAAAGTCCTTTACTGAAATGAATTCACTCCCTATTCTAGTCATGTCTATCTCATAAAATATAAATCTTTACCCAATGAATTGGATGGAGATATAGGTCCCAACCATCTCATAATTAAAGCATACATATGTGTTCCAAAAAATCATAAACAATCATATCATAACACATGAAATGAAATTGGAATCATAAACATGACATCATATCATAACCTATGGAAAATATGAAGGTTTAATAATAATTTATTCAAAGAATATCCCATGAAAATAAGGTGGTTTCATAAACATATAACCCATGAAAGGGAGACAGTATTCATGAGAATAAAACTTGTGAAAGATAAATGGGATTCATGAAAATATATCCAGTGAAAGAGAAACGGGTTTCATAAATAGATAACACATAAAATAGAAATGGGTTTCATAAATATCATGTCATCAAAACAAAATCTATTCAGATAAAGGATATGAATGGAACATTTAATCATTTACCTAGAAAGGCATGATTAATACGAAAATATGTCATCTTATATGGAAAATAATTTTGAAATATCTTTTAAAACAATTCTTGAGGAAAATATCCTTTATTCTTTAAAAAATACTTTTGAAAACATAAAAAATTTTGAAAACCATTTTTCTTTAAAATAAACATGAAAAATTTTAAAGAGTCTAGAAAATGTTTTGAAAACATTTTTCCATGAATACTTATAAAAGAATCTTGAAAATTTTTTGAAAAAATACTTCCTTGAAAACATTTAAATGAATCCTAAAAACATTTTGAAAACCTTTTTCTTTGAAAACTTATAAAATAATCTTGAAAAAAAATTAAAACTTTTTTCTTTGAAAAAAAAATCATGAAAATGTTTTTGAAAACCATTTTCCTTGAAAATTTATAAAAGAAACTTGAAAAAAAATGGAGACATTTTTCCTTGAAAACATAAATAATTATCTTGAAAAAAAAATTGAAAATTTTTTTCCTTGAAAACATATAATAGAATATTGAAAAAAAAAATTGAAAATCATTTTCTTTGAAAATAACATTAAAGATTATAAAGGAATCTTGAAAATGTTTTCAAAACCATTACTTTGAAAATAAATTTGAAAAAATATAAATAAATATTTAAAAAAATTTGAAAACCATTTATTTGAAAATAAATTTTAAGATATATTAAGAAATATTTGAAAACATTTCTAGAAAACATAGATTTCGGACCGAAAAGAGAAATAAAGTCAGATTTTATTAAAAAAACATTCTTAAATATATTAAGTACCAATAGTGGAAAACATTAAAATAACATTAATATATAATAACTCAATAGATTAGAATAAAATTCATTAGTGTTATTGAAATATGGATTATAATATTTCATTAATTAAAGTATAATCATAAACAATAATGATAAAAAATTAGATTATTTCAATAAACTCCTACCACTTGGAAACATTGAATCATACTACCCATGTAATAAAATGGAATTTAATGAAACTTAAAACATTATGAAAATAATTATATTCATTATATAACATGTCAAATGGAATTATATACACCTTAGAGAAAAATATAGGTGCATAACTTAGTATGTAACTCAAAGAAGGAAAATTGAGACAAAATTACATTACAGATTTGGTAACTTTTGAACCATAAACCCCATGAAAGAAATATCATTACATGGATATGTAAATACACATAAATTTAAGTATAATAATCATATAATAAATTCATGTTTAGTATATATACCGCACAAAATAAATGAGTGGTGAATAAGGCATAAGTATCAGAGAAATAAAAATGAGACAAGAAAACCCTTTCCATAAGTCTTGACATTCTCCATACACATTCAAACATCATATATAATAAGTATAAATTTATTATAAATCTACCATAGAACCATATTATTATATATAATATAAAATTTTATTTTCTTAATAATTAATATTACTTATTTATTAACAACTCCATGTTAGTGTTATGTTTTGGGCAATATCCACTTTGTTTTTCGAATATTATTTCGGATTTTTATTCTTGATCCTCTTACTTAGATCATGATTTAATTTTTTAAATAATGTAAATAATGATATAAATAACATATATATATTCATTATATATGAATTTATAATAATCTATATAATATATAAATATGAAATGGAATACACCATTCATGGAGACAGTAGGTCGTACGTACATATGCACACTGATTCTGTTTTATATTCATATTGAAAGAAAGAAATTAAGTGAAATATATGTATATATATAATATAATTATAGTATAATTTTTATTTCATATATATCATATTATTTCACCAGTCCCATCCTTTATAAATTCCATTTATAGTGTGAATGAATCACATTGCTTTGAGGAGGTGGTAGTCCCTACATCTACAAACAAAGTTATCATATTTACAGAAAATGGAAAGCATGAAGTTATTTTTTATTTAATAATTATAGAATCATAAATAAAAAATAAATTTCATATATTTCATATTAATATTGGGTTTCCAGCAAAATTTCCAACCATGAGAGGTGGTAAAGGAATAACGAACGATATAATTTCGTGAGGTGGTAGTTCACCGTACACAAGAATAGTAAGTTCGTTACCAATTAGATGAAAGTGTGATTACATTTAGGTAGAACCCTTAGTATAAAAATATCATTATATTTTGGATAATGAGGTTATTATATAATCACATAATAAGAATAATTCATATTTTGGAGAATGAAAAAAAACAAAAGAGCTTGAGGAATTATGTTACCTATTATTTGGGTAACTCTTTTCGGTTTTCACCAAAGGAATTTATTGGATGGATTTATTCCAAAATAGAGGATTCTAAGATGAATGGATAGATTTTAGAAGATAATTTTATCATATTTTGGGTGATCCAAAGGGCTTTAGAGTTGTAAATATTGGGGATAGTTGAGTTCATTTTTATAATGGAGGAGTAGTGGAATTCTTGTAAATTTTTGAAAAGGGAATTTCACCCATGCCCTTACCATGTTAGTTTTATAAAATAATTGTCCTAAATAATATATAATTTATTATAGGGTAAAATCCAGAATATAAAATGTCTTTTGGACAAGTTTCCAAGTCAGTTGGATCCTTATGTTTATGGTTTATTCCTTTGTTATGCTAATTTTTCTCTTAATCACTATAAATAATTTTAACAACCTTCACTAATATTTTTGGTCAAAAAGTAAATTGAACTTATTAAAAATTATAAATTATTATAATTCAATATGTGGAATCCAGTTTTCAAAATTCAAACCCTAGATATGTCGAAAATTAATTTTAAATTAATCTCACAGATGAGACAACAATGTGGGGTTTTAAAGCGAAAATGTCCAAAAGATTGAAATGTTTTTATATCCAATTTCATTGTGAAATTTTTTTCCAATAAAATAAATTGGAATAATTTATATATAATTTATCTAATTATAATTTAAAATCAATTCAAATTATAATTTAACCCTATAAATTATTTAGACAAAAAGGCAGTTTGAAGTAAAATTCAGTATTGTTCAATATTCATCAAAAAATGAAATTTCACAGAAAAACACCAAAAATATAGACAAAGTAAATTTTGATATTAATATTTAAAATTTTAAGTTTATTATATCAAATAAAAATTATATAATCATAAAAAAATTATATTTAAAATTGGTTCTTCGTTAAAAGGATGAAAAATTACCTTCTAAAAAATATAAATCTTTATGAGTATCGTTGGTTTTATTCTTATGTCTTGTCTAAAAAACACATAAGATGAATTTTAAATAGTTGATTGAATATAATGTCAGTATATTTCATAGGAATTATTTATAAAAATTGGGTTAATTAATGTATTATGGTGACATGTGTTCGATTTCATAAATATAGTTTTTCAGCAAAAGATTTCCTATATTTTCAAAATGGTTTTATTTTTAGTTATAGTTAATTGGTCAATAAAATAATTATTTTTATATATTTTTGTAAACTAAATTTTCATAATTTAATTAATATAATTAATAACCATCATTCAAATGACTATGTGACAACTATAATAATATTTAATAACAACACTAATAGTATATTGTAGTTTTGTATAACTATGTCTTATGTGTTGCAAGAGTTATCAAAGGAACTCGTCAATGTGTGTAAAAAAACCCAAACAATGTTTTTCTTGTACCATAAGATACTCTATGTGTTTCATGTAGTGGATGTTTGACTTCGTGTTGTGTATAATTCAATCCAAACATAGTGATTTCATATAAAAAATCTATATTTAGTGTTGTGTGAAATGAAAAATATTTAACAAAATAAATGAATTTGAAAAAAAATCACAAAATCTCAGAATGTTACATTATACCCCCACTAAAATTAATTTCTCCCTTGAAATTCTCATGGGTTATCAATGGTCTAATACTTGAAGTTCCTTTCTTAAAAATCCACATCGTAAAAATGAATACAAAATCATCTTTTAAAAGGAAATGTTGGAAATATAACAGTTACACAAAGTAATTCATAACTAGGTTTCCACATAGAAGAACATAGGTGGAATGTGAAAATATATATATATAAGATAAATCTAACAACGAAGATCTAATATAGAGTGATAGAAAACACGGTTAGGAGAAAATTAACAATCACAAATCCATAACCCAAAGAGGCATTAAAAAATCCATTGATATCATTAAAAATGATGACAACTTGATAACATTTTCTTTCAAGAAACTTTTTACTGAAGTTGATATAATTACCTGATTTTATTACATTCCTTATGTACAATACCATCCTTTAGTTTTTGTTTGATCAATTCCCACTTCATCTTTTACTCTAGGTAAGGAAGGTGAATTTTTCATTCCTAAATATATAAAATACTATGGTATAAATAAATATAATGATAATTCATCACATCTATATTTATTTAACATCACAAAAAATGGTTAGAACATGTTATCCAATATGCATTAATCATCATGCTTCAAGATAATACTTTAATATCTAAAACCTCATCCGAAGTTTAACATGAACCATTCCATAAATGGTTATCCTTATAACCCATCCAAAAGATGAAAATACAAAAAATTAAAATTAAAGTCACTAAATTAGCATAAAATTTATCTCCCATATATCATAATTTATCTCTTGGTAGTCACATTCCAAACATGTGAATATCATTGTCATATATTCTCTTGAAACATTATAATAACCTGAGTTGACATAAATCCTTTTGGAAAAAATTCATTATTCCTTATTCCAAATATTATTGGATATATTTATTAATTCCAAGAAGTTGTAAACTTAATCTATTAAAACATATCCCACATTTTCAAATAATAATTTATCAATTCTGAGGTCGTAAATAATATCCAATATACTTTATTCATATCATCATCTCTTTATCCATATAAAATATCATTTTCTCATCCTCGGGAACATGTTAAGGGTTACCTTACCTTAATGTAACCATGACATTAGATTAATTTTCTATTTCATCAGTATCATTTAACAAATTCTTGATAATACTTAAAGAAAAAATTCTATAAAAAATCCTTATATAATTAATGATTCCTATAACGTAATATTTGAATTCCAAGACATATACACTTCAATCATAAAAATTTATTCTTAAACCATTACTCAGGCTTCATCAATTTATTTTTTAATACCTCTTTCCTAGAATATGAAATATAATTCATATATTAAGGTTACTCAACCTCAATCTAGTCATGCATATTACATTTAATGTAAACAATACTGGAAGAACATACCATACCTTTCATATGTCATTCACAATCTCTTTATCTATAGAATTTTAACCAATACTCATACCATATTCTTGATTATCTTCATGATATTTCTCATTAGGAAGTACATTTTCATAAATCCCATAATTTCCACATCTAAAATATTCAATGTTAACCCAGTTCCTTCTGGTTCCCTACATTAACTAAAACCATAAATAAAAGTGTGAGCAACACTTATCATAGTTAAAGCCACATAATCATGAAAAATAACTTATAGGATTTCAAAATTATGACACCTTATTTAATCTATGACACTATAGGATTATCATTAGATTCATCCCTATACATATCCTTAGATATATACCTAAGGATCTCACTAAATTTTTATCACCCTTATTTCCAAAGTTTGACTAAATATTTCCTTTGATACCAACTATAGCGACCCGGAATTAACATACATGGATATTGCATCAATTTAGATGAATATTCAGTGCATTACAAAAGTACATTCCTGAGGACTGTAATATTTTAGTGTCTTTGGAAACTTGGAACATGTTCTTATAGTATGATGATTTATCAACATCATCTCCCATAAAGATATTCCCATTTTAATACTCCAGCTTAAAACCATTCTTCATAATCTGGGGAATGGAAACATAAAAAGGAGTGGGTTCATATGCTCAGTAAGGGTAATCAAGGGATATATGTAACCATAAAAATGAGAATAAGGGTATAATAATGTGATCATAACATTATAAGATCATACCCTTAATATAAAATATCATAAACACAAATAATGGAATAAATATTGGTAGTTCATAAGACATTAATCATAAGGGAATCAATAGCATAATCCATGAAATAATAACATAGGAATAAGACATAGAATTTGTGGTAGATACATAATCATATAAAATTATTTCCATAGTGGACAAGGAATTGCTTCCAAGGCCATATTAGTAGTATTATTTCACTCTCTATACCATCTTGGAAGCCTCGGTACACTCCCCTAACCATATTAGCAGTCAAGGTTCACATCCAAGACAATATTAGCATAAAAATCCATTTACATAACCAAGTTCACTCCCCATTCCATCCATGTCTATTACATGAAATATAAATCATTACCCAATTCAGTGGAGCGAGATATAGGTCCCACCCATATTATAATGAAATCATACATATGTGCGCCATAATATCATAAAAAATAATATCATAACCCATGAAATGGAATGGGTATCATAAATATGTTATCATATCAAAATATATGGAAAAGTTTCAGGTTTCATAATCTTTTCATCAAATCATAACCCATGAAAAGAATCGTGTTTCATAGACATATGACCCATGAAAGGGAAGTAGGTTTCATAAGTATATAACCTGTGAAATAGAAATACGTTTCATGAACATATAACCCATTAAATAGATACATGTTTCATAAACATATAACCCAAAAAGAGAAATATGTTTCATAAAAATCATTCCATAAAAACATAAACCATTTAGAGAAAGAATATAAATGGAACCTTTTGATCATTTCCCTATAAATTCATGAGTAACACCAACGGATGTCATCATAGATGATTTCTTTTTGAAATGTATTTTAAAAAAAAATTCTTGAGGAAAATATTCTTTCTACTTTAAAAAATAATTTTTAAAACATAAAAACTTTTGAAACCCATTCTCTATTAAAATAAACATGAAGAGTTAAAAATGATTCTACTAAAAAAATATAAAACATTTTTCTATTAAAACTTATAAAAGAATATTGAAAACATTTTGAAAAACGTTTTCCATGAAAACATATAAAAGATGTATTAAAAAATTTGAAAACATTTTCCCTTTAAAACTTATAAAAGAAGTATGAAAAAATTTTAGTAACTTTTTCCTTGAAATCTTATAAATTAATTTTGAAAACATTTTTTTAAACAATTTTCCTAGAAATATTATAAAAGAATATTGAAATATTTTTGAAAAACATTTTCCTTGAGAAAATATAAAATATGATTGAAAACATTTTAAAAACCATTTTCCTTGATGAATTATAAAAGAATCCAGAAAACCATTTTGAAAACCATTTTCCTTGAAAACATATAATAGAAGAATGAAAACATTTTAAAAATTATTTTCTTTGAAAATAACTTTGAAAACTTATAAAGGAATCTTGAAAACATTTTGAAAAACATTTATTTGAAAATTAATTTTAAAACTTATAAATAAATCTTTAAACCATTTTGAAAACCATTAATTTTAGAATAAATTTGTGATCTTATAAACAATCTTTGAAAACATTATTAGAAAACAAAGATTTCAAACTAGAAATAGAAATAAAGTCTAATTTTCTAAAAAACAAATTCTTAAATATCTTAAGTGCCAAAGAGTAAAAAATAGTAATAATATATAAAGATATAATAACTAAATATAGGAGAATAAAATTTATTATTGTTCCTAAAATATGGATCATAATATTTCTTTAATTAAATCCCAATCATAAGCAATCGTAATAAATTATGATATTGTTGCAATAAACTCTTACCACTTATTAACTTTGAATCATACTCCCCATGTAAGAAAATGAGATTAAATTAAGCATAAATTTCACTAAAATAATTATATTCATGTTATAATATATTAAATTGTAGTATATACACCTCATAGAAAAATATAGATTCATAACATGACATGTAACTCAAAGAAGGAAAATTGGGAAAAATTACATTACCGATTGGGTAACTTTTGACCTATAAACAAACTGAAAGAAATATATTCAAATTGATATGTAAATACTAATAAATTTAATTATAAGAATAATTTAAAACATATATTTTCATTATATACACCACAAAAAATAAATGAGTGGTGAATAAGGCATAATTCTCATAGAAATAAAAATTAGATGAGAAAACCTTTCATTAAGTCTTGATTTTCTTCGTACACATTAAAAAATCCAATATAATAAATTTAAGTATATAATAAATCTACCAAAGAACCATATTATTATATAAAATATCATATATTATTTTTTATAACTTTATATTACCCATTTATTAACAACTTCATGTTAATGTTACATTTTGGGTAATATCTGCTTTATTTTTCATATATTTTTTTAGCTTGTTATTCTTGATCCTCTTACATAGATCATGATTTACCTAATTCCCAATTGTAAATAATGATATAAATATCACATATGTTTGTTATATGGGTATTTTTAATAATCAATAAAATATATAAATATGTAATCGAATACACCGTTCATGGAGACGGTAGGTTGTACGTATGAATGAATGCTATTTCCGTTTTATTTTTGTATTGAAAGAGAGAAAGTAAATGAAATATATGTATATATACATAATAATTAAATTGTTATTATTATGTCATATGTATTATATAATTTTACTGACCCCATTCTTAATACATTCTATGTAGAGAGTGAATGAATCGCATCGCATTGAGGAGGCGGTAGTCCACACCTCCACAAATGAAATTATCGTACTTACACAAAATGGAAAGCATGAAGGTATGTTTTATATAATAATTAATAAATCATAAATAATTTATAAATATAATATATATCATATAAAAATTGGGTTTCCATAATAATTTCCAACCACAATATGTGGTAAAGTAAAAAAAGCGAACAGCATCGTTTCGTGAGGTGGTAGTTCACCATACATAAGAATGATAAGTTTGTTACCCATTAGATGGAAGTGTGTGTAATTTTTAGTAGAAAAATTATAATTACAAAATATAATTATATTTAGGATTCTGAGGGTATTATATAATCAAGGAATAAGAATAATTGCAGTGGTGTAGAAGGAAAATAAAACAAAAGATCTTGAGGAAGGATGTCACCTCTTCTTTGGGTAACTCCTTTTGGTATGACCCAAAGGGATTACTTGGATGGATTTCTACCCAAAGGGAGGATACTAGGATTAATGGAAGGATTTTTTGAGATTATTTTTGTATAATTTTTTCATATAAATTTATTTATTTTTATAAATAGGGTGGAGTTCTGAGTGTATTTTTATAGTGGATGAGGAGTGGTATTCTTGTATGTTTTTGAAAAGGGAATTCAACCCACGTTTTTCTCATGTCATGTGGCTATAATAATGGTTCAAATTATATAAAATAGATTATAGGGTTTAAATAAAAATATAAAATGTCTTTTTTAAAATTTTCTAGGTCATTTGGGCCTTATGTTTAAGGTATAGTCCTTTGTTAAGCTAATTTTCTCTTAGTCATTCTAATTAATTTCAGTCACTTTCACTAATATTTTTTGTAAAAAACTAAGATGAAATTATTAGAAATTATAATTTATGATTATTATAAATATTGAATCTATTTTACCAAATTCCAACCATTTTATTGGCATAAATTAATTTAAAATTAATCCCACATATGGGACGATAATGCAGGTTTTTAAAGTGAAAAGGTGCAAAAGATTGAAATTTTTTTATATCCAATTTCATTGTGAAATTGGATCGAAAGAAAAAAATTGGATTAATTAATGTATAAATTATCTAATTATACATTAAATCAATTAAAAATATAATTTATTCATAAAAATTATTTAGACAAAAAATCAATTTTAATTTAAAATTCATTATTTGTCACTATTCATTAAAAATGAAACTTCTTAGAAAAATGGGAAAAAATACCTAAAGTAAATTTTGATATTACAATTTCAAAAATTAAGTTCATTTTTTTAAATTAAAATTCTAAAATTTTCAATATTTATATTTAAAATGTGTTCTCTGTTAAAAGGAAGTAAAATTGCCCTATAAAAATTATAAATCTTTATAGGTAAAGTTGGTTTTATTTTTATCTATTATCTTGAAAAAACATATGATGAATATTAAATAGTATATTTAATATAATATCTATATATTTTCGATAAATAATTTATGAAATTTTTTTAATTAATTTATTATGGTAAAACAATTGATTTCATAAATATAGTTTTTCAGCAAAAGATTTCCTATATTTTCAAAAGGGTTTTATTTTAATTTCTGGTTAAATGGTCACCAAAATAATTATTCGTATATGTATGAGTAAACCAAATTTTCATAATTTAATTAATATTATTAATAAACACCATTACTATGTCTATGTGAGAATTATAATAATATTTATAATAATATTAATAGTATAATGTAGTTCGGTAAAACTAGGTCTTGCATGTCGCACAAGAAATCAAAAGAACTTAGAATTATATGTATAACAAGACAAACACGGTGTTGGGTATACCAAAATCTACACTATGTGTTGCATGTAGTGCAATATTGACTTAGTTTTATGTATAATTCAATCCAAACATAGAGATTTTATATAACAAAGGCTATATTTAGTGGTGTGTGAAATGAAAAATATCAAAAAACTAAATTAATGTTTAAAAAAATAATTCAAAAAAACTTGGTGTGTTATACAACATGTATCAATATCTAATTTTATAAAACTCATTAAGTAAATAAATGTAATTATTTATAATCTATGAAAGTATATGCCTTTTAAAACTCTTATTTCACCATATGATATTTCTAAGTTCCTCATTTTATATGCTCTTCTTATAATTTCTTCCTTAAATTAGGGATCTATTAAATTTTTTTAAGGCATACATTACATCCACTCTAATCTTAGTCCATCAACAATACATCCTCAAGATTATAATCACCTTCATCCTCACTTAAAGTGGTACACTATTATTTAATAATATTACAAATATCACTTTCATTCTATTATTGTATTTCCATATAGGTTGAGGCATCCTATTTATGAGTTGACCCTTAATCTTCATAGGTTGAAACTTCACCTTCACAGTTTGATAAAAAATCCCAAAAATAAATAATAAATTAGGTCAAACAAAAATTATATATGTTTATGAGTTTCTATTGTGACATCATTGAGGTAGTGGTACTCCCATGGAAAGGAAAACTCAATCCTCATCACTTTTACGGGAGGTGAGGAACATTTTAAGAGAAGTGGAACCTATATGGATAATTGACTTTATTCTTACCCATCTATGGGTGGAGAGGAATATATCGAGCTCAATAGATCTCCCATAACAAGATTTTATAAATACATGGCCCATTGAAAATTTGTGAATAAAAAAATTATGAGAAAATTGAGAGTATGAAGGGCATAATCATTTCAAAAATTCAAAAGGTGGATCTTATTACATCCCAAAAAATCAAACACATTAACCTCCACCTAAGTAAAATTAACCCAAAGTAATCAAAGGTGGGTGTAATGAAAACTTTCATTCAAATAAATTGTCATCGGTTATACAAATAAAAACTTCCAATCCATTATATGTTAAATAGACCATGGTAATATCATAACACATCATTATTTCCCATCCAATACATATCAAACAATTCCATTATATAATTTCATTATATTTATACATAGAGAATTACACTATTGTGATAACCATATCTAAAAAAATTATTATATAATATGGATCAATATGTATTCTTGGAAAATTAGTATCTTGAAAACATTTTTTCATAACACTAAGTGATCCTATGAAGAAATATTGGTGAAATAAAATCAAATGATATAGGAACAAAAATAGTAAAATTATTCTAGAGTTTCATCTAGTTTTTACGAGTACTATACGATGCACTTTTTATTTTTTTTTTTGGGTGCCTGGTATAGGTTTACTAGGTGCCTACTAGGCATCGAGTTTATTATAGGTACCAGTCACCCACTGTAATCTATTCTATAGTTGAAATACTCTTTAGTATCCTAGTTTAGTCTATTTAGTGACCAAAATAGATCATTGTATTGTGATGATTTTATTTTTTTCTAATGAGTAAGCTAAATATCAATTTTTGTTGGGAGATGGAGAAAGATCCCAATTAATGAAGAGGTTAAACTACATGATATAGCTTATAGTTCTTATAGATCACTTGTATTGAAGTTTCCTTCCATTGGATTTGTTATGGAATATGTAATAATATATTTTTAATAAATATTAAGAATATTGAACACTTTATAATGGGAATGGATTGGTACTGATTGGTGTTCTTGAAAAAATATCATGGAAGCATCCCTTTATACATATGATGATTTTTTAGTTTAATTTTTAAATGAATCAATGAAAATTGATATTGTTGGTTGATAAAACGGTCTACTGCATGTTTTTTTTTATGTTTGTGAAAACCCATCCACACTTGTATGACATTGAAGGAGGTAATTTAGAGGAAAAGTTATTCTAGAAACTACATTCAGAAGTTACATATACGTAAATAGAACGAAGGATATAGGAAAATTTGGAGATGAATTCTAGAAGAACTATTTTTGGAATAGGTATACAATTAAGATATCCTATAATTAATTTCTTAAGATGAGTTATAGATGAAAAATGTTATGTATCTAGAATTTTAAGTTGTACGAGTTAAGTTAAGAAGGTGTTTCAAGATTATAAATTTCCTATGTCTAGAAGATTTGAAGTTAAATAGAGTAGAGGATGAGGAAGTTTAGAAGTATTAAAGTGAAGGATTTGGATTTTATAATTTAGAAAATAAATATATTAAATATTCCTCATAATAGAATATTGAAAAGGTGTTTAAATTTATTAGGATATATATATATTCTTAGGATAATAGATAAGATGCACTCTGAGATGAAGCTCAATAATTGGAAAATTCTTAAGAGTTCACATTGTGATACATAACATTATATATATTATATAACATATTTTCAAGTTCATATATAAATATAGTAAAGTGGAAATAATTTTTCAATGTGTAGGAATTTATAGGAGCAAATGTAAGAGACTTGCTGTAGTTCCCACTAAAACAGAGCAAAGTAAATGAACTTATGAGTATATGTAAGGGTTATCAAAATGGATTCATAAAGTTACTTAGAGGGAATGGAATATGTAAAAGTTTCAATTCACACTATAATACATAATGGAAGTTACAAGAGGATACATATGTGTACTCAAAGGCCAGATAATTTGAAAAAGGGTGAAAACCATACATTTATATCTAATATATTTCAAAGTGTTTATTAAAATGAGATAAATAGAAAATCCTCACTATGATATGTAAAATATTTCTAATGAAATATAATTATTTATAATATTTTATATAATATTTAAGATATTGAAAAGTAGAAAAATGGAAAAGTATTAGAGGAGTTCTGAAAGGTAATATATTGTGTCTGATATGTAAGATATTCCAATTGTTATATAAGGATTATTAGTTTGATAAAATGAAATATTACTGGAGATAAGACATGATGTTTCATAAGATTTCCTTTAATGAAATATACATCATAATAATTCAAGATAAGTTTTGAGAAGATGACCATTTCACTATGAAGAAGAAGATCATGCTGTGAAGAAGTCTGGGAATGAAATACAAGCAAAATTTTCTTCTATAATTTGAGATGTTATCATGTTGTAAGGAGAAGATCATTCTATGGTGTATGAAAAAGATAGTGTAATTGGATAGATTCTTGTTGTGATGTTATGTACTGTAGAGTTTGGAACAACATTGGAATAAGATTAAAGATTATGTCACACTGATATTGGACATGAAATGTCATAAGTCTACTGATCTAGAGAAATTTTTGAATTCACTCATGATGTGATGTGAAAGGTTATAATGAAATTTCATGTTCTTATTCATTCATATATGGAAAATATATAAATATTTTTTGAATGTTTTGAGGAAAAATATTGAGTCTCTTAGAGGATTAAATAAAGATATCTTTTAACTGAGATTAAGTAAAAATTATGAAGAAGATAACACTTCCAAGATTGAAGGATTTTTTCATATTAAAATATGGAAAATATATTCATTTAATTATATGAATATGATATAGAAAAAGTATAAGTGATAGTTTTATTAGAATAGGGAAAAATCTGAAACTACATCCCAATACTGATCTTGTGTATCGATGAGAAAGAAGATAACTAATATTACATTATATGAGAGCACTATGAGTATCAAATTGAGGGAACCCAGTGATATTCTATATAGAGAAGATACTATGGGCTACGAAAGAAGAATAATATAAGGAGGAGGAAATACATGAGTGATTTTTTCCTATGATATCCCTATATCATCAAAGTAGAAGTGTAAGAAGGAAGAATTAGATTTTAGAAAGGTTGACACTACTACTTCGTGTTCATGTTTTTTTGTTAAGAATCTTAAAGAATAATAAAAAATGAGATAATATAAGGAAATATAATACCTACACATGTTTTTTATTTTGATATTGAGTTGAAATATATAGACCAACAAGCATGGTTCTTTAATTAACTATCTATTCAATATTGATGACTCTAATTGAGGAAGGAGATATCATTTGTTGATGCAATGAAATCTAGGAGCATATTCAATATCTTGTTTTGGGATTTTGGAAGTAACCATTATACACTAGTGAAATCCAAAATAAATAACCACTTAGGATACTTGAAACTAGATATATCTATTATAATCCAATCCAAGCCCCTACTATTGAGAGATAGAATTTTTTCCTAGAAATGTGGATGTTGACCTTTCCATAAGGTTTCCTTTCGAGTAAAAATAATCATTTTTAGTGTTGAGTTAAGGATGATACCTTATCACCCATTTTTAATCACTTTTCTACACTAGTGATAAATCTATGTCAGGGAACTTTATCTAAACATATTAAGGTTTATATACATATATTAGTATAAAACATTATAAAAATATTGTGTTCCTACATATCTTTTTGATTTACCATATTACATGTGGCGGTGTGTTTTGATAGGTAATAAGTAGATCCAAACATATTTATTATGATATAGGTTCAAATATTAATAGGGTAAATCATAATAGAGAATATGAATATACCACTTTGTGTTTGTGTTATATTTGTTTTCAGTGATTTTCATTGATTGTCAATGGTGATCAATAAGATAGTAATATATCATTTATGTCAATATAATAAAGTAGTTTCAATGTCAATGGATCTTGGATGAAGTGATCATCTCTTATAATCTTTAGAAACATATAAATGGTTTAATGATTTTGAGTTTTAAACGTGATTCATGGAGAATTTATATGGTTTCATTAGATGACATTGGATGTCATGCTTGAATAATTCTCCTAGTAACTCTAATGATTGGTGGACTCATCCTCAGGAAAAATACATGTACAAAAGGTGATACATTATTGAAAACAAAGAATAAAGTGGGTTTGATGATAATAATCTATTTGGTATTTCTATTTCAAAAATAATAGAGGAAGAAAATTTTAAGAATTTCATGAAATATTTCATTATTGTATGAGAAACATTCAAGATATAACTTGAATAATACACTAATTCTTATTTTCATGATGGGTTTTAAAGAAGTTGAAAAATATTATTTTGCATGCAAGATAACCATGCAACATTATTATTATTATTGAATAATGGAATAAATTCATGTAGATTCATAATGAAAAAGAATAATATGGTTCCATAAAATTAGAAGACATAATTATAGTATATAATTATTTTTTACTAATTAATTCTTTGGTGGTTTTATTAAAAAATATGTCCAACCGTACTTAGAATCCAATCCAACCTCAACTAGGGCACATGTGGGACCTGTAGATCAACCATTCCCAAAGATGGAATCTCAGACACCTAGCACTTATAAATATCAAATGATGAAATAATATATTTTTAAAGTAATATACTTTCATGGAGTATAAATAATTAATTTTTTAACCTAATTATTTGTGTTTAATAAGATGTTGAGACATGTTGTATTATTGTTAAGTATAAATATCAAGGAAATGTGTTGTAGTGAATAATGACATGGTGATATGTGAATTAAAACTATTATGGGTTGTTGAGTATAAATTGGAATTTTTTTGAATAGATTTTAAGTGTATATGGAGTTTTATTGAGTAAAAATTAAAATTTTACTCAACGCAGAGGTAGAAAATAGGTGTGCAAAGAACTAACAAAGTTGCATAATGAAACTACATTGAGTGGAAACCGTGATTATAAAAATTAAAAAATTATATTGGAGAAAATTATAAATATTATCCAAATACTTCAAACTTAATGTGTAATTATTTCAATTCATTAAACTAAGTTCATGTAACTCAACCATTGTAACTTTTGTGACTACAGAAGTAAATTTTTTAATTTTTCATGATAAAATTAAAGTATTTAAGTGAAATAATTTTAAAAAAATATGAATAAATGTTTATGGAGTATTTTTAAGAGATGTTACTAATTAAAGTGGATATTTTAAGGGATAAAATTTATTTTAATATCATTATCATGGGAAGAGAAATATTTTTAGAGAAGAAATATGTTGTATGTGGTTTCCATTAAAAAGGAATGCCATTTTTTCTTAGTTAAAGGTAAATATTTGGAGTATTTTAATAAGTTATTTGAAGATACTTTTGAATATATTTAATGGGATAAAATTATTGGGTATTTCCAATTATTTAAATGAAGAGTATAAGAAATGATTTTATCTAAAATACTAATAAATATCTAATAATAAATGGATAAGGGAATGAAAATATTGAATAACCTAGAATAATGGGTGGATTTTTATTAAATATATATAGAACAATAAAAAACTAAATTATTGTGATATAATTAAGATTCAAAGAACTCGTAATAATATAAGTATATGAGAAAACCCTTAAATATTCATACATCATTCTGGAAGGTGGTCATTATAAGGTTTTGGTAGACTTACTTTCCTCAAGGATCACTGGATTCATGGTTTAGGTTTATTATCCATTAAGTAAAACCTCAATGTTTTATTACGATATTAGTATCATAGATATTAATATTTAAATCACTCACTCCTTATATCATTCTATTCGTATTGGTAGATAAACCAAGTATTTTTAGTTTTCTTTATGCATGCTTATTTATTTTATCAACACAAAAAGTATAGTTGATCTTATTGAGTGAACCTATCATAATAATTAAAATAACTTAAAATATATTCATATATTATGATAGATCCTAATACATAACTATGTGACTTGATGAACTATTAAAATTGGATAAAATTATTCAAACAATCAAACCCTAATTCACCCCAAGGTATCTCACACTTAGACTTATGCTAACAAAAAAGTGTATTATGAACTTATTTTATTGCTAGAAAAAAACTTTTAAATATAAAAACAAATATATTAGACTAAAAACACTCATACATTGAATCAAATATCTAAAATAAATTCAATCTACAATCATAATTATAGTAAAAAAAGTTAGGAAACAAAATACCCAAGTCTCATAAACATCAAGGCCCCATGAATAATAAGCTCATATATCACCTAATTATTTTCTAAAAAATAGTCCATAATTATCATACCCCACTCCTCCTATATGGCCTCAATTATCTCTATATAAAAAATTAGAGGTATGAAAAAACCTTATTTCAAATGGTCACTCCAAAATAATAGTCCCAGTTATATCACTCAATGAAAAAGATTACATACCATGCACTTGATGTGTACCTATCTTTTATAAATTGATCCATGGTCAAAGACTCGATTAATAAAATAAATCACCTGAAAACAAATATAGTTAATTACAAACAAATAAATCTATGATATAAACAACTAAACATTATATTTCCTTTGAAGGTATTCTATAATCATAGCTCGTACAAGACAAATCTACATACACCACCTAACTACAATGAGTTAATATATGTATGTATCGTGAACTTGGGGAATCATTTTTATATATTTTTCCTATCACTAGGGATTAAATTCTATATACACATATAAACTATGGCGATTTAATTCAATGTACTCATTTCAATTCATGGGATCCAATTATATATTGTTGTAGTTAGTTTTCTAGAACCAACTATTTTTAATTTATATTATATATATATTCAAATATTTTAATATTAATAAAACATATTTTTACATATTTTTAAATATTCTACATTAATTTTATGTGATAATGTTCTAGAGTATCTATATCATTGATAAGGTCATGGTAGTTCCCCGCTATGATGAGTACCTTGAAATTCCATGACGATATTATTAAATATAGTTTTGTGGTTGGATAACATTCTATGATGGAGTTCAAAGTATGTAGACTATCTGGTGTTGGTTCTTATAAGAGGATGAGAATTATTCTCATTAATTTTGCACCTGGTGATCTCTAAATCAAAAGATTATGAGAATAGACCAACTAGTAAGAATTCCGCATGTTTTTATGTCATTAAATATTCCTACCTGCGAATATGTGTAATGGTCTTTAAACTTTAAGATTTTAATTAATTCATGTCATGACTCATGCACTTATATTTACTAACCAAAACTATGATTCTATATTTTCATGGGAAGTAGGGCATGTTGGGTGCATCATGGATGACATGTTACTAATAGATAAGTTGAGGAAGGATTTTCCCCTTCCATTTTTATGGAAGTTAATATCTCATCCATTTGATTGAAATGTAACTATCAAATTAAATTATATGGAAATGGTTATCAACATGTTTATTTCATATATTCAAAGAAATATGTATCATGCATATAAGTTGATGACACTGATGTGAAACTTCTTGATGAGATATTAGAAAAAAGAAACTATATTACATAGTGAATGTTTGTATGTGGTTGTTGATGTTATAAAATTAATTTATTTCTCTTGGGTTTCATGTCCCATTAAAAGACAATAATCATGTAATTTACATAAGACTACCTAATTCTAATGATAAATAATCCTAGAGGGTCACACACTAAGTGTTTCCATTGATCTCAATTAAATTCTATTTGAATTTAATTAATGAAATAAATATTGTTATCAAGACTAGGGAATAATTTTATTTATGTTTCATCAATAGAAAATATTTATTTATGAATAAAACATTTAATTAAATGTTTATCTAGATATTAAATAAATATATAGGAATTTGAGCGGACCAAAATATTATCTAGTGATAAATATTAATTTGCAAGCAGGTAAAATAATATTTATCATTGTTCTAGTAGGTAAACTCCATAAAAATAATATTATTATTATTATTGTATGTCATGGGGTAATATTCGGTTTATTATATTATCTAAGGTCCATTGTGTAATTAAATAATATTTTAATGTAAATCCTAAGTCTATAAATTGATGGTTATATCTATTGTGTAGGGTTAATCAAGATTTTAGATTCATTGTGCACAATGGACTTCTCTCTCTATTCTCCTCCTCACTTTCTCTTAAGAACAAGAAGCGAAAAAGATATTTGTTCAATAATAAAGTAAATAGTAGTGATCAAGACAATAGATCTGTTGCACTAGCACCCAACTTTCTATCAATTTTTCTCCAAGATCAAAGGAGTATGTGTGGTTCACCACTAGAGAGATTCTACATTTGGATCTTACCATCTCAATGATGGTAGTCTAAAAAGGGTTCTTCAGATGATCAACAACACCTTCAAATAAAGTTCCTAATATGAGGTAACCTTCTTCATATCTATATCTAAATTAATTATAAATTTAACATGTAAAGATCCTATCTAGGTTCTAATTATTCTTGTGTCAAAATTTCATGGAAATAATTCATTGGTCATGGTGTATATATCATGCATAATTTGAAAATGATCCATCGAATCCAAAAAAAACTTTTATGGTTATTTTCCCACTAGGAACTTCTAAAACGCTTATAACCTTCATATAGATACATCCAAATCCTAGGGAGTTAATTATTTGTATGTATCCCAACCCATTGGATTCATTTTGTATAAACCTCCTAAGCCTATGGGATAATGGGGAATAATTTTCAATGACTACCACTTTCCCTATATAAAACCCCAAATCATCAAATCATTTCATTTCGAAACCCCAAGCCCACCTGGCCCTTCCAATCCAACATGAAATAATCATGATTTAAATACCAACTATAATCAAAACTAACATGTTTATTTCCCACCTTATGGTTAATCTTATCATATTAACCATCACAGACCAGTTACTAATTAACAAATACACCCCTCTCTAGGAATATCATATTAATCTGTTTTCTATTGATGTATATATTTTTCTCTATAAAACATTAAATAGTGGACAAATGACTATAAATTTTATATGTTATCCCACACTATAATTCAGTACAAACTAGTAAAAATTCATTCCCAAAATCATAATTGACATGTCCTTGTTAAAGGATTAGGTAATAATGGCATGTCGATAATCTAAAATCCCACTTTTTGATATGATATTTAATCAAAACCATAGCCTATACCATTATTTGATATAACATTCAAAATAATATCATTTCAATTATCATTAAATAGAATACCTTAGAACCATATTGATGTGAGTATTATTCTAATAATTAATAAAATTAACCCTTGATATGGGATTACTTCCATTATTATTCACCATATACTAATTACTATTTATGTTTAAATAACTCAAGTCATAAATGACTTCTATTTTATGGATAAACACTTGAATCTTACTCAACCCATATAGTATTTTTTTTAATCATAACCTGATCTGCTTAATGGTTTTCCCTTAATTAATTTCAATCACTTAACCAAAACTCATGAAAACCATTATTCATGAATTAATTCATCGATAAAGTACATAAAATGACACTCGACCTCAATTTTCAAGATAATATAGTTAATAAAAATTTTAATTTTTTGATAGATTTATTAAGAACCTTTTTCATATTTCTTAATAAAAAATGATTTATATTATTATCCTTAATTTACTAATTTCCTCTAAATTTAAATATCCAAAAAATCTCCCAAATCCCAAAAAAATAATTTTACCCTAATGAATTTTTCACTTCTGTGATAACAAAAACACATAATATCACTTCCCAAAATTAATCCTTTATCCTATAAATTTAAAACTCATAAATCACCCATCTAAATTACATAATTAACATTAATCAATAAAAATCATCAATCATGAGGAAGGGTTCCAGCAAACCACTTTAATTTCATCCAATAATTTTCTTATCAAAACCTAGTAAATAAAGTAGGTTACAAATGATGGAATCCACCAAAAAATATTTTGTAGATGAAAAATATATAAATAAAATAAAATATTTAAACATGGAATATCCTTAAAATAAATATACTTAAACCTATAAAACAATATAAAATAAAAGGAAAATTAGGGGGAAATGTTGATATTGTCGAACTGAGAGTGGGAAGGAGAGGGAGAGAGAATATCACCTTTCTTATAGTGAACTATAAGAGAATATAAGAGGAATAAGGTTGTTTGTTTGTGTGGATCGGGGGTTTAATATAAACATTATTATATATAATCACAAGATAGATTAATATGAAGACAGTTTTACATCATTCAGGAAGTGAAGGGAGCATGGTGAGAGGATAAGAGGAAGCAAACTGACAGGGTGAGGGGGAGAAAAATTGGGGTGATGACATGGGAGATGAGGGGGTGATCTTATAAAAATAAATGGAAATAATAATTAAAATAAATTAATTAAGTTATATAATTCCTTAACTATATGTTCTAAAACCTACCTAAACACATGGATCATACATGTAAATTTAGGGGATTTTCACTAACCTATATTTAAAATTTTAACCCTTTCTCAAAATAGAACTAAATGGGTTTACCCATAAAAATATTTAATGGATTTTATGGGTTAAACCATGTTATTTCAAGTATTTGATATTTTTAAAATATAATGAATCCAATTTTTTTCGTTTATTATGATTAAATAATATGCATGTTAAAATGGGAATGTTTATCCTGAATGTGATGGTGGTCATAAATATTAATAAATGTTTGTGTATGTAATGGACTTAAATGGTATTTTTAATAATGGACTTAAGATCATGCAGGGTAAGCCCAAACTACCCATTTTTTATTCCAAGTATTAATAAAATACATAAACTATAAGGAACCAGCCTTAAACATTACATATTCTTGTTAATTTAGATCATATTTAACTTTCTTACATTCCCAAAGATCTTTTAGGTTCAGAGTTTTATAGAATTAGGTCATAACCTTATATAACAAACTCATACATTACAAAGTGTATCCTTATATTCAATATCAATTTTTCCCAAAAAACAAAACTTTAAAGATATAACAAGTTTTTTTTCATGGCACATCTTCACAATTTTAATCTAAACATCAGCATTGTCCATAATCATCCTTAAAACACTATGTAAAACATTTTAAAACATGGTATGAGCACAAAAGGCTCAGTAAGGGATATAAAGAAAAATAAAGAAACCATTAGTCCATGAATAATTATAAAAAATTTCATTTTTCTAAATAAACTTTAGGTTCAAAATAAATAATCTATTACCCAAGAAATTACCTTCTCTACCCAAATATTTTCATAAAACATTTCATAAGAAATATTAATGGAAAAATAAAACTCAAAATGATTTATTTTTAATCCTAAAAACTCATAAAAACCTTTTCACAAAGTTATACTTTTCACCCTTAAAAATTAGTATATACTTTCCTTTAAACATAAGATCATTACATTATATGGATAAATCATAAGATTTATATAAAACCAAATAAAATAGATAAATTTTGTAGGTAACTTGAGTCATCATTTTCATATTACTCTTAAAAATGGGATGACATTCACAATTACATTTAGAATAACCTTCAGGGTTAATATAGAATAACCATCATAGTTACACTTATAATAATCTTCATGGTAAATTCCCATAATCTCTTAGCAGAAACCTAATCGACTAAATATTTCCTTTTACCCAATGAATTTTAGATATATAATGAGCTAACACACCCTTTTTTATAACATAACCACTTTTCTTCATTAAAATTCCTAATAACTATAACAAAATACATAAAATATTTCATCATAAAAACATTCTTTTCACCCATAAGAAAACATTTTTAGATATTGATATATCCATTTCCTTTAAAACCCATTTTTCAAAAATAAAATTCCAAAAAATAAAGGGAAATGTTGTTTTAATTTGAATAAAACATGGAATCTTATATAGGAAACCAAAAATAAAATAATATTTATGGTGGTGGTAAAAGTTATTGTCATTTTATACATTAAAATAGAACATTCCTTTTTTCTTTTGTAAAGAAAGTCAAAACATTACATAAAAAGATTCATTTTTAAAAAAAATTGAAATAAATTCAAAGGAGATATAAAAATTACTTTATAATTATTTTATTTCCATAAAAATATATTCATAAATTAATTTTAAAAACTTGTACATATAAGAGAAAGACTTTAAAAAAACTCTAAAATGGTGTTTTAAGTTAAAGTGTCCCTTACCTTAATACCAAATCATTGTGTGCATTCATTATCTTACTAAATAATAAAATTATGTTAATTATTTAATTACTTGATAAAATTTTTCAATTTTATTATTCCTTTTATTTTATTTATTACCATTTTATAAACAATTACTTAATCAATTAAGTTTACATTGATTATTTTGACGATATTCAGCTCAAATGTCCAAAATGACTTCGGTGGGTTAACTATGTTCAAAGTGGACATTATTAAATCGTATCTAGAATAATAATCATGAAATAATTATAATTTTTATGTATCAATTATACTTTTAAAACCAATTATAAAATATGTATATGAAGAAATAACTATGGAGACGGTAAGTCGTATGTATGCATGAATAATGTTTCTATTTTTCATTGATCATTATCAAAAGAAGGTAAGTATTATTTTACCTTTAAATAATGATAATAATATCATAAATACCATATTATTTCTTTAAATATACTTATATATAAAATCTATGAGATATATTGATGAAAAACGGATCACATCATTTCATGAAGGTGGTAGTCCACATGTATGCACGAACGACATTATCATTTTTCAGTGAATGAAATGTTAAGAAAGTAAATATTTTATTTTATTTTAATAATGATAAATATTTCATGAATATAATATATATATATATATATATATTTATATATTAAATACATCATTACAACCATCCATAAGATGAGGTGATGGAAAACAAATTATATCGGTCTGTGAGGCAGTAATCCACCGTACACATGAATGATGAATTCCTTTCCCATTTTATGGAAGTTGGAGATGGATATAGTTTATGAAATTAAAATAATAAAATATAATTATATTTAAGATAAATATTTTATTATCTCATTATGTATGGAGAAGATTTTAAGGATGTAGAATAATAAATAAAACAAAAACATTCAGTTAAATGCTATACCTCTTCTTCAGACAATCTCTTTGATTTACACCTTAATACCTCTAAGATTGGTATTTTGTCTAAAATAAGGCCACAATAACGTGGTTAGAGATGTTGGTAAAGTATTTTTATAGTTATTAGATGAATAAAATGGTTATTTAAGTGTGATAAAAGATAATAAGAGGTTCCCTTTTATAAGAGAGGGGAGGGGAACTCTTGGAATTTATTAAAATATTAAATTAATATAAATAAATTTTGATGTAAAAAATTCTCCAAATTTATAATATTAGAAGATAAGATGAGGATGATTCTAAATAATCTCTTCTAATAAAATTTTTACAAGTTTCGATCACATTTTTACCCATATTTTTTATTTTAACTCTTCATTAACCCTTTCGACAATTATGGTGATATCAATGTTTTTTACTCTTAAGGGGTTAATATATTTACTATAAAAGGAAAAAAGTACAAAAAATGAACCATATTTTAAATTTTAAACCATTTTCTAATCACGTGGTTGATGAAAGGAATTTTTGGAGTTTAAAATCATATAATAAAATATTATTTATTATAAAATATCATTAATACCAATTTTAAAACTATTCATTACTTTAAATTTAATAACATCAAGAAAAAAATAAATTAGAATAAAACTTTTAATAAATATATAAAATGTTATATTTATCTATAAATTTGTTTTTTATCACACTAATTCTTTCAAATTATATTACTTTTAATACTTTTAATGTCATTTGTTTTATTTTTTCATTAATTGAATAATTAATGCGTCTGCATTGCAGAAGCATTCAAGGTAGTTATTTATTCACTAAAACTTTTAAATAAATCACCATGATGAATATATATCAATTATATTTTAAATTAATATTTATAACCAAGTATATCCTCTGTTTATACCCATGTTAAAAATATTATAATTATTAAAAGAAAGAGTGTGACATTTTTAGCTTTATATTCACTTAAAATTTATAAAGTTCAAAACCATGTCCAAATGGAAATAAAAATTCATATAACCAAATATTTTATGAGTATGGATAAAATGGACCCATATAATAAAATTAAGGCAAGTTTGTAACATTTTTTTACCTTATTTTAGGTACTTCATGTCTCTTCTTTTTGTTCGGGTTTGTTTTGGCCCTTTTGAGAAACGAGATCATTTTTCATAGAAAATGACATAAATTTTGGTGATGTATGTTTGTTTAAATTAATTTATTCTGGATATAAATGTTTCAAATTCATAATAGGATGTCCTTTTGGGATTGGGTTGACCTGGGGGTTTTCTAAGTTTTTTTATATAATCTAGACTGCGCACTACCTGTTGGACACATTCACATCATGAACTGGTTACACAACTTGAATCCATTGTCGGGAAGATGTCATAAACTGATTCAGAGCATGAAAATTTTACAATCTATGAAACTATTTCACCACAGAAGAATCTACATGGATTTCAAGAATGAGAGGGTATGGAACCTACCATTGGGACAAGCATGTGGATGCATAGGATATCCTAGTCGAACAGCCATGCGAAGGTGGAGAGCTGATTTCACGATAAAGATGATGGGGAGGAGCAGTTCCAAGTATTTAGTTTGGGTTGTATGTAATTTTTGAATCCTACAGGCAATGAATTCTTATAATGCCTATGATCCATGTAATACTTATTCCTACGGGCATTGTAAGGGTTCTACCTCACCCCTTAAAAGGTGGATTATCAAAAATCAATAAAAAATGAAGGCCTTCAAGCCATTGGATGGATGAAATTCACATCATGAAAGGGGTTCATGTCATGGATGGTTTAAAGTTAGTGATTTTTTTCACACTACACATATTATTATTTTCATTCTACATATAGGTCTTCTCTATCAAAACCTAAGAGCTCTCCCATGAGATTCTTTGGATCTATAGTCCTTTCAGATCACATTGTTTGATGCTTGATCTTCATTGTGGTTGTGTTGCATCTCTCTAGTTAAGTGATATTTCTGCTTCTCCATTTTCGTTGATCATGGTAATTCCACTACGCCTTGTTTTTGGATTTTTTGATCTTGATATGATATTATTATTGATACTTTCTAGATCCATTGCATGATAATCTTTCAAGTGTCTTTCCTTTATTTTTTTTGGTGTAGTGGGTGCATGGTTCTTGAGGTATGTGTGACCTAACCTCTCTCCTGACCCTTATTGTTATTGAATATGATCCTAAAGTGTGAGAACCATTGATATGGATTTAGTTTTTTGTTCTTCGTTCCTTTCTATGGTTATGTGTTCTATCTATTTTGATGTGTGGCTCGAGTTTTAAGTATTTGGTTCCATATCTGGCAAGTTTTGGATGAAATTTATTGCTCTATTTTTATGAATTGTTTTATAAATAAATTGGCATGATTGATTTGTATGTGTGTAAATGGGTTTTTGAGAAAAGATGATTTTCCCCTTATTTTGGTAAAAGAAAATGGTATTTTCAAAGCATTGGGAAATTTTTTAAAATTGTTTTCAAATCATGGTTTTGATAAAATGATTTGTAAAATTTAGTACATGGGAAGCCTTGGGTACTTAGGTGGAAGGTATAGTAATAGGACTTGTCTATTGATACCATCTGGGGGCTCACTCATGGGGTGTTCCTTGGCTCCCTAGGCCCATTGTTATAGGGATTTGTTATATTGGTTGGGAGGTTCACTTGCTGGTGTGTTCCTCTTCTCTCTAGATTCGATGCATATGTTTAGAGACTTGATGAACATGATTGTCTATGTTTGGGTATGAGTGTTCTAGCTATCCTGACCTGTAATGATCCTTGTAATTATGTTACCTATGATTTTGGTTTGTATTACTTGGATTTGATTACCTACTTTGATACATGTGATATAATTTGAAACTATTTTACTTGTATTATTCAAAATTGTAGAAAACAAAGAATGTTTTACATGTTTTTTATATAAATACTATGTAACTTATTATCATGCATTGTTTTATTTAAAGTTGAGAATGTTTTTATTGTTATATAGATACTTATTATGGTAATATTAGGTGGGAAACTACTAATCTTGTTTAGATCACACCTTGCACAACCCTTTGGTGGTGTGTAGACTTTGTTATGTCTTTTCATGTAGGGAAGGCAAGGTTTCATAGTGAGGTAGCAAGGTTTCTATTAGTTGTATTGCTGGTTGTGAGATGGTAGGAGTTTTTTCATGCTATTACTTGGAGTATTTTTTCTCATTTTGGTTTTTTCATTTATTTTTGGACTCATACCATGGATTTTTTTAGTTACTTTTGAGTTGTATTGTTTCCTCTATCATCCTTTAGTTATGGAATATATGTTTATTCCACTCTTCGCTTCCATTTTTTCTCTCTACAATGTATGTGTATATATCATGTTTTCTATTTTAGGTTGGTATAAATTGTTCCCTATCATTGTTTTTGATACCCAGGCACTAGTTACAATCCCACGGGGATCGAGAATTCCCTTAGGGTAAGTTGCGGACCAGGTCAAGTGTTTGTTTAGGAGGGTAACCCTTGTTGGTTCATGACATTTTGGTATCATAGCATAGTTATTCTTAGTCTTGGGAAGTTGGTAGATGGGAGATAGGATTTTTAGGACTTAATAGGTAGGTTTTAGTGAGTGTATGTCCAGCTCTTATCATAAAGAGACTCAAGTTACCATGGGATGTTGGGATATGTGTCTCCTATTTTGTGTACTTGAGATTAATCTTAGTTTTTTCATATATATTTTTATCCTGAAATGATATTATCCTATCATTTTATCATTTCTTATATTTTAAATGTGTAGTGATATGCCTCTAATACGTCTTCCATAGGTTCCATAAGTGGGTGTAGTGGATGCTTCATAAAGGAATCTACCTTTGGATCAAAATATTATAAAGGCTATCGTGTGAGAAGTTTGTGTCATAGACCAAAATGTACCAAAAGTCCAAAACATAGTTTTTGAGGTATATCTCAGAGTTGGGAGAGAAATAGATTGATCTTGGGAATTCTTATACAATAATCCACCATCCTTTAAGGGTACAAATGATCCCTAAGAGGCAGAGGACTGGCTGAAAAAGATTTATTAGATCTTCAATTTTCAAAATACACCTGAGAATATTAAAGTGAAGTGCACAGAATTTCGACTCATGGGTCCTAGAAATCAATGTTGGGATTCCATGGTATAGGCATATAGGCATGTGATCTTGTACTGAAAGGGTTTCAAGATCCAATTTTTCTAGTTGTTCTTTCCAGATTCTCAAATGATGGAAAAGTATCTGGAGTTCCTATCTTTATAGCAGGGAGACCTATCAGTGTTGGCATACCCCAATTTGCTCACAAATCTGGTTAATTTTTCTCTATAAGTGGTGAAGAATGACCAGAAGAAAGCTCGGAAGTACTTGTATGGTTCATGACTAGATATCAAACCATATGTATTCATGTTGAATCTTTCTACCTATGTAGAGATAGTAGACATTGAAATAATGGAAAATATGGATATGGTAGGCAAGGTTGGATATTCTAGAACTTCTATTTCACCCATTGGCATCTTCAGTGGTGTAAATGGGAATTAAATGAAGTGCCATGATCATCTCAGGGTTTTTTAGGTGTTTCTTAGTAGTGGTACTCCTCTACACCATCATTTATAGTTAGTAGTGTTCCCCTAATTTTCTATTAGTGTGGCATGGCCAGGCACACCCGGCGTTCTTGTTTCATGCCTATAAATATGTGCAATGGTTGTGGTCACTACAATAAAATAAATAGGTTCTATCAAGAAATTTCTACTCCATGTTATGGTTAGGGATCATTGGCTCCAAATTTCACTATAGCACAGTCAGATGATTCAAAGTCTATAGGGATCCATCCATAGGCCTCAAGAGTTAAGAATCTTCATGTAGTGGATGAGTTTATGATAAAGGTTGATGTGGGTCTAGTGATGGTGAGAGGTACCATAATTATTGAATCTTCTATAGAGACTTATTTATTTGATATTGATTCCTCCCACTCATTTATTTTTGGCTATTTTTTTATGTGACTAAACTTTGAATAGAGATCATGTCCTTTTTTATAGAGTTAGAAACACCTCTTAGGAAGAGGAAAGAGAAGGGGTTTCAGTATCCTTATTGTTCTCTATCGATAGCTGATGTGGATATAGTTTGGTATTTCCTCATTCTCGATCTAGATCTGTTTGATGTCATCTCAGAGTGTATTGGATAATCACTCGTCATGATAAGGATGATTATTATCATTAGTGTGTCTTGTTCCTTACTTCTCATGGGAGCTCTTGGGTATTTTATGGAGAGTGGGATCCTAGGTTTGGTAATGCAGTTTCTATCCACCTAGAGATTAGGAGTTTATTATCTAATGTTGCAGTTGATCCTGATAATTTTTCTTCTCTTGTTGATATTACAGCAGTAGTTCAGGACTTTCCTATCATTATCCCAAATGACTTCAGCAGTATTTCTCTATAGAGGGAGGTGGAGTTCATGATTAACCTAGTGCAGTGTGTGAAATATATCTCAATACCCTCTTATTGTATGGAACCAGTGAAGTTTAAAGATCTCAAGATTTAGTTGGATGATCTGGTGGTGAAAGGTTTCATTCAACCTAGTGTTTCACCTTAGGAAGCCCCAGTGCTCTTTACTGAGAAGGATGATGGTTCACTTTGATTTTTCATGGACCATCAAAATTTGGATTAGGTGAAGGTTGATAATAAGTATCATTTTCTCCATGTGGATAATTTTTGTGATCAGTTAAAGGGGGGAAGTGGTTTTTAAAGATCGATCTTCGGTCGGGTTATCCTTAAATTGAAGTACAAGAGTATGATATTCATAAGATGGATTTCATGAGTAGGTATAGCCATATGAATATCTTGTGATGACTTCTAGTTTGACTAACTCTCCTATAGTTTTTATGGATTTTATTAAATAGATATTCTATTAGTACCTTGACACTTTTTTGGTAGTGTTTATGGATGATATTTTGGTTTATTCAAGATCTGAGCATGAGCACGAGCACCATCTGAGTTTGGTTTTGGAAATTTTGAAAAGTCTCTATTTTTATGGAAATATTTCAAAATGTAGTTTTTGGATCTAAGAAGATAAGTTCTTGGGGTGCGTGATTTCTAAGAAATTCTCATCGGTTGATCCTGAGAAGGTGAATATTGTCTTGTCATGGGAGGAGCCACAGAATGTCTTTGAGATTCAGAGCTTCCTTGGTCTTATTGGATACTATCTATAGTTTATCAAGGATTTCTTAAAATTTAATCCACCTTTAACTGCTCTTACTAGGAAAGGGGTGAAGTTCACTTGTGATGTAAAATTTCATTCTTATTTTGATGAACTAAAATGACTTTAGACATTGGCTATATTAAAATATTACCTAATATCAGTAAGGGTTATGTGGTGTTTTTTGATGCTTATAGTGTTGTTTTAGGTTGTGTGTTTATGTATGATAATAAAGTTGTGGCCCATGGATCTCAACATCTTTGGCTGCATGAGAATAATTACTCCGCTCATGATTTAAATATTTCTATATTTATGTGTGTGCTTAAATTTTGGAAGCACTATCTATTTGGGGAGAGGTTCATAATATTTTCTAAACATAATAGTCTAAGATATATATTTTCTCAAAAATACTTGAATCACAGAAAGTGGTAGTGGGTGTAATAACTTCAGATGTGTGGTTTCAATATAACCTACACCCCAGGGATGGGAAATGTCATTATAAACACTCTTAGTTGGAAAAAGGTTCATCGCAAACTATTTTGGAATCAAAGGAAGAGTGGAACCTTATGGGACTCTTTGTTTAGTTTCATCTTGATGCTTAGGAGGATGTTTTAGGTATGGTTATGGCTAGTGTTTAGTTATCATCATCTCTCCTTGAGTCTATTTTACAGGGTTAGTATCAGGATGACATGTTTTGAGGAATTCAAGAAACCCTTTATTGTGGGGAGACCATTTCTTGTTGGTCTCTACATTCATATGGAATTCTCCACTTTGGGGATTAGTTTATATGAAGAGATAATTTTTTTAATATCATAGTAATTCATGAATTGTTCATATGGGCACTATGAAGATGTATTATGACATGAGATGGCGATTTTGGTGGTCAGGTATGAAGCGTGACATTACAGATTATGTGTCATGATATTACACCTTCCAACAGATAAAGGTAGAGAATATGATACCTTCTAGTTTTCCCCACCCTCTTTTGGTTACATTTTGGAAATTGGATGAGGTTTCCATGGACATTTTTTTATATTACCATGGACTCTCAAATGGAATAAGTCTATCTAGGTGGTTATTGATCGGTTAACGAAATTGAACCATTTCATTCCAATCAGGTACATCACTAAATTTGAATATCTAGGTGATATGTATGTAGAGAAGGTTTTGATGTTACATGGGGTTCCCTCTACCATTGTTTCAAATAGGTTTCCTATGTTTAGCTCCTAGTTCTAGAAGATTCACTGGGTGGTGATGGGGACTCAGGTCAGGTTGAGTACATCTTACCATCCATAGACAGATAGTCAGAGGAAATGTGCTAATCATATCTTGGAGGATATGTTCTATGCCTATGACTTGTATTTTTGTGGATCGTTGGATATCCATCTAGGACTGGTTGAGTTTTCTTATAAATACAGTTATGAGTAGTCAATATGAATGGATCCCTTAAAGTCTTTGTATGGTCACCCATTCATTTCACCTCTTTATTGGGAAAAGGTGGGAAAGACCACTCTTATGGGACTATGACTTGTTAAAAATATGTTAGTGAAGATTCAGGATATACATCAGTTTCTTATTACTAATCATATTCAGTATAAATCATATGTGGATTATCGACGTTGTCCTTTGGAGTTTTTAGTGACTGAGTTTTCTTGAAATTTTCTTCTCGATTGGGTCAACATCATCTTGGGAAACAGGGAAAGTTGGATCTAATATATGTTTGACCATTTTAGGTCACTAAGTGTCTTTGGTAGGTTTAATATCAATTGGAATTAATGAATCATTTGACAGGTATTCATGATTTTTTTCATATATATCAACTTTGGAAGTACCATCCTGATCTCTATCATGTTCTGAATTGGGAAGATATTAAGTTAGAACTAGAAATTTAAATTTTATAGTAGCCAATGGAGATTCACGACTCTTAGTTGAATGTGTTTAATGGGAATTATATCTTGTTATTCAAAGTGTTATGGCAATGCAGATTAGATTCTTGTGATACTTTGGGTCGTGAAAATTCAGTGAGGGAGTAGTGGCCTTACCTCTTTCTGAATCACTATTCTTCTACATGAATTATTGGGGATATAAAGTCTTATAGTTGGGAGCTTTAAACATCTCATTACCTCCTTTCATGTGCTTCTTGTCTCTCCTTTTTATTTGGTTGTGTTTTATGCCTTTTGAGGATAAAGGTATTTTGTTGAATAAAATTACCTAATGTTTGGTGATGTGTGTTTGTTTAAATTAATGGAGTCCATGTATAATTGTTTCAAATGATTAAGAGGGTGTTCTTAGGGGTCCGGGTTGACCTAGGGGATTTTATAAGTTTTTCTACAGAATCTGGACTATGCACTGCCTACTAGACACATTCACGTCATGAACTGGTTACACAAAGTGAATTTGTTATCAATAAGATTTCATGAAATGGTTTAGAGAGTGAAGATTTTACAATCCTTGAAACTATTTCATGTCATGAGATGGTTGATATTGGGATTTTTAATCTGAGATAACACCATTTTTAGAGTATTTTGTAAATCGTAAAATTTACATCATGAATGGTTCGGGTCCAGTGTTTTTTATCACACTGCACATATGATTATTTTTATTTGACATGCAGGTATTATCTCTCAAAACCTAGTAGCTCACCCAGACGATTTTGGGGATCTCCACTCCTTCCGAATTGCATCATTTGGTGTTTGAACTTTTTTTTGGTTGTTTTGTATCTCTCTGGGTAAGAGATCTTTTTTCTTCTTCCTTATCTGTGATCGTAGAAATGTCGTTGTGCAACATTTGCGGATCTGTTGATCTTTTAGTGATTTTATTATGGGTCCTTTCTAGATCCATTGTGAGATCGTCTTTTGGGGTATGTTCCTTTTTTTATTGTGTTATGGAAAGTGTGTGTTTCTTGTGGTATGTGTTACTTATTCTCTCTACTGACCCTTTTTGTTATGGAATATGATCCTAAAGTGTGAATCATTTATAGGGCTTCTATTTTTTGTTATTTTTTCATTCTAGTGATTGTGTATCCCGTCGCTTTTAGTGTGCAACTCAAGTTGGTAGGTGGTTATATCTTTGGCTAGTGTTGGATGGACTTTATTGCTCTAGTATTATGAATTTTTTAATAAATAAATTGGCATGATTGATTTTTTTTGTTTTTAAATGGGTTTTTGAGAATAGATGGTTTTCTCCTTATTTTGGTAAAAGAAAAGGGTATTTTCAAATCATTGTGAAATGGATTTCTGAAATGGTTTTCAAATCATGGTTTTGACAAAATTATTTGGGAAATGTAGCACATGAAAATACTTGGGTACTTAAGTGGAAGGTTTAGTAATTTTCCTAACCCATTGATATCATTGGGGGTTCACTCATAGGGTGTTCCTCTACTCTCTAGGTTTATTGTTTTTGGGAATTGTTAAAACTGATGGGAGGTTCACTTGTTGGGGTGTTCCTCTACTCTCTAGATTCAATACATATGTTTAGAGGCTTGATGCATGTGATTATCTATGTTTGGGTATGAGTGTTCTAGATTTCCATACCTGTAGTGATCTTTGGCATGATGTTACATGTGGTTTTGATTTGTATTTCTTGGAATTGATTACTTGATTTCATATATGTGATATGACTTGAGATTTTTTTATTTGGATTATTTATAATTTTGGGAAAAGGGGAATGTTTTACCATGCTATTGATATAAAAACTTTTTAACTAATTAGCATGCCTTTCTTTCTTTAAAGTTGAGAATGTTCGTATTGTTATACAGACTTGTTATGGAACACCGTGGTGGTTTCCTACTGAACCTATTTAGATCACACCCTGAACACCCCTTCGGTGGTGTGTAGACCTGGTTATGAATTTTGATGCAGGGAAAGGCAATGTTCCATAGTGAGGTGGTGAGATTTTTTTTAGTTGTGTTTGGGTAGTTGGTGGTGAGATGGTGGGAATTTTCCCATGCTATCACATAGATTAGTTGTTTCTCATTTTCGTTTTGTCCTTTGTTGTTGGTGTATTGTCCCAACCCAGGAGCGACTAAACAGTGCTCTGATCTTGTGGATCATATGGACTCAAGCACACCTCCCCGTACTCCAGAGGTTGTCGACTAGCAGAGATGTACTAGGGTGTGTATGTGGGGAGACTATTTCCTCATGTAAGAGTATAGAACAATGGTAATAATCATAATAATCAAGTAGTAGAAGTAGATATAATTAAATATAGAATATAAACATTTAGAATAATTTGATAATAAATAAGTGAAAAGTAGTGTCATGTACAATATGATGAACATGTCATGTATCTATACAAAAAGGCATTCAATACATGGAAACATCCATACTAGTATAATACATGTATCAAAATACAAAAAAACAAAAAGGAAATATCTCCAGCTATCATCATGAGTATAGCTCGATCCTATGCTCCCCTGCTCCTAAGAAATGATCAAGTCAAGCATCGTATAGTGGTCACTTTTCCTAGTCCCTACCTACATCCATGAGGTCTGTTTGGGTACCCAATGGCAGCCCGAATAGGGTGTGAGATAACACTCATTAGGCTGCCACCAATACTGTCTATAACATATTCAGTTTGTGTATAAACAATGAAGGAGTGTACAGTATATCAAAGTTATAATAGTAATAAAAGTAAAGTGTTTAAAGAATAAATGATCATGTCCTGCCAAACATGGATCCATGTGAACAATAATCAAGTACTCGTAATAAAGGGCTACTGATAAGTGTATTTCATGCATATATTTTAGAGTGTTTAATGTTTTAATTCTTGTATTTAATTGTTTAATCTTTCTAATTTTGGATCAAATTGATTTTTTTTTTCTTTTATGGCAGGAAATGATGAATTTGTGAAAAAAGGAATGAAAATAGGTGGAAATAGGAGTTGGAATACACTTCGGGCAGTGAGAGAAGCAAAGCGGCATGCCATCGGACTTGTGAGAGAGGAAGCGGATCTAGAAACTAGGAAAACACTGATTACATGTCATGTAATGATATTACACATTATGATCTTTTAAAATGGAAATTGTTGCACTGGACAAGTCGTGAAGGTAGTACACATTGTGATATTATGTTACACATCGTGAGTCACTGTTTGACATCGTGACTGAAGTCAAATTTCCAAAGAAGAATCGTGCGAGATTCATGCACATGGAGGAAAACTCTAAGGTATTACATGATGTGAAACTGTAGTTCACGTCATGATGACGGTGAAGCATGAAAAATAAAAACAATGCTACAAGAAACGCTGATAGATTTACCTATAAAACGAGACCTCCATCCGCCCTTACAATGTACTCTGGGACCAGCAGGAGCAAGTACAACACCAACGGAAAACAGAGTGACAATCTGGATCCCCACTTTACTACCTTTCTTCTTCGGGTACCCATGACACTTTTTATCATCATGTATAGAATGAGAGAGTATTCCACTTAGTTTCGGGTGATGTGATTGTAGGGGGGTGTGTGATATGGGATAATTTTCTTTTTTTTCATGTTTTGGATTTATTCAAACTGCTTATTCAATTCCAATTACACTTATTTTTATATTGCATGATTATTATTGCGGTCTGAATTTGTTTAATTTATTGCATCAATTAATTGCCTTAGTTTTTATATGACCATTATGAAACACTAGGTTTGTTATGTTTAAACATGGTTTTGGGTTGTCTATTTTTATGATTGAACTTAGTATATAACCATTCCAATGGTGTGATCATAGATTTAGGGAAGTATTCCAAGACTAAGGATCCTCTCTAGCTCAATTCCGACACAAAAACTGAATAGATGCTTATCAATGAAATCCTTAGCACACGAACCCGAAAATCACTGAACTTTGAATGTATCCCATATTTAATTTAAATCCAATCATGACTGATTTTATTTATATTTCCAAACAAATTAAAAAATTTCTATTTCTATTTCCTTAATTAATTTAAAACATACACATTGTATTTGTGGGTTTGATCCCAAACCTTCCTTATACTACATTTTAATTAATTGAGTATCATAGTTGTGGTTTTATAAAAAAAAATTTGCATAGTATCGTAAGGAATTAATGATGCTCTATGGGGATATCAACTACTATAAAGCATAAACAAGAAGGTGTGATATTATCCGGTCTAACAATTATAATTTGATACCCATACCAGGGTTATCTGTAAATCATATAAAATATCCACAATGACCATGTCGTGTAATCAAGTGTATAACATCCACAATAGCCTATGCCATGAAATCCAGTTTCAAGACACTAAGGTCAAGATCCATGGTATAGAAGACCAATGAATCCTTATCAAGTCCATAGAGCATCTCGATGGAAACTCAATAACGAATTGGGTGGTGTCCAAGGAGCATTTCCATAGATCATGTCCAAAGTGAGTCCAAACAAGTTAGATCCAAGGGGAAGTAAGGCCCTTAGTATCCTATGGAATTAGGATACTGGGAGTATAAATGTATTAAGGAATCCACTACTATAATAAATATGGATCCATGGAGTAGAAATTTCAATGGTATCTGATGGAATCAGGATCCAAGGAGATAATCCAAGGCATCCACTACCATAATAAATATGGATCCATGGAGTAGAATTATCCATAGAATCCAATGGAATCAGGATTGAAGGATCTCATACAAGGTATCCACTACCATTAACAATTCCCCAATAAAATAATTAATAATTTCATAACCATTTATAATCCATGATTTCATCCATCCCATTTTCACATTTTTCATTTAAATAATTAAATCAATTAACGTCTTGTAATAACATGTCAAGGAGGCATAACCTTCTTCAAATCATTCATTCGATTATCATTCAATTTATTAAGGATCCCAAAACAAGTGGAGACCTCACACTCACCCATTGGGATGGTATAAATAGGGAATATATAAAGGCACACCCCATGGGTGGTCTAGGTTGGGCTAACAACATCCAATGATCATAAAGGTGCTAATGGGAAACCTAAACAGGCCCTAAAAAATATATCAATAATTCAATTAATTTTCAAGGAAAAACTAGAAAATATATCATGAATCACAATAGAGACAATTCACATTTAACACAAAACCTTGAGGGAAAGGTATATACCACCTACCATATACCCATGGTAAAACACACATCCAATATCGACTCCAAACTTGAGATGGATTGGAAGAAATTGGAGAAACTGTTGAATGCACTAAAAAAAGGGAATAAGAGCCTACACCAAAATAACTCCATCAAGGAGAATATAAATAGATAAAGTTAAAAGAGGAATGAAAAACTTATCGGTGCAGATCCAATGAGACCAACGGTATAGGAAACGAAGTCTGAATCCTGAAACAGCACCATGCCTAGCTTGGGCTTCAAGAGGACTTCATAGGTGGATCTCCTATGTGAGAGAGGTGAGGGATTATATAAAAAATAGGGTAATTTACTATTATATTAAAAAATAATCTCATGAATTTACATGACATGTAAATGCTTTACACATAATGTAATGCTCGGGGTCTTTCATGTAACGTCCCCAACCCGAAATCCATTAAACTGGTGCCCTGATTTGGGTCACCACATGACCTCATGTGTTCCTCCTTGTATGCCAAAGGCTACCAACTAGTAGTGAGGTTCTAATAGATTATGTGGGGAGACTATACCCTCTTTATCAGAGTAATCCACAACAGATAAAGTACAAAATAAAGGAACCAATAACCAATAAACAATAAGTATGCATTACCAAAAACATCCCAAAATGGGTACAATCCCACAACCAAATATTAAATATGTTATGTCTTATCATACAATGTCAAATGTAAATAAAACCCAAAATAATATAACAAAATAATCCCAAAAATGGGTCCTGACGCCAAGTTTTAATCCCTCATCCATGCATATCTCACACCCCCAAATCATCTGTCTATCCTAGGGACTTTTCCCTTATCCTGGCCTACAGCCATGAAATCTAATCAAGTACCCAATGGAGGTACAAACAAGGTCTTAGTACAACTCATTAGGCCACCACCAACGATGTATAAAAAATATCCAGTCTAAACAAATAGTATATGCTGGCACTAAATAAAAAACAAGGTAAACAAAAGGTAAATCAAGTTCCACTAGTTAACAATATTTACTTAAACCATTTTCATCAATTGTACCAAAGGTTGGGAATTTTATTCAATTACACTATAGCCTATGTCAGTAAACTACTATATCTAAGGGGATACGTTAAGTTCCCTATCTCACTAGGGAAAAAATTTCACAAAAAAATTACATCACGCTTACCTTGTAGCCTCAGTCTAGGTAGTCTCATCAAATGAAACCATTAGGGGAATATAGCCTCAGTCCAACTCTCTAACCCATGAATTCTAGGGGTGGGTTTTATAGCCTTAGTCCAACCCAAACTATGGGCATAGAACCTCAATTCAATACCCTAAATACCACCAAGCCATGTGCACATGCTTCTTTAACTATAAGGAATTTACCAAACATAAAAAATAAATTTTTACACATTATTCATTTACAATAAAATTTCATTCAACACATAATCCATCATTATGCCTTATCACATTTACACATTATCATTTACATGCATTAACCTAATTAACCCATTTATCATTTTCATGCTTAACCAATCAAAAAATTGTCTTTTACAATTCATAACTCATTCAACCCATTAACATTATACCAAACAACCCCTTATGTTATGTTACCAACTAGAAACAAATACCATTAGTTTCATTTTGTAACTCAATATAACATTTCAACAAATTAATCAAGGGGTCGATGTCAATACAATTTGATTTTACACTTAACATTTCAGATTCCATGTTCAAGGAGAGGCACACCCCATGGGTGGCCCGTAACCCAGTCAGATTAACCTCAACACATCCCACAGAGATCATTAGGGGTTCAATTAAACATTTAACCAATAAATTTATCATTTCTTCCAAGGAAACCCAAATGGGAAACATAATGACACCAAAGAGAAACCACATACACATAAATAATCAACAAGACTATGGGATATAACTTATGGACCACCTACCTCGATTCTGAAGATGAACACTCGCTTAACCCAAACCTTTGATTCAGATTCAAACACCCTTTAAATCCCCAACCTAAGATACACTGGGGGGAAAATGAGTTTAGGGATTAATAATAATAATAATAATAATAACTACACAAGACCTAATCTATAAAAAGGAAGGAAGAGAGTTTCTAGACTCACCCAGAGCATCGAGATGCACCCAACGGCACTCCAAACAGCCTAGAAACAAAGGATATCAGTCCTTGGTAAGTCTAGGGTGATTTAGTTCATCATTATGGTTTTTGGGATAAGAATAGAGGAAAATTATGAGTTATAACACTAAAGTCCTGAGAGGAAAAATTATAAAACCACACTTTAAAAAGATTTCATAGTTTGGCCGCAAGGTTGGCCAAATTGTACACCAACCATGTGCCACACTCTGTACAAAGAGAGGTTCGGGCCTCATTGCTTCATGGGAATCACACACAGTTTGAAAAACCATGTGATGATCATGCAGGATAGATCTATCCAAGCCTGCATGGTTTCCCTTCCCCTTTGAATAGTTTCTTCAAACTGTGCACCCCTCCTTCAGGCATGAACGGTTAGGGCGTACAGTTACTACTAATTGTGTGTCAGTTGTGAAACATGCACGGGATGACCTTGTTCTACCTTATTTCATATCCTTAACCCTTAGGACACCCTCGAGCCTCCTCATTCACCCGATAAACATTTCATTAACCAAGTTTAAGTTATTTAAACCAAAACTTAAATAGGAATGTACCTTCATGATGTTCAGGATCTTACAAAATCCCCACCTTATAATGGGTCATCCTAGAGCTACTCTCCCAAGCATCATTGAGTTTCTGAGGTAAATAGATTGGTTCACTAGGCCTGCATGTCCTTCGCCCTCTCCTAATTCTCTTCCTAAACATTACCATGCTGTCATAACACTCGAACCAATGACACGGTCTTGCCTCAAAAATACTTTATCACTATGATAAATAATAAAAATTGGGTGATCCTTGAAGGATGCATCATCATAAATCTCAAAATCATCAACATAAATCACATGATATGGTTTGGAGTGATACTATCAAAGATGTGACACATGAAAAACACTGTTCATGCCATTGTATCATTGTATAAGAGCCAATTGATATGCCACCAATATGATCATCTCTATAATCTCAAATGGCACCATGTACCTGGGTGCCAACTTTACCTGTTTTTGAATCTGATGGTGACCCAATCTTGGTGAAACCCAAAGAAACACATGGTTACCCACCATAAACTCAAGAGGCCAAATATGTCGATCCACATATGACTTCTTCATACTCTGAGTCATTGCAATAGGTTTTTGAATCAACTGAACTTGTTATGATGTCTCATGCATGAGACTCGGTCCCATAAACTTTGATTCCCCAGCCTCCATCTATCATAATGGTGATATACATATCCTCCTATAGAGCACCTCATATGGTTCCATATGAGCCTCATATGGTGCCATCTGAATCGTTTCTTGGTAACTTTTGTTATAGGTGAACTCAAAAAGCACCAAGTGCTTTTCCCAAGATCCACCAAAATATAGGATACATGCCCTCAAAATGTCCTATGACACCTAAATAGTATGCTCTAATTTCCCATCTATCTGTGGGTGGGAAGTCATACTCAAAAACATTTAGGTACCAAGCACCTTCTATAACCCTTTCCAAAAGTGAAAAGTAAAATGTGGATCACGATCCAAAAACTATAGACTATAGTACCCCATGAAACCATAATATATATCAAATGTACAACTCTCCCAACTGGTCAATGGTTAAGGTCTATCAAATCAGTAAGAAATGTGTCACCTTGTTCATCTGATCCAAAACCACCAAGATCGCATCATTCTTCTAAGGAATCCTTGGAAGACCCACCATAAAATATATCATCATGTCATCCCATTTCCATTCCAGAATGGGAAAATGCTGTAATAAATTACATGATCATTGATTCTTAGCCTTCACCTGTTGACAAGTATAGCATCATGTCATAAAACCTTTAACCTATTTTTTTATCCTTGGACACTAATATTGTTTACGAAGATCACAATAAAGTTTGGTTAAACTAGGATGCACCACCCACTTCTAAGCATGGAACTCGCACATCAACTCTTCCCACATAAAATTCTACACAACCACATGGCCATGAATATAAACGATATCATCCTCACCAACATCCCAATCAGAAGGTGACTCCCCACCTTCAAGATTTTCCCTCGAAGGCAAACACTCTGGGTCCTCAAGTTTCCTATCCTTGATCTGGCTCAAAAGTGTGGACTCAACTTCTAAGGATGCAAGGGTCTTCTATCCTTTCCCATCTTGTACCTCTAGATGCATCTTAGCAAATAATTTCATCTTATTCCACTCATAAATGGATTCATGAACTGTTTTATTTTGATTATTCTGACTAAAATCATCCACAACATTGTTTCTTTCTTTCACCATGTAAACTAGCTCAAAATCAAAGGACTGCATATACCTAACCCATGTTCATTATCGAAGATTCAAATCATTATGGGAGAATATTTACTTAAGGATTTTATAGTCGGTATACACAGTAAACCATTCTCCCAATAAGTAATGTCACCAACACTTTAAAGCATAACCCACCACGGCCAACTCAAGATCATGTGTACGATAATTTCGTTCATGAGGCCCCAACTGTCATGACCCATATGCCACAACTCGATCATCATGCATCAACACTACCCCAATCCAAACACATAATGTATCATAAAATAAAGTATACTTCTTACCTAGCTTGGGAAAGATCAGAATTGGTGTGGTAGTTAACCACTTATTTAACTTCTAGAAAGTATTATCACATTACCTAGGCCATTAAAACTTGATGACCTTCCTAGTCAAACCTGGGAGTGGTGCTTCCAAATGGGAAAAGTGTTTGATGAAACTTTGATAATAGCCCGCAAAACCCAGGAAACTTCATACATCAAAAACATTCTTGGGATACTCCCAAGATACAATGGCTTTCACTTTATCTGGGTCCACAAACACCTTCCTTAGAGATGTTGTGACACAAGAAATGTACCTTGTTAATCCATAAATGACACTTGGTTATCTTGGCGTATAACATATTCTCTCTTAGTGTACTCAGGATGATGTCAAGATGTTTGACATAATCTTCTTGAGTCTTTGAGTACACCAAGATTTCATCCACAAAGACAACTAAAAACTTATCCATATAATGGTGAAGTATTTGGTTTGGTATGTCCATAAACATTGTTGGAACATTAGTCAAGCCTAATGACATCATGATAGACTCATAAAAACCATACCTTCTCCTAAAGGAAGTATGTGGTATATCAAATGGTCTCACCCTCAGTTGATGATACCCTAATCTCAAATCAATCTTGTAAAACATAGAATTACCTCTAAACTGGTCAAAAAGACCATCAATTCATGGAAGTGGGTATCGCTTCTTAACGGTCATCTGATTTAACCTCTGGTAATAAAAACACAACTACAACATCCCATCAGACTTCTTGGAAAATAAAACCAGTGATCCTCAAGGTGACGTACTTGGAAAAATAAACCCCTTGTTCTCTAGTTCCTCCAACTAAGCTTTAAGTTCCTATAGTTATGTTGGTTCCATTATATATGGAGGAAAATAAACCAGTTCTACTCTAGGAAGTAACTCTATTATGAACTCAACATCTCTCTCAGGTGGTAACCCCAATAAGTCTCCAAGAAACACATCCTGAAACTGATCCATCATAGGAGGAAAAACTAACTTCTATACTCCAACATCATTAATTATGAGACACACCACTTGGGTTGTGAGTTCACCTAACTATTGACCAACTGTCCCTACACAAACTGCTTGGATATCTCATTCCCCACAGTGAACACAAGTATTCCCATCCCGAGATGTGAATGTTACCCTACGGTGATAACAGTCAATATGGTCCTGGTGAAACACTAGTCAATCCATCCCCAATATTAGATCAAAACCCTACATCTCCATCACAAAGAAGTTCCATAGGAAACGGTACCTGCCAACCTCAAGGGGACACTCATTTCATTGTCATATGTTTTTTTCTCACACCCCTAAGTGTGTATCAATCGACATAACCCCACACATATGTTCCACCTCTAAGCCCAACACACTCATGAATTGAGTAGATATAAAATAATGTGAGGTACTTTTATCAAATAAATCACTAGCAGACATGGAAGTCACCAAAATCGTACCTCGAACTGTCAATAGTCCAGCCTTGACACCTCCAGATATAGGTTAAAATGCATGAAGTTGACCTGGTCCTCTACCTTGGGCTTTAGTTTGAGTCCCTAGTGTTGTAATACCCTGCTGATAAGGATTTCATTGTTCTAAAGCATCTTGTCAACCGCCCCAACTGGTACATCTAGTAGAGCTCCAATTGCCTGCCTAATATGGGGTAACTAACACCCTACCAATGCTCTAGACTAACCTTGACCCTTTATCACTACCCATATGTAGAGTGTTACTATAGAACCTTTGTACATGCCCCATCCTATCGCACGTTCGACACTCAACCGATGGTCAAGGACACTAACTTCACATGTGCTCCGGCCTACCACACTAATAATAGAAAACTTGACCACTATCCTAAGAGGTTGTTTCCTCTTTCTGACTAGTTTTTTCACCACTTCCCTAGTGAAAACTCTCAAATTTGTGCTTCATACCATCGAAAGTCACACTGTTGGATCACCCAACTAGAATTTTATGTCCGATACCAGAATCCTCCTTTAAGTTCTATTCTGAAATATGTTCATGATCCACCACCTTAGAAAACCTCTTTAAGCAGAATATATTAACCTAAGACTTCATCTCATGTCTAATTCCATCCAAAAAATTCCTTTTATGGTTGTCTCATCCCCTGCCAATGCTGGAAGAAAGTGTTTCAAGTCGATGAAGTGGCCATCATAATCCATTACAATCAGAGTCCCCTGAGTCAAACTCATAAACTCAGAAGTCTTTCACTACCTCAAGGTATCTGAATATAAATATTCCAAAAACCATTACTGGAAACCCTTCCACAACATACCCTCTGTCATCTCAGTCTAAACCAAGATATCACACTAGTGATTTTCCTTCCCTCGCAACATGTAAGCCTCTAACTTGACTCTCTTCTCAGGAGGAGTCTCTAAGTGATCAAGAATCATCTGGATATACTCTATACAAAACTCATCTGCCTCAGGTCCACCCTCTCTAGTAAAAGTCAGAGGGTGTTGTAGCCGAAACTCTCTAGTCATTTCAAACATACTCGGCACAACCCACCCTGGGTCCCACTCCATCATATGCATAAAATAAACAAAGTTCTCATGAAAATTCTCCTTTCCTTTTTACCCTAGATCACCGGGTATCTTGCTCCACTTTTGGAGGATCATTCTCAGCGACATCCTCTTGTTTCCCAACTGGCACACATCGTTGTGCTAGCATTTATTTACAATTCCAACACACACATCTCAGAACACATAACATAAAACTTCCACAATTTTCAAAAAAAATAAGGCTTTATACCAGCCATAAACAACTCATTTTTATACACTATCCCAATGGACATACTCACACCTCTATTACTACCCTTATCCATCCCAACCACATGTCATGGTTAACATGGGGAAAATCAACTCACACACCGAAAAGTATTTTGATTTAACATCCTTTTTAACCATTCTCACTTCCATAATGAAAATCTTTATCTTTTAGGAACCATTCCATATTTACAACTTATTACAACCAGAACTTAACCCATTTATAACCATTCATTAGGAACTATTCTTTAACCACTCTTTCACATTAATTTCATTTACCCATTTTCAGTATCTTTATTATACACCACTTCTTTCAAAAAATTTAAAAAAATGAAATGCATTATATCCATCATGTATCGCACATATTCCCCATGTGTTTCTACCATGATTCATGGAATCTATATCCCTAGGTGCCTAAAATGATGCATGAATTCACAAACTCATACCATTTTGTCCATGTGTAAAATATCATAAAATTGTCACATCACACAACAAGTGAATTACCCAATAGTGAAATGCCATCCAACTGTAACAACACACATCAAGAATAGAAATCCCACCCTAGGTACTTGGGTTTTCCCTTATACATGGGTTAGATACTCCCATGCACAATTTCATTGTCAAGGCCCAACATATCCTAGTATCCCACCTACCGACCCTAAATAGTAAGACAACAGAAAAGAAAACCCACTCTGATACCACTTTGTAACATCCCCAACCTGAAATCAACTAAACCAGTGCCCCGATCTAGGTCTCCACATGACCTCAGGCGTACCTCCCCATATGCTAGAGGCTACTAACTAGCATTGAGGGTCTAATAGATCATGTGGGGAGACAATACCCTCTTTATCAGAGTAATCCATAACAGATAAAGTATGAAATAAAGGAATAAATAACCAATAAACAATAAAAATGCATTACCAAACACTTACCAAAACTAGGTACAATCCCACAAACAAATAATAAATATGCTATGTCATGTCATACAGTGATATGTGTAAGGAAAACCCAAAATAAGACAACAAAAGAATACCCAACATGGGTCCTAACTCCAAGTCTGTATCCCCTATCCGTGCACATCCCACACCCCAAATTGTTCATCTATCCTAGGGCCTTTGCCCTTGTCCTAACCAGAAACCATGAAATCTACTCAAGTACCCAATGGTGGCCTGAGTAGGATGTGAGTACAACTTAGTAGGCCACCACCAATGGTGTAAACAAAATATTCAGTATAAATAGATAGTTTATGTTATCACTAAATAAAAAACAAGATAAAAAAAGGTAAATCAAGTTCCACTAGTTAACAATATTTACTTAAACCATTTTCATCAATTTTACCAAGGGTTGGGAATTTTATTCAATTACACTATAGCCTATTTCAGTCAACTACTATATCTAAGGGGATAAGTTAAGTTCCCTGTCTCAATAAGGAAAATATTTATCAGACAATTACATCACACTTACCTTTGAGCCTCAGTCTAGGTAGTCTCGTCAAATGAAATTGTTAGGAGTATAGAGCCTCACTCTGTCTCCCTAACCCGCACATTCTAGGAGTGGGGTTTAGAGCCTCAGTCCAACCTGACCCATGGGTATAGAACCTCCATTAAATACCCCACATACCACCGAGCCATGTGCACATGCTTCTTTAACCATAATTCATTTACCAAACATAAACCATAAATGTTTACACATTCTTCATTTACAACAAAATTTTATTCAACACATAATCCATCATTATGACTTATCCAATTTAAACATTCTCATTTACATGCCTTAACCCAATTAACTCATTTATCATTTACATGTTTAGCTAATCAACAAACTTATCCTTTACAATCCATAAGTCATTCAACCCATTAACATTATACCAAACAACCCATTTCCATGTTACCAACTAGACACAAATACTATTAGTTTCATTCCATAACCCAAGCTAACATGTCAACACATTCATCAAGGGATCTATGTCAATACAATTCGATTTTACACTTAACATTTCAATTTCCATGTTTAAGGAGTGGAACACCCCATGGGTGGACCGTAACCCATTCAAACTAACCTCAACACATACCATGGGGATCATGAGGGGTTCAATTGAACATGTAACCAATCAATTTATCATTTATACCAAGGAAAAATAAATGGGAAACACAACGATAGAAAAGTGCAACTACATACACATAAATAATCAACAAGACTATGGGATATAACTTCTAGACCACCTACCTCGATTTTGAAGATGAACAATCACTTAACCCTAGCCTTTAATTTGGATTTGAACACCCTTTGAATACCCAACCTAAGATCCACTGGAAAAAAGTGGGTTTTAGGGATTCTGAAGAATAAGAACAACTACACAATCCCTAATCCAGAAAAAGGAAGAAAGAGGGTTGTTAGACTCACCCGGAGCTTTGATCTACACCCAACGGCACTCCAAACGACATAGAAACGAAGCAGATCAATACTTGGGAAGTCTAGAGAGATTTGGTTCATCAGTAGGGATGTTGGGGGAACACTACTAGAAAATCTGGTTTTGGAGGCAGGGCATCTATAGCGGCCGCCATTTGGCGGACGCCAAATGGCGGCCGCTGCAATTTTTCCTAAAAAAAACCCTAATTTCCCCTCCCTCCCCTCCCTCCGCTCCCCGACCCTGCGACCCCCCCTTCCCCGACCCCGCGACCCTGACCCCGACCCCCGGCGACCCTCCCCGACCCCGACCTCCGGCCACCTTCCCCGACCCCCAGCGACCCTCCCCGACCCCCGGTGACCCTCCCCGACCCCCGGCGACCCCGACCCCGCCGGCGACCCCGAACCCCGTGACCCCACCCCCTTGCCTCTGTGCTGCCAGCGACCTCCCGGCAACCTCTGTGCGCCCCCGACCTCCCGGTGATCCCCACCCCCTTTCCTCCGTGCTGCGCCACCGGAAACCCCCACTGCCTTGCCTCCACGGTGCGCCCCCATGACCCCGACACCCCCTGCCCGCGCTGCACCCCGGCGACCCCCACTGCCTTGCCTCCGCGCTGCGCCCCCTGTGACCCCGACACCCCCGCAACCCAGCAACCCCCACCTTTGCCCGCGCTGCACCTTTGGACAGCCCCGCCGCCGTTGTTCCCTCGCGGCCCCGTTGCATCCCTCCGGCAAGTCCTCCTGCCTCCGTTGGACTTCCGGTCTATTGTTCCCCGCCGTGTAGAACCCTCCACGCGGTCCAACGGTTCCGCTCCTTTCGAGTCCGGTCGTCGAACCTCTGTCGTCAATTCACTGCGCCCTCATGGATCTGCAATCGAGTTAGACCCCATTACCCGTGGTCGAGTCCTCCGCAGGTAATGTTTTTTATCCAAATTTGGTTTTTAAATTCTAATGATATGTGTTTTTTTTAGAATTTAAATAAGATATTTCACTTTTTCTTTCTATTAAATACAGATATGGATAGGAGTTGGATTGATATGCAAGATAGATTTTCAGCTGAATATTATGAGGGGATTAATCGATTTATGGATTTCACCAACAAATTTCCAAGAGATATGATTAGTTGTCCATGAAGAAAATGTGTAAATAGATATCTCTTCAAACGAGATAGTGTTAGAGAACATTTGTTTTTGAATGGGTTTTTGAAAAACTATAAGACATGGACGCGTCATGGAGAAGATTTTGTTTCATGTCATCACTCAGAAAATATTCATATGAATGTTGATTTGGGAACAGTTGATCCAATGAACATAATGTTGAATGATATGATGCGTCAGTTTCAATATGAATACAGTAATGTCGTAAATGACGACGTTGGATTGAGTAATCCTTGTTCTTCTACAGATGGAGAAGCATTGAAATTCTTTGAAATTCTTGACGATGCGCGTATTGAATTATATCCTGGATGCACTAAATTTAGTAAACTATCATTCATCGTTGAATTGTTACACCTGAAAGCCTTGAACCAGTGGTCAGACACCTCATTCGACATGTTGTTGGTATTATTGAAGAAGGTACTCCCTACTGGAGCGAAGATTCCGGAGTCATTCAACCAAGCTCGCAAGTTAATAGATGATCTTGGTTTTACATATGATACAATTGATGCATGTCTCAATAATTGTATGTTGTTCAGAAAAGAGAATGTGCAATTAAATAATTGTATTGTTTGCTATACATCCAGGTGGAAGACCAATGAGATTAATCAAGGTAGTCAGATTCTTCCTGGGAGAGTCTTGAATCAAGGGAAACAAGTTGCCGCTAAACAGATGCGTTATTTCCCACTGAAACCGAGACTGAAGAGATTCTTCTTGTCCTCTAAAATTGCTAAATTGATGACTTGGAATTCAGAGAGAAAGAAAGAGGTTGATAAATTAACTCACCCGGCAGATTCATTGGTATGGAAAGAGTTTGATCAGAGACACCCAGACTTTTCCCGAGATGATCGTAATATTCGACTGGGTTTGGCAGCAGATGGTTTTAACCCATTTAGGTCCATGGTTGGTGCGACACATAGTACATGGCCAATGGTGTTGGTTCCATACAACATTCCCCCATTGGTATGTATGAAGAAACCTTTTTTGTTACTGTCAATTCTAATTGATGGACCGAGAGGACCTGGTGATAAAATCGATGTTTATATGCAACCTTTGATTGATGAGCTGCAAGAATTTTGGGCCGATGGTGTAATGACTTTTGACTCGGCAGCAAATGAAATGTTTAGACTTCGGGCCTCTTTGTTATGGACAATTAATGATTTCCCAGTGTATGCTAACTTATCAGGTTGGAGTACAAAAGGAGAATTTGCTTGCCCTTGTTGTAATAAGAGTAAGAAATCTATATGGCTTAAGCACTGTAGAAAGTGGGCATATCTTAGTCATAGACGCTTTCTTCCTCCATTGCACAGGTTCAGAAAAGACCGTGTATCGTTTGATAGGAATAGAGAGTTTGACCCATCACCATAAATACTGTCTGGGGTTGAAATTTGTGCACGACTTGATGAAGAAAACATCCGTACAATGTATGATTTTCAAGATTTATTGGTTCCTGCATTGCCTTCTATTCCTGCTGCAAATAGACAGCGAAGTCATAATTGGAAGAAATGAAGTATTGTTTTTTGAATTGCCTTATTTAAAATATAATATTTTAAGGAATAATTTAGATGTGATGCACATTGAAAAAAATGTATGTGATAATATTTTGTGCACCATTTTAGGCGTCAAGGGGAAATCAAAGGACAGTGCTAATGCTCGACGTGATTTGCAAGAAATGGGATTGAGAAAACCTTTACATTTACAGCTGGGTGAAGGTAATCAGGTATACATGCCTGCTGCACAGTACACAATGAGTAAAAAAGAGAAACAAACATTTCTATCAATTTTGAAGACTTTTAAGGTGCCAGATGGTTATTGCTCTAATATTTCGAAGCGCGTGAATATGACGAGCATGACATTACAGGGTTTGAAAAGTCACGATAATCATATTCTGCTTCAACAGTTAATTCCTATAGCAATTCGTGATTGCTTACCTTCCCAGGTTGTTGAGCCGTTGATTGGAGTTTCTAATTTTTTCAGACAGCTCTGTTCTAGGAATCATCGTATGAGTGATTTGAAAAAGCTACAGGATAAGATTGTACTTGCACTATGTCACATAGAAAAACTCTTTCCGCCGTCTTTTTTTGATGTCATGGTTCACTTGATCGTGCATTTAACTGGTGAAGTCATTGATGGCGGTCCCGTGCAATTCAGGTGGATGTATCCAATAGAGCGATACTTAAATACATTGAAATGCTATGTGCGCAACAAAGCTCGTCCAGAAGCATCAATTTCCAAGGGATATTTAATGGATGAGTGTACTAATTTCTATGCTTCATATATTGATGAGGTTGAAACAAAGATAGATAAACCGTCCCAGACTGACGTGGGTCCAATTGGAGAAGGAATAACATTTGATATGCAGAACGACGAGTGGGTTCAAGCTCATCGATATGTGTTGTTCAACACTCCGTCAGTTATGCCATTGATGCAGTAAGTTTCATAGTTGATGTGTATTTTGTTTATATATTTATTTTATTGTTTACCTTATATTGTGTTGTGATTTAGGATGCATATCGCTGAGTTAAAACGTGAAAGGCCCCGTGAAACTGAGTATCAAATCCAAAAACATCATTTCAACACATTTCATGAGTGGTTCAAGACTCATGTACATATAATTGATTTAATAATTTTATAGCGCAACTAAGTTGTATTTTCACAATCCTTTATCCATTAAACTATATATGTGAAATTTGTAGATTCAAAAGTTACGTGATTTAACCCAGCATGTGAGCGAAGAACTCAATCAACTAGCTGATGGTCCATTTATTACAGCTCGTCGCTACAATTCTTTAGATGCTAACAGATTCCGATTTCGTATTAGCGATGTTGACATGAACCGAGCCACACAAAATAGTGGAGTTGGTTGTTCTTTTGTTGGTGCAGGTTATTATTATGGATTGTTGAGAGATATTATTGAGGTTATTTATGATCGTGGCTTAAAACACATATTGTTAAGGTGTGATTGGGTCGATCCAGTTCGTGGAACAAAAGTTGATAACTTCTAATTTACATTAGTAAACTTTAACAATATACTATATAAAGATGATCAGGTTAGAAATGAGCCCTTCATACTGACATCACAGGCAGAACAAGTTTACTTTGTCGGCATTGATTCTGATTGGAAAGTTGCGGTGAAAATGTCTAGAAGAGGGGTTTTTCTGATTGACCAAGAGGAACCTGAAGTTGTCGCATTTCCTGATCAAACACTTGACCAAACAACAGTAGCTGTACGAGATGAAGATATACAATGGACCAGATAGACGGTTGAAGGAGATACGATAGACTTGCATGATTAGTGGAAATTGTAATTATATTCCTAGTTATTATTTGTAAAAATATTTATCAGTTATATATATATAAAAATTGCTTGATTTAACTATAATTTCTTTTAATGCAGGTATGTCACAGGGTGGTCACAGTGGTTCACCTGATGTTGTTGGTATGTATGTTTTCATTTTTCTAAATTAATTGATTGCAATTTTCTGTTTATATTTCCCTAACTGTTTCTAATCATTAATTTATATTTTAATTGAATTATGAATTTATGTTTATCAGGATCTACTACTTCTTCCAGCAGACGCAGGGGTCCTGGTAGAGGGGTTCGATCTTGGAACTCTGGAGCCTGATTGGATGTGTTATTTGACGACACATTTCATCCAGTTGGAGATGGTGCTACTGCATTGAGTCGTCAGTTTGGGCATATGATACGAGACTCACACAGATTCCCTCTAACGACTCGTGACTGGAGTTCTTTCCCTCAGGATATGATGGACAGATTATGGAGGGAGGTTCAGGTAAATTCAATGTTTAATTTTTCATGATATTGTTATTATTATTGTCCCATCTACTAACAAAATTTTTAACAGGATAATTTGACATCATGTCCAGATGAGTTTCGGGCTGTTTATATGTCGAAATGCAGAAAATTATGGAAGGATTACAAGTCAATGGTGAAGAGAGATCACTGGACACCATTTGCGGGTGTGCCAGACATTCTACAGTGAGTCCCTCCGGGCATTCTTCCTGCGCAGTGGCAGGATTTGGTTGCGTTTTGGTCGAGTGAGGCAGCGATGGTAAGATTTATTACTTTTAATCTATAAATGACTAATTTTGCAAATGTCTATTAAGTAAATACGTTTAATGTAGACTGAGTCTACTCGTCATTCACATAATCGGGCGATGCAGGCCACGCCTTCCAGACTTGGCACTCGACATGTGTCACAGCTCAGACATGATGTAAGTTCAGAATTCACTATTTCATTCATATTTTAAAAATGTTGTAGTATAACATGGTGAACCCTTTTATTATAGTTACACCAATGCGGCGAGCCAATCGATCGGATGACCATATGGATGAGGACTCGTAGGGCGGGTGATCTCGATGTTGCCGGTGTTATAGTAAGAAAATTATTTACTAATTAATAAATGTATTTTTTATTTTATATAAATTATGTATATTTGTTCATTGATTCATTATATGCTACAGGCTCAGTTTGACGCTCAGTTAGCAGAGTTGCCAGAGGAGCAACGTCGTAGTACTGTGTGTAGAGATGAAATATTTCACCATGTCGTGGGGTGTGATGTTCATGGTTATTCTTTGACTTATGGCGGTGGTGTCCCACGACGTGCAGTTGTTAGAGCAGATGTGATGAGTGCATGCAGAGAGTCAGGGATGCGCACACAGGCTGAGATAGATGCTTCCATGCAGGATATGCAACACAATTTTGATTCACAGTTTCAGCAGTTACATGTAGAGTATGAGGAGAGGTTGTCACAGATGTCATCACGTATCGATGAAATGACGACGCAACAAGTGGCGCCACAGGTAAACAATAAAACAAACCATACTCAGATTGAATTTTATTGATATGTTTAAGATACATAATATTGATATATATTGTAGGCTCCGAATACATCTGGTGGACATCACAGTGATATTGGTGATCCAGATGAGAATGAACCCCATGCATGAGGTAATTTCATTTGTCTTGATGAATTCTTTAGAATTTTTTATATCCTTGATGAATATAATTTTCCTTTTTACCTAGATTAGTTTGTTTTAATATTTGTGGATGACATCTTCGTGCACTCCAAGAGTGATTATGATCATACCCAACATCTTGAAATCATACAGATTACACTTATTGACTATATGTCAAGTTGTATATACGTCAGTTTTGTATTGATTATATAGGTATAGTTATTGGGTCAAATAATTTCAGAGGAAGGTGTGTCAGTGGATGGAGAGAAACTCCAGACAGTTATTTCTGGGGAGAAGACCAAGAACTCTTTCAATATTTGTATCTTTTTAGGGTGAGTGGATTGTGATGTGGTCGCGCAGACGGCACGTCAATCGGACGTGCGGTCTCCGCTGTAGGGCTCATTATGTGTTCTTTAAGCGTTGCGCGCGCTTGATAAACGCGCGTGGGGGGGGTCCCAAACTGGACGAATGATGTCCGAATGGCCCGAAATCGGACGACATCAAAGGGTGAGTGAATTGAGATGTGGTCGAGCAGACGGCACGTCAATCAAACGTGTTGTGTGCCCGCGGTGACCGGGAACGCCGTTCTGGTGTCATAAACGGCCAAAACTGGCATCTAACGGTCAAACTCATAGTGGACGACATCGGATTGATCTTAAATCACAGGAAAACAATAAAATTATTATTCGCGACGTGCACGTGCAGACGGCACATCAATCGGACGTGCAGTCTGTGCGATAGGGCTCATTATGCGTTCTTTAAGCGTTGCGCGCGCTTGATAAACGCGCGTGGGGGGGTCCCAAACTGGCCGAACGATGTCCAAATGGCCCAAAATCGGACGACATCAAAGGGTGAGTGAATTGTGATGTGGTCGAGCAGACAGCACGTCAATCGGACGTGCCGTGTGCCCGCGGTGATCGGGAACGCCGTTCTGGAGTCAAAAACGGCCAAAACTGGAGTCTAACGGTCAAACTCATAGCAGACGACATCGGATTGACCTGAAATCACAGGACAACAATACAATTATTATTCGCGACATGAACGCGCATACGTCACGTCAATTGAACGTGCGGTCTGCGCGGTAGGGCTCATTATGCGTTCTTTAAGCGTTGCGCGCGCTTGATAAACACGCGTGGGGGGTCCCAAACTGGCCGAACGATGTCCGAATGGCCCGAAATCGGACGACATCAAAGGGTGAGTGAATTGTGATGTGGTCGAGCAGACGGCACGTCAATCGGACGTGCCGTGTGCCCGCGGTGACCGGGAACGCCATTCTAGAGTCATAAACGGCCAAAACTGGCGTCTAACGGTCAAACTCATAGCGGACGACATCGAATTGACCTGAAATCACAGGACAACAATACAATTATTATTCGCGATGTGCACGCGCATACGGAACGTCAATCGGACGTACGGTCTGCGCGGTAGGGCTCATTATGCGTTCTTTAAGCGTTGCGCGCACTTGATAAACGCGCGTGGGGGGGTCCCAAACTGGCCGAACGATGTCCGAATGGCCCCAAATCGGACGACATCAAAGGGTGAGTGAATTGTGATGTGGTCAAGCAGACAGCACTTCAATCAAACGACATCAAAGGGTGAGTGAATTGTGATGTGGTCGAGCAGACGGCACGTCAATCGGACGTGCCTTGTGCCCGCGGTGACCGGGAACGCCGTTCTGGTGTGATAAACGGCCAAAATTGGCGTCTAACGGTCAAACTCATAGCGGACGACATCGGATTGACCTGAAATCACAGGACAACAATACAATTATTATTCACGACGTGCACGCGCAGACGGCACTTCAATCGGACGTGCGGTCTGCGCGGTAGGGCTCATTATGCGTTCTTTAAGCGTTGCGCGCACTTGATAAACGCGCGTGGGGGGATCCCAAACTGGCCGAACGATGTCCGAATGGCCCGAAATCGGACGAAATCAAAGGGTGAGTGAATTGTGATGTGGTCGAGTAGACGGCACGTCAATTGGACATGCCGTGTGCCCGCGGTGACCGGGAACGCCGTTCTGGAGTCATAAACGGCCAAAACTGGCGTCTAACAGTCAAACTGTTAGTGGAAAACATCGGATTGACCTGAAATCACAGGAAAACAATACAATTATTATTCGCGACGTGCACGCGCAGACGGCACGTCAATCGGACGTGCGGTCTGCGCGGTAGGGCTCATTATGCGTTCTTTAAGCGTTGTTCGCGCTTGATAAACGCGCGTGGGGGGGTCCCAAACTGGCCGAACGATGTCCGAATGGCCCGAAATCGGAAGACATAAAAGGGTGAAAGAATAGTGATGTGGTCGAGCATACGGCACGTCAATCGGACGTGTTGTGTGCCCGCGGTGACCGGGAACGCCATTCTGGTGTCATAAACGGCCAAAACTGGCGTCTAACGGTCAAACTCATAGCGGACGACATCGGATTGACCTGAAATCACAGGACAACAGTAAAATTAGTATTCGCGATGTGCACGCGCAGACGGAACGTCAATCGGACGTGCGTTCTGTGCGGTAGGGCTCATTATGCGTTCTTTAAGCGTTGCGCGCGCTTGATAAACGCGCGTGGGGGGGTCCCAAACTGGACGAACGATGTCCGAATGGCCCAAAATCGGAAGACATCAAAGGGTGAGTGAATTGTGATGTGGTCGAGTAGACGGCACGTCAATCGGAAATGCCGTGTGCCCACGGTGACCGGGAACGCCGTTCTGGAGTCATAAACGGCCAAAACTGGCGTCTAACGGTCAAACTCATAGCGGACGACATCGGATTGACCTGAAATCACAGGAAAACAATACAATTATTATTCGCGATGTGCACACACAGACAGCACGTCAATCGGACGTGCGGTCTGCGCGGTAGGGCTCATTATGCGTTCTTTAAGCGTTGTGCGCGCTTGATAAACGCGCGTGGGGGGTCCCAAACTGGCCGAACGATGTCTGAATGGCTCGAAATCAGACGACATCAAAGGGTGAGTGAATTGTGATGTGGTCGAGCAGACAGCACGTCAATCGGACGTGCCGTGTGCCCTCGGTGACCGGGAACGCCGTTCTGGAGTCATAAACGGCCAAACCTGGCGTCTAACAGTCAAGCTCTTAGCGGATGACATCGGATTGACCTGATATCACCGGAAAACAATACAATTATTATTCGCGACGTGCACGCGCAGATGGCACGTCAATCGGACGTGCGCCCGCGGTGACCGGGAACGCCGTTCTGGTGTCATAAACGGCCAAAACTGGCGTCTAACGGTCAAACTCATAGCGGACCACATCGGATTGACCTGAAATCACAGGACAACAATACAATTATTATTCGCGACGTGCACGCGAAGACGACACATCAATCGGACGTGCGGTCTGCGCGGTAGGGCTCATTATGCGTTCTTTAAGCGTTGTGCGCGCTTGATAAACGCGCGTGGGGGGTCCCAAACTGGCCGAACGATGTTCGAATGGCCCGAAATCGGACAACATCAAAGGGTGAGTGAATTGTGATGTGTTCGAGCAGACGGCACGTCAATCGGACGTGCCGTGTGCCCGCGGGGACCGGGAACGCCGTTCTGGAGTCATAAACGGCCAAAACTGCCGTCTAACAGTCAAACTCATAGCGGACGACATCGGATTGACCTGAAATCACAGGACAACAATACAATTATTATTCGCGACGTGCACGCGTAGACGGCACGTCAATCGGACGTGCGGTCTGCGCGGTAGGGCTCATTATGCGTTCTTTAAGCGTTGCGCGCGCTTGATAAACGCGCGTGGGGGGTCCCAAACTGGCCGAACGATGTCCGAATGGCCCGAAATCAGACAAAATCAAAGGGTGAGTGAATTTTGATGTGGTCGAGTAGACGGCACATCAATCGGACGTGTCGTGTGTCCGCAGTGACCGGGAACGCCGTTCTGGTGTCATAAACGGCCAAAACTGGCGTCTAATGGTCAAACTCATAGTGGACGACAACAGATTGACCTGAAATCACAGGACAACAATAAAATTATTATTCGCGATGTGCACGCGCAGACGGCACGTCAATCGGACATGCGGTCTGCGCGGTAGGGCTCGTTATGCGTTCTTTAAGCGTTGCGCGCACTTGATAAACGCACGTGGGGGGCCCAAACTGGGCGAACGATGTCTGAATGGCCCGAAATCGGACGACATCAAAGGGTGAGTGAATTGGGATGTGGTCGAGCAGACGGCACGTCAATCGGACGTGCTGTGTGCCCGCGGTGACCGGGAACGCCGTTCTGGTGTCATAAACGGCCAAAACTGGCGTCTAACGGTCAAACTCATAGCGGACGACATCAGATTGACCTAAAATCACAGTAAAACAATACAATTATTATTCGCGACGTGCACGCGCAGAAGGCATGTCAATCGGACGTGCGGTCTGCGCGGTAGGGATCATTATGCGTTCTTTAAGCGTTGCGCGCGCTTGATAAACGCGCGTGGGGGGGTCCCAAACTGGCCGAACGATGTCCGAATGGCCCGAAATCGGACGACATCAAAGGGTGAGTGAATTGTGATGTGGTCGAGCAGACGGCACGTCAATCGGACGTGTTGTGTGCCCGCGGTGACCAGGAACGCCGTTCTGGAGTCATAAACGGCCAAAACTGGCGTCTAACGGTCAAACTCTTAGCGGACGACGTCGGATTGACCTGAAATCACCGGACAACAATACAATTATTATTCTCAACGTGCACGCGCAGACAACACGTCAATCGGACGTGCGCCCGCGGTGACCGGGAACGCCGTTCTGGTGTCATAAACGGCCAAAACTGGCGTCTAACGGTCAAATTCATAGCGGACGACATCGGATTGACCTGAAATCACAGGAAAACAATAAAATTATTATTCGCGACGTGCACGCGTAGACGGCACGTCAATCGGACGTGCGGTCTGTGCGGTAGGGCTCATTATGCGTTCTTTAAGCGTTGTGCGCGCTTGATAAACGCGCGTGGGGGGTCCCAAACTGGCCGAACGATGTCCGAATGGCCCAAAATCGGAAGACATCAAAGGGTGAGTGAATTGTGATGTGGTCGAGCAGACGGCACATCAATCGGACGTGTCGTGTGCCCGCGGTGACCGGGAACGCCGTTCTGGAGTCATAAACGGCCAAAACTAGCGTCTAACGGTCAAACGCTTAGCGGACGACATCGGATTGACCTGAAATCACAGGACAACAATAAAATTATTATTCACAATGTGCGCACGCAGACAGCACGTCAATTGGACGTGCGTTCTGCGCGGTAGAGCTTATTATGCGTTCTTTAAGCGTTGTGTGCGCTTGATAAACGCGCGTGGGGGGTCCCAAACTGGCCGAACGATGTCCGAATGGCCCGAAATCGGACGACATCAAAGGGTGAGTGAAGTGTGATGTGGTCGAGTAGACGGAACGTCAATCGGACGTGTCGTGTGCCCGCGGTGACCGGGAACGCCGTTCTGGAGTCATAAACGGCCAAAACTGGCGTCTAACGGTCAAACTCTTAGCGGACGACATCAGATTGACCTGAAATCACAGGACAACAATACAATTATTATTCGCGACGTGCACGCGCAGACGGCACGTCAATAGGACGTGCAGTTTGCGCGGTAGGGCTCATTATGCGTTCTTTAAGCGTTGCGCGCGCTTGATAAACGCGCGTGGGGGGTCCCAAACTGGCCGAACGATGTTCGAATGGCCTGAAATCGGACAACATCAAAGGGTGAGTGAATTGTGATGTGTTCAAGCAGACGGCACGTCAATCGGACGTGCCGTGTGCCCGCGGTGACTGGGAACGCCGTTCTGGTGTCATAAACGGCCAAAACTGGCGTCTAACGGTCAAACTCATAGCGGACGACATCGGATTGACCTGAAATCACAGGACAACAATACAATTATTATTCGTGACGTGTACGCGTAGACGACACGTCAATCGGACATGCGGTCTGCGCGGTAGGGCTCATTATGCGTTTTTTAAGCGTTGCGCGCGCTTGATAAACGCGCGTGGGGGGGTCCCAAACTGGCCGAACGATGTCCGAATGGCCCAAAATCGGACGACATCAAAGGGTGAGTGAATTGTGATGTGTTCGAGCAGACGACGCGTCAATCGGACGTGTCGTGTGCCCGCGGTGACCGAGAACGCCGTTCTGGAGTCATAAACGGCCAAAACTGGCGTCTAACGGTCAAACTCTTAGCGGACGACATCGGATTGACCTGAAATCACAGGACAACAATACAATTATTATTCGTGACGTGCACGCGCAGACGGCACGTCAATCGGACGTGCGGTCTGCGCGGTAGGGCTCATTATGCGTTCTTTAAGCGTTGTGCGCGCTTGATAAACGCGCGTGGGGGGTCCCAAACTGGCCAAACGATGTCCGAATGGCCCGAAATCGGACGACATCAAAGGGTGAGTGAATTGTGATGTGGTCGAGAAGACGACACGTCAATCGAACGTGCCGTGTGCCCGCGGTGACCGGGAACGCCGTTCTAGTGTCATAAACGGCCAAAACCGGCGTCTAACGGTCAAACTCATAGCGGACGACATCGGATTGACCTGAAATTACAGGACAACAATCCAATTAGAACAATAGAATTAATGATTTTAAATTTATAAAACGGTAATCAAATTTATGAATGTTATTTTGAAAATCAAATACTTTAGATCTGTTACAGTAAGTTTGAAGTTAAATATTTGTTTTCTAGGTTTTATTTGGTACTAAGTTTGTTATTAAATTTTGTTATGCAGTTATATGTGATGATGGATGCGGAGCTTGGAAGATGACAGCCGGGATTTATTTTGTATATTAATGTATAATTGAATTTTTTTAAAAAAAAATTAAAATTTAAGAGCGGCCGCTATAGGCCTTTAGCGATGGCTTTTTGCGGCCGCTAAAGGTCATTCTTGTACTAGTGGAAGAATAGAGGAAAATCCTGAGTTTGAATACTTAAGGCCCGAGAGAGAAAAATGGTAAAACCCCAATTTTAAAGAGGTGCACGGTTTGGCCGCACTATTGGCCAAACCATGCGCCAACCGTACGCCGCCCTCTGTCCAAGAGGGGGTTGGGCCGCACGGTTTTTTGGGAATCCTACACAATTTGAAAAATCGTGCGATGATCATGTGGGATGGCTCTATCCAAGACCACACAGTTTATCCTTCCCCCATAAACAGTTTCTTCAAACTGTGCTCTCCTCCTCTATGCATGCATGGTTTGGGCACACAATTACTACTAACCATGCGCCAACCGTGCAACATGCACTAGATGACCCTGTTCTCTCTTCTTTCGTGTCTTGGACCCCCAAGACACCCTAGAGCCTCCTCATTCACCTGGTAAATATTTCATTAACCAACTTTAAGGGATTTAAACCAAAACTTAAACAGGAATGTACGGATCTTACATTTCCCCTAGGAAAAACCCTTTACATGTCGTGAATTGGCCTACACATGATATTACATGCCATGTAATTGGACTACAGCCAACCTATAGCCCTCCAGCCTCTTCATTTACCAAAAACAAACCAACCATCCCATGGGCTCAACTTAAGGGTCTAAGCCAAGAAGATAACTTAGATCAGAGTTTAACCTGAAATAAAAGGATCTATGCCTCATCGAAAAACCTGGGATCATACAATCTTCCCCCATTAAAAGATTGATCATTTATTTTATCTACTTCTAATCAATGTTAAATTTCACTTTTTGATCCCCATTCAAATAATCGAATCTTTGATTTGTCCCAGGGTTCGACCGAGGATGAATCAGTTCAAGAAATCGAACCCTTGATTGGTTTCAATGACGAAGAACGAATATTTGAGAAGAAATGGGGTTTTGGGATCGATGGCAGCCGTGTGGATCAAAAGCTGTGGGGCAGTGCGAGATTTGTGGTGTCCGTTTTGCGGATGGTCGGTGGTGGTCGACGGCGGAGCAGGAGGCTCCAGGCGAGGCGGTCGATGGCCGGAGCCGTGTGACACGGCGAGCCTGTGGTGGTGAGTCGAGGCGGACGGAGGCGGAGGCGGAGGCGGAGGCTGGTATCTACGGGTGTAGATCTGGGATCTACGGTTATAGATCTCATTTTTAGCGGAGGCGCTGTCGATGGTTGATCTTGTCTGGGGGGCTTCAGTTAGGGTTTACAGGAGGCGGCGCATGGAAGAAGATGGCGCGCATTAGGGTTTGCTGCGTCGAAAGAATGAAAATCGTGGGAAGATGGAGAGAGAAGAATGATAAAGAAAAAAAAATGAAAAAAAAATGAAAAAAAAAATGAGAACAGCAAATATGGGAGGGTGGCGCGCGACCCGCCTGAATGAAAAATGGGAAAGCCCCATGTGCGTGGAGGAATAATAGTAATAATATTGTTATTTTCACATGTTGATTCGAACATAACTCCTGCATGGAGTGTCTGTTTGACGTGTCATCTACAGTAGAGCGATCCTAGGATTAAGACTATCTATTCAAGGCCAATATTGAATATTAAATTCGGTTCGTGGCAAGTCCACAAAACGCTCAAATAATAATAATATATTATTATTATTAAAACTTTGACTCGTCATAACTCCTGCATACAACATCCAATTGGCGAGCCGTCCGCTGCTTTGTGACCCTGATATTGAGGTGGATGTTTTGAGACCAATGTCAGGATTTTAAATCGAGATCGAGGTGTGGGCCCCATGAGATTCCATTCAAGCGTAATGAGGCATAATACAAACTTTTCATCGGGTGTCTGATTGAGGCTAATAAATTGTCGATTCTCTGTGTTTTTCCGTGAGGATCACAAAGGTACGTTACGTATAATTTATTTCAGGATCGAGATGTGGGCTCCTTGAGGCACTATTCATGCACAGTGCTGCAAAATGCAACTTCTTCACCGGGTGTCTGATTCAGGTGAATGAATAGTCGATCCTATGTGCTTTTCCGCAAGGATCACAACGGTGTGATATGTTTGGTTATTCGAGGCCATTTGAGGAAGCATGCCGATAAAAGTATGATTTTTCCATTTAGACTAACGACGAGCGACGTGCGCTCATCAGCCTTTTGGTCAGATGTGTCATGTACTTTGGGAGTACACTGGCACGCTTAGGGGTACTAGTGCACTATTTAGTACCCGAGTATGGTCGGGGGCACAAACATATGATGAGGTGGGGTCACAAGTTGTGTGAGCCCCATACGCGCTGTGTGCCATTTATGGAATCTTCTATTTCTCACATCTCCTTCTTTTAGACTCGAATTTTGGCTTATGAGTAGCTTATCCTGAGTGTTTTTCTGCGTCGAACGTGATGGTGCCCTCCATAGTAGCTTTTGAGATATGATGCGAGATGTTTTGGGCTTGATTCTTATTCAGGCGATGCTCGATGGCGACAACGATCATACAGAATCACCAGAGTAGTTATGGGCTTACCCTCCAGCTAGGACGGGCAACGACATTTTTTGATGTTGAGGTATCATCCAGTAGGGATGACCAGTGTAGTTCCTCGATGCTTTCCGAGTGGCACCCTCCAGCCGAGCTGGTCTTGGGTCCTCGACGACACTAGAGTGGCACCCTCCAGCCGGGTTGGGCATGGGTCCTCATCCTATTCTGAGTGGCACCCTCCAGCCGGGTTGGACATGGGTCCTCAATGACATTAGAGTGACACCCTCAAGCTGGGATGGGTATAGGTTCTCATCCTATTTCGAGTGGCACCCTCCAACCGGGCTGGGCATGGGTCCTCGACCATTAGACACAACCTCTTGACTTTGCAAATCAGTGACGAGAAATGCTTTGATGTAACTCTGGACTCTATGAGTAAGAGGGGCACTTTTCCCACTGAGAAGCGTCCTTGTGATGCGACCTAAAATCATGCGGGCGAGTCAATGATGCCCAAAGAGGATAGTATCAAGGTATGGTGATTGAGCCCCTCTAACTTGCGTGTTCATGGTATAAGTGTGGGCTGCTGGGCATCTTGGTGGTTACTTCTGGGACTGTTAGCGACTCTTTTCTTTGGCTGAGCTGTGAGATGGAGATCCTCTTACTCTCTCGTTTGGGATTCTTTGATTGAGCATATATATATATATCCTGTTTTAGTACCCACTTTTTGGGTTTTTGTTATTCTCCTTCCAAGAGAGGCAAAGATGTGCGGGGTATGCCATGTGCTTTTCATGTCTATCTTTTTGTGGTTAGATGAGTATACTCTCCTACTATAGGTAGCGAAGACTCGACGAGAAGTTCATCTTCTCACCGTTTTGATCTCCTTGTGTTTGGATGAGTTTGTTTCCACTATCTCGTTGGGTTGAGTTGTACTCTTTTATCGTAACTTGTTCTATCTATTGTTTTCCTCTTCATTTGTATCTATTACTACCCCTTTCACCTTTTCAGGGCGTCTTACTGAGTATTTTTATACTCACCCCTATATGGGCTTTGCCTGCATGTATCATGCCTTATGCAGATGACAGACAAGTTGATTATGACTTCAGAGGAGCTTAAGGATATGGGTGCTTGGACCACGTATGGTGGTCGTAGCTTGGGATCCAGGAGCAGGGCTCTCTCAGCTATTTTACTTTTCAATTACTGCTAGGTTGTGGCACATTTCTGGTTGGGCATGTATTTTTCCCCTTTCCCTTTCAATTTACATTTCTGTACTTGTACTGTTTAAAGGTCGATGCATGTTTGGTTTCCTTATATAGTAGTGTTGTATCTTGTTTTCCTTTTCCTCTACACTTTTGCATTGAGTTGGTTGTGTGTGTATACAGGTTCTTAAGCAAAGGTCTCCCCAAGTTTTTTGTGCCTTCAGCACTTGTCGCCACCCCATGGCCTATAGAGGTGGGCTTGGGGTAGTTACGGCTCGATCCCCGACATGGATCCGATCGTGACACTAGAGGAACTGACCGGCCTCATAGAGTCTTTGTGCTCCTATCAACGATAAGATTAGGATAATCCTCAAAGGTTTCATCTACTTAAAGCTCAACCTCATTTGGATTAAAGTTATGATATGGGTATGAGTGATAACAGTGCAACTGAGATACATGGAAGACGTCGTGTATGGATCGGTACCTCTGAGGCAACTTCAACCGATAGGCTACCATCTCGACTCTCTTCAGAATCTCAAATGGCCCAACATATTGCAGTGAAATATCACCCTGTCTCCAAATCCTTTTGTGTCCCACCCTTGATGAGATGTGTAAAAACACATGATCCCCGACCTCAAACTCCAGAGGTCATTAACATTGATCGGTGTAAGATTTTGTTATAGACTGTGCAGTAGCCATCTGCTTCCTGATCAAGTGGACCAACTCTAAAGTCACCTGCATGAGACGAGGTCCAAGTAGCACTTCCTCTCTTGCATTTAACCAGCACATAGGTGATCAGCATGGCCTACCATACAAAGCCTCAAAAGGTTCCATCTCTATAGTCTCCTAATACCAATTATTGTAAGATAACTCAACTAGTGGTATATGCCTCTCCTAAGATCCCCTGAAATAAAGGACGCATGCTCTAAGCATGTCCTCAAGCACCTGAAATGTATACCCTGACATGACATTGGTTTGGGGGTGGTATATTATGCTCTAAAGAACCTATGCACTGAAATCCCTCTATAAACTCTTCTAGAATCAAGATATTAACTGGGTGTCCCTATCTGATATAATGGTCTGTGGAACCTAGTGAAGGCACACAATCTCACAGATATAAATCCTTCCAAGATCGTCTACTAAGAAGGTCTCCCTAATTGGTAGGAAATGAGTAATATTCACGAGACTGTCCACAAAAACCCATGCATCACTACCTCAAGGAGACCTCAAAAACCCAATCATGAAATCCATTGCAACATCTTTACATTTACACTCGAGACTGGTTAACTACTATAAAAGTATAACTGACCACTGGTGTTCTACCTTCACCTACTGATAGGTGGAACACCTCATGACAAAACCATCCACCTCCTATTTCATCCCTAGCCACCAGTATTAACAGAACAAGTCGCAATACATCTCGGTAATGTCAGGATGTACTTCCCAAGATGAAGCATGAAACTCTCACATCATCTCCTAGTGTATGTGTGTTAGAACCCAAACGTGACCATGAATATGCATAATTTCATTCTCACCCATGGTTTAAATAGGAGGTGGGTCCTCACTTTCTACACTCTCCTATAGGACTAGGCCCTCAGAATCTGATAACTATATCATCCTCACTCTATCTAGAAGAGTGGATGTCACTACCAAGGATGAGAGGAAAGTATGACCATGACCATCTTGCACCTCCAAGTGCATCTCTGAGAATAAGTCCATAAGCTTCCTCTCATTACTGGCCTCCTAAAATTCTTGTATTTGAGTCCTCCTACTCAGTGTATCGATAACAAAATTGCCTTTACTAGGAATATTGGAAATATTGAATTATAAATAATGTAGGTATTCAACCCACCTTAGTTTCATAAAATTCAAGTCACAGTGTGTAAATATATTCTTGTGTCTCTTGTGGTTCGTGTACACCACAAAATTCTCTCCTAGTAAATAATGCCTCCAACAACACAAGGAATGTACAACGGTGGCTAGATCGAGGTTGTACGTCAGCTAGTTCCTCTCTTGTAGCCTCAATTGATGAGACATGTATTCCACAACTCACTCCTCCTGCATCAAAACTGATCCTGGATTGATACCTGATGCATCGAAATATACTGTATAGCTTCTACCTGGTTCTGGCAGAATTAGGATAAACATTAAAGTTAGTCTCCCTTTTATCTCCTTAAAGGCTATCTCATAGGTATCTAACCATAAAAACTTCAAACCCTTCTTATTCAAGATCGTGAGAGGTGCTACTAAGCTTGAGAAGTCCTTTATGAAACCCCTATAATATCCATCTAGCCCCAAGAAACTTTGCATGTCAAATATGTTCTTGGTCTATTCCCAAGAAACTACAGCTCTCGCCTTCTTTGGGTCAACTGATACTTATGTATCTATGATAATATGACCCAAGAATTGAATCTTATCCATCAATAAGTGTCACTTTGTGATCTTAGTATATAATTGAAGCTCTCTCATTGTATCCAAAATAATCTCAAGATGTTTGGCATGGTTGGGTCGATTATGAGAATAAACCAAGATATCATCCATGAATACCACCACAAATGAATCTAGATATGGATGGAAAGAATATTTCATTAGTTCCATGAAAACTTTTGGTTCATTCATGACACTGAACATCATAATCAGATACTCATATAGACCATTCCTACTATGAAAATTTGTATGAGGTACGTTTGTAGGTCGAACATGTGCCTGGTGATAAACTAACCTAAAATCAATCTTTGAGAATACCCAAGATACTCAGAGCTAATTGAAGATATCATCTATCCAAGACAAAGGATATCGATTCTTAACCATAAAATGGTTCAATTTCTAGTAATCCACACATATCTTGAGGGTTTCGTATGGATTTTTCGCAAAAATGACTGGAAACCCCCAAATAGAACTATTGGGTAGTATAAATCCCTTCGCTTCCAAGTCCTCTAATTGTTTCCTGAGATCCTTCATCTTAGTAGTAGTCATCCTATAAGGAGTAATGGATACCAGTGTAGCTCCTGGAACCAGCTCAATAGTTAACTCCACCTATCTCTCATTAGGTAAACCATAAAATTCATCTAAGAAGACATCCTTAAAACGATCAACCACTAGAGGGAAATATTCCTGATGTATTCCCTGATCATCTGGATATAAACTAGCTATCTGGGTTATCATCCCACCCAACCCATGATTCTATGGTTCAGCTCGACTCTCATGGAGATCCCATTCACCCTTGTGAATAGAAACTATACCATCTAGTGATGTGAAGGTCACCCTCCAACGATAGAAATCGACACGGGCTTGATAAGAAACTAGCCAGTCCATCCTGAGTATGACGTCAAATCCTATCATCTCAAGGTAAAAAGATCCCATATGAAGTGACACCCACCTATCTCAAGGGGAAATCCTTGAACTAGTGTACACCCTATGTTCTGATCCCCAATAGAGTATCCAAGGTCAAGATGCCATCAGAAAATTGAAAAACGAGCCTGAGGCTCTCCAAAAGAGGTACAGATATGAAAGAATGAGAAACACTTATATCGAAAAGAGAAGATACTAGAATAGAGACTACCATGATCATACCTATCACAGTATATGACCTAACACTCTTCTCCTCAGGTATAGGTTGTATACAATATATCTAGCATGAATCACAACCATGTGAATAAACCTCACTACCTAGAGTAGGCCCACTCTATTTTCTAGGTACAATTGGTGTTTGGATGCCTTATCTGTGACCACCACCTCAGCCTGAACAATAATCACTACTCTATCTCCTAGCATGTTTTAGAGTTTTGAATCTAGCTCCTAAACCTTGAGTTGAAGTCAACCCCCTTCCACTAATTACTAGAGCGAAGATCCTGTAGAATCGTTGTATGTGGCCCATCCTGATGCATGATCGACACTCAATTGGGTCTTTATCACACTGATTCCTCATATTTTCCCACCTCCCACACTGGTGATAGAATAAATAACTACCATCACTAACAATCTAGATGGTACTCCCCCATCAGAAGCCTCAAAATAGAACTTCCTACCACCTGATACTGAACCACTGGGTCGAGAGGCTAAACTACCCTGCTCTACACCCCCAACTTCCCTCAGGGTCTACTCATTAATAAGTACCTGATTCACTATCTCAATAATATTTTTCAACTAGAACACATTGAACTATGATATAATGGAATGCTTGAGACTTTCCTCAAAGCATCTCGCCCTTGATGGCTCATCAATAAGATAAATCCGCGCAAAGTGCTGAAGCTCTATAAAGTGTGACGAGTGCTCTATAATAGTCATTACTCCCTAATCCAAACACATTAACTCACTAGCCCTTTCAAATCTCAAGGTATTAGGAAATAAGTAATCATAAAATTTTGATTGGGAATCCCTCCAAACTACATCTCAAAGAACATCATCCTAGTTCAAAACATCTAAGAACTGCTTAGCTTCTCCCTGAAGAATATATGTTGTGAGCTTCACTCTCCTCTCAGGAGGTGTCTCAAGATTCTCAAAGATAGAAAACATAATATCTAGCCACAACACAATAGCCTCTGGACCACAATACCCCAAAAACGTAGAAGGATGCGGCTACTGGGACACATGCATCAGACCTACCATAGACGAGGTAGGATGCAGGGCTCCCTAAACAATCTACATAACAGGTAATAATCCCTCATGGAATTGGGAATCAACACCCATATCTGGTATCAAACGATGGTGCCACAACTGGCACTACTAGTGATTTTGTTGGTAGCCCAAGGCCCACCACCTCCATATCATGGTCATCATCACCCTCTTAGCGTACGAATGGAGGTCATCATGGTTTCATATCTCTACAATGTCAAGAACACACCTCAAAAAATATTCAGTAATGATAAGATCATAAATAAAAGAAGAATACATGTATAATCCTTCCCATAAACAATCCATACCCCTATGTTTGCTTCTAAATACAAAACTGGGTAATAGGAAATACCATAAAAAGCACTAGAGACACTACTTACTTCCCACTCTAGAGCCGAGTCTAGGTCAAGTTCCTTATTTTTCACAATTCCATTTCATTTAAGTTCATACTTATATTAAAATTATTTTTCAATGGTTGAATGAATTGGGACACCACTTCTGATCTATAAGGGCCCATACACCTCATGAACTGAATTGTGGTGTCCACTTAATCCAAACCATAACTCATTCTAATCCACGCGACCATTGTTCCATGACTCAACATGCCATAATTGGCTACTTAGGGTGTCTATTGTTGCCTATGCAGGAAAAAATGGTTTAGGTTATGGAATGAACTCTAAGTGACAATCATGTTTCTCAATTACCTGTATAAATCATTTATCAAACAATAGGTATATCACCCAAGGCACACAAAATAAATTTCATGTGGTCAAGAAATGTATCCTATATGGCATGGAATAATGCATGGAATGTGAATCCTGTAAGGTTCTTAAAATGATTCATGGGATGGCATACCCTCATCTCATCAGGAAATAATAAAATCTATAATCATAAGGAATATCAAACATCAAATGTGTCACCCAATAGTGGAATACAATCAATATTGGAAATGGAAAATATAGAAAAACATGTCTCTTCTAGGCAATTTGGCCTTTTCCTGTACCTAGGTTAGCTACTCCCAGTCACAGATCATTACCAAGTTCCAATAAATTCCTAATATCATTTTTATTATCTCAAAATATTAAATACAAAAAAGAAAAAGTGCTCTGATACCAATTTGTAATGTCTTGACCTGGGAGCCACTGAACGGTGACCTGAGCTAATAATCATAATAATCAAGTATTGGAAGCATATATATAATCAAAGATAGAAGATAAACATCCGGAAGACTGTGATAATAAATAATCCAAAAGTTGTTTCATGTACAATATGATAATCATGTCATGTCTCTATACAAAAAAGGCATTAAATACATGGAAATAGGCATACCGGTACAATATATGCATCAAAATACAAAAAAAAGACCCAAAAAAATATCTCTAGCTATCATCGTGATCATAACTTGGTCTTGTTCCCCCCCCCCCCCGATCCTAAGAAATGATTAGTAAAGCATCGTACAGTGGGTGCTTTCCCCATTCCCTATTTGTATCCATGAGGTTTGTTCAGGTACCCAAGGGTGACCCAAACAGGGTGTGAGATAACACTCAGTAGGTCACCACCAATGATTTCTATATCATGTCGAGTCTATTTATAAAAAATGAAGCATTGTATAGTATATCACATCTATAACAGTAATAAAAGTAAAGTTTCTAAATCAGAAATGATCTTGTCCATCCAAACATGGATCCCTATGAACAATAATCAAGTACTCGTAATCAAGGGCTACTGTAAAGCATAAAAAATAGGTGTGATATTGTCAAGTCTAACAACTGTAATCTGATACCCATACTGGGGTTATCTGTAAAGCAAGAAAAAATATCCACAATGGCCACACCATGTAATCAAGTGTATAACAACCACAACAGCCTATTCCATGAAATCTAGTGTCATACCATGAAGGGTTGGATCCAAGGTATATAAGACCAAGTCATCCTCATTGAGTCTATGGAGCATCTTTATGGAAACTCGGTAACGACTTGGGTGGAGTCCAAGGAGAATGTCCATAGATAATGTCCAAAGTAATTCCAAGAAAGCCAGATCCAAGGGGAAGTAATGCCCTTGGCATCCTATGGATTCAGAATCTTGGGAGTAGAAATTGTTGGGCGGAGAAAGAAAGGAAGTGATGGCAAGAGGGGGGGTGAATTGCCTTTTAAAAATTAATTAACAAATTAAAAATCAAAGTGAAAGTGCAGCGGAAATAAAGAGGCAAGACACAAGAATTGATAACGGAGTTCGGCCAAAAACCCGGCCTACGTCTCCGCTCCCAACTCAACCGTTGAGAGATTCTACCGCTTGCTTTTCAATGGTTTTAGCAAGAAACCCACTAGACTTTACAGGTAGTCTAGAACCTATTACAACTTGCTTTTGTTGGTTATGCAAGAACCCACTTGCTTTTAATGGTTTAGCAAGAACCCACTAGCCTTCTTACAGGTGAAGGCTAGCTCACCTATGTCTCAAGCCTTTGAAAGGTAAGGCTTGACCGACCTCTTCACACCTTGAATGTGGTGTGAGAACCCAAAGAAAGGGAGATGAGAAAGAGATGGGGTTTGTAGGCACAAACCCAAAATGAAGCTCAAAATGATAAATAATGAAAAACCGTATTGGAGAAGTCTTGGGCGCCAAATGGATTGATGGGAGTTGATGAAGAGAACTCCCAAGCTTCTTTGATGGAGCTCCTTGATTGTGGAAGTGTGTTGGAGCAAGTGGGGTTCCCTTGGAAGAATTCGCCGGAGGTTCGCCAAATGATCAAAAATGTGTCCGTGGGCTTCCTTATGGCTTGGTTAAGTTTCCGGGGCTTCCTAGTCCTTTATTTATAGAGGGGGAACCCTCAAATGGCCTTAGGGAGGCTTCGGAGCCGTTGGAGAGGTCTTCGGAGCCGTTGGAGGCCAAGTGGACAGGCTGGTCAAAAGCCCAACGGCTAGTTTGACTGGCTCCACCGGCTGACCGGTACAGAGCCACCGGTTGGCCGGTGTGAGCAAAATGGAGGAGGGTTCGGGCTCAGGCTCCACCGGCTGGCTGGTGAGAAGGCCACCGGTTGGCCGGTGTCGAGGCAGTAGCAACCACTATTCATCTGGGTGCCACCGGCTGGCCGGTGCTGAGGCCATCGGTTGGCCGGTGCTGAGGCAGTGGCTCAGCCTTCTGTTCTGGGTGCCACCGGCTGGCCGCTGGTGTGACACCGGTTGGCCGGTGGTCTGGACAGAGGAATGCCTCCTGTCCAGTCCTCCATCGGCTGACCGGTGGTCTTCCATCGGTTGGCCGGTGGACTGAAAATCAGTCCACTTTGGCTTCTTGCTTTCTTGGCCCAATTCCTTGGCCACAAGAAATCATGCCTATTATCCAAAAACACTTAAAAGAGGATTAGATAAATAAGTGGGTGATTGTGATCATGAAAATCAAACCACGAGGGATACGAGAGGTACAACAATCTCCCCCTATTTTGATGATCACAATCACCAAAACAAACAATGTAGAAAATGAAATGAAAAGCATGCTTTAAAGGATCTCTCCCCCAATCAACCAAGAATTTCTACCCCTTTGTGATTATCAAAATAGCACGGGGCATAAAACTTGATTGAGGGATACGATGAGAAACGAGATTTTAAACCAATTGAAATTTTTGAAAATTGAATTGAAAGTTTTGAATCAAAAATTTGAAATGAAAGTTTTGAATGAAAAATTGAATAACAGTTTGAATTGAAAGTTTTGAAATGAAAATTGAATAACAGTTTGAATTGAAAGTTTTGAAATGAAAATTGAATAACAGTTTGAATTGAAAGTTTTGAAATGAAAAATTCGATACCAAGAGTTGAAAATTTTGAAATGAAAATTTAATAGAAAATTTTGAATTGAAAAATTCGATACCAAGTGTTGAAATTGAAAGTTTGAATAGAAAGTTTTGAATAAAACAAAAAGCTTAAACAAACCTAACTCCCCCTAAATAAAACAACAAATCACCGGGGAGAGGTGTTTGAAACCGAGACAAATTTCGGTCCGGTGAGACTCGCTAAGAGGGATTTTTCAATCCATACTTGTCTTGTGGCGGGTCTTCTACTATAAAATTCATCATTGAAGAAAATAGTTTTGGGCCTACCATACCGGGCATTTTTGCAATTGCACTCATAGATTAAGTGCCCGGGTTTTTTACAATAATTGCAAAATTTAAATTGGGAGCTCCCCCTTACAAAAATAGTAGGAGCATGGGAGGAGGAAGCTTGCTTGGAATAGCCAAGCCCTTGGGTGGTCCTAGATATGCGTTGGGAACCTAGCAAATTGTTCAAATTTTGTTCCCCTTGGGTGAACTTGGCTAGAGTCTCCCTTAGATCTTTGATTGTTGATTCCATGGAATCAACATTGGGAAGGTTTTGGACTTTGAGGGTCAACTCTTCCTTCTCTTTGAGAAGTTGTTCTTTTTCGGAAGAGAGTTTTTTGAAATTCTTTTTTAAAGAAACAAATTTGGAAGAAAGTTCGTGAAAACCTTCCTCCAATTGATCTCTTGCATGTTGGAGATCCTCATAAGACATGTGATTAAAAGAATTTTAATTTGAAGAACAAGAGGATGAGGAGTCGAAAGATGTTACCTCATGAAATGCCATTAGGCATTTGTTACCGTTGTCGCTCGAGGAGGAGGAGGATGCGGAGCTATCACTCCATGTGGCTTTGAATGCCTTCTTCTTCTCCTTTTGCTTGGCCTTTTTCTTGTTGAGTGGGAAATCGGTCTTGTAATGGCCTTTCTCGCCACACCCGTAACACTTTACCTTGGGCTCGGATTTTTCGTTGGGTTGAGCCTTGCGGGATTTCTTCTTCTTGTGCTTCTTCATGAATTTGTGCATCTTGCAGGAAAGGTTCTCCATTTCGGAATCGCCGCTTGAAGAAGATGAAGATGATGAGGAGGAGGAGCTTTCTTCTTGTTGAACCTTGAAGGCGATGTTCTTTGGAACTTTGATTGGTTTGCCTTCCTTTTCAGCTTGCCTCCTCATGGTGATCTCATAAGTCATGAGGGATCCGATGAGCTCTTCGACCGGCATATTCTTGATGTCCTTTGCTTCTTGGATTGCCGTCACCTTCGGTGCCCATGAGCTTGGTAGGATCCATAGGATCTTCTTGACCATTGTTTCTGCAGAAATATTATCTCCAAGAGATTTTCTACCATTTCAAACGTCAGTAAAGCGTGTAAACATTTCAGAAATAGATTCGGATGGATGCATGGAAAAAGACTCAAAATCTTGACGGTACATGTCCAATCGAGTATCCTTGACTTTGTTGGTCCCCTCATGGGTAACCTCCAAAAGTTTCCAGATTTCGTGTGAGGAGGTGCATGTGGAAACTCGATTGAACTCATTTCGGTCAAGGCCGCAATGTAGAGCATTCATGGCTTTCCCATCAAGCTCGAAATTTCTAATATCGGCTTGAGTCCATTTGGACTCATCGGGAGAGGAAAGAGTGTAACCTTGCATGACAATTTTATAAATGGGATAGCCAATGCTTCTAAGAAAAGCGGTCATGCGGGTTTTCCAATAAGTATAGTCGGTTCCATCAAAAAATGGAGCACGACCCAATGAATAGCCTTCGGGGGCGAAAGAGGCTGAAGCCATCACAATGGATCTTTGAATTTGTAACCGGTTAGGGTATTACACAAATTTAGGCTCTGATACCAATTGTTGGGTGGAGAAAGAAAGGAAGTGATGGCAAGAGGGGGGGTGAATTGCCTTTTAAAAATTAATTAACAAATTAAAAATCAAAGTGAAAGTGCAGCGGAAATAAAGAGGCAAGACACAAGAATTGATAACGGAGTTCGGCCAAAAACCCGGCCTACGTCTCCGCTCCCAACTCAACCGTTGAGAGATTCTACCGCTTGCTTTTCAATGGTTTTAGCAAGAAACCCACTAGACTTTACAGGTAGTCTAGAACCTATTACAGCTTGCTTTTGTTGGTTATGCAAGAACCCACTTGCTTTTAATGGTTTAGAAAGAACCCACTAGCCTTCTTACAGGTGAAGGCTAGATCACCTATGTCTCAAGACTTTGAAAGGTAAGGCTTGACCAACCTCTTCACACCTTGAAGGTGGTGTGAGAACCCAAAGAAAGGGAGATGAGAAAGAGATGGGGTTTGTAGGCACAAACCCAAAATGAAGCTCAAAATGATAAATAATGAAAAACCGTATTGGAGAAGTCTTGGGCACCAAATGGATTGATGGGAGTTGATGAAGAGCGCTCCCAAGCTTCTTTGATGGAGCTCCTTGATTGTGGAAGTGTGTTGGAGCAAGTGGGGTTCCCTTGGAAGAATTCGTCGGAGGTTCGCCAAATGATCAAAAATGTGTCTGTGGGCTTCTTTATGGCTTGGTTAAGTTTTCGGGGCTTCCTAGTCCTTTATTTATAGAGGGGGAACCCTCAAATGGCCTTAGGGAGGCTTCGGAGCCGTTGGAGAGGTCTTCGGAGCCGTTGGAGGCCAAGTGGACAGGCTGGTCAAAAGCCCAACGGCTAGTTTGACTGGCTCCACCGGCTGACCGGTACAGAGCCACCGGTTGGCCGGTGTGAGCAAAATGGAGGAGGGTTCGGGCTCAGGCTCCACCGGCTGGCCGGTGAGAAGGCCACTGGTTGGCCGGTGCCGAGGCAGTAGCAACCACTATTCATCTGGGTGCCACCGGCTGGCCGGTGCTGAGGCCATCGGTTGGCCGGTGCTGAGGCAGTGGCTCAGCCTTCTGTTCTGGGTGCCACCGGCTGGCCGCTGGTGTGACACCGGTTGGCCGGTGGTCTGGACAGAGGAATGCCTCCTGTCCAGTCCTCCATCGGCTGGCCGGTGGTCTTCCATCGGTTGGCCGGTGGACTGAAAATCAGTCCACTTTGGCTTCTTTCTTTCTTGGCCCAATTCCTTGGCTACAAGAAATCATGCCTATTATCCAAAAACACTTAAAAGAGGATTAGATAAATAAGTGGGTGATTGTGATCATGAAAATCAAACCACGAGGGATACGAGAGGTACAACAGAAATTTCCCAAGGCATCCACTAACATAATCAATACAGATACATGAAGTAAAAATGTATGTGGTATCCTATGGAATCAGGATCTAAGGATCTCATACAAAGCATCCACTACCATAATAAATATGGATTCATGGATTAGAAATATCCATGGAATCCAATGGAATCTGGATCTAAGGAGCTCATCCAATGTATCCACTACCATTACTAATTCCCCAATCAAATCATTAATAATTTCATAACCATTTAAAATCCATGATTCCATCCAACCCATTACCACATTTTCTATTTAAACAATTAAATCAATTAACATCATGTAATCATATGGAAATGAGGCATAACCTTCTCTTAATCATTCATTCAATTCTCATTCAATTTATTAAGGCTCCTAAAACAAGTAGTGAGGTCACACTCACCCAACGGGGTGGTATTAGGGAAGATACAAAGACACACCCCATGGGTGGATTGGGTTGGGGATAACAACCTCAAATGATCACAAAGGTACTAGTGGGAAACCTAAATAGGTCCCAAACAAATCAAGACATTCAATTAATTTTAGGGGCAATGTTAGAAAGTTTGGAATGCATCATAATGGAAACAATGCATATATAACACCAAACATTGAGGGAATGGTATATAGCACCTAATGTATACCTATGGTAAAACACTCATCCAGTATCGACTCCTAAATCGATCCGGATTGGATGAAATCAGAGAAACGGTCAAATGCCTTGAAAATAGGGCATAAGAGCCTACACCAAAATAAACCCATCGATGATAAGTGAAATGAAGAAAGGTTAAAGGAGATTTAAAAACTCACCGATGTGGATCCAATGAGACCAAAGACAGAGGAAATAGAGTCTAGATCGTGAAATGGAACCAAATCCTAGCTTGGGATTCAAGAGGGCTTCACGTGCATCTCTCCTGTGTGAGTGAGGTGAGGGATTCTGTAAAAAATAGAGGCCCTGACTCTTATTTTAAAAACTGGCCTTAGAAATTTACATGATGTGTAAATGATTTACACATCATGTAAATATCATGGCCTTTCCCCTAGTAGAACCCTTTACACATCGTGAATTGGCCTGCCCAGGCCATTACACGTCGTGTATTCCAAATACATGTCGTGTAATTGGCATGTAGCCAACCTGAAACCCTTATTCCTCTTCCTTTCCTAAAAACAAACCAACTAGACCATGGGCCTAGATTAAGGGTCTAATATAAGAAGATAACTTAAACAAGAGTTTAACTAAAAATAAAAGGATACATACCTCATAGAAAAACCTAAGATTTTACAGTTGGACTTGTACCTTAGAGTTTGTTTATCTACTTTTGAGTTCTATCGTTTCCACTATCTTCCTTTAGTTATGGAATATATGTTTATTCCTATCTTCTCTTCCGCTATTTCTCTCTTTTATGTATATATATATGTCATGTTGTTTGTTTCAGGTTGAGCGGAATCATTCCCTATGGTTGTTGTTGATGCTCGAGCACTAGTTTCCAACCCTTGACATGATGATTTCAAAACAGAAGTTCATTTTATCAAATAAATTTTCTAAATTTTCTAGAAATTAATTATAATATTTTCTCATGAAAAGCAATAATTTTTTTTTGAAGAAAACATAATTTTGAAGAACAAAATGACTTTACTTAAAATCGAGTGCTTATTACCTAAGAATTAATTAATACATTTGTATTGATTATGACTTATATATATATATATATATTTAATAATGTGTTTAATCCTAGTCATACCCACCAATTCAATAGATAGGTTATAATATTCATATTTAAAAAATAGTATTTTTCAGTCTGTTTAAGCTTAGTGTTGCATGTTTTGAATGCCATTGATCAATATCTCTTTTAAAATCTAGAGATATTACATCAATTGCTTAATAAAATAATTTATTTACTTCTTTTATCAACTTAATTTAATTTGTACATGTATTTTACCTACTCTTCACTTAAGTCTCTCAAATTGGACTTGGCATCAAATTTTGAGTGTGTATCATCTTATTTAAATTAATATCACATATTAAAAGATCAACAATTGCTACTACAGATTTCACAATATTCAGTGATTTCATTTATCAGTGCTAGCTAAAAGCACTTATAAAAAGGGTGCTTTTATCAGTTCTGGTGCTAAAAAAGGTGCTGACAAATGGTAGCTTTTATCAGCACTTTTTTTAGTATTGATAAAAGTACACTTTATTAGTACTTTTTTCTAGTGCTGATAAAAGTACCCTTTATGAGAACTAAAATAGTGTTGATAAAGGCACTATTTATCATCACTGGGAAAAAGCACTGATAAAGGGTATTTTTATCTGGGCTAAAAAGCACTAATAGAGGGTAGCTTTTATCAGCGTTGATAAAAGTACCATTTCTAAGCGCTTTTTCTAGCGATGATAAAGGGTATATTACATAAAAATTAAATATCATTAAGAATCATATATTAATATATAAATATATTTATATTGATATAAATATAATATATTTTATTAAATGTGATTTATATAAGACTAAATATGCATTTACAATTAATATATAAGATATTTAGTGAAAATGGATTATAAAATAATTAAAATTTAATATTAATTAATAATTTTCTAATTATTGATGATTCATAGCCATTTAATAACAATTAGATGACATAAAAATTTAATAAATTAATGAATAGTTTAAGATAAGTTGAAAACGTGACTTAAACATCAAATAATTGTAACTTTTGATCTGGGTATTTGTTTGGGATCTACCACATATCAAATTGAAACTTGAAAAAAAAATCTATGATGTGGTGACTAGGGAAACCTCAATGTTTTTTCAAGGTTAAAAAAGGCTCGAAAGTCCTCCAAAACTAAGTTTTTTGTTGGGGTACCTTAATTTTTAAACATTTGATGAAATTTAAACCTTGTTTGAAGGAGTCTTCTTGTATTTTTTCAGTGGAGACTAAATGTATTCTCAAGTCTTATAGTCATATGGATATTATAATGTTTAAATTTTACCATTTTTTATATTTAAGTGTTATCTATAATTAAATATATGCATATTTTAATGTATTTACCTATAATAAATCAATTGTATAAATAAATATTTAAACATATTTACATCAAAATATTTTTTAAAATTTGTAAAACATATGGAAATAAATATTTATTATTCATTTTATTTAAAATAAAACACTATCCATTTTATTTACATTATAAATATGCATTAATATATATATATATATATACACACGCATATACAAGTAATGTCTTTATATAAATATTTGTGTGTCAATAAATAAATATATATTTACGTTTATATTCTAATATATGTAAATGAGTATATGTGTGTAAATATTTGGGCGTATGTGAGAAATATAAATGTGTATGAGCGTAAATATGTGTGTGTGTTATAAATGTGTATGATTGTAAATGTGTGTGTACATGTGTGTGTGTGTGTCAATATTGCATAGATACATCATATATGAATGTATTTTTATAAACATATCATTATCATTAAATAAAATATATAAATGTATTTACAATAAATATTTATAAATACATTATAAAAAATTTATATCTAAATATACAGTTATATGTAAATTTGTTTAAATATATATGTAAATATGTATAAAATTTATATCTAAATATACGGTATATATACATATTTTTAAAATTTATTAAAAATAACTATATAAATGTTTATGATTATATGAATAAATATATAAATAAAAATGAATTATATATATAGATATATCATAAAATATTATAAAAATATTCATGGTGTAGTGGAAAGGCGTTACGACTTTATGGCAGAGGTCATGGGTTTGATTCTAGGAAAGTACAAGGTACAATGGTCTGAAATATGCTAATAAAAGCTAATGAAAGCACCAATAAAGGGGGTGGGCTCAAGAAAGGTTGCCTGGTGTGTGGGGGTGGCATATAACACTAATAAAGGGGGGTTGAATTGCACATAAAAGTGCTCAGTTGATGAAAAAAATATTTTTTTTTCATTTTTATCAACACTAAAAAATCACTCATAAATGTCACCTTTATCACCCATAAAAAACTAATAAAGATATCTTTTATCAGTGCTAATAAAAGCATCCTTTACCATCACTTTTTTAGCATTGATAAAGGTCGCATTTTTTAATGGCACTTAGCATGTCAATGCTTTTTTAGTACTGACAAAGCCCATTTATAGCACTTTTAAAAGGGAAATCTGTATTAGTGAATTTTACAAATTAAACACTCATTCTAATTTTAAAAATCCATCATTTGCTAATTGTTCTCCCAAAAAAATAAAGATCAAAGGAGGAAAAGAAACAGTTTTATTTTGGTATGATTCCATAATTAAATTCATACATGATTTATTAAACATTAGAATTGAGGGTTCTTACAAATCTCTTGAGTTGAGTTGCCATGGTTTAAAGCAAGATCGATGGATAATTTTTTTTTATTTTTTTTCAAAATGTTAGGGTCAGATCCCCTTTATTAAAACAAAAAACAAAATCAAGAGGAGGATGGGGTCAGACAAGCCAACTATCCTCATCAGTTATAGATTCAAACCAAGGTTTTTAATAATATTCACCTGACCATTGAGACTCTCATTATGTCAAGCCCTCCAATTAATCTAACCACATACACAACCTTGACCTCCTGGATGATGGTCACTCCTCTAATTATTCACACATTTTCAGGGGACCATCATGGTCTCTCAAGTCTTCCAAGTCATTCTCTATAACATTTTTTCAGTCCTCTTCCTAAGAGTACTACTTCAAATTGCGCTTTTAAAATCATTAGAAATGGACATTATTAGCACTAAAAAAGTGATGTTATGTTAAGCATCGTTAAAAGGTTCAACATTTATCAACACTAGAAAAAACACTAATAAAGACCCCATTTATCAGTGCTAAAATAAAATCACTGATAAAGACATCATTTATCAGCGCTTTTATTTTAGCACTGATAGACACCTTGTATCGTCGTTTTTTGCTAGCACTGATCAAGTGTGCTTTTATTAGTGTCAAAAAAATGCTCATAAAGGTTTACTTTATCAATGTTAAAAGGAAATCACTGATAAATTGTGCTTTTATCAGCATAAAAAAAACACTGATAAAGGGTGCCTTTGTCAACGCTTTTTTTATCATCGATAAAATTTGAAAGAAAACTTGTTTTTTTAGCCATAGACTTACATCGCTCTTGAAACCTTGCTCCAACTCTCATGCACCCCACTTTTTCAGTGCTCATAACACCCCTTTGTCAGCGTTTTTCCACTACCTAGCTACCTGTTCACCTACGTGTGCATTTGGACTCGATCATTTGACCTCCCTTGTGCAATTCGAACCCCTTTACCGCTGTCTCAAACTTGTTTTGTTATATATTTTACGATATTTCTATTTATTTATATATATCTGCATACATATTTTTTATTCACATATATATGTATATATATTTAAATATATTTAAAAAATATATGTTTGTGTGTGTGTATGATATATATACACACACTTATATTTATTTAAATATATTATATATTAATATTTATTTATATATATTAGAGTATAAAAATATATATATAAATATATATATGTGTGTGTGTGTGTTTTTATTAATACACACACATATTGTTAGATATTTCTTTAAATAAAATGGATAATTATTATTTCCATATGATTTATATAATTATTTCTAAATACATTTTTAAAATATGTCTATATATTGACATATATATTTATATATATTTACATATATATATACATATATATTTATATATATTTATATATATTTACATATAATAGTATATTTTGATATAAATTTTTTATGATGTATTTATAAATATTTATTGTAAATATGTTTATGTATTATATTTAGTGATAATGATATATTTATAAAAATACATTTATATATGATGTATTTATAAAATACACATAAACATATATTTACACACACATGTACACATTTATATAAGGTTGATTACATGCGTCAATGCAGAACACAATTCAAGGAAACAAATTGCAATAAACTGGCAGGCTCGAAGACTTGACCTCACGACCTGCCCCTCATGCCCCAAACCTTTACCACCCCACCACCAACAGTGGGGCACACACGTACAAATTTATATTTCACACATGCAAACACAAATATTTAAATATATGTATTTATTTACATATATTAGAATATACACATAAATATATATTTATTTATTGACACACATATTTATATATAAACACTACTTGTATAGCTGTGTGTATATATATATTAATGCATTTTTATAAGGTAAATAAAATTGATAATTTTTTATTTTAAATAAAATGAATAATAAATATTTATTTCCATATGGTTTATATCTTTAAAAATAAATTTTATGTAAATCTGTTTAAATATATATTTTCATAATTGATTTATAATATGTAAATATAAGAAAATATGCATATATTTATTTAGAACAGTATGGGGAGGGGAGATAAATACAAAAAAAAACTTACACTACTGATAAGAAAGTCACTACTACACATATTCCCTTTAACAACACACAAAAAGGCTTTTAATAGCACTAAAAAATCGATGATAAATGGGGTCCTTTATCCACTCTAAAAAGGCAATGATAAAGGCTTAACTAGATAAAATGTGCTATTAATATAACAAAACACCCAAAAAACCCCTATAATTTCAAACAATGCAATATACATTTGATTTAAATCATGAATACAAAAATTTCCCCCTATGGTATATACAAAAAAATGTTTTATATACATTTCAAACAATGTTTTATATAATTACATTTACAATTATCCAACAAACATTTTAAAACGTTAATGTTTCATATTTTGACACCTGTGATCCCCTCTCAAAAATGTTCGCCCATGGTATCAGTTGTCAAAAAAATCATCTCAATCCAAGAAAAATATTCTTCCTATATAATAAAACAAATATTATGTTAGTAATACTATAAAGAAATAAATTAAACATTAATATGAAAGAATACATTAATAAAATGTCAATTTTTAATAAAAAAGACACATTTGGAGTTATACCGATCACACAGTGCATCATATTGAAGTGGGGTTGATTCCTACACATCACAAATGAGTTGTGGATCATTATCTCATAATATCAAAACAATCTGAATGTGTTTTCTCAATTTTGAGTATGTTACTTGTTCTTTTACTAAAATTAATGTCAATTTTAGATAATGACACATTTGGAGTTATATCGGTCACATCATGCATCAAATTGAGGTGTGAATGATTCCTAACTATCAAAAATTACCAATGGATCATTTTCCTAAAGTATCAAAACAATATGAATGTTTTTTCTTGGTTTTATTTATGTTGGTTTTGTTTTTTTACTAAAATGTCATTTCAAACTGGAAACAAGCATTTTAAGTCATACCGGTCACATCGTGTGTTGGTTTGACACGAGGCTACTTCATACATGTCACAAATGACTTATGAATTATTGTCCTAAATTATCAAGACAATCGGAGTGTGTTTTCTTGGATTTCAGTGAGTGACACATTTTGAACTAAAATATCAATTTTAAACTGATAACAGACACTTTTAGTCATACCGGTCACACCGTGCGTCAGATTGAGGTGTGGTTGATTCCTAAACATCACAAATGACTCATGAATTGTTTTACTAATGTATCAAAACAATATGAATGTGTTTTCTTGGTTTTCAATATGTCACTTGTTTTTTTACTTAAATTAATGTCAATTTTAAATAAAAAGAGACACTTTGAGTCATATCGGCCACACCGTGTGTCGTATTGAGGTGTGGTTGATTGCTACACATAAAAAATGACTCATGGATCATTTTTCTAAATTACCAAAACAATCCGAATACATTTTCTTGGTTTTCAGTATGTCACTAGTTTTTTTACTAAAATTAATGTCAATCTTAAATAAAAAGAGACACTTTGAGTTATACCAGCCACACTGTGCATCATATTGAGGTTATGTTGATTCATACATGTCATAAATGACTTATAGATCATTTTTTAAAGTATCAAAACAATCCAAATGTGTTTTCTCAGTTTTTAGTATGCCAGTTGTGTTTTTTTTACTAAAATTCCATTTTAAACTGAGAACATGCATTTTGAGTCATACTGGTTGCATCGTGCATTGGTTTTACGTGAGACTACTTAATACATGTAATAAATGACTTATGAATCACTGTACTAAATTATCAAGAAAATCATAGTGCATTTTTGTGGTTTTTAGTGAGTGAAATGTTTTCAACTATAAAATGTCAATTTTAAACTGATAACAGACACTTTTAGACATACCAGTCACATAGTGTGTCAGATTGAGGTGTGGTTGATTCCTACACATCACAAATGACTCATGGATAATTTTTCTAAAGTATCAAAATAATTTGAATGTTTTTTCTCGGTTTTCAATATGTCACTTGTTCTTTTTTACTTAAGTTAATGTAAATTTTAAATAAAAAGACACTTTGAGTCATACCGTCCACACCGTGCATCGTATTGAGGTGAGGCTAACTTCTACATGTCAAAAATTACTCATGGGTTTTTTTAATAAATTATCAAAACAATTTGAATGAGTTTTCCTGGTTTTCAATATGTCACTCATTCTTTTTACTAAAATTAATATTAATTTTAAATAAATAGAGAAAGTTTGAGTTAAACTAGCCACATTGTTCATCATATTGAGGTTTGGTTGATTCCTACACATAAAAAATGAATTATATATTATTTTCCTAAAGTATCAAAATAATATGAATGCATTTTCTCAGTGTTCATTATGCTAGTTGTGTTTTTTTACTAAAATGTCATTTCAAACTGGAAACACGCATTTTGAGTCATATTAGTTGCATCGTGCGTCGATTTGATATGAGGCTACTTCATACACATCAAAAACGATTTATGAATCATATTACTACATTATCAAGACAACTGGAGCGTGTTTTCTTTTTTTTTTCATTCAGTGACACATTTTGAACTAAAATGTCAATTTTAAACTGATAATAGACACTTTTAGTCACACTGGTCACACCATGCGTCATATTGAGGTGTGGTTGATTCCTACAGATAAAAAATGACTCATGGATCATTTTCTTAAAGTATAAAAACAATCCAAATGAGTTTTCTCAGTTTTCACTATGTCACTTGATCTTTTTACTTAAATTACTATGAATTTTAAATAAAAAGAGACACTTTGAGTCATATCAAACACACCATGCATAATATTGAGGTGAATTAGACTCATACACACCAAAAATGCCTCATGGATCATTTTCCTAAATTATCAAAACTATCCAAATGTGTTTTCCCAGTTTTCACTATGTCACTTGTTTGTTTTACTAAAATTAATGTCAATTTTAAATAAAAGGAGATACTTTGAGTTATATCGGCCACACTGTGCATCATATTGAGGTTTGATTGATTCTTACACATCAAAAATTACTTATAATTTTTTTCCTAAAGTATCAAAACAATCAGAATGCATTTGATTGTTTTTGAGTATTCCATTTGTGTTTTTTTTACTAAAATGTCATTTCAAACTGGAAACACACATTTTGAGTCATACCAGTCACATAGTGTGTAGATTGATGCGATACTGCTTCATACATATAAAAAATTACTTGTGAATCTATATCCTAAATTATCATGATAACCATAGAATGTTTTCTTGGTTTTCAGTGAGTGACACGTTTTTAACTAAAATGCCAATTTCAAACTGATAATGGATACTTTTAGTCATATCGGTCACACCGTGCATCAAATTGAGGTTTGTTTTATTGTTACACATCAAAAATTACTCATAGATCATTTTATTAAAGTATTAAAATAATATGAATGTGTTTTCTCAGTTTTTATTATGTCGCTTGTTCTTTTTTACTTAAATTAATGTCAATTTTAAATGAAAAGAGAAAATTTGAGTCATACTGACCATACCATGTGTTATATTGAGGTTTTATTGACTCCCACATGTCACAAATGACTCATGGATCTTTTTCTTAAATTATCAAAACAATCTGAATGCGTTTTCTCAGTTTTCAATATGTCACTTGTTCTTTTTACAAAAATTAATGTCAATTTTAAATAAAAAGCAACAATTTAAGTTTACCGGCCACACCGTGCATCATATTGAGGTATGGTTGATTTGTACACATCAAAAATGACTTATGGACCATTTTTCTAAAGTACCAAAATGATATTAATGTGTTTTCTTGTTTTTCAGTATGCTAGTTGTGTTTTTTTACTAAAATGTTATTTCCAACTAGAAACACATATTTTGAGTCATACTGGTCGTATTGTATGTCAATTTGATGTGAGATTCCTTCATATATGTCAAAATGACTTATGAATCACTATCCTAAATTATCAATACAATTATAGTGTGTTTGCTTGATTTTCAGTAAGTGACATGTTTTGAACTAAAATGTCAATTTTAAACTGATAATGGACACGTTTTTTCATAATGGTCACACCGTACATTATATTGAGGTGTGTTTGATTCCTATACATAAAAAATAACTCATTAATCATTTTACTAAAGTATCAAAACAATCCTAATGAATTTTCTTAGTTTTCAATACATCACGTGTTCTTTTTTACTTAAATTAATATCAATTTAAAATAAAAAGAGACACTTTGATTCATACCGGCCACACTATGCATTGTATTGAGGTGTGATTGACTTAAAATTTTCAAAAATGACTCATGGATAATTTCACTAAATTATCAAGACAATATGAATGCATTTTCCTAGTTTTTAGTATGTCACATGTTCTTTTTACTAAAATTAAAGTCAATTTTAAATAAAAAGAGATACTTTGAGTTATAATGATCACATCGTATATCATGTTGAGGTGTGGTTTATTACTACATGTCGCAAATGAATTATGGATTGTTTTCATAGAGTATTAAAACAATTTGAATTCATTATCTCGGTTTTGAGTATGTCACTTGTCTTTTTTACTAAAATGTCATTTTAAACTGGAAACACATACTTTGAGTCATAATAGTCACATCATGTATCAGTTTGAAATGAGACTAATTCCTACACATCACAAATGAATTATAAATCATTGTACAAAATTATCAAGATAATTTGACCGCATTATCTTGGTTTTTTAGTGAGTGACACTTTTTAAATTAAAATGTCGATTTTAAACTGATAATGGATACTTTGGAGGAAAGTGATAAATGTGGACATTGCAAGGGTGATATGTTTTTGATGGAGAAAAATTCTATGGAATACATTATTTTCATGATTAGTCAAACATTTAATTTAGATTATGTTAATGCAGAAGAGAAATTATAATATTATGAAGAAAACATAGTATATTAAAAAAACTTTACATTCTCTTTGAATTCTAAGTTGCAACCTCAAAGTCCTATCTATCATGAGTATGCATACTTCAAACAAACTAACCCAACTCAAAAAAAGGAATCCAACTGTATAATAAAACAATTCTTATATGAGTAATACTAAAAGGAATTAAATTAAACATAAATATGAAATAATCCACTACTTCTATGGAAGTCACATCTTCATGTTATTTGTGTACATTCTTCCATCAGGTATGTTGCCCATTCGTTTCTAAGAAAATATATATCATCTTGTGAATGTGATTATTTTTGAAAGTCATAGTAGTATTAGAAAAATATAAATACACAAACTATTAATAAATATTTTAAATGAAATAATAATTATCTTCAAAAATACCTCTTCGGGGATGCTGGTTTATTCATGGAATATGGTCTATCTCATAAATATATAAACATAATAACCATAATATTTTTCATTTTTTTATTTCAGACACTGCAGAAACATTGATAAAAATAAGGTAATTTGTTTTGATATGTGTTTGGATACTAAAATCTTATTATATATACCTTGATACTTTTCCAACCGTAGAACTTGTCAGGGTCCTCGTGCTTATCCCCTAGCCACATTCCCTATTTTTCATGATATTGATGAACCTCCCTATTATAACATAATACTTGTTAAAAGATAATATAAATTATATAACTTGATGTTTAGTTCTAAAATGTTGGATGCAGTGTATTACAAATTACCAAATTCCATCATGTCTGGTTGGTTTATTAGGTATCCATGCATTGAATCCAGGAAATAAATCTTTGGAGTATCCAAATTGACCATAATGAGCATCCAATGTTTCCTAAAACCACAAAAGGAATAAGTAATTAAATAAATAAAAATATATTTTATATGATTAAATTTTAGAGCTTTACCTCCACATCATTGGTATTAAGAAGATTTTGTCATCCATAAGTTTTCTTTTAAATGATTTGACTAAGCCTGCCATTATTTCATCCTTTTTTTTTGGATTTTACTTTTGGTTGTTCTTTAGAGGTGATGTGAGGACTAACGAGACCAAAAAAATCATGGGGAAATCCCTTAAATTATTTTTTATATATACACTTGCCAAAAATATGAAATGTATTTAGTCATAATTAACATAGTATACCAGCTTTTGGAAAATCAAATCCTGAAAACATACCTCATGTATACATATATAACTAAGGTGTCTGGTCAATCATAGTCGAGGATTTCATTTACATTCTTAACAATAATGTAGTCTCCAACTTCCTCTCTGTATATATTTTCTTCAAAATCAGCTATGTGACTACTACCATTTTTTAACTTTGTATCCACATGAACCTTCAATGCTAGTAAATGAGGATATGGAATGGGTATGGTAAAGGTACTTTTGGTAGATATTTTAAAATAGTAGGTTAATTATTTATATGGTTTTGAGTTGTTCTTTCATTTCACCCCTTCCCTTTTTCTATCTGTAATAATATTAATCGGTTCAAACCTTTTTTCAATAATTGTTAAATGTTTATCTTGAAAAATAAATTGGAAATGAATACCTCCTTGTCGACATGTTATTTTACAAGATGTGATGACCATGCGACAAATGTTCCAACAACTCAATTGGCCATATGAATATCATCATCATCAAGTGGAAAAGGTATCTCGGTGCTCGGCTCATAAGCTATATTAATCACCACTCTCACATGACCTGTTGGAAGTGGTCTATTGTATAGACTGTGGCCTTGGGTATTGAACATTGTATCCCTCACTACAAGGTGATAGGTGGGTATTGATAGATATAAATCATATTCATTTTCACCCTATAGAATATCAGTATAGGAAATGTATCAGTGTTTATCTAATTCACATTTCACAGAAACAATTATTAGAATGATGATTACCAAGACTAATATAGCTCTTTGAGGGGAATGGTTCACCTCAAAGCTGGTTGGGGGTGGGGTGGGATCTTCATGCGATGGTTGTTCTTAAGTTGTTTCTTATTCCCTACCCCCATAAAAGTTTATAGAAACTCTTTATACCATTGTAATTGTTCTTCAAAGTAGCTAGTATTTCTCTCATCTATTTCATTTATTCACCTTGATCCTCCACTTGTTTTTTTCTCAAAATATGTTCAGGGTGTCACCCTAAAACCCACACCTCTCATAAAGTTCATCTTCAACTGTCCTCGTCATTTACTCAATATGATCTTCATTATCATTCACATCTATAATCACATCCTCGATACGGTCTTCTTCATTGTCCACACTTATAATCATATCATACGATCCATAAAACGTAGTGTTATCCTAGCCACTAGATATATTCTCTTTTTCCCTATTTTTATTCCAACATTTATAATTTTGATATATTACGTGACATATCAAGTGTTCTTCTAACTCCTATGGACTAATTAGTCTTGAATAATAACAACATAAACACAGACAAAGGATTTGAGAAGGGTCATATGCATGATATTTTGCAAACATGATGAACTCTTTCACTCCATATTCATACTATTTTTTTCATACAATTGGCATCCATCCATTATTTATACATATCCATCCTATTTGATTCAGTAATATTAATATTTAACAAAATAAATACACAAAAGGGGCCTTTAAAATAAGGGGAACTCAACATTTGAATAATATTTATTATTGAATTTTGTTGCCTGAGACTCATCCCCTTAAAAGATAACACCAAACCATAAAGAAGATATAATTGTAGAGGACTCCCCTAATTTAAACCATGCAGGTGATGTTGGATGAAAAGTAGGTTTAGGAGTTTCAATGGGGTTAAACATTAATTCACCTTTTTCAGGAGTGAGGTCATGATTGATATCCTATGGGTTGGATAGAGTTAGTGACATGACCTTTCCATGATGTTATTATCAATCTACTTGCCTTCCCTATATAATGTAATAGTTTTTCTAATTATTTTAAAATATAAACTTAAAAGATTATGGAAAAAATAAATTTCAGATGTCCTTTGAAAACTATTTATAAAATCACACTTTAAATCCCATTAAAAAAACCAAACATTTACACTAATTCCTTTATAAAATAACACACCCTTTTTAAAATAAACCAATCAGTTCCAAGCACTCTTTCACAAAACCAAAATTCCTTTTTTAAGAATTCAAGGAAACTTCATGACCCAATAGTCTTAATCATTTAAAATAAGCGATAACCCTCTATATTTTACAAATTTTCATTTAAAACTTCACACACCCCTTGTTAAAATGAAACCATCATTAAATATGCTTTCAAAAAATTTACATCCTTATATGAAAGCCAGTCAGGTGAGTTGAAAAACACTTGAAATGCAACCTAAGTCCATGCCAAGTGTTTAAATCATTTTAAAGCTATTTAAAACCAAAAAAGGGTATGTTAAACACATATAATTTTTTAAGAAACGTTTCAAAACACTTGAATCGTTTTAAAATAGACACTTAGGCATTTTCACAAAGACATAAATCCCAAGAGAGGTGCTTTATAAAAGATACATGAATAAAAAATAATCACCATTTTATAAAATATAAAGCTATAAAAGGTTTACACATGATCCAAAATATAAAGGTAAACCAAAAATAAATTCATTTGAAAGAGAGAAACTTTATAGTAAATATCTTAAAATAACACAAAGTGAATATTATCTCTTTATGCCCTATGGTGACCTCTACATATCATTATCATTATATCTTTAAGAAGTGACTATGGAACACCACTATAAAAGTGTAACCCTTTCCTTTTACCTGTATCATAGACAAATAAGTCTATATACACACCAATGTGTATATGTATCGTGTGAGCAAAGATCCTAGTAGGATATCATCAAGTTTTTTATACCATTCATTATATATATATTTATATAATTATAAATATAATGTATATATTTATTATAACTATAAATATATAAATTTATATTTATAATTATAAATAAATATAGATATTTTTTAATTTTAATTTTAATTATGCTAATAATTTTTTATCATTTTTATATGAAAATAGTAGGTATATTCTTTATATAGTCTAAGTCAGAAAATTGAAAATGTTTAAAAGAATTACATTTAGTTTTTTAAAGTTTTGTGTTTTTCTTTTAAAATACTTAAATTATATTTTTTAAAAACATAGGTTTTGTTTATAAAGGCTTATGATATTTGTTTAACTCTTATGTTCTTTTTTCAAAGGATTAAATTTGTTTTTTTATAAAATTTTTGTTCTTTTTAAAAGGATTTTGTTTCTTTTAAGGCTTAGAAGATCTCTTTAAAGACTTATGATCTTCTTGTAAATGGAATATGATAGTTACTTTTATAAATAGTAAGTTTCCCCCCACATAGAATGAAAACACAATAGACTATGAAGTTGCATTTATATAGTAATGTATTTCATCCCACAATACTTTTCTTAAAGCAGAACTATGTTTCATCTTTATATTGAATCCTAACCTATACCTATTGTCTTGATCATGAGTAATATGTTCATGTTGGGGCTACGTTGAAGGCTAAGACCCAAAGAAATTCCAAGGAACCCTGAATATAAAATTGGTTTCTAACATGAATTTAAAATAGAAGAAGAAAGTAAGATGATAAACACCATAGTTACAAAGGAATGAAATATTGGTGAATCAATATGAGATAGGAACCAAAAATTAAGAAAGAATACCAAATGGAAAGAAAAAACTGAAAGTTGTAAATAATACAAGGATTTAACATGTCTGAGGACATTTGTTTCTATGTACATGATAGAAACACCACCCAAACTCTAGTGTTTTATTAATTATCAAAAGAAACATAATATAAGAGACATACCAAAAGTAATAGATCAAGAAAAAAACACATGGATATGTAAACTTGAAGAAAAAAGAGATGAGAAAGAAGACTCACAAAAATGAACATCTTACCACTATCTCATATATCTTCAAAGAATCTTCAAAGAAGAAATCATTTGTGTTAGATATGTAAATTATTTCTTGATTAACCATTTATTTGAATGTTATGGCCATTTTAAGAAATAAAAATAAGAAAGAGGAAAGAAGAAGGTGAAAATAAGAACATACCTTAGATTTTCTGGTCCGACAGCAACAATAGGGTTCAGCGGAGGGGGAGTCGGGGTCGGTGGTGGTGGTGGTAGAGGCCACAGAGGGTAGCAGTAGAGATAGGTCGGTGCGGCAGCATACGCATCAACGGTGACAAAAACAACACTAGAGACAGTGGAGGTAGGAGTCAATGGAAACAAAGGTCTGGTTCCACAAGAGCTTGATCGAGAGCGGTGGCAGGGTACTGATGGGGTTTCTTTTATAATAAAACAAAAATATTTTATCAATGTTGTTAGGTCCAATAGGTTAGATACCCTGAGAGGGGGGGTGAATCAGGGTATGATAGATTAAAACAACTGCCTCTATTGATCTTATCTCGCTGTTAAGCAAGAATCTCTTCTCCCTCTTTCCTGTAACAAAGTATAAACAGAAACTAAATCATGCATAGGACACAATGATTTTTACTTGGTTCACTCTCACTGGGCTACGTCCAAGGAGCATACACCGACGATGTGCCGATGTACCAAATCCACTAAAAGTAAACTGTTGTTTACAAAGTTTGGGATAGATCACTTCTATTTTCAGGCCCACTGCCTTTACAATGTTTTGGGTCAGCTCACGACTTTCCCAACGGTCAATCCCTGTTTCTCTCTCTCTGGCCCACTGCCGGTGGAGAGGATCACCTTCTTCCTCTTCCTTTGCTCACTGCTCTAGAAAGGATCCACTCATAGTTTATAGACCTATTGGTCTCTTTTTTATCACTAATGAATGCATCCTCTGTTGTATGTAGATGCTCTGTTGAAGTCCAACTTTCATCCTTAGATGAATCTCACTTTGCACCGAAGGTATCAGGCAATATTCCAGCTTTCACGCAGTCCTGAATCACTATCGTGAATCAACCTTACCTGGTTCCCTTCTCTAAGTCGGCGCGCAAGTATCGGCATGCAAGTTATAACTGGTGTGAAAGTCCACCTCAACCACTTGTGCGACATAAGCTTCTGCAACTCCAAACTTGCACGACTCACACCCTTTTACAACCAAACCAATATTGGCGTGCAACCATCAACTGTCACGCTTCTTCAAAAACTGGCGCGCAAGTCCGCCTCAATCACTTGCGCGACACCTCCTTCTTCAAATCTAAACTTGGGTGACTCACTTCCTTCCTCTCCCAAACCACCTTAGGTGTGCATCTATCACATGGAACACAACTTCTACTTACGCGACCACACACCACTTGCGCGACCACCACACCTGCGCTACGGGAGCTCTGATTTTTCTAAGTGTTGAACTCTTCACTGAATGAGGAGAGGTTGACCTATATTTATAGGCATTTGGAAACCCTGCACGATGGCGTGCAAGTCTCCCCTCGGTGCGCAAGTTTTGGCATGCAAGTCTCTGCTGCGCAAGTCACTTGCCCGGCCAACCCTAAAACTTGGGTGCCTCTTTTCCCTTTTCCATATTTTGATGTTCTTATCTTGAAAAACATATGGCACACAAGTTTCTTCTCCTTCAAGTCAACAGTGCGCAAGTCCCTTTTCCAAAACCACTTTTCTCCATTTGTCTATTTTCAGGCCCAAAAATTTGGCAAACATTGGAAAACAGCGCCACCTTGTATCTGATATTTTTGTACCACCTCCAGATCGTCCATTCCTTTGTCGAAGTTATTGAATCAAACATGGATCGTTAACCACATCCCTTGAACTCGACATGCCACCATGAAATACCCTTTTTCAACAAATTTGCATGTCATGATTTGCTTTTTCAACAATCACAACACTGATGTACACTTTGTCAACAAACACAATCACCTCAAAAATGCTTCAATGATGCCTTGAGGGATTTTTTCCCAACAAATGATTATTGGAAAATGATGATAAAGGTATGTTTGATCAACTCTAAAATAGAAATCACTGATAAAACCTACCTTTATCAGTGCTTTTTTAGTGCTGATAAATGGTGTCTTTTTTAGTGCTAAATTAGTTGGGGGTGTGTGGCGTGTTGGTGGTGGGTTGGGCCCAGGAGATAAGTGGTGTGGCACCCACCAATACCTCATTACCCAAATAAATTTTTTTTTCAACTGAGGTTGGCTTAGTGGTACCATGTAAGGTTGTCACTCCCTGGCAATGGAACTGGATCGCGTTCAAGTCCCAACACACTCGAAATTAGCTGGGGGCATGTGGCGCATAAGTGGTGGGTTGGGACTAGGACAGACGTGGTGTGGTTCCAACCTATACTTTGTTACCCAAATAAAATGTTTTAGCTGAAAAGGGTTGGCTTAGTGGTACCATGTAAGGCAGCCACTCCCTGGCAATGGAACTGGCTCAGATTTGAGTCCTGTCACACTAGAAATTAGCTGGGGGCGTGTGGCACACAGGTGGTGGGTTGGGCCAGGACATGCATGGTGTGGCTCCCACCTATACCTCATTGCCCAAATAACATGTTTCGCCGACCAGGGTTGGATTAGTGGTACCATTTAAGGCGGTCACTCCATGGTAACAAAACTAGCTCAGGTTTGAGTCCTACCACACTCAAGATTAGCAGGGGGCATGTGGCGTGTAGGTGGTGGGTTGGGCCTAGGACATGCATGGTGTGGAATCCACCTATACCTCATTACACAAATAACACATTTAGTCGACTAGGGTTGGCTTAGTGGTACCATGTAAGGCGTTGTAATAGCATGAACCTCTCTTGTCCATTCCTTTGTGAAAATACAGTGTTTCGGGTGTTTTGGGGATTCTCGGTGACTCATTTCAATAGTTTTACAATATCCATTTTTACAACGGTAAGCCAGGCATCGGTAGGCCGGGTGTTAGTAGGTCGGGTGTTGATAGTTTGGGCATCGGTGAGTGGCGTCGGTGAATAGCACCAATGAGTTGCATCAGTAGGTGCCATTGGTAGGTGGTATCAGTAGCTCCTAAAGGTAGCTCAGTGTCGGTAGCTCAGTGTCAGTAGATCAACATCGTTAGCTCGCATCGGTGACTCACTATAAGTGGGTTGCGTCAGTGAGTCATGTCAATGAGCCACGTCGGTGACTCTCCATCGGTGTCTTGCATCGGTTGCTCGCGTCAGTGACTCGTTGTCAGTGGGTCGCGTCGGTGAGTCGTTATCGGTGGGTCACATTGGTGACTCTCCATCAGTGGATCAGTATCAATGGATCAGAGTTGGTAGCTCAGTGTCGATGCCTCAGACATTGGTGACTCATTTTGACAGTTTTCCAAAATTTCCCGTTCTCTCGGGTTTTTCCAGTTTCACCCTCTTACATTTTATTTGATGTAAATCGAGTTTAAAACCTTGTTTGACCATTTCTGAAGTAGTTTCAAAAAATAAAAATTATATCTTTAATATCCCAATTCCTTGGGGACTTTGAAATGGTCATGCCATGTGGTCTCGACCACAATTTGACTTTAATGGCCTTTGAAACCATCTCTCTTCCATTGATATGGGATCTGGCTCTTCTAATCCAAGATCTTCCCTTCCCCATGTGTTTCTATCTTCTCTTGGTATGCCCAGATCCTTTCTTCCTTATGGAGTCATGTTGTGGTGTGGACTTTGAATCCAATTTTCCTTGGATTCTTTCCCGCTGCTTGCATGACCCCATGTTTTGGTGCAAGGAGGAGTTTTTGATCATTTGATTCTTTGAGGTAGGAATCCCCTAGTCTTTCTTTATTTGTGTATCATGTGGGGTGGGTAAGTTAGTGTATCTTTGTGATTATGGTCAAATACCAATTTTAATTAAGGATGTTACAAAGATAATCAGACCTATTATGATAATGTGTTTTGTTACTGAAAGGCGCTGTTGTGGGTGCCCTCAAATGATTAGTGGTTTTTGGGTACTTAAGTGCAGTAGAGTGGCTGACCAAGATCGTCTCTCAAGGAGGAAGTAAATTAAAACAACTTATTAAAGTTATTCTAAAAATAAAATAGAATATAATTAAAACACTACTTGAAAGGATGGGGTGTTGTTTATCATTTATAAAACTTTAAGAAGTTTGCTGGAAGAAGATTTCATTTTTTTTGTTTTTAATTTTTAAATGGAGTTTGATTAAAAAGACGCAATAAGAAGATGTTTTTTTAGAAAATATTTTAAATGACGTAATCAATATAACTCTACCTATTCATTTACTTATTAATCATTATCATTTAAATCAATATCCACTTAATTATGATCCCCTAATTTGTTAACCCTTGAACCCTATGAGAGTTAACTTAACCACAAATATGAAATTACTTAAACCCTAGGCTAGCTTCGGAACACGCAATCGCAGCACCCTGCTTTGATTGTTGTTCTAAGGTTAGCTTATGGTAAGTGGTTAATTAGAGAAAATATCCATTCTGGAAATTATGATGAATTGTTTTTATGGATTATATTTGAACTCTACAAATTTATCCTGTTTGGTCTTGTATTACCGATTAAGATTGCACTCTCACAATTTACACAAAATCTCGACCTCACATGTTTTTGTGTTAATTGTTCAATTGCTTGCCTAGTTTATTATAATTTAAAAACTCAATTCATGGATTATATTAAGTGAATTATAGTATATCAATGATTCAAAATAATTAAATGAATAGGGTAGAATATAGATCAATCACTAAGAAAACTACTCTTCCAGGGGCGGTGTGGTCATCGTGAAGACGTTTTGAATGAGAAAAGCATTGAAAGGGTAGAACCCAATATCGTCTCTAATCTTGATCCCAAATCAATTAGTAATATTAATAGAAGAAGAAAAGAGAATAATACAAAAGATTAATTGAAGAAAAATTCAAGATACAAACATGAAAGAAAAGAAATACAAAGAGGAGGTGGGAGAGGATAGCCTTTTTGGAAGAGATGTTTGCACAAATCCTTACTTCTTCCAAGAATTGTGAGGGGATTCCAAGAGACACCATTTCGTAAAAACCTTCCCAAATCCTAGACCATCCCTCCCAAAGAGTGAAAACATCCTTTAAATAGAGTTGTTGAGGGATAGGGTTACAAAACTTTATTAAATGTGAAAGGAAAATTCTTCCAAATATTTTAATCCCACTTTCACTGAATTGTTGACCTCTAAAACACGTGAATTGGCCGGCCTTCTAGACGGATTATTTTTTCATAATCATATCCCCAATCTACCTTAAAATTTTGGTCCCAATCCAAGCTGTGATGAAGAAGATACGGCCCAAATGGTGAAGCGATGTCCAATCTGGATAGTTCAGTCCATCTTTGTCTTTGTGGCCCATTTACTCAACTCAAATGCCCGATCCAGCTCATATGTTCTGAATAGAATTTGTATCCCATTAATTTATAAACATATTTACAAAATTTTAAGTCAAAATAATTTACAGAAAAATATTTATTCCTGAAATACTACAGTGAATTTTAAAAGGGTAAAACTGAAATTTTTATCAAATTTGCAAATGAATGATCTAATCCCAAATAATTCATAATTGAACAATTTAGCATATTGAGAGGAAATTATATCATCTATTATCAATAAAATATAAAATTTTATTTTATCAACTCCCCCACACTTACCCTTTTGCACTCCTGGGCAAAACCTCATATCAAGTAAACATCAATATCAAATCAAAACGAATTTTAAAACACATATCCTTGAGATCCAACAATTACACACCAAGAAACAAAATATATCATGCCTCATAAAAAAATTATTTCAAGTTCTTCATTTATATAATTAAATATATTTCCACTTCATTTATCCTCCCATGCACAAAACACTTACCTCACTTGAATTTTCTCTTATCACACAAATGTAAATTTTTAGCAATGTATTTCTCATCCAAACTCATACAAGGGTCTCCATAGGCTTGATAAATTCCTACATCGCCATCCGATTTGAGTCAATGACATATTTTTATCATGAGGACTTTTCATGGTTTTTATTTGTCTTTCGGTTGTTAGGATTTAGATTTGAAAAACTCTGAGGCTGAATGAGGAGGGCTTGACTCTTTTTGAAGAAAAATTGCATTAATCTAATTTTCACTTAAATATGGTCTCCTCATTAATCCCCTTATCATTAATTCATCTCCATCATCACAAAAATTCATGGAAATTTTACACCATTCATCATTTCAGAAATAAAAATGTTAATCTTCTCCAAAATAGTTTTTTGTGAAAGCTCCAGAAAAGGCACAACTTTCAATAGAATGATTTTTTCAGCAATAAACACATATCTTCAGAATTTAAATTTCCACCCAAAGTATCACAGAATGTCGTAGCACAAAACAAAATAGCTTCCCCCACACTTAAGTTCAACTAGATTATGCAATTTCACTTCAAGAGTTGGTTGGATAGGAAAAATTGGCTTGTAATGTAGCTAACATAACATGTTATTCATGGATTCTAAGGGATACAAGAATTAAATGTTCAAGGTAGGCCATTATAAAAAAAGGATTCTTTGAAATAGGGGCTTTAATACCAAAAAATGCCTCAATCATTTAAACATAAGTACCTCAAACCCTCAAGTTTTTACAGGAATAAATCAAATTGTAGTTAAATCAAGAATGGTTTGGTTCTCTAAAGAAGTGAGGTGAATGTGGAGAATATGAAAAGAATGGTTCAAAAGCCTCACAAGAAAGTGATTTCAAATATAAAGACAGTGAAATGTGGCATGAGATTCAAAATTCAGAGTAATTTTCATGAAATTAATAAATATTTGAACTTGAAACAAAGTTATTTGCAGCATTTATTTAATCTCGGTTTCATGGGATGAATTGTTTCACTTATTGATATGGTTTTCAAAATGGTGATGAGAATAATTTCAGCTCAAAAGTTTCAAAAACACACAAAAAACTGAAAAACAAACACACAATTTTTGAAAAACACAATTTTTGTTTTGTTTTGTTTTTTTAACAGGAAAACAATTGAAATTACGAAACTAAAAGGTTCCCTCCCCCACACTTAAAATATTGCATTGTTCTCAATGTGAACCTATGAGATGATATATGAACATGAAATGTATAATTTTAAATAGGACAAAGAATAAAAAAGTTAAAGGGTTAGGAACAACCTGATATGCTCAAGTGATGATGGGGTCATGCAGTGTGATAAAATCCACTGCATCAGTAGGAAGTCCCTCAATGTATCTCTTCAAAAGTTACCCATTGACTGTAAATATCCTTCCTGTGTCCTCTTGTGTGATCTCCACTGCACCATAAGGAAAAACATTAGTCACAACATAAGGACCTAACCACCTAGAATGCAATTTACCAGGCATCAACTTCAGTCGTGAACTTTAGAGAAGGAATTTCTCTCCAACATGAAACTCCCTTTGTTGGATCATTTTGTCATGAGCTACTTTGGATCTTTCCTTATAGAGCCTTTTGTTCTCATATGAAGGAAATCACATCTCCTAAATCTCTTGAATTTTCATCTTCCTTTGGATTCCATCTTGGGCCAAATCCATGTTTCATTTCTTTATAACCCAATAAGCCTGATGCTCAACTTCCATAAGGAGATGGAACGCTTTCCCAAAAACAATCCTAAATGGGTACATACCAATGGGAGTTTTATATGTTTTCCTATATTCCCATAGCGCATCATCCAAGTGCTTGCTCCAATCCTTCTTATTTGGCTGCACAGTTTTCTCTAAAATCTGTTTCAGCTCATGATTTGAAACCTCAACCTGGCCATTTGTTTGGGGGCGGTATAGTGTTGATGTTTTGTGTGTCACCCCATAATTCCGAAGGAGGGAATCCAAAATAGGATTGTATAAGTGTATCCCTTGGTCACTGATGATGGCCTTCGGTACTCCAAACCTACAAAAAAATTTGTGCTTTGACAAATTCCACAACAACATGAGAATCATCAGTCCTGGTAGCCTTAGCCTCCACCCATTTACTCACATAATCAAAAACAACCAAAATGTACAAAAAAAAGGAACTAGAAAAAGGACCCATAAAATCAATTCCCCATACATCAAAAATCTCATAGAATAGTATGGGTTATTGGGACATCTCATGTCTCCTAGAAATGTTCCCAGTGTGTTGGCAATGAGAGCATGACTTACAAAACACATGGGCATCATAGAATAAGCTGGGACAATATAATCCAGAGTCCAAAACTTTACTAGCTATCCATTGGGGTCCAAAGTGTCCACTACAAACAAGTGTATAACAGAATTGTAGAACAGACTCAAAATCATGATCAGGAACACACCTCCTAATAACTTGGTCACTACACATGCGCCATAAGTATGGATCATCCCAAACATAAAATCTTAACTCACTCTTTAATTTTTGGAATTGATGTTTCTTTAAATTTGAAGGGCTTTCAGAGTCAACAAGGTAGTTATCTAAATCTACATACCAAGGATGCATACCTGAGATGGAATAAAGATGCTCATCGGGGAAAGTGTCCTGAAGTGGTACCTGGTCCATGGTGTCATCCTCTAGTGTGTAGTAAGCCTACTTATGTGGTCTACCACTAGGTTTTCTAACCCCTTATTGTCCTTTATCTCAATATCAAATTCTTGAAGAAGGAGCATCCATCAGATAAGTCTGGGCTTTGTGTCTGGATTCTTTAAGAGGTACCTCAGAGCTGTATGGTCAGAAAAAACAACTACTTTAGAGCCCAATAAATATGAATGGAATTTATCTAAAGAAAATATGACAGAAAGAAACTCCTTTTCCATAGTTGTGTAGTTTGATTGGGATGAATCCAGTGTCCTCGATGCATAGGAAATCACATGTGAACGTCCCTCCACCCTCTGAGATAAGACAGCTCCAATTGAGAAGTTGGAGGTGTCACACATAAGGTCAAAAGGAATCTCCCATAGTGGGGGCTGTATGATCAGTGGATTGGTCAGACACTTCTTTAGCTCATCAAAGGAAGTCCTACAAGAATCATTAAACACAAAATCAAAATACTTTTAAAGTAATCGTGACATAGGAAGTGAAATCTTACTAAAATATTTGATGAAGCATCGATAAAATCTTTCATTCCCTAGGAAAGATCTTACATCACACACACATGAAGGATGTGTTAAGGATTAAATAATATCTACCTTAGATCTATCAACCTCTATCCCATGTTTTTACACTACATTCCCTAAGACAATTCCATGCTCTACCATGAAATGAAACTTTTCAAAATTCAAGACCAGATTATTCTCAATACAATGATTCAACACCTTTCCCAAACTACTTATACATTCATCAAATGAAGACCCATACACTGTAAAATCATCCATGAATACCTCCATGAAGGTTTCAATAAAATCAGAAAAAATACCCACCATGCATCTCTGGAAGGTACCTGGGGCGTTGCAAAGTCCAAATGGCATCCTTCAGTAGGAAAACGTACCAAATGGACAAGTGAATGTTATCTTCTCTTGATCCTCCAGAGCAATAGGAACCTGAAAATATCCAAAAAATCCATCCAAGAAACATTAGTGTGTTTTCCCATCTAGTCTCTCAAGCATCTGATCAATAAATGGGAGAGGGAAATGGTCTTTGCGAGTGGAATGATTTAGTTTCCTATAATCAATACACACACGCCAACTATTTTATACCCTCATCGGAACTAACTCCTCTTTTTCATTTTTTACAATTATAACACTATTTTTCTTAGGAACAACATGAATAGGACTCACCCATTGGGAATATGAAATGGGATAGATTATACCTTCCTCAAGAAATTTTTCAACCTCTTTTTTAAAAACCTCTAAATTTTTTGGATTGAGTCTCCTTTGTGGATACCTAACTGGTTTAGCCTCATCCTCCAAATGAATCCTATGCATGCAAATGGAGGGGCTAATACCTGATATGTCATCAAAGGTCCACCCAATTGCCTTGATGTTCTCCCTCAAAAGATTCAAAAGTTTTTCTTCATGTTCAAAAGGGGGATTGTTAGCAATGATAATAGGTAATTTCTCACCACTTAACAAGTATGAGTATTTGAGATTTGGTGGCAATGGCTTGAGTTCCAGTGTAGGGGGGTGGTGTATGGATGGAGATATAGAAAGAATTGAAATATGTGCACAAAGAGAATCAGTATCAGAATATACATCATCAAAATCAGAGAATAAAGCATCAAATCCATCAACATACTAAAAAAACATGTCATAATTAGAGTTCACATGATCAAAATTAGAATATGACTCCATTTCAAAATCAAATCTAAGAGAGTCTTGTGCATTAGAAATAGGTGTGGAAGTACTCTTAGACATCAAAATAGAACCAATACTCATAATCTCCCAAAGTATAGAACAATCAAATTCTATGAGGTTTTTATTTGGTGGTTCAAAATGGGAGATAACAAATGAAGAATGATCCTCTGAGGGGTACTTCATGTAATCCATAACATTAAATATCACAACTTCATCCCAAAATTCCATGGAAAGTGTACCCTCATTAACATTTATGATTTTTTTTTGTATTTTTGAGGAAGGGTCTACCTAAGATAATGGGGGCATGAGAACTTACCTGATCATCCTCCATGTTAAGCATGTAGAAATCTGCTGGAAAGATCATGTATCTTACCCAGAAAAGTACATCCTCAAGAACTCCCACTGGATATGTCATAGCTCTATTTTCCAACTGCACCACTACTCTCGTCAGTTTTATCTCACCAACCTGAAAAGAAGAGAATACAGAGTGAGGCATAACATTTATGGAAGCTCCCAAATCACAAAGTGCATCAAAAAAGTGAAACCCCCCTATGGTGCATGGGATGGTGAATGTCCTTGGATCCTTGCACTTTTTCGGCATTGCTAGAGTTGGTGTAATGAGTGCTAACACATTCCTTCCAAGATTTATCCTCTCATTTACCTTGAGACCTCTTTGATTGGTACAAAGTTCTTTTAAGAATTTCACATACCTTGGGATTTTCTTGATGGCTTCAAGTAAAGGGATGTTACTCTCCACACGCTTGAATGTATCCAAAACTTCTTTTTGAATCTCCTCCTCAGCCATATTCTTGGTTTGTAAAACCCTATTTGGAAATGGAATGGGTTTAGGAGGAACATCATCAATCTTTTTCTTACCTTTATCTTTCTCCTTGGATTGTTCATCAGTTGGTATGGAATGCGGATTCTCCAGATTTGAGGGGAATCCCGGTGGAATGATAGGTACCGATGTATCTGTTTTTTGCTTCCCACTTCTCAATGTGATGGCACTAACATTCCCCTTAGGATTTGGAGTAGGTTGGGATGGTAGATTTCCAGAATTCTTACTTACTAGTTCATGGAGGGAAATGACAATCTGGCTCATTTGAGTCTTCAACTCCCTCAGCCCCGAACCCTGAATTTTCATCTCATTCTATTGATTAAGAACAATTTGCTTCAAAAATTCATCAGTGTTAGAATCTACCTTGGGTGGGGGATTCCCTTGTTGCTGGCTTATTGATTCTTGGGCTTCAAATCTCCTTTAGGGTTGTTGGAAACCCTGCAGGTAAGGTAGAGGCTGCTAGAAGTTTTATTGAAAAGGGGGCCTTTGTTGTTGTCTAGAGTCATACCTCATGTCTGATTGATCCTTACACCTTTGGTTGTATGTTGGATACAATGAATCAAACTTCTTTTGGGGGTATGTTTGTTGTTGCTGCTGATATGGTCTCCCTAGGAATACTGCTATGCAATCCTCTGTCTCTTGTAGTTGTGGGAAACAATCAGTTGGGTGGCTTGTCTCAGTGAAAATGCCACAAGGCCTTGAAGGAGGGGTTTGGGATGTCTTTTGTGCCAAAGCGATATGCCTCACCATAGTTTTCAATTCTTCTAACTTGGTATCAATCAAATGACATTCAAGCGAATATGGACTTACCTGATGTACTCCCCTAACATGTGGTGTACCTCGATCGCCAAATTGTTGGGAGTTTTGGGACATTTTGTCAATCAACGCATGTGCAACTACTGGTGTCTTGTCCACCAATGCTTCTACAGCCGTAGCATCCACCATACTTCTCTCCATAGGTGTGAGTCCTTCGTATAAGTATTGGATGAGGAGTTTCTCACTGATCTGGTGATGTAGGAAGCTTGTGCACAACTACTTGAATCGTTCCCAGTACTCATAGATTGACTCCCCTTGAGCTTGCTTGATCCCTGATATCTCCTTACGAATATAAGTGGTCCTTGATGATGGAAAAATCTCTGCAAGAAAATATGTTTCAAATCGTTCTAACAAGTTACATCTTTAGGTTGTAAATAATACATCCAGTCTTTCGCAACTCCATCAAGTGAGAATGAAAATGCTCTTAGTTTGATTTGATCTTCAGAAACATTATTGGGTTTAACAGTTGAGAAAACCACATTAAATTCTTTCAAATGTTTTTTTGGATCCTCACCAGATAATCCATGAAACTTTGGAATAAGATGAATTAACCCAGATTTCAGTTCAAAGTCCGATTCGAGATTCAGGTATGCAATACAATTTGGTTGATAGTTAATATTTTGTGCAACCAATTCTCGAATAGTTATATTGAGTTCATTTCCATTATTTCCAGCCATTGGTTCTTGATTTATGTTGGAATTATAAGTGTTTCCAATTTCAATGTTCTTGGAGTGGAGAAATTCTCCAACTGTTTGAATGTTGAAACTTCCCATAGACTGAGAATGTCTGATTCAATCCCTAAGGTTGCGTTCAATCTCAAGGTTAATATATAATAAATCTTTAGTATTAGTTTGTGTCATAAATCAAATAAAAATTAAAAGAAGAAAAGTGGACCATAGTAAAATAAAAATTATAAGTTTGAGTTGATGGTCCAAAAAGAAGTAGAAGAAAATAAAAGAAGAAGAAAAAAATCAGATTGGGTAAAGAAAGAAGAAAGAATAGAGGAAGAGAATAAAATGTAAAATAAAATAAATACCTCTAATTGGTTGAAATAATTACTTGCCTCCTCGGAAACTGCGCCAATTTGAAAATCACTATCGTGGGTTCCCTCAAATGATTAGTGGTTTTTGGGTACTGAGGTGCAACAGAGTGGCTGACCAAGGTCGTCTCTCAAGGAGGAAGTAAATTAAAAAAACTTCTTAAAGGTATTCTAAAAATAAAATAGAATATAATTAAAACACTACTTGAAAGGATGGGGGGTTGTTTATAGTTTTTAAAACTTGAAGAAGTTTTCTGGAAAAAATTTCATTTTTTTTGTTTTTAATTTTGAAATGAAGTTTGATTAAAAAGTCGCAACAAGAAGATGTTTTTTTAGGAAATATTTTAAAAGGCGCAATCAATCTAAATATACCTATTCATTTAATTATTAATCATTATCATTTAAATAAATATCCACTTAATTATGATCCTCTAATTTTTTAACCCTTTAACCCTATGAGAGTTAACTTAACCACAAAGATAAAATTACTTAAACCCTAGGCTAGCTTCAGAACACGCAATCGTAGCACCCTACTTTGATTGTTGTTCTAAGGTTAGTTTATGGTCAGTGGTTAATTAGAGAATATATCAATTCTATAAATTAGGATGAATTATGTTTATGTATTATATTTTAACTCTATAAATTTATCCCATATGGTCTTGTATTACCGATTAAGATCGCACTCTCACAATTTACACAAAATCTCGACCTCGCGTGTTTTTGTGTTAATTTTTCAATTTCTTGCTTAGTTTATTATAATTTAAAAATGAAATTCATGGATCATATTAAGTGAATTACAGTATCTCAATGATTCAAAATAATTAAATGAAGAGGGTAGAATATAGATCGATCACTAAGAAAACTACTCTTCCATGGGCGGTGTGGTCATCGTGGAGACGTTTTGCATGAGCAAAGGATTGAAAGGGTAGAACCCAATATCATCTCTACTCTTTATTCCAACCCAATTAGGAATATTAATAGAATAATAAAGGGTAATAACATAGAAGATTAATTGAATAAAATTTCAAGATACAAACATGAAAGAAAAGAAATACAAAGAGGAGGTGGGAGAGGAGAGCCTTTTTTGAAGAGATGTTTGCAAAAATCCTTACTTCTTCTAAGAGTTGTGAGGGGATTCCAAGAGACACCATTTCGTAAAAACCTTCCCAAATCCTCTACCATCCCTCCAAAAGAGTTAAAACATTCTTTAAATATAGTTGGGTAGGGCTAGGGTTACAAAACTTTATTAAATGTGAAAGGGAAATTCGGCCAAATATTTTAATCCCAGTTTCACCGCATAGTTGACCTCCAAAATGCGTGACTTGACCATACTTATAGAAGGATGATTTGTTCATAATAATATTCCCAAGAAGAAGAAGATACGTCCCAAATGGTGAAGTGATGTACAATCTGGATAGTTCAATCCATCTTTGTCTTTGTGGCCCATTTACTCCACTCAAATGCCCGATCCAGCTCACATGTCATGGATATAATTTGTAGACCATTAAGTTAGGAACATAGTTAAAAATTTTAATTCAAAATAATTTACATAAAAATATTTATGCCCGAAATACTACAGTGAATTTTAAAAGGGTAAAACTGGAATTTTTATTAAATTTGCAAATGAATGATATAATCCCAAATATTTCATAATTGAACATATTTATCATAATTTGAGGAAATTATATCATCTATTATTAATAAAATATTCAATAAAATTGTGTTTTATCAGTTACCTTAGTAATAAGTGAGGGGAGGGGAAGATGATGATGATGCTTGTGTTGTTTTATCTGTTATATTTGATCCATGCTGTGAATTGTGTTGGTCATATGCCTTCTGAAAATCATGGTCATTGGTGGTCTCTGTTTGCGCACTAGACTCATGATTACTTATTATTAATATCCTATTGAATGGTTGTGAACATGAAAACTTGATTAATCACATATGTCCGATTAATTAAATGGATTCCCCAGGATAAAACGTGTTCTGTGATAACCCCTAATTTATCAAAGTGGAATTAAAGAACAAGTGTGTAAATTTGAATACAACTTGCCTTTTTTGGTGTGGTTGTGCATTGTGTGTGTATCTTTTCTATATTGTTCTTCGTACGGGTTGTGTGGTGCTTCTATTGAGAGCATAATGGTGTGTGTGGATAGTTTGAGGGTGAAATAGTATCTCAGGTTGAGAGATTGATTGATTGTGGAATAGATGGGTAGTGGTTGGGCAACAGGGCTACAAATTCAGGTTGTACTATGTTATGTTATTGGGTGTGGTGTTGTTATGTAGCGGGGCTTCTATATATGGTTGTGATGAGGTGTGTTGCGGGGATTGGCTATAAGTTAGGGATTTGCTTTTTGAGATAAAGGACAGGGTGGCATGAACTTGAAGAATGATAATGACAGTGGTTGGATTGGGTGCTAAGTGGGGAGGAAGTGTGAAATGGGGTGTTTCATCATAGCTTTGTTCCTCTGTTTGGATTGGTTGTGAGGATGGTTGTGTGTTGTGGTTTTTAGTTTCCCAGGTAGGGATGGAATAACTAGTAAGTTATCAAGAACTTTAAAATGTTTGGGTGTTAAGCGACTTTCTCTTATCGAATTCAGAAGTGATCGTCGTTTGTTCTGATATGTGCATTTAGAGGTAACAACAAAGGTGGCAGTGTTATGGGGTGGTTGTTTTCTTGAGAACTCATAGGTTGGGATGAGTGTTTGATACCTATATATATACTTGTACTTTTTTGCAATTCTATATGCACCCCACCCTAGTTGAGAACTATGTGTTAAACACCCCCATTATCATGGGGGGGGGGTTTCTTTCCCAAATATCCCAGTGGGAGGATGGATGGTTGCCACCCACTCTTCCATACTCCCTCTTCCAGGCTGTGATAGCCCAAGACTCTTTGGGTAGGTTGTGGTTTGTGAGTCTCAGGTGTGTGTGGGTGAGTTCTGCTTCCCAGGTGTCTTCAGGATGAGATGTGTTGTGGTTTGCAAGTGTCTTTGGGATGTGGTGTGGTTTTTGGATCAAGTGTCTGTGGGTGGGATTATATGTGGTTGTGAGGCCCAGGTGTGTGTGGTCAAGATGTGGGGTGGTATGTTCGAAAGAGGTGGGAGTTCCAGGATATCTTTCGTTAGGGTGTGAGAGTGGCTAATCAATGGTAAAGTGGTTTGGGGTACCCTATCATCGATGTGCTCTATATTACTTTACTTGACTTGTGATATTTAGTGAGTGTGCCTTTGGTGAGGTTGGGGTGGTTAGTGTACCTTGTTAGGTGCTTTTGGTTTCTGTTGTTTTCTCATGAGGGCATTAGTTTGTCTCCCCCACTTGCGTATGAGAGACTTTGGATTTACTACTGAGTATACTTCTATACTCACCCTACATATATAAAATTATTTTCAGGTTTCCAAGAGGACTATGAGGACTGTGCTGAGCATTACTAGCTCAGACGTTGGGGGTAGTTGTTGTGTTGCTGCTTAGTTTTTCTTTTGGTATTTACTTTGGAGACTCTTTATTTTGTATCAATTACATGTTGAACATGAATGTGGGATGGTTTTGATTTTCTTTTATCTATATACATATGTCTTAGAGTTTTTTGAGGTTGGTACATCTTATCTCCCAATCTTGCTTATTATAAAAGGGTAATTTCTCCCATTTTGTGAGATTTCTATACCCTTGGTGTTGGTCACCACCCCGGGACCTATTAGAGGTGGGAATCAAGGGGTCATTATCTCTCTTCCTTTATTACCAACTCAGGAGGGGCATTTTTGGAGGGAGGGGTTCGTGACATAATGGTATTAGAGGTGATGGTTGATTTATAGGATAGATTTTGTAGTTAAGCACGGTGAGTATTGCATGGGTCAGTAGGGAAACAGTTTTAGGTGACCTTGGTACGTGACATAGGCCAAGGAAGACCAGATAGGAAATGGTATTTTATCTCCCCCGGTGATTTGATGCAAGGACTCAGAGCTTACTAAACGACCAAGTGAGGCTACACTGTTTGCAGGGTAGAGGCCCTCGGAAAGGTACATGCATAATGATGACTTTTGTTCTTGTTTGAATTGGGTGTTTTGGGGAATTTAAATAAATAACAAGTTAAAATGAATATTAAATAAAATTTCATATTAATCAGGCTTAGTAGTTACATGTTTACCTTTTAGCTATGGCACCTGGTCATTGTCCATGAGTGGATCATGTAGTGGAGGCTCAGCAGGCTGATCTGACTGATCGGCGGAGGGTTGATCCAGAGGAGGAAGACAACCAATGAAAGAGAATGTTATGTCATTTCTATCGGCAGAACTTAGGAAAGTATGAGGGTAGTGTCTCATACATGGAGATGGAGAGATGGATCGAGGAGCTTGAGATCACCTTCATCCTGATATGGGATCCACCGGAGTACTAAGTTCTATTGGTAGTTAGTCAGATGAGGGGAGTTGCATGTCAGTGGTGGACATTGTACCTGGGGGAGAGAAAGGAGGCTGATGTTCCGTGGGTTGATTTTGAGAAGGAGTTCTAGGTAGAATTCCTTTATTAGACCATGAAGGCTATGAAGAGGCGGGAGTTACTCTTCCTCCAGTAGGGTGGTATATTGGTATGAGAGTTGGGGATCAAGTTTAAGGATCTCCTTCGCTTCACTTCAGATCTATTTTTGGATGAGGAGTCTCAGGCGAGACACTTAGAGGAGGCACTTTGTCCTTCTCTCCAGTATGTGGTCACTCCCTTTACCCTACCGACATACTTAGAGGTCCAGAAGAAGGCGTAAGTAGTTGAGAGGATGCACTCATGAGGAGGTCTACCATGAGAGAGGAGACATCATGGTTCTTCGAAGGGAAAGGATACCACCAGTAAGTCTCAGGCGCCAGGTCCTTTGAGGTTTCGGTTGTCAGGGACTCGACCCCAGTAGTTTCTGTTTCAACCTTATAGTCCTTGTTCCAATCCTACAAAACTAGGGATGGTGTGTTTTATTTGTAGGGTTCATGGGAACCTTCAGAGTTAGTGCCTAAAATCTATTCAAGATCATTATGGTGGAGGTGGGAAATTTCAGTGCCCTTCTCAACAGCAGTTGTCAGCCAGGCCATTTCAGCAGTAGGGATAGCAGGATCCTGCTCCACCAAGGGGAGATGGAGTAGGTGGAGGCCGACCTTAGGGTATTCCTTAGGGACATAAACCTAGGAATGGTTGAGGAGATGATCTTCAGTATAAGGGAAAAGGATTTGGGTATGGTTAGTTACATTCCATAGAGGCAGTAGTTCCAGTAGAGCCAGAGATCGTTTGAGGTACGATCAGTTTGTTCAGTACTCTTTCGTATGCCTTGTTTGATTCAATAGATTCACACTCCTTTGTTGTACCCACTCTATCCCATGCTTTAGGACTAGACATAGAGATACTTTTCATGCCCCTGGTATTGATTATGGCAGTCAGAGCTCAGACCAGCTTACTTGATGTTTTCCGAGGATGTATATAGATGTTGGGGAAATATCAGTCCAGTGTGGATCTCTTTCTAATATAGATGCATCCATATGATGTCATCCTTGGAATTGACTGGTTGTTTTCTGTGCATGTTTTCATTGACTGTTTCCATATTAGAGTCGTGTTTTTAGACATGGATGGCCATCATGTAGCTTTCGTTAGCGAGTGAGGTTGTCAGGTGGGTAGTTGGCATATAGAGTCTCTTGCTTCCTTGTTGGATGATATGTTAGGGGAATCAGTGGATAATGAGATGAAGGATGTTCCTAGTATTTTTGGGATATTCTTGGATGTCTTCCCCAAGGAGGTTGTGACTCTACCCCCTCGATGTGATGTAGAGTTTGGGATAGAATTTCAACTCAGTGCTTCTTTGATTTCAATGTATCCTTATCAAATGGCACCTTCTGAGTTGCAGGAGCTAAGAATTCAGATTGATGATCTGATGAAGAAGGAATTTATCTGTCCCAGTGTGTCTTCATGGGGTGATTCATTCTTGTTCGCAAAGAAGGCATATGGTGGTTGGAGGTTGTGTATAGACTACTAGAGTTTGAATCAGGTGACGGTCAAGAACTGTTACCCTCTCCCGAGGATAGATGATATTTTCAACCAGATGAGGGGAGCAAGTTGGTTTTCTAAGATTGATCTATGGTCTGGGTATCACCAGTTGAGGGTGAAGGAGGGTAACATCCCGAAGACTGCTTTTAGTTGCAGGTATGAGCACTTTGAGTTCGTGGTTATGTTGCTCGGTGTTACGAATGCACCGGTCATGTTCATAGGACTTATGAACTCCATCTTTCATGAGTTCCTAGAATATTTTTTCATCATATTCATTGATGAAATTATGATATGCTCGAAGTCAAATGAGGATCATACCGAGCATCTTAGGGTTGTCTTATAGGTTCTTCGACAACACTAGATCTACAAAAATTTGTCCAAGTGCACGTTTTGGACATGGGAGGTCCACTTCCTTGGACATGTGGTTTCCCAGCAGGGCATAGCAGTGGACCCATTGATGGTCGAGGTAGTTGTTTCTTGGGAAGCACCCAAGAATGTGATGGAGGTTTTTAGTTTCCTTGGTCTAGCAGGATATTACTGGAGATTTGTACACAATTTCTCTCGAGTTGCAGCTCCATTGATATCTCTAACCATAAAGGACCATACCTTTGTGTGGAGTGAGAAGTATCAGGCATATTTCATCTACCTAAAAGGGAAGTTGGTTAGTGCTCCAGTGATTCTGTTTCTAGAGGAAGGAGTGATGTTCGAGGTGTTTTGCGATGCTTCTCGTTTGGGTTTATGATTTGTGATGATGAAACAATGGGGAGTGATCTCTTATAGGTCTAGTAAGATATTCCCCCATGAATGTAACTATGCAACCCATGATCTGGAGCTAGTAGTGGTCATGTTTGCGTTAAAGTTGTGGTGACATTACCTCATTGGGGAACACTTTTTGGTCTTCATAGATCACAAGATCTTGAGGTATATTGTTTCCCAGTGAGATTTTAACTTGAAACATAATAGGTAGATGGAGTTTCTTTAGGAATATGATTTTTAGATATCCTACACCTCAGGAAATGGAAATGTTGTAGCTGATTCCTTGAACAGAAAGTCACATAGAGAGGTAGTTCGGGAATCTGCATATTCTTGGAAGGCGATGGGGGAGTTGGCCTCCATGAACTTAGATAAAAGAATAAATAGTATAATAGGTTGTCTATTTTAGATGATATTGAAGTATTCTCTGATACAATAGGTGGAGGAGTCTCAGTGGGGAGACTCGGAGGCAGAGGTGATTCGCGATCACGTTGACCAGGGTGATGCTCTTATGTGATGGTCGAAGGATGTTCTGAATCGAATGTTGTTCCATGGGAATCTATTTATTCTGGTGGCAATTCATGAGGCAGTTCTCTATGAGTTTCACAGAATGCATTTAACAGTGTATCTAGGGGTTTTCAAGATATATTGTGGCTTGAGGGATTAGTTTTGGTGGCCCGGAATGAAGTGGACAGTGGCAGAGTTTGTGGCGAAGTGTTTAGTATGCCAGTAGGTAAAGGATGAGCACTGTGTTCCCAGTGGTTTGTTGTAGCCCTTATATTTCCCTGAGTGTAAGTGGGATGACATCTTGATGGATTTTTTCATAGGTCTACCCATGGATCAGGTAGGTTGTGATGCTATCTGGGTAGTAGTGGATCGACTTATAAAATTGGAACACTTCTTAGCAATCAAGGAATCAGGTGTAGTGGATGCCTTAGCCAGGAGGTATGTAGATGAGGTGGTGTGGCTGCATGGAGTCACAAGATCCATTATCTTGAATCAGGATACATGTTTTAACTTGCAAGTGTGAAGAGGATTTCAACATGATTTTGTAACTCAGTTACACCTCAACACTATTTTCCACCCTCAGACAGATAGGCAGACAGAACAGACAATCTAGACATTGGAGGATATGTTGCGGGCATGCATCTTGGATTTGGGTGGATCTTGGGTATGACACCTACCCTTGGTAGAGTTTGTTTACAATAATAGACATCACTCTTCCATTTGTATGGCTCCATTCTAAGACTTTTATAGGAGACCGTGTCATTCACCTTTGTGTATGATAGAAGTTGGGGAGGCAGTTGTTCTTGGTTCGAACGTGGTGCAGAGTATGACATAAAAGGTTCAGCTTGTCCGTGATAGGATGAAGAAAACACAAGACCGGTATAATTCATATTATGATCATAGGAGGAGGCCCTTGGAGTTCAAGGTTGGAGACCATGTGTTCTTAAAGGTTTCCCCACAGCCTGGTCAATGTAGGTTCGGTAGAGGGAGCACGCTTTCTCCTAGGTTCATCAGACCCTTCAAGGTGTTGGGGTGAGTTGGTGAATTGTCATACCTATTAGCATTACCACCATAGTTGGAGAGGATACAAGATGTATTTAATGTCTATCAGCTTCATCAGTATCTTCACGATTACTCCCATGTCATTGATTGGGGAGAGCTGGATATCGAGGACGACACAACGTTCATGGAGCGGCTAGTGGAGATCTATGATCATTGGGAGAAGGTGTTGTGTGGAAAGACCATTATTTTGGTTCATGTATTGCGGAGGCATGGTGGTATGGAGGAGATTACCTAGGAGTGAGAAGCGTAGATGCATGCCCAGTACCCAGAGTTGTTTTGAGTTATGCTTTTTTATGTTTTGCCTTGTAATGTGATTCTTGGACCTTGTTTGTTATGAGATGAGTTGTTTCTTTGTTCTGTGATGTGTGATAAAGTCCTTGCCATGAGGATAGTAGGATGTGATCCCTAATCAAGATTCATTAATTTGAATGTGATTAAACTCGTGCAGGTGAGTTAGTGCTTCCCAAAGATGATAGTATCTTGACATGGAGGAAGGAGTTCCCTGATTCATGTGTTCGGGCAATGTGGATTTTGGTGCTTGTGTGGTGTGTCTTGTGGTTTTTTGGGTTAGCAGATGTTTGAGGAGGTGTTCTTGGATGTTGAGGTTCCACTCCTACTTTCTAACAACACAATGTGGTTTATCATTGAAATTGGGTGTGCTTAGTCGGTAGTAGTGCTTCAAGCATAGCAAGATCCTTGAGAGGTATCTTACGGGGTGGTTGTTCGAACCCCTCTTTCTCTGAGGCTTAGTTTTGAATTCTTAAGGGTGAGAATATTTTGAGATGTATCTGATGTAATGGCCTAGACCTCACCAGTCTATTCCTTTGTGAAGATATTGTGTTTGGGGTGTTCTTGGGAGTGTCAGTGACTCATTTCAAGAGTTTTCCAAAAATCTAGTTTTCCAACGGTAGGTCAGGCATCGGTAGATCAGGTGTTGGTAGGTCAGGAATCAGTAGGTTGGGCATCGGTAGGTTAAACATCAGTGAGTAGTTTCAGTGAGTGGCATAGATGAGTGGTGTTGGTGTGTGGTGTCAGTGAGTGGCGTCAGTAGGAGTCGTCGGTAGGTGGTATTAGTAGATTGTGTCAGTAGCTCAACGTCGGTAGCTCAATATCGGTAGCTCAGCGTCGGTAGCTCAGCATCAGTAGCTCATGTCGATAGCTCAGCATCAATAGCTTGTGTCGGTGACTCACTGTCATTGGGTCACATCGGTGAGTCTCGTCAGCAAGTCGCGTCGGTGGCTCTCCATCGGTGGCCCACGTCAGTAGCTCGCGTCGGTAGCTCCCATTAGTGAGTTGATGTTGGTGGGTCATGTCGGTGGGTCAATGTTGGTGGGTCGTGTTGGTGACTCACCATCAGTGGCTCAGTGTCTATGGCTCAACGTAGGTAGCTCTGGATCAGTGCCTCATCCATCAGTGACTCATTTTGACTGTTTTCCAAAATTTCCAGTTCTCTCAAGTTTTTTTGGTTTCACCCCTATTATGTTTTATTTGACGTAAATCAAGTTTAAAACCTTGTTTGTCCATTTCTGAATTACTTTCAAAGGATATAAATTATATCTTTAACATCCTAATGCCCCGGGGACTTGGAAACAATCAAACCATGTGGTCTTAACTATAATTTGACTTTAATGGCCATTGAAACTGTCTCCCTTCTATTGATATAGGATATGTCTCTTCTAAGAGGAGATCTTATCTTCCCCATGTGTTTCCATATTCTCTTGGTTCGCCCAGAACCTTTCTTCCCTGTGGAGTCATGTGTTGTGGTGTGGCCTTCGAATCCAGTTTTCCTTAGCATCTTTCATGCTGCTTGCATGACCCCTATTTTGGCATAAGTAGGAGTTTATAATCGTCTGATTATTCGAGGTAGGGATCCCCTAGTATTTATTTATTTGTGTATCATGTGGGGTGGGTAAGTTAATGTCTCTTTGTGATTACAGTTGAATCCTAATTTTAATTAAGGTTGTTATGAGGATAATTAGACCTGTTACGATAACAGGTTTTATTAACTTAGTAATAAGTGAGGGGTGGGGAAGATGATGATGATGCTTGTGTTGTTTTATATGTTATCTTTGATCCATGTTGTGAATTGTGTTGGTCATATGCCTTCTGAAAATCATGGTCATTGGTGTTCTATGTTTGCGCACCAGACTCATGAGTACTTATTGTTAATCTTCTGTTAAATGGTTGTGAACATGAAAACTTGATTAATCACATATATACAATTAATTAAATGGATTCCCCAGGATCAAACTTGTTCTATGATAACCCCTGATTTATCAAAGTGGAATTAAAGAATGGGTGTGTTAAATCTGAATACACTTTTCCTTGTTTAGTGTGGTTGTGTGTTGTGTGTGGATCTTTTATGTCCCATGCTTCGTACGAGTTGTGCGGTGTTGTTGTCGAGATAACGAAGGGGTGTGTGGATGGTTTGAGGGTGAAATGGTATCTTAGGTTGAGATATTGATTGATTGTGGAATGGATGGGAAGTGATTGGGAAGTAGGGCTGCAGATTTGGGTTGTGCTATGTTTATGTTACTGGGTGTGGTGTTGTTGTGAAGTGGGGATGCCAGGTATGGTTTTTAGGAGGTGTGTTGCAGGGTTTGGCTATAAGTTGGGTGTTTTCTTATTGAGAGAAAGGACAGGGTGTCATGACCTTGAAGAATGATAATGACAATGGTTGGGTTGGGTGCTAAGTTGGGAGGAAGTGTGAAGTGGGGCGTTTCATCACAGTTTTCTTCCTATGGTTGGCTTTGCTGTGATGTAGGATGTGTGTTGTGGTTGTTAGTTTCCTAGTAGGGATGGAATAACTAGTTAATGATCAATAAATTCAAAATGATTGGGTTTTAAGAAGCTTTATCTTATCGAATTTGGAAGTGACTGTCGTTTGTTCTGATATGTGAATTTAGATGTAGCAGCAAAGGTGGTAGTGTTATGGGATGGTTGTTTTCTTGAGAACCCATAGGTTGGGATGAGTGTTTAATGTGTGTGTGTGTGTGTGTGTATATATATATATATACTTGTAATTTATTGTGATTCTATATGCACCCACCCTAGTTGAGAACTACATGTCAAACACCCCCATTGTTATGGGGGAGGGTGTATTTCCCAAATATCCTGGTGGGAGGATGGATGGATGGCCACCAGCTTTTCCCTACTCCCTCTTCCAGGTGGTGACAGCCCAAGACTCTTCAGGCAGGTTGTGGTTTGTGAGGCTCAGGTGTGTGCGGGCAAGTTTTGCTTCACAAATGTCTTCAGGATGAGATGTGTTGTGGTTCCTAGGTGTCTTTGGGATATGGTGTGGTTTTTGGACCAAGTGGTTGTGGGAAGGATGATATGTGGTTGTGAGGCCCAGGTGTCTGCGGGCAGCATGTGGTGTGGTACGTTAGGAAGAGGTGGGAGTGTCAGGACGTCTTCCGTTAGGATGTGAGAGTGACTAATCAGTAGGAAAGTGGTGCGAGGTACCCTATCATCAATGTGCTCTATATTACTTTACTTGACTTGCGTTATTTGGTGAACGTGCCTTTGGTGAGGTTGGGGTGGTTAGTGTATCGTGTTAGATGCTTTTGGTTTCTATTGTTTTCTCATGGGGGAATTAGTACGTCTCCCCCACTTGTGCATAAGAGACTTAGGATTTCATACTGAGTATACTTGTATGCTCACCCTATGTATATAAAACTATTTTCAGGTTTCTTGGAGGACTACGAGGATCGTGCTAGGCATTACTAGCTCGGACGTTGGGGATAACTGTTGTGTCACTTCTTAGCTTTTATTTTCGTATTTACTTTGGAGACTCTTGTTTTTGTATCAGTTACATTTTGAACATGCATGTGGGATGGTTTGGATTTTCTTTTATCTATATACATATTTCTTGGAGTTGTTTGATGTTGGTATATCTTATCTCAAGATCTTGGTTATTATAAAAAGGGTAATGTCTCCCATTTTGTGAGATTTCTATACCTTTGGTGTTGGTCGCCACCCCGAGGCCTACAGGAGGCGGGAATCAGGGGCCATTATCTCTCTTCCTTCATTACTAAATGGGGAGGGTCATTTTTGGAGGGAGGGGGTCGTGACAGGTGGCCATTCCCTGGAAATGAAACTAGCTCAGGTTCAAGTCTTGCCACACTCTAAATTAGATGGGGGAATATGGTGCGTAGGTGGTGGGTTGGGCCCCGGACATTCGTGGTGTGGCGGCCACCTATAACTTGTTACCCAAATAACACGTTTGAGGATAGTTGTCGGGCATTGGGAGCTCTCGGCTCCTAGAAATGGCTAGGGTTTGCTGACACGCCGCCGTCATCTGTGTGTCTTCACGCTGTCTCCATGCTCGCTGCGGGAAAGATCTCATCGATGTCGTTGTCGTCGTAGAAAGATTGTGATATCATCGTTGTGCTCCCTCATCCATGCCGTCGTTTTGTCTGCTGCAGGATCTTGATCTCGCTATCGCGTGCCCTGTTCCACACCACCATCGCGTTGATATGGGGGTTTCACAATCGTCGTCGTGCTCGCCTCAATCTGCCCACACGATTCTTGATGGCAACGTATCTTGCTGAAGCTTCTCTAGGCCGGGGGTGTTTTGACTCACAAAGGCACGTTGTGATCGTTTTGGGACCAAAATCGGCTCGTGATGATGTTGATCCTATTGTTTTGTGCCTAGATGATCGCGATGAAGACTCTATTGTTTCTCCTGGTGTCTGTTTAGAGTCACGATTTCCTGCACACAGTGAAGAAATAGTAGTTACTAATGGAGCAGGAAAGCGCTCATTCTCTCTCTACAAGGGATCGGATGTTCCTCCCATTCGTTAAAAAGGAAGTGTGGCACACATCAAGACAGATCTGATTGCTATCTCAGAACACTTAAAAATAGGTGAGCACTCTATAATAGATTATCTCATTCTACCTAGGGGTTCCATTCCAAAGATAATTGAAAAAATAATTGAGCAGGTCTCAACAATCTGGGGGTTCTCATCTTGGAAATTCATTTCATTGGGTTGAGACTTCTTTCATATGCTCTTCCCCTTTGATGAGTTGAAGATGGGAGCTTGGGGATTTGGATCAATTTCACTCAAACTAGGTATTATCCTTATCTGTGAATGGGATGAGAATTTTAATTCGCTTGAAGTTGGTAAGTATTTTGTTCAACTCTGGGTAAGGGTCTATGGTTGTAATTGGATTCTTTGGCATCTTAAAATACTGTATGATATCACAATGTCAATTGGAGTTCCAATCAATATTGAAAAAGAAACAGAGACCGCAATATTTAAGCACTTTTCCCACTTTTTGGTCAAAGTTGATCTGAACTCCACTTTAATGGATCATGTTCTGTTGTACACTGATGAAGATGAACTTGATTTTCGAATTGTGTATGAAAGAATGTCAAAATTTTGTTTGGAATTCAAGGTAATTGGACATGAAATCTCGAATTGTAGGAAATCTGTGGTATGTGACTATTGATCCCAACGTGGGCATGGCCCTAAGATATGTCTGAATAAAAATAAAAATGAATCCATCTGGAATTCTGGTGGGTGTGATCAGACTTGGTTTGCAGCAACTTCATGTGGTAATGTTGGACACTTCCATGGGCAGATTGTGCATGCATCTGATGGTATCAATGTGCAAGCTGATACACATTCGGTGGATGCTGCTCCTACAAAGGATTGCACATGGCTAAGGGCCCCTGATCCCAACATATCACATAACAATGTGTTGGCAACATCTAGTTGTGATATTGAAATGATTCTTGTTAAGAAAACCCTTGATGCGAATGGTGGTAACTCTGCACAACTGATGAAGAGCACTCCTGGAATTGGTAGTGTAGGGGTTGGACAACAAGATTGTGGGACCTCTGGACAGTCGATTGTGCAGTCAGAAGGTGATGGTGATTTTTATACTAGGTGAGTGGAGGAAGGGGTTACAAATCTTGCAGACATTCATTTACAGTGCACTGGTAAAAATAAATTATTATCAGATATTGTTGATGGGAATGAGCAGAATATAGGGGAAGACAGTTTGGTGTTTGATCAAGTTGCTCAAAAATCCACTGAGATTGGTAATAGACAAGTGATTAATAAGCATTCATCACCTGTCATGGATAGAATGGAGTTGTTTGAACATGATATTGGAGTGCAAGTTGCGATTGATGATGCTTTAAGAGTCATTAATGACTCTATGGAGAAGCCTCTCACACTTTCTGAACCGAGAGGGGATTGGCAGCAAACGAAGACTTGGAAACGAGGTCAGCATCTAAAAAACCATGGATGAGGACATGGTAGGGATAACTGGTTTGCTGCACGTGGGCATGGTCGGTCTATCGGGTATTTTTCTAGGGATCTTACTCTGGAGCAGGTTAAACTCAAGGAAAAGTACTCTGTGTTTTTTAATCAGAAGAATTCACAGTCAGAATGGGAATATGCTAATGATACCTCTGGCCAGGATTATGGGGATGATCTCGGTTCTACCCATTTGTAGTTTTCTTTTTTGGATGAGGACTTTTCCTTTGTTGATCATGTCCTTTCTTCTTTTCATGTTATGTCTTTTATTTTTCAATAAATTTTGGTAGGAGCAGGTTCGCCTGACTCCTAGACCCTTTCAATATAGATATTTATTATAAATATAAATATTTATTTATTTAAATAATTATAAAATTATAATAAATATCTATATTATATTTATAAATATATAAATATATATAATTACTATATTTATTATAAATTTATAATTATTTGAATATATCTATATTTATTTATAATTATAAGTATAAATATTTGTATATATTTATAAATATATTTATATATTTATATAATTATATATATTTATAAAATTATAAATATAATAAATATATTTATATATATATTCATTAATATATATAAATATATATTAAATAAAATTATAATATATGTAATTATTGTAATTTTATAATTATTTAAATCAATATATATATATATATATATATATATTATTATAATTATAAGTAAATATATTTAAAACGTTTTTATATATAATTAAAAATATATAATTATAAATATAAAAAATATATTTATTATTTAAATATATTTATTATAATTTTATAAGTATTTATGGGAACATAATATGTTCATGGGTATAACATGAATCATATACCTAAGTATAGATATAATTATAAATAAATATATATATATATATATATATATATTCATTAATATATATAAATATATATTTATTAAATTATATTAGATGTATAATTATAACTATAAATAAATTTATATTTATTTAAATAATTATGAAATTATAAATTTAATTATATATATATATTTATTACAATTTCATAATTATTTAAATAAATATATATTTATTTATACTTATAACTATAAATAAATATTTATTTATTTAAATAATTATGAAATTATAATAAATATATATAATTAAATATTTCTTATAATTTCATAAGTATTTAAATAAATATATATTTATTTATGTTTATGACTGTAAATAAATAAATATTTATTTATAATTATAATTTTAAATATAATAAATATATTTATTATAATTTTATAATTATTAACATATATAGTATTTATAATTATAATTATAAATATTTGTATATATGTATAAATATTTGTCTATATTTATAAATATATTTATATAATTATATATATTTATAAAATTATAATTATTATAAATATATTTTTATAATTTTATAAGTATTTAAATATATATATTTATTTATTTATAATTATAATTATAAATATATATATATATATATATATAACTATATTTATATATATATGTGTATATTAATATATAAATATGTATATTTATAAGATTATAATAAATGTATTTATTGTAAATTATAATTATTTATATATATATAGTGATAATAATTGTAAATAAATAAATTTAAAACGTATTTCTATATAATTAAAATTTTATAATTATAAATTTCATAAATATATTTATTGTAATTTTATAATTATTTATGAGGATATCATAAGTTAATGGGTATAACATGAATGAATCATACGAGTTTCAATTTATAAATTAACATTCATAATGATGAATACATAACATATGCATGTGTTCGTCATCATAATACAGATAATCTTTACATTTAAAACATAACTCACAATCACGTCCATAAATAAACTTTATGATCATATATGATCAATTATACTCACACGTTAATATATAAACATAAATAATGACAATCAATATCATCATTATCTCATGATATATATATATATATATATATATACATTCATTAAAGACATTTATTTAAATATATATTTATTTATTTATAAATTATAATTATAAATAAATATATTTAAAAGTATTTATATGTACTTATAAATATAATAAATATATTTATCAATTAAATAAATTATTATAATTTTATAATTATGTAAATATATATCCATTTATTTATAAAATTATAAATACTTTTTTTAAACATTATATATATATTTGAATTATTAAAAAATATATACCATAATATACCATATTTATATTCATTATAAACATAAGTTTTTTAATTAATGTATATAAATAAACATTATTTTTTAATATAAATATAATAATTTTATATAATTTAAAAATATTTTTTATTAAAAATTATTATCAGTGCTAAAATTAGCGCTTATAAATCTATCATTTATCAACGCTAAAAAATCGCTGATAAAGGGTACACCTATATCATTGTTTTTAGCTAGCATTGATAAAGGCCCTCTTTTATCAGCACGTTTTTTTAGCGCTGGTAAAAGTTGGAAATGCCCTTGCACCGATCTATGGTAGTGAGTACTCGGTGAGACTCAAACTCAAGGCCTCACTGAGACCTCGTAGGGGCTACTACCAATGAGTTACACCTTGGGGGCTAGATAAATATGCATATATTTAATTATAAATAAAACAACAATTTGAAAAACTATAAAATTATAAATATGCATACATATAATAAATATGCATAAATATGCATATATTTATGAAAAACGTGCCCCATGCAGGTGGCTATGGTGGCAGGTGGGTTTGGGGTTTGGGGCGCCGGTCGCGGGGTTGAGTCCTCAGGTCGTCTTCTTTGTAGCGTGTGTAAATAATACCCACCTTTTAACAATATGAAAAACGATAAAATTCCAAAACCATAATATCTATATGAATGTAAGCCTTGGAAATAAATCCAGTCTCCACTGAAAAGGGACAGGAAGACTCACTTAAACCAAGCTGTAAACCTATAAAATATTAAAAAAACAGGGTATCCCAATTAGAAACTTGGTGTTAGAGACATTTCAGACCTTTTTTGGCCTCAAAAAATAGTGATTGAGGCCCCCCTTGTTAACATGTCGTAGATATCTTTACAAACTTCGATTTGATATGTGATAGAACCTAAATGGACACTCAGATCAAAAGTTATGACTGATTGAGGCTCAATTCATTTTTCAACTTATCTTAGATTGTTCATTAATTTATTGAATTTTTATGTCATCCAATTGTTATTAAATTACTATTACTGGATAATAATTAACAAAATTGTAAATGCATATTTAGTCTTCTATAAATCATATTTAATAAAATATGTTATATTTATATCAATATTAATATATTTATATATTAATAAATTATTTTTAATGATATATAGTTTTTTTATAAAATATATCTTTTATCAGCGCTTTTTACTAGCAGTGATAAGTGTCATTATTAACATTTTTTTTAACACTGATAAAAGCACCATTAGTGCTAGAAAAAAATATTTTCAAAGACTCCCTTTATCAGTGCTTAAACAAAAACACTAATAAAAGGTGTCATTATTAGCAATTTTGTTTTCGTGGTGATAAATGAATTCTTTATCAGTGTTTTTTATCTAGTGATGATAAATTCACCTCCTTTATCATCGTCTTTTTCTAGCACTGATAAAACCAAATGCTGAATATCATGTGATTTGTAGTAGTGGAGCAAGCATCAAGCAAGGCATTCACACTACCTTTTTATTTCCTCATTGGAATATGGATCTCGTGAGTCTCTCTGAGCCTCGTCAACCCTAGAGAGGACTTGCACCTCCACTGAAAAAGAAGAGTTGTCTTGATCTTCATCTGGGCCCCTAGTGGAGAGATCAACATTGTCAATATGAAGAGAGATCATCTCCATAACACCCTTTCCAGAGTCACTCCCCTTCTCCAAAAGTCCACCTGTCCCAACCTCTTCCTTCTCAGAAGGGTCATTTAGAAGATTAAAGGAGTGGGAGATAGTCACAGAATTGCTCACCCTATCAAGCAAGACATTGTGTAAACCAAAAGTGTCCACATTAAGATGAAGAGTCTTCATCTCCTTTCTTAACCTAAGGGAAACCATGTCCTGATTTTCATATCTTGATGGAGCATCCTGTCTTGTATCATCATCCAGGCGGGAGTGGCATGGAGCTTGGCAGTGATGGTGCCATGATTGGCGGTGGGAGTCAGCCCCATCTGAAAAGAATATATTTTTTAAACACGGGGCGTCGGGAAGGAGATTGATTTTATTATGCGATTACCCAGAAGATCTAGGATCCGGTCGATTACGTTAGACGACGACGTTCCATGTTGAAAATCAAGACCCCACCCCAGGTCACTATTACTACAATAAATTAACTATTCTGAGATTCCCACCCTATTTTATATAATTTAATTTTTATCATGTTCAATAGATCGATCAATATAAGTCTGGATTTCGAACCCAAAACTCCCCACACCATCATAGAGTCGTAATATAATAATAATTAAATAACTTATTCCACTCATTTTTTTAAAATATATTGAATAAAATAAAATAAAATAAATTCATAATTTTATGTTTAAATGATGTGGTTATATCGTTATAAAATAAAATAATCTATGTTTGAAATTATTTTAAATTAGATATAATTTTTTTATATTGTTTAAATTATTTCTAAATCTAGATTTTTTTAATAATAATCAACCGTCAAATAGTGATTTTCATTGTTATTTTTATTTTTTTCTGTGATCATGGGGTCAAGTCTCGGGACCTGCGAGTTTATTGCAATATTCTACCTTGTGTTGTGTTTCACGATGATAGATATAATCAACCTATTATTTATGCATGTCGTTTAGAAGTAATATTGTATATTAATTAATTTTATATTTTTCTTCATAAAAAAATCTGGAATCAACAAAAGTATCTAAACCATAAGCCAAGATAATTGAAAATATTAATTTTTCAAAAAAGCAATTATACCATGTCTTGATGTAAACATTTTATCTTATAGTTTAGAGAATTTCAGAAGTATTTATGGTGTAGTCACAACTCACCTTTCTCATTTTAAAAAAAACTATTTTATGTTTTATTTTATTATTCTATTCAAATTCGACCGATGAAAATTGAACGGACACTACAAAAAAAGGTATTACCGTCGGTTCTAGAAAATGCTGCTAAACAAAATGTATTAATTATTATTTAAAATGCAGCAGATGTTTGGTATAACCGCCACTATATTTTTTATATTTTTCAATTTTGCAGTGGTTTGTTTAAAACTGACGTAAAATCTTTAAAAAAACCCTAATCAACCCCCAACCCCCTGCTTCCATTGACGTCAACCACATCAACCCGCCCCCCCCCCCCCCCCCAACGACCCTTCTACCCCCAACGACAACCCCCAACAATAGGCCCTCTTCCCCTTTTCCCAATGACTGCGACCCCAGCGGTGACACCAACCCTAACCCTCTTCTCCCCACGAACTCATTCTCCTTTGACCTCTACCACAACTTGATATCCCCTACCACTGTCTGTCCGCGAGTCAGACTTCGCTGATCTCGTCTCCTCGACCTCCACGTTGTCCATTGCCCTCTCCTCACCTCAATGACCTTTCATGACATCTGACCCTATTATTATGAAGGGTAATATTTATTCATTTATATTTTTTATGTTTTCATGTCGGATTAAATGTTGAATTTGTGTTCTATCGAATCAAGACCCTACTCTGGTCAATGACAAAGTCGGGTGATGTTAAAAATTGTTTGTACTTATTTGATTAAACATTTATATTTTTTATATTTGAATGTATAAGGATAAGAGTGAAAATCTAATATTAATGGATAAAAGTTTGATTAATCTCTCTCAAAACACACCTCGGTGTGCCAAGGGTTTGGAAGAATTTTTTGATTATGCAATTGTCAACCGATCAGTGGATGGTAAAATAAAACATTTGTATATTGGTTGTAAATTCAAGCGATGGTTAAATAGAAACAAAGTACATGAACATTTGATATTGAAATAGTTTCTTACTCAATGTGTATGTTGGATTTGGCATGAAAATTTGAATTTTATGTAAAATCAAAACATTGAATATCCTGTCAACAAAACACAAAGTGACACACTAGAGGAGAATTCAGTTCGAAACTTGGTAAATGATGCCTTTGGCTTTGCTGGATACAATGTACAAGATTTTAATAGATCAAAAAAACCTTCAGTTGATCCTGGTCAGTTTAATCTTACTCAGAACTTCAATGACCAAAAAAATGAGTTTTATGATTTTGTTGAAGACGGAAAACAAGAAACGTATGAAGGGTGTGCCAAGTATTCGAAGTTGTCTTTTCTACTTAAAGTTGTATCATATGAAGTGTTTTTGTTGAATTACTGACAATGTAGTGTCCATGATTTTAGAGTTTCTTCATGATTGATGTGGCTCTAGTTTGACACCGTTTTCCACATATTTTACTTTAATATTTGACAATTTAATTAATTAATTTTACACTTTTTACTAAATATTAACACTTTTGTATTTTTATAGTAAAATTTATTAATTAATCAATTTTTATAATTAATTATGTATTTTTAGTATTTAAAATAATTAATTCAATCTATCTAACTTTTATAATATAATATTTTCTTAATTAGTTGTGTTAATTTTAATCTACTCGACTATTAAATAATATAAAATGTTTATTAATTAATCAGTTGTTAATTTTATTTGCATCTATCTAACTTCGTTTTTAATTTAATACTTTATCCATTAATTTATATTCATTAAAAATAAGTTAACTTTATTAATTTATAGTTTAATAATTATGTTAGTTTTTAATATTAGTTAATAATTTAAGTTCTAATTTGATAAAATAATGTTTTTCTAATTTTAAGTATTCATCTAGTTAATTATCTATTTAATTTATATTTTCATGTCTCAAATTTTCATAATGTTTTATTTATATGTATGCAGTTAAATTTTAATTCACCAAAACAATGTCACAACGACGCTGCGTCGGTAGCTCAACCACTATTACTTTGACACTGTCAGTGACTCAAGGCCTCTTTAGGTAACAAACTCCCACCCCAAGGCACAAAGTGTACCATTATAGGATACCCCAAAGAAACAAGGGGATATTACCTATATATCCCCTTAGAAAAAAGGATATAGTGGCAAGACATGTCATATTCCTTGAGAGGGAGCACATCTCCAAAAGAGATAGTGGGAGTGAGATAGACTTCAATGAAGTCGAGGCTCAAGGTATACAAGAGTTGGTACAAGAACAGATTCAAAAAAGACCCATGGAAGAAGATTCTATTCCAGAGACACAAGTACTACATAGGAGTACAAGAGAGGTTAGAGAACCAGAACGGTACAGTTTTCTAGTTACTAAGGATGGTGACTAATTATTAGTTGATAATAATGATCCTCTAACCTACAAGGAAGCAGTAAGTGGCATAGATGTTGCCAAGTGGCAAGAAGCCATGAATTCTGAAATGGATTCCATGTACCAAAACCAAGTCTGGATGTTGGTAGATCCTCCAGTTGATATAAAGCCTGTTGGTTGAAAATGGGTATTCAATAAGAAACTGGACATGGAAGGACAAGTCAGTACCTATAAGGCACGACTGGTTGCAAAAGGTTTTAAACAGCATCAAGGAATTGACTATGATGAAACCTTCTCACCAGTTGCAATGCTGAAATCCACCAGAATTATACTTTCCATTGCGGCTTACCATAAATATGAGATTTGGAAAATGGATTTAAAAACAACATTCCTTAATGAGAACCTTTAGGAATATGTATACATGACACAACCTAAAGGGTTTGTGACTTCAAAGGATGCCAATAAGGTATGCAAGTTACATAAATCCATTTATGGATTAAAGAAAGCATCCAGGTCATAGAACATTCATTTTGATGAAGCCATAAAAGAATTTGGTTTTATCAAGAATGAATGTCAGTCTTGTGTCTATAAACGGTTTAGTAGGAGTGAATTTGTTTTCCTAATAGTATATATTGATGACATATTACTTATTGGAAATGAGATACTAGTCTTACATTTTGTTAAGGTATGGTTGAATCAATGCTTCTCCATGAAAGACTTGGGTGAGGTAGCGTATATTCTTGGGATCAAGATACATCATGATATATCCAAGAGATTTTTGGGCCTAAGTCAAAGTACATGCATTGATAAGATACCAAAGAGATTCAGTATAGAACAATCCAATAGGGGATTGTTTCCAGTGTCACATGGCATTCATCTTTCTAACAAAATGTGTCCTCAAACACATGAGGAAAGAAAGATAATGGCAAGGACTTTATACGCATCAGTGATTGGGTCAGTCATGTATGTCATGCTATGTACTAGGCTAGATGTCACCTATGCATTGAGTGCGGTAGGCGGATATCAAGCTGGCCCAGGTGACCGCCATTGGATGGCAGTCAAGACTATCATAAAGTATCTAAGGCCTACTAAGTATATGTTCCTGGTTTATGGAGGAGATGTGGAACTAGTCATTAGAGGATATGCATATTTTAGTTTTCAAACTGATCAAGATGACATGAAGTCACAAACGGGATACATCTTCACTATGAATAGAGGTGCAGTGAGATGGAAGAGCTCAAAGTAGAGTGTGGTCGTAGATTCTATAGCAGATTCTGATTATATCGCAGCTTCTAAGGCATCTAAAGAAGCAGTTTGGATGTAAAGATTTGTCTAGGAGCTAGATGTGATACCTAGCAGTAAATATCCCATCACATTGTACTGTGATAATACTGCTGCGGTGGCTCTCGCAAAAGAGCCAAGGTCACATCAGTGGATGAAGCACATACTTCAGAAGTATCATCTCTTGAGGAATTTTTCTTAGAGAGGTGAAGTTACAGTGAACAGTATTTCCACAGAAGACAATGTGGCAGACCCCTTGACTAAAGCCTTGACTCAGCAGAAACATGATCATCATGTGAGGTCTAGCGGACTGAAATTCGTAGGTAGTTGGCTCTAGTCCAAGTGGGAGTTTGTAAGAGTTGGTGTCCTAGAAGCAACTGGTTTTACTTTGATTCCATGGATATTTAATGTATTATTACATATTGTTCATTGTTCTGCATGATTATGATGTAATAATGTCCAAGAGTATTTGTTGCATTGATAAGGTCATGGCAGTTCCCCGCTATGATGAGAACATTGAAATGCTATAACAATATTCTTAAATATAGTTCTTCAGTTGGATGACATGCTATGATGGGACACATAGAATGAAGACCGTCGGGTGTGAGTACTCGTAAGCAGATGAGACTTCCTTTCATGAAGTTCGCACTTGGTAATCTCCAAAATAAGAGATTATGAGAACAGACCCGCTAGTAGGAATTCTGCATGTTTTTGTGTCATCAGATATTTCTATCTACAAGCATGTGTAATAATCCTTAGACTTTAATATTATCATTAATACGTGTCATGACTTACGCACTTTTATTTTCTGACGAAAACCGTCATGCAGACAGTGGGAAATAGGGTACGTTAGGTGTGTCATAAGTGGCATGTTATTAATGGATAAGTCGAGGAAGGATTTGTCCCTTCCATTTATGGAAGTCGATATCTCGACCCTTTGATTGAAATATAACTGTCGCATGAAATTCCATGGCCATGGTGTAACGAAGAGTTTATTTTAGGTAGTCAAAGAACGACGTATCAAGCATAAAAGTTGATGACACAGTTATGAAACCTGCTTGATAAGATATTGCAACAAAGGGATTATATTACAGAGTGAGTGTTCGTATGTGGACGTCGTTGTTGTGACTTTATGTTCTTTCTCTTGGGTTCCTTGACCCATTACTAGACAGTACTCTTGGACTTTAGGCAAGTCCACCTAATGCCAACGAGAAAGAATCCTAGAGGGTCACACACTAAGTGTTTTTAGTGGTCTTAGTTAAATTCTATTTGAATTTAATTAATGAAATAAATATTATTCTCAAGACCATGGAATAATTTTATTCAAGTTAAAATGATCACATAAATTAAATAAAATATATTTATTTATTTTATTGAACATTTAATAAATATTTATTTACTAGTTTGTAAATAAAATATTTATTTAAGAGAATAAATTATTTATTTATTTATTCGGGTGTTCAATAAATGGAATTGGACTTCGAGAGGACCAATGTTGGTCTGATAGTAAAATAATTATTTGCAAGACGGTAAATAATTATTTAACTAGTTAGCACAAATTAAAATAACGCTTCTTTTATTTTGTGATGCAGAATTTTATTTATAATTCCGTTTTGCGCAAGTTGGTGCACCATAAATAATAACACGGTATTATTATTAAATGCATGAGTTTTCTCTAAGTTCATGAATGCATTCAATTGTTGCTATGAAATTAAATATTGTAACTGAAATTCCATGTATATAAATAGGCGAGTACGCCTATTATGTCATACACCACACCGCATGCCTGGTGAATTGAGAATTGTTGAGCCAAACAATTTCTCTATCGAATCCTCTTCTCTCCCCTTTCAAGAACGGGAGACGTTCTTCAAGACCGAAGAACATGCGATCAAGAACGACCGACACAAGACACTCGATTCGCGGCGCTAGCACCTGGAGAACGAACGGTGTCGATCAGATGCCTTCGAAGTACGTGTGGATCACCGCTAGAGGGATTCTAGTTTGGATCCTTACAAGCGCAACGCGATAATCTAAAAGGGTCGTTCCAGACGATCAACATCATCAACGAAGAAAAATACCAAAGATCCAGGTATTATTTTTCTTTATGAAATTAATTAAATTAATTATAAACATGATGTGCAAGATCCTCTCTAAAGGTTTTAGACCTCTTTCTTCTTTATCTAAATCTTTGATTATATTTCGTGGAGACTTTCGTTCATCATTGTATTGATCCCAGAATAATCATTGATCATGATAAAAATCAAAATTGGGTGTCATCCCAACCACGCTTCCACTACGCTCGGAACCTTCATTGGAGATAGTCACTGAATTACCCACCCTATTAGGCAAGACATTGTGTAAACCAAAAGTGTCCACATTAAGATGAAGCGTCTTCATCCCCTTTCTTAACCTAAGGGAAACCATGTCCTAATTTTTCTATCTTGACGGAGAATCTTGTCTTGTATCATCATCCAGGTGGGAGCAGCATGGAGCTTGGTGGTGATGGCGCTATGATTGGCGGTGGGAGTCAGCCCCATCTAAAAAGAATATATTTTTTAAACACAGGGAGTCAGGAAGAAGATTGATTTTATTATGTGATTACCCAGAAGATCTAGGATTCGATCGAGTACGTTAGACGACGACGCTCCATGTTGAAAATCGAGACCCCACCCCACATCACTATTACTATAATAAATTAACTATTCTGTGATTCCCACTCGATTTTATATAATTTAATTTTTATCATGTTCAATAGACCGATCAATATAAGTCTGGATCTCGAACCCAAAACTCCCCGCACCATCACAGCGCCGTAATATAATAATAATTAAATAACTTATTCCACTCATTATTTTTTTTAAATATATTGAATGAAATGAAATAAAATAATTTCATAATTTGATGTTTAAATGATGTGGTTATAGTATTATAAAATAAAATAATCTATGTTTGAAATTATTTTAAATTAGTTATAATTTTTTTATATTGTTTAAATTGTTTCTAAATCTAGATTTTTTTTAATAATAATCGACCGTCAAATAGTGATTGTCATTGTTATTTTTATTTTTTTCTGTGATCACGGGGTCAAGTCTCGGGATCTGTGAGTTTATTGCAATATTCTACCTTGCATTGTGTTTCACGATGATAGATGTAATCAACCTATTATTTATGCATGTCGTTTAGAAGTAATATTGTATCTTAATTAATTTTAGAATTTTCTTTGAAAAAAAAATTAGGAATCAACAAAAGTATCTGAACCATAAGCCAAGATAATTGAAAATATTAGTTTTTCAAAACAACAATTATATCATGGCTTGATGTAAACATTTTAACTTATAGTTTGGAGAATTTCAGAAGTAATTATGGTGTAGTCACAACTCACCTTTCTCGTGTTTAAAAAAAACTATATTTTATGTTTTATTTTATTATTCTATTCAAATTCGACCGATGAAAATTGAATGGACACTACCAAAAAAGGTATTACCGTCGGTTCTAGAAAATGATGCTAAATAAAACGTCTTAATTATTATTTAAAATTGTAGCACAAGTTTGGTATAATTGCCACTATATTTTTTATATTTTTCAATTTTGCGGTGGTTTGTTTAAAACCGACATAAAATCTTTTAAAAAATCCTAATCAACCCCCAACCCCCTGCTCCCATTGATGTCGACCGCAACAACCCCCCCCCCCCAACGACCCTTCTCCCCCCAACGACAACCCCCACCGGCAGGCCCTCTTCCCCTTTTCCAGATGACTGCGACCCCAGCGGCGACACCAACCCTAACCCCCTTCTCCCCACAAACTCATCCTCCTTCGCCCTCTACCTCAATTTGATATCCCCTACCCCTATTCATCTATGAGTCAGACTTCTCCGATCTCGTCTCCTCGACCTCCACGTTGTCCATTTCCCTCTCCTCACCTCAACGACCTTTCATGACATCCGACCCTATTATTGTGAAGGGTAATATTTAATCATTTATGTTTTCATGTCGGATTGAATGTTGAATTTGTGTTCTATCGAATCAAGACCCTACCTTGGTCAATGACAAGTCGGGTGATGTTAAAAATCGTTTGTACTTATTTGAGTAAACATTTATATTTTTTATATTTGAATGTATAAGGAGAAGAGTGACAATATAATATCAATGGATAAAAGTTTGATTAATCTATCTCGAAACACACCTCGGTGTGCCAAGGGTTTGGAAGAATTTTTTGATTATGCAATTGTCAACCGATCAGTGGATGGTAAAATAAAATATCTATACCCTGGTTGTAAATTCAAGCGATGATTAAATAGAAACAAAGTACATGAACATTTGATATTGAAACAGTTTCTTACTCGATGTGTATGTTGGATTTGACATGACAAATTGAATGTTATGGAAAATCAAAACATTGACTATCCTGTCAACAAAACACAAAGTGACACACTAGAAGAGAATTCAGTTTGAAACTTGATAAATGATGCATTCGGCTTTGCTGGATACAATGTCCAAGATTTTAATAGATCAACAAAACCTTCAGTTGATCCCGGCCAGTTTAATCTCACTCAGAACTTCAGTGACAAAAAAATGAGTTTTATTAATTAGTTGAAGAAGGAAAACAAGAACCGTATGAAGGGTGTACCAAGTATTTGAAGTTGTCTTTTCTACTTAAAGTTGTATCATATGAAGTGTTTTTGTTGAATTACTGACAATGTAGTGTCCATGATTTTAGAGTTGCTTCATGATTGACGTGGCTCTAGTTTGACACAGTTTGCAACATCTTTTACTTTAATATTTAACAATTTAATTAGTTAATTTGACACTTTTTACTAAATATTAACACTTGTATTTTTATAATAAAATTTATTAATTAATCAAATTCTATAATTAATTATGTATTTTTAGTATTTAAAATAATTAATTCAATCTATCTAACTTTTCTAATATAATATTTTCTTAATTAGTTGTGTTAATTTTAATCTGCTCGACTATTAAATAATACAACATGTTTATTAATTAATCAATTGTTAATTTTATTTGCATCTATCTAACTTTGTTTTTAATTTAATACTTTATCCATTAATTTATATTCATTAAAAATAAGTTAACTTTATTAATTTATAGTTTAATAATTCTGTTAGTTTTTAATATTAGTCAAGAATTTAAGTTCTAATTTGATAAAATAATGTTTTTCTAATTTTAAGTATCCATCTAGTTAATTATCTATTTAATTTAGATTTTTATGTCTCAAATTTTCATAATGTTTTATTTTTATGCATGCAGTAAAATTTTAATTCACCTTCGCCGGATGAGATCTGCACAGGGGAGCCGACGCCGCCGGACGAAGTCGCGCCATCTAAGAGCCGAAGGCGCAGCGCCGCGAGAGTTTCAGGAGAGCCACCGTCATGAGGCTGGGACGTCGCTGGAGAACTGGAAGAGACCGCCGCCTGCTGCTGGTCACGAAGGAGGAGGAATCGGCCTTCCAGAAGGAGCGATGAACCCCTCTTGAGCCTTAGAAGATGAGGGAGGGGGATGGGTTAAAAAAAATAAATTAAAACAAAAAATAAAACATCATAAATTAAACTGAAAATTTAATAATTATTATTGAAATAATAATTATAATATATATATATATATAACTAATTAATTAAATAAAATTATATAACTAGAATTTTAATAATAATTATTTATAAATAAAATTAATTAGTAAATACTTTATTATTTAAAATGATAATAATCTTAATAATTATATCAATAATAATAATAAATAAAATAAATAAATAACATAATAAAATAATAAATTGTAATAATATTTAGATAATATTATATAACATTATTAAAAAGTTAACTATAAAAATGTTAATTAAATAATTTAATAATAGTTCTAAGTAAAATACAATAATAATAACTATTAATATTAACTAAATAATGTTTAATCTTAATTTAACTAAACAATTGATTATTTATTTATAAAATGTAACATTTTTTTTAGCGTCGAATTATTTATTAACAATTCTCTGCTTTAGCTATGCAGATACATTGAGGATCCTAAAAAATGTCCAGGCATATACAATTAACTTACCGGAAGTTAGTTACAAGGGAAAATCTAATGCGACGTGTGGTTCGCGAAAAAGTGCACGTGTGCGGTGCAATATTGAAGAACACTTGAAGTTGGTGGAAAACAGGGGGTGACGTGCAACAGGTGACAGTGAGTTTAAAACAGAGCAGCAAGGAGAAAGTGGGGGACGCTGATTGACTGAGAGAGGAGACCATCATTCGACAACTTCACACACATCGGAGCAGAGCATAACCTTCGGGGAGATCCTAGAGAGCCATTTTCCTAGAGATCCCAGGAGCAGAGCATCATTTTGGGAGTTCTTCTCCCTCTTGTTTTAAATTCTTGTACTATGTTCTAGAATGTTTTCAATTGCTATAATGAAAATGAACATAATTGTTAGCTACATCTTAGAGTTCGGGGAATTTTTGCTTATACTGGTTGTCTTTTATGTCTTTTCACTTTATCATTTTAATGTGTTCAGAATTGATCGATGAGATCAATTTTGAAAGCATTCAACTGCATTGTACCACTAGCACTTAACCTCAAAACTCTACAATCATTCGGTGAGTCTGATTCGGAATACTTTTTCTAAAATATTTAATTCAAAATGAAAACTTTAGAACTAACAGCGAGACTGTTCTGTTGTACATTTCAATCAAAATTCTGCAATTGAACCTATATTGGAGTGGCAAACTCCAAGATTGGTCAATCTCTAAGACTTAACTCCTGGCGAGGGAAGTATATCATTCTTTTTACAGTGGTACGTTGCAACAACATTTTAGTGATGAGGAATCCTTTTAAAACCAGTAGAATAGAGTTTTTCTCCGAGCATTTAATTCTAATTGTTTGTTTATCCCCATTCTATATTTCTGTTACTTATTGTTTTCAATATATTTCCCGCTTCATCTTAGTTTAGATAAAAAATACAAAAAGAATGTGGTGTTACTTTACTACCTTAAAAACACACAAAAAATATAAAAAGTAAAAAAAAGAAAAAGAAAGTAAGTTTATCCCCACTTCTAACAACAGTGGGGTGTTTAGAGTTTTTTTAGAAGAGTGGTCACAATTCTTTCCCTGTGGGTTCGACCCTACTTTCCACTATACTGTAGTTTGTAGGAAATTAAACTTAATTAAACTTTGACTCAATTTCAACTGCGACCGTGTTAAGTTTTTGGTGTTGTTGCTAGGGAAGGCACGAGCCAGTACTTTTCTTTTAAAAAAAAAAATCACATAAAAAAACACAAAAAAATGGAAAAATTTAGAAAACTGTTTAAATTTTTTTAGTTATGTCAAATTCTATGTGTTACTATGTTGTTGTTGTTACTGTACTTCATTTAGCTGTTACTTTAGTTCTTTCTTAGTTCTACTATTTGTTGTGTTGAACTGTTGTGCTGAATTCAACTGTTGTTGCACTTTGCATGAGCACATGGACCTCTGCTATTAGTCTAGAGCCTCTGAAGCCAAAAATTGACAAATATCTCACTGCTCTTAGAAAAAAGAAGAACACAATTGAAATAGAGAACTTAGGTGATAGAGTCCCTGATAATAACTTTCAAAACCATCTAGAACTCTTAGAAAATGAAAGGTCTGGGATGAGGGAATTCCAACTCTCTCAAGTTTCAAGCAACCCTTCTTCCATTAAACCCAGTCCTAGAGCCCAAAACTATGAGCTGAAATAGTCTCACATTTCACTGCTTCCTACATTCAATGAGCTCTCTAATGAGGACTCTCTAGCCTTCATTAGAGACTTCTACAATACTGTGCAGTAGTTACCTCTTCTAGGTCTCACTGAAAATGAACTGAGAATGAGAGTATTTCGCTTTTGTCTTAAAGGGAATGCTAGGAACTGGTTTATGAGTCTATATGAAAACATTTTTGAGAACTGTGATCAGGAGTATAACTCATTCATAATGAAATTTTATCCCCAAATATTAAAAGGTGAACTTAGAACAAAGATAACTAGTTTTTATCAAGAGGATGGAGAAGCTTTTCATGAAGCTTGAGATAGATTCAGGGACCTTCTTAGGCAGTGTCCCTATCATCAACTCCCATCCCACCTTCTCATGGATACCTTCTATGAAGGGTTATCCTCCTCTAGATAGAACTTAGTGGATCAAGCTGTTGGGGGTAATTACAACGACAACACATATGAAGAGTTGAGACAAATATTTAATAATATTGCATTGAACTCTCAACATAAGAATTCAAGAAGAAAAAGAGTTAACAGAAACCCAAAAACCGGTTCAATGAATGAAACTCAAGCTCAACTTGCTGAAATCACAAATCAAATTCAATATTTAATGAACCAGAATTCAAAACAAACTGTTAATCAATTAGGTTGTCACAACAATAACCAATATTTAAGAGAACAATGTGCCCAGTGTGGAATGTTTGGGCATACTGAAAAATTTTGTCCCAACTTTGACATTTCATCCCAACAAAAAGAAAACTCAAATTTTGTCAATTATGGTCCTAGAATGCCTTCTAAAGAAGATCCATTTTAAATCAATTACAATCAAGGCTATAGGAACCATCCAAATTTTTCCTAGAAAGATCGAGGTTTAATTAAACAATCCAATGCCCAAAATTATCAGAACCAACCAAGACAAAACTTTCAAAATCAACAAAGGGGTGAATCTTCAAACTCACAAGGTAACAATGATAACCAAATGTCTTCTAAGTTGGATCTAATTTTGAATAAAATGAACTCTCAAGAAGAAAGATTTATGAATCAACTGAATAAACATGAAACCAAATATGAATCTGATAAAATTTAAAATGATATTAGAATGCAGAATATGGAAACATAGCTAGGCCAGTTAGCTAGAGATTTGACTTTTAGGGAAAAAAGTAGACTTCCAAGTCCAACTGAACTTAATCCTAGAGAGAGAGCTATAGATTTTATCACTAGAAGTGGGCTAAATACTCAAACTATTGCCGAAAAAGAGTTAAAAATTTCCCAAGATGAAAAACTGTGTGAAACTGGAAACAAAAATCTGCTTTGTACTCAATTTGGAAACCATGAAAAAGCTATTGTAAATGATCAAAATCTGAATTTATCACCTGAAACTCAACCTGGAAATTCTTCTAAAAATCAAAAGAATAAAGGAAAAGAAAAAATTGATGAAGAGGTGAGGGAATTTCCTATTGTTCTGAATTTTTTTCCCCGCCCATCCCTTTCCCTGAGAAACTCAAACCTCAAAGCAACACCAAGGCTGAACTTCTTCAGTTCCTTGGTCTCTTGTCCAAAATGAAAGTGAACATTACAATCATTCAAGCTTTAATTCAAATCCCTTATTATCTGAAATCTCTTAAGAAAATTGTTTCAAATAAAAAGACCCTTGAAGAATTTTCTACTTACAGTCTCACTGAAGAGTGTAGTGCTGTGCTCCAAAATAAAATCTCACTCAAACTGAAAGATCCAGGTAGCTTTGTTATCCCCTACACCCTAGGAAATTATAATCAGCTCAATTGACTTTGTGACTTAGGTTCCAGTATCAACCTACTCCCATACTCACTGTTTCAACAACTGAGGTTGGGTGATCTTCAACCCACCACAGTCATACTGCAATTAACTGATCGTTCTTTCACTCATCCTATGGGTAGGGTAAATGATCTATTAGTTAGGGTAGGCAAACTATTTTTTTCTAGAGACTTTTTAGTTTTAGATATGGAGTGTGATCAAGAGGTTCCCATCATCTTGGGTAAGCCCTTCTTGGCCACTGGTGGTGCTGTAATTGATGTCTCTAATGGTCAAATTATTTTCAAAATTGGAGAACAAGAAGAGTTTAATGTGTTCAAAAATATGAAAGAACCAACATTCCCTAAAAATTGTTCAATGGTCGAGTCCATAGAAGCTAAAATCTCATATAGAAATCTTGAAGAATCTAAAAAAAAATCCACTGTTGAAGAAATTCATTCAGAAGTCGAAAATCCTGATTTTATTGTCTCACAAGTTGAAAATTCTGATCAAATACTGAATCTGGAAAAATTTTCAAATTCGGACAACTGTCCAGTTTCTACTGTAGGAGAGTCCTCTATTTTTGAACTTAGGATATTTTTGAGTGAAATTGAGGGTGACTCTGTTAATAACAACACTACTGAGCACTTTGATGATTTTGAGGGAGAGCTGTTGAGACAACTTGATGATTCTTCTTTGATTAATCTGTTAAATTCTGATCTAGAAAATCTGGATAGTGTGATGTCCACTTTGGACAGCAGAGCTGTTATCTCTGAAACTGGACATGATGTTGAAAATATTTCATCATTTCATACTCCTTACAAGAGATATTTTGAAGAACTTGGTCCACCTAGGCCCAAGAGTCTTCCTTCTAGTGAAAAAGAACCCATTCTGAAACTTAAACCACTTACTACGCATTTGAAATACTCATTTTTGGGGTGAGAATTCCACTTTGCCTATTATAATCTCTGCTGATGAAAATCAAGAAGAGATATTGCTAAATGTTCTTAAAAATTTTAAATCTGCCATAGGTTGGACCATAGCTGATATAAATGGTATTAGTCCCTCATTCTACATGCACAAAATTCCTATGGAGCCTGATCATAAGCCTAGGGTAGTGTCAAAGAATGTTAAATCCAAACATGAAAGAAGTTATGAGAGAGGAAGTGATCAAGCTACTAGACACTGGTATCATTTATCCCATTTCTAATAGCACTTGGGTCAGCCCTATCCAGGTTGTCCCTAAGAAGGGAGGTTTCATTGTTGTCAAAAATGAAAAAAAAATGAAGAAATACAAGTTAGGAAATCCACAAAATGAAGAATTTGTATAGATTATAGGAAGCTGAATGCAACCACTAGAAAATACCATTTTCTAATGCCCTTTCTTGATCAAATTCTTGAGAGGCTTGCTGGAAATGAAAATTTATGTTTCCTAGATGGGTATTCTGGTTACAAACAGATTCTTGTTGCTCCATAGGATCAGGAGGAGACTACTTTCACATGCCCCTTTGGGACATCTGCCTACAGACAAATGTCTTTTGGGTTGTGTGGAGCTCTAGCTACCTTTCAAAGGTGTATGGTGGATATCTTTTCAGACATGATTAAGAGAATCATTGAGGTTTTCATGGATGATTTCTCCATTGTGGTTAGTACTTTTGATACCATTTTAGGAAATATTAAATTAGTTTTGGAAAGATGCATTGAAACCAACCTTGTGCTTAATTGGTAAAAGTGTCAATTTATGGTCACTGAGGGTATTATGCTTGGTCATAAAGTTTCTAAGAGAGGTTTGGAAGTTGATACTGCAAAGATAGAAGTTATTAAAAAACTCTCACTTCCTGAAAATGTAAAAGGTGTTAGAAGTTTCCTAGGGAATGCCGGTTTCTATTGGAGTTTTATCAAAGACTTTTCCAAAATAACTAAGCCCTTGTGCTCTTTGCTGGTCAATGATGCACCTTTCAATTTTGATGAAAACTGTTTCAAATCTTTTAATATGCTTAAGGAAAAACCCACTACATCACCTATTATCACTACACCTAATTGGAAAATTCCTTTTGAACTTATGTGTGATGCCATTGATTTGGTTGTTGGTGATGTCCTTGGAAAGAGGATAGATAAGAAGTTACATGTGCTTTATTATACTAGTAGATTTCTAGATGAGGCTCAAAGAAATTATACCACAGCTAAAAATGAGTTGTTAGCTGTTGTGTTTGCTCTGGAGAAGTTTAGGCAGAACCTTTTAGGCTCAAAAATCATTATTTTCACTGATCATTCTTCCTTGAAGTAATTTCTGTCTAAGAAAGAAACTAAACCTAGGCTGATTGGATGGATTTTATTGCTATATGAATTTGATTTAGAAATAAGGGATAAGAAGGGAGCTGAAAATTTAGTCGCTGACCATCTTTATAGGCTTCCTCATACTTATTCTAAAGATCCAAGAGAGATCAATTATTCCTTTCCTGATGAAAAAACTGCTCACTGTGTCAATCAGGCAATATGCATGGTATGCAGATTCTGCCAATTTTCTGGCAGTAGGAGTCTTTCCAAAAAATCTGTCCAATAATCATAGGAAGAAATTTATTTCTGAGCTTATGTATTACCTTTGGGATGACCCTTACTATTTAGGAGATGCACTGATGGTATTCTTAGGAGGTGTGTTCTTGACGAAGAGATGCTTCTCATTTTAGAAAGTTGTCACTTCTCGCCATGGAGAGGTCACCATGGTGACCAAAGGACTACTTAGAAATTCCTACAATCTGGTTTCTATTGTCCTACCCTTTTCAAGGATGCTAGGAGTTTTGTGATTGGCTGTGATAAGTTCCAAAGGCTAGACAATGTGGGTAAGAAACAGAAGTTACCCCAAAAGGGTATTTTAGAAGTAGAAAATTTTGATGTATGAGGTTTAGATTTCATGGGTCCATTCCCGTCATCTCATGGGAATGAGTACATTCTTGTTGTTGTTGATTATGTTTCTAAGTGGGTTGAGGCAGTGGCACAACCCAACAATCAGGCCAACTCTATAATCAAATTTGTCAAAAAGAACATCTTTTCAAGATTTGGAGTTCCCAAAGCCTTCATTACTAATAATGAAACACATTTTAAGAACTATAAGTTTAAGGCTTTGATGGAAAAGTATGGTTGTGTTCATAAAACTGGTACTCCTTATCATCCACACTCTAGTGGACAAGTGGAAATTTCTAATAAAGAGATGAAACAAATTCTTGAAAAATCTGTCTCAAGCTCTAGAAAAGACCGGTATCTTAAATTGGATGAATCTTTATGGGATTATAGAACTACTTTCAAGACTCCAATAAGTATTTCTCTATACAGGCTGTTGTTGGAAAATGTTGTCATCTTCCCGTGGAGTTGCAACATAAATCATATTGAGCAGTTAAGGCTCTGAATTTTGATTTTAAGAGTGCTGGTGAGAGAATACTACTTGAACTGAGTGAGTTAGATGAGATAAGAAGAAAGAGTTATGATAATTCAATAATATACAAAGAGAGGACTAAAATCTTTCGTGATTCTATCATTCAAACCAAAGAATCCAAACATGGACAGAAGGTCCTTCTCTTTAACTCTAGACTTAAACTCTTTCCTGGAAAACTTAAGTCCAAGTGGTATGGACCATTTACTATTTTGAGAGTGTTTAAGAATGGAGCTTTAGAGATAGTTGGTGAGGAGAATAAACTCATGTTGGTTAATGGGCAGAGAGTGAAAATTTATTTTGAGGGACAATCAAAGGGCTTGACTGCCTTCAGTGTGCTCGAGAATTGATCCTCAATAAAGTTTGGATGTAGACTTTAAAACTTAGCGCTGCATGGGAGGAAACCAATGGTTCTTGTTTTATCCCTTTTGTTGTTTTATTTTTGGATTTTGAATAAAAAAATGCTGCATGCTCTGTTTTTGTGCAATTCCTGCTGTTTTTTTGTTCTTGCCCCTGGTTCTTGTTTTCTGTGATAGGATGCTGTTGCTGTGTCACAAGGGATCAGAATTCCCATGCTGGAGGATTAATGACAAACCATTTCAGGGAAGTACTTTAATTTCTTCATTAATTTTTTTCTTCTCCTATTCACTTTAATAAAAATTCACTGATAAGTCACATTTTTTCTGTTATCGGTGAGTCATTGACTCACTAATGAACCAAAGCCATCGATGCACTGCTATTGGTGACTCATTGGTGTTGTTGTCAGTGATTTATTGGTGTTACTGTCGGTGACACAGTTAATATTACTTTAAAAAATTATCCTTGTACTAGAAAGAAATTCTACTGCATGTTTTGTATACAAGTCTTCTTCATGTTTATCCTTGCTTAAAATTGAATTTCATTGTTATTAAAATCATTCCACTACTTGGAATTAAGTGTGGGGTTACATGCTGGTTGGTTTTTGTGTTTTATTGAATCTGCTTTAGTCTATAGGGTGTAAAGCATAAATGTTTTCTATTTTATTGAACATCTAGTTGGAACCAAAAATTTTGAACTTGCTTTCACCCTGATTCACTTTGCACCCATAAGTTACATGCTACTGATTGAACTATTTTGAAAGTTCTTTTCACTAACTTAAATGATAATGCATGTACTTGCTTGTGAACTTGTTGTTGTAATATTTTTTTGTAGCAAACATATTCTTCTGAACTTAAATGAGACCCTTTTCAACATTTCATCAATATACTTTGTTTGAAAATCTTCTTTGAACTTTAACTGTTTAAATTTTTCTTCTCCACATTTGGAATTCAACTTTGGGAAAAATTTGGGTTTTAAGTGTGGGGGAGGGGGTCAATTCTTGACTAAGATAAACTGTGCTAAGCTAAACTGTGCTTAATTGGAAGCCCTTCAATTCCCACTTCTACTTTAAAGTTTTTGTAAAAAATGGATACTTTTTTTTCAAAATTTCTTTAACAATTTTAGTCTTTACATTGTTTCTCAAATGTGTCTTGCCTAAGGATAGTGTCTTGTTGCTAGTTAAGACGTGCTTTGAATCTGAAATTAATGTGGGTGAATGATTGCTGAGTGAACATACTTAGTGATTTAATGAAAATTTTGGTTTGAGAACTACATTTGAGAGTGATATGGGTTACCTGTTTTCGGAATTGAGATCATAGTTTTAGGAATTGGAAGTTTGAACTTGATTCTAGGGGCCTCACGTTTCTTTTAATTATTAAAAGTAATCACCTTAGTGAGCCAATATAATTGGTTTTTGTGTAGATCTTTTGAAACTGGAGTAATTTGGGAACTTGGGATCCCACGGTGAATCTCTGAGACTCTAGATGTTGGGTGCGTTTCTGTTTACTAAAAGCCCTTTGTACACTTTGAATAAGTGCATTGCACAGTGCTTAGCACATGACACATGACTTGTGAAAATTTAAATAAAGTGTCTAGGGTCAAAAATGAATTCATTAAGGTGAAAGGAATGATGAACGCCAAATGAAGAATGTGAAAATTGATTTATATGGTAATCATTTAGGTTGTATCAATAAGGTGTTTCACAAAAAAAATAGTAATTATTTTTGAAACCTAGGAGCGAGTCAAAGTACAAAGTTCCTTTTGTTATGTTTTAAATTCCACTGATTTTTAACTTGTTATCACTCTTAAATTTAGGACTTAGACTTGAACAGAAGTAAGTCATTAGGCTGGTTCACATTTGAGGTATGACATCTTCATTGATAGATGATTCTTTTGTCTTTTGACTACCTTTGAGTTTTTGATTTAAGGCAAGTCTTGATTTGAAGATAACTTTTGAACATTCCAATTCTTAAGCCAATTGACTGTTCAATCCTCTGTTTTCAAAGTGATGGACATATTACTTTTTGAGCTGATTAATAAATACCCATATGTTTGTCAATGATTTAATAAAACATGAGATTTTTTTAGGACAAACAATGTTTAAGTGTGGTGGAATTTGATGTGGCTCTAGTTTGACACAATTTTCCACATCTTTTACTTTAATATTTAACAATTTAATTAATTAATTTTACACTTTTTACTAAATATTGACACTTGTATTTTTATAGTAAAATTTATTAATTAATCAATTTTTATAATTAATTATGTATTTTTAGTATTTAAAATAATTAATTCAATCTATCTAACTTTTCTAATAAAATATTTTCTTAATTAGTTGTGTTAATTTTAATCTGCTCGACTATTAAATAATATGACATGTTTATTAATTAACCAATTTTTAATTTTATTTGCATCTATATAACTTCGTTTTTAATTTAATACTTTATCTATTAATTTAGATTCATTAAAAATAAGTTAACTTTATTAATTTATAGTTTAATAATTCTGTTAGTTTTTAATATTAGTTAAAAATTTAAGTTCTAATTTGATAAAATAAAGTTTTTCTAATTTTAAGTATTCATCTAGTTAATTATTTATTTAATTTAGATTTTTAAGTCTCAAATTTTCATAATGTTTTATTTTTATGCATGCAATTAAATTTTAAGTCATTGACACAGTGTCTCACCGACACTGCGTCAGTAGCTCAACCCATTGTCACTTTGTCATTGTCGGTGACTTAGTGAGTCACCGACGTGCATCCATGTGCAAACCACAACATGCCATTTATTTATTTTAATTTAATTTATTAAGTTTAAACTATTTTTACATATTGTTTTAAATCAATCTAGTTTTATTTTAGTTTAACCTACTGCTTAGTTAGTTTTTTAGTTCTATGTTATAAATTAATTAGTAACTTTTAGTTTAACTTTCGTTAATTTAATTTAAGTTTTAAAATTTTCTTATTTCACAATTGTTTTAATTATTTTAGTTTGTTAATTAATTTATTTGTTGGTGTTGTTGTTTTGCAGTTAATTATCCCCCTGTCGCCGCTATTTAGGAGAGGACCACACCGCAGGAGCCGATTTCATCGGATGGGATCTGCGCATGAGAGCCGACGCCGCTGGACGAAGTCGCGCCATCTAAGAGCCGAAGGCGCCGCGCCGCGAGAGTTTCAGGAGAGCCACCGTCATGAGGCTGGGACGTCGCTGGAGAACTGGAAGAGACCGCCGCCTGCTGCTGGTCAAGGAGGAGGAATCGGCCTTCCAGAAGGACCCCCCCCCCCCCCCCCCCCCCCGTAACGCCGAATAAGTTGAGGGAGGGGGATAGGTTAAATAAATAACTTAATAAAATAATAAATTCTAATAATATTTATATAATATTATATAACATTATTAAAAAGTTAACTGTAAAAATGTTAATTAAATAATTTAATAATAGTTCTAAATAAAATATAACAATAATAACTATTTATATTAACTAAATAACGTTTAATCTTAATTTAACTAAACAACTGATTATTTATTTATAAAAGTTAACATTTTTTTTCAACATCGAATTATTTATTAACGTTTCTCTGCTTTAATTATGCAGATACGGTGAGGATCATAAAACATGTTCAAGTACATACAACTAACTTACCAGAAGTTAGTTACAAGGGAAAAGCTCATGTGATGCGTGGTTTACGAAAAAGTGCACGTGTGTGGTGCAACATTGAAGAACACTTGAAGTTAGTGGAATAGAGGGAGTGACATGCAGTAGGTGACAATGAGTTTAAAACAGAGCAACGGGGAGAAAGTGGGGGAGGCTGATTGACTGAGAGAGGAGACCATCATTCGACAACTTCATACACATTAGAGCAAAGTAGAACCTTCAGGGAGATCCTGGAGATCCAAGGAGCAGAGCATCATTTTGGAAGTTCTTCCCCCCTATTGTTTTAAATTCTTGTACTCTGTTCTAAAATGTTTTCAATTGCTATAATGAAAATGAACGTGATTGTTAGCTAAATCTTAGAGTTCCGAGAATTTCTACTTCTACTGGTTATCTTTTATGCCCTTTTCACTTTATCATTTTAATCTGTTCATAATTGATCAGCGAGATCAATTCTGAAAGCATTGAACTGAATTGTACCACTAGCACTTAACCTTAAAACTCTACAATCATTCAGTGAGTCTGATTGTGGATACTTTTTCTAAAACATTTAATTCAAAATGAAAACTTCAGAACTAACATCGAGTTTGTTCTGTTGTACATTTCAATCAAAATTCTATAGCTAAACCTATCTTGGAGTGGCGAACTCCAAGACTGGTCAATCTGTAAGACTTAACTCCTGGTGAGGGAAGTATTTTATTCTTTTTACAGTGGTACGTTGCAACAACATTTCAGGGATGAGGAATCCTTTTAAAATCAGTAGAATAGAGTTTTTCCCTGAGCATTTAATTCTGATTGTTTGTTTATCAGCATTCTATATTTCTATTACTGTTTTCAATCTATTTTATACTTCATCTTAGTTTAGATAAAAAAACAAAAAGAATGTGGTGTTACTTTACTGCCTTAAAAACACACAAAAAAATATAAAAAGTAAAAAATAAATAAAAATAAAGCAAGTTTATCCCCACTTCTCACAATAGTGGGGTGTTTAGAGTTTTTTTAGAAAAGTGGTCACAATTCCTTCCCTGTGGGTTCGACCCTACTTTCCACTATACTCTAGTTTGTAGGAAATTAAACATAATTAAACTTTGACTTGATTTCAATGACGGCCATGTTAATGATGCATTTAGTGAATCCAAAATCCCTTCATCATTCTATGAGATGAAGAAAATCATCAACAAACTTGGGCATGATTTATACAAAGATACATGCATGACCTAATGATTGCTTACTTTATTGGGGAAAAGTGTCGGATAAAGAAGAATGCATATGATATCATATAAGTAGATGAAAGTCAATGAGCAACAACGAGAGTACAAATCAATGCAACACTATGAAGAAACAGAAGAAGAAAACTCCCGTAAATGTATTACACTACTTTCCTCTGAAACCACGCTTACAAAGATCATTCATGTCATTTAAGACTACATATGACCTGAAGTGACGTGATCAGATAATAAAAATGACGGATTGATGAGACAACCAAAAGATTCAACATCATGGAAGATGTTTGATTCATTATATCTATATTTTTATTCAGATCCTAGGAATATATGTTTGTGATTATCTTATGATGGTTTTAACCCTTTTGGAACATTATGTATTAATTATAGCATATGACCAGTAGTTTTGATCCCCTATAATCTACCTCCACGGATGTGTATGAAGAATAATTATTTCATTATTTCAATGATTATTCATGGAAACCAAATGCTTGGAAACGACATTGATGTATATCTTCAACCTCTAATCAAAGAACTGCGAGAATTATGAGATGATGACATGGAATCATATGATGCTTCAACAAGAAAACTATTCAAAATGCATGTTGCTTTAATGTGGAAAATTAGCAACTTTACTGGACTAGGAACCTTATCCGTTTGGAACACTCATACTGGTTTGGCTTGTCCAGTTTTTAATTCTGATTTTGAACCTCAATGATTGCCTCATAGTAGAAAATGATGTTTTATGTGTCATCATCGATTTCTTGATGCTTCTCATAAATTCGGGTTTAACAAGACACAATTCAATAGAGATATTGAATTGATAAAGTCACTGAAGGTGTTATCTGGTTTAGAAATCTTGGGATAATTAATGAATATCACTATAGAATTTGGAAAATGTAACCAGTTTAAAGAAGGGGGAAAGGGTATGTAGTACAATATCTGAAGTAGTTGGAACACAACAATGAAATAAAATGAGTATATTTTTCAAACTTCCTTATTGGGAGTTTAATTTGATACACCATAATCTTGACATAATGCATACTGAGAATAACATCTATGCCAATGTAATTTTTACATTACTTAATAAGCAAGGTAAATAAAATGACCACCTTAATGCCCATAAAGATTTGGAATCAATGAATATAAAGTGTGGTTTGTGGGAAAATGAGAATGAAAAGTATCCTTTAGCTATTTTTACTATGAAAAATCATGAGAAAGACATATTCTTTCAAACTTTACAAAATGTAAAAGTGCCAGATGGATTTTCAAGTAACATTTCATAGTGTATTGATTTAAAACATCAAAAGTTACATGGATTTAAAATTCATGACTCACATATTCTGATAGAGTAGTTGTTTCCATTGGAATTTCATAACATGTTACCCGAAAAATTAGCTATAGTTCTAGTTGAGTTGTGTACCTTCTTGAGAGAGCTTTGTGTAAAAAATCTAAATCCAATTAAGCATGATAAAATTCAAGAAAGAATTTCTTTTAGACTTTTTCATTTGGAGATTTAATTTCCCCTTTTATTTTTTCACATTCATGATTCATTTGACTATTCATTTGGTTGAAGAAGCTAAACATGGTGGACCAATACACTATATTGGTGGATGTATCCAATTAAGAGGTGCATTAATATTATTTTTATTTTCATTGATGAATTCAATTTTATCAAATCATTGTGTAAAATTTTTAATATGTTTCTTATTTTTTTCATCAGATACTTAGGTCATTTGAAATCATATGCGAGGAATAAAGATCAATCAGAAGGATCTATTGCTGAAGGTTATATAACCGAAGAGTGATTGAACTTCTATTCTAGATTTTTGTATGGTATTGAGAGTATATTCAATCATGTTGGACATGTTGATGACATCTCCACTAATTCTCATTCTGAAAACTAGTCATCGGTATTTCCAACCATTGGATGACCAATTGGAAAGAGGTCAAATTTTACACTAACTGAATTAGAGTTACTACAAGCGCATAGATATGCGATACTCAATAACATCATTACATATCAATTTATTGAATAATTGAGATTGAAAACAAAGAGATCACTAAGGGTTTGATCTCAAAATAAGATGGAATTAACAAAAGTAGTTAATAAGAATATTTTCAAATGGTTCACCTACCCTGTAAGTATATAATCATAGTCATATTATTGATGTGTAGTTATTTTGTCTATGTTAAAAGTAAAACCTTATATATTCTTGTCTAGACAATGAATGTTGAGAATCATGATGAAATATAAAATGATTTGAAGTTTTTTAGATCGAGGTCAACTAAGAAAGGCTAATAGATTCGGTGCCTACAATATTCATAGATTCAAGTTTCATATAATTTATCATGAATAAGGATTGAAAACTCAAAATAGCAATGCATTTACACTTGCAGAGAAGGATACTATGGAAAACTGATTGATATAAGTGAATTAAACTATCATGGTCCATTTCTAATTATCTTATTAAAATGAAAGTGGGTCAGCATTTATAGAGGTATAATGAAAGATTTGTTACATTTTACTTTTGTCAGCTTCTCTCGCTAGATCCATATCAGTGAGCATGCAGAGCGACGCACACCTGTCGTGGGGCATGGACAAAAGCAATTATATTTTTCCTAGTGCATCACAGTGGCTGGCCAAGGTTGTCTCTATTGAGGAGCCTTCTCAATGTAGTTCACTTACTTTATCCAATTCACCTATTCTATCTCTTTTTGTGGTTTTTGATTATTAAAAACAAAGACAAGTAAAACAGTAATTATAAATTTATATACTAAGATGAAAATCTAAACAAAATGAATTTAGGAAGAAAATACTTGGTTTTGGGGTTCAACTTGAGATTCAATCATTATTCTCCTTTATATGTTTGATTATATTTTGATAACTCAAACATGAAATCTCATGTTTGAATCACTTTTCTTTTCCAGAATAGAAATAGATTGAGTCGCATGTCATTGGGGACCATAACCTAATTGGGGACATTCACCTCGACCAAGCATACTACTCAAGTCTACCACAAATTTAGAATAAATTTTAAAGGAAATTCAAGAACACATTGACATCCCCCCCGGGCCAAGTATTGGGGTTAGCCTCTCATTTCTGAGAGTATGAGATCACAATAGTGGATGGATGAGAGAAGACCAAGAGAGAGAGGAGGGAGAGAGAGGGAAATAAATAATCTATAATGATTGTTAAAATAATAACAATAATAATATTAATTAATAATATTATTATTATTATAATTAAGAAAATAGTTTTTGAAAAAGGAGAGGGAGAAAATAAAATAGCTTTAAAACAAGAATGTGATAATTATAATAATTATAATTAAAATAATATTAATATTATTATTAATAATATTATTAATATTAATACTAATACTAATTATAATAATACTAATTATTAAAATTAGATAATTGAGAAAAAGAATTATGGGATGGATAGAGAAACACAAATGTATAGATTAATAAAACTAAAATTTAAATTGCAATTGAAAACTAAGACAAAACTAAAATGAAAATAAAATAAAAAGAATAAATGAGGGGGGAAAAGAGTAGCACCAGTGTCCTGTGCCCTGGTGGGATCCCTCCTTAGCTGTGGGTGTCAAGCTGATGATTTGGGAAGGAGGCGAGAGCCTCCTTTTAAAGGAATAATTTTGTACTCCAAAGATTTTAGTGTTGTTGGACCATTAAATGGTTTATTCACGCATGTAACCCTTCATAAAAGTTGTTAATAAATGTGTTGGAAGTTCCCCCTCCAAATTTCAGCTCATTTGGACATTGTATGAATGTGTTATGAATTTTTCATTGGCGGTTTCTTTTCCTAGACGCAGGTTCCAGGAGGCTTCCTTCAAAAATATAACCATCAAGAGTCACCTTAATGACTTCAAAACTCCCCCAAATTTGTTTTAGAACCGGAACTTTGTGTCCTCATGATATCCCAAGTGTAATAACCTAAATTTTAGGTGATTAGACCAATTTGTGCATCCGTTACAGTGGTGGGGTCCACACTGTCCGCCCGGAAAAGTTTCCAACTTCAATGAATTTTTTGGACTAATAGATATTCGAATAAGCTCTAGGTCCTGAAGAGAAAGTTGAAGGAAATAAAATAATAATTCTAAAAAAAATAATCACGAATTTTGGAATTATATTTTTTACGAAATGAGAAAAACACCCTTGTGGTAAAAATCTATCAAAAATCCAAAATTATGCACTTGTCTCAATTTTTCTCATAATCATTCTAAAATTAAAATTACCCATTATTTTAATAAAACATTGAAATTCATGGGTTTTATCATTGAAAAACATTAAAAAATCCTCATTATTTAATCAGAAATATGTACATAGATTTGCTCTGTCAAATACCCTCACACTTAAACCATGCTTGTCCTCAAGCATAAAATCCCAACATGGAAATCAGAGGACACCAATGTTACCAATATTCAAATTCCCATGCAATAAAATCAAACGATTTTCAATGTGAAATAAAAATTTCAAAAATATTCATAAAATATCAATTTAATTTCCCATTTTTTTAAAGAAATGAATAATTCACATATTTTACTTTTCCCCTTTGAAAATTGATTGAACTTCTCCTTTCATTCATTCAAGCTCCTTGATTTATTATTATTAAACATGCCAAGTCATGATTTACCTCACTTTTGATTATTTTATATCATCACTAATGATACAATTCAAGTAAAGTTATGCTCATATCATGAGAACATTCTCCTTATCCATAGTCTTGTAAATGAACTACTTTCTCCACTTTATAAAGACAAAAGACACATAAAATCATGAGGACTTGCAATAAAGGTTCAAATGACTCTGAGGCTTAAGGTTGGTAGGATTTTATGCTTTAAAAATTAAGGCTCAAGGAGGAGGCTAATCTTTTAGGTATAATTCATGATATTAAAAGTAAAAGTGTAATGAAATTGTCCCCTTTAAAGTAGCAACACCCACTTCCCAAAACTCAAAGAAAAGGTTATGATCAAGTAAGCATAATGAATGATTTGTGCACCCTCTTGATTTTTTTTTGTATTTTTTTCCTTTTTTGAAAGTTATGATTAGATCAAACCTCACATACATCACCTAACCACATATGATCATAAGATCTTCAGTCTGAAAAATGGTGATTTTTGGTTTTCCCAAATCAAAAATCATTTTTTTCTTTTTTTTGGATATTTTTTTCATTTTTTTCATTTTTTTTCAAGAGGGGAAAATAATATAGTGTAATTAATGATTCCACAACATTTTACAATTCCCACAACAATACCCCCATAATTCTTCCTTACAATGTATACCATCCTGTCCACCATGATTCTCTTTACCCCCACACTTTAACTTTAAAGTATCATGAAAATACACAGAGGAGGGTAGGAATGGATACAAAAGGCTTGAAACATGGATCATTCCTATAAAGGCCATTCATGTTCTCTATGGTATAAAAGAAGGATTTATATAACATTGGTATTTTAAGGAAAAGTATATTTTCAAAAGACACCTCAATCATTTTAAATGTGTTTTTACACAGTCATAGCTTTGATAAGTTTCAATATAAGTTCTGGTCAGTTACATGTCCCAAGATCACACAAGAAATATGATCAAGAATAAATAGGAAGTATTTGGTCTAGAAATACTCTAGGGAATGGGAAATATAACATTGGAAAATAACTCATGGAATGACTAATAATAAAAAATCAATTCACATGAACTTCAAAAATTCAAAGCATGAAATATGGTAGGGAAATTTCATTTACATGAATCAATTAATTTCTTCAAATCACGAGTCATCATTTCAATATCCATGCTTCATTTTAAAAAATAAATTCTTCATTTAAATCATTTAATCATATCAACATTGAAATATAAAACATGGAATCACAAGATTCCTAATAAACTCATGTCTCCTAGATAAGTTGAGTAAAACATGAATTCAAGCGTGGGCATGCAATTTTATCTTTAATGCTCAAAACATGTTGTGGAAAAAAATGTGGAGAGTTTAAAAGATAAAATACTAAAATTGAACTACCTTTTTGCATGAAACTTGGTCCTTCCCATCCACTATTTGGGGATTTCTTCTACCATCATGATCCTATAAAATAAAATAACTCAATGAATCACAAGGATTATTTCATTTAAGCTCAAAAAATAGGAGGGAGGGGGCTGCATGCTATACTACTTCCTAAGAAATGAAATTGAAATCTAAATTCCTAGAAAGAATGTAAATATAAATCTTGGTACAATCCCCCCAATGGGCCCTGAATTTTTACTGCCTTTAGAGGGAAGTACCAGCTGTTATCCAAAGTTAGATGGTGGATGAAGCTTCTTTGATTTGAACCACCACATGTGGCTTTTCCCAGCTTTTTCTTTATCCTTATGGGTGAGTAATGATCCATGGTTAGAGTACACCATACCCTCCACCTTCACAATGAGGTATAGATTGCATGGTGGGGGTAGGATGAAGTATGAATCATCATCCTTCTTGGTTGCTACTTGTGCAACCTCTTCTTCTCTGTCCAGTGGTTCCTCAAGGCATGCTACATCAAAAGAATATACAATGGGAAACTCAGAGTGTAATTCTATTTGAATAAAATTAAAACATGAACTATCAAGATCAAATTTTCCCCATTAAAGTAATCAGATTTTGTCATGGTGTCCTTAGGGAAATCCACTAGTATCTCTTCATGAATACCCTCCAAAAAATATTCAACATGTCCAGGGAGCTCCCTATGTTTCTCCGCAGGTGCACATCCAAGTTCTTCTTCATCCACCAAGGCATAACATAGATTGTATGATTCTGTATAATAAAAAACAAAAGGAGTGATTTAGAATTCAGATTCAATAAAATTGGAAGAGATATAGTCAATGAATGGTTCAACTCCTTGAGTCGGTTCAACTTCAATCTCTACTTCAGTGGTAAGTGCCTCTTGGAGTAGACTCTTAGCAGATGGAGGTAGGTAGTCGGGCTCCTATATCTTAACTTTAAATTCCACCACTTGGGTGGTGTCTTTCTTCAATGTTCATGACTCTTCTTCTCTGTATTGTAGAGGGAGATCAGGCAGTTCCTCACATTTAATCACGAATTCATCCAATCTTTGTTGATCTCCCACTTGTAGCTCAGCAGGTAAATATTTCTTCTTTTCCACCTCATGTTCTTGCTCCATCTCAGTGTTGGGTTTCTCCATTAATGCATGAACATAATCAAACACTCTTTTGGATTTTCTCGTCAGTTTTTCAATGCTTTCTCTAAGTTCTTGTACCTGATCTCTATTAAAATCTTCTTCTTATTATTGATGCACCTGTGAGTAATTTATCCATTCATAATAATATATATTTGAATACATCATGGAAGTTTGTTTTATTTTTTTTAAAAAAAAATGAAATCTACCTAAAATGTGAAAATAGAAAAAGTAAATGCACTATTGATTGGCTCCCCAATAATGACACTAGTTTTGACGCACGCCTGTCATGGGGCGTGGACAAAAGCAATTATATTTTTCCTAGTGCAGCACAGTGGCTGGCTAGGGTCGTCTCTCTTGAGGAGCCTTCTCAATGTAGTTCACTTACTTTATCTAATTCACCTATTCTATCTCTTTTTGTGGTTTTTGATTATTAAAAACAAAGACATGTAAAATAGTAATTCTAAATTTATACTAAGATGCAAATCTAAACAAAATGAAGTTAGGAAGAAATTACTTGGTTTTGGGGTTCAACCTAAGATTCAATCATTATTATCCTTTATATTCTTGATTCTAGTTTGATAACTCAAACATGAAATCTCATGTTTAAATAACCATTCTTTTCCAGAATAGAAATAGCTTGAGTCGCATGTCATTGGAGACCGTCACCCAATCCGGGAAATTCCCTTTACCCAAGCATACTACTCAAGACTATCACAAATTTAGAATAAATTTTAAGGGAAATTCAAGAACACATTGATATCCCCCCTAGGCCAAGTCTCGGGGTTAGCCTCTCATTTCTCAGAGTATGAGATCACAATGGTGGATGGATGAGAGAAGACAGAGAGAGAGAGAGGAGGGAGAGAGAGGGAGATAAATAATCTATAATTATTGTTAAAATAATAATAATAATAATAATTAATATTATTATTATTATAATTAAGAAAATAGTTTTTGAAAAAGGAGAGGGAGAAAATAAAATAGCTTTAAAATAATAATGTGATAATTATAATAATGATCATTAAAATAATATTAATATTATTAATAATAATAATATTAATATTAATACTAATAATAATGATAATAATACTAATTATTAAAATTAGATAATTGAGAAAAAGAATTGTGGGATGGATAGAGAAACAAAAATGTATAGATTAATAAAACTAACATTTAAATTATAATTTAAAACTAAGAAAAAAATAAAATGAAAATAAAATAAAAAGAATAAATGAGGGGGGAAGAGAGTAGCAGCAGCGGTCCATTCCCTAGTGGGATCCCTCCTTGGCTGTGGGTGTCGAGCTGATGATTTGGGAAGGAGGTGAGAGCCTCCTTTTATAGGCATAATTTTGTACTTTGAAAGTTTGATCATTGTTGGACCATAAAATGGCTGATTCACGCATAGAACCCTTAATAAAAGTTGTTCATAAATGTTCTTTCCATTACCCCTCCAAATTTCAGCTCATTTGGACACCGGATTAATGAGTTATAAATTTTTCATTGGCGGTTTCTTTTTCTAGACGCAGGTTCCAGGAAGCTTCCTTCAAAAATATAACCATCAAGAGCGACCTTAATGACTTCAAAACTCCCCAATTTTTTTATATCCATACCTATGTGTCCTCGTGATATCATATGTGGAATCATCTAAATTTGAGGTGAGTAGACCGATTTGTGCATCCATTACAGTGGTGGGGTCCACGCTGTCCGCCCAGAAAAGTTTCCAACTTCAAAGAATTTTTTGGACTAATAGATCTTAGAATAAGCTCTAGGTCCTGAAGATAAAGTTGAAGGAAATAAAATTAGGATTCTAAAAAAAAAGAATCATGAATTTTAGAATTATATTTTTTACAAAATGACAAAAATATCCTCGTGGTAAAAATCTGTCAAAAATCCAAAATTATGCAATTTTCTCAATTTTTCGCATAATCATTCTAAAATTCAAATTAACCATTATTTTAATAAAACATTGAAATACATGGGTTTTATTACTTAAAAACATTAAAAAATACTCATTATTTGATAAAAATATGCACATAAATTTTCTCTGTCACAGAGCATGATCCATTTATCTTGGATTCACAAGAGAAGATGGTTTATTATATGGATTATGGGATACATAAAGATTAGAGTGTTTTTTTACACTTAAAACAGAGAGATTTTTATGATATGGGTGATGAAGGTCAATTGGTACTTTATGATAGTGAATCTCATCAACCACAAATTATTCAATAGTTTTCCATGATAATAATAAAATAATATAACTTACAAGGGATGGTGAAAATGAATAACTGATCAAAATGGAGGTTGATAAAAATGAAGATAATGAAGATTAAGATAATTGAATGTATAAATTGGTGATGAAAATATATTAGGATTTCTCATTTATAAGTGTTTCGTACATATATACATTATTCTATTTTTTCCTTTTTTGTAAAAATATTTTACTTATGCCTTTTTATATATTGAATATATTCTAAACTATTTGAATAGAAGGAATGATGAGAATATTTTTTTTTTCAAAAATCATAGCCGATCAACATCTTAAAGCACACCACCACCACCATCAACTTTAGTGGATCCAAGTGATTCTGTTGTACCAGAGACTTCTAGCGAGCTAGCAGCTTCCCCAAATGATGTTGGTAGCCCACCGTTTGATGCATATAAAGTAATGGAGAAGTTGGTCACCCCTCCATCTAGGGGATATTGGCGAGTTACAATTACTAGTATATATGTCATTATATAAAAAATTATATATTTTATTAACTTTTTAATACATTTTTCAAACAGATAAATATAACATCATAATAGATACAAATATGAACACACCAGATGTATGAGACCTGAAAGACTTAAAAAATATTATTTCATTTGATGATTTTGGGGTGCCTAGAAATGATGCTATAAAGATCCATGGACATATTATTGGGCACCTTTCTAGTGATATGGTGATATTTCTCATTAATTATAAAGATTAGAGGCATATTCCCATAACTTGAAAAAAATGAGGTGTTTGAAAACCATGTAAAAGTAATATTAATTTAATATTCATTGATAAATGGTTTAAAAAGAATGAGTATAATTATTAATATACTTATAAAGTGTTATGTTTTTTATTACTAAATGTTTTTTTTCATTTTGATTTCCCTAAACCCATTTCATTCCCATGGACCCTGAAAAATTTAGGCAAAAGAAATGGAGAGACATTAAATGGATATTATTTTAGAAGTTTAATGACACATCTGTGAGCACTCAACAAATATATGAGAAAGTTCATGAAGCCATGTCTCATGAGCAGTGGAAGATGTTTTTTGATATTAATCAAGATACATCTCAGGAGGTAATTTCATATTTTATAATATCTTAATAATGCAAACAAAAAAAAATTATAATTTTTATTAATGTTTATATTTTTGCAGTAATTATCTAATAAAAATACAATGAATCATGAAAACCAATTCATTCCTCATATCACTAGACTGTAGAGTTTTTTTAGAAAAAGAACAATCTTGGCTGTATTATTTCTATTATTATTTCTATTATTTTATTATAAATAAAGTTTTTTTCTAACTTGTATATATTTTTTTTATAAAGGCTAATGAATTTGGTTACCCAATTGGTTGGACAGAGCTTGGATTAAAGTTCATAGGAAACCTGACAACACTTTTGTAATTGAACCTGCCAAAGATGTTGGAGTGAGTTCTTTTCATTATTATTTAATTTTATTTCATTACTATAAAAATATAATAATGAAAAATAAATTACAACAACAAACAATCCTTAAAACCAATTAATCGAGGTCGGCTACATGCATCAAATAGTTCCAATTAGCTTTATTAGCATTGTTTAATCCATGTAGGACCTAATTAATTAAGTTTAAGACTTTTTTCTGTTATAATTAATTTTTCTTCATTATGTTTTCATAGTAATGAAATGACATTAAATAGTAATGAAAATTTTATTAATTAGACAATATTATGAAGTTAAGATAATTTAAAAAACCATTGTTAATATTGTTGTATTAAGAGGTTAAAATTCAAGAAGCATGATATGTGAACCCTTCACAATCATCATCAGTTTCTCAGAACGATGCAGCTGTAATTGTTTCAGGGAAGGATCATCCTAGGCATGTATGGGGGATGGATTCTAGGCCTACTCCATTAGTTGTCTTTGGTTGGGAATTGCCATCATTTATTTCTACACCTAGTGGGGGTTCGAGCAATGCTTTTTATTAGGAAGCATGAATAACAATTTCAAGGTTGAAAGAAAAAGTGAAAGAACACGACTCTTATATGAAAACATAGGATCAATGGTGACTAATAATGAAAAATCTCTTAGTTTATGTATTTCATAGGATGAAAGTCATAATTTTTGGGGAACTTACTAGTCTTAAAACTTATTCTACCTAGGTAAATTCTAAACTCAATCCAAAAATCAATAAATAGTTTTAAAAGATATCAAAGTTTTTAAAAACATACATTATGGGGTCAAAACCAAACAAACAGTGTCATATGGAGATTAAATCACATGACAATTTTTGAAGTTTCTGCTCTAGAACCAACTTGTTTAATACTTGATTACATGTTTTTCATTGTTAATGAAGTTTTCTTATCACATTATTATTGTTCCTCTACATTAATTTTCATGTGATAATGTCCTAAGAATATATATCACGTTGAAAGTTCATAGAAGTTCCCTACTATGATGAGAACCTAGAGTTACCATGACATTATTCTTAAACCTTTTTCTATGGCTGGATAATATTGTATGAAGGGACACAAAATATACATGATATTAGGGTTAGGAGGCTCATAATACATTTAGATACACTCTCATGGTGTTCTACCTTGGTAATCTCCAAGATATAAGGTTATGGGACTAGACCTGTCATATAGGAAATCCACATTTCCACGTGTCATTGGATGTTCCTATATACAAAAATGTGTATTGATCCTTAAAATTTAAGATTTTCATTAATGGATATCATGAATCATGTTCTTTTATGTATTCATGAAAACTATGACACCATATACTCATGGTGAGGTAAAATACCTTGGGCATGTCATGAGTGATATTTTATTAATGGATAATGCAAGAAAGTATTTACCCCTTATGTCCATTGATGAAAGATGATATCTCATGCCCTTTTATGGGAATAAAACTCCTTACATAAATCCATGGTCATGATGTTCAATGGGAGATTTCATTTTTCAAAAATTCAAAGAAAGAGACATCGAGCATATAGATTGATGACACCGTCATGCAACCTACTTGATTCAAGATATTATGATAAAGGTATTATATTACATGGTAAGAATTCTTATGAATTTGTATGTTTTTGAGGCATTAACTTATTTCTCAATGGGTTCCTTGACGTGTTGCTAGATGTTAACCTTAGACTTTAGGTGGTTATGAATAATACCACTGAGAAAGAGGCCTAGAAGTTCACACACAAAGTGTATCCACAATCTTAGTTAAATTCACGTATTGAATTTAATAAGTTAGAATAAATAATTTTTATTTATGTATGGTTGATCACCATAATTTAATTACAAGTTATTAAAAAGAATAAGTGAGTTAAATAATAATAATAAATATTTATTTTTAAATTTGGAGAATATAATATTTATTATATTTATCATAGAATAATTCAATGAAATTTATTTATTAAATAAATAGTCATTATTCAAAGTTTGGTAAATACCAAGGAGGGAAAGTAGACCAAACTTAATGGTCTAATTAGAAATAATATAAATGACATTTATTTATATATTCTTAAATATGTTTCACATGTCAACCGATTGTTATTATTATTATTGAACATGGGTTCAATTAATAATTATAAATATGGTAAGGGTATAGTGTGAAATTTTCCAACCCTAAACTCACCATAATAAATATCTAATTATATCACTTTCAAAAAACACAATTGTTGTGCACAATGAATAGAGTGAAACTCTATCAAGATCTAGAGAGAGATCAAGATATCTAGAGTGATCTCCTCTCCTCCTCTCTCATGTCAGGAAGAGAACATCATGATTTTCCCCCTCAAGAATAATTCTACAGTGACCAACCATGAATAACGCAAGCATTCTGGATCGGCCGTGCAAGCACCTGAAGATTTCACAATGACATTCAGAGATTACGATGAACATTTGGATCACCTCTAGAGGAATTTTATGCTTGGATCCTATAGCAGAATGATGGTATGATGAGATAGATTTAACTAAATCATTAAAAAAGAGATAATTACAAGTTGAGGTAATTCTATATGAGTTCATAAATTAATTATAAATTACATGTGAAGTATTCATCTTATAGTTCTAGAATTTTAATCTAGTCAAGTAATCTAAAATTTTAATTAGACATGGATTTTTAATCATGTGTGGAAATTATTACACATAAATTAATATTAAAAGACAAGTTGGTCATACCATCAAAGAACACTTTTGCTGCGTCTGAAACCTATAAGTAGTATCAGACCAACCACATGTTTAATTTATAATTATTTATTATTTTTTGATTGATTGAATGTGTATGAAATTTATTTTACTTAAATAAATTCTTTTTAATATTCTACATTTTCATCTCTTTCTCTCTTCATTATCACTAACATAACTAGTAAATGGTTAAGGTTTGAAAATGAAGAATCATATTAAGAACACCGTCTTCAGGTTCCAAAGGTTCTGCCTAGACAAAAATAGAGTACACAACATTTTATTTCCATATAATTTTTTATATTATGTTTTCTCACCTGTATCTCATTTTATCATGTTAGTCCTAAAAAAATTGGATCTAAGATCTAAATAAGATGGATTGGTGTGTAGATCTAGACAAGCTGGAACATAGCATATAGAACTATATATTGTGTAACAACTGTACAAGATGTGTAGTCCTTATATTCTCATGGCCGAGAACATGGGGTGTCCTAGTGATCCTTATATAAGATACATGAAATGGGGATAAACATTCTGTACAAATATGAGGTTACATGTCGTGTAAGTTAGACTAGACACCGTGTACCTCAAGGCTCTCCATGGTAGGGAACACGGATAGGCCCAAGGCGTGTGCTGTGAACATGGGAGGAAGACAATCACACACTATGTAGTATGCTACAGTCATTGTGTCCAGTTTTTCATAGAGAAAAATTAAATATATAATCAAACCTATTCATATGTTTTTTCTGTTTCATTTATGTGAAAAATTACATGGTATGTTATAGGATTGATAGTTATATATTAAATCTATTTTGTGTTAAAATTTTGGATAAGTACATGAGGTTACCTCCAAGTACACTTGTGTACTACATTAATTTTAAATGAAATTAATTTTTTTAAAATTATAGATGATGGTGAGTTAAGGATGGTTTGATGGAATTAAGATAGTTTAATTAATTGGATTAAGTCATGGAACATTATCTTAATTAAAGAATGAATCAAATTAATTGATAAAATAGATTTCAAATGAATGCTCATTGCCTTCTATGTGGATGATCATGAGATTAGACCAAACCTTTGTATGTGATTGGTTTCTTTTAATTTATTTTGGTTAAATTAAAACTGATGGATGACAAGTCATCCCATACTACTTTTTATGTATGGGTCAGTGTTCTCATGTTTTATTTCTATAAAAAATTATATAATAATGGAGCTCTTAGATGAGAGGAGGTGATACAAGTCAAGGAGTCAAGGTGAAACCAATAGAGGCAATACAGAGGAGCTCAGGTGAAATAATGCAATAAGAAACAAGATACAGTTCAAGGTGTTTTCCCCTAAGGTCAAGGGTTTGTTTATAATCTTCTAGATAATCTAACCATTATATAATCTCATGATCATTCCACTTATGTTTTATTTCTATCAGTTTCATGGTTAATTATTTATGTTTGTGGATTTTGTGCGATCAACTAATAAATGAATTAATAAGAATGTAAGATGGAATAAATTATAACCAGATTATGAATAAATGTTTTATCATACATGGTTAATCACTTAAGTAAAATACACTTAATATAAGAAAGGAATGTGAAAAGATAAAAATGGGTTTTTCGCATAAGGATAAATATCCCTCAAATAAAATATTATGTAAGTTTAGCCTTCCACCACTTAAGTGATAAATGACCTCATAGTTCAAAGTGCTTGACTAACCAAAGTTGGGGTGATTTCAATTATCATGAAACTTTTAACTTGAAATTTTGGGTTGGCTTGACTTAGTTTACTTAAATAGTTGACTACCCAAGTAGGACTTAGAGTAACTAAGATAAAAAGGTTAAGGAAATCCTTAAAATAGAATTTCAGGATTGGGGAGTCCACTCAATGGATCAAGGAACTATTAATTAATGTATTCCGAAAGTTATTCCTACCTAAAAACTTTCAAATAACTTGTTAGGCTCAAGTCTAGTTTATGAGAAGGGGAATATGGATCCTTACCACTAGAATATCTAAGAAAAAAGATATTCCAAAACTAATGGTGAGGGATGTTTGGTTTAAAAAAATAGCAGGAGATTAATGGAATTTAATTAATTTTATATTTATTAATATATTTTATAATTAAAAAAAGTACTAATAATTTGATCTTAATTTTTAGAAATGGAAAATCAAATGACTAAGACAATATCACTAAAATACACACTGGAGAAGGATAACCTTATCATCAGTGTAAATTTATAGGAATGGCATAGGTTCTTGTGTGTTATACTATGCCATGAATGGAAATTGTACATGATGGAAACCCCACTTACTGAGTTCATTTCCAAAGAGGCTAAAGAGGAATAATTATATCTCTATTTGAAGCATGTGAAAAAATATATGGATGCCAAATGTTTCATGATAACCTCTATGTCCAATGAGATTCTAAATAAATATGAGGATATGGATGCACATAACATCATTTATCACCTTAAGGATATTTACCAAGAGAAGGTTAGATCAGATAGATTTGAGATCTCCAATGATCTGTTCATGCACAATCTTGGAGAGTCAGTGATAGCTGGGGTACATGTAGTCAAGATTATTGGATACATTGAGTGTTTAGGAATCTTGGGTTTTAGGATCCCTGATGAGCTGTGCATAGATCTCATTTTTTCCTCACTACCTAAAAACTTCTCAAGTTTTATTGTGAATTATAATATGATAAGTAGTGCCGCTTTGGTGGTGGCATAGTGGTGCACAATCTAGGACCATAGCCACAATGTTTGGTGAGGTACAAGGTTCGATTCCTAGAAGCCCACTCTTGGGGGAATTACTGCCTCCTATGCTCCACTTGCCTTGCTAGGTCACCTGATGTCTCATCAGGTTGGAAGAAGGGAGCATACTACCTAGCTGATGGATTGCTATGTTGAACCACCACTGATCAGATTGTTACCTCGTGGGATGCTATACCATCTTAGATGACAAAGGCTCCTTCTCGGCTAGGGATTCTCCAGATGACCTCTTCGTGGGAAGGGGAATTTCTGGGTGTGGAGGGTTTAAAAAGGCCACTCCTAGAGATTACCTTCTCTAAAAAGAAAAAAATAAACAAATATAATATGAAAAATAGTGAGAAGATACTTTCATAACTTCTTACACTTATTCTCTAAGTTGATAAAGAAATGGGATGTGAAAAAACCACTATAATTATGGTAAATAAGAAGTGGAAGAACAAGTCAAAGGGACCAAAGACTTATTCCAAGTTTAAGTCTTTAGAGCATCATTATTCCAATAATAAGAAGATCCAAAGGAAAGGAAAGAAACATGATGTAATATGATTTTCATGTGGCAAGAAAGGCCATTGGAAGAGGAATTTCACCCAACCAAAGAAGCAAGGAGAATATTTAGGTGAGTTCTTTATTGAATTTAATCTTTCCATATCTATAGGTTAGGTATTAGATACTACTTTTGGTGCTCAAATTTGTATCTAAATACATGAACTAAGTGGATTTCAAAATATTACCAGAGTTTGGGTTGATCAATAGTCTTCCAATGGAGTGAGGATTGATTCTCTAGACATTAGATACTACCATATCACATTGCCAATAAAATTAATTTTGGTTTTATAGAATTATTATTATGTGCCTAGTGTTACCAAGAACATTATTTATGTTTCTTGTTTAGATATGGATGGATTTATTTTTATATTTGGAAATAAATGTTGATACTTTTATAAAGATAACATATGTTATTGTATAGAACAATTTAATAATGGTCTTTATATATTAAATTATGAAAACCAAATTCTGGAAATTGATAAAAAAACAAACACACATGACTCATATAACACCTAGTTATGGAATCAACATCTTGGTCATGTAAATGAGAAGCATTTAATAAAGCTTTATCAGGATGGTTACTTTGAATATTTTGAGATTAAACCACTTGAAATATATCGCACTTGTTTACAAGGAAATATGACCAAACCACCATTCAGTGGTCAATGTGAAAGGGCCATAGAGCTTCTAGATTTGGTACACACTGATGCATACACACCTTTTCATGTTGGGGCTATAGGTGGATTCTCATGATTTATTTATTTTACCAATAACTTGAACATGTATGGTTATATCTAATAATGAGATATAAGTCTAAATCATTTGAGAAGTTCAAAGAGTTCAAGAATGAAGTTGAGAACCATCTTGGTAAGAAGATAAAGAAACTTCGATTAGATGTAGGTGGTGAATATCTTAACCAAGACTTTATCGACTTTATACGGGAGTATGGGGTTTTATCTCAAATCACTTCACCTTATACACCATAGTGGAATGGTGTTAGTGAAAGGGGGAACCGTACATTGTTGGAAATGGTATGGTTGATGATGAGTCACACAATACTTATATTATCCTTTTGGGGATATGCATTACTGATGGAATCATACTTACTAAACAGTGTACCAACTAAAGCAGAAAATGGTATTCCCTTTGAGTTATGGAGTGAAAAGAAACCCATTTTGTCACAAGTTCATTTATTGGGTTACAAGGTATTTGTTAAGGATAGATCAAGATAAAAAATAAAATCTCGATGAATGAAGTGTATCTTTATAAGGAATCCCAAGGAAACAAGGGTATATCACCTATACAACCCTTTAGACAAGAAAATGACTATCGCAAGACATGCCATTTTTATTGAGAGGGAGAACATCCTCAAGGAGTATAGTGGGAGAGAGACCGACTTCAATGAATTTTATGCTCAGGATACATAAGAGTTGGTACATGAATTGATTCCTTATGTCCCCATGGAAGAATTTATTCTTGAAGCACAAGTTTTTCATAGGAGCACTATATCAGTAAGTGAACCAAATAGATATGGTTTTCTCATCACCAATGATGGTGAATCATTATTGGTTGACAATAATGATAGTTTATCCTATAATAAGGAAGTAGATATCTCAAAATATTCAAGATGGTAAGAAGAAATGAATTATGATATTGATTCCATGTATCAAAACTAGGTTTGGGTTCTATTTGATCCATCAGTTGATGTAAATCCTGTTGGGTGTAAATGGGTATTCAAGAGAAAGTTTTACATGAAAGGTAAAGTGAATGACTATAAAGTATGGTTAATGGATAAAGGGTTTATAAAACATCAAGGAATTAACTTTTATGAAACCTTTTCTATAGTTTCCATGTTTAAATCCATTATAATTTTGTTTGACATAACAACTTACCATGAATATGAGATTTGGAAAATGGATTTTAAAACTGCATTCCTTAATGGGAACCATCAAGAGGATGTGTATAGGAAATAACTAAAAGAGTTTGCGAATCTGGTAAATTCTAAAAGGTATGAAAGTTGCAATGATCCATTTATGGATTGAAGAAAGAATCCTGGTCATAGAAAATTTGATTCAATGAAGCCATAAAATAATTTGGTTTCATTAAGAATGAATGTGATCCATGTATTTACAAGTAGTTCATTAGAAGTACATTTTTTTTCATATTAGTATATGTTGATAACATATTACTTATTGGAAATGATATACTATCCTTACAAGAGGTTAAGGAATGGTTAAGAAAGTTCTTCTCCATGAAGGACTTAGGTGAAGCAGCCTGCATTCTAGAGATCAAGATCATGCGTGATAGATTAAAGATGATACTTAGACTAAGTCATGGTACATACATTGACCAGATACTGAAGAGGTTTAATATGGAACAATATAATAGGATATTGGTTTTAGTGTCACATGGTATACATATTTCTAAGAAAATTTTTCCTCAAACACAATTGGAAAGAGAGAGAATGAGTATGATCATATAAACTTCAATGATAGGATCCATCATGTATGTCATGTTATGTATAAGGCTTGATATTTCTTATGATTTGATAATAGTAGTAAAATATCAAGAAGATCTAGGTGAAAAACATTGGACTATTTTAAAGGATATCCTTAAGTATCTGAGGTGGACTATGGATTCATCCTAGTGTATAGAGAAGATGAAGAGTTATTCATAAGTGGTTATACATATGATATATTTTCAATATATCATAATGATATGAAGTTGTATTTTGGATATATATTTTTCTTCAATGGGGGATATGTGAGCTGGAAGAGTTCAAAGTAACCACCTGTTGTTGATTATACAAAGAATTATGAGTATATTATGTCCTTTGATGAAAAAAGGAAATAGTTTTTATTTGAAACTTTGTCTAAGATATTGATGTGGTACATAGTATTAAATATCCTATCACATTTTACTATGATAACACTACAGTGGTGGATCTATCTAAGGAGCTGAGGTCACACCAAAGGAAAAAGCACATACTTTGGAAGTTTCATCTCTTGAGGTTTTTTTCTAAATGAGGTGAAGTGGCGGTGAACAAAGTATCCACAAAAGAAAACATGGAAGAACCCTTGACCAAGGCTTTATCTTATAAGAGGCATGAGTATCATGCGACAGCTAGTGGAATAAATGTATTGCTAGTTTGATCTAGTGAAAGTGAGAGTCTGTTAGAGTTGGTGGCCTAGAACCAACTTGTTTAGCACTTGATTACACGTTTTTCATTATTAATGAAGTTTTATTATTATATTATTATTATTCCTTTGCATGAAATTTTTATGTGATAATGTCATAAGAGTATATGTCATGCTAAAAGGTCATAGCAGTTCCATGCCACGATGACAACCTAGAGGTTCCAACACATTATTCTTGAACCTTATTCTATAGCTGGATGATATTGTCTGGCGGGACATTGATGATACAGTCTATCAGGGGTAAGAGACTCATAATACATTGAGGCACTCTATCATGGTGTTCATCTTTGGTAATCTTCAAGATGGAAGGTTATGAGAACAAACCTATCAAATAAAAAATATCCACATTTCCATGTGTCATTGGATGTTCCTATATTTGAACGTGTGTATTGATCCTTAGTATAAAATCCCTAAATGTATACTCTCAGATCCAATGCATAAATCATAAACTTTACATATTTGGATTTGATGTCAAATAATCGTGATAAATTTTTTGATCCAAACCTTACAACATCTGAAGGAAAAATTAGATCACTTACATCCTTGAGGACCTTTTAGGTTTAGATTTTTATAAAATTAGGACAAACTCCTACATAAACAATTCACATGACTTTAAATGAGAATTTATCCCACTTAACAAAGATTTTATTTTTCATATTAAGATAATCATCATCCATATTAAATACCTTATAGGTATAATTCATTTAACTTCATTCTTTATAACTTGGGGAAAAAGAAACATAAAAATAGTGAGCTCAATTTCTTATTAAGGGAAAACGTAAGAATTAACAAATGAATTTCATTAGTGAGAATAAGAAGAGCATAAGAGTATGATGATATAATCAAAGTGCATGAGTATAACATATGAATATTCATACCCATCAATACATGGATCATCATACATGAAAACATGTCATAACACATTAACAATGGAAAAATTCATAAGAATCTATAATCATGTGCCACATGATATCAATCTTGATCAAATGAAACACCATAAACCCATAACAAGAATAGATAAAACATATTGATATCTTGGAACATGATCTCATAAAACCCTTACAGAACCCTTAAATAACCCTTACAATTATAATAACTATACAACCAACTTCAAATATAATTTTCTAGAGAACATAATCATCACCCAATGCATTGGAGCGCTATCTAGGTGCACCCATTATATAATCTATAAAGGGATCACCTGACACTATCGGGTCACACTCATCATTTATAATGTACAATAACAAAATAATGAATAAATAACATATAGAATTCATTTCATCTTAACTCATTGAAACAAACTTTATTATTTTCATAACATGATTAACCTGTGGAAAAGAAACGAGTTCCATAACAATCTCTTTGAAACGTGATTAACTCATGGAAAAGAAAAAAGTTCCATGAAAATATCTTTGAGACATGATTAATCTATGGAAAATAAATGGGTTCCATAACAATCTCTTTGAAATGTGATTAATCCTTGGAAAATAAATGATTTACATAACAATCTCTTTGAAACAATCTTAATTCACCTAGAGAAAGAATAAGGATGATATTATTACCAAATATATCTAATGGAGGATAAATAACAACAAGGGTTTATAATGTTGATGAATGGAAATACCATTAAAAATTATTTAAAAAATTCTTGAGTAAAAATAACCTTATTCATTTTGAAAATCACATTTTAAAACATCAAACATTTTAAAAATCATTTTCTTTGAAAATAATTTTAAAAACCAAGAATTTACAGAATATTAAGAAAAAATATTCTTTAAAAATTTCATTGTAAACTTTAAAAGTAAGATTCAAAGAAATTATGTTCATGTTAGTGGTTAATTACTTAAATACCATAAATAACATTTCTTTTTCATGGTAAAAAGGTTAGAAAAGTGCCTTGATTAGAAAGCGAAAAAAAGATTCCATTGGAAACCCATTTTTTAAGGAAAAATTGTGTAAAAAATGTCTTTAATAAATCATTTTAAAATGGTTAAAAACATTTTTAAAACATTTTTAGAAAACATGGTTTTTAAAGAAAATAGGTTTTTTACTGAAGAGATAAATGAAGTTTAATTTTCTTAAAAATATTGTCCTCAACAATTTTAAGTACTAACGAGTGGAAAAATGGTACTATTACTTGTAAATACCATGAATAACCATATAATAAGAAAATTAATAAGTTTATTGATATATTTATCAAAATATCTCATCATTAGAAGCATAATCATAAACAATATAGATAAATGATGATATTGTAACACAAGACTCTTACCACTTTGGTATCTTTGAATCGTAAGCCCCATGAAATGGTTACATTAAATAAAACATAAAATAACATGAGAATAAATAAATCCATGATATTAAATTTTAAATGAGATTTATATACACCTTATAAAATAAGATAGGTGTATAACACAACATAAGACTCAAATAAGGCAAGTTGTGACAAAAATCCATTACTGTTGTAGCTTTGAAATCGTAAACCACATGAAAGATAGATCAAAAAATGGATATGTAAATCCAAATATATTTAAGGATAAGAATCATAAAAAACATTAATTGTAAGTATATACATCACAAAAAATATATAAGTGGTGAATATGGAATATATATCATATAAATAATAGTGAGACGAGAAAAACCCTTACCTTGAGTTTGATTCATCATGCTTGTTCTTTATTTTCCTCTTCTTTGGGTAACTCCATTTGGTTTGAACCAAAGGTCTTCCTTGGTTTTATTTATTCCCAAATTAATGATTCTAGGATTATATGAGGGAATTTGTGAATTTATTTGGGTAGAGGATGGATGAGCCAAATGGATTGAGAGGTGTGAAAAAGTGAGGGGAGTGAATACCCTTTTATAATTGAAGAGGAGTGACATTCTTGTAAATACTAAAAATTATTCACTATTGGGAGATCAAAATTACCTAAATTGGATCCCAAATTGATAATTATATGTGGTTAGGGATGATATTATAGAGAAAAACCTCAACCACATAATAGAACACATGTTTTAAACATTTTGTACCTTAAATCCTAAGTTTCTTTATTTTTTTCATTTTGTTTTTTCATTAAGGTAACTAGTTTTCTAAACTAAGTAATTTATCCATTAAGACTAAATTAATGTGAAATTTATTATAAAATTTACACCCAATTATTATAATTATTAAATCCAAATTATAAAAAAAAAACCCATGATTGTTGGAAATTAAATTTAAGAGAAGCGCATGTTACACGCAAAAACACTACTTTAACCATAACTCGGCTAACAATGTTTTTACTATTTAGGGATCAATGTGTTCATAATAATAGATCAATTAGTACATTAATGGAACATATTTTATATTTATTAAAATTTAAAAATACCTTGTAAGAATATAGTATTTTTAGTAATTTTAAATCATTTAATAAAATATTATTTATTATAAAATAATATTAATGTCAATTTTGACATTATTCATTTAAATTGAATGAAAAAAATATCAATAAAAAGTTGTAATTTGAATATATTATGTTCAAACCTGTGTAACATGATATATTAATCTACAAAAATTATTTTAATTCAATAATTCACTTAATTTACTTCACTTTTAATATTTTTGGTATCATTTATTTCATTGAATTGCTAACTAAATAATTACTACGTTGACATTTCTTAAGCATTATATTTATTTATTTCATATCTAAATATTAAATATAAATTATTATGATAAAAAATATAATTTATATTTTAAAATAATATCTATAACCAAACCTATGTTTTTTGTCCCTATATCAAATCTTTATAGAAATTAAAAGGAAAAAAGGTTCTTTTTTTCTTTTTCTTTACTTAACTTATTATATGGGTCAATTTTATGGAATAGTGTCCAAAAAACTCATAAAAATATATCCTAAGGTCACAAGGGTTGATATATGTCCATAAAAAGAGTTTTTAACAAGTTTATAGTTCATTTACCCCCCTAAGTTTAAAGTTTAATCCATTAGTAAACTCATTTTTTCCTTAATCATCATAATTAAATTTAACTGTTTTCACAAATAAATTTGGTTAAAAATTAAGTTGGAATTATTAGAAATTAGAAATTATGATTATTCCAAATATGGAATATATTTTTTTCAAATTCAATTCATAGAAGTTTAAACACTTAATTTAATATTAATCCAGCAGACGTGGTGCGACAAAAGATTTTTAAGAAGAGTATTTCTTTTAGAAAAAGATGATCCTATATTAACTCAATGACTAATAATAATAATTTTATAAAAATAAATTAATATTTAATGATATATAATCTATAAATTTCATTTAAAAAATTACTATTATGAATTATTTTTAATTAATTAAAAAGGATAATCATTATTCCTTTTAAAATAGTTTTTAGAAAAATCCGATTTTAAACCCAAAAACAAACTTATATGAAAAACCAATATAAATTTGATTAAAAATTAATTAAGTAGATTAAATATAACTAAATAATATTTAGGTTAATTTAAAACATATTCAAAATACATTGGGACTTTTAAATTTATTAATTTAGTGAAATAAAGGACTTTTTATAAAAATCGACATTTTCACTATTCACCGAAAAATCAATATTTTTTTTGAAAAATCCCAAAATTTCACCCAAAGTGAATTTTGATATTCTGATTCAAAAAATGAATTTAATTTTATCAAATAAATTTTATAAAATTTCCAAAAAAATTATTATATTTTTTTTATGAAAAGTAATAAAAATCATTTTGGAAGAAAAAATACTTTTGAATATTAAAACCAGTTTACTAAAAATTAATTGATTATTTACTAAAGAATTATAAATAATTTATATTCAGCGAGACATATATATATATTTCATAAATTATTTTAATACAATTTATACCCACCAATTTATCTTCTAGGCTATAACAATAATATATATCATGGGTCGTTTAAGTTCGGTGTTGCGTGTTGAATACTCTATCAAACATAAAAATATCGGGGTTGTGTGTAAGGAAAGCTAAATCGAGTTTTGTGTGTAATTAAAGATAATCTCATTGTTTTATTTCCTTTATTATATCAAATATAATTTTGTTATTTTAAAATCTTTAGGTGTTATATCCCCCCTTTAGTAAATTTCATCCTCGCAATTTAAAAATTATCTCAGTAATCAAAGGATGAACATTTGAGAATAATTTTGTTGTAAACCCACATTGTAAAAAGGTTTAATAAAAAAATAATCTTAATAATATTGAAAGGGAATCAAAATGGTCATATGGAATAACACACAACTAGGTTTCCAAATAGGATAACATAGGAGCGAATTGAGGAAAAGCATAAATAATTATAGAGTGATTGAGTTCATTGATCAAAAAAAAATTTAATGGTCAATGGAAAGTTAAGGGCCTCAAAACCATAAATCTATAATGATCAAAAATACCATTGGTTTATAAAAAATAATGGTACTAAGATAACATTTTTGTTTCAAGATCCTTTTCCTAAAGTCAATGAATTCTCTTACTATCTAGAATAAGAGAATATGGAAATATACATAAATGATTAGTAGAATTTCATCCTTTAATAAAATTCCACCACAATACCATATTTTTCTTAAAATAATGTGTATTCAAGATGAATTTTTAATCCCTGAATCACTAAAATAAAATTTTAAAGACCACATAACCATAAAATGGATAACAGGCTATTACTCACGTCTTTAAACATTAACCAAAACCAAAATAGTCAGCACATAGTAAGATAATTCCCAAAATTAATAAACCTTCATACGGTACACTAATATTCAAAATTTAATTGTAATACCTGAAGTTTAAACTAAATTATTCCATAAATAACTGTCCTTAAAATTCTTCAAATATTTCCTAGCTAAGTTTGAACCCCAATGATTATAAGGATTTGCTCATATATTCTTCTAAGATAAATCAATATTTATTCCTCAAATAAAATCCCATATGTTTCCAAAATAAAATTAATCTTAACCTATAAAAATTTCATACTAATAAGGAAATCACGTAGGCTAGTGGTAGGAGCTACACCCTTGTCTCCCTTCGGTTGCGGGTTCAAGCCCTATGACCTTACCAGATGCGGTGAGTTGTCACCCAACATTACAGTTGTCCCTTTTTCACTATAAACATGAAAAAATAATTCCACACTAAATACCCCTTAATTTTTATCCTAGGGGTTACAAATACCCCAACCCAATAAAATTTCTACCAAAATTTCATTAATAACCACATTTTTTTTCTACCTAAAACCGTCAAATGGGGTGTCTAAAACTTTAAACTTACGAACATCATTATTATTATAGAACTATGATGGTATCCATAACTATTAAGATAAAATCACATTAAAACATCATAATATATGAAGTTATCTAACCAAAACTTCTATACCAACTATGATAGCCTTGAACCTGTACTCCCAAATTCAATGCTGAAATAATAAAATTTACATCTATGGATTTGATGCTGATAATTGTGACCCATTTTTTTCATCCATAATTTACAACATAAAAAGGAAAAATTGGATCACTTACATCTTCGGGGAAATTTTGAGATTTAGAGTTTCATATAATCAGGAAAAACTCCTATATAAAAAATTCACATGACTTTAAATGATCATTTCTCCCACTTAACCCAGTTTTTATTTTTTACATTAAGACATCATCATCATCCATATGAAATCCATTATAGGAATAATTCATTAAACCTAATTATTTATAACTTGGGGAAAAGGAAACATAGTAGGGTTTAGCTCAAATTCTTATCAAGGTAAAACACAAGCATTAACAAATTAATGTCATCAATGAGTATAAGAATAGAAGAAGAGAATGATGACATAATCAAAGTGTATGATTATAACATATGGATATTCATACCCATCAATACCTAGATCATAAAACATGGAAACATGTAATAAGGCATTAAAAAATGAAAAATTTATAAGAGTAAATAATCACATGCCTTGTGATATCAATCTTGATAAAATGAAACACCATAAACTCAAAACAAGAATAGATAAAACATATTGGTATCTTAGAACACCATCTTATAGAAACCTTACTATTGGAATAACCATACTACCAACTTCCAATATAATTCTATAGAGAACATAATCATTACTCACTGAATTAGAGTGCTATCTGGGAGCACCCATCGTATAATATACAATGGGATCACCCAGTGATATCTAGTCACACCCATCATTTATAATTTCCAAGAACTGAATAATGAATAAATAACAAAAAGAATTCATTTGATCACAAATCATTGAAATAACCTTTATTATTTTTAGAACATGATTAACCTATGTAAAATAAATAGGTTCCATAAAAATCTCTTTAAAACATGATTAACCCTTGAAAAATAAGTCGGTTCCATGATAATCTATTTGAGACATGATTAACCTATAGAAAATAAATAGGCTCTATAAATATATATTTGAAATATGATTAACCCATGGAAGAGAAATGAGTTCCATAACAATCTCTTTGAAATAATATTAATCCATCCAGAGAAAGAATGAGGATAGTATCATTACCAAATATCCCCAGTGGAGGATAGGTAACAAAAAGGGTTGTTGAAATTTATTAATGAAAATACCATTAAAATATAATTAAAAAATTTCTTAAAGAAAATATATATTTCATTTTGAAAATAACTTTTCAAAACATAAAACATTTTAAAAATAATTTAAAAAACCAAGAATTTATAGAATATTAAGAAAAAAGTTTATTTAAAAATAACCTTTTAAACTTTAAAAAGAAGCTTCGAAGAAATGATAATCATGTTAGTGGGTTATTCCGTACATGCCGTAAAGAACATTCCTTTTTCATGGTAAAAAGGTTAGAAAAGTGTATTGATCATAAAGAGACAAGAATAATACATTGAAAAACCTTTTTAAGAAAAAATGGGTAAAAATGTCTTTGATAAATCATTTTAAAAAGTTTAAAAACATTTTAAAAACATTTTTAGGAAACATGGTTTTTGAAGAAAACATATTTCTGACTGAAGTGAGAAATGAAGTCCAATTTTATTAAAAAAAATTTCAACAATTTTAAGTACCAAAGAGTGAAAAATGATAACATCACTTGTAAATTCCATGAAACGACACCCAATCCTAGCTTGGGATTCAAGAGGGCTTCAGAGGTGTTTCTCATGTGCGAGAGAGGTGAGGGATTCTATCAAACATAGAGGCCCTGCCACTTATTTTAAAAACTAACCTTGAGAATTTACATGACGTGTAAATGATTTACATGTACTGTAAATATTGGGGTCTTTACCCTAGGAAAAACTCTTTATATGTCACAAATTTTCCTACCTAGGACATTACACGTTTTGTATTGAATACATGTTAGGTATTCTAAATACACGTCATGTAATTGGCCTGCAGCCAACATGCAACCCTCCTGCCTCTTCATTTCCCAGAAACAAACCAACCAGGCCATGTGCCTGACATACGGGTCTAATCTAAGAAAATAACTTAAACATGAGTTTAAAAAGAAATAAAATGATCTGTACCCTATATAAAAACCTGATATTTTATCATTGGACTCGTACCTTAGAGTTTGTTTAGTTACTTTTAAGTTGTATCATTTCCATTTCCTTCATTTAGTTATGGAATATATATTTATTCTTATCTTCTATTTCATTGTTTCTCTCTACTATATGTGGGTGTATATATATATGTCATGTTGTCTGTTTCAGGATGAGAGAAATTGTTCCCTCTGATTTTTGTTTATGCTCAGGCGTTAGTCACCAGCCCTTGGGGATCGAGAAATCCCTTTAAGTATGTTGCATATTGGATTGGGTGCCAATTTGTGAGGGTAACCCGGGTCAGTTTTTGAAATTTTGGGTTATTTTACAGTCATTTTTATATTAATTTTAAACCTTAATTACTCGATTTACCATTTACCGTGATAACAAAAATTACTAAGGTTAATATTCATAATGTCCAAAAATAAAAGGGACTTACTTAAAAAAAATTGGACCTTATGATTCCAAATATGGAATCTATTTTTCAAAATTCAAAGCACAGAGGTGAGGTAATTTAATTTAAAATCAAACTAGTAAAGCACGACGAAAAACAATTTTTTAGAAAAACACCTTTTTTAAATATAAATGTTTTTATACTAAATTCAAGTATAAAAATTCATTTAAAAATCCATAAATGGATAAATTTAAATAAAAAAGAGATAATTAAACTTTAAAAATAATCTAGAATATAATTTTACTTTATAAATACTTTAAAATAAAATACATTTTAAAAAAAAATCAATATTTTCACTATTCATTGAAAAATCAAAATTTTCAAAAACATTTCAAAAATTCATCCTAAGATAATATTAAAATGATGATTTCAAAAAAAAAGTTCATTTTATTAAATAAATTTTCTAAATTTTCTAGAAATTAATTATAAGATTTTCTCATAAAAAGAAATAAAAACCATTTTTTGAAGAAAACATATTTTTGAAAACAAAATGACTTTACTAAAAATCGAGTGTTTATTTACTAAGAATTAATAAATACATTTGTATTGATTAGGAATTATATATATATATATATTAAAATTTATTCTATCCTATCCATACCCTTCAATTCAACGACTAGTTTATAAGAGTCCTATTTAAATAATAATATTTTATGGTTCATTTAAGCTTACCGTTGTATATTTTGTATGCTATCAAACATAGTCTCTCTTTTAAAATATTGAGACATTACATAAATTGCTTAATCAAATAATTTATTCACTTATTTTATCCACTTAACTCAATTTGTACATGTATTTTACATACTCTTCAGTTGAGTCTCTCAAATTGGACTTGGCACCAAATTTTGAGCGTGTATCATCTTATTTAAATTAATATCACATATTAAAAGATCAACAATCACTACCAAAAATTTCCCAATATTAAGTGATATCTTTTATTAGCATTATATAAAAGCATTGATAAAGAGGTTGTGTTTATCATTATTAGAAAAAGATGCTGATAAAGGGTACTGTTACCAGTGCTAAAAAATAGTGGTGACGAATAGTAGGTTTATCAACACTTTTTTTAATGATGATAAAAGTACCATTTATCAGTACTTTTTTTATAGTGATAATAAAAGTACCCTTTATTAGAGATAAAATACCCCTAATAAAGGCACCATTTATTAGTGCTAAGAAACACTGATAAAGGGTATTTTTATCAGCGCTAACAAAGGGTAGTTTTTATGAACGCTTTTTTAGCACTGATAAAAGTTCAATATTTAAGTGTTTTTTTCTAGCACGTATAAAAGGAATATTTCATAAAAAAATTATATATCTTTAAGAATAATTTATTAATATATAAATATATTTATATTGATATAAATATAATATATTTTTATTAAATATGATTTATACAAGACTAAATATGCATTTACACTTAATATATAAGAGATTTAATGAAAAATGGATTTTAAAATAACTAAAATTTGATATTAATTAATAATTTTCCAATTATTGACGAGTAATAGTCATTTAATAGCAATTGGATGACCTAAAAATTTTATAAATTAATAAACTACCTAGGATAAGTTTAAAACATTACTTGAACTTCAAATAACTGTAAATTTTGATCGAGGTGTCTGTTTGGGATCTACCACATATCAAATAAAAACTTACAAAGAAATATATTCCATGACGATTGGGGAAACCTCAATGTTTTTTTAGGTTAAAAAAGGATTTAAATTCCTCCAAAACTAAGTTTTTTGTTGGGGTACCTTAATTTTTGAACGTTTGATGAAATTTCAACCTTGTATGAAGGAGTCTTCTTGTATTTTTTAGGTGGAGACTAAATTTATCCTCAATTCCTATAGTCACATATAGATTATAATGTTTAAATTTTAGCATTTTTCATATTTTACTACTATCTATAATTATATGTATGCATATTTTCATGTATTTACCTATAATAAATCAATTTTATAAATAAATAATTAAACATATTTATGTCAAAATATTTTCTAAAATTTGTAAAACATATGGAAATAAAAAATTCTTATTCATTTTATGTAAAATAAAACATTATCCATTTTATTTACATTATAACTACGCATTAATATATATATATACAGACCTATACAAGTAATGTTTTTATATAAATATGTGTGTGTCAATAAATTAATATATGTTCATGTTTATATTCTAATATATATAAATAAATATATATGTGTAAATACTTGTGCTTATATGTGTGAAATATAAATGTGTATGTGTGTGTAAATATGTGTGTGTGTCAATATTGTGTAGATACATCATATATGAATGTAGTTTTATAAATATGTCATTATCATTAAATATAATATATAAACGTATTTAAAAAAAATATTCATAAATAAATTATAAAGAATCTATATCTAAATATACAATTATATGTAAACATGTTTAAATATATATGTAAATATGTATAAAATTTATATCTGAATATACAATATATAAACATATTTTTAAAATGTATTAAAAATAATTATATAAATGTATATTATTATGTGAATAAATATATAAATAAAAATTAATTATATATATATATATCATAAAATATTATAAAAATCTTGATGGTGTAGGGGAAAGATATCACAACTTTAAGGCAGAGGTCATGGGTTTGATTCCAGGTGAGTACAAGGCAGAATGGTGTCAAAAACACTAATAAAAGACTTTGAAAGCACTGATTAAGGGGTGGGGTCTCAAGAAAGAACACCTGGGTGCATGGGGTCAACATATAGAACTGATAAATTGGGGGTTGAAGTGATAATAAAATTCATTGGTTGATGATTTTGTTTTCATTTTTGTCAATACTAAAAAAAGTGCTCATAAATGTCAGCTTTACTAGCACTAAAAAACACTCATAAAGATCCATTTTATCAGTGCTAATAAAAAATCCCTTTATTAATGTTTTTTTTATCATTGATAAAGGTCGTAACTTTTAATGATACTTAGCATGTCAACACTTTTTTATCACTGACAATGCCCATTTCTAGATCTTTTAAAAGGGAAATCTATATTAGTGAATTTCACAAATTAAAAACCCATTCTCATTTTAAAAATCCATCACTTGTAATTATTCTCCCAAAAAATTTCAAGATCAAAGGAGGAAATGAAATAATATCAGTTTTTTATGATTCCACAATTAAATTCATACACGATTTATTAAACATGAAAATTGAGGTTTCTTACAAATCTCTTTAGTTGAGTTGCCATGGTTTAATGCAATATCGATAAATGATTTTTATTTTTATTTTTTGAAAAGTTCAGGGTCAAAGCCCCTTTATTAAAACCAAAAACAAAATAAATAGGAGGATGGAGTTAGACAAAAAAACTGTCCTCATCAATTATAGATTCAAACGAAGATTTTTAATAATCTCCACCAGAGCATCGAGACTCTCATTGTGTTGAGCCCTCCAATTAATATGACCACATCCACGACCTCGACCTCTTGGATGATGTTTAATCCTCCAATTCTTCACATATTTTTAGGGGACCATCAGAGTCTCTTGAGTCCTCTGAGTCACTCTTTACAACATTTTCTGATCCTCTTCCTAAGAGAACTACTATAGATCACGCTTTTAAAAACATTAGAAATTAGATTTATTAGAACGAAAAATGTGATGTTATGTTAAGTGTTGTTAAAAGGTTTTATATTTATTATCACTAGAAAAAAACATTAATAAAGACCCACTTTATCATTACTAAAACAAAAGCACTGATAAAGACATCATTTCTCAGTGATTTTATTTTAGCATTGATAAACACCTTGTATCATAATTTTTTTTTCTAGAACTAATTAAGTGTGATTTTACCAGAATTAAAAAAAATTCTAATGAAGGTTATATTTATTGACATTAAAAATAAATCACTGATAAATAGTGTCTTTATCAATGCTACAAAAAAGCTGATAAAGGGTGTATTTGTCAATGTTTTTTTTAGTTTGGATAAAATTTGAAGAAAAAAATTGTTTTTTAGCCATTTCCTTGCCACCACTCTTAAACCCCTACTCCCATTCTTACACACCCCACTTTTCTAGTGCTCTAAACACCCCTTTGTTAGTGTTTTTCCACTACCCAACTACCTGTTCATTCGCACACGCACCAGGACTAGATCATGTGACCTCCCTTGTGCAATTCGAACCCCTTTACCATTGTCTCAAATTTGTTTTGTTATATATTTTATGATATTTATATTTATTTATATATATTTACATACATAATTTTCATTCATATATATATATATATAATTATTTTTAAATATATTTTTTAAATATATGTTTGTGTGTGTGTATGATATATATATATATATATATATATTGAAAGAAAATCTTCAACTATTATAAATCAGTAGAGGGAAAAGAACTCAAATCTGGGGGGAAAGAAGACAATCAACATAAAGATACCTAGTTAATCCTATAAGAGGCCATGGAGTGAACCATAAGATTTCCCTCTCTCTCAATGTAGGAGAAAAAACAAGAAGTAAACAAGGGATCCAAAGATCTAATATTATGGATAATAAACCCGAAAGGATGGTGATTGCCTTCAACTTCCTTCAGAGCGTTGATAATAACGAGTTAATTAGATTCAACAATAATGTTCCTCCAGCTATGGGAAGTGAAAAAATATACACCATGCCAAATATCCATAGCCTCATCCACCGACGGATCCCAACATGCATCAAATGAGAAATGGAGATCCATTATAATAGAACCTGTATGATCATGGATAATAACACTGAGGCCAACATAGCCATCTCTAGGAAGTATCGCATCAGTATTAATCTTAAAAACATCCAAAGATGGAGGCATCCATATAGCTAGAGAGGGTTGGACTGGTGGGAGAGGATGAACCTCCCCATCATTATTCTAAAGAGAACCCTAATTGGCCATCCTGGCAAGCCAAATCCTATCAACTTTAAAAGAATTCTCAAAGACAAATACATTGAAGCGACACCAAATAAACCACACACATATACACATCCTCACAACATTTTGAGCTGGAAAATATTTAAACCATTCTCCCACAATGATCTTGACATCCCTGAGATTTTCCCATAACGAAAAATCCTTCCTAGAATATTTCGACCAAAGCCCTGTAACCCAAGGGCAGGAGAAAATCACATGAAGCTCAGTTTCTACAGAGGACCCACAGAGAGGGAAATAGAAATATCTGAAGAGCTCCTATCTGTGAGACACACAAGGGTGGGGAGGATACCACTGAAAATTTTCCAACAAAGGAGTTTGGCCTTCAATGGAGCATCTAACTTCCAAATATGTTTCCACAGTAGGAACCCAAGAGCATCCCTGGTCTCAAGATAGATCCTATAACCCAAAATGATTGAATAATAGGCCAAAATTTCATAATTTCAACACAATGCGTATGGAATAGAATCAAGAACCACTGGGACTACATGAATAACTCTTTGTTTCAACTTGAAGAACCGACTATCAGGATTTTGAGGGTCCCATAAGCAAATATCATTAGTCATAATATCCCTCACAAAAGCATGTTCGAGGCCATGTAGTGGATGGGATCAAGGTTTCATACTATAAAAACCGGGAAGCCAAAGATTATTCCATAAGTAAACCAAAGTTCCACTGGAAACTCTCTAATAATGTCCATGGATTAGGACATCAATTAAACCCCAAATGCTTCTCTAGAAAAAACTTGGTCTAGGACCCAAACTGGAAGAGGGAAAATCAACATGAGGGTGATACTTAGCTTTGATGACTTTTTCACACACACATAAGGGAGTTATTAAAAAGGATCAAATAATTAAAATCCATGATGCCACAATCCTTTGGGGGCATAGAGATTATCCCAAACGATCCAGTGAATGTTTTTTTTCCCATTGAAATGACTGCACCAAAAATTCACGAAGGCTGAATGAAGTTAGTGAATAAAATAAACTAGGAGTTTGAATAAGTAAATCACATAGAATGTGACCATTTGGGACACTGCTTTGATAATAACATCCTTTCCAACCATTGAGATATTCTTGATGAACCAACCCTGAATCTTTATATGGACTTTAACAAGGATGAAAGAGAAGATATCACTTTTAGATCACCCAAAGACCATATGAAGGAAAAAATATTTTTTATGCTTCTCTACCACTTTGATGCCAAAAAAATAGGAAAAGGAAGCTCTTATTTCATCTTGAACACCCCATCTAAAGGAAATCTCTAACTTTTCAAAGTTGATGCACTGACCCAATACAATAGTAAAAGCATCGATAATTTTAAGGACCTCTTGGAATTCCTAGAAGTTAGCTCTTGAAAAGTGGAGGTATTCATCAAAAAAATAATTGAGTGGTGGGGATGCTATATTGAAAAACCTTCTCCCCTTTGATATGCCTTTCCAAAGATACTTTTGATAAAAGATGAGTAAAAACATTAACAATAATGAGAAATAAATAAGGGGATAGGGGGTCACCCTACCACAATCCTCTAGATGGCTTACATTTTTGTGTGTGATAAAAGCCATTAAACTTTATGTTAAAGGAAAAAGTCTTAACACAACTCATAATTTATCTCAACCATTTTTGGATAAAACCCAATTTGTACATAACCTATTCTAGGAAATCCCATTACCCCTATCATAAGACTTAAACATATCCAGTTTAAGGGCCAAATTCCCCCTCTTGGAAGAAGAGTGTGTTTTCATAGAATAAAATATTCCATGGGCCACAATTGCATTATCAGTAGTAAGTATTTTAGGAAAAAAGGCACTCAGATTTTTGGAAATGATTTAAGGAAGGAACCTACCCAAGCAGTGGGACAAGACCTTTGAGAAAATTTTATAAACCACATTGCACAAGATGATTGGCCAAAAGTCAGGAATTCTAACCAGGCCATAAATTTTTGGAATCAGAACAATAAGGGTTTTGTTGACTTTTTCCATACCAATAGAGACATAACATAACCCCTACATTAAAATGGTGATATTTGGACCCACAATATGCCAAAAATGATTAAAGAATAATGCATGAAAACCATTCAGGTGAGGCGGTTTTGAAGAATGAATACTATTCATGGATTCCAAATTTTCCTTCCTAAAAATGTATGAATCCAATTATAAGGACATGGACATGGAGTATTTTTTCTCCACACAATTCAGAAGATCCCCTGGGTAGGCACCGCCCTCAGAATGAAACATATTTTTGAAGAAGGAGCCAATATGATCCTGAATTGTAACCCCATCAGAGGAAACATTGTCTTCCCTGAATTCCAGTTTTGAAATGAAATTATTTATTCTTCTAGATGAGGCTTTTGGATGGAAGAACCTAGTATTTTGGTCACCTTGTTTGATAAAGGCTTCTCTAGATCTAGAAAACCAGTAGCTCTCTTTATCTCTAAAATTCCCATCCAGTTGTTTTTTAAAATAAATTACCTCATACTAGTCATTTCTCAGGTTGGGGTCCTCATAGCATATCCCAATAGAATTTTCAAGAATAAGATTATTCTGGTAAAAATTCCTGTAGTGTTTTCAACTCCAATACTACAACTATAGAGCCACCAATTTGGTCTTATCCCAAAATTGATCATGAGAGGAAGACTAAGAAGCTTCAACCATCTCCCTGCACTTTTCATTATGGAACTACATACATTAAAAACGAAATCCCCATGTAGGTATTTCACCCAAAGACAACATAGATGAATGGAGAAAAATGGGGCAGTGATTAGACAAAACCAGAGTTAGGTGGGAAACCACGTATCTTAGAAACAAAGTCACTCGGTTTCTAGATGCCAAAAATCTATCAAGTCTTTCAAAAATTTTGGAGGAATGGTCCCTTACATGAAACCATGTAAAAAATCTCCCAGAGCAGCCCAGAATTGAGTGTCAAGAATGGAGAAAGAAATTATAAAATTGTTGTATGGAGGAAGCGTTCCTTCAGATGCTACTAGTCTTCTCATGGAGGTAGAGAATTTCATTGAAGTCACTACAAAAAATGGGACCTTGAAGTATATTTTTAACTAATTTAATCAACTCCCCTGATTTCCATTTGTCACTAGCACCCGACTATCCATAAAGACCCAAAAATTTATAATCAGGTTACCTCAGATGACCAAATGAGAAGGTGATGTGGTTATGAGAATAGAAATCCACTGAACCTGCTAGATCCACTCTCCACATAAGGCACATGCCACCAGCATGACCTGATCGGCCAACCGAGAAACAATTCTAAAACCCAAATTTTTAAGCAATACCTATCACATCCTTAATTTCCAAAATCATCTTAGACAATAAGACCATGATGGGGATATACTTAGAACTCCATTGGTGGAGCATATTAATTGAGCATGGGTTTCCAATCCCACGACAGTTCCAACATAAAGTTTGCATTACCCTAGGTAGGGTTGGTTCAAACCAACCTCCTACTCTGATAATTCAAGAAGAGATACTTCAACAACCACTTTCCATATTTTATGAAGATTTTCCACTGATAGAGAGGCCTCAACACCTTGTTTAGATCCATAGGGGACCAAAGTAGTGATTTTAGATCGGGTGTCCCCTCTGGATCTCCTCTTCCATGTATGATGGATTTTTGGGCCTGATGTCATCAAGCCAGACATAATGTAAAATTCCATAGAAAGAAATATAAGATGATACATGAATGGAGGTACGAAAATATCCAGGGGTCCAGAACAAATTTTTTCATCATAGAGGTGGGTAAGGGAATAGCCCCCGACCCTGCGTTCATCCCTGCAAGAGATGATAACATCATTGTCTGAGGTCTGATCCCACTTGAAATGAAATCTCTCGAAGCATTTGATACAGATAGAAGGGATGGATTCAAAGTATCCATAGTCTGTATATTTTTGTTATGGTTTGGACATGAGTGGGATGACCCCAATATTATGATGTTATAATTTCTAGTAGGTGCGAGAACTATGCAGGCTTTGGAAAGCATTTCTCTATCTTTGGATCTTTCTGATTTTGGAATAAAGGGTATCCCTCGATTTTTGGGATGTAACCAAGTAAAAAATTGAATCACAATATTACCATATTCATCCTCTTATTTAGAATCACAATCCTTCTTAGTGTGGCCAATGTGTCTGCAAAAGAAACATAGGATAAGTAATTTTTCATATTCACATGAAATCCACAGTTGATCATTTTCTGAAGTGATAAATGTACCACTAAGAGGGGGAGAGTGTATGATATACATATACAAACTTATATTTATTTAAATATATTATATATTAATTTTTATTTATATATATTAGAGTATAAATATAAATATAAATCTTTTTATTGACACACACATATATATATATAAACATTATATATACATTTGTATAAGTGTATATATATATTCACATATTTTTATAATGTAAAAAAATTGTTAGATATTTCTTTAAATAAAATGGATAATAATTATTTCCATCTGGTTTATATAATTATTTCTAAATATATATTTTAAAATATGACTTTATATTTACATATATATTTATACATATTAACATATAATTATATATTTTGATATAATTTTTTTATAATGTATTTATAAATATTTATTGTAAATATGTTTATATATTATATTTAATGATAATGATATTTTTATAAAAATAAATTTATATTTTCTGTATTTAAACAATATTGACACACAACACATAAGCACATATTTACACACACATGTACACATTTAGAACACCTTCATCCTTGGAGCTGACCAACTTCTGTATTTCACCCCCAATTTTGATTCTCTTCTCACTAAGTGTTCATCACTTCTCTCAATTGAAGACCTGAGCAACTAGTTCACTATGGCATGGATTATTTAGGCAAGGAGAATAACACCCTATTTAATAAGGTTTTAAACCTTCCGCCTCCTGGGTTGATCTCTCCTCCCACAAGCTTTCCTCATGGATCCACACTGATCACCTATTTGATGGACCTTCAGGACTTCCTTCCCCTATTTCTTGGAGCCCCCCTCCCCAGGAACCCAAAAAATCAATGTTGATGTGTTACCCTCAGGCAAGGGCGTCACCAATTTTAGAATTATTGCCTATGACTCTTCTGGTTCAATCACTTCTGTATTCCAAAAAAGCTCTCAGGGTCTCCTTCCTTCTAGTGATTACAGAAGCAAAAGATATCATTTTAGGTACTGATTTTGACTTAGATAAAGGATGGGACACGATCATGTTGGAATCAAATTATCTCACCATTATTAATTTTATTACTGTTCCAGATCCCAACGTCCAACCTTTTGGCCTCTTGGTATCTAAGATCCTTTCCATTCAATGATTCTTTGCCATATATTCCTCCTTTTCTAAAAGGGAGACGAATAGAGCGGATCATCATTTGGCTACTAGGAGACTCTCTAAAGAACCTCATGTCTGGTTGTATTTTCCCCCTAGTTGTATGATGTCTCTTGTATTTATAGATCTTGGTAATCTTAATATATGAGCACATATTCCCTTTAAAAAAATATAAGGCTGATTACATATTCCACTGTAGAAGGTCATTTTGAAATAATAGCTTGTGCTTCCACCGCAGACGGTTATATGTGAGGAATAAAGCTTGATGAGAAGGATCTATTGCTAAAGGTTACATAGCTGAAGAGCGCTTAACCTTTTTTTCTAGGTATTTGGATGAGATTGAGATTAGATTAAATTATGTTGGATGTGTTGATGACATCTCTGTAGGTTCTAGGCGCAGTAGAAGCATACGATGGGTCATGCCCAAATTTTCTTTTTGTCATGATCTATGATCAATATGAGATTTACACAATGATAAAATTTGTGATCTACAAAATTGAATCAAGAATATAGAAAAGGGATATAATTCCGGAAACCAAGAGATGACCATCACATATTATTTATAATAAATTTAATTAATTAAATAATTAACTTGTTGTAATTCTTTCTTCATTGATATATCTGAAAATATATTTTCATTTTACAGTCATTGTGTTTTAGGAATCAAAGTAGATTCTCTCTAGTGGTGACCCACACATGATCCAAAAATCCATGAACATCATCATAGTATTCTTCGGTTGTTAGCATGGAAGATCCTATCACTTGCTTTATCCACCTTTGATCTCCTAGAGAACCACTTCCAAAGCATTCTCCTTGATCTCTCTTGACTTAAGAGTGAGAGGTAGAGGAAGACCGATCTCTATTATTGGGAGAATTATTGGCAAATGTATCTCTCTAGAGCTTGATAGGATTCTCCAAATCTATTGTGCACAACCAAACAAATTAATTTTATCTTAAAGAAAATAATATAATTGGGTTTATAAAATATCTATGACCTAATTTTAAATTCAAGTGATGGTTAAATAGAAACAAATTATATAAACACTTGATATTTAAATGTTTTTCTAATCATTATGTATGTTGGATTTGGCATGAAAAATTTAATGTTATAGAAAGTCAAAATAATGACTATCCTATCAACAAAACACAAAGTTACCCAACCGAGGAGAATTCAGTTCAAAACTTAATAAATGATGACTTTGGATTTTATGGATAAAATGTCCAAGATTTTAATAGATCAATAAAACCTTCACTTGATCCTGGGTAGTTTAATCTTTCTCAGAACTCTAGTGACTAAAGAAATGAGTTTTATTAATTAGTTGAAGATAGAAAACAAGAACTAGATGAAGGGTGTGCCAAGAATTTAAAGTTGTCTTTTATAATTAAATTTGTATCATATCAAGTGTTTTTATGGAATTATTGAAAAACCAGTATCCATGCTTTTAGAGTTGTTTCACAATGCATTTAGTGAATCTAAGATCCCTACATCATTTTATGAGATGAATAAAATCATCAAAAAACTTGGACTTGATTATATAATGATACTTGCATGCCCTAATGATTGCATGCTTTATTGGGGGAAATAGTATGATAAAGAAGAATGCATAAGATATCATACAAGTATATGGAAGTCAATAATAAACAATGAGAGTAAAAATCAATGAAACACTAGAAATAAATAGAATAATAAAACTCCCACAAAGGTATTCCACTACTTTCCTTTGAAACCACACTTGAAAAGATTATTCATGTCATCTAAGACCACATACGGCATGAAGTGAAATGATCAGATAATAATAATGATGGATTGATGAGATAAATAAAATATTCAACATCATGGAAGGTGTTTGATTCATTATATCCAATTTTTTATTCAAATACAAGGAATATATGATTTGGATTATCTTCTGATGGTTTTAACCCTTTTGGAACTTCATATACTAACTATAGTATATGAACAGTTGTTTTGATACCTTATAATCTACCTCCATGGATTTTCATGAAGAACAATTCTTTCATTATTTAAATGATTATTCCTAGAAACCAAATGCTTGTAGATGACATTGATGCATATCTTCAACCTCTAATCAAAGAATTGTGAGAATTATGGGATGATTGTGTGGAATCATATGATGATTCAAAAAGAAAACTATTCAAAATGAATGTTGATTTAATGTGTAAATTTAGTGACTTTACTAGACTAGGAACCATATCTGGTTGTAACACACATATTGGTTTGGATTGTCCAGTTATTAATTCTGATTTTGAACCTCAATGACTGCCTTATTGTTGAAAATGATGCTTTATGTGTCATTATCAATTTCTTGATGCTTCTCATAAATTCAGGTTTAACAAGACACAATTCAATGGAGATATTGAATTGAAAAATTAACTAAAGGTGTTATCAAGTTCAGAAATCTTGGGAGTATTAATGAATGTCACTATATAATTTGGAAAATCTAACCAGTTTAAAGAAGGGGGGAAAAGGGTATGCAGTAAAATATCTGAAGTAGTTGGAACACAATAGTGGAAGAAAATGAGTATATTTTTCAAACTTCCTTATTGGGTGTTTAATTTGATATGTCATAATCTTGATATAATGTATATTAATAATAATTTTTGTGTCAATGTAATTTTTACATTACTTAATGGTCAAGGTAAATCAAATGATCACCTTAATGCTCATAAGGATTTGGAATCAATGAATATAAAGTGTGTTTTTTTGGGAAAATGAGAATGAAAAGTATCCTTTAACTATTTTTATAATGAAAATAATGATAAATAAAAATTACTTTGAAATTTAAATAATGTAAAAGTGCTAGATGGATATTCAAGTAACATTTCATGATGCTTTGACTTTATACATCAAAAGTTACATAGATTGAAAAGGTATGACTCACATATTCTAAAGAATTAGTTGTTTATATTAGAATTTAATAATCCTTAACTTGAAAAGGTAACTACAGTTCTATTTGAGTTGTGTACCTTCTTTAGAGATCTTTGTGGAAAAAATTTAAATCCAACTAAGCTTGATAAACTTCAATAAATAATTGTTTTTACACTTTTTCATTTGGAGATGTAATTTCTCCCTTTATTTTTTCACAACCATGATTCATTTGAATATTCATTTGGTTAAAGAATATAAACTTGGTAGACCGATACACTATTGATGGATGTATCCAATTGATAGGTGCATTAATATATATATTTCTATTTTCATTGATGAATTCAATTTTATAAAATAATTGTGTAAATTATTTTAATGTGTTTCTTACTTTTTTCATTAGGTACTTAGGTCATTTGAAATCATAAGTGAGGAATAAATCTCAATGAGAAGGCTCTATTTTTTAAGGTTACATAGGATAAGAGTGTTTGACCTTATATTCTACATATTTGGATTGGATTGAGACTACATTCAATCATGTTGGACATGTTGATGACATCTCTGTAGGTTTCGAGTGCAGCGGAAGCATGTGATGGGTCGTTTCCAACTTTGCTTTTTTGTCATGATCAATGATCAATCAAATATTTAAACAATGATAAATGTTGTGATCTATGGAATAGAATCAAAGAATATAGAAAAGGGATAGAATTTCAGAACTAGAGATACGATCATCACATATTATTTATAATCAATTTAATTAATTAAAGAATTAAATTGTTAGAATTCTTTCTTAGTTGATGGATTTGACAACAGATTTGTGTTTTATGGTCATTGAGTTGTAGGAATTAATGTAGATTCTCTCTAGTGGTGACCCACATATGATCCAAAAATCTATGAACTTTTTCGTCGGAATCTACGGTTGTTATCACAATAGATCCTATCACTTGCTTCGTCCGCCTTTGATCTCTTCGAGAAACGCTTCCAATGCATTCTCCTTGATCTCTCTTGACTTGAGAGTGGGAGGTGGAGGAAGATTGCTCTCCGTTCTTAGGAGTGTTCTTAGTGAAGGGATTTCTCTAGGGATTGAGAGGATTCTATAAACCCATTATGCACAACCAAACAACTGAATTGGATCTTAAAGAAAATAATATAATTTGGTTTATATATCATTATGGTTATAAATAAATAATTGAACAAGGGACATTTATTATTTATTTAATCCCTATGAAACCCCATGTCAAATAATAAGAATAATAATATTATTTCTCGACATGCACTTAACTTGCGAATTAAATTAAATATTATTTAATAAAATAATATTCAATATTTATTATTTCTCACCAGACCATTAAACTCGGTCCTCCATTCCACCACAATATTTATCAGTCCATGAATAATGTATATTTATTTATTAAATAAATATCACTGCATTATTCTCTAATAAATAAATAAATATTATATTCACTAAATAGAAAATAAATATTTATTAAATATTCCGCTGACATTATATTCTCTCAAATATATGATGAAGAAATAAACAAGATGAAGCAAACATGAATAATTATTAAAACAATTAAGAATAATATTTATTCAACTTGTTAAATAATAAATAATAATAATATTATTTAACTGAGATTCTTGATATACTTACTGTGCTACCCTGTAGGACTCTTTATCAGTGGCATTAAGAGAAATAGCCTAAAGTCCAAGGTTATCATCTAGCAGCATGGCAAGACACCCATAGAGAAGGAATTTAATTCCACAATGACATAATACCTCATACAGATGCATACTATGTAATATAATCCCTTTATCATGATATCTATAATCAACCAGGTTGCATGTTGGTCTCATAAACCTATATGCTTGATGTACCTTTCTTTGACTTCTTAGAAATTGAAATTGCGTATAGAACACCATGGTAATGGATTTATTTAGGATATATCATTTCCATTAAAGGTACTAAGATATTAAATTCTATTAAATATTAGAAGGGACAAATATTTTCTCACATGATTAATTAATGCAATATTACTCGTGATGCACCCAACACATCCTACCTCATCGCGAACATCTGTCATCACAGTTTTCATCAATACATCAAAGTACACAACTCATAATACTCATTAATAATAATCTTGAAGTATAAAGATCAATACATATGTTCGCAGATAGTAACATCCAATGACACATATAAATGTGGATTTTCTATTGGGGGCTCTCGTTCTCATAATATCCTACACTGGATATTACCAAGGGCATACACCATGAGAAGGTGCCACCAAGTCCTATGAGTCTCCATCCCTGATATCATGTATCATTTGTGTCTTTCAAATGATATCATATGGCTATAAAACATATATTTAAGAATAGTATCATATCAATTTTGGGTTCTCATCATAGCGTGGAACTGCTACAACCTTTTAGCGAGACAACTAATCTTGGGACATTATCACATACTACGTTACGCAAAAGAAAAATAATGATGTGATAATAAGTTTATTAATATTCAAAACTATGAATACAGGTTATCATAAAGTACACATAATTTGGTTCTAGGGAACAAAATCCAATAGACTGCCACTTGCACTAGATCCAACTGCTAACGTCCTTCAATCCGTTAGCTCTCAGATGATACTCATTATTCTAATGAGATAGTCAAGGGGTCTACCACATTCTTTTTAGTGTGTACATTTCTTAGTGAAACTTCACCCATTTGATAAAAATATCTCAAGAGGTGATACTTTAGGAGTATATGCTCTATTCGTTGGTGTGACCTTGGATATTTTGAAAGAGTCACCGCTATAATATTACCACAATACAATGTGATTGGGTCTTTACTACTAGGTACCACATCAAGCTCTGATAAAAATTTATGAATCCAAATGACTTCCTTAGCTGCATCAGAAGCTGTTATATACTTGGACTCCACTATAGAATTAGTGACAACTGGATTATTTGAACTCTTCCAGATCATAACTCCTCTGATAAGACAGAAAACATATCCTGGTTGCAACTTCAGATCATTCTAATCTATCTAAAAACTGGCATCAATATAACCCCTTATGACTAGCTCATATTCTCCTCAATACCGAAGGAACATATCCTTAGTTATTCTCAGATACCTACGGATAAACTTAATTGGAGACCAATACTATTCTCCTAGATCAACTTGATATCTTCCTACCAAGCTCAATGAATAGGAAACATCAAGTCTAGTACATAACATATCATACATAATTGATCATATCATCGAAGCATATGGGATCTTACTCATTCTTTATTTCTCATGTTGTGTTTGAGGACACATTTTCTTAGAAATATGTAAACCATGTGACACTAGAACCAATACCTTCTTGGATTATTCCATACTAAATGGCTTCATTATTTTTTCAACATATTTACTTTGACTTAGTACAAGAATCCTCTTAGATATATCACGAATGATCTTGATCCCTAGAATATAGGCTATTTGACCTAATTTCTTCATGGAGAAACACTTGTTTAACCAGTCCTTAATAGACTATAATATTGGTAGGTCATTTCTAATAAGTAATATTTCATCAACATATACTACTAGGATAACGACCTCATTCCTACCAAACCTATTTTAAATATATGTAAAGACCAAAAATTTCCATGTATTTTTTTAAAATAAATGGAAATTTTATGAGTCTATGAAAATTGACGGCGCATGATTCTGAGGCCCGGAGTGCCTAGAATGAATTTTTAAAGTTTTGTTCATGTATGTTCAGTAAATGTACGAGCTGGTTTTTATAACTTTTGAACTGGTGCTCGGAATTGAAATCCGAAGGCACCGTTGAACTCACAGTGCCGATATTCGCTTAAGGAGACTTTCACCTTGATGACAGATGGTCGAGGGAGAAAGTTAGATTTTGGGTTTTTCATGGAAATAATAAAATAAAATAAAATTCATTTTATTTTATTTTGAACTTCCATGTGGATATTTCAGGTGGGGTCCACCAGAACTAAACCTCCACGTGGAAGTTGGAAGTGGGGACCACCAGACCTTAACCTCCCATGAGAGGTTAAGGTGGTGGGAACCACCCAAACCATAACCTCCCATGAGAGGTTATGGTGGTGGGGACCACACAGGATGAAACCCCCCTTTAATTGGGAGAAACCCTCAACTCCCACAATTAATGAGGGAGAGCCTCTTGAACTCCTCCACCTTAATTGTGCCAATGAACATACCTTTAATCTTTCCAACGCACCACATCGTTTGTGCTAGCGTAAATTAATTGGCTTTCCCCATTTTAAATTAAGTAACAATGTCGTTGGAATTTAGGAAGGTTCCTAATAAATGAATCGTCATAAATTCCAATGATTGTTACCTACCTCCCCCCTCTCCTATATATAGGGAGCTTGGGGGGAGGATTTGGGACGACTTCACCAAGTGACAAAGCACTGGTAAAGTGATGTGACTTCCAACACTTGGAGGATTACGTTCTCCAATGAAGAACATGTTCTTCCATGAAGAACGCTCCACCGACAAAGAACGCCGACAAGGAAACCCTTCGAGTATAAAGAACGACCCCGACTTCAACTTTCTTCCTCGAAACTTCCTCTGAATTAGGACATGTTCATATACAACGAATCGACGTCCGCCTTCTTGCGCTAACGTCAACCAACAACGAACAAGGTAGGGTTTTTAATTAGTATGATTTTATTCCCTTTGTTATTTCCTTATAAAAACAAAGAACACAGATCAACTTATTATCAAGTTGATCCGTGGATGTTTTCCTTGTGGGTTGGGAATAAATTGTTATGAAAAGTTGTAGGGGATTATTGTGAATGATTTATATACCGATGTTCTCCCCTTCTAGAAGGAGGAACACAAATCAACTTTCTAACTAGTTGATCTGTATATGTTTCCTATTGCAGGTTTTGGGAATAATCTTTGCGAAAGGGTTTGATGTTCTTAATTATTTTTCTATGTTGAGCCGCTTGCTGCTGCCCTAATGCGGAGAGTGCAGGACAAACTAACATGTCCCTTCCTCTCCATAACCCTTGTGTTTTTTTGTGGTGTTCTTCAAAATGGAGGAAGGCGACGAAGGTGATGAAGGCAACGGTGCCACCACCCGTGGCCTCCGCAACCCGCACCGCCCCCGCGGTGCTCCGACCTTCTGGCCGAACCGGCTCCACGTCACCACTGGCCGAACCGGCCCCAGCCGCGCCGCGCCCTGGCTGTGCTGGCCCCCGGACACCCCGGCCTCTCGACCAAGCTGCCCAAGCCACGTCGTCCACCGGCTGAACCGGCCCCTGACCACACCGGCCACCCGGCCGAACCGGCCCCCGGCCACCCCGGCCTCCTGGCCGAGCCGCCCTGACCGCACCATCCGCCGGAAAAACCACCCAACTGCTTCGGCCTCCCGGCTGAACCGGCCCTGACCGCGCCACCCCGGCCTCTGGGCCGAGCCGCCCTGAGCTGCACCCCCACGGTCCTCTGAGCCGAACCGGCCCCACGCCCCTAGTCGATCCACCCTCCTGGCGCACTCCGGGACGAGATGCCCACGCGGCGCCCTCCGGGCAGAGCTGCCCACACGGCGCCCTCTGGACCGAACCACCCTCGCGCCTACCTACGGTCGATCCACACCCTCACGGCCAGTCCGCACCCTCACGGCCGGTCCGCGCCCTCGTGGCTGGTCCACGCCCTCATGGCTCTCCGCGCCCCTCGCGGCCTGCTGGGCTGGGCCCAGTGGGTCGGGCCGAACCCAGTGGACCGGGCCGTATCACGGGATAGGTCTGTCTTAGCGGGTTGGGCCGAGTCGACCTGAACTGGGTGAACCCAAGTCAGGTTGGGCCGAGTCAGTCCGACCGGGTTGGACCGGACCCGGGCCCACTACGACCTTCTACGCTCCTTCGACCATATCTTTGGAACCAGACATCTGTTTGATGAACCGTCAGTGGCACTGGAAATCTTGGAGCGATAAGGTACCTTTGAGTATACCCTAATGGTGTTTTGGTTATATTTGAGGAACGGTCTTGTTGGATCAAGAACGAATCCAATCGGGCCCCCGGGACTAAAAGGCTAATAACTCACAGACTAGCTATCCGATTGACGTGCAGTCTATTGAATTGAGATCCCCTTGAAGTGGAGGTCCTTTGAGATACTTATTCGGGGGAATTATTGACAGTTGGAGTATCGACCAGTAGCTCGTGGATCGGATCCTCTCGAAGACAAGCGAGCTTAGTGCGGAGACCTAGTAGCTGGCTAAGACCTGACGAATGCTGACCTTTTGACTCAGAGTGACTCTAATTTCCAAGTGGGTAGCGCCATGGTGTCACGAAAAACACACAGTGGTGAGCACCTTGGTGTCGTGGAAGACCCACAGTACTCGACAGGAGGAGTACCTCAACAGGCAACGAGGGGGAGCATGCTTGGTGACACGACAGACCCATGGTGGGGAGCACCTCTGTGTGACGCGACAGAACCACGATACTCGATAGGAGGAGTACATCAATAGTCCAAGGTTAGTGGAAAGCGTGCTTGGTGTCGTAGTAGGCCCACTGTACTCGACAGAGGAAGAGTTATCCCGCAGCTGAGGTTTCGATAATGTGACTGGGGATGCTACTTGATACTACCCCTAGAATAAAATCCTGGTTGAGCTGAGTTAGTACTTTGGTGTTTTCCTCATGATTGAGATGGATCACATGATAATTTAGGTATATGTATGGGCATATACCTAGGTAAGGTTATCTGTTGATTTCATTATTTCTGGTTTATACTTTTTGGATTTTGTGAGAGCTTGAGGGTCTCGGGGTCCCTACTGAGTATCGTTATACTCACCCCTGCACGGGCTATACCCGCACCTTGTTGTCTTGGATGTAGGTGACAAAAATCGCTAAATGAGGCCGAGAGTACTAGGACTGGATAGTACCTGGAGGTGGACCTTATGAAGAGTCGATAAACAAAGGAGATGGATGAACATGGAGTGCTGAGGAGGCGATCTGTACCTACCCTTCAGGTAGGAACCTCAGAGGATGATCCGATAGATATCTTTTCTTTCCCTTAAGTTTTATTGCATTTCAGTTGTACTTGTACTTTCTAGTTGGGCTTGTATTCTGACCCCTTTTACTTTCAACACTTTTTTGTTATACAGTTTACTTGGTGTTTTGTATCCAGTCGTGTGCTTTATTGTGTGTGTGTTTACAAGTTATAAAGGAAATGCCTTCCCAGTTTTATGGAATTACTCCTTTGGTGCTAGTCGCCAGCCCCTGGCCTATGGAAGGCGGGCTTGGGGTAGTCATGGCACGGGCCCCGGGGGACGGGTCGTGACAAATTGGTATCAGAGGGATTAGTTCTACCACAGAACTTAGGACTCTGATCATTCTTTTCTATGAAGCAATAGTGTTAAGTGTAGTGAGTGTGGTTTTCAGTTCATGGAGTCCAGTATTGGTGTGGTGGCTGATGTATCCATACACTAGGACCCTGACTTATGATTTCCGACTCAGTGCACGAAAACACCGATTGCGTGTGTGTTTTCAAAAGTTTTCTTAAGTCAGCTCAGCCAGGCCAGCTCACTAGGTATAATATTTTGACCGTGTCACATCTGTTTCTTTTAGGATGCCTTCACGCAGACATCTGGCTAGAGTTCCGAGAGTTGTACGCACAGATAGCCCACCGAGTGATGAGGCCTTGGTACATGGCCCTTTTCCAGTAGAGGCACCAGCAGAGGCACCATCGGTACCACTCCCCGTTGGGCCACCGATGCCACCGGCCCTAGCAGCAGACGATGCATGCCGCTTGAGTGCATTTCACAAGTTCCAGCGCCAGAGGACACCTAGGTTCAGGGGAGAGACGTACCCACAAGTGGATGGGGATTGGCTGGAGGTTGTAGTGAGAGTTTTCCGATTGGTAGGGACACCAGTCGACCTCATGGTGATTCTTACTGCTAGCCTTCTATAGGAAGAAGTGGGAAGATGGTGTAGCTTGATGCTCTAGGTCCACAATGAGATAACGCTTCTCTGGGTAGACTTTGAGAGCCTATTTCAGGCAGAGTTTGTCCCAGCGACTCTCTGCGCAGTGTGGATATAGGAGATACTTCATCTGCAGCAGGGAAACATGACAACAGCTCAGTACTCAGCGAGGTTTACTGACCTTTGACGTTACTCCACTAATATGGTGCAGGACCCATTCTCCAGAGCCTGTACCTTTGAGCAGGGGCTCAGGTGGGAGATCGGGGCTTCGATGGTCTCATTCAGCATCCCGACGCAGGTGGGGGTGTTAGAGAGAACCCTCCTAGTGGGGAGTTTTTTTACTGAGAAGTCTCCAAGAGAGAGATACACCACCAGTAGACACAAAGAGGAGTCTTCTACAGATGTAAGTAGACAGATGTCGTAGATTTCCAAGAGGAACAGACATATAGGTGGACGACCACATGACTCAGGATCGGTTGTGCGGGGCACCTGAAGCAGAGACAGACATGCTAGGAGCGGGCATTATTACTCATGTGGCGGGCAGGGTCACATGGCTCGTGACTGTCCGACCCGCCGTACAGATGATCAGCAGACGGTTTAAGGACCACCCAGGCAGATACAAAGATTTGGTCGAGGCGGTCAACAGGGTGCAGGTGGATGTGGCAGAGGAGCTGGTCGAGCAGCTGGCAGTGGGTGAAGTTTCGATATATTACCGCCACCACCACCAGGAGGTCCACCCTGACCGTAGGGAGTCCGTGGACATGGGAGAGCTCAGCTCCAGGTAGCTGAGGCTTATGATCATGGGGCTCTAGATATGATTCGAGGTACGATCTCTGTCTACTTAACCATAGATGCAGTACTTATAGACACAGGTTTCAGTCATTCTTTTATTTCCACTACCCTCATTCGGAGCTCGGAGATTCCGATGGAGCCGTTGGCTCAATCCTTACAGCTAGAGATTCCCACAAGAGCATATTAGATGATTATGCACTTTTGCCGACAGTGTGAGATTACTCTAGGAGGAAAGAGATTCGACTAGGATCTCCTAGTAGTGGCGTCGAGGTCTTATGACATCATCTTGGGTATGGACTAGTTATCTACAGTCCATGCTTAGATAGACTGTATTAGGCGCAAAGTGCGGTGTGTCCGCACGGATGGGACCAGGTTTACCTTCACCGGCAAGAAGGGAGCCTTTTCAGCACAAGATGGACTTTCTCGGAGGAGAGTGCAGCCGATCACTCATCAGTTGGCTAGCCTCACCCTCAGAGTGGTTGATGTGGAGAGTATGAGTTATCCTGTAGTGGTGGACTAGTACACAGATGTTTTCCCTGATGATGTCCCAGGTCTACCTCCTCACAGAGAGGTGTAATTTTACATTGACTTGTACCCTGGGACAACACCGATATATACACCATCGTATCAGATGGCTCCCACGGAGCTTCGTGAGCTACGAGTATAGCTGGAGGACTTATAGGGGAAGGGATTCATCCGGCCCAGTGTTTCACCTTGGGAAGCCCCGATTTCGTTCTCCAAGAAGGCGGATGGGAGCTTGAGACTTTGTGTCGATTATCGACACCTGAACAAGGTGACCGTGAAGAACAAGTACCCACTCCCGAGGATTGACGATATCTTTGATCAGCTGAAGGGAGAATGGTGGTTCTCGAAGATAGACCTCAGATTAGGCTATCACCAGCTCAGAGTATGAGACAAGAATGTGCAGAAGACGACTTTTAGGTGTTAGTACGACCATTATGAGTTCTTGGTTATGCCATTCGGTGTAACCAAATCTCTATAAGTGTTCATGGGACTCATGAACAATATATTTCAGCCGTACCTTGATCTCTTTGTCATATTATTTATAGATGAATTATGATCTACTCGACTACTAATAAGGAGCATGCCTATCATTTGCAGGTAGTACTGGACACCCTCTGAGAGCACCATCTTTATGGTAAACTCTCAAAGTTCCAGTTTTGGATCCGAGAGTTTCACTTTTTGGGACATGTCATATCAGAGGCTGGAGTTGTAGTAGATTCATTAAATATTGAGGTGGTACTTGCTTGGGAGCCACCCAGGAGTGTGACAGAAGTATGAAGTTTCCTGGGTTTGGCTGGGTACTATTGGAGATTTATGCCAGATTTATCCAGAGTTTCATCACCACTATCGGCCTTGAAGAATAAGGGGAAACCCTTCATGTGGTCGGAGAGATGCTGGTAGAGCTTTCAGAAGCTAAGGTAGAGGATGACTAGTGCCCCAATATTGAGGCTTCCAGAGGAATGCGTAGGGTACGTAGTCTACTGTGACACATGAGGGACCAGACTCGGATGTGTCCTGATGCAGGTGTGAGCAGTGATCGAATATAGTTCTCGATAGCTGAGAAAACATGAGAAGAACTATGCTACCCATGACATGGAGTTAGCAGTAGTGGTTTTCACCTTGAAGATGTGGCGACACTATCTGATGGGAGAACGTTTTATAGTGTACTATGATCACAAGAGTCTCAGGTATATCTTCTCTCAGATGGAACTGAACCTGAGACAACGACGTTGGCTTGAGTTCCTCCAGGACTCTGACTTAAAGATAGTCTATACTCATGGGAAGGGGAACGTTGTTGCAGATACACTCAACAGGAGATCTGGTATATAACTTCTAGGTGAGACGATGGAGCAGTTTGCTGCTTTAGAGATATCCTTTGTGGATAGAGATAGAGTATCTTTTCTTTCGTCTCTTAAAGTTAGTCCCCCACTTCTTCAGTGAGTCAGGGAGGTACAGTGTGGGGATGCTGACTGCAAGACACGATGTGCTCAGATATCCATAGGACACGCACCTGATGGACTTTCTGAAGGTGGGGAGCACGTCATCCTCTTCAGAGGATGTACCATGATACCAGTGTCACTTCAGGAGGAAGTGTTGAGGGAGTTCCACACATCCCCTCTAGTGGTATATCCAGGAGTGGTGAAGATATACCAGGACCTATGATGACAACACTGGTGGCCGGGAATGAAGAAAACAGTTGCATAGTTTTTCTCTCGATGCCTCACTTGTCAAGAAGTGAAGGTGGAGCATTAGGTACCAGCAGGCTTAGTTCAGCCTTTAGAGGTCCCAGAGTGGAAGTGGTATGAGATATCCATGGACTTCGTGACAAGAATTCCACATACATCCAGGGGTCATGACTCGATTTGGGTGATCATCGATCGAATCACCAAGTCAGCCCACTTCCCACTGATCAGAGAGCAGGGTTCAATAGAGAGATTGGGACACCTCTATGTGCAGGAGATTTTGCAGCTACATGGAGTACCCATGATGATTGTCTCTGATCATTATGCACAATTTACTTACCGGCTATGGAAGGGGTTGCATAAGGCTTTCGGAACACAACTTCATTTGAGCACCGCCTTCCATCCAGACGAATGGCCAGACTGAGCAGACCATTTAGACCCTCGAGGACATGTTGCATGCTTGTGTCCTCGACTTCAGTCATAGATGGGAGGATCACTTACCTTTGGTGGAGTTTTCATAAAACAAAATATATCACTACACCATTGTGATGACACATTTCAAGGATTTATACGGGAAACCCTGCAAATCACCCTTGTGCTGGACTGACCCAGGGGAGTCAACACTCGTGGAACCATAGATGGTACGGGCTACCATAGAGAAGGTGCAGATCATCCAAGAGCGGATGAAGACTGAAAAAAGTAGGCATAAGTCATATGCCGACAGGATATGGAGACCTCTGGAGTTCGAGGATGGTAACTATGCCTTTCTACATGTCTCACCCTGATGAGGTCTACGGAGATTTTACTGAGGTGGAAATTTATCTCAGAGATTTATCGAACCTTTTCAGGTCCTCAGCAGAGTTGGCGAGGTGGCTTACCGCTTAGCTCTTCCACCTCAGTTGCACCGGGTGCATGACGTCTTCCACGTATCCCAGCTGAGGAGATATGTGCATGACCCTTCCCACATCATCGACCATGGCGAGATGGATGTCGACGATGGGGAGACCATTACAGAGGTTCTAGTGGAGATTGAGGGTCGACAGGAGAAGATCCTTCATGGACGGTCGATACCTCTGGTGCGTGTTCACTAGCAGCACAGGAACCTCCAGGAGAGAACATAGGAGCGGGAGGCTCAAATGCGTGCTCAGTACCCCCACTTGTTACCTTATTTTGAGTTGTATCTTATGGGGACTTAAATCCCTGAGGTGAGGAGAATGTAAAGACCTGGAATTTACATGTAATTTTTTTAAATAAATGGGAATTTTATGAGTCCATGAAAATTTATGGGTCGTGATTCGAAGAACTGGAGTGCCTGGAATGAATTTTTGAAGTTTTGTTCAGGTACATTCAGTAAACGTACGAGCGGGTTTTTATAACTTTTGAACTGGTGATCTGAATTGAAATTCGAGGGCACCGTTGAACTCACAGCGTTGGTATTCTCTTAAGGATACTTTCACCTTGATGACAGATGGTCGAGGGAGAAAGTAAGATTTGAGGTTTTTTGTGGAAATAATAAAATAAAATAAATTTCATTTTATTTTATTTTGAACTTCCATGTGGATATTTCAGGTGGGGTCCACCGGAACTAAACCTCCATGTGGAAGTTGGAAGTAGGGACCACCAGACCTTAACCTCCCATGATAGGTTAAGGTGGTGGGGACCACCCAAACCATAACCTCCCATGAGAGGTTATGGTGGTGGGGACCACCCGGGATAAACCACCCCTTTAATTGGGAGAAACCCTCAACTCCCACAATTAATGAGGGAGAGCCTCTTGAACTCCTCCACCTTAATTTTGCCAACACACATACCTTTAATCTTGCTAACACACCACATCATTTGCACCAGCGTAAATTAATTGGCTTTCCCCTTTTTAAATTAAGTAACAACGTTGTTGGAATTTAAGAAGGTTCCTAATAAATGAACCTTCATAAATTCCAATGATTGTTACCTACCTACCCCCTCTCCTATATATACAGAGCTTGGAAGGAGGATTTGGGATGGCTTCACCAAGCGACAAAGCACTGGTAAAGTGATGTGACACCCATCACTTGGAGGATTACGCTCTCCAACGAAGAACGTGTTCTTCCACAAAGAACGATCCACCGACAAAGAACGCCGATGAGGAATGCCTTCAAATACAAAATGAACCCAACTTTGACTTTCTTCCTCGAAACTTCCTCTGACGTAGGACGTGTTCATCTACAATGAATCGACGTCTGCCTTCTCGCGCCAATGTCAACCAACAACGAACAAGGTAGGGTTTTTAATTAGTATGATTTTATTCCCTTGATTCTTTATTTCTAAAAACAAAGAATGTGAATCAACTTATTATCAAGTTGATCCGTGGATGTTTTCCTTGCATGTTGGGAATAAATTATTGCAGAAAGTTGTAGGGGATTATTTTGAATGATTTATATACCGATGTTATTCCCTTCTAGAATGAGGAACGCGGATCAAATTTCTAACTAGTTGATCCATATTTGTTTCCTCTTGTGGGTTTTAGGAATAATCTTTGCAGAAGGGTTTGATGTTCTTAATTATTTTTCTATGTTGAGCCGCTTGCTACCTCCCTAATGTAAAGAGTGCAGGCCAAAATAACCTGGCCTGTCCTCTCCGTAACCCTTGTGTTGTTTTGTGGTGTTCTTCGAAATGGAGGAAGGCGACGAAGGCAACGACGCCGCCACCTGCGGTCTCCACAACCCGCGCCGCCCCCACGATGATTGGGTTTTCTGGCCAAACTGGCTCTGCACCACCGCATTCCGAACTAGCCCCGGCTGCACTGTGCCCCGACCACACCGCGCCCCGGCTGCGCCGGCCCCCGGCCACTGCGGCCTCCCAGCCGAGCTGCCCTAGCCTCGTTATCCGCTGGCCGAACCGGCCCTCGACCACCCCGGCCGAACCGACCCCCAACGACCCCGGCCGAACCGGCCCATGGCCACCCGACCTCCCAGCCGAGCCGCCCTGGCCGATCCATCTTCCAGCTGATCCACCCGGCCGCTCTGGCCTCCCGGCCGAACCGGACCCTGTCACGCCACCCCGGCCTCCGGGCCGAGCCGCCCCAAGCCGCGCCCCCATGGTCCTCCGAGCTGAACCGGACCTACGCCCCAGGCTGAGCCACCCTCGTGGCGCCCTCAGGGCGGAGCCTCCCATGCAGCGCCCTCTGAGCCGAACCGCCCTCATGCCGAACCACGTCCGGTCCGTGCCCTCACAGCTCTCTGTGGCCCCTCGCGGCTTGCTGGGCAAGGCCCAGTGGGTCGGGCCGAACCCAGCGAACCAGGCCACATCATGGGCCGGATCTACCCGAACCGAGTCAACCCAAGCCAGGTCGGTCTGGGTCAGTCCGACTGGGTTGGACCGAACCCGAGCCTACTACAACCTTTTACGCTCCTTCAGCCATATCTTTGGCACCAGGTGTTTGTTTGACGAACCATCAGCGGCGCTGGAAATCTTGGAGTGAGACAGTCCCTTTGAGTATACCCTACTGGTGTTTTGGGTATATTTGAGGAACAGTCAGGTTGGATTGAGCACGGATCTAACCGGGCCCCCAGGACTAAAAGGCTAATAACTCACAGACCAGGCGTCCGATTGACACAAAGTCTATTGCGTTGAGACCCCCTTGACGTGGAAGTACTTTGAGATACTTCTTTGTGGGACTTCGTGATAGTTGGAGTAGCAACTAGTAGCTTGTGGAGCGGATCCTCCCGGAGACGAGCGAGCTTAGTGCAGAGACCTAGTAGCTGGCTGAGACCTGACGACTGCTGACCGTTTGACTCAGAGTGACTCTACTAGCCTAGTGGGGAGCACCATGGTGTCGCAGAAGACCCAAAATGGGGAGCGTCTTGGTGTCATGGAAGACCTACGGTACTCGACAGGAGGAGTACCTCAACAGGCTATGAGGGAGAGCGCGCTTGGTGACATGGCAGACCCATGGTGGGAAGAACCTCTGTGTGACGTGGAGGACCCATGGTACTCAACAGGAGGAGTAACTCAGCAGTCCAAGGTTAGTGGGAAGTGCGTTTGGTGTCGCGGCATGCCCGCTGTACTTGACAGAGGAGGAGTTCTCCAGTAGCTGAGGTTTCGATAATGTGACTGGGGATGTTACTTGATACTACCCTAGAATAAAATCCTGGTTGAGCTGAGTCAGTACTTTTGTGTTTTCCTCATGATTGAGATGGATCACTTGATAACTTAGGTATATGTATGGGCATATACCTAAGTATGGTTATCTTTTTATTTCATTCTTTGTGGTTTATCCTTGTTGGATTTTGTGAGACCTTGAGGGTCTCGGGGTCCCTACTGAGTATCGTTATACTCACCCCTACACGGGATATGCGCGCACCTTGTTGTGTTGGATGCAGATGATGGAAAACACTGACTGAGTCCGAGTGTACCAGGACTGGACGGTAACTGGAGGTGGACCTTACGACGAGTTGGTACATGGAGGAGACAGATAGACGTGAAGTGCTGAGGAGGCGATCTGTACCTACCCTTCAGGTAGGAACATCCGAGGAAGATCCAGCAGCTGTATGTTCTTTCCCTTCAGTTGTATTGTATTTCAGTTGTACTTGTACTTTCCAGTTGGGCTTGTATTCTGGCCCCTTTTACTTTTATCACTCTTTTGTTATACAATTTACTTGGTGTTTTGTATCCATCCTTGTGCTTTCTTGTGTGTGTGTTTATAGGTTATAAAGGCAATGACTTCCTAGTTTTAGGGAATTACGCCTTTGGTTCTAGTCTCCAACCCCTGGTCTATGGAAGACGGGCTTGGGGTAGTCACGGAACGGGCCCCGAGGGACAGGTCGTGACAATATATGACTTACATTCGTTTTTAATGAAACTAAATCATTTTATGGATTAATCGAATCAAATGTTCCATGAATTGGATGCTTGATTAAATCAATAAATGTATCCCTAAAACTTGAAAATCTTTTTATCATCACTTGGAGTCACAAAACCTTCTAGTTATTTCATAAAGACATCTGCTTTAAGGTTCCCATTAAGTAATGCGGTTTTTACATCCATATACCAAATCTCATAGTCATGGTAATCTCCTATAGCAAGTAGAATTATGATGGATTTAAACATGGTAACTAGTGAAAATGTTTCATTATAGTCACTCCTTGATGTTGTTTAAGCCCTTTATCCAATAGTCTTTCTTTATAGGTATTTACTTTACCTTCCATATATAGTTTCCTCTTGAATAACCATTTGCATCCAATGGTCTTTACATCAAATGGTGTATTGAACAGAACCGAAACTTGGTTTTGATACATGGAATCCATTTCATAATTCATGGATTCTTTCCATCTTACAACTTTTGAGCTCTCTACTACCTCCTTGTAGGAGAGAGGTTCATCATTGTCAACCAATAATGAGTCACAATCTTCAGTGACTAGAAAACCATATCTCTTTGGTTCTCTTACCTCTCTTAAACTTCTATACAATACTTGTGTTTCGAGAACTACTTCTTCCATAGGGACCTATAGAATCTATTCTTGTACCAAATCTTGTGAATCATAATAATCAACTTCATCGAAGTCAATCTTTCTCCCACTATCCTTTTTGAGGATGTGCTCCCTCTCAATAAATATGGATTTTTTGGAAACAATCACTTTCTTATCTAAGGGGTTATATAGGTAGTACCACTTTGTTTCCTTGGGATACCCTATAAAGATACACTATGTGCCCTGGGGTGCTAGTTTGTTTCTTGATAAAGCCTTAACAAATTCCTCTCAACCCCATATACATGTGTGCAAAAAATGTATTTCTTTTCACTCCATATCTCGAAGGGAATTCCATTTTCCACTTTAATTGGTACTCCATTTAATGTGTATGATGCAGTTTTTAACGCATATCCAAAAAATGATAATGGAAGACCTGTATGACTCATTATCAACCTTAGCATGTCTAAAAAGGTATGATTCCTACTTTCACTAACACCATTACACTATGGTGTATAAGGTGGAGTTAGTTTATATAGAATCCCAAACTCCCATAGAAAGTAGATAAACTCTTGGTTAAGATATTCACCACTTTGATCCGATCCAATCTTCTTTATATACTTTCCAAGTCGATTCTATACTTCATTCTTGACTTATTTTAATTTCTCAAAGGAATCAAACTTATACCTCATCAAGTAGATATATCTATATCTACTCAAGTCATTAGTAAATGTTATGAAGTAAGAATACCCACCTGTAGCTTCTATTGGAAATGGTGCACACACATCCGTGTGTACCAATCCTAGAATCCCTGTGGCCCTTTCACCCATTCCACTAAATAGTGGTCTGGTCATTTTTCCTTGTAAACAATCATGACATCTTTCAAGTGATTTTAACTTATATGAGTCTAAATAGCCATCTTTACAGAGTTTTGCCAAATGCTTCTTGTTCACATGACCAAGATGGTGATTCCATAGCTGGGTGTTATATGAGTCGTGTGAACATGATTTGTTATTAATTTATAATACTTTATTTTCATAATTTAATACATAAAGACCATTATTTAAATGTCCCATACCATAACATATGTTTTCCTTATAAAAGAAACAAATTTTATTTCCAAACTTGAAAATAAACCCATTTGCATCTAGGCATGATACACAAATTGTGTTCTTGGTAACCGTCGATACATAATAATAATATTTTAAAACCAAAATAATTACCATTAGAAATGAAAGGTGGTAGTCAAAAATGGATAGGGCATCCATCCTCACTCCATTAACATCTCTCAGATCCAACTCTCCTCTAGAAATCTTTTGAAATCTACTTGGTTCTTGCATTTGGATATAAATGTGATCACCATAAGCTATATCTAATACCCAATGTGTAGATATTCAAAGATTAAACTCAACAATAAATAAAACTTTAGATTCCCCTTGCTTCTGGGTGCATTTACTCATACACTGAACTTTCTTGCCACATTTAAAACATACTGCCTCATTTTCCTTTCCTTGACTTTGGATCTTTCTCTTCTTGGAAGGACAGTGCTTGGGAGCTTTATACTTGTTACGAGTCTTGGGACCCTTTTCCTTGTTATTCCTTTTTTTTCACCATAAGAACAATAGGTTTATTAGGCCCCATGTCCTTATCCACTTGGAGAATCAAAGTAAGAATTTCCAAAAGACTCCTCTCATTATTGATCATATTGTAATAAAAAATAAAAAATATAGAGGTTTTTGGGAAGTGATGAAAGTATGATATATTCATGAAACTTATCCAAGAATTTAATCCCTAAGATGTCTAAGAGTTCAATGTATCCAATAAGCTTGACTACATGAGGACCATCTAGTGTAGAATCTTTAAGCTTAGTTGTAAACAAAGAATTAGAGATCTCGTACCCATATGGTCTCACATTCTATTGATAAAGATCATAAAGGTGAGACATCATGCTATACACATCTATGTCGTTATGTTGATTAAAAAGATCATTGGACATGGATGATATCATGAAACATTGAACATATATGGAATCATTCAAATGTTTCTCATTGAGTGATAACTCTTTATCACTTGCCTCATTACTAGGCACATTAGGTATAGGTTCTTCCAGCATATACAGTTTCCTTTCATGGCAAAGGATAACATGTAAAATCCTTGCCCACTCTTGGAAATTTGTGTCAGTGAGAAGGTTATACTTCTCAAGCATGGATCACAATGATATGTTTGAAGTTATTTTAATTTCATTTCTACAAAACAAGATTAGAAAAAATTTAGTACTTTATCTATTTGTTTTGAAAAATAAATAAATAAATAAAATATTTATTAGTCTCCTAATATTTTATCAAAACCCAATAGCCCTCACCATTAGATTTAGAACATTATATTGATTGTAAATTCTAGTGGCAATTATCCATATTCCCCTTCTCATTACCCCAAATTTTGTTGGTCAAGCAACTTGAATGGTTTTAGGCAGGAATTACAAATATCAACAACATTAACTCATAGTTCATTGATCTATTGAGTGGACTCCCCAATCCTGAAATCTTGAAATTGGATTTCCTTATCCCTTGCCTCTCAATTAAACCAAGTCCTAATTTGGAAGACAACCCTTGATGTGAACTAAGTTAAGTCAGCCCAAAACTTCAAGTTAGAATTCCCCAATAATTGAAAGCACCCCAACTTTGGATGGTCAAGCACTTTGAACTATGGTTAGATTTTAACTAAAGTAGTAAAAGGATATACCTGCTTAATATATATATAATTGAGAGATTTTATCCTTTATGTGTAAATTTAAAATTATGATATTTATCAGATGCTTATTAATATGAAGTGGATTTACTTAAGTGATTAACCATGTATTAGATAATATTTATGCATAAGACAATTTATTTTAGTTCTATCTTGCATGTTCGTTAATTTCATTAATTCATGTGATCATGATAAAACATCTATAATGAAATAACCATGAAAATTGACAGAAATAAAATAATAAAATAGTATGATCATGAGATTTTACTAATGGTTAGTTTATCTAGAAGTTGATAAACTAATCATTGAAGTAGGTGAAAAACACCCTAAACCAATTATGGTTCGTGTTATAGCTTTCCACCTATCCACCTATGTATCTATCTTGGATTGGTTTTTCCTCAACTCCAAATTTGAACCACATCCACTAGCTTAGGAGCTCCATCCATTACATATGCTTTTACTCACATGTAGTTGTGGGTAAAAGGTTTTACATAAAAGAAACCTGGGGCACACATGCCCTTACATAATAAGAGGAGAGAAGGAACACATGCCAAAAATTTAATTTAATAATAAATTAAAAGGAAACCAATATCATACAATGGTCTGGTCTATGACCATGATCATCCACATGCATGTAATGAATTACAAATTAATCATTCTTATTTAAGATAAATCACACTCGAATCAATTAATTATTACCTTTAATTAATCAATTATTTTATATTAATTCTCATTTGAATTTCTCTGAAATTATCATCCATTATAATTTTAAACAAATTAAATAAATTTAATTAAAATTAACTATGTACGTAAATGTACCTTGGAGGAAACACGGTGAATACCCATCTGAATCTACCCAACATGTATTATACTCATATACTATTTACTCTTGTGGCATATGGAATACATGACTTATCACGTACTTTCATGATGCGTAAAATAAACTTAATGATTACATGAATCACGTGATTTTTCGGTCACGTGTCATGCTTCAACTTAGAGTAACAACTGTAATAGGACTCATACATGATATGTAGATCTGAACATTATGTAGATATTAATTAAACATTATATATATATATATATATATATTATAACCTATCACAAGGTGTGTCCTATCAACTTAATGACCACATGAAATCACATGTTGATAAGGTTGACATAGTATAATAAATAAATTTTAAATATGCGTAATTTGGTATAAGTAAAAGATGTGTACAATCTAGCTACATGGCATGTACATCTCTTACTATGTATCCAAGGAACATGCTTAGGGACATGGCGTGTAAACCATGCCTTAGAGAATTTGAGTAAACGACACGTGTAATCGACTACACGACGTGTGGTCTCTGAGTTACACTATCACCGGTTATGTAGGTCGTGTATAGTAATACACAGTCTATCTATGAATAAAAGGGACTACACACCATGTATGTGGGCTACATGGAGTGTACTCTGGATGACCATGCACCACCCTGGCCCGGTCAACACATGGTGTAATAAATAAATGCACCACATGTTATCAATGCACACAGTTTGAATTAATTTCAAAATTAATTCCTGATGCATTGAACACAGGTTCATGTTGGGTAACTCCAGTTACACAATGTGTACTCCTATGTTATATGAGAAGAATCCCTAGCACCTTTGGATGAGTTCCTTGATTTTATTTCATTCATAAAATTAATTGTATTGATTAGATCTATCATAAATGAGGAGGAAGAAGAAGATCTCACCATTCAAATTAAAAGAACGATTAAACTTGAATTGAAAATTGAATTAAAATTGAACAAATCAATCAATGATCTTTAAGTAATTATAAATAATTATGTGACCACTCTGATACCACTTGTAGGTTCTGGGCATAGTGAAAGTGTGTGATGGGTCATGCCCAACTTTTATTTTTATCATGATCAATGATCAATCCAAGATTTACATAATGATAAACATTGCAATCTATAGAATTGAATCAAAGAATATAGATAAGGTATAGAACAATAGAACCAGAGAGAGGATCATCATATATTATTTATAATCAATTTCATTAATTAAAGAATTACCTTGTGGGAATTATTTCATCATTGGTGGATCTGATAAAAGATCTGTGTTATATGGTCGTTGCATTATAGGAATCAAATTAGATTCCCTCTAGTAGTGATCCACACATGATCTAAAAACCTCTAAACGTCGCCATAGGAATCTCTGGGTTTTAGCACGACAAATCCTATCGCTTGCGTCGTCTGTCTTTGATTTCCTTGAGAACCACTTCTAAATCATTCTCTTTGATCTCTCTTGACTTGAGAGTGGGAGATAGAGGAAGATCGTTCTCTATTCATGGGAGTATTCTTTGAGAAGGGTGCTCTCTATTTTTTGAGAGGATTCTCCAATTCCATTGTGCACAACCAGAAAAATGAACTGGCTCTTAGAGAAAATAATATAATTGAGTTTATATATCTCTAGGGTTAGAAATAAATAATTGAACAAGTGACCTTTATTGTTTATTTAATCCCTGTAAAACCCCATGTCAAATAATAATAATAATAATAATATTTCTTGACACATTCTTAACTTATGAATTAAATTAAATATTATTTAATCAAATAATATTCAATATTTATTATTTCTCACAAGACCATTAAACCCATTCTTCAATTCCTCCACAATATTTATCAGGACTTGAATAAGGTCTATTTATTTATTAAATAAATATCACTACATTATTCACCAATAAATAAATAAATATTATATTCACTAAATAGAAAATAAAAATTTATTAAATATTTTGCTGACATTATATTCTCTCGAATAACTGGTTATAGAATAAATGCGATCAAGAAAACATGAATAATTATTAAACAACATGTGGGAATAATATTTATTCAACTTGTTAAATAATAAATAAAAATATTTTTATTTAACTAAGATTCTGGATACACTTAGTGTGTGACCCTTTAGTCCTCTTTCTTAGTGGAATTATGTGAAGCATCCTAAAGTCCAAGGTTAGAATCTAGCAATACACCAAGGCACCCATAGAGAAAGAAGTCAATTATTCAATGACATAAGACTCTTTCGGACACTTACTGTGCAATATAATCCCTTTATCATGATGTCTCTAATCAAGAAGGATGTATGCTGGTGTCATCAACATATATGCTCGATGCCTCTTTCTTTGACTTTTTGGAAATTGAACTTGCCTATAGAACAACATGTCCATGGATTTATTTATGCTATATCACTTCCATGAAAGGAATTGAGATATTAAATTATGTTAAATACCAAAATAGACAAATCCTTTATCACATTATTCATTAATGAAATATTACTTGTGACACGCCCAACGTATCCTACCTCACCAAAAACATATTTTGTCACAGTTTTCATCAATACATAAAAGTACATGACTCATAATACTCATTAATAATAATATTAACATCTAAGGATCAATACACACATCCAAATATAGGAAAATCCAACGACACATAAAAATATGGATTTCCTACCAGCGGATCTCATTATCATAATATCCTAAACTGGATATTACTAAGGGAGAACACCATGAGAAAGTGAATCAAATTCCTATAAGTCTCCACCCCTCATAGCCTGTATCATTTATGTATCTCAAATGATATCATCCGGATATAGAACATATATTTAAGAATAGTGTCATAGCACTTCCGAGTTCTCATCATAATAGAGAACCGCTACAACCTTTTAGTGCAATAGATACTCTTGGGACATTATAACATACTATGTTACGTAGAAGAACAATCATGATGCGATAATAAGTTTATTAATATTCAAAAATATGAATATAGGTTATCATAAAGTACAAAAAAGTTAGTTCTAGGGCACCAAATCCAATAATCTCCACTACTTATCATTCTCAAAACTGGTCATTGATATTTATAACCATTAGATGACCAATTGGAAAGAGGTAAAATTTTACAATGACCGAATTGGAGTTACTAAAAGAGAATAGATATATGATACTCAATAGTCTCATTGTAGATCCATTTATTGAATAATTGAGATTGAAAACTAAGATATGATTAAGTGGTTGAGCTCAAAATGCACTCGAATAAAAAAAGTAGTTAATAAGGAGATTGTTGAATGGTTCATTAGTCTTATAAGTATATACTCATATTAATATTATTGATGGGTATTTATTTTGAATATGTAAAAAGTAACACCCTATATCTTATTGTCTAGATAATTAATGTTGAGAATCAATAAAATATCAAATGATTTGAAGTTTTTGGCTCAAGGTCCTCTAAGGAAGGATAATAGATTCAGTTCCTAAAATATCCATGGATTCAAGTTTCATATAATTTATCATGAAGAAGGCTTGAAAACTCAAAATAGTGGTGTATTTACACTTACAGAGGTGGGATACTATAGAAAACTGATTGATATAATAAAATTGAACCATCGTGGTCCATTTTCATCTTTCTTATTAAAATGAATGTGGGTCAACATTTATAGGGGTTAATAAAATATTCATTACACTTTACTTTTGTTAGATTCTCTCAGTTGATCCATATCAGTGAGAATGCAGATCATGATCCATTTATCTTGGATTCACAAGAGAAGATGATTTATTATGTTTATGATGGAATACATAAAGTTTGGAGTTTTTTTGTACACTTAAAACAAAGAGATTTGTATGATATGGGCGATGAAGGTGAATTGATAATTTTTTATAGTGAATCTCATCAACCACTAAACATTCAACAATTTTTCCTTGACAATATTAAAACAATATAACTTTCAAGGGAGGGTGAAAATGAAGAACTCATCATAATGGAGGTTGATAACAATGAAGAAAATGAAGATGAAGATAATTGAATGTATAAATTGGTGGGGAAACTATATTAGGATTTCTCATTTATAATTGTTTAATACATATAGACATTATTCTATTTTTCCTTTTTTTGTAAAAATATTTAAATTCTGATTTTTTTATATTGAATATTTTATAAACCATTTGAATTGAAGGAATGCTGAGATTTTTTTTGAAATCACAACAGATCAACATCATAGAGCACACCACCACCACCATTAACTTTAGTGGATCTAAATTATTTCACTATACTAGAGACTTATATTGGGCCAATAAATTCCCCAGATGATGTTGGTATCCCACCATATGATGCATCTCTGGTAATGGATCAGTTGTTCACCCCTCCATCTAGGGGATATTGGAAATTTAATTTTACCAGTATGTATTTCATTGTATAAAAAACTATATATTTTATTAAAATTTTAATGCCAATGAGCCCGTAACAGAGTGGTAAGGGCTCTTGCTTGGCATACAAGAGACCCGAGTTCAAAAATGGGTGGAGGTGAATTTCCGGGTTACTATAGCATCCACTATAGCAGTACTGTAGCAGTCACTATAACAGTTACTATTCGGTACTGTACCATCCAGAACTATTCACTCGATTTGGGCCTTTGGGCCACCAGTTTGGGCCTACGGGTCTCCAGGGCCTTCGGGTCATCAAAGGCCTTCGAGCCACAGGGACTTCGGGTCATGTAGACCATGGAGTAGCCCAGTTCACATAGAACATGACCCAGAAGAGGATCAGATCAACAAGAGTAGCAGCCACCAGATGCAGAGCTAACCGGATTGGAAGAATGAGAGGGTATGGAAGCCACCATTGGGACTAGGAACCGTGCAGCTTTTTATGGGGAAATGCTAGCCGATCAACAATGTAAGGTGGGGAGCTAGGTGATCAATGACGCAGAAAGCTAGGGAGGGGAAATTCAAGTGGGCTGGGACTACGGGTCATGTATTGGGCATGGTATGCCTATGGGCCTTTGGGTCATGTATTGCGGGTTTGTCGGGCCTTGTGCCTTGGGCCTACGCGTTATGTACGGGTTCCCCTTAAACCCTTAAAGGGGGGATCATGCATAATAAAAATAAAAAATAAGGCCTTCGGGCCTATTAAAATTTTAATGCATTTGTCAAATAGATAAAGATAACAACATAATAGATACAAATATAAACACAACAGGTGTATGATACATAAAATACTTAGAAAATATTATTCCATTTTATGAGTTTGGGGTGCCTACCCGTGATTATATTGAGATATATGGACAGATTATTAGGAATATTTCTTATGAGACAATGAGCTTTGCCTAAATCTATTTCATTCCCATGGAACTTGAAAATTTTGGGCAAAAAAATGGAGTGAATTTAAATAGATATTATTTCATGAGTTTAATGACACATCTTCAAGCTATCAACAAATATATGAGAAAGTGCCTGATGGAATGTTTTGTGAGTAGTGGAAGATTTTTTATGATATTAACAAAGATGCATCTCATGAGTTAATTTAATATTTTACATTATCTTAATAATATAAAAACAATAAAATTATAATTTTTATTAATGTTTCTATTTTTCAAGAATTATAAAATAAAATTATAGTGAATTATGAAAACCAAGCCATTCCTCATATCACTGGGTCACAAAGTTTTTTTTAGAAAAATAATTATTTTGGTTGTATTTTATCCATTATTATTTATATTATTTTATTATAAATAATTTTTTTATAACTTTTACAATTTTTTTATAAAGGCTAATGAATTTGGTCACCCATTTGGTTAGACATAGATGTAGTTTAAAGTTTATAGGAAACCTGATGGTAGTTTTATAAATGAACCTACCAGAGATGTTAGAGTAAATACTTTTCATTATTATTTAATGTTATTTCATTACTATAAAAACATAATAATGAAAAATAAATTAAAACAAAAAAATACTTAAACCCAATTAAATGGGCCGATTACATGGATAAAACGATGCCAATTAGCTTTATTGGAATCATTTGATCCTTGTAGGTGGAACTAATTAATCAGGTTTAATATTTTCTTATTATTATAATTTATTTTTATTTATTATATTTTTAAAGTAATGAAATGAAATTAAATAGTAATGAACATTTTATTAATTAGATAATATTATGCAGTTATGATGATTTTAAAAAACCATCGTTAATATTGTTGTATTGGCAAGTTTAAAGTAAAGAAGCATGGGATGTGAAACAATCACAATCATCATCGGTTTCCCATAAAAACATAGCTATAATCATTTCAGGGAAAGAGCATCCCAGGTGTATACAAGGGATGGGTTATGGGACTACTCCATCAGCTGTCTTTGGTAGGGAATTATCATCATTTACCGCTACACCGAGTGGGGGTTCGAGTAGTGCTTTTGATTAAGAAGAATAGAGAAAAATTTTAAGGTTGAAAGAAAAAGTGAAATAAAATGACTCTTATAGGCAACCACATGATCGATGGTGACCGATAGTGAAAAATTTCTTATTTTATGTATTTTAGAGGATGATGACCATGATTCTTGAGGAAATTAATAGTCTTATATCTTATTATACTAAGGTAAATCCTAAATTCAATCCATGAATCAATTAACAGTTTTAAAATATATCAATGTTTTTAGAAACTTGCTTCAAGGGGTCAGAAATGAATAAATGGTGTCATATGGACATTAAATCATAGGATAATTGTTGTTGTTTCTACTCTAGAACTAACTTGTTTAGTAATTTATTGCATTTTTTCATTATTAATAAATTTTTCTTATCACATTATTATTGTTACTCTACATGAATTTGTATGTGATAATGTCATAAAAATATATGTCACGTTGAAAGGTCATAGAAGTTCCCTATTATAATGAGAACTTAGAGTTACCATGACATTATTATTGAACCTTGTTATATGGCTGAATAATATTTTCTGAAGGGACACAAATGGTACATTATATTAGGATTAAGAGACTCATAATACATTGAGATACCCTCTCATGGTGTTCTCCCTTAATAATATTCAAGATAGAAGGTTGTGAGACCAGACCCGTCAAATAGGAAATCCACATTTACATGTCTCATTGAATGTTCCTATATATGGATATGTGTATTGATCCTTAAAGTTTAATATTTTCATTAATTGATATCATGACTTGCATGCTTTTATGTATTGATGAAAACTACGACAACATATACTCATAGTGAGGTAGGATACCTTGGGTGCATCATGAGTGATATTGCATTAATGGATAATGAAAGAAAGGATTTATACCTTATATCCATTAACAAAAGATGATATCTCAGGCCCTTTGACAGGAATAAAACTCCCTGTATAAATCCATGTCCATGGTGTTTTATGGGCAAGTTAATTTTCATAAATTCAAAGAAAGATAAATCAAGCATATAGGTTGATGACACTGACGTTCAACCCGTTTGATTCGAGATATCACGATAAAGGGATTGTATTACATGGTAACCATTATTATAAAGTTGGATGTTGTTGCAACATGAACTTCTTTCTCTATGGGTTCCATGGCGTGTTACTAGATGCTAACCTTGGACTTTAGGTAGTTGTACTTAATGCCACTAAGTAAGAGGCTTAGAGGCTCACACACTAAGTGTATCAAAAATCTTAGTTAAATTCAAGTATCAAATTTAACAAGTTAGAATAAATAAAATTTATTTGGGTATGGTTGATTGCCATAATTTAATCACAAGTTATTAAAAAGAATAAGTGATTTAAATAATAATAATAAATATTTATTTTTACGTTTATAGAATATAATATTTATTATATTTATCTTAGAATAATTCAATGACATTTATTTATTAAATAAACAGTCATTATTCAAAGTTTAGTAAATACTTAGGGAAAGTGTACCAAGCTTAATGGTATAATTGGAAATAATATAAATGATATTTATTTATATATTCTTAAAGGTGTTTCTATCTCAACCGATTATTATTATTATTATTATTATTATTGAACATGGGTTCAATTAAGAACTATAAATATGGAAAGGGTTTAGTGTAAAATTTTACAACCCTAAACTTTCTATAATAAATATCTAATTATATCACTTTCACTACTACAAAATCGGCGTTTAAGAATGATGGTATTTATTAGCGCTAAAGCAAGCACTGATAATTTTAACCATTTATCAGTGCTAAATTTTTAGCGCTCATAATGAAATCTTTTATTCTCACTTTTTAACACTGATAAAGGTATGAATAAATAAAATGAAATAAATAAATAAATAAATAATAAAAAATGAGTTTATTAAAAAAAATAAAATTTTTTATTAATCAACTAATTATTAATAAAAATGAATAAATTGATTATAATATATATAAATTATAAATACTAATAAATAGTATGTATTAAATATATTGATATATATATATAAAATGAAAATTAAACAAATTAAAATTAAAAATAATTAAATTGAGAAAAATATTAAACATTTTATTAATTAGATGATTATTGATAATTTTAATAAAGATTCTATACTATATATATATATATATATATATTAATTTATATAAATATGATTTATACAATAAAAATTATTATTTATGCTTTACTTTAAATATTAATATATTTAGCGAGTAATGGTTTATACTTAAAAATTAATATGAATTAAAAATACCGACTAATTGGATCGAGTAATGGACATAATTGATTTTTTTTTGATTTTTCAATTTATAATCATATGTATTATATTGATTTCATATATATGTAATTAATTTATTTTTTTACACACACACACACACACAAATATTGCTTTTTGTAATTTAATAAATTTATATAATTTATTTTATATATATTTATTTACTATATTTTAATATTTTCAATATATATATTCATCTTTATTTCAATATATATCCATTTTTTTAATGATTTATATTAATCAAAATTATCAAAATTTTCAGTATTTTACTCATTTAATTATTCAATTTTAATCATTTTTAATATGCATGAACTTAAGATTAAATATTCATTAATAATGTTAAAAATACATTTGTAAAAAAATATTTATAAATAAAAATATTTATAAATTCATATTTATTGTGTTGATACATTTATAATTATAAATAAATAAATAATATTTGTTTAAAAAGTATTTATATAATTATAAATAAATAAATAATATTTGTTTAAAATGTATTTATATAATTATAAATAAATAATTATATATTCAAATAATTATAATATTATTATTTTATAAAAAGTATTATTATAAGTATTATAATTTTATATAATAATTATATTTAAAAAAAAGTATTATAAGTATTTATCATCGCTTTTTTGGCACTAATAAAGATAAATATTTATCAACACTAAAAAGTGCTGATAAAGATTAATTTTATTAATGCTTATTAAATTAGCACAGAGAAAAGGTATCTTTATCAGTGATTTTTTTGAAGCGTTGATAAAAGTTTCACGATCTTTTTAAGAACCCTAACCATTGTGAACTAGTTCATGATATCTGAACCTCTCTGTGGAAGTGACTAGTTTTTGATACTCCATGTTGTTGAATCTATTATAGAGTCAAGGCTCTAACTGTTCCAATGCTTGAATCCAAGTCTCAAGTGATTAAAGGGTTTAACTCAACCACGACTCGAATGAAATCTCAGATTTTCGATATCTCTAATTTTCCTCAGTTATCCACAATACCATCTCATCCCACATATGTGTATCCCAACAAGTCTAGTTGTACTATACTATAATAAAACAACCCAAAATTCATTATTTTTTAGATATATTTAAGTATGATCTTCCCTGATATCATGTGTGTCTCCTTGGGACAACATTTGTACTGTGAAAGTTTAAATATATAAAACCCAATGTTGGTTCATGTTTTTTTGAGGTATAATTGGTTCCCAATACCTAATTTCCATGATATCTACCTCTTTTCAATCATAAATTTCTAAAAAATTCATCCATATAGCGGTCGGTGTTGTCATTGATTTGGAATATTATATTGCAAAATAGTTGGATGATGAAATATCTGGCATCATTAGGGTATTTTATTATGTTGTGCATTAATTGGATGAACATTATATATATTTTATTTTTTTCTTATTTATTTAACTACTTCTTGAAAAAATATAATGTTTTTAGTTTTTATTTTTTAAATATTTCAATTGGAATTTAAATAATATGACTTAAATACTATAAAAAGAAAAATCAAAGCAGTTTCAGGTTCTATAATCCTTGAACTATATTATACAAAAAAATGATTTTAAGATAAAATGTAATGGATATTTTGATTTTGGTTGTTGAAATATAGTAAAAAAATAAACAATTATAATGAGGTGTTTTCTAGGAAATACCTCAGCATAATGGTGTTTTAAGAAACAAAATACTATTTCAATATATGGTTCAGAAGAAGAGTACATTATTGATAGAATTTATTGTTCTCAATACTTTAGGATTGATCAATATTTTTCTAAATTTGATATTTTCTTTGAAAAGTAACTTATTTTACGAGAAAAGTTTTTTATTATTTAAATTTTAAAGAATATTTTCAATCATTCAAGAATAAATCTTATACCACTAGATTTAAATAATTTTTATAAAATAAAATATTAACATTGATTGATCTAAATTTAATAAATAAGTTTTAATAGAATCTATTTTTTTGAAATAAAAATTATTTTTCATGGATAGAATCATTACACATTTAGAATCCCACTTTAAGCTAACTTTAAGAGTTTATATTTAATAATTTAATGAAATGCTATGTTCACTATGGATTATTAATTCTGTTGAATTTTATGGTTTACTAACATAAAATTAAATCTATTTTTTATGTCCTAGTGGTAACATGATGCCCCACAGATGTGACCATCTCAATTACATGACATAAAAAATGTTTCATTACAATACATTACCAAGACCTTTTATATTAATAGTTTTTCAGAATTAGGACAAAAAATTAACTAAAAAACTCATGTATTTTTAAATTAATGGATATTTTTTGGAACAATATATGAAAAAAATTGATCCATAAGATTCCTTTATTATTCTTATTCAGATTAATCTCTTCATGTACTGTTGTTCTTATTCGGATCAATCCCCTCATGCATAGATTTGATCCAATTGCCATCCTTTTCTACCTCTCCAAATGATTTAGGATCTACTTGGGAAAAATAAGGTTTTTTATAGAGTCTTACTCCTTCATGTTTTCACTGAAACTTTTTGATCACTAATGAAATTTTATTCATTGATTTTATCCTTGCATGTATTTCTTGTAGTTGATAAAAATATAGCCATCTTTGAAATGATAACCCACTCATTAATAATTCTTAAAAATCACTTAATTTATTTCATCAAAAATCTAATAAACACTATGTATGTTTTACTTTAATTCATTTAAAACAAATCATTCTTAAAATTTCCTTTTGGTTCCACCCTTAAGAATCTATGATTATCGTCCATGTAATTCTCAAAAATAGGAGATATTCACCTTTAATAATGAATATATTATGTGTATTTATTTATTTATTGTAAAAAATGAATATTTTATGAACCCAATAGGATATCTTTACTATCTCCTGGACAATTCAAAGCTTCAATCAAATTTATCTCATTTTCTCCTCATCCTCCTCACTCGTTGATTGATTGTTTGGCAAGATCTATTTGTCCTTTTTTTATCATCATTCTTGATTTACCTTCAGTATATCCCTATGGTCAAAAATGTTTTCACTGTAAAATAATTATCCATATAATTAATGTATTGTTTCATATTTATGTTTAATTTATTTCTTTTCATTATTACTCATATAATAATTTTTTTCTTGTACAAGTGGATTCTTTTTTTCGAGCCTGCAAATGAGATAATGACAACAAAGAAATACCTAAAGAATGCATACAACCATTGAGAAAAGGTGAATTCCTACTAATTATTTAATTAATTTTTTCATCATTTTATCTACTATTTGTATGTTAATTTCCTTATCATTTTTATCTAATACTTATCTATTTTTTTCTTATATCTTTTGGAAAGTCATACTTTTCTTTCAACTATCTGTAATAAGCCACAAAATAGATAAAATGATTTTTTTTCTTCCAATGTTACCAAATTTTCTATTTTCATTTATTTTTTTGGTCAAACTTCCAACACTTAATATTTATTCTATGTTCTTAGCCGAAAAAACTTTCTCGTTGTTGAAAGCCTATGCTCTTCTAAATTTCAATAACGAGAAAGGTTTTTCCACTAGGAACATAGAATCAATAAGCAGTGTTGCAAGTTTGACATATAAAGACAATGGAAACATGGTAAAATTGTAATTTAGTATTGTTTTTATACTTTTGGATTTGTAGGAATCAACCACACCTCAATTTGACACACGGTGCGACTGATATGACTTAATATTCATTTTTTTAAATTGACATTAATTTTAGTAAAAAGGAAAACTGACATACTCAAAAATTACAAAACATATTCTGATTATTTTGATTCTTTAGGTAAATGATACATAAGTAATTTGAGATGTGTGTGAATTAGCCTCACCTCCATTCAATGCACGATGTAACCTCTATGACTCAATGTGTCTGTTATCAGTTTAAAATTAACAATTTATTTAAAAAATGTCACTCACTAAAAACAAAAAAAAAACATGCTTGTATTTTACTGATAATTTATGGAATCAAAAAATAATTCATTTTTTAATTTTAGGAATTTAGATCACATCAAAATGATACACAATGTGTTCAATATAGGTCAAAGTGCATGTTTTATGTTTAAAATGACATTTTAGTAAAAAACAAGTGATATACTCAAAACTAATAAAACACATTCAAATTGTTTTTATACTTTATGAAAATGATCCATAATTAATTTGAGATGTGTAGGAATCATACGTACCTCAATCCGATGCATAGTGTGACCAGTATGACTCCAAGTGCATCTTTTTATTTAAAAATGACATCAATTTTAATAAAAAGGACAACTGACTTACTCAAAAAAAAGAAAACGAATTCATATTTTTTTGATAATTTAGAGAAATGATCCATAAGTAATTTTATATGTGTAGTAATTAGATGTACCTCAATCCGATGGACGGTGTGACCAGTATGACTCCAAGTGTGTCTTTTTATTTAAAAATGACACCCATTTTAATAAAAAGAACAACTGTGCTACCCAAAACCGATCAAACACATTCATATTTCTTTAATATTTTAGATAAATGATCCATAAGTCATTTGAGATGTGTAGGAATCAGCCATACCTCAATCCAATACAAGGTGTGACCGGTATGACTCCAAGTGCGTCCTTTTATTAAAAAATGACATTAATTTAAGAAAAAGGACAACTGGCCTACTAAAAACTAAGAAAAAACATTTATATTGTTTTTATAATTTAGTTAAATGGTCCATAAGTTATTTTAGATGTGTTGGAATTAGCTTCACCTCAATCCGACGCATGGTGTGAACGATATGACTTCAAGCGTATCTTTTTATTTAAAAATGACATCAATTTTAATACAAAGGACAACTGACCAACTCAAAACCGAGAAAATGCATTTGGATTGTTTTGATACTCTATAGAAATGATAAATAAGTCATTTTTGACATGTATTAATTGGTAATACTTCAATCTGATGCACATTGTGACTGGTATGAATCCAAGTGTGTCTTTTTATTTAAAAATGACATCAATTTTAATAAAAAGAAAAACTGGCCTACTCAAAACTGATAAAACACATTCATATTATTTTTATACTTTAGGAAAACAATCTATAAGTCATTTTTAATGTGTAGGAATCAGCCTCACCTCAATCCGATACACGATGTGTCCATCATGACTCAATGTGCCCATTATAATTTTAAAATCAACATTTTCATTCAAAAAGTGTCACTCACTGAATACCAATCAAACACGATAATATTTTCTTGATAATTTAGGGAAATTATTCATAAGTCATTTTTGATGTGTAGGAATTAATATCATGTCAAACTGGCTCATGATATGACCAGTATGAGTCAAAGTGCATGTTTCTAGTTTAAAATGACATTTTAGTAAAAAAGACAAGTGACGTACTCAAAACTGAGAAAACACATTCAGATTGTTTTGATACATTAGGAAAATGATCCATAAGTCATTTTAGATGTGTAAGAATAATCCTCACCTCAATCTGATACACGGTGTGACCCAATATGACTCCAATTGTATTTTTTCCATATATAACTATCATTTTAGTTTAAAATGCGCATCACATCACCAAAATCGATCCAACAAGCCTAGATTGTTTTCTATTCATTTAAATTAAGTATTCGTACTTTATTTTTCTGATTTCATGGTGTTTTTTGGTTCTACAGTGGTCTGTTACAACACACCGCACTGGTTTTGTAGTGTGCTGTTACAACACACTACAATATTCCCCTTTATCAGTGCTTTTTCAAGAATGGATAAAGGTGAATTTTATTAGTTCTTATAAAGTAGATATTTATCAGTGATCTTTCAGTGATGATAAAAGACTCAGGATTTTAATCTCTCTCCCGTAGTCAGCACTTCTCTAGTGCTGATAAATACTATTTTTAGCATTGTTAAAGGCCTATTTTGAAGTAGTGTTTCCAAAAACAAATTTTTGTGTGCATAAAGAATAGAGTGAAACTCTCTCAATACCTAGAGAGAGATAAAAAGATCTAGGTTGATATCCTATCCTACTCTCTCAATTCAGTGAGAGAACATCAAGATATTTTTCTCGCTCGAGAATAATTCTACTACAATCAACCACAAATGATGCAAGCATTCAATATCAGCCATGTATAACCCAACAACTCTACGATGATATTTAAAGATTATGGTGTACATTTGGATCACTACTAGAGGGATTATACACTTGTATATTATAGTGCAATGATAGTATAATGAGATAGAGTTAACTGAATCATCAACAAAGAGAGAATTACAAGTTGAGGTAATTATATATCAATTTATAAATTAATTTTAAATTACATGTAAAGATATTCCACTTCTGGTTACAAAATTTTAATCTAGTCAAGTAATCTAATATTTTCATTGGACATGGATTTTTAATCATGTGTGGAAACTATTACACATAAATTAAGACTAAAATTTGAGTTGGTCATACCGTTAAAGAATGCTTCCATGGTGTCCAAAACCTATAGGTAGTATCAGACCGGGCACATGTTTAATTTATAATTATTTATTATTTGTTGATTGATTGCATGTATCTGAATTTTATTTTACTTAAATAGTTTTGTTTTAATATTTTACATCTTCATCTCTTCCTCTCATAATTCTCGCAAACATAACCCGTAAACAATTAAGGTTTAAAAATGAAGAATCATATGAAGAACACCACATGTAGGTTTCAAAGGTTATTCCTGGACAGAACTAGAGTACATAGTTAATGATTTCCATTTACACATTTTGTATTATGTTTTATCTCTTGTATCTCATTTTATTGGGTCAAATCCGTAAAAATAGGATCTAAGATCCAAACAAGATGGATCAGTGTGTAGATATGGACAAGCTATCACATAACATGCAGAACTACATGCCATGTAACAGCTGTACAAGATGTGTAGTCCTAATACTGTCATGGCCAAGAACATGGGTTGTTCCAGTGATCCATGTATCAAATAAAAAACATGGGGATATGCATTCCATACAACTATGAGGTTACATGCCTACCATGAACCCCTCCCTTAAAAGATATCATAATGAGAGGAGAGATATAATGACCATTGAGTCCAACCTCTATTAAGACCTGGGTTGGTGACAAGAATCGAGGGTATAAAAATCTCATGTATGGGAGGAATTACCCTATATAATAATATAGGATCACAAGATAAGATGAATCATCCACAACATCTACAAGACAAAATATAAAATTGAAACCCAAACCATCCCACATGAATGTATAAATAGAACTGATACAGATAAAATTCTCCAAAGTAAATACCCAAAAGTAAAGCTAAAGAATCTACACAAGAATAGTCAAGGATCTGAGCTAGTAATGTCCAACACATTCCATGAAATCCTCCTAGAAACTTAAAAATAGTTTTATATATGTAGGGTGAGCATAAAAGTATACTTAGTAGAAAAACCAAAGTATCTCATTCACATGTGAAAGAAGTATACTAATGCACCTGTGAGAAAATAGTAGAACCAAACAACACCCAAACAAGCATACTAACCATCCCAACCTCACCAAGTCTCGCTCACCAAATAACACAAGCTAGGCAATATAATATAAAGTAAAGCACATCGATGATAGTGTACCCGCACCACTTTCCCACTGATTAGACACACTCAAACCCTAATGGAAAACAACTTGGCACTCCCACCTCTTCCGAATATACCACATCAAATCCCGACCTCACACACCTAGTCCTCACAACACATACTGCATGCACATATCTAGGCCTCACAACACATCTCATTCCGACCGCACACACCTGGGATATCACAATACATCTCATCTCGAAGACACCTGGGACACATATCACATCTCATCCCAAAGACACCTCAAACACATATCACATCTCATCCTGAAGACACCTGGGACCACATATCACAACTCACCCAAAGACACCGGGGCCACTATCGCCTGGAAGATGAAGCAGGGAAGAGTGGGTGGCCAACCATCCACCCCCACTGAGATATTGGGAAAGAAACCCCAATGTGATTATGTTGGTGTTCAACTCATAGTGATCAATGTGGGTGGGGTGTATATAGAAATCACAAGGAATATAAAAGTATATATATATATATATATATATATATATATATATATATATAGTGTCGAACACTCAAGACCAACCTATGGGTACTCAAACAAACAACAAACTCACAACACCATCACTTTTGCTACCACCTCTAAATTAATTTATTAGCATCTGCAATAGTCATTTCAGAAGGTGAAGAGCCCTGATAATATAATGTGGCTTCACATTTTATCAAATTTTAACACCCATTCATTTTATTATTTAGCATCAAGCACATTTAATCACACAACCTATCATTAAGTTTTCCATTGGAAAATTTCCATCCCATTATCCAATATGATCCATGCCATTTCAAAAATCATTAAACATTTATTTATTCTGTCACTACATGGGAATCTAGCAGAAAGCAACCATATATCACAAGCAACTAGTCATCCCTAAAAATCTCACCTCACTGCCCCATAAGCATGACTAAACAACCACTACCTCACTACCCCAAAAGCATGGCCCAAAAACCATCATCCCTACAAAAACCAACCACACATAGTCATCCCATAATCATGACTACACACATCACATCACATCAAGACCATTTTTCAAATTTACAAAGGATATTTTATCACATTCCACTTTATTTCTTTGGGGCATTTTCACACAAGTAAAAATCCTAGTGCAACCATTTTATTAGCCAAATATAAGTAATTAACCAATTTATATTTAGGGTGATATCACAATAATCACAACATTCACAATAGTGACAATAGTCACAACAGTCACAAAAGTATCAATAGTCACAATACATGTATCCAGCGTAAACAAAACACCCAATGAAAACAATTTTCAGCTGGGAATCAAGCCTGTACAATCCATAATATCAAATATAATATCAAACCTCTAAAAGCATGTGAAACAAACCCCTTTACCCTTAAATTTCAAATCAACCAATTATTTATCTTTAATTAAGATAGCACAACCATAAACCATATGTAAACAAAATAAAACCCCTCCCACATGATACACAATAAATAGAAATGAAGGAAATCCTGCCTCAAAGAATCTTTTCAACTCATTACACACCACAGGGCGAAGAAGAATGGCCAAAAACCACAACTACACCACAAGAACTACATATCAACCTATACCACACCAAGGATCCATAAAAAGGAAACAAAAACGCACCCCAAATCAAATAAAAACCACCACAATGGGACTCCTAAGAATAAAAAAAGTAAATTGATGAGAATGAGAGGAGAACTCACCACGAATTAAAGATAAGATCCCAGGGATTGATCCCCGTTGAAAGAAATCTCCAAACACAGAAGGAGAAGGTCATCGAATTCTTAGAACAAGAGGAGATCCACTTCCATAGGGTTTGAGAAATAACCTGAGAATTTGAAACCTTTAAAACTATACAACATCAGGTAATTACATGGATTTTAATCCCCTTTTACGTCATGTAATCTTAGGATTCTAGGTTATTCTAAAAAACACATCGCCTTTTTATTATTTAACCCTGAAAAATTGCACGTCGTGAAAATCCCTAGAAAAGCTATGAAAGAAAGTTTCACATCATGTAATACACTTACATGATGTGTATTTCCTGCAAAAGTTCTGCCGCACCTCCATATTCCACCAAAATCTCCTGAAACCTTCCCCAAACACCTACAAAAACCAAAACTAGAAAAGTAATAGACCAAGAGGGCACAAAACATTACATTAGATAACTCTCAAATGATTCTTTCCCTCTAGAATCCAAAACCAAGACCAGAAGAAAGTGGGGTCCAAACAACCACCCTACGAGATACCTCACAGTAGTCTCGTCATACCTCAAATGCTACCACCATCCAAACATGCCAAACCAAATGACCAAAAAAATATCACACAACCACAACACCATAACCAAAAATTGCCTCCTCTCACGCAACCACATTGCCACACAACCATTTCACAGCTATCTCAAACTCCATGTAACCCAAACCAAAAACTGCTATACCTAACAAAACACATCGTCCTAAACACACAAATCAAGGAATTTTGTCTTCCATGTCAAGATACTATCTGTTCTAGGAAACATCGACTTGCCTGCATGCTTTCAATAATATCAAAGTTACTGCATCTTGATTAGGAATCGGTTCTTCCCCGTTTCATGTTTCAATAACTCATCACACATCACACCACACACATCAAAAACCAAGGAAAACAACTCATCTCATAAAATGAGGTTCAAACATTACATCACAAAGGCAAACAGATGAAATAAAAACTCAAAAAAACTTTGGTTAATAGGAAGGAATTTGTGTTTCTCACCCCCCAAATACTCTACTCTAGGCCCCCATTCCTCCACAACATACGAACCAAAGAAATGGTTCATCCTTGTAATGCCTTCTCCTGACGATCCTAGATCTCTACTAGCCATTCTACAAACATCGCATCATCCTCGATATCCAACTCTCCCCAATTAAGGACATGAGAGTCATTGTGAAGATAACGATGAAGCTGAGAGACATGAAAGACATCGTGGATCCTCTCTAACCATGGTAGAAATGCCAACTAGTATTCCACTTCACCAAATCACCCTAACACCTCAAAATAACTAACAAACTTGGGAGAAATCTCAATCCCTCTACCAAACCTCTGCTGCCCATGTTGAGGGGAAACCTTTAAGAACACATGGTTCCTATCCTTGGACTCCAATGGACTCCTTCTGTGATTAGCATAAGACTTATTTTGGTTCTGTAATGATTTTATCCTTTGATGAACAAGCTGAAACTTTTCTATCACGATCTTGACCACATCGAGACTGAGAATGGCTATCTCCCCAACAGTTTTCCAGAACAACAGAGAACGACATGGTATTCCATACAAAGCCTCAAACAGATCTATGCTAATGGAATATAGATAGCTATTATTATAAAAAAACTCCACTAAAGGAAGGTGTTTTACCCAAGATCCACCAAATTCCAACATGAAAAACCAAAAAATATCCTCCAATGTCTAGATAGTTTGTTCCATCTTCCCATGTGTCTGAGAGTGGAAAGAAGTGATGAAGTGTAACTGAGTGCCAAAAGCATACTACAACCCACTCCAAACTCATGAGGTAAAACATGTGTCCTGATATGAGAAAACGGACCTCATAACTCCATGAAACCATACCACCTCATCCATGTATCTCTTAGGCAAGTCATCCACTATGCCCAACTCCTTGATTTCTAAGAAGTGGGATGATTTCTTTAAACGATCCACTTTCACCCAGATAACATAACAACCTCCCTGAGAACTGGGTAACCTTATGATGAAATCCATTGTAATGTCATCCCATTTTTACTCGGGAACATCTAAGGGTTTCAACAAACCACCAAGAACATGATGCTTGACCTTTACTTTCTGGAAAACTAAGCACTTAACCAAAAAAATCCTTCACCACCCGTTTCACCCTGGGCCACCAGAACTGCACCCTCACACCCTAAAGTAAAATTTCATAGTGCTCCTGCCTCTTCAAAATATTCCACATCACATCCTTCCCACACATAATAGGACCTCACAACACATCTCTCCCGCACACACATGGGCCTCACAACACATCTCATCCCACCTACACACACCCAGGCTATCACAACATAACTCATCCCAAAGACACTTGGGACACATATCACATATCATCCCAAAGACACCTAGGACACATATCATATCTCATCCTGAAAACACCTAGGACCACACATCAAAACTCACCCGAAGACACCTGGGCTACTATCACCTGAAAGAGGAAGTAAAGAAGAGCGGGTGTCTATCCATCCATCCACTCACTGGGATGTTGGGAAAGACACTCCCTGCATGACTATGCAGGTGTTCGACACATAGTGATCAACATGGGTGGGGTGAATATATAAATAACAAAAATATACAATATATATATATATATAAAATACTCAACTCCAACCTATGAGTTCTCAAATAAAATAACCAACTCAGAACACCATCACCTTTTTTCCACCTCTAAATTGATAACACCACACAATAAGTCACAAAACCCATTTCACATTTCCAACCAATTTTATTTAATCATACCATTATTTAGCATCAACCATGTTTAACCACACAGCCTACCATTTAATTTTACGTTAACAAATTTACACCCCATTAACCAAACCAACCCATGGCATTTAAACCATTATTGAACATTTATTTATTTATTACACCATTACCTGGGAATATAGCACAAGGAAACCACATATGACAAACAACTCAACATCCCAAAAAACCTCACCTCACTTCCCCACAAGCACGACCAAACAACCACCACCTCACTGCCCCAAAAGCATGGCCCACAAACCATCATCCCCATAAGTCCTAACCACACATCACCATCCCACAAGCACTTCCACACACATCACAACACATAAAGATCATTTTGCAGATTTCTAAAGAGGATTTTATCACATTATACTTTATTTTAGGGGTGTTATCACACAAACCATAATCTTGGGGAAACCATTTCATTAGTCATGTATAAGTAATTAACCAATTTCCATTGGGGTTATATCACAGCAATAAAAAAAATCACAATACATATATCATGTGCAAACAAATCCCCAAAATGCTACAATTTTCTATGGGGAATAAATCCCGAACAATCCATAATATCAAAAATTATATCAAAGCTGTAAAATCATGTGAATCAAACCCTTTTCCCCCTTTCAATTAAAATTATCCAAATTCATTATCTTTGATAACCAACCATAATACATAGATAAACAAAAGTAAACCCCTCCCGCATGATACACAATAAAGAGAAATGAGGGAAACCCTACCTAAATGAATCTTTTCAACTCATTGCACATCGCTGGGTGAACTGCACCATGAAAACCATGGATCAACCTATACAGTACCAAGGATCCATCAAAATGATGCCCAAAGGCACCCAAAAACCAATGAAACACAACCAAAATATAACTATAAATAAGAACAAAAGAAAATGGATGTGAACAATAGGAGAACTCACCATGGATTAAAGATGGGAGCCTAAGGATCAATCCCTATCAAAAGGAATCTACAAACATTAAAGGAGAAGGTCATCGAATGCATGGAATGAGAGGAGAGACACTACCATAGGGTTTTATAAATAACCCAAGTGTATGAAACCTTTAAAACTGTACAACATTGGGGAATTACAGAACGTTTAATCCCCTTTCGCATCATGTAATCTTGGGATTCCAGGTTCCTCAAAAAAATGTGTCACCTTTTTACTATTTTACCCCAAAAAACTACATGTTATGACCAGACCTAGAAAATATATGAAACTAAGTTTCACATTGTGTAATACACTTACATGATATGTATTTTCTATAGTAGTTCTGATGAACCTCTAGCTTCCACAAAAAACTCCTGTAACCTTCCCCGAACACCTCCAACAACCAAAACTAGAAAAGTAACAAATCAGGAGGTCACAAAACATTACATCAGATACCTATCAAATGCTTCTCTCCCTAGAGAATAAAAAACCAATCCCAGAAGAAAGAGGGGTCCAAACAACCACCCTGTGACATACATCTCAAGAGTCTCATCATACCTCAAATGCTACCACCATCCAAACACACCAAACCATATTACCACAAACATCTCACACGACCACATCCCCAAAACCACAAGTCACCTCCTCTCACACAACCACACTACTACACAACTACTACACAACCATATAAACCTCCACAAATCCGAAACCAAAAATCTCTAAAACCAACGATCCGCACCACCCAAACACACAAATTAGGAAATTATGTATTCCATGTCTAGATACAATTCACTCTGGGTGGAACTGACTTGGCCACACAGGTTCAATTTCATCACAGTGAATGAATCTCAATTAGGAATCTGGTATTCCCCTTTTCATATGTAATGAATTCATTACACATCACACCACACACATAAAAACACAAGGAAAACAACTCATCTCATAAAACAAGGTTCAAACATCACATCACAAAGAAGAACATAGAAAAGAAAAACTCCAAAACAACTTCTGGTACTGGGCACACATTTTCATTTCTCACCCCCAAGTACTCTCCTCTAGGACACCATGAATCCACAACACTTGAACCAAAGAAATGTTTTGTCCATTAATCGCCTTCTTTTGATGATCCTGAATCTCTATTTTCCGCTCCACAAACATCACGTAATCCTCAATATCCAACTCTCCCCAGTCAAGGACATGAAATTCATCATGAAGATACCGACAAAGCTAAGAGATATGAAATACATCATGGATCCTCTCCAATAGTGGTGGAAATGACAACTAGTATGTCACTTTTCCAACTCTCCCCAACACCTCAAAGATCCCAAAAAACCTAGGATAAAGAGTTTTACCTCTACCAAACCTCTGCTTCCCACGTCAAGGGAAAAAAATCAAGAACACATGGTCCCCAACCTCGAACTCCAAGGGAATCCTTCTGAGATTGACATAAAACTTATTCTGTTCATGCATTTCTTTCATCCTTTCAAAAAAAATCCAAAACTTTTCTGTCATTCTCTTCACTACATTAAGACAAAAAATGGTTTTCTCTCCATCCCCCATCCAACACAGTAGATAATGACACAGTCTTCCATAAAAATCCTCAAACGAAGCCATGCCAATGGAAGAGTGATAATTATTATTATAATAAAACTCTACCAAGGGAAGGTGTCATTCCCAAGATCCACCAACATCTAGGATGCATAACCAAAACATATCCTCAAATGTATTGATAGTTCATTTCGTCTGCCCATTTGTTTGAGGGTGGAAAGTAGTGCTGAGCAGTAACTGAGTGCCAAAAGCATGATTCAATCCCCTCCAGACTCATGAGGTAAAACATGTATCCCTATCCAATAAAATGTACCTATAAAATCCATGAAACCATACCACCCCATACACATAACACTAATCCAAGGAATCCACTATGCCCGACTCCTTGATCACTAAGAAGTGGACCTATTTTGTCAACCGATCCTCTATCACCCAGATAGCATCACAACCTCACTGATCTATGGGTAACCCTATGATGAAATACATCGATATTTCATCCCATTTCCACTTGGTAAAATCAAAGGGATGCAAAAAAACACCAAGAACATGATGCTCGACCTTTACTTGTTGGAAAACCAAGCACTTTGCCACAAACTCCGCCATTGCCCATTTCACCCCGGGCCACCAAAACTGAACCCTCAAGCCATGATACATGCTATAAAATACTAGGTGTACCACCAAAGGTGAGTTATGAAACTCATCAATGAATCTATCATGAATCACTACTAGAAGGAACAACCTTTCATGAAACAACATCCGGTTCCGACCATCCTTCGACCATCCCTCCAGAGCATCACTGTGGCCAACACGATCACACATCACCTCTTCCTCTCAGTCTCACCATCAAGACTCCTCGACCTGCTACATCCAAGAATACTATACTATTATTTGAAACTAAAAACCTCTACCACTATCCACTCGTGCATCTAAGTGAAAGATTGCCAACTCCTCCATTTCTCACTAATCATCCTCAAACTCACTAACAAAACCCTTCCATGAATTCCTTCTAAAATCATCGACCACAACAATAACCTTTCCTGAGGTGAAATAGATATAAAAATCATAATCCTTAAATAACTCCATCCACCTCTACTGCCGAAGGTTTTTATCATGTTGAGAAAATATATACCTCAAACTCTTTTGACCCGTGAAGACCAAAAATCTATCCTTAATGAGGTAATGTTGCCACAAATTTAGAAAAAACACATCCTCCAATAGCTCTAGATCATGGGTGGATTAGTTACTATCATGGGGATATAACTACCTAGACCCATAAGTGATCACTATCTTCTTCTACATCAAGACGCACTCTAATCCAAGACAAAAAGTGTCACAAAACATCTCAAACATCACTCATTACTCAGGAAAAAACTAGAGAACTAACCAAATACCCCTTTAGGTAATCAAACAATTCCTAAAAATGATCACTCTATAAAAAATCTTGGTCCTTTGTAGTAAGATCTATCAATGGTATTGCAACTTGTGAGGAATCAGGTGCAAATCTCTGATAATAGCCTATGAGACCAAGGAAACTGTGAACCTATACCATGTTCTTGGGTGCTTCCCAAGAAAAAAATTATTCAACCTTATATGGGTTTACTACCACACCCTGATGAGACACCACATGCCTGAGGAAATTCCTCTCTCATGTCCAAAACCTAAACCTGTACAACTTTCCATATAGCTGATGGCGTCGAAGAACATGCAAGACAATTCTGAGATACTCAACATGCTCTTCCTATGACTTCGAGTAGATTAAGATATCATCGATGAATAAGATGAAGAACCAATCCAAGAACTCATAGAACACAAATTTCATAAGCCCCCTGAACATAGCTTTTCCATTCATAACACCGAATGGAATGAATACAAACTCAAAGTTCCTATAACTTCACTTGAAGGAAGTATTTGAGATATTCCCCTCCTTCAACATCAACTGGTGATATAAAAACTATATATTGATCTTAGAAAACTAACTCACCCCTCTCAGCTGATTGAAATGATCATCGATCCTCATAAGTGGGTAATGATTTTTGACCACCACTGAATTCAACCTCTGGTAGTCTATACACAACCTCAAACTACCATCTACCTTCTTGTACAACAACACTGAAGCACCCCCTGATGAAAAAATGATCTATATAAAACCCTTCTATATTATATCATCTATTTGAATACTCAACTCCCATAACTCATAAGGTTTCATCTGATAAGGATTCATTGAAATCAGAGAATCCCCAGTCTGGAAGTCTATCCCAAACTCAACATCAGGTCGAGGGGGTAGCATCACAACCACATTATGGAAAAAATATAAAAACCCCCAATGAACCTTGGAAACTATACCATCATAGTGTCTACTTATTCCATAAAAAACTCATACAAAAAGGAAAAAAGGGGCTCCAAACACTTACTACCCACTTGAAAACCCCACTCATTGAAGAAAACTACACCCAGACCATCCACATACGAAAAAACGACTCTCATCTGGAAGAATTTGAGAATAGAACATATGGAATACAACCAATAGATGTTGTGGATGAAATCATATGGATACATATTTAGCAAGAAAATATCCCCATGGGACTGATGCGACCCCCTCATCAGTCTAGACCCCTGACACACATCAAACAATCTGGTCTGGCCTTTGACTAGAATAGTCAACACTAGGGGTATGGGAAGACTCTCCATGTCTATTCATAGAGTGTGGGCTAGAGTGGGTGAAAAAATGGAGTGAAAAACTCCCAAATAAAATAGGCCATAAAAAGAGTACTAAGCAAACTGATCATAACTCTGACGATCTCTAGACCCTTTGGAACTACTGCCTACACTACGTGAAAATGACCATGCCTAATTCCTCTGACTCTCTACTAACGACCACCTCCATGGCCACGCTCGAGCCATGGTCCCTGAACATGAGTAACATCATGAGGATGATCTATGTCTGCTCTATATCCCCTTGAAGGATCATAAGACTACTTCCCCTACCGTTGAAATGGCCACATTGGTTACTTCTCCTGTGGTTGACGCTGAACCTATCCACCTCGGCCAAACTGAGCTCGAGCATCCACTAGGAATTGGTCCTGAAGATGGTTACAAACAATACATGAGAAACACATCGGCCCCAATCCCACAGGAAAGGCACAAAACTGGAAGGTCGAAAGGTAAGATGCTGAGGTCGACTCCCAGCTGGTCAAAACCTCAAAGGTCCTGGTTCCTGAGACCTTACACTGACAAAATTTCCCCTCGAGGAACCCTACCAATTACCTTCCTATGTCAAAACTCCTCATGAGTGCATTCATTTGATCACCTCTGTCTTGTTTTAAACTTACAGGTACATTGGAAACGTAAAAGGAGTCACTTCATACTAGATAGAAGGACAAAGTTCCTCCTAAAGACATGTCGCATGAGACTCCTCATATGGAAAAAGATTGGTGAAAAACTAAGAAGATCCTTGAACCTAAATCCCATCTTGCATACTGACATGCTCACCCGTTGAAGAGAAATAAGCTCCTACCACTTCACTACCTTTATGGTCGATGAAAGGAACTCTACCCAGAACTCCTTATGGAAGTCAACCCATAAAACATATTCCTCCTTCCTCTCTCCCAGATAAAACATCCACCACTAAAAAACAACTCCTCATATCTAAATGACTAAAAATGGGACCCATTACTCAGTCAAGGATTGGATCAAACTGAAAGTAATCCCAAGTTACTCTAGCCAATTCTCTTTTCCACATCTGAAACACTTCCCTCACACTTCTCCAATACCTACCGCTGGAAATCATGAAATGTCCTCTAACATTGATCATCCTCCTTAACCAGATTAACCCTACAACGATCAACCGGATCTTACTTCTAAACCTCAATTTCCTAACCCACACATATACAATGAACAATAGCCACAATAGAAAGGAAATCAAATATTTCCTAAGCCTGGTAGTGTAGAGTTTTATTAAGATTAATTTTAATTAATTTTATTTATTTCATCCATTCTAATCTTACTAAAACAGCCCAGTTAAAATAGGAACACATCTCATTATGATGCATGTACCTATCCTAGGCCTCTACCCTCTAAGAAGGTCTATCTCACATAGTTGTTCGATAAGCTCAGAGTCCGTGCACTGGATCACGAGGGGCCCAAGAATCCAATGTCCTAGCCGGTCTCCCTGGCCTATGTCACGTACCAAGGTCAACTGGAACTATTTACATACAAAAACATGTATAAATAATAGTTACTAACTCGAAAATCCATCCTATATCTCAACCATCACCTTTTATACAACTCCTTTTCACCCCCTCCCACTAAAGATACCGTATTGAGGGGAGTGAGATAATGACCCCTGAGTCCCGCCTCCAGTAGGCCTTGGGATGGTGACTTGAATCAAGGGTGTATGAATCTCAAAATATAAGAGGAATTACCCTTTATAAAAAAATATATCAGGAGATAGAATGAATCATCCACAAAAACTCCAAGACATAATATAAAAGAGAAAACCAAACCATCCCACATGCATGTATAAATAGAACAGATATAGATAAAAGTCTCCAAAGTAAATACCCAAAAGTAAAGCTAAAGTATTGACACAAAAACTATCAAGGATTCAAGATAGTAAGGTATAACATGGTCCATGAAATCCTCTTGGAAACCTAAAAACAATTATATATATATAGGGTGAGCATACAAGTATACTTGGTAGGAAAAAGTCTCTATTTCACATGTGAAAGAAGCATACTAATTCACCTGTGAGAAAAAAACAGAATCAAACAACACCTAAAAAGGCAGAGTAACTATCCCAACCTCACCAAGATGCACTCAACAAATAAAATAATCTAGGTAATATAATATAAAGTAAATCACATTGATGATAGGGTACCCTTCACCACTTTCCCATTGATTATCCACTATCACACCCCAATGAAAAACATCTTGGAGGTCCCACCTCTTCTGAATATACCATATCATATCATACCCACACACATATATTCCTCACAAAAAATCATGCCCATAAACACTTGGGCCTCACAACACACCTCTCCCATACACACCTGGACCTCACAACACACCTCATTCTGCTTGCACACACCCGGGCTCTCACAACACATCTCATTCCAAAGACACCTGGGACACATATCAGATCTCATCCTAAAGAAACCTGGGACACATATCACATCTCATCCAAAGGAGACATGGGGATACACATCACAACTCACACAAAGACACCTGGGCCACTATCTTATGAAAGAGGGAGCAAGGAAGAGCGGGTGGCCCGCCATCCATCCTCCCACCGAGATGTTGGGAAAGATAACCCCACGTGACTATACGGGTGTTCAAAACACCATGATTAATGTGGGTGGGGTGCATATAGAAATCAAAAGAAAGATACAATTATATATATATATATATATAGTATCAAACACTCAATCCCAACCTTTGAGTCCTCAAATAAACAACCAACTCACAACACCGTCACTTTTTATTACACCTCTAAATGCATTTATTTGTATCTAAAATAGTCATTTTAAAAGGCGAAGATCCCTAATAATATAATGTGGATTTAAATTTCCTCCATGTTTAAAACCCATTCATTTTATCATTTAACATCAACCACATTTAGTCACACAACCCATCATTAAATTTTCCGTTGGAAAATTTCCATCCCATTAACCAATCCAACCCATGCTATTTCAAACATTATTAAACATTAATTTATTCCATCACTACTTGGGAATCTAGAAGAAAGAAACCATATTTCACAAGAAACCTTTCATCCCCAACAAACAAACATTTCCAACCCAAAAGCATGGCCGAACAACCACCACCTCACATCCCCAAAAGCGTGGCCCACAAACCGTCATCCCCACAAGCCCCAACCACACATCGCCATCCCACAAGCACGACTACACACATAAAAACACATCAATATCATTTTTAATATTTACAAAGGGGATTTTATCACATTTCACTTTATTTTAGGGGTATTATCACACAAACCATAATCCTAGGGAAATCATTTCATTAGTCATGTACACGTAATTAATCAATTCCCATTTAGGGTGATATCACAATAATCACAATAGTCACAATAGTCACAATACATATATCTAGTGAAAAAAATCCCCCAACGGACACTGTTTTCAATGGGGCATCAAGCCCGAACAATCCACAATATCACAAATAATACCAAAGTTGTATAAGTATGCGAATAAAACCATTTTTCCCAATTCAATTTCAATTACCCAAATTATTTGTCTTTGATTAAGACAGAACAACCATAATTCATAGATAAAAAAAGTAAACCCCTCTCACATGGTACACAATAAAGATAAATGAGGGAAACCTTACGTCAAAGAAGATTTTCAACTTGATGTGCATCGTAGGGAAAAGTAGAACACCCAAAAACCAGAACCGCACCACAAAAACCACAAATCAACCTATACTGCACCAAGGATCCATCAAAATAAAACCCAAACGCACCCTCAAACCAAAGAAACACTACCATAGAAAAACTCTGAAGAATAATAGAAGGAAACGAGTGATAACGAGAGGAAAACTCACCACATATTGAAGATGGGAGCCCAAGGATCGATCATCGTCAAAAAGGAATATCCAAATGTGGAAGGATAAGGTCTTCAGATTCCTTGAACAAGAGGAGAGCCTCTTCTATAGGGTTTAAGAAATAACTCGAGTGGTTGAAACTTTTAAAACTATACAACATTAGGGAATTACAGGACGTGTAATCCCCTTTCACATTTTGTAATCCTGAGTTTTTAGGTTCCACTAAAAAATGAACTTCCTTTTTATTATTTTACTCTAAAAAACTACACATCATGGTCATACTTGGATAATCTATGAAACCACATTTCACATCGTGTAATACATTTACACATTGTGTATTTCCTACAACACTTCTACTACACCTCCATATTCCACCAAAAACTCCTGGAACCTTCTCCAAACACCTCCAACAACCAAAACTAGAAAACTAACAGACCAAGAGGGAAAAAACCCTTACATCAGATACCTCTCAAATGATTATCCCTTGAGAATCTAAAATCAATCCCATAAGAAATAGGGGTTCAAACAACCACCCTACGAGATACCTCTCAAGAGTCTCATCATACCTCAAATACTACCACCATATAAACACGCCAAACTAAATGTACAAACAAATCTCACACAACCACACCACCACAACCACAAGTCACCTCCTCTCACACAAACACACTGCCACACAACCACTGCATATCTATCTCAACCTCCAAGTAGCCCAAACCAACAACTTCTACAACCAGCAAACTATACCATCTTGAAATCACAAATCAGGGAATTATATCTTCCATGTCAATATAATATCCACTCCGGGAGGCACCGACTCACCCACACGGGTTCAATAGCATCACATTTAATGAATATTGATCAAGAATTGGGTCATCCCCCTTTCATATGTTAGGACTTCATCATACATCACACCACACACATCAGAAACCAAGGAAAATAACTCATCTTATAAAACATGGTTCAACCATGACATCACAAAGAATAACAGAGCAAAGAAAAACTTAAAACAACTTCAAGTAATGGGAACACATTTTCATTTCTCACTCCCAAGTACTATATTTTAGGCCACCATTCCTCGACAACACATGAACCAATGAAATGGTTTATCTATGATGCACCTTCTCTTGATGATCCTAGATCTCTACTAGACGCTCCACAAATGTTGCATCATCCATGATTTACAACTCTACCAATTCAAGGACATGAGATTCATCATGAATATACTGACAAAGCTGAGTGACATGAAAGATATCGTAGATCCTCTCCAACCGCAGTGGAAATTCCAACCGGTACGCCACTTTGAGAACTTTTTCCAACACCTCAAAGGGCCCAAAAAACATGGTAGAAATATTAATCCCTCTACCAAACCTCCACTACCCACATTTAGGGGAAATGATCATGAACATGTGGTCCCCAACCTCAAACTACAGGTCCTCTTTATGTGATCACCATAAGACTTCTTCCAGTCCTATGCTGATTTCATCCTATCACGAACAAGATAAACCTTTTCTATCATTCTCTAAACTACATCAGGATGAAGAATGGTTGTATCCCCAACCTCTATCCAACCCAATGGAGAATGAAACATTCTTCTATACAAAGCCTCAAATGTATCCATGCTAATGAAAGAGTGATATATATTATTATAAGAAAACTCTACCAAGGGAAGATTTTCTACCTAATATCCACCAAATTCCAAGATGCACAACCGTGAAATATCCTCCAATATCTAGATAGTTCATTATGTCTTCCCATATATCTAAGGGTGGAAAGAAGTGATGAGGCATAACTGAGTGCCAAAATCATTCTACAATCCCCTCCAAACTCATGGGGTAAAACGTGTGTCCCGATCTGAGACAATGGACCTCGAAACTCTATGTAACCAATACACCTCATACATATACCTCTTATCCAAGGAATCCACCACACCTGACCCCTTGATCTCTAAGAAGTGGGTCAATTTCATTAACCAATCCACAATCACCCAGAGAGCATCACAACCTCCCTGAGATATGGGTAACCCTGTGATGAAATCCATTGAGATGTCATCCCATTTCCACTCGAGAATATCTAAGGGTCGCAACAAACCACCAGGAACATGATGCTTGACCTTTAGTTACTATCAAACCAAGAACCTAACCATAAAATCCACAACTTTTTGTTTCACTCCAATCCACAAAAATTGCACCCTCAATCCATGTTACATATTGGAAACTCCTGGGTGTATTGGAAAAGGTGAGATATGGAACTCAAAAAGAACTCCCTTATGAATTTCTACTGGAAAAAACAACCTTCTACGAAACAAAAACTAGTTCTGACTATCCTTCAACCATCTCTTCATAGCACCACCATGGCCAACATGATCACGAATCACCTCTAACTCTAAGTCTCCCCACTATGAATCATCCACCCACTGCGTCAGAGAAGATTTCACATTCATATGAAACAAACAACCTCTACCACCATATACCCTTGCATATAAGTGTCAGGCTACCAACTACTCCATTACTCCCCAATCATTCTTAGAATCCCAAACAACACCCTTCCAAAACTTCCTATTCAATGTGTCAGCCATAACATTCCCCTTTACTGTGGTGTCGAAGATATCAAAATCATAATCCCAGAAAAAATCCATCCACCTCCACTACCACATGTTAATATAACACTGAGAGAAGTTATAAATCAAAATCTTATGATCCGTGAAGAGCCCAAAGATCTCCCCAATGAGTTAATTTCACCAAATCTTTAGCACAAACAAAATCGTTACTAGATCTAGATCATGGGTGGCATAGTTATGTTTGTGGGGATGAAAATTCCTAGACCCAAAATAGATCACTTCATTCTACTACATCAAGACACACCCTAATCCCATATGGGAAGTTCCAAAAAACACCTTAAACATAAATCCTTCCTCAGGAAACTTGCGCATTGGAGTAGTAAGCAACTTACACTTTTGGTAACTGAACCCTGCCTAAAAATGATCAATCCACACAAAAGATTGGTGCTTCTTAGTCAAATATGTCAATGGGGCATAAAATCAAGATAAATCAGGTACAAACCTCCGATAATAGCTTGTGAGAACAAGGACACTGGGAACATCTACCACATTATTGGGTATTGAACAAGAAAAAACTACTTTAACCTTTGATGAGTCTACTTCCACACCCTGCTGAGAAACCACATTCCCAAGGAAATGAACCTCCCATGTCCAAAACTTATAATTGGAAAAATTTCCATAGAGTTAATGGCGTCGAATAATATGAAATATAGTTATAAGATTCTCAACATGATCCTCCTATGAATTTTAGTTGATTAAGATATCATCAATTAATATGATGGTGAAACAATCTAGGAACTCATAGAACATGGAGTTCATAAGCTTGATGAACATGGCTGGTGTGTTTATAACACCGAATTGTATGACTACAAACTCGAAGTTCCCATACCTTCACCTTAAGGAAATCTTCAAGATATCACCCTCCTTCACCCTCAAATGGTGATATCTAGACCAAAAATAGATATTAGAAAACCAAATTGCCCCTATCATCTAGTCTAAAATATTTTCAATCCTCGGAAGTGGGTAACAAATTTTTATTGGTAGTTTGGATATCACCAATTGAGGGTGAAGGATGGAAATATCCCAAAGACTACCTTTAGGTGCAGGTATGTGCACCTCAAGTTTTTAGTCATTCCATTCAGTGTTACAAATTCACTAGACATGTTCATGGGGATTATGAACTCTGTGTTCTATGATTTCCTAGATCGGTTCATCATCATATTCATTGATGATATCTTAATCTACACGAAGTCAGAGGAGGGGATTTCTGAGCATCTCAGAACTGGATTGCATGTTATTTGATGCCATCATCTCTATGTAAAGTTGTCTAAGTGTAAGTTATGGACACAATAGGTGTATTTCCTCAGACATGTGGTGTCTCAGCAGGGTGTGGTAGTAGACCTGTTGAAGTTTGAAGTAGTCGTTTCTTGGGAAACACCCAAGAATGTGGTAGAGGTTTATAGTTTTCTTGGTCTTACAGGCTATTATCAGAGGTTTTTATCTGATTTATCTTGAGTTTCATCCCTATTGGAAACTTTTAATAGGAAGGACCGAGATTTTGTGTAGAGTGATCAGTGTTAATTAGGGTTCGTTTACCTAAAGGGGAAGTTGGTTAGTTCTTCAGTGCTCTGGTTTCCCGAGGAAGTGGTGATGTTTGAGGTGTTTTTTAATGCTTCCTTTCTAGGATTAGGGTGAGTCTTGATGCATCATAGGTTATTGATCTCTTATGTGTCTAGTAAGTTATGTCCCCACGAGTGTAACTATTCCAACCATTATCTAGATCTAGTGGTGGTTGTGTTTGTGCTTAATTTGTGGTGTCGTTACCTCATTGGGGGGAACTTTGTGGTCTTTACATATCATAAGAATATTAGGTATATATTTTATCATAGTTATATTAAATTGAGGTAGTGGATGTGGATGGGGTTTCTTTAGGATTATGATTTTGAGATCTCCTACACCTCAGTAAATGGAAATTTTGTGGTCGATGCTTTGAGCAGGAAGTCATGGAAGGTTGTTTTTCGAGGGTCTGAGGATGCTTGGAGAGAAACAGAGGAGTTAGAAGACGTTCACATAGATACAAGAGTGGATGGTGGTAGTTTATTTTCTTTTGCAGATGACGGTAAGATCTTCTCTGATGCAGCAGGTGTAGGAGTCTCAATGGGGATACTTAGAGGTAGAGGTGATGCACAATCATGTTGGTCATAGTGATGCTCTAAAGGAATGGTCATAGGATAGTTAGAACCAGTTTTTGTTTCAAGTAAGGTTGTTTGTTCTGGTAGAAATGTGCAAGGGAGTTTTTCATGAGTTCCATTGATCAAATTTGGTGGTACACACAGAAGTTTCCAAGATGTACCGTGGCTTGAGGGTGCAGTTTTTGTGGCTTGTGGTGAAACAAGCAATGGCAGAGTTTGTGGCGAAGTGCTTGGTTTTCTAGCAGGTAAAGGTCAAGAATCATGTTCCTGGTGATTTTTTGTGAAAATTGGATATTCCTAAGTGGAAATGAGATGGCATATCGATGGATTGTTTTATAGGGTTTCCCAGAACTTAGGGGGTTGTGATTCTATCTAGGTGATAATGGATCAGTTGATGAAATCGGCCCACTTATTAGTGATCAAGGAGTCACGCATAGTGGATTCCTTAGCTAAAGTTATGTGGATGAGGTGGTGTGGTTTCATGGATTTATGAGTTCCATTTTCTTGGATCAAGACACATGTTTTACCTCATGTGTCTGGTGGGGATTGCAACATTCTTTTGGCACTCAGTAACGCCTCAAAACTGCTTTACACCCTCGGATAGATGGGAAAAAAGAACAAAATATCAAAAAATTGGAAGATATGTTCTGGTTGTGCATCTTGGACTTTGGTGGATCTTGGGTATGACACCTACCCATGGTGGAGTTTTCTTATAATGATACCTATCACTCTTCCATTAACATGGATCCATTTAAGGCTTTGTATGGAATATCGTGTTGTTCTCCATTGCACTAGATGGAGGTTGGGGAGATATCCATTCTTAGTCCCGATATAGTGAAGAGAATGATAGAAAAGGTTCATCTTGTTTGTGGGAAGATGAAAGTAGTGTAGGACTGAAAAAATTCTTATTCCGATCATAGAAGGAGTCCCTTAGAGTTAGAGTTTATTGACCATGTGTTCTTGAAGGTTTCCCCTCAACGTGGGAATTGAAGGTTTGGCAGAGGAAGTAAGATTTCTCTTAGGTTTGTTGGGCCCTTTTAGGTGTTGGGGTGATTTGGCGAAGTGGCATACCAGTTGGTGTTTCTCCTGTAGCTGGAGAGGATGAACAACATCTTTAATGTCTTTCAATTTTTTGGTATCTTTATGATGAATCCCATGTCATTGACTAGGGAGAGTTGGATATCAATGATGACACAATGTTTGTAGAGTGTCCAGTAGAGATCTAGGATTGTCAGAAGAAGGCACTTCATGGAGGAACCATTTCTTTGGTTCACGTGTCATAGAGGCATGGTGTCCTAGAGGAGAGTACTTGTGAGTGAGAAATGAAAATGCATTCCCAATACCCAGATTTGTTTTGAGTTTTACTTTTCTCTTTTCTCCTTTTTGATGTGATGTTTGAACCTTATTTTTTGAGATGATCTATTTTCCTTGGTTTGTGTGGTCTGATGTGTGATGAAGTCCTGAAATATTAAAAGGTGAAGACCTGATTCCTAATCGAGACTTATTAACTATGATGTGATTGAACCCGTGCGGGTGAGTCAGTACCACCCAGAGTGGATTGTATCTTGACATAGAAGATGGAATTCCCTAATTTTTGTATTTGTGATGGTGTGAATTATTGGATTTAGAGGTTATTGGTTTGGGCTGTGTGGAGGTTGATATGACTGTTTAGTGGTTGTGTGGTAGTGTGGTTGTGTGATAGTAGGATACTTGAGGTTGTGGTGATGTGGTTGTGAAAGATGTTTGTGGTTGTTTGGTTTGTCATGTTTGGATGGTAGTAGCGTTTGAGGTATGAAAAGACTCTTGAGATTTATCTTGTGGGGTGGTTGTTTAGATTCCTCTTTCTTCTAGGCTTGGTTTTGGATTATAGAGGGTGAGAATCATTTAAGAGGTATCTGATGTAATGTTCTATGCACTCCCAGTCTGTTACTTTTCTATTTTTGTTTGTTCAAGGCATTTGGGGAAGGTTCTGGGAGTTTTTGGTGGAAGATGGAGGTATAATAGGAGAGATGCGGAAAATACACATCGTGTGAGTCTATTACATGACATGAAACTTGGTTTCACAGCTTGCCTGGGGCTATTCACAACATGTAGTTCTTCAGAGTTGAATAATAAAAAGGCGACACATTTTTCAGTGGAACCTAGAATCCTGGGATTACATGATGTGAAAATAGATTACACCTCTTGTAATTCCTCAACGCTGTATAATTTTAAAGATTTCAGCCGCTAGGTTTATTTCTCAAACCCTACATTAGTGGATATCCTCTCGTTCTAGGTGTCTGAAGACCTTCTCCTTCAACTTTTAGAAATTTCCTTTAATGGGGATCAATCCTTGGGCTCCCGTCTTCAATATGTGGTGATTTCTCCCCTTGTTATCACATGTTTCCTTCTGTTCTTCTTTGGAGTTCCACAGTTGTGGTGTTTCTTTGTTTTGAGGGTGTTTTTGGGTTTTATTTTTATGGATCCTTTGTGCGTTATAGGTTGATCTATGGTTATGTTGGTTTAGTTTTGGTTCATGGGCACTCTACTTCGTCCTGCAGTGCACAATGAGTTGAAAAGATTATTTGATTTAGGATTTCCCTGTTTTCACTTTATTATGTATCATGCGGGTGGGGTTTGATTTTTTTATCTATGGATTATGGTTATGCTACCTTAATAAAAGATAAATAATTTTTCTAATTGAAATTGAAAGGGGAAAAAGGGTTTGATTCTCATACTTTTACAATTATGATATTATTTGTGATATTGTGGATTGTTCAGGCTTGATGCCCTGCTAAAAATTGTGGCCTTTGGGTTTTTTTTGCACTGGATATATGTATTGTGACTGTTTTGACTATTGTGATTGTTCTGATATCACCCTAAATGGAAAATTTGTTAATTAATTATACTTGGATAATGAAATAGTTTCCCCAGGATTATGGTTTTTGTGATAATTCCCCTAAAATAAAGTGGAATGTGATAAAATCCCCTTTTAAAACTACAAAATGATCTTGATGTGATATGAAGTGTGTGACCGTGCTTGTGGGATGGTGATGTGTGGTTGGGGATTGTGGGCCTGAAGGTTTGTGGGCCATGATTTTGGGGTGGTGAGGTGGTGGTTGTTTGGCCATTCTTGTGGGGCAGTGAGGTGAGGTTTTTAAGGATGCTAATCTAATTTTGATTTTTGGTTTCCTTGTGATAGAAGCCTGAGTAGCGGTGGAATAAAAAAAATAAATGTTTTATAATGTTTTAAATGGAATGGGTTGGTTTGGTTAATGGGATGGAAACTTTTAAATGGAAAATTAAATGGTGGGTTGTGTGGTTAAACATGGTTGATGCTAAATAATGGGATGATAAAATGAAATTGGTTGGAAATGTGAAATGGGATTTGCAACTTGTTGTGTGGTGTTATTCATTTAGAGGTGGCTATAAAGGTGACATATTTATGAGTTGGTTAGTTTGTTTGAGAACCCATAGGTTGGGATTGAGTTTTTGATATATATATATATATATATATATACACTGTATATTCTTGTGATTTATATACGCACCCCACCCATGTTGAGAACTATTTACCAAACACCTGCATAGTCATGCAGGGGGTGTCTTTTCCAACATCATGATGGGAGGATGGATGGAGAGCCGCTCGCTCTTCCCTACTCCCTCTTCTAGGAGGTGACGACCCAAGATTATTCTGGTGGGATGTGATGATATGTGGTATCCTAGGTGTCTTTGGGATGAGTTGTTATGTGGTGTCCCATGTGTCTTTGGGATGAGTTATGATATGATTTCCCAGATATATTCAGGATGATTTGTGATGTTCTTTCCCAGGAGTCTTTGAGATGAGATGTGATTTGTTGTGATGCCCAGGTGTGTGAGGGTTGGATGTGTTGTGAGGACTAGGTGTGTGTGAGAGGGATGTGTTGTGAGGCCGAGGTGTGTGCGGTTGGGATGTGTTGTGAGGCCCAGGTGTGTGTGGGCAGGATGTGATGTGGTATATTTGGAAGAGGTGGGAGAAAAAGGATGTTTTCTATTGGTTTGTGAGAGAAACTAATCAGTGGGAAAGTGGTTCTGGGTACCCTATCATCGATGTGATTTAATTTATATTATATTAATTGACATGTGTTATTTTGCGTGTCTGCCTTGGTGAGGTTGGGGTGGTTAGTATGTCTGTTTAGGTGATATTTGGTTATGTTATTTTCTCACAGGTGCATTAGTATGCTTATTTCACATGTTCATGAGAGACTTTGGTTTTCCTACTGAGTATATTTATATGCTCACCCTATGTATATAAAACTATTTTCAAGTTTCTAGGAGGATTTTTTGGACTATTATGGACCTAACTAGCTCAGATCCTTGATAGTTGTTGTGTCGTAGGGTGGTTGTTCGGACCCCTCCTTCTTCTAGTGTTGGTTTTGGATTCTAGAGGATGAGAATCATTTGATAGGTATCTGATGTAATCGAATATGCCCTCTCAGTCCATTAATTTTCCAGTTTTGGTTGTTGGAGGGGTTCGGGTAAGGTTTTGGGAGTTTTTGGTGGAAGCTGGAGGTGCAGCAGCGCTGCTGCTGGAAATACACGTCATATATGTGTATCACATGATGTGAAATTTGGTTTCATGAATTTTATGGGGCTGGTCATGATGTTTAGTTTTTTTGGATTAATTAATAAAAAGACGATGTGTTTTTTGGCGAAATTTGGAATCCCAGGATTACACGACATGAAATGGAATTACACATCATGTAATTCTCTGATGTTGTATAGTTTTAAAGGTTTTAGCCACTTGGGTTATTTATCAAACCCTACAGCAACATCTCTCCTATCGTTCTAGGAATCTGATGACCTTATCCTTCCACATTTGGAGATTCTTTTTTATGGGGATTAATCCTTGGTCTCCCATCTTCTATTTGTGGTGAGTTCTCATCTCATTCTCACACGTTTCCTTCCATTCTTCTTCAAAGTTCCACTAAGGTTGTGTTTCTTTATTTTGGGGGAGTGTTTGGCTTTTATTTTGATGGATCCTTTGTGCGGTATAGGTTAACCCATGGATATCATAGTGTGGTTGTGGTTTGCAGGCATTTTTCTTTATCCTGTGGTGTGTAACAAGTTGAAAAGCTTCTTTGAGGTAGGGTTTCCCTAGTTTCTCTTTCATATGTATCATGTGGGAGGGGATTACTTTTTTTTATATATGGATTATAGTAGTATCAGCTTAATCAAAGATAAATAATTTTGATAATTGAAATTTAAAGGGGAAAAAGGGTTTTATTCACATGATTTTATATCTTTGATATTATTTTTGATATTTTGGATTGTTTAGGCTTGATTCCCCCCTAAAAATTATGTTCGTTGGGGGATTTGTTTCTGCTGGATATATGTATTGTGATTGTTGTGTCTTTTTTGATTGTTTTGATGTCACCCTAAATGAAAATTGGTTAATTACTTATACACGACTAATGAATTGGTTTCCCCAGGATTATGGTTTGTGTGATAATGCCCCTAAAATAAAGTGGAATGTGGTAAAATACCCTTTTCAAAAATGAAAAATGATATTTATGTGTTGTGATGCGTGTGACCGTGCTTGTGGGATGACAATGTGTGTTTGGATTTTGTGGGGATAATGGTTTAGGGGCCATGCTTTTGGGGTAGTGAGGTAGTGGTTGTTTGGCCGTGCTTATGGGGCAGCAAGGAGAGATTATTGGGGATGACTAGTTGTTTGTGATATATGGTTTATTTCTATTAGATGCCTGAGTAGTGATGAAATAAATGAATGTTTAATAATTTTGGAAATGGAATGGGTGGGTTTGGATAATGGGATGTAAATTTGTTAATGGAAAATTAAATGGTGGGTTGTCTGGTTAAACGTGGTTGATGCAAACTAATGGGACGATTAAATGAAATCGGTTTGAAATGTGAAATGGGGTTTACGACTTGTTATGTGGTGTTATGAATTTAAAGGTGTCAGTAAAGGTGACAGTGTTGTGATTTGGTTAGTTTGTTTGAGAACCCATTGGTTGGGCTTGAGTGTTTGATATATATATACACAATATATTGTAGTGATTTCTATACACACACCACCCTTGTTGAGTGCTATGTACCAAACACCCGCATAGTCACACAAGGGGTGTCTTTCCCAACATCCCAATGGGAGGATGGATGGTTGTCCACCTGCTCTTCCTCTTTCCCTCTTCGAGGTGATATTGGCCTAGGATTCTTTGGGTGAGTTGTGATGTGTGGTTGCAGGTGTCTTTGGGATGAGATGTGATATGTGTCCCATGTGTCTTTGGGATGAGATGTGTTGTGATATCCCAGGTGTGTGGGGGGCACGATGAGATATGTTTTGAGGCCCAGGTGTGCGCGAGAGGGATGTGATGCGGTATATTCAGAAGAGCTGGGAACACTGTGAAATTTTCTATTAGGGTGTGAGAGCATCTAATCAGTGGGAACATGGTGTGAGGTACCCTATAATTGATGCAATTTAGTTTACATTATATTACCTATCTTGCATTATTTAGTGAGCATGCTGTAGTGAGGTTGGGATGGTTATTATGCCTTTTTAGGTGTTGTTTGGTTCTTCTATTTTCTCACAGGTGAATTAGTATGCTTTTTTCACATGTGGATGAGAGACTTTGGTTTTCCTAATGAGTATAATTTTATGCACTCCCTATGTATAAAAAATTATTTTCAGGTTTCTAGGAGGATTTAGTGGACCGTTCTAGACCTTAATAAATCAGATCCTTGATAATTTTTATGTCACTACTTTAGCTTTACTTTTGGGTATTTACTTTGGATATCTTTATCTATATCAGTTCTATTTTTACTTGCATGTGGGATGGTTTGGTTTTCTCTTTTATATTATGTCTTGGAGTTGTTGTGGATGATCCATTCTATCTCCCAATCTTGTTTTCTTATAAAGGGCAATGCCTCCCATATTATGAGATTTGTACACCCTTGGTGCTAGTCGCCAATTTGGGGCCTACTGGAGGCGAGACTTAGGGGTCATTATCTCCCTCCCCTCACTGCGGTATCTTTGGAGGGATGGGGTTGTGACAATGTTGTGTAAGTTAGACTACACACCGTGTACCTCAATGCTATCCATGTTAGGGAACATGGCCAGACCCAAAGCCTATGCTGCGAACATGGAAAGAAGACAAGTACACGCCATGTAGTGTGCCACATATAGTTTTTCCAGCTTCTCATTGAGAATTTTTAAATATATAATCAAACCTATTCACATGTGTTCCATGTATCATTTATTTGAAAAATTACATGCCATTCTATAGTATTTTTAGTTATATATTGAATCTATTCAGTGTTAAATTTTTTGATAAGTACACATGGTTCCCTCAAAGTACACTTGTGTACTACATTAATTTTAAATGAAATTAATTTTGTTTAAAATTATAGATGATGGTGAGTTAAGGATGGTTGAATGGAATTAAGACAATTGAATTAATTGGATTAATTAATGGCACATTATCTTAATTAAATAATGAATCAAAGTAATTGATAAACTATATTTCAAATGTATGCTCATTGCGTGATGTGTGGATGATCATAATGTTAGACCAAAGTTTTGTATGTGATTGGTTTCTTTTAATTTATTATGGTTAAATTAAAATTGATGGTTGGCAATTTATCCCCTTCTTCTTTTTATGTAAGGGTTTGTGTTTTTGTGTTTTCTTTCTATAACCCACCTTTATCCAATCCATTTGATCCCCTCACCTTTATGTGAGTAAAAAATATTGTAAAGATAGAGCTCCCAATTTAGAGGAGGAATTCCAAGTCAAGGAGTCGAGGTGAAACCAATCGAGGCAATACAGAGGAGACATGGTGGAAAACTGCATCATGAACCAAGCTACAATTTAAGGTGTTTTTTCCTAAGGTTGAGGGTTACTTTATCATCTTCTAGATAAACTAACCATTAGATAATATCATGATCATTCCACTTATGTTTTATTTATATCAGTTTAATGGTTAATTATTTATGTTTGTGGATGTTGTGCGATCACCTAATAAATGAATTAACAAGAATTTAAGATGGAATAAAATATAACCAAATTATGTATAAATGTTTTATCAGACATGGTTAATCACTTAAGTGAAATCCACTTAATATTAAAAAGTCATGTGAAAAGATAAAAATGGGATTTGGGCGTAAGGATAAAAAACCCCTCAAATAAAATATTATGTAAGTGTAGACTTACACTACTTAAGTTATAAACGACCTCATATTTCAAATTTATTGACCAACCCAAGTTGGGGTGATTTCAATTATTGTTAAACTTTTAACTTGAATTTTTGGGTTGTCTTGACTTAGTTCACATCAAGGGTTGACTTCCCAAGTAGGACTTGATGTAACTAAGATGAAAAGGTTGATAAAATCTTTAAAATATAATTTCAGGATTGTGGAGTCCACTCAATAGATCAAGGAACTGCAAGTTAATGTAGTTGGAAAGTTACACCTACCTAAAACCCTTCAAATAGATTTTTAGGCCCAATTATGGTTTATGAGAAGGGGAATTTGAATCCTTACCACTAGAATATCTAAGAAAAAAGATATTACAAAACTAATGGAAAGGGCTATTTGGTTTCAAAAAATAGTGGGAGATTAATGGAATTTAATTAATTATATATTTATTACTATATTTTTTAATAAAAACAGGTACAAATAATTTGATCTTAATTTTTAGAAATAGAAAATCAAACAACTAAGACAATATCAATGTGATCCATAATAGTGAAAGATAACCTTCTCATATGTGTGAATTTCTAGGAATGGTATAGGTTCTTGCATGTTATACTTTATCATGAATAGAAATTGTCCGTGCTGGAAACCCCACTTCCTAAGTGCATTTCCAAAGAGGCAAATGATGAAAAAGTATCTTTATACTTGAATCATATGAAAGAATCCATGTATGTCAAATGTTTCATGATATCCTAAATGTACAATTAGATTCTAAATAAATATGAGGATATGGATGCACATATTATGATTTATCTCCTTAAGGATCTTTACCAAGAGAAGGTGAGACCAGAGAGATTTGAGATCTCTAATGCACTGTTCATGTGCAAGTTTGGAGAGTCAGTGCCAGCTGGGGAACATGTAGTCAAGATGATTGAATACATTGAGTGTATAGACATATTGGGTTTTAAGACCCCTGAAGAGCTGCGCATAGATCTCATTCTTTCCTCACTACCTAAAAACTTCTCCAGTTTTATTGTGAATTATAATATGAGAAATAGTGAGAAGAAACTTTCAAAACTTCTTACACTTATTCTACAAGTTGATATAGATATGGGGTGTGACAAAATGATTGTACACATGGTAAATAAGAAGATTAATAAAAAGTAAAATGAATTGAAGCATCATTCCAAGTCTAAGGATTTAGAGAACCATCATTCCAAGAAGAATAATATCTAAAGGAAAGGAAAGGAACATGATACAATATGTTTTTCATGTGGAAAGTAGGTCCAATGGAAGAGGAATTTCACCCAACCAAAGAAGCAAGGGGAAGATTTAGGTGCATTATTTATTGAGTGTAATCTTTCCATATCTACAAGTTGTGAATTATATACTTCCTGTGATTTCAAATTTGTATCGAAATATAGTAACCAAGTATATTTCAGAAGATTACCAGAGATGAGGTGGATCTATGGGATTCCAATAGGGTGAGGATGGATGCTTTAGACATTGAAGACTACCATCTCACATTTCCAATAGGATTAATTTTGATTTTAATGAATTATTATTATATTCTTAGTGTTACCAAGAACATTATTTTTATTTCTTATTTAGATATTGATGAATTTATTTTTAGCTTTGGAAATAAAGGTTGCTACTTTTATAAAGATAGCATATGTTATGGACTGGCATAATTGAATAATGGAATTTATGTATTAAATTATGAAAACAAAATTTTGTAAATTGATAACAAAAGAAACACTCATGACTCATATAAAACCCAGTTATGGAATCACCATCTTGGTCACATAAATGATAAGCGTTTAATAAATCTAAATCGATATGGTTACTTAGACTCTTTTGAGGTTAAACCACTTGAAATATGTCACACTTGTTTACATGGAAAATTTATCAAACCCCCATTCATAGGTCAAAGTGAAAGGTCCATGGAGTTTCTATTATTGTTACACACCATTATGTGTGAACCATTTCATGTAGGGTCTGTAGATGGATTCTCATACTTTATTAATTTTACTGACAAATTGATAAGGTATGGTTATATTTAATTAATGTGGTATAAGTTTAAATCCTTTTAGAAGTTAAAAGAGTTTGATAATGAGGTTGAGAATCATCTTGGTAAGAAGGTAAAGAAACTTTGATTAGATAGCAGTGGTGAATATCTTAACCAAGACTTTATCGACTTTATAAGAGAGTATGGGGTTTTATCTCAACTCACTCCACCTTATACACCATAGTGGAATGATGTTAGTAAAAGGATGAACCATAACTTATTGGAAATGGTATGGTTGATGATGAGTCACACAATCCTTCTATTATCCTTTTAGGGATATGAATTACTGATGACATCATAATTACTAAACCATGTACCAACTAAAGTAGAAAACAATATTTCCTTCGAGTTATGGAGCGGAAAGAAACTCGTTTTGTCCTAGTTTCATGAATTGGGTTACAAGGAATTTTTTAAGGTTATATCAAGTAATAAACTAGTACCCATAGGCAAGAATTTTATCTTTATATGTTATCCTAAAGAAAAATCGGGATATTACCTATACAACCCTTCAGAAAAGAAAGTAACTATCACAAGACATGTCATTTTTCTTGAGAGGGAGAACATATTCAAGGAGGATAGTGGGAGAAAGATTTAATTCAATAAATTTGATGCTCAAGATAAAAAAGATCTGGTATAGGAATTTATTACAAAATTCCCATGTAAGAAGTTATTCTTGAATCATAAGTTCTACACAGGAGAACTATAGCGGTAAGAGAACCAAATAGATATGGTTTTCTCATCACCAATGACTGTGAGTCATTATTGGATGAAAATAATAATAATATCTCCTATAAATAGAAATTATAGAGTTCGATAGATGTAATATGGTAATAATTCATGAATTATGAGATGGATTCCATGTATCAAAACTAGGTTTGGGTTCTGATCGATCTATTGGTTAATGTAAATCTTGTTGGTTTTAAATGGGTATTCAAGAGAAAGATGGACCTGGAAGGTAAATTTAATTCTTATAAAGCATGTACAGTGGCTAAAGAGTTTATAAAACATAAATTCATTGACTTCTATGAAGCCTTTTTAGCAGTTTACTTGTTTAAATCTATTAGAATTTTGTTTGACATAATATCTTACCATGACTATGATATTTGGAAAATGGATGTCAAAAATTCAATACTTAATGGGAACCTTAAAGAGGTTTTTTATATGAAAAAAATAAAATGGTTTTTAATTCTAAGAAAAACAAAAATTTATGTGAGTTTTAAAGATCCATTTACAGACTAAAGCAAGCATCCAGGTCATGGAACATTTTATTTGATAAAGCCATAAAAGAATTTGTTTCATTAAGAATGAATGTGAGCCATGTGTTTACAAGAAGTTCAGTGGAAGTTCAATTTTTTTAATAGTATCATATATTGATAACATATTCCTAATTGGAAATGATATACCATCATTACAAGAGGTTAATGAATGGTTGAGAAAGTTCTTCTCCATGAAGGAATTAGGTGAAGCAGCCTACATTCTAGGGATCAAGATCATGCGTGATAGATTTAAGAGGATACTTGGACCAAGTCAAGGTATATACATTGATCAGATACTAAAGAGTTTCATTATGGAATAATCTAATAGGGGATTGGTTCTAGTGTCATATGGTATACATATTTCTAAGAAATCATGTCCTCAAACACAATTGGAAAGAGAGAAAATGAGTAAGATCTCATAATATTCTACGATAGGATCCATCATATATGCTATGTTATGTATGAGAATTGATGTTTATTAATATTTTATCATGGTAGGAAGATAATAATAAGATCCAATTGAAAGTAATTTGACTGTTATCAAGTCTATCCTTAAGTATCTAAGGTGATCTAAGGATATATTCCTAGTGTATATAGGAGATGAAGAGTTAGTCATCAGGGGTTATACATATGCTAGATTTTAGAAATATCATAATGATATAAAGTTGTAGTATATATATATATATATATCCTCAATAGGGGAGCTCTGATATGGAAGAGATCAAAGTAGTCATATATTGCTGATTATACAAAGAAGTCCGAGTATATTGCTGCTTTTGATGCAGAAAAGGAAGTAGTTTTGATTCAAAACTTAGTCTAAGAGATTGATGTGGCACTTAGTAGTAAATATCATATCAAATTTTACTATTATAACCCTGTTGTGATGGATTTATCTAAGGATATAAGGTCACAATAAAGGAAAAAGAATATACTTTGTAATTTCCATCTCTTGAGGTATTTTTCTCAATGAGGTGAAGTTGTTGTGAGTAAAGTATCCATAAAGGAAAAAAATATAAGAACCCTTGACCCAAGATTTATCTTAGTAGAAGCATAAGTATCTTGTGAGAGCTAGTGGAATAAATATATGTCCAGATGGCTCTAGTGAAATTTGGAGTTTGTCGGAGTTTGTTCCCTATAACCTACTTGTTTAGTACTTGATTAGAAGTTTTCATTATTAATTATGTTTTATTATCACATTATATATTGTTGTTCCTCTATATGAGATTTATATGTGATAATGTCCTAAGAATACATGTCATGCTAAAAGTTCATAGTAGTTCCCTGCTATGATGACAACCTAGAGGTGCCACTACATTATTCTTGAACCTTGTTATATAGATAGATGATATTGTATGATGGGACGTAGATGATATAATCTATCAGGGGTATGAGGATTATAAGAAATTGATACACTCTCTCATGGTTCTCTCCCTTGATTATATTCAAGATAAGAGATTATGAGAACAAACCTTCCAAATATAAAATCCACATTTCCATGTGTGATTGGATGTTCCAATATTCAGACCTGTGTATTGATCCTTAGTATAAAAGCCCTGAAATCGCACTCGTAGATCCGATGTTGAAATCATAAAATTTAAATCTACAGCTTTGATGATGATAATTGTGAATGATTTTTTCCATCCAAACCTTATAAAATACAAAGGAAAAATTGGATCACTTACTCAAGGACCATTTATGTCACAAACCAGGCAGGGTCGCCATATGACCCGGCACCCGACCCGGTCCACGACATGGCCCGAATGGCGTTCCCGATCCCCACGGGCTGGCACAAGTGCACGAGTATCAAATCTAACACATGGGAACGATTTAACCAAAATAGTAAACACAGAACCACTGACAAGTTAAATAAACAAAAACTGAAAACAGACAACCAAACATACCTTAAACTAAAAACATATTTAAGTCTACAATTAAACTAAAAACTCAAAGTGAACAACAACAAATATATAAAACTAAGACTCTAATTCCAACCTCCATGCGACATGAGAAGTTTCATCCCCAAGATACCAACACCAACCTGCACGCGGAGACTAACAACATCCAGAACCACTACCACTAAGCAGGGTGTCTCAACCTGGAATACACAAAAACAGGGTCTACATACACCCAAAGGTGTATGTAGGGTGTGATCCAAGCACCTAGAAGGACATCACCCAATAGAAAGGTTCCACACAAAATTATTAAATGAAAAATACATTTGCAATTTTTAATTAAAGCAAAGAAGTAAATGCTGTAACGATTTTAAAGAAAACAGGATTAAGGAAAATGGTTTCAAAAGGAACAACCTAAATTAAAACACACACACACCCTTTCTTTCTTAAAATAACCAAAGTGTCACACCGGTGAGCGTAAAGTAACCAATGAGCACTAACATGGGAGATGTCGCATGGGTGTTAGCTAGCTTGGGTCCCTAGATCTTTGTGTCTCAGTGAAACGTGGCTTAGAAGGCCATGCCCCTCAAAAAACTTGGATTAGAAGGCCACGACCCTCAGAAAACGTGGCTTAGAAGGCCACGACCCTCAGAAAAGCATATGTTTAGTTAGTGTTGCAATCATCAGTCCTGTCTGTGAAACCGGGTCGAGTCACCTCCTGATCACTAGCCCACTAGTCTAGCTCACCCTCCTAGCTACCCAGGCTTCCCAGTTTGTGCTCAAACAAGTTTCAAGTACATGTCACATGTCACACTAATGCATAAAAGCCAAAAAGGGTATTTACGCACTCAAAATAACAATTTGCACGCCCAAACCTGCTTTTAAAACCATACACACACCAAAATATTTTCAAAACATAATCTGCATAGGTTATATACTCAACTAAACAATCGGGACAATTAAAAAAAACAATCACCATTAAAGAAACTACCCCTTACACATGTAAACACCACTTTGAAATAAGGTGCATGCTATAAATATCTCAAAACTAAATCTGCATCAGTTACACAACCAATTAAAACAAGTGCACAGTCAAAGAAAACACTTTCATTATCAAACACGCCACTAAAAAAATTTATTGAACAAACTCCGCACGTGTCTCATGACTTTAAGCACCAAAATATTCACACAATTTAATCAAAAACAATTTTTCACGCTTAATACTCATTTAATAAAACAACCCAATTTCCTTCAAAAATAATTTTTTGAGAGAAAAACGCTTTACAAACTAGACTGACCCAAAACCGCCCTTACATGACCACACGTACACAACAACACCTCAGGAACACAATATGCATCACGCACGCAATTAAAGAAAACACACACACAGTTAAAAATACCATTTCTATAATTAAAATTACTACCAGAAAAATGTGCCAAACAATTTCACAATATGTTGCACGACACTAAATGCCAAAAACTCTTTCAAATGTTATTTTTGACTAAACACAGATAAATACAACAATAAAATGACAATTTCACCCTTTTTCACGCCCTAACAAATTAACTACACAACTTAAGGGAAAAAACTAATAACCAGTTCAACATTGGTTTCACAACAACATACTTATATTATGCACACACTAATAAACATATAAAAACACACTAAATCTTATAAAAAATAAAATTCGCATCAAACTAAATGATTAATAAACACTCTAAGTTAATTAAATCAACGAATGAATTCATCAATTAATATTCATGCGCGGAACCACCTACCTCAAAGAAGAAAAACACCATATTTGTGTGAAACTCCACTCGCACCATGAACGCACCACACAAAGATCAAACTGAACCCTAAAACAAGAATTCAAACCAAAATAGAGATTTAAAAACAACTCTTAACGAATTCCACACCTGCTGAAAAAAGAAGAATACAAAAACTCAAAGAAGACGAGGGACCTATCTAGGGGGGATTTGCGCATGCAGAAGGAGGGAAAGATGTCGGGTGGGGGCCGGAGTAGCGTTGACCAGCGAGGGAGGTCACGCGACGGCACGAGCCGGCCTGGCCCGGGGTCGGGGAGGCAGTGAAACGCCGGACAAGGGAGGAAAGGGAGGCGACGCACAGCACAATGGAATGGCCGGACGGGTGTGCAGCTGCTGAGCCGAGGAGGTTCGCGCGACGGGGTTCAACGGAGGAGGAGGAGGCCGATCGGAAGCTGTGGGGTGTGGTCGGTCCAGCGGATGGCACCGGCGAGGAGGCCAAGGGGAGCAGGTCGCGACGAAGCGAGGTCGTGGCTAGCGAGATCTCGGGTGGTGTCACGGGCGGGAGACCACGGGGACAGGGGGGGATCTGGTGCAGCTTGCAAGGGAAGCCGGAGCTGGATGTGCGTCCATTAGGGTTCGAAGAATAACCCGCAACACGCAAGGGAGAAGGAAAAGAAATGCACGGGAAGAGGGGAGGAAAGAAAGAGAATAGAGGGAAAAGATAAAAAAGGGGAAAAAGAAGGAAAAAAAAATGGAGGGGGGAGAATGAAAGAACAAAATAATAATAATAATAGTAATAATAATAAAATAAAATGCAACCAAATAAAACTAAAAAAAAGGAATGCAATAATAATAATAATAATAGTTAATAAAAATATTAATAGTTAACACCTTAATAATAATAACAATAATAATAATTTAAAAAGTTATAATTTAAAATACCATTTTTATTATCATGAAAAAAATAATAATTCTATAAAACTTCATTTTATTATTTCTATTTTAAAGCGTCGGGAAACCATGTAGTTACCACGCGCAACCCGTAAAAAAAGTTTTAATAGGATGAAGATATTAATATTAATAGGTTAATAATTGTATTTTATTCTAGACACTGATAATAATAATCATTATCTTCACACACACACACACACACACACACATATATATATATATATTATTACCATTAGAACATTTCTTTATGTTAATTGCATTTTTCTTATTTTATTTTATTTTCACTTTATTCACTTAATTTTATTACTTTATTATTAATTCATTTTATTTAATTAATTTAAAATAGGGAAGGTCATGTGGTGAATCGAGCGAGGCCACGTGACTTCGATAACGGCGGGTTGAACGCAACCAAGGGCGAAACATTTGTTTCTAAATAAGAGCTCAGAAAATTTAAGTCGGTCTCGACCCGAACTATCTGATTCCCAATAAAAATAATAAAATTAATAATATGAAAAGGATGGGTGTTATAATTATCCGCACCCTAAAGCTTTCCATCCCCGGAAAGCCACAACTAAGGTTGAGACTCAAAGAAGTAACGATTTCCCCACTAAGGATCAAATAGGATCCCCACAATCAACAAGCCAAAATAGGTAAAAACATCGTACCCAGATAAAGTGACTCAAAGACAGCTTTAAGAAACGCGTAAAAAGACCTTCTAATACCTGTCACCTGCCCCAATGAGCTAGAATGCCTCCAGTTGACTGATCAAATAAAGGAACTCTCGCACCCATGAAAACCAACTTCACAAGACAAAACACATCGAAAATCATTGCATGAAAACCACATCGTCTGACTGAAACAAACAAACAAGACCAACCATGTCCAAAGAATACTCTTATCACCTACCACCAAGTCATCTCTGGAAATAGAAATAAAAGCCAACATGGGAAAGCTCGAAGGGGCTCCCCACCATTAGAAACTCACCGACGCCCGAGACGAGACTAGAAAACCAACTTGGGGAAGCTCGAGTGGACTCCTTGCCATTATGAAAAATTCCAACACCGAATCATTCTAGAGACATTTGAACGGGACCCATCATGGGTCTCCCCACTATTAGAACTGACAGAAGGTACAAAACGTTGAAAATTTTCCGACGGTGACAAGATACCCCACCATAAAAGGGCGGGGAGGGAGGGGCCCGACTACTGGGGCGCCAAAAGCATGACCCAAGACAACTCGAAATCTCCACATTCTAGGATAATCACTATTCAAAATTGGGTCCAATTTCCCAAAACAGACTTCATAAGGACTAGTAAAAGAGATTACGTCTGGTGGGGTGCATCTGTTGGTACTTTAAGGTACGATGGGACCACGCCTCCTCGTAGCCGTGGGAACCTCATGCACCCAGACGGGGTGTCAGAACAAAACAACCATAAAAGGACAATTTAAACTGTTATTACTTTCAACACCAGTGGTAGAAATAAATTCAGGGTCTCATACACTCTCGGGGTTCTTGACTACGCGCCAGCTTCACTCCGAGGCCTATGGATAGAGCCCTTATGTATGAAGCATCTCCTGCCTCGCAGTTAGGTATTGAAGACTCCCAAAGGGAGCTTCTCCTTTTGGTGTCACACGCAACCACGCCGCAACCAAGACAACACCATCAGACACCGCACACTCTGAGATCCACCCACTCCCTCGCGACACGTCCACCAAAATAAGGTTTTAGATGACGCACATGCATCACCTCCTCACCTTAACCAAGAAACTTAAGAAAGAAAGATGCACGACAAACACTCCTCTTGGAACATAAAAATTAGAACTCCTAGAGAGGGAACACTCCTATGAAAAAAAAGGATTCCTTAAGGATTCTATGAAATCCACCCTTTCTCTTCAAATGGAACTCACGCTATGAGACATCACCAAACATTTCCCTTGCGGATGATGAAAGCACTACGAGCCTTTCAAACCATCGGTCAGCACCAATAACTCCGAACTGTCTTCACCCTTCTCCACTGGAATTCATTTCACCGTTTCTGGGGTGGACACCTTTAAACACAATGATATCAAACTTCATACCCAACGACTCAAACAACTCAAAGAGGAAAAAACTCCTATCAACTCCCCTAGCATCTGTCATCCCGATGTGAGAGGATCCGTTTAGTTGTAAAAAGAAGAGGTGGGTTCAATTCTAGAATTCAAGAAGAGAGTCCTCTGATCAAATGGAGGGTCGGCCAAAGGCGAATTTCCCATGGCCACATTTCAATTGCATGTTAACTCTTTATGGGGGGGGCATACACTAGTCAAGAAAAAAAACCATGGACCCAAATCAAACTGGTCCAATGTTCAAGACATACCGCAAGAAAACACTAAACGTGCAGAGAGAACCACTGCAAGGGCTTCCCGAAGCACTTTTCAAAAGACTACACTAACTACACACTTGCAAAGTAACTTAAAAATAAGAATTCAAACTCAGGAAAAAAATCATTCAGAAAGGATCCTCGGCTCAAAACGCCTCACATCCGACATTTCAAAAACACAAGGACACACCACAAAATCACAGGTTATTAACACACCGAATTTTCATTTAAAAAATCTTTTTGGAAATAAGAAAATTGGTGGGTTACACAAACACCAATGGTGTCCCATGGGCCTCGCACATGCATGTTCTTATGACACACTGGCACCCGCCTCATGCCCATCCAGGCACTCATCCACTCGTGCCATTACCCATTTCTCTTTTAATATATGTTCATGCATGTGGTTGCCCATGAGAACACCAAGAATCAAAACCAAACCTTTCCAATTTTTTTCAAAACCAAAACATTCAACCCACACTTTTTGTAAAATCTCACACATCATTTTCTTTATAAAGCGCTCATTTCAAAACATTTTTTTCAAGACCAAGTCATTTTTACTTAAAAACCATCTTTCCATGAATCCAAAATAAAGAGATGAGGAACGATGCAAGAGGAGACTAGTGTCAGCGGGCGATTGAAACATATGGTTGGAAGTCATATGCCAATCACGCCACCGCCACAGAGAGTATTCTAGGACAGCGTCCCCGGATCTACATGGATTTCCAGACCCTACGAGCTCACTGGGACTGCTGAACCTACTCCATTTTCATTTCACCTAAACAGGAGTAACCACACATACCAAAGGTTTAGACAAACCTCAACTTGCTTTGGTAACTCGAGTCCCGCCACGAGGTGTGCTGGCCAGGCACCTTACTCGTACCAAGGACGTCGAGTCCCGACAACCTTAACTTCAGTCTATCATGACTCTATCCCAAAAGAACATGACCCAAGAGAGCAAAAACTCCTTTGATACCATTTTTTCACGAACCAGGCCAGGTCGCCATCTGACCCGGCACCCAACCCGGTCCACGACATGGCCCGAAGGGCGTTCTCGATCCTTGCGGGCTGGCACAAGTGCCCGGGTATCAAATCTAACACATGGGAACGATTTACCAGAAATAGTAAACACATAACCACTAACAAGTTAAATAAACTAAAATTGAAAACAGACAACCAAACAGACCTTAAGCTAAAATCAGATTTAAGTCTACAATTCAACTAAAAACTCAAAGTGAACAACAACAAATATAGAAAACTAAGACTCTAATGCCAACCTCCATGTGACACGAGAAGCTGCATCCCCAAGATACCAACACCAGCCTACACGTAGAGAACAACAGTATCCAGAACCACTACCACTAAGCAGGGTGTCTCAACCTTGAATACACAAAAACAAGGTCTACATACACCCAAAGGTGTATGTAGGGTGTGATCCAAGATCCCAGCAGGATGTCACCCAATAAAAAGGTTCCACGCAAAATTATTAAATGACAAATACATTTTCAATTTTTAATTAAAGAAAAGAAGTAAATGCTGGAACAATTTTAAAGAAAACGGGATTAAGGAAAACAGTTTCAAAAGGAACAACCTAAATTAAAACACACACACACCCTTACTTTTTTAAAATAACCAAAGTGTCACACCGGTGAGCGTAAAGTAACCAACGAGCACTAACATGGGAGAGGGCGCATGGGTGTTAGCTAGCTTGGGTCCCTAGATCTTCATGTCTCGGTGAAACGTGGATTAGAAGGCCACGACCCTCAGAAAACGAGGCTTAGAAGGCCACGACCCTCAGAAAATAATATGTTTGGTTAGTGTTGCAATCGTCAGTCCTTCCAGTGAAACCGGGTCGAGTCACCTCTGGATCACTAGCCCACTAGTCTAGTCCACCCTCCTAGCTACCCAGGATTCCTGGTTTTTGCTCAAAAAAGTTTCAAGTACATGTCACATGTCACACTAATGCATAAAAGCCAAAAGGATATTTACGCACTCAAAATCACAATTTGCAGGCCCAAACCCGCTTTTAAAACCATACACACACCAAAATCTTTTCAAAACATAATCTTCATAGGTTATATACTCAACTAAACCATCGGGACAATTAAAAAAACAATCACCATTAAAGGAACCACCCCTTACACATGTAAACACCACTTTGAAATAAGGCGCATGCTATAAATATCTCAAAACTAAATCTGCATCAGTTATACAACCAATTAAAACAACTTCACAGTCAAATAAAATACTTTCATTATCAAACACGCCACTAAAAAAAATTATTAAACAAACTCCGCACGTGTCACATGACTTTAAGCACCAAAATATTCACACAATTTAATCAAAAACAAATTTTCTCCCTTAATACTCATTTAATAAAACAACCCAATTTACTTCATAAATAAATTTTTGAGAGAAAAATGCTTTACACACTAGATCGACCTAAACCCACCCTTACATGACCACACGTACACAACACCTTAGGAACACAATCTGCATCACGCATGCAATTAAAGAAAACACACACACAGTTAAAAATACCATTTCTATAATTAAATGAACTACCAGAAAAATGTGCCAAACAATTTCAAGATATGTCGCACGACACTAAATGCCAAAAACTCTTTTCAAATGTTATTTTTGACTAAACGCAGATAGACGCAACAATAAAACGACAATTGCACCCTTTTTCATGCCCTAAAAATTAACTACACAACCTAAGGAAAAAAACTAATAAACAGTTCAACATTGGTTTCACAACAACAAACTTATATTATGCACACACTACTAAACACATCAAAACACACTAAACCTTATAAAAAATAAAATTCTCATCAAACTAAATGATTAATAAACACGCTAAGTTAATTAAATCAACGAATGAATTCATCAATTAATATTCATGCATGGAACCACCTACCTCAAACAAGAAAAACCCAAAATTGGTGCGAAACTCCACTCGCACCACGAACGTACCACACAGAGATCAAACTGAACCCTAAAACAAGAATTCAAACCAAAATAGAGATTTAAAAACAACTCTTAATGAATGCCACACCTACTGAAAAAAAAGAATACAAAAACTCAAAGAAGATGAGGAACATATCTAGGGGGGTTTTGCGCATGCGGAAGGAGGGAAAGATATCGGGTGGGGGCCGGAGCAGCGCCGACCAGCGAGGGAGGTCGCGCGACGACGCGAGCCGGCCTGGCCTAGGGTCGGGGAGGCAATGCGACACCGAACATGGGAGGAAAGGGAGGCGGCACACGGCATAATGGCATGAACAGACGGGTGTGCGGCTGCTAAGCCGAGGAGGTTCGTGTTACGGGGTTCCACGGAGGAGGAGGAGGCCGATCGGAAGCTGTGGGGTGTGGTCGGTCTAGCGGACGGTGTCGGCAAGGAGGCCAAGGGGAGCAGGTCACGACGGGGTGAGGTTGTGGTTGGCGAGATCTCTGGTGGTGTCACGGGCGGGAGGTCAAGGGGGGCAGGGGGGATCTGGCGCAACTTTCAAGGGAAGCAAGAGCTGGATGTGCATCCATTAGGTTCGAAGAAGAACCTGCAACATGCAAGGGAGAAGGAAAAGAAACACATGGGAAGAGGGGAGGAAAGAAGGAGAATGGAGGGAAAAGATAAAAAAAGGGAAAAAAAGAAGGAAACAAAAATGGAGGGGGGAGAATGAAAGAACAAAATAATAATAATAATAATAGTAATAATAATAAAATAAAATGCAACCAAATAAAACTAAAAAAAAGGAATTCAATAAAAATAATAATAATAGTTAATAAAAATATTAATAGTTAACACCTTAATAATAATAACAATACTAATTTTTTAAAAAGTTATAATTTAAAATACCATTTTAATTATCATAAAAAAAGAATAATTCTATAAAACTTTATTTTATTATTTCTATTTTAAAGAGTCAGGAAACCATGTAGTTACCGCGCGTAGCCCATAAAAAAGTTTTAATAAGATGAAGATATTAATATTAATAGGTTAATAATTGTTTTTTTATTCTAGACACTGATAACAATAATCATTATCTTAACATATATATATATATTATTACCATTAGAACATTTCTTTATGTTAATTGCATTTTTCTTATTTTATTTTATTTTCACTTTATTCACTTAATTTTATTACTTTATTATTAATTCATTTTATTTAATTAATTGAAAATAAGGAAGGTCATGCGGTGAATCGAGCGAGGCCGCGTGACTTCGACAATGGCGGGCTGAATGCAACCAAGGGCGAAACATTTGTTTCTAAATAAGAGCTGAGAAAATTTAAGTCGGTCTCGACCCGAACTATCTGATGCCCAATAAAAATAATAAAATAAATAATATAAAAAGGACGGGTGTGAAAATTTAGGTTTAATGTTTTAGATAATTATGAAAAACTCCTACGTAAACAATTCACATGACTTTAAATAAGCATTTTTTCCACTTAACAGTGCTTTTCTTTTTCATATTAAGACATCATAATCATCCATATAAAATACCTTCTAGTCATAATTTTTTCAACCTCATTATTTATAACTTGGGGAAAGTAAAACATAAAAGGGGTGAGCTCAAATGCTTAATAAGGGAAAATATAAACATTAACAAATGAATTTCATCAGTGTGTATAAGAAGAGAATAAGGGTATGATGACATAATCAAAGTGCATGAGTATAACATATAAATGTTAATACCCATAAATACCTAGATCATCAAACATGAAAACATTTCATAAGGCATTAATAAATGGAAAATTTATAAAAATTAGTAACCATGTGTCATGTGATATCAATCTTGATCAAATGAAACACCATAAACCCATAGCAAGCATAGATAAATTATATTGGTATCTTGGAACATCATCTCATAGAACCCTTAATAACCCTTAAATAACCCTAATAATTAGAATAACTATATTTTCATCTTACAATATAATTCTCCAGAGAACGTAATCATTACCCAATGCGTTGAAGCGCTATCTAGGTGTACCCATCATATAAGCTATAACGAGACCACCTGACACTATATGGGTGCACCCATCATTTAAAATGTTCAAGAACTAAATAATGAATAAAGAACATAGATAATTTATTTCATCATAACTCATTGAAACAACATTTATTCTTTTCAGAAGATGATTAACCCGTGGAAAAGAAACAAGTTCATAAAAATATATTTGAAACATGACTAACCTATGGAAAAGAAGTGGCTTCCATGAAATTCTCATTGAGACATGAATAAACCATGAAAAAGAAACATTTTTAATTACAATATCTTTTAAACATGATTAACATGTGGAAAAGAAATGGGTTTCATAAAAATCTCTTTGAAATAATCTTAATCCATCTAGAGAAATAATAAGGATGGTGTTGTTACCAAATTTCCCGAATGAAGGATAAGTAACAACAAGGGTTTTTGATGTTGATGAATGGAAATATTATTAAAAAAGCATTAAAAATTTCTTGAGTAAATTATCCTTTTCATTATGAAAATCACTTTTTCAAACATCAATAATTTTGAAAATCCTTTGCTTTGAAAATAATTTTAAAAACCAAGAATTTCTAAAAATATTAAGAAAATATATTCTATAAAAATAAACTTGTAATATTTAAATGGAATCTATAAATAAATGAAGTTCATGTTGATGGGTATTTCCATACACACCGTAAGGAACACTCCTTTTTCATGGTAAAAGGTTTAGATTAATTACTTAATTAGAAAGTGACAAAAATATTCCTTTGAGAAACCTTTTTAATTAAAAAAATGGGTAAAAATGTCTTTAAAAAATCATTTTAAAATTCCTAAAAACATTTTGATTTTTTAAGGAAGCATGGTTTTTGAATAATATAGTTTTCTAACCATAGAGTGAAATGAAGTTGGATTTTCTTAAAAACATTTTTCTCAATAATTTTAAATACCAAATAGTGAAAAAATGGTACTATCACTTGTAAATATCATGAATAAACATAGAAGAATACAATTCACATGTTTCTTTAGATATGGATCATAATATGTCATAATTGTAAGCATAATCATAAACAATTACAATAAATGATGAGAATGTAACACAAAACTCTTACCACTTTGTTATCTTTGAATTGTAAGTCCCATGAAAGGGTTACATTAAATGAAACTTAAAATACTATGAGAATAAATAAATCCATGATATTACATGAAAATGGGGATTTATATAAACCTCATAAAATAATATAGGTTTATAAAATGACATAAGTCTCAAAGAAGGAAAATTGTAACAAAAATCCATTACTACTTTGGTAACTTTGAAACCGTAAACCCCATGAAAGAGATATCCTAAAATGGATATGTAAATCAACATAAATATAAGGATAAGAATCATAAAATAAATTCATGGGAATTATATACATAAAAAAAACATAAGTGGTGAATATGGAATATAACTCATAGAAATAAAAGTGATAGGAGAAAAACCCTTACCTTGAGTCTGATTCACCACGCTTGTTCTTTATCTTCCTCTTCTTTGGGTAACTCCCTTTGGTTTAAACCAAATTCCTTTCTTGGTTTTATTTATTCCCTAATTAAGGATTATAATATGAGTATAGGGAAGTTGGTAAGTGATTTTGGAAGAATTTGGATGACCCAAATGGCTTGAGAGGTGTGAAGAAGTGAGGGGACTGAGTGCCCTTTTATAGTTGAGGAGGAGTGACATTCCAATAAATACTAAAACGTATTCACTATTGGGAGGTAAAAATTACCTAAAGTGGCTCCAAAATTGATAATAAAATGTGAGGAGTTATGATATGGTCGATAAAAACTTTTACCAAACAATGGAACACTTGTTTTAAACATTTTTTCCCTTAAATCCCATGTTTCCTTATTCTTTTTATTTTGTTTTTTCATTAAGGTAACTAGTTTTATAACCTAAATAATTTATCCCTTAAGAATAAATTAAAGTGATAATTATAAAAAATTTAGACCCACTGATTATAATTATGAAATATAAATTATAAAATAAAAATCCCCTTTGTGTTGGATTTTAATTTTCAGAGAAGGGAATGTAACTTTCAAAAATAGTACTTTAACCCTAACTAAGACAATAATGCTTTTACTATCTATGGGTCAATCTGTTTATCATAAAATATAAATTTCTCCATAAATGGACCATATTTGATATTTATTAAAATTTAAAAATCAATTTGAAGAATATATTATTTTTAGTAATTTTAAATCATTTAATAAAATATAATTTATTATAAAATAACATTAATGTCAATTTTGACATTATTCATATAAATTGAATTTAAAAAAATCAGTAAAATGATGTAATTTGAATCTATTATGTTAAAACTTGTGTAAGATGATATATTCATCTAAAAAAATTAATGGAAGACAATAATTCACTCAATTTACTTCACTTTTAATATTTTTAGTATCATTTATTTTATTTAGTTGCTAAATAAATAATTATTAGGTTTTCATTTCTTAAGAATTATATGTAATTATTTCATATCTAAAAATTAAAGATATATTATTATAAAAAAATTTAATTTATCTTTCAAAATAATATCTATAACCTAACCTATGTTTTTTTGTCCTTATCTCAAAGCTTTATAAAAATTAAAAGGAAAAAGGTTCCTTTTTTTCTTTTTCTATACTTAACTTATTATATTGGATAGTTTCATGGAATAGTGTCCCAAAAACTCATAAAAATATATTGTAATGTCATAATGGTCTAGTTATGTCCACTCAAAGAGTTTTGGATAAGTTTTCAGGTCATTTTTCCTTAATTTTAATGTTTAATCTCTTGGAAAACTTGTTTTTTCCTTAATCATCGTAATTAAATTAAACTGATTTCACTAATCAATTCGGTAAAAAAATAAATTGGAATTAATTAGGAATTAAAAATTATGTTTATTACAAATATGGAATCCATTTTTTCAAATTCAATTCACATAATTAGACAAATTTAATCTAATATTAATCCTACAGACGCGGTGAGACATCAGATTTTTAAAAGAGTATTTTTTTAGAAAAAAATGATTCTATATTAACTCAATGACTGATAATAATCATTGTATGGAAATAAATTAATATTTACTGATATATAATATATATATTATATTTAAAAAAATTTCCATTAGGGATTATTTTAATTAATTATAAATGAGAAACATTATGTATTTTTTTTAGAAAAACCTCTTTTGTAAACCCAAAAACAAACTTATACGAAAAACCAAATAAAGTTGATTCAAAAGTAATTAAGTGGATTAAATAAAACTAAATAATAATTATGTTACTTTAAAACATATTCTAAATACTTTGGTACTTTGAAATTTATTAATTTATTGACAAGAAAGGTCTTTTTATAAAAATCAATATTTTCACTATTCATCAAAAAATCGGTATTTTCCAAAAAATCTTAAATATTCACCCAAAGAAAATTTTGATATTATAATTCCAAAAATGAATTTAATTTTACAAAATAAATTTTATAAAATTTCTAAACAATTATTTTAATATTTTTTTCATGAAAATCAATAAAAATCAATATTGAAGAAAACATATTTTGAAGAATAAAATCAATCTGCTAAAAATTGATTGATTATTTACTAAAAATTTATTAATAATTTATATTCAGAGAGACATTTATATATTTATATATTTATATTTCATAAATTAGTTAATACAATTCATACCCACCAATTTATCAGTTAGGTTAAAACGGTAATATATATCATGAGTCATTTAAGTTCGCTGTTGTGTGTTGAATATGCTACTAAATATAAAAGTATCAGGGTTGCATGTAATGAAGGCTAAATTGAGTGTTGCATTCAATGAATTATAAACTCATTATTTCATTCACTTTATGCTATCAAATATAATTTTCTTCTTTTAAATTGTCAAGGTGTTACATCCCCCCTCTTTAATAAATTGCAACCTTGAAATTTGAACATTATCTCGGTAATCAAAGGATGGAAATTTGAGAATAATTTCACTACTGGAAATGGGAGTTTCTGTTGGCATATGTTGTCTTTCCCAACGGTTTCTATAAATTGTTGGGAAATACCTTCAAGAACTTACTTTTCCCAATGGTTTTATGAAACCATTGGGAAAAGTGGGGGAAAACATAGTTTTCCCAACGGTTTTCATAAAACCATTGGGGTTTCCTTAGTTTTCCCAATGATTTTATAAAACCGTTGGAAAATATTGGTTTTTCCCAACGGTTTTTAAGAACTGTTGGGAAAAAAATCCCCAAATACCAAAATGCAGGCAGCGGCCTTCCCACGATTCCAGAAGCCTTCCGCTTGTCTCCTGGACCGATTCCTTGGCAGAAGGACTTCCCAATCCCCACATCTTCCATCGGATCAGCACCTACTAGGTTAGAATCCTTCTATATTTTATCAAGGATATAGTTCCACCTCTTATAAATCATATCCTTCTATTTTTTATTTCGTTATTCCCAATTTTTAGGGTTTTTTTTAAAATTTTATGATTGTTCCACGAATTGTGTACTCAAATCCCTATATCGGTGTATGTCCAATTAATGTTTTCATTACACATTTACATTTATAAGGGCATGGTGTCTCTTTATTGTGTTCAAATTTTGAATATTCATAGTTTTTTTTAATCTGCTTAAAATATTATAGCTTCATGTATAGGAACTAATAAGAAATTTTTTGTAATATTTATTGATATTATTTCATGAAAATCACTCCTTTCATTAAGATCATGCCAAACATGAAGATCTTGTTCATCTTAATTTTTGTACACTATGTGTATTACATAACAAGTATGTATCATGTTTCTATCAAAATCTATATATATATATAAAAGGACACACTGTTCACTTATCATTTTCACAATAGAACATATGGAGTATCTTCTTGAACTTTTCCAAATAGTATGTGGTCCCTAATTAGTACTTATTACTTCTTCAGGAAACTAATTCACATAATGTCAAATTCGAAATATTATTGAATATTAGTTTTTCTAATATAACCATTAATCATTCTGCCTTCGACATCATACATGTGTTATTCAATCACCTTTTTAAAACACAATGACCATTTTCACTGATTTGGGGTTCCTCAAAATGCTTGTGAAAATCAGAAAAATGCATGTATTGAATTGTGTTTCTCATATGGTTTCATGGATACAAGTTCATCTTGAAAATCATGACTGCGTGGTTCAAATATCATGAGGACCATGAGATTATTATTCTTCACACAAATGAAGTTTTTTTCTACAACTATGTGTTTTTGTTTTCACTTTTGATTTGGTCGAAAGGGGAGCTTTGTGGTCATTAATCATGGTTGTGGGTGGTCATTTATGATGTAAGATAGTATGGATTCATTTTACTTGATATATCCAATATTATTATTGATTTATGTTCAATTTTATTATCTTTAACTAGTGATGTTATTTAATAAGTTGTTATTAATGGTTGTAATAATAACGATATGGTATAAGGGTTCATATGGTGTGTATAAGGGTTCACGTGGTGTGTATAACGGTTGAAATGGTATCAGTGAACTCAATTCATTAATTTAAGCCCTCATTATCACTAGCATGTAAGAAATTGAGTGATGTCAACTCATCCTCACATGATTTCTTACCTTAGATAGTGTCCAACATATGGAATAGGATCTCTTGAATTCATCAGTTAACCAGGATCATATATTCCATTTCCCCCAAGATGACTGTACTAATATAACTTTAGGGTCAACTAAATATGGTTCTCATTGTACGTTGTATATTTGTGTCCTTCTTGGCCAATACTCACTTTTATGAGGGTGGGGTGCTTTTCACTAAATCGACTAGAAACTTCTTCCTTTATCATTTACTTAAATGTATTTTCTATTAAAGTTCAATCCTATTGAATTGTTTATGACAAAATGACTTATATAAATTATTTTTACAGAATGGAAAGAAGTTGGATGTATGAAACCGATCGGATCTCAAGCGATTTTCAAAAAAAATTGGAGAGCTTTATAGATTTTTCATTTCACAATGCTTCAGATAGTGGTCGCATACACTGCCCATGTTCCAATTGTTTTGGTAGACCTTGTTTGAGCCGTGAAGAAGTCAGATACCACATAACCAAAAATGGTTTCCAATAAAATTACTTTGTGTTGTATCACAATGGAGAGAAAATGAAACCTCAAATTGGTGATGATCGAAATGAAAGGACTGGAATGGAGAATTTGTTAGATGATCGGTTTCCGTTTATTCGTCATCATGAAAAAGAAAGGATTTCGACTCAAGAAGACTTTGATATGAGGACAGCTGATGCATCTAGTGAAAATGATGATATTGATAGGGTAAAAAATTTTAATGATGCTACCATGACTCCAGTATATCGACAATGCGATAAAATGAAAAAGCTGGAATTTTTAATCCGATTGTTTCATGGGAAAACTATGTATGGAATTTCTAATACAGCAATCGATTACATTCTTACCCTCTTGTATGATTTACTTCCAAATGATGTAGATATTCCTTCAAACCACTATATTGCATGGAAGTTAGTTGAGGAACTTGGATTTTAAAGAAACAAAATTCATGCTTGCCTGAAAGATTGCAGTTTATTCTGGGAGGAAAATGCTGAATGAAATGATTGTATAAAATGTGGCACATCCCGCTGGAAGTCAAAATCTGATGGAACACCATCCTGCGTTCCACAGAAAGTAATGTGACACTTTCCATTGATCCCCAGACTTCAGAATATTTTTATGTCTGATGACATATCAATAAAAATGAGATGGCATGATACCGAGAGAAAGAAGACTAATGACGAGTTGGTTCATCCTGCAGATGGATTTTCATGGTAGATATTTGATGCTCGACATCCTGATTTTGCAGCTGATGTGCATAATGTGAGCCTGGGTCTTTCATGCGATGGTTTTAATCCGTTTGGACAGATGCTTACTTCGTACAGCACATGACCAATTTTTATACACATTTATAATCTTCCCCCATGGTTGTGTATGAAAAAACCTTTCACTTTCATGAGTATACTCATATCTGGTCCTTCTGATCCCAGCATTGATATTGATGTATACATGCAACCTTTAATAAAAGAGTTGAAACTTCTTTGGGATGTGGGTGTGCGCACATACGATGCATGTTTGAAAGACATATTTCAGATGCGTGCTGCGCTTATGTGGATGATCAATTATTTTCCAGCTTATGCAATGATGTATGGATGGAGCACGAAGGGAAAACTGTCATGTCCAGTTTGTATGAAGAATACACGATCCAGAAGACTGAAACATCATTGTAGTTTCAGTTTTATGGGACATCGATGATTCTTTCCAAAGGATCATCCATATATAATGAATCATCGAAGATTTGATAATACCATAGAGAACGATGATCCACCTCAGCGTATGTCTGGAACTGACGTGCTTAATGAATTGAAAGATTTCAGTTTTTCGTTTGGGAAGGGTCAAATGAAATCTGGAAAGAGAAAGAATGTTTCCACTGAAACCTGTTACAATTGGAGGAAGAAGAGTATCTTTTTTTATTTTCCTTATTGGTCAACCAATTTGTTATGTCATTTCTTAGACGTAATGCCTATTGAAAATAATATATGCGAAATATTGCTTTCGGTTCTTCTAAATGTCAAGGGGAAGACAAAAGATGATTTACGATCTCGGCGTGACTTGGTGGATTGGGGCATCAGACCAGAATTGCATCATGTGCGTATCAGTGAAAATAAATGGCAACTTCCATGTGCTTCTTATGTGATGACACCTACGAAAAAAACAATTTCTGGAAGTATTAGAGACTATTAGAGTTCCTGATGGCTATTCAAGAAACATATCTAAACAGGTCAACAGAAGAGAGTTGAAGTTAAAATCTTTGAAGACTCATGATTATCACCTTCTACTGCATGAGTTGCTTCCAATAGCAATCTGTCATCTTTTGTCCAATAATGTAAGGGTGGCTGTTATTCAGTTGTGCCATTTTTTAGAGATCTTTGTTCTAAGAAGTTGTCCAAGTCTTTCTTAAAAAAAATGTTGACAGATGCCCCATTAATTTTGTGTGAGTTGGAGAAAATATTTCCTCCCTCATTTTTCACATGCATGCTGCATCTGATTGTCCATATTCCCACTGAAATACTTCTCTGAGGACCTGTTTCTTTTTGTTGGATGTATCCAAATGAAAGAAATATGTTCACATTAAAGTCTTATGTCCGAAACAGAAATCATCCCGAAGGTTCTATCGTGAACGGTTACTTGGCTCAAGAATGTATGGATTTCTGCTCAATGTATTTGTCTGATCTTACTACAAGATTGAACAGACCAATGAGAAATGAAGAAGAACAGTATGAGAAAATTGAACCCAGTTTTCCATCACTTCCTCAAACAGGAGGAATTCCTGGATCATATACATTGAAGACATTAAGCCATGAAGAGCGGGAGATGGCACATCACACAGTTTTGTTCAACTGTGATATGTTCGATGACTATATCAGGTAACTAAATTGATTATGTATATCTTATATATATATCTGTTAAACTATTAATATTTTTTATCTACAAGAAATATAAAACAATGATAAATAGGAAGCATCGTTCTTTATCTTTGATAAGGAGAGAGACTTTGCATAGAAAAGAGTTTTCTGCTTGGTTAAAATTGAAGGTATAAAAAAATTAATGTTTAAAATAATTATATCAATGTTTAATTAAGTTTAATAGTCATTTATATTGCAGGTATTGAGTTTGTCTACTGAATCTGTCTTTGAAGAAATAAGAGCTTTGTCTTTTGGTCCTAATATCGTGGTTCGTGACTGTAAATCAATTGTTATCAATGGGTACAAATTTATTGTCACTGAACGATAAAAGAACCTGAGAACACAACATGATGGTGTTACGGTTACTACCACAACAGATTGTTATGCCAATGCATCAGATAGTAGACCATGATTTGAAAATGTGGGTTATTATGGAGTTGTTGAGAAAATAATAATATTGGATTATTACTCTCATGGACGAGTCACAATGATGAAATGTCATTGGTTTGATTCGATGAAAAGACATGGCACATTTATTGATGATTGTGGATTTCGAGTAATTAATATGACTCGCACTCTTGCTACCGAAGAACCATATATGTTGGCATTAATGGATAAACAAATTTTTTATGTCAAAGACCAACTTCGACCTGAATTTGGTGTCATAGTTGAAGTAATTCCAAGACATATTTTTGATGATGGTGATGATGGAATTGACACTGTCCCTAGTTCCATTGGAACCAATCCATTTATTTCTTTTGATGACTCAAATAGTTCAATTGTCAGAGTTTATTGTGAACCTGAAGTTGTGGTTGAAAATATATAGAATCATTCATCCATTTTCTCAATTCTTTTGGTTTACCTCGAGTTGGGTTATTAAGGTTGGTAATATTCAAATTGATTTAGTATTGATCACAAATATGTTTTAGCTGACTTGACCATTATGTCAATTTTCAATGTTTATTGGTTGTAGTTTTATTTGAATTGAATTTTCTAATTTGGAATTGAACTGTATTCAAACATAGTCAAACAATATTTCTAACTTGGTGAACATTACAACTTGTTTGATTTATTAAATCCATTCAAGCTCTTCTAAAACAATTGATAGTTGACTTGACCGTTATGTGAATTTTCAATGTTTATTGGTTGCAGTTTTATTTGAATTGCACTTTCTAATTTGGAATTGAACTGTATTCAAACATAGTCAAAAAATATTTCTAACTTGGTGAAAATTAAAACTTGTATGATTTATTAAATCCATTCAAGATCTTCTAAAACAATTGATAGCTTAATTGACCATTATGTGAATTTTCAATGTTTATTGGTTGTAGTTTTATTTGAATTTCATTTTCTAATGTGGAATTGAACTGTATTCAAACATAGTCAACCAATATTTCTAACTTGGTGAACATTACAACTTTTATAATTTATTAAATCCATTCAAGCTCTTCTAAAACAATTGATAGATAAATTACCAATGAATCCCCCTATTCCCTCATATATTTAGTTTTTTGGGTTACACATTAGTTTTCTTTTTCTAATTAATTACATATTTGTTTTCAAAATGCAGGAAATGAAGCCAATTGAAGAGAGACGAAGGAAAAAAATGATGGATAACAATCGTCGACTGACGAAGTTGGGAATTCCATCATTAGTGCTTGTAGTGAGTACTTTATTTCAAATTGATATATTTAAAGAATATATGATGTCATGTGATTAATTTTTTTGTAAACATTTTTGTAGGATCCACCTATACGTCGACAATTATTCGAAGAGGAGCCTAGTACTGGTCCTAGTACTCAGGCCGGTGGTACGAGGAGGGTTCGTACCAGAGGTGGACGAGCAGCTGCGCGTACCTGAGTAGACCCTGCCCCTCCCACTGACATGTCATCCTTCCCACATTCTGATCCCAGTGTGTCGTTAGAGACACATGGGATATTTAGGCCTCCCATGTTTTCCCTAGCTTCTGTATCTTCTGGCCCATCATTTTCACATCCCATGATGATTCCCACTCCTCAGTCAGCATCCGGTCAGACAGTTGTCCCATCTTCTTTTCCTTATACTTCTGTCTCTCCGAGCTTCTATATTCCATCGTCTTCGACTCCTGTTCCACCACAAGGTGTTCCATCATTTTCTGTAGATCCAGCGGCACTCAACGATCAGACCAGCACAAGTATATTTATAGAACCCTAACAAATTTTTATAGAAATATTTATTTTCATTATAACATGTTTTAATAAAATATTTGTTTTTATTTCATGATAGATGCATCTACTGACAGGAGGCGTGGGCGGGGGCGTACACGCATGCATTTGGTGTGGAACCGCCACACACAGGTTATGGTGGATTATAATGAAGACAACCAAATGGTTGAGAAAACAGGGCATCAATGTCGGAGTTTTTTGGGGACGCTTTCCAAATACTCCGACATCATTCCCGTCAGCCCGCTATCATGGAGACATTTGCCACATGAGGTGAAGGATAGAGCTTGGGCAGAGATATGGGTAAAAAAATCTGTTCTATTTAATGCCATGAATTATTTTTGTATTTATAGGAATTAATATTTTGATTTCAGCTTTGATTTAATTTTCCCGATGGTGAGGGTGCACGATCGAAACGTCTAAAGGATTTAGGCGAGCTTTGGAGAGCCTACAAGCATGAGTTGTATATTGGCTGGGTTGCTAGAGTTGGAACTGAGTTAGAGGCGGTACCAGTGGTGGATGATTGTCCTATAGAGCAGTATAGTCAGATGATTACTCATTGGACGAGTACCCAGTTTAAGGTATTAATAACATTTGAGGTATTTAAATAATAACTTTCATGTTTTTCATTAATACTATCTGTTGCATTTTCGAATTTTATTTAGGAATCATCTGGAAAAAATAAAAAGAACATTGATGCAAAAAAATACATCCACACACTGGGACGCACTACGATGCCTGATCATGAGAGGAAGCAGGTATGACAATTGTTTATAAGTTTTCTTTACGACTTACACCTTCTTTTGTTTCTTCAATTATTTAATAGTTTGCTAAAGTTTTCATATAAATTTAGTTTTCAATGTCATTGTAGAGGTAAATACAAAATATTGAAGGACGTGTGCCTTGAGAAAAACTGTTTTGCTCGAGTAAACAGAAAAAGGAAGGAAGTGCCATCAACGAAGCGACTCAGCAGCAGATTGTAAGTTTTAATCTGTTGAATTTATTTTTTTAATATCAATTTTGTAACTTAATGATATATTTATATTTGTAACAGGATGCTTTAGAGGCCCTCGATGCCCAAGAACCAGGCAATTTTGGGCCAACAGATCACTTACATCAGGTGTTGGGAGAGGAGCATTCTAACAGAGTACGCTGCCGACCTAGGATAGCCCCGAAAAGGTATTGTCCCTCCTCAGGTATGAGCTATAGTGCCACCGAGCTGCAGAAAGTTAGGGCACAAGCAGAACAGGCTGAGAAAAGGTCCACAGAGATGGCAGAACAGTCTGCTAGGGAAAACAGTGCGTTTATTAAATTTATTGAAGTTCTACGTCCTACACTTCTAGTAAAGGCCAGCCCAGCTTTTGATGAGTATATGTCATCGATACGTTCTATATACGGTGCACCAGGTGGTAGTTCTAGTGGTGGTCAGGACGATGTCCATCTTGACTATGATGATGGTGAGGAGTCTGATGCGGAAGAGGAGAGAGAGGAGGAGGGCGAGGCAGGTGGCGAGGGCGAGGACGGGGAGGAGGGTGAGGGCGAGGACGATGATGGGGATGAGGAAGAGGGTGATGATGATGGTGGTGATGATGGTGATGGTGATGTGGGACAAGTTGATCCATTACATTTTTGACTGATATTATTGAGATTTGATATTTAATCTATTCTAGTTGTTGGTTTTATCTAGACTCGTAGCATAGTATTGGAGTTGAGTTATTTTTATATATTATCTATTTTTATGGATGTTGTTGTCTTTTAGTGTTTGTGTGTTTGGGAACCCCCCTCCTTCCTAGACCTTGGACAGCCCCCACCCTCCTCCCTGGACCCCGGACAGCCCCGCCGGACAGCCCCCCAGACAGCCCCCCGGATAGCTCCCCCACCCTCCTCCCTGGACCCCGGACAACCCCTCCGGACACCCCCCAGACAGCCCCCCACCCTCCTCCCTGGACCCCGGACAACCCCCCAGACAGCCCCCCAGACAGCCCCCCGGACAGCCCCCCACCCTCTTCCTTGTACCCCGGACAACCCCCCGAACAGCCCCAGACAGCCCCCGGACAGCCCCCCGAACAGCCCCCCGGACAGCCCCCCACCCTCCTCCCTGGACCCCAGACAGCCCCCCGAATAGCCCCCCAGATAGCCCCCAGACAGCCCCCCAGACATCCCCCCACCCTCCTCCGTGGACCCCAGACAACCCCCCGAACACCCCCCGGACAGCCCCCCGCACAGCCCCCCACCCTCCTCCCTGGACCCCAGACAGCCCCCCGGACATCATTTGAAGTGAAAAACATCAAATGGCATATGGAAAACCGATAAAACGCATTCGGATTATGTCGATACATTATCAAAACGATCCATGGATCATATGTGATGTGTACGAGTCAACCCTGCCTCAATCCGAGGCCCGGTGTGGCTGACACCACTCAAAGTGCCTCTGTTTTGTTTAAAATTGACTTAATTTTAAGTGAAAACAACAACTGACATACTGGAAACTGACCAAAATCCTACAGATTCTATTAAAACTTTATCACAATAATCCATGGGTCATATGTGACTTGTAAGATTCAACCCCACCTCAATCCGAGCTACGGTGTGGCCTGGACCACTCAAACTGTCTCTCTTTTGTTCAAAATGGACTAAATTGTAAGTGAAATCAACAACTGACAGACGATAAACCTACCAAACGACTTCTTATTCTGTTTAAATGTTATAAAAACGATCCATGAGTCATATGTGATGTGTACGAGTCAACCCTGCCTTAATCTGAGGTGTTGTGTGGTCGGGACCACCCAAACTTCCTCTCTTTTGTTCAAAATGGAAAATATTTTACGTACATATGCCAAACTGATCAAAAGGATTATGATTGTGTTTAAACTTTAGGAAAATGATCCATGGATCATATGTTACATGTACGAGTCAACCCCGCCTCAATCTGAGGCCCATTGTGGCTGACACCACTCAAAGTGCCTCTCTTTTGTTTAAAATGGACTTAATTTTAAGTGAAAACAACAACTGACATACGCCAAACTAACCAAATGCCTTATGATTCTATTGAAACTTTAGGAAAAATATCCATGGGTCATATGTGACGTGTACAAGTCAACTCTGCCTCAATCTGAGCCGCGGTGTGGCCGGGACCACTAAAACTGTCTCTCTTTTGTTCAAAATGGACTAAATTGTAAGTGAAATCAACAACTGTCATACGGGAAACTGACCAAATGCCTTTGGATTCTATTGAAACTTTAGGAAAATTATAAAAAGGTCATATGTGACGTGTAAAAGTCAACCCCTCCTCAATCCGAGGCGCAGTGTGGCCAGGACCACCCAAACTGCATCTCTTTTGTTCCAAATGGACAATATTTTATGTACATACACCAAACCGATCAAACGGATTCTGATTATGTTTAAACTTTAGGAAAATGATCCATGAATCATATGTGATATGTAAAAGTCAACCCCGGCTCAATATGAGGCCTGGTGTGGCCAACACCACTCAAAGTGCCTATGCTTTGTTTAAAATGGACTTAATTTTAAGTGAAAACAACAACTGACATACCGGAAACCGACCAAACGCCTGAGGATTCTATTGAAACATTAGGACAATGATACTTGGGTCATATTTGATGTGTACGAGTCAACCCCACCTTAATTAGAGCCGTGGTGTGGTCGGGACCACTCAAACTATCTCCCTTTTGTTCAAAATGGACTAAGTTGTAAGTGAAATCAACAACTGACATACGAGAAACCTACCAAACACATTCAGATTATGTTGAAACTTTATGAAAATGATCCACGGGTCATATGTGACGTGTATGAGTCAACCCCACCTCAATCCGAGGCGCGGTGTGGCCGAAACCCCTCGAAGTGTCTCTCTTTTGTTTCAAAAGGACATCATTTTTAGTGAAAACAACAACTGAAATACGGAAAACCGACCATATGCATTCAGATTCCATTGAAACGTTAGGAAAACAATCCAGGAGTCATATGTGACGTGTACGAGTCAACCCCACCTCAATACGAGGTGCGGTGTGGCCGTAACCACTCAAAGTGTCTCTCTATAGTTTAAAATGGACTTCATTTTAAGTAAAAAGAACAACTAACATACGGAAAACTGACCAAATGAATTAGGATTATGTTGATACTTTAGTAAAAGGATCCATGGGTCATTTTTGATGTGTACGAGTCAACTGAGCCTCAATCTGAGCCTCGGTGTGGCCTCCACGTCTCAAAGTGACTCACTTTTCATTGAAATAGAAAGCATTTTAAGTAAAAACAACAACTGACATACTAAAACCCAACAAAATGCATTTAGATTCCATTCAAACTTTAGGAAAACGATACATGGGTCATTTTTGATGTGTACAAGTAAACCCCACCTCAATCCGAGGCACGGTGTGGCCAGAACCACTCAAAGTGTCTCTCTTTTGTTTCAAAAGGACATCATTTTTAGTAAAAACAACAACTAACATACGGAAAACCGACCAAATGCATTAATATTCCGTTGAAACATTAGGAAAACAATTAATGAGTCATATGTGATGTGTATGAGTCAACCCCACCTCAATCTGAGGTGCGGTGTGGCCGAAACCACTCGAAGTGTCTCTCTATAGTTTAAAAGGGACTTCATTTTAAGTGAAAAGAACAACTGACATACGGAAAACTGACCAAATGCATTCGGATTCTGTTGATACTTTAGGAAAAGGATCCATGGGTCATTTTTGATGTGTATGAGTCAAACGGACCTCAATCTGAGCCTCGGTGTGGCCTCCACGTCTCAAAGTCACTCACTTTTCTTTGAAATGGAAAACATTTTAAGTGAAAACAACAACTGACATACTGAAACCCAACAAAACACATTTTGTTTCCATTGAAACTTTAGTAAAACTATCAATGGGTCATTTGTGATGTGTACGAGTCAACCCTTCCTCAATCCAAGTCGTGGTGTGGCCAGGATCACTCTAAGTGTCTCTCTTTTGTTAAAAATGGAAAACATTTTAAGTACATACAGAAAACTGACCAAACGGATTCTGATTGTGTTGATACTTTAGCACAACGATCCATGAGTAATATGTGATGTGTAAAAGTCAACCCCTCCTCAATCTGAGGTGCAGTGTGGTAGACACCACTCATAGTGTATCTCTTTTGTTTAAAATATACATCATTTTAACTGAAAAGAACAACTGGCATACGGAAAAACGACCAAATGCATTTAGAATCGGTTGAAACTTTAGGAAAACGATCCATGGGTCATCTGTGACGTGTAAGAGTCAACCCTACCTCAATCCAAGGCGCAGTGAGGCCATAAACACTCTAAGTGTCTCTCTTTTTTTTCAAAAGGACATCATTTTTAGTGAAAACAACAACTGACATACGGAAAACTGACCAAATGCATTAATATTCCATTGAAACATTAGGAAAACAATCCATGAGTCATATGTGATGTGTACGAGTCAACCCCACCTCAATCCGAGGAGCGGTGTGGCCGGAACCACTCGAAGTGTCTCTCTATAGTTTAAAATGGACTTCATTTTAAGTGAAAAGAACAACTGACATACGGAAAACTGACCAAACACATTCGGATTCTGTTGATAGTTAAGGAAAAGGATCCATGGGTCATTTGTGACGTGTATGAGTTAACCGCGCCTCAATCCAATCCTTGGTGTGGCCGCCACGACTCAAAGTGACTCACTTTTCTTTGAAATGGAAAACATTTTAAGTGAAAACAAAAACTGACATACTGAAACCCCACAAAACGCATTTGGATTCCATTGAAACTTTAGGAAAACAATCCATGGTTCATTTTTGATGTTTAAGAGTCAAACGCACCTCAATCCGAGCCTTGGTGTGTCCGGGACAACTCAAAGTGACTCACTTTTCTTTGAATTGGAAAACATTTTAAGTGAAAACAACAACTGACATACTGAAAACCAACCAAACGCATTAGGATTCCATTGAAACTTTAGGAAAAAGATCCATGGGTCATTTTTGATGTGTAAGAGTCAACCCCACCTCAATCCAAGTCGTGGTGTGGCCGGGATCACTCTAAGTGTCTCTCTATAGTTTAAAATGGACTTTATTTTAAGTGAAAATAACAACTGACATATGGAAAACCGACCAAACACATTCGGATTGTGTTGATACTTTAGGAAAAGGATCCATGGGTCATTTTTGATGTGTATGAGTCAATCGCGCCTCAATCTGAGCCTCAGTGTGTCCGAAAAAACTCAAAATGGATCACTTTTATTTGAAATGGAAAGCATTTTAAGTGAAAACAACAACTGACATACGAAAAACTGACCAAACGCATTCGGATTCTGTTGAAAATTTAGGAAAAAAAATCCATGGGTTATTTGTGACGTTTACAAGTCAACCCTGCCTCAATCAGAGTCACGGTGTGGTGGGGATCACTCAAAAATGTCATTTTTTTAAATGAACCACATTTTAAGTGATAATAACTGGCATACGGAAAACCAACGAAACCCTTTCAGAATATGTTGATACTTTATGAAAATGATCAATGGGTCATGTGTGACATGAACTAGTCAATCATGCCTCAATACGAGGCATGGTGTGACCGGTACTACTACAAGTACATGTATTTTTTTTAAAATGGATATCATATATAGTAAAAACACCTTTATACGAAAAACCGATCAAATTATGAATTGAATTCAAATTTTCACATATAATTGTCATCTAAATTTGAAATTTAATTCTAAATGAATTTTAAAATGAATTCTAAATGAATTCTAAATGAATTTTAAAATGAATTCTAAATTAATTCTAAATTATGTATCTTTATAATTACGTTATTAATTCTTATTTAATTCTGAATGTGTATAGTTTCAGGATGTAATATATGTTGAATGTATATGAATTTGTTCTGTATATGTATATGTCAGTTGGTTATTGTAGGTAAAGTAGAGGGATTGAAGAATCACAGGTGAATGGAGACCCTGCTCTTCCCCTGTGCAAATTGCAGCAGGCTGCTGTGCAAATTGCAGGCTGCTGTGCAATTTGCACAGCATAGGCTATGCCAACGGTTTGAAACCATTGGCATAGTCTTCTAAGGAGGTTTATACCAACAGTTCTGATGGAACCGTTGGTATAAACTCTTTCCCAACGGTTTCAAACCGTTGGTAAAAGATGTATAATTGGTTTTTTCCCAACGGTTTTGAGTGAACGGTTGGAAAAAACTAGAGATTTTGTTGGGATTTCCCAACGGTTTACATAAAACCATTGAGAAAACATATGCCAACGGTTAATGTAACCGTTGGGATAGGTTGATTTTTCTAACCTATCCCAATGGTTCTTTGTAAACCATTGGGAAAAATTTTCCCAACGGCTTACTTCCCCACTGTTTGTAGAACCGTTGGGATAGATATTCCCAACGGTTCTGCGGCCTTTCCCAACAGTTGTGAACCGTTGGAAATGCCTCTTTTTCCAGTAGTTTTTTTATAAAACCACATCATAAAAGGGCTAATAAAACATCCTCTTAATAATAGAGAAAGGGAAGTACAAAGGTCATATGGAATAACACATAACTAGGTTTCCAAAATAGAATAACATAGGTGGGAATGGAAGAAAAGTGTAAATAATTATAGAGAGTGATTGAGTTCATTGATCAAAAAAAGTGAATGATCAATGGAAAGTTAAGGGCATAAAACCCATAAATCTATGATGATCGAAAATTCTATTGGTTCATAAAAAATAAAGGTATTAGGATAATATTTTTATTTCAATATTCATTTCCTAGATTCAAGGAATTATCTTACCATCTAGACTAAAATAATATGGAAATTCACTTACACGATTAGTATAATTTCATCCTTTAATAAAATCCCACCACAATCTCATATTTTTCTCAAAATGATGTGTATTTCGGATGAATTTTTATTATCAGTGTAACACCCCGAGATTTTATGAGATATATTATTTTTAATTTATTTGATATCTTCTGTTGTACACTACACCAATATTATCTTGCGCTATACACAATACCGTATTAGCTTGCAGTATACGCAACACTATTCTTGGATTGGGTTACACACAATTTCAAGTTCGTTTGATAGTATTTATTCTATACAACATTGAGTGTATATATATATATTCAATGTATAAATGAAATATGGTTGGATTCTGTTATACGCAACAAAAAAGGAGTCTTTCACTACACGCATCCCTGACTTGGCTTGCATTACATGCAATCGCGACTTTCCTTGATAGTGTGTGTAGTACGCAATACCGAGTTTCACTAAACAACGATATATTGTTCTAATATTATTATGGACTAGCCATTATGAATAATATTAACTAAATTTTTAATTTTATAACATTATTATTCATCTTACACATTTTCTAAAACATGTTACGTGAACAAAATAATTTTTTCGGGTAAAATAAGTATTTTCAAAAAATGCAGTTTTGCCGCCTTTTGATGGCACACCCACTTTAAATCTAGTTTTTTACGGGTTTATAAGTTCAATTTGACAAAATAAAATTCTTCTTTGGAATCAGGATATAAAAATTTACTTTGGATAAAATTTTTATATTATTCTAATAACTTTCATATTTTAATGAATAGTAAAAACACGCTATATTTTAAATAAAAACAAATTTTTTCATCGTAATAATTTATATAGATAAATTATAATATTTAATGGTTTTAAAGTATAAATAGAATATATTTTTACCATTTAACATAATGTATGTCATTATCATTGATTTTACATTGAATTCACAGGTAAAATCATTTCAATCTTTTGCAATGTTTTAACTTTTAAAACTCATTTTCTTAACAACGGGATTAATTTTAAATTAATTTATGCAACTTTTGTGTATTGAATTTAGAAAAATGGATTCCATATTTGGAATTAGTGGGTCAAAATTATGTTAATAGGCTACCTTTTATTTTTGGGCATTATGAATAGTAACTACGGTAAATTTTATTTACCATAGTAAAAGGTAAATCGAGTAATTAAGGGTAAATATAATATTATAAAATTACCATAACACTTGTATTAATATAATTGGATGCTTATATTTCGTCCCAAGGCATATTTGGGTCGAAATGGAATCCATTGGAACCCACTTGGAGGTGATTAAGACCTTTAGTTTATTTTATTTAAAGGAAAGTGAAATATGTCTCACTCAACTTTAATAATTAAAGTATTTTTAATATAAGTTTATATAGATTATAAATTCGGTTATAACTACTAATTTTAAAGATAAAATGTTTTTCTTTATCATGGTAATTTATTTATAATTTTTAAGAGATATTTAATTACCTTAATACCTTATACATTAATGATGCATAAATTATTTATTTAGTGAAAAATAAGTAATATAGTTTTAATTGAAATAATAATACCCATTAAAAGGCTCAGAAACCTGACCAAAACTTATTGGTAGTGTATATATACACCATAATCATCCAATGACCTAATATATGACCGTTTGGAGTCTTATAAAAGTGATTATGACAACTATATTATTTTATTTTAAATGATGTCAAAGTTGTCACCTTCATAATTTAATAAATATAACATTTTAAAAGATAGGTGTTTTAGAATATAAATCCGAATAAAAGTATTATTATTAAATCTATAAGATTTATATTCATCCTAGTATTTTATTTTTAATTTTTATGCAACAAATAAGTATATTTAATAATTATACAAAAATGTTGTAGAAATTATTTTATTAAGAGAAGTATCAAATAAATGGTTTTACAAATAGTAAAATAAATATTATATGACCTATTTAATGTTATCCACTAATTTTATAGATTAATATGACATGTTAGTAACCTATTAAATATTTTATTTAGAATATATCCTCTGTGTGGATTTTATTTAAATTCAAATCAATGAATAGTGTCAAAATTGACACTTGTTATTTTATAAACATAACATATTATTAAATTGTTTAAAAATCAAAAAATATTTAAAAATTATAAATTGAAATTTATATAGTCTAAAATTTTATAAAGTATTCAATTATGGAAAATTAACAACACATAAGTGATTATTTATAACCATTTAAAATTTAGAATTTTATTACCACAAATAAAATTAAATAGATTAAATAAGGATAAATCTAAATGATACGATTTAAAATAAGATCAAAACATGTCTAAATTTTATTTGTTGATGATATTACAACCCTATCTCATCTAAGCTTCGAATTGAGTCATCTTTGGAGGTTTTTATGTGGGATTTGAATTTATATTAAACTAATATTTTTGAGGATTCCAAAGGTGCCCCTATCCTCCCTTATAAAAGGGAACCTTCTCCCTCTCATATTTACACAACTTTGAGCCTTCAAGCTCGGCCAAACCCTGAAAATTTTACTTCTAAACTTCCCTATAAACATACTATAGTTCCTGGTCTTCTTCAAAGACGAATTTTAGTATCCTAAGAGGAGGCTTCAAAGAGGCGTGTCGAAGAAGAGGTAATATCCTTTACCGATTCTTTCAAATTCATTTCTTCTTATACTTCATCTTATTTTGTTGTTTCATAATAAAGTAATAACATCAGTATAACTAATATACTAATATGTTATTATAAATATGAAACAACCTCATTTCACCTTCTATCCATCCTACAGAAAATGAAATCACCGCGCGTGCGTACGTATGGAATACCGTCTTCACGCCGTGGTGTAATCTGTTTTTCCACCACCACCTTAATTGGATGGTCATAATGGTGTAAAGAATAAATATATATGGTTATTATAACATCATACTGATTCTAATATATTATATCATCCACTCCAATTCCATTCAATAAATATGGGAATGATATCATCGCTCGTGCGTACGTACGGTCTACCGTCTCCACGACGTGATGAGATTATTTATCCATGTTAACCATTCAAGAATAAATATAAAGTATATATAAGAAATAATAATGAAATATATGAAATTATAAAGCTACTGGATTTATGTGTGTGTGTATATATATATAAATATATTTCATCTACTTACTTCCATTCAAGTCAATAAGGAAAGGAAAACAACGTTCATGCGTACGTACGGCCTACCGTCTCCATGAACGGTGTGTTTCATTTCATTTATATATATATTATATATATATATATATACTGAATATATATGATATATAAATCATGTTTTACATTTTTTAAGTAAGTAAATCCTGATATAAGTAATAATAATATCAAGAACAACAAATGAAACGATTTTACCCAAAACGCTACTTTAACATGGAATTGACAAATGAACGGGTAATATAAATACCTAAGTGAACAATATATGATATAATAACAATTAATATGATTCTTTAATAACTCAATGACATTATTTAAATCATTATACAGGAGGTTCGGATACATACGAAGCATATCAGACATAAGGTAAGGGATAACTATTCTAATCTCATTCTTATCCGAGATTGTTATTCGTAAGTATTTACTGGGGTTATTGTTATCATCCATGCCCATGTTTTCTAAAAATGTTTTCATGTATTTTTAAAGTCCTTTTTACCCATTTTTTGAAATTTACCACATGTTATGAAAGGAATATTACTTTTTTTTACCATACGAGGAACTTTTTGACTTTTCCGACAAAAGTACGAGAAGAATTTTATTTTTAACTTATACGGCGTGAACGGATTTTTACGGTTTAATAATGCCTCATTTTCATGAATTTTACTCTACAAGATTTTATAACTATTTTCAAAAAAATACTTTTCTTTTAAAATTGCATGGAATTTTGTGAAAATAAAATGATTTTGAAGAAGAAAGGATATTTTCCTCAAGAATTCATTTCACGTGTTTTATCAAAACCATTTTCCATATAAGATGACATTATTTCATATGTGTATGTTTCAAGTATAATGTCTTTATGATTTACATGGTTTCAATTTTCTTATGATGAAATATCCATTTCATTTATATGGATTATGTGATGATGGGATGATGTTTATGACACCCATTTTATTCATTGGGTTATGATGAATGATGTATGTTTATTTTGTGGAACAAGTAAGAATGATGTCATTATGATATGGGTGGGACCTATATCTACCTCCAATGCATTGGGTAAATATTTATATCTCATGAGATAGACATGGCTGGAATGACAAGTTAATCTGGTTCAGTGATACCAGACTGGAACGAGGAGTGAACTCAGTTCAGTAAGGGACTTTTTCCACTAAGATGGTCTTGGAAGCAAATACCTTGACTACTATGGAAATAATATCATGTGATTAATGTTTTTCCACAATTACATGCTTTATTACCATGCTATTTTATCATGATTGATGATCCATTATGATCTATGCCTTACGTACTTCCATGTTTTATGTCATTGCTCAGGATTTTTATGTTTAAATATTATGTTCATGTTTTGAAGTTAAAATGTATATGGTTTGTTTTATTTTCTCCACGATTACCCTTACTAAGCATTTGATCTCACCGTTTATATTTTTTCTTTTCCCCAGGATATAAAGAAATGTTTTAGGTAAGAAAAAAAAGGAAGATATTTATGGGAGATGTTGAAGATCTTTCACAAAGATTAGAAGATTATATTCCGAGTTTCCAAAGACACTAAACTATTACGATCCTTGAGAGTCTGTTTTTTTTATGTATTAAGTATTCTGAAAAAGTAATGTAATTTCCATGTACGTCAAGATTTGGGTCTCTACAATCAGGATAACCCAAGAGTCACTGATATTCTCCATCAGCTGAAATGTGATTTGGGTGTGGCATGCTCATTTGAGGATGTGGTTGTGTTGCCGTGTGATAGTGGATTTTGTGTGGTACTAGACCAAGAAGGGGTTGGGAGGTCTGAAAGGGAGGTCCACCAAGAGGATTCTTAGGTATTGTAGATGGATTCACTAAATCCAGCCTATGATAATGCAGTGAATGAGGCTGTCTGTGGGGATGAGTACACTGGCGTGGATTCCCAGTGTCCAGTTCTAGAGGACCCATCAACACATTTCCAATTCATGGGTTGAGGCTTTGTCCAAGAAGGAGCTCCAGAAAAGTTACAACAGGTATCACAAGATATAATGTCTTATGCTAAGAAGGTTTATTCTGGAGGACCGATTTCAAATTCTCTAAACTGGTTTGCAATGTTAGGAGAAGAGTATGACCATGCTAGTGGGGATCCTAAAGAGGTGGAAGTCACCCACGATGAGGATCCCTTAGTGGAAGGGGGTTTTTATCAAGAGGAAATGGATGATGATTTAGAACCCACAGAGCCCAAGGAATTGGTCATTGAGGAGGAATTTCTTAGATCCTCTTTATAGAAGGGAAATAACACTATTGTGGATTTTGACAGCTTCATTATGAAAAATAGGGGGCGTGACCTAGGAGGGATTACTCCAACCTACATAGTCCTCCTGTTACTAGATCTACAAGCAAGGGTCAGATACCTCCAAAGTCTCCTACAAATGTAGGCATCATCCCCTTGAGAAAGTGTAATGGTGACAAGCACGAGGCAGTTGGCACCTCCATCGACCCCGTGTCTGCAGGATGAAAGGCTGCTGGTCCAGTTATCCCCTCGGGTGATAAGGTAATGGTGGATTCAGGACTGCAGCGTGAGAAAGCTCTAATGAAGAAATGGTAGATAAAGATCTAGACATTATGACATCAAAGAAGATAGGGTATGTCCCGCTTGAGGAGACATGGGAAGTTATCATTCATTATGAGGAAGATATATTGGAGAAATCACTGCCATTCAACACCTTGAAAGAGGATTGTGATAAGATGTATGAGAGAGCTCTTGAGGTGGAAAATATCAAGATTCAGATATAGTGGATTAACAAACAAGACCGTATTTTGGAAATAGGGTTTAATGTAGGGAAGTTAAGCATGGAGGAGTTCATACAGATGTGTTCCAAGTTAGCTATCTGGTTCGAGGACCTCATCAAATATGATCCAAATTTATAGGTAAATAGACTTATCTAGAAACTACTAAGGAATACTGCATCTAATAGTCTTAAACTTTATTTCAATGGTTTGTCTATATCTTTAGCTGTTTGATGATATGGTTTTTTGTACGAACTTGGGTTCTTACTTTCCTTTAAAAGTGTTAGAAATAAAAAAGTAATTTTCGGGTCATATCAAGATGAATTTTTAATTCCTAAATATAAAAACCCTACTCTTTATTACATATTTAAACATCGTTTATTACATAAACTTTCATTTAATACAACTCCGAGGATAAATAGGTCTAGTGTCTTGGGAAATTAGGAAAATTATATGAAAACTTAAGACATAAAATACAACATCTTTATTGAAAACTTTTTATACATGACCACAACATTTCTTCATACTTAACATTTCATGGGATAATCTGAGAAAATAAATAAGAAAAGGGTGATATATAAATTCTAGTAAGGAAGTAAACAAATCATAATGTTAAGAATATAGTACATGTTAGGTAATAGGCATATCAAAGGAGCACAAGAGAAACATGAACATAAGGTTATGATATAACATGATTATCATAACATGGAAATGTGGAAATGACATAAAACATTATATTAGCATGATACAAGGCTCATTGAACATGAATTATCATGAGTAAACCCTCATTGAACATGAATTAGCATGTGTAAACCCTCATTGTACATGAATTAGCATGAGTAAACTCTCATTACACATGAATTAGCATGAGTAAATCCTCATTGCACATGAATTAACATGATTAAACCCTCATTGCACATGAATTAACATGAGTAAACCCTCATTGAACATGAATTATCATGAGTAAACCCCCATTACAAATGGATTATCATGATACTAAATATTACCTAATGCATTGGAGTGCTATCAGGGCACAACCTTTATAAACATTTCATTTCATGCATAAGTGTGCCACATGGATCATATAACATATAATCATTCAACATCATAAGTTATTACACAATTAAGGAATGTGGAATAAATAAATTTAAGTACCATTAAATATGTATATGTTCATATTATTTAATACCCCTGATAGAGTAATGGGTATGGTATTCACTACACAATTATTTTGGCTTGGAAAACCAAAGTGTAATTTCGACAGCATAACGTCGTCATATGGAAATTCATAATATGGGTTGATGAGGGAGAAAGGGGTATCTCATAATTTATACATGAAATAGAAAGTAATGTGATCATGTAACATAATATCCCAACATATTAAATGGAATTTAGATGCATAATATGGGAGAAATACTTGAATGGAAATAAGAAGAGATAAATCTTTCACAGAATCTTAGCATGGTAACAGATGTACACAGAAGGAATTAAAAAGAGAGAAAGGGGTATCTCATCATTCAAAAATAAGGAGGGAAGTACGGGGGAAGTTTTAAATCATAAACCAACATTTTTAATTGAAAATAAAAGGGTATAATAATATAAAGAAAATTGGAAAAAAATGAGAAAGGGCAGAATCCCTTATGAAAATTCGTCATGGTAACGATAGTATATTAGGTTTCATAAGAGAGATAAACGAGAGTGAAAGGGGATATCATGATTTATACATCAAATGGGAAGTAGGTATTATATTTAATAACATATCTCAACAAAGTAATAAAATAAATTAAAATACATAACATGGAAAGAATGATTGGTAAAAGAGGAGGGTGGAAGATCCCTTACGAAATTTTAGCATAATAACGACTTAGGTAAGGGTAAAAATGAGGGAGGATAAATAATTACTAATTAAAATAAAATAAAATGGAAATTAATATAATTATTATAAAATAATGACATTATAACCATTCAAAATTACAAGAACTACTTCGAATAAGATGCTTGAATTTTAAAGGAAGAGAGGAAAGTGGGGATCCCTTACTTGGAAGTGTGATCCCAAAGGATTGGGAGAGGATTATTGGGAGCTTGGGAGAACCTTTTGAGGAACATAGGGAGTATGGGGAATATTTTGGTTGATCTCTAAATGGTTCGAGTGAAGAGGAATGAGAGGTTGGTTGGGTTTATATAGGAAACGAGAGGGAATTCTTTATTATTTAGGTTTTGGACACTACATATTAGACTAATCAAAACCACAAACCATCCCATGGTTTTTACCCACGTTTTTTTTCCAAAGTGGAGTGTTATAAAATATTTTATAAGGAAAAGGTCCGAACAAATTAAAATATTAGGCTTGCTTATATGGAGGCGAGTCACACTCTCAAGGAAATCATTTTAAAATGTTAAAATATTTTATAAGTATTGGAGGGTCCATTAAGGCATTATAAAATTAAAAAAACAAATCTAAAATCACAATATTTTAAAGATAAAACATATATTGGCCGAAAATACCTTTTATATAATTTTATTACATCACTATTGGGTCATTATGTTGTCATAAAACACATTATATATTTCTACGGTATTTAATTTTTACCCAAAAATTCGATTGTCTCAGAAAATTATGAAAAATTAATAGTTGGATAATTTTGACATCCTGATTCCAAAAATAATATTTATTTTATCTAAATAATTTTCTAAATATGTGTTTTTTAAATTTTAAAATAAAAATGTACATTTACTCAAAATTGACGGGTTTTGAAAAAAAAACAGTTTTTAACCTTAATAAAAATTACATTTGACTTCATAAAAATTATATACTAATATATTATTCATAAAATTAATTTGATAATAATTTTTTTTTAAAATATTAATTATTTCAAAAATTCATTAATTCATCAAAATAAATTCTTTAATTAAAAATATAGTTTCTGTTTTATTGTATAAAAATATAATTCTTATCAAACTGAATACTTAATATTTTATAGAGTAAAAAAAATCATCATTTATAATTAAAATGAGTGTTATTATAAAACTATTATAATAAAGTTATTAATAAAAACTTAGTTTAATATAATAATTTATATATTTCTATAAAGTACCATTTTACCCGAAAAGTCAATTTATCTAATTCATTGTATTTTTAAGAAAAAATATTCTCATAAAGGGATTGATGGAAAAGAATTTTATTTATAAAAGGTATTACACCAAAAATAACCAATACCTTATTAAATAACCCCTTATAACACCCACATAAGACCTAAGGGTATGGTGGGCAATTTTGACAGACTCTTGGGGTGACTCAGATACATCTCTCGGGTGGTAATCTCTATTAACTTCCACTTCTCCCATAGGCAATTCCGTTCAAGATTAATGTATTGAAACTCAGATTAGGATTGGTTAAGAGTGAAGCCCAGTGACTCTACCTCCTTTCCGAGCTCCAAAAAATGAGCTTCGTATGGCTCGAGTCTACTGGATGAGGCCATCATCTCCTTTGTCTGTGACAAAAGGATTATTTTTAAAAACCTTAAATTTATATCAGTTGTATTATAACTATTCAAAGAATATATTATCAATGGTAATGATACTTAATGGTCATTTAAACCCAATTGGATAAAATAAAAAAAAGTACATGTGTTTTATATATCCATAAGACATTTAATTAAATAAAAGAAAGGGAATTTTATTCACGAATTTTCGGGTCGTTACACTAAAGCATTAGAATAAAATTTTAAATACCACATAAACATAAAAGGGATAACAATATATTCCTCTTGTATTTAAACATTAAACAAAATGAAAATGTTTAGCACATAGTAAGATAATTCCCAAAATAAATAAACTGTCATATGATATACTAATATTCAAAATTTAATAGTAATACCTAAAGTTTAAACTAAATTATTCCAAAAATAACTATCCTTAAAATTCTTTGAATATTTCCTAACTAAGTTCAAGACCCAATTATTATAATGATTTGATCATATATTCTTCTAAGATAAATAAACCTTTATTCCTAAAATAAAATTTCATATGTTTCTAAAATAAAATAAATCTTAACCTTCAAAAATGTCAAACTAAAAAGGAAATCATGTAGCCTAGTGGTAGGCGCTACACCCTTGTCTCCCTTCTGTTGTGTGTTCAATCCCCACGACCTTTCTAGATGTGACGGTTTGTCCCTTTTTTCCCTATAAACATGAAAAAATAATTTATCCCTAAATATCCCTTAATGTTGATCATAGGGGTTACAATTACCACAACCCAATAAAATGTATCCCAAAATGTCATTAATAACCTAAAATTTTTTACTACTTAAAGCCCTAAAATGGGGTGTCTATGACTTTGAACTTATGATCAACCATAATCTTATAGACCTATGATGGTATCCATAACTCTCAAGATAACCTAACATTAAAACATCCTAATCTCCAAAGTTATCTAAATTGACCTTCAATACCAACTTTAATAGCCCCAACCCCACTCTCCCAGATCCAGTACCAAAATCATAAACTTTACATCTTTTTATTTAATTCTCATAATTGTGACCCTATTTTTTCCCTTGAAACCTTACAATATAAAAAGGAAAAATTAGATTACTTACATCCTCGAGGACCTTTTATATTTAGAGTTTTGGAGAATTAGGAAAAACTCCTTCATAAAAAAATCACTTGAATTTAAATGATCATTTCTCCCACTTCACCTATATTTTATTTTTCACATTAAGAAATCATCATCATCTATATGAAATCCCCCATTATAGGGATAATTTTCTCAACCCCATTCTATATAACCTGGGAAAAAGCAAACATTGGAGGGGTGAGCTCAAATTATCAGTGAGGGAAAACGTAAGAATTAACAAATGAATGTCATCAGTGAGAATAAGAAGAGAATAAGGGATTGATGACATAATCAAATTATATGAGTGTAATATACAAATATTCATACCCATCAATACTTAGATCATCAAACTTGAAAACATGAAAAAAGGCATTAACAAAGGAAAGAGTCATAAGAGTCAATAATCATGTGCCATGTGATATCAATCTTGATCACATGAAACACCATAAATCCGTAGATATAATATATAAAATGTATTGGTATCTTGGAACATCATTTCATAAAACCCTTATAGAACCCTTACTTTTAAAATAACCATATGGTCAACTTCCAATATAATTCTCCAGAGAACATAATCATTACCGAATGCATCAGAGAGCTATCTGGGCATACCCATCATATAAGATATAATGGGCTCACTCAACACTATCTGGGAATAGTAATCATTTATAATGTCCAAGAACCGAATAATTATTAATGAGCATAGAGAATTTATTTCATTATATCTCATTTAAACAACCTTTTTTCTTTTCAAAACATAATTAAGCTATGGAAAAGAAACAGGTTCTATAACAATTTCTTTGAAACATGATTAACCTAGGGAAAAGAAGTAGGTTCCATGAAAATCTCTTTGATACATGATTAAACTATAAAAAGGAAATGGGTTCCATAATAATCTCTTTGAAACATGATTAACTCGTAGAAGAGAAACAGTTTCCATAACAGTCTATTTGAAACAATCTTAATCAATCTAGAGAAAGAATAAGGATGATATCATTACCAAATATCCCCATTGTAGGATAAGTAGTAATAAGTATAGTTGACATTGATGAGTGAAAATACCATTAAAATATCAATAAAATATTTCTTGAGGAAAACATCCTTTTCATTTTGAAAATAAATTTTTAAAACATAAAAAAAATTGAAAATCCTTTTCTTTGAAAATTATTTTAAAAACCAAGAATTTCCAGAATATTAAGAAATAATTTTATTTAAAAATAACCTTTTAAACTTTAAAATAATGCTTCAAATAAATGATGGTCATGTTATCGGGTTATTCTATGAATTCTATAAAGAACATTACTTTTCCATGGTAAAAATGTTATAAAAGTTTCTTGATCGGAAAGTGACAAGAATATTCCCTAAAAAACCCCTTTTAAGAAAAAATTGGGTAAATATTTATTTAATAAATAATTTTAAAAATTTTAAAAACATTTTGAAAACTTTTTTAGGAAACATGGTTTTTGAAGAAAACAAATTTCCTACTGAAGGAAGAAATTAAGTCATATTTTTTAAAAAACATTTTTCTCAACAATTTTAAGTACCAAAGAGTGGAAAATGGTACTATCACTTGTAAATTTTATGTATAAATAGATGAGAATAAAATTTTTGAGTTTATTGAGAGATGTATCATAATATATCATCATTATAATTATAATTATAAATAATCTCGATAAACTATGAGATTGTAACACAATACTCTTACCACTTTGGTGTCTTTGAATTATAGTCCCACAAAAAGTTTTAAATTAAATGAAACTTAAAATACCATGAGAATAAATAAAATAATGACATTATATGTCAAATTTAATGTATATACAACTCATAAAATAAGATAGGTTCATAACATGGAATAAGTCTCAAAGAATAAAAATTGTGACAAAAATCTATTACCGCTTTGGTAACTTTGAAACTATAAAACCTATGAAAGAGAGATCCACAAATGGATATGTAAATCCCCATAAATTTATGTATAATAATATTAAAATACATTCATGAGAACTATATACACCACACAGAAAACATAAGTGGTGAATATGGAATATATCTCACCGAAATAAAAGTGAGATGAGAAAAAACCCTTACCTTGAGTTTGATTCGACTTGCTTGTTCTTTATCTTTCTATTCTATGGGTAAATTATTTTGTTCTGAACCAAAGGCCTTCCTTGGTTTATTTTCTGGACAAATTTAGGATTATATTATGATAGTAGAGAATTTGGGAAGTGATTTGGACAGAAGTTGGATGAGCTAAACGGCTTGAGATATGCGAAGAAGTGAGGGGAGTGAGTGCCCTTTTATAGTTGAGGGGGAGTTACATTCTTATAAATACTCAAAATTATTCAATATTGAGAGGTAAAAATTTCCTAAATAGAATCCAAAATCGATAATTAAATGTGGGGTGGGATGATATGGATGATAAAAATCACCATCACACAATGAAACACATGTTTTAAACATTTTTTTCTTTAACTCCTAAGCTTCCTTATTTTTTCATTTTGGTTTTTCATTAAGGTAACTAGTTTTATAACCTAAGTAATTTTTCCATTAAGACTAAATTAAAGTGATAATTATTAGAAAATTTATACCCACCAATTCTAAGTATGTAATAAAAATTATGAAATAAAAATCTTATGTGTGTTGGAAATTAATTTTAACAGAAGCGCATGTAACGCGCAAAAACACTGATTTAACTCTAACTATGCCCACAATGTTTTTACTATTTAGGGTTCAATGTGTTTATTATAAAAGATAAATTGGTCCATAAATAGACCATATTTTATATTTTTTAACATTTATAAATTACTTGGAATAAGATATGATTTTTATAAATTTTTAATCATTTAATAAAATATCATTTATTATAAAATAACATTAATGTCAATTTTGAAATTATTCATTTAAATTGAATTTAAAAAATATCAATACAATGATTGAGTTTGAATATATTATGTTCAAACCTATTTAATATGATATACTCATCTACAAAAATTAATGGATGACAATAATTCACTTAATTTACTTCACTTTTAATATTTTTAGTATCATTTATTTCATTTAATTACTAACTAAATAATTACCACATTGGAATTTCTCAATCATTATATGTAATTATAACATCTCTAAAAATTAAAGATAAATTATTATGATAAAAAAATATAATTTATATTTCAAAATAATATCTATAACCGAACCTAGGTTGTTTTTGTCCCTATGCCAAAGCTTTATATAAATTAAAAGAAAAAAATGTTCCTTTTTGTCCTTTTCTTTACTTAACTTATTATATGGGTCAATTTTATGGACTAATGTCCCAAAAACTCATAAAAATGTATCCTAAGGTCACAAGGGTTGACACATGTCCAACCAATGGGGTTTTAACAAGTGTCTAGGTCATCCCCCCCCCCTTAAGTTTAGAGTTTAATCCCTTGATAAACTCATTTTTCCCTTAATCATCATAATTAAATTTAACCATTTTCATTAATTTGGTAAAAAATTAAGTTGGCCATTTTAGAAATTATAAATTAGATTATTCCAAATATGAAATCCATTTTTTTAAATTCAATTCACAGAAGTGAAAAAATTTAATTTAATAATAATCTTGCATATGCGGTGAGACGATGAGTTATTGACTGAAAATGAAAATTTTATCACTTTTCAGAATAGGTGATAGGGTTAGAGATAATCATGGCAGATAAAAATAACGAAGGATAAGGAGTCACCTCTAATAATAATATTACAATCATATGTGAGGGAGCATGTTTTAGTTTATAAAACAAAGGCCTCCTCCGGAACTCCCTTCCTGGTGAGCACATCCGCAACAAAGTTGACTTCCCTCCAAGTATGACCGACCATCATATCTTGCTCAAGAAACAGTCAAAACTTCTATAAAAGATAAGTAAATTCCCATGGGGGTTTTTTCTTTCCTGGTAAAACAACCACTAGGACCTTAGAGTCCGTTTGCACCTCCATGATATTGAAGTTATATTACCAGTTCTGAAGAAGGCACTGAAGCCCAACCCAACTGAGCCATTTCCATCACGGAACAGACCAAAACCCCTCATAGTCCCTGCCACATAGGATCCATTGACATTAAGCTTCAAACCAATCTAGGGGGAATCAAACACACCCACTCCCCTTTAGTTATACTCTCTTTTCCCCATTAATTCAAAAACACCCGAGAGACTATAATCCTTAGAGACATCATACCATAGCCACATGGGTGTCATGCACCAAGTTCAGCCACAAGGGAGTTTACCCACACATGAATGAGAACATGAGAGTATCTCTTTCCCTCTCTTTCCTTGTTCCTCGCTTCCAAAATACACCAGAATTAAGGTTCTGGGCGCAGCGGAAGCACGTGGGTGGATGTTCCCACTTGGCTTTTTTTCATTAACAATGATCAATCTGGGATCAATACGATGATAAATGCCAATCTCCACAGATCGAATCACAGAAAAGGACAAAGAAAGGAAAAGTCTCGGAACCAAAAGGTGGGATCATTACAAGTTGATTATAATTAATTTAATCAATTGAAAAGAAATACCTTTTGGGTGTTCTTTCTTCATTGATGTTCTTGATCACGTTCTGATGTGATTTGTCATTTGCATCGCAGAATCCAAGTGTAGACTTCCTCTAACGGTGATCCACACATATACCTCGTATCTCGAGATGTCGCCAAAGGAGTCTCCGGGTGCTAGCGTGGAGAAACATTTTCTTGAGTTGTCCGCCTTAGATCATATTGATCTGATGGAAGAGGATTTCTCTCGGTCTTGAGAGAGTTCTTGGAGGAATAGGTTCTTTCGGCCTTGAAATAATTCTCTAGAATTGTTGTTTGTGGGGTTGGAAAAGAGGTGGGGTTGTGAGGATATTTATAATCAGGTTTGAGGTTGTAGAGTTATGACAATAAATAAACGCGTTACACATTATATTTATTTCATTGAATCTTATTTAAAACCCCCATGTCGAATAATTAATTCCTTGACATGTGCCCACGCTGATTATAATAAATATCATTTAAAACAATATTATATCCTCAAAATCCCGACTGGAAAAACTACACGACGTGTATTAATAAATACACGGTGTGTACTTGTTTTTCATTGAAAACTACACGGAGTGTAGATTCAATATACACAGCGTGTATATCTTGTTTTCATTTATTCATTTAATTTCCATAAATAAAACTACACGGTGCGTAATTATTAATACACGACGTGTATTTGTTTTCCATGAAAAACTTCACGGCGTGTAATCTTTAATACATGACATGTATATCTTGTTTTTGACTTCCTTCTTCCCCCATAATTTAAATGACTTAGGCTTCCTTGAATAATTATTAAACCTCATACAAGAATAATCTTTATTCTACTTGAGATACTTGAATACACTTAGTGTGTGACCCTCTAGGACTCTTTCTCATTGGTATTAGGCGAGCTTGCCTAAAGTCCAAGATTACTGTCTAGAAACTGGTCAAGGAACCCAAGAGAAAGAAGTTGACGCCGCATTGACATATCACCTCATACGAATGCTTACTGTGTAATTTAATCCCTTTGTCTCGATACCTCATCAAGCAGGTTTCATGGCAGTGTCCTAAACCTATATGCTTGATTCTTCGTTCTTTGACTACCTGAAATAAACTCGTCATTTACACCATGGACATGGAATTTAATGCGACAGTTCTATTTCAATGAAATGGCTGAGATATCAACTTCCATAAATGGAAGGGACAAATCCTTCCTCGACTTATCCATTAACAAAATTTCACTCGTGATGCACCCAACGTACACTACTTCCCGCCAACTATCTACGTGACGGGTTTCGTCAGTAAATCTAAGTGTGTGAGTCATGACATGAGTTAATGATAATCTTCCAGTCTAAGGACCATTACACACGCTCCTAGATAGCAATGTCTGATAACACCAAGACATGTGGAATTGCTACTAGAGGGTCTGTTCTCATAATCTCCCATCTTGGAGATTACCAAGTGCGAACTCAATGAGAGAGAGTTTCATCATCTTACGAGTACTCGCACATGACGGTCTATATACTATGTGTCCTATCATAGTATGTCATCCAACCGTAGAACTTTATTTTAGAATATTGTTATATCATTTCAAGGTTCTCATCATAGCGGGGATCTGCCATGACCTTATTAATGCAACAAATATTCCAGGATATTATTATATTATAGTCATGCAGAATAATGAACAATATATAATAAGTGAACATTCATGTAATCAAAGTACAAAATAGTTGGTTCTCAGGACACCAACCTTTACAAACTCCCACTTGGACTAGAGCCAACTGCCTACAACTTTTAGTCCCCTAGACCTCACATGATGATCATGTATCTGCTGAGTCAAGGCTTTAGTCAAGGGGTCCACCACGTTGTCTTCCATGGAAACAATACTCACTACAACTTCACCTCTTTGAGAAAAATCCCTCAAGAGATGATACTTCCTAAGTATGTACTTTTTCCGCTGATCTGACCTTGGCTCTTTTTCAAGTGACACCACTACAGTATTATCACAATAGAGTGTGATAGGATCTTTACTGCTCGGTACTACATCCAAGTCTTAGATGAAGCTTCACATCCATACTGCTTCTTTATCTGCCTCAGAAGCTGCAATATACTCGGACTCCACTGTAGAATCTTCCACCACACTTTGTTTTGAGCTCTTCCAGCTCACTGCACCTCCATTCAAACTGAAGATGTATCCAGTATGTGACTTCATGTCATCTTGATCAGTCTGGAAACTAGCATCTACATGTCCTCTGATGACTAGTTCCTCATCTCCTCCATAAACCAGGAACATATCCTTAGTACGCCTCAGATACTTAAGGATAGTCTTGACTGCCATCCAATGGCGGTCTCCTGGATCAGCTTGATATCTGCCTACCACACTTAATGCATAAGCAACATTTAGCCTCATATATAGCATAACATACATGAATGACCCAATCAAGGATGCATAAGGGATCCTTTCCATTTTCTTTATTTCCACATGTGTCTGAGGACACATTTTCTTGGAAAGATGAATTCCATGTGACACTGGCAACAATCCCCTATTGGATTGTTCCATACTGAATCTCTTCAGTATCTTGTCAATGTATGTACTTTGACTCAGGCCCAACATTATCTTGGATCTATCACGATGGATCTTGATCCCAATAATATATGCTTCCTCGCCCAAGTCTTTCATGGAGAATCATTTATACAACCATTCCTTAACTGACTGCAAGACAGGTACTTAGTTTCCAATTAGCAATATGTCATCAACATATACTATTAAGAAAACGACTGCACTTCCACTAAACCTTTTGTAGACACAAGGATAACATTCATTCTTAACAAATCCAAACTCCGTTACGGCTTTATCAAAACGAATGTTCCATGACCTTGATGCTTGCTTTAATCCATAAATGGATTTCTGCAACTTGCATACCTTGTTGGCATCCTTTGGAGTCACAAACCCTTCAGGTTGTGTCATGTATACATCTTCCTGGAGGTTCCCGTTAAGGAAATCTATTTTGAAATCCATTATCTGAATTTCATAGTCATGGTAAGAAACAATGTTCAATAAGATTCTGATGGATTTTAGAATCACAACCGGTGAAAAGGTTTCGTCATAGTCAATTCCTTGACGCTGTCTAAAACCTTTTGCAACCAGTTGTGCCTTGTAGGTTCTGACTTGCCCCTCCATGTCCAGTTTCTTCTTAAATACCCATTTATTACCAATATGCTTTACATCAACTGGAGGATCTACCAAAATCCAGACTTGGTTTTGGTATATGGAATCCATTTCAGAATTCATGGCTTCTTGCCACTTGGCAATGTCTGTGCCTTCAACTGCTTCCTTGTAGGTAAGAGGATCATCATTTTCAACCAATAATGTGTCACCATCCTCAGTGACAATAAAACCATATCGTTCTAGTTCTCTCACCTCTCTCATTCTCCTACGTAGTTCTTGTGTCTCTAGAACAGATTGTTCTTCAATGGGGCTTTGTGGAATCTGTTCGTGTACCAACTCCTGTGTATCTTGAGCCACTACTTCATCGAAGTCTATCTCGCTCCCACTATCTCTTTTGGAGATGTGATCCCTCTCAAGGAATATGGCATGTCTTTCCACTGTAACCTTTTTGTTTGAGGGGTTGTATAGGTAATATCCCCTTGTTTCCTTGGGATATCCTATAAAGATACACTTTGTGCCTCGGGGTGCAAGTTTGTTACCTGAAGAGGCCTTAACAAATGCTTCGCTACCCCACAAATGTAAATTCGATAACATGGCTTTGCGTCCACTCCATAACTCATATGGAATACCATTTATCGATTTAGTTGGTACTTGGTTTAGTATGTGTGTTGCTGTTTGTAATGAATATCCCCAAAAGGATAACGGGAGACTCGCATGACTCATCATTGATCTCACCATTTCTAACAGGGTGCAGTTCCTCCTTTTTCTTACACTATTCCACTGTGGCGAGTAAGGAGGAGTGAGTTGAGATAGAATCCCAAACTCCCGTAAGAAATCAATGAAGTCCTGATTAAGATATTCTCCTCCCCTGTCTGAGCGAAGTTTATTAATCTTCTTACCAAGATGGTTCTCAACTTCATTCTTGTATTCTTTAAATTGATCAAAAGAATCTGACTTATACCTCATTAAGTAGATATATCCATATCTACTAAAATCATCAGTAAAAAGTATAAGAACCCACCCCTTGCCTCAACTAGAAATGGCCCACACACATCTGTGTGAACTAATTATAGAAGCTCTTTAGATCTTTCACCTTTCCCACTAAATGGGGCTTTGGTCATTTTGCCTTGTAGACACGCATGACATACACCAAGTGGATTTAGTTCAAAAGAATCTAAATACCCATCTTGATGCAATTTTGTCAAATGTTTCTCATTGACATGACCTAGCCGGTGATTCCAAAGTTGGGTGTGGTATGAGTCATCTGAATTAACTTTGTCATCGATTACCATTACTTGGTTTGTGTAGTATAACACATAAAGGACATTATATAATTGTTCCCTACCAAAACAAATGTTATCTTTATAAAATTACCAACATTCATTTCCAAACTTGAATATGAATCCATCAGTATCTAATCTGGATACTGAAATAATGTTTTTAGTAATAGAAGGCACATAATAACAACCCTTTAACACAAAGATCATCCGAGTAGGCACTGTGAGGTGGTAGTCTCCGACAGCTACAACAGCGAGTCTGGCTCCATTGGCTGCTAGTAGATCCACCTCACCTCGATCAATCTTCTTGAATATACTTGGTTTCTGTATTTGGATACAGATGTGAGCACCAAAAGTAGTATCTAATACCCAATTTGTAGAAATAGATAGATTGCATTCGATGAAAAGAGCACCTGAAGCTTCCCCTTTCTTCCTAGGCTGGGTGCCGTTTTTCTTCCAGTCGACCTTCTTGCCACATGAAAAACAAACAACCTCTTGTTCTCTTTCCTCCCCTTTGATCTTATTTTTCTTGGAAGGCCTCGAAGAAGCATTGGGCTTAATGCTCTTCGCCTTCCCTTTACTTTTATTCACTATAAGGACAAAAGGCTTTTCACGCTTCATGTCATTATCTACTTGGCGAATAAGGATAATAAGATTAGATAGAGAATTCTCAATGTTGTTCATGTTGAAATTAACAACAAAGTTTGAGAATCTCTGGGGGAGTGATGCAAGAATGAGATCGGTGCCCAGATATTCGGGTAGTTTAAACCCTAGAACCTCCAAGCACTCAATGCAGCCAATGAGCTTGACTACTTGAGGCCCAGCTGGGGCACCATCTCCAAGCTTGCTCTGAAATAGAGCCTTGGAGATATCAAACCTTTCTTATCTTTCTCTCTCCTAGTATAGACCACGGAGGTGCTCGAGCATGCTATATGCATCCATGTCTTCATGAGACTTCATGAGCTCACTAGAAATTGATGATAGCATCAAACATTGAACGTCGAGAGCGTTTTTCAAATGTTGATTATAGACTAGGAAATCATCATCACTCTCCCCTGGGGTAGGAGAATTAGGAAGTGAGGACTCCAACACGTAAAACTTTCATTCATGGTGTAGGATAACCTGAAGGCACCTAAACCATTCCTAAAAGTTACTGCCGGTGATGATATTATCTTTATCCAGAATTGATCACAGAGAAAATGTGTTTGACGAGTTTGTCCCTTCGATTCTAAAAATTAAAAGAGCAGATTTATCAGTGATTTATTGATTACATTTTATGAAAAATAATAAATGAATTTATTAATTATCCGACTATTTTATCAAGTCCCAATGGACCTCACCATTGAACTCAGAATGTCCAGTTGCTTTGAAATTCTAGTGGAAAGCATCCATATTCCCCTTCGCATAACCCCAACAAGGGTTGGTCAAGATATTTGAAGGTATTTAGGTAAGAAGGTCTTTTCCAACTTTGAGCTTACAGTTCCTTGATCTGTGGAGTGGACTCCCCAATCCTGAAATCCTGACTTGGATTTCCTCAACTCTTGCCTCCAATATTACATCAAGTCTATCAAGGGCTACTTCTCTTGATGAAATATGGTTAAGTCAACCCAAAACTTTTCATAAGGGATTCCTTTATAAAAGTAAGTGTCCCAACAAGGGATGGTCAAACACATAGTTTTATTGAGTCTTTCCCTTAATCAAGTATGTAACGCCCAGACCCCAGTTACCTAGAGTCGGTGCATTATTGCGTAACATTGGCATGATCACAAAAGATCAAGTCTCGAAAGACCGATTAGTTTAGTATCCTTAGAAACACTAGATACATTCATAAACGTTACATTATATCATAAAGTGAAAAACTACAATAACATGGTCTCCATAGTCCACACTCATATCCCCTTCCAACTATCCCTGTAGGTCATTCATAAAATACTTCTTCACATCCTGGAAAAATTAAAACATTGAAAGGGGTGAGCTTAGATGCTCAGTAAGGATAACAATATAGCAGAAGCTTTCATAAATAAACATAAACATTTAAGGTAATGTATAACTAAAAAAAATCCTTTTAAACATGAACTTAAACATAATATGGAAAAAGTAAAATGAAATAATGTCGTTTACTTATTCACATGGATATTCTACTGGTCGAATAATAACATGAAATATCCATAACCACTTTCATAATGATGGAATGCATAATGCCAGACTGTCATAACCACATAGCCAAGGCCTCATGCCAAGACTAAAAATAAGATTTTGTCAAGGCCTCGTGCCAAGACACTAGTTTGTCTCATGAGACCTGCCGATGCAACGAGGAGCTATAGCGGGCTCCACCCGTCACTTATTAATTCCAATGCATTCCTCAAATGAACAGGTTTAAACATATCATAAACCATAACATAATTGTATCACATAAAACATGCATAAAGGAAACATAAAATTTCCACATTTCAATCACAAGATATCAATACAACACATTGATATAATAAAAACATTATCAAAAGCATTTTCAATACCAAAATAAAAGAAAAGTAAAACATGGTATTTATTTTTCATTTTAAAAAAAGTTATGGCTTATAGAGGAAGCCAAAACTCAAATAATAGTCACAGCGGTGGAGAATTCCTTGTCGCCGCATACGTAAGAAAAAACATTCCTTTTTTCATTTATTAAAAATGCTTTGTATAAAAAGATTCCTTTTGAATAAAAGTAAAATTCAATGGGGTTTATACAGCGTATAAAGGAAAGTTGTGTATAAAACCAAATATGCCTCAATGAAAGGATATTGAGATGAAGTCCCTTACAAAGATAATTTTTTAAATAAAATAAATCTATTATGTGTATTCACTATAATTACACATAAATAAAGTACAAATACAAGATAGGACATAATAATATCATGACATAATTTGAAAGTAGGAGATTAACCCAAAGAACGAAAATTGGGTTAAGAAGTTCCCTTACCTCGTGTCTGACTTGACTCGATCATTATTTAACCTCCTGAATAATAAACTAGAGTTAATTTATGTTTTCTTAAGAACATTTTACATGTTCATTATTCTTTTTATATCACTTATTACCATGTTATGGACATTATGTAATTATTTAAGTTAATAATGGTCATTTTGTCGACCTTTGGTACTTAAGTTAAAAATAACCTTCTTATAATTACAAGTTGTTCATGTGGTGAAATATCCATTATATCCAGAATTATATTCCTAATGTAGATATCATATATATCATATATATCCAGTATATACATGCATTTATAATATTACATAACATTTAGAGGTAAGAAATGAAATGCACCGTTCATGGAGACTGTAAGCCGTACGTACGCATGAACGCTACTTTCATTTCTATTTCGTATTTAATGGAATGAAATTATAATTATATAAAGTTATACTATAATTCCAGTATAATATAATGTATAATACCATTTAGTCCATCCTTTATACATCCCACATATGGCATTAACGATTCAAATCACTTTGAGGGGGCGGTAGTCCGCACTTCCTAAAATGAAAATATCACGTTTACCCATAACAGAAACCATAAAGGTATGCCATAAATGAAAAATACAGAAGATTAAGTAAAACATAAACATATTATATATCATATATAAATATAGTGACATCTTAATGGCCACCTTTGAAGGTGTTATATGAGTGTTGAACAATCATCGTTTCGTGAGGCTGTATTTCACCACCCACAGAAACAATATGTTCTTTAACCATTAGACGGAGGTGTGTGTAAGTGTAAATCAAATAATTCTCATAAAAACATCCTAGTATATTTAAGATACTGGTTTTGTTACAAAATAAAGGAATAAAAAGAGTTTATGGGGTTGTAGAAGCAAAATAAAACAAAATAACATAAGAGAAGACATTACCTTAAAATCGGGTAACTCCCCTCGGTTTGAACCAAAATGGTTTCTTGAAGAGATTTATGCCTAAGGTAAGGGTTCTAGGATGAAGTAAGGAATGTTGAGAGAGTATTAGGGAAGAGTATGGCTGAGGCAAATGGATTTGATGGTTTGATTAAGGTGGTAGAGGTGGGGGCCTTTTATAAGAGGAGAGGAGGGGCACTCCTGGAAAGTTATAAAAGGTTACTTTATTATAAAATGATTTTCGGATTTAATAGGTCAAAAAATTATATATTTCGAGTTTAAGGTGATAATAGTTCGAAATCCACCCATCCAATAGGTTTTTGACATGTGTAGGTCTTATATTTTACATTATCTTTTCATTTTATTTAAATCGTTAAATAATGAGGTAATCATTGCATCATCATGGTGTCATAAATAATTTAATTTATTTAATGTCTAAAAATTATAAAAAAAAATATAATTATGTAGGAAATATTTTTATCTTTCTAATGAATATTTATAGTCAAAAATATGACTTGTATAACCCCATTTAAAAATTGTTTTAGTAAAACAACTCATGTTTGTGACATTTTTATTTTAACATTAAATAAAACGTTTTTAATGTCATTTTCCTACCAAAGTGGCTCCATGGGGTCCCCAAGTTGACCCATGGATTTTCTTGGTCGTCCATGACTCATCCAATAGGGGTAGGTCATGTATCAAGGTCATTTCATATTATTATAACATTATCTTTACCTTAAATTACACCAATTACCTTTAATCGCGATTAATTAAACTTAAAAATTACTATTCACCAAAAATTATTTTAATCCCATTGAACCACATTTTACTTCCTAATGACAACCATGTATGTCGGATTTTTGAAAATCAAATCACAGAAGTGGTAATGTTTCCTTTAAACGAAAAATCAGTTTTTTAACTACCACCTAGTGGTTTCACTATTCATCAAAAATTGAAGTTTTTCAGAACAATGCCAAAATTTCACCCTAAGCTATAAATGATATTCCGAATTCAAAAATTATGTCTATTTTAAAAAATTCCAAACATATAAGTTTCATTAATTAATTTTATAATTAATTCCCGCTGTCACAACAAGTAACGGGTTTTTAAGAAAAAATATTTATCAAAAGATTGACAATTGTTTATGTCCAATTTCAAAGTGAAATTAATTCTAATGACCACCGTTGGATAAAATGGTAAAAATATATTCTAATTAAAATTTATAACCTATCAATTGTATAATTTATCACTATAAATTATTTTGATTAAAAAATTTGTTTTTAAGTATTTTTCACTATAAAAATTGGAAGTTCTCAGAAAAATACCAAAAATTGAACATAGGCTAATTTCGATATTCCGAATCCAAAAATGAAGTCCATTTTGAAATATAAAATTTATATAATTTCAAAAGGTGGGTATTAATATTCATAATGGCTATTTTGATTGGTCGCGGTGTGTTAGAATGTCAAACTTGCATACAATTAAAGCTATTGCATTATTGAAAGAGAAGTGTATCGTGGAAGTTTGGGGTGTTACATTCTCCCATCATTCAATAAATTGCATCCTCGCAATTTGAAATTTTTCTTTGAAAATAAAAGGTTGAAAATAGAAAACACCTTTGTGGAAAACCCACATTGGAAATAAAGTTAATAAAAATATAACTTTAAAAGAAAGAAAGAGAAGTACAAAGGTCACCCGAGATAACCCATACTAGGATTATATGAAAATATGGATATGGAAGAGAAACAAAACTTCAAGGTCTGATGGAGAGTTCTAGAAAATAGGATTAGGAGAAATTTAACCACAAGAAAATCACAAACTTGTGATTGGTTAAACGGTCATTGAATCCCCAGTTGGAAAAGTTAACCGACAACGTTTTTGTTTTAAGTTACCTTTTATAAAGTTAAGGAATTTATTTAGGAGATTTACTAAGAATGTAAGGAAATATACTTACTTGTCATGTAGACTTTCATTCTTTAATAAATTTTTACCACAACCCCTTCATTCACTCCAAAAGGTAATAGAACTCAAAAATATTCTATTTATCCTAATTGTATAAGGTTCCAAATATTAACACATACCATTTAGATTAGGAAAACTTTTTTGTAATAATCAGGGACTTCCTGTAGGCTAGTGGTAGGTAATAAAGGTCTGTCGCACTATGGTTGTGGGTTCGATTCCTGTAGCTCTGTCCGACGCGACGGGTTATCCCCCAACCTGTTGGTTGTCCTTTTCCTATACTATAGTATTATAATATTCCAAAAATAATCTTCATAAATGTTTTAACCTTAAACAATACTATCCAAAGTTCAACTTAATCCATCCCAACCTTTATAGTTATCTAAAATACCTCCATCCAGACTTTCTCTAAAAGTTCCTTAAATTCCAAAATCAATTGTAACATTAGATTCCCCAAACAAAGTAAAGTTTTTCTTATTGTCACATACTAAAAATATTATTACCTTCATCATATTAAAACCTTAATGAAAACAACAAGTACTGTAGTACAATCCTTATATATATCACATTATTCTTATAACCAGAATATAATCCTTGTTTCCAAAAGCACCAATACATTAATTATTCCACTTCAACTATAGTAATAGCATAAGATTGTCCTTGATACATTGGCCTTTTCTGAGGTAAGGTTCTCTGACGCTTAGGAAATTCATTTTCATAATGCCCCATTTCCCTACAATTGTAGCATTCAACATTGATAGCCTCTTTCTTTCCCTTGCAATAACGAGCCTAGTGACCTTTTTCTCCACACTTATAACAAACTCCCATTCCTTTTAGGAAAGTACCAGGGCGATTCTTCCCACAATTATCGTATAATGGAAAATCCTTCTTTCCCTTTTTCCCTTTATCTGTCTCTTGTTCCACTGTTCTCTTCTTCTCTTGATTTACTTTATTGTCATAAGAGTTAGAGAATTCCTTTTCTATATTGATAGCACATGAGACAATGTCTTCGTACGACGAGAAGGTTTGTGAGACTAATGCTCGACGAATAAATGGGTTTAACCCATCAAATAAATGATCAATCTTACTTCTTGGGTTACGTATATAATCTGTAGCATGCCTCGCTAACCTTGTAAAGTTGGCCTCATACTTTGCGACATTCTCATCATCCTTTTGTCTCAGACTCAGAAATTGTCTTTCCATATCTGCTCGATGGTCACGAGGAAAGTATTTTTCTAGGAAAAGCTCTTTGAACTCCCTCCATTCCATATTATATACTTCTTCATCTTCTTTTGTGTTTTGAATCAGCGACCACCATTGATCGACATCTCCAGTGAGGCAGTAAACTGCCATGATAACCTTTTCCCTTTCACTACTCCCCAAGGCATGGAATATTTTCTCTAAGGAGTTTATCCATTGCTCATCTACTAATGTATTTGTACCCCCATTAAATTTTGTCGGTTATTGCCTCATGAAACTATCTAACATTGATCCTCCACATTGTGGATCAGGGTGCTCCATACGAGTAAGGTTATTATTCATAACCTGAGTGAGTTGTCCCAGTATGGTGATAAGGTGATTAGAACCAGTTTTATCTCCAGCTCCATAATAATTATCTTGAGCATGAGGGAAATCCCTACATGGAGTGCATGCATTTCTACGGTTTCCATTCCTCCCACTAGGCGCCATTTCTAAACAATGGCATAAACTAGATTAGTTTATGAATCAAAATACATAATTCCATACTTCTAAAACACTCAACATAAATTGAACTATTTATGGATATAATCCATAATCATAAAAATGTTTTCTTTGAGGAAGTATATACTCATAAACCTTTATAGTGGTTTTAAAAAAATGAGAATTATCTTAAGCATATCCCCCGGGAGTGTCGTAACCAAGAGTGCAGCAAGTCCCATTGTCATGCACCAGTTCCCGTTCGAGTCTAGCTCAAAGTGGTGTTTTTGGGGTTTACCCCTAGGTACATCTGTGCCAGAGCCGCCTCTGCCTGCTTGTATCCAGACAGGGATGTATTTCTCAGAAAACTCACAAAATCTCTATAATACCAAAATTCTAGGAAGTTCTTCTATACTAATCCTCAATGTCTATCTTAGGGCCATGTGCTCTAATCAGATTTTATCTAAATCTAGCTTTCAAGGTTAGTACTAAACTGCCTCTGATACCAACTGTAATGCCCCGAACCCAGTTACCCAGAGTCGGTGCATTATTGTGTAACATTGGCATGATCACAAAAGATCAAGTCTCGAAAGACCGATTAGTTTAGTATCCTTGGAAACACTAGATACATTCATAAACGTTACATTATATCATAAAGTGAAAAACTACAATAACATGTTCTCCATAGTCCACACTCATATCCCCTTCCAACTATCCCTACAGGTCATTCATAAAATACTTATTCACATCCTGGAAAAATTAAAACATTGAAAGGGGTGAGCTTAGATGCTCAGTAAGGATAACAATATAGTGGAATCTTTCATAAATAAACATAAACATTTAAGGTAATGTATAACTAAACAAAATCATTTTAAACATGAACTTCAACATAATATGGAAAAAGTAAAATGAAATAATGCCATTTACTTATTCACATGGATATTATACTGGTCGAATAATCACATGAAATATCAATAACCAATTTCATAATGATGGAATGCATAATTTCAGACTGTCATAACCACATATCCAAGGCCTCGTGCCAAGACTACAAATAAGATTTTGTCAAGGCCTCGTGCCAAGACACTAGTTTGTCTCATGAGACCTGCCGATGCATCGAGGAGCTATAGCGGGCTCCACCCGTCACTTATTAAGTCCAATGCATTCCTCATATGAATAGGTTTCAACATATCATAAACCATAACATAATCGTATCACATAAAACATGGATAAAGGAAACATAAAATTTCCACATTTCAATCACAAGATATCAATACAACACATTGATATAATAAAAACATTATCAAAAGCATTTTCAATACCAAAATAATATAAAATTAAAACATGGTATTTATTTTTCATTTAAAAAAAAGTTTTGGATTATAGAGGAAGTCAAAACTCAAATAATAGTCACGGCGGCAGAGAAGTCATTGTCGCCGCATACATAAGAAAAAACATTACTTTTTCCATTTGGTAAAAATTATTTGTATAAAAATATTACTTTTTAATAAAAGTAAAAGTCAATGGGGTTTATACACCATATAAAGGAAAGTTGTGTATAAAACTAAATATGCCTCAATGAAAGGAGATTGAGACGAAGTCCCATACAAAGATAATTTTTTAAATAAAATAAATCTATTATGTGTATTAACTATAGGTACACATAAAGAAAGTACAAATACAAGATAGGACATAATAATATCATGACATAATTTGAAAGTAGGAGATTAACCCAAAGAACGAAAATTGGGTTAGGAAGTTCTCTTACCTCGTGTCTGACTTGACTCGACCATTCTTTAACCTCCTGAATAATAAACTAGAGTTAATTTCTATTTTCTTAAGAACCTTTTACATGTTAATTTTTCTTTTTTATATCACTTATTACCATGTTATGAACATTATGTAATTATTTAAGTTAAAAATGGTCATTTTGTCGATCTTTGGTACTTGAGTCAAAAATAACCTTCTTATAATTACAAGTTGTTCATGTGGTGAAATATCCATTATATAAAAAATTATATTCCTGATGTAGATATCATATATATCATATATATCCAGTATATACATGCATTTATAATATTACATAACATTTAGAGGTAAGAAATGAAATGCACCGTTCATAGAGACGATAAGTCGTACGTACACATGAACGCTACTTTCATTTCTATTTCGTATTTAATGAAATGAAATTATAATTATATAAAGTTATAATATAATTTTAGTATAATATAATTTATAATACCATTTACTCCATCCTTTATACATCCCACATATGGCATTAACGATTCAAATCACTTTGAGGGGGCGGTAGTCCGCACTTCCTAAAATTAAAATATCGCGTTTACCCATAACGGAAACCATAAAGGTATGACATAAATGAAAAATACAGAAGCTTAAGTAAAACATAAACATATAATATATCATATATAAATATAGTTACATCTTAATGGCCACATTTGAAGGTGTTATATGAGTGTTGAACAATCATCGTTTCGTGAGGCAGTATTTCGCCACCCACAGAAACAGTATGTTCTTTAACCATTAGAAGGAGGTGTGTGTAAGTGTAAATCAAATACTTATAATAACAACATCCTAGTATATTTAATATACTGGTTTTTGTACAAAATAAAGTAATAAAAAGAGTTTAAGGGGTTGGAGAATCAAAATAAAACAAAATAACATAAGAGAAGACATTACCTTAAAATCGGGTAACTCCCCCTCAGTTTGAACCAAAATGGTTTCTTGAAGAGATTTCTGCCTAAGGTAAGGCTTCTAGGATGAATTAAGGAATGTTGAGAGAGTATTTGGGAAGAGGTTGGATGAGTCAAATGGATTTGATGGTGTGAGTAAGGTGGTAGAGGTGGGGGCCTTTTATAAGAGGAGAGGATGGGCACTCTTTGAAAGTTATAAAAGGTTACTTTATTATAAAATGATTTTCGGATTTAATAGGTCCCAAAATTATATATTTCTAGGATAAGGTGATAATAGTTCTAAATACACCCATACAATAGGTTTTTGAGATGTGTAGGTCTTAGATTTTACATTATCTTTTCATTTTATTTAAATTGTTAAATAATGAGGTAATCGCTGCATCATCATGGTGTCATAAATAATTTAATTTATTTAATGTCTAAAAATTATAAAAAAAATATCATTATGTAGGAAATATTTTTATCTTTCTAATTAATATTTATAGTCAAAAATATGACTTGTATAATCCCATTTAAAAATTGTTTTATTAAAACAACTCATGTTTGTGATATTTTTATTTTAACATTAAATAAAAAGTTTTTAATGTCATTTTCCTACCAAAGTGGCTCCATGGGGTCCCCAAGTTGACCCATGGATTGTATTGGTCGTCCATGACTCATCCAATAGGGTTAGGACATGTGTCAAGGTCATTTAATATTATTATAACATTATCTTTACCTTAAATTACACTAATTACCTTTAATTGCGATTAATTAAACTTAAAAGTTACTATTCACCAAAAATTATTTTAATCCCATTGAACCACATTTTACTTCCTAATGACAACAATGTATGTCGGATTTTTGAAAATCAAATCACAGAAGTGGTAATGTTTCATTTAAACGAAAAATCAGTTTTTTAACTACCACTTAGTGGTTTCACTATTCATCAAAAATTGAAGTTTTTCAGAACAATGCCAAAATTTCACCCTAATCTATAATTGATATTCCGAATTCAAAAATTATGTCTATTTTAAAGAATTAAAAACATATAAGTTGCATTAATTAATTTTATAATTAATTCCCGCTGTCACAACAAGTAGCGTGTTTTTAAGAAACAATATATATCAAAAGATTGACAATTGTTTATGTCCAATTTCAAAGTGAAATTAATTCTAATGACCACCGTTGGATAAAATGGTAAAAATATATTCTAATTAAACTTTATAACCACTCAATTTTATAATTTATCACTATAAATTTTTTTTATTAAAAAAGTTGTTTTTAGGTATTTTTCACTATAAAAATTGGAAGTTCTCAGAAAAATACCAAAAATTCAACATAGGCTAATTTCGATATTCTGAATCCAAAAATGAAGTCCATTTTGAAATATAAAATATATATAATTTCAAAAAGTAGGTATTACTATTCATAATGGCTATTTTGATTGGTCGCGGTGTGTTAGAATCTCGAACTTGTGTACAATGCAAGCTATTACATTATTGAAAGAGAAGCATATCGTGGAAGCTCGGGGTGTTACAAAGTAACAGAAGGCTTGGTCTGACTTAATATGGTTTTGAGGGATTTTAATCTTTATGTGTAGTTTCGCATTATCACATGCTTGTTAATATTAAGTGATGCTTGCTTAAGTGATTAACCATGTTCTGATAATGTTTACGCATAGTCTGGTTTTTATTTTATTCCATCTTTGCATGCTTGTTTATTTCATTAATTATGTGATCGCGAAAACACATACATAATAAATAAACCATGCAATCAGACAGAAATAAAATAAGATGGCATGATCATGAGCTTCTATTGGTTAGCTTATCCAGTGGTTTGATAAGCTAACCCTGACCTAGGGAAAAACAACTTGAACCGATGGTGTGTTTTACAGCTCCCACCTGTCCACCTTTGTATCTTCTTGGGTTGGTTTTGCCTCAGCTTCAGGTTTTGAACCATCTCCTCTGGCTTGGGATATCCTCCATTACATGGGTTTACATTAAAGAAACCATGGGCACGCAGGCCCTACATTTTATTGGAAGAAGACTCGCAGGCCAAAAAATTTAAATTTAATAAATTTAAATGAAACCATACACATACAAAGGGTATTTGGTTTAGCTCATGATCATCCATAGCATGCAACTAAATTTACGCATATTTAGAATTCAAATTCTTTTAATCGTTCTTTCATTTAAGATAAGTCGCGCTCAAATTCAATTAATTATGATCTTATAATTAATCAATTCTTTATCTTAAATTCCTTTCTAAATTTCCGTGAGATTCTTCTCATCCATATTCCTTGTACATGTCTTTGTACCTTTTGGAGGAAACCTGGTGATATTTCTAGAAAGTACACGGCGTGTAGTTTATAATTACATGGCGTGTATTTCTTTTCACCATTTATCCAAAGTACACGTCGGGGGCTTTGGCGTGTTTTATGTACTTTGGAAATTTTGGAGTACATGGCGTGTAGATAAATTATACACGGCGTGTACTTCCTTGTTACGTGGTAACCAGCCTGGAAACCCCGTGTACGCTGTACGAAACTTATCCTTGTACACGGTTTCACCTGGGCCGGAATGGACTACACGACATGTTGCTCCAACATACACGCCGTGTATTCCGGTTTCCACGTGCCGTTCAATTCTGGTCAACACGGCGTGATTAATACTTAGGTATATTCAATTCACACAGTGTGGTTTGGCGGACCAGTGTCGGTTCGTTGAACCCAAGTACACGGCGTGTAGTTTTAATTACACGCCGTGTAATCCCGTGTTGCACAGACAGAAAGAGCGGCTCCTCCGGATGAGTTCCTCATTTTTATTTTAATCAAAAAATAAAATTAAAAGGTCTTTTCTGTGATATGAATCGAGAAACGAAGGATGAATAATAGATCTCGTTTATTCAGATTTATAGAATGATATATTTTGAATTGAATCAAATATAAATGCGTATATTATCAACGAAAATTAAATAACTATAATCAACGTTGTAACCTTGCTCTGATACCATTTGAAGGTTCCGGGCGCAGCGGAAGCACGTGGGTGGATGTTCCCACTTGGATTTTTTTCATTAACAATGATCAATCCGGGATCAATACGACGATAAACACCAGTCTCCATGGATCGAATCAAAGAAAAGGACAAAGAAAGGAAAAGTCCCGGAACCAAAAGGTAGGATCGTTACAATTTTATTATAATTAATTTAATCAATTGAAAAGAAATACATTTTGGGTGTTCTTTATTCATTGATATTCTTGATCAAGTTCTGATGTGATTCATCATTTGTGTCGCAGAATCCAAGTGTAGACTTCCTCTAGCGGTGATCCACACGTGTACCTCGTATCTCAAGATGTTGCCAAAGGAGTCTTCGGGTGCTAGCGTGGAGAAACCTTTGCTTGCGTTATCTTCATAAGATCATCTTGATCCGATGGAAGAGGATGTCTCTCAGTCTTGAGAGCGTTCTTGGAGGAAGATGTTCTTTCATTCTTGAAAGAATTCTCCAGAATTGTTGTGTGTGGTGTCGGAAAAGAGTTGGGGTTGTGAGGATATTTATAATCAGGTTTGAGGTTGTAGAGTTATGACAATAAATAAACGCGTTACACGTTATATTTATTTCATTGACTCTTATTTAAAACCCCCATGTAGAATAATTAATTCCTTGACATGCACCCACACTGATTATAATAAATATCATTTAAAACATTATTATATCCTCAAAATCCTGACTAGAAAAACTACACGGCGTGTATTAATAAATACACGGTGTGTACTTGTTTTTCATTGAAAACTACACGGAGTGTACATTAAATGTACACGGCGTGTATATCTTTTTTTCATTTATTCATTTCCTTTCTTGAAATAAAACTACACGGCATGTAATTATTAATACATGGCGTGTACTTGTTTTCCATGAAAAACTACACGGCGTGTAATCTTTAATACACGACATTTATATCTTGTTTTTCACTTCCTTCTTCCTCCATCATTGAAATGAATTAGGCTTCCTTGAATAATTATTAAACCACGTATGGGAATAATCTTTATTCTACTTGAGATACTTGAATACACTTAGTGTGTGACCCTCTAGGCCTCTTTTTCGTTGGCATTAGGTGAGCTTGCCTTAAGTCCAAGATTACTCTCTAGCAACGGGTCAAGGCACCCAAGAGAAAGAAGTTGACGCCGCATTGACGTATCACCTCATACGAACGCTTACTGTGTAATTTAATCCCTTTGTCTCGATACCTCATCAAGCAGGTTTCATGGCAGTGTCATAAACCTATATGCTTGATCCGTCATTCTTTGAATACCTGAAATAAACTCGTCGTTTACACCATGGCCATGGAATTTAATGCGAAAATTCTATTTCAATCAATGGGCCGATATATCAACTTACATAAATGGAAGGGACAAATCCTTCCTCAACTTATCCATTAACAACATGTCACTCGTGATGCACCCAATGTACCCTACTTCCCGCAAACTGTCTGTGTGACGGTTTTCGTCAGTAAATCTAAGTGTGTGAGTCATGACATGAGTTAATGATAATCTTCCAGTATAAGGACCATTACACACGCTCATAGATAGTAATGTTCGATGACACCAAGACATGCGGAATTTCTACTGGCAGGTCTGTTCTCATAATCTCCCATCTTGGAGATTACCAAGTGCGAACTCCATGAGAGAGAGTCTCATCATCTTACAATTACTCGCACATGACGGTCTGTATACTATGTGTCCTATCATATTATGTCATCCAACCGTAGAACTTTATTTAAGAATATTGTTATAGCATTTCAAGGTTCTCATCATAGCGGGGATCTTCCATGACCTTATCAATGCAACAAATATTCCAGAACATTATTATATTATAGTCATGCAGAATAATGAACAATATATAATAAGTGAAAATTCATGTAATCAAAGTATAAAACAGTTGGTTCTCAGGACACCAACCCTTACACAGCATTCAACCAACAACACCAAGGCCCTCGCGTTGGCTTCCTCCAAATTCAGATTACCTCCCTGAAACCACATCTCCATATCCACAAACTCCTTCATGTTTTCCCCATCCCCTGAGAGACCCATGAAACTTCTAAGGTAGCCCCAAATCCCCACCACCCACTCACTTATGAAAAACAAGGGCCATGTGGATTCTTTACACGGGGAGTTGCAACACTAGTAGTGAGAGACCCTCAAGATTCCTAGGAAGTGCTCCACCCTTGAAAAAATCCTAGATAGCCTCCTTAACATGATCTTTAATGATATCTTATGCCTCCCTATAAAATGACCCTGAAAAACCATCCAAGACTAGAGCACTCTCCACCTTCAAACCAAACAAACCTTCCTTTATTTTCTCCCCATTTGAAAACCCCTCCAGAAATTCATTCTCCCCATCTTCAATCAGTCTGGGAATGATTTTCATGAACGAGTGCTGCCTCCAAGGACTGATCTAGACCACACCGGGGTCCTGCCAGTAGATCTTTGAAGTGGGATAGGGCCATGCTTCCATCCACCTCAACGTCATTAGTCTAGGTCCCATACTGAAGTTTGATATTAATACCCTTTATTACCTTCTTATCCTTGAGACAGGCCCGAAAGTATGCAGTGTTTTTGTCACCCTCCCTTATCCAAGTTTCCTGAGACCTCTCCCTACTGATTGTCTCCAATCTGAGCAATTTCCAAGCCATCTGAGACTGTTTTTCATTCAAACTAGCACTAGAGCCCTCAACACCCGACCCCTCCCGAGCCAGCAGAACTTCCTCCAAAGCCGACGCACCCACATGCCACTCCAAGCCCGGCGAGACATCAAGAACAGAATTTTACATCGAACACAATGCGTAACCAGAGCCCTCAACACTTTCAGCGGGGCATCCACTTGATGGACAAGCACAAGGCAAACATCTTTTCTCAAAGTCTCAGAAGAAACCGATGCTTGAAACGACAGAGTGATCAGGAATAGGGGACCGGACCTGCTCCACAGGGGGAAAATCATTGAAGGCTTGCATATTATGACCTGGAACATGCCCTAGATGCTCCAAATTTGAAAAAATAGGAACACCAGAAGTCCCGCCTAAGGTAGCTGGAACCTCTCTCTTCGCCACCAATGAGTTCATCACCAGCGAACCCACCTCACGGAAAGGCAGAAGGACCTCACCAACACCATGAGTCACCGTGAAAATGATGGAGTCCACCGCCTTAAGGACCCCGAATGTTGGATATGCCACACCAGGATGCAATGAACTACCCACAAAAAGGTAGCTATCCAGCCTCCAATGTGTGCACTTCTTCACAGAGATGACTAGTTATCAAGAAAAGTATTTTTTTAGAAAAAAGATGATTCTATATTAACTTAATGACTAATAATAATAATTGTATGAAACTCAATTAATATTTACTGATATGTAATATATGTATTTAATTTTAAAAAATCCCCATTAGGGATTATTTTAATTAATTAAAAATGAGAAACATTATGCATTTTAAAACAGTTTTTAGAAAACCCCTTTTTATACCTAAAAGCAAACATATAAAAAAACTAATATAAATTTGATTCAAAAGTAATTAAGTGGATTTAATATAACTAAATAATAATTATTTTAATTTAAAACATATTTAAAACACATTTATACTTTTAAATTAATTAATTAATTGAAAATAAATGACTTTTTACAAAAATCGGTATTTTTCACTATTCACCAAAAAATCAATATTTTCTGAAAAATCCAAAAATTTCACCCAAAGTAAATTTTGATAATACGATTCCAAAAATGAATTTAATTTTATCAAATACATTTTATAGAACTTTCAAAAATAAATTATAATATTTTTTTCATGAAAACCAATAAAAATAATTTTTGAAGAAAGTATACTTTTGAAGAATAAAATCACTTTACTAAAATTTGATTGATTATTTGATAAAAATTTATCAATAATTTATGTAGAGTGAGAAATTTATATATACATGTATATTTATATATTTCATAAATTATTTAATACAATTCATACCCGCCAATTTATCGGCTAGGTTATAACGGTAATATATATCAAAGGTTGTTTAATTTTGATGTTGCGTGTTGAATATGATATCAAACATAAAAATATTAGGGTTTCATTTAATGGAAGCTAAAATGAGTGTTTCATGTAATGTAAGATAAAATAATTTTTGTGTGTCATTTATGATCTATAATATAATTTTATTCTTTTAAAATCTTGGCGGTGTTACACTTAGGCTTTAAGATTGTCATTAATGGATATTTTGACTTGCATGATTTGTTGTATTGATAAAAACCATACTGAAATATTCCCATGATGAGGAAGGATACACTGGGTGTTTCATGAGTGATATTTCATTAATGGATATTTCGAGAGAAGGATTTATCCTTTCTTTCCAATAACATAAGTTGATATCTCAACCTCTTTGATGGGAATAAAACTATCTTTATAAATCCATGACCATGGTGTTCAGTGAAAGAGTTCATTTTCAGAAAGTATAAGAAATATACATTAAGCATATAGGTTGATGAAACCAGTATATAACCTACTTAATTCAAGATATCATGATGAAGAGATTATATTACACGGTAAGAATCTATATAAATTTGGATGTCATTGTGAGGTTAACTTGTTTCTCCATGGGTGCCTTAGCATGTTGCTAGATGCTAACCCTGGACATTAGACAATTATGCCTAATTCCTTTGAGAAAGAGGCCTAGAGGTTCACATAATAAGTGTATTTTTAGTTTTAGTTAAATTAAAGTATTGTATTTAACAAGTTAGAATAAATAAGTTTTATTTGGGTATGGTTGATCACTATAATTTAATTACAAGTTATTTGAAAGAATAAGTGAGTTAAATAATAACAATAAATATTTATTTACAAGTTTAGAGAATATAATATTTATTATATTTATCATAGAATAATGCAATGATATTTATTTATTAAATAAATAATCATTATTCGAAGTTTTGTAAATATTGAGGAGGAAAAGTGGACCAAGATTAATGATTTGATTGAAAATAATATAAATGATATTTGTTTATATGTTCTTAAAGGTGTTTCCCATGTCAAGTGATTAATAATAATAATAATAATATAATTATTTTGTATATGGGGTCAATTAAGAATTATGAAGATGGAAAGGGTTTAGTGTGCAATTTTCCAACCCTAAACCTACAATAATAAATATCTAACTATATAACTTTACAAAAACACAATTGTTCTACATAATGGATAGAGTGAGAATCTCTCAAGCCCTAGAAAGAGATCAAGAGATGTGGAGTGCTCTCCTCTCCTCCACTCTCTTTTCAATAAGAGAACATCAAGAGTTGTTTCTCCCTTGAGAATAATTCTGATAAGATCAACCACAAATGATGCAAGTGATCAGGATCTACCATGATAGCACCCAACGATTCTATGATAATGTTCAAAGATTGTGGTTCACATGTGGATAACCACTAGCGGTATTCTACACTTGGATCCTATAGTGCAACGGTGATACAATGAGATATAGTTAATCGGATCATTGATGTAGGGTGAATTATAAGTTCAGGTAATTCTATATATATATATATATATATTCATAAATTAATTATAAATTAGATGTTATGATCCTCCTCTTCTTATTTTGGAATTTTAATCTAGTTATGTAATCAACAGTTTTCGTTATACATGATGTTTTAATCATGCTCAACAATGATTGCACATAAATTAAGACTAAAATTTGAGTTAGCCATACCAACAAAAAGATGCTTCAACTATGCCCAAAACCTATAACAATTACTGTGGATTTATTTTTGAAATGTAGGAACTGGTGCCACATAAATCTGAGTTACGGTTTTTCTGGGATGCCTATAAATGCATTTTTAGTGTTTAAAAACAATAAACCATGTATGTAAAGGTCACAACCATAATAAATGACCTCATATTGATGTGAAATCATAGTAAAACCATCGTTGAATTATTTTTTATGTGTAAAAATATACAAAATATCCATCTGATATGTGGTGTGCTCAGAATGAATCAATAAGTAATTTTAAAAGATATCAATGTTTTTAAAATTGTGTGTCAAGGGCTAAAAAATAATAAAAAGGACCATATGGCTATGAAATCATAAGAAAATGAAAGTGGATTGATTTTTAAAATGTTGGAACTGACACCACATCAATCCGAGTTGTGATTTTCCTGTGATTCTTGTAAACATGTTTTTATTATTTTAAAACACTAAAACATGTGTGTAATGGTAAAAAAAAGTAAGTGAACTCAAATTGATGTAAAACCATGGTAAAACCACAATTGAATTATTTTGGATGTGTACGAGAAGACAACATGTCCATCCGACATACAATGTGCTAAGAATGACCCAATAAGAAGTTTTAAAACATATTAAAGTCTTTAAAAACATACATCCAGTGGTCAAAAATAAAAAATAGTTTCATATAGCCTTGGAATTATAGGAAAATGGTTGTAGATTGAGTTTTTAAATGTAGTAACCGATTCCATGTCGATCCAAGTTACAGTTTTCACCAGATACTCAAACGTATTTTTAGTGTTTTAAAACACTAAAACATGTGTGTAAAGGTAAAAACCATAGGAAACAACCTTAGATAAATGTAAAATCATGGGAAAACCACCATTAAATTATTTTTGATGTGAAAAGAATACAACAAGTCCATCTGATGTGCAGTGTTCTCGGAATGACTTAATAAGCATTTTTAAAAGATATCAAAGTCTTTAAAAACATGCATCATGGGTCAAAACCAATAAAATAATGTTAGATGACTATGAAATCATAGTAAAATGAAAATTTATTTATTTTTTAAATATATGAATTGACTCCACATAAATTTGAGTTACAGTTTTCCTATGATGCCCATAAACGTGTTTTTATTGTTTTAAAACACAAAAATGTTCGTGTAACAGTCAAAACCATAGAAAATGACCTTAGATTAACATGAAATCACGAGAAAACAAATTTTAAATTATTTTTGACATGTACGAGCAGACAACACATCCATCTAATGTGTGGTGTTCTTAGAAGGACTCAATAAACCATTTTAAAAGATATCAAAGTGTTTAAAAACGTGCATCGTGGGATCAAAACCAAGAAAATATAATCATATGGACACAAAATCATAAGAAAAAAATCCATATATTTATTTTTAAAATGAATAAACTGATTCCACATGAATTTGAGTTAGGTTTTCTCGTGATTCCTGTAAACACATTTTTATGTTTTAAAATAGTAAAACGTGTGCATTAGAGTCAAAAACCATAGAAAATAGCCTTTGATTGATGTAAAATCATGAAAAACCCAATGTTGAATTATTTATGACATCTATGAGTAGATAAAATGTCCATTCAATGTTCATTGTTCTTGGAATGACTCAATAAATAGTTTTAAAAGATATCAAAGTCATTAAAAACGTGCGTTAGGGGGTCAAAACCAATAAAGTGATGACGCGTGGACATAAAATCATAGGTAAATGACGAAAAATTTATTTATGAAATATTGGAAATGACTCCACATCAATCCAAGTTACAGTTTTCCCGTGATGTCCTTAAATTAATTTTTAGTGTTTTAAAACACTAAAATGCACGTGTAATTATAAGGACCCAACCTTAAATATTACACAATCTAGTAAATTATTTTAGAATTCACTTCCTTATATTCCCAAAGATCATTTCAGTTTAGAGTTTTAGAAAATTAGTACATAATTCATATATATCAACCCATAATCATACAAAGTGTGTACTACTAAAACATTATCCATTTCTTCCATAATACAAAATATTTTAATAAAACATGTAATATTTTCATGAAACATATTCACAATATTCAGTTTTGCTTCTTATTTTCTCTTACCCATCCTTAACCCTGTGAAAAGCATTTTAAAATTTGGTATGAGAAAAAAAACTTAGTAAGGGAAATAAAAATAAAGAAAGAAACCTTTACTCCATGAATACTTATAAACATATGAAATCATTTTCACAAAGATATAATTCTCACCCTTAAATTATCATATAATTACATTGTGAAAACATGAGATTTCCATAAAACATAGAGAACATAAATAAAATCATAAAGGTAAATTAGGTAATTACTTACTTAAGATTGTAACCCTTGTGGGTACCTTACAATGTAACCCTCATGGTTACTGTAGTACCCCCGGTTTGAGGTATGTAGCCTTTTTTATGCATTTTTATGTGTTTAAAGTGCATGGGATGAATTGGGAAGAGTTTCGGAGAGTTTTTAATGGTTTTGGATGAGTTTGAAGGCTTTTAAAGGGGTGCACGGTTTGAGCACGGTTAGTGGAAACCGTACAGGTTCTTCAAGAAACCGTGTGGACCCTTGTTCTCAAGAAAGTAGGCCTCGCACGACCTGCTCAGGGTTTTCCAAACCGTACGAGGAAACCGTGCGGACCCTGGCTCTCGAGGCAGTGGCGTGCACACGGTTAGCGCACGGTTTTCCAAACTGTGCAGGCTAACCGTGCGGCCACTTAAAAATAGGGTTATAAGTTCCAGAATCCCTCGGGATTGACCTATTTCACTCCTCTCTTCCTCCCACTCGAAGCTCACTCAGGATTTTCGGTTCTCAAGGTTTGGAGGGGCTCTCCCACTCGATTTGGAAGCGTTTTGAAGAGGGTTCAAGGTGGTTTGAAGGTGATTGCTTCCAGGTAAGTCTCTCCTTTTGTTTCTCTTGTGTTTTCTTCTAGATCTACATCCCTATCTTTCTTGGTTTTATATATCTACACTTTTTGTGTGTAGATCTAGGGTTGGGTTTGCCTTGGATGTTAATATTAAGGCTTGTGGATGTTAGGGAAAGTGATCTGGAGAGGTTTCGGTGGTGCGTTCGCTGGATTTGAGTCGCAGTTGTTCGTGGGTCAATTTCTCGGGAACCCTAAAGGTAGGTGGATTCTCTCTCAACTCCACTTGGTTAGAGATAGTGGTTTCTGGTTACAATTAATTTGGTTTTCTTTAAATTAATTGTGTTTTTGATGTGCGAAATTGGTTGGAAATCCATTTGGGGAATTTTGGGGAAAAATGGGGTTTTGTGGTGAAATTCTATTGTGGTGGATTTTAAAATGGAGATTTTAAAATGGGATGCTATGGTTGATTTGTGAAAATGATTGATGGAAATGGTTTTCAATAAAATGGGTTATTTTATTGAAAATTTTTTTGGCATGGAAAATGGTTTTCAACAAATGGGTGATTTATTGAAGTGGATTGATGTGCAATGGAATTGGTTGATTGCATTTGGTTGTGACCTTGGTGGGTTATATGCTTGGAATTGGATGTTTTAAATGTTGTGTGGAAGTGGCAAGAAGTACCACTATAAAAATGGTATGGATAGTGGACATAAGGGCCACCATTAAGGATAAGTGGACGGGAAGTGCCGCTTGGTATGAATGGGTGAACCAGTTGGATGAAAGCTCCACTGTTTGGTTGTTTTGTTGTGCATTGATTTTCAAGATGGAATTGTTGTGATAATGTGTAAATTTTGTAATGGCTTGTGGCATGTTTGGTTGGCTTTCCCTTGGTTTATTGGGTTGGATGTGATGGCTTGGTAAGGGCATGTTTGGCTTATGAAAATGGTTTCACTTGTGACTTATTTTATATAAACTGTTTTATATAAATGTGCTAATGGTTTTATCCTAGTGGCATGTGTAGGGAAGTCATTTGGGGAAAAACTACTGAGTTTTAGTACTCACCCCCTGCTTTGGCATTGTGGTGTCTTTGCAGATGTTGTGTACCGTGGCGTGGGAAAAGGTAAGGCATCAACCTCCTTTAGTGGTGCGTTGTGATGTCTTGGTGGAGCTTGGATCTTGGAGCTTGGTGTGGAGCTATGGTGGTGTTATGGCTCATGGTGTTTTCTTGTTTGGTCTTCCGTATAGTACTTTGATGTTGTTGTTGGGTTGTGTTGACATGTGAGATCGTTATGGATTAACAAGTTGTCTTTGGTAATGTATGAGGTTGGTTGTTTTGTTGACATGAATCATATAGTTGTGGATTGTTTGGTTGGTTTTGTCTTAAGGGAAAATCATTCCCCAATTTGTTCTCGGAGCCCTCGACATTTATTTCCAGCCTTTGGGACCTTGGGAACATTTCTTAAGGCCAAGTAACCCTCATCTCCTCCTCAATCCAATGAGGTAGGGGCGGGGTGTTACAAATGGTATCAGTTTGTTCGGTCCTTTGAAGTTGATTCTCAGATTTGGTGTTGACATTAGTTGTGGTACATTCCTTGATTCGGGATAGTAGTAAGGCATAGGAATGTCAGAACTTGGAATTCATAGTATAAAAGGACATAGCTAACCCTTTTATGTTGAACTTCAAGTTACTAGGGAGTTGGGTACATAAGTGTTATGGAGACACTTACAGGCATTGGAAATCTCATTGTCGTGGGTGTAGCCAATGAGATGTGCATGGAATATAAGGTAGAAATGACTTCCCTCTAGGATGCATATTTCATTGGGGTATAATGATTTATGATGTGATATGAATGTGTGAAATTGTAATGTGAATAAATTGGTATTTTGAAAATGGTTTGGTTTTCAAAATGGTGAAACATGGAACATGTGGAAAATGTGATCTGGTGGAAAGCCTTGTTGTGAAAGTGTTGTGTAATGTGATTTGAAATGGGATTTCGTGATGTCTACAGAAGTGAGACTCATGGTTGTTTGTTTTGTGTTTATAGAAATAGAACTGGGTAGGTGTTGTAGAGACCAACCAGAAGTGGCTGATGAGAATGTGGTTGCACATGAGCCTTAGGTAAAAAAGAATGGGGATAGAGAACTTAATTCAGGGGAGAGGCGAGCATCCTTTCTTCCATCCAGAGATCCCTTGATCCATCAATTTATCACGATCAACCTTCGATCCATCTCATCACCAAAACAGAGGCTGACAGACATTGAGCAGGAGGATCCAAATCGAAGCAGTTGCTGGAGAGAGGAGCAATCTCGTGGGAGATGTTTCTTAATTCATTATATGTTTCTATCTGTTTTACTATTTTAATGTGTAATTAAATAGATTCGGGGAATCGGGATGTAGAGAACTGGTCATCTATCAATCCATCATGTTTTGTTAATTTGATTTCTCAGTGTGATTCGATTGCTCGGTTTTCTCTTCTGTTTATTTTGAGTATCGTTTCACATTACCTAACGACCTACGGGCGTGGTAGTGAATCATTTCACTGTGGATCATTGACCTAAGTACCGAGAATCGGGAAAGGTCAATGCATCTCTTCTCCAATTTAAGCAGATTTCTCTAAGGGTCATGATCGGAAGATCGAGACTCAAGGAAGTTAATCGAGTTGTGTTGATCCACGGTAGTCACAAATCACTGGATTAGTACCCTTTTTTTAGCACTGAGTAATTGAATTTTACCAAATAGAAGTGGGGAAAATCTTTTTAATCAGTTCAAAGTAGCCTGATGAGCCTAAAATAATCAGTACTGTTTGTTCTATGTTCAAGCCATTAATTTCACCATTTCACCTTCATTTTCATACCCACTATCAGTGTTTGTTTCAATGTTTGCATACAGTTTTTGTTAGTGTTCTATTTTATCTTTTTGTTGTTTTAGTTTTAATTTGGTCTCACACAACATAAGTCATTCTCTGTGGTTTGACACCCTTCTTACCACAGTACTAGTAGTTTGTAGGGTTTATAAATTTTAAATTTGAACGCACTCAACGACTGCGCGGCCAAATTTATATATATATATATATATATATATATATATATAATAACTATTATATTAGTTTAATACATATATTATTATGATATATAAAAGATTATATACTATTATGATTAGACCTATTATTAATATAATATAGTATATTATATATATTACATATTACCTATATCATATTATATGTTATAATATAATAAAATAAAAAATAACTAAAAAAAACAGGAGGGTGGTCAGTTCCGCGATGTGAAGGGGAAGAGGGTTAAGCGGAGGGGAGGCGGTTCGGCGCAGGGGAGAAGTGGAGCGATGGGGTTCGGGTGATGCAGGTTGTGCGCGACGAGGTCGACTCTACAGGGGGTGAAGGCGGTTGTGTGGGCTTGGTTCAAGGAGAGTGCAGATAGGGTTTAGGAGTGGTGAGGGGTTTTGGCCAGACCGGCGGCTCATCCTGGTTTGCGGCGAGCAAGGGATGCAGAAATGGGGATGCGGCACTACTCGAGCAGAGGTGTGTGGCGTGGGGAACACAGACAGAGGTTGGTGCGACGACACATGGGAGCCGAGGCGAGGTCAGGGGATTCAGGTTCTAGCCGTGGAGGAAAGGGCGCGGCGGCGAGGTGGAAGGGAAGGATGTCACGCGCTGCAGCTTGGGTTGATGGAGGGTGGCACGGGCTGTGGTGAATCCGGGTTTAGGTTAGGGTTTTCCGTGTTTGGTTCATGCAAATTCAACATTTGGTTGTAAAACTGCTTCACTGGGCAACAGTTTGTTATTTTCTAATTTCTGGTTTGATCTTGCTTGGAAATTGTTCTGCTATGCTAATGTTTTTTTTAATTCTTCTTTTGATTTGTGTTTGTGCTACTGGTGTTGAATTTGGAATTTTATGTTGTGAGTGAATTTGGTTGTTGTTGTTGAGTTTTTGTGATATTGCTGTGTGAATGAGGATCCATCTTCCTGCAGGGGAGAGTGGAGCACCATGTGAGTCACCGTGAAGGTGCTCACGGTGGAAGAGGTTATGTGCCACCGTGAAGTCTTCTCATGGTCTCACCGTGAGGTGAGACAATGAAGCGGACACGGTGACACCGTGAGGGGAAAAGTGGAACCGTAAGTGTGTCTCACGGTCTCACCGTGACCGTGAGTGTGGGACAGTAAGGGTGGAACGATGCGACAGGTTGGAGGCAACACGGTGGCACCGTGATTGTGAAGAAACCGCGGCGCACAGAAACACCTGCAAAACAAACTAAAAATTAAATAAATAAATGATTTAATCAAACTAAAATTAGATTAATCAATTAGTAAATTAAATTAAATAGAATGTAATTGAAAAATAAATAAATAAAATAAAGTTAAATAATAAAATTAATAATACTTTATTTAAAAGAATGAATTTATTTGTATTAAAATTCATAAACATACATAATTAAAGAACAAATTAAAATATTTACAATTACTTGCTTAAATTAATTAATCAATTAATTAAAGAACTAATTAAATTAAAGAATAAAACTTTATATTGAATAAACTTAAATTGTTAAAACAAATTTAATTATTATAAGACTAAAAAACTAAAATGAGTAATTTATTTATAATTTAAAGAATAAATAATTAATTAATTTAATTAATGAATTAATAAACTAACTAGAATGAAAAATTATAAAAATAAAAGAGTAAATAAATAAAAGTCTAATTTTCAAGACTAAGTTAATTTAAGAATTATTCAAAATGACACTAATTCACATTAAAACACATGTTTTAAACTAAAAAACTGATTATTCTACACAACAAGTACAAAAACACAACACTTATCAATTATTTAATAAAAAAACATTTAAATATAAAAAAGTCAATAGAAAATACAAAAAGGCTTTGGCAAAGAGTGTTAAAACACTGCCACATCAAAATCCCCCGCACTTAGATCCTTGTTTGTCCTCAAACAAGCACATGCCTTTAACTTTAAAACCGAAATAAGATTTGTGAGTTCCAGTTCAAAAAGTGCATGATTAAACTTTAATACCCAGAGGATCAAGACCAAACAATGAGTTAGGTTTTTCAAAGGTGTTAAAAAATGATGTCCTACTTAGCTTCAAAAATCCACTGGAAATCAAGAGCATCACAAATTCATACACTGTCAAGTATTCATGCCTCCTACTTGTACTCATTAACTATCCTACTTCACCGTCCAATTCAAGTTCTAATTTAAGGAGTGTTGACAGGTTAGATTAAGTGGAACTCAAAACTTAACCAAGGGCACATTCCATTATCACCTTCCTCCAGGTTTCAAAAATTAAAGTCAATTAATTTTATCACTTTATTGATTCAACTAAAATGAATATTAACCAAGTCAATTGCTCCCTTATTCATCTGGGTTCAAAATTCCCCTCACCTTGATGAGTTCATTTTTGACAAGGGAATTTTATTTTAATCTTTCCCGGCCATATTCCATGTCCATAGTACTATGCATATCACTTATTAAGATTGAAATTTGCTTTATTTATTCACAGAAATGCACACAGTCCACCTTGTCTCAGATACTCACCGTGGGATCCCATTTTCCCATTTTACTCCAGTTACAAAGGACTTAATTAATAATCATTCAGATTGACTTCCTAAAGTGATTGAATATTATTTAATAAAAATTTGAGTCCCCTAGGTTTCAGTGAGAACTTCTAGTTACTCCAAGTCATGATCCTTATTCCAAAAAACCTAACCTATCACATTCCGATTCACATTTCCTAAACAGACAGATCCATAGAGACAATGAACAATTGCACTCAACAATCACTCATGTTTAATAGTTTCTGAGTAAGTGTCACTCTCAACAACCAGTAAACAGTTATCCACTAAACAATACATAATTGAAGTACCAGTGAACCTCCAATGACCATAAATTGATGAAAGAATTTGAAAAAAAAAATTGAAGGAATTCTGAACAATATTTTTGAAAAAAATTGACCATTTTTTTTAAAACAAACACAAACTTGGGTTCAAGAAGGGGGAATTCGACATGACACTAGAATGACCCCTCTCCCCCACACTTAAAACCCAAAATTGTCCCCAATTCTGAATCTCAAGGTGGGAGACAGTAGAAGTACAAAACAGATAGACATTTCAGCTTAGAAATGATATGGAGGGGTATCAATGAAGTTTAAAAATTTTCTTTTCCACACAAAAATCAAAAGAAAATAAAAACCCAAATAAACAAGAACATAAGACCCCGACCCCTCCAACCATCACCAGCAATCAAGTGAATTTTTATTCCTAAAATGTTCATGCTTTGAATAATTGTGAGAAGACAAAAGATTTTAACAATTTACTTCAAATAGTAGCATGTTTAACAGTAATGTGCAGCAACAACAGCATACTGAAATTGAAATCAGTGGGTGCAAGAATGTTTCAGAAATCATCTCAAAATACGTTTTCAACTCTCTAGATACTAGCAGCTACACACCCATGCAGGAAATATAGTTTACTTTTCACCGAAATTCAGGGACCTCCCCCACACTTAGTTCACAGTAGAATGCAATAAAAATTTGAAGAGTAAAACATTACAATGTAAAACAATACTCCCCTGAATGTGAAGCTTATAAAATTTACAAATGTCTCCCTTTTATTTCCATGTGCATGAACTCTGGATGCTCCAGTTGGGAACCCAGTGATCTGGCCCTCTGAGACTTGAATTATAGCCACGTGGAATCTACTGCTTGTTTATTGTCCTAAGCAAACAACACTCAACTTAAAAATAACATGAAAAAAGAAACTAAATCAGGAAATTAAAGAGGATAATCCTAGGATAACCCCCTAGGGGGTGCTGTATTTGGACTGTCCATAGATGGACAATCCTTGGATCAACCCCAGTCGGATGGGGGATTTGGTTTCTTGCTTAAGAACCACCATATGCGATTCCTTCTAACATCAGTGCTTTTCCATCCTTGGCGTACCCCATGTGCATATTCAACCAAATTCCCCTCCTAGGAATTGATGTACTTCATGTTGAATGGTGGAGGGGAATACACAAGGTAGGGGTACTGCCCCTCTTCTTCTGCTTGAGGTTGAGAGTGCACAATTTGAAATGTTGGAAAACTTGGATGTGACTTGTATTCTGGTTCATTCAAATAAAACATTTTCTCTTGGAAAGTAATTAATGTGTAATCATACACTTCTATTCCAGTGCAAAACTCCAAAAATTAATCTTCAAAAATAACTCCCAAACTGGAAGTGGCATCCAGAATTGGAAGTTCCATTAACTCTTCAACAGAAGCAACCTCAACTTCTTTACTCTCTAGGAAATCACAAGGATGTAAAGCATCTCCAATACCTGCACAGGGAGAAACACAATTAAAATCATATTCGATGTAATCCAAGTTCAATAAAAATATAGCTTCTTCCATAAAATCATCAACTCCCTTTATCAGTGATGCTTGTTCCTCCTCATGAAGGAATAGTGATCCTGGGAGTGGGTCCGGGGTAAGAGAGAGGTAGTCAACCTCCTCCAACCTCTCTTCAAAACACACCACCTCACTTGTTGAGTATTCTAAGGAGAATGATATAATGTCATGTGCTATATCCACCTGTTGAAGCATTGAAAAATCATTAAAACAGTTATTACAAGAAAAATCATTAGAATGAAAATCAGAGAAAAGTTTATCATCAAAGAAATGCCCAGCATCATGAAACATTGAAAGTTCCATCTCCTTCCATCCCTTGAAAACATCCTTGGAAATTGGTTCTGGAATTTCTAGCTTTGACTATAGGAATAAATCCATATCAAAGTTGGGAAACTCCAACTTTTTCTTTCGTCTATTTATTTTCTCTTTCCTTCTCAACTGTTTTCCAGAATGTTGGGCTTCAATGGGAGGTGGTGGTACTTCACTTTATTCGTGGTGGCCTTTGACCTTATCCATGGCTTGTTGCATCAACTGCATGATCTCATGAGAATAAATTGTATCCTCATCAGTAAGGTCTCGATGCTGTCTTTCATGCATCCAACATTGAAACTTAGCAACAGCCTCCTCAAGCTCTTGAATCGGGTCAAACAGTGACATTGTATCAGATTCGTTAGAGTTCATCACTGCATGTGTGTTTTTTATTTGATATTTTTTTATATGTTTTTTTTTGTTTTAAAATAAAATAAAAATTAGAAAAACCATTGAAACACTCGTTGCTTCCCTAGAAACGACGCCAAAATTTGACGGGCGTCCTTGTCGTGAGGACGGTCAAGCTTACATTTATAAAGACCCAAGATATAGCACAATGGCTAACCTCGGGGTCGCTCTCAAGGAAGCAGTTTCGAGAGCCTAAGTGGTCGTTCCAAAAATCTTTTTGTGTTTTTTTTAATATTTTTAAAACAATAGAACCCTAACACTAAGAAAACTCTGATTAGTGCTGAAGAGCAAAGTGGAGAGAGAGAGATAGTGATGGAAAAGTGCAAAAAAACCCTAGACAGAGGAAAACTCTACATGGAACATGAAAAGATAGCAGACAAACACAACACATGATAGAAAAATACATAGAACAAAGAAAAGGACACCAAAACACAGAAGAAAAAAGTTGGTGAGAATAAGGCCGGACCCAGGTTAATTTACCCTCTACTCCCTATCCTATATCAGCTTAAGAAATTGATCGACAATTCTCAAATTCACACAGTGCATGACCGGTGTCTCAGATCACACACCAATCTCACCTATAAATTGAACACTCAAGCATCGAAGTTCTTCAATACTCAAGCGTTCCTCCAAACTGCAAGGTGACTCACCCAACAAAGTCATTCTGGAAAGGATTTATCACAATCCAGAATGATTCCACTAAGATCATCACATCACACAACCAATATTTATTCTCAGTTTGAGAAATCAAGACAGGAAGGGGAGAAGAAATTAAGCAAGAAAGTAGTCGATCGTTCTGTGCAAGATCTCGCTCTCACGCAATCTAACTTGCAGTTGCGATCTACCAAAGCGAATAAAAAGAATGTGATCGCATTAATGTGCCCATCTCCAGATCGTGTTGGGTTTTATAAACTGGATCTAGCCCTGCAAATTAGATCTCCATTTCTAGAGACTGAAGATCACAACATGAAGAGAAGAAAAATGAACACACAAAAACAAATGAAACAAAAATCACAATTCAATTAACTAAACATGCAACACAACGAGAGTATTTACAGACACAACATAAAACACCAGAAACAGAGCAGCAGAGGATGGATGAAATGGAGGAGCGGGAACCCGCCTCCACGTCGAAGACGAGTTCTAGTCCGGTGAAAATGGTATGGAATGGTGCGCGAATGGTGGTGGAGTGTCCTCCACCACTGCTGAATGATGCCCCCCGGGTACTCTGCTTGGCCCCTGGCCCGAGAGGAGTAGCGCGTCCTCTTATTTGGAGACCAAAACAGAAAACTAAACTAAGAGGCAGCGTCTATCCATGTGGTGCGTATTTGAGTGTGCTCATCACCAACTCTTGAGTGAACTCCCTGTGAGTGTACCCAATTCCCCTGAAACAAACATGCTAATGTTCTTGCGCCCTCCCACGAACTGCCCACAATTTTCTTTGCACGGCCAACTCCCCCTGTGTAGAAAAATAAAATAAAATAAACACAAAAGAAATGCACGTCAGAAATATAAAAATGGGAACACTATAATTATATATAAATTCATATTTATATTTACTGTTATATATATTTATCAGAGGTATTAAATATTAATAATATAAATATATATATATATATATTTAATAACTATTATATTAGTTTAATACATATATTATTATGATATATAAAAGTTTATATACTATTATGATTAAACTTGTTATTAATATAATATAGTATATCATATATATTACATATTACATATATCATATTATATGTTATAATATAATAAAATAAAAACTAACTAAAAAACAAACAGGAGGGGGGGTCTATTCCGCGATGTGAAGGGGAAGAGGGTTAAGCGGAGGGGAGGCCGTTTGGCGCAGGGGAGAAGTGGTGCAACTGGGTTCGGGTGATGCAGGATGTGCGTGACGAGGTCGACTCAGCAGGGGGTGACGGCGACTGTGTAGGCTGGGTTCAAGGAGAGTGCAGACAGGGTTTAAGAGCAGCGAGGGGGTTTGGCCGGACCGACGACTCAACCTGGTTTGCGGCGAGCAAGGTGTAGGGTCCACTCCCAATATGGGGTGGCATTTTTCAGTGGGGGATGTTGCAGCAGAAGAAGTCTCCTTTTTCGGCAAGGAGACCTCTCCTTTGGTGGGCGTTAAGGTGGACAACAGGCGGCGGGAGGATGTTCAAGGGTAGATGAGCTACCCTCCAACAACTGGGAGAAATCAATTTTTCATTCCTCTATTTAAACGGGATTTGAATCCCATGAACCATAGACAAGTTGGTCGTGTAATTGTGTGTTCCTCTGACACGATTCGGAGAGAAGAAATAGAGAAATGTTTCTCCTGTGGACGTAGGTCATCCGACCGAACCACGTTAAATCTTCTGTGTTGCTCTGTTTTGATCCTCGTTTTGTGTGTTTGAGGTACCACACACCTCTGCTATGCCCCAACAAGTGGTATCAGAGGGGGTTTGGAGCGAACGAAGGTGAACCGACGTGGCGAGGGTGAATTTTCCGGTGGCCAGAAAATTGAAAGTGTTTGAATTTTTTTTCCGAGGCCAGATCCGTGAAGAGGGCGGCGAGATGATTCCAACGGTGCAAGCAGCGATAAAAACGGAGTTGAAACGAGCCCGGTAGGCTCGGTCAAAGTTCGGTCAAACTCGAGGGTGAACAGTACCACCGTGCCGGAGAAGACGACACTTTTCATGCCGCCGACGAAAATTCTGGCGAGATTTCGGTGGGAATTCTGGCGTGCCACGTCATCGGCAAGTCAGCGCCATGTTAGCGCCGCGTCAGCGGGTGATCTAGACCGTTGAATGTATTTTGACCATATCTCGGTCAATTGGTGTCCGATTTTGACGATCCAGGAGTCGATTAAAACTATTTCGACCGTTCCGAATGCATCCATATGGTTAGTTTTTGAAAATTCTGACTCTATAAGGTGGAGATTAAGAGGTGCGACATCGACGGTGGTGATCGCGTTTTGCGACAACGACGATGACGGGTGGCGGAGAACTACCAAGATTTGATGTCGAGAAGTTTGATGGTTGAAATAATTTCGGCTTGTGGAAAAGCACGGTGAAGGATATTTTTGTGCAGCAGGGCATGATCAGACCGTTGATCGGAGAAAAGCCCGAGACAACTAGTGCCGATGATTGGGATGAACTCGAGATGCGGGTCGTCAGCACAATTCGACTATGTCTGGCGAATGAGGTAAAGTACTCGGTGTTGGACGAGACATCACCAAAGGAGATCTAGAAGAAGTTGGAGGAGTGGTATATGGCGAAGTCTCTCACCAACAAGTTGTTCCTGAAGAAGAAACTGTACCAATTGCGCATGGATGAGGGAGCGAATTTGTTGGATCATACCAATGAATTCAACAAGATCTTGACGCAGTTATTGGGACTTGGTGTGAAGTTTGAAGAGGAAGACAAAGCACTTTTTCTTTTTTCATCACTACCAAGCTCATTTGATGGGCTTGTGACTGCATTGCTCATGGGGAAGAAGACATTGAAGCTGGATGATGTGATGGCATCACTTCAAGATTCAGAGGCATTCCAAAGACTCGTAATGCATTCAGGTGAGCAAATCATGGCGATGCGATTTGATCAGTGTGGGAGGATCCGACATCAGAAGTAAGGAGGTAAAGAATGGAAGCCAAAATCCAGGGGGCGTGATCCTAGCGAAATCACGTGTTTCTGGTGCGAGAAGAAGGGTCACTATAAAATTGATTGTGGAGTGCGCAAACGGTACGTTGCTGGGAAGAAGAAAGTTTAAGAGGAGGATGTGAACATCACAGGATTATTAGCAGATGATGAAATCTGCGTGACAACGGGAAGCATGCACTCAGATGAGAGAGTTGAACGGGGAGAAGTGCATTGTCATTACTGCAAAAGATTCGGGCACATTAAGTGGGAATTTCGATTTCTAAAGAGGAAGAACGAGCGAGCTCAAAATCCAAAAAAAGACGTATGGGTTCTGGATTCGGGGAGCTCAGCACACATATGTACCATGAAAGGTACATTTGATACTTTTCACCAGGTGAGAGACTCGGTGAGACTTGGTGATGGGTCAACATGTGAGGTTTGAGGAGTCGGGATAGTGAAATTGTAGACACCCGATGGAGGAGTTCGTAAACTGACTAATGTGAAATTTGTTCTGGGGATGAGACAGAACCTTGTATCATTGAGTAGACTCGATGCTAAAGGGTTCAAGATTTCCATAGCAGGTGGAGTGTTGGAAGTCTCATGTGGGGATGCAACGATGTTTACTGGGAAGGAGTCCCAAGGGTTGTATCATTTGATGCAGACCGCAGTCAGCCCGAGATTGAGTGAAGAAAGTGGAAGTGCTACATCATCTGGCATGAAGAAGCGTGTTCGATTTTCTGATGAAGTTTTCAACACCTGCAAGGAGATTGCAGGTCAAGCTTCTACCCCAAATTGGTCGTGAGGGGGAGATTTGTAGGGTCCACTCCCAATATGGGGTGGCATTTTTCAGCGGGAGATGTTGCAGTGGAAGAATTCTCCTTTGTCGGCAAAGAGACCACTCCTTTGGTGGGTGTCAAGGTGGAAAACAGGCGGTGGGAGGATGTTCAAGGGTAGATGAGCTACCCTCCAACAACCGGGAGAAAGATGTTTTTCATTACTCTATTTAAACGGTATTTGAATCCCATGATCCATAGAGAAGTGGGTGGTGAATTGTGTGTTCCTCCGACGAGATTCGGAGAGAAGAAATAGAGAAACGTTTCTCTCATGGACATAGGTCATCCGACCGAACCATGTTAAATCTCCTGTCTTGCTCCGTTTTGATCCTCATTTTGTGTGTTTGAGGTACCACACACCTCCGCTGCGCCCCAACACAAGGGATGCAGAAATGGGGATGCGGCGCTGCTCGAGCAGAGGTGTGCGGCACGGGGAATGCGGACAGAGGTTGGTGCGACGACACAGGGGAGCTGAGGTGAGGTCAAGGGATTCAGGTTCCAGCCATGGAGCAAAGGGCGCGGCAGTGAGGTGGAAGGGAAGGATGTCATGTGTTGCGGCTTGGGTTGATGGATGGTGGCATGGGCTATGGAGAATCCGGGTTTCGGTTAGGGTTTGCCGTGTTTGGTTTGTGCAGGTTCAAGCTTTGGTTGCAAAACTGCTTCACTCGACAACAGTTTGTTATTTTCTGATTTCTGGTTAGGTCTTGCTTGGAAATTGTTCTGCTATGCTGGTGTTTTTTTTAAATTCTGCTTTTGATTTGTGTTTGTGCTGATGGTGTTGAATTTGGAATTTTCTTTTGTGAGTGAATTTGGTTGCTGCTGTTGAGTTTTTGTGATATTGTTGCGTGAATGAGGAGGCAGCTGCTTGCAGGGGATAGTGGAGCACCATGTGAGTCACCGTGAAGGTGCTCACGGTGGAAGAGGTTATGTGCCACCGTGAAGTCTGCTCATGGTGACACCGTGAGGGGAAAAGTGGAATCGTAAGTGTGTCTCACGGTCCCACCGTGACCGTGAGTGTGGGACAGTAAGGGTGGAACGGTGCGACAGGTTAGAGGCAACACGGTGACACCGTGATTGTGAAGAAACTGCGGCGCACAGAAACACCTACAAAACAAACAATAAATTAAATAAATAAATGGTTTAATCAAACTAAAATTAGATTAATCAATTAGTAAATTAAATTAAATAGAATGTAGTTGAAAAATAAATAAATAAATAAAAGTTAAATAATAAAATTAATAATACTTTATTTAAAAGAATTAATTTATTTATATTAAAATTTATAAACATACATAATTAAAGAAAAAATTAAAATATTTACAGTTACTTTCTTAAATTAATTAATCAATTAATTAAAGAACTAATTAAATTAAAGAATAAAACTATTTATTGAATAAACTTAAATTGTTAAAACTAATTTAATTATTATAAGACTAAAAAACTAAAATGGGTTCTTTATTTATAATTTAAAGAATAAAGAATTAATTAATTTAATTAATGAATTAATAAACTAACTAGAATGAAAAATTATAAAAATAAGAGTAAATAAATAAAAGTCTAATTTGTAAGACTAAGTTAATTTAAAAATTATTTAAAATGACACTAATTCACATTAAAACACATGTTTTAAACTAAAAAATTGATTATTCTACACAAAAAGTACAAAAACACAACAATTATCAATTATTTAATAAAAAACAACATTTTAATATAAAAAAGTCAATAGAAAATACAAAAAGGTTGTGGCAAAGAGTGTTAAAACACTGCCACATCAGTAGGCGATGTAGAGACCAACTGGAAGTGGCTGATGAGAATGTGGTTTCACATGAGCCTCAGGTGAACCAATAGTTAGTGCAAAGTATAGTGCAAGATTTCCAAGCTATGGAAAGTGGAAACAAAGTGGATGAACCAAGGCATGTGGATCATGCGGTTCAGTTTCAAAAGTAGAATCCACCCATCTTCAGGGGTGATTCAAAGCTGGAGAGGGGAGAAGCATGGTTGAATAGAGTGAACAAGATCTTCGAGTTCTTGGGAACGTCAGTAGAGCTGAAAGTGAATTTGGCCATGTATATGTTGGAAGATCTTTCCCTTTAGTGGTGGGAGTTGGTAGTCCAAGTGGGGACAGACCAGGGTATGATGTGGGAAGGCTTTGAGGAATTTTTTAATAAACAATTCTACCCACATATGTTCAGAATTCAGTGTACGACTGATTTCTTCAGTCTGAAGCAAGAGCTTATGTTGGTGACGGAGTATGCATCTAAGTTTATAAACTTAGTGCGGTTTGCACCCGAGGTGGCGGGTAGCACGTCGTTGAAGGAAAGGATCTTTGAAGCAGGGTTAAGGTAAGAAATCTGTTCAAAGATAGTGGTGCTGTGTATAGATGATTACACAGAGATGGTGAATAGAGCCTCGGTGGTTGAGCGGGATTTGTTGGGCGCTCTAGGTGGAAGAAGCATGGTGGTACCCATGAGGAATAGTGGGAACTCTAATGCTGGGTTCAATAGGAAGAGAGACACTTGTTCCTAGGGCGGGAATATGGAATATAATCTGACGACAGGATCGATAAATCTTGCTCTGAAGCCCCAGAGAAATCCAAGATGTTTTCAGTGTGGTTTGACGAGCCACATCAAGCGGGATTGTACGGCACAACCTCGAGCATGTCATAATTTTAAGCATATGGGGAATCTGCAACTTTATTGTTGGAATGCTCCAAGGTCGGGTGTGTGTGACACTCCTCAGGGATCGCAGACGCCGTATGCTTCGACGGGACGGGGACAGCAGCACATCCCTCATTAGCAGAGTAAAGTGGGTCATGGTGATTCTCAGAATACCACGACGCCTCAGTAGAGCAATAAAGAGAAGAGTGTGGCAAGCAAGAATGTGTTTGGAGCTGAGCAGGTTGTGGTGGATGATTAGTCAGGACCATCCACGATGTGAGGTACTATTATTTTAAATTATACCTTGATACAAGTGTTGTTTGATACAGGTTATTCACACTCTTTTATTGTTGCGCGTGTGGTTGATTTGCTGGGTTTAAGGGTAGAAATGATGCCCTCGGTTTTGAAACTTCAAACTCCTCTGGGTCAAAGAGAGTGTCGTGCCTTCTTGTGTAGAGAATTTTGTATCGTTGTGGGCGAGGTTGAGATAGTGTGGAATTTCTCAATGCTTGAGATGGATGGGTATGATGTAATCTTGGGAATGGATTGGCTGGTGTCTTTTAAGGCCTACATCGATTATGATGTGCGAACAGTGGCTTTTTTGACAAATTACGGCATTATACATCTCTTTAGAGGAGAGAAGCATGAAAGGCAGGGTGCAATGGGTTTGTTGGCACCAGTAGTGGGTACGTTATCGTATCAGTTGGCAGTGTTGTTGTCGTAATTGGTAGAGGGTGTTGAGCTAAGTGTTCCTCCGGTAGTGGTGGATCAGTTCATGGATGTTTTTCCTGATGAATTCATTGGGTTACCTCCCGTAAGAGAAGTTGAGTTTACGATTGATCTCCTTCCGGGGACCAGTCCTATCTCACTTCCGTCTTATCGGATGGTACCAGCTGAATTGAGGGAATTGAAAATCCAGTTGGAAGAGTTATAAAATAAAGGGTTTATCCGACCTAGCACATCACCGTGGGCAGCACCGGTGTTGTTTGTGAAAAAGGCGGATGGAAATTTGAGGCTATGTGTTGATTATTGTAGACTTAACCAAGTTACGATAAAGAATAGATATCCACTTCCATGAATTGATGATTTGTTCGACCAGTTGAGGGGATCCCAGTGGTTCTCCAAGATCGACATGAGGTTGGGATGTCATCAATTGTGGGTGAGGAAGGAGGATATTCCTAAAATAGCTTTTAGAAGTAGATATGGCCATTATGAATATGTGGTTATACCCTTTGGTCTGACGAATGCGCCTGCGGTGTTTATGGCATTGATGAATCAGATATTTCAGAGATATCTGAATTCATTTGTGGTGGTGTTTGTCGACGATATTCTAGTGTATTCAAAGACAAGGGTGGAGCATGAGCAGCACTTGGCGACAATGTTGGGGATCTTGAGGGATCATCAGTTGTATGCCAAATTGTCAAAGTGTTACTTTTGGATACAGGAAGTTCGTTTTCTTGTCCATTTGATTTCTAAAATAGGTGTTTCAGTGGATCTGGAAAATATAGAGGCTGTTATCTCGTGGCAACCGCCAAAGAATGTGTTTGAGATACGGAGTTTCCTGGGTCTCGTTGGGTATTATTTGCGTTTTGTTCATGATTTTTCATGTTTGGCTTTGCCGATGATAGCTTTGACAAGGAATAATGTTCCATTCCAGTGGAATGAACAGTTTCAGTAGTGTTTATAAGAGCTAAAGGATCGCCTTACATCAGCACAAATCTTGGTTTTTCCAGAACCAGGAAAAGGGTACATAGTGTATTATGATGCATCGAGATCAGGGTTGGGGTGCATTCTCATGCAAGGAAATCATGTGGTTGCGTATGGATCATGGAAGTTGAGAGTTCATGAGAAGAACTACCCAACTCATGATTTGGAATTGGCAGCAATGGTGCATGCTTTGAAAGTGTGGCGTCATTATCTCTTCGGTGAGAAATTCATGGTATATACAGACCATAAGAGCTTGAAGCCTATTTTCTCACAAAGGGATTTGAACTTGAGGCAAAGGATATGGATGGAATGTATCCATATGTTTCATTTTGACTTGATGTACACATCGGGTAAGGGAAATTTGGTGGCGGATGCATTAAGTAGAAAATAATATGCTCAGGTGGTAAAACAGACATCAGACCAGCGGTAGTTGATGTCGGTTATAGCCGATATACAGTTGGAATGTGAGGACCAGGGTGATAGAGTGGTCTTCTTTCCGATTTTGTTGATTCCTGACTTGGTTGGCCTGGTTAGAGAGGCACAGATATCCGATTCTGAGTGTGTGACCATGGGGTCGAGACTCAATGTTGGGGAGACCATTGAGGGTTGGCAACTGAATAGAGATTCAGTTTTGTGTTTTTGGAATCGAATGGTTGTACCAGTTTCTTTTCAGGAGGATCTTCTGAGGGCGTATCATCATTCCAGGTGGGTTGTTCATCCTAGAATTCATAAAATCTATAAAGCGTTGAAAGCGCAGTTCTGGTGGGATGGTATGAAAAGAAGAGTGGCTGAGTTTGTTGTGAGATGCTTGACTTCTCAGCAGGTCAAGGCAGAGCATCAGAGGCCAGCAGTAATGTTGCAGTCTTTACCAATCCCTTTTTGGAAGTGGGAGTAGATAGTGATGGATTTTTTCATAGGTCTCCCAAGAATGGTTAGAAATCACGATCCCATCTGGGTGATAGTGGATCGGCTAACAAAGTCGGCCAATTTCATCCCGATTTTTGAATCTCATACGGTGGAGGATCTGTACAAAATCTATATCCGGGAGGTGGTAAATAGTCATGGTGTTCCAGTTTCGATTGTATCAGATAGAGATCCGAAGTTTACATCTCATTTCTGGAAATCCTTGCAGCAAGCCCTTGGGACATAGTTGACCATGAGTACGGCGTATCACCCTCAGACAGATGGTCAATCTGAGAGGACGATTCAAACTTTGTAGGATATTTTATGGGCTTGTGTTATGGATTTTGGTGGATTGTGGGAGGATCACTTGTCGTTGGTTGAGTTCTCGTACAATAACAGTTATCAGGCATCCAAACAGATGGATCCGTTTGAAGCATTGTATGGGTGGTCATGTCGTTCTCCACTATGTTGGGTGGAAACAGGTAAGTCCTCGATAGTTTGACTGAGCCTTATCCAGGAGACTATGAGGAAGATCAATTTGATCATGAAGAGAATGGATACGGCTCAAAGTCGTCAGAAATAGTATGCGGATCATCGTCGACGATCATTGTCGTCTGAGGTGAGTGGTCATGTGTTCTTAAGTATCTCTCCTAGGTTGGGACATCACCAGTTTGGTAAGCAGGGGAAGTTATCTCTGAGGTATATTGGACTTTTCGAGATTCTTGAGAAGGTTGGTGAGGTGGCTTATCATTTGGATTTTCCACCAAGGTTCAGTGTGGTGCACAATGTGTTTCATCTGTCGCAATTGAAAAATTATCAACCAGATCGTGACCATGTGATTTGATGGGATCATGTTGAGCTAGAACCGGATGCTTCGTTGGTGCACGCGCCAGTGAGGGTTGTGGATAGGCAAGAGAATTTATTGCGTGGTAAAATCATCGGTTTAGTTTTTTTTGTGGCAACATGGTCAGATTCAAGAGGAGACTTGGGAGAAGGAGAAAGAGATGGTCGAGCAGTGGCCCAGGCTCTTTCGGCAAAGGGCGGGTTCACTACTTTCCAAGGACGGAAAGTCCAATGGTGGGGAGAATGTAGTACCACCGGTTTGAGGTATGTAGCCTTTTCTTATGAATTTTTATGTGTTCAAAGTGCATGAGATGAGTTGGGAAGAGGTTGGGAGATTTTGGAATGGTTTTGGATGAGTTTGGAGACTTTTAAAGCGGTGCAGGGTTTGAGCACGGTTAGTGGAAACCGTGCGGGTTCTCTAGGAAACCGTGCGGACCCTTGTTCTCGAGACAGTAGGCCTCGGACGGCCTGCGCATGGTTTTCCAAACCGTGTGAGGAAACCATGCGGACCCTGGCTCCCGATGCAGTGGAGTGCGCACGGTTAGCACACGGTTTTCCAAACCGTGCGGGTTAACCGTGCGGCCACCTAAAAATAGGGTTATAAGTTCCAGGATCCCTCAGGATTGACCTATTTCACTCCTCTCTTCCTCCCACTCGATGTTCACTCAGGATTTTCGGTTCTCAAGGGTTGGAGGGGATCTCCCACTCGATTTGGAAGCGTTTTGAAGAGGGTTCATGGTGGTTTGAAGGTGATTGCTTCCGGGTAAGTCTCTCCTCTTGTTTCTCTTGTGTTTTCCTCTAGATCTACATCCCTCTCTTTCTTGGTTTTCTAGATCTACACTTATTGTGTGTAGATCTAGGGTTGGGGTTTCCTTGTATGTTAATATTAAGGCTTGTAGATGTTAGGGAAAGTGATCTAGAGAGGTTTCAGTGGTGTGTTCTCTGAATTTGAGGTGCGGTTGTTCATGGCTCGATTTCTCAGGACCCTAAAGGTAGGTGGCTTCTCTCTTGACTCCACTTGGTTAGAGATAGTGGTTTTTTGTTACAATTAATTTGGTTGGATTGAAATTAATTGTGTTTTTGATGTGCGAAATTGGTTGGAAATCCATTTGGGGATTTTTGGGGAAAAAGGGGGTTTTGTGGTGAAATAATATTTTTGTGGATTTTAAAATGGAGATTTTAAAATGGGATGGTATGGTTTATTTGTGAAAATGATTGATGGAAATGGTTTTAAATAAAAGGGGTTGTTTTATTGAAATGTTGTTTGGCATGGAAAATGGTTTTCAACAAATGAGTGATTTATTGAAGTGTATTGATGTGAAATGGAATTGGTTGATTGCATGTGGTTGTGACCTTGGTGGGTTATATGCTTGGCATTGGCTGTTTTGAATGTTGTGTGGAATTGGCGAGAAGTACCACTATAAAAAGTGGATGGATAGTGGACGGAAGGGCCACCATCAAGGATAAGTGGATAGGAAGTTCCGCTTGGTTTGAATGGGTGAACGTGTTGGACGGAAGCTCCACTGTTTGGTTATTTGTTTGTTTTGTTGTGCATTGCTTTGCAATATGGAATTGTTGTGCTAATGTGTAAATGTTGGAATGGTTTTTGGCATGTTTTATTGGATTTCCCTTGGTTTCTTGGGTTGGATGTGATGGCTTGGTAAGGGTATGTTTGGCTTATAAAAATGGTTTCACTTGTGACTTATTTTATATAAACTATTTTATATAAATGTGCTAATGGTTTTATCCTAGTGGCGTGTGTAGGGAAGTCATTTGGGAAAAACATACTGAGTTTTAGTACTCACCCCCTACTTTGGCACTGTGGTGTCTTTGAAGATGTTGTGTACCGTGACATGGGAAAAGGTAAGGCATCAACCTCCTTTAGTGGTGCGTTGTGATGTCTTAGTGGAGCTTGGAGCTTGGATCTTGGTGTAGAGCTATGGTGGTGTTATGGATCGTGGTGTTTTCTTGTTTGGTCTTCTGCATAGTACTATGATGTTGTTTTTGGGTTGTGTTGACATGTGAGATCGTTATAGAATAACTGGTTGTCTTTGGTAATGTATTAGGTTGGTTGTTTTGTTGACATGCATCATATAGTTGTGGATTGTTTGGTTGGTTTTGTCTTAAGGGAAAATCGTTCCCCAATTTGTTCTCGGAGCCCTTGACATTTATTGCCAGACTTTGGTGCCTTTGGAACATTTCTTAAGCCCAAGTAACCCTCACCACCTCCTCAATCCATTGAGGTAGGGGCAGGGTGTTACAGTTACCTTATAATGTAACCCTCACAGTTACTTTATTGTCTAACCATTGCAGATACACTTAGAGTAACCATACGGTCGACCTCTAATATAAACATAACTTATGAATTGGAGGGAGATTTAGGTCTCAACCTTAATCATAAACAATTACCAATAACAAAATCATAATCCTAAAACATGAAAACTTGCATCATAAAAACATTCCTTTTAAATTTTGTAAGAATAGAAATTTAAAAGAGGATTTTTAAAGAAAAATATCATACCTCGAGTTTTTATTACCTCAAACATGTTCAGAACTCATGTATAATGAATTAAATAGTTTTATTAAAATATTAAAGAACTATATTTATATCTATAATACCTTATATTATATTTTTATAACAACTTTCCACCCATTTAATGATAATATTTTTTTATTTCAGTTTTTCAGGTGCATTTATTTCATGGTTTCCATGGTAGGTTTATAATATATTTTCTTGTAGAATGGATGAAAAAATCTAGAAGTGGAATTAAATGGTGTTAATATGTTTCCAAAATTTTAAAATATATGATATATCTTTTATTTTTCTGATATAAATATGATTCATTAGATAAAAAATTAATGAAAATGATTTAATTTATTTTGGCGGTTTTTACGACCATCGTGAACTTATATCATTTTATTTAATATCATGTTTATATATTATTTATAGAACATTATATAACTTATAATATGTATACTAACATATTATTTAACCATATTAATGGTTTTATGACCATCCTTGAAGGCGTCAATGGAAAATAAAAACACATCATCCATGATGACGGTAAATCGACACAACACGGATTATGTTTTCATTTTTTTAGAATAAGAGGAGAAGAGGAGAGTTTTGATGATAGATATCACATTAAAAAAATAACATTATAGTATATGTAAGATACAATAGTTATCATGTAACTTGGATGAGGGGAGGCTAGGAGATAAAAATAAAAGAAAAGAAAATAAAATGAAATAGGATTTTACCTCTTGAACTTCTTCTCCTTTAGAACCTTCTTAAGGCCATTGATTTGGACTTTTGGTTACAAAAGAAGGTATTGAATGTTGGGAAGAGTCTTGTTAAGTTAATTAGGTATAAATTAAATAAGTTAAAAGGATTTGGAGGTGTGAGCATAAGAGGTGGTATTTATAGTGGAGGAGAGGGGTGTTTTTTGACTATTTTATTCATTAGTTTATTATTTTGGATCAAGACTATGAATAGTTAGATAATTATCAATAAATATATTAAAATAATTAAGGTGATTTTTATATTATGGTGATTACATCAGTGATGACTCAAAGAATAGTGTATTTATCTTATAATTTATATATACTGTAAAGTACCATATTTTACTATTCACCAAAAATTCAACTATTTCAGAAAAATCCCAAGAACTTTAAACTAACCATTTTTAGATATCTATAATTAAAAAATTAACTCAATTTTATGAAAATAATATTCTAAATATGATAAATTTTAGTTTTAATTAAAATTATCATTTATTCAAAAAATATTGATTTTAAAATTATAACTAATTTTATTACTTCAAAAATTTAAAGAAGGTCTCATAAATTAGCTTACAATCATAAGAAAACAAAATATTAATTTATGAATATATTTTATGAAGATAATTTTTCTTTTAATTCCTTATATTAATTATAAAATTGTAAATAAACATTTATGTTTCACAAAAAATACCAACACTTAATTTATCATTTTCAAAACATTTATTTACTTATCCCATGATATAAATATATCATATTTTCGCTTATAAGATACATAAATTTTATTTATACTCTTATAGGAGATGTTACTATTCTATTATTATAGATTATTTAATTTTTATAAATATCACTTATTTCATTATAAATTTATAATGAATTTAGCTATTTATTTCCGGTATGGAAAAAATTATTTTACAAGTAGTTGGGTCATTAAATTATCCCCGCATTCTGGAAATTACCTCCTCATAATTTTTATTTACTTATTAAACAAGTGAGGATACCTTTCCCTCATGGCATTTTCAGATTCCCATGTTACTTATTCAACCATGTGGTTTCTCCACAAAACCTTTACCTAGTTAATTAACTTATTCTGCAATAGTTTCTCTCTACGATCAAGAATCTAAACAGACTTTTCCTCATAAGAGAGGTTCTCTTCCTGCTAAACTACTTATGGGATCAAAACATGAGATGAATATGGAACATACTTTCTTAACATTAAAACATGAAAAAAATTGTGTACCTGAGATAAACTCAGAGGAAAATCTACTCAGTAGACAAGTGATCAAAATTTCTCTAGTATTTTAAATTGAATAATGAACCGTGGAATTAGATTTCTTTTTTTACTAAAATGCATAACACTTTTCCAAGGAGATATTTTTAGTAAAATATGATCAAATACCTCAAAAGAAAAGTATTTTATGTTGTTATCTGCACTTTTCTGTCGGTTCTGAGATATCCTCATATATTGATCGATAATATTCACTTTCTTATACACTTCCTCTAATAATTATGGTCCCATAAACTTCATTTCCCCAACTTCATCCCAAAATTTTGGAGTTCGAAGCCGCTTTCCACATAATGCCTCAAAAGATTACATCTGTATATTGGAATGAAAACTGTTATTATAGGAAAACTCAACTAAAGAAATATATTGATCCAAACTTCCCTGGTAATCCATTGAAAAGTCACGTAACATGGCTTCTAAGGTCTAAATTGTTCACTCGGTATGTTCATCAGATTTGGGATGAAAGGATGTGCTAAAATTTAATTCATTTCTCAACAACTTCTAAAGGCCTTTACAAAAGTTAGAAGTGAGCTTGGGATCATAGTCGGATACAATGGAGAGAGGAAATCTATGTAACCTCATTATATATTTGAGGTATAATTGAGAAATTTGATTCAAAGGCATAATATCTCAAATAGGAAGAAAATGTGCAGATTTAGTCTACTGTTCAACAATAACCTAAATCACATTGTTACCTCGAGAAGTGTTTAGTAGTCCCTCCATGAAATCCGTGGATATATTTTCCCATTTCCACTCTGGCACTGTAAAAGGATAAACAATTCCATTTTTTAGTTGTGTCTCTACTTTAACCTATGGAAAATTAAAACATTTCATTATAAAGTAAACAATATATCTTTTCATTCCATCCCACTAGTAATACTCCTGAAAGACTCTGCACATCTTAGTGCTACCAGGATAAATTGAAATAGGGGAACTATGAGCTTCAATTAACAATTATTTTTTCAAATGTGAATCAAAAGGCACACATAATCTCTTCACAAATCTCAAAATGAAATCTTTATCAACATTAGATTCTAGAAACTTACCCTTTTCACCAATTATACATTTTTTCTGTAAATCATCGTATTTTTTTATGCTTGTTTAATTATTTTAACAGAGACGACTTCTATAAAACCTAAAAGAAAGAAGATAAATTTCATACACCAATAAATTCCAAGCCAAAATTTATAAAATCATAAACCAAGGGGTCATGTTCCAAATATAACATGATTAATGATGCATGATGTCTTTGAATCAAGACATCCTCCACTTTGTTTGCTTTTTTAGGAAAGTAATTGATTGTGTAATCATAATCCTTTATAAGTTCCAGTCATATTCTCTACATCATGTTCAATTCCTTCTGATTTAATATATAATCCATAATTTTATGGTTAGTATGTATTTCACATTTAGATTCATATAAATTATTCCTCATAATTTTAAAAGCAAAACCAAAACTTCAAATTCCAAATCATGTGTGGGATAATTTAATTTATAAGATTTCATTTTTCTTGAAGCATAAGAAATTACCTAATCATTCTGTAAGATAATTCAACCAAGTCCCTTCTACGAATCATCACTGTAGATGAAAAACTCACCATTTTTGGAATGCAGATAAAAAACTAGAGTATTCACTAATCTCCTCTTAAGTTCCTGAAAACAAACATCACATTATTTTATCCAATTAAATTAACCCCTTTTCATGTTAACTTAGTTAACAGTCTAGATAACCATGCAAAGTTTTTAAAAAACTATTAGTAATAACCTTATAATACAAGAAAACTATGAATCATTGTGAAATTTATTGGTCTTATCCATTCATTAACCACTTTTGTTTTGGTGGGATCAAATATTATGACATCCTTATTTACAATGTTTCCAAGAAAAGAAATCTATTGTAACCAAAAATAAAATTTGATAAATTTACCATATAACTTATTTTATTTAAGTGTTTGCAGAACAATCCTTATATGTTTTTCATAATCCACATAACTATTTTAATAAAACAAAATATCATTAATCAAAATAACAAAAAACTTATCCAAATATTCTTCGAATATTCTATTCATAAGATCCATAAATACTATAGGGAAATTTATCAAACCAAAGGGAATAACAAAAAGCTCATAATACCCATATCTAGTTCAAAATGCTATTTTTATAATTTCACCCTTCTTCACCTTAAGTTGATGGTACCCATATCTCAAGTCAATCATGGAAAAATGCTGAGCTCCCTAGAGTTGATCAAACAATCATCGACAACAGGTAGTGGATACTTATTATTAATAGTAATGTTATAAAATATTTATAATCAATACAAAGTCTAATGAAACCATCTTTATTTTTAACAAAAATAAACAAGAGCACCCCATTGTGAAGTGATTGGATGAATTAATCCTTTGTCAAGAAACTCCTGCAACTAATTTTTCAATTCAATAAGTTCCACTTGAGTCATTCGATAAGGGGTTTTTGAAATTTTCTTAGCATCAATAACTAAGTAAATAGTAAATTCAACTTCCCTATCAGGTATAAAAATGGGAAACTCATTGGAAAAAACATCTATGTATTCATTTACCACTGAGAATTCATTATTTTGATCAGTTCCCTTATTTTCAATAATATGTGCAAGATAACTTTCATTTCCTTCTTTTAAAAGTTTCTCAGCTTCCTGATTTGTTATCAATGGTATGGGTTCATTCTTTTATAAAAAATGAAACTCTTTCTAAAAAAACATCTTTTTCTCTAGAATCAATATTAACATGAAAAAAATAAATCCAATATATACCTATAATAACAACATACTCTACTAATGAAAAAACAACTAGGTTTTTAGGTAATGTATTTCCATAGACAACAACATGAAGATTATTATAATTCCTTTTTGCTGTATTATTTTACCATGGTGTTTTAACCATAATCTCTAGTTTCATTTCTTGAGGTTAAATTTATAATTTACCAGAAAATTTCTAAGAAAAAAAGGAATGTTTAGACCTAGTATGAAACAAAACATTAGAAAATTATGAGTAAACAAACAAAGTAATTTATACCACTTCATTGGATGGTCCAAAATTTACTGGTGTAGTCATAAAGGATATCACTATACCTTTCTTCTTATATTATGGATATTTTCGATCATTCATATCTTTCATTGGGCAGGTATTTTCATAATTCCCTATCCCACCACATTTAAATCACTTCATAGTTTTCTTATCAGAATTAACTATACCATCACCAAGTTCATTTTCATTGAAATATTAGTCCATATGTCTAAACTTATCACATTGAAAACACTTCTTGGATTTGTTAAGTCATTCCCTAGGGTGTTTTTTTCCACACTTTGCACAAACTGGAAACTGGATTTTCTTACCTTCATATTTCTTTGATTGATTATTACCCATTACTTTCCATCTGAAACTTTTCTTATACTTTTTTTTAAAGTACACATAATAATTAGAAAAATCCATTTATAACCTTATAGAACATCAAACAAGTTTCTCATAACTTATGAATTCTTGGGTCTCCAAATACCTTCAGCATCTTGGATTTAATCCAGATTAAAAATGATTAATTTTACTATCAAGATCCCAAATAAGATTTAGAGCATACCTTGCTAATCAGTTGAAGTTTTATTCATACACGACCACTAAATCTTCCTCCTTTTGTTTCTATTCAAGGGATTTATTTTCCATCCTAAGTCTAACCACCTTAGGAAAATATTTTTCAAGAAAAATATTCTTAAATTCATCTCATTCCAATACATCAATCTCCTCTCTATCCCTGATATTCCTGACCACTGACCACCATTAGTCGGCTTCACCTTCAAAAAAATATACGGAAAGACTAACCTTTTGATTATATGAACACCCCATAACATCGAATATCTTTTCAAGGGATTTAATGTAGCCTTGAACCACCACCAGGTCAGAAGATCCACTAAAAGAAGGAAGGTGTTTCCTCATAAAATGTTCCACTATTGTCATATTCCTTTGTGGTAGCTCTGGTTATTCTCTTGAATGGATTCCTCCACCATTTATAGCCTACGTAAACTAATCCATTACCATCACAAACTGATCAGTTCTAATTCCCACCATTCCAGGTTGCATATTCGAAAAGATATCATCCTCTCAGTGCCTTACTACTTTAGATTCCCTATTTCTTCTGCATAAAACCATTATGAACATACATATTTTAGATGTAGCAACATGATAATCATAAAATTATATATAATTTCAACAGAAACATAAGGTGAAAATAATTTATAGTATTCTATTAACATCATCCTAACCCCTAAATTTATCTAAATCATTCCCTGATACCAACTTTAAGGACCTGACCTTATAAATTACATAATCTTGTAAATTATTTTTGAATTCACTTCCTTACATTACTAAAGTTATTCTAAGTTTATAATTTTAGAAAATTAGGACATAATTCATGCATATTAACCCACAAGAATAAAAATTGGGTGCTACTAAAACAATCTCCATTTCTTCCATAATACAAAAGTTTTTAATAAAATATGAAATATTTTCATGAAAAATCTTCACAATATTAAACTTGGATTTCTATTTTTTATTACCCATCCTTAACCCTGTGATTTTTTTTAAAACTTGGTGTTAGAACAAAAATCTTAGTATGGGACACAAAAAATAAAGAAATAAACCATTAGTCTATGAATACTTATAAACATATGAAATCCTTTTCACAAAGTTGTACTTCTCACCCTTAAAGTATCATATTATTACTTTGTGAAAACATGAGATTTACATAAAACACATAGAAAATAAATAAAACCATAAAGGTAACTTAGGTAATTACTTACTTAATATTTTAACCTTCATGACTACCATATGATTTGTAACCCTCACGACTACCTTATGGTGTAACCATTGTAGTTACACTTGGAGTAAGCATACAATCACCCTCTAACATAAACATACCAAATGCATTGGAGGGAGATATAGGTCCCAAAATTCATCATAAAAAATGAAAAATAACAAAAAAATAATCATAAAACATGAATAATTTCATTATAAAAACATTCCTTTATAATTTTCAAAAGAATAGAAATTTAAAAGAGGGTTTTAAATAAAAGTCTCTTACCTCAAGTTCATCTTACTTCAAACGTGTTTAAACATCCTATATAATTGTTTAAAGAGGTTTATTAATATATCAAAGAAATATATTCATATCTATAATACCTTATATGGTATTTTTATAATAATATTCTACCCATTTAATGATTATATTGTGGTGTTTTCATTGTTTTGGGGGCATTTATTTCATGACTTCCATGGTCAGTTCGTAATTGATTTTCTTGTCGAATGGATGAAAAGCCCTAGAAGTAGAATGAAATGGTTTTAATATGTTTCCAAAATTTTAAAATATACCATATATAATTTTATTTTTTTATATGAAGACGATTAATTAGATAAAATATTAATGAAAATGATTTAATGTATTTTGGCCATTTTTATGACCATCACAAACTTGTATCATTTTATTTAATATAATGTCTATATATTGGTTTCGTACCATTATATAAATTATAATATGTATAATATAATATTATTTAACCATAATAATGCTTTTATGACCATACTTGAAGGCGGTAGTGTAAAATGAAAACACATCATCCAGGATGGTGGTAAATCAACACATCCCGGACGATGTTTTAATTTTTTTTAGAATAAGAGGAGAAGAGGAGAGGTTTGATGATGGATATTATATTAACACAATAAAATTAAATTATATTTCAGATACCATACTTATCATGTCACTTGGATGAGGGGAGGTGAGGATAGAAAACAAAAAGAAAATAAATTGAAAAGAAAATAAAATAAAATGAAAGAGGATTTTACCTCTTGAAATTATTCTCCTTGAGAACCTCCTTAAGGCCCTTGGTTTTGGACTTTTGGTGAGACCAGTAGGTCTTGGACAAGGGGAAGATGGTTTTAAATATAATTTTATATAAATTAAAAATGATACAAGGCTATTAAGTTTTGAGGAAAATAGGTGGTGAGGGGTGGCATTTATAGTGGAGGAGAAGGGTGTTTTGAGTATTTTATTCATTAGTTTATTATTTTTTCTCAATATTATGAATAATTAGAAAATTATCAATAAATATATTAAAATAATTAATTTTAGTTAAATATTATGTTAATTACATTATTTATTACTCAAATAATAGTGTATTTAATTTATAATGTATACATATTGTAAATTTCTGTATTTTACTATTCACAAAAAATTCAACTATTTCAGAAAAATCCCAAAAATTCACCCTAAGCATTTTTTGACATGTAGAATTCAAAAATGAACTCCATTTTATGAAAATAATATTATAAATATAATAAATTTAATTTTTAATTAAAATCATCATTTATTCGAAAAATACTGATTTTAAAATTATAACTGATTTTATAACAATTTAAAAAATTAAATAAGGCCTCATAAAATTATATTATAATCATAATAAAATAAAATATTAATTTATGAATGTGTTTTATGATGATAAATTTACTTTTAATTCATTATATTGATTATAAAATTGTAAATAAACATTTATGTTTCACAAAAATATTTACACTTAATTTATCATTTTCAAAACATTTATTTACTTATTTCATGATATAAATATAACATATTTTCACTTATAAGATAAAAAAATATATTTGCTCTCATTTTGAGGTTACTACTCTATTATTATTTATTCTTTAATTTCTATAAATATCACTTATTTCATTATAAATTTTAATGAATTTAACTATTTAATTCCAGAATGAAAAAAAAATATATTTTATAAGTACCTGGGCCATTACAATAACATTCAAAATTGTATAAAACAACCTTGGATTGATGTGAAATCATATTAAAAATATCATTGAATTATTTTTTATGTGTACAAGTAGAAAACACATCCATTCGACGTGTGGTGTGCTCATAATGACTCAATAAGTAGTTTTAAAATATATCAAACTCTTTAAAAATGTGTATAAGGGGGTCGAAACCAAACAAATTGTGTTAGATGGCCATGAAATAATAGTAAAATTTCCATATATTTATTTTTGAAATGTAGGAACTGATGCGACATCAATCAACATTACAGTTTATCCGTAATTTCCATTAATGTGATTTTAGCATTTTAAAACACTAAAACACACACGTGACAATAAAAACCATAAAAAACAACATCAGATTGATGTGAAATCATGGAAAAACCATAATTTAATTATTTTTGATTTGTATGGGTAGAAAGTATGTAGATTTGACATGTGGTGTGCTCATAATGACAAAATAAGTAGTTTTAAACAATACCAAAGTTTTATAAACATGCATCAGGGGGTCAAAACCAAGAAAATAGTATTGGATGGTCATGAAATCACAAGAAACAACTATAGATTTATTTTTGTAATGTAGAAACCAACACCACATTAATCCATGTTATGGTTTTCTAGGGGTTCCCATAAATAAATTTTTAGTGTTTTAAAACACTAAAACATGTGTTAACAATAAAAACCATAGAAAAAGACCTTGTATTAGTGTGAATTCATGAAAAAACTATGGTAGAATTATTTTTTAAATATAGTAAATGCTACTATATCAAAGTATTTTAAAAAAAAATTCTAAGTAATCTCAACCACACCACACGTGAGTTTAAAATTTTATTAGATTATTATATACTTATCCCCTTTGAGTTTCAAGTGTTAAATCATATATTAAATAGATATGTTTATGGTTTCAACATGTTCTACATGATATGTTATTTGTTTTATGTTAAAATGTTTTATGTTTTATTAACAAAACAAAAAATGTTATGTGAAAAAATCTAAATATATTATGTATTTATTTTGTATTTATTTTCTTTAATATATTGGTATGTATTATAAGAAAAAGATGTGGTAGTAGGTAGAGGGTTTACCATTCTAATCCATGACATTATTGAGAAGGATGATTTCACAAATCATATTTTTTATGGTATGGTTAAATATTATCAATGATTCTACTTTAATTATTATTTTTTATTTCCAATTCTGATTTCTATCTTCTTTTTATTCTAGTTTATGACATGATGTGGTTAGTTTCACATATTATGACTGTATCTTTAGAGGTAGTTAGAAACAGTGGAGGTCGTGGGATGGGCGTATTTTCCATGGGTTTATTATGGTTGTTAGATATATTTTATATGAATATATTATTTTTTTGAGCTTATAAGTTGATTGGTGGTCATATATATATGACTGTGGATGTATGATTGTGTATGTATGATGAGTTTATTGTGCTTTTATTATAACGTCCCAGCTTTCTAGAGAGGTAAGAACCTTTAAGTTAATGTTCAAAACCCCTCTTTTTGTGCTAGTAATGTGCTCTAAATGATAAGAAGGGGTTGGGAGAGTCCAAGGCTCGTTTGTAGCCTAGACATCAGGAACTTAAGGAGGAAAACTGAGCCACATGATTAGTGCATGGATAGCACTAATAGTGTGACTCAACAGTGCGAGTCACCCAGTACACCAGGGAGGTTGTACAATTTGTCTTCAACCATGCAACCCTTGCTTCACACCCATGTAGGATAGTAGACATACATGATAGTGTAATTTCTTATGGCTTTAACATGGTTAGTCAATCTGTGTGGCTTGCCCATGCGAGGGGGCTCTCTGTGCAGTGAATATTCCATTGTTGGTGCTCGGTTTGGACAAACATGCAGCCAAACCGTGCGACCAAAATTCTAAAGGGGAATTTACCTTTTGGACCCTCTTATGTTTTAAACCCCTAATTCATTCTTCCTCCTTTGTTTTCTCCAACAACTGGCACCTGAAGCTCTCTTTCCTCCTCCATATAGGAATTCTTATAACTCCCTCATATGATCTTCATTTCCTTCATCGTTAGGTGCATTGGATCCCTCTTGGTAATATATACACTCAAATTCCTAGTATTCTTAGTTTCTATTCCTATATTTTGTGCTATTTTGGTGTGACCTCATTTTCATCATTTCCAGGGTATTTAGAAATTCTTTTGATTTCTCCCATTCTAGCTCGATTCAAGGGTTGAAATTGGATGTGTAGAGAACTATAAACCTAAGGCATGTGGTATAGTTTCTTTCCCACTAGTTTTGTTGTGTTTAAATTATGTGTCATTGTGCCGCATGCCAGACTTCTCTAGAAACACCACCAAAATTCTTAGTAAATTAATTTAAATGGTTTCTTATGGTTAATGTGATCCTAGCTAACAGAAAATCAACATCATAGGTTGTTCACCTTGATGTGATCCATCCCAAATGGGCACGCCTTCCTTAGAGGCCTATTTCCCTTTTACTTAGATTGTTTAAAACAAATTTTAATGTGTGTATTACCTTGAATAAGTATATTGGAATGTGAATTGAATTAAGAATGATATTTTCCATGAGTAAGGCCTTATTCCCTATGCCTAGTTGAATTTATTATTTAAATGTCTTGGAAAAATTTATTAAAATGTTATAAGTAAAACACATTACTAAATGAGTGAATTATGATAGCTAAGACATACTTCATATCCAAGTCGAGAGTGATAATTTGATCCTTATGGGATACCTTGGATGGGCTCATCGATATTTGTAATTAAAATTTTTAAATGTATTGTGTATACAATGGGAACGATACTAGGTATTCCTGGGATGGGATGACTATGCATTTACCTAACATCTATGTGAGAGATACGGGTTCCCTAGGGTAGAAACCGTGGATGGGCTCAGTGGCATGATGGTTAGACCAGTTCATGAGTGATACTTGATCCCCTACATGAGATACGAGGGACAGGCTCAAAGGAATGATTTCATACATGCTGGGAGTGATACTTGGGATTCCATTTATGGATTTCCTTGGATAGACTCCAATGGTTTTAAGTATTTATTTCACTCTTGGTGTGATATTTGGGTTCCCTACTATGGTTCACCTTGGATGGGCCTAAGATGATGCTTATTTAAATTCAAGAGATTCATTTTTAAATAAAACCAAGAATGAAACTTTATTCAATTAAGGGATGCATCCACCAATCTAAATCACATGCTTGGGAACTGTCTATATTTTTTATACTTTAATTATAGCATCCCATTATATTCTATATCTAACTTTTATAGGTTCACCTTCATTTAGAGACATCCATCCTAGGATGAAGTAGGCAGTTTTGGTCAGGTACCCATGGGAAAACCTAGACCATCACGTTTGAGTTATTATTTTCCTTGAATCTACTTTTATCATTACACTACTAATTATATATGAACAAACTAGATTGATCTAGACACCATTGGAGTTAACCTACTAAGCATATCTCACACACTACTTGGTCCTCCATTGGCACCCAAGATGACTTCATGGTTGTAGGTATAGATAAAGGGAAGCATCCAACTCTCAATGTTTGATTCTAATTTCAAGGATAGAGTATAGGAGTCGAGGACCAGTCCTATGCTCATGATTCTAGTAATATCATATTTTGGTCATCTAATATTTTGTTGGAATGTTCTATATGCCTATATATCCTATATCCCATGTACTCATTTGAATAGCTACATTACATGATCATAATCATCATTATTTTAATTATATTGTTTATTCATATTCCACCTATTTTTTACTTTGAATATCTATTTATTATTTAAATTATATTTATTTATTATATTTCCATTGCTTACAATTATTATCTACCACTATACTATACTCTGATATATGAGGGAATACCCTCCCCATAGACACACCCTTGGACCTCACTGTTAGTCGACGTCCTCTAACATACAGGGAGGTGCACTTGAGGTCATGTGGTCAACTGTCTCAGGGTACCGCTAAGTGACTTCCATGGAGGGATTCTCCATTTATGGTTTAGTTTATTGTATGATTGATTTTTTTTATATTCTTATTATTTTTTTATTAAATATTTTTTAAAAATAAAAATTTATTTAATCTTATTAGTGGTTGTTTCTGATAACCTCTGCTAAAAATATTTTATTTTATCTATTTAGAAGCGGTTCTTGATAAATTCCACTAAACATAACCACCATTAACTAATTTAGCTATGCTTATGTTAATTTCCCCCATTTTATTTTTCATTGTATTTTATTAGAAAAAATACCAAAAACGGAATAAAAACCCACCACTAAGTACCCAAAAAAATACACATATAAAAACCACCGCTCAGTTGTAAAAATTTCCACTAAATGATTACGGACCATGAAAGATGTGGCAGTTTACTTAACCTCTTATAAACATTGTAGTAACAGTTTGAACCATCGCCAGTAGTAAAAAAATCACCACTAGGGCCGATTTTTTTATAGTACCAATGTGTACACTTAAAATAGGATACAACACATAATCCCTATTCAAAATATGAGTAGAAAACATGTATCACTTATTACTTATAATAAGTTCTAGTTATAACCATTTATATTTCTTAGACTTCATTTGACATTACCCATTGTAAATTGCTTATAATAATTTTTGGATTGTTTATTTAAATGGTTTTCATACCACTTTTACAAGTGAATATCACATACTTATTTACATGTTTTTAAATGAATGTTTTTTCATATAGATTGCGATTTTAAAAAGTTATAAATGATATATTTTACCCAAAAAAACATGGATATGATAAGCACCCTTAAAACCCTTGATCTTTGTCAATGATAAAAAAATCATGGATAAAGTTCCTCTTTATCAATACTAGAACAAAAGCATTGATAAAGGTGACCATTATTAGTACTTTCCTTTTAGCACTGATAAAATCACCCTTTATCAGCTCTTTTTTTTAAATGATAAAATTTGAAGAAAAAAAATATTTTTTTGAACTGCTACCACCCCTCCACCCCCACCTTTGTCAACCCCTACTCCCAGTCTAACACACCCCCTTTTTTAAGAATGTAGAATGCCCCTTTGTCACTATTTTTCCACTGCACAACTACCTGTTCACCTAGGCGCATTCTAGGACTTGATCCTATGACCTTCCTTGTGCAATTTGAACCCCTTTACCACTGCCTCAAGCTTATTTTATTATATATTTTATGATATTTATATTTATTTATATATATTTACATATATATCAAATATTCAGATAATTATATAATTATTTTTAAATACATGTATTAAATATATGTTTGTAAGCGTGTGATGTATATATACTTATATTTATTTAAATATATTATATATTAATATTTAATTGCATGTATTAGAATATATATATAAATATATTTTCCTTTATTAACACACATATATGTTTATATAAAAATTAAATATACATTTGTATAAGTATATATATATGTTCATATATTTTTATAATCTAAAACAATGGTTAGATATTATTTTAAATAAAATGGATAATAATTATTTCCATATGATTTATATAATTAATTTTAAATACATTTTTCAAATATGTTTATATATTATGTATTTAGATATAAATTTAATAAATTTTATATATTTTTATGTCTATATATTTACACATATATATATATATATACATATTTACATATAATTGTATATTTAGATATAAATTTTTTATAAAGTATTTATAATTATTTATTGTAAATACGTTTATATACTATATTTAATAATAATGATATATTTATAAAACTACATTTATATATGATATATTTACACAATATTGACACACACACGTACACATTTATATTTCACACATACACACACAAATATTTACATATATGTATTTATTTACATATATTAGAATATAAACATAAATATATACATTTTTTTGACACACATATATTTATATATAAACATTATTTGTATATATATATATATACATTAATGAATTTTATAAGGAAAATAAAATGGATACTTTTTATTTTAAATAAAATAAATGATAAATATTTATTTTCATATGGTTTATATATTTAAAAATATATTTTTATGCAAAAATGTTTAAATATTTATTTTTACAATTGATTTATTATATGTAAATATGATCATATATGTATATATTTAATTATAAATAAACCTAAAATATGAAAAATGATACAATTTCTAAACCATAATATATATAAGAATGTAACCCTTGGAAATAAATCCAATATTCACTAAAAAAAGAAAATAAGAATCACTTAAACGAAGTTGAAATCCCATCAAATATTAAAAATTTAGGGTATCCCAACTTAAAACTCAGTTTTAGAGGCCTTCCATTTCCTTTTTGACCACAAAAAAAAAACAACGACCATGGTTCTATTTGATTAACATAGTGTATATCTATTCACAGGCTTTGATTTGATATATGGTAGAGCCCAAATGGACACTCAGATCAAAAGTTATTTTCGTTTGAAGTTCAAGTCATATTTTTTCAACTTATCTTATATATATATATATATATATATATTAGATACTTGGGGGTACAATTACAATGAAGCACACACACACTTCACACCAATAGGATGGAAGGGAAGACCATATCCCCTAGTGGTAATCCACCCATCAAGCCCTTATTATTTATATATTAAAGGCCAACATACCCTATTATATAGAGGCCTCAAGGTACACATTTATCTGAATCAAATGCCCATAATAACTGGACATGAAGGACCAAAAATACTCATCAACCGAGGAACCACCCCCCACATCTTTAATTTGGTTGTCATCGCCTCACACTACTAATGGTTCCCAGACCATGTCACTGCCTGCCTTACCACGCTAGCTCCACCGCTACTAGAGGCCCTTATTTGCACCATGCTTTGACCACTACATCTCTACCCCTCTATCGCACCGAGTCGATCCGACCAATAACCCTCCAACCATCAAGTGACGTCACAATCGGTCCATCTGATCACTTCCATACTCTGACCCTTGTGTTCCTCATTCCATCACTCGGATCACTACCAGTGGATTATCCCTACGATAGGTTAAGCACCGTCAACCACAACCACCCGAACCGTCAAACAGGGGTCTACCTATACCCACTGCCCGCACCTGGCCTAGCCGCCTATTAAATTCCTAGAATTTATAGCCAAAGAAGACCACCATCAATTTAATTGGGGGTAAAAATAAACACAGTTGTAGGATTTGAACCCTAGCCACTCACATGCAATGTGGGTGAATCACACTACTCAGGTGCACCCCATATCTTTCAACTTATCTTAGTTTGTTTGTTATTTATTGAATTTTTATATTATCAAATTATTATTAAATGGATATTAATTAATAATAATTAGAAAATTAAAGATTAATATTATATTTTAATTATTTTTTAAGTCATTTTCACTAAATATCATATTTATTAAGTATAAATAAATATTTAGTCTTGTATAAATCGTATTGAATAATATATATTATATTTACATCAATATAAATATATTTATATATTAATACACATTTTTTAATGATATGTATATTTATATATAACTTTTACCATCACTATCTAAAATCATTGATAAATGGTACTTTTATTAACGCTAAAACAAAAGCGCTGATAAACGAGACATTTATCGGCACTAAAAAAAGCACTCATAAAAGCGCACATTTATCAATGTTTTTTTTAGCACTGAAAAAATTACCCTTTATTAGGGATTTTACCAAGTGCTGATAATGAAACCCCCTTTATCATTGCTTTTAGATAGAGTTGATAAAGGGTAGAAATTAAGATTTTTCAATATTTAGTAGTGTATGAACATAACCAACACTCCTATTTTCTTTATCAAACTATTTTTCTATGACTTTTCAAATTTAACTTTACTCATATCAATTAATTTTGAAACTGTAATCATGATAATTTATTTGATTTATTTGAGAAACAAGGTATGATGATGTCATTTTTACTATTATTGGTTATATTTTTTCTTATACCTATAATATATGTATTGTTTGATTTTGAGATTTTCCATTCAAATTAAAAGATTATTTCTATATTGGGAAATTTTGGGAATGATTCTATAGGTTTTCAGTCCTACCTTGAGTTATCAAACAAAGTGTATGCAATTAAAAGGTACCTTTATTTTCATTTCATTCTCTTTATAGCTTATTTCTTTATCCATTTATTTCGCATTTATATTTTAATATTATAATCCAGGTTGGTTTAAATTTATTTTAAAATTTCATGTTTTTGTATGATCCAAGACTTTGTAGAGGTATGTTCTTGTTTAAATTTTAGTTTCATTCTCTAATTTTTGGTTAATGAAATGGTTTTAGTGAGTATATAGGGTATTGGGGTTGTTACAAAGGTTTGGGACATGAGAAATGGTAGAATCAGATTAATATGTACAAGGTGCATAGTTGGCGCATGGTTAAGCAAACCATATAGAATTCCTAGGTAACTGTGTGTCCTTGGATAGAGGATTAACACACAGTCAGCCCATGATCTACCAAGCTGTGCGACCTTCCCAGGTAACCATGCAATTCATCTTCCCTTGGATAGTGGCTAGCACACAATTTTTGCATGGTTTTTCAAACCATGCAGGTAAACCATGAAGCCCTATAAAGTTGGAAAAAAAATACAAAAAATCCATTGTGAGATTTTAAACCCTCACATGATTTTCACCCCTCATTTCCTCCCTTAAACCCTAGTGATGAAAAAGAGCTCACAAGGTCTTCCAAGGGTGATTTTTCTTTATCCATAGGTCGTTTAGAGTTACACCAGTTTTAGATTGAAGATCCAGGTTAGTTTAATCCCTATATTACTTCTCTTTTTAGTTTAAGGTTTGCATCCTCTTATATCCATCTGAATCTCTAAAACCCTTTTCAGTGAGATCTAGGTTGATGCTTTAAAGGGTGGTTTAATTGGGATCTAAGGCTTCGATTTGGAGTGCGTTTATCAATAGATTTGAGGTAGGTGGTCTACAATTTATATCCCTTTGTTTTTACATAGATTTGTGCATGTGGGGTTATGTTATTTTTCTTTACTTAATGTGTTATTGGTGTAATTTTCAATATTTGATATAATTAGTGTCTAAATAACCAATTCTACCCCCTTATGATCTTCATGGGATGCATAGAGGATGGTTTGACCAATTTAGGGCCACCCATAGGGTGTGTCGACCATCCCAAATGTGGTTAACAGAATTTTAATTTGTGAAATTGACTTGTGATTAAGAAGAGCCCTTAGAGAATGTGTAAATGGGTTAATGTAATGATTAAGAAAGGATTGTGGGTAAGTGTTTCTAGTTGTGAATAATGGATAAGGGATTTTTAGGTTTGGCATGTAAATGGGTTAGGTGGGATTAATTGGAATGTGTCAATGAATCATGTTTTATACATGAATATGCTTAGTGAGTCAGGAATGGGGAATGGGAATTGGTATATATGGTTATGCAATATAAAATATGTCACGAACCAACCCAGGTCGACCATGAACCGGTCACCCGAGCCGGCCCGCAACATGGCCCGAGGGGTGTTCCCAATCCCCATGGGCTGGCAACTAGTGTCGGGCATGAAAACTAAACAAGAGGGAACGATTTGGCCCATAAATGAAAGAAAAATATACAAACAAAAGCTGAACAATGAAAACAAAAACTAGGAGTGGCGAGAAAACAAAGTCGTACATACCTCCATGTGACCCTATGGGTCACCACCAACCTCAATCCAATTTCACGCTATGGTGACTGAATCCAAGAAAGGTGCAACAACCAAAGCTAAAAAAACAAAGGTAAAACTATAGGCGTGAGTATTAAAACTCAGTAGGCATGCCCAAACAATCTATTCTCATATGCACTTTAAATAAAAGATCCATCAATTTCAAGTTTGAAATACAATGTATAGAACTAGGTTTTTACACATTTTTTCTTAAGAACAAATCACGATCCATTGCCCTTCATATTTTGAACTAAGTTCTTTTCCAAGGAGGAAGCTTTAACCTTTTTAAAGAAAGAGGGATAGTGAAGTATAAAACATTTTAAAAACTTTTTTTCCACAAAAATTTGAAGATAAATTTTATCCACTTTGAAAAAGAGATGCATCATACATGAAGGCAAAAGAAATAATCACACAAGGGCAATAGGAAATAACAAGCAAGAGTAATCAACCAAACAAGGCACCTAAATCATCCTCCGTAGACAACTAAGTGCCGATATACATGGGAAAACCTAGGAGCTCATGAATATTCTAGAACATACTATACATGTGACTCGTCCCTAAGGCATGCCTACTCTTGATGATGTCATAACTCCCAAATGCTCAGTATCGCCCTACCTGGACTAACCGAGGGGCCCAATCCCCTAGCAGAGTATAATCCATACTAAGGGCCACCAGCAAGTGCGTAGTCTAAACTAGTGCAGCAATAATTCACTGAAAATTCGTTCGCTATTCTAAGTTCCCATGTTCATAAAAAAATGTGGTGAGCCAATAATGTCAAACAAGTAAGCAGTCACAAGTACATTCCTCACACACAGTCAACACACACGACAAAGTCACCCCCGAGTCACACCAAGGAATACGTCCCTCGCCTTTCAACTATTTGATCATAGGAAAGTCCTACCCGGTGGACCTTTTATAACAAATAACTCAACCAAAGCAAGGGGACCACATCCAAGGAGAGTTTTCTTAAGATAACTAGTTTCCCAAAAGTGCCAAACGGTCCTCGCATAATTTTCACATGCCAAACCATTTCTTAAGGAATCACACACATGCCACTTTGAAAACAAGAAATAAATTTCAAAACCCATTTAAGAAACCCAAACCAGCATTTAAATCTAAAACACATTCACTAAGGCCAAAGGGGAATTTCATCAGGTAATTGATGTGAAAACACAGTCAAACCACTTACTGGAACACATTATAAGAAATAAACCACTCCAATTAAAAACAAAAAAATTTACTAACAGTTCTATATTAATAATTAATATTAAAACTAGGTGTGAAATGAAAGAGATAAATGATTCTTAAATTTAAAGGTTAATTCATAGAGATACTACCTAGGAGAAGGAAGCGGACCAAGCCAAGACACTTCGGCTCTTGAAGCTTCTGACGAAAGACGCTCACACTAGCACACACATACATCCTCGTACATACATACATACATATATATATATATACCCTTAATCCATTGAACTTATTCCCCACGCCATGAGGGAATATGTGCAAGGAAGATATATATATATATATATATATATATATATATATATATATACACATATGTACCTATGTATGTGTGTGTGCACACCACCAAAAAGCCACTAAAGCTCTAATTAATTAACCTATAGAAACCAACATCATTTAAAAAAAGGAACCATTTAGGAAAACAAGTTTTCAAGGGAACACCAATTTATAGCATCACCATCCTTTGATGACACTCCCATGTGTGCACCTAGTGCACACATGGGTGTGTCAACATCTAGTGACACACCAAGCATTACAAGACACACAAAAACCTATTTTCAAATACTTTTACCGTTAATTAGTCATTTCATGAAACCCCTTTGTAAAAACCCACTATCAATGAATTCTCATATCAAGTGCCTTTGAAAACACATTTTTCATAGTCCTAAATACACTTCCAAGAATTACCCTGATGAAGCACACATGAAAACATAACCATATCATTTAGAAAAAAATCATTTTTCACCATATAATCATGTCAAAACACTTCCAAAAAATATTTCACACAACATAAAACATCTAATTTCACTATTAAAATCCAAACAACATTTAACCAAACACAACTGGTAAAAACAAACATAGACATAATAATAATAATAACAACCTAAAAAGTTATTTTAGAAAATTATACTAACATGAAAATACCATAATTGATCTAACTATGAGTATAAACAAGGTGAACAACACATTTTCAAATTAGTTGAATACATTTAAGAACCAATGGTTTGCAACAGAAAGAAAGGGGATAGAAACGCTTACCACAAAGGCATGCGTTTGCGGTGAAACTCCTAGAGGAGAATGAATAAGCCTCTGCGAACGAACCGCAAACCCTAGACCTAAGGGAAACCAAACCAAAAATTAATCCTATCATCTAGGGTTCGTCCAATGTGAGGAAATATCCAAAAGATGGAAGAAAAGAAAACACCTGAGGGAGTCATTGCCACTATAAGCCGCTAGGGAAGAGGGTCGGTGAGGGTCAGGTGGCCAGAATGCAAAAAGAGTTCAGCTGGACGGAAGAAGGGGTTGTCGTGTGTGGGTGGTTTCTGAAGGGAGAGGGTGCACCAGAGGAGGCGTGGCCTAGGGTGCGGAGGGCATTGGCGGTCGGGTGCGGGGAGATCCGCTGGAGCCGGTACAAGGAGGTGGCTCGGGGTGGCGGGTCACGCCGCATGCCGGGGAGTGGAGCAGCTGGGACGGGAGGCCGACTTGGATCCACGGGCGGAGGCGAGGCCGACGGAGCTGGCGGCAAGCTGGATGGGTGAACGTGGGGGGAAGAATCCAGAAACAAGGAAGCAAGGTCGGTGGGCGAAAGCACCGGGGGCAAGGTCAAGCGTGAAGGGGGGTGGGGTTCGGGTGTAGCGCCGCTGCGCAGAGGGAAAGCATGGGGAGGGGGCGATGGGATGAGTCAGGCAAGGGGTAGGGTTTGTTTTTTTTTCTTTCTATTAATAATAATAATAGTATTATTACAATAATAATAATAATAATAATAAAACCAAAATTAAAATAATAATAATAATAATATTAATAATAATAATAATAAAAATAACCAAAATAATGATATTATTAGCATTAAAACTATAATACTATTATTATTTTATGCTAAAACATTCTTTTATCAAACTCTATTTTATTAAAAAAAATATTTTACTTCATTTCATTTCACTTTTCCTTTAATTAATTTATTTACTTATTTCAGATGTTGGGAAATCACACGGCTCGCGTGCTATTAAGTGCGCATTCGAGCAGGCTACACTCGAACTGTGCCACCCGGCACTAACTGCCCACAAAGTCAAACAGCATGATGTCGCATGGTTTTATAATATGCACGCAGTTTGCGCGTCAAACCCGGTCAAGGTGAAACAATTATCCCAACCAGAGACACTTTCTTCCCCCAGAAAGTCACCAAGTCAAAAGATAGCCAAAGCTTGAGTCTGTGCCCAAACAGAGCCAAAAGGAAAATCAAGAACCTCAGGTTGACGATTCATTCCACAAGTCACACTCAACCGGTCACAAAGAAACCATGACATAAAATGAGGGGAGAACACGAGAGGGTTCTCCCCAGTACAATAACTCGACTAACACAGAAACATTAAAACCCATACACACCAACCTGAGGAGGAGTTAATGCGGGAACTCCCAACCCGAACATACCGACTTGTCCACTTGAGTTAAGCAGGACCACTGAGACTTAAACTAAACACCACCATAAGTCCACCTGGCATATCAGGGCACCAAAACAACGAACTCACCATAACAACACTGCTAGAACTAAGAATTCCCCAAACCGATTTAAAACTCCTAACACATCCAACTCCCTTAGTACGAGCGAGACAACGCTTCCACTAAAACCCAAAAATCTCTGCACAAGACAAAAAACACCTAACACTCAAATCACCAAACAATCATTAATAAAACCAAGAACAACCCACAGAAGAGACAAATACACTTTTAAGAAGAATAAACAATTATATAGGCCACATTCAGAAGAGTGCGACTACTATGATCACGAAAGAATAAGTTTATTGCACTATTACTGAAAAATATGAACTTACAACAGCGGGAAAATAAGGACAAGGAAACCTTGAATGTCTCTATTCCAAGAAAAAAGATAAAGAACCAAACAAAGGTCTCACTTGCCTCTGACGCCCTGACTGTGCGCGAGCTTCACCCCAAGACCTGAGGCTAGGGATCTGATAGCTGAAGCATCTTATGCCTCACAGTCAGACACAGACATCCCCCGATCAGAACTCCTTCGAACGACACTTATTCTGGAACCTTTCTCATTGACCCGAATGACCACACAACAACAGGACTTCAGAGGGATGAGACAAGATGGCTTAGGATGCTCGAACCAACAACACCGATGTCACATTATAAAGTAGTCTGACAAACCAGAATTCGACACCAACAAAAGGGATTTCTTTAGAGATAGGTTCATCTCGTACACCCCGCTCGAAAAATGGGGAACCCTTGTGAATGATGAAAGGCACATAATTTTCCAAGCACTTGCGCTCTAGATGTCAACTCCTTAAAGTGGCCAACATAGGCATTCGCCAACCACTGGCCTTGTTAACTACGGATGCGCTCTAACCTCTTTTCGCCTTCACCTCCTCAGGTTTTATCCATTGGATGAAGATGGACTTTAACACCTCCCACATCATCCCAAATCCATGTATGATGAGACATCCACCCCCATTAGTCCAAGTCTGGACCATCCACTAAAACCAAGACAATATGAACTCTGACAAACTCGGGAGTCCCCAACCACCCGAATGCATGTTGTACTCCCCTCAAACTGTTTCACTGCCCCTAACGAACCCCGAATTCCTTGAAAGACAAGAAAAACTCGATAGAAACCAAAATTGGGCATGACTCATTAACAACTTTTGAGGAAATTTCTATGTGGCATATTCAGAATAACATGAAAAAAATGAAACTAGCATCAGGCCAAAACTCAACCAGAAGAAACACCTCGAACCGAGACAACTAGCACAGAATCCTGAACAATCTCAAACACAACCAAAAGCAACACCACAAGCCAAAGTTAATAGACTCATAAATCAAACATATATAAACATAGTCAAAAAAAACTTTTCAAAATACCAAAACCCACTTTTAAAGAAAAACCAAGTCCCAAAATCATTTTTTTTCATTCAAGTCCATTTTAGAAAAATCAAGCCAAGCCTTAAATTCTAAAACCCCACCCATGGAATCCTATGAACCGATGCATAAGCTTTCATACCTTTCCACTCAAATCACTCATACATATGTGTCAATGTGTGCTTCATGTATCTACCCACACATATGTGGATGATCCTAAGGAATACCAAGGGTTACACTTCCCATTCCGTTACCAAATATAGATATAATCCAACTTTTCCAAATCGAAACACTTCCTCTTTAAAGAGGCTCTTCACCAATTCAAAAAAAATTAAAAGAAATCCCCTTTTTACCAGTTTTAAAAGCTTTAGAGAAAGAACTATTTCAATTAAAAACCACCTTCACTTCAAAAAACATTCTAAAACCAATGAAAATCAAGACAATGCACAACCAAAATGAGGAACTAGTGCTTATTCCCAACACGACGACATAGTAGTGAGCCACACCCCAAGTAAGACATAACACCAGAGGACCTTGAACTAGGCACCTGTGCTCCACATGGGTCACTACTCCATGTGGGGTCACAGTGTGACACCGAGTCACCTATATTGTCTTCCCTCAATCCAAAACAAAGACAAACGATTCAAAACCTGAACTACCCCTGGTAGCTCAAGTCTCATCACGATCGGTGGTGATCAGGCACCAACCCGTAACCTACCTCCTAAGCCCCAATGGTTTTAATATCCATCTACCAAACAACCCAAATAACAATGGCCTACTTTGATACCATTTTTTCATGAACCGACCTGAGTCGACCCTGAACCGGTCACCCGAGCAGGCCCGCAACATGGCCCGAGGGGCATTATTGATCCCCATGGGCTGGTAACTAGTGTTGGGCATCAAAACTAAACAAGAGTGAATGATTTGGCCCATAAATGAAATAAAAATAAAGAAACAAAAGTTGAACAATGAAAAATAAAACTAGGAGCGGCGAGAAAACAAAGTCGGACATACCTCCATGTGACCCTATGGGTCACCACCAACCTCAATCCAACGTCGCGCTATGGTGACTAAATCCAAGCAAGGCGCTGAAAACAAAGCTAAAAAAACAAAGGTAAAACTATAGGCATGAGTATGAAAACTCATTAGGCATGCCCAAACAATCTATTCTCATATTCACTTCCTTTAAATAAAAGATCCATCAATTTCAAGTTTTAAATACAATGTATAGAACTAGGTTTTTACAAATTTTCTTCTTAAGAAAAAATCACGATCCATTGCCCTTTATATTTTAAACTAAGTTATTTTCCAAGGAGGAAGCTTTAACCTTTTTAAAGAAAGAGGGATAGTGAAGTGTAAAACATTTTAAAAACTTTTTTCCATAAACTTTTGAAGATAAATTTTATCCACTCTAACAAAGAGATTCATATACACAAAGGAAAAATCAATAATCACACAAGGGAAATGGAAAATAACAAGCAAGAGTAATCAACCAAATAAGGCACCTAAATCATCCGCTGTAGACAACTAAGTGCCGATATACATGGGAAAACCTAGGAGATCATGAATAGTCTAGAACGTACTATACATGTGACTCATCCTGAAGGCATGCCTACTCTCGATGACATCATAACACCCAAATGCACGGTATCACCCTACCTAGCATAACCGAGGGGCTCAATACCCTAGCAGAGTATAATTCGTACTAAGGGCCACTAGCCAGTGCATAGTCTAAACTAGTGCAGTAATTGTTCCTTGAAAATCCGTTCGCTATGCTAGGTTCCCATGGTCAACACACACAACAAAGTCACCCCTGAGTCACCCCAAGGAATACGTCCCTCACCTTTCAACCATTTGATCATAGGAAAGTCCTACTCAGAGGACCTTCCATAACATATAACTCAACCAAATCAAGGGGACCACATCCAATGAGAGTTTTCTTAAGATAACTAGTTTTCCAAAAGTTCCAACCAGGCCTTACATAATTTTCGCATGCCAAACCATTTCTTAAGGAATCACACGCACGCCACTTTGAAAACCAGAAATACATTTTGAAACCCATTTAAAATACCCAAACCATAATTTTAAATCTAAAACACATTCACTAAGGCCAAAGGGGAATTTAATCTAGAAATTGATGTGAAAACACAGTCAAACCACTTACTGGAACACATTACAAGAAATAAACCACACAAATTCAAAACAGAAAATTTTACTAACAGTTATATATCAATAATTAATATTAAAAATAGGTGTGAAATTCAAGAAATAAATGATTCTTAAATTTAAACGCTAATGCATAGAGATCCTACCTCGGAGAAGGAAGCGGACCAAGCCGAGACACTTCGGCTCTTGAAGCTTCCGACGAAAGATGCTCACACTAGCACACACATACATTCTCATACACATACATATATATATATATATACCCTTAATACATTGAACATATTCCCACCCCATGAGGGAAAATTTGAAAGGAAGATATATATATATACACACATATACACATACGTACCTATGTATGTGTGTGTGCGCACCACCAGGAAGCCACTCATGATCTAATTAATTAACCTAGAGAAACCAACCTCATTTAAAAAAATGAACCATTTAGGAAAACAAGTTTTCAAGGAAACACCAATTTAAAGCATGAGCTTCCTTTGATGACACCCCCATGTGTGCACCTAGTGCATGCATGGGTGTGTCAATATCTAGTGACACACCAAGCATTACAAGACACACAAAAACCACTTTTCAAATATTTTTACCGTTAATTAGTCATTTCATGAAACCCCTTTGTAAAAACACACTATCAATGCATTCTCATCTCAAGTTCCTTTGAAAACACATTTCGTACATTTTTTCATAGTCCTAAAAACACTTCCAAGAATTACCCTAATGAAGCACACATGAAAACATAACCATATCATTTAGAATAAAATCCTTTTTCACCATATACTCATGTCAAAACACTTCCAAAAAATATTTCGCACAACATAAAATATCTAATTTCACTATTAAAATCCAAAAAACATTTAACCAAAAACAACTGGTAAAAACAAACATATACATAATAATAATAATAATACCTCAAAATTTATTTTAGCAAATTCTACTAACATGAAAATACCATAATTGAGCCAACTATGAGTATAAATAAGGTGCAGAACACATTTTCAAATTAGTTGAAGGCATCTAAGAACCAATGGTTTGCACCGGAAAGAAAGGGGATGGAAATGCTTACCTCAAAGGTGTGCGTTTGTGGTGAAACTCCTGGGGGAGAATGAATAAGCCTCTGCGAACAAACCGCAAACCCTAGACCTAAGGGAAACTGAACCAAACATTAATCCTACCATCTAGGGATCAGCTAATGTGAAGAAAACTACAAAATATGGAAGACAAGAAAACACCTGAGGGAGTCGTTGCTACTGCAAGCCACTGGGGAAGAGGGTCGGTGAGGGTCGGGTGGTTGGAACATAGAAAGAGTTCAGCTGGATGGAAGAAGTAGTTGTCGCATGAGGGTGGTTTCCAAAGGGAGAGGGTGCATGATAGGAGGCGTGACCTAGGGTGTGGAGGGAAGTGGTAGTCGGGTGTGGGTAGATCTGATGGAGTCGGTGCAAGGAGGCAGCTCGGGGTGGCGGGTCACGCCACATGCTTGGGAGTGGAGCAGCCGGGACCGGAGGTCGGCTTGGATCTGTGAGCGGAGGTGAGGACAGCGGAGCTGGCGACGAGGTGGATGGGTGAACGTGGAGGGAGGAATCCTGGAGTGGGGAAGCGAGGGTGGAAGGTGAAAGCGTCGGGGGAAAGGTCAAGAATGAAGGGGGCTGGGGTTCAGGTTTAGCGCCATTGCGTAGAGGGAAAGCGAGGGGAGGGGGCGACAGGATGAGTCAGGCAAGGGGTAGGGTTTGTTTTTTTCTTTCTATTAATAATAATAATAGTATTATTACAATAATAATAATAATAATAATAAAACCAAAAATAAAAATAATAATAATAATAATAATCTTAATAATAATAATAATAGTAATAATAATAATAATAAAAAAAACAACCAAAATAATGATATTATTAGTATTAAAACTATAATACTATTATTATTTTATGCTTAAACATTATTTTATCAAACTCTATTTTATGAATTTTTTTATTTTACTTCATTTCATTTCACTTTTCCTTTCATTAATTTATTTACTTATTTTGGATGTTTGGAAATGACACTACTCTCGTGTCGTTAAGTGTGTGGTCGAGTAGGCTGCACTCGAACTGTTCCACCCAGCACTAACCGCCCACAAAGTCAAACAACGTGTTGTCGCACAGTTTTATAAGATGCACGCAAGTCACAGGTCAAACCCGGTCGGGGTGCGACTAAAGATAAATGTGTTGATGGATTCTGGCATAATATTTATTCCCATTTTAGTTGTTATTGTTGTGATATTTCTAATGATATTGGTTATGCTTGGTTATAATGTGGTTATGTTTGGTGAATGAATAAATAATCATGTGCACATGGCTTGGTAGAGTGGGGTATAGACATGAGGTTATACACCCATAGTTTGAGTTGTATTGAGGCTCTAAACTCCACCCTCAATGTACGTGTTAGGTAAGGGTACATATTTCTATTCCACTAACATTTGCGTTCCACCCGAACTAAGGCTTCGAGGTGAGGATGATGTGGTTGTTATAATGTGTTTCCTTAGTGAGATAGAAATTGATTTATTCTCATATGCATTGAAATTATTGAACATTACCAATCCATTGAACACACGATAAGGGTTAATTAAGCACTAATATGTTGTGAGTATTGAATCTGAATTTAATGGTGGATCAATTTAGAGGAAACTTTATTACTAATGGATACTTGATTTGTTGTTTATTTACTTTTCATTGCTTAGTATTTTCATGAAATATCTATTTAGACAGGATATTTTGTACACATTTTTGTTGGTGGCCTACTGAGTTGTACTCATACCCTGTCGGGCCATCATCGGGTACCCGATCTGATTTCATAGTTGCAGGTCAGGTAAAGGGAAAAGTTCTGGTGCTCAGGAGTTGAGTCATATTTGGGATGTTCCTAGATGAGGTTCCAAACTATGATTCAGGACTATTTTAGGGATTCTTCTATTGTCCTAATTTGGGTATTTTTCACTTGTTACTATATAATGACATGTCATACTTACTTTTGGTTTGTGGTTCATACCCTATTTCTAGACATGGTTATTTATGCATATTTGTTGATTATTCTATGTTGTTTCTGATTTTTTATTTATTTTCATCTCTATATTACTCTGGTATAGAGGTTATAGTCTCCCCATGTGACTTTATAACCCCACTGCTAGTCTAAAACCTTTGTTATATGGGGAGGTGTGCTTTAGGTCATGTGGCGACCCAGATTGGGGCATCAATTTAGTGGATCCCTAGTCAGGGATGTTACAAAGTTGTGTAAAAGGAGGTCTTTTCTATGACTTACTATTTGGGAATGGTAGAAAGGAGGTTAGGAAGGTGTCATGCCTTTGAAATGAGCTCATGCTTGGGAGTATCTAACCCAAGTACGAGGGAATACCCAATTAACCTAGGGAGGGAATTTTTGTTCTTGTTATGAGTAGTTACAATTTATGATATTTCACCATTGGGTGATGCAAATGTTGTGTGATGTGACTGTTTTATAATATTTTTCTTGTGGACACAACAGTATGAGGTTATGAATTCATGCATCATTATAGGAACCTATGTATATAGGAGACATGCATCACGGTAGGAACACACGACATGGGTGTGTGGGAAGAAAGGGTAGAATGCATTTGAACTTCTTGGAATTAATGAAAATGGTGTCTAATGAGATGATGGAAATGGGTAAAAAGAGAAGTAAAATGTTAAATAATAATTAAATAATTATTCTTGATAAGGGGAGGTAAGTGAATTAAAATGTCGTTGGAGTGAGTTGTGAAATGAAAATAGTTTTGAAGTGGTATAAAAAGGTAAGGCTTATAACCGTACAAGTTAGTTACCTCGTGCTAGTCGTGGACTTGGTGGGGATGGTTGAGGGTAATGTTCCTAGTATAATTGGGCCCATTTGGATAGTGTATGAGAAATGGTTTGTTTATGGATAGTGATGAACCCTTCCCTTATATATTGCGAAAGTTTATGGTCTATGTTCTAAAGATCATGTTTGGCATTGTAGAGAAATGCCACCATGATGGCATGTGTTGGTCATGCGGCAAGAGGATGTTGCTGAGAACACTCCTCCCATAGTGGATGAGAATGTGGTGATTCAGGAAAATAGAGAAGAGCAGTTCCATGAGAACATTTCTCATTTCATGTAAATGATGGATTGAAACCCAAGGCGGGTTGCATTGAGTATGTTTGAGTTGACCTGGGAGTTTCAGCTACAACACCCTCTAACCTTTATCAGATAGGGTGTTCCAAAAGTTGAAAATATTTAGATAGTTTCCATATAGACTATTATTTATCATCTAGATACTCCTATCAATAAGTAAGTCAATTTAGTAGATTATATGTTGTGAGGCCAAGAAAATTGTTGGTGGGAGAAAGCCGAAGGAATGATGTGGAAAGATCACAAGGAGAAGTTCCACAAACACTTCTATCCAGAAAACTTGAGGTAGGAGAAGGACATAGATTTTATGAGCTTTACCCAAGGGGGAAATGTTAGTGATGTATTATACCATTTGTTTCCCTTATCTCTTATACTTCCTTCCAACACTAGTAAGAGATGAGGTAGCAATGGGAAAACATTTTCAAGATTGGATGAGATATGAGATCAGGTCACAGGTGATAATATTCTATTTAAAAATGTTTACTGAAGTTATGGATTATGCCTTTTTCTTATAAGGTAACTTAAAGGGATCTTCAAGTGATGGACTTGTGGTTCCATCCAGACGGGTAAGTGGTGCAGCTTCTGAGAGAAGGAAGCACCGTTTTGGTAATCTCTAATAGGGTATAAGTGCACCGAGTATCCAGAAGAGGGGGGGTCATCCTCTCTAGGAGGCAACCATGTGTTCTTTAGTAGTGTGGAAGGTTAAGGAACATGTTTGGATAGTGTCTCTGACCACCAATTGAGTGTCGAGTGTGCGACAGGTTGGGCCATGTGCAGAGGTTCTGCAAGAACCTGTGATAGTTGGGAAATAATGGAGTTTAGAGGTAGATGACGAGTGTAGGAAGAGGTTTGGCGACTCCGTATCAAGTAGATAGTTTGAGCTCCATGGGTCGTACCGGTAGGGGTGGTGGACGTGGAACTATGGGGAAAGATCATTCATACCATCAAGGCAGTGCAGTGTAGGGAACTCAAGTTGGAGCCTAGGGTAGAGGGGTAGGTCACATTCATGTAGTTCAGTCTACACCAAAATGTGGTGAGGCAGGACCATTTACCATTCGAGGTATGATTCTTGTCTCTTCCACAATTACTAGTGATTTATTTTTTATGGTTTATATTAATTCTTTTATTCAACTTGTTAAATAATAAATTATTTAATTGAGATATTTGATACATTTAGTGTTTTACCCTCTAGGTCTCTTTCTCATTGGCATTAGGTGATATTGCCTAAAGTCCAAGATTACTGTCTAGTAATGGGTTAAGGTACCCATGATAAACATGTTGATGTCACAATGTCATGTCACCTCATACAAACTCTTACCATGTAATATAATACCTTTGTCCCGATATCCCCAATCAAGTGGGTTGCATGCAAGTGCCATCAATACATGTGCTCGATTTCTTATTCTTTGACTTACAGAAATTGAAATTTCCTATAGAACACCATGGTCATGGATTTAGTTAGGCTATATCATTTCCATCAAAGGGCATGATAAATCTACTTCCATAGAAGTGATAAATCCTTTCTCACATTATTCATTAATGCAGTATTACTCATGACACACCCAACATATCCTACCTTGCCATGAAAATCTGTTGTCATGGTTTTCGTCAATACATCTAAGTGCTTGAGTCATAATACTCATTAATAATAATCTTAAATTATAAGGACCAATACACATATATGATGATAGGAACATCCTATAACACTTATGAATGTGTATTTCCTACTGTCAGTTCTTTTTCTCATAATATCCTCCTGGATATTACCCAAGGTGCAGACCATGAGAAAGTGCCTCAAAGTTTCATGAGTCCACACCCCTGATAGCCTATATCATTTGTGTCCCTTAAAATGATATCATCTGACCATTGAACATATATTCAAAAATAGTTTCATTACACTTCTGGGTTCTCATCATAGTAGGGATCTATTATGACCTTTTAGTGTGATAGCTATTCTTAGGACATTATCACATACTATGTCACACATAAGAACAATCATGATGTGATAAGAAGTTTATTAATATTCATCCAATGAATATAGGTTTATCATAAAGTAAAAATAAGTTGATTTATAGGGAACCAACTCCAACATTGGTGGTATTCCAAAGGTTTAGTACACGAGAAAAGGGAGAATCAGGCCAATCTGTGCAAGGCGCATGGTTGACGCATGGTTAAGAAAACCATGAGAAATTACTAGGTCATTGTGTAGCCATGGAGAGAGGATTAATGCATGGACAGTGTATGATATATTAAACCATGTGGCCTGACCAAGTAACCATTCAACCTATCTTCCCTTGGACAGTGCCTAGCACACGGTTTGTGCATGGTTTTTCAAACTGTGTGGGTAAACTGTGCGACCCTATGAAGTTGTGAAAATTTTAAAAAACACAATTACGAAATATTAAATACTCACATGATTTTCACCCCTCATTTCCTCCCTTGAACCCTAGTGGCAAAAAAGATCTCCCAAGGTCTTCCAAGGGTGATTCTGCTTCATCCCTAGGTCATTTTGAGTGCCATCAGTTGTAGATCAAAGATCTAGGTAAGTCTAATCCCTCTCTTGAATCTATTTTTGTTTTAAGGTTTGCATCCTTCTATTATGTCCATAAGAATAACTAAAACCCTTCTTTCTGGTGAGATCTAGGTTGAGGATTTAAAGGGTGAGTTGAATTAGGATCTAAGGGTTTGATTAGGATTGCTTTCTTCAACAGACTTAAGGTAGGTGTTCTATATGTTATATCCATTTTTTACATAGATTTTTGCATGTGGGGTTATGTTGTTTCTCTTTACTTAGTTTTTTATTGGAGTTGTTTTTAATATTTGATATAATGAATGTCTAAATAACCAATTGAACCCCCCTTATAATCCACATGGGATGAATAAAGGACGACTTGAGCAATTTAGGGCCACCCATGGGGTATGCTGACCCTCCCAAACATGGTTAACAAAATTTTAAGGTGTGAAATTGACTTTTGATTAAGTAGAACCCTTGGAGAATGAGTAAATGGGTTAGTGTAGTGATTAAGAAAGGATTATGGGTAGATGTGTCTAGTTGGGAATAATGGGTAAGGGATTGTTTGGTTTGGCATTTAAATGGGTTAAATGGGATTCATGGGAATGTGTCAATAAATCATGTTTTAGTGAGTTAGGAATGGGGAATGAGAATTGGGATAAATGGTTATGTGATATAAATGATAAATGTGCTAATGGATTGTTTCATAATGTTGATTCCCATTTTAGTTGTTATTTTTGTGATATTGTTAATGATATTGGTTATTCTGAGTTATAATGTTGTTATGTTTGGTGAATGAATAAATAATTATGTTCACATGGCTTGGTAGAGTGGGGTATAAACATAAGGTTTTACACCCATAGGTAGAGTTGGACTGAGGCTCTAAAATCTGCCCTCAATGCATGGGTTAGGGATGGGGATAGAGTTATATTCCCCTAACAGTTTCATTCCACCCAGACTAAGGCTTTGAGGTGAGGATGATGTGGTTGTTGTGGTGTGCTTCCCTAGTGAGATAGGACTTGATTAATTCTCATATGCCTTGAGATTATTGAACTTGCCTAATCCATTGAACACATGAGAAGGGTGAATTAATCACTATGATGTTCTATGTATTGGATCTGAATTTAATGGTGGATCAACATTGAGGAAACTTTATTACTAATGGATACTTGAAGTGTTCTTTATTTACTTGTCATTGCTTAGTATTTTAATGCACTATTTGTTTAGACTAGATATTTTGTATACACCATTGGTTGTGACATACTAAGTTAAACTCACACCCTACTTAGGTCGTTGTTGGGTACCTGAGTATATTTCATGGTGGTAGGTCAGGTAAAGGGAAATGGTCCGGTTCTTGGCAGTTGAGTCGGATTTGGGATGTGCATGGATGAGGTTCTAGACTAAGAGTAAGGACTATTTTAGGGATTCTATTATTTTATTTATTTTGGGTTTTGTTCACTTGGTACTGTAGCATGGCATGTCATACTTACTGTTGGTTATGGTTTTTACCTTATTTTTGAAAATGGTTATTTATGCATGTTTGTTGATTATTCTATTTTGTTTCTGATTTTCTATTTATTTTCTGCTATGGATTACTCTGGTAAAGATGGTATATCTCCCCATGTGAATTTAGACCCTCGCTTCTAATCGGAAACCTCTAGTGTACGAGGAGGTGTGCTTGAGGTCATGGGGAAACCCAGCTCGGGGCACCGGTTTAGTGGCTCGTGGGCCAGGGACATTACACATTGATTATATATATATATGTTATAAACATATATGTTCTCAAAATTTATATTTTTTTTGAAAGTATATTCTGAATATATATATATGTGTGTGTGTGTGTGTTGAATATATTATAAATACATATATTTTTATATATATTCTGATACATATTATAAATATATATATTTGGAATAAATATTTGGAATAAATATTATGATATGTATTATAAATATATTTTGATATGAATTATAATATATATATATATATATATCGATATATATCCTTACTATGTTATTATATATATTCCAAATACATATATACTGAATATATATTCAGATACATAGATATATATATTTTGAATATATATTCTGATATCTATGAATTGTTCTATATATCATATATGTAATAAAAATTTTCATTTACTTCACCACTTAGTTTTTTTATTTTTTCAATATTATTGATTTCTATAATTTTTAATTTTATATTTTCCCCACCATTGGTGGTGGGGTGGTTTGTGTTTGGGGGGTGAGAGGTAGGACATGGAGTCAAGTCTCTGGACTTGTATGTTAACTACATTTTTCTTTCCTTTTGTTGTGTTTTGTGGTGGCAGATATAAGCAACCTTATATTTTTATAATTGTTTCAATAACTGAAGTTTGATAACAATAATTTTTCCCATACATTATTCTTTACGAAATGCATAACTGTCATTTACATTCAGTTATTCACAATATGAATAAAAGTTACACTTCATATTACATTGTGTTCATTAACAATTTTTCTATAATCATAATGTTATATTGTTATTCAGTTATGCATAATCAAGTAACACAATTTACATAATTTCTCAATATAAAATTTAATTGAATTCTATCAAATCATTACAAATAAATGTAGCATTTTTTTAATAATATCTGACACCAAAACAAAGTTTCATAATTGATCCCACTTTATCCAGTAATTTGTATAACTATAATATCCATAACCAATTTATAGTATTCACAACTGAATGCATAACTAGAATATACATAATCAAGTTATAGGATTTATTCCACTTCATCAGTTAGTGAAATTACACCCATATGCTTTTTTTTAGAAAAGTACACCTATATGCATATTTTTACACACATGTGCCCATTTTCACCACTACAAAATAAGATTTTAACAATGCTAGATAAATCCATCAACAATGATAGAAAATCACTATTGATTAAAGAACTGTAAAAATGGGACCCTTTAATCAATGCTAGAAGTAACTCTAATAATGGCCATACTAATCCAATGTGATGTTAAAATTACAACACACTACAAAAAAAATACAGCCAGAAACATGATATGGAAAATTCCTAATTTAACTGAAATAAAAATTACAACACAAATACAAGTAAAAGAAACTATTATAGACATTTCAAACATTGTTTTGTACAATTACATTAGAAAATACAATTTATCACAAACATTCAAAGTCATTAATGGTTTCATTGTCTTTGGAATCTAACCCCCTCTAAAAGAATCCCAATCATGGTATCACCTGACAAAAAAATCACCCCAACTTGAGCAAAAGAATACACCTGTATAAGAAAAAAATTATTATGTTAGTAATACTATAATGAAATAAATTAAACATAAATATGAAATAATAAATTAATATGATGTCATTTTTAAATTGAAACAAAACAATGTGAGTAATTCAAGTCAAACCATGCATCAGATTGATGGGTGGATGATTCATACACATCAAAAATGACTTATGGATCGTTGTCCTAAATTATCAAAATAATATGAATGTGTTTTTTCAATTTTGAGTATGCCACTTGTTTATTAACTAATATTTCATTTTAAATTGAAAACACACACTTTGAGTCATACCAGCCACATTACGTGTCTGCTTTACATGAGACTAATTCTTAAACATAAAAAATGAATTATGAATATTTGTCCTAAAACATCAAGACAATCAAAGAACTTTTTCCCAGTTTTTAGTGAGTGATTTATGTTTTGAACTAAAATTTCAATTTTAAATTGATAACAGACACTTTAAGCCATATCAGACAGACTGTGTATCACATTGAGGTGCAGCTAATTCCTACACATTAAAAATGACTTAAAGATCATTTTCCTAATGTATCAAAACAATAATAACATGTTTTCTCAGTTTTGAGTACGTGATTTTTCATTTTTACTAAAATTTAAATTTTAAATAAAAAAGACACACTAGAAGTAATACTTGACACACTGTGCATCAGATTGAGGTGATTCTAATTCCCACACATCATAAATGAAATATAGATAATTTTTATAAAGTATCAAAAAAATCTGAATGCGTTTTCTCAATTTTGATCATGTCAATTGTTTTTTACTAAAGTTTTATTTTAAACATAAAACACACACTTTGAGTAATACCATCACATCATGTGTCGATGTAACATGAGACTGATTTCTACACATAAAAAATGGATTATAAATCATTTTTCCAAAATTACCAAGATAATCCAATTGTTTTTTCTTAGTTTTCAGTGAGTGAAACATGTTTTGAACTAAAATGTCAATCTTAAACTAATAACTGAAACTTGTCATATCAGGCACACCATGTATCGGATTGAGGTTCGAATGATTCATACACATCATAAATGACTTATGGATCTTTTCCTAATGTATCGAACCAATCCAAATTTTTTTTCTTAGTTTTGAGTATGTCACTTGTCTTTTATACTAAAATTTCACTTTTAAATAAAAATACACATTTGGAGTCATACCAGTCATATTATGCATCATATTGAGGTAATGTTGATTCCTACACATCAAAATAACTTATGAATCATTTTTATAAAGCATAAAAACAATCTGAATATAGTTTGTTGGATTTGAGTATGTCAATTTTGGTTCTTACTAAAATGTCATTTTAAACTGAAAACACACACATTGAGTCATACCAGACATATCGTGTGTCAGATTGATGTGTGGCTAATTCCTACTCATCTAAAATGAGTTATGAATAATTTTCCTAAACTATCAAAAAAAATATGAATTTTTTTTCTTGGTTTTGAGTATATCACTTGTTTTTTTACTAAAATACCATTATAAATTGAAAACATGCACTTTGAGTCATATCGGTCACATCGTGTGTTAGTTTGATGTGAGACCGATTCTTTCATGTCAAACATGACTTATGAACTATTTCCCTAAATTATCAAGATAATCAGAGTGAGTTTTCTTAGTTTTTAGTGAGTGACATAAGTTTTGTCCTAAAATATCAATTTTAAACTGATAATGGACACTTTGAGTCATACCGGTCACACTCTATATCAGATTGAGGTTAGGATTTTCCTACCCATAAAAAATGACTTATGAATCATTGTGTTAAATTATCCAAATAGTCAGAATATTGTTTTTGGTTTTGAGTATGTCAATTGTATTTTTTTACTAAAATATCAATTTTAAATAAAAAATACATTTAGAGTCATATCAGTCGCACAATGTGTCAGATTGAGGTGCATCTAATTCCTACCCATAGAAAATTATTAATAGATCATTTTCCTAAAGTATCTAAATGATCCAAATTCATTTTCTCAGTTTTGAGTATGTCACTTGACTTATTTTACTAAAATGTCATTTTTATATAAAAAGAGATACTTGGAGTCATACCAATCACACAGTGCATCCGATTGAGGTGTGGATGATTCCTACACATAAAAATGAGTTGTGTATTGTTTTTATAAAATATAAAAAAAATATTAATTCATTTGGTTAGTTTTGAGTATTTCACTTGTTATTTTTCAAAAATTTCATCTTAAACTGAAAAAATATTGTTTGAGTCATATCGGTCACATTGTATATTGATTTTACATGAGACTAATTTCTACACATCACAAATTAATTATGAACCATTATCTTAAATTTTGATAAAAATGGGAGCATATTTGCTCAGTTTTCATTGAGTGACACACATTTTTAACTAAAATGTCAATTTTAAACTCATAACAAATACTTTGAGTCATACTGGGAACACCATGTATCAGATTGAGGTTCGAATGATTCCTAAACATTAAAAATGATATATGTATTATTTAATAAAGTATAGAAACAATCTAAATGTGTTTTATTGATTTTGATTATGTCACTTGTCTTTTTTACTAAAATTTCAATTTTAAATAAAGAGACACTTTTGGAGTCATATCGGGAGAAATGTGCATTGGATTGAGGCAAGGATGATTCCTACATTTCAAAAATGAATAATAGACCATTTTACTAAATTATAAAAATAATATGAATGTTTTTTCTTAGTTTTGAGTATGATACTTGTGTTTTTTACTAAAATTTGATTTTAAAATGAAAACACGCACTTGGAGTCATACCAGTCATAACATACTTTGGATTGAGTTGTGGTTTATTCTTATATATCAAAATTAACTTATGGATCATTTCACTAAATTATCAAAAATTAAAAAAAATCTAAGTTTTTCATGTGTCACTTATTTTTTCATGAAAATGTCATCTTAAATTGAAAACATACACTTTAAGTCATAGTAATCACATCGTGTGTTAGTTTTATGTGAGAATAATTCTTGCATGTCATAAATGACTTATGAATCATTTTAAAAAATTATTAAGACAATCAAAGTGATTTTTCTTAGTTTTTAGTGAGTGACACACGTTTTGAACTAAAATGTCAATTTTAAATTGATAACAGACACTAATTCATACCAGACACACTGTGTATCATATTGAGGTGTTCCTAATTCCAACATATTACAAATGACTTATGGAACATTTTCTTATAGTATTGATATAATGCAAATACTTTTTATTGGTTTTGAGTATGTCACTTGTCCTTTTTACTAAAATTTCAATTTTATATAAAAAAACACTTGGAGTCATACCGGTCACACCGTGCATCAGATCGAGGTGTGGTTGATTCCTACACCTCACAAATGACTTATGGATCATTTTTTAAAGTAACAAAACAATAAAAATGTTTTTTCTCAATTTTGAGTATGTGAAATGTATTTTAAACTAAAATTTCAATTTTAAACTAAAAACACACACTTTGAGTCATGTCGAACACACTTTGTATCAAATTGAGGTGTGGTTGATTCTTACATGTCACAAATGTCCTATAGATCATTTTCCTAAAGTATCAAATAAAAATGATAAGGAAATTAACTAAAAAAGTAATTAAAATGATGATAAAATCAATTAAATAAGTAGTCATAAGTCACATCTTCATGATTTCTATATACATTCTAACACCAGGTATGTTTCCCATTTATTTCTAAAAGAATCTATTTTCTCTGTGAATATGAGGACTATAGAGAGTCTTAGTAGTACTGAAATAATATAAACAATTAAAGTATTAATAAATATTTTAAATAAAATTATAATTATCTTAAAAATTACATCTTCGTAGATACTAGTTTGTTTATGGTATACGATATATTTCATAAATTTTCAAACATAATAACCATAATCTTTTCTATTTTTTTCAAGCACTGTAGAGACATTGAGAAAAATAAGTAATTTATTTTGATATATGTTTTGATAGTGAAATATTATTATATATACCATAACACTTATCCATTTATAGAAGTCTATAGGGTATTTGTACTCATGGATAGTCCTCATGCCACAATTTGAACGATATTTAAACACTACCCTATCATAAAATAATTTTCATTAAAAAAATAATATAAAACATATAACTTGAAGTTTAGCTGTAAAATGTTGCATGTGGTGTATTAAAAATTGATAAACGTCATCATGTGTGGTAGGTTTGTAGGGTATCCATGCATTGAATCTAGAAAATAAATCTTTGGATTATCAAAATTAACTTCAATGAGTAACAAATACTATTTAAAAAACAAAATGAATAAGTAATGAAGTGATTGAAAAAGGTATCCATGCATTGAATCTTGAAAATAAATCTTTGAAGTATCAAAATTAACTTTAATGAGTATCTAATACTACTTTAAAAAGTAATAAGTAATTAAATTATTGAAAATATATTTTATATATTTAAATTTTAGAGTTTTACCCCTACATTGTGGGTATTAAGAAGAGTTTTTCATCTGTAATTTTTCTTTAACAAATCCTGGCCAATTTTTCCACTATTCATTCATATTTATTTGGTTCCAATGATAATTCTTGTGTAGAAGTGATGTGAGGACTAATGAGTCCAAATTTATGTTCACATGGTTTTACCTTCAAATAGTTTTTATATATATGCCTACAAAAATTATGAATAGTATCCGTCATAATTAACATAGTAGATCTACTACTGGAAAAAGAAATCATGAAAAAATAGATCATGTATAAATTTACAACCGATACTCCTACCCATTCATGCATTAGGATTACATTTACATTCTCAAGACCAATATAGTCTGTAATATATTCTTCATACATATATTTTTCAAAATCAATTTTGGTTATATCACCACTTGGTAACATTGTATCTGCATGAACCATTGATGTTAGTAAATGTGGAAGATGATCGGGTGGGGTGAAGGTACTTTGTGAAAATATTTTCATTTGGTTGGTTTATACTTTATATTTTTTCGATTCAAACTTTTATTTAACTCCCTTACCTTCGTCCATCTATAATAATATTTATTGGTTCAAACCACTTTTCATTAATTGTTAAAGTTTTTCATGAAAAATAAATTGGAAATAAATAAATCCTTTTCAAAATGTTTTTTACAAGATCTAATAGCCATTCTATGAATGATTCAATAGCTTGTTCGACAATATAAATATTTTTATCATCAAGTGAAAAAGGTAGATCGATGCTTGTCTCTTGAGCTACATTAATCCCCACCCTCACATGACCTATTGGAAGCTGTCAATTGTGTAGAATATCTCCTTGCATATTGTACATGGTACCCCTCACAACAAGGTGATAAGTGGCTGTTGATAGATATAAATCACAATCATTTTCATCCTATATAATTTTAGTGTAGAAAAGGTATTAATGTCTTTATGATCCACATTTCATAGAAACAATTATGATAATATTAATTACCTCTTCTAAGACATCCCTTGAGGGGAATGGCTCACCTCAAAGATGGTGGGGGTGGGGGTGGGGATCTTCACATGGTGGTAGTTCTTGTGTTGTTTTGTCTCTTTTATTCCTTCCCATAACATTTTCTAACACTCTAGATTCAAATTATATTTTTATTCTAGAACATATAATAATGCCTACAACTCTTCCATTTTCTTTTCTTTATCCTATATTCATTTCTTTTCTCAAAATATGTTTGGGGTGACACCCAAAAAACCTACACATCTAATGTGACCATACTATTCTAGCCGCTTCAAGTCCACTGATAGTAGTTGTTCATTGGGTGTAGCTAATGATGATTATTTGGTCTAAGTTGAAAAAAATATAGTAAAATAAGTAATCATTATTATGTAATACTTATTTAAATCAAAATAGATTTTTATTATGCCATACTTATAAATTATTCCCTCACTTTTTGTGTTTTCATCTATTAATATATACTATTCATTTACAAATGTCTCCTTCCATAACACTTTTTGTGAGATTAAAGTGACTTTGGATTTTGATTCATCAAACTGTATATAAATAGAGGAGCGTAATTATGTTTTTATTTTATATCACATAAAATTATTTGAGTAGGTTTAAAATATGTACCATTTTTTTCAAGTGAAGTGTACCCCATCCTTGTTTTACGATAAGGGTATGTTGGTTATATCACATAAAATTATTAGAGTAGGTTTAAAGTGATAAATAAAAATATTTCCAAGGAATGTACTACTAGTCACAACGTACCTAAAAATGTATGCTCGTGATGACCAATAAATGCTACCCACACTTGTTGGTTTATTTGGAGTTCATATATATATGGTGGGTGTAGGTTTATTTTCCCTTTAACATATTTCAGTTGAAACTTAATAAGAATTATGTGAAAGTATCTATGATCCTTTCTCGTGAGAATTACTAAAAATTTCATTTAGGAATCATTTACTATAAATGAACTCTGTAAGGGATAATGAAGTGTAAGCAAACATTTCATTATTTTGTTTTTTAGTGAAATAAAGAAAGTATATCATAATGTTACCCTAATATCTTCCCAAATAAGCATCTTAAGAACAATCACAAAATTGCCCCATGAATCTACATCAATTACAATGTGAATGATAGTGGTGAACCCAATGTAATTACTAAACATGGCCTTGTGGGGGTTAATAGGTTGGCCACATGCATTCCATCCAACCTCAAAATTGATGCCTTTATTTATCACCTTAATAATTTTTTCTAACACCATTACACTATGAATATCTTTTATTTTCAAGGGCATAGTTTTTTTACCATATAACATTTCCTTAGATTCAACATCATCGATATGTTGTTCCTCTAGATTGGTAGCATCAGCATGTGAAAAAGGTTTTTCTACCTCTGTATTGGGAGCACCAGCATGTTGAGAAAACTATTGTTCTTTAGGATTGAGATCATAAACATTTAAAAAGTCATTATCTACATAAGTGGTTGAATATTTAATTTAGATTATATAAATGTAGTAGTGAATAGATAATAATATAATGTAACAAAATATATATTACAAAAAATATATAACCTAATTGTTGAAATCTTTTTTTTTGAAAGTTGAAGGTATTTGAACCCTCCATCAAGTATCCAAATCCATTAATTGAGCTCCCCTATAGCATAAAATTACCCATATACATTGGGACTACTGCAAAATGAATGCGACATCCTAATAAAGGGGTCATCCTAAATTGAATTGACATTTGACCCTTCAGTGGTTTTGGTCGATAAAAGAAAAACTGACCACTTTCATTTTGTGGGATTTGGAACATAAAATACTTATACTTAATATGATTCCATCATAAAGGGATCATATTTGTACCTTTACTTACTTAAATCCACTTTCACAAATCCCATTTAATCTATTTTAACAACACTTCTGAGATGAACCCACTAGTATTGAAAAATCAACACTTGGAATGTTATATAATCCAAATCCACATCCATCCAAAGTAAAGAAATTTTATTAAAGAGATGAAAATGAGTCAAAGTGAGGGTGGTATAAAGTAATGAAATCTAAGGGAATCATCATAAACTTGATTATCACACTAAATTGGAAGAGAACCCAAAGTTGAGAAGATCATGTGTAGATTATCCTAGTTACCTATGGATGTAAGGTAGTCCACAACTTTGTTGCCTTCCTTCCATGTATGAGACATATGAACTCAACCTGTAATTAGATTTTTTTTTTCATTTTCGAATCTGGAAGGTAATGGATCAGGGGTGAAACATTTTCCTTAGAGATAATTGAGGATGATAGTAGAGTCTATTTCAATCTCATCAAGAGTAGTGTTAAGGTATCAAAATATTTCTATCTTATTAGGAATGGCATGTGCCTCTACCATGAGTGAGTTACCACCACCTCCATAAAAGATACTGAAAGAAATCACCACTAATCCTTTAGAGTCACAAACCACACCACCACCCCACATCAAAATGGTACAATATAAAATGCATGTATTGAGCTTGAGTCCATAATCAGGAGCCCCCCAACACACCCAACATCCCTATAAATTGTTATGCATTGGTGGGACAACTTCCTGACCATCCATGATCACCCTTACGGAGGGGGAATAATCCCACTACTTCATGAGGGTTCCTAGCTCCATCATGAGGGAGCGTGACTGAACCTACATGGCCAACCTCGAGCAAGTCACATTTCGAATATGTGCTGAATTTCTTACATTCCAAATCGTCCAGTATCCCGAGTCCAATAGAGACATCCCTACCTTAAGTTCTTGGATGTTGTTACCCCCCTTGAAACATATAATGATTAGATATTCTACTCATGTTACAATCCAACTCCCATATTTTTTTTGATGATTCCAAAGTATGATATATTCATATAAATTGGATTTTTATCCTTGCTACCAAATATATGATTTTCTTAAACCATGAGTGAGAATCCAATATTTTTAATGGTAATGCATTCATCATGTTCATTTTTATAGAATGAATAATAATTAATTACATAACCATTATAGAATAATACATGCATATTTGGTCCTCTGGATATCCATTGAAGTTGTTCTGAAATTGAATCTATATTTTTAGCCGAATCCTTAAAAATATGGTCTCAAAAGAATCTTATAAACTATTTATTATTTGTATTTGATATCTAGATTTCATTCCTTTATGGATTCAAATGACTAAGAATTAATTTGGGCGTTTCAAAATATGGTAAAAACATTAAAATGTTATTCAAAACATAAAGGTGGGTCTGCTCCTGATCATTAATTTTAATTGTTAAGACATCTATTCTATAAATTCATTCATACAAAAGATTCTAGTTGTGATGATATTTTGGTAGACTAAAGCTTTCCACATTGTAAAGGTAGTCCGTTTAGAATTTAATGACTTCCTCAACAACATATCTCTCTATAAAAAACCTTTTGGAAAACTTCCATTTTTGACATAACCTTCCAAAATCTTCATATAACATTAGATGGGAGTATACCATCTATAATTTATATGACCACATATTCGAATCACTCTTACCAAGTGAACCATCAAGTGAACCATCATATTAAAGAATTTTTGTGGGAATAACATCTCCAATTCACATAATATGAGATCAATTTTCTTTCCCATAGTTGGAAATTTAATAGTGTCTATAAATTTTTGAAATATAAATTTATAAAAGAAACAATGTTTCTTTAATTTATGATGTACATTCTTGGAAAAAAATGAAACATAATGATATAGAAATCAGATCTTGCATCTAAACATGATAGTCATATGATTTTATACCCTTTAACTTTAAATCAGTCATTGATATGATATTTTTGATATTTAATGAATACCCCTATAGAAGATTTATATCATTTAATAAGATTAAAAAATGATATCTCTCTTGACTAGAAATAGTGTAAGCACCAGGAGGAAGAAAATTACATTTTCACTCTTCATTTGTGCCAACTCTTCCTATATTACCATGTAAATCATGTCCAACCTAGACTTAATTTCATCATTTTTTTTGGGTGCATTTAGTAACGTTCCAATGACATTATCATATAATTTTTTTTCAATATACATAACATCAAGAAAATTCATGATATACCAGCAATTCTAGTATGATAATTCAAAAAAAATGAACTCTTTTTTCAGCCAGTTATTGTAAGGTTTTTCAAAAAAGGTTTACAAAAATTAGTGTCCATATATATTACTTTCTCAAATAGTTGATCACCTCTTAGTGGTGATGGTGTTTTATTTTCTTATTAACTCCCATCAAATGACATCTTCCAAGATCGGTAGTTATGTCATTGAGGTAGATTTCAACGATGTCATAAAAACACATTGTTCGATGAATGTTTCAACCTAATTGACTGATTACCTTGTTTAGAAATTGGAAACTCTTTAGTTCCTTTAATGTTATATCCTGAAAATTTTCTATAATTCTTAAATTATTTTATCATCCCATACAACATGGCTCTCAATGTTAAATTTTCATTTATATAAGCATCATATAATGTAACACTTGAATCCTATAATAATTTCAAATATTTGATCAATGGATCCAAATAAACATCAATATCATTACCCAGTTATTTTATTCCTAATATAAGCATAGATAACATAATGTATTTTTGTTTCATCCATAACCACGGTGGAAAGTTATAATTTAAAAACATAACTAGCAATGTATTGTGAGTTCTACATTGAAAATGAAAAGGATTCACTATGTCTTTAGAAAGCACAAGACAAAGTTTCTCTTCTTATTTCTAAATTCAAGATACTCATGATCAATTCTCTTCCACTGAGGAGAGTATACCAAGTGAAAAATTTACCCGTATTTATTTATTGTATCTACATACCACATAATACTTTTTTATCCTCTTCACTTCCATATAGGATCTTAAACCTTGGAATGATTGTAAAGTACCATAAAAATTTCATCAAACCTGGTTCATCTTTCTTGTATCAAGAAGCACCACACTTTGGGAATTTTTTAAGTGATTTTTGGTCATTGTGGAATAGTATATAGTCATTTGGAATATCATGTATTATTTTATAGATAATACCCATTGAACATAGCATTTGTTTAGCATCATATGTTCGGCAAGGAAGCTCATTATCTTCTTGGTGCATATCATTCAAGAGAGAAAGTAATTTAGTAAAACTGGCATCACTCCATCCATTTACAACTTTTAAAATATACAACTTCAATATGGATGACAATGCTTTATATTTAGTAGAACCAGTATACAATAGAGGCTTTGCACAACTCTTTAACTTCCCAAACAATTTTGGACAATCATGAAGTTCATATTAAATTTTCATTGTTATTTTTAAAATATGATCTTCATCATCGTTCACACCTATTATCAAATCCTCAGTATGGTCTTCATCATTGTCCACACATGTAATCATATTAGATGATCCATAAAATGTAGTCTTATCCCAGTCACTAGCTACATTCATTTTTTCCCGTGTTTAGTCTAGCATTTATAACTTTGATCTGTTCCATGACATATCATGTGTTCTTCCAGCTACTCTACACTAAGTAGTCTTGAATAACAATATCATAAACATGGAAAAAGGATTTGAGAAGGGTTATATGCATGATATTTTGAAAACTTGTTGAACTCCTTCACCCCATCATCATACTATTTTTTCATATGATTGAAATCCATGCATTTTCAATTCATATCCATCTTATTTGATTCGGTAATATTAATATTGGATAAAATAAATAAATCATAAAAACCATTTCATAGAAAAAGGTCATTTTATGATTAAAATATTAGTGTATGGTAAGATTATTAATGGTTATGATTTTAAAGGCATAAATTGGTATATTAATGGTTATTATTTTACTAACATGGGTTATCATTAAGATTTTCTATATTATATGAACCTAATATACCACCTCTTGGACTAATTTGGGTCCCAATAGAGAAATATTCCCCATCATAACCCAACATAGAGGTGATAAACATATGGAATTTAATACAAAACTTCAAAACTAGATATCTATATCAAAGCTTGATAAATATTTTTATAAAAAAATTAAAATTGGTGAGAATTAAAATTTTCTCTCTCAACATTTGGCATAATATACTTTCCAAAATTTTGTTTCCTAAAAAGAAAAAAATATTAAAAGATGATACTCTAATGGTCACTAAAAATAAAATAAACATGGCAATGATATGTTTTAAAAAGACATTATGGTTTTAATCCATGAGAGTAGGATAGATACTTGGAAGTAAATGGGAAGAATTGTTTCATTTTAATCCATGGAAGTAGGAGTTATACTTAGAACTTGGATCCGATTACCAACTATGTACTGCAAAAATAATTCCTACTTATCATTTGCAATCACCACCTTACAAGATAATTGGGAAGTGGTTTTACAATGCACAACTAGGAGATCCATGCAATCAGAGTGAGAAATAATGATGTATTATTGAAAATGAATGTGAAGGAGAGATAGATGGTGAACCAATAATGGCTTGAGGAAAGAGATATTGGGTAGATAATTAGCAAGGTAGATCAAGTAAAAATAAGATCGCTAGCATGCATTTTTCAAACCATTTGGGAAAATTAAAAACAAACAAAGATTTTCAAGATGGTGTAACAGATCACAACTGGTCACAAACCTTTATTTTTATATATCAATATAATTTCAAGACAAAAAATAGATAACCTTTAAACTAAGACAAATATATTAATATAAAATTAAAAATTAAAAAAATAAACAAAAATTATTGTAATTTAAATTTCTCTTCATTTTTCTTTGATGTGAAATTTAGTAAAAGAAAAGAAATGATTATGAAAACATGGGAACATAACCACATGGAAATAAAAATTCATATAACAAAGGAATTTCCAGAACTAATAAGAGGGGGTAGAGAACTCTTAGCTTGATAAGTTTCTTCTTAGTACATGGTATGAACACCATAGTACCTTAGAAAATCCTAAATAGGACTCTAGGGAGGGAAATTTAGTGGAATTTATTGTTTTAGGGCTTTGGAGTGAAGGGTAAGAGAGAATGGGTGGGTATTTATAGAAAAATAGAGGGGATTTTTTATTAATTTTAAAACATAGGCCTTGTAAACCATATTAATAAATAATAAAAAACTATTGGTCTTACCATGGGTTTTCCCATAGTATTTACAAAGGATAGTGGGTTTTAAAGTTTTATTTATTTTATAACCAAACCCTTTAAAACAAAACCATTAACGATGCATAAGTGATTCATTTTCATATCAATGTGATTATTTAAAAAATTAAATCAATTTAATATAGAAAATTAACAAAATTTGTGATATTTAATTTTTAAATAATTTTTTTATTTATTTAAAATTATCATTTTAAATTATAAAATCGAATTTATAATTTTTAGAACTACATATGATTTCCTGAAATAGTTTTACTATTTATTTTTGAATAATAATTATTTTTTATTACTTTTTTATGAAAATATACATTCATATTTTCTTTAAAATATATTTTAATAATTACTAGGTATTTTTTTCTAAAAAAATTGGGCTATAACAATGGAGACCTTGTGAATTTGAGGATTGAGATATTCTTTTTCTAAATGTTTCTCCATGATATGGGATGTGTATTTTTGGTAAGGGATGCAAGCTATCCCAGTGATTTATTATTTCATTCCATATGTTGTTTCGAGAATGTGAGGATGGTTATTGCCTAAAAATATCCCCATATTTAGAATTGGTAAACAACATATTAAACATATCATAGATGAATAGGTATGTTTAGGGCCAATCACATATCATTGACTTGGGATATCTGGATAGTGAAGATGATTATACCTTCTCACGGTATTGGGTTGTGATTGAGGACCAATTTGAGAGGATCATATAGGTTCAGTAATGTGAGAATTGTATGCGGACTCAATACCCTCACCTATTTGAGTAGGATATAATTTTAGGGTTGAAAATCTATTTTGTTGGGGAGCATTTAGATACCCAATTTTTTTTAGACATTATAATTTTTTCAATTATATTTTAATAGGTGTCTACTAACAATTTTTAATATAAATTTCCTTATGAATGTCCAACTATATTGTTTTAATGGTAATATATTAAATTTAGACCATAGAAGTATGATCCTAAAGAATAAATTATATCTCATAATTGGAAAACCATTTCAAAAAATTTCCACCTTGGTATTGTCTAAATATAAGGGTTTTAACCTAGGGGTGAAATAATTTTTTGTCAGGGTTTCACGCCTTGGGCCAAACCAATTTTAAGAGTTTAATTTGAAAACCAAAAAACCCAAAAATTATATACTTATGATTTAATATCCTTTAAACTCAATTTTAAAATTCATGAACTCTAATTAGATAGGTGATCCTTTTTTATTGGATATACATGTACATTATTCAATGGAAATCACCAATAGTGTCTGATGTAATTGTATTCTTCATTGAATATTGATCTAAACAAAAGGTAGAGATTAGTTATAAGGGCCAATATTTGTATAGTCCAACCCTTTGTGAGTTTTTGAATCTCATGGTTCTCAGAGGAGGCCTTGCATGAGTTTGTAGGGGTTTGGCTACTAAAAGGGTGGATGTTGGGAGAATTCATGGCATGTAAATATTTCTTGTCGTGTATTTGAAATTCATATATTGTTAAGGATGTTTCATTGGGTGCTTCATAGTGTATAAATATTTAGGGTTAAATGATTCAAGTTGATTCATTTTTTTGTGAAACTTTAGTCTTGACATTTACATGGCATGTAAGGGTTACACTATATGTAAATCCACTATGTAGTTCATTTATAAAAGGTACAATTCCTTGGATATTTTCTCAAACCCTATGGAATCTCTTGATTCTAAGAGATCCAGTAGCCCTTTCTTAAATGTTTGGGGATTCCTTCGATATGGATCGATCCTTGGATTCCCATATTTGATCCATGGTGATCCAAGGTGTGTTTTTTCTTCATTTTCTAGCAAGTTCTTCTAGATTAATCTTGATTCCTCCCATTTATTCTCACCATACGATGGTGGATCATCTCCCTTGTTTCCAATGGAGTTTTCTTGGTTGTTTTTTAGTGCATTTCTTTAATGTATTCCTTGGATGGATACAATTTCTTATGGGAGAGGTGATCAGAGATCCATAACGTTGGTTCGTTCTCATGCAAAGAACAATGACTCCTTTGAGGTGTGGGATTTGTTTATTATCTATTTATTTGTGTGAAATCATAAAGCTAGTATGGTTTAACCCTTTAGATAGAAATTAAATTGGCATAATAATTATTGAACCAAATTAAAAATTAACTGGATAAAGATTTCATGTTGATACCTCTTCATTAATTAGATAGTTTGATATCTATGTCATGCTTTGTTAGCATGTTATTATTCCTGGAGTAGTATATTGAAATTGATAAAGAACAAAAAGTTAGAATTAATTGATAATCAATCATCTTAAGAATAATTAAATATGATTCATTTTTATAAAATGGTGGTGGTTGTAATTTTTTGATAATCTAGTTGATGTGAGTATGCATGTTTAATTGAATGCGGTCTTCCATGTGATTAATAGAATTGATAAATAATGTGATGTATTTTTATGCTATTTATAATAATTAAAGGCATGTTAAAAAATTGGCATTCCAAAATTTTTTTGAGTCTTGAATGTATGCTTGGAAGCATCTTTAAATTAATTATTTAATTAATTTAGTGGCTTGTTATATTCTAATTACTTAGGTTTCTTGTAGTTGAAACCCATGAATAATGAATTGGGTAATTCGAGATGGAATGAAAAAAAATTTGTTTGATAAAGATAATTGTTAGGTATTGAGTTTGACGTCTACTTGAGAAGGTCGAGCACCTTGAGTTTGGAGATGTGAGAGCTTGTTTATGTGTGAAGGCTGGATGTCTTGTTTGCAGGGCCTATATTTTCCTATTATATATGCTTGTTTATTTCCTATTTCTTTTATGATATGAGCCTATGATGGATGATCCTAGGATGGTTGATGTGATACGGGGTAGGGAGGTTCGTATGTGATGTGATCCTAGGATGGCTAATGTGATGTGGGCGGGGAGGCCAGAATGATGTGGCAGTAGTTGATGCTTGTGATGGTGAGATACATTAGGATATGGATGTGGGTTTTGTGGATGGCACCGTAAGTGATGAAATGGGTTGAAGCTAGGCTTACCCATTGATGTGATGTTGAGATATGGGATGCTCATTTATGAATCTGTTTAATGGTTGATGGTTGGGTTGCTTATTTTATCTACATTCCATACTTAAGGAAGTTGGATGTGCTTTGTTTCATTCTTACTCTTTGTGGTATCATGGGATGGTTTTCCCATAGTACCTAGAAATGAAATGATACTAATAGTGAATAAATAATTATTAACACATGGGGTTAGTGTTGATGGAATTTAAATGCTAAAAATATGTTACTCTTGATAAATCATGGACTAAATTGGGATTATACCTGGAGTGAGAGGACCAGTTTGGGATATGTCTAACACTGAGAGGGGGGGTGAATCAGTGTTGGGGACTTTTTAAACCAATTCCAACTTTTATCCCTGTACCTCGTGACCTGTTAGGATCTTGATTCTCTTATTCTCTTTTCCCTGTCGCATGCAATAATAGAAAGCAGTAAAAATATGCACACGATATTTTTACAAGGTTCGCCACTCAATAAGAGTAGTTACATCCTTGCCATGCATGGGTATGACCACTGCATGGATTCTCCATTATAATGTGATATTCTTTTACAATGGAGTGGCTAGGAAGGCAATCCTCTAGCCCTTGTGAGTCCCTACACTTTAGAGGGGGGTGGGAAACAATCCTCTTCCCTGGACTGGTGATGACCTAGCCCAACTTGCAGCGTCTAGCTGTTTCTTTATACTGCCTATGGAGATAGTCTTTTTCATTCTTCAAAAGGTAGGTTCTGCTCTTGATCTTCTTCAGTGTTCTTCACTTGATTACTTGCAAAGCAGTAGGCAAGCAATTCTTCGTGTCTTCTTCTTTTCTTCTTCACTAGTGCAAAACCAACTGCACTAGGACTTCTTCTTCTTCTTTAGTGCAATAACAGAATGCACTAGGACTAATTCTTCTTTCTTAGCAAGAATCGCATATACCAATGTGATTAATCAGGAAACGAAGACCAGCTTACTTGGCATCATCAGAGTGAGTTCTCCTCTTGTTCATAAATGCATGTGATCATGCATATGGAATGTAGTTGAACTCTTTTCCTTCTTCTTTCCTGTTCAGAAGATGGCAGGAACTCCTTAAAACAGCTTGCACGCCCACTTCCACCTGCGTGCCCTATACTTGCACGCCTACAACTTGCGTGCCTCTTCTTGCACGCTGCTAATTGCGCGCCACAACTTGCGCGGCAACACTTGTGCAACAGACTTGCGCGACAACACTTGCGCGGAAGACTTGCGCGACAACACTTGCGTGGCAGACTTGCGCGGCAACACTTGCGCATCGTATAAATAACCCTCAGCTTGCGCGCCACTTCATCTTGTGCGCCGCTTTCTACACTTGCGCGTTCAGAGCTCAAATTTTTCTCTTAAGCGTTGAGCCTTAAAAAATGAGGAGGCGAGTCGTCTATTTATAGGAATTTTTGTGACCTGCAGGACCTAGACTTGCGCGCCACCACTTGCACGCCACCACTTGCGCGCCACTTGCGTGCCTTCTTCTTTCCTTTGTCATTTTTGGATATGATGATTTTGGAATATGACTTGCACGACACACTTGCGCGCCAAATACTTGTGTGCCAAATACTTGCGTGCAAAAGACTTGCGCACCATTCTTGACTTGCACGCCACTTTATTTCCTTTGCCATATTTTTGAAATAATGCTCTTTTGAAATATGACTTGCACGCCTCTACATACTTGTGTGCCTACTGCATACTTGCGCGCCTACACCTTTCCTTTGCCATATTTTTTATCTGATGATATTTGTGATATGACTTTTCCAAAAACACTTCTTTGTCACTCCCTTTCCTTCATAAGGCTTGCATCACAAGTTCTCCAAACTTATGATATTTGTGAAATACAAATCAGCAAAGCATCGTCAGGTTTATCCATTCATTTTGGAATATGAATTCCAAAGTACTTCTTTCATCCTCACTTCAAATCCTCAATTCTTCTTCAACCATCCTTAGATAGATGATACTTCACCATTCTGCTCCAATCATCCTCAAATGGATGATACTTCTCCATTATTCATTGTTGTAAACAATGTGTCACCTTTGACACAAGTTCTTTGAACATAGGATCAGTTCAACAATCGTCTGAATTTATCTTCTTAGAGAATTACTCAAGTATGACATCCAATTCTATGATTTCATAAAAATTCTCCAAGAATCATCACTCCAGCCTATCTCCATTAACTTTGGAGTCCTTCTTTATCTCCTTATTCATTTTGACCAGCATTGACAACTGTTGACAACAAATACAATCTTCACACACAAAGTGGTCCCAACAATCTCCCCCTTTGTATTTTGTTGTCAATACCACAAAGTCTTCTCAAATGAATGTGTCAATGTCAAAATGAGAATCTTATCTCTCCCTTTTACTTATGTCTCTCCCCTAGACATTCATTTCATTTCTCTCCCCCTTATTGACAAGAAATACAAAGTTCATGGTAGAGAGGGTATCATTCTATACTTAAGCAATGTGCCATCAATCATTTCACTCTAAGTCTACTTGAGCAATGCTCAGCGTAGAAAACAAGAGGATTTGATTTAGACAACAAAGTTGTCCATTACCCACATAATATGACACCTCATGAGATGAGAACTCATACACTTGTCTTCAAGGGTTTTTCACTTCCATTCCAGGCCGAAGATATTGAGTGTGAAAGAAATAATCAACCTGAAATTCCTGCACTCACTTCAACAAATGGATCAAAAACATTCATGTGCAATTGGTAGGATAAGTGGCCTTGGATCACATTCACTCTTCTTGTGTCATTGATTATCTTTGTTACTCCCCCTTTGTAGAATGATCTTTATTTTTAGTAACCAAGGATGAAAGATTTAGAAATAACATACCATTTTCAATTACATGATCTTGAGACAATCTTCAAAGTAGTTGAATTTAGTACCAATTGAATTTGATACTTATTGAGATAATGACTCTGGAAGCTTCTTCATGTGTTTCCCTCTATAGAGAACACTTCTAATCACTGAATCTAAGGTTCTCCCCCTGAGATCTTGCATCACCTTCAATTCCCTGTATTTAAAGAACAAATACAATACACAAACATTTAAGGGAATAGGGTGGATCCTCCATGCTTCTTCAATGTGAGAAGGAGGGCTGAGATGATTTTCTCAACCAGGATGCTCCATTTTCTCCACTCCTCACACTTTCACATTTGATCTTTAATTTTGAATGTAGTTGTGTGGATCTCAATACTTATTCTATCTCTTTGTGTGTGAATCTTATTTCTTCAGAAGAATTCCAAGCACTAGAATATCTCAGTGCAACATTCATCCTCTTCATGAATTCTTGTTGGGTTGGAATAAATTCAAAGCACTTTCTGACAGTGTGGCCAGCCTTGTTGCACCTCACACACAGAACTTCTTTGTCTTCATGTAGAATCTTATTTTTGTTTTTAGCACTAGCCTTAGCTTGTGCATCTTCCATCTTTCTCATTCTTTCCAAATCTTCTGGCCAAATCACCAAAATATCATTAGGGACTGAGGCATCAAGATTGGATCTTCTACATGGATTCTTCTGAGTGGATTCCTTCATAGTAGTTCTTTTGGATGCACCAGCCTTCACCTTCTTGGACATGGAATCCAAGGACTTCTCAGTTTTCCTCATTGTAATCTTCTTGGGATCATTTTCTTTTGTAACATACTTATGATTACATCCCAAGATAGATTCTTCATTCTTCTATAGCTTTTGTGGTCTTTTGTTCTTATTATCTTTGAATACATTCTGAGATAGGCATCCACCATTCTTGTGACCACTCCCATTGCATACATCACAGATGTTGTCCAGCATTCCAGATCTATTTGCAGTATACAGATGTTTCTGGATCTGTGGATGTTGCTTCTTCTTCTCTGGATTTCTCCCCCTTGAGATGGGCTTTCTCTGTGCTTTTACATTTAAGGGATTGTACCAACAATCTAGTGCACAATGCCCAAACCTGTTGCAGCACCAGCATTGACCAACAAACCTTAACTTCTTGTCATCTTCTTGATAAGTTTGCTGAGTCTTCTTCTTCTTGGTATGTTGTGATTTCTGTGGGGATCTATCTTCCACACTCTTTCCCCTATCCACCCTATCCATGGTGATAGGTTTCATCTCACTTTTATTCATCCAAACTTGTTTAGAATTTTTCTTCCTACCTGCACTTTTTGTAGGAGCAATTTTAGAAATATTAATAAAAGTTGGTATGGATGATACCTTTACTTTCTCAGCTGTTTGTGATAGATCAATGAGTGAAGCCATGATCTTCTTATCACATGTTGGATGTCTTTTGATAGTAGAATCCTCCAGTGAGCATTGAGTACTGGCAGCAACTATTTCCTTCTTTTGTGGAGACTCAATATGTGTCTTCTCATGATTGGTTAGTTCAGCTTCCAATTCTAGACATCTCATATTGAGGATGACTTCCTGGTTTTCAATCATAGTCATATTCTCTTCAAAATCCTTCTTTAATCTTTCAACTTCATCTTCATGCATCTTTACTTTGTTTTGTAACAAAGAGTCAAGTTCATTGATCTTCTTGGAGTTATCTTCCAAATATAACTTCTTGACTTCATTGCCCCTTTTCAGCTCATCTTATAGTGCATGGATCTTCTCTTCTAGAGTCTTGTTGACTCCCTCCTTTTCTTCAACATCTTTGAGCCACTTTGAAGAACTTTCTTCAAATCCCCTTTTTGTTTCTTCAAAGGCTCCAACCTGTCTAGGGAGCTTTAAACATTTGACAATTTTTTCTTGTAAGCCTTTCTCCAAAACATCAGTTTCTTCTTCCAGCTGAGTGATATTTTCTTGCATGCATTGAAATACCCTGCAAACCAGGGATGCACTCTTCAGGAATACCATGCAGAATCATTCTTAATCTATCAAATGATATTTCTTGAGATGTTGTAGATTGTTCATCACCACTTGTGCTATCATTTTCATCATGAGGGTAATTTCCAAATGTACTAACACATACCTCTTGATCAGTTGAGGTAGGAAGGTTGTCCATTTTCTTGGTGGTTACTTGAGCCACCTTCTCATTACTTTCCAAATCTGGTGTGTCTTCAATGTTAGCCAGATATGGAAAACCAGATGCTTCCTCTTCTTTCGATAAGAGGGAATTCTTCTTCAACTTTCTCTTCTCTTTCTTTTTCCTGTTCATCATGGTCTTGGTAGATATAACAAAATTTTCACCAACACTGCTCTTCATTGTTGACTCAGGAACGGAACTTAAGTTTTCAAAAGAGAATACCTTCACTTTAGAGAATCCAACAGAGGTTAACCTTCCTATGATACCAATTGAGAGGACCAGTTTGGGATATATCTAACATTGAGAGGGGGGGTGAATCAGTGTTGGGGACTTTTTAAACCAATTCCAACTTTTATCCCTGTACCTCGTGACCTGTTAGGATCTTGATTCGCTTATTCTCTTTTCCCTATCGCATGCAATAATAGAAATCAGTAAAAATATGCACACGGTATTTTTACAAGGATCACCACTCAATAAGAGTAGCTACATCCTTGCCATGCATGGGGTATGACCACTGCATGGATTCTCCATTATAATGTGATATGCTTTTACAATGGAGTGGCTAGGAAGGCAATCCTCTAGCCCTTGTGAGTCCCTACACTTTAGAGGGGGGAGGGAAACAATCCTCTTCCCTGGACTGGTGATGACCTAGCCCAACTTGCAGTGTCTAGCTGGTTCTTTATACTGCCTATGGAGACAGTCTTCTTCCTTCTTCAAAAGGTAGGTTCTGCTCTTGATCTTCTTCAGTGCTCTTCACTTGATTACTTGCAAAGCATTAGGCAAGCAATTCTTCGTGTCTTCTTCTTTTCTTCTTCACTAGTGCAAAACCAACTGCACTAGGACTTCTTCTTCTTCTTTAGTGCAATAACAGAATGCACTAGGACTACTTCTTCTTTCTTAGCAAGAATCACATATACCAATGTGATTAATCAGACAACGAAGACCAGCTTACTTGGCATCATTAGAGTGAGTTCTCCTCTTGTTCATAAATGCATGTGATCATGCATATGGAATGTAGTTGAACTCTTTTCCTTCTTCTTCTTTCATGTCCAGAAGATGGCAGGAACTCCTTAAAACAGCTTGCGCGCCCACTTCCACTTGCGCGCCCTATACTTGCACGCCTACAACTTGCGCGCCTCTTCTTGCACGCTGCTACTTGCGCGCCACAACTTGCGCGACAAGACTTTCCCAAAAGACTTGCGTGGCAGACTTGCGCGACAACACTTGTGTAGCAGACTTGCGCGAAAACACTTGCGCGGCAGACTTGCGCGACAACACTTTCACGGCAGACTTGCGCGACAACACTTGCGCGTCGTATAAATAATCCTCAGCTTGCGCGCCACTTCAGTTTGTGTGCTGCTTTCTACACTTGCACGTTCAGAGCTCAAATTTTTCTCTTAAGTGTTGAGCCTTAAAAAATGAGGAGGCGAGTCGTCTATTTATAGGAATTTTTGTGACCTGCGCGACCTAGACTTGTGCGCCACCACTTGCACGCCACCACTTGTGCGCCACCACTTGTGCGCCACCACTTGCGCGCCACTTGCGTGCCTTCTTCTTTCCTTTGTCATTTTTGGATATGATGATGTTGGAATATGACTGGCGTGACACACTTGCGTGCCAAATACTTGCGCGCCAAAGACTTGCGCGCCATTCTTGACTTGCGCGCCACTTTATTTCTTTTTCCATATTTCTGAAATAATGCTCTTTTGAAATATGACTTGCGTGCCTCTACATACTTGTGCGCCTACTGCATACTTGCGCGCCTACACCTTTCCTTTGCCATATTTTTGATCTGATGATATTTGTGATATGACTTTGCCAAAAAAACTTCTTTGTCACTCCCTTTCCTTCATAAGGCTTGCATCACAAGTTCTCCAAACTTATGATATTTGTGAAATACAAATCAGCAAAGCATCGTCTGGTTTATCCATTCATTTTGGAATATGAATTCCAAAGTACTTCTTTCATCCTCACTTTAAATCCTCAATTCTTCTTCAACCATGCTTAGATAGATGATACTTCACCATTCTGCTCCAATCATCCTCAAATGGATGATACATCTCCATTATTCATTGTTGTAAACAATGTGTCACCTTTGACACAAGTTCTTTGAACATAGGATCAGTTCAACAATCGTCTGAATTTATCTTCTTAGAGAATTACTCAATTATGACATCCAATTCTATGATTTCATAATAATTCTCCAAGAATCCTCACTTCAGCCTATCTCCATTAACTTTGGAGTCCTTCTTTATCTCCTTATTCATTTTGACCAGCATTGACAACTGTTGACAACAAATACAATCTTCACACACAAAGTGGTCCCAACATGGAGGGCATGGAATTTACTCTGATTATTATTATAATGTAGTGTGGAATAATGGTAATGGTTATTTAATGGTTAGTGAATTAATTAATGGAAATAAATGATAAAAATTAAATAAGTAATTAATGTAGTTAGTTTCAATGCTTGTGTTCTTATGGGATGTATGATCTTATCAGTGGTAGTCAGGAGTCTGAGCGACATTAGTTGCAGATGATTCTAAGACTAGGATATTCCCATAGTGTGGTTGTTAGATATATTATATCATGTATATTATATGATTTCATATGCTACCCCACCCATGTTTATTATGACAACTGACACCTAGTGGACTCTGGGAGGGTGTTTCCTCCAACATCCCAGTGGGAGGATGGATGTCTAACTACCCCCTTTGACCCTGTTATCTTCACTTGGCAGTTACTTGTGATTGTATGAATGGTGGTTAGTTTTACCATATATGTGTGTAGAAGTCTTTGTTGGATTGTGGATATTTAAAACACATGTATTCCCAAATATAGTATCCAAAGTATTATTATACGTATGAAGTGTATAGGTTGTCATGGCTTGTGGTACCTTACTCAGTGTATGGGTTGTAATGGCTTAAGTTATATTACCCGATTTATGATACATGTCATACAGGATGTGGTGGATTCTGGAAACTACTTGGTTACTTTATATGGTTATGTGGATGGGATGATGTGATGATGTGATTAATGGGGTGGATGTTGTGATGCATTGCCGAGGTGTCTTCAGGCTAGCCTATTTTGGAGAGAGATGGATCAGGATGTACGATGTTGGGGAAGAGTGGTAAACCAGTGGGGAAGCAGGAGAAGAGTACCCTTTGTGTTTCATTACTATATTATATGCTCTCTTGTATGATATTCTTGGTGAGATTTTTCCATAGTGAGGTTGGGAATATAGTATATCTGCTTAGGTGATGAGTTAGTTTCCATGCTCTTCACTATTCTTTAGCACGATTTCTTTATATTTTTCATGAGAGGCTATAGTGAGGATCTTACCGTGTATACTATTATTCTCACCTATGTATATATAAAATATTTTTCTATTCAGCTAGAGCAGGTTGAATATTGGGATGGATATCATTAAATCATGGTTTTGTAGGATCAGTTTGGGATTTTTGGTCATTGTTGCCTTTATCTTTTGGTAGTTGTAGTTTCCTTTCAGTTGTTATAGTACTGTATGGGATTGCATGATTTCACTTGGGATTTATTTATTTATATATATTTATGAGAAAGTGTTGATTGGTGTATATGTCTTATCTCTCCCTCTTCCACACTGTAAGAAACTAGTTTTTATATGAGATATGAATCATTTAATTTTTAACTAAACTCTTTGGTTTTGAAATATTACGAATGCCTAGTGAGGGTATAGAAAATAAAGGGGTGTTTGGGGATTGTTCGAAGCCCAAACCCTGGCTGTTGGAAGAAATCACTATGTTTCAGGGTTATTAGAAATTATGTCACCCATTCTACATGGTTTCTCCTAACTATATGCGGCCTTTAGTGGGAAGAAGTGGTCAGAATGATTTGATAAAACTATTCAACTTTGGTAGCACGCCCGTACAAGAGCTCTACAAAATTTAACAAAGGAAAATATCATGTTTTGGGAATAGTTTCCCAAAACATGATCATGAACTATGTGAGGGGTTATTGAGGTAGTGCATGGCTCACGGTTATCACATGGTTTGGCCAACCATGCATCCAAACCATGAAATCCCTTATTTTTTTGGGTGATTTTTTCATTTTCCATTAAGGTATTATGACTTTAAACCCATTTATATTTTTTCTCCTCCAACATATAGAAGGTCCATTTTTTCTCTTAAAGAAGCACCACCTTCCCTCTTCATAGGTTCTTTGATAATTCATCCATTCGGGCTCCAATTCGACTTCTGATCATCTCGTTGGATGTGTGTCAGTGAGTTCTCTATTCATCTCATGTCAATCATCATTTTTGTTCTTCTCAATGGAGTTATTTAGTTTCAGGATCATATACCCTATTTTTAGGGAATTAGTATTTTTTACATTTTCTTCCAATTTGGACCAAACCAGAGGATGATATTGGATGAGTGATCCTTTATAGGCATAAGGTAGGTTTTCTTGTGATTATCCCTCAATGTCGTGATGATTTATGTTATGTTATGTGTTCCACATTCTCGTTTCACCTTACATTGCCCCTAAAAAGAATGTGACTTTAATTGGTTGCCCCATTCTAGAACCTAATGACCCTTATAGAACCCAAGAGATATTGTAGGTTTCCAACCCAAACATGAGCCACCCCTTTAGGTGTTCCCTCGATATGATTATTTGACCTTCATGGCTATAAAACCAAAACACCAATCAGTGTGTTTGGTTCAAATTCTAAAATGTGACGACATCAATGAAAATGGATAATTGTTGTGGTGTATCATAACTACCGCACTTTTCAAACTGTACTGGATTAAATGGAGGCTGATTGGTGAGACTATGTTATGTGACTAAATATAATAATAGTTACTCTCTTGTTAATAAGAAATGTTAATGAAATATTGATTTTCTATTAGTTCTTAAATACTTTGACTACTTATCACTGTTATGGTAATTGGCATGGATACCCCTACGCTTTATGATATAAGGGAATGATGACCCTCACTATTATTATACATGATCATGGATTCCCTTTTCTCATTGTTATATATGTGCATGGAATCCCTTACATTGTTAATTATACATGCATGGAGTCCCTTACACTATGGTGATACATGGGTATGAAGACCCATATGAATTATGATGAATAGTCAAGGAGACACTTATGAATTGTAATATATGGGCATGGATACCCTTACAATTATAATATGGGAATTACATCCCTACTATTATGATTTGGGCATGGAGACCCTTAATAGTTACAATAAATGGAAATGGGGACCATTATGGATTATGATACATGGAAATGGAGACCCTAATGATATGATTTGGGCATAGAGACCCTACTGTTATGATATAGGCATGGTGACCCTACTGTTATGATACTGGGCATAGTATCCCTTAACACTTGTGAGACTCATGTTATGACTCATGGATGCCAGAATTATGCCTCAGGTCCAGTCTAGTATCATTAGTCATATATATGGCCATAGATGTCACTATGTATAAAAAACACAAATATATGAATACACATGGTTACTTTTATAGATATTATTCAGCTTAGGTCGAAGAAAGTAGTGTCATCCGGGTATCCTTTAGGAACTAGAACCAGCCCTTTATCATTTTTTTTACTTCTTATCATTATATCTTCACACTACCATATTATATACAGTGATTAAATATTTATAGACATCATTGGTGGTGGCCTACTGAGTTTATCACACACCATATCCAGGATATCGATGGTACTCAGGAAGATTATGTGGATGTAGGTAGGGATAAGGGAAAGTGCCCAGTTGTTGATACTTGTTTTGTTATATCATGGGAGCGGGTAAGCATTGGACTGAGCTATGGCTGGTAATGCTATTGGAGATAGACTCTTTGGCCTTTTTTCTTTTGATACATCTATTTTATTGAATGCCTACTTCCATGAAAACTTGTTCCCTTTTTTTGGATACATGAAATTGCATCATTTTGTATATGATTTTGGATATGGATTTTGTTGGTTATTTATACCATTGTATTCTTTACCTTCCATTGTCAGTTATTTATTACACTCCCACTATTTATCTATCTATTTCACCATTGTTCTACTCTGATCATGAGGGTATAGTTTCCCCATTGTACCACCTTGGACCCTTGCTACTAGTCGGCTACCTTTGGCGTATGGGGAAGCACGCTTGAAGCCATGTGGATCACTGGATTAGGGAACCATTGAGTAGAATACGGGTCAGGACATCAAAAATTGGTATTGAAGTACTTTATTTTCTTACCTTACTTTTTTTGGATAGTAGAAAAGAGACTAGGATAAGTTGGATTTTGGTAATGAGGTATGCCCAGGAGTAGTTAACCCATGTATAAGGAAAATAAAAATTACCAAGGATGGGATATTATGTTCTATTTTATGCTTATTATAGTCTCCTTGATTCAACTATTATATGACACACATGATGAAGGTACCGGGTACCGCAATAGAAGTTGGTGGGTCGGGGATTTTAAAATTTCCATCGACGATGCGACTGAACTTGTTGTTTCCGACGATCTGAGCCCTGGTAAGGTCCAAGGCTCTTGTGTAAATTAAAAGAGCATGTAAATTAAAACAGAGAACATACCTATTCAAATCTGAAGGTGTGGTCGACTACAAATCTTCATTGGTGATCATTTCTTGAAGGATCCATAGCAAGATCCCTCTAGATCATCCACACATGCTTCAAAAATATGTAGGAGCATCGATCATCGAATTTCAAGAGTTAGTGTAGAAATGTGATGATATCTTCGACGTCCTGATGACCACCATGATCATCTGCCTTCAATGCTTGAAGGCAGAACTTGGATCACCACTTGAGAGGGATATACTCTCTCTCTATAAAGAAGGAGGATAGAGAGTCACTCATTCATAAATGAATGAATAGTTAATAGTGAGAGAGCCTCTTCCTCTATTTATAGTGGAGTTGTTAAAACCCGATTGGGTTCCCCAACCCCCGTTTATTTCAACATCCACTAAATAATAATTATGAAAAACTAAACTATGGCATAAATATTATTAATAATTTATCACATACTTGTAAAATATATAATATTTATAATGTGATAAAATTGAGCCATTTAACTTTACTTTTCAACCTTCTTAATATTAAACAAACCTTGAATATTAAAATAATATTCATTCGATTAATATTATCTCATATTTACTTAAATTGTAAATATATTAAATTAATTCAATACAATTATTCATAATTTGAATAATAATGATTTTATTTATTTATCGGTGGTCGATAACTTGGAAAACATTCAGACCCCATGGTGGGGCCCACCATATCTAATGTACCTATTCAACTGAATAGGGTAGATTATTGAATATGCTATTGTGTGTGACCCTCTAGGACCTTAAATCAATAGTAGTGAATAAAATCCAGAGATCAAGAGCAGCGTCTGACAACCCATCAAGGCCCCTAAAGAGATAAGCATTGTCATAGAAATGACAACTAACCTATAAACACTGATTGTGTACTATAATATCTTTGTCTTTAAATATCTCATAAAGGAGGTAGACAATAGTATCATTGCCCTTTTATTGATTTATTATTTTTTGATCTAACCAGATGGATTTAACTTTTGACTTCTTTGTCCAAATAATTATGAAGGTAACACCATCCTGATCAACTAGGACTGAGATATCCTACCTCCTTAACTTGGAAGTGACAAATCCTTTCTTGACCATTAAACCAATGTAATACCACCAATGATGCACCCAACACAAGCTACCTCCCCACGATTTCAATACCATGGTTTTTTCCTTGCATCAAAGTACACAATCAAATGGTACACACTAATAATGATCTCAAGTCAAGTAACCAATATAAATGTTCATAGATAGGAACAACCAATGAAACTCAAATCATGTGGTGTTCCTATTAGCGGGTTTGTCCTCGTGATCTCACTACTAGATATCACCAAGTGTAGGCTTTATGAGAAGAAGTCTCAATTCTTATGAGCCCCCAACACCTAATAGTCAAATATCTACTATGTCCATTCAGTAATATGTATGTAGAATATAGGACCTTATTTTAAGATTAATGTCATTGTATCTTGAGGTTCTCATTATAGATTAAGATCTGCTATAACCTTTTGATATGACAATTAATCTAGGACATCACCATTAAATAGTGGATGTAGAAATGTTTACACTATAATGGTAAGAATACATCATGTATAACTTACTGTATACATGATATTGTAATTAAAAGTAATGCATAGTTGGGTCTAGGGAACCCACTGTTTCAGCACTCCCACTTATACTATATTCAAATTGCTAACCAAAGTTGTTAGCTTCTCACATGATGAAGATCATGTTTCTGCTGAGTAATGACTTTAGTTGCTGGGTCTTCCACGTTTCCGCCGCATAACTATTCATTTATATGCAACTTCATCTCCTTGAGTAAAACCGCTCAAGATATGGTAACCCCAAGTATATCCCTTTTTCTTCTGTCATAACATGACATCTTGGCTAGTAAGCATATCATAATTTAACTTATGATAATACTCTACTTACTAGGTGTGATTCTAAGAACTGGAATAAATCATTGAGTTTAATAACTACTTCTTAGCTACCGTAGAAGCTGCAACGTACTCAGTGTTTATAGATATAGCTACCACTGAATTTTATGAGATTGACTTGCTCACAACCTTAGCCTCACTGCGATACTAGATCAAAATGATTCTAGGAAGACTAGTTTGTGTCCCACAACAACTAGTATTCATCTCCATTTATCAGGTACATATCATTTGTACCTTTTGAAGTATAATACGACAGTTTTGACTGCTTCACTTGTAGTACTCCTGGATGTAAGTGATATCTTCCTATTATAAAGTATATCCGGGAAATATCAAATATTGTACATATCATGGAATACACGATTAATACATATCTAAAGCATATGGAACTTATCTTACAACTTTAATCTTCTCACATGTTCCAAAAATTTCATCATGGAGATAATATGCCATGGGACATTGGTAACAATTCTTTCTTGAATTGTTCCTACCATTTCACTATATGTATGATTGACAAGATCCAAGAAACCGTTAGATCTACCTCAGTAGATTCTATTCCATAGCACTTAGGTTGCTACTTTAAGTCAATCTTTGGAGAATTATTTTCATCCTGGTCTTAACTAATTGTAAGACTATATCTTTTTTCCATATGTTTTTGAACATATTTTTCTTGGAAAACTATGGTGCTCTATATAAACTTTGGTAGAAACATGGTAAAGATTCATTCCAATTTAATGCTGTAAGATCTTGTTTCTTACTTTAATCATGAACTAGATTTTAGTAACTTGAAACCTTTATTGGAATCTTGTGATGTCACCATCTCTTTCTGGTTGCGTCATATATAAACCTTCCATGAAAGTTGATATTGACATCTAGTGGCTAATTAAATTATCATATAACATAGATATGATAAGTAAAATTATAATGGATTTAGGAATAATGATTTCGTACAACCAATCGAGTCTTATTAGTACCACACTTGTACCATCCATGTATCATTTCAAATGAATACTCACCATAGTATTAAATTTATAATCCCCTTTTAAATTTGATACATGGAATCCAATATTGGATTTTAATTGATCTTTTCAGTCTTAGATAATTTCCATATACTGCACACTTTTAGTAATTATTATTTACAATGAATAATGTATCACCATCCATGGTGAACTCAAAACCATCACCATGGTTTTTAACCTTCCTATACATTATGTGTATCTGGAATGTTCCTCTTCCACATGTACTTGTGGAGCTTGTTCCTCTGCCAACCCTTTGTGCATCCAGAGCATTGACAAGACCCAAGTCAATCTAGCTCCCACTATTTCATGTAGAGATGTGAACCCTCTTTATAGAAATGTATTCTATCACATGACTACATATTTTATGTCTTAGGAATTTATATAATATCCTAAGAAACCATTAGGATAATAAATTTAGATTCACAATGTGTTTATCTTGATGCAAGTTTATTTATATCCTAACAAACTCTTTGCATCTAAACACATGTCTTGTAACATAATTGATTTCCATCATACTATGAATTGTATGATATCCATTTGTCATTTATAGTTGGAATATTGGTTATGGGTTTGTTGCTGTTAATTACAAAGCACGTCTTGAAATATGATGGAAGTTACTACAGGTTGTAACATTGATACTACTTACATCATTAATTTGATGTATAAAATGTGTGTTTAGGAATTTCTCCATGTGAAATTTTTGTTGATCAATGTTAACATGTAAGACTTGTCATCGATCCTCCTTATTAGCATCAATGTCATGATGTAGATAAGGTAATGTGCATTTAGGAATTACTCCATGCTACATTATCGTGATCGATGAATGCTTGTTCATTATATTCTTCAGAATTCCAATCTGAAACAAATCATATATTTTGACCATGCTAATCATTTACTTTCACTTTTCTCATTAACTTAAAGGAATATTATGAAGTATCTTTACCACTATCTTTCCCTTGAAATAGTTCATGCTCACTTGTTGAACTAACTCCAAAAGCATTGTGATATACATTTATTTTTAAAGGTTTCTTTTTTCAAACTAAATACGTCACTTATACTATGACAAGACTAAATACAATACTGGGTATATACTTGATGTATACTTTTAGTTTTTCTGCTAAAATAATTATCTTTCCACAACTGGGTCAAAGTCTTACATATTTTATATTCATTACTTTTTGTCTATGATTCAAGTACCACTGAACTATTTGTTGAGTATGTTACCACAAACAACATTCATTACTGAACTTAGAATAATATCTCATTATGTCCAAAGGGAATGTGAGATAAATGTTTAATTTATACTCAACAACTTTTTCAACTTGAATCAATCACTTGGCAATTAGAAGTTATGTGTGTCTCACTGCTGACTTAGGAATCACCCTATCTCAGCTGTTTGGAGAAAATAACTTACTTCTTATAATGTTTCTATACTTAGTGTATTTCAATACACATATGTGAAAAGAATATTTTTTTCAATACCCAGGAAGTATGTTAGAAAAATTAATTTTATATTGATGAATATTCCTGAACGAGAAGCGGGTACTTGATTCTTGTAATTCAGTTTGTTGAGTTTTAAACTTCCATAAATCTAGCTCATAATATGTAATAAAAATAACCTCCTGTTGACACCTCTTTCATTTAAAAACATCACAAATTTACTTTTGGATTGACTTACTATTGGTCTTTTCGCATCGCCTTTTCAATTTTTGTTCCATAAGAATTAAATATGGTACTTTATTCTTATTTCTTGGTGAACCATACCTAAAAGGTAATGAAGATCTTAATTCATATTGTTCATTTGTATCCTTAAAAAACTAGAGTAATTGGGTGTAAAAGGTATAATAATGGGATACCATGAAAGATCATAGTATGTACTTCATGTTTACACAAAGTGAGTGTGACCAACACATTAAAATCCTGCTTCACTTTATCCTCGCAAACTTCTTGGGGATGAGAATACATGTGATATCATCCTTGATCCGATGTTGTATCGGAAACAAACATCAGTCGTTGATGATAGAAATATGACATAACCATTATATGCTGGATTCATGAGTCTCCTATAAGCATTTTACACACTTACTTCCTAAGGTGGATTAACAAATAGGGACACCAACACCTTAAATTTCTGATATAGTAGTAATGTGTGCAAGTGCTTATACTACACTTGTAATTTCATGCTAGTTTGGAAATTTACTTTTTCCAACATTTATCACATTTTTTTGTATTACTTGCCATTTTATACACAAATGAACTTTAGCATATTAGTACTCTTATGTTGATTACCGAATTAGGCCTTATTGGTTAATTATACCATTAAATGTCTCCCACTATTTTATTGAATTCTAGGAACCCTCTGTACTAGAATCGGAATACTATGTCACTTGAGTACTCTAATGGAAAGGATCCTTGAACTTCCCCTCATAGTCTAAAGACTATGGCTACGCCACTACTCAGAGGGTTCAAGGTATGTGTTTGGCTGGCCAACCGCATTAATTCGCATTTTCTTGATCTGTTGAGTGAAGTCCCAACTTCAGAAATATTAACCTGATTTACTGAAGGCTTGTCTTTAAAATGATACCAAGTTAGCTATGGATAATCCTCACTACCACTTTATTTAATTCAACCCATCACTCTCATAAGAACTCCCCAGTAGTAAGAGGCACCCTTAGCTATGGCCTGACTGACACCACAAACACTCGGTTTTGTTTAAACTTGAATGGTGAAAGGCCCTAATTATTTAATATTACTTTGAGGGTTTTTATGTTTTTATCTCGAAAAATGTAATCCATTTATATTAATCTTGTTCATCTATGTTGTCATTATCACAACTAAACATTAATATAAAAACATGTGTCGCTTCTTTATGAATTCTATTATTTATTATTTTATGTATTTCTACCGCTGTTATAAAATGCATAAAATAATAAATAAATTCATAAAGTTAAACTACTACCGGACTGGTCTTGAGCATCTAAACAACCTAGAGGAATCATACCTGAGTCATAGCATGACTCTTGATGCAACTCACCCCCATATTGTATGTTCACTTCTCATTTGGAGCATCACCTTGTCTTGACAGGGTCCACATCACGTCTTGCATTGTCTTGGTCAACGTACACTGCATTATCTTTGTGAGGTCCACATCATATATTGTCTTCGTCATAAGTACAAAAATACTCGCACACAGGCGATAGGAACTATTGGTGTAATGTACATCAGTTAAATTGGACACATAGGTCCTTATACTTTTTAACCAAAAATAAGACGATACACATACCACTATTTAATTAATTACAAACATTGCACATAGTTAAATTAATTAATTAATTAATTAATTAGAAACATAAAAAAGGTTAGTGCTCAAGACCAGTAATCAGGTATAAATGTGTGTGATAAAATTAAATTGAATTTAATAAAATACAAGGGTTATTTAATTAAATTAAATGAATTAAATAATTCATATAATTTAATTATTTTTCGGTCAATTAATTAATTTAATTTAGTAATTAAATTAATTGCCCTGAGTATTAAAAAATATTATTTTCAATCACAATTAATATATTAATTAATTCAATTAAATTATGTAATTAAATTAATTAATTATATTATTTGAATTAACCCATGCCCCGAAAATGTCATGTAGGTCCAAAGTGGGTCGCTCGGTACCTACGCAAACCCATTTTGGGCCTAATCAGGGCTAGGTAGGTTCTCCCAAACTCGTTTTGGGTTGGGAAGATCCGCCAGAGCCATTTATGACGGGTTGTGGGTCCTGGAAAAGAGGTATGATGGTACCTCAGGATGGTACCTCAGGGTGGTCCGAGATTGGCTTTTTTATATATATGGGTTTTAGAAAAAAAAAATTATGGAAAATGGATAGGGTTTGAAATATTTTTAAAAATGGGTCCTTAGATGTGTAAACCCCGTTCACGCATCTTCGGTGCGGAGAGATGCGTGAATGGGGTTCATGCATCCTACGCAGTCGGGATAAAAGATGTGTGAAGCCCATTCACGCATCTACCCTCACCAGGAAGCATGAACGGTGTTCACGCATCCTTTGTAAACTTTATGAAGGATGCGTGAACCCCTTTCATGCATCCTACAGAAATTTTTAATTTTTATTTTTATTTTGTATTTTTAAAATTTTATTTTTACTTTTTTGTTTTGTTTATATATATATACATATAAATAAATAAAACAAAAAATTTCAGCAGAATTTATCTGCTATTTAATATCGAGCAGTACTGTCATTACAGCAGTCTGGATTCTGACAAACACCCTCACCCATGGCTCTCTTTTATAAAAGGGCTATCCCGAGAAATCCTTCTACATTTTCAATGTGGGATTCAGGTTCTCCCTTTCCTGCACAGAACATGCTGCATTTCCGATGTGGGATTCTGTTTCAAGTACGTGACTTTGAAAGACTATAAAATAAAAACTATAGGACCAATATAAATGAAACTTAAAACATGGATTAAACATATAAGAAATTATTGAAAATAAAAATAATTTTGTAAAAAATGTTGATGAATAATTATTTATAAGCTTTCAAATCCACCAACTTGAAACTTAAAAATGGTTCAAATACGTGTCTTTGAAAGACTATAAAATAAAAACTATAAGACCAATACGAATGAAACTTAAAATATGAATTAAACATATAAGAAATGGTTGAAAATAAAAAGAATTTCGTAAAAAATATTGATGAAAAATAATTTATAATCTTTCAAAACCACTAACATGAAACTTAAAAATGTTTCAAGTACGTGGCTTTGAAAACCTATAAATTAAAAACTATAAGACCAATTTAAATGAAAATTAAAACATGGATTAAAAATATAAGAAATAGTTAATGATTAATTAGTTAATTAGTAATATAATTATTAATTAGTTAATAATTAGTTAATTGGTAATATCATTATTGATTATATAATAATTAATTAGTTAATTTGTAATATAATTATTAATTACATAATAATTAATTAGTTAATTAGTAATATAATTATTAATTATATAATAATTCATTAGTTAATTAGTAAATTAAAAATATAATAAATAATTATAATTATTCATTACAATTATTAGTTATTAATTATTAATAATTAATTATATAATAATTAATTAGTTAATTAGTAATATAAATATTATATAATTAATTTTTAATAATTAATAATTATATTAGTAATTAACTAATTAATTATTATATAATTAATAAATAATAATTATAATTAATAATTATATTACTAATTATAATTTATAATTATATTACTAATTATAATTAATAATTACATTACTAATTAACTAATTATTTATTATATAATTAATAATTATATTACTAATTAAAAAATTAATTATTATATAATTAACAATTAAAAATTAAAAATTAAAAATTATAATGAATAATTATAATGAATAATTATATTATTAATTAACTAATAAATTATTATATAAATAATAATTACATATTATAATTAGTAATTATATTACTAATTATAATTAATAATTATATTACTAATTAACTGATTAATTATTATATAATTACTAATTAATAATTATAATTAATAATTATAATTATTAATTATATTATTAATTAATTATTGTATAATTAATACTTATATTACTAATTAACTAATTAATTGTTATATAATTAATAATTAATAAATAATAATTACTAATTATAATAAATAATTATAATTACTAATTATATTACAAATTAATTAATAATTTATTTTATAATTAATAATTATATTACAAAATAACTAATTAATTATTATATAATAAATAATTAATTGTTATAATTAATAATTATATTATAACTTCACTAATTAATTATTGTATATTAGTAAATAATAATTAATAATTAATAATTAATAATTAATAATTAATAATTATATTGATTATTAACTAATTAATAATTATATTACAAATTAACTAATTAATCATTAACTATTTCTTATATGTTTAATCCATGTTTTAATTTTCATTTATATTGGTCTTATAGTTTTTATTCTATAGGTTTTCTAAGCCACGTACTTGAAACATTTTTAAGTTTCAAGTTGGTGGTTTTGAAAGCTTATAAATTATTTTTCATCAACATTTTTTATAAAATTCATTTTATTTTCAACTATTTCTTAAATATTTAATCCATGTTTTAAGTTTCATTCATATTTGTCTTATAGTTTTTATTTTATAGTCGTTCAAAGACACGTATTTGAAACATTTTTAAGTTTCAAGTTGATGGCTTTGAAAGCTGATAAATCATTATTTATCAACATTTTTTACGATTTTTTTTTATTTTCAACAATTTCTTATATGTTTAATCCATATTTTAAGTTTCATTTATATTGGTCTTATAGTTTGTATTTTATAGTCTTTTAAAGTGACGTACTTGAAATAGAATCTCACATCAGAAATGGAGAATGTTCTGCGTAGAAAAGAGAGAAGCTGAATCCCATATCGAAAATGCAGAATGATTTCCGGGGCTAGCCCTCTTATAAAAGAGAGCCTTTGGTGAGGGTGTTTGTCAGAATACAAACTACTGTAACGGCAGAACTGTTGGATGAATAGCAGATAAATTCTGTTGAAATTTTTTGTTTTATATATATATATAAACAAAACAAAACAAAACAAAAATAAAAAAATAAAAAATTTAAAAATACAAAAAAAAAACTTTCGGTAGGATGCATGAATGGGGTTCACGCATCCTTCATAAAGTTTACAAAGGATGCGTGAACCCCGTTCACGCTTCCTGGTGAGGGTAAATGCATGAACGGGTTTCACTCATCTATTATCCCGACTGCGTAGAATGCGTGAACCTCATTCACGCATCTCTCCACGCCGAAGATGTGTGAACGGGGTTCACGCATCTAAAGACCCATTTTTTAAAATATTTCAAACCCCATCCCTTTTCCCTAAAAAAATTTCTAAACCCCATATATATATAAAACCCTGAGATTGAAGATCTTGCAGGCAAAAGGGATTAACAACTCCTGTAGAAGCACTCGACAGGGTAACAGATGCCTGGATTTCATGGAAGCGGAAGGAGCCGGTGCGGCGAGGTCATCCTAGCGACGTGGAAGGTCAGCTTCGGCTAGGGTGCGGTGATGGAGGTGAGAACTGTTCTAAAAGGTGGTAGGTACGGGTTATCGAAGGTGAGACGACACGATGGGGTGGTGACGGCGAAGGAGGCTGCTGGACGAAGGGGATGGCTCCGGCTCCTGGCTGCTAGTACGGCCGCCGAGGCAAGAAGGGAACACCTCAGAGACGTTGCGACAGCATGGGGCAGGAGAGGCGGCAACCTCAGATCTTCCCAGATCTGGGTCGCCGGACTGGCATGAGGCCGCCGAAACATGGAGGGGTGGACATCGGTCGGCGGTAAGAGAGCAGATCGGAGGGGAGCCAGTGCGGCTCTCCAACGCTGGTTCCAGGAGGGCGACATCTGGCTAGTTTCATGGTCATGGAAGTGAGACCAGGAGGCGGTCCAACGCGATCTCGCCGGAGCTGTAGCGCACAGAGGAGCCATCCAGGGGGCTATGCTGCACAAGGTGAAGAGGACATGGGGGACCACTCGCTCCCCAAAATTCAGAACACCTTTTTTTAATTTTCTTTACTTAGTCAACCATGGCCCCATAATTTTGTTTTTGTTTGTTTTGATTGGTTTTATATTATGTGTCGCCCTGGTGAAGTCTAGTCCACACATAAAATACCACACCTTTCCATATTTTCTAAGTCTATGAGATTAGCCTCAGTATAATAAGAATAAAATTATTATAATAAAAAATAATTTATTATTATCTTATTATTACTATATTAAACTAAATATTATTATAATAATAAAATCATTATTATGAAAATTATACAATTTCAAAATTATAATTTTCACATAAATTATTTTTCTAGCCGATTTCAGTTAACCGGTAACAAATGATAGAAATTTTAATACCTGAGACCTAAAAAAACACAATCTATTCCAAAAATTTCAAATGGTCATAACTTGGCCGTTTGGAATCGTATTGTTGTGCGATTTAAACCATTGGGACCGAAGTTAAACCCTCTATTTAATTTAATGAAAATTAATTTTAATTTGGCTCAGAAAATTTACCGGATCCATCCTATACCAATTGAAGGTACCGGGGCTCGCAGTGGAAGCTAGTGGTCTAGAGATTTTAAAATTTTCATCGAAGGCATGACTGAACTTGTCACCGTCGACGATCCAAGCCCCAATAAGGTCTGAGGATCTCACATAAATTAAAAGCGCACGTAAATTAAAACTAAGAACATACCTATTCAGATATAAAGGCACGGTCAATTGAAACTCGTCATTGGTGATCGTTTCTTGAAAGATCCATAGTAGGATCCCTCTAGATCATCCACACGTGCTTCAAAACATTGTGGGAGCTCCGATCGTCAAATTTTGGGTGCTAGAGTAGCTATCTGACGATATCTTTGATGCCCGAACGATCAGCGTGATCCTCTTCCTTCAATGCTTGATGGAAGAACTTGGAGCACCACTTGAGAGGGAGATATTATCTCCCTAAAAAGTGGGAGGAGAGAGAGTATCCAATTCATAAATGATTGAATAGTTAATGGTGAGAGAACCTCTTCGTCTATTTATAGTGGAGTTGTTAAATACCCAATTGGCTTCCCCGACCGCCATTTATTTCAACATCCACTAAATAATAATTAGGATGAACTAAATTATGGCATAAATATTATTGATAATTTATCACATACTTTTAAAATATATAAAATATATTAAGTGATAAAAACAAGCCATTTAACTTGACTCTCAATCCCGCTTAATATTAAATGAAACTTGAATATTAAAATAATATCTGTTCGATTAATATTATCTTGTATTCACTTAAATTTTAAATACATTAAATAAATTCAATCCAATTATTCATAACTTGAATAATAATGAATTTATTTATTTACCGGTGATCGATAACTTGGAAAACACTCAGACCTCATGGTGGGGCCCACCATGTCCAATATACCTATTCAATTGAATAGGGAAAATTCTTGAATATGTTATTTTGTTTGACCCTCTAGGCCCTTATCTCGATAGCAGTGAATAAAATCCACAGACCAAGAGCGCAGTCTAGAAAGCCATCAAGGCCCCTAAAGAGATAAGAATTGTCATAGCAATGACAACCAACCTACGAACAATGACGGTGTACTATAATCTCTTTGCCTTTAAATATCTCAAAAAGCATGATGCACACTAGGGTCATCACCCTTTTCCTACTTTATTATTTGTTGATCTAATCAGATAGATTTACCTTTCGACTGTTTTGGACAAAGACTTATGAAGGTAGCATTGCCCTGATTAACCAGGCATGAGATATACAACTTCCTTAACTTAGAAGTGACACATCCTTTATTAACCATTCAACCAATGTCATACCACCAATGACACACCCAACACAAGCTAACTTGCCATGATTTCAATACAATGGTTTTTTCCTTGCATAAAATTATGAATTCAAATGGTACATACTGATAATGATCTCAGGTTAAGAGACCAATACATATGTCCATAGATAGGAACAACCAATGACACCCAAAACATGTGGTGTTCCTATTAGTGAGTCTTTCCTTATGATCTCGCTACTAGAGATCCCCAAGTGTGAACTTCATGAGAAGAAGTATCAATTCTTATGATCCCCCAGAACCTAAGAGTCAAACATCTACTATGTCCAGTCAATAAAATGTATCTAAACTATAGGACCTTAGTTTAATATTATGTCATTGTATCTTGAGGTTCTCATTATTGTCTGGGATTTTATATAACCTTTTGATATGATAGTTAATGTAGGAAATAACCATTAAATAGTGGATGCATAAAAGTCTACACTACAATGGTAAGAATACATTATGTATAACTAACTGTATACATGATATGGTAATTAAAATTACTACATAGTTGGGTATAGGGATCCCACTATTTCAACACATGAAGTGTGATGTTTACTATTATGATTAAAAATTATATCTTATCCTTGGCCTGATATGGAAATTAAACATGATCATCCATCATTTTAGGCACCTTATAGGATTTATATTCCATGCATTATGAATTCCACATTTATTTACTGTGTGAATTTATTGCAACATGTTTTGGTACTTATTTTTATATCCATGAATTGGGTTAAAATTTCATAAAGGGGCTTGATAATTAAGTGATTTCTATTGAATAGACTCCACACTTCAATTTATAAGGTGTATGGTCCCTTATAAATTGAAAGTTTTGATCTATATAGTTCAACCTTTAAAGATAATTTCTATATAAATGAGAATGAAATTAAGTGGAATTGAATTCAAAAATGGAATGGTCCCCATTAAATAGGGACACCAATTGTAATTTAAAGGGTGTTTTTCTCTATAAATTACAATTGAAAATCTATATATCGGGACCTTGGACCTATAACAAAAAGCTTAACCCAGACCTGACCTTAGTAGTGGGAAGTAGGTATCATCTCTTGTGTTCTATATAATTGTTTATATCACCCAGAACTAGGTCTAGTATTAAGTAGAGGGATGTGGTTCTTACTTTGGAAGTCTTGTGCCTATACTATATGTGTATCTATGATCTTTACTGTTAAAGTTCCTATCTGAAGTGTGAATTTGGAATTTTCAGAGTTATACCACCACAACGTCCTCTATTAGTGCATCGGGAGGGTGGTGATGCCCATGATTCAGAGGTGGTGGGCCCTAAGCTACCCTTGATGTAATGTCCCGACCTTTCAGTGAGGTGTGTTTTCTTTTATTTTCATTCAAACCCTTATTTATTTTTTCTTTTTGTCTTATACCTTGGTGACCAGGCCCTTATTTTGATTGGTAAGCTTTTGAGGAGAAGAACGCAAGAGGGTTGGAACCTAGATGCATAACAAATAAACGGTGTGTACTGAAATACATGACATGTGATTGGATGGATAAAACCCATTCACGATGTGTATAGGCTTTTACCTATGAGGTAAGGCCTAAAAATTATAGGATGTGTAATGCAATAACATGTCATTTAAATATTGTGGGAAGTTTTAAGAAAAAGAGGGTGAAGCCTCTTTTTGAGAGAGTGTAACGACCAAGGTATTTATAGAATAATACATTTTCATATCTATTAATATTTATGAATAAGATGTTAATTTTATATTAAGTAGGAAACTTTTTCTGATAGCGTACTCGACACGCAACAACAGGTTTCTTTGAAATCTTATGTTGCACACAACTTTGAGTTATACCGAAAAATAATATTAAAATAATATTGTTTTAAATAGTAGTTAACGCATAGTCGTTGTATTGCCAAGAATGAACATAACTAACTACATTATGATTACAAATTTTTGTTAAATGTTTTTATATTTAACCAATAAATTTTATAGGCTAAAAATAATAATGAATCTAATTTTAAGCATGAAAAACTCTAATATTTTTAAAATGTTGTTTTACCGCCTTTTGAAGGAAGTCCCATTTTAAATGTAGTTTTTTTCAATTTTATATGTTCTATTTTAAAAAATAAACTTCTTTTATATAATAAGTAAATCAAAAATTACTTTGGATAATTTTTTGGTAATTTTCTGATAAAGTTCATTTTTTTAATGAATAGTGAAAAATACCTCATTTTAAGACAAAACTACCTTTTCATCTAATTTATTTATATAGTTAGATTCTACTTTTAATTTGTTTTAAAGTGTAATTGAATTATATTTTTATCAATTAATCCAATTTTGGTCATAATAAGTAATTTAACTTTTAAATTGGACATAAACAAATGTCAATCTTTTAATAGTTATTAATTCTTAAAAACCCGCTTTTTGGTTTTGACAACAATAATTAATTTTAAATTAATTACAACAACTTCTGTGTTTTTAATATGGAAAAAAGGATTCAATATTTGGAATCATAAGGTTCAAATTGTGTAAATAGTTTCCGTTTATTTTTGGACATTATGAATAGTAACTTCTATAATTATTTTATTTACCATGGTTAAAAAGTAAATCTGGTAAAGAAGGGTAAAAAATAATATTATAATAATATAAAACTTCCATAATATGTGCCCTAATCCTATTTGATAATATATTTTCAACCATGGTCATCCTTGGGTCGATTTTTGGACCCCATAGATCTACTTGGGAGTGATAATGACATGTTATATTAATTAATTTAAAGTAAAGAGAAAAATGATATAAACATGTATCTTTTACTAAAAAATTCTCTATAAGGGGTTATATAATTGATCTCTTCAACTATAAATATTAATTATAAATATAAAAATATTTCCTACATCATGATATTTTATTTATAATTTTTATACATTAAATAAATAAATTTAATTATGACATAATGATGATGCGATGATTGCTTCATTAATAAAGGATTCAAATAAATGATATTATAAATATTAAAATAAATGTAATTTGATTATTTTTATGCCATAAAAGAATTTTATGTATGGTATTTACATATTATATTTGATTTAATGCCTTTTTTAAGGAACCAAGTTGTTATGACTTTAAAAAAATCAATTACTTAATAGTGTCAAAATTGACATAAATGGGTTTTAAAAAAAATACTATTTTATTGAATGATATAACGGTCCTAAAAATTTACGATTATTACAACTGACTTATATAATTTTAAAAATGTCATTATTTATCCACTTATGGTTCTCTTGGTGTTTTATAGTAAATATAGTTACCATATATTATGAAAAAGCAAGAAAACATGGTAAGAGTTAATGTTTTTAACTATAGGTTAAAGATAAAAGATAAGGTTACATTTGTTCCCTAAACTTGTCTAAAACCTAATTTTTTAGATTATTTCGATCCAAAATCATATTATCTTTGAAATAAATGAGTTTGGGACTATTGGAAACTGAAAATCATTTTATAATAAAATATATTTCAATACCTTCATAAAGTGCCCCTCCCCCCTCTTATAAAGGGTCACCACCTCTAACAACTTAATCACACATCTCAAGCCCCAAGGATCATCCAAATTCTACTCAAATAATATCCCAAAATCCCTCCCTTACTCCTAGAATCCTTACCTTGTGTAGAAGGAAATTCAAGAAATTCTTCTGGCTCAAATCAAAAGAAGATACCCGATTTAGAGGTAACGTCTTCTCTCAAGTTATTTTCTTTTATTTTCCTTCTCCACTCCCTATGCTCTTATTATTATTTGATTAAGTAACAACACTAGTATCCTCAATATACTATGATTTTTTTATTATAATTATTTGACCTACACTTACACACACCTCCATCTAATGGATACGAACATATTGTTTCTGTGTACGGAGAACTACTACCTCACGAAACGATGATTGTTAAATTTTCTCTTACCACCTCTCATGGTGGCCATTATGATAGAACTGTAATTATATATTATATATATTATATTTATATTGTTCTTGTTCTTATGTAATTTGTATTTGCAACATTCCTTTATGCTTTTCATGGTGTGTAAATACGATAATTTCATTTGACGAAGTGTGAACTACCGCCCCCTCAAAGTGATATGACTCATTCATGCCATACATAGAACGTATAAAGGATGGTGTTAATGAAATTATGTGACATATATGACATATTATATTATACTATAATTATAGTATACCTATTCATCATTTATTTTTCATATGAAAACAAATGAAAGTAGCGTTCATGCATACGTACAACCTACCATCTCCATGAACAGTGAATTTCATTTTTTATCTCAAAATGTCATAAACTATTATAAATACATATATACTGAATATATATGATATTTAAATCATGAATATAATTCTGAAGATGATGTAATTTTGACTACATGTACAATTTATATCAAAACAAGTTCATTTTCTACTCAATTACCAAATAAGGACAAGACAACCGATATTAACTTAAATAATTATGTAATTTTTATTATGTGGTAATAAGTGATATAAAATGAATAATAAACTTGAAAAAGTTTCTAAATCAATTAGAAATTAACTAAAGTTTATTATTTAGGAAGAACAATGAACATACGTGATGAGTCAGACTCAAGGTAAGGGACTTCATCTCAATCTCCTTTCATTGAGGCATATTTTCATAATATACACCTACTTCTTTTATACAGTGTATAATAAACCCCTTTGACTTTTAATTTCATTCAAAATGAATCTTTTTTATATGAAGTGTTTTACTAAATGACAAAAGGAATGTTTTTTTACGTATGCGGCGACAACGACCTCTTCACCGTCGTAATAGTTATTTGATATTTGGATTCTCTATAAGCCTTAATGTTTTTAAAAGGAAAAGAAATCCCTTATTCCCTTTTTTTGGTATTGAAAATAGTTTTTTGAAATGGATTGAGTATTTCAATATCTTTAAATGATTTCTTGTGATTGAAAATGAAATTTCATTAGTGAAATGTTGATATTTGCAATATTTTATGTGTTATGATTATATAATGGTACTTGGACATTTGATGGGTGGTTACATGATAAACCAATGAAGGGTGGTTACATGATAAACAAAATAACAGGCGGTTCTATGATAATATAAGGATGGTTGGTTATGTTATAACCTCCAATGCATTGGGTATGAAAGTTAGCTATATGTATATTCCATTTAGTGATATGTGTGGAAGTTGACTGTATGGTTATTCTATTTAAGAATGTTTATGTCCCAAGTTACCTTTATATATTATATGTTGCTTTCTATAGGATTTATGGTAACCTTTTGGTTAAAAAATGGGTGAGAAATGAGCTTATATTCTGGGAAGTATTTTTGATACTTATTAAAGGTGAAAAGTATTAATTTATGATAAAGTTTTCATGGTTTACATGTTTTCTCAAGACTAATAGTTTTCATTCATTATGTATCCCTTACTGATATTTTTACACTCATCCCAAGTTTTGAAATGTTTTTCACGGGACATAAAGAATAATATAGTCAATTACAGGATCAAGGAGAAGTTATGTTGTTAAAACATGAAATGATGTCATGTTTCTTTTTAAAGAGTTTTTATTGTATAAAAAATGGATAGTGAGTAGAAGTGTCCTCAGGTAACATTCAAGTTGTTATGTATCAGTTATGATCTAATTCTATAAAGCTCTAAACCTGAAAATATCCTCAATGTGAATTAAAGTAAAAATTATTGACTTAAGTAAACAATAAGTAATATTTAAGGTTAGGGCATAATAGTTGGTATCAAAAGTTAGTTTAGATTCCTTTAGATGTTAGGGTGTTATTTAAGCATAAGTGACATGTTTGATATAACAATAGTGGTTATAATATTATAAAGGGTCATAATTATTTTAGATATATTGAATGAGTTTAAGATAACACGAATAAGTATATCTTAGTGTTTACCGTCCTCATAAGATAGTATATGATGATTTTACTGATATAATCACACTGAACTTTTTGGTTTTAGAGTAAATTGCTCGATCTAGTAGGCACTAAAGTAATAATGAATGTGAAGGAAACTGTGGTGGTTTTCTGAATAAGAAACCAAATGAAATAGGTGCTTCAATGAGAAATCTTTTGGTTATTCTTAACCAACTATATAGGGTCATGATTGACCACTTGAACCTTGGTAATTTTTCTAAGGAATCATATATGTGAGAAACGTATCACTCTAGAAGTTCAGGTAATAATCATAAAGGTAATTATATTCAAAAACCTATGTGTCAAGTATGTAGAAAGAAACACCTAGGAAAATTCCTCAAAGGGATGGGAAGATGTTATAAATTTGGTAATTAAGGTCATAAAGCAATAACCTTCCATGAAAAAAGGAAGCATTCAGTTGACTCCAAGAAAGGGAAAGAAGTTCTTTCTAATGGATTAATTGAATGTTTTAAATATGGTGTGCATGGTCATTATAGAAATAGATGTCCTTCAAAGAAAGTTAGGGAATGAGATTAGTAGGACCATACAAATATATGTTTACCAATACCTAATTCCATTCCAATTGAAGATGAGGAAACTGAAAATGACCTATGAAAGGTATGGATTATTTTTTAGCTCAAGTTTTGACATTATTGAAATCTCGGAACAAAATGCATGATTTTATTTATAGGAAATAAGTATAAAATAATAATATGGAAAAACATTGATAAAGGATCATGAAGAATGTTTGATGATTAAGATGTCTACATTTTAGAAATTGAAGAGTTATGTTGGATCTATGGATGATGATATGTTTAAATGTATTAATGATGGGATTACTTTGGAAGACTTATAGTATTTATAACCCTTAAGTTTTTTATATAAAAAATTTAATTGAGTAAGAATTATATTTTCTTTTGTGGATATAGTTATAAAGAACCATTAGGGTTTATATTATCCTTGAATTTGAGGCAATTAATGGTTATTATGTTTTGGGATTCAAAAAGCGAGGTATGAGATAACCTTTGAGGTTAAAATATGTTATGGTTATTTTTGAAAATTTTATCTCATTTTGGGAATGTTTTATAAATTATACAGATTTTAAAAAAGGACAACACACAAACCATTTGACAACCTGTCACATCGAACAGAGCTGTGGGAATCAAACCCACAAAAAAAGGGCGACAAGGAAGCATCACCTACCACTGGCATATGTAAAGCCCCTGGTTAGTATGACTTATTATCTTTAGCTTAACCGACTTTATTGATCAATAATAAGTTGATTTTGGGAACTTATTCTTTATCAAATGGATATAATTAGTATAGGAAATTTTATTTGGTGATTAAGTGATAAATGGTATTTTGGAAGACATTCTCTCTTTTGGGAACATTGTATGCCTAAGGAAAATAGAATACTTTGGTATTTCATTTGTGGATTAATGGTTGAAATATTATTTTGGAAGAATATATGTTTTTATTGTATACATATGGAGATTTGGGTTATTTACGTAAATGATTAACCTATCATAGAGAATATGTGATTAGGTTAATTTCTTTTAAGTATGATACTTTAAGAGTAGTCGATATTATTTGGATAAAAATGTTAAGATTTACAGTGGAAGACTAGATGATTAAATCCTATTGAATTTTTGGGTTTCAATCTTAGTTTGGATTTATTTGAATAATTTTAAGGACAATTGTTTATTGAATGATATTTTTTTTAACTTTGGGGTATTTTTTGTTGAATTTTGGGGATTAAGAGTAGTATTTTTTTTATAAAGGATTATCCTTTTTGGGGATTGTCTGATCTAGTACTAACCATTTTGGTTTTGGTTAATGACTAAATACATTGGAAATATATAGCTAATCTTTTTTTGATTATGTGATTCTCTATAAGTTGATTCTAGTGCTTTATATGTGACCAAGTCATCTTGAATACTCATTGTTTAGAAAAAAGATGAGTTTGTGGTAGAAATTTATTAAAGGATGAAATTGTACTTGAAAAGTAAGTATATTTTAGTCAATATCATAAATAAATTCTTCAAATTTATGAAAAGGGGACTTAAAACAAAAACCTTGTCCATTTAATTTTCTTAGTGGGAAATCAAAGACCATTTATCCCATCAAAAGTTTATGGTTTTTTGGTAGTTAACTTTCTCCTGGTCATGTTTTCTATCACTCTCCATCAGAACTTGATGATTAGTTTTTCTTCCATATCTATGTTTTCCTACATGGAACCCTAGTATTTGTTATCTCAAGTGACCTTTTTACTTCTCTTTATTTCTTTGAAAGTGATAGTTTTATTGAATCTTTTTCCAATGTGAGATTTTCAATGAAGTTTTCGAGCCCAATTTTAAAATTGCAAGGACACAATTTCAAAAAGAGGGAAGGATGTAATGACCTAGGTATTTATAGAATAATACATTTTCAGATCAATTAATATCTATGAATAATATATTAATTTTGTGTTAAATAGGACACTTTTTCTGATAGCATACTTAAAACGCAACAACGAGTTTCTTTGAAATCTTACGTTGCACGCAACTTTGAGTTATACTAAAAAATAATATAAAAATAATATTATTTTAAATGGTAGTTAATGCATAGCCATTGTATTTCTGAGAATGAACATAACTAACTACATTATGATTAAACATGTTTTTTAAATGTTTTTACATTTATCTAATAAATTTTAGAGGCTTAAAATAAGAATTAATCTGATTTTAAACTTGAAAAGTCTAATATTTTTAAAAGGTCGTTTTACCTCTTTTTGAAGGAGATCCATTTTTAAATCTAGTTTTTATCACTTTTATATATTCTATTTTAAAAAATAAACTTATTATATAGAAGTGGGACATCAAAATTTACTTTGGATATTTTTTTGGTAATTATCTCATAAAGTTCATTTTTTAATGAATAACGAAAAATACCGCATTTTAAGTCAAAACTATCTTTCCATATAATTTATTTATATAGTTCTATTGTACTTTTAATTGGTTTTAAAGTTTAATTGGATTATATTTTTATATTTTAATACAATTTTTGTCATTGGAATTAATTTCACGTTTAAATTGGACATAAACACATGTCAATCTTTTGATAGTTATTACTTCTTAAAAACCCGTTTTTTGGTTTTGACAACGAAAATTAAATTTAAATTAATTATTGGAACTAATGTGTTTTGAATATGACAAAATTGATTCCATATTTTGAATCATAAGGTTCAAATTTTTTAAATAGGTACCATTTATTTTTGGACAATATGAATAGTAACTTTTGTAATTATTTAATTTTCATGGTTAAAAGGTAAATCTGGTAAATAAGGGTAAAATATAATATTATATTAATATAAAAATACCTAAAAACGCTTCCTAATAATATTTGATGATATATTTCTGACCATGGGCATCCTTGGGTCGATTTTGGGACCCCATGGATCCACCTGGGAGTGATAATGACATGTTATATTAATTAATTTAAAGTAAAGAGAAAAATAACATAACCATGTATCTTTTATTAAAATAATTTTTATAAGGGATTATATAATTTATCTCTTAGACTATAAATATTCATTATAAATATAAAAATATTTACTACATGATTATATTTTATTTATAATTTTTAAATATTAAATAAATAAATTTAATTATGACACAATGATGATGCAGTGATTGCTTCATTAATAATGGATTCAAATAAATGATATTATAAATATTAAAATAAATTTAATTTTATTATTTTTATTCCATAAAATAATTTTATGGATGATATTGACATATTATATTTTATTTAATGCCTTTTTTTCAAAGGAAAAACATTTTATGACTAAAAAAATCAGTTACTTAATAGTGTCAAAATTAACATAAATGAGTTTTAAAAAAAATACTATTTTATTAAATGATATAATAGTCCTAAAAATATAATATTCATCCAAATGAATTATATAATGTTAAAAATGTCATTAATAATCCACTTGTGGTTATATTTTATTTTTATAGTAAATATAGTTACCATATATTATGAAAAAGCAAGAAGACAAGGTAAGAGTTAATGTTTTTAACTAAGGGTTAAAGATAAAAGATAAGGTTAATTTTATGACCTAAACTAGTCTAAAACCTATTGGTTGAGATTATTTCTACCCCACATCATATTATATTTGAAATAAATGAGTTTTGGACCATTTGAAACCGAAAATCATTTTATAACAAAATAATATTTCAATACCTTCCTAAAGTGCCCCTCATCCCTCTTATAAAAGGTCACCACCTTTACCCACTTACTCACACCTCTCAAGCCCTTTGTCTCATACCAATTCTGCTAAAATAACCTCAAAACATCTCTCCATTACTCATATAAGCCTTACCTTGGTAAGAAGTCAATTCAAGAAAGCCTTTTGTCTCAAATCAAATGAAGTTACCCGATTTAGAGGTAACGTCTTCCCTCAAGTTGTTTTCTTTTATTTTCATTCTCCACTACCTATGATATTATTATTATTTTATTACATAACAACAACAGTATACTAAATATAATATCATGTTTTTATGAAAAATATTTTAACTACACTAACACACAGCTCCATCTAATGGATACGAACATATTGTTTCTGTGTACGGCGAACTACTAACTCACGAAACGATGATTATTCAATTTTCTCTTACCACCACTCATGGTGGACATTATGATGGAACTGTAATTATATATTATATATATTATATTTATATTTTCATTATTCTTATATAATTTTTATTTACAACATACCTTTATTCTTTTCATGATGTGTAAATACGATAATTTGATTTGAGGAAGTATGGACTACCGCCCCCTCAAAGTGATATGACTCGTTCATGCCATACATGGAGCGTATAAAGGATGGTTTTAATAAAATTATGTGACATATATGACATTTGATATTATAATATAATTATAATATACGCATGTATCATTTAGTTTTCATAATAAAAATAAATGAAAGTAGCATTCATGCGTACGTATGGTCTACTGTCTCCATGAACGGTGCATTTCATTTCTTATCTCCAAATGTAATGGAATATAATAAATACATATACACTGAATATATATGATATTTAAATCATGAATATAATTCGAGAGATGATTTAATTTGGACTAGATGTACAATTTATATAAAAACAAGTTCATTTTCTACTCAATTACCAAATATCGACAAAATGACAGATATTAACTTAAATAATTATGTAATTTTTATAACGTGGTAATAAATGATAAAAAATGAATAATAAACTTGAAAAAGGTTATGAATCAAGTATAAATTAACTTAATTTTATTATTCAGGAAGAACAAGGAACATACGTGACGATTCAGACTCATGGTAAGGGACTTCGTCTCAATCAACTTTTATTGAGGCATATTTTGATAATATACACCTCCTTATTTTATACGGTGTATAATAAACCCCTTTGAATTTTAATTTCATTCAAAAATAATATTTTTTCTATGAATTTTTTACTAAACGACAAAAGGAATGTTTTTTTACATATGTGGGAACAACAACCTCTCCACCTCCATAATCGTTATTTGATATTTGGCTTCCTTTATAAGCCTTAATGTTTTTAATAGGAAAAGAAATCCCTTATTCCTTTTTTGGTTGTTTTGGTATTGAAAATGGTTTTAAAATGGATTGAGTATTTCAATATCTTGAAATGATTTCTTGTGACTGTAAATAAAATGTTATTAGTGAAATATTGACATTTGAAATATTTTATGTGTTATGATTATATAATGGTACTTAGAAATTTGATAGTTGGTTACGTGATAAAACAATGACGGGTGTTTACATGATAAACCAAATGACTGGTGGTTCTATGATAAACCAAGGACGGGTGGTTACGTTATAACCTCCAATGCATTGGGTATGGAAGTCGGCCATATTACTATTCCATTTAGTGATATGTGTGGAAGTCGACCATATGGTTATTCCATTTAAGTATGTTTATATACCATGTTACCTTTATATGTTATATGTTTCTTTATATGGGATTTATGGTAACCTTTTGGTTACAAAAGGGTGAGAAGTATTACTTTATGATAAAGTTTTCATGGTTTACATGTTTTTGCAAGACTAATAGTTTTCATTCATTATGTATATCCAACCGAGCTTTTTTATACTCATCCCAAGTTTTTAAATGTTTTTCACAGGACATGAAGAATAATAGAGTCAAGGATGGGATTAAGGAAATGTTATGTTGTTAAAACATGAAACGATGTCAAGTTTCTTTTTAAAGAGTTTTTATTTTATAAAAAAAATGGGTTGTGAGTAAAAGTGTCTACATGTAATATTCAAGTTGTTATGTATCAGTTATGAAATAATTATTTATAGCTCTAAACCTGAAAATATCCTTGATGCGAATTAAAGTCAAAATTATTGACTTAACTCAACCTTAAGTAATGTTTAAGGATGAGGCCTTATAGAGAGGATCAATTTTTTTTCTCCCACATAGAAGAGGAGCAACATGAGAGAGACCCCTCTGATGCCTCACTTAGGTTCTTCCACTCCTCCTTTATCCATTATATGTTTCCATCATCATCAATAAAATTGGATCAATAATGGTAATCTCTACACTCATCTTAATTATTATAATGGTTTCTATTTTTTTTTCTTAAATTTTAGTCTGAGATCATGTGCCATATTTTTAGGGTTCTCATATGTTTTGTCATTTTCTCATGTTCTAGCTTTAATCAAAGGCCTACAACAGATGAGTTTTCATCTATGAACCAAAGGTAGGTGGTCTGGTTATTTTCTCTAAGTTCCATTTCTTTTATTTTATGCGCCATTTGGGCGCACACTAGACTCCTTCAGTGTCATGTCCATAAAGTTTCTTAAACTTAATTAAATGTTATTCCTAAGTTTAATATGTTCCTAGATAATGGATAATCATCACCATTGTTTGATGTCCTTGACTTGATCCACCCCATGGGTGTGACATTCCTTAATGTTCTATATGACCATTTACCCTATATTGTTAAACCACATTTTGTGGTGTGTTTTCCTACAATAAATAAAATGGAAATGAGAATTGATAGGCCATGTGTTAGGCCCCTATGATTTATTCCATAGCTATAATTGCTTAATTAAATAATATAGAAAACTTGAAAAAAGTAGTTTGATTAAAATTATTTGATGAATGGTATGAGATATTAATAGCTAAGACTTACCATCATATTATGTTGAGAGAGATACAAGGGTCCTGACTTAAGGATGCCTTGGACAGGCTCATTGTACTATATAATTATAATTTTTTTATGAATATTAAATACACTGAGACTAATACTTGGTATGCCTTGGACGAGATCACCGTGTGTTTTCCCTACCACTACATGAGAAATACTGGTTTCCTAGGGGAAACACCATGGATGTCCTTGGTGTATAGATGGTTATACTAGTCCATGAGTGATACTTGATCCCCAATGTGAGATACTAGGGATGGGATCAGAGGGTTTTTTCTTCACGCAATGTTGAAAGTTATACTTGGGATTCCATTTATGGATTGACTTGGAAGGACTCTTACAACATTGGGCATTTATGGTGCCCCTGGATAGATACTTCGTATTTCTTTTCAGATCACCTTGGACGGGATCATGGTGCCTTTGATTAAATTATAATAATGAATTTTATATTAAATTCAAAGAATGAATAGTTGTTATTTAGGGACGTGTCCGCCAGGAAAAATCACATACCTGGGTTCAATCCATCTCTTGAAACATTCTTCATGGTGACTTATTTTCTTTATAAAATATATCATATCTGTACAGGTTGACCTTGATTCAATCTCATCTAGCTTAGATTGAAGTAGGTAGTATCGGTCGGTTGTCCATGATGAATATGGACCGATATGTTTTATTTATTTACTAACTTGCATTTATTATGTACCTTCACATAGCTCATTTTATATGCAAATACTAGATTGTTATATACACCATTGGTAGTATCCTACTGAGTATATCTCACACTCTATTCAGTCCGTCCTTTGTACATGAGCATACTTCATGACTGTAGGTGTTGATAAAGGGAAGCGTCTAACATCCAATGATTGATTTTCAGTACTAGGATATAGTATGGGAGTATAGGACCAAGCCTATGCACATGATGTTAGCATAGAGAACTTTTGTTTTGTTTGTTTTGTTTTTTTACAGTATGTGGTATATGCATGTCTTCATTGTATCCTATGTAACTTAATATGTATAGCTACATGACATGATCATCATAATTTTTTATCTATTTATTATTAAGCTCCGGCCTATTTATTTATGGATGATTTATTATGCTTATTCCACTGCTCCTTGTTTATTACTGCTTCTACTACTTTCCCATTTATTATTTACCGTTATGCTATGATCTGACTCATGAGGGAATAATATCCCTATAGACACACCCCAGACCCTTGTTTCTAGTCAGAGGCCTTTAGCATATGAGGAGGTTAACTTGAGGTCTTGTGGCCAACCATCTCAGGGCACCACTCAATGGCTTTCAGGGCAGGACACTAAAAAGTGGTATCACAACTTATTTTCCTTTTTCCTTACTATTTGGGTATTAGATAGGAGATTAGAATATATCATAATTTGGTAATGATCCTATTCCTGGGATTAGATAACCCACATACAGGGGAAACCCAAAATACCTAGGATGGGTTATTGCAGTTCAGGTTTTTCCCTATTACGGTTGCACTGATTTCACTATTGGGTGACACCCATGTTTTATGGTGTTATTGTTAATATTATTATTACGAGTTATTCTCCTTGGCCTCATATGAAAAGGAATTGTTATATCATGTATCATATTAGGCACTTGAGGATTCACATGTCATGCAATACGTCATTCCATATTTATATTACTACATGCATTTCCTGTATTGAATTTAATTTTTGTGACTTCCTTAATTTTTATATACTGAAATGTGAAAACATTTCTCAAAGGGATAACATAATTAGATTAATTAAAGTTCCTAAATCAATCTAAATGGAGTTTTTTCACATATATTGATGATGACACCTTAATTAACTAATTATTCCATGTGTGAGCCATGAACCACTGGTTATAGGGGCTGAAGTATTAGTTGATTTGATTGATGAATACTAATATTAATTTATAAAGAAAGTAATTCTATAAATTTCGAATGGTAGTTCATTCAATAAAATCACTATAAATTACTTGTTACATCCTTATACCGAACGTAAAGTTTAGGTCATAGTTACCCAATATAATGATTATAACTAATAAAGAGAATGGGCCTTTATAAGTTGGGAAGGGTGGAAAATTTAACTGGATTTAGATATCTATATCCATATAAATAAGAATAAAATTAAATAAATAAATGTTTCAAGTGAAATGGTTAAAACTAAATGAGGGTTCCAATTGCAAGGTAAAGGGTGTTTTCCTCTATAGCTTGCAATTGAAACTCCATTTACTAGAACCTCTATTGTGGTGTGTGAGACCTTGACCATGACCTGACATTAATAGTGGGTAGTAGACTGTGTCTCCTATGGTCTTTTGTGATCATTCTTATCACCCAAAACTGGATTTTGGAGTAGGTAGAGAGGTGTGACTCACTTATAAGAAGGCTTTATACCTATCCTTTCATGATTTTGTTGTTTCCTATCTGTTGTTAAATCTTATATGAGACATGTGTTTGGAAATTATAGAGTTACGCCACCATGACATCCTCGAGTCATACACCAGGGGGTGTCAATGACCATACCCCGAAGGTGGTGGGCCTTGAGCCACCCGTATTACCTCCTTTAGTGCCACTGAGACATCTCTGGTTGATCTTCCATTGGGTTTTGATGCTCAGTTTCAAGATAGATTCTTTCCCTTTATGAATTCTGTTCAGGGAGCTCCATGATCTGCCCTTACTATGGTAGAATTGATGTGATAATTCCATCAACAAAATCCTCCCACCTTCTTGGGGGATGGTAGTCCTGAGGCGACCGAGTCATGGATAGAGGCCATGTTTTCTATCTTTGAGCATTTGGAGATACCTTAGGAGTAGAGGGCCTATCTCGCCACTTATATGATTCATGATAATGCTAAACATTAGTGGGGTGTCATCACTCAAGCTAGATAACATAAGGGTATAGCTTGGGGAGGCTTTCAAATAACCTTTTATGATTACCATTTCCCTCAGATGTTGAGATAAGACTATTCTCAAGAGTTTATACACCTACAATAGGGTTTTGATGTCAGTGATGGAGTACTCAACTTCTTTTATTGAGCTTCATCACTTAACACCAACTCTTACTAGTGATGAGTTGATGGCTACAAGACGATTTGAGGATGGTATTGTGTATTCCATCCGACTGTAGGTGATAATTTTTCAGCTAACAACCATTTCAGAGATATTGAACTATAATATCATCATAGAGTGAAGACTAAGGGATGTTGGCCATTTGAATGAGGGATTTTTTGCTTCTAGGTAGTGGTATGGTTTGTCTAGTGGTAGGAAACATCATGCCATGGGTGCAGGTGGGAGAAGTGCCAGCTATATGACACATACCAATAGCTATGTGGTGTGACACAAGTTTGGTAGGGAAGGCCATAAGAATCCCCCATATATGAGGAGCCGTATCAAGTGCTGAGATTGTGGAAGGATGGGTCACCTTCAATGTTTCTACCAAACTATCCCTCCTATACCTAGTAGGAAAGGATCTGTATCAACATCGCTTTCAGGTAAAAGATCAGTAGCTCCTCGTTAGGCTGGGATTTGGTTTATTATCAGATGATCAGGCTGAGGAGGTGGTTGTGGATGAGGTGGTTAGACTTTAGAGGTTTAGCGCCAACAGAGTGGATCTGACCAGGTTACTCAAGTTGCATCTCAAGGACACCGATCTGGCCATATTTATGAAATGAATCCCACTCTCGAGGAATAGATTCTAGGGCCTTCTATAGTACGATGTATTATTCTATTAGCCTATACTTTATTTTTTCCCCTATTTGATATAGGTGCATCACACTTTTTTATATCTACAACAATTATGGAAAGTCTTAGGCTTGAGATGGATTACTTAAGTGACATGATGAATCTCAACACACTGTTAGGGGTTCAAACAGAGAGTATATTCTATTTAAAGGAGTTCCCCTTGAGATACATGGGTACCATTTCTTATAGAATTTATTTATCTTTAAGATTATCGATTTTGAAGTTATTCTCAGAATGGACTGACTTGTCCCATACCATGCCCATATTAATTTCTATCACCATAGGGTGTCATTTACATCACCTGGTGGTGGAATGTATATTCATAAGGGTTAATGGGATATCCAGGAAAGTCAATATGGACCTGACCATCATGGGATTTGTTGGGTGATATCCCATATGGATAGTATCTTCATGAGAAATCAAGGAATGTGGCTTGTAGCATTCCCTCCTTTGGTGGATCATTTCAGGGATGTCTTCCCTGATGATTTCTCTGGTTTACCTCTTGTGAGTGAGGCGGCATTAAACATTGAGATAGTTCTATGTTTGACACCAGTGTCTATTCCTCCCTATAGGATGGAACCTAAAGAGTTCCAGGAACTTAATAAATAGTTAGAAGTCTGAGAGGGAAATGGTTTTATATAACCTAATACCTCACCATGGGGTTCACCTATCCTTTTCTCCAAGAAGGTGGAAGGTAACCTTAGGTTGTGCATGTATTAATGATGGTTGAATAAGATTATGGTTAATAATTGGTATCCATTGGATCATATAGTAAACCACTTCGACTATCTCTGAGGAGCAATTGTTTTCTCTAAGATCGATTTGAGGTCAAACTACCATCAAGTGTGTGTGAGATAATCACACATACCACATACAATGTTTTGGAGTAGATACGTCTTGTACGAGTACTTGGTTATGTTGTTTGGCCTTAAGAATGTGCCCTCTATTTTAATGGACTCAATGTATCGATTTTTTCACCCGTATCTGGATTCAATTATGGTAGTCTTTCCAGTTGACATCTTGGTGTATTCTCATACTAAACACAACCATGATAACCATCTTGATATTGTGATTAATTTATGGAGAGAGAGCCAACTATATGATAAGCTCATAAAATGACACATTTGGATCAATAAGGTTCACTTCTTGGGATATATTATTTCCTAGTAAGGCATATCTGTTGACCCATAGAAGATGAGCAGCATAGTTTCCTAGGAGTAGCCCGATAATTTATTTGACATACATAGTTTATTGGAGATGGATGACTATTATGGGTTATTCGTTTAGGATTTCTCATAATTAACAACACCTCTTACAGGCTTTACTATGAAGGGTTTGAAATTCATATAGTCAAAAGCTTGTGAGACAGACTTTCAAAAGTTGAAAGGGAGACTGACTTCATCATCGATCCTGATTCTTCCAGAGCCGGAAGAATCTATAATATTTACTATGATGCATTGGGAATTGGTGTAGTATCATTTTTAATTTAAGGAGATTGGGTTGTAGCATTGGGGTCCCACCAAATAAGACCTCATGATAAAAATTACCCTACACACGACCTCAAGCTAGCAGTTGTGGTTTATGCTTTATGTTTTTGGAGGCATTATCTTTAAATTGAGTGGTTTGTTGTTTACACAGATCATAAAAGTATCAAATACATCTCCACACATCATGACTTGAATATTAGGTACCATAGGTGGGTAGAATACCTACATAAATTAAATTTTTTTCTTGATTATACACCCATTAAGGGAAATGCAATAGCTGATGGACTAAGATGAAAAACTCAGACACAAGCTGTCTAGGAGGCCAGTAGTGAGTGGAAGATGATGGACCTATTTTCTGAGAAGCACCTGGAAGTTCAGGAATGTCTTGAGAAACCTTTTTTAGAAGCTTTGGTAGTGACATAATCCCTTCTAGAATGGGTGCTGATGATATAGTTATATGAAATCTAGGGCCTCATCCTAAGGGAGAGTGTCTCAGGTGAGAACCCACCACCTGGTCATTTTATCAATGAGGATAAGATCTAGAACTTTTGCGGGAATGTATGGGTTCCTTCTTGAATATGGGAGGAGTTGATGCGGGAATCTCATGACTATTTTTGGGTGGTTCAGCCTGGGATTATAAAGATGTACCGATACATGCAACACCGGTATTGGTAGCCATGTATGAAGAGAAAGATTGAAGGTTTTATCACTCAACACTACACCTATCAGTAGGTGAAGGCTGAGCACTAGTGACCTACTAGATTTTTAAAGTCTCTATCCATTCCTGAGTAGAAATGGAATGACGTCACCATGGCATTCATGATGGGTTTTCCAAGATCCCTTCAAGGTAGTGGTACAATATGGGTGATCATGAATAGGTTGACCAAGGTCACACACTTCCTACCTATCTGAGAGAACGTATTAGTTGATGAGATTGGGAGGATTTATATTCAAAAAAATTCATGCCTTCTAGAGTTCCCCATTCTATCATATCAGACCGAGGTTTCTGGTTTGCATCATGATTCTGGTAGGGGCTACATAAGGCACTAGGTTCATTGGTTCTCTTGAGTACAGTGTATCACCACTAGACCGATGAGTAGTCCAAAAAGACGATATAGGTGTTAAAAGGACATACTTTGGGCATACTTCCTTGATTTTGAAGGTTTATTGGAAAAACATATACATCTTGTTGAGTTTTCCTAAAATACCTGTTTTTAGAAAATGATTCAGATGGCTCCTTATGAGGACCTATATGGTAGGTTGTGCTGTTCACCTTTGTATTGGTTAGAGGCAGGTGAGTTAGCACTATTGGGTCCTCTTCTCATTTAGGAGACTTAAAAGAAAGTATAGATGGTTTAGAAATATATGGTTATAGCTCAATATAGTAAGAATTCTTATACTAATCATCGCTATCTAAAAATGTATTTCAAGGTGGGACATTGAGTATTTATGTAAGTTTTTCCAAGATTGGATCATAGACGGATTTGGAGATAGGTTAATCTATCACCTCATTATGTCAGGCCTTTCGAGATCATAAATAGAGTTGAGCTGGTAGCCTATCGATTGCAGTTACCTTATAGGTATTATGATATTCACGACATATTATATGTTTTGTAGATTTTTTGGTATCATTCTGATTTGTATCACTCATTTGGTCCTGAGGATATTGATCAGAAGGAATATGCATTCTTTGAGGAGAATCTGATATGTATCGTTGATTGGATCATGAAGGTTCTCCAAGGTAGGTCAGGTCCTCTAGTCTGAGTTTTGTGGCAGTATGGCCATGTACAATACGATACCTGGGAGAGAGAGGCTGATGTATATGCATAGTGGCCAGAACTTTTCACAGATGATGATTTACCACCCTCAAAAAGGAAACTTGAGGATGAGTTATTTTAATGAGGGGAGGTTGTAACGTCTTGACCTTTAAACGAGCTATGTCTTCATTTATTTTCAGTCAAACCCTCATTGAGTTTTTCTTTTCAGATTAGGCCTTGGTGACCGGGTACTTAGGTTGGTTGGTTAGCTTCTGAGGAGAAAGAGAAAGGATGGTTGGAACCTGGACGCATACAAAATACATGGTTTGTATTTAAATACACAAAATGTACTTAAATACATGATGTGTATTTGGCTAGCCAGACCCCATTCATGATGTGTAGAGGATTTTCACTATGAGTTAAGGCTTGAACATTAAATGACATGAAATTCAATTACACACTATATGTTTCCTTTTTCCTCAGTCAGGTTGGATCCGCAATGGTAATCTCTCCACTCCACTTCCTTCTTATCATTATTTATCTTCCTATCTTTTGTGATATTTTGGTGTGAGCTCATATGCCCAATTTTTGGGGTTTTCATCTTTTTTTCATTTCCTCCTGTTCTAGATCAAATCAAATGCTGGAAACATATGAGTGGTCTGTTATGAACCTTAGGTAGGTGGTCTAGTTCTTTTCCCTATGTCTCATTACTTTTATACCATGTGTTGTGTCACACATCGTACTCCTCCAACATCTCCTTCATAAGGTTTCTTAAATTAAATTAAATGTTATTCCTAAGCTTAATATGGTCATATGTAATGGTGAATTATCACAATTGGTTGATCGCCTCGACATGATTCACCCCATGGGTGTGCCATTCCTTAAAGGCATATATGACCCTTTACATTATATTGTTAAACTAAATTTTGAGGTGTGTTTACCATGAAATGAATGAAATGGAGATAATAATTGATAGGCTATGTGTTCAGACCCTATACATTATTCCATAGCTTGTTTTTCTTAATTAAATGAATTGACCAAATTGAAAAAAGTTTCTTGATTAAAATGATTTAATGAATGGTATGAGATATTCATAGCTAAAACTTAGCTTAATATTATGAAAAGGGTGATACAAGGGTTCCAACTTAAGGATTCCTTGGATGGTCTCATCTTAATTTAAAACTATAATTTGTTGATGAATTGTAAAAAGGCTGGGAGTGATGCTTAGTATGACGTGGACAGGCTCACCATGTGTTTTACCTACCTTTGTATGAGTGATACTAGTTCCCTAGGGGAGGCACTGTGGATGTGCTCGATGGCTAGATGGTTATAATAGGCCATGACTGATACTCATTCCCCTATGTGAGATACCAGGGATGGGCTCAAATGGTTTTGTATTCACACCTTAATGAGAGTGGTACTTGGGATTTCATTTATGGATCACCTTGGATGGACTCTTATGATATTGGGAATTTATATTGACCCCATAGACATTCTTGGGATTCCTTTTGGATCACCTTGTATGGGATATGGGTGCCTCTGATCTAAAAATTAATTTTATATTAAATTCAAATAATGCATAGTTGTTATCCAAGGATGCATCCCCCAAGCCAAATCACATGCTTGGGTTTGGTCCATCTCTTGACACTTATTACATGATGACTTATTATATTTATATAATATATCATATCTATACAGGTTTACCTTGATTCATACAAATTTGGCTTTGGCCAAAGCAGGTAGTATCAGTTAGGTGTCCATGAGGAACCCAAACTAATATGTTTTATTTATTTACTTCCTCGATTTTATTATGTACCTACACATTACTCATTTTATATAAACATACTAGATTGTTCTAGACACTATTGGTGGTGGCCTACTGAGTATATCGTCAGGAGGCCCTTGGTACCTTAAAAAACTACATGACTGTAGGTGTTGATAAAGGGAAGCATCTGACTTCTAATCTATGATTTTTAGTACTAGGATGGAGTGTAGGATCATAAGACCAAGCCTATTATCATGATGCTAGTTATAATGACCAAAGATTGACGTACATGGACATTACATTTATTTTTAAGAATACTTAATACATTACAAAAATATACTTCCAAATACCATTTTAGTTTAGTGTCTTTGAAAACCCAGAACACATTCTTCTAGCTTGGTGAAAGATCTTAAACATCTCCCATAAAGATCTTCCCCATTAGTTTTCCTACCTAAAACCTTTCTTTATATCATGGGGAAGAGAAAATATAAGGGTGTGCTCAAAAGCTCAGTAAGGGTAAACATTGAGAACATAAAACAAACCATAAACATAAAAATGTAAATACATGAATATAATGTTTAAATATCAAAGTCACGAGTCATGAAATAAATCTTAGCAGTACGTAAGGCATAATCATAAAGGAAAATTAACCATGATAAAATATCATTGGCCTAAAACATATAATTGTGGAAAAAAATTTAAGAACATAATATGCTATCTATTATAGCCAAGGCATTGCTTCCAAGACCATCATAGTGGACAAATATCGTTTACTAAACCATGTTTACTTGTCATTCTAGCCATGTATTACTGAACCAAATTTACTTTTTGTTCCAGCCCTGTATTACTAAACTGGATTAACTTTCCATTCCTTTCATTTCTATATCATGAGATATAAATATTTACCCAATTCATTGGAGGGAGATATAGGTTCCACCCATCTCATAATTAAATCATTCTTACATGTGCCACAAAAACAAAAATCATTCATCATATCATAACACAAGAAATAAAACGGGTTTCTTAAACATCATTCCATCATAACATAATCCATATAAAATATATTTCCATCATTAACATACTAAAATCATAGTAACAATAGGTATAGAAACAAAACCCTATTTAAAGAGAATAATCTTATATGGAAAATAATTTTGATAAAACACTTGAACTTAATTCTTGAGGAAAATATCCTTTCTTTTTCAAAAATGTTTTCTTTTCTTAAAATGTCATGTAACTTTTAGAGAAAAGATTTTTTTTGAAAATAATATTTAAATAGTGTAGTGGAATATTCATGGAAAAACGGTTTCATGAAACTATAAAATTTCATTCATTCCGTATAAGTTAAAAAAACATTCTCCTCGTACTTTTGCAGAAAAGAAAAAAAAGTACCTCAAATCGAATAATGACAAAAGATTCCTTTCAAACCATTTAATAAAAAATCAAAAAAAGATAAAATTAACTTTAAACAATTATATAAGAATATAAATAATATTACATAATTCGAAAACATGGATGCAGATGATAAATATACCCCAGTAAATACTTACGTATAAACAATCTCAAATAAAAATGAGATTGTAAAATTATCCCTTACCTTGTACTTTTCATTAGTAGAGGGTGTGTTCACCTCTTGTGTGATGGTTAAATCATGTTATTAAAATATAACAAGACCATATCCATATTTATGATATCATATATGATCCTATTGTATCATTTTGTTAATAGTATTTCAATATTACAATTATTTCGGGTGTTAATGGGTTCATTTTCCCATTTCTGTTTTGCCATGTAAGTCATGTTTGTTATGAATAGGATGTATTTTATTCATTAAATTAAGTTTATAATTATTATTTTCACTCATAATATAAATTTTATAATCATTCTTAAATTGTTAATGTGGAGAACGAATCTCACCGCGTCGTGGTGACAGTAGGATGTACGTACGCATGAGTGACGATATCATTCTATTGATGGTTAAATGGTATATAATTGGATAGTATATTAATTATAAAGAATAATTATCATGTTATATTAATTATTTAAATCCATTATAATCAAAATTATGCTCATCCTAATAAAGTATTTTTGAATAAAAAATTACACCACGACGTGGAGACGGTAAGTTGTATGCACGCACGCACAATGATATTGTTATTCATAATATGGATAAAAGGGGGTATAATGTTGTCCCATAATTATAATAACATATAAAAATGTATAATATATTGGATTAATTACTTTAGTATGGAATCAAAATATAAAGAGGAAGTAGAAGAAGAAAATAAATTGAATTGAATTGGTAAAGCAATTACCACTTCTTCATTGGACATCCTTTGGATATCTTCTAGCCATGTATTACTGAACCAGATTTACTTTTTGTTCTAGCCCTGTATTACTAAACTGGATTAACTTGCCATTGAATTCATTTCTATATCATGAGATATAAATCTTTACCCAATTCATTGGAGGGAGATATAGGTTCCACCCATCTCATAATGAAATCATTCTTACATGTGCCACAAAAACAAAAATCATTCATCATATCATAACACAAGAAATAAAACGGGTTTCTAAAACATCATTCCATCATAACATAATCCATATAAAATATCATTCCATCATTAACATACTAAAATCATAGTAACAATAGGTATAGAAACAAAACCCTATTTAAAGAGAATAATCTTATATGGAAAATAATTTTGATAAAACACTTGAACTTAATTCTTGAGGAAAATATCCTTTCTTTTTCAAGAATGTTTTCTTTTCTTAAAATGTCATGAAACTTTTAAAGAAAATAATTTTGTTGAAAATAATATTTAAATATTGTAGTGGAATATTAATGGAAAAATGGTTTCATGAAACCGTAAAATTCCATTCATTCCGTATAAGTTAAAAAAACATACTCCTCGTACTTTTGTGGAAAAGTAAAAAAAGTACCTCAAATCAAATAATGACAAAAGATTCCTTTCAGACCATTTAATAAAAAATCACCAAAAGATAAAATTAACTTTAAAAAATTATATAAGAATATTACATAATATTACATAATTCGGAAACATGGATGTGGATGATAAATATACCCCAGTAAATACTTACGTATAAACAATCTCAAATAAAAATGAGATTGTAAAATTGTCCCTTACCTTGTACTTTTCATTAGTAGAGGGTGTGTTCACCTTCTGTGTGATGGTTAAATCATGTTATTAAAATATACCAGGACCATATCCATATTTATGATATCATATATGATCCTATTGTATCATTTTGTTAATAGTATTTCAATATTACAATTATTTCGGGTGTTAACTGCATCATTTTCCCATTTCTGTTTTGCCATGTAAGTCATGTTTGTTATGAATATGATGTATTTTATTCATTAAATTAAGTTTGTAATTATTATTTTCACGCATAATATAAATTTTATAATCATTCTTAAATTGTTAATGTGGAGAACTAATCTCACCGCGTCGTGGTGACAGTAGAATGTACGTACGCATGAGTGGCGATATCATTCTATTGATGGTTAAATGGTATATAATTGGATGGTATATTAATTATAAAGAATAATTATCATGTTATATTAATTATTTAAATCCATTATAATCAAAATTATACCCATCTTAATAAATTATTTTTGAATAACAAATTACACCACGACGTGGAGACGGTAAGTTGTATGCACGCACACACAGTGATATTGTTATTCATAGTATGGATAAAAGGGGGTATAATGTTGTCCCATAATTATAATAACATATAAAAATGTATAATATATTGGATTAATTACTTTAGTATGGAATCAAAATAGAAAGAGGAAGTAGAAGAAGAAAATAAATTGAATTGAATTGGTAAAGCAATTACCACTTCTTCATTGGACATCCTTTGGATATCTTCTTAGGGACACTAGGGATGGACTTTTTGGGAAACCGAGACCCCTATAAGTTAACTAAGAATGTTTATAGGAGAATTTTTCAGGGTTTGGTTGATCTAGAAGGCCCAAGGAGGTGTGAGAAAATGTGGGAGGGGGTTCCATTTTATAAGAGAGGAGAGGAGCACTTTAGGAAATTCTCTAAATATTAAAATATATTAAGACTATTCTAGATCTAAATAATTAAAAATGGCCCATAAATGAAAATTATAATACATGTTAGACCATATATTTTAACCTTTCAATTATTTAACATTTTTATTTTTAAATAATTTAATAATAAATTAATTCAATAAGATATTATTATTGCCAAATTAAATACTATTCATTTAATTTGACTTAAAATACAAATAGGACAAAATGGGAATTCAAATATAATGATTTAAAACATCTATAATATATCTTATAGATCTTTTAAATTTTTTAGACACATTAACTAATCCAAAATACGACAAAATTAATATTATTAAAATCATTTATTCTATTTTTATGTTAATTGAATAAATATTGTTTGAGAATTGGAGAGACATTTAAGGTAATTATATAACTTCTAAAAATTCAAAATAAATTTATGTAATGAAACTGGTTTTATTTATATCAAAATAAATATTTATATACGTTTATAGTATGATTTTGGCCCTATGTAGACACATAAAAGATATTAAAATACAAGATAATGATATTTTGTAACTATCTTTGATTTAAATAATATATAATTTATTTTCATGTAAAAGTGCCCATTAAACATCTCAAAATCAATATTGTTATAATTTTTGAATATTATTCATCCAATAATTTTTTTGGGCATGTTTTGGTTTTATTTTAAGCCTTATAATTTTTATTTACCCTTAATTAATTCCTTTAACTCTTTCCATAGCAACATGAATTTTTTATTTACTAAGGGTTAATATATTAACTCTAAAATGAAAAAGGAGCCATATATGGACCATTGGTGAAATATTAAACTTCATCCCAGTTATTTTTCTGAAGTTTATATTTTTATGAATTCTTTATAATTTAACAAAATATTATTTATTTAAAATATAAATAGTGTCAATTTTGATGCTATTCATTTGTTAAATTTTTAGAAATATCATAACATATAGATATTTTCAAAAAAAACTACTTTAAAACCTAAATTACATGTCAATGTATTCCATAAAATTAGTGGATGATGTTAATTCACTCAAATTATATTTATTTTAATATTTTTAATATCATTTATTTGATATTTCTATTAATAAAATAATTTCTCCATCACTATTGATTCATCATTAATGATAATTATTAAATCTTTAAAAATTATAAATAAATTTATATGATGTAGGTAGTTATATTAGCTTTTCAAAGACTACCTATAGTCGATTTCATTCCCTGGTAATCCCAAAATGAAAATTAATATACTTATATAAAATGAGAGTGTGACATTTTTAAACATTCATTAATTATTTTATATTCATTTCATATTCATGGGAAAGTGGCCTTTAAGTGATTCCATTTCAAACCATAGATGATAAGGATCAAATTTATTCATCCAATATTATTTTGACAGGTGTTAAGGTAATTTTATAATATTATTTTTACCATTAATTACCCGATTTACGTTTAACCAAGGAAATAAAAACAATTACTAAAATTACTATTCATAATGCCAAAAAAAAAGTAACCTATTAAAATAATTTGTACCCACTGATTCCAAATATTTAATCCATTTTTCATAATTGAAAACACCTAATTGGAAGAAATTAATTTAAAATTAATTTCTGTTGTTAAATCCAAAAAGCGGTTTTTTAAAAAGTAAAAACTTATCAAAAGATTGTCATGTGTTTATGTCCAATTTAAATGTTAAATTACTTCCAATGGCCAAAATTGGATTAAATTAAACAAAAATAATCCAATTATACTTTAAAACCAATTAAAAAGATAATCTAAATATATAAATAAATTATATGAAAAGGAAGTTTTGAATTAAAATGCAATATTTTTCACTATTCATTAAAATATGAATTTTATCAGAAAAATACTAAACATTCAACAAAAGTGAATATTTATGTTCCTCTTCCAAATAAGAAGTTTATTTTGTCAAATAGAATATAAAAAAGTGTTAAAAACTACATTTAAAATGGGTGCACCATCAAAAGGCGACAAAACTGCATTTTTTTAAAAATATTTCTTTTATCCAAAAAATTGAATTTGTTATTATATCATGTCTAGGAAATACATAAGATGAATGTTAATGTTATATAAGATTAAAAATTTGGTTAATATTGTTCATAATGGCTAGTTTATATCCCATTAAATAATAATAATTTAATTATATATCTTTGTTTAGTGAAACTCAGTATTACGTATAATGCTAGCTATCGAGGAATGTCGCTCTTGAATATAATGCAAGCCAAGAATAGTGTTGTGTATACTGAAAGATAATATTGTGTTGCGTATAGTAAAAGATAATATAGGTGTAGCATACAACACAATACATCAAAGAAACTAAAAATAATTTATCACATAAAATCTCAGGGTGTCACATTCTACCCCCCTTAAAATGAATTTCTCCCTCAGAATTCTTCGGGGGTTATAAATGGTTTACTACTTGAAAGTTTCTATCATGGAAAGTCACATAATAAAAAGGAATACTAAAACTTCATTTTAAAAATTAATGTTAGAAACATAACGGTTATCCAAATTAACTCATCATTGGGTTTCTACATAGAAGAACATAGGTGAGAAGTGAAAACATGGATATGGAAGAGAAATCTAACCATAAAGTTCTGATGGATAGTTATAAAGAATAAGTTTTGGATAAATTTAACTACTGGAAAGTCATAAATATGTGATGATCTAAGGGACCATCTAATTCATCAGATAAGAAGGTATTGGGATAAAATTTTTGGTTGTAAGATTATTTTCCTAAAGTTGATTAATTTTTGCATTAGAATAAATACTTACTTGATTTCAGTACAATATCACCATTAATTGTTCCCAGAAAAATTTCCACTTCATCACTTATTTAAATAAATGAAGTTGGTTTTTTCATTCTTTAAGTGTTAGCAGATCATGCGATCGAATGATAGGTCATTCCATCTGTCTCAACAAACAGGTTATGCATAAGTCCACCTATAGTGAGATAATACATTATTCTAACATACTTCAACCAGAATATAACTTATATTATCCATCAATGGATAATATTACAATCCTTCCAAAAAATGAAAGTAAAAAACATTAGAAAGAGGTGAACTAAATCGACTTAACATTTGTCTCCCATATCTCATTTGGCAGTTCCTGGTTGTTACATTCCAAACATGTGAATACCTTATTCGTGTATTCTCTTGAAACATGGTAATGACATGAATTACTCTAGAAACTTAGTGAAAACATGCATTTTGTAAAAATTAACTCTTTCCACATACCAAAAATCCCAAAAAATAAATATTCTCAGACTATGATATCACTTTGTCCTTATATCAGTCATGAGGTCATTAATACTATCAAACGTCTCATTATCTCCTTTTCCCTTCATTATGAACAAATCATGTTCTTTCCAAAAATATATGAATAACCTTTCATGGTTACTGGTACCATTCAACATATACTTTCAAATACTTAAGGAAAAAAAATTGTGTAATAATACATAGACGTTTCTTTATTCCATAGTACCATTAAATTACTTATACAACATTATTCTTGATAAACATGCAATCATTACACTACCTTCTTAAACCATTGATCGAGTTTCATCACTTTATTCCTTAACACTTCTTTTATCTCACATATCATTTATAGTCTCATTATCGTCAGAAACATAAATACTACCTATACGACCATGCTAATTCTCTTCACGAGATTTTCCCCTAGGGAATCGATTTTCAAAATGACCATACATTCCACATTTAAAACATTTAATCCTCAATGTCTTTGCAATACAACTATCCTTGTCCATTGTGTTAACTGAACCTTTTCCTTTGAAATTACTAGCTTTGTGTCCTTCTTTCCCACACCCAAAGAATTTTTTAGTTCCCTTGATACATTATCCTTGATGCCTCTTCCCACATGATTTACATGAGGACAATTGAACTTTTTTTCCTCTATGATCATCATGAAACTACATCTTTCTCTTATTAGCTAGGTTAGGAAACTTAGCAAAGTTGAGATTATTGATCATATTATGAGATTACTGATTGGGGATAATAATGACGGTTCGCCTTCCAAAACCCGCTTCATTTGGTTTATTATAAATAATATCATTCCATTGTCCATCATATTCTCCATTAACATGAATCCTCTTATTTTCATCCATTTTCTAAAACCCAAAAAGAATACCATGAGAGGAAAAAAGTATACAAGGAAAAAAAACATAATCAAAGGGGATTACTTTCAATATCTAGCATCTTAGGTTTAATCCTAGGTTATTCATGATCATTACCATAGTTATAGGATTGTAACCTATATTTAGGCTTGTCGTTAGGGACATCCCTAGACATGATTTAGAAATATATCTAGGGATCTCACTAAAGTTTTCACATCCTAGTTTCCAAAGGATAACTAAACCTTTTCCCAAATACCAACTATAATGACCCAAGATTGACGTATATGGACATTACATTTCTTTTGAGTAATACTTAATGCATTACACAAATAGACTCCCAAAGACCATATTATTTTAGTGTCTTTGAAAACTCAGAACACATTCCTATAGCTTAGTGAAAGATCTTCAACATCTCCCATAAAGATATTCCCCATTATTTTTCCTACCTAAAACCTTTTCTTATATCCTGGGGAAAATAAAACATAAAAAAGGGTGAGCTAAAATGCTCAGTAAGGGTAAACATTGAGAACATAAAACAAACAATAAACATAGAAATATAAAGACATGAACATAAACTTTAAATATCAAATTCATGAGTCGTGAAATAAATCTTGGCAGTACGTAAGGCATAGATCAGAAAAAAACATTAACCATGATAAAATAACATTGACATAAAACATGGAATTCTGGTAAACAAATAAGTACATAATATGATTTCCATGGTAGCCAAGGAATTTCTGTCAAGACCATCATAGTGGACGAATCCGATTTACTGAACTGGGTTTACTTGTTATTCCTTCCATGTATTACTAGACCAGGTTTACTTGTCATTACACTCCTGTATTACTGAACTAGATTAACTTTCTATTTCGGTCATGTCTATCTCATGAGATATAAATCTTTACCCAATTAATTGGAGGGAGATATAGGTCTCACCCATCTCATAATGAAATCATTCATACATGTGACACAAAAACAGAAATCATTCATCATAGCATAACCCAAGAAATAAAATTGGTTTCTTAAACATCATTCCATCATAACATAATACATATAAAATATCATTACATCATTAACATACTCAAATCATAGTAATAATAGAGATATAAACATAACCCTATTTAAATATCATCATCTTAGATGGAGAATAATATGGATAGAACAATTGAACTTAATTCTTGAGAAAAATATCCTTTCTTTTTGAAAAACGTTTTCTTTTCTTAAAATTCCACATAACTTCAAAAGAAAAGAATTTATTTGAAAATAATCTTGAAACCGTGTAGATGAAGATTCTAGGAAATAATGTGTCATGAAACCGTAAAATTCCATTTATGCCGTATAAGTTAAAAAACATTCTCCTCGTACTTTTTCCAGAAAAGTCAAAAAGTACCTTAAATCGAATAATGACAAAAGATTCCTTTCATGCCATTTAATAAAAATTCACCAAAGGGTAAAATTAACTTTAACCAATTTCATAAGAATAGAAATAATATTACATAATTAGCAAACATGAATGTGGATGATAAATATACCTCAGCAAATACTTATGTATAAACAATCTCAGATAAAAATGAGATTGTAAAATTATCCCCTACCTTGTACTTTTCATTAGTTGAGGGTGTGGTCACCTCATTTATAATGGTTAAATTATGTTATTAAATTATTCCAGTACCATATCCATATTTATGATATCATATATGATCTTATTATATCATTTTGTTAATAGTATTTCAATATTACCATTATTTTGGGTGTTAACTACTTCATTTTCCCATTCCTGTTTTTCCATGTAAGTCATGTTTGTTATGAATATGATGTATTTTATTCATGAAATTAAGTTAATAATTATTATTTTCACTCATAACATAAATTTTACAATAATCCTTGAATTGTTAATGTGGAGAACGAATCTTACCGCGTCGGGGAGACAGTACGCCGTACGTACGCACGAGCGACGATGTCATTCTCTTGATAGTTAAATGGCATGTAATTGGATGGAAAAATAATTATAAAGAATAATTATAATTTTATATTCATTATTTAAATCCATTATACCCATCCTAATAAAGTATTGTTGAATAAAAAATTAAACCATAGCGTGGAGACGGTAAGCCGTACATACGCACGCATAGTGATATTTGTATTCGTAGTATGAATAAAAGGAGATATAATGTTTTCCCATAATTATAATTACATATCATAATGTATATTATACTGGAGTTATTACTTTAGTATGGAATCAACATAGAAAGAGGAAGTAGAAGAAGAAAATAAATTAAATTGATAAAGCAATTACCACTTCTTCGTTGTACTTCCTTTGGATCTCTTCTTAAGGACACTGGGGATGGATTTTTTTTGGAAAACCAAGACCTCTAGGAGTTAACTAATAATGTTGACAGGATAATTGGCTAGGGCTTGGTTGAGCTAGAATTCCGAATGAGGTGTGAGGAAATGTGGGAAAATATTCCTTTTTGTAAGAGATGAGAGGGACACTTTAGAAAATTCTCAAAATATTAAAATATAATATGACTATTCTAGATATAAATTTTTAAAAGTGGACCATAAATGAAAATTATAATACATTTTTGACCATATATTATCCCCTTTTTATTATTTAAATTTTTTGTTGTTTTTAAAAATTTTAATAATAAATTAATTCGATAAGATATTATTATTTCCAAATTTAATACTATTCATTTAATTTGACTTAAAATACTAGAAAAAGTGTGAATTCGAATATAATGCTTTAACACATCTATAATATACCTTATAGATATTTTAAATTTTTTAGACACATTAACTAATCCAAAATATAAGAAAATTAATGTTATTAAAATCAATTATTCTATTTTGATGTTAATTGAATAAATATTGTTTTAGAATTGAAGAGAAATTTAAGGTAATTATATAACTTATAAAAATTCAAAATAAATTTATATAATGAAAATGGTTTCATTTATATCAAAATAGACATTTATATTCATTCATAGCTTGATTTTGTCCCTATGTGGACGCATAAATGATATTAAAATACAAGATAGTGATATTTTGTAACAATCTTTGATTTAAATAATATATAATTTATTCCATGTATAAGTGTACATTAAACAACTAAAAATCAATAATATTGTAATAATTACTGAATATTATTCATCCAATAATTTTTTTGGACATGTTTTGGTTTTATTTTAAACCTTATAATTTCGATTTACCCTTAATTAATTTCTTTAACTCTTACCATGGCAACATGTCTTTTTATTTACTAAGGGTTAATATAGTCACTCTAAAATGAAAAAGGAGCCATAAATGGACCATTGGTGGAATATTTAAATTCATCCCAATTAGTTGGACGAATTTTATATTTTTATGAATTTTATATAATTTAATAAAATATTATTTATTTAAAATATCAAAGTGTCAATTTTGACACTATTCATTAGTTGACTTTTTAGAAATATCATAACATAGATATATGTTTGAATAAACTCTTTTAAACAATAAATAACATGTCAAAGGAATCCATAAAATTAGTGCATGACATTAATTCACTCAAATTATATTTATTTTAATATTTTTAATATCATTTATTTGATATTTCAATTAATAAAATAATTTCTACATCACTATTGATTCATCATTAATGATAACTATTAAATCTATAAAAATTATAAATAAATTTCTATGATTCGGGTAATTCTATTAGATTTCTAGAGACTACCTATAGTCAATTTCATTCCCTGGTAATTCTTAAATTAAAATTTATATACTTATATAAAATGAGAGTGTGACATTTTGTCACATTCATTAACTTTTTTATATTCATGTCAAATTCATGGGAAAGTGGCCATTAAGTGATTACATTTAGAAACATAGATGATAACGGTTGAATTTATTCATTGAATAGTATTTTGACAGGTGTTAAGGTAATTTCATAATATTATTTTTACCTTTAATTATCCAGTTTACCTTTAACCATGGTAATAAAAATAACTACTAAAGTTATTATTCATAATGCCCAAGAATAAAAGAAACCTATTAGCATAATTTGGATCCATTGATTCCAAATATGGAATCTATTTTTCATAATTTAAAACATAGAATTGACATAAATTAATTTAAAATTAATTCTTGTTGTTAAAACCAAAAAACAGGTTTTTAAGGAGTAAAAACTTATCAAAAGATTATCATGTGTTTATGTCTAATTTAAATCTGAAATTACTTCCAATGACCAAAATTGGATTAAATTATAAAAAATTAATATAATTACTCTTTAAAACCAATTAAAAATATAATCTAACTATATAAATAAATTAGATGAAAATGCAGTTTTGTATTAAAATGCAGTATTTTTCACTATTCATTAAAATATGAATTTTATCAGAAAAATACCAAAAAATCAACAAAAGTAAATGTTTATGTTCCTATTCCAAATAATAAGTTTATTTTGTCAAATATAATATATAAAAGTGTTAAAAACTAAATTTAAATTGGGTGCAACATCAAAATGCGGCAAAACTGCATTTTTTGAAAAATACTTTTTTACCCAAAAAAATTGAATTTGTTATTATATCATGTCTAGAAAATACATAATATGAACATTAATGTTATTTAAAATTAAAAATGTGGTTAATACTATTCATAATGACTAGTTTATATCCCATTAAATAATAATATTTTAATAATATATCCTTGTTTAGTGAAACTCGGTATTGCTTACAATGCAAACTATCAAGGAACGTCCCTCTTACGTGTAATGCAAGCCAAGAATATTGTTTCATATACTGCAAGATAATATTTTTTGAAAATAGCACAAGCTAATATTAGTGTAGAGTACAACATAAGACATCAAATAAATTAAAAATAATCTATCACATAAAATCTCAGGGTGTCACACTAGTAGATGTTGTTTTTGATGTTTTTTTTTTGTTTTTTTTTTGTATAGCATGTGGTATATGTTTTTATCCCATGGATCCTATGTACCTCATTTTTTTATAGATATATGAAATGATCATCACCATTTTTTATCTATTTATTATTCATCTTCTGCCTATTTATTTATATTGGATGATTTATTATTCTTATTCTGATGATGCTTGTTTATTATTATTTATGTTTTTTCCATTTATTAGTTATTGTTCTGATACACTCTAACTCATGAGTGCATATTTCCCCCATAAACACACCCTAGGACCTCATTGTTAGTTAGAATCCATTGACAATGGGGGAGGGGGCTTGAGGTCTTGTGGTAAACCATTTGACGGCACTACTCAGTGGCTTCGAGGGTAGGATTATACATGTGATACCTCCACTAGTTCAACCCGTGGAACCTAATTTTATCCCTAATCAGGGAGATGATGTCTGATTTTGAGGTAATTTTCTTTGGTTTTTTCAGACTATACAGAAAGCTCTGTGATTTTCTCTATTTATGGGAGAGTTGACACTAGAGTTTTAGTAGTAGAATCTTTCTACATTTTTGGGGGATGGTGGAACCCAGGCTGTTGATTTATGGCTTGATATGGTCATATCTATCTTCGAACACCTTGATAAACCTCCTAATAGAATAGTGAAGCTCACTACACATATTCATCGTGGATCTGCCAAATGTTGGTGGGATATTCTGAACTAGGTATATTAGTATCAGGAACTGATTTGGATGGATTTTCAGTTGTACTTCTATGACTATTTCTTCACTAAGAACCAAAGGGATAATCATTCCTAGGAGTTAATGAACCCGGAACAAGGTTCTATGTCTATTATGGACTACTCAACTCATTTTATAGTGGTTCAATGCATTGCGCCTATATATACTGCTAATGAGCCAGTGAAAGCATGAAAATTTGAGGATGAGATTTTGCATCCTATTCGATCTCAGGTAAAAGATTTATGGTTGACTACCATGTCTGATATAATAAAATAGGTTGTCCTCACTGAGCGGAATCTAAGATGATGGTGAGAGCCATGGTAGTTCAGAACCGAGATAGTTTACTAATTCGTCTAGAAATCAGAAGTGCTACTTTGAGACTATGCACAGGAGGAGCGTCAACCAGGTGACACCCTCTAACAGTAACGTGGTTTGTCACCTGTGTGGGAATCTTGGGAATAAGTATCCCCAGTGTCCTAGAGACCCCATTGAGTATTAAGGATGAAAAATATTGGGTCATCTTCAACATTTTTGTAGGACCTTACCACATGTTCCTACTGGGAGAGGATCCATATCAGCTCCACTTTCAGGAGAAGGATCATGATCACCTCGCTCAACAATTTTCTGGAGTACTATCGTTCATACAAGGAGAAGAGGAGGTCGTAAATGAGGTAGCTAGGCTTATGATATAAAAGGCCAGTAGTGAAAACCTGCTCAGGGTATTCAGGTTGCAACATAGGGCCATGGATCAGGCCCGATTTATTTAGTGTAGCCTATACCATAGGAGTGGGTTGTTTGGTACTGTTCAAGGTATTATTATAGTAGACTCTACTATTATATCTACCTTATTCTATACTATTACTTCACATTCCTTCATATTTATGGCTATTGTGGAGAGTCTTGAGCCTCATATTGAGTACTTTTGTGGAGTGATGATGCTTGAAACCCCTTTGGGTATACGATCAAAGAGTGTACGCAAATGCAAGGAATGACTCTTGAGTTAGGTAGATATTATTTCTTATGGGACCTCATCTTCCTCAAGATAACATGCTTTTATTTTATTCTCAAGATGGACCGGTTGGTCCCCTATCATACCTATGTGAATAGTTATCACCAAAGGGTATCGTTTACATCATTAAAGGGTGATAATTATCTCCACAAGGGTGAATGAGATGTCTAAGCAAGAAGATATGGAACATGGAATCTTGGTCTAGGTGGAGTGACCATCCAGATTTCTAGGATTTATATGAATGATCAGGTTTGCATTAGATTGAATTTCCTCCTATAGTCGTTCATTTCAAGGATGTTTTCCCACATGAATTCTCCCTACTAACCCCTAAGAGAGAGGTATAATTTACTATATATTTAGTGCATGGAGCTACACTGGTATCCATTCCTCTTTTAAGGATGGCTACTAGTGAGTTGCAAGAGCTCAAGAGATGGCTAGAGGATTTGGGAGCTAAGGGTTTTATATGGCCAAATACTTCTCCTTGGGATTCATCAGTGCTTTTTTCCAAGAAGGAAGTTGGAACCCTTAGGATTTGTGTAGATTTCTAGAAATTGAATTAGCTTATAGTGAAGAACCAATATCCCTTACCTTGTATAGATGATCTCTTAGACCAGATCATATGAGAGAGGGTTTTATTGAAGATTGATCAGAGATCAGGATATCAGCAGGTGTGTGTTAGACCTTTAGATATATCACATATTATCTATTTATGATGTTCTATGTTACAATTTCGCCTTTCGTTTTCATGCTTTTGATGAATCAGGTTTTCTACCCATTTCTGTATTCATTCGTGGTGGTCTTCATAGTTGACATCTTGGTTTATTCTCAAACTTGAAGCACCATGCCAAGAATCTTGAGATAATTCTTTATACATTGAGATAGCATCAACTATATACTAATCTCACTAAGTTCCACTTCTAGATCGACAAGATTCACTTATTGGGTCATATTATCTCAGAGACAGGATTATCAGTTGACCCATATAATGTGAGAGATGTGGTTACCTAGGAGAATCCTAATAACAGTTTTGAAATATGGAGTGTCTTGAGGATATCTAGTTACTACATGCACTTAATATAGGATTTATCATGTCTATAATCACCTATTATGGTCTTGACTAAGAAGGGTGTGAAGTTTATATTGTCAAAAACCTTTGATCCAACCTTCCAGGAGCTGAAAGAGAGATTGAATTCAGCGTCAATCCTGATTCTGCTAGAGCTAGGGAGAAGCTATACAGTGTATTGTGATGCATCAGGTATTAGGCTAGGTTCGATTCTGATGTAGGAAGATCAAGTCATTGTGTATGGATAGCAGCGGTTGAGGTCTCATGAGCAGAATTACCTGAAACACAATCTCGAGTTGGTAATTGTTGTTCACACTTTGTGTTGTTAGAGACATTGCCTATTGGGAGAGAGTCTTGTGGTGTTAATAAACCAAAAAAATGCTCAAATATATCTTTATGAAGTGTGAATTGAATCTTAGGCAACAAATGTGGGTTGAATATATATTCCTTTTATTTCTATCTAGACTATACACCCAAGAAGGGAAATGCTATTGCTGATTATCTGAGCAAGAGGAATCGGAAATAAGTAGTTCAGGAGGCCAGTTGTGAGTGGAAACTTATGGCCATGTTTTCTGAGATGCACATAGAGGTTCATGAACATCACAAATAGTATGTACTTGCATCACTATTAGTGACCTCTTCACTTCTGGAGAGGGTAAAGATGAGGCAATTCCAAATTTTGAAGGCTTGGTCTTATGGTAAAGTATTTATAGTGGGGACCCACTTCCTGATTAGTCCATCGATGGAGATGAAATCCTATGTATACATGGGATTATCTTGGTTCCTATGTATATGAGAGAGGAATTTGTGTGATAATAACATGATTATCAGTGCTAATTGCACCCAAGTATCTTCAAGATGTATCGTGATATGCAATGATAGTACTGGTGGCCTAGAATAAAATGTTAGATAATGGGTTTTATCACTAGGTGTTCCACCTTTCAGCAGGTGAAGGAGGAACAATAGTGGACTACTGGATTGTTATAACCATTGTTGGTCCCTAAATGGAAATAGAAAGATGTTGTAAGGGATTTTTTTGGCTTATAGAGGTTGACTCTAGGTAGCGATGCAGTTTGGGTAGTCATGGATTGACTGAAAAGTTAGCCCACTTCCTTCCATTCTAGGATATTTTCTCAGTTGATGATCTAGGAAGACTGTATGTCTGTGAGATTATACAGCTACATAGAGTCCCTCATATGATCATTATAGATCAGGACACTTGTTTAACATCAAGGTTCTAGTAGGGATTATAGAGAGATTTGGGTAAATAGGTGCTTTTGAGCACAACGTTTCACCCTCATACCAATGGCCAATCAAAATGGACTATATAGGTATTGAAATATATGCTCTAAGAATGCATCCTTTATTTCAATGATTCTTGGGAAATAAATATCCATATAATCATATTTTCCTTCAATAATAGGTATTAGGTGAAAATTCATATGACTCATTATGATGACTTGTATGGTAGGCCATGTCGTTCACACATGTTATAGTTAAAGGTAGGAGAGACATTTCTACTAGGTCCTCGTATCATGCAGAAGACTTCAGAGAAAGTACAGTTGATCATAAAGCGTATGTATACTTATCATATTAGACATAAATCCTATGTCGATCAAAGTCGATGAACTCTAGAGTTCGAGGTTTGGGATCTTGTTTTCTTACAGGTATCACCCAGACTTGGGCATAGAGGAATACCTGGGTAAGGGAAGTTATCAAATTGCTTTGTTGGGACTTTTGAGATTCTAGATAGAGCCAGTATGGTAGATTATCAGTTTCTATTACCTCATAGGTATCATTCCATTCTCGATGTCTACCACATTTCACAAATTTACTATTATCATGCCAACCCATATGATACTTTTGAACCTGAGGATGTTGAATTAGATGTGGATGCTTTTTTTGAGGAGTATCCCATACACATCATTGATAGGGGTAAAAAGGCTCTCTAAGGATGGTATGTCCCTTTAGTACAGGTGTTATGGAATCACAGAAAGGTACAGGAAAAGACTTGGGAGTGGGAGGCCGACGTATATGCTCAGTGGATGAAGTAGTTCTCAGACAGTGTTTTACCACCCTTGGAAGGGGAAATAGGGGAAAAGTTCCTTTAATGGGGGAAGACTGTAAGAACCCAATTTTTATATTAGGTAGTAATCTTTTAATTTTAATCTTAACTCTTTGTTTTTGAACTAATATGAATGCCTAGTTAGTCTATAGAAGATACAAGGGTGTCTGGGGCTTGTTCGGAGCCTAGAACCCCAACCGGTGGAAGAAATCACTAGGCCACATGGTTAGTAAAAATTGGCTACACAGTTTAAGATGAAATAAATCTCGAGGCCACATGGTTACTAGAAGTCACTAGGGTTTTTGGGGCTTGTTCGGATCTCAGAACCCCAACCGGTTTTCTTCTAATTGTGTAGGGTGTTCAGCATGAAGAAATGGACTACATAGTTTTAGGAAACCATGAAACTCAATCTGCATTCTTGTATGGGGGATTTGTAGTTTTTAATAGAGGGAAATATCACATTTTACATAAGGTTTTCCAAACCATGTGCATGAACCATGAGAGAGGGTATTGAGGTAGTGCATGGAGCACATTTGGCACATGGTTTGGCCAACTACACAGCCAAACCATGCGACCCCTAATTTTGTTCGGGTGATTTTTTTCATTTTTCCTATAAGGGATTGTAAATTTAACACCTTTCAATTTTTCTTCCTCTAGTATACATGAGGTCTATTTTTTCTCCCATAGAAGCTTCACCTGCCCTCATCCTAGGTTCCTTGATAAATCATCCTTCTGAGCTCCGATTCAACGTCTGATTGTCTTATTGGATGCATGTCAGTTAGTGCCTCAACTTTTGTATCACCATAGGCTTTGTCAACATGTCTGCCGGATTGTTGGTTCCATAGATCTTTTGCAAAGTCAGCAACCCATCCTGTATCAAACCTCTAATGAAATGGTACTTCAACTAAATGTGCTTCGTCCGGGCATGAAACACTGGGTTCTTGGCAAGATGTATAGCACTCTGACTATCACAGTGCAATACATTATCCTCTTGCTTTCTTCCCAATTCATCCAAGAAGTTCTTCAGCCAAACCATCTCTTTCCCAGCTTCTGTTACAGCAATGTATTCTGCCTTTGTGGTGGATAAAGTCACCACCTTCAGCAATTGTGATATCCAACTTACCACAGTTCCTCCACAGGTAAAGACATAACCTGTGGTACTCCTCCTGCTGTCGACATCGCCTCTAAGGTCAGCATCCACATACCCCTGCAATGAATTTCCTTTCCCAAAGCACAAAGATACCTCCTTCCTGCCCTTCAAATACCTCAATATCCACTTCACAGCTTCCCAATGTTGCTTTCCAGGGTTAGCCATATACCTGCTCACAACTCCCACTGCATGAGCAATGTCAGGTCAAGTACAGACCATGGCATACATCAGGCTTCCAACAGCTGATGCGTATGGAACTTTTTCCATGTACTCCACCTCTTCTGCCGTCTTCGGTGATTGCTCCTTTGATAGTTTGAAGTGGCTCGCCATGGGAATAGAGACTGGCTTTGCTTCCAGCATGCTGAATCTTCTCAGAACCTTCCCAATGTAATCAGTATGTGACAACATTAATGTTCCAGTTGTACGGTCTCTCTTGATCTTCATTTCCAGAATCTTGCCAGCTTCTCCAAGATCCTTCATTTCAAACTCCTCAACCAACCGCCCTTTCAGCTCATTAATCCTCTGCATACATGATTCTGCAATGAGCATGTCATTCACATACAGAAGCAATATAATGTATTCATCACTGAAAGACTTGATGTAGCAACATTGATCCATCCCACATCGTTTATATTCATTTTTAGAAATAAATGAATCAAACTTCTTATTCCACTACCTGGGTGCCTGCTTCAATCCATATAAGCTCTTCTGGAGTTTGCACACCAGGTCTTCCTTTCCAGACACTACATATCCCTCTGGCTGCTGCATGTAGATGTCCTCCTCCAGATCTCTATGAAGGAAAGCAGTCTTGACATCAAGCTGCTCAAGATGCAAGTCTTCTGATGCCACAATGCTGAGAACCACCCGGATGGTGGTAAGCTTCACTACAGGTGAGAAGATTTCAGTGAAATCTACTCCCTCCTTCTATTGAAAGCCTTTCACCACCAGCCTTTCCTTGAACCTCCTCTTGCCATCATGTTCTTCCTTGACCCGGTAGACCCACTTATTCTGCAGTGTTTTCTTTCCTCTTGGCAGAGGTGTCAACTCCCAAGTGTTATTCTCATGCAATGAGTAAATCTCCTCCTTCATAGCCAGCTCCCACTTCCTCGACTCCTTCAGCTGCAATGGTTCTCCAAAGCATTCTGGTTCTCCACCGTCAGTCAATAATAAATAGTGTAAGGATGGCGAATACCTCTGCACAGGCCTTTTCACCCTTGTTGATCTCCTCAACTCCACTGGAGTAGTAGGTTCCACCGGTTCCGATGTCTCACGCTCAGATACACCTTCAAGCTCCACTTTCCCTTTGTATTCTGATTCAATGTTCCCATTTTCATCTTCAACTGCATGGTGATCTTTGTACATGACACCTTCATTGAATACCACGTTTTGGCTCCTGATGACCATCCTGTTGAGATCATCCCAAAAGTGATACCCAAACTCCTCACCACCATAGCCAATAAAGAAACATTTTTTGGACTTGGCATCAAGATTGTCCCTTGCATTAGCATCAACATGAACATATGCTAAACTGCCAAAGACTCATAAATGTGAGAGTCTTACCACCTTACCAGACCAGAGTTCCTCAGGTAGACATTCTCCCATTGGCACAGAGGGACTCCTGTTTATGAGGTATGTTGCCATATTCACTACATCAGCCCAAAAGGTCTTGGGTAACCCTAAATGCAGCCTCATGCTCCTGGCACGTTCATTCAGTGTCCTATTCATCCTCTCTGCCACACCATTCTGTTGTGGTGTTCCTAGGATTTTCTTCTCCCACCGAATTCCATTTTCAGAACAAAATTCACTGAACTCCTGAATGTCATACTCTCCACCATTGTCAGACCTCAAACATTTCATCTTTGATCCTGATTCGTTCTCCACCATGACTTTCCACTTCTGAAACATCTTAAACACATCAGATTTATTCTTCAGAAAGTAAACTCATACCTTCCTTATTGAGTCATCGATGAATGTCACATAATATTGTGACCCCTGAGGGATGGTACTGGTGCAGGCCCCCAAACATCTGTATGCACTAGGTCCAGCTTTCCAGCCTTCGGTGTTCTGCCTCCTTTTACAAAGGACACCTTCTTCTGCTTTCCAAAGATGCAATATTCACATAAGCCTACTTCCACCGACTTCAGCTCTGGTAGCAACCTTTTTTTTTGCCAGCACCTTCATCCCCTTTTCACTCATGTGGTCGAGTCTGTAGTGCCACAGTTGAGAACCTCCGACAGCTTCCAGTGATGCAGCCATGTCCATGCAAGTTTCTGTCATGTTGTACAGGGTGTCATTCTTTACTCCCCGAGCTATGACCATAGCTCCTCGGGTGATCTTCCACGCACCACCAGTGAATTTGGTACTCAACCCTGCATCATCAAGTTGTCCAACAGAAATATGGTTTCTTCTCAAGCCAGGGATATACCTCACATTTTCCAGAACCAGCAAACTCCCACTATTGGTCTTGATCCGTGCATCTCCTTTACCCACAATCTGCAAGGGCTCATCATCAGCAAGATGCACCTTGCCAAAATTTCCAAAAAAAAAAATTGTTCAGGAAACCCTTCTCCGATGTAGAATGGAAAGACGCCCCGGAGTCTAAAATCCAAGACTCCATCAGGCTATCCAAGCTCAGCAGCAACACGTCATCAGTTTCTTCAGCTACAGTGTTTGCTCCACTGGTTTCAGGTCCCTTCCGGTTATCTCTACACTTCTTGTTGACATGTCCTTTCTTCCCGTATGTCCAGCAGGTAGAACCAGGCCCTTTTGCCTTGTCTCTGCTCTTTCCTCTTGACTTCGATTGTCCTCTGCAATTGTCCTGCTGTGGGTACCTTCCTCTTCCTTCAACGTTCAAAGCAGAACCAGAAAATCTGCCTGATTCTCTTCTTCAAACATTCTCACTAAGGATTAGGTCCGGTATATCTTTCAGAGCCATCTTCGTATTCCCCGAAGTGCTGCTCACAACTGTTACAATTGCTTCCCAACTCTCTGGTAACGAAGATAGTAATACCAGAGCACATACCTCATCACCAAGATCAATGTCCACCGATGACAAATGACATATTATGGTATTGAATTCGTTGATATGATCTACGACAGGTCTCCCTTCAACCATTTTCAGGTTGAACAATCGTCGTATCAAATGTACCTTGTTTGCCGCAGAAGGCTTCTCGTACATGTTTATGAGGGATTTCATCAGGTCCACCGTCGTCTTCTCCTCTCTGATGTTGAACGCCGCGTTTTTTTCCAACGTCAGGCACACAACACCCAGATTCTGTCGATCCAGTAGCTCCCACTCCGACTTCTCCATGTCCGCTGGCTTCACACCTAGAAGTGGCAAGTGCATCTTTTTCTGATAAAGATAATCCTCGATCTGCATCCTCCAAAAACTGAAATCAGTTCCATTGAAGCGATCGATCTTCACTTTTCCTTCATCCAGAGCCATCGTTGGAGAATTCCGAACTCACCATTTGATACCAGTTGTTGCGGAATCGTCGGGATACACGACGACAGAAACAAGAAAACGAAAGAAAGAAAACAAATAAGGACACAGCGATTTACGTGGTTCGGGAAAAATCCCTACATCCACGGGAGAGGCAGAATTCACTATATCGGGAGCACAAAATACAGAGGTTTTTTGGTAGTAACCCTAGCCCGAAAATGGGATATAAAATGAAAAAGATGATCACTATTCTGAAAAGGTAAGTCTGCGTCGCTACAGTGAACGGCGGCCAACTTTGTCAAAAGCGCTATAGTGGCTGTCGGCTGGAAGTCAAAAGTGCTACAGTGCTACAGTGAAGTTGACTCTGAAGTCCGCACTGCCGGCCCACTTTGTCAAAAGCGCTACTTTTTCCGCGACAGTTGTGGGCCACAAGCATTCGGCCCAACCGGATCGGGCAACACCAATCCAACACTTTCACGAGTTTCTGTTGCGTTAACGGTTTGAGTTATGGCGTGGATGGGAATTTGACTCCTACCATGATCATGCCTTCCAGGAAACCTCCAGCCTCTGCGACCTCTTTCTCCGACTCTCCAGTTGGGCGCGGGAAATTTGGGTTCATGTCCATAATCTCCATCCGAGAAGGGGTCCATCAAGTGAATGACATTGATGGAGTCGAAGATCGGTTCTTGGTATGACAATGTTTCTGTCTGACTGTCTCCTTCTGATGTTGTCGTTTGACGGGGTGGTGCTCGTTGTACCGTTTGGTGGGGCGGTGCCCGTTATACCAAGTCTGTTGGTATGAAATCTGAAAGTGTCAAAACTGGCTTTGGCTTCAGTGTCATCCCATCTTCTTGCTCCTGCTTTCTGCCCTTCTAGCCCTTAGAGGACTGTGGGGCTGAGGAGGACGATTGTGTTGTATTAGGAGCTTTTGAGGGCACGGTTGGTTGTTTCAACTACGCCTGGAGGATTCCATGAACTCGATTGACTGTCTTCCAGGTCATCCAATTGTCAAAAAAATTCTCCTTACTGGCGACTGTTTGTCATCCCTCTTCCTCTCTTGACTCCAAAGTCTGCACTGCTACAGTGTCTGTCGGTGTCGGTCAGTCAGAGTTGTTACAGCTCCTGAAAAATTGGGTCGGGGGCCTTCAGCCCTCGGACCCCCAAAGCAGGGGCACGTTTGTTGGATTGGTGTAGCCTGATCTGGTTGGGCCGAATGTTTGGGGCCCGCAACTGTCGCGGGTCGAGCTGACCGACCGACACCGACAGGCATTGTAGCATATCTGACACCGTAGCATCTCTGACCACTGTAACAGAGCTCGTTCGGCCACCCGTGAGGTCACAACCCCATCTTTCACTATTTTCCTCGGGGGGGGGGGGGATCCAAGAGGCCTTTGGAGGACTTTCCCTGATCGAGACTTTTCAACAACTCCCTTTTCGGGATATGATTTAACCCAGGCCTCAGCATAGTTTTTGGTGAGGAAGGGCGTGGAATCCCCAGGATCCGGAAGTCTGGCCTGGCACTGGGTGTCCTCACAGGTGAACATTAGCCACAATTGACGGGCTATCATCATATTCTTCTCCTGACGAGCACTGTTGAGAGCAGTATGACACAACTTCTGGACACGGTTAAATTGACGACTAAATCTGCAGGGTGTATATCCCTCGCAAATAAGCTCCCCTCTGATACAGGCGACCAGGATGCCTTCTCTCAAAGAAAAGAAGTAACCTCGATTGAAAAAGTCTTAAAATGCATTATTTGTAATAATACCAGTAGGAGAATCATTTGGGTGATAAGAGAAACATTCGTAAACGTTGAGATAAGCCATTAAGTCTTGCTCGTTCTTTTTGGTTTGCTCCTCTCGCTTATCCTGTGAAGCTCAAGCCGTCGGCATGACCCCACTGGTGCTCTGAAGATACGATTAGAGGGTGGAATGCGGAATTGATAAGGAATTGATGAAGGAATAACCTGCTATGTGGGCTCCCATCCAGCCCCAAAGAATTTGGAAGGTCCCAATCATCCGGTAAGGTGGCCCCCCTCGCTAATTTGACCCAGTAGGCAATAAATCTTGGTCAACACTGGGATAGCAAAATCGATACCTGTCGGTGGCCAACTGAGCAGTTATGATAAAAGTTGAGGCTCTTACACCATCAGATTTTTGCACTAGTAAGAGCCACTTGCTCGGAAACATGGCCAAGAAAGCCGCTAGTTGAAATAATTGATCGACGTCATGGATGAGCCCCTATCCCCACTTGTGAAAAATCCCCTCTTCCAGGGTGGGCTGCTAAGTACCCACTCGACTCTAGGTGGTTTTGGTAGGACAAGCCCTCAGTCTTCGTGGATCGAGCTCTAAACTAGTATGCTTAACAAAATCCCCAAACCACTCATCAAAAGAAACGTCCTGCTTCGGACAAGGATTGATTTCCTTCAAAAGTGTTTTCGCTTGAACGATAAGTTTCCTGGCCAAATGAGGGGTTCTTTCCTCATCATCCCAAATAGAGGAGGGAGGGAGGAATTCATCATACATGTCCTCGGCGATAGGGACTCCCGCGATTAGCCGGATGTCCCAAATACTGATGACGACCTCCCCATAGGTTAAATGGAAGGTATCGGTGTCTGGGCTCCACCTGGTTAGGAGTTGTGAGATAAGGGCAGTGGGACGGTGAGTGTATGTCTGAGAAACTCAAGCAGCCTCATATAGTCTCACGGTCTACAGCTCAGTTCGAAATTCTTCGCAGCTCTGGCGAACCCAAAAATGCCACCCCCAATCTAAGCCGAACAAGCCTCCAGAGCGGAGATCCAGCTGGGAGGACCAACCATGCTGCCCGTTCGTTGTAGCTTTCCGCACAATGCTCTGGTAGTAGTGGGTCGTCTGGTCGGGCTTCTATTGCACTCCCTCTAAAGTTCGAGGTGCGCAGTTCAACAAGGACTCAGAGGCAATATCCCTCTGAAGGTATCGCCCCTTGGAAGAAATCAATGCCTTCGGGATAAAGGTGTTAATTATTTAGAAAATGGGATGATCGGTCGGATTTGGTGTTGGGATCGTTGTATCAGACAATAGACCAAACCCATAAGAAGGAAGCATGTCTGAAGTCGGGTACTCCCTTTGACTCGTCGTAAGCAGTTTCACCAGAGATTGGTGTAATGGAACGACCAAAATTTTGTTGTCGATCAAAGCCGACATGTTCTTCAATCTTTCATCAGCAGCAGAAAGAGGGGAAATAGTAGTAGCCTCAGAAGAAGCAGCGATGTCAGCTGCAGCTTATGAAAGAGCCATTGTAGTCTACACAAGAAAATCCAAAAGCTGACAAAAAGTTCGTCCAATGAAAGTTGTTGGATAAAGGCTACGAAAAAATGGCTAAAAGACTTAAAAATCTGTATGTATAGGGCTTAGTGTATTATTCTCGGAAACGGTATGCGGTAGGCATATTCGGCGTACTGCATGATGTGCGAAACCAACTGTCGAATACTGTTACGGTACGCGGAAGCGTTACACCGCGTACAGCCATAGTATGTGAAGCAACCGCGAGGCGCTGGCCCGCGGAGCATTGGCTGGTGAACAGAAGGGTTCGCGGAAGGTGTACATCACGAACCAAGGCCTCGTCAAGTTCATTTTCAAAGATTGCGGATTAAAAGTTCGGATTATTAAGTTTTAAAGTTTGGTTCGTCGGTTCAAGCTCGGTATGCAGACCACAAGCGGCGTAGCGTTCTCCTACGCAGAATCCGAATTTTAGTTTTAAATTCCACAATGTCGTTCGCGAAATCCAAAATTTGGTTCGCGGTCAGATAAATGGAGAAAAGTTTGGTTCGCGGCACGTACAAAGCGATTCGTGAACAAAATTTCTGCAAGAGAAATGGTACGCAAATGCAGAGGAAGCTGTGGTAGTCGAGAGCAATTTTCACCACAAAAAACGGTAAAAGAAAAATGACATGGGCCCCTATATATAGGTGTGGTCCCCTCCTACTGGGTCTATTTGTTCTACCATGAACCATTTCAGTTCAAGACCGCTTCTACATCGGAATAGTCTCCTTTTCGTTCCAAACAGACCTCATTCTGATGGGGGGCATTTGTAGGGTCCTGAAAATTTTGCCAAGGGAAGAAAATACTCCCGTAATCACTTTGCAGAAAGAAGCCAGTATTCCTACAAGTCTAACAAGGTGAATGAACTCAAATTGAGCTACAAACTTCGGAAGAAACTTGAATTAATTCAAGTTTTCAAAAGATTTTAATAACCCCCCCCCCCCGCGCCAAAAGGGGTGCGGTGAACTCAACTTCTCATCCTCTCGACCAATGGAGTCCTTAAGTGGCGTTGGCCAAATCATTGTCCAACGAGCGTTTTCCTTTGAAAAGCAGGTCCATGAATCATGGATATCAGAGTCATTGGGTGTTTATGGCTCCACGAATAAACTCGTTGGAGACCATCCAAGAAAGTTATATCCTAAGAGGAATGATTGCACAAGTACTTGACCCCGTGCAATCGCCCGCTGGGACCACCTGACAGTGAAATTTCCTTCGCAATACAGAAGGGGTAAATTGCTCAGTCCCCGCAGGGTTAATCGAACCTTCCTTTAAAAGATAATGATGTAGAATGGGTCGAAACAAAAGAAATGGTGAATTTGACGAGAAACTGTCTCTAAAAAAAGAGACGGGTGATGATTCTCGTCTGACCATTTCATCATCACCCCGAACGTGCCACCTCGGGCTGAAACAAAAATAGTGAACCCGACGTGAATCCTTAACCAAGGTGGCGGTTTTACCCCACTCAAGCCCCTTCACCTCACAACAAAAACAAAAAACGGGAGGCCAAACTGAATCATCAAATATGCATATGTCCAAAAGAATGCTACTTTGACAGGGTTTTGTGGTCTGTACGTCTAATATGTATATTGCAGGTTCCCGCAGAGCAACTTTCGATCCAAATGACATCCTAACGACCAACGCAGACACACGCATCAACGATCCTGCAAGCGGTTGGGGCCCCAACGAAGAGCAGGATCCCCTCGCCTACCCAGTGTCTACAACGCTGGGTATCCAACACGCTAATCAAAGAGTACCGCCAAAACGGTACTCTCCCCACGGTGGAGGTCGCGAGACAAGCCCTTCGGTCTACGAAGGCTCGCCAGTCGCCCCAGCACAAGGCGACCCCAGTTGTCGTCTCAAAACATTTCGGGAGCCTGTCCCCGGAACGTGACAATGAGTACCTCCCTTATCTTAAGGAGGCGGATGAAGTCAATGTTGACAACTTCATCTCAACAATACATGGGTCTTACTCATGGGCCCCTACTGGAGAGGGTCGTCGCCAACATCGAACGACCAGGCCTCCTCACGTTGAAGAGAACCTTATGTTAAGGGCACCTGCTGAAGTCCAGGGGACCCAGGCCTCTCGGGCTGCCCACCAAGGGAGGAAAATATATAATCAGGAACACAGTATCACCCTGATTCCTGAGGAGCAAATTCGTCGTACAAACGTGGTGGCATTCAACGAGAAGACGTACAATTATGCCCCCTCCAGTCAAGCTCACCACAAAAATAGAGTGGCACAATACGAGCACGTGCACGTTCCTGCTAGTTCTCGTCAGTCCCGCCATGCAGACAGAGCGGAAAACTGCAGGCAATCACAAATACCTGTTGACGCATATCAAGTCTGTCAACCAAATAGGACGGAAACCAGCTACACACAGGCACAAATATTTTTTGATGCATATCAAGTCCGTCACCCAAATAGGACGACAACCAGCTACATGCAGGCACAAATACCTTCTGATGCATATCAAGCCCGTCAACCAAATAGGATGACAACCAACTACATGCAGACACAAATACCTGCTGATGCATATCAAGTCTGTCATCCAAATAGGACGGTAATCAGCTACACGTAGGCACAAATACCTGCTGATGCATATCAAGTTTGTCACCCAAATAGGACGGCAACCAAATCTATGTAGATACACTACACAGAACACCGTATTGAAGAAGGGTCTGAGGGACTATCGTTCGCAGGGAGTTCATCCGCAAGAAATATGTGGTTCGCGATTTCACCAATCAAGTTCACGATTCTCTTATTATTATTAAGTTCCCTTATTTTATGGTTTGCGACTGGTTGTACCTACGGAGAGCGTGGTTTGCAATTCAGGCTTCGCCGGTGATTCAAGACCGAAGCCAAAATCTTCTCTGAATTCTTTCTTCCAACCTTTGGGGACCCCTTCAAGCTTTCTTCGTTCGTCCGTCCTCAATTCTTTTTGTGCTCCTTTTATAGAGTATTGGAGAAATCATATCTATGGGCATGTGACACCATTTACAGAAGTCCATGAAGAGATATCTTCCCCCGTGGAGGACTCGAACAACAGGGCTTTGCGGAGGTTGCGGTTCGCGATCATGGTTCGCATAACCCCACCGGTTTGTTTTGTTCGCGAACTGCTGAGTTCGCGAGAAGGTACGCAGATGGCCTTCACGCGCTTGATTCCTTCAGCAACGCGGTTCGCGATCTAGTGGGTTCGATGGCCATCACTTTGTGGGCTAGCGCCTCGCGGGTCATTCTGCGTACCAGTGGTTCACGATCCAGGCAGTCCGCAAACCCTTCCCGGTAATGGTATATAGGCCAATAAAAATCTTTTGAAAACTTGAATTATTTCAAGTTTCTTCCGAAGCTTTTAGCTCAATTTAGTCTGAATGGCCCGAAGACCTTCATTTTTATTGATTTTGATAACCCCCTTTCAAGGGATGAGGGGGAACCCTTACAAGGCCCGTAGGCTCAGTGATTACATGGCCCGTAGACTTAGGAGATAATATGACCTAAAGGTATTTAGGGAATTCAACCAGACTATTGTTGGGCAAAAATCCCTCAAGGTAACATTGCAGTATTTTTGGGTTGATTGTGTTTGTTGACAAAACAGGTTTCCATGGAGTATTGTCGAGTTTCCGAGAAGTTGTTGACAATCCATGTTGACAAAGAACGATGACAAAGGAGTGGATGATCTGGAGGCGGTACAAAAGAGTAGTACAAGGTGGCGTCGTTTCCCAGTGTTTGCCAAACATTTTGGGTCCAAAATTTGGAGGTTGGTGAGCATCGCGAAAAGAGGATATTCTTGAAGATCATATTTTTATATGGAAAAGGCATGAGTTTCGCGAAGATGGGATGCATGGATTGGATTTCACGAAGACCAGAAAAATGGAGGCGGTGATGCCTCGCGATTACGACGAGCTTCGCGAACGGCAGTGTTGAAAGGGAATGCGAGGGAGCTTCGCAGCGGCGGCACGAAGTAATTGACGGAACGCTTCGCGATTACGATGAGCTCCGCGATCCGAGAATTGTCGTGGTGCTTCGCGATTTTGAGAGGTTTCCGGCAGAAATTTCGGAGCTTCGCGAATGGAGATGACGTGGCGCTGACTTTGCGCGGAAGGGTCGAGGGTCGGTGGAATTGCCTATAAATACAGGTCGACCCCCTCGAGAGAAGTAGAGAATTTTTTAGAAAGAATATTTTGCTCTCGGTTCGCGAAGGTGGTTCGCAAAGATAGTGTTCTTCGCGAAAGAGAGGTGCTTCGCGGCGGCTAATCTAGCTCTGTGAAAGGAAGTTCACTTCGCGAAGCCGCGTGCTCTAAGGAGTGTGCTTCGCAAAGAGGCAGGAGCTTCATGACGGCCTAAGCATTGCGAAGGCTTGAGCTTTGCGAAAAGGCAGGAGCTTCGCGAAGGCTTGATTGAGCTTCGCGAAATTGGGAGCTTTGCGAAGTAGGGTGCTTTGTGAAGGTACTTTCCAAAGGAATTTCCCATTGGTCAGTGGCAAAGGGGTATTAATCAGTGGATGAAATTTGGACTTCCTTAGAGCATCTACATACAGTGGAGGATGCATTCATTAGTGATAATGAAGAGACCTACAGGTCTATAAACTGTGAGTGAATCTTCGGAAGAAGCAGTGAGCTCACTTCAATTGTGAGAGCAGTGAGCTTTCATTTTATGAGTGGTTGTAAACCAGGAGGGACAGTGAGTCCGCTTCGAACTTGTAAACAGCAGTGCGCTTATAATGGAATTGGTACATCGGCACACTGCCGGTGTATGCTCCTTGGACGTAGCCCAGTGAGGGTGAACCAAGTAAAAATCGTTGTATCCTGTGCATACTTTAAGGTTTGTTCATACTCTGCATCGGGAAGGAGAGAGAAGAGGGTTTTGTCTAACAGCAAAAAAAAGATCAAAAGAGGTAATTGTTTTATTCTTTCATACCCTGATTCACCCCCCCTCTCAGGGTATCTTGCCTAGTGGACCTAACAACTATCTACAAGGAACTGCCCCTCCCCAGCATTTGTATCATGATAGTAGCTCTCCACCTTCACATGGTCGTCTAGGCTTCCCGTGCAAGCACAGGCTGGTCCCGATGGCATAGTCATACTCTCTCATTCTGACAAATCCATTTGGCTCTGCTCTGGTGAGTGCGCCTGCTCTGAATCATCTTCTAGGGCTGCTCCTTTTTTGTAGTTTGTCTGGGGAAACTGCATGTGGCCCGAAGGCCTTGAGGTGGTCTGAAGGCCTTAAAGGTGGCCCGAAAGCCTTACTGACCCGAAGGCTTGTGTGGCCCAAAAGCCTTAAAGCCTCCAAGCCCAAGCTGGTGACCCAAGGTGAATAGTTTCAGCTGCTATAGTACCGAACAGTACCTGCTGCAGTGTCTGTTATAGTGTCTGCTACAGTACCCGCAGAGTGTACAGTTCTGCTACAGCACCTGTACAATGTACATTTCTGCTACAGCACCCGCACAGTGTACAGTTCTGCAAAGTGATCACAGGAGTATTTTCTTCCCTTGGTGAAATTTTCAGGACCCTACACTTACCCTTGGAATAGTTCACTCTCTTGTTGAACTAATTCTGAAAGCTTTGTGACATACCTTTATTTCTAAAGGTTTCTTTGTCTAAACTAAATACGTTGATAATACCAAAGATGTTTAGCTGTACCGAGCATAAATACCAAACTAAGGATATCCTTGACACTCACTTTTAGTTTTACTTGACATGGAATTATCTTTCCACAACTGGGTAGAAGTCTTGCATTTTTATACTCATCAAATATTGCATATGATTCAAGTATCATGGAACTATTTATTGAGTATGATACACCACAAACAAAATTTATTCCTAAACATGGAATAATGTCTCCTTATGTCCAAAGGACACATGAGATAAATGTTTTGGTTATACTCGACAACTTGTTCAACTAGAATCATCCACTTAACAATTAGAAGTTATGTGTTTCTCACCGCTGACTTAGAAATCACCCTTTCTCAACCACTTGGAGAATACACCTGACTTCTTGAAACGTTTCTATACTTGGTTACTGTATTTCAATACACATGTGTGAATGACATATTATATTTTATATTTTATACCCAAGAAGCATGTTAGAAACATTAATTGATGAATATACATGGAATAAGAAGTGGGTACTTGCTTCTTTAATTCAGTTCGTTGTGTTTAAACTTCCATAAATTAATTTCATAATATGCGATGCAAATAACCTCTTGTTTAATAACCAACCTCTTTTCATTGAAAGAGGTTGTGAATGTCTCTTTGGCGTTGCACTTGTCATTGGTCTTTTCGCCTTGTCGTTCAACTTATTTGTCATAAGAATTAAAGATTAAGCTGTCTTTAATATTCTTATGCTTGGTGAACCTTGCCTAAAAGGTAATGAAATGATTACTCCATCCTGTTCGCTTTGTAACCTTAAACGAAACTGGAGTATTTGGATATAAGAATGGGATGCCTTAAAATATTGTGGTCTGTCTTTCATATTTACGCATAAGCCAGTGTAATTTTATGACCCTCATAACAAGTTTCAATTACTCCACCCCGATGTAGTTTTTTAATAAGTTTTGGGACATCAACACCTTGAATTTCTGATATAGTAGTATTATGCGCAAACGCATGTACTACACTTGGAAATTCATGCTAGTTTGGACATTTACTTTGTCCAATGTTATCGTAGTTTATCTAGTGGTATTACATTCCATTTTCTACAAAAGTAAAATTATAACAGATTGTACTTTTTATCTTGATTATCAGTTTAGACATTATTGATTAATTATATCATAAAATGTCTCCCACTATTTTATCAAATTCTAGGAACCATATGTACTAGAATCAAAATACTCTATCGTTTGAATATTCTAGTGGCAAGGATCCTTGAACCTCTCATCATAGTCTACAAGTTTTGGCCACACCACTACTTAGAGGGTCCAAGGTAGGCGTTTGACTGACCAACTGCATTAACTTGGGGTTCCATGATCTCTTGAGTGAAGTTCCAGCTTCTAAAATCATAACATGATTTTCTCAACGCTTGCCACTAAAATGATAGCAAGTTAGCTTTGGTTAATCCTTACTACCACTTTAATTAAATCAACTCACTCTCATAAGAACTCCCCAGTAGTAAGAGGTGTCCCCAACTTTGACATGACAAGTACCTCAAACACCGGTTTTTGTTCAAATTTGAATGATGGAAGGTAGTTAACAACTTAATATTTCTGCGAGTGTTTTTGTATTTTTTTTGTCTCAACGAATGTAATCTATTTCTATTAATCTTATTCATTCTATGTTGTCGTGCTCACAACTGAACATTAATAGAAAAACATTCATCACTACTTTATGCATTTTATTATTTATTATTTTATGCATTTTCTCGTTGTTATAAAATGCATAAAATAATAAATAAATGCATAAAGGTAATCAACTACCCGACTGGTCTTGAACATCTAAAACGACCTAGGGGCATCATACCTAAGTCGTCACTTAACTGGTGATGCAGCTCGTCCTTGTCCAATATGTCTGCTGCTCGTCTGAAGTAACACCTCGACTTGGCGTCGTCTGTGTCTTATCCCGTCCTCGTCTTGACGGGGTCCACATTACGTCTGGAGTACCGCCACGTCTTGGCGAGGCCCACGTCACGTCTGGAGTATCGCCTCGTCTTGGCGGGGTTCACGTCTATCATCATCTTCGTCCAATTTACAAATATACCCGCACACAATCAAAGGAAACTAGGGGTGTAATGTACATAAGATGAATTTTGACACGCAAGTCTTTGTACAAATTGACCAAAAATAAAGACGATGTGCAGACCGCAATTTAATTAATTACAAGTATTGCATGCAGTTAAAATAATTAATTAAATAAATAAATGTCGACATAGACAGGTTGGTGCTCAAGACTAGTAAGCGGATATAATTAAAATGCAATAAAAATTAAATTGCAATAATTTAAGTATGAAAATTAAATTAATTTTATCTCGGGTATTAAAAATTATAATTTATAATTCAAAATTAATATTTTAATTAATTTAATTTAATCCTAAAATAAAATTAATTAAATATATTAACTTCGAATAAACTGGGCCCCGAAAACCCAAAGAAGGCCCAAAGCGGGGAGCTCAGTGTCAGCGCAAACCCGTTTCGGGCAGCAAAACCCGTGTTGGGCTTTTCTGGGTCGGGTCGGTCCGCTCAGACCCATTCCAAGTCGGGCCAACCAGCCCGAGCTGGTTTCAGAGCGGAGGGTAAAACTGGACGCGTAAGAGGTTTTACCTCATAGTGCAGCCGGCTTTGCAAAGGTCAGATGGCGGTGCCGGGCAGATCTGGTCAGCGGGGTTTGTTGTGCACGGCCGGACCTCCAGGCAGGACGACCGGTGGCCGTCGGCAAAGGAGCTGGACAGGATCCGACCAGAACTTGTCAGATCTGTAGATGGCGGTCTGGGTCACTTGGAGGAGTCGCGGCGGCGACAGGGTGCGACTCTGAGGTAAGTCGGTCGAGTGCAGGAAGGTGGCGGCGGCTTCCTCCTTCGTCGTGGAGATTAGGGAACCCGAGCGGTGGAGCAGAGCGGCTCAGGCCGCTGGTCCGCGGAGAGAGGAGGCGTCGGACTAAGGGGTTCTGGCGTGCAGCGACTGCACAGGGAGGCGGCAGCCAGAGGTCGGGAGCGGCGCAGGTGGCTGGCTGCGATCGACATGAGGGTGCGCAGGCGGTCGGGCTCACAGAGGCGGGTGACGCGGCCTAGCCAACCGATGGCGGACGGAAGGGCGATGGCCGTTGGGACAAGGCGGAGCCCGCGCCGGTGGAGCCTCAGCTGGGGAAGGAGAGTCTGCCTGGGTCGCCCGACAGGAAGGGACCACACCTTTTGGGTCTTCCTTTACTCTTATTTTATTATATTTTTTTATTGATTTATTTTCAGGGTCACGCCGCCTCCACCCACTTGTTTTAAGCCCTTTTTAATTTTCCACACCTTCTATCTGATTGCGGAAATCGGATATGTTAAAAAATATTATTATAATAAAATAATAATATAATAAAACTATTATAAAATTATAATTATAATACTTATAATTATTATAATTATAATATGTTATTTTCACAAAACCAGTGGAAACAAAAAATGGGCGGAATAACAAAATCAAATTTTCATACCCGAAAACCGCAAAATGGTGCGTATAAAAAAATTCAAATGACAATAACTTGGTCATTCAAAATCGAATCAACGAACGATCAGAATCGTTGCTACCGATTTCAAACCCTCCACTTAATTTGATGCAAATTAATAATTCTTTGGCTTAGTAAATTGATGTGATTCCCTCTGATACCAATTGTAGGTACCGAGCCACTCAGCAGAAGCCGGTGGGTTGGAGATTTTAAAAAAATTCATCTTCAGAGCGACGTAACTTGTCGTCGCCGAGGATCCGAGTCCCGGTATGATCCGAAGATCTCGCATAAATTAAACAGAGCACAAAACACAAATTGAAAACATACCTTCCCACGCTCGACTGCAACACGTCGTCGAAGATCGTTGCTTGAATGATCCATGATAGGATCCCTCTAGATCGTCCACACGTGCTTCAAAAATCCGCTGGAGCGTCGATCTTCGAATTCTGGGTGCTAGCACGGCGATCTGACAACGCCTTTGACGCTCCGACGATCATCGCATCGACGTGTCTTCCATGCGTAAGAGAGAACTCGATCTGAACGTTTGGATCAAGTCTCTCTCTAGAAAACAGGAGACACTACTACAAAAACGGGCATTAACAGCGCTAAAAACGAGCTTTAACGGCGCTAAAAAAACGATGTAAAGCTCGGCGCTGATAAAGGGGGTACCCTTTATCAGCGCTAAACACGTGCTGATAAAGGTAGACTTTATCAGGGTTAAAAGAGCGTGGATAAAACAACCCTTTATCAGCGCTAAAAGAGCGCTGATAAATGCGTGTTTTATCAGCGCTCCTTTATCGCTGATAAACTGATCCTTTATCAGCGCTGATAAATGCCCTCTCTGGTGCTACAAAAAAATCTGCAACAGCACACCCGAACACCTGTAAAAAAAATCAGCATCTCAATAAGCTAATTAAAGCAAGTATACCCATACAAAATTAACACATAAATCATAAGCTAATTAGACCAAGTATACCCATACAACAAGTATACCCGTACACCATTAACACATAATTCATAACTTAATTAAGTACATAAAGAATTCAATTCAAAATTCAGGGGGTTGGGGGCTTGTTCAAGGGTTTGGGGTGGCTGTCCAAGGGGGGGTAGGGGGTGTCCAGGGGGGCTTTCCAGGGGGTGGGCTGATGTCCAAGGTGTCGGGGGGGCTTTACAGAGGGTGGGGGTGTCCAGAGGGGTGTGGGGGGGGGGGGGTGTCCAGGGGGTGGATTGGTGTCCAGGGGGTGGGGGGCGGTCGAGGGGGTGGATTGGTGTCCGGGGGGGGGGGGGCTTTCCAGGGGGTGGGCTGGTGTCCACGGTGTCGGGGGGGGGGCTTTACAGGGAGATGGGGGGTGTCTAGAGGGGTGGGGGGTGTCCAGGGGGTGGATTGGTGTCCAAGGGGGTGGGTGGGGGCGGTCCAGGGGGTGGATTGGTGTCCGGGGGGCTTTCCAGGGGGTGGGCTGGTGTCCAAGGTGTCGGGGGGGGGGGGGGGGCTTTACAGGGGGTGGAGGGTGTCCAGAGGGGTGGGGGGTGTCCAGGGGGGTGGGGAGCGGTCCAGGGGTGGATTGGTGTCCGGGGGGCTTTCCAGGGGGGTGGGCTGGTGTCCAAGGTGTCGGGGGGGGGGGGGGGGCTTTACAGGGGTGGGGGTGTGTCGAGAGGGGTGGGGTGTCCAGGGGGTGGATTGGTGTCTAGGGGGTGGGTGGCGGTCCAGGGGGTTGGTGGGGTTGACTCGTACACGTCACCAAGGACCCTTGGATCGTTCTTATAAAGGACCAAGGCAATCCGAATGCGTTTGGTCGGATTTTCATAGGTCAGTTGTTATTTTCAATTAAAATTGTGTCCATTTTAAACAAAAGAGAGACCCTTTGACTGCTAGTGGCCACAACGTGCCTCGTATTGAGGAGGGGATGACTCGTACATGTCACAAAGGACCCGTGGATCGCTCTCCTAAAGGATCAACACAATCCGAATGCGTTTGGTCAGATTTCCGTAGGTCAGTTATTGTTTTCAATTAAAATCGTGTCCATTTTAAACAAAAAAGAGACTCTTTGAGAGGTACCGGCCACACCGTGCCTCAGATTGAGGCGGGGTTGACTCATACACGCCACCAAGGACCCTTGGATTGTTCTCATAAAAGATCAAGGCAATCCGAATGCGTTTAGTCAGATTTTCGTAGGTCAGTTGTTGTTTTCAATTAAAATTGTGTCCATTTTAAACAAAAGAGAGACTCTTTGAGTGATAGCGGTCACACCGTGCCTCAGATTGAGGCGATGTTGACTCATACACGTCACCAAGGACCCTTGTATCGTTCTTATAAAAGATAAAGGCAATCCGAATGCGTTTGGTTGGATTTTCATAGGTCAGTTGTTGTTTTCAATTAAAATTGTGTCCATTTTAAACAAAAGAGAGACCCTTTGAGTGCTAGCGGCCACACCATCCATCATATTGATGCGGGGTTGACTTGTACACGTCACAAAGGAACCGTGGATCGTTCTCCTAAAGGATCAAGACAATCCTAATGCATTTGGTCGGATTTTCATAGGTCAGTTGTTGTGTCCATTTTCAACAAAAGAGAGATCCTTTGAGTGATAGCGGCCACATCGTGCCTCAGATTGAGGCGGGGATGACTCGTACACGTCACCAAGGACCCGTGGATTGTTCTCCTAAAGGATCAACACAATCCGAATGCGTTTGGTCGGATTTCCGCAGGTCAGTTGTTGTTTTCACTTAAAATCGCGTCCATTTTAAACAAAATAGAGACCCTTTGAGTGGTACCGGCCACACCCTGCCTCAGATTGAGGCGGGGTTGACTCGTACACGTCACCAAGGACCCTTGGATCATTCTTATAAAATATCAAGGCAATCTAAATGCGTTTGGTCGGATTTTCGTAGGTCAGTTGTTGTTTTCAATTAAAATTGTGTCCATTTTAAACAAAAGAGAGACCCTTTGAGTGCTAGCGGCCACAACATGCCTCGGATTGAAGAGGGGATGACTCGTACATGTAAAAAAGGACCCGTGGATCGTTCTCCTAAAGGATCAACACAATCTTAATGTGTTTGGTCAGATTTCCGTAGGTTAGTTGTTGTTTTCAATTAAAATCGTGTCCATTTTAAACAAAAAGAGACCCTTTGAGTGGTACCGGCCACACCGTGCCTCGGATTGAGGCGGGGTTGACTCATACACGTTACCAAGGACCCTTGGATCATTCTCATAAAAGATCAAGGCAATCCGAATGTGTTTGGTCAGATTTTCGTAGGTCAGTTGTTGTTTTCAATTAAAATTGTGTCCATTTTAAACAAAAGAGAGACCCTTTGAGTGATAACGGTCATACCGTACCTCGGATTGAGGCGGGGTTGACTCATACATGTCACCAAGGACCCTTGGATCATTCTTATAAATGATCAAGGCAATCCGAATGCGTTTGATCAGATTTTCATAGGTTAGTTGTTGTTTTCAATTAAAATTGTGTCCATTTTAAACAAAAGAGAGAACCTTTGAGTGCTAGCGGCCACACCGTGCCTCATATTGAGGCGGGGTTGACTCGTACACGTCAAAAAGAACTCGTGGATTGTTCTCCTAAAGGATCAAGACAATCCAAATGCGTTTGGTCAGATTTTCATAGGTCAGTTGTTGTTTTCAATTAAAATTGTGTCCATTTTAAACAAAAGAGAGACTCTTTGAGTGATAGCCGCCACACTGTGCCTCAGATTGAGGCAAAGATGACTCGTACACGTCACAAAGGACCCGTGTATCATTCTCCTAAAGGATCAAGATAATCTGAATGCATTTGTTTGGATTTCCGTAGGTCAGTTATTGTTTTCACTTAAAATTGTGTTCATTTTAAACAAAAGAGAGACCCTTTGAGTGGTACCGGCCACACCGTGCCTCGTATTGAGGTGGGGTTGACTCGTACAACTCACCAAGGACCCTTTTATCGTTCTCATAAAATATCAAGGCAATCCGAATGCGTTTGTTCATATTTTCGTAGGTCAGTTGTTGTTTTCAATTAAAATTGTGTCCATTTTAAACAAAAGAGAGACCCTTTGAGTGATAACGACCACAAAATGCCTCAGATTGATGCGGGGATGACTCGTACACGTCACAAAGGACCCGTGGATCGTTCTCCTAAGGTATCAACACAATTCTAATGCGTTTGTTTGGATTTCTGTAGGTCAGTTGTTGTTTTCAATTAAAATCGTGTCCATTTTAAAAAAGAGAGAGACCCTTTGAGTGGTATCGGCCACACCGTGCCTCGGATTGAGGCAGGGTTGGCTCGTACACGTCACCAAGTATCCTTGGATCGTTCTCATAAAATATCAAGGCAATCCAAATGTGTTTGGTCAGATTTTCCTAGGTCAGTTGTTGTTGTCAATTAAAATTGTGTCCATTTTAAACAAAAGAGAGACCCTTTGAGTGATAGAGGTCACACCGTGCCTCGTATTGAGGCGGGGTTGACTCTTACACATCACAAAGGACCCTTGGATCGTTCTTATAAAATATCAAAGCAATCCTAATGCGTTTGGTCGGATTTTCATAGGTTAGTTTTTGTTTTAAATTAAAATTGTGTCCATTTTAAACAAAAGAGAGACCCTTTGAGTGCTAGTGGCCACACCGTGCCTCGGATTGAGGCGGGGTTGACTCATACACATCACAAAGGACCCGTGGATAGTTCTCCTAAAGGATCAAGACAATCTGAATGTGTTTGGTCGGATTTTCATAGGTCAGTTGTTGTTTTCAATTAAAATTGTGTCCATTTTAAACAAAAGCGAGACCCTTTGAGTGATAGCCATCACACCGTGCCTCATATTGAGGCGGGGATAACTTTTACACGTCATAAAGGACTCTTGGATCGTTATCCTAAAGTATCAACACAATACGAATGCGTTTGGTCTGATTTCCATAGGTCAGTTGTTGTTTTCACTTAAAATCGTGTCCATTTTAAACAAAAGAGAGACCCTTTGAGTGGTACCGGCCACACCGTGCCTCGGATTGAGCCGGGGTTGACTTGTAAACATCACCAAGGACCCTTGGATCATTATCATAAAATATCATGGAAATCCGAACGCGTTTGGTCATATTTTCTTAGGTCATTTGTTGTTTTCAATTAAAATTGTGTCCATTTTAAACAAAAGAGAGACCCTTTGAGTGATAGCGGTCACACCGTGCCTTGGCTTGAGGTGGGGTTGACTCTTACATGTCAAAAAGGACCCTTGGATTGTTCTCCTAAAGAATCAACACAATTTGAATGCGTTTGGTTGGATTTCCGTAGGTCAGTTTTTGTTTTCACTTAAAATCGTGTCCATTTTAAACAAAAGAGAGACCCTTTGAGTGGTACTGACCACACCATGCCTCAGATTGAGACAGGGATGATTCGTACATGTCAAAAAGGACCCTTAGATCGTTCTCCTAAAGGATCAAAAGAATCGGAATGCGTTTGGTTGTATTTTCATAGGTCAGTTGTTGTTTTCAATTAAAATTGTGTCCATTTTAAACAAAAGAGAGACCCTTTGAGTGCTAGCGGCCATACCGTGCCTCGTATTGAGGCGGGGATGACTCGTACATTTCAAAAAGGACCCTTGGATCGTTCTCCTAAAGGATCAACACAATCCTAATGTGTTTGGTTGTATTTCCGTGCGTCAGTTGTTGTTTTCACTTAAAATCGTGTCCATTTTAAATAAAAGAGATACCCTTTGAGTGGTACCGGCCACAACGTGCCTCAGATTGAGGCGGGGATGACTAGTACACATCACCAAGGAACCTTGGATCGTTTTCCTAAAGGATCATGGCAATTCGAATTTGTTTGGTCAGATTTTCGTAGGTCAGTTATTGTTTTCAATTACAATTGTGTCCATTTGAAACAAAAGAGAGACCCTTTGAGTGATAGCGGTCACACCATGCCTCGGATTGAGGAGGAGTTGACTCATACACGTCACCAAGGACCCTTGGATCGTTCTCCTAAAGGATCAACCCAATCCGAATGTGTTTGGTCATATTTCCGTAGGCTAGTTGTTGTTTTCACTTAAAATCGTGTCCATTTTAAACAAAAGAGAGACCCTTTGAGTGGTACTGGCCACACCGTGCCTCGGATTGAGGCGGGGTTAACTTGTACAAATCACCAAGGACCCATGAATCTTTTTTAATCAGCACGAGTTGCCGAGTGACAACTCCAATTTAGCTGATAATCATAGACTTGTTGGGATTCACATGTTGGCCTCGTGCATTCCATCCGACTTCAAATTTGATGCCTTTGTTTTTCACCTTAATAATTTTGGCTAACACCATCAAACTACGACGCACCTGTGTTTTATGCGACGTCGGTCGTTCATTCCCGACCATTTCATCAATATCAACATAATCTATATGTTCATATGGAATGGTATCAACGACATGTGCTGATGGTTGTTGGACCTCAACACTAGGAGCAACAGGAGCCGCAGAAGCAGGAGCAGCAGCAGCCGTAGCAGAAGTAGCAGGAGCAGCAGGAGCCGCAGCAGGAGGAGCATCAGGAGCAACAGGAGTCGCAGCAGGAGCAACAACAACAACAACAGCATGAGCTACAGGAGCAGAAGGAGCAGCAGCAGCCGCAGCAGCAACAGCTTGAGAGACTTGTTCAGCATCAAGGTTAGGAGCACCAGAATGTGCAGAAGTCATTATCTGCAAAAGTGGTTGAATAGTTAATTCAAATTACACAAATTCAGTAATGATAAGATAATATAATGAGATAAAAATATCTATATTAAAAATAAAATATAACATGTTTATTGAACTCTCTTTATTTTTTTCAAAGGTTGAAGGGATTTGACACCTCTATCGATTATCCAAATCCCTTCATTGTGGTCTCCTCTAACATACAAAACATCATCTGCATTGGGACCGCTCTAAAATGATTGCGATGTACCACTAAAAAGATCATCCTCGACTGAATTTTCATCAGAACCTTCAGTAGTTTTGGACGATAACAGAACAATCGACCACTTTCGGTTTGCAGGATCTGGAACATAAAAAACTTGTACCGCTTGTGATGCCATTATAAACTGTTCGTCTTTGTACCCTTCTTTACTGAAATCAACTTTCACAAATCTCTATTCATCTATTTTAACACCACTATTGTTATCAATCCATTTGCATTGAAAAATCGGTAATTGGAATGTCGTATAATCCAACTCCCATATTACTTTGATAATGCTAAAGTATGAAATATTTGCATAAATTGGATTTCTGTCCTTACTACTAGAAACATGCATCACTTCAGCCACTAGTGTAACTCCACTATTTTTCATGGTACTATCTTCATCATGTTCATATGTATAGAATGTATAACCATTAATTACATAACCACTGTAAGATAATACATACACACTTCGTCCAGCGGCTAGCCATCAAAGTCGTTCTGAAATTGAATTCGGATTTTCATCCAACTGCTTAAAAATATGGTCCTAAAACCATCCTATAAACTGGTGATTATGTGTATCTGATAACCATTTTTCATCCCTTGATGGATTCAACTGCCTAAGAATTTCTTAGTGAGTTTCAATATATAGAGCAACCTCACAACTATTATCCAAAACATAAATATGGGTCTACTCCTAATCTGTAATACTGATTGTCACAACTTCTACTCTAGAAATTCCCTCTCCCTCAATGCATCCAGTGTGACAAGATTTCAGGAGACCAATGATTTCCACATCAGATAGGTATTCAGTACAAAATTCAATGGCTTCCTCAACAATATATCGCTCCACTATACAACCCTCTGGCCGACTTCGATTTTTGACATACCCTTTCAAAATATTCATATACCGTTCAACAAGATACATCCATCTATAGTGAACAGGACCACCAAGTTGAATCTCTCTCACCAAGTGAATCATCAAATGAACCATCATATCAAAGAATGTTTTTGGGAAGAACATTTCTAATTCACATAATATGATGACAATTTCTTTTTCCATAGCTGGCAATTTCCCTGGGTCTAAAACTTTGCTATATATAGCTTTGAAAAAGAAACAAAGTTTGGTTAACGTATGACAAACATTCTTGGAAAAAATGCAATATAAAGCTATAGGAATTAGATCTTTCATCAAAACATGGAAATCATGTGATTTCAAACCTTTTAACTTCAAATCATTCATTGACACAATGTTCTTGATATTTGATGAGTACCCCTCTGGAACCTTTACATCATTGAAGAAGTTTCAAAACTGATATTTCTCCTCCCTAGAAAGAGTATAAGCAGCTAGAGGAAGAAACATTCGATTTTCACCCTTCACGAGAGCCAACTCTTCTCGTATTCCCATGTCAACCATGTCCAACCTTGCCTTAATTCCATCTTTTGTTTTCCAGGGGCATTTAGCAATGTTCCGATAACACTGTCACATACATTTTTTTCTACATGCATCACATCAAGAAAATGTCTGACGTACAAAAAATTCTAGTATAGTAATTTTAAAAAAACTGATATCTTTTTCCAACCAATTTTCGTAAGGTTTTTCGAAAATGGTTTACCAAAAATAGTGTTCAGATCTTTTACTTTCTCAAACAGCTGATCACCTGTTAGTGGAGACAGTGTTGCGTGTTTTTCTAAACTTCCATTGAATAATTTCGTCCAAATCGGTACTTATGCTGATGAGGTAGAAATCTACGATGTCCTAGAAACACAAATTTCGATGAATGTTTCAACCTAATTGATTCTGTATCTTCTTCGCACACATGACACCCTTGAGTTCATTTAATGCTATAGCCTGACAAATTTCCATAAGCAGGGAAATCATTTATTGTCCCATAAAACATCACTCTCAACGTGAAGTATTCACTTTTATAAGCATTATACAAAATTACACCTGAATCCCACAATAACTTCAAATCCTCGATCAAAGGAGCCAGATAAACATCAATATCGTTACCTGGTTGTTTTGGTCCTGATATAAACATAGATAACATGATGAATTTCCACTTCATGCATAACCAGGGTGGCAAGTTATAATTTACCAATATAACATGCCATGTACTATGAGTACTGGTTTGAAAACCAAAAGGATTCACTCCATCTGTAGATAACGCAAGAAGAAGGTTTTTCGGCTCTTTTCCAAATTCAGGATACTCATGATCAATTTTCTTCCACTGAGAAGAGTCATCTGGATGACATAATTTCCCATCTTTATTTATTTTATCTGCATGCCACGACAATTGTCTTGCAGTTTCTTCACTTCCATATAGACACCTAAACCTTGGAATGATTGGAAAGTACCATACAAATTTCATAGGATTGGATTTATATTTCTTGTATTGAGAATCACCACACTTTGGGCATTCTTTAAGTGATTTTTTCTCCTTGAGAAACAATATACAGTCTTTCGGGCATACATGTATTCTTTCAGAAATCATACCCATTGAGCGTAGCATTCGTCTAGATTCATATGTCCGGCTTGGGAGCTCATTATCTTCCGGGAGTATGTCATTCAAGAGAGAAAGTAGTTCCGTAAAACTGACATCACTCCATCCATTGTCTACTTTCAATTTATATAACTTCAGTACAAATGACAATGTTGTATACTTAGTGCAAGCAGTATACAATGGCGTCTTTGCACAACTCTTTAACTTCTCAAACAATTTTGGGCAATCACGGAGTTCATCTTCAATTGTCTTTTTCATTTCCTCAATACGATCTTCATCATCATTGACATCTGTAATCACATCCTCCATACGGTCTTCTTCATTATCCATAATTGTATTCATATCTGATGATCCATAAAACACAGTTTTATCCCAGCCAATAGCTACATGCGCTTTTTCTCTGTGTTTATTCCAACATTTATAACTCCGATCTATTCCGTGACATATCAAATGTTCTTCCAACTCCTCTAGAGTAAGTAGTCTAGAATAAAAACAATGTAAACACGGACAAAGTATTTGAGAAGGATCCTTTGCGTGATCCTTTGCAAACTTGATGAACTCTTTCACTCCTTTCTCGTACTCTATTGTTAAAAGATTAACATCCATCCCATATTTATTCATCTTCATCCTATTTGAATCTCAAATATTAGTATTTATGGTTCAAGTACACAAAAAAAGACTTCAAAATATAGTAGAAGAGAACCACTTCCTTATAAAAATAGATATTAATAAAGCCTAACCATTAGTATTTATTCATCTTCATTAAATATAATTACTTTAGATTCATTATAGTTTCCTCAAATCACCCCATACCAAACACAAGAATAATCAAGAATGATACATCTACCACTCCTAGGTCTCTGCCCTACATTCAATATCATCATGTCTAAGTACCCATATATCCACACATACACATGTCACAAACACATAAAAACCATATCCACATCAGAACCAAAGTACCAATATGGATTTCAATCAGGTTACTCGACTCAAGTGGTGGTGTGTAAGAAATAATAAGAAAATATAATAAGTATATAGTCAAACATAAATCTCAAACTGGTGTTAATAATCCAATAAACCAAAGGTATCATTCCATCTATCAAAATACTCTGAAGGATCCCATATGTGACAGTAGTCCCAGGGGGTGAAGGTTCCTGAGGAGGAAGGGGCGAACACGCACCTATCGGGGTTTGAGGTCAGGTCACCGAGGTTGAAGGTGGCCCGATACTCCTACAAGGGTTTATTCCATATTTCAAAAACCATGTCCTGGTACCCTAGGATGTTAACCCACTGCTGGTGGAAGTGAAACCGTTCCTGATGATCATGCCAAGAAGAAATGGAAACCAAAAGGGGGGAGTGAATCAAAATACCTCAAGCAAGATGGAAAAAATCGTATTTGAGAATAGGTTAGTGGCTTTAATGTTGGCTAGACACCTATCCAATAGACTCCACAAGCGGTGATGTCCCCTGCAGTTGTTGCACCAAGTGAAACTGTCACCTGAGAAGCTGAGATCAATGAGGCCCTTCCCAGCCATGAACTAAACAAACTCCATGATGGCCTTCCTCTAGAATGGGATTCTACCTTTCCTTTCCTTTAGGTTGGAAATGAAATTAAATTCACCCCCAAAAAACAATGGATGGTGGCCGGGATTGAAGGTATTTTGTTCAAAAGGACAATCAATCCCCCTCAATTTTTTAAAATACCAATACCATAAACCATTTAAAAACAAGACATTTTAATTTATTTTGGAAATCATTCCCAAAAAAATTCAATAAACAAACACATGCCAAACCATTTGGAATTTTATTTAAATAATCAACTTATCTTTATTTTAAACCATGATTTTCATTTATAATATCAAATCCACCAATGGTAGAAGGAAACCTAATTTATTTCAATGAAAAAGGTTAATTAACAAAAAAGATACCATCCATTCCATATATTATTTTCATTAATAAGGTTATTTTGTGCTTCAAAATGATTAAAACATATCTAACCAACTTCAAATGGATAAAATATGAATTCATGAAACACATGAATCCCAAAGATATAGTATAGAAACACCCACTTGGAATATTTGGGATCAAAACACAATGAAACTGAATGAGTCTACTCAAATGAAGAACATTGAATCAAATAAAAGGGATCTCAATAAAAGGTAAAAGAGATACTATAACCATAATTCCCCATAAAAATTATAGGTCTAGTAAATACCAAGGCTTCCATAGACCCCAGGAACAAAGAATCAAGTGATGGAGAGAGATTGAAGTTCAAGAAAAGAAATAAATACCAAAAGAGGATCACTATTTCGAATGAAACTTCAATCCACCAAGTGATGAGGATAGAAGAGCCAAACTATCCAAAGGGGCTCCTAAGGCTTGACTGGGTTGATTTAAACTTGAGGGAGAAGATAAAATAAATAAATGGGGGTATCGGGGTGCAATTATCCTACTACCTCAATGCTTTCTCATATACAACGACACCACTGGATAGATATTGGCCCTCACCAGCTAGACAATGGTTATAGTATAAATGTTATAACTATAGGTTATCCCACTGGCTAGTCACTAGAGATCCACTAGCTAGCTGATGGCTATAGATTTTTTTTGTATCCATTGTGAATCCCGTTGCCTAGCCAATTACCCTCAACGGCCATTCGGTGGACCACATGAAGCTTTTCAACCTACATGTTCACATCCACACCTTCTATGACAGTCTGGGACATCCTATGACCCCTCAAGAAACCCAAAAAACTCAAAGAGCATTGCTTTGATGAAAGAGATACTGAGATTTTACAATTCTCCCCATCGTTCCACTTTTTATCCGAATAAATATTCTAGTACGAAGGATAGAAAATGATGAGACAAAAATAAATTCCACACAATAATTATTATGTGGACAATTCACAAAATATAGGAAGATTCATCGAATAGAGGACCACTACGAAAAAATTAAAATGAACAGATAAACAATATTCCCAAGAACCCTTAATGTATATCCTCTAAGAACATCATACATCTCCAAATGACACGTCTACATCACTAAGAAGATATAAAATCCCAATAATGTCCAAATACCTAGCATAGGTCACCCAACCATTTAAAATTTCACTAAAATAGTGGGACATAAGATGGAAATATACTAAGAACACATCCCTTCACCAAAATAAGATACTACAACCACTAACCATGAAGAACCACTAAGATCATAATTCGAAACCTAAGGAAAGGTACACCCAAAACATACCAATGAATCCAAATGAAATAACAAAATCAATATCCATCAATGATTCAACCAACAACAATAAAGTAAAAAACTAAAAAGGATTTATTCCTCGATCATGTACTCAATGGAAACCTTGAATTCACACTATAGAGTGTCACCCATCGACAGTCTCATTGAAGTAGACACCAACACCTCCCAGTGTCTGGTCCATCAAGAGACTTCATAATCCTAGTCATTTGAGTACACACCAAAAGTCTATCTATGTCCAACCATAAATAGATCATATAAAATGGGTTTTTTCACAAAGATGGAAAACTAATCTCTTAAAAGATAGACCACCCAACACATCAAGATTGAGCTCTAACCAAGAAGTTGTGAATCAGAGGACAATAAGGAATAATAACCACCTTAATGGTCTTGAACACCCACCCAAAGAAGACAACCATGGAAACATAAGGGATTTTAAATGGAAATAACCTAAAAAATCTGTAGGTTTCCAGAAAATGATGAATCATGTAGCCTAAAACCATCAAAATCTCAAATATCCATTAAATCTATCATGCCAATTCAATATATGGTTATGTGTGATGGGAGAGGAGAACAATATTAAAAAAAGATTTGGAAAACATGCCTTAAAGGGAGGTTCGGCAAACCAAAGCTCGAGGGCGTTGCTGGCGACGGAGGTCCGACAAACCGAAGCTCGAGGGCGGCAGAGGTCCGGAAACGCAAACTCAGCGGGCGACAGAGGGGAGTCACAGGGTTCCAGCACCGCGAGAGCTTTAGGTTGCAATAAAATGAGGGCACTGTGTGACCGAATTTATAAAAAAATGGACTAAGGTTTTATCAGCGCTAACAAAGTGCTGATAAAGACTACCTTTATCAGTGCTAACAAAGTGCTGATAAAGACTACCTTTATCAGCGCTAACATTTTAGCACTGATAAATGTATTCTTTGTCAGCGCTTTTTAGCGCTGATAATGGTACTCTTTATTAGCGCTAAAAAAGCGCTGATAAATCCTTCCTGTATCAGCGCTAAAATTTTAGCACTGATACAGAGATTCTTTATCAGCGCTTTTCTAGCACTGATAAAGGGTCGTTTTATCAGCGGTTTTGCTTAGCGCTGATATAAGAGGGCGCTTATCTTGCCCGTTTTTGTAGTAGTGAGAGGAGAGAGTGGATCTGGATTTCTCACAGTAAATGGTACATGGCAAGAGCCTCTTTCCTCTTATATTTAGTGGATGTATAAAATATCTAATTAGGTTCCCGACCCCCGTTTATTAAACGTCCACTGAATAAATAATTATGAAAAACCAAACTGTCTTAATATTATTTATTATTTTATCACATACCTGTAATATATTTAAAATATATATTACGTGATAAAACTGAGTCATTTAACTCGACTCATCATTCCTACTTAATATTAAACGAACCTGGAATATTAAAATAATATTCATTCGAATAATATTTTCTCATATTTACTTAACTTTTAAATACATTTAATAAATCGACTCAATACCAATTATTCTTTACTAGAATCATATGAATTTATTTATTTATCAGTGATTGATAACTTGGACAACACTCGGACCTCGTGGTGGGGTCCACCATGTCCAATATACTTATTCAACTGAATATGACGTACTGTGTACTATAATTTCTTTGTCTTTAAATGTCTTATAAAGCATAATACACACTTGCGTCATCACCCTTTTCTTGCTTTATTATTTGTTGATGTAACTGGGTGGATTTACCTTTCGACTGTTTTGATCAAAGACTTATGAAGATAACACCATCTTGATAAATTAGGCCTGAGATATATTAATTCCTAAACTTGGAAGTGACAAATCCTTTATTGATCATTCAACCAATTTTATACCATCAATGACATGTCCAACACAAACTACCTCACCAAAATTTCATTATCATGGTTTTCGTCTTGCATCAAAGTACACAATCAAATGGCACACACTGGTAATGATCTCAAATCAGAAGACTAATACACATATTCGTGGATAGGAACAACCAATGTCACCCAAAACATGTGGTGTTTCTATTTCCGGGTCTGTCTTCATGATCTCGCTACTAGAGATCACTAAATGCATATTTCATAAGAATAAGTCTCAATGCTTATGAGCCCCCATCACTTAATAGTCATGTTGAGTCAATAAGGTTTTCTTATGACTTTTCCATTCCTTCTTATTTTGAAAATCACAAACACTCTATGTTAAGGAAAATTTCTTTTCCCTATGTTTTATCTTTATAAGGAAAATTTTCCTTAATGAAATTTTCCTTCCTCAAGAAAATTTTATCCTTACCCAGTTTCACTTTCATAAGGGAAATTTTCCTTCCCCAAGGAAATTTATCCTTACCTTGTTTTCATTGTTCATATTATAATCTAACTCATTTTGTTTCTAAGTATAAAATTCGATTTCGTATCTAAAACCTCAGAATCTTATAAATACTTAGATATAGAGCATTCTGTTTTTAGAATCCGAATTTAGGTTCCAAATTCTCTGAATTCAGACTCCTAACTTTCTGAGTTCAGACTTTGAATTCTCTGAATTCAGACTCCAAAATTTTTGAGTTCAGACTCCGAATTCTATGAATTCAAATTCTAAATTCTTATGAATTCAGACTCCAAACTTTCTGAGTTTAGACTCCGGAATTCTATAGAATTTAGGTTCTAAATTCTTTTGAAGACAGAATCCGAATATTCATGAATTATAGACACCAAATGGTTTTTTGGTTAGACTCCGAACTTTAATTTTTCCTTACATTCCAAAAAATGGTTTTGGTTAAGTAACCATATTTTTGCTTACTCTTGTTTGAGTTATAAAACGATGTCATGCTTTCTATTTCTAACCAACCATTTTTTGAGTGACACGTGTACAAGTCCCTCTGAAATTTAAGGAAAAATATGACCGTTGGAGGAGGGAACTGACCGTTGAAGATGTGCCTATAAATAGAAGATCATTTGAAAGATATCACAACTTTGATGAACAGTTCTACAAATCTAGAGATTACATGTTGTGAAGTGATTTCTAGATAGAGGCTTTAATGTTATGTGCGTACTGAACATCTTGTTCAGAATTGCTTCGTGCGACTCTGAATGTTGCTGAGTACATTCGAGGGCTTCCGGGGATAGGAAGAAGGAGGTACCGAATACCTTGAAGTTCGAGGGCTTGTGGGGATAACAAGACAGACTTTGATATTCGTATCGAGGGCTTACCCTGGTGTGGGTAAGACATACTTTTTTGAAAGTATAAATCAAGGGACCTTTATCCAAGGTTTTTGGATACCCTTCTCTTTGGGTTAAAAGATTTACTACTTGTTACGTGTATTGTTTCAAGTTTTCTGCTGCATTTTGGTTGTTGGGGAAAGTATAACTATCTTATAATTTCTTATACTTGTACTCTGATTAGTGAGATTCTATACAATTTAAGGTAGAATCTCTATCTTTGTAAACTTTTCTTAAGTTTCATTTCTGGAACCACATTTCTGGAATCAAGAAAGTTTGTAGAACTAAGAGGTTTTGTGAATTTACCTTATTTAACTTTGTTAAACATTACCATCTTTAAAAGTTCCAAAGGAATTTTTTAAAGCATACAATTCACCTTACCATCTTTAAAAGTTCCAAAGGAATTTTTTAAATCATACAATTCACCCCTCTCTTGTATATTGAGCATCTACATCATTATTCCGATACTAAAATCAGTATCATTTTGATCCTACAAGTCATACATTTATTGTGTCCATTCAGTAAGATGTATCTAGACCATAGGACCTTAATTTAAGATTAATGTTATAGTATCTCGAGCTTTTTATTATAACATGGGGTCTGCTATAACTTTTTGATATGAAAATTAATCTATTGACATTACCATTAAATAGTGGATGCAGAAATATCTACACTACAATGGTAAGAATACATCATGTATATCTAACTATATACACAATACGGAAATCAAAAGTATTGTTCAAGTTGGGTCTAGGAAACCCACTATTACAACAATCATAACATCCTAATCACAATAATTCATAATGGGCATAATGTTTCAGAACAACACACCAATGGGTGGTGTCTGAGTATCAACATCACAAATATGCATAGTGTCCCTAGACACAAGCATAATCCAAAGATGGAAAAGTGTCCTTAGTCTCTACCCTCAATACAATTGGGGGCATCACTTCCCACAAGTTATCAAATGCATATTGGTATTTCATCCACTTCCATTGAAGTATCACATAAGGGGAAGCACATCCCTCTTCCATTAGTATAATAAGTAAATGGGTAGAGCATCCCACCTTCACTGATATTAGGGCCACGTGAACATTTTGTTCCATGACCTGTGGGGCATTACATCACACTTTTCAACATAACTTCCCAATACATTGGCTTATCACATGATGGTAATGATGTCCCTCGTTAAGAATATCATAAGGGGAATGGGAAGTACCATACCATACATCACAATATCACAATGGGAATGCTATCCCATTCCATAGGCATCATCAACATAAGTGGGCATGATATCCTGTGCCATAGGTAACGATTGTGTGAATGGGAATGTTGTCCCTTACTCAAAACTATCCATAACCAAGTGGAATCTCATTATATATCATAACAATACCAAGATCATAAGGTCAAGACATCTCATAATGTCAACCATAACATAGTGTACCAAACAAATAATAACATATCATAAACAATTCAGAAAGAGGTGGGCATAGCATATGAAACCTATCTATATTGAACCATGTTTCTCTTCACTCACCCAACCCATTTTCATAGTCCAATCCAAGGCTCAACCTACTGAGAAAAATAAAATAAAAAGGGGAGGAACATTTACCCCTCATACATGCTACACAAGCCCAAGTGAAAATGTATCAACCCATAAGCTCACCAACAAACCAACCCTAGTATGCACACATCCCCTATATAAACGGAGGATAATGAGCACCTAACATGGTCCAAAATGCTATAATATAACTCATAGGATACCTCATTGGGTTCCGAGTATGTGGTTCAACACACTTTTTCTTAATCCCATGGCCATCAAAGACCATGACATTAATTACAACAAATGGAGGGTCTATCGTGGCACTAGACATCCTTACCCAACTCATAGAAAGGTAAGGAAAATGATTTAGATGAATTTTAGGTCAAGATATCATAGCCAGTGTGACCATATATCACACATCATATGAAAAACATGTATAAATCAATGAGAAAGTTAGGGATCACTTACCCTGATACACTAAGAGACCGCTCGTTGAGAATCGTCAAACAAATTCTCTCTAATTGATGGATTCCCCAAAATCTAACAAAACCCCTAAACTAGGGCATAGTCGGTGGAAAATACTATAAAAAAATAGAGAAATGATGGAATTGGAAGGATAACCTTAACTCTAACGATCCACCGGGATAGATGAGGGAGAATCCAAACTTTGAGGGAGGAGCTACCATGGAGGAGGGATATGGGGTACGGCCTGCTAGAGGAAAAGAGAGAACCGTTGCCGATGAATGAGAAGGACTGCCCACACAGAACAAGCATCCCACGCTACTAGGAAGAACCACCACCACTGATATCTATCAAGGAACACTGCCACAACCGAACAATCTCTGATGAGTGAAGCTGTAGGACAACTAGAAATCCATAGGTGAAACAGTTGAAATAATTGTTGAAATTGTGGATCATCAGGGAATAGGTGAATGCCGGCCAAACCACGTTGATAGAGAAATAAACACCAAGAAGTATTTTACACCATCCCAATCACTTTTAGGGGGTGTTTATTCCATCTAGACCACACCGGCGGGCTCCATTCACTGAATAGGGTTCTCCCCAACCCCACCGCATCACCTTGAAATGTTGGAGCCGCTGGAGGCAAAAAATGGAGCCTACAGGAGAAACCACTTTCTAGATGACTAAACGAACCATGTTTCATTAAATCTTCAAGAACCTCGGCCATATCTACATGTACCTAGACCAAATTAGTATAGATTTAAGTGAGACGAATAATAATTCTGATGTGGAACCATGGGAATCGATCCAGAGACCGAAGCATGGGAAAACCTTGTAGGCGAGGGGAGGAGAATGCACAAGTGAAGGATGGGAGGAACTCCTAGCCGAGATCTCCGAGGACTGATTCGAGCAAGCAAAGGTGTGTGGTAGGAGAAACTAGAGAAGAGAGAATCCTTATTTAATGAGATTCCAATTTAATTCATTTAATTGAATTTAAAAAAAACATCGGGTAGTTACAAATTTATCACATAGGTGGATCTAGAAAAACCTAATCATCCCTAGGGTGGATCTAGAAAACCAACACAGTGGTCATGAAAAATGAAAATCTCTAGGTTGGTATTTAATGAGATTCCAATTTAATTGAACCTACTAGTCATGAAAAATGTAACTCTCTAGGGTGGATCTAGAAAACCTAATCATCCTTACCTGGGTCTTGGTGTGGTTTTATCCTTACCAACACGGTGAAATGCCCCCATTGTCCAAGGATCGAAGGCACAACCACCTCCATTACGGTGCAACACTTTCATCTTTGGACGGGCCTTCATGGTGCAATGCATGAGTTGCGGCATGACTAGCAACATGCAATAGATTTCCAGCATGAACCTGAGGTCAACTTCGGGAGTTGACACTCAGGTCCCTTAACTACACTATAACGCCCCAATCCGGGTGCCACTCACTGGTGTCTTGAGTCAGTCGGTCACATGACCTCAGGCGCGCCTCCTCGTATGCCAGAGACTTTCGACTAGAAACGATGACCTATTATCAATCATGGGAAGACTATACCCTATTTGTCAGAGTAATACACCAGAAAAAATAAATAAACAATAACCAAATGATATAATCATAAACAAAATAATACCAGTATCACAAGACGACCAAAACATGGAATACAATATCAAAACTAAACATTAGATATGTCATACCAAAGTAAGTGTAAAGTGTCAAAATGCAAACCCAAAAGTAGAGACACTAACTACTCACAAGTGGGTCCCGAACCACGTCTAGTTTCCTCATCTATGATTCATCACAAATTAGTCATCTAACACAGGGTCTTTGCTCTTATCATGTCCTGCAAACATGGTGTATTTTTGGGTACTGATCAGGCGGTCCAAGTAAGGTGTGAGTATAACTCATTAGGTCACCACCAACGGCGTCTAAATCAATATCCAGTCAATAGAAGTGTATGCAGTTGTATAAAGAATAAAATAAAAGCAATAAAGTAACATAATTTACATTTATTCAAGTACTATTTATTTAGCCACATAACACTCAGGTTCCCGAAGACACCCGCACTCTCAATACCTGCTTCATCCCGTACCGGAGTCTAAACTATCCCCAAAGAATATCATATATCTGAATACCATTGTTACCACTCATCAATTCAAGTCACGTAATAATTTCATTGTTACCATTCATCAATTCAAGTCGCGTATGAATGTCATTGTTACTATTCATCATTTCAAGTCATGCATGTATTCCATTGTTACCATTCACTATTTTAGGTCACATGTGAATGTCATTGTTACCATTCACCAGTTCAAGTCACGTGTGAATGTCATTTTTTCCATTCACCACTTCAAGTTACATGTGAATGTCATTAGTACCATTCATCATTTCAATTCACATATGAATTTCATTGCTGCCATTCATAATTTCAATCCACATATACCACAACACCCGATTAATTAATTCACCAATTAATTAATCACAACTATCACATAAATTAATTCAATAATTAATTAATCACTTTTATCTCATTAATTAATTCAACAATTAATTAATCACATTCCATCAATTGTTTAAACACAACTAACTCCATTAATTAATTAAACAATTAATTAATCAATCCACAAACCCAATATACCATAATTAATTAAAAAATTAATTATTCAATTTACAATCTCAATATACCATAATTAATTCAACAATTAATTTTTCAATTCATAATCCCAATATACCATAATTAATTCAATAATTAATTATTCAATTCAATCAATTCAATATCCCTAATTTCACAATCCCTTAATTAATCTACCAAATTAATTAATTCAATTTAAAAAACTCAATTTCTAATCAACTAATAACAGTTCTATAATTTCATACACGTAATAAAATCAATACTTTGGGATTTGAATTATAGACCACATACCTCAAGATTGACGATAAATACTTGCTGACAAAAATTCCCAAATTTAGTGGAACAACGATGAAGAACAAGATCTTGATTCAAATCATAGATCCAATATTTAAAATTAATCAAGATCTAACAAAGCTAGATCTAGATCTAGATTCAGAAGTGGATAAACATCCCTATTTTATCCAGGAATAGGAGCAGAAGAAAGAGAGAGATCTAATCGGGAAGAAATCACATACTTGGGGTGGTGTAGATCTTCAATCCACCCTTAGACCCGTCAAGAACAGAGGTCGAGAGGGCTTGGAATTTGTCCGAGAGCCTCAAAAAATGAGAGAAAATGATCATGGGTCGAGCTAGGGTGTTTGAGGGTATAAGATGGGGGTTCTGGAATTTTTTTAATAATTTTTGGGGATTAAAATCCTGTACGCATGGTTTGCTGCTCAAGGTGCATGGTTGATCCTAACCGTGCACCTTAATCGTGCTCCTCTTATAGGGGGTGCATGGTTTGAAAAACTGTACACAAGTCGTGAAATCCCCTCTAACCGAGTTCACATGGTTTGCTGGGTCGGGGAACACTGTTTGGGAAAAACGTGTGTCAACCGCGCACTTGCCAATTTCCTTCCAAAATTTCCAAATTTCACCCAAACACACCCCAAGATTTAACCCAAACAAAATGTACTCAAAAAAAGGAAAAAGATTACATGTAAACAATCCCGATACAACTTTAGAAAAATTCGGGATCTTACAATCTCTCCACCTTATAACAGTTCATCTTCAAGATTCACTCACAAGAATCTCTATGAATCTAAGTTAAAAATATGGGGTCGTTGAGCCCGCATATCTACTTCTCTCTCCCAAGTTTCCTCCTGCACATGCCCATGTTTCCATAATGCACAAACTAATGGCATGATCTATCCCCTTAAAACTTTCACACAACAATCCAACGCACATATCAGATGCCCATTAAATGACACATCTATCTCAAGCCCAACATCATCCACATCAATCACATGAGAAGGGTCGGGGTGATACCACCAAAGTCGTGAAACATGGAAAACATCATGAAAAACACAGTATCTTTGTGGAAGAGACAATTGGTACACCATCGGCCCGATTCTCTCCACAACCTCAAATGGTCCAACGAACCTGGGATCCATCTTTCCCTATCTTTATATCCTACAGTGACTCAATCTAGGCGACACCGAAAGGAATACATGATCACCCTCTCTAAACTCTAGGGTTCATATATATTTATCAACATACGACTTCTGTCTACTCTGATCCATAACCATATGCTTCTGAATCAGCTATACTTGCTCTGATGTCTCCTGTACGAGACTTGGTCCCAACATCTCATAGTCACCTACCTACATCAAGCATAGAGGTGATCTCCATAACCTACCATAAATAGCCTCATATGGTGTTATCTGTATCATAGCATGACAACTGTTGTTATAGGCGAACTCCACCAAAGTTTGGTGCTTTTCCTAAGTGCCTCCAAAGTCTAGGGTGCACGCCCAAAGCATATCTTCAAGCACCTATATAGTATGCTCCAACTTCCCATCTATATGTGAGTGTAAAACCATACTTAATAAAACCTATATACCAAGCACCTTCTGTAAGCCCTTTTAGAAGCACAAAGTAAATACGATTCACAGTCTGAAACAATATTCCGTTGAACCTCGTGTAGATGGACTATTTCCTGAATGTATAACTCCCCCAATTGATCCACTAAAAAAGTCTCCTGTACAGGTAAGAAATGTGCTACCTTTTTCAAATGGTCCACAATAACCCAAATAGAATCTCTCTTCTGAGGAATCCTCAGGAGTCCCACCACAAAGTCCATAGTCACATCATCCCACTTCCATTTTGGAATGGGAAACAACTTCAACAAACCACCAGGTCATTGATGCTCGACCTTCACCTGTTGGTAGGTGTAACATTGTGTCATGAAACTTGCTATCTTCTTTTTCATGCCCAACCACCAAAACTGGCATCGTAGGTCACTATACATTTTGGTCACACCTGGATACACCACCCACTTGAGGTATGAAACTCACACATCAACTCCTCCCACATACTCATAGGCACTACAACCTGATTCCTAACATAGATGATCTCATCCTCATCTATGCTCCAATCGGAAGGTGACTCCCCACCTTCATGGATTTCCATCAAGTACAAACACTCCATATCCTCATACTATATGTCTCTAATCTGGCTCAAAAGTGTAGACTCTACAGAATCTCCTAAACCACCACATGAATCTCAGCTAGTAAAGTCATCATCTTCCACCACATGAATCTCAACTAGTAAAGTCATCATCTTCCACCCAACACTGGACTCATGAACCACCTGAGTCTGAGTTTTCCTACTCAAAGCATTAGCCACACTGTTTCCCTTCCCAAGTGTATATTCTAGCTCAAAGTCGAAGGGCTAAATATACTCATCCCATCTTCACTGTTGAAGATTCAAATATCACTGTGAAAAGATATACTTTAAGCTCTTATGATCCATATACACCATACAATTTTTTCACAACAGATAATGTCACCAACACTTCAAATCATAAACAACTGTTGATAACTCAAGGTTGTGTGTAGGGTAGTTCCATTCATGTGGCGTCAACTTTTGAGACCCATACACCACAACTCGATCCTCATACATCAACATGACTCCAAGACCTATCCTAGAAACATCACAAAACACTGTATACTTATCACCTGGACTTGATTGGATCAATATTTGTGCCAATTTCAACCACTTCTTCAGCACCTCGAAGGCATTCTCGCATGATTTTGACTATTCAAACTTTACCCCTTCTTGTTTAATCATTAAAGGGGTGCTTACAAATGGGGAAATTTTTTAATGAACCTCTGATAATATACAACTAATCCAAAAAATCTATGGATATTGAAAATGATCTTGGGTTTCTCCCAAGAAACCACTTCCTTTACTTTATCTGGGTCCACTGACACACCTTCCACTGAGATTATGTGACCCCAAAAGTGTACCTGATCAATCCAAAACTAACACTTAAATAACTTGGTATATGACTAATGATCTTTCAGTGTACTCATGATGATGTCAATATGTTGGGGCATGATCATCATGAGTCTTGGAGTACACCAAGATGTCATCCAAAAATACTATCACAAACTGATCCAGGCACAAATGGAAGATTATATTCATAAAGTCCATAATCACTTTTGGTGTATTCATCATCCCAAACTACATTAAAATGAACTCATAAAGGCCATACCTATTTCTAAAAGCAGTCCTCAGTATATCAGAAGGTCAAAATATCAACTGATGATACCCTGATCTCAAGTCGATCTTTGAAAATACACAAACTCCTCTCAAATAGTCAAATATATCATCGATATGTGGAAGAGGATACTAGTTCTTCACTATCATCTAGTTAAACTTTCGTTAGTCAACACACAAGCACAGAGTCCCGTTAGCCTTCTTAGAAAACAACACTAGCGAACCCCAAGATGACGTACTCAGACGGATAAATACCATATCCTACAACTCATCCATATGAGTCTTGAGATCTTAAAGCTCTATTGGTGTCATTATATACGGTGTAATAGAAACTATCTCAACCCCTAACATGATCTCAATTGTAAATTCCATATCTCTCTTAGGTGGAATCCCTGAGAATTATTTAGGAAACACATCCTGAAACTAGTCCACTATAGGTGGAAATACATCCTACTTTACATGTCCATCATCCTATAACAAACTTAAAACCTGGGTGGTAATCTCCCCTAGTTGTTGGTGAACTGTCCCTGCACGACCCGCCTTGATATCCCATTCTCCAGAGTGAATATAATTGTTACCCTTATGAGATGTAAAAGTCACTCTCCTATAGTAAAAATATATGTGATCCCAATATGCTACCAACCATTGCATACCCATAATTAGGTCAAATCATGACATGTCAAGAATATAGAGATACCAAAAAAAGTGATACTCCCCAACCTTGAGAGAACAACCCTATACAAATAGATGTTTCTCAACTGTACTCCTAACATTGTATCTATCATCAACACCCTGCTCATGAATTCCACCACCAGGATCAAACCCTTCAAAAGTTTTGCAAAAATAAAGGAATGAGATGAACCATTATCAAATAAGGCACTATCTAGTGTAGAAGCTACAAGAATAGTACCTCTCACCATTGACGATCCAACCTCACTATCCACAAGTGTAGGTTGTATAGCATGTAACTATCCTTACCCTATTACCAATGATGTAGTATGAGTACCTTGAGATGCACCACTCTACTGATACAAGTACTCTTTCCCAGAAGCACCTCTTCCACTGCCTCTACTACCACAACCAATAGAACTCCAACTTCCAAACTAATATAGTGCAGAAGATCCTCTTCATGCACCCTAGTTTTTTCTAGATCCTCCATCACTACCCATCTGTCATAGGTTCTTGTAGAAACTATATAGATGAACCATCTTTCCACAATCTCAACACTCTACCAGTGGTCAGGGGCAGTGTCTCTGAAAGTGACTAGACCTACCACACTGGCGACTGATAATCTGGCTAAGGTCCTGTGTGTCTGAACTTTCCCCCTGACTACTCTTCTTGTTATCACCTTGGATAACACCCTCGTAGTGATGCTTTATGATCTTGGAAGAAGTAACTCATGATCATTTAGTAGCAACCACTTGTCCTACACTAGAAGACTCCCTCAGGTTCCCCTCAGTTATGAGATCATGATCCACAACCTTATTAAACTTCTTTAATCGAAAGAGGTTAACTTGAGACTTAATCTCACATTTAAGTCCATCCTAGAAACACCTAGTTGTATCTATCTCATCCCCTACCAACACTAGATAAAAGAGATGTAAATATATAAAGAATACAATATAGTCCATCACATACATAATATATTGAGTCAACCTCATGAACTCAATTTTTCTCTCCTGCCTCAACATCTCTAGATAGAAGTGCTCTAGGAATTTCTCTAAGAAATCATTCCATAACATACCATCAGCCTGTCCAGTCTAAGTTTGAATTTCCCACCAGTGCTTCGCTGATCCTCATAGAATATAAGCATCCAACTTAACCCTCTTCTCAATAGGATCCTCTAAATGGTCAAGTATCATCTGGATAGACTCAATCCAGAACTATGCTGCCTCAGGTCCACCCTCTCCGGTAAAAGTCAGAGGGTGTTGTAACAAGAACTCCTGAGTAAGGTCTGACATACTCCTCACAAACTATCCTAGGTCTATTTCCATAAACTACATGAAGCAGGAAAAGTTCACTCGGAATTTCTCTCTCGCTTCCTTACCGACACTATCGGTGCCTCAGGTTCCACTATTGGTGGAGCATCTCCAACCATATCCTATTATCGCTCACTCAACAAGCGTAATAATGGAGGAATATCTATATAATGACAAAACACATTTCAGGACACATAACACCACTTAAACACATTTTAAAATAGGGGTTTCACATTAATCCATAACAAGTCACTTCCCCTTTCCCGCCACACGGTCAAAACCAAGGTGTTATCACTACCCTTAACCATCCTACATCTAGGTCATGATTAATAAGGGAAAACACATTCTAATATTCAAGTTTCTAATTAGACACCCATTTATTTTCATATTGCATCATTTTACAATTCTCAATTTCATTTTAGGAACTTTTTCATCTTAATTTTACAAGAAAGTAAAAAACAGTTTAAGTTCAACAAATTACCCAAAAACCATTTTCTCATGCATGCCTAAAATGATGCATGTCATTCATAAAATAATCCTGAGTGCCTAGAATGGCGCATGCATACTCAAGTCTCATGGATTACCAATCCAAGAGTAAAATATTATAAAATATGAAAAATAATTTTCAAAACACACAATAAGTGTGTCACCCAAGGTGAAATAACATTCAACTATAATAGTAAGTACTGATCACAATCTTCCCACCCTAGGTACTTGGGTTTCCCCCCATACATGGGTCAGCTACTCCCATGAATGATCTCATAACCAAGGCCCGACTCTTCCTAGACTCCTTTCCACATTTACCAAATAGCAAGATAAAAGAAAAGAAAATAAATTTGGGCTTTGATGCCACTTTGTAACATCCTGACCAAGGTGCCAGTCACTAGTGCCCTGAGCCGGTAGGTCACATGACCTCAGGCGTGCCTAACCATATTCTAGAGGCTACCGATTAGTAGCAAGGATCTATTATAAATATTTGGGAGACCATACACTCTTTTTCAGAGTAATACACCATCTAAAATAAATAAACAACAACCAAATGATATAAATATAACCATAATAATACCAATATCACAAGATGAACAAAACATGGAATACAATATTAATATTGAATAGTAGATATGCCATACCAAAGTACATTCCAAGTTTCAAAATGAAAACCCAAAAGTAAAGACATTGACTACTCCCAAGCGGGTCCCAAACCACATCTGAGTCCCAAACCACATTTGGTTACCTCATCCATGATCCATCCCAAATCAATCATCTAACATAGGGACTTTTCCCTTATCCTGTACTGTAAACATAAAGTCTATTAGGGTACCGACCGGGAAACCCAAGTAGGGTGTGAGTACAACTCATTAGGCCACCACCAAGGGATTCTAAATCAATATCCAGTCAATAACAGCGTATGCAGTTATATAAAGAATAAAATACAAGTAATAAAGTAAATAGTTTACATTTATTCAACTACTCTTTATTTAACCACATAACACCCAGGTTCTCAAGGACACCCGCACTCTCAATACCTACTTTGTATCATACTAAAGTTTGATCTATCTCCAAGGAATATCATATATCTGAATTCCATTGTCACCATTCATCAATTCAAGTTAGGTATAAATGTCATTGTTACCATTCATAAATTCAAGTCACGTATGAATTTCATTATTACCATTCATCAATTCAAGTCACATATGAATGTCATTGTTACCATTCATCAATTCAATTCATGTGTGAATTCCATTGCTACCATTCACCATTTTAGGTCACATGTGAATTCCATTATTACCATTCACCATTTCAAGTCACGTGTAAATGACATTGTTACCCTTCACCATTTTAAGTCATGTGTTTATGTCATTGTCACCATTCACCACTTCAAGTCACATGTGAATTCCATTGTTACCATTCATCATTTCAATTCACATATCAATTCAATTGTTACCATTCATCATTTTAATCCACATATACCACAACAACCCATTAATTAATTCACTGTTTAATTAATCACAACTATATCATTAATCAATTAAACAATTAATTAATACATTTTATCACATTAATTAATTAAAAAATTAATTAATCACATTCCATTAGTTTTGTAAACACAACTCACTCTATTAATTAATTCAACAATTAATTAATCAATTCAAAATCCCAATATACCACAATTAATTCAAAAATTAATTATTCAATTCACATTTCCAATATACCATAATTAATTCAACAGTTAATTATTCAATTAGAAATCCCAATATACCATGATTAATTCAGTAATTAATTATTCAATTCAATCAATTCAATATCCCCAATTTCACAATCCATTAATTAATTAATCTACCAAATTAATTAATTCAATTTAGAAAACTCAATTTCTAATAAACCAATATCAATTCTACAATTTCATACACATAATGAAATCAAGCCTTTGGTATTTTAATTACAGACCACCTACCTCAAGATTGAAGATAAATTCTCACCAATGGAAATCACCAAATTGAGCAGAACAACAATGAGGAATGAGGTCTTGATTCAATTTCTAGATCCATGATTTAAATGAATCAAGATCTAAAAAACCTAGATCTATATCTATATCCAAAAATGGATAAACATTCCTATTATATCCTAGAATAGGAGTGAAAGAGAGAAAGAGATACCGAATCAGGAAGAAATCACATATCCAGGGTAGTGTAGATCTTCAATCCTCCATTTGATTCACTAAGAACGGAGGTTGAGAGGGATTGGAATCCATCCAGAAGCCTCAAAAAATGAGAGAAAATGATTGTGGGTCAAGCTAGGGTGTTTGAGGGTATAATACAAGGGTTCTTGAATTATTTTAATAATTTTCAGGGGATTGAAATCTCGTACACATGATTTACTGCTCCGGGCGCATAGTTTCCCCTAACTGTACGCCCTAACTAGGCACCTATTCTAGGGGGTGCATAGTTTCTAATAATAGGGCACACAGTTTGAAAAACCATTCACTATCCATGTGAATCCCCTCTTCTTGGGTTCATAGTATTTTCTTGGTTTGGGTGTACAGTTTGGGAAAACCATGCATCAACTGTGCACTTACCCATTTCCTTCCAAAATTTCCAAATTTCACCCAAATTCACCCCAAGGTAAAACCCAAACAAAAAGTACTCAAAACAAGGAAAAATATTAGCTATAAACAATCTTGATACATCTATGTAAAAGGTTAGTATCTTATATACACCAGTAATATCATAAAACCATTAAAATACACATGGTATGAGGTTTTATTTAATAAATTAATACCTTTGGGAAATGAGGGGTGCTGCAATATTTTCACCATATAGTAGCTTGTCCTAAAAATGTACAATCAAGAATCACCAATAAAAAAACACATCCATTGCACTTTTATATCATCCACCCGCTCTCAAGCCACCTTTTGGATACACTCGTGTTGCCGCTTACATGTACCAGATGTACTATCTTCCCATGTAGGATCATATATCTCTGCTCCACTATAAAAATTAGTTATTCCAAAAATGACACATCAACCTCTAGTTTGATGTCATTAATGTTGATTACATGAGAAGTATCAGAGTGGTATCTTCTGAGGTGAGATATATGAAATACATCATGGGTAGCACAAAAACTCCGAGGAAGAGGTGATCATAAATCCAAAGTACCAACCCTCTCGACAACCACAAAGGAACCTGAATACCTAGACACAAATTTCCCTTGACTAAAAATATGATGATGTCCCAATTGAGGTGATACTCTCAAGAAAACACATTCATCCACCTCAAACTCGAGAGGATGGTATCGCCAGTTTTTATATGACTGATGCCCACTCTGTGTAGTCGCTAACCTCTTTCGAATCAACTAAATATGCTTTGATGTATCATGCATAAAACTTAGCTCAGTAATAAATAACTCCCCCACCTTTAACCACTAAATAGGTGATTGATATGACATGTCATACACATCCTCTAAAGATTCCATCTAAATAAATGCCAGATAACTATTTTTATAGAAAAAATCTTCTAGAGTGAGATGATTATCCAATAGACCGATGAAATTCAAGACACATTCTCACAACATGTCCTACATAATCTGAATTGTACACCCAGAATACCCATTGGTATAAGAATGGTATGTTATACTCAAATCCACCTAGTTAGAAAGCGCCTTTTTTATACCCTTCCAAAAGAGAGATCAAGTGTCTTAATATGAAATGACACTCCTAGGTACACTATGAAAACATACTATCTCCCAAAAATACAACCCAAATAGCTCATAATTAGATTGGTTATACCTGTCTTGTAAGAAATGCATGACCATCATCAACTGGTCAATGATAACCCATACCACTTCACTACCTCAGGGTGATCACAACCACCCTATCATAAAATCCATCATCATGTCATCCCATTGCCACTCAAGAATGGGTAATGACTGAAGAGGACCCATTATTATATATTAATCAACCTTCAATCACTAACAAGTGGATCATTATGTAACTAATAATGAAATATCCCTCTTCTTATCAAACCACAAATACTGTCTACACATGCCACGATTCATCTTGGTAACCCATAATTGAACATTATGGGAATCCCATGTCAGCACGTCATATATGATTAAAGGGAATACCACACAAAATCTTACATAATGGATCTCATAATCATCTTGAGACTATTCAGGTGGTGGATCCCCATCATATGTACTATCTCTCATAACTTTACAATTAGATTCAAACAACAGAATGTCCTTTACCATCTTGAGGAGTGATGAGGTAACGATCAAGGTAGTTGGGGTCTCTCTGCCATGATACTCTTGGATATCGAGATGCATCTCAATGAAGAGGCTTATCACCTACCAATCACTACTTTCCTCAGAAACTACCTGAGCCTGAGTCTTCCTACTCAGTGGATCTTCCACAACATTCCCCATACCCAGAGTATATGACATCTCAAATTAAAATAACTAGAGGCACTCAACCTACATTATATAATACAAGTTTTGGTCATGTTGATAAAAGATAAACCCAAGGCTCTATACATGGCCTAAGTTCAATCTTAAACTTAACCACTTTCTCAGATAGGAACCCCAAGAAGTCCCCAGGAAAAAATCCTAGAAATGTCCAATAATGAGAGGAAGAACTGAATGATTCATTTCCTTATCTCCCAGAATAATATAGCCTAATTGGGCCAAAACCATCCACAAATGCCCACAACTAGGTCCCGAATGACCTTTTTAAAAACCACACTCTTTGATAAGGCTAAAACAGTCACTCTCAATAAACATGAATGATACCCATTGGTGATAGTAGTTGATGTTCCGTCGATATAAAGTCAAGCAATCCATACCAAGAATCACATCAAAAATGAGTATCACTAAAATGAATATATCTCATAGAATTATATAACTACTTATCACTGCTTTTCATGATAGTACACTTTAGAAATATCTGAATACCCTCAGATCACACCCTTATAAGCATATAAATAAACATCACCCCATACATGTACTTGATAGAAATCCCTATATCCTCAGTAAACATGACAAATATAAATGAATGTGATGAACTCATATAACATAAAACATATACTAAGGCAGATTCTACTAAATCTATGCCTCAACTAGTAAAAGGCCCCTTATTGTGATCGATAGGAGTCAACTTGATGCATGAAGTTATCCTGACCCTAAGCCTCTACCCTATCCTTCAGATCTCTAACTACCTTATAAATCACTACTCTACTACCTCTACTGAACCTAATAAGCATGACTTCCTCCTCATCTTGTCCATCTATAAGAAATCAAACTACCACCTTATAGTAAGTCACTTGATCCTACTCTAGATCTCTAAGCCTGGCTATATCCATGACCACTAGTTGGCTAAGAAGAACTCTAATAAAAATGATTCCCCATATTACCATAAGAATCACACACCATAGGTGATCAATGGCACTGTGGAAAATTATGCCTCGACCTTTCACACTAATAACATATCAAAGGAGTCCTTCCATAATGGGATGGAGAATATCCCTGGCTCCAACTGGTGTTCCCATCACCACTATGGCGATAATCACCAAAGAATCATTTCCAACAACCCAAAGATCTACCATCAGACACAATATGAGAATCAGACTAACCAAAAGGTTTATCCTATTCTAGATTCCTATCTATAATATTGGTTTGGTTCCCAAACTATTTAAAGGACATAATCCAAAAAAAATTCACCTGGGACCAAATTAAATGTCTTAATCCATCCTCAAAATGATGAACCTTGGTGGTTTCATCACTCATTATAGAGGGAAAAAACTCAAGAAAATAAGTAAAATATGCTATATAGTTTATCACTGACATGATCTCATGAGCTAGATGCACAAAATCCTGAGCCCTATCAGCTCTTAGAATATTTTAGAAGAAATACTCTAAGTAATAAGGCTGAAATTACTTATATAAAATCTCCACATGCCGATCTTCCTAAACTAAGACATCCCACTAAAAATTCACCGTTCCTCAAAAAATATTCAGAAAAATCATCAAACACCTCTTTGAGGTGTCTCAAAGATGATCAAATATGGCCTGTATAAACTCAATCCAAAACTTTTTATCCCGAGGTTGACCCACTAGAAAATAAAGGTGGATGTTGCAATTAAAACTCTCGAGTTAAGTATGACATAGAAGGATTGCATATCAAAGCTCTACATCCCATAGACTATATCACATAAAGTACAATTTCACATCCCATAAACTATATCACATCAAGTACAATTTCACAAATTTGTTGATCAATTAGAGGTATAGGCATAACCAGTGGCTCTATATTAATAATCAGTGATTCATTCTCATCCTCACCCTCCTAACACTCAATAGGTGGTCATGATAGTGGCATGTGAATATAATTCCAAACACATGACTTAAAGAAACATTCTATCATATGACTTGATATAAAAAATATGATAACCTTTAACAATGAAAATTTACCACTATGCTATACATACCCTTTCATATGTGGGTCTCACATAACTCAGACACACTCCTGACCTACCCACTCCCATAGATAGGATCAATTACACAAAGGATTAACATAATAAACCATTAAATTATAATAAAAACATAAAAGTAAGCACAATCATAGTTAAGTTGAGTGCTACTTTCAAGTTATATAAAGTTTTTATTAACACTTTAAATAATCAAAAACTATATCATAATCAATGTACTACACTATAGTCAAGATCAAAAAATTTATAGGAATTGTATATGCTAAATATGATACAATAACACACAATTTTTTTTCTATGGTATAATATAATAATAATAAATAGTAAATCACACATAATATTCCTAAAAATCAAGAAATAAAAACATCAAAAACTAAGAAAAAAAATCTCATCCTTGATAACCTAGAATTTTCTGAAATATGGGTTAGCTCCTCCTGGGAAAAAGGTCCATCTCATATTACAAAAACATACTATATTTGGCCTACCATATCCCCAATTTAAAGACAATAAAATAAGTATCTTATAACAATTTGTAACTACTCATTCCACCCAAGATCATGATATCATCTGCATTGGGCAGAGCATCTCTTGTTACTTTTTTCCATAGGATTTCTCCTATAAAAAGAATTCATGATGGGGGAGGCATCAACACCACCTTAAAAATTGGAGTTTCATTCACCTTCACCTCCAATATAGGAATTCCATATCTAACAAATTAAGGATTAACATCCTCACTAACAAATTGACTAGGTACTATCTTTGATAAAAATTTGTAATGCCCCTAACCCAGTTCACCTCTATTATGACTAAACCAGATCATTACATACCTCAGGCACACCTCCTCGCACACAAGAGTACACCAACCAGTGGTGAGGGTATATAATTGATATTGGAGAGACTATAACCTCAATCATAAATAACTATAAATCATATCATAAGCATAATTATAACAATCATCACAATAATAAAGAATAAGTATTGATATTACATCAAAGAGGCATCCACAAAACTGGGATTGAGTCCTCGCATGGTCCTTCCTCCTAGCTCTAACCAATACTACACAACTCAACCATCACTGCTAGTAGGGAACTCTCCCTTAATTGGGTAATGAATCGTGAAGTCTTATTGGGTACCAAGCCGCTCAAGCAGTGTGTGGGTAAAACTTAGTAGTCCACCAACAATGTTGTCCCTAATCAAATATAATAAATATTAGTGTATGTATAGTTTGAAATACTCATAAATAGATAACTTATAACTAAAGAAATAATAATTTTCACGAACATGGGTGCTATAAAAAGGAGTGACCATACCTACTTTGTCTAGTGATGGGAGTGTCTAAAAATATCATAAGTAATAACAACTGGGCATCACATCCCAAGTCATAGTCTGTGGTCATATCATCCCATCATAACACAATAACCAATACATGGGAAGTACATCCCGATATTGAAGTCACATCAATGGGCATAACATCTAATGGAAATAATACCTTAAAATGATTAATTTCCCATATAAATAACTCACCAATGGACATAACATCTCAAAAAAACATCAAAAAAGGTCATAGAAACCATATCCACAAGTATAATCATAATATGAAAAATCATCCCTAGTCTTGTGCCTCAAAAAAACAGTGGGAATTGTATCACATAAGTTTTTAAAAGAATATGTGAATTTAATACCCTTCTAAGGAAGTATCACATAATGGTTAGTGTGTTCCCCTTCCATGATCATAACAAGTAAATTATTCAGAGTATCCCACCTTTATTGATACCAATACCATGTGGTATTTTCATTCCATGGACTGGGGGGCATTACATCCCACTATAATGACATAACATCCCAGGCCATAGGCTTATAACATAATGTACATAATGGTCATAATGACCCTTGTCATAAAAAATCATAAGGTGAATGGTTTTTATTCCCAACATATCACATCACAACATCACAATGTGTAGGCCATCACATACCCTAGGCATTATCATCATAATTGGGTATGCCACCCCGTGTTATTAAAAATACTTGATTAAATGGGAAATTCATCCCATACTCAAAACTATCCATAAACTAGTGTTATACCATTCCACATCATAACAATACTAAGATCATAAGGAAAATATGTCCCATGATGTTATCCATAACATGATGTACCAAAAAATATCAACATATCATGAACAATTCATAAAGAGGTGAGATAGTGCTCAAAACCTATCTAACTTAAACTAGGTTGGTCCTCAATCACCCAACCAATTTTCATAGTTCATATACAAGCCTACGTGGCAATTTTTAAAGTCATAATCTCACTATAAATCTATCCCAAACCATCCCCTAAGGTATACACACATCTCCCATGTCAATAGAAGCTAACAAGCACTTATCATGGTCCACAATGCTCTAACATAACTTGACACCCCATTGGGTTTCAAGTATTTGGATTGAAACACTTCAAATAAAGTTTATGGTTATCAATGTCCATGGAATAAAGTATAGCACATGAAGGGTCCATCATGGCCCTAGACATCCTTAACCTACTCATACAGGGTTAATAGAAATTATTCAAATAATTTTCAGGTCAAACGCTCACAATCAGTTTGAATACATGTCACACATCACATGGAAAACATCTATAAACTAATGAGACTATTAGGGGACACATACCTTAATAAAATATAATTCCAATCATTGGAATTGTAATATGAACCAACTCTAATAGATGATTTCTAAAAAATATAAGCACATCCAAAAATTATGTTATAACTAGAATAAAATTCTATAACAATGAAATAATCATATAAATAATGGAAAAGTAAGGAAATAATTAACTTTTGTGATCCACCAAACCAAACAACATGTTTCTTTGAGATCAAATAAGGGATTATCCAAACTTTGAGGGAGGAGATACCATAAAGGAGGGCTATGAGGTGAAACCTGGTTGGGGAGAAGAGGGAATTCTCGTTTAATGTGATTGAAATTTATTTCATTTTATTGAATTTATAAAAAAGAATATATAGAAGGGTCATTGTGGTGCGACCACATGGTTCCCAGCATAATTACTTACATGGGGCCACATTACGGTGCGATCCAATTGGTCATGACACAATACACCTCTTCAGGGAAGACCCAAAAAACCTGATAGCCCCTACCTAGGTCACACTGTGACATGATATTTAATATCATGGAATAACTCCCTCATAATCTAGGGATATATAGAACATCCACCTCCACTATGGTGCAACACTTCCCCCCTTTGATCAAGCCTTTATAGTGCAATGAATGGGATGTAGCATGAATAGCCACCTGCTACAAATTTTCAGCTCGAACCTAATGTCAACTTCTAGAATCGACCCCCGAGTCCCCCACCAACACCTCCAATATACCCAAACCATTAAAATACACATGGTTTGTAAAAAAATTTAAACAAATTAATAGATCATAAAAAGTAAGGTCATTACAAGATGTTTTATTAAAAAACACATTATGAAAACATAATAGGGAAAAACCCGATGAAGTGAAAAAGAGAATAGAAATCACAACTACCCTTGATTAATCCATGATATAATTTATAGTCTAAGCATTCCAATTTTGTAAATAAATTTCTCAAAAATTTTAGTTGCTAATGTAATTGTGAAGAAATTTTCAATATTATAACATGATTTAATTTTTAATATCTATCTCACTATTCAATTGCACTATCCAAGAAACATTATATTTTTTAAAGTAGTATGAATACCATTATTCATATTTAAACCATAATTGTTTCTAATATAAAGAATGAATGATATTAACCAAAACAATTATTTACTTAACCCTTTAATTTTAATAAATTCATCATGAATTAAGACAAATCACATAAATGATTTGTTTTATAGAACTCCATGGTATGGAGATTCTTCCATATATTAGAAAAATATATAGATTGTGATCTAACTTTATGTGGATCAAAAAAATATTCAGCATTAGTATAAACAGCTGATTTTTGAATAAAATTTTGGAATAATTAATAATTTATTCCCTTTAAACATTAGTGAGTAGGATGAGAACATTAAATTATGTCACGACCCGGCCCAACGGAGCCCGAATCGCGACTACCCCAAGCCTGCCTCCAATAGGTTAGGGGATGGTGACCAATGTTGAGTAGGCATATCACACACATGGGAGACCTTAGATTAAATTACTTTCACACACACACACACACACACATCTTATCCCATACAATGTTTAAATGTAAAACAAATGTTAACCTTTCATTCATACATCTATAATCCGGAAACCAGAGTACAAAAACAAGGCACTAGAAGCAAGGGACAAATACAATCCCACCAAAAGAAACTGAAAACAATCCCAAAATATAAATTAAGAGAGTATTTATATTAATAAAACCACCGAAACACACCTTGGTATGTATGTGTCACTAATATATTCCTGGTCCTGGTCCCTCTAAGACTTCATCAAATGGTCGGTCATCTACACAAGTCATAACATGTGCAGGCAGAGCCCATGTAGGGGGGTGAGTATAACAATACCCAATAGTAAAACCCGAAAATACTAAAAAAATTGCATAAAAAATAGTCATCTCATAACAAGGATATAGTAGTCAATGCATAAACAAAACCCTAATATAATTAGGTAGGATGCCGCACTTCTAGATGGTCACAACCAAATTTCCATCCATAAGATTCTTCTCGAAGCTTCTAGGCAATGCTCATTCTGAGATAACCCACTCCATGATCTATGCTATCATCAAAGAAACCCATATAAGAGGTCATGATCATTGGCCCCACCTAAGAAAACTCCCTATACTTTGAATACCCTAATACTCAGATAGGGGATCAGACCTAGGACCACCGGGGGACACCACAAACCCAATATGGATTAACCAATTATATAGGTGATTGTATACCAATGATACTATAAACCCTATTGAAATGAATTTCTAGATTAAGGATCAATGCCCCACTCATGGAGGTCACACTGATTCCACAAAACCAACCTAGGGTATAAGAATAAATGATAGAGGATCACACTCCGGTCTCATAGAGGGACACCATAAACTCTATATGAAACTCATCCTCTAGAGGGGATCATAATCCAGAGATATGAATGTAATGCCGAATTGTAGCCTTGAGGGGATTGACTAAGGGAACACACTCAAAAAATACTAGTCCAGACTAAAAAATAAAGGGATCCAAATGCACTTAAAGGGGGTACACATTGTGTATTGGGGGTACACGATGTGTCCAACTAACCCCTGGTTTACCCATGTGGAGATGCCTCATACAACATGTGAATATTCATATACATGATGTGTAAGTAAGTATAAATGGAGTGTAGAGATCTTATGACACCCCACACGTGTCTTCTATCCGGGCCCATGTACTTCTAGCTACGCCCGTGTACCAACCCATATACACCTGGTTGTGCCCATGTATCCTAACCTATCCATGTACATGTATCCTCTGAGATACACATTGATCCGCCAACATGGATCACACCACATGTGATATTTTTATCCTCCAAATAAACCCTAGATCTTCCCAGAGGGTCCCACACATCATGTATCTTTGGATTATACACCGCGTAATGCAGTATTTTCCAGAACCCACAAACCTTCTCCTCATTATCGCCACCACTACCACCACTTTGATTACAATCGACGAATCATGGATTGGGGGTTGTCTGTCCCTTTCAATCATTTATCATAGAGATTCAACCTTTGAATCGGCTAAAAAAAAACCACCATTAGGCCACCGTACTGCCACTATGTGTCAACCAATAAAAGGGATCCTCGATCTGATATGGTCCATCTCCGATCATCCTCCATCACCGCACCTTGATCACACCCTCAATCACAAACCTCACTCGTAGTATTGATTCTTTGTGTTGAATAATGGGCACATAATGATCTAATACTAGGTATCCATCAAACCACGAGCCAAAGTAATTTCGCACAATGAATGTGTGAAGAAACGTGTGAGAAATCCATAAACTAAAAAAATTGAGGAATAAACCCTGACCTTTGTTTATCTTTCCCCCTCAATCCTTTATAGAAGAATTAGATGAATTAATATGGATAAAATAATGAATAAATAAAATCAACCATCGATGCATGAATCAATTATTGTTCATGGAATTGATCCACATTTGACCTGAATAAAAAATGGGATTAAATCATACAAATCAAACATTCTACCTATAGTTTGGATTGATCACTAATAAAGAATGATCTTGAGTTTCCATCATTGGTGAGATCCATGAACTCTGATGGTACAATGATCCCCGATCTCAATCCGATCCAATGTCACTCACTAAGATCTCCACCAACACACACTCTCTCTCAATTTGTAGGATTATGCGGATGAACCTAAAAATTGGCCATAAAAACATATATATAGAAGATTATTAGGTTAGGTTTTTAATTGAATAAATAAATAAAATAAAATAAAATAAATTTATTTAATTATTATACCACAAATGTGCTCAAGCCCAATGCCCGATGCCAACATAGATTATGTCACACCTAAGAAAAAACCCACTCTGAACTCAATGATAGCTTCCAATTTCTTACATGAGCCTTTTTTGGAGTTATCATACTTCAAAAAAATGAATTCACATGATTTTAAAATATTTCAAAAATTAATCCTAGGCTCACTGGGCCTTGGAATCTGACACCGTCTTGGCACCTAGCTCCAAAAATAATCCATATAATATTCTAAAGTAATACATGGAAAAAATCAGATTCATTACACATTACATCAGATTCCTTGTAATATAACCTCACATTATTTACAAGGTATGTATACATATGTAGGTGTATATCCTTCTAGGATAAATAAAATGTGCATTCATATTAAATCCTTCAAGAAAAAATAAGATCTTCATTACCCCCTTATATATAAAATATATTTTTATTAAAAGAAAGATATTTAATTTTTCATTAAGGGTATTTTCATGAATATGTAAAATATTTTTAAAATTTATGATTTCATTTTATGGGTGGTTAATTCAAAAATACATATATATTCCTTATAATTTGATGTCCAAGTAATCACCACTTACAAAAATTCTATAAGAATTTTGTTGTTATTCAAAACATCTAGATAAATATGGAGATTAATGATTTTTTTTGATTTATAAAAACCTTAGGATGATAAAATCATTTTTTTATTATTCCTTAAATGAATATTTATTAAAATGGATATATCAAATATTAATTATCCAGTCAATCCATATATTAATTTATCTAATTGGATAAAGCTTTCATAATTTTGAATATGCTTCATACATTTTAGACCCTTAAGGGATTCATATATAGATATTAGTTACCATATAGATAAATAACAATGAAATCGATTATGAATGAGATTTATATAATAATAAATTGTCTTAGTAGTTTGGAAAACCAATCCACAACATCATATGTTGAAAAAAATCACATATTACTATTGAGAGGAACTTTTCCATTTTATTTATTTTGTTTTGATAATTACCTAACTCTATAATATTTTTTATTGTTATATTATTCTTTATCATATGTTATCATCATTATTATTTATTCTTGAATTTATATTTTCACATTTCATGTTAAATAATTTTTTCAAGTACATGACCCTTACATTCCCATAATTAACTTTTACATATTGAGTATTTACTCATATATTTTTTTATTGACTCTTAAGTATGAGGTGTTTTGTATTTTCATAAAGTTTTGGTCTTTTAAATATAAGTAAAGACTATAAAGTCTATGTATTATGTATGTTTACACTTGGAAATTTTACTAAGGATATGATTCTTACGTTCTGAAGATATTAGTTTTATGTATTGAAAATTATTGAATTTGGGAAAAGTGTTTGAAAACTTGAAGTAATTTACTCTTACACATTAAACTTGATATTATGGTATCTATATATCGAAAGTTACTATTTGAACCTTAAAATAATATTATCAATAATAATTCTTAAGCTAGAACTCTACATTATATTATTTTAAATAAAGGATGTTGTGTTGAATCTTTACATGTCATCACCACTAAAACTATATATATTAATTTTTATCTTGTGGTGATGTTACAATAAATTCTCTATAAAGACTTATCTTAAGGTTACAAAGAGTCCAACATATTCTGTAGTATCAATATAAGTCTAAAAAGTATCACTAATATAATTGGCATTACGATACTCTGTTCCTCTATCTGCTTGATATTTTGATCTACTATAGATTTTTATGGTTTGTTCTATCCATTTAATATTTTTGTAAATTACTCTTATATTATAATGATATTGTTTGGAGTGTTTTAGAAAGTTTTTTGTGGGATAAAATAAGTTACATGACTGAAATATTGGTCATTATTCTATTAAGGTTGACATTATGTGTAAGACAATGTAATATATGAAAGTTATGTGAGTATCTATTACCGGAAATAACATAATGAAGGTAAATTGAGACACTACACTGAATACAATATATCATGAAGAACATAACCACAAGACTACATTTAAATAAATTCACTTCTAAGTGTTTTCATGAGAATACGATATTTTGTGTTATTTTTTTCAAGAAGATACCGACTCTTTATTGCATGAATGAGCATATGATTAAGATAATGTCAAGGCTATGTTTCATATCAAAATACCATGATAAGATATATCATAAGAATAAATTTAATAGAAATTATTATTAAGATATTTACTATATATTTTAGTAAACTATATTCATAATTTAAGTGGTTGAGTTTTAGAAGAATGATTGTGATATTTTAGGGATTGTTCAAAATATTTAAAGTCTAACTATTATGGGGATATTTTGAATCCAATTTATTGGAATTATTCAAAGTATTTTGAATATGTATTCAATAAATATTTTCATGGATAATATTATGAAGGATTTAATGGATGATTATTATGATGAATAACAATATTATCAAACATTGAGAGAATTAGGGTAACAATTTTATTTTCATATTATTTAAATTATTTAAAGTATTTTATATAGGATTTTATGATATTTAAAGTAACAATCATGATAAGATTAATATTTAATATTATAGAGAAGATCATGGAGATTACCTAAGTAATTAATTATTATAGAATCATTTATAAAGTTTAAAGAATTCATGAAATGGATATAAGATCAATGGACAACTTGTTACACATTCATAAAGTGCTAAAACGCTGTGAATATTTTTTTACATAATGTTGTTCTTATTTACTAAAGCATTGATGGTTTTCCCAAAACTAAATCACCCCATTACTTATTCAAAGGTCTAGGATCACTGTTTTGACACCAACACCTCATCTACAACATCCAGTAATTTTATTGTTTTATTATTTATTTGTACTACAATTGTTTACATTGAAAATTTATTCACATATGATTATAACACCATTAAAAGGTATCACTTGGTTTTAATACATGACTAAAATGAATTTCCATAGGTTTTTATTAAACCTATTAAAAAACACTAGGTTTTGGATTCTCCATAGAAATCCTAGGTCTTGTATGCACCCATGTAAAAGGATATGTTTGGTTTGGTTTACCTATATAATAAGCTAGGTTTTGTCTTCACCCTTAAGGATTTATTATAGTGTATATCCATACTCTATTGGATGAGAGTGTGATGAGTAGATATAGGATCGTTTAGATCTGAACTACTATAAATCTCTTGTGTTCTCTTTTTTTTACCTCACCTCTTGTATATTTTCATTATGATTTTATTTTTTATCTTTACTATACACTAAGATAAACACATTAAATTAACTTACTCTGATTATTTAAGGTTTACAATTTTTCTCCCTCTTTTATTTCCCTTCCACCTTGTTGGGACCTAACAATTAGTATTAGAGCATTGAATCTTTTGGATATATTTCTATGGATAACCTGTATCCTAGAATTAATAGTCTAAAAGAAAAATATATTTTTCTATTATAGCTAGTTAATAGGTTGATAGTTTAGATCCTATAAGGCCACCACATTCCATGTAAATGACTATGGTTACTAGAAGGATAAATTAGGGGTATTTTTAAAGAATATAGGCATTGAGTATTGTGATATAATGGCTAGACATTAAAAACTGATAGAAGTTGAGATTTATACTTTAGTCAATAACAATGCAGCTAAATGTGTTTTAAATTATAAATTTATGAATTATCTTTATTTTTCTATTAGTATAAGTTATTATAATCAAATTTTTTCTTAAAAAACTGTGTATGACATTTAGAGGGCTTTAAAAGTATAAGGACATGACCTAAAAAATCCATAAATTGTATCTTTATATAAGAATTAATTTATTGCATTACTGAAGATCATTTAGGTTTATAGTTTTATATAATTAGGTCATAACTCTTACATAAATAAATATTACAACACAAAGTGAACACTTCTACTCAATATTTATTTTTTCCAACAATACCGAAATTTTATTATATAACCAGTTTTATTTCCATGAAATATCTTTAGAATTTTAATATTGACCTCTTCCTTGTCCCTAATAATTCTTAAAACCCCATGAAAAATATTTGAAAATGTGATATGAGCACAAAAATCACAGCAAGGGATAAATAAAAAATAAAGAAATAAATAAACTCGTTAGTCCATGAATATTCATAAGAATTTACCTTTTTCAAAATAAACTTTGAGATTAAAAATAAGCATTTCTTACCCAAGAAATAAAATTATCTTCCCAAATATTTTAATAAAACATTTCACAAGAAATATTAAATAAAAAATAAAACTCATAATTTTTTCTTTTCAATCATGAAAAACTTATGAAAACTTTTTCAAAAAAAGATACACATTTCACCCTTAAAAAGTTACATATACTTTAATTTAAGTATAAGATCAATATATTACCATGTGAAATCATAATATTTCCATAAAAACCCTTAAAAATCATAGATAAATCATGAATATAACTTGGGATATCATTTTCATATCACACTTACAATCACTCTTACAAATGGAATAACCTACCCAATGCATTAGAGAGCTATATCGAGCTCAAAAATCCTTGATTCATAATAGAACAACCTGTCCTTGGTTTATAATGGAACAAAACATCCTTAAAAAATTCCCAATAACCATAACATAATTATAACACTTTAAATCTTTCATAAAAATATTCTTTTTGTTCATATGAAAAACATTTTTGGATATTTAAATATCCATTCCATTTGAAACCCTAATTGAAAATACATAAAATATAAGGAAAGAGGGTTTTTTTTTTGAATAAAACATGAAATATTGTAAATGAATAACATAAAATAATTATTATGGTGGTGGAAAAAACCATTGATGCTATATACATTAAAATAGAACACTCTTTTTTCCTTTTTTCAAAATTTTCTATATAAAATATGTAAAAAATTCCTTTTGAAAACCTTTGAATTTTTTTTAAAAATGACATAAAATTACCTTTATAATTAATTTATGTCCATATAAATACATCTATAAAATAATTTTAAGAATATGGATAGAGAAGAAAAATACTTATAAAATAAATCTTGAAAAAATTTAAATTGTGGTTTTAAAGGTAAATTGTCCCTTACCTCGAGTCCAACTCATCACGTACGTTTCTTATATTCCCAAATAATAAATTTATTTTAATTATTTACTTTCTTAATAAAACTTTTTAATTTTATTATTCCTTTTTATTTTATCTATTACCATGCTATATACAATTACTTAATCAACTGAGCTCATGTTAAATGTTTTGACAATATTCGTCTTATATGTTCAAAATGAATTTGGTAAGTTTACTATGATAAAAGATATAATTATTAAATCATCTAAAAAATAATAATAATGAAATAATTATGTTTTTTATTGATTAATTATACTTTTAAAACTGACCATTAAATATGGTTATGAAAAATGAATTACGTTACAATCATGAAGATGGTAGATCGTACGTACGTATGAGTAACATTTCCATTTTCAAAGAACATAACAGAATGAAAGTAAGTATAATTTTATATTTATAAAATTATAATTATATCATAAATATAATATTATTTCTTTAAATATACTTATATATAATAACCATGTGACATGGTCATGAAAAATAAATCACATCACTTTGTGGAGGTGGTAATCCATATGTATGCATGAACGACTTTATCATTTTTCAATGGATGAGAAGGTAAGAAAGTAGATGATATACCATCTTTTCAGAATGATAAAAATTTAATTAATATCATATATATACATTAAATACATAATTATAACCATCCATGATAGGTGGCGATGGAAAACAAATTACATCAGTTTATGAGGTGGTAGTCCGTCGTACAAACAAATGATTGTTTTGTTTCCTATTTGATGGTAGAGGATAAGAATATATGTTATTAAATTATAATAATAATATATTAGTATATTTAATATAATTATGTTATTATTTTATCATGATTTAAAAATATTTTAAGGAGGTATAAGAATAAATAAAATTAAAATACTAGGTTAAGAACTATACCTAATCTTCATACAACATATTTAGGTTTATACCTAAAGCATTACTAGGTTGGTTTTTTTATCAAAAAATATATCCTAGGACATTTTTAGGGATTTTAATAAGGTATTTATGTAGTTATTTGATGATATATAATATTAAAAATATGCTAGGAAGAGAGGAGGGGAGTGGTACTCTTATAATTTATTAAAGTATTAAATTAATATAAATTAATTTTCATGGAAAATTGAGATAAATTGATGTATTTAGAATATATAATGAGTATGAGTCTAAATTATCTCATATAATAAAAAATTTATGAGTTTAGGTGATGTTTTCACCCTTATCTCTTTATTTTAACCCCCTGTTATCCCTTTTGGCAATTACCATGATATCAAAGTTTTTACTATTTAGGGGTCAAGAAAGTTACTATAAAAGGAAACAAGACTAATAAATAGACCATGATTTTTATTTTAAACCATATCCTATTAACTTGTATGAATATAATTTTTTTAATAATTTTAAATCATTTAAGAAAACATTGTTTATTATAAAATACCATTAGGGTCATTTTTAGAACTATTCAATTAATTTGACTTTTAAAACAACATGAAAACAATGAAATTATAATTTAATCAATTAAAACATCATCGATATTTTATTTTTATCTATAAAATTATTGGGACACTATAAATCACCCAAAAATATTAGTTTTAGAGATTTTAAAATCATTTACATGATTTTTTTGTCATTTGCACAAGCATTGTATCAGTATTATATATGTGTTTAAGGTAATTATTTCATAACTAAAAATTAAAAATAAAGTAACATGATAAAAAAATATTCCTATTTTTGATAACCATTTATAAATGAACATAATTTTTTTATCCCCATCAAAAAATATTATAGATATTAAAAACAAGAGAGTGACACTTTTGAAATTATTCTGTACTTAAATATTATAAAGGTCAAAATCAAATATAAATGAAAAAAGGTTAAAATTTCAAATAATGTATGATTATGGATGAAATAGATTCAACCAATGAAACAAATGTATGATTTTTTATAAATTTAAATCCTTATCACATTAGTTTTAAACATAATTAAACTATTTTACCTTTAACGCGATAATAAAAATTTAATATGGTTACTATTCATAATGGAAAAAAGGGAAGTATTTAAATAAATTATAACCCCTGATTAAAAATATGGAATTCATTTTTCAAGATTAAATTTCTATAAGTTTTATAATTTAATTTAAAATTAAACCTGCAAAACGTGATGAAAAATGGTTTTTTCAGAAAAATGTATTTTAAGTATAAAAAATGTTTTTATACCAAATTAAAGTTTAAAATTCATTATAAATAATATAATTGGATTATTTTTAATCAAAATGATCTAATAAAATTTTAAAACTATTCCAAAATAAATTTTACTTTTTAAATAGTTGAAAATAAAATACATTTTCCAATGAAATCAGTATTTTCACTCTTAATTGAAAAATAAAAATTTTCAAAAAATTATGAAAAATTCACACTAATCTATTTTTTATGATAATTTCAAAAATTAAATTCATTTTTTTGAATTAAAATTCTAAAATTTGGAAATAAATTCATTAAATAAAACTATATAATATATGTAAACAAATTTCGTAAGAATAAAAATATTTTCTTTTTGTGTGGAAAATTGCTTAATATTCTTATAGTAAATATATATCTATAAAATATAATTAATGAATATTAATAAGACATGAAAATTATTTATTCTAAAATTTCTTGGCTTTTTATATTCTTCAAACCTTTTGGAAATTATGACCTCTCAATTTTATTTATTACTTAAACAAGTGAAGATATTTTTCCTTAATAGAATTTATTGATTCCCATATTGATTATTCAACTATATAGTTTTTACAAAAAACCTTAAATTGATGAATTAAATTATTATTCAAAAATTTATCTCTACAATCAATAATCTATACTGACTATTCCTTATAAGAAAGGTTTTTTTCCAACAGAACTACTTTAGGGCTCAAAACATGATATGCATCTGATACATATTTTCTTAATAATGAAATATGAAATATGTCTTGTACCTGACATAAAATTAGATGTAAATACTATTGATATAAAAATGATTCAAATTTATCTAGGATTTTATATGTCTTAATAAACCATAGATTTAAATTTCATTTTTACCAAAATGCATATCACTTTTCCATAGAGAAACTTCAAGAAAAACATGACCACCCACCTCAAAAGAGATATCTTTTCTATGGTTATCTACATAATTTTTTTGCCTACTTTGAGCCATCCTCATGTGACACTAAATATTCTCCACCTTCTCGACCATTTCGTATACAAATTATAGTCCCAACAAATTTCTTTTCCCAACTTCATCCCAACAAGCTAGAGCCTGACACCGATTTCTATATAAAGCCTAAAAAGGTGTTATCTGTATACTGGAATGAAAACTGTTATTATAAGAAAAATAAAATAGAGTTAAATATTGATCCAAACTTCCCTGATAATATATTGAACAAGTTTTAAGCATATACTCCAAATTATGAATCATTTTCTCTGAATATACATCATATTGAGGATGAAAGGTTGTACTGAAATTTAATTCAGTACCCAAAGACTTTTAAATATCTTTATAGAAATTAGTGCTGAATTTGTTATCATAATTATATACAATGAAAATAGGGACTCCGTGTAATCTCATTATATCTTTAATATAAAGTTGATTAATTTTATTCAAATACATATTCTCTTGAATGGGAAGAAAATGAGAAAATCTAATTAATTGATAAAAAATGACCCACATCACATTATTTACTAGATATGTATTTGGTAATCCCACCAAAAAATACATGGATATATCCTCCCATTTCCATTCTGTCATAGTAAAATCCTAAATCATAACATTAGGTATTTTTCATTTTGAGTTAATTTTTTGACAATTCAATCGTTTCATAGTAAAACTATCATTATCATTCTTCACTCCTTCCCACTAAAAATGTTTCAAAAGTTCTTTATAATTTTTTTTCTTCTAGTATGAATAAAAAAATGGAAAGATATGAGCCTCAATCAATATTTTTTCTTGAATTGGAAGTCACATGAAAGGAATATCCTTTTTTTGAATCTCAAAGTTCTTTTTCAATATTAAATTCAAGTAACTTACCTTTCTTAACTAATTACACCTTTTAATATAAAAAACTTTTTTCCTTCCAAGCTTTCTTAATCCTATCTAACAAAGATGATTGTAATGACACCTGAAAAAAACAGAGGGAGTTCCTACATGCATATTTTATATGTCTAAATTCATGAATTCATTAACCAAAATATCATGTTCCAGATGTATCATAGTTAATCATGCATTATCTTTTCAACTAAAAGTATTATCTACTATATTTTCTTTACTAGGATGGAAATGAATTATACAGTCACAATCCTTATCAATTCCAACTATCTCCTGTATCTCTTGTTCAACTCTTTTTGAGTGAATATATAATTCCAACTTTTATGATTAGTATATATTTCACACTTTACTCCATATAAATGATGTATCCAAAATTTTGAAGTAAACACTATAGATGCCAGTTTAAGGTCACGTGTAAAATTATTTTTCTCATGAGGTTTTAATTGACTTGAATCATAAGTAATTACTCGATCATTATGTAGTAAAACACAAATCCAATCCCTTAAATGAAGCATTGGTGTAAATAAATAAAGTCACCATTTCTGGAAAGAGGGTCCAAAACTCGAGCATTCACTAATATTATTTTCAATTCCTAGTAACGTTCACCACATTTATTTGTCCAGATGAACCTAACTCATTTTCATGGTAACTTGGTTAGAGGGATAGATAAACATGCAAATATTTCAACAAACCACTGGTAATAACCTACTAACCCAAGAAAACTAAGAATCTTAGTAACATTTTTTGGTCTTTTCCACTCATCAATCACTTTAGTTTTAGCAGTATCAATAATTATGTAATTTTTATTTATGATATGTCTAAGTAATGAAATCAGCTATAACAAAAATTCATATTTGCTAAATTTTCCATATAACTTATTTTCTTTCATGGTTTTTAAAATAATCCTTATATGTTTTTCATGATCCTCATAAATTTTAGAATAAAAGTAAAATATCATCAATAAACATGACCAAAAACTTATCCAAATATTCATAGAAAACTCTATTCATAAGACCCATAAATATTGTTGGAGAATTTATTAACCCAAAGGTCATAGCCACAAACTCATAATGCCCATACTCAGTATGAGACATTGCTTTTGGAATGTAATCCTCTTTCACCTTTAGATGATGGTACTCAGACCTTAGATCAACCTTAAAAAAATATTAAGCTCCCTGGAGATGATTAAGTGAGTCATCAATATGAGGAAACTTATACTTATTCCTATTATTAATGTTATTCAAATCTCTATAATCAATTCAATGACTCATGGAACTATATTTTTTTATAATAAAACCAGAGCACCCTATTTTGAAGTGATATGACAAATAAAACCTTTATTAAGAAACTCCTATAACGAATTTTTTAATTCTAGAAGTTATACTTGATCTATTTGATAAAGGTGTTTTGAAATTGTCCTGACATTATGCACTATGTCAATGGTAAATTCAATTTCTTAATCTAGTATAATACTAAGAGATTCGTCAAAAAAAAATCAAGGTATTCTTTTACTATTGGAACATTATTAATCTAAACAATTCCCTTATTTTCATCAATTTGAGAAAGGTATATTTCATTTCCATTTCATAATAGTTTCTTAGCTTCTTGGTATGTTTTTAAAGGAATGTATTGATTCTTATATACAAACTAAAACTAATTTAGAAAATAAATTCTTTGGATCTGCAATCTATCATTGCATGATAAACTAAAATCCAATCCATACCCAAAATAACATTAAATTCTACAATGGGAAAGTAAAAAAGGTTTATAGAAAAAACCCTTCCACAAATGATAAAATGAAGATATTTGTAAATTCTTTCTAATTTAATACTTCCCATGTGTGTTTTTAACAAAAGTACCAAATTTTTTTTGAGGTGAAATATTTATTTTACCAACAAATTTATCAGAAATAAAGGAATGTGTAGTACTAAAATGAAATAATAAATTAGCATGAAATAAATAAACAATTAATGTACCATTTACAACTTCGTTTAATGGACCAACATTTACCAAAGTAGTTAAAAATGATTTCACCACACTCTTATTATTATAGTATTTTTTCTTCCCATCATTCTTTCTCTTATCTGGAAATGAATTTGTATAATAATCTATCTCATTACATTTAAAACACCTTACTACATGTTTATCAATATTGGTATTACCACTACTAAGATCATTTAATTTACAATAATGAGTCATATGCCCAAACTTACCATATTAGAAGAACTTACTAGATTTAACAAGACATTACCTAAGGTTCTTTTTACCCCACTCATCACAAAAATGGAAACTTTATTTTTTTATCTTTAGATTTATTTGATGGATTTATTTCCACTTCATACCATCTGAACCTTTTTTTCTTCTTGCTATCATGAAATATATGATCATTGGAAAACTCCATTTCTACCTTCTCAACACATCAAAATGTTTCTCATAACATTAAAATTATGGGGAAGCTAATTCCCTTCGATATATTGGATTTAATCCTAAGTAAAACTGATTAATTTTCATATTAAGATCCTGTAAAAACATTAGTGTGTACCTTGTTAATCAAGTGAATATTAATTCATACATAGCCACTGAAACTTCCTCCTTATACCTCAATTCCAAAAATTCCTTTTCCACCCAAAGTAAAATACCCTTAGGAAAATATTTCTCAAGGAAAATATTCTTAAATCTATCCCATTCCATGGCGTAAATATCTTCTATTTCTTTGGTATTAATAAACATTGATCACCATTGTTACAATTCAAATTAAAAATGATAAATAGAAATAGATGTATTTTAATGATATAAATAACCTATGACTTCAAATATCTTTTCTAGGGATTTAATTTATACCCCATCCACCACTTAGTCAGTAGATTCACTTAATACTAGAGGGTGTTCTCTCATAAAATTATCCACCATTGACATGTTTCTATATGGTAGATTTGGATACCCTTTAGCATGGATAAAAACACCATTTATATCTTACATAAACTGATCCACCATAATAATAAACTATCCAGTTCAAATTCCAACCATTCCAGATTGCTAATTTGGAAGGATATTGTCCTCTTGGTGCCTTCCTGCTTTAGTTTCCCAATTTCCCCAATGGAAAACCATTCTGAACAGTCATAATTTTGATGAAAAAACATGGTAACCTTCAAATGATATATCATTATAACCATAAATTAGAATTTATTATGTATATTTACTTAAATTTTCCTAACTTCTAAAATTATCTAAACCTTTACTTGGATACTAACTATAAGGAACCAACCTAAAATAATCCATAAATTGTATCTTTAGAACAAATTTTATTTCTTTAATTCTTGAAGATATTTTTGGTTTAAATTTTTAGATAATTAGGATATCAATCTTATATAAATAAATATTACATTATAAAGTGAACACCTCCACTTAGTATCAATTTTTCAAATAATATAAAATTTTTATTATATAAAAAGTTTTCTTTTCATGACATATCTTCATAATTTTCATCTCGACCACATCCTTGTACCTAATCATTCTTAAAACCTTTTGAAAAATAATTCCAAACATTTTATGAGAAAAAAATTCATAGTAAGGTATATATAAAAAGAAAGAAAGAAAGAAATAAACTAGTTATTCCATGAATACTGATAATAATTCTCCTTTTTCAAAATAAAATTTCAGCTCAAAATAAACATTTTCTTACCCAAGAAATAAAATTTTCTGCCCAAATATTTTCATAAAACATTTCATAAGAAATAATAAAGGTAAAATGAAACTCATAAAGGTTTATTTGCAATCATGAAAAACTTCTGAAATGTTTTTTTATAAAAAGCTACACATTTCACCCTTAAGAAGTAGTATATACTTTACTTTAAACATAATATCAATAGCTTACCATGTGGAATCATAATATTTCCATAAAAACCCATAAAAACAAAGATAAATTATATATTTAACTTAGAACATAATTTTTATATCACTCTTACAATCAATATTACACATAGAATAACCTACTAAATACATTAGAGAGCTATATTGGGCTCACCTATCCTTGGTTTATAAAGGAACCACCCATACTTGGTTTATAAAGGAAATAACCATCCTTGGTTTATAATGAAAATAACCATAATTAATCAATTAAAAAGAACTATAACATAATCATAACTCATGAAATATTAAATAAAATTTTTATTTTAACCCATAAGATAAACATTTTTTGATATTGAAATATTCATTCCATTTAAAACCCTCTTTTGAAAATACCAAAAACATAGGTAAAGAGGGTTTTTATTTGATGAAAACATGAAATATTATAAATTAAACCAAAAATAAAATAAAATATATGGAATCAGGAAAACTAATGATGTCGTATATGTGAAAATAGAACACCCATTTTACTTTTTTTTCAAAAACATTTGTATAAAATACTTAAAAAGATTCATTTTTTAAAACCATTGAAATGAATTAAAAAGTAAAATTAAAATTCATTTATAATTAGTTTATTTATATAGAAATACACCTATTAAATAATTTTAATAATATCTACATGGAATAAAATGATTTAGTAAATAAATTTTGAAAATATTTAAAATAAGGTTTTAAAGGTAAAGTGTCCCTTACCTTGAGTCTGAATCATCACATATGTTCCATATCTTCTTGAATAATAAAATTATTTTAATTAATTACTTTATTAATAACCCTTTTAAAGTTTATTAATACTTTTATTTTATTTATTACTATGTTATATACAATTACTTAATCTATTAAGTTCACATTGGACGTTTTGATGATATTCGACTTATATGTTAAAAATTAATTTGGTAAGTTGACTATGGTCAAAGAGGTCATTATTAAATCATATATATAATAATAATCATGAAATAATTATAAATTTTTTACATTAATTATAATTTTAAAACCAACCATGAATGATGGTTATGAAAAATGAATTAAGTTACAATCATGGAGATGATAAGTCATACACACGCATGAATAATGTTTCTATTTTTCAAATAACATGATAAAAATAAGGTAAGTATCATTTTATATTTCTAGAATTATTATTATATCATAAATATAATAATATTTCTTTAAATATACTTATATATAACAGTCATGTGATTTGGTCCTAAAAAATGAATCACATCATTTTGTAGAGATGGTAATCCACATGTACGCATGAAGAATGCTATCATTTTTAAATGGATGGAAAGGTAAGAAATTAAATGATATATTATCTTTATATATTGATAAATATGTCATTAATATCATATATATACTTAAATTCATAATTATATCCAGACATGAGAGGTGGTGATTGGAAACAAATTACATCAGTTCGCGAGGCGATAGTCCACCGTACACATGAATGGTCGTTTTGTTTCCAATTTTATGGAAGAAGAGATGGATATAAGTCATGTCATTAACATAATAATATATATGTATATATAATATATGTTTGTTTTTATTTTATCATTATTGAATAAGATTTTAAGGAGTTATAAGAAGAAATAAAATGAAAACACTAGGTTAAGAATGATACTTCTTATTTGGACAACCTCTTTCGTTTTATACCTAAATCATTAATAGGTTGGTTTTATGATAAAAAAAGAAATTTGAGATGTGTGGAAGTATTTTATGAAGGTATTTTGGTAGTTATTGTCTGATATATAGTTCTAAAAATGTGTGAGTAAGAGAGGAGAGGAGGTGTACTTTTATAAGTGAGTGGAGGGGCACTCTTGGAATTTCTTAAAATATTAAATCAATATAAATCAATTTTCATCGATAAATGCATAAAATTGATATATTTAAAATATTTGATGAGTATTAGTTGAAATAATTTCATATAATAATTTTTTAAAAGTTTAGGTAATGTTTTAACCATGATCTCTTTATTTTAACCCCTCGTTATCCCTTTTGACAATTACTACAACATCAAAGTTTTTTAATCATCATGTGTTAGGAAAGTTAATATAAAAGGAAAAGTAACCAAAAAATGGAACATAAATTATATTTTATACCATGTACCATTAAATTTTATGAATATGTTATTTTTAGGAATTTTAAATCATACAATAAAATATTATTTATTATAAAATATCATTAATGTCATTTTTGAAACTATTCAATTAATTTGACTTTGAAAACAACATGAAAATAATTTAATTCACATATAATACATTAAAACATCCCTAATATGTTATTTATATATATATAATTAATTATACACTATAAACCATAAAATAAATATTACTTTTAGATTTTTTAAAATCATATACATGATTTTTCTACTGTTAGCACAAGTACCATATCAGCATTGTATAAGCTATTATGGTAATTATTTCATTACTAAAAATTAAAAATAAATTATCATGATAAAAAATTATTTATATTTATAATTACCATTTATAACCAAGCATAATTTATTTTTATCCCCATCACAAAATGTTATAGACATGAAAAGAAAGTGAGTGACACTTTTTATTTTATCCTTTACTTAAATATTATAAAGGTAAAAATAAAAACTAAATGGAAATAAAAGGTCATATTTTAGAATTTTGGATGATTATTAATGAAATAGACCCATAAAATTAAATAAAAGAAGGTTTTTAATGAATTTTAAGCCTTATCACATTAGTTATAACCCTGGTTAACCTATTTTACCTTTACCGTAGTAACACAAATTTACTATGATTATTATTCATAATGAAAAAAGGGTAGTATTTACCAAATTTGTACCTAATGATTATAAATATGAAATATATTTTTCAAGATTCAATTTCTATAAGTGATAGAATTTAATTTTAAATTAAATCCATAAAATGCGATGAAAAATTGTTTTTTAGAAAAATGTATTTTAAGTATGAAAAATGTTTTTAAATAAAATTCAAGTATAAAATTCATTATAAAGACCATAATTTCATTATTTTTAATAATAATTAACTAATTAAATTTTAAAACTAATATAAAATGTTTTTTTACTTTATAAATACTTGAAAACAATACAATTTCCAATAAAATCATTATTTTCACTATTCATTAAAAATAAAAATTTTCAAGAAATTATCAAAAATTCACCCTAAAATAATTTTATATGATTATTTAAAAAAAAAATTCATTTTTTCAAATTAAAATTCTAAAATTTGGAAATCTAGTTTTTAAATAAAACTATATAATATATGTAAACAAATTTATTAAGAATAAAACTATTACCTTTTTGATTGGAAAATTACCTAATATTATTAAAGTGAATATATCTCTATAAAATATAATCAATGAATATTAATATTATATGAAATTTATTTATTCTAAATTTACCTGGGTTTTTACAAAAAGTCACTTATTAATGAACTGACAAATTATAAAGAACTAAGCTTGGTAGACATAGGGAAGAATTTGAAGAATTCAAAATATTTGAGCATGGAGGTGTAATGAGATGAAACAATATGATTATTAAGATTATAAAAAAATGAATTATCTTGGTGAGGCTATAAATAATGAATTACATATTGAAATAATTGCTTAAGAACAACCCAAGAAGTGGCATTCCTAGATGGTAACAATTGAATAAAGGACTTTGATGAATATACCATGGGAGAACTTATTGAATCATTATTGTAGCATGGTATTAAGTTGATGAATATTGATAATGAATCTAATGGTAAAAAATATAATTTATTTCAAAAAAACTAAAGATATATCTTCTAATTCTTCTAGTGATGATTCAAGTTATTCTAGTAGAGAGAAAGGTGATGATTTAATTAAAGTTGGTAGAAGTATACAAGGAATTATCATGAAAAGGAAAGGAATCAAGAATAAGGGGGAAAATAAGAACAAAATTGATTTTACAAAGAAAATAAAGAAAGATAATCCTTATTCTAATATTTTATATTATGAATGAAATAAGTTGGGACATACTAAATATGAGTGTCCAATATTGAAAAATGGAAAAGAAGAAAAGAAAAAGAATAATAAAAAATAAAATAAAGAATTACTTATATGTAACACCTTGAGATTTTAAAATAACACTATGTTCATATAAATTATTATTTTTACAATATATGCTTAATTAATATTTTAGTTTTTTTAATGAAAAATCGTGATTAAACCATGACATTTTATTTTTCACCATAATGTTCATACAAATTCACCATTTATTTACATTTTAATTTTAAATAGGTTTATATTTATTTATTTAATATGATAATATATTATTTATATAGTAATTATTAATGATATTTACTTGGTGTGTCATCTAACCTCTTGAAAAATGGAACTCATCTCCCCTGAACATGGTTTCAATTCTAAAAGTGTAATTATAATCATAATATTTTTTGATTTGATTTAATTTTTTTACTATTTAATTTTATTTTCTTATTAATAAAATAGGAAAGGATCTAATGAGAACCATAATAGTCTCCTCTGAAATTGTTCATTACCTAAATATTCTTCATTCATTCATAGGTCTATCCATTTGCATCACCACACAACCAATATCACCATTCATCGCCCCTCACAAAACACTCACCTACTTTGCATTGCAACAATTCACCACCACATCTACATCACCACATGCCACCATTAACCCCAAAAAATGTTCCATCACATCCCTTAAAACTATAGATATTGTCAATCCATACTTCTCCCCACAACTATATTTAAGAATGAGAAAAAACATATTATTTAAATGATTATAAATAGTATATTTTTATTAAAATGCGGGTAAACCCACAGGCTTATGCGGGGTGGGGCGGGCTTGAAATTTTTTGTTCACATTATATGCAATATTTTTCTGAAAAACCCATGTAGGATCAAACCTGTGCGGGCTTATCCCACCCCACCCGACCCACCCATTTCATATTACTAGTCTGTGTGGCAGTACATGTCGTGTTGGTGGACTACATGGAAGATCCAGGATAACTAGGACCTGAGCTGTGTCTTCTATCCATGTCTATGTACCAAACCCTATTTCCATGTACTTTAGTACATAGAGTGCTCTAATCCATGTGCTTCCACATGGATTTCCTTCCATGTGACCTATCATATAGGTTGTCTAATCAGGGAAGGGATACACAACATGTTAGAGGGGACTACATGCCGTGTCCTCATTAAGATTTCTCAAACCCTAGATCAATATTATAAAGAAATCCTATATCTCTAGAATCATATATAAAGTTAATTGTGGAATTTCTAGAAAAATTAAACAAGTCCAGTTTTCTAAATATTTACTTGCTAACATAGCTGGACCCAAGATCATTTGGGTACCAAGACAAGTTTTGTTTGATGTTTTATAGGTAAAATCCATAGGTACAGAAGTAAAATATGGCATATGGATAGTGGCTACTCAAGGCATATGAGTGGATACTTTTCAAAATTTTATACACTATCAAAATTTAATGGAGTCTTAATCACCTTTGGAGATAATTATAAAGGAAAGATCATTGGAGTTGGATTAATAGGAGATCAAAAAACAATCTTTATCAAAAATGTTCTCTATGTTTAAGGGTTAAACACAATCTGATAAGTATTTCTCAAATATGTGATGATAGATTTATGGTTGATTTTTCTAACAATTCTTGTTCAGTTTTTAAAGATAGTTTTTTTAAATTTAAAGTACCTATAGAACTGAAAATGATTATAATTTGGACCTTAGTTCATTGTTTAACTATTAAAATAAATAAATCTTGGATTTGGAATAGGAGACTTGAAAATTGTAATATTTTTTATACAAATTATCTAAGAAAAATTTAGTTTTTGATTTGCCTAGTCTAAAATTTGATCAGAAAAGGATTTGTGATACTTTCCAAATAGGTAGGCAACATAAGCCATCTTTTAAATCTATTAACAAAATTTCTATATCAAAACATTTAAAACTTATCTACATAGAGTTTTTATACCCTCAAGAGTGTAAAGATTGGTTAGAAGATTATATGTTTTTTTGTTGATGATCTTTCCAGATTTACCTAGGTTTATTTATTAAAATCTAAAGGTAAATATTTTTTATGTTTTTGTAAGTTTTTAATGTTCAAAATGAAAAGGATTTCAAAATAATTTCATTGATAATTGATTAATATAAGTGTTTTATAATTATTAATTCAATTATTTTTTCTCAAACATGGATATAAATCCCACTTTCTATACTCCAAGAACACCTTAATAAAACGGAATTATAGAAATAAGAAATATGACTATTCAAGAAATAGAAAGAACTATGTTAAATGAATATAGTCTTACAACCCATTTTTGGGAAAAAGCTGTCAATACAAATTTCCATATCATGAATAGAGTTTTAATAATCTCCTTTATTAAAAAGATACCATATGAGTTATAGAATAATAGAAAACCTAAATTTGGACACTTTAAAGTTTTTAGATGTAAGGTTTATATCTTGAAAATTAAGGAAAATAGTAGTACATTTGATCCAAAATCTGATAAAGGAATCTTTCTAGGATATTATTCTAGTTTTAAATATTTAATAGTTTATAATAAAAAGTCAAGGATATTTGAAGAATATTTTCATGCGAATTTTTATGAAGGTGATCCTTTTTATTATAAAAAAATTCAAAACAGATGATTCCATTGATTCTTTAAATAACTTTAGACTTGATTCTTCTAAATATGTTTTTAAAGTTGTTTAGAATATGATGAAAATCAATAATTTTTTGAAGAAAATGAAACTGGTGAACCTTAAAGTGTCTTACCTAGACAAGCTAGAACCTTAAAGGATTATCCTTTAGAGACTATTATATGAATCATAGAAGAATAAGTTAATACTAGGAGAAATATAGTAAACCTAGTTGGATTCTATGCCATTCTATATTAGTTTGAGCCTAAGTTGTAAAAGATACCTTATAATACAAGAGTTGTAAAATAGATATATAGAAATAACTAAACCAGTTAAAGAGGAATGAAGCTTGGGAATTAGTTATAATACCCTCAAAACATCTAATAATAGGAACTAAATGGGTTTATAAAACTAAACTTGATGACCAAGGAATAATTACTAGAAATAATTCTAGGCTAGTTGGTAAAGGATACAATGAGGAAGAAGGAATAAATTATAAGTAAACCTTTACTTTGGTTACTATATTATAATCCATTAAGATCCTTTTAGACTATGTATCTTATATGGGTTTTAAATTATATCACATGGATGTAAAATCTACTTTTTAAAATGGTTATTTAGTGGAGGAATATTATGTTGAACAACCTCTAGGTTTCAAAAACCCTCATCTACCAAATTCTACTTTTAAACTTACTAAAGCTCTTTATGGACTTAAAGAGTCACCAAGGGAATGTTATAAATGATTAAGGTATTTTATTTTAAAAAATTATTATTTAGTGGGATTTTAAGAATCTACCTTTTTAAGAAAAATTATTTTTTTGATATTTTGTTAGTACAAATATATATAGATGATGTTATTTTTGTTTCAACTAATGAAAATATTTGTAATTATTTTTTCAAAACTTATGTGAAAGTTATTTGAAATGAATATTATGGGAATATTTAATTTCTTTCTTGGTTTTCAAATTTATCAAAAATATTTTGGAAATATTTTAAACTAAAGAAAATAAATTATTGGTTTATTGAAAAATTTTGGACTTGAAAATAGTAAGACTTATGTAACTCCCATGTGTACTAATATGAAAAATGATTTTGATAAAGCTATAAAATTAGTTGAAAATGCATTTTATAGAGGTATGATTGGTAGTTTGTTATACCTTACTGATAATAGACTAGAAATTTTGTTTTATGTTTGTCTTTGTGAAAAATTTCAATCAAATCCTAAAGGATCCCTTCTTAATATAGTTAAAATAATTTTTAGACATTTAAAAGGAAATATTTTCAATCTTTACTTTATCCAAAAACTTTTGATTTAAATTTAATTTCTTATCTAGATGCTGATTTTGGAGGGTGTCAATTAGATAGAAAAATCACCTCGGTACTTGTCACTTTTTGGGAAAGTCCATGTTTCATGGTCTATTAAAAAGAAATATTCATTTTAATTACCAAGAGATGAGGTAGAATATATATCTATTAGTAGTTTCTTTGCACAAGTGTTGTGGATGAAAAACACTCTTTCAGACTTTGGACTAAATTTTAATCATATTTGTAATATCCCGAACTGGGAGCCACTGAGATAGTTCCTTGATATAGTTGGTCACATGGAATCAATCCCACCTTCCTATATGCTAGATTCTACTGACTAACAGTGAGGGTCAAATTGTAGTATATTGGGGAGACTATAACCTATTGATCAGAGTAGAACAATAATATAATAATGAATAAATCAATCAACAACAAAAGCATTATAATTAAAAGACAAGTATAAGACTAATAATTAAATAATAAACTGGCCAATTCCAAATATAGAACCATGTGTGCATGTCCATATAATGATATAATCTCTAAATCAGTAAGCGTAAAACATGCAATACAATATAGGCTATGCATAAAAGAAAATAAACAAAAGCCCAAGGGGCTAACTCCAAGAGAATCATGAGCTCCATCTCATTATAGTGATCTTATTATCATTATACAAATGAATAGTATAAGAATAATCCATAATCCTAAACTTCAAATCATGAGATCTATTCTAGTACCCTAGTGTAATGGCGTCCTAAACAAAGTGTGAGATATACTTAGTAGGGAACCACCAATGGTGTATAAATATATCCAGTCTATGAATATAAAATACAACAGTGTGTAGGTATAATAAATAAAGCAAGAAATAAATAAATAAATGTAACAAGTTGGGATTGTATTCCTTAGTGATTCCTGACCTACCATTCCTGCTTTGGCCTAATCCATAATATATTTGAACATTCCCTCATGTATATATAATCATATATATAAATGGATATATGTAGAGATATACATGCACCGATGTGAACTCAAGCCATCCCCATAAAGGTGAGGTTATAGTGATAATATGGTACAAGGACCCATGGCTATAAGCCCAAGAATCCATAAAAGAGGGTCTCTAAAACCATGGATAAATTCTAGGTAGTCACATGTATCTGAACAAAAGACCACTAGCAGGTCAGGGACCTAAGGTAAATATCCAAGGTGTCCTATTATGATAACTTTCATAAATATATACTATGATCATATGTAATAAAAATGCATGATATAGATCATGTATCCTATTATTCCATCCAAGGAACCCCAGAATGAGTAACCCAAGTATCTTCTATGGAGTTATGTAATGCCATTAATTTATGATCCTATCCATGGAGTTCCATAAAAAGGAAACCTAAGTATTTCTCAAAGCATGCAAAAACCATCTATCCTATGAGCCAAACTAAGGCATTCCATAATGGGGAAATCCAAGTATCACTCAAGGAATAATATAATGAAAGTAACCACTGAGCCTGTTAAAAGCATTCCGCATAAGGAACCCAAGTATCACTCATGGTACATGTAATCTCAAACTGCCTATGATCCCATACAAGGATTTATATATAAAGGTATCTATCAAGGTGTAACATGATTTATTTAACCATTAAAAGTTAAGTAAGAATATGGCCATGTCCATAAGCATGTCATTCATAATTTAAATTATAAAATAATAAATAATTTCATGGCCAAGATAAAACCTTATCATAATTCAAGTATGAAAAGATAAGAGGTCCATGTACTTAAGCATTCCATCTCACTAGTCAAGTATACATAAATAGATCCATTCCCATTTATCATTTTAAATATCTCATTATATTTTCCCATTTTATTAATGAATATAGTGCACCTCATGTGTGGTTTTATTATTAAATAGGGGAAATATAATCATTTTCATTCCTTTAATTCAAGTTAATTATCCCTCACAAGAGGGTTTATTCATCACAATTAAAAAGGAAATCAAGAGTAATCAATCCTTATAATTAGGAACATTTAAGTAACACCCTAGAAGGGAGGATTAATTTCTTAAACATGTATAATAGACATGGGCATATAAGCAACACACCCAAGGGGTGGATTGAGTTGAGGTGTGAAACCTCAAATGAATAAATTTATATACACAATGAATAAGTAATTTAAGGCATTAAGTTCTATATATTTAATTTTATATTTTATGGTCAACACATGGAAATTCCGACATGTGACATAACAACGCATTCCATAAATGATGATACTTAAAGGGAAAACATATATTACACCTACCTTATACCAAGAGAGTTCCACTTGTCTATTATCAGGCTTTAAATTGAGGAAAATCAATAGAAATTGAAATATTTGATAAACTCCTTGAATATTGGGTGAATTATCTCACACAAAGAAAAATTCATTACAATAAGAGAAACCAATAAAGGAGGAAGGAGTCATAGACTTATTGATACCCTTCCAATGAATCTGATGATGCTCATTTTAGAAACTAGATAGAGGATATCCAAGGGAACCTAGGAGAGGGTGAGGATCCACTACCAAGATGGGATCCCTCCTGTTTCATAAATAAATGAGGGGTTGATCCCTTTCCAATATTTTTTAAAAATTCATCCCACATGATTCATAATGTGAATTGGTTTTATGATGTGAACCAAATTCAAGAAATGAACTAGATACACATCATTAATTCCTTAGGGTAATCCCCCCCTCAGATTTTATGCCTTTTATCCACCAGTCATGCCCTATGAAACCCATTCACATCATGAATGGGATTCACAATGTGAATGGACAACAATATCCATCTCTAGCAACCTGAAACACCAATTTTTCCTTCGATGCTCGCCTGGAAATTTGGGGCTTCCACCAAAACATAACCCACATCTAGAAAAATCCTTTTTGTACCTTCAAACCCTTATAAACTCACTCAAATTCTTGAAATTCAAAACAACCCATCCACTAATAGAATTTTTTAAATTCCTTTAGAAAATTTTCTATGGTTTGAACTATGGGACATTACAACCTCCCCACCTTAGAAATTTTCATCCCTACAAAGCCCTATGGAAAATAATGAAACATAATATGACCTACTAGGGTCATAAAAATTTTGTTTAAATGGTTGTGTTTCATTTTAAAATCTCAACGCACCTACAATAAATACTTTTAAGAATATGTTACATAAGACATTAAAACTAAATCCAATTATATTATTCAAAAATGAACATCAAGATGGTGCTTACCCAAGCCCATCTAACCCAATAAACAATCACATCATCATCTTTTAATCAAAAAACCATGTTTATTTCCACCATAGGTTCTAACTTGAACAAAAAATTTTGAGTTATGGCACTTCCACTATAAAAATTTCCTATTTAAATATTCCCTTAGCATTATAACGATGCTCCTGACATGATACCCAATTAATCAAATGGTTGACTTCAAATTTACCTCATTTAGACCAGTCGAGCTAAATTTTCATGAAAATCCTCATCCAACCTTGCACTTCACTTGTTTCATCCTAAAGATGTGCTTGATACGGTTCCTCACTGACCACACTCAGAAAACAAGAGGAAAAACATTCATGCCACTAACGGTCGACTATCCTTAAAATGCTCCAATTTAGCAGATGATGCATCAAAATTCAAACTCAACACCTTTTATCCAAGGCACTCAATATTTATTCATGAATTCTCACTAAATCCCTTAACCAAATTTTGATGATGTATCCTACCAAAACATTCATTTTATGCTATCTTGACATAGAAAAAACTTGGGTGTATACCCGATCCAACACCCTTGAACCGACACACTCTAATTAAAATCAATCGAGCCAGGCTGAAAGTCTGGGGTAACCACCAAATAATTTATTGGAGTCCAAGGAGCTATTCCAAGTCAATACTTACTCTGTAATTTACAATTGAGATGTTAGTACATAGTTGAATCATCCATAGATCAAAACACTGACTGATCCCAATAATAGTCAAGGCAAAGAGATGACTGGTGTCCATGAGTCCATCCAAGGAATTCCTACTCGAGATCCCAAGTATCACTTAGGGATAAACATTCCTATATAAATGACCATGATTCTAGAGTGAAACTAACACATAGTCTATTTATCAAAACATAAAGGAATTTTAAGTTATCTTGGTATATAATCGATGCTCTCTCAGTATACTCCAAATGATATCAAGGTAGGGGGAATGATTGCCTATAAACCCAGAGTAAACTATGAGGGTATTAAAGATTACCAATATGGCCTGATACACTCCTATCATATTGAAAATGAAGTCCCTAGATGGGTTTCTAACTAACCATATCCAAAAGCCGATAATAGAATAGTCGAATCACTACTAACTAACTTCTTTCGAAAGATCTTGGCTATACCTGCCGATGCATCATCAATAACCGACCATGATACTTTTACCATGTGAGGAATCTCATGCTCACTCAAGAACAACCGCCAAAGTCCATACCTAAGTAACGGTGTTTTAAAAGGTTTCATAAACAACCAAACATATTGTCATCCCATTGCCTCACAAGCACCAAATTATTTTGAAAATCACCAGCCCCGTGGGTATTCAAAAATAAAACTTACCATTTCCAACTAGTCTTGTACTATTGAGTTCCCTCTACATGGAAGGATATGCTAAAAATAATTCTATGTGATGCTCCCCACTTTAGGAGTGTCCTAGTTATTATTTACTAAGAATGGAAACTCATTAAATGGAACACATTCTATCAACCACTGACTGCAAGTCCTGGATGTGGCCAAATCATTGTTACCAAGCACCGATATAAAAAGAGAAGAAAACCAAATCCTTAAAAGTATGGTAGATAAAATTCACCTTCATAAATACATGTGAAACTCCTCCTAATTTTCTTAAATTCACACCACAATATCTGGTGTAAAATTAAAACCAACCTGACCGATGGTGTTGCGACACACATTATTTTTACAACATCATCTTGATCATTAGGGCAGGTCATATTTCCTTTAACTCTCATGTCACTCTATCCTAGAGATGACCTATGATTAAATCATAAAAACTCAAGGATTAAATGATTTCCACCAAAACCATGCGGTTTTTTGCACAATTGTTTTATCAACTTGAAAAGTACCATGTATATCAATGCATACTACCCAGATAATTCACAATAGTGTAACAAGTGCATTTATATTCCTTTAATTTTTAGTCTCAATGTCACCATGCATCTCTGAAATGGAAACATATTACAGGATCTAACTAGCTACTGAACTTGACCTAGGAATGTATAACCCACTGAAACTGTGCATCACATGATGCCCACACCCTTAAAAATGATCAATTCATCACATGAACACCCCTACAACCCAGGTGTCATTTTAGAACTAGGAGTCCTACTTGGATTAAAAGACACCCGAACGACACCTAATGTTTGAAAACTCATCATAGCATTTAACAATGTAGTAAGTTATGAGGGCGCTACCACAACCAGACTAGACCATTCAATTTTAACATAAGGAATTGAATCCTGAAACTAGAGTCATGCTGAAAGGATCACTCAGATCTACCACATGTCATTTATGTTTAAGCGATAAAAAAGAAGTCTTTAGGAAATTCTCATGTTCCCATTCTAAAGCAATTAGTAAAGAAACATAAGGATTAACCCTTACATGAGGGTGGAGATATGAAAACCATATTAAGGCTCTTTTTAAACCATTTAACTAATTCATATTTAATAAAATAAAGTACCATTCATAAGTAAATAGTTCTTAGTACTTTATTTAGCTACTTCCATAAGGCACACATACAATTCACATCAAACTTCCCTTTAAGCACTATTTATTTAACTAAAATCCTATCATAATTAGGTTATAAAGAAATATAGCCTATATGGAATGGAATATGCATGAAATTTGAATATATATGTTCGCATAATGATTCATTTATCAACACTTTATTTCCATACTAGTTAAGGGTAAAATATTGTAAATCTCACAAATTAGTAACAGTGGAAAGTGCAATAATTACCTAAGGTGAAATCATAATCAACTGTAATAATGAACAACATGAAAAATAGTTCCATCCATAGCCACATGGTCTTTTACCTATGTGTAGGGTGATCAATCCCATATATAGCTATTTATCAACTGTCAACACATTCCTAGTCTCCTGTTTACCAGCCCAAAATAGTAAGACAAAGAAAAATAAACACCCCTGATACCACTTTGTAACATCCCATCCTAGAAGGTGCCCTGATATGATCAATCACATGGAATCAAGAATTCCACCCCATATTCCAGAGTATATTATCCCATCTTTTATTTACATATCTTTTCATTACATTGTATAAATAAAGGATCTTTTAAGGTTTAGTTTCTTATAAAAGTGGTACATAAAACATAAAAATTTAAAAATTATTCTAATCCCACTTAAAAGGATTCATTATAGGTTTTTCCTAAGTATATTTACTACATATCATAAGTTCGGGACATACATAAAAGGAAAGGGTGATCATAAGGCATAGTATGAGAATGATAGGGAAACAATTTACAAGTGATCATGAGAATTATCGATAAGAACTTAAAAAAGAATATCCCAAAGGCATGAGAAAAGAAAAAAGAGACATATAATAGTAAAAATAACATGAATCATAACACTAAAATGTGGCTACAATATTTAATTGATACATTCATAAGCATATCACCATGGTTTATCATCAAGGTGTCATAAATATTACACTACCACAAAAACAGTTTTTTACAGCGCCCCCCTTTATCAGCGCTAACGAAAAAGCGCTGATAAAGGGGGCCTTTATCAGTGCTTTTTTTTAGCGCTGATAAAGGGTCGGCTTCAAAAAAAAAATTTAAAATATATATTAATATATAAATATAGTTATATTGTTATATAAATATAATATATAATTTTTAAATATATTATAGATAATTATAAATGTACACTTACACTTATTATACTTAATATATAAGATATTTAGTGAAAATGACTTCTTAAAAAATTAAAAAAATATTTTTAATTAATAATTTGATAATCATTATGGAGTAATAGTCATTTAATAACAATTTGAGGACTAAAAAAATTAAAAAAATTAAAAAAAGATCCAAAATATGTTGAAAACGCAACTCAAACTTCAAACGGCCATAACTTTTGATCCGTGTGTCCGTTTGAGCTCTACCACATATCAAATCGAAGCCTGCAACGAGCTCTACGTCATTGTGACCTGGGGGAACCCCGGTCAAGTGTTTTTAGAGGCCAAAAAAGGCTCATAAGGCTTCCAAAACTGAGTTTTTTGTCGGGGTACCCAGATTTTTTAACATTTTGTGGATTTTCAAACTCGTTTAAGGGGGTATTATTGGCTTTTCTTGATGGGGACTGAATTTATTCTAAGTTATTACATTCATATTGATATTATGTATTTGAAATTTCATCTTTTTTTATAATGAACTGCTATTTATAATCAAATATATAACTATATGTATATATTGTTTTATATATTCGCACCTAAAAATTAAATTTTTTAAATAAATAATTAAACATATTTACATATAAAATATACTAGCTTTATCTAAATAATAACTAATATCCATTTTATTTAAAATACCAATATATGAATATTTATATACCTATATATTAATCTAACTATATATATATATTAATCTAACTATATATATATTAATCTAATAACTATATATATATTAATATAACTACATATATATATATTAGTATTACTATAAATATATATATTAATATCACCATAAATATATATATTAATATCACTATATATATATTAATATAACTATATAAATATATATTCATATAACTATATATATATTAATATAACTATATATATGTTAATATAACTATATATATGTTAATATAACTATATATAAATATATTAATATAAATATATATTACTATACGAAAAAATATAACTAAATATATATATATAGATATAGATATATATTAATACCACTATATATATATTAATATTACTATATATATTATAATATAACTATATATATATATATATTATAATATAACTATATATATATATTAATATAAATATATATTACTATACGAATAAATATAACTAAATATATAAATATATATATATATAGAGATATCATGAATTGGAAAGCAAATCAAAATAGAGTAGTGGTAAGGGCTTAGGCGCGCAGGGGAGAGGTCTCGAGTTCAAATCCTGGTGGAGGCAGGGGTGCGCGCGCATGTGGAATATTGGAGCAAGAGCTGTTAAAGGGTGGAGGGGGGTGCGTGGGGTGCGTGGGGTGTTGTGTATAGGGGCCGAAAAGCGCTGTAAAAGGGGGGGTTCAAGCGCTATAAAAGCCCCCCCGATTGGCAGTATTTTTAATTTTTTTTTAATTTTTTTTAATTTTTTTTTAATTTTTTTTAATTTTTTTTTAATTTTTTTTAATTTTTTTTAACTTTTATCAGCGCTTTTTTAAAAGCGCTGATAAAAGGGTCCTTTATCAGCACTAAAACGAAAGCGCGGATAAAGGAAGCGTTGATATAGGACCCCTTTATCATTGTGGGACCCTTTTGGATGGGCATATTTCGAACCCTTATCACCTTAGCCTCGAAATATATCATTGTGGGACCCTTAGAATCCGAAAATCATTTCATAATAATGTAACATTTCATTCTTTCCAAGAGTGCCCCTCCTCTCCTCTTATAAAAGCCCCCCACCACTCCCACCTTATTCACACCTTCAAGCCATTTGGCTCAGCCAACATCTGCCCAAATACTCTCCCAAATTCCCTCTATTACTCCTAGAAGCCTCACTTTGGGCATAATTCTTCCCAAGGAAGCCTTTGGCTCAAATCAAAAAAGAGTTACCCGATTTTAAGGTAATGTCTTCTCTAATGTTGTTTTGTTTTATTTTGCTTCTCCAACCTCCTAAACTCTTTTTATTCTTTTTTTTGTAACAAAACTAGTATCTTCAATATACTAGGCTGTTGTTATGAGAAGTATTTGATTTACACTTACACACACCTTCATCTAATGGTTAAAGAACATACTGTTTCTGTGGGTGGCGAATTACTGTCTCACGAAACGATGATTGTTCAAAATTCTTTTAACACCTCTTATGGTGGCCATTATTATGACACTATTTTTTATATATGATATATATTATGTTTATGTTTTCCTTATGCTTCTGTATTTTTCATTTATGGCACACCTTTATGATTTCCATTATGGGTAAACGCGATAATTTCATTTTAGGAAGCGCGGACTACTGCCCCCTCAAAGTGATTTGAATCGTTAATGCCATATGTGGGATGTATAAAGGATGGAGTAAATGGTATTATACATTATATTATACTGGAATTATAGTATAACTTTATATAATTATAATTTCATTCCATTAAATACGAAATAGAAATGAAAGTAGCGTTCATGCGTACGTACGGATTACCGTCTCCATGAACGGTGCATTTCATTTCTTACCTCTAAATGTTATGTAATATTATGAATGAATTTATATACTAGATATATATGATATATATGATATCTAAATCATGAATATAATTTTGGATATAATGGATATTTCACCACATGAAAAACTTGTAATTATAAGAAGTTTATTTTTGACTCAAGTACCAAAGATCGACAAAATGATAGTTATTAACTTAAATAATTACACAATATTAATAACATGGTAATAAGTGATATAAAAGAAATAATGAACATGAAAAATATTCTTAAGAAAATATAAATTAACTCTAGTTTATTATTCATGAGGTTAAAGAACGATCAAATCAAGTCGGACACGAGGTAAGGGAACTTCTTAACCCAGTTTACGTTCTTTGGGTTAATCTCCTACTTTAAAATTATGTCATGATATTATTAAGTCCTATATTTTATTTTTAATTTCTTTATGTATACATATGGTTAATACACATAATAAGTCTATTTTATTTAAAAAATATTCTTTGTGAGGGACTTCATCTCAATCTCCTTTCATTGAGGCATATTTGGTTTTATACACAACTTTCCTTTATACGGTGTATAAACCCCTTTGACTTTTACTTCTATTCAAAAGGAATCTTTTTATATTAAGCGTTTTTACTAAACTACAAAAGGAATGTTTTTTCTTACGTATGCGGTGACAAAGACTTCTCCGCCGCTGTGACCATTATTTGAGTTTCGGCTTCCTCTACAAGCCATAATTTTTTTTAAATGAAAAATAAATTCCATGTTTTACTTTTATTTTATTTTGGTATTGAAAATGGTTTTGATAATGTTTTATTATATTAATGTGTTGTATTGATATCTTGTGATTGAAATGTGTAAATTTTATATTTCCTTTATGCATGTTGTATGTGATATGATTATGTTATGGTTTATGATAATTTTAAACCTTTTCATATAAGGAATTCATAGGACTTAATAAGTGATGGGTGGAGCCCGCTATAGCTCCTAGATGCATCGGTAGGTCTCATGAGACAAACTAGTGTCTTAGAACGAGGCCTTGACAAAATCTTATTTGTAGTCTTGGCACGAGGCCTTGGCTACGTGGTTATGATAGTCTGTCATTATGAATTCCATCATTATGAAAGTGGTTATTAATATTGCATGTGATTATTAGACTAGTAGAATATCCATGTGAGTAAGTAAATGACATTATTTAATTTTATTTTTTCCATATTATGCTGAAGTTAAAGTTTAAAAAGGATTTTGTTTTAGTTATACATTGCCTTAAATGTTTATGTTTATTGATGAAAGCTTCCGTAATATTGTTATCCTTACTGAGCATCTGAGCTCACCCCTTTCAATGTTTTAATATTTTTCAGGATGTGAAGAAGTATTTTATGAATGACCTGCAGGGATAGTCATAAGAGGATATGAGTGTGGACTATGGAGACTTTGTTATTTTAGATTTTCACTTTATGATGTAATGTAACATTTATGAATGTATCTAGTGTTTCCAAGGCTACTAAACTAATTGTTCTTTCGAGACTTGATCTTTTGTGATCATGCCAATGTTACCCAATAATGCACCGACTCCGCGTAACTGGGGTCGGGGCATTACAAATGATGTATAAAGTCAAGATGCATACTGAAACTGAAAATCATTTGAAACATGAATAAAATTATCTCAAAATGACTATTAATAAATTATCTGATTCAAATCATCTAGATATGAATAAAGATCTACCAGATATTTCAAGTACGTTTAAAAAACTATACATAAATAATAAGAACAAGAATGATGATAATATATGTTGTGAATGCAAGGAAAAAGGTTTTTCAAAGGAAAAATGTCCTTTACTAAAAGCACAAAGGAAAGCTGGCTACAAAAGAAAAGATAATAAAAATATAAATTCATCCTATAGTAATACTTTTGGATCACATAATGAATATTATACAGATTCTGATTCTGAGTATAAAAAGAAAATGGTATGTCTAATGGAACATAAAAATCATAAGGTACAATCTTCTTACTCTCAAAACTCTAGTTATGAAAAATTATCTTATGATGAATTGAAAAAATACTATTTTATGTTACATGAAAAATATGAGTCGTTAAAGAAATATCATAGAGATATTAATATATCTTAAGATTTTGTTCATTCAGATAAAAAAATATTTGTTAAAACAAATTTTAGATTTATAGTCTAATTATTTTAAATCAAGTGAACAGTATGATATTAAAATTAAAGAACTATTGGCTAAGATTGATGATCTAAAACAAGCCTCTAGTATGATGATAAAAGGAGAAAAATACTTTAAAAAAATCCTTAGTAAAAATAAAATACCAAAATAACATTGGAATAGGAAGTAATGGTGAAAGAACAAAAATATATAAAAAATACTTTGTTCCTGGTATAAATTGAAAAAACACGACTATTGTTAAATTTTTTTATTGTGGTATAAATAATAATTACACAAATTATTATTGTTTTAGAAAACCTATAATTTATGGTATTAAAAATATATAATGTTTAGAAGAACTGTTTGAATAAAATAGTAAAACTACTACTAAAAATAAACAAGTTTGGTTACCTAGAAATTTAATTGCTCACACTGCTAGATCCAAAAGTATATGGGTACTAAAAATAATTTTCATTTTATGTTATGCAGGATTACACCAAAAATCTACATTATTAAATCTTTAAGTGTTTGGTCGATGGATATATGTTAAAGTATCTATAGAAGGAATGCACAACTCTAAAGTAGTTCATTATCAAAAATCCTCAATACTAAAGCGACCTACTCAGGAAGTATTTATTTTTAAATATTTATATACCTATGGTACATTAACTATTTTATAAAAATATATTTTCAAATATACCTCTATATATATATTTTTAAACTATAGTATTTATTATAAAATATCTTTTTTCATTTTTTAAATCATTATATTTCATGTTCTTAAAAATCCTTCAAATTATTTATAAAAATCAGAATACTCTTATTATGTAATATATAATGATTGTTCTGTATTTTTTGGCTAAAGAAAATGAAGTGTCATATGCAATATTAAAACCTAACATTTCATCTTCTTCTTAAAAGTCTTTTAAATAATTAAATCATCTTCTTCAAAATTTCTTGTTCAAAAGTTTCTAAAAAATCATACTCACTAAGATAAAGTGTTCAATCTCTTCAATTTTAGAAGCAAAACATTCTTATCAAAGGATTAAAGGTAATCCTTATAGATTATCTATTTTTTATTGATGATTCACTTGAAAAGTATTATAAAATAAATAAGTAAGTTCAACGTCATGAAGAACAGAAATTTTCCTTTTCTCAATTATCTTTTGAAACAATTCAGATCAAATAAGCCACTCTGAATGAAGAAAAATCAAAGCTACGAGCTGAGATGGAGTCATTTAAAAGGTTGTATGATGACCTGTATAAATATTCTGTATCGAAAGTGTATTTTGATTCATTAAAAAAAGAGTATCATAATATGAGAAATAGTTCTATCTCAAAAGAATATTTTTAAACTTTCAAAGGATAAATTCTAATCCAAATAGAATTTTTTAGAAAATAAGCTGCTACAAAGCTAGATCTTGGTAAGTCGAAGTTGTTTGGTTGAATAGTGTATGCCTTCTTGATATCAAAAAATAACATATATTAAAATCATAATAGAAGGACTATTAAGAGTCTTAGATTCTCTAAGTAATAAAGTTTGAAGTTTGGAAAGATTAGATAAACCATCTAATTCTCTTTAACTCTTCTTCTTTTCTGTTTATTTAAAATTATTGTACTCGTTTCAAAAATATATTTTTTCAAAAAAGTATGTGTTGACAGTTAGTTTTTAATTTCTTTTTTTAATTATATTACATTTATTTAAATATTTAATTTTTCTCTCATAAAAATTAATTAATTTAATATTTTTATTTTATACAATAATTAGTCAAATTTTGAATATCCTTAATGCTAATATTTAGGGGGAGTTTAAAGAAAATAGTCAATTTATTATGCTCCTTTATTTCTTATCTATAGAATTATTTTAGGGGAGTTTATTTTAAATACTCTTTTCTTTTTAATCTCTCAAAAGGGGTCAAGTTTGTAAAAGGATACTTTTTTAATAAATAAATTTCTTAGTAATGTTTTATAGAAACTTTATTTTTTATCTAAATAACAAAGGTTATTGAGGGATATCGTAAGAAAAAAATTTCTTCATAAATTTTTATTTATTTAAACTTAATTTTTAACCTGGGTTTTTTAACCATAAAAAAGGGGGATATAGTTGATCATTTGTTGATTCAACAATTTCGTTAATTTCTTTTTGGTTTTGATGCTCACAAGAACCCACATTTTTTTTACTAATGAGTTTATTTTTAAGTTAATTTTAGGAATTTATTATTCATGAAAATATTTATTCCAGACTTATAATCAAGACATTGATCCTCAAGGAATATTCATTGAAGCATTTGGAACGTGTTTTAATATATTTTGGAAATACTGTTTATACCCTACGTGTGCAAGCATACTGTAAGGAATAAACCCTATATTCAGAACAATGCGTATAGATCATAAACCCTATGCTACTAGGAAAGTATGGTTCAATAACCTTACATTTGGATGGAACCTTACATTTGTAAGAAAAGAAATTATGGATAAGGAACCCTACGTAAGTAAGGAACCCTGCGTTTGAGGAAATAAACATAAGGCACATCAAAACTACTTTTGTTATGAACCCTACATTGTCAAACCCTAAGTTTGGATTTTTTGTCTTTTCTTGAAGGAAAACTATGTTTGACTATTCAACATCGGAGATTTTAAATTCACGGTGTTATCTGTGATTTATGAAATGGTCATGAAGGTATTTAAGATCTATTAAAATCTCATTTATGACCAATATAAAGGCTCGTTACTATCAATTTAAAGACTCATTTTCAACAGAGTAAATCATTACTATTCTTATGGGAAGTTATGACTCTACTGAATATCTTTTGAATTCAAATATTCACGATTAAGTATGTGATATTTTTGAAGATATTTTCGGCTTGAAACTACTCGAACAATAGTACAAATATCAAGGCACTCTTCATTGATATATATATATATATATATATATGTGTGTGTGTGTGTGTGTGTGTGTGTGTGACAAATATATAAAATAACACTAATTATAAAGAAAAAGTGATATACATATAGAACCGTGTGTTGTTGCTTTCAGAGCTACACTTTGGATATATACATGTTTTGATCTATCATCTATTTTTTATTACTACTGATACATTTATTTCTATCTCTAATACTATACCTCATCATTATATCTTCATTTGCAAGAATGATGATGCATCTGTTAGAGATACGCTTTAGTGAAATACATGTTTAAACATCTATCTAGTGTTTTCTCGATTGTTATTTAAAGAAAAGCCTATGTGGAGTTGAAGATATTTTTGCTACTATTGTATATTTAAGATCTCAATAAATCTAACATTTATTAGTTCAATTGTGAAGCACAACCTATATTTTCAACAAAATAAATTTCTATTGATTTGGTGGAGTTTCGACTGCTCGGAATCAGTCATGGTTAAGTGTCAGCTTCTTGCACTAAGTTGAGGATAAATGAATACTTTGTTAAGTATTATTGTAAATGTTTCAACTTCCTACACTCAGTTGATGATTAAAGGTATTAGGATAAGTGGACCTAGTGAAAATCACCAAGATTGTGGAGTTGATCATTGATGGATTGGACTAGGGGATCTTTGTACCCTAAACCACTATACATCGCTATGTTAATTTATTTTATTTATTTCTGTTTCTCTCCCATATTTGAGAGAAAATGAAAGTTTCACCACTAAACAAGAGAGGCATTCTAAATTGTTTAAAATTATTTAAGTACACAATTCACCCCCCACCCTGGTGTCTTTATCTTCTTCATTACCATCCTAACCCGACAGTGTGCATGTGCTCATCATCTTGAGGTTTATTAATAATTTTATCCTTGTCACAATTCACCTACTCATCTTGAGAATCATCTATTCTTACAATAGATTTCATAATACCAAATTCCCTTATTCTTTATTCAACATTAATAACAACTTCTTATTCCTTAGTTCTTTCTTCAAAAATGGGTTAGTCTACCTCTACAACCTCATAAGTTACAAATATCATCGCGGGTCCTACAACTCTTTCATCAACCATTAGAATAGATTGATAAACTTCTTCAATAACAGGAGGGAAAACCAATTCAATAGGTTCTTATATTCTTTTTATCCTTAGAACAAGATCATTACCATTTTCCTCACCAAAAGGTTCTTCAAAACATCTTGGAAATTAAGGAACTCCCCCTATTATTATTGGGTTACTCACATCCACTCTTAGTCATCTCTCAAAAGTGATAAGAAAGTCAATTGTAAAAACTTACAGACCACTAGCTACGTCTATTGTCCCTTTTACTCTAGATTATCCAATATATTCTGCGTAAAACCTCATATAACCAGTAGGTTTTTGGATTCTATACTCTCCCTGAGCATGATCACCAGACTCTTATTCATCTTCCATACCCATGGGAATTAGTTTACCTTTATTGTGCTAAGGAAAAATCTAATATTCCTTATCATTCCATCGGATAAAATGTTTCTATGGTGACATATGATACCAGATTGGATATCATGAATCATACCTTTCTTATACAAAAATAGATCAATGATCCTTTCATACGGATAGAAGGATATCCTAGAAACCTTATAACATTAGTAATGCATATATCTTATCATATATCTATAGAAGTTTAGATTGATGTCACTTATCATCAAAAATATAAGATACATATATTGGGGAAAAAATTGGGCTCAAATATCCTTGGAACCACTACAGTCTGAATAAACAGGACTAGTACCTTTTGGTCAGCCTTAAGATCCTTCACCAGTGTCTTTATAATATAATATGTTCAAAACAAGAAGGAAATTATGTCTTTTTATTTATGAACTTCAAATTATGTTGACCTTAAACTGGATTGATTGACTCCTTTAGGAGGAAAATGAAAATTTTGAGCAATTTATAATGCAGAAATTGAAAATCCATAATCGTTTACCTCTAAGAAAAAAACATCTTTCGCATCACCAAAACTGAATTGGGTAAGTTCAAAAAGATTCCTTTACTTTATTATCAAAACATATTCAGTATTTCCCTAATAAAAAATGAATTTGAGACCTTGAAAACCAAAATTTTTATTTAATAGTATATCTTTCTAGAAGCGAAATTCGAATTCAATGACTTTTCCTTGAAAAATTTTTCTTTCTGAACCTAATTTCTTCTAATGCTTCGAACCACTCAGTCCAGCTTCATTAGTTCTCTGAGTATTTCCTATTTTAGAGATTTATATAGTTTGAGGTTTGGTTATTAGGGTTCAAATAGAGATTGAGAGCTATGAAGGATGAAAGGGTTCATTATTGAATATGGTAGAGAGAGGGGTAACTCTCATGGTTTCCTAGGAAACAATTCAACTTCTCAAGCCAAATTTTCAGAGTAATAATTTGGGGTTTTTTAAATCAATTTTTTTCTAAAATATATTGTGTATAAAATTTTAAATGAATCAATGTTAAATTACCAAATATAAATAAATAAATAAATAAATAAATTATAAAGAAATAAACATATTATAAAATTAACCAACAGAAATTAAAATCTTTATTTAAAAATTAAATAGACCTAACTCCCCCTTAATAAAATTAAAATAAGCAGTTGGAAGTGTTTTAGTAAAAATATCTTCAATTTGATATTGAATATCAACAAATTCCAAAGATATATCCCATTTTTAACATTATCTTTCAAAAAATGATGCCTTATATCAATATTCTTAGTCTTAGAGTGACTCATATAATTTTTTGAAATATTAATAGCACTATTATCATCATGAAAAATAAAAATATTATAATGTCCCATGGTTTGAACAGTGAAATTTTTGTAAAGGAATTTAAAAAATTTCATTTGTGGAAGGGTTGTTTTTAATTTTGGGAATCTGAGTAAGGTTCTAAGGGTTTGAACATACAAAAATGAAATTTGAGGATGTGGGTTATGTTTTGGATGAAGCCTTAGGAGTTTGGGAAAGCACCGGAGGAAGAATAGGTATGCTGGGCTATTGGAAATAGTTTTTGCTGGCCATTCACATCCTGAATACCATTCATGACATGAATGGATTTCATGGGGTGTGTCCAATGGATAGAGGATGTGAAATCCTAGGGGTCTTACACTAAGTAATTCATGATATGTATCTGGTTCACATCATGAATTTGGTTCACATCACGAAACAAGTTCACATCGTTAATTGTGTGGGATGGATTTTTAAAGAAATGTTTGGAGGGGCTTGGTCCCTCATTTATTCACATAATAGGAGGGCACCCAACTTGGTATTGGCTCCTCCCCCTCTCCTAGGGTCCCTTGGATCTCCTTCATCTGATGTCTGGATTTAGAATTTTTGGATGCATTTTAAGGTTATTGGTAAGTCTATGACTCCACCTTCTCCTTTATTTATTTCTCTTTTTGTAATGAATGTTATTTTTGTGTGATATAATTCATCCTATTTTTAGTGAGTTTGTAAAATATTCTGATTTATCTCAATTTGGCTCGAGTTAAAGGTCCGTAATGGATGAGTGGAACTCCCTTTGTGCAAGTTAGGTGGTTTATATGATCTCCCTTTAAGTCTCATCGTTTATAACATGCGTCATTGTAGCACACACTTTACTTTCTATGAATTGCCCATAAAATGTGAAATTAAATATGTAGAACCTATTTTCTTAAATTACTTTGACATTGTGAATCAAAATTTCTCCATTGGAGGTTGATGAACTAAACTCAAACCACCCCTTAGGTGTCTTGATTATATAATCATGTCTACTAAACCTATTTGGGAAATTAAACCACCCTTCTAAGGTGTTACTTAAATTTTCAGAATTATAAGTCTTGTTTACTCTTGATCACCTTTTTAGGTGTGATGAATAAAACCTCTTTTTTAAGGGATAATTAACTTGAATTAAAGTAATTGAAATGATAATCTCTACCTTGTTTAATAATAAAACCACCTATCAGGTGTGCTATCTTATTTAATAAAATGAGGCAATTTAATGAGATATTTAAAATGATAAATGGGCATGGACCTCTTTATGTATACCATGTCATTTATCATTTCAATTTTAAGATAATAAATAAGGACATGTCTAAGAGCATGACTTACCATAATTCAATAATGAAGATATAAGAGGGAAATGTACTTAAGCATGCCATATCACCAATAAAGTATACATAAAGAGGTCCATGCCCATTTATTGTATAAAATAAAAATATTAAATTAATTAATTTTTATGAGAGAAAAATTAAATATTTAAATAAATGTAATATAATTAAAAAAAGAAATTAAAAACTAACTGTCAACACATACTTTTTTGAAAAAATATATTTTTGAAATGAGTACAATAATTTTAAATAAACAGAAAAGAAGAAGAGTTAAAGAGAATTAGATGGTTTATCTAATCTTTCCAAACTTCAAACTTTATTACTTAGAGAATCTAAGACTCTTAATAGTCCTTCTATTATGATTTTAATATATGTTATTTTTTGATATCAAGAAGGCATACACTATTCAACCAAACAACTTCGACTTACCAAGATCTAGCTTTGTAGCAGCTTATTTTCTAAAAAATTCTATTTGGATTAGAATTTATCCTTTGAAAGTTTAAAAATATTCTTTTGAGATAGAACTATTTCTCATATTATGATACTCTTTTTTTAATGAATCAAAATACACTTTCGATACAGAATATTTATACAGGTCATCATACAACCTTTTAAATGACTCCATCTCAGCTCGTAGCTTTGATTTTTCTTCATTCAGAGTGGCTTATTTGATCTGAATTGTTTCAAAAGATAATTGAGAAAAGGAAAATTTCTGTTCTTCATGACGTTGAACTTACTTATTTATTTTATAATACTTTTCAAGTGAATCATCAATAAAAAATAGATAAGCTATAAGGATTACCTTTAATCCTTTGATAAGAATGTTTTGCTTCTAAAATTGAAGAGATTGAACACTTTATCTTAGTGAGTATGATTTTTTAGAAACTTTTGAACAAGAAATTTTGAAGAAGATGATTTAATTATTTAAAAGACTTTTAAGAAGAAGATGAAATGTTAGGTTTTAATATTGCAAATGACACTTCATTTTCTTTAGCCAAAAAATACAGAACAATCATTATATATTACATAATAAGAGTATTCTGATTTTTATAAATAATTTGAAGGATTTTTAAGAACATGAAATATAATGATTTAAAAAATGAAAAAAGATATTTTATAATAAATACTATAGTTTAAAAATATATATATAGAGGTATATTTGAAAATATATTTTTATAAAATAGTTAATGTACCATAGGTATATAAATATTTAAAAATAAATACTTCCTGAGTAGGTCGCTTTAGTATTGAGGATTTTTGATAATGAACTACTTTAGAGTTGTGCATTCCTTCTATAGATACTTTAACATATATCCATCGACCAAACACTTAAAGATTTAATAATGTAGATTTTTGGTGTAATCCTGCATAACATAAAATGAAAATTATTTTTAGTACCCATATACTTTTGGATCTAGCAGTGTGAGCAATTAAATTTCTAGGTAACCAAACTTGTTTATTTTTAGTAGTAGTTTTACTATTTTATTCAAACAGTTCTTCTAAACATTATATATTTTTAATACCATAAATTATAGGTTTTCTAAAACAATAATAATTTGTGTAATTATTATTTATACCACAATAAAAAAATTTAACAATAGTCATGTTTTTTCAATTTATACCAGGAACAAAGTATTTTTTATATATTTTTGTTCTTTCACCATTACTTCCTATTCCAATGTTATTTTGGTATTTTATTTTTACTAAGGATTTTTTTAAAGTATTTTTCTCCTTTTATCATCATACTAGAGGCTTGTTTTAGATCATCAATCTTAGCCAATAGTTCTTTAATTTTAATATCATACTGTTCACTTGATTTAAAATAATTAGACTATAAATCTAAAATTTGTTTTAAAAAATATTTTTTTATCTGAATGAACAAAATCTTAAGATATATTAATATCTCTATGATATTTCTTTAACGACTCATATTTTTCATGTAACATAAAATAGTATTTTTTCAATTCATCATAAGATAATTTTTCATAACTAGAGTTTTGAGAGTAAGAAGATTGTACCTTATGATTTTTATGTTCCATTAGACATACGATTTTCTTTTTATACTCAAAATCAGAATCTGTATAATATTCATTATGTGATCCAAAAGTACTACTATAGGATGACTTTATATTTTTATTATCTTTTCTTTTGTAGTAAGCTTTCCTTTGTGCTTTTAGTAAAGGACATTTTTTCTTTGAAAGACCTTTTTCCTTGCATTCACAACATATATTATCATCATTCTTGTTCTTATTATTTATGTATAGTTTTTCAAACGTATTAGCAATATCTGATAGATATTTATTCATATCTAGATGATTTGAATCAGATAATTTATTAATAGTCATTTTGAGAGAATTTTATTCATGTTTCAAATGATTTTCAGTTTCAGTATGCATCTTGACTTTATACATCATTTGTAACGGCCCGACCCCAGTTACCCGGAGTCAGTGCATTATTGCGTAACATTGGCATGATCACAAAAGATCAAGTCTTTAAAGACCGATTAGTTTAGTATCCTTGGAAACACTAGATACATTCATAAATGTTACATTACATCATAAAGTGAAAATCTACAATAACAAAGTCTCCATAGTCCACACTCATATCCTCTTTTGACTATCCTTGCAGGTCATTCATAAAATACTTCTTCACATCCTGGAAAATATTAAAACATTGAAAGGGGTGAGCTCAGATGCTCAGTAAGGATAACAATATTGCGGAAGCTTTCATCAATAAACATAAACATTTAAGGAAATTTATAACTAAAACAAAAGCCTTTTTAGACTTGAAATTCAGCATAATATGGCAAAAATAAAATTAAATAATGCCATTTACTTACTCACATGGATATTCTACTAGTCGAATAATCACATGCAATATTAATAACCACTTTCATAATGATGGAATGCATAATGACAGACTATCATAACCACGTAGCCAAGGCCTCGTGCCAAGACTAAAAATAAGATTTTGTCAAGGCCTTATCCTAAGACACTAGTTTGTCTCATGAGACCTACCGATGCATCTAGGAGCTATAGTGGGCTCCACCCGTCACTTATTAAGTCCTAGGAATTCCTTATATGAAAATGTTTAAAATTATCATAAACCATAACATAATCATATCACATACAACATGCATAAAGGAAATATAACATTTCCACATTTCAATCACAAGATATCAATACAACACATTGATATAATAAAACATTATCAAAACCATTTTCAATACCAAAATAAAAGAAAAGTAAAACATGGAATTTATTTTTCATTTAAAAAAAAAGTTATGGCTTGTAGAGGGAGCCGAAACTCAAATAATGGTCACAACGGAGGAGAAGTCTTTGTCACCACATACATAAGAAAAAACATTCCTTTTGTAGTTTAGTAAAAACGCTTCGTATAAAAATATTCCTTTTGAATAAAAGTAAAAGTCAAAGGGGTTTATACACCGTATAAAGGAAAGTTGTGTATAAAACCAAATATGCCTCAATGAAAGGAGATTGAGATGAAGTCCTTTATAAAGAATATTTTTTAAATAAAATAGAATTATTATGTTCATTAACCATATGTATACATAAAGAAATTACAAATAAAATATAGGACTTAATAATATCATGACATAATTTGAAAGTAGGAGATTAACCCAAAGAACGTAAACTGGGTTAAGAAGTTCCCTTACCTCGTGTCCGACTTGACTTGATCGTTCTTTAACCTCATGAATAATAAAATAGAGTTAATTTATATTTTCTTAAGAATCTTTTTCATGTTCATTATTTCTTTTATATCACTTATTACCATGTCATTAACATTGTGTAATTATTTAAGTTAATAACTCTCATTTTGTCGATCTTTGGTACTTGAGTCAAAAATAAACTTCTTATAATTAAAAGTTGTTCATGTGGTGAAATATCCATTATATACAGAATTATAATCATGATTTAGATATCATATATATCATTTATATCTAGTATATAAATTCATTCATAATATTACATAACATTTAGATGTAAGAAATGAAATGCACCGTTCATGGAGACGGTAAGCCGTACGTACGCATGAATGCTACTTTCATTTCTATTTCGTATTTAATGGAATTAAATTATAATTATATAAAGTTATACTATAATTCCAGTATAATATAATGTATAATACCATTTACTCCATCCTTTATACATCCCACATATGGCATTAACGATTCAAATCACTTTGAGGGGGCGGTAGTCCGTGCTTCCTAAAATGAAATTATCATGTTTACCCATAATGGAAATCATAAAGGTGTGCCATAAATGAAAAATACAGAAGCATAAAGAAAACATAAACATAATATATATCATATATAAAAAATAGTGTTATCATAATGGCCACCATTAGAGGTGTTAAAAGAAGTTTTAACAATCATCGTTTCGTGAGACAGTTATTCGCCACCCACAGAAACAATATGTTCTTTAACCATTAGATGAAGGTGTGTGTAAGTGTAAATCAAATACTTATAATAACAACAGCCTAGTATATTGAAGATACTGGTTTTTTTACAAAAAAAAGAATAAAAAGAGTTTAGGGGGTTGGAGAAGCAAAATAAAACAAAACAACATTAGAGAAAACATTACCTTAAAATCGGGTAACTCTTTTTTGATTTGAGCCAAAGGCTTCCTTGGGAAGAATTCTGCCCAAAGTGAGGCTTCTAGGAGTAATAGAGGGAATTTGGGAGAGTATTTGGGCAGATGTTGGCCAAGCCAAATGTCTTGAAGGTGTGAATAAGGTGGGAGTGGTGTGGGCCTTTTATAAGAGGAGAGGAGGGGCACTCTTGGAAAGATTGAAATGTTACATTATTATGAAATGATTTTCGTATTCTAAGGGTCCCACAATGATATATTTCTAGGATAAGGTGATAAGGGTTCGAAATATTCCCATCCAATAGGTTTTTGACAAGTTTAAGCCTTATATTTTACATTATCTTTTAATTTTATTTAAATCGTTAATTAATGAGGTAATCGCTGCATCATTATGGTGTCATAAAAACTTTAATTTATTTAATGAATAAAAATTATAAAAAAAATATCATGATGTAGGAAATATTTTTAGATTTCCAATTAATATTTATAGTAAAAAATATGACTTGTATAATCCCATTTAAAAATTGTTTTAGTATAACAACTTATGTTTGTGACATTTTTATTTTAACTTTAAATAAAAGTTATTTATGTCATTTTCCTACCAAAGTGGCTCCATGGGGTCCCCAAGTTGACCCATGGATTTTCTTGGTCCTCTATGACACATCCAATAGGGGTAGAACAAGTTTAAAGGTATTTTCATATTTTTATAATATCATTTTTTACCTTAAATTTCACTAATTACCTTTAATCGCGATTAATTAAACTTAAAAGTTACTATTCACCAAAAAATTATTTTAATCCCATTAAACCACATTTTGCTTCCTAATGACATCCATGTATGTCGGATTTTTGAAATTCAAATCACAGAAGTGGTAATATTTCATTTAAACGAAAAATCAGTTTTTTAACTACCACTTAGTGGTTTCACTATTCATCAAAAATTGAAGTTTTTCAGAACAATGCCAAAATTTCACCCTAAGCTATAATTGATATTCTAAATTCAAAAATTATTTCTATTTTACAAAATTCCAAACATATAATTTTCATTAATTAATTTTATAATCAATTCCCGTTGTCACAACAAATGGCGTGTTTTTAAGAAACAATATATATCAAAAGATTGACAATTGTTTATGTCCAATTTCAAAGTGAAATTAATTATAATGACCACCATTGGATAAAATGGTAAAAATATATACTAATTATACTTTAAAACCACTCAATAGTATAATTTATCACTATAAATTATTTTGATTAAAAAGGCTGTTTTTAAGTATTTTTCACTATTCCTAAAAAATTGGAAGTTCTCAGAAAAATACCAAAAATTCAACATAGGCTAATTTCGATATTCTGAATCCATAAATGAAGTCCATTTTGAAATATAAAATACATATAATTTCAAAAAGTGGGTATTACTATTCATAACTGCTACTTTGATTGGTCGCGGTGTGTTAAAATCTCGAACTTGCGTACAATGCAAGCTATTGAATTATTGAAAGAGAAGCGTATCGTGGAAGCTCGGGGTGTTACATTCTCCCCTCCTTCAATACATTGCGTCCTCATAATTTGAAATTTTTCTTTGAAAATAAAAGGTTGAATATATAAAATACCTTTTTGGAAAACCCACATCGGAAATAAGGTTAATAAAAATATAACTTTAAAAGAAAGAAAGATAAGTACAAAGGTCACCCGAGATAGCCCATACTAGGATTATATGAAAATATGGATTTGGAAGAAAAAAACCATCAAGGTTTGATGGAGAGTGGTAGAAAACTGGATTAGGAGAAATTTAACCATAAGAAAATCACAAACTTGTGATTGGTTAAACGGTAATTGAATCCCCAGTTGGAAAAGTTAACCGGCATCGTTTTTGTTTTAAGTTACCTTTTATAAAGTAGAGGAATTTATTTAAGATATTTACTAAGAACGTAAGGGAATATACATAATGGTCATGTAGACTTTCATTCTTTAATAAATTTTTACCCCAAACCCATCTTTCACTCTAAAAGGTAATAGAACTCGAAAATATTCTATTTATCATAATTGTATAAGGTTCCAAATATTAACACATACCATTTAGATTGGGAAAACTTTTTGTAAGAACCAGGGACTTCTTGTAGGCTAGTGGTATGTAGTAAAGGCCTCTCTCACTATGGTTGTGGGTTCGATTCCTGCAGCTTTGTCCGACGCGACGGGTTATCCCTCGACCTGCAGGTTGTCCTTTTCCTAAAAATATAGTATGATAATATTCCAAAAGTAATCTTCAGAAATGTTTTAACCTTAAACAATACTATCCAAAGTTCAACTTAATCCATTCCAACCTTTATAGTTATCCAAAATACCTCTACCCAGACTTTCTCTAAAAGGTCTCTAAATTCAAAAATCAATTGTAACATCAGATTCCCAAAACAAAGTAAAGTTTCTATTTTTCTCACGTACTAAAAATATGATTACCTTCATCATATTAAAACCTTAATGAAAACAACAAGTACTGCAGTACAATCCTTATATATATCACATTATTCTTATAACCAGAATATAATCCTTGTTTCCAAAATCACAAATAAATTAATTATTCCACTTCAACTATAGTAACATCATAAGATTGTCCTTGATCCCTTGGGATTTTCTGAGCTAAGTTTCCCTGACTCTTAGGACATTCATTTGCATAATGACCCATTTCCCTACAATTGTAGCATTCAATATTGATAGCCTCTTTCTTTCCCTTACAATCACGGGCCTGGTGACCTTTTTCTCCACATTTATAACAAACTCCAATTACTTTTAGGAAAACACTGGGGTGATTTTCCCACAATTATCACAAAATGGAAAATCCTTCTTTCCCTTTTTCCCTTTATCCATCTCTTGTTCCACCGTTCTCTTTTTCTCTTGCTTTACTTTGTTGTAATAAGACTTAGATAATTCCTTTTCTATCTTGATAGCACATGAGACAATATATTTGTACGATGAGAAGGATTGTGATACTAAAGCTCGATGGAGAAATGGTTTTAACCCATCAAAGAAACAATCAATCTTACTTCTTGGGTTATGTATATAATCTGCAGCATACCTCGCTAACCTTATAAATTTGGACTCATACTTTGCGACATTCTCATCCTCCTTTTGTCTCAGACTCAGAAATTGCCTTTCCATATCTACTCGATGGTAATGAGGAAAGTATTTTTCTAAGAAAAGATCTTTGAACTCTCTCCATTCCATACTTGATACTTCTTCATCTTCCTTTATATTTTGAATCAGCGACCACCATTGATCGGAATCTCTAGTGAGGTGGTAGACTGCCATGAAAACCTTCTCCCTTTCGCTACTCCCCAAGGCGTGGAATATTTTCTCTAAGGAGTTTATCCATTGCTCAGCTACTAATGGATTTGTACCCCCATTAAATGTTGGTGGTTTTTGCCTCATGAAGTGGTCTAACATTGATCCTCCACGTTGCGGATCAGGGTGCTCCATACGAGTAAGGTTATTATTCATAACCTGAGTGAGTTGTCCCAGTATGGTAATAAGTTGATCAGCACCAGTTGTATCTCCAGATCCACAATAATTATCTTGAGCAGGAGGGAAATCTCTACACGGAGTGTGTGCATTGATATGGTTTCCATTCCTTCCACTAGGCGCCATTTCTAAACAATGGCATAAACTAGATTAGTTTATGAATCAAAATACATAATTCCATACTTGAAAAATACTTAACATAAATTGAACTATTTATGGATATAATCCATAATCATAATTTTTTTTTCTTTGAGGAATTATATACTCATAACCCTTCATAGAGGTTTGTAAATAAAATGAGAATTATCCTAAGCATATCCCCCGGGAGTGTCGTAACCAAGAGTGCGACAAGGCCCGTTGTCGTGCACTGGTTCCCGTTCGAGTCTAACTCAAAGCGGTGTTTTCAGGTTTTACCCCTAGGTACATCTGTGCCAGAGCCTCATCTAACTGCTCATATCCAGGCAGGGATGTATTGCTCGGAAAACTCACAAAATCTCTATAATACCAAAATTCTAGGAAGTTCTTCTATACTAATCCTCAAAGTCTATCTTCGGGCTATGTGCTCTAATTAGAGTTTATCTAAATCTAGCTTCCAAGGTTAGTACTAAAATGCCTCTGATACCAACTGTAACGCCCCGACCCCATCTACCCAGAGTCGGTGCGTTATTGCGTAACATTGGCATGATCACAAAAGATCAAGTCTCGAAAGACCGATTAGTTTAGTATCCTTGGAAACACTAGATACATTCATAAATGTTACATTATATAATAAAGTGAAAATCTACAATAACAAAGTCTCCATAGTCCATACTCATATTCTCTTTTGACTATCCCTGCAGGTCATTCATAAAATACTTCTTCACATCCTGGAAAATATTAAAACATTGAAAGGGGTGAGCTCATATGCTCAGTAAGGATAACAATATTGCGGAAGCTTTCATCAATAAACATAAACATTTAAGGAAATGTATAACTAAAACAAAATCCTTTTTAAACTTTAACTTCAGGATAATATGGCAAAAATAAAATTAAATAATGCCATTTACTTACTCACATGGATATTCTACTAGTCGAATAATCACATGAAATATCAATAACCACTTTCATAATGATGGAATGCATAATGCCATACTATCATAACCACGTAGCCAAGGCCTCGTGCCAAGACTAAAAATAAGATTTTGTCAAGGCCTCGTGCCAAGACACTAGTTTGTCTCATGAGACTATCGATGCATCGAGGAGCTATAGCGGGCTCCACCCGTCACTTATTAAGTCCTATGCATTCCTTATATGAAAAGGTTTAAAATTATCATAAACCATAACATAATCATATCACATAAAACATGCATAAAGGAAACATAACATTTCCACATTTCAATCACAAGATATCAATACAACACATTGATATAATAAAACATTATCAAAACCATTTTCAATACCAAAATAAATGAAAAGTAAAACATGGAATTTATTTTTCATTTAAAAAAAAAGTTATGGCTTGTAGAGGAAGCCGAAACTCAAATAATGGTCATGGTGGTGGAGAATTCGTTGTCGCCGCATACGTAAGAAAAAAAATTCCTTTTGTCGTTTAGTAAAAATGCTTCGTATAAAAAGATTCCTTTTGAATAAAAGTAAAAGTCAAAGGGGTTTATACACTGTATAAAGGAAAGTTGTGTATAAAACCAAATATGCCTCAATAAAAAGAGATTGAGATGAAGTCCCTTACAAAGAATATTTTTTAAATAAAATAGACCTATTATGTGTATTCACCATATTTATACATAAAGAAAGTTCAAATACAAGATAGGACTTAATAATATCATGACATAATTTGAAAGTAGGAGATTAACCCAAAGAACGTAAACTGGGTTAAGAAGTTCCCTTACCTCGTGTCCGACTTGACTCGATCGTTCTTTAACCTCCTGAATAATAAACTAGAGTTAATTTCTATTTTCTTAAGAATATTTTTCATGTTCATTATTTCTTTTATATCACTTTTTACCATGTTATGAACATTTTGTAATTATTTAAGTTAATAACTGTCATTTTGTCGATCTTTGGTACTTGAGTCAAAAATAAACTTCTTATAATTACAAGTTGTTCATGTGGTGAAATATCCATTATATCCAGAATTATTTTCATGATTTAGATATCATATATATAATATATATCCAGTATATACATTCATTCATAATATTACGTAACATTTAGAGGTAAGAAATGAAATGCACCGTTCATGGAGACAGTAAGCCGTACGTACGCATGAACGCTACTTTCATTTATATTTCGTATTTAATGGAATGAAATTATAATTATATAAAGTTATACTATAATTAAAGTATAATATAATGTATAATACCATTTACTCCATCCTTTATACATCTCACATATGGAATTAACGATTCAAATCACTTTGAGGGGGCGATAGTCTGCACTTCCTAAAATGAAATTATCGCGTTTACCTATAATGGAAATCATAAAGGAGTGCCATAAATGAAACATAAAGAAGCATAAGGAATAAATAAACATAATATATATCATATATAAAAAATAGTGTCATCATAATGGCCACTATGAGAGGTGTTAAAATAAGTTTGAACAATCATCATTTCGTGAGGCAGTAATTCACCACCCACAGAAACAGTATGTTCTTTAACCATTAGACGAAGGTGTGTGTAAGTGTAAATAAAATCCTTCTCATAACAACATCCAAGTATATTGAATATACTGGTGTTGTTACAAAAAAAAAAAGAATAAAAAGAGTTTAGGGGGTTGGGGAAGAAAAATAAAACAAAACAACATTAGAGAAGACATTACCTTAAAATCGGGTAACTCTTTTTTGATTTGAGCAAAAGGCTTCCTTGGGAAAAATTATTCCCAAAGTGAGGCTTCTAGGAGTAATAGAGTGAATTTGGTAGAGTATTTGGGCAGAGGTTTGCTGAGCCAAATGGCTTGAAGGTGTGAATAAGGTGGGAGTGGTGGGGGCCTTTTATAAGAGGAGAGGAGGGGCACTCTTGGAAAGATTGAAATGTTACATTATTATGAAATGCTTTTCGGATTCTAAAGGTTCCAAAATGATATATTTCTAGGATAAGGTGATAAGGGTTATAAATATTCCCATAAAATAGGTTTTTGACAAGTGTAAGCCTTATATTTTACACTATCTTTTCATTTTATTTAAATCGTTAATTATTGAGGTAATCGCTGCATCAATATGGTTTCATAAAAACTTTAATTTATTTAATTTCTAAAAATTATAAAAAAAATATCATGATGTAGGAAAGTTTTTTAGCTTTCCAATTAATATTTATAGTCAAAAATATGACTTCTATAACCCCATTTAAAAATTGTTTTAGTAAAACAACTTATCTTTGTGACATTTTTATTTTAACTTTAAATAAAAGTTATTTATGTCATTTTCCTACCAAAGTGGCTCCATGAGGTCCCCAAGTTGACCCATGGATTTTCTTGGTTGGCCATGACACATCCAATAGGGGTAGGACAAGTTTAAAGGTATTTTCATATTTTTATAATATCATTTTTTACCTTAAATTTCACTAATTACCTTTAATCGCGATTAATTAAACTTAAAAGTTACTATTCACCAAAAAAATTATTTTAATCCCATTGAACCACATTTTACTTCCTAATGAAAACCATTTATGTCGGATTTTTGAAATTCAAATCACAGAAGTGGTAATGTTTCATTTAAACGAAAAATTAGTTTTTTAACTACCACTTAGTGGTTTCACTATTCATCAAAAATTGAATTTTTTCAGAACAATGCCAAAATTTCACCCTAAGCTATAATTGATATTCCGAATTAAAAAATGATGTATATTTTACAAAATTCCAAACATATAAGTTTCATTAATTAATTTTATAATTAATTCCCTCTGTCACAACAAATAGCGTGTTTTTAAGAAACAATATTTATCAAAAGATTGACAATTGTTTATGTCCAATTTCAAAGTTAAATTAATTATAATGACCACCATTGGATAAAATGGTAAAAATATATTCTAATTATACTTTAAAACCACTCAATATTATAATTTATCACTATAAATTATTTTGATTAAAAAGGTTGTTTTTAAGTATTTTTCACTATTCATAAAAAATTGGAAGTTCTCAGAAAAATACCAAAAATTCAACATAAGCTAATTTTGATATTCTGAATCCATAAATGAAGTCCATTTTGAAATATAAAATATATATAATTTCAAAAAGTGGGTATTACTATTCATAACTGCTACTTTGATTGGTCGCGGTGTGTTAGAATCTCGAACTTGCGTACAATGCAAGCTATTGCATTGTTGAAAGAGAAGCGTATCGTGGAAGCTCGGGGTGTTACATCATTAAAGTTCCAATCAACTCCTTCATAGATTTTTTTTACAGGTGTAGATTGGCGTATAGTTGCGGATATTACATTCCATTTTGAGGGTAGTTGAAACGCACGGCCGATTGTCGCCTATCGACCGGTCAAAGTTCTGGTGCTCTGCTAATGTGTATAGCAGCACTCGGGTCGAATCCTCGACGATGATACTTTGAAATAGTCGTTTGTTTTTAGTTAATTGTATTATGATTGGGGGGGTTTGTTTGAAGAGATTATGAAATAATTTATGGATGATGTTTGATTCAATAAATTGATAAAGATTTGGGTGAGTTGATTATTAGGGAGTTAAGCTTGTGATATCATTGAGCTCTGCTTTATATTGCATTTAAATTAACACCCACTTCACAAGTTGACATCGATTAGAATTCCTAAGTGTTAAAGCTTTAATCCAAGCCTTAACTTAATTAGGATTTTAATCTCAATCAGTACATGTTTATGGTAGTGTATTTGTAGTTCCAATAATCCATGGAAACCACATGCTAAACAAAATATGTCATTAATCCATGACAAATTAAGTCCAACATACACAATGTTAAATTAACGAATACTCATCGAGAAAATACTATCAATCACTTAACATCCCTAAATTATAACTCACCCTAATGAGATATTTACTCATCCATTTGGGTGTTTAATATTCTAGTTATAATAATTATGATGATAAATTAAGAATAGAAGAAAAAGAAAGGGATTAGAAAAGAGTGGTACGTCGACACACACACACGAACGATGATGATAATTAAAAACAGATTTTCGATTGAATGAGGAAGAAAAAGAAGGGAAGGAGATTCAACTAAATTTAAACTATTTTATGAACATAAATATTAAACTACAAAAGGTGGATGAGAATAAGAGATATTGAAGAAGTAAGTTTCATTAAAACAAAATTACAAAGAAAGAGACTTACAAAATTACAAAAATGAAGAACACAAAATTAAGTGAAAACAAAGAGAGGATAAAAGGTCCCTAAAGTGAAAACTTGAGTATGGAAGATCCTCCCAATCCTTTTTCAAGGTCTTGGTCGTGCCAATATGTTCTCCTCTCTTCTGAAATGCCAACCCCTCTCAAGGAGAGAAGGGGAGAGTATTTATAGCCCAAGGAGTGGACTGTTTTCATTCCCAATCTGTCCCTCCACTTGCATTGCCAATTTGGCTATTCAGAAAGCCGAATATTCAAATATATCCTTCTTCCAAGTTGTAGACAATAATGTTAGCCGACTACTCTAAAACTTTGGAGTCATTTTAACTTACGGATAAAAAGTTATGGCCGGTTGATTAAAAAAAGTTAATCTATCCATTTCAATACAGTCTTTTTAAAGTCCATAATGTGAAAGGGTTTTTGAATATGAATATGCCTTCAAATCCGGATGGTTTATTAAAAAAAGTCGGCCACCTATATCCCCTATTTCACACTGCAAAATCTCAGCTCTATTTGATGCTTACATCATGAGATATGTCATGCATACTATACTGATTTTAATTCTCGGCCAGAATGGTGGGATGGACTTCAAAGCATATGTTGGACCCCTTTTTTTGGAGCTGGGCCTTGAAACTTTTATACAAGATGACATGTAGTGTCCCCCTAATTATGGTGGATATTTAATGTTTTTGTACTTCTGTATTGATCCCAGTAAATCAATCTTCAAGGCTGGTCCAGTTTTTTCACAGATTCTTTGGTCTTGTTTGTGAGGACCATATGACCCTTCAAATGGCAGAATTGGCTCATGGTACCTTCTAATGAAATGTTTTATATTGAAAGGATAATCCTAAAAAATAAGAACCACACAATTTGGATCATTATATTTACAGTTATTATTAAAACATTAAACAGACTCAATTGGACTACTTCTAAAAATGCTCAAAAATTATATTTAATATTAAAACATTAATATTTCACAAAAATTATTCACATTTCATATAAAATCAGTAAAGGGGGAATATAATAAGTAATGAAAATATTAATAACACCAACTCCCCCAAACTTAGTTTTGTGCATGTCCTCATGTGAAACAAATATAAAAACATGACAACATCATTTTTACTCACCAACAGATATTAAAATTTTGTTTTCTCAAATCAGGGGAGGTTTAGACTATTTCACTCATCCATTTTGAATTCCACCACAAGTTGTTACAGAAAAAATGTTCCAAAACTAATTCATTTTTTCATGCTCAAATTTAGAAGTGGAAAATGTGGACACTCAAAACTCACACCTCTCAAGATGATAAAATTCATTTGTAGAGGTTCACTCTTTCACCAACCAAAAGTGAAAATCTTAGAGTTTGAAAAGAGCTCTCAGCTTACAATACCTATACAAAGTGAACAAGAATCAAGAGGTATTTTTAAGGGGTTTTTCTGTGGCTATGGGATGGTAGGAATATAATGTCCAATAGAGAGAAGAAGAGGGTTAAAATACCAACATAGAAAAAGCAATGCACATTTTTTTGAAATGAAACATGGAAGGAAATGAAAACACATATTTACAAGGAAATTATTGTGTGAAGAAAGACGCAATAGAGGAATAAAATATGAAGGTAATGAGATTATGGAATATTTACAAGACACAAAACTTCTCCCAATGATATAATAATATAATGCAAGTGTTCTTTTTTTTCTTTTTTTTTTCTTTGTTTTTTCGAAAGTTGACCTTGGAAAAGATCTCACACTCATAACCCAACCCATGATTGATCTCCTCACTACACTAATTGTAATATTTATAACAAGATCAAAGGTTTAGGAAGAGTGATTTTTGACCTACCCAAGACACAACCCATTTTTTTTTTGATTTTTTTTTTGAATTTTGATTTTTTTGAACACTTTTCAATATCATTTGTACAATACATTCCCAAATCCCACTGAATGATAACCCCCCCCCCCCACACTAAAATGGATGATTTCCCTCAAGAATATGATAACACACCATAAATTAAGGAAATGATACCAAAAAATGAATTCCATTCCCCCCACACACTTAAATTTCAAAAACTTATGCAATGAAAATCCATGTTGATATTGGGTGGGATAAGGTATTGGGCTTGTAATGTGGCTATCAAAGAAAAGGTTTTTATAGGCTCTAAGGGGATTTTAAAATGAGGATTAATGTAAGGGAAATGGGAGGCTATTTGGCTATTGTGATTTTCATGTGGTTCAGAAAATGCCTCTATCATATTAATACACACTAAGGTAAGAAATTCAGCTCGAAGGTCCACAAACTCAAGACTCACAAATGGGGGTGAAAACACTCATTTTTAAAAGATGGCCATAGGTGGCCTTGTCATGAAAGCAAATATTGTTCCTCACGGTTCGGGAAAATCATTTTCCAAATCAAAAATTGAGCATTCAAAATTTGTTAATTTTGACACAAAATTCTTTATCCAAAGCCATGATGAAAATGAAACATTTTTGAGATGAAAACACGTCTGTTAACTCCCCAAAATGGTTGGAAAAAATTTCAAAACTCGATGGTGAGTAAGCATGACTTTTTTTTGTAATTTTTTAAGTGATTGTGTTTTTTTTGGTTTTTTTAGTTTTTAAGGTTTTTATAAAATACACACCCACACAAGAAAGAGAAAAAGAAAGGGTTTGATGAATATAGTGGTAAAAAAAATGAAAGAGAGAGGAAGAAGAAGAAAGAGGTTGAGATAGGAAGAGATAGAGAGAGAGTTAAAGGGAAAGAGGTGCCCCCTGGTTTGGATTTGGTGGGTTTCCATCTCCATCTAGTGGTGGGTTGACTGGAGAAGTTGGGTATCCAATGGAAGTCGATGTTGATCCAAGATTGTGGGATGTTACCTGAAAAAGAAAAATCATTATTCATATAATGAAAAACTAAAAAGAAATTGAAATTTCACAAAAGTAAAATAAAAGATGGGTTTCCTCCCAAGAAACGCTGCATTTATTTGTCTACAGCTGGACAATTTCAGTGGACTACCCATAGTCTGACGGTGGCCGTTGTATTTTCTCAACACCAGTGTGCTTCCATAAAAACTTTTTCTTTGGGAGGCCTGATGATTCATTGGATAATTTCTTCCCATCCTTGTTGGTGTGCTTGCAATTCAATGGGGGTGGAAATAGAATATTTCTATCCTCACTTTGGTCTTCAACCCGAGGAATGATGTTATCTACAATGTTCTGGTTTTTTATGCTTGGAAATTCAGGAAGATGGTTCAATTCTGATGGTTCATTTTTTTGAGGATCAGATAACACAAAACTACAATATGAGATCCCAATTGTTTTTGACTCATTTATTTCATCACTTACCGATGTAGAGTAATGGGGATCAGTGGAGTCATAAGACTGAATACAATTTTCAATATCCTTTATTTTAATGTTGTTTGCCAAAGAATGGTCAATTTCAACCTCACCAGTGATCACTTTATTAATTAGGGTACAAATATCACAAACATCACTACCATCAGGACAATATAAGCACATTGGTTCAAGGTTCACTTCACATATAATAGAATTTTCAGAATCATGGATAGGAAAGGATGAATGTGGGATAATCTGATCTAAATCAACAAATGAGCATTCTAGTTCATTTTCCTTATTACCATCCATGTTGGAGCATTGGAGGTCATAGGTGAGATAAGATTCCAAAGAGTTTTCAAGATCATTTAGATCAATGGAGTTTGCATTTGTAATGTCAACATCAATTTCACCATTAATCACTTGGTTAATGAGGATGCAATATTCAAAAACTCCTCTATTAGTAGAACAGGAAGAACATGATGGATTAGGATTCAACACACTCTCAGAGGGAGTTTCAGAAACATGGATAGAGAATACAGACTGATTCTCTAATGGGTATCACATGGATTGAAAAATATTGAACTTGACCATTTGGTCTCCAAATTCCATGGATAAGATGCTAGCATGGACATCAATTTTGGTTTTAGATGTCATAAGGAATGGTCTTCCTAGAATCAGAGGAGATTTGCAAGAAGTTGTCTCACCTTCCATGTCAAGGACATAGAAGTCAGCTGGGAAGATAAGATCATTTACTCGAACAAGGACATCCTCAATTATTCCCTCAGGACTGGCTGTGCTTCGATTGGATAACTGAATGACAACACCCGTTGGTTTCAAGGGACCTAGACCAAGGTTGGAGAAGATAGATTTGGGCATGACATTAATTGAGTCTCCTAGGTCTATGAGTGCATCATTAAAGTTGGAACTTCCAATTTGGCATGGGACTGTAAAGGTCCCTGGATCTTTGCACTTAATGGGTATGGAATGCTGGGTGGAAACATTTTCAAAGGTCCTAAGTTGCCTCTTGTGGGTGCACAATTCCTTAAGAAACTTGGCATACTTAGGAATTTGTTTTATGGCATCTAAGAGGGGAATGTTGACTTCAACACGTCTAAACTTGTCGACCATTTCAGGATCAGGTTCAAAGGACTTCCTTGGTTTAGAAACAGATTGAGGAAAAGGAATTGGATTCCTAAGTGGAATGGAAGGAGGTGAGGGAATGGATTCAGGTTTCTTGTCAAGATTCTTTTTATTTTCGTTTTCTAGGTCAACATTTAAAGGAGGGTTTGAGGACTTATCTTGAGTCATAGCAATATGCTTTCCCGATCTAAGTGCAATTGCACTTACATTACCCTTGGGGTTGGGTAATGGTTGATCTGGGAGTTGGGAAGAATTTGATTGTTGTTGCTGGCTCAGGTGGGATTCAAGTTGACCTATTTGAGTTTAAATGTTTTTAAGGCTAGAACGGGTGAAGGAGGCAAGATATTCCACTGGACTTTCCCATGGTTTCTTGGAAGAAGAGGCTTGTCCCAGATTGGGATTACCTTGATTTTGGTTCTTGGGAAAGCGATTGTATTGGGTAGGGAATTGGGAAGGCTCATTCGGATGAGGATTGTTCCTTTGAGGTTGAGGAACAAAAGGATAAGGTTGATGGAAGTTACCACCACCTTGAACATATTGGAATTGGTTTGGGTTTTGAGGAGGGAATTGAGGGGGATGAGAGATGGGATTACCATACCTCAAGCCTGGGTTAAAGGTAGAAGAGAAAGGCTCAGAGTGAGGTTGGTTGAAGTTTCTAACAAACTGACCTGATTGTTGAGGGTTGGGGTTCCGCTGAGCATATGCTGCATTGAGCTCCATTGGTCCAGATGAATCAGATTGATCATCTTGAAGTTGTGGACATGTGTCTATTGGATGAGCTGGGGAGTTGCAGATTCCACAGTTTTTGATTGGTCCAGGAAACATTGATTGCGGAGAAGACGAGGTTGGGGATTTGGTAGTCATAGCTAGTTGTTGCACAAGACCTGTAAGTTCACTCATCCACTTGGTCATTTTGTTCGACTCAATTGATTGATTATCTTGGGCTTTTTTGACTTGATCATGTTCTCGAGTATGGAATTGTTGTGTGTTTGCAGCCATGTTACTTATGAGATCTCTTGTAGTTGCAGGAGTTTTATCAACAAGAGCACCGCCACTTGCGGCATCTATGAGGGTTCTCTCCATAGCCAATAACCCCTCATATAAGTACTGGACTAAGAGTTGGTCAGGGATTTGGTGGTTTGGGCAGGTTTCCACAAGCTTTTTGAACCTCTCCCAGTACTCATGGAGTGATTCATTTGGGAATTGATGGATACCACTTATTTCCTTTCGGATAGAAGCAGTACGAGAAGCAGAAAATAATTTTTCTAAGAAAAGCCGCTTCATGTCATTCCATGTGGTTATGGAACTAGGAGGTAGGTAGTAGAGCCATGACTTAGCAGTGTCAGTTAGTGAAAAAGGGAATGCTCAGAGTTTGATTTGTTCTTCAGAAACCCCTTGAGGCTTCATGGTAGAGCACACTACTTGGAACTCTTTAAGGTGAAGATGTGGATCCTCACCGGCTAGCCCATGGAAATGAGGTAGAAGATGAATCAAACCCGATTTGAGTTCGAAGTCAGCCTCTATGTTTGGATATTGAATACCAAGGGGTTGGTAATTCATATCAGGGCCAAAAAGTTCTTTCAATGTTTGTTCCCTAGGATTGTCCATATCGAATTCAATTGGTAGGGCAATGATTGGTTCTTGGGTGATTTGGTTATCACTAATGGTCCTCCTAAGTCGACGAAGAGTTCAATAAATTTCAGGGTCAAACAAATCTGAGGGATTGTTTGGGAGGCTATGGGGAATTCAGAGAGATTTAGAAAGGATGAGGAAGACGGGTTTTCCTTTGTGTTTTTTTTTCAGTTTATGATTTTTAAAAGGAAGACGGGTTTTTCTTTGTGATTTTTTTCAATTTTTTTTAAAATTTTGATTTTTTTGGTTTTTTTGACAATAACCAGAAACTAATGAATCCTTAAAGCACCATCCCTGGCAATGAATCCATTTTAAATGCACGGCCGATTGTCGCCTATTGACCGGTCAAAGTTCCGGTGCTCTGCTAATGTGTATAGCAGCACTCGGGTCGAATCCTCGGCGATGATACTTTGAAATAGTCGTTTGTTTTTAGTTAATTGTATTATGATTGGGGGGTTTGTTTGCAGAGCTTATGAAATAATTTATAGATGATGTTTGATTCAAAAAATTGATAAAGATTGGGGTGAGGTCATTATTAGGGAGTTAAGCTTGTGATATCCTTGAGCTTTGCTTTATATTTCATTTAAATTAACACCCACTTCACAAGTTGACAACGATTAGAATTCCTAAGTGTTAAAGCTTTAATCCAAGCCTTAACTTAATTAGGATTTTAATCTCAATAAGTACATGTTTATGGTAGTGTATTTGCAGTTCCAATAATCCATGGAAACCACATGCTAAACAAAATATGTCATTAATCCATGACAAATTAAGTCCAACATACACAATGTTAAATTAACGAATACTCATCGAGCAAATACTCTCAATCACTTAACATCCCTAAATTATAACTCACCCCAATGAGATATTTACTTATCCATTTGGGTGTTTAATATTCTGGTTATAATAATTATGATGATAAATTAAGAATAGAAGAAAAAGAAAGGGATTACAAAAGAGTGGTACGTCGACACACACACACGAACGATGATGATAATTAAAAACAGATTTTTCGATTGAATGAGGAAACAAAAGAAGGGAAGGGGATTCAACTGAATTTAAACTATTTTAAGAACATAAATATTAAACTACAGAATGTGGATGAGAATAAGAGATATTGAAGAAGTAACTTGCATTAAAACAGAATTACAAAGAAAGAGACTTACAAAATTACAAAAATGAAGAACACGAAATTAAGTGAAAACAAAGAGAGGAGGAAATGTCTCTAAAGTGAAAACTTGAGTATAGAAGATCATCCCAATACTTTTTCAAGGCCTTTTTCATGCCAATATGTTCTCCTCTCTTCTGAAATTCCAACCCCTCTCAAGGAGAGAAGGGGAGAGTATTTATAGCCCAAGGAGTGGACTGTTTGCATTCCCAATCTGTCCCCCCACTTGCATCGCCAATTTGGCTATTCAGAAAGCCGAATATTCAAATATATCCTTCTTCAAATTTGTAGAAAATAATGTTGGATGACTACTCTACAATTTTTGAGTCATTTTAACTTACTGATAAAAATTTATGGCCAGTTTATTAAACAAAGTTAAACTGTCTATTTCAATCCAGTCTTTTTGAAGTCCATAATGTGAAAGGGTTTTTGAATATGAAGATGCCTTCAAATTCGAATGGTTTTTTCAATAAAGTCTGCCACCTGTATCTCATATTTCACACTGAAAAATCTCAGCTCTATTTGATGCTTAAATCATGAGATATGTCATGCATACTACAGTGATTTTAATTCTCGGCCAGAATGGTGGGCTGGACTTCAAATCATATGTTGGGCCCTTTTTTTTGGATTTGGGCCTTGAAATTTTTATACAAGATGACATGTAGTGTCCCCCGAATTATGGTGGAGATTTAATGTTTTTGGACTTCTGGATTGAGCCCAGTAAATCAATCTTCAAGGCTGGTCCAGTTTGTTCACAGATTCTTTGGTCTTGTTTGTGAGGACCATATGACCCTTCAAATGGCAGAATTGGCTCATGGTACCTTCTAATGAAATGTTTTATATTGAAAGGATAATCCTACAAAACAAGAACCACATAATTTGGATCAGTATAGTGATAGTTATTATTAAAACATTAAACCGACTCAATTGGACTACTTCTAAAAATGCTCAAAAATTATATTTAATATTAAAACATTAATATTTCACACAATTTATGCACATTTCATATAAAATCAGTAAAGGGGGAATATAATAAGTCATGAAAATATTAATAACATCAATAGTAATCTAAGTAATTTTAATTATTCTTCTGATTATGAGATAGAATTTCCCAAATAAGCAATACCATTTACTATTTCTTTCAATCATCCATTCATATAGGTGATGGTATCATCCTCACATATTCTGAAAGTATCAAAATTTAATTTCATATTTTCTTTCATATCCAAAAAAAATAGTATGCCACATATCATATGTAGTACAACATTGAGATACTCAATTGAATTCATCAGATCCTAAACCACACATAATATCATTCATATCTTTTGAATTTAGATCATATTCCCTTTATTGATCATTACTCGATTTTTCTAGATCTTCCATATGGATTTCATAATGTTTAACTACCTTTACGTAAACCCTTATTCCAAGATTTTTCAAGTATATGATCGTACATATTTTCTAGCATCCACAGTTATCACAATTAAAGTATGAAGCATAGATCATATACATACCTTCTCTCGAATCAGTCATTTATACATTTTTTTATCTGAATCTTTAACTAAGGCTTGTTAGAGCCAGAAAATAGAAGAATATTCAACTAGCATAGTATATACCTACCTATAATACCATTTTTTTGGGTTATGATGGTGATGGATGAGATAAAGACACAAGAGGGGGGGGGGGTGAATTGTGTACTTAAATAATTTTAAACAATTCAGAATGCCTCTCTTATTTAGAAGCAAACCTTTCCTTTTCTCCCAAAGATAATAAATCCATAGAAATAAATATAAAGGAAATGAACACAATGATATATAGTGGTTTAAGGAATAAAGATCCCCTAGTCCACTCCACCAATGCTCAACTCCACGAGTTTTGTGATTTTCACTAGGTCCTATTTTCCTAATACCTTTAATCCTCAACATAGTACAGGTAGTTGACACCTTTACAATAAGACTTAACAAATCATTTTGGTTCTTTTATAGGGAACCAGTTATCCACAACTTATTATAAGAAGTCGACACTTAACCACGATTGATTCCAAGTAGTTGAAACTCCACCAAATTAACAGAGATTGATTTTTTTTTGAAAATACAGGTTTCACTTCATAGTTGTAGTAACAATTTCCAGATGTATTCAGATCTTCAATATAGAACAAAAACAAACACCTATTCAACTTCAACTAGGATTTTCTTTAAAAAACAATTGAGGAAACACCAAAAATATGTTTAAATGTGTATCTCACCAAAGTTTATCCCTAAAAGATGCTTTATAATGATTGAAAATGAAGTTATAATGATGAGGTACAATAGAAATGATAGAAATAACAGCAGTAGTAATAACAACAAAGATACAATAGATAAAAACATGTATATCTCCAAAGTGTATATCTGAAAGAAATGATACATGGTTCAATATTTATATCACTTTTTATGTATAATCACTGCTTATTTATATATTTTTCACACAAACACACACAGATATATATCAATGAAGTTAACCTTGATATTTATACTATTGGTCAAGAAGATTTAGGTAAAAAATATCTCTATAAATATTGAAGACTTAATCATGAATATTTGAATTCAAAAGATATTCAAGAGATTAATAAATTCTCATAAGAACACTAATGATTTACTCCATTGAATATGAGTCTTTAAATCAATAATAATGAGCCTTTGAATCAACTGTAAATGAAATTTGAACTGATCTTAAATACCATCAATACCATTTCATAAATCAAAAATAATATCATGGATTTAAAATATTTGATGTTGAATATTCAAAAATAGGGTTCCTTCAAGAAACAAAAAAAAAATCTAAACATTGGGTTTGATAATGTATGGTTTCTTACAAAATTAGGATTGATATACCATACATTTGTTTCCTCAAACATAGGGTTCCTTATCCATACATTCCTTTCTTACAATTGTAAGGTTCCATCCAAATGTAGGGTTATTGAACCATAATTTCCTAATAGTATAGGGTTCATGATCCATGCATGCTATTCTGAACGTATTGTTTATTCCTTACGCTATGTTTTCACACGTAGGGTATGAAAAATGTTTCCAGAATATATTAAAACACATTCAGAATGCTTCAATGAATATTCCTCACGGATCGATGTATTGATTATTTTTCAAGAATAAATATTTCTATGAATAATAAATTCCTGAGATTAACTTAAAAATAAAATAATTAGGAAAAAAATGTGGACATTTGTGAGCATCAAAACCAAAAATAAATTGATGAAATTGTTGAATCAACACATGAGAAACACACTCACCTTTAGTTGAATCAACTAAGATGATTTGAGATTATACAACTTATGTTGTTGAGGAGTTCTTGTAAAGGACTATTAGTGAGGTTGGTGAGAAGACTAAAGTCATTAGATATTTTTCATCTGCACATCAGGAGAAATAATTGAAGTGCATACACTTCAGTTGGTTGAGGAAGGTGAATTCTCAAGAAGAACAGAGAAGGATTCTTCTAATTCTCTTTTTTCTCATCCCTAGGATAATATTTTTAAATTCAATCAGATGAGGGAAGTTAATGATCAATTTAAATGATATCTAGAAAGTTTTAGAAAATAATTTGAGTATTTAGGGAGTTTATTTTTATCAAGAACATAGTTAGAATCACTCTAGGAAGAGTTATAAAGTGTTCAATAAAGTTTTATATCTAAAATATATTTTGATAATTTTAAAATAAAAATATCTCTTCAGATTTAAAATATCATAGTTGAATCTATTTCCAAGTATAATTTTATACAATTGATGAAGTTTATGGGAAGTTAGTTTGAATATGTAGAAGAAAGTAAAAACCAAGGTAGGGCTTCTACTTCCTTTCAACCAACATCTCTATATTTAATTAAGAGATTGGAATCTATTATAGTTGTGTTGTCTATCATGAATGAAATAATTTTTTATCTATAGTGTGATTGTATTCCACTAAACAATTTATAAGAAAATCAACAAGAGCTTATTGAAAGGTTAAATTCTAAAAAACCTATAGTTATAAGTCCTGTAAACAATATAGGATAAATTATGGATAAATATGTTAAATTATCTAAATATGTTCATGATTTTATAAAATTAAACCTAATGAAAGTTCTGAAGATGAGTCAAGAGTCAAATATATTGATGAAGTAGTGGCTAGGGCTAATGAATCAGAATTTTGAGCTATTAATGGTAGAGTTAAAGGCTATGCATCAGACCTTCCATGATTCCCTAACTTCAAAGTCTTCATATGATGGATTTTAGCCTAACCCTTCTTCCCATACCGACCCTTAGCTTGCCCAAAATTTCTTGAGCCCAAAATTTTTTCTTTGTAATAAAAAATTATTAATATAAATAAAGTATTTTTTGTTATATATTTATTAACTTTTTTTCTTATTTACTACCATTTCATGTCTAAGCCTATTCAATTTTCAAAAAGTATATATTTTTGGATTAATACAACATTCACTAATACTTTTTCACAACATTAACTACGTTCTATTCCATTTTTATACTTTCTTTTTGATATCACAAAAGGGTATAAATTTGTATAAATAAAATATTTCTATTATCTATACTATTCTATTCCATATTATTTTTCAAAATTACTTTCCAAATCCTCATGTATTCAAATGTGATTATTCAAATCTGATTTAGGGTATGAAAGAGAAATTAATAAAAAAATATTTATTTTTCAAATCCTTTAAATTGTATTTTCCTTTCTATGAGAAATTTAGATAAACTCAATTTATGTTTTGTTTAATATATAACACCTATGTTATTGTGTTTATATTTTAGTTTTTATCTCTATGGTTTTTGTGATAATAAAAAAGGGGGATATTGTTAGGAATATGATGATCCAATATTTTTAGTAATTTCTTATTGATTTTGATGCTCACAAATACCCAAACTTGTGTTACTAATGATGTTTCTTTAAGTGAATTTATGGTTTATATTAATTTGGTTTTAATGCGGCTGAAGTGTTGTTTCTAAAATAATTTGGACATTTTAGAAGAGTCTAGAATCATTGTTCATAACCCCATGTTTTATAAACACTTGGTTCAGGAACCCAACTTTTGGAAGGAAATGTTACTTTTGGGAAACTTACATTTGGCTAAACATTATGTTTGGGAACCCAAAATTTGTATCAAAAATTAATGTTTTCATGATTAACGTTTGGTTTATCAACCCAACATTTGGAATTAACCCAACGTTTGGTTCATCAATTAAACTTTTGGATTCAACTACATGTTTTATACCATATATAGTGCAACCCAATGTTTGAATCATTTATCTATGTGGTTTTAAATTATATATTATTTCAATACTGATTCAAAAGCTATTTTCAAAGGATTAAATTGTTTATATTTCCATGTAAAGTTACAATTTTAGTGGGTGATTAAATTCAAATTTCAAACACATTGAATGTTTTATAGATCAAAATTTATTAGGGAGATTTTATGGATATATTTGGCCAAAAAAAAGATTTATATTATTATTAAATACCAAGGGTCACATCTTTTAGAAAGATAACATCTCTAGTTTTCTAAAGTGATATTCTTTGGGGACATACATGTTTTGATCTGATGCTGTTAGTTCATCTTTATTCTACTGTATCTTTTTATAATATTTTTATTATAGTTAATTGAAGTAATTATTTGAGATAAAATTTAGAGACATACATTTTTTGATACATTTCTTATTTTTTATCTTTATGATGCTATATATATATATATATTGATATTTTTGATGTATTTCATCGAAACAATTATCAGAGCTACAATTTGGATACATACACGTTTATCATCGACTGAATATTAAATCTAATGCTCTTAAAAGGTTGTTCTTACTACTATTGTGTGTTTTTAGAATATTTTTTCAATAAGAAAGATCAAATTTTTTTGGAAGGAAATCACATTAAGGATCTAATATTTACCTATGAATAAATCTTTGTTTTTTATATGTTGCTATAATCATGTTCCAAATCTATTTTAACAATTATCATCTTATCTTCTTTTCTTAAAGTGTTGGATGGTTTTACTCAATCGGGGTGGAGTGAAAGATTCTCATACTAAGTTGTGCTTATCACGGTTCCCTGTAAAAGAAACTAACTTATTTTAAGACGTCAACTACCTGCACTCATTTATAGAGATCTCCAGATAAGATGACATATTTAGTGAAAATAATTAAACCCACTGAGAGAATGTTGGTGGAGTGGACTAAGGGATATTTGTGGCTGAACCATTATAATTTTTTTTGTGTTCAGTTCTTCTTTATATTCTGTTACATAATCTATTTTAAGAAAAATGAATACCATTGACTTCATAATCATAGGGGAGAAATTTTTTAATTCAAAAGAGTATTTTTAAAAGGGAACAATTCACCCCCATATTGCATATTTATATTATTCGAATAAACATCCTTATCTCATGGTTCTAAAGAGGCCAAAATCTTCTAGAGTATCAACATGAGGTTATGATGTAGTGATAATGTAGTTGTTGATGCTATATAACACACCTTTGTATTTTTTGATTGGTTTTTATTTATTTAAAATAATTTTTATTTATCTTGGGAGGATTTTGAGATATTGATTGAGTTGTTTGGAATGTTTTTGAAATGAATTTTTGTAGGCCTAGTATGTATTGAAATAATTCTAGAATTCTGCAATAAGGTTCAATGTTTATCCATGCAGTCGATACACTAGTTTAAAATCGATCAACATAGTCAGTTGGTCCATCATGATATTAATTCATTTATAGTTTATGGTTTTCTCATGCAGTTGATACACCACCTCATGGTTGATTCATTTATGGTAAGTGGTTTGGTCATGAGGCCGATACACTACCTCATGTTTGATTTGTTCATAGTAAGTGGTTTGGTCATGTGGTCGATACACTACCTCATGATCAATATTTATAGTAAGTGAGTTGGTCATGTGGTCAATCCATTATACTTTGGTCGATCTATACAGTTAGTAAATTATTTATACGATCAATTTCCTCAAAATTAATCTATAATAGACACTTCATTTTCACACAGTCATTTACATACTTAGAGAATTTTTGATTAATTTTGCAGAGAAATAATACGAGTTACCTGAATTTGTATAATCCGAAAAAATTAATTCCAATAATTATAAAATTATTCTTCAAATAGTAAAAAATTAAATCTAAAATTTGATTAAAGTTTGTCTGTCTGAGATTTTGATAATATTGATCAATGTTGATACCTGTTTTATATTTTGATTTGGTTTATCTGAAAGGTTTTCATGTAGATTGAGATATATTTGTTTTTAAAGTATATTCTCTAGATATTAAATTTGGAATGCTTTGTGAAGATTATTTTCTATTATGGATTTTAAAAATTCATTGGAATCTAGATATGAAGTGATTCTCAGTTAGTTATGAATGGATGATTATTTTTGATGTTGGGTTATTTTCAAAAGATGTTGTGTTGAGAGAGTAGGTTGAGGAAGTTATATTTTGATACTGTTTCGACATGGAAGAAGATATGTGTATTCTAGGAATTAAAAAATTCACTATTTTTGAATTATTATTAATATTTATTGAGGCTGAAGAAGATTATAGATTTTTTTAGTTAAGATATTAAAAATTAATAATTCTTGAAGAGGAATTTCACTACTGATATATAGTTATTAAAAGTTAAGAATATTTAATAGACTGTGGTGAATGTTTATAAGTGTAACCAAATATATATTTTGAGGGAGATTGTTTTTTATGACTATTGGCACTACAAAATTCATACCATTCAATTTTCCTTAAAATCCATGACACATTCTGTACTCAGAAAAATACAATTTGACTTTGATAAAAAAAGCTATCTCTATGCTCTAAGAAGAATAAAATTAGATATCCATGTTCCACATGATTTCTCATACACCAAGGTATGAAGATTCCTCAAAATAATCACTCAATACAGTGATTTGGTGGTGAGAAACTCCCTTTATGAGTAGCTCGTGGACTTCAAAAATTATTTATGAGAAGAGTACTAAAGCTTTAAAACCTATTTTTAGATTCTTCCAGTCACTTTTGGTCTTGGAAAATAACTTTTAAAATGTATACCTAATATTATATGGCATAGCACACTTCACATGATTCAATTTAACTCACGTGGAGCTAAAATGAACTTACAAATAAAAATTTATGACCTTTATAAGTTTTTTTGTAATGTACTAGGTTTTTAAAAGAACATTATGTTGGTCGGAGTAGAATCTCAAGAGGGGGGGGGGGGAATTGAGTTCCTACTTAAAATTTATGTTAAAAAATTTATTATAAAGATCCCCCAAATTTTGAAAATGGCCCAGTCAATTAAGGCAGTAGATATATAGATGTCTAATTGGTCAAAAGGTTTCTCATGGGTGATTAGTCCTAAGTTGAATTAGTGAGTAACACTTCTTCAACTTTTGAAACAAGTTTACTGAATTAAACAAATATACACACTAACCAAAACTAACTATCAAAGTGAAAGAAAAATAGTTTTATGTTTTAGCTAATATAAGCACCAGAAAATAGATAAAATAGAGTATAACAATATATAGTGCATAGTAAAGTAAAAAAAGAGGTTCAATCTCAAGACAAGACTTAATCCTCTCTACTTGGTGATCACCTGCCACCAAACAGTTTATATTAGCAATAAACTTGATACATAGCCTGTATCGGACTTTACAATAGTTTTCAAAAGATGTCAGGGTTCACACCCTCTTCCACAGTTCTTTGTGGGGAAAAAACATAGTACAAACCACACACGGTCTCTTCCATAGTTATATGTGAGAAACAAATGTAGATGAAGTTTGATGTGAGTATATTCAGTATCCTTCAGTTTAAGAACAGGAGACAATGTGTGAGATAGACAGACACACACACTTCTCATAAATTTAAAAAATAAAGAAACAGAATAGAGTAATTAGGATGATATAGATTTTAGAAGGCTATATGTGTTTTTAGTTCAGCTCTTGACTCCTTGAAGTGAGTAATTTGAAGTTTGAGTCTATCTCTGGAAGTTGTCTCCAAAAAAGAGTGTCGAAACTCTAGGTACTAGCTTTTAGGAATTGAGTGTTCTGCTTCTTGAGTTGATTGAAAGTTTATGAGACACAAAAGGCAACATCAAGTTGTTTTCCCAAAATGATCTTCTTGAATTTATTAGAGTTCACAGTGAAGGTGCTCGAATGGTTCTTCCTTGTTCTTCAGTAATTTCTTTCTCATGCATTTAACTTCTGGACTCACCACATTTTGTTTTTCTCTGTGCCTCTATATATCTTTCTTCCTCGGTCTTTTTTCTTCCATATTTGAAGTCTGACAATAGGAGTAAGTACATCATGTGAAATCTTTCTTGTACCTCGTACTGTCAAGATATGGTCTCCTGATATGTCTACAATAAGCATTAATTAAGTCATAAGCATTAAAGTTAGAAAAATATGACCATTATAAAAATATAAGAATTTGAAAAAGGGTATCAGTAGACTAGTAACAGTAGCCTTTGCATTAGTAGGCTTCAACAACAGGTTCACATCGACAAACTCCAACTATAAACTTTCATCGATAACCTTCAGTAGTAGGCTTGTATTGGTGGCCTTTGTATCAGTGACCATGTATCTGTGACCTTGTATCGGTGACCTTGTAACGGTGACCTTATAACGGTGACCTTGAAACGGTGACCTTGTAACGGTGACATTGTAACGGTGACCTTGTAAAGGTGACCTTGTAACGGTGACCTTGTAACGGTGACCTAGTAACGGTGACCTTGTAACGGTGACCTTGTAACGGTGACCTTGTAACGGTGACCTTGTAATGGATACCTTGTAATGGTGAACTTGTAACGGTGACCTTGTAACAATGACCTTGTACTTAGATAAATTCTGAACTGTAAGCTTAAAATGAGAGCAGTGAGATTAATCAGTATATAGGTATTATTTTGAGATAAATAAGATTTTTCACATAAACGATTATCATGTAGGAGAAACAAGATGCTTTAAGTAAATAAAACATGATTTGGGATTATCAAAACATGATTTGGGATTATCAAAATAGGTGATTCCAACAATCTCCCCCTTTTTGATAATCACAAATTATGTCATTGAATCTTTAGGATTAAGAGTGTTGAATCAAGGTTAAACACATCTTCTAATTTCATTGGTGATGTGAGTGTACAAAAATTTTATGGTGAACATGACATTTAGTCTAGAACATATATAACATATATAAACACATATAAACACTTCTCCCCCTTTGGGTAACTAAGAGAATTCAAGTTGAAATATTTGAAATATTTTCTCCCCCTTTGTGATTAACAAAAAGCATTCATAACAAAAATAGTGAAAAGAGAGTGTTTGTATTAATAAAATAGTAGTAAAATATACTAAAAGAAATACACCAATCACTATCAGTTAAGACAGTCCAAACTCAATCCACATCAGAGATGTCCATTGAAGATTTTCCCTTAGAAGCTGAAGATGCAGATTCTGAAGGTAGAGTGATAGGCCGAGGGATGGTAGTTAGCAGTGTAAGAGGAGCATCAACAGAAGGAGTAGTAGACTTATAGTGATTATATCTCTGAGGAATGGTGGGGGTCAAGCTTCTGAGGTCCTGGGTAGGAGTCATCATAGGTGCAGCAATGGCAGATCCTGAGGCACCTGAGGTAGAGGGAAAGGCTGGAGGAATAATGATGGGAGTGCAATCCACATGGAGGAAAGGCAAGAGAAGATTCCTGAAGTCCATAATGATACTGCCTCCTCTTTTCATAGCCTAAATTAAATCATCCTTATTCTCCATAAATTTCTCCAAAGTAGGAGTCATCTCTCGAATCTTGCTCACTTGATCCTTAAATGCCTAAGTGACAGGTGGAATCCTCAAGTTCCCCAACAACAACTTGAAGTGGTCATCCATATAATGCTTAGTGTATACCCTTTTGTAATAAAAGTCAAATTGTTACCTGATGGCTTCCTGATCTTGAGCAGCTTCCCTTAAATAATTTCCCACAAGGTTATGAATTTCCCTGGTAATTGGAAATGACCTGAGAGTCTGAGGTACTAGCACCAGATAACTTTTCCACTTCTTCTCTAACAACGGTCTTGATGGATTTAATGTCAACTGGAGGAGAGGCTGAAGTGGAAGAAGATGAACCTAGAGGTGCCAGAGAGAAAGCCACAATCTCCTTAAATGACTAGGTTATCCCACTGATAAGCCTTTTTATATCATCATCTTGGCCTTTCACATGTGTTTCCATTGACTTCATAAAATCCTCAAACACTGTGACCATTTGTTGAACCACACTTTTAACATATCTGTGGTCTCTTTCCACCTGATCTCTTGAATACATATATGCATCTAAGCTGGAAATAGACTATTTCACTGATTCCATAGACTTTTCCAAAGTTCTTACCTAATTCTGACATTCCTTGACATCATGTAACATAGCTGAGTGCGAGGTAGAGACTATCCTTTCCACTACAGATGTAATGAGTTATTGATTGTGAGATATTGTTCTTTCTATCTCAGTGGTTTTCTCATCAATATGACACTTTAGTTCTGATTTCAAAGAATCCAATTCATCCCTCTTTACATAGTCTCGAGGTAACAGAACCACTGGCTTCACAATGATAGTTTCTGAGACAATAGGAATTGGAGGACTTCTGATAGTCTGGTCATCTTCAGAATCTTCATAATATAGGACTAAAACAACAAATATTGAAGCTTCTGTATAGTCCTCTATCTCATGAGCAACAACAACTGATCCTATAGTAACAGGTTCCTCCCCCTCACTTGGATAATTCTCTTGAACAACCACATCTATCTCCATTTTACCTCCTTGATTGACTTCATTAACAGGAAGGTATACTGCCACTTCCTCCATAGAATCTTCAACAACTTCCAAAACAAGTCCAGATTCAACTGAATCAGCAAATTCTTCATCTATACTTTCTACCCTTTCTGTATGTCCTATTAAAGGACTAAGACTTAAACATTCATCTTCACTTTTAGCAGAAGCTATCTCAAAGTTAGTATGACTTGATTCAGAGTCCTCATCCTCATCTGAGGTATCTCTAATGTCTCTTAAGACATTTTCAGCCCCTTCTTCTTCACTGGTTTCCTCTTCACTGTCACATAGGACAGTCTCCCTTCTAGGAAATCTCTTTGGTGGGATAGGCTCACCAAAGGATACAGTATTAACAAAAGGATTTGAGGGAAGGTCAGGATCACTCCTGTCATCTATAGGAGAATACTCTCTTTCTTGCACAATAATAACTTCCTCTCCTTCTTCATCTGAATATGCAGGCTCAACTTCATCAAGCTTAAGACCTGGGTCTCTCTTATTCTTAGGCCTAGTGGGATGAGTCATAGGGTTAAACACTTCATATACCTTAGCCTCATCATTCACCCATCTCCTCATCCATGGATTCTATTTGATCTTCATCAACTTTCAGATCACTTTGGTGATGTAATGGTTATCTTGCACAACAACTGTTTCTTCTCTATCTCCAGCAAATCCTTTAACTTTCAAAATAAAGGATATAAACTTAGCATGAAATAGGTCATTGGATTTGGAATTGTCCTTGGTCATATCTTCTAGTTGAATCATCAAAAACCTACATAAGTTGATCTTCTGTTCATGCTTTAATAGATACAAGAGAAAAACATCATGATACTTTAATTTTGAAAAGTCCCCTCTCTTGGGACTCAAAACATGCTGAAAAAACCTAAATAGCAGCTTGTCTTCTCCTTCCATCTTAGCAGCAATGACTTTCCTAGGAATTCCATTCCCTGTCAATTTAGCTAATGCTTATTCATAGAAGAAACACTCAGTAGTGGGAGGAACCAATTTTGAGTAATAATCATAAATTCCTTCATGTAGAACCCTCAAGAAGTCATCCCACTCAGCAGAGGAGAAACTCACACTTACTCCATTTATTCTGGAAGTCATCCGGTGCTCATCCACAGACTCCTCAAACTTGAGATACTCATAAAATTCCTTCACTAAATTCAGGCAATAGGGTCCATTATTGTTTGCAAAACACTCAACCCATCCCTAAGCATCAAGTGCCTTCAGTACTAAATACTGGATCGACAACAACCACTCAGAACTTAACTCTTTCTTAACCACTATTTTCCTCTTCGATAAATGCGGGTTAAGTACCTTTGCCACTGTCTAGCTTCCACTACTCGACTCGGAACTAGGTCTCTTAAGACCAAGCATGTCTCCTTCATCAGAAACCAATGGCCTTTTGACTCTTTCCATTGATCTAGAGTGGTTCAAGGTTTTAGTAGAGGTTTAGGTTCTGAGATTAGGGAGAAAAAGGTTTAGGAGAGGGTTTGATGTGGATCAAAATGTGATCTATGTTTTATTTTTATCATTTAGGGATCAAAAAAATAAACAGATAAAATAAATAAGTAATATACAAAAAACATTTCAGATTCCAGCTGAGAGCAAAAATGAAAAGTCTTAGACTCAAGTCGTCTATCGGTAAGGAGGTATCGAAAAGGTCTAACGGTGAGGTCCTATTGGTAAGGTCTAACAACAAGGTCTTATCGGTAAGGTCTAATGGTGAGGTCATATCAATAAGGTCTAATAGTGAGGTCCTATTGGTAAGGTCTAATGGTGAGGTCTTAATGGTGAGGTCTTTAACTCAACAGTTTTATCATGCCTAACTCATGTTTGATGTAATTTAACCTCTCAAAATTCAAAGGCTTTGTGAATATATCTACCAATTGGTTTTCATTACCAATGAATTCAAGAGTGATATCACCTCTTTGATAATGATATCTCAATAAGTGATGTCTTACATCAATATGCTTTGTCCTAGCACGAGATACTGGATTTTTAGAGATGTTAATAGCACTTGTGTTGTCACAGTTTATAGATACATGTTTAAATTGATATCCATAGTCTATTAAAGTGTGTTTCATCTACATAATTTGATCACAGCAACTACCAGCAGCTATATATTCAGATTCAGCAGTAGATAATGCAATAAAATTCCGTTTCTTACTACACCATGATACTAGTGACTTGCCTAACATGTGACATGTTCCAGAGGTGATTTTTCTATCTAACTTACAACCAACAAAGTCAGAATCTGAATAACTTATTAAATCAAATGGTTGTTCTCTTGGATAAAATAGTCCTAAATTTATAGTAAACTTGAGATATTTAAAAATCCTTTTAACTACAGTTAAATGAGATTATTTGGGATTAGCTTGAAAATGAGCACACATGCATAAACTTAACATAATGTTAGCTCTGCTAGTAGTAAGGTATATCAGACTCCCAATCATACCTCAGAAATTGGTTTTTTCCACTGGTTTACCGGTTGCATCAGTACCCAACTTACAAGTGGTACTCATAGGTGTATCACTATCTTTATTACTATCTAAACCAAAACATTTCTAAATATCCTTAGTATATTTACTTTGATTTAGAATAATACCATTTTTATTTTGGAAAATTTGAAATCCAAGGAAAAATTTAAGTTTCACCATTAAACTCAGTTCAAATTCATCTTGCATCATTTTTGAAAAATCATTACAAAAAGAGTTTTTTAGAGGATCCAAAAATTATATCATATACATAAATCTATACTTTTAAAACATCTTTGAAAATAATTTTAATAAACAAAGTAGGATCCTCTATTCCTTTAGTAAAAGTTTTTGAAATTAGGAAAGAACTAAGTCTGTCATACCAAGCCCTCGAAGCTTGTTTCAGACCATAAAAGGCTTTTGATAGTTTAAAAATGTGATTTGGAAAATGGGGATTTATAAAACTAGGGGGTTGTTCAACAAATACATCTTTAACTATGTACCCATTTAAAACTGCACTTTTTACATCCATTTGATAAAGTTTGAAATTCAGATGAGCTGCATAAGAAAGTAGTATCCTAATGGATTCTAGTATAGCTACAGGAGAAAAGGTTTCCTCATAGTCTATCCCTTCTTCTTGACTATATCCTTGTGCAACTAATCTAGCCTTTTTTCAAACTATGTTTCCAGATTCATGAACTTTATTTCTAAAAACCCATTTAGTGCCTATGTTCGGGGTGTCCTTAGGTCTGTCCACTAATTCCTAAACTTTGTTTCTTTCAAACTGATTCAATTATTCTTTTATAGCTATCACCCAAAATTCACCACTGATTTCATCATTGATATTATTAGGTTCAAGCTATGAAAGAAAATCTTGATGTTCAACCAGGTTTCTCAGAGAAGCTCTAGTTTTTATCCCTCTATTTAAATCACCTACTAAAGAATCTAAAGGATGATTCTTGAGAGTTCTAATACCTCTATAAAGAGTTGAACTAGACTCCTCATGGTTTTCTACAGGTTCAAACTCAATAAGTGCAGATTCTGGAAGATTCCCAGAACTAGTTACTTTTTCAGGGGGTTCACTATCATTATCATTAAGGTCAAGAATTGAAATATCTTCCTCAAGATATTAAAGAGAGGTTTCGGGTTCATGTGGATCAGCCTCATCAAATTTGACATGAAAAAATTCTTCCACACATTTGGTTCTCTTATTAAATACTCTATAAGCTTTACTAGAGATTAAGTAACCTAGGAAAATTCCTTCATCACTTTTGGAGGAAAACTTATCAATATTGTCCTTAGTGTTAAGGATAAAGGTTTTGAAACCAAAAACTCTAAAGTAATTAACCTTAGGCTTCCTATTATTCTATATCTCATAAGGGGTCTTCTTAAAAGAAGGTCTAATCATGAATCTATTGATAATATAACAAGCTTTGTTAACAACTTCAACCCAAAAATAAATGGGTAGATTATACTCATTAAGCATAGTCCGGGAAATCTCTTGAAGTGTCCTATTTATTCTTTCTACAACTCCATTTTGTTGAGGGTGTTCTAGGAGAATAACAATTGTGAGTATAGCCATTATGTGAGAAAAATGATTCTAATTCCTAATTTTCAAACTCATGTCCATGATCACTTCTCAAGGTCTTAATTATAAGTCCACTAAGATTTTCTATAGACTTGGAGTATTTGATAAAATAAGAACAAGCTTCACTTTTGTGATCCAGAAAGTATAGCCAAGTGTACCTAGAAAAATAATCTATAAGAACATAAACATAGTGCTTCCCATTTAAACTTGAAACTCTTAATGGTCCAAATAAATCCATGTGAACCAACTCAAGCGATTGATAAGTATAAAATTATTTCTTTGGTTTGAAAGAGACTTTGTGTTGTTTTCCCTTTTGATAGGGATTACAAAATTTTTTAATTGGGAATTCCAATTTAGGTAAGTCTCTAACAAAACCTTTCCTAGTCAGTTTCCTAAGTGAGCACACATTGCGGTGTCCTAATCTTCTGTGCCACAACCAGGATTCCTTATGAAACACATTTAAACAAGAAACATTTTGATTAGCTAAAGAATCTAAATCAACAACATATATATTCTCATTTCTAAGAGCAGTAATGATTAAATCATTTTTAGAATTAAAAATATTACATGCATCATTTTCAAATTTAACATTGAATCCATCATCACACAACTGAGAGATACTTAGCAGATTATATTTTAACCCATCAACAAAAAGTACTTTTGAAATTAATACAACATTAGGGTTACCAATATAGTCTAAGACGACGATCATTCCTTTATCATTATCACCGAATGTGACATATCCTCCATAAAATTTAATTAGGATTTTGAAGCATGGATAGTCTCCTATCATATGTATTGAACATCCATTGTCCAAGTACCATAGAGTTTTATAGGAACTCTTCAGACAATTTTCTTGCAAAACAGATTAAGTGCAGTGTAACTTTGGTACCCAGATTTTCTTGGGTACAGAGAGGTTAGCAAGTAAAATTTTTGGAACTGATACTTTTTCTCACATATTTCCTATAATCAGCAGATATATTTTGAGACATAAAAACTTTTTTTGGTCCTTTAGAGAATTGTTTTTCAAGAAATTGTTCAAAACTTTAACTAGCTGTGAATTGTCCAAATTTTGAAACAAATTTAGTTTTAATGATCCTTCTCTATCCTAGTTGATACCATATACCAGTTGTATATTCTGGAGAATTTTTTTTCCTAGTAACAGAGTCAAGGAATCTCTACCTTCAATAAACTTCTCAAGATCACTCATTAATTGCTCATTTAATAATTAGAGTTCAGTATTTTCTTTTAATAGTTGAGCACATTTTTCTTTCTCAATATCCAGATCAAACTTATAATTGGAATTTAGATCATGTTGCCTTTTCAATAATTTATATTTATCCTTGAGTTCATTAAAGGTATCCTCAAGCATTCCACAATATTCAAATAGTTCATCCTTAGTCATATTTTTATCATTGTTTGATTCACTTTCATTCCTAGAATAATAAGCATTGGGTTTAGGGGAATTGGGTGTTACCTCTGATATTTCTGTCATAAAGCATAAATTTTCATGTTTGTTCTTGTCACTATCAGAAGTATCAGATCCACTCGAGCTATCTTATGAAGCACTCCAGGTAGCTTTCATATCCTTTTTATGTCCTTTTCCATTGTCTTCATACTTCTTCTTAAATTTAAGCTTGGGGCAATCAGCCTTCACATGACCTTTACGTTTACACTCATAACAAACTATATTGGTTGTGTTGTCATTCAATTTTCTATCCTTTTTTCAATTTTCCTTTTTTATCATACCTTCCTTTATAGTTTAATTGTCTAAAGAACTTTTTATTTCGGTAAAACTTCTTGAATATCCTTGCAAGATGAGCCATCTCATCATCACTGTTAGAGTATGAGTCTTCACTTATGGAAGTATCTACAAGATCTTGAAATTTTTCTTTATCTTTGCACTACTGGAAATCGCACCTATACCCACGGTTTAAAACCGTGGGTATAGCCCTTGAAACCGTGGGTATAGGGTATACCCACGGTTTCAGTAACCGCGGGCTGGAGTGCCGTCGCAATAGGCCTATACCCACGGTTTTCAGAGAACCGTGGGTATAGACCCGGAAAATTTTATATTACCCACGGTTCATTGAACCGTAGGTATAGATGTATACTTACGGTTTTATAACCGCAGGTATACTGTTTTGCATCTCCGGATATAGATGTATACCCACGGTTTTATAACCGTGGGTATACTGTTTGCAGGTCCAGAAATTTCCCACGGTTTTATAACCGTGGGTATACTGTTTGCAGGTCCAGAAATTTCCCACGGTTCATTTGAACCGTGGGTATACATGTTTCCAGTGCCAAACATTTCCTACAGTTCATTTGAACTGTGGGTATTGGCAGATCCCCTGCAGCAAAGCAGGCCTGGCTGTACAATTCTGCACCTTAACATTCTGCACCTAAAAACAGAATATAAGATTATACATGGATGATGAGAAACCTCAGCATGCTATGGTCCGGGCTGTAGACATCAGCCCTGTAAACACAGTACATGGGGATTTTCAGATGAAAGTGCAAACTGCACAGCATGTGGGCTCAACTGTCTATGAATTGGAGGCAGCAGACGCTTGTGCTGAACAGATACAAGGGCGGGCGGATGTTGCTGAAGCAATGCTTATCACGGTTCCCACTAGTAACCGTTTTCTTGAATTGGATGTGGAGACCTCTCATGTAACCCAGCCCTCCCCCCACCCTCCCCCTGCCAGCCCCCCCTGCCCCCTGCTTGCCCCCCTGCCAGCCCCCCCCCCTTCCCCCTGCCCCTGCCAGCCCCCCCCTGCCCCCTGCTTGCCCCCCTGCCAGCCCCCCCCCCCCTTCCCCCTGCTTGTCCCCCTGCCAGCCCCCCCTGCCCCCTGCTTGCCCCCTGCCAGCCCCCCCCTTCCCCCTGCCAGCCTCCCCCTGCCCCTGCCAGCCCCCCCTGCCCCCCTGCCAGCCCCCCCCCCCTTCCCCCTGCCAGCCTCCCCCTGCCCCTGCCAGCCCCCCCCCCCTGCCCCCCTGCCAGCCTCCCACTAGTAACCGTTTTCTTGAATTGGATGTGGAGACCTCTCATGTAACCCAGCCCTCCCCCCCTCCCCCTGCCAGCCCCCCCTGCCCCCTGCTTGCCCCCCTGCCAGCCCCCCCCCCCCTTCCCCCTGCCCCTGCCAGCCCCCCCCCCCCCTGCCCCCTGCTTGCCCCCCTGCCAGCCCCCCCCCCTTCCCCCTGCTTGTCCCCCTGCCAGCCCCCCCTGCCCCCTGCTTGCCCCCCTGCCAGCCCCCCCTTCCCCCTGCCAGCCTCCCCCTGCCCCTGCCAGCCCCCCCTGCCCCCCTGCCAGCCCCCCCCCTTCCCCCTGCTTGTCCCCCTGCCACCCCCCCTTCCCCCTGCTTGTCCCCCTGCCAGCCCCCCCTGCCCCCTGCTTGCCCCCCTGTCAGCCCCCCCTTCCCCCTGCCAGCCTCCCCCTGCCCCTGCCAGCCCCCCCCCCTGCCCCCCTGCCAGCCCCCCCCCCTGCCCCCCTGCCAGCCCCCCCCCTTCCCCCTGCTTGTCCCCCTGCCAGCCCCCCCTGCCCCCTGCTTGCCCCCCTGCCAGCCCCCCCCTTCCCCCTGCCAGCCTCCCCCTGCCCCTACCAGCCCCCCCTGCCAGCCCCCCCCTTCCCCCTGCTTGTTCCCCTGCCAGCCCCCCCTGCCCCCTGCCACCCCCCCCCTTCCCCCTGCCAGCCCCCCTGCCCCTGCCAGCCCCCACCCCCAGCCCCCCCCCCTGCCCCCTGCCAGCCCCCCCCCTGGAAAGACACAAAAAAGGGCTTGGAAGCATGAGAAGAACTCACATGATCCTAAAACTAGAAGGATTCATGTGAAAGGGGTGCCCCAAGGCAAGGTATGTACTGAAAATGCTTGCAGGGACGGTCCAAGCAGCAAGGTGATTTGGAGAAAGAAAAATCAACCTATAGTGAAAAGAAAAATCCTTGGTGGTAAAGCTGTCCAAGGAAAAACAGGTTGTGTTTTGGGTTGTGAAGAAGAGAACAAACCTAAAGAAGGGGAGACACAATCCATGGGGTAAGTGTGCTCACAAAGCATATATTTTAGAGCTGAAAACAGATCTGGTTTAGAGCTGGAAGTTGCATGCAGCAATGGTATCAATTCATGCTAAAACAGATCTGGTTTAGAGCTCGAAGCTTCTTTCTGTTTCGATGGATTTGGGGAGTTTGAACATCTCACATAATCGTTTAATTTAAATGTTAAACGATTACTAATGGGATTGAGCCGTACGCTTCAAATGAGCTGAAACATTTGGGACATTTGTGTAACGTACCATGAATAGGCTGAACATTTTGAGGTTCTCGAAGGCCTATATGAATTGGTTCAATTCCTATGCAAGTGGTTTCACTTGATGGATGAGATCATGTGATCGTTAGAACTCCTCAAAGCCGATTCTCTCTAGCTCTTGTTTCTCTCCCACCTTTAAACAAGGTTCTAACAGACTGTGGTGTTGAGAGAGACCCTACCTAAGCATCGGGTGATTCCCATGAACCTTGGATACCTCAGAAGGAGTCTTTCGGTGACTTCTCGGAGATCTCGATCAAACGCTTGTGAAAACTTCGACAAGCAGGAAGGACTGGTATTGAGAGAGGTCCTACTAAGTGTCGGGTGATTCCCATGATTTGTGGATACCTCTGAAGGAGTCTTTCAGCGACTTCTAAGTGATCACAATCAAACACTTGTGAAAAGCTTCGAAAGACTGGATCGAATGGTGTAAGGTACACCATTCTTATTCTTTGTTTAGATTGATTACAAACGTATAGATATATTTCGGCGTGACTGCGGCGTGACCGCGGACACCCCTCCCCCCCGCTGGACACCCCTCCCCCCTGCTGGATGTGGCTGGAGCAGGGCCACATCACGGCGTGACCGCGGCGTGACCGCGGCGTGACCGCGGCGTGACCGCGGCGTGACCGCGGCGTGACCGCGGCGTGACCGCGGCGTGACCGCGGCGTGACCGCAGCGTGTTGGCCCGATCCAGCGACATCCGCGGGGCAGCATCTTCCGACCCGGAGCGAAGGGAGCGGGAGGAGGCTGGAATGCGGGTGAAAGGGGGGTCCTACTAAGTGTCGGGTGATTCCCATGATTTGTGGATACCTCTGAAGGAGTCTTTCAGCGACTTCTAAGTGATCACAATCAAACACTTGTGAAAAGCTTCGAAAGACTGGATCGAATGGTGTAAGGTACACCATTCTTATTCTTTGTTTAGATTGATTACAAACGTATAGATATATTTCGGCGTGACTGCGGCGTGACCGCGGACACCCCTCCCCCCCGCTGGACACCCCTCCCCCCTGCTGGATGTGGCTGGAGCAGGGCCACATCACGGCGTGACCGCGGCGTGACCGCGGCGTGACCGCGGCGTGACCGCGGCGTGACCGCGGCGTGACCGCGGCGTGACCGCGGCGTGACCGCGGCGTGACCGCGGCGTGACCGCGGCGTGACCGCGGCGTGACCGCCGCGTGTTGGCCCGATCCAGCGACATCCGCGGGGCAGCATCTTCCGACCAGGAGCGAAGGGAGCGGACTGAAAACAAACATGTCGTATTTGAAACATGGAGTTCAAATAAAAATGAATAATCTGGCATTTATATAATACATTCCATGATGGTGTGTATGTACAGTATGCAAACAGAAAACTGTAATGATAGGAGGCAACAAACATGTCGTATTTGTGCAGTATAATAATTCAGGCATTGAAAATTGAACACAATGAAAACGGGATAATGAAATGACTAATTGCTTTCAATGGAGCAACATAAATTTCAAATAACGTTTCAGTACTGTAGATAATGTAATAATTATTTCACATCAAATAGAAATTTGAAAAATAGTACTGAAAACAAATTAAATAGTAAACATGTATGTTTACCATTGGTGTGCGGCATCACATTTTAGTCTGCTTTTTCTATTTTCCTATTTACATTTCCCTTCATTCAGGTGTGTAGTTCATCCACATTATCACAATCACAGACATCCTGACGACAAATTCCATCACCCTGGATCACAACCAATCTATAGTAAATATATTTAATTGAAATAAGAGCATTGAAATGATACATATAAAATTATCCTTAAGTAGTAGAGTTCACCTAGGTAAGTGCAGTATCAAAGCCGCAATCACAGACATCCTGATGACAAATTCCATCACCCTGGAGCACAACCACACTATAGTAAATATCTTTGATGAAGATTATCCTGGAGGTGAGAAGTACATGTAGAAGAATATCCTGGAGGTGAGAAGTACATGTAGAAGATAAGGGGATAGGATAGACTTGGTCAAACAGAACGTATCGAGACACACCCACATACTACATACAGAACCATTCAAACAGTTTCAACTGTTCAAACAATAGATGGAAAACATATTCAGCACAAAAGTGATGGGAAATGCCAACCAAATGAAAGAATCTAGATTAAAACCAATGACCGAGCAGGAAAAAAAAATTGGACATTCAGAATGCATGTGTGTTCAATGATTCCAATATCTAAAGTGCGTTTCAGCTAGACTCATAACTCAAAGAAGAATTCACATTGATGAGTCATGCATGAATAAGCTCAAATGTCGTGTCAGATTGGCACATAGATTTGTCAGCTCACCTTGATAAAGATCGAATGGCAAACCACTGATTGCTAATCATACTTTAATTTGATACAATCTGTACATGCAACAAATAAAACCATGAATTATTATTAATGAATATATAAGACTCATAATCAATGAAATGTCATATAGAACTAAAACAAATGCTGAAAAAGTAGAAAAAATGAAAGAAGAAATTGCATAAAGAAATTTTGTTATTAGTAGCAGTAGATCAAAACATGTATGTATACATCCTTGCACACTAAACTAGTTGAGAATAAATAAGAATGTGATTTGATCGTGGTCAAACAGATCCAGAAATATCACCAGATAAAGTGTGATATTCAAAACAATTAGTGCATTTGGAATTTGAATTTAAAATACTACTAAAAATCATACCTTCTCTTAGAAATATGAATGACTTTATTCATTGATTAAAATTATTTTAATTGGTTATTAAATGACTTATAATGAGATATTTATTACAAAAAACCATTGTTGAAATCTCAAGAAATATCTTGAACTCAAATTCCACAGAGAACTACTTCAAACATCAGGTTGATCTATGTACGTCATTTTTAAACCTATTTTTCCACCTCCCCAGCCCGCCCACTGGCCAGCCCCCCACTGCCCCTCCCCCCTCCCCCCCCTGCCCAGCCCTCCCACTGCCCACCCCCCCTCCCCCCTGCCCAGCCCTCCCCCCCCTCCCCCCCCTCCCCCCCCTGCCCAGCCCCCCCCCCTCCCCCCCCTGCCCAGCCACCCCCCTCCCCTCCCCACTGCCCAGCACCCCCCCCTCCCCCCCTGCCCAGCCACCCCCTCCCCCCTCCCCCTCCCCCCCTGCCCAGCCCTCCCCCCCACTGCCCAGCCCCCCACTGCCCAGCCCCCCACTGCCCCTCCCCCTCCCCCTCCCCTCCCCCCCTGCCCAGCCCTCCCACTGCCCAGCCCCCCTCCCCCTCCCCCCCTGCCCACCCCCCCCACCTCCCCCTGCAGAAAGTTCATGAAAAAACAATTTTATTATTAAATCAATCAAAGCATATTAGTAGCTAGCAAAACATATTTAATGACAAGTATTTAATGACAAGAGGAGTTCATGATTGAATAAGTAGGGAAAAAGAGAAAAAGGTCTTCCATTTAATATGCCATATGGTTCATTCTGATTTTTCATTGATGTGAAAAGCTTTTGAAGACATGAAATCCATTAGTCAAATAATTTATGTCATAATTATTTAGTTAATTCAATGTTTTAAATCAAGAAACCATCTCATTAAAATCCATTTAATAATAAATTTAATGGTCATATAATTTCAAAAGTCAATATTTATGAAATTTCATTTGATTATTGTGATAAGGAAAAAGGTACACCCAACCATTTAAGAGATTTCATATTTAGCTACCTAGTTTTATCCTTTACCTTTAATACCATGACAATTCTAGACTAAGAACAAGAAACCACGTGAATTTTATTTAACATAACTAATCTGTTTCATATTAATTTACAATTCATTAATCATCTTCAGGCATTGAACATTGGAGGGTCTAGTGGAAGGTGATGGTAGTGACTTCGCTAATCAATTCATAATTCAATAGGTAGCTTATACATGGAGGCTTATCATTCGAGTTATAAATATAAAACACAATATAATGATGTCTCTATAGTTTCAAAACACTAAAAACCATATATGGCATATAATCCTTCATGAGTTTGTTGTATTTCTAGATGAAACCACCACCAACAATTTACGTATGTAGAAATTTTCATTTAACACAGTCCTAAGTAATATAATCAAGAAATATTAATTCAATAAATTATACCCTATTAAATCAGCATGACAACACGAAAATTTCCAAAATGATGGAAACCATGAAAATATTTATAAAACGCATACCATAAGGAGATGTTGTTCATATGGAATACAGGGTTTATAAAGAAGATAAATGATGGAATACATAAAAAAATCATGTTTGATGACCCCATGCCCTTCATGCGATCTATCAAGAAAGCTATAGCATAAGGAGATGCTGTTCATATGGACATTTTAGAGTAGACACCACTGTTCCCCTGGGTATGACACTTTAGTTCTAGATTCCCTCCTTCCCAATACTTTTATGTCCTTAAAATAGAACTCATCACTAGTATATCATCCTAAATTAGTAGTCTTTGTCAGTTATATCCAATGAAAAAAATGTAGTAATATAAAACATTGTAAATGAAAACAGATTCTTTCAATAACAATCAGAGGAAGTAAAAATTATCTCTAAGATGAATTTTTTTTGAAGAAGGTGATGGATTGGTAGACCATGAAACCACAAAACCAGGGGTTTAGTCAAACCCAAATCCAGAAGCCAAAATTCAGTCTAGTAAAGCAGGCAGATCGGCTCCCAAATAGACCAAACAACAGAAATGAATTCAAAAAAATACCCAAAGATTCATACCCAGATTTCCACTTATGATGACTGATTATTGACTAAATAAACAATGCAGAAGATAATTTGTGTAGTGATATAAGAATAAGTGATTAGTTTCAAAAGAATAAAAAATTAAGGAGAAGAAATTCTATACCTATATAGAATGACTTGGACGGGAAATTGTCTGAGGAGAGGTAGCTGCGAGGGAGAAGCGAGGACGCCGCTGGAGCTTGGGGAAGTGTAGCGAAGGCTAGGATGTTGAGGCGGAGGAGAAGGGCCGGAATTCCAGGTCGGGAGCGGAGGAGAAGGCGGGAGGCGAAAGCTGTAAAGGGGATGAGATGGCCGGGAATCGGTGGTCGGATGTCCGGGAGGCGGAGGTCAGAGAGGGGAGTAGAGGGTTGGGAGGCGAAGGTCGGATAACCGGGAGGCAGTGGTCGGGGAGGGGAGGAGAGGGCCGGAGGCGGAGGTCGGGAACCTAGGGTTCGAGCGGGGAAGCGCGAGCGTGAGGAGGAGAAGTTCCGATTGGGGAGCGTGAGAGTGAGGAGGAGAACCCGATATTCGGGTAAATTTGTGAATTGAATACCCACGGTTTAAATAAAACCGTGGGTATTGATAAACAAAAAAGGCCTATTCCCACGGTTTTTCAAACCGTGGGAATAGATGCGTGGGGATAGACCAGTATTCCAGTAGTGTTGTTCTTTGAGGTAGTATTCTTGAATGATACATATTTATTTCTTGGTTCTTCATCTACTTCTTGATTCACCTTAAGCTCTTCTTCGTACATCATAATTTTTCCAATTAGTTCCTTCACTGGTAGTTTGCCTATGTCACAAGATTCTTGAATAGAAATAGAAGTTCCTCTCCATCTGTCAGGTAGGCATCAAAGAAACCTCATAATATGGTATTTTCTGTCCACTGGTCTTCCAAGGAGACTCATGGTATTCACTATTTCATTGAACCTAAGATACATTTCAGAAATGAGTTCATCAGGATTCATTTTAAAATTATCATATTTAATAGTATATGTATTTAATATTATTTCTTTAACATTGGTTGTTCCCTCATGTGAAATAGCTAAAGTATCCCAAATTTCATATACAATTTTACAAGAATACATTCTATTGAATTCATCATCACCTAGAGAATAGTACAAGGCATTCATTGATTTATAATTATTATTATATGTAGCTTTAGTCAACTGAGACCATGTGTCCCTAACAGTAGCTGGAAATACATGTTGTTCTTCAATTGTGTCCCAGATTTCAGGTCCCATGATCTCTAGATACATTTTCATTTTTAATTTCCACTGAGCATAGTTATTATCATTAAAGAAAGGTGGCCTGTTAATAGAAACACCCTCAACTCTGTTATCCATTGTTAATTATAATTTAAATAACTAAAAATTTAGAAATGAAAGAAACTTTAAGATCTTTAAGATGCAACTAAAATCACAGTTAAAGAATTTTAACACTGGATATATAAACCTATAATACCAAATGTTGGTTGGAGAGGAATCTCAAGAGGGGGGGGGGGGAATTGAGTTCCCACTTAAAATTTATATTAAAAAATTTCTTATAAAGATCCCCCAAATTTTGAAAACGGACCAGTTAATTAAAGTAGTAGAGATATAGATGTATAATTGGTCAATAGGTTTCTCAAAGGGTGATTAGTCCTCAGTTTAATTAGTGAGTAATACTTCTTCAGCTTTTGAAACAAGTTTAACTAATTAAACGAATATAAACACTAACCAAAACTAACTATCAAAGTGAAAGAAAAACAATTTTATGTTTTATCTATTATAGGCAGCATAAAATAGATAAAACAAAGTATAATAATATATAGTGCATAGTGAAGTAAAAAAAGTGGTTCAGTCTAAAGATGAGACTTAATCCACTCTAATTGGTGATCACCAGCCACTAAGAAGTTTATATTAGCAAAAAACTTGATACACATCCTGTATCGGGCTTTACAACAGTTTTCACAAACTATCCAGGGTTCACACCCTCTTCCATAGTTCTTCATGGAAAAAACACACAGTACAGACCACACATGGTCTCTTCCATAGTTATACGTTGGAAATAAATGTAGATGATGTTTGATGTAAGGACATTCAGAATCCTCCAGTTTAAGCACATGAGATAGTGTGTGAGACAGACAGACATACACACACTTCTCAGAAATATAAAAAAGAAATAATCACAATAGAGTAATTAGGATGAGATAGAGTTTAAAAGGATCTATTTGTTAGTAGTTCAACTCTTGACTCCTTGAAGTGAGGAATTTGAAGTTTGAGTCTATCTCTGAAATTGTCTCCAAAACAGAGTATCACAACTCTAGGTACTAGCTTTTAGGAATTGATTATTCTGCTTCTTGAGTTGATTGAAAGTTTATGAGACACAGAAGGCAGCCTCAAGTTGTTTTCCTGAAATTATCTTCTTGAAGTTCTTGGGGTTCACAGTGAAGTTACTGGAATGGTTCTTCCTTGTTCTTCAGTAATTTCTTTATCATGAATTTAACTTCTGGACTCACCACATTTTGTTTTTCTCTATGCCTCTATATATATTTCTTCCTTGCTCTTTTTTCTTTCATATTTGATGTCCAAAAATTGGAGTAAGTACATCACGTGAAATCTTTCTCGTACCTCGTATTATCAAGACATGGTCTCCTGACATGTCTACAATAAGTATTAATTAAGTCATAAGCATTAAAGTTAGAAAAATACAACCATTAGAAAAATATAAGAATTTGACAAAGGGTATCAGTAGACTGGTAACAGTAGCCTTTGAATCAATAGGCTTAAATAGATGGTGCACATTAGCAACCTCCAAATGTAACCTTTCATCGGTAACCTTCAGCAGTAACCTTAAGAAGTAGGCTTGTATCAGTGGTCTTTGTATTATTGACCATGTATCGGTGACCTTTTATTGGTGACCTTGTAACAGTGAGCTTGTAAGGGTGACCTTGTAATAGTGACCTTGTAACGGTGACCTTGTAACAGTGACCTTATAACGATGAACTTGTAACAGTGAGCTTGTAAGGGTGACCTTGTAACGGTGACCTTGTAATGGTGACCTTGTACTAAGATAAATTCTGAACTGTAAGCTTAAAATGAGAGCAGTGAGATTAATCAGTACATAGGTATTATTTTGAGATAAGCTTGATTTTTCACATAAATTATTATCCTGTAGGAGAAACAAGATGATTTAAATAAATAAAACATGATTTGGGATTATCAAAACATGATTTGGGATTATCAAAACATTATTTGGAATTATCAAAATAGGTGAGTCCAACACATTATGTTCGATATCATATATAACACAGAACACTAAGCCTAAATGAACCACCAAATATTATTATTTAAATATGACCTTTATAACTTAACCATTGAATTAGTGGGTATGAATAAGAATAAAAAAATTATGAAATATATATGAAGTTCACACTCAATAAAAAATTATTTATTAATACTTAATAAATAAACACTCATTTTTTTAGCAAATCTATGTTATTCTCTAAAAATATATTTTCTTCAAAAATAACTATTATTTCTTTTTGTGAGAAAATAATATAAGTTTTTTTATAATTTTATAAAATTTATTTGATAAAATTAACTTAATTTTTTAAATCAAAATATCAAAATTAGCTTAGGGTGAATTTTTGAGTTTTTTAGGAAAGGATTGATTTTCCAGTGAATAATGAAAAATACTACTTTTTATTGAAAACTATATATATTTTTTAAAGAATTTAAAAAGTACCAATTAGTTTTAAAATGTTTTAAAAGTAAAATTAGTTATTTAATATTATTAATAATCCAATTAAGTTCATTGGGATCAATTTTATGATTTAATTTAGTATAAAAACATTTTTATACTTAAAAATGATTTTTTCTGAAAACCGTTTACATTGCATTTTTATTTTTAATATTAAACTAATTTGTTCCAATTATTGAAATTGAATCCTGAAAAATAGATTCAATATTTGTAATTAGGAGATCCAAATTTTTTAAATAGGTCCCTTTTATTTCTGGTCATTTTTAATAGTTACCGTTATAAATAATTATCCCCACGATAAAGGAAAATTGAATAATTAAGGTTAAAAATGATTTGATAAGACATTAAAAATAAACAAAACACTTTAATTAATTTATTTGGATGAGTCCAGTTCACCCATAATCATCCAAAATTTTAAAATATTACATTGTTTTCCATTTTTCCATGATTTGGACCTTTATAATATTTAAGTGAGAGATAAAGACAAAAGTGTCACTTTTATTCTTTTAATATCTATAATATTTTATGATAGGGATAAATACAAGTTATGTTCAGTTATAAATATTAATTTTAAATATAAAATATTTTTTTATCATGGTAATTTATTTCTAATTTTCGATGATGAAATAATTACTTTAAATTCTTGGGCAATGCCGATACAATATTTAATTAATTAATAGAAAAATAAAATAAATGATTTTAAAAATACTAAAAGTAAAATAATTTGAAATATTTATTGTTTTCCATGTATTTTTATATAAATATAACTTTATTGTGATGTGTTAAAGGATTATATTCGAATTACCTCTTTGTATTAATATATTTAAAGTCAAATTAAAGAAATATTGTCAAAAATGACCTTAATGAAATTTTATAATAAGTAATATTTTATTAAATGATTTAAAATTCATAGAAATATTATATTAATATAAATTAATGATATATTGTTTAAAATATAAACCATAGTCCATTTATGAGTTTTTTTTTCATTTTATAATGACATTATTTATCCTTAAAGGGTAGAAAACTTTAATACTATAGTAATTTCCTAAAGGGTTTATGTTGGGTTAAAACTAAAAGATAATGGTAAAAAAATAACCAAAACTTGTCCAAAATTTATTGGATGATATAATTTAGATAAATATTCATAATATATTATAATTATATAATCTCAGATCCATTTTAATATGAAAATTATTTTATATTAATTTAATTCTTTATGAAATTCTAAAAGAGCCCCACCCCTTATAAAAGAGAACCTCATCTCATATTTTATTAACAATTAAAAAACCTTTAGGTTTGGGAAAGACCTAAAAAAATATCATCCTTACATCCCTACCCATATCCTATAGGAATTTTTTTATCATTAAGACAATCTAGATATTCCTTAGGTATAATCCAAAAGAGGATGTCCGAAGAAGAGGTATCATTCTTAACAATGTGTTTTGGTTTATTTCTTCTTCCACCTCTTTAAAATATTATTAAACCATGAAAATATAAAAACATCATTATCTACCATATAATGATATGTTATTATATTAATATTATAACCAACATCTGTCTCCTCTTCAATCAAATGGGAAAGAAAACCATCATTCGTGTGTACGGCGGACTACCACCTCATGAACCGATGAAATTATTTTTCCATCACCGCCTTTCATGACTGGTCATAATTATGAATTTAATATATATATATATATATATATTATTAATGAAATAAATATAATTATATAAAATAAATATATCATATATTTTATTACCTTCCCATTCATTGAAAAATGATAACATCATTCGTGCGTACGTGTGGACTACCACCTTCATGAAGTTATGTGATTCATTTTTCACCACCACAAAAAATGACTAATATATAAGTTTATTTAAATAAATAATATATTATTTATTAAATAATGATTATTTTTTAAAGATAGAATAATACTTACCTTCTTTATATCATGATCATTGAAAAATAAAAAACGTTACTCGTGCGTACATACAGCCTACTGTCTCCATGATTATAATGTAGTTCATTTTTACTGACCATATTTATCAATTGGTTAATTTATATATAAAAATTATATTTATTTAATGATTATTATTATTAATATGATGAAATAATGTCCTCTTTGAGTATATTTAACCTACCGAAGTCATTTTGGACATATGAGCCATATATCATCAAAACGTCTGATGTGAAATTAATTTTATAAGTAAATGAATATAACATGGTAATAAATAAAATAAGTAGAATAATAAAATTTAAAAATTTTATTAAGAAATTAAATAATTTACATAATTTTATTATTTAGGAATATAAATTACATACATGAAAATTCAGACATGAGGTAAGGGATTTTGTATCAATTTTCACTCCATTGAGACATATTTGGTAATATGCACCTGTTTATTTTTATGAGGTTTATTTACAAACAATTTTATGTATTTAACATGAATATTAATTTATTAATGATGAATAATTATCCAATTTAAGTTATTCTTTCAAGAGGTATGTTTAAAAGAAAAACCGATCTTATTCTTATTTTTGATTGGGTATATTTTTCTTCCATATCCATATTTTTCAAAATTGTTTTATAAAAGTATCTTTATTTAATAAAATGATTTATTAAGGAAATTTTATGTTATCATAAAAATTTTACATGATTTTAAAGGAATATGTAAAATGTTTTTTTGAAAGTTACATTTTCAACTTTCTTTATAAAAAGACAAAAGGAATGTTTTATTTTAATGTATATGGCATTAACAGAATTTCCCACCAACATAACTGTTTACACCCTTTAGATTATTCTAAAATTTTTCAATGGGTTTACAAAGAAATAAATTTAATAAAAGATTATTTTTAATTTTTAATTTCCATTTATTATTTAAAGGAATCAATTTTATCACAAAAGAAAATTTTTTTATGGCCATCTCTCATCTCTTGATTATTCTCATGGAAATTTACATTCTCTTATAACATTCGATTTCTTATGATCATTGGAAATTATTTTTCCATTAAGTATCCATATTATTTGTATCATGGATATTATTATTTCCTAAAACATATACCATTTCTACATACGATGTTTTACTTTGAAAGTTATTTGATTTACTGGGGAATTATGAATAATTTGTTTTCTTTACTTGATAAATAATTTTTTTGCTAAGGCATATTTTTTATGAATTTAAGTTGATCATTAAAAATATTAGGAATGAATTGGACATGAATTTATGGGTGGGAATAAAAATTATATATCCCATTGATGCATCTATAGGTATCATGATAAAAATATATAAGCTAGAATTATATGGGTTTCTGGCGTATTCCTACCTATCAGTTAAACTATCTTAGCATAAGGCTTTGATGGTATGAATATCATAATATATGAAATTATGATGTCCAATATTAATCATTTCCTTCATTTATAATTCAGTTATTATTATCTATGTGATTTCAATATTGATATTTTCCATGGATGCATTTTGTGCTCAAGTTATTGATTAAATGACACGTGTTTTTAATTATTTACCATGCCATATTGATTATACCTTATTGATTCATGATAGATAAAACTGTACACAACTATTATTGATCATCTGAGCTGACCATTTATTTTTTTATTTCATTAGGATATAAAGAAGGATATTATTAATAATATCAAATATGTAATAATTTTTTATTCTATGTATTTTATATTTTGAATTCAATATAGGAATCATGTATGTATCTTGCTTTCCAAGATTTCTAAACTGATTGATCTTGTGTGGTGAGATCCATTATATCTATACCAATATAATAAATCAAAAATCATCTATAGTATATTATATTTTTGGTTTTTATAGTTGGTATTAGAGTAAGTTTAGTAGAATCACTGGGAACTAGATTTTAAATAAACATAGCTAACATGAGAACTATGATAATCCCTTATAGTATTTGAGAATTTTTAAAATTTGAGGGATTTTTATTTTACAGCTCAATATTCATGATGACTATGAGATAACTTAGTGTGTTACCTTATTTAATGATGGAATCAAAAAAAGAAAGGGAATCAACACCCTTAAATAATGTAGAGATTTCCCTAATGAGAAAGCCAATACAACTGGAATTTGAATTGAGAAGATCTTGGAAATATTAGGGAAACTTAGTTAGGTTATGGAGATTAACCTTACCCAAATGGGCCAACCTGTTATTCCACAATGTTATTCTCCCACATTGAATCACTTCATGTGACAAAAGCCTCCATATTTTAGTGGAACTACTAATCCATTGGTAGCTAAGTAACATATTAATTATCTCACAAAGATATTACTTACTTTGGGATGTGATGAAAGTGAAAAAATTATTCTATTAATTTGTTTTCTGAATGGAGATGCAGATCAATGGTGGTAATTGATCCAAAAACACTAAAGAAGATGAATAAATATAAATCATGTAATATAGAACCTTTAAAGTGATTTTCTTTGAGAAATACTTCCCTCAAGAATAATGAACTTAAATGGAGATGAAGTCCCTCAGTTTAAATAAGTTGAAAGAAGAAAGTATGGAAGAGCATGAGACTAATTTTACAAGATTATCCAGGTATTTTTTAGACTATATATGTAATCCAAAATTCAAGATTGAATATTTCTTTGATGGTATTAAGCTGATTCTCTGAAAGGATTTTTTTATCAAACATTTTCATCATATGTTGGTATAATATCAAGTTCCATTAAGATAGAGAAAAAAATTTCTAGATCTTATATATTCAAGGGAAATCAATAAAAGAAGAGGTCGACTAAACACTAAGAAAAATGGAATGGTTCGAAGAGGAATAGTAGAATGAAACAATTTCCATTATGTGGAAATTTTTGAAAGAAACATCCTAGAAAATTATTGAAGGCCATGAGAGTTTGTTACAAGTTTGGAGATAAGGTTCATCTGGATAATGAATATAAGGCAAAGAAAGAGACAGATACTATTCAGTTCTTCAAATATAGATAAATGGGGAATTATTCAAACTATTGACCTAAGTATCAAGGAAATCTATCATAAAAGAGGCCAAGGGTAGAATTCTAAGATTTTTTAATCACTTAATAAGAGGTTGAAATAACTAAATATTTGGTAGTGGGTACTTTCATCATATCCTCAAATTTAGCTAATGCTTTACTTGATTCTGGATCTTCATAGTTTTTATATCTACCCTTTTTGATAAGAAAATTAGATATTTCTATAACACCTTAAGAAGGATTTTCAATAAAAAATATTAGTAGAGATCTCACCACAATAAGAGTGTGTCAGCCAGTTTTAATTATGAAACATAGACATACCCTAAAGAGTTGATTATTATACCCATGGTTGATTTTGATATAATCCTTGGTATGGACTTAATTTCAAAATATAATGAAAAAATTTATTTAAAATAGAAGGAAATTATGGTTCGAGATAAGGATTTAGAATTACTTATCTTTATATGGGATAATTCATCATCTTATTCATATATTGATCCACCCATAGTAGCTATTCTGAATGAAATTATTAGGGAATAATATTAGAAACAATCTATAGATGGAAATGGTAATCTTCAAATTGTGGATGTACCTATTATGCAGGAATAGATTGATGTATTTCATGAGGAATTACCTAGACTTCCACCAAAGTGTGAATTTGATTTTTGTATTGATTAAATCTCTTATTCTAGGCCTATATCAAAGGATCAGTATTGAATTTTGATTGTGGAATTAGTAGAGTTATAGAAAAAACTATATGAGTCATCTGAAAAGGGATTTATACTCCCTAGTATTTCACCCTGGTGATCCCTTATTCTTTTTATTTAGAATAAATATGGATCTAAGAGGGTATTCATTGATTTTAGTGAAATCAATGCTATTATGATAAATAAAAATTATCCTCTACCTCACATTGATGTCTTATTCAGTCAACTTTATGGAGCTCAATATTTTTTAAACAATGAACTTCATTTTGGTATCATATATTATAAGTAAATTAATAAGATATTCCAAATATATCATTTCAAAGGATGTATGGACATTAAAAGTTTAAAGTAATTCTATTTAGATTGACTAATGAACCCTCTATTTTTATGTATCTAATGAACATAGTATTCAAGAAATATATTGATAATTTTATAGTGAAATTTATTGATGATATCTTGGTATATTCAAAAAGCTATGAGGACTATTAGAATCATTTGAGGATCATTCATGAGACTCTTAGAAGAAACGATTTATACGAAAAACATAGAAAGTGTGAATTATGGATTCAAAAAATTTATTTTCTTGGCCATATTTTCTGAAAGGGTGGAATCTCATTGGACCAAGCAATGACAAAGGCATACAAATAATGTCCTACACCAACAAAAATAACCCATGCACATAGTTTCATTGGTATAGTAGGTTACTATCATCAATTTATTCAAAAAATATCCCAATTGGCTATCCACATAACTAAGATTTCTTATAAAAGGATTAAGTTTATATATAAAAATGAATGTGAATAATGTATTGAAGAATTTAATAGGAGATTGGTTAATGATCTGATTTCTAATCTACCATAATTAAATGATATATTTGTGATATATAGTGATGTATCTAACATGAGAATTGGTTTTGTACTTATAAATAATGTTAAAGTTTTTTCATATACATCAAGGTAGTTAAAGAATCATGAAAAGAACTATTAAATAGATGATATTGAGTTTGCAACTATACTCTTTTCTCTAAATATATGGATACATTATCTCTATGGTGAGAGATGTAAGATATATATATATCATAAGAGATATAAATATATATTTACACATAAATAGATCAACATGAGGAAAATATAATGGCTTGAGCTACACAAGGATTATGATTTCTCAATACACTACCACCTAGGGATGATGAATAAGTTAGTGGATGCTTTGAGTATGGAAATATCATTGATTCCTAACTAAAACTAGGATTTAAAAGGATCTAATGATCTTGGATTTAGTAAAGATGGATATGGAATTTATTAAGGAAGGGGAAATGTCACTCCTTTTTCAAATGATTTTGAAACCATCTATATTAGAAAAGATAAAAAGTTATTAGCTTGATGATATGAATTTTCAATAGAAAATTAAAGCCTTGAATGATGGGAAATTGTAAGACTTTTTATATGAAGATGGTGGTATGAAATTTATAAAAAGGTTATGTATTCCATATATACATGATCTACAATGGGGATTATTAGAATATTCTCATAGATCGAATTTATCTATACACCATAACACCACCAAGATGTATAGATATCTTAAGGAACATTTTTGGTGGGATTATATGATGTGGGAAATTACTGATTATGTGTCCATATATTTGGTTTTTCAATAAGTGAAGGTCGAGAGAGTATCCTAGAGGAGTCATGAAACTGCTACCCATTCTTATATAGAAATAAGATGACATTACTATGAAATTTGTAACTGGATTACGAAATAATCCTAGAAAGAATGATACAATATGGGTTATTGTTGATATCCTTACCAAATACGTATACTTCCTTGCTATAATAAAAGATTTACCTCTTGAGCACCTCAAAAGGCTCTATATTAATGAAGTTATAAGACTTTATGGTACTCCTATTTCAATTTTGTCTGATCAAGATCCATGATTTAATTTGAAATTCTAAAAAAGTATTCAAAAGGATCTTGATACTGAAATTCATTTGAGCATCACCTTATAGGTTCTGGGCATAGCATAAGCATGCGATGGGTCATGCCCAACTTTTCTTTTTGTCACGATCGATGATCAATTCAAGATTTACACATTGATAAACATCATGATCTATTGAATTGAATAAATATATATAGAAAATGGATAAAATACTGGATGTAGAGAGAGGATAATCACACATTATTTGTAATAAATTTAATTAACTAAAAAAGTACCTTGTTTGAATTATTTATTAATTGATGGATATGAAAATAGATATGTATTTCACCATCGTTACATTACTAGAATCAAGAGAATATTCCCTCTAGTGTTGATCCACATGTGTTCAAAAGATCTCCAAACGTCACTATAGGAATCTCTAGGTTCTAGCATTGAAGATCCTATTGCTCACATTGCCGCCATTTGATCACCATGAGAAATGCTTCCAAAGAATTCTCCTTAATCTCTCTTGAGTTGAGAGTGGGAGGTGAAGGAAGATCACTCTACATTCTTGGTAGCATTCTTAGAGAAAGGATCTCTCTACGGTTTGAGAGGATTCTCCAAATTCATTGTGCACAACCAAACAAATGAAATTTGGATCTATTAGAAAATAGTATAATTGGGCTTATATACTACTAGGGTTAACATAAAATAATTTCAAAAGTGTCCTTTATTATTTTTTAATCACTTCATAACCCCATGTCAAATAATAATAATAATATTATTATTTCTCAACATTCTCTTAATTTGTTTATTTAATTAAATATTATTTAATTAAATAATATTTATTATTTATTATTTCTCACTAGACTATTAAACTTGGTCCATCATTCCTCCACAATATTTATCGGACCTTGAATAATGAATATTTATTTATTAAATAAATATCACCATATTATTCGTCAATAAATAAATAAATATTATATTTAGTAAATAGAAAATAAATATTTATTAAATATTTTGCACACATTATATTCTCTCAAATAACTGGTGAATGAATATATGCGATCAATTAAACATGAATAATTATTAAACCATGTATGGGAATAATATTTATTCAACTCATTAAATAATAAATAATAATATTATTATTTAAATGAGATTGTGGATACACTTAGTATGTGACACTCTATGCCTCTTTCTCAATGGAATTAGGCAAAGAAGCCTAAAGTCCAAGGTTAACATATTGTAACACGCCAATACTCCCATAGAGAAATATGTTAATGATGCAACAACATAATACCTTATATGGATGATTACTGTGTAATATAATACCTTTATCACAATATCTCTAATCACGCATGTTTCATGCTGGTACCATCAACCTATATGCTCGATGTCTCTTTATTTGACTTTCTAGAAAATGAATTTACCTATAGAGCACTGTGGCCATGGATTTATTTAGTCTAAATCATTTGCATAAAAGGGCTTGAGATATCAACTTATGTTAAAGAATATAAGGGAAAATAATTTCTCGCATTATTCATTAATGTACTATTACGCATGATGCGCCCAACATATACTAACTCACCGTGAACATATGTGGTCACTATTTTCATCAATACATCAAAGTACATGACTAATAATACTAATTAATAATAATATTAAAGTATAAGGATAAATACACACATATGATGATAGGAACATTCAATGAAACATGTAAATGTGGATTTCCTACTGGAAGATCTTGTTCTCATAATATCATATACTGGATATTACCAAGGGCGTACACCATAAGAAGGTGCGTCAAATTCAAAAGAATATCCAACCATGATTTACTATAAGAATTTTTTCCCTCAAATTATATCATCCATCTATAGAATATATCTTTAATAATAGTGTTGTAACACTTCCTGGTTCTCATCATAGTAGAGAAATTCTATGACCTTTTAGCACGACAGCTAGTCTTAGAATATTATCATATACTATGTTATGTAAAAGAATGATCATGATGTGATAAGTAGATTATTAATATTAAAAAATATAAATACATGTCATCATAAAGTACACATAATTTTGTTCCAGTGTATCAAATCCAACACACTCCCACTTTTACTAGAGACAACTACTAACAACCTCCAGTCTACTAGATCTCACATGATAATCATGATTCTACTAAGATAGGGCTTTAGTCAAGGGGTCTGCCTCATTCTCTTCTGTGGTTACTCTGCTTACCACAACTTCACCCCTATGATAAAAATCGCTCAAGAGGTGATACTTCCATAGTATATGCTTTGTTCGTTGGTGTGACCTTGGATCTTTTGCAAGATCCACCATTGTAGTATTTTCACAATAAAATATGCTAGGGTCTTTAATACTATGTACCACATCAAGCTCTTAGACATAGTTCTATATCCAAATGTATTCCTTGGCTACATCTGAAACCACTATATACTCAGACTCTATTGTAGGATATATGAAAACTAGCTACCTTGAACTCTTTCATCTCATAGATCCTTCGTTGAGAGAGAAAAAATATCCTGATTATGACTTAAAATCATTCTAATATGTATGAAAACTAGAATCAATATATCCCTTTATAACTAGATCCTAGTCTCCTCTATACACCAGGAACATATCATTAGTTCTTCTTAGATTATTAAGGATGTCCTTAACACCAGACCAATGCTGTTCTCCTGGTTCTTCTTGATATTTTCATACCATGCTCAATGCATAAGAAAAACCAAGTCTAGTATATAACATGTCATAAATTATTAATCATATCACCGAAGCTTATGAGATCTTACTCATTCTCTATTTCTTCTATTGTGTTCAATAACATATTTTCTTAGAAAGATATAAACCATATGATACTAGAGCCAATACCCTATTGGATTATTCCATACTAAATCTCTTTAGTATCTATTCAACATATTTACTTTGAATTAGTCCAAGAAACCTTTTGGATATATCATGAATGATCTTGATCCCTATAATATAGACTACTTCACCTAATTCCTTCATAGAGAAACACTATTTAACCAATACTTCATAGACTGTAAGGCTTGTATCTCATTTCCAATAAGTAATATTTCGTCAACATATACTAATAGGGTAACAAATTCATTTCCACTAAACCTATTTTAAACACATGGATCACATTCATTCTTAATGTAATCAAATTCTTTTATAGGTTCATCAAATCAAATGTTCCTTGACCCGAAATCTTGCTTCAATCTATAAATAGATCTTTACAACTTGAAAATACTTTTTGAATAACTTGGAGTCACAAACCCTTATGGTTGTTTCATATAGACATCTTACTAAAGGTTCTAATAAAGGAATGTAGTTTTGACATCCATCTACCAAATACCGTAGTCATGGTAAGCTGTTATAGCAAGTAGAATTTTGATATACTTAAACAAGGTTACCGGTGAAAAGGTCATCATAGTTTATTCCATGATGCTGTTCAAAACTTTTAGTCAATATCCTTGCTTTATAGGTATTTAATTTACCTTCCATGTCTAGTTTTTCCTTGAATACCCATTTACATCCAATAGGATCTACATCAACTGGTGCATAGACCAAAACCCAAACTTGGTATTGATACATGGAATCCATTTTAAAATTCATGGCTTCTTACCATCTTGTAGATTCTGAGCTCTCTACTACCTATTTATAGGAGAGAGTTTAATCATTGTCAACCAATAATGAGTCACCATATTTAGTGACTAGAAAACCATATATCTCTAATCCTCCTACCTCTCTTGTGCTCCTACACAATACTTTTATTTTATGAACTACTTATTCCACAGGGACTTGTGGAACCTGTTCCTGTACTAACTCTAGTGTATCTTGAGCATCAATTTAATTGAAGTCAATCATGCCCCCAATATCCTTTTTGAGGATGTTATCCTTCTCAAGAAATATGTATTGTCTAGAGGCAATCAATTTCTTATCTGAGGGGTTGTATAGGTAGCATCCCTTTGTTTCCATGGGATACCTTATAAAAATACACATTGTGCCCAAGGGTGCTATTTTTTTACTTGATAAGGGCTTAATAAACACCTTACAACCCCATACAGGTGTTTGAGACAAAATAGGTTTCTTTATACTCTATAAATAAAAGGTAATTTCATTTTCCACTTTAGTTGGTACTTGGTTTAATGTGTATACTACAATTTGTAATGCATATCCCCAAAAATATAATGGAAGATCTACATGAATCATTATCAACCTTAATATGTCTTGTAAGGTACCGTTCCTCCTTCCACTAACACTATTCAAATATGGTCTATAAGGTGAAGTGAGTTTAGATAGAACCCCAAAATCCTGTAATAATTCAATAAACTCTTAATTAATATATTCACCACCTCAATTTGATGAATTCTTCTTTATCTTCATTCCAAGTTGATTCGATACTTATTTCTTGAATTCATTGAATTTATTAAAGGAATCAGACTTATAACACCTCAATTAGACATAACCATATCTACTCAAGTCATCAGTAAAATTTATGAAGTAAGAATATGCACCTCTATATTCTGTTAGAAATGGTCTATAAACATCAGTGTGTACCAATCCAAGAAGCTCTGCGACCCTTTCACCCTATCCACCAAATGGTGGTTTGGTTATTTTTCCTTGTAAATAAAAATTATATATTTCAAGTGGTTTTACATTAGAAGAGTATAAATAACCATCTTTATAGATATTTTTCAAAAACTTCTCATTCACATGAGTAATATGGTGATGCCACAACTGGGTGTTATATGAGCCATCTGAACATGATTTTTTATCAATTTACAATACTTAGTTTTCATAATTTAATACATAAAGATTTATATTTAAATGTGCCACCATAAAATATGTTTTATTTTTAAAATAAACAAATTTTATTTACAAAATTTGAAATAAACCCGTTTTAATCTATGAATGATATAGAAATTATGTTCTTGGTAATCGTAGGCACATAATAACAATATTTTAAAACCAAATTCATTCATATTAGCAATGAAAGGTGGTGGTCACCAATGAATAGACCAGCCATAATCACACCATTGGAAGCTCATATATCCACATCACCTATTAAGGACGTGTTTAGTGAAAGTATATGATATATGTGAAATAATAATTATACTATAATTATAATATATATATATGTATACATATATCTCATTTTCTTTCTTTCTTTCAATACGATAATAAAAATGGAAACAACGTTCATGCGTACGTACAACTTACCGTCTCCATGAATGGTATACTAAGTTTCATAATTATATATTCACTAGATTATTATAATAAATATATAATGAATATATATGATATTTATATCATGGTGTACATTCTGGAAATCATTATATAAGTATAAGTACCAAAGATACAACAAATTAAGACACATAATAAAGCCAATATTTCCCGAAGTGAAACCTTAACATATGATTGTTAACAAGAGGGTAATATAGGGTCATAATAAAACCATATATGGTATTATATATAATAATATCATCCTTTAAAATTTGTATAATAAACTTACTTTTATTATATAGTAATATTGTACGAGTATGAAGATCATCAAGACACAATGTAAGGGGATTTCATCTCACTTTTTATTTTTGTGAGATAAATGTTTTATTCACCAACCATTCCTTTTGTGTGGTGTGTATACTGACCATGTATGTATTAAATTATTCTTATACTTAAATTTATTGTTATTTAAATATCCATTATATTATATTTATTTCTTGGGGTTAATGTTTTAAAATCTACTTAATCAGCAAGATAGTTTTTTCTCAATTTGCCTTCTTTGAGACACATGTTTTTATGCACCTACATTGTTTTTTGAGGTGTTCACACTTCCATTTAACTTTTTATATCATGAAACTACTTATTTTCATGAAATTTTAGACTTCATGTAATTTTCTTTTCTTACACGGAGAGTATGATCCCAAGTTACCAAGTGATAAGAATTTATTGAAACAATCTCATTGCTTTTCGAGATTGTTAATGATTACACTTATTTGAAGAAATCTTATGACCCATATCTAAAGAACACTAATTTTTTTACTTATCCTATATTTATTCAAGATATATACATGTATTAGTACCATTTTTACACTCTTTTTTACTTAAGATAATTAATATTTTTTTAATAAAATATGACTGTATTTGTCTCTTCATTCGGAAATCTGTTTTATTTCAAAAACAATGTTTTCAAAAATGTTTTAAAATGACCCTTAAGGATAATTATAAAGGAAAAGGGATTTTAAAAATGTTTTATTGTTTTCAAATCTTTCTTTATAAATTTTCAATCTATTTTCAAATAAAAAGGTTTTTATGTTTTAAAAATAATTTTCAAAGAAGAAATGATATTTTCCTTAAGAAATATTTTTAAATGACATTTCAAAATTATTTAACATATAAGATAACATCCATTGGTGTTACTTATGTCTTTATATGGAAATAATTCAATGTTTCCATTCACATTGTTTACCTGAATTGATTATGTTTTGATGACATGATGTTTATGAAACCCATTTCTCTTTCACAGGTTATATGCTTTTGAAACATGCTTCTTTTCATGGGTTATTATTATGATAAAATGATTATGAAAACTGAATCTTTTTACAAAATTTATGATAAAGTTACATGTTTATGATACCCATTTCATTTCATGGGTTATGATATGATTTTAATGATCTTGTGGAACATGTATGTATGTTTTCACTATGAGATGGGTGGTACCTATCTCCCTCTAATACATTGAGTAAAGATTTATATCTCAGAAGATAGGCATGGATAAAATTAGAAATGAACTCAATTAAGTATTATAGGGCTGTAATAGGAAATGAAATTTGTTTAGTATACATGGCTAGAATAAGGAGTGAACTCAATTCATTAATATAGTCCTGAAACATGGTGTGAAACCAGTTCAGTAAAGGACTTTGTCCACTAAGATGACCTTGAAAGAGATGCCTTGAATACTATGGAAATCATTATATATGCTTATATTTTTCGACAATTACATGTTTTGTTACTATGTTATTATTTCATGGATTATGTTCTCTATTTACTTATGATTCATGTCTTATGAAATGCCAATATTTATGCCATGATTCATGTTTATGAACTTTGATATGCAAGGTACGATATTTTATTTTCATGATCATGTTATAATACCCTTATGTTCATGATTATGATTACATATCTAACTTTTTTAACCTAACTGAGCATCTTATATCACCCCCTTTTATGTTTCTTTCCCTCAGTTTATGAAGATATGTATTATATTTGATGTATCTGAGAAGGGTGCTAGTCAAGAAGAACCTTGTGAGAGATGATGTAGTTCATTTATGTACCAGTATTTATGTTTCCATGTTTCTAAAGGGACTAGACTATTATGGTCTTTGGGAATCTATTTGTTCAAATTTTTAAGTATTCCACAAAAGTTATATAATTTTAATGTATGTTAAGAGAGGTTCACTATACCCAATGTATAGATATTGAAATATTACACTCGATAACGAAAGAACCTTTAACTTCCCCTTTCTTCTAGGTTCAATTCGTCTTCTAGTGATCTGGATTGTCACATGAAAAACATACCACCTCCTTTTACTTACCCTGCCTATGGATCTTCCTATTATTGTAAGGATGGTTCTTGGGATCTTTAGAATTATTATGATTCTTGGGCCCCTTTTCCTTGTTCTTACTTTTCTTATTCATCATAAGGACTGCGAGTTTGTCATGCCCCATGTCCTTATCTACTTGGAAGATCAAGGTAGGAATTTATGAAAGAATCCTCACATTATTTCTCATATTTTAATTAATAATAAAACTAGATAAGGTATTGGGAATTAATGAAAGTTTGAGATATTTATGCAAACCATCTTGGAATTTAATCCCTAAGATGTCTAAGCATTTAATGTAGCTAAAAAGATTTACTAATGAGCCCCAAATGGCATAGAATCTCCAAGATTAACTGTAAAAAAAGAATTATAGATCTTGCATCTCACTTGTGTCACCTTCTCTTGATAGATATCCCAAAGGTGAGACATCATGCTATATTCATCTATGTCCTCATATTGCTTAAAAATATCATTGTACATGAATTATATCATGAAACTTTGAACATATATGGAATATTTAAAATGTTTATTGTAGATCGATCACTTGCCTCATTACCAGGGACATTAGGAATATGTTATTCCAACACCTACAATTTCCTTTCATGGTGAAGGATAACATGTAAGTTCATTTTCCACTCTTAGAAATTTATGCTGGTGATAAGGTTATGCTTCTCAAGTATGGATCTTAGTATTATGTTTTAAGTAATTTTAATGATATTTCTACAAATAAGATGATCAGAGATTTAGTATTTTATCTAATAAAATTTAGACAAATACATAAATATTATTTTAATTAATCTCACACTATTTTATCAAAACCCAATAGACCTCACCATTGGATTTTTAATATCCTATTTCTTGGACATTCTAGTGGAAATGATTCATATTCCTCTTTTCATTATCCCGATGTGGGTTGGTCAAGCAATTTGAATGGTTTTAGATAGGCATTCTAAATGACAATTGCATTAACTCATAGTTCCTTGATTTGTTGAGTGGACTCCCTAATCTTAAAATCCCTTTTCCTCAACCTTTTCCTCCCAGTCACAATAATTCCTACTTTGGAAGTCAACCCTTGATGTGAAATAATTTAATTCAACCTCAAAATTCAAGTTATAATTCCCTAATAATTAAAATCACCCCATCTTTGGCTGGTCAATGACTTTGAACTATGGTTTAATTTTAACTAAAGTAGTGGAAGGATATACTGAATTAATATATATAATTGAATAATTTTATCTTTTTATGTGCAAATTTCCAATTATTATCTTTATTACATATTTTTTAATATTAAGTGGATTTACTTAAGTGATTAACCATGTATTATATAATATTTACACATAATCCAATTTATTTTAGTTCTATCTTGTAGGCTCGTTAATTTCATTAGTTCATGTGATCATGAAAAAACACCCATAATGAAATAACCATGAAACTTGATATAAAAAATAATAAAGTGGTATGATCATGAGCTTTTACTAATGGTTAGTTTATCTAGATGTTGATAAAATAACAATTGACCTCAGGAAAAAACCCCTTTAACCAATTAAGGTTCGCGTTACAAATTTCCACTCGTCCACCCATTTATCCCTCTTGGATTGGTTTCACCTTGGATCCAAACTTGATCCACCTCCACCATCTTGGGAGCTCTATCCATTACATATGCTTTTAATCACATGTAGGTGAGGGAAACAAGGGGTTTACATAAAAGAAACCATGGGTACACAAACCCTTAAATAATAATATGAGAGAAGGCATGAAGGTCAACAATTTAATTTAATAATAAATTAAATGAAGCCAATCCCATACAAAGGTCTGGTCTATTCTCATGATCATCCACATGTATGAAACGAATTACACATTTAATAAAACTAGCATTCAATTCTTAATCGTTCTTATTTAAGATAAATCATACTCAAATAAATTAATTATATTCTTTAGTTAATCAATTATTTTATCTTAATTATCATCCCAATTTCCTTGATATTATCATCCATCATAATTTTAAACAAAATAAATAAATTTATTTAAAATTAACTATGTACATAAATGTACCTTGGAGGAAACATGGTGAATAATCATCTGAATCTACCCAACATGTATTTTAATCATATACTATTTACTCTTGTGGCATATGGAATACACAAATTATCACGCACTTTCATGATGTGTACTATCAACTTAATGATTACATGAATTACATGATTTTTTTGTGATGTGTTATGCTTCAATGCACATAGAGTAACAACTGAAATAGGACTCATACATGATATGAAGATCTGAACATTATGTAGATATTAATTAAACATTTATATATATATATATATTAAAACATATCACATGGAATGTCCTATCAACTTAATGACCATATGCACTAATATATTGATAATGTTAACACAATATAATAAATAAATTTTAATTCTACGTAATTTGGTATAAGTACACGATGTGTACATGAGAGCTACATGGTGTGTACATCTCTCACCATCTATCCATGGCACACGCCCAGGGACTCATCATGTAAATCATGCCTTAGAAAAATGGAGTACATGACATGTACAATGGGATACACAGTGTGTGGTTTCTGATTTACATGGTCACCAGTTAGGTAGGCCATATATGGAATTACACGACCCGTCTATGACTCAAAGGGACTACAAGCCATGCATGTGGGATACACGGTGTGGACTCTAGTTGATAGTGCGCCAGGTTAGTCTAGTCAATATGAAATATTATAAATAAATACAACGTGTGTCATTAATGCACATGGTTTGAATTAATTTTAGAATTACTTCTTGATTCATTGAACACAAGTACATGAGGTGAAACTTTGGTTACATGGTGTGTACTTCTGTGTTATTTGGCTAGAATCCTCAGAACGTCCGGAAGAGTTCTTCAATTTTATTTTGTTCATAAAATTAACCATTTTGATTAGATTTATCAGAAACATAGGAGGAATAAGCATATATCACAATTTAGATTAAAAGTAGCAATAAACTTGAATTTAAAACTAAATGGAAAATTCATAAACCATCAACAATATTTAAATAATTATAAATAATTATAAATAATTATGTGACCGCTCTGGTATGAATTGTAGATTCTGGACATAGTGGAAGCATGTGATGGGTCATTCCCATCTTTTTTTCTTGTCAGGATTGATGATCAATATGACATTTACACAAAGATAAATGTCATGATTAATAAAATAATATAGAAAAGGGATGGAATGATAGAACTAGAGAGGATCATAACACATTATTTATATTAAATTTAATTAATTAAATAATCACCTTGTTGGAATTATTTCATCATTAATGGATCTGAAAACAGATCTATATTGCACCATCATTTTGTTGTAGGAATCAAGAGAAGATTCCCTCTAGTGGTTATCCACACATGTTCCACAAATCTCTCAATGTCTCTGTAGTAATCTCCGAGTGCTAGCATGGAAGATCCTATCACTTTCATCATCCGCCTTTGATCACTACTAGAACCACTTCCAAAGCATTCTCCTTGATCTATCTTGAGTTGAGAGTTGGAGGTGGATGAATATATATGTCCATTCTTGGGAGAATTTTTGGATAAGGGAGCTCTATAGGGCTTGAGATAATTCTCCAAATTTGTTGTGCACAACTAAAAAAAATGAAATTTGGATCCCTTAGAAAAGAATATAATTGGGTTTATATACTTCTAGGGTTAAAATTAAATAATTTCACAAGTGCCATTTATTATTTATTTAATCCCTATAGAACCCCATATAAAATAATAATAATAATAATAATATTTCTTAACATGTTCTTAACTTTCAAATTTTATTAAATATCATTTAATGAAATAATATTAAATATATATTATTTTTCATTGGACTATTAAACTTGGTCCATCAATCCTCCACAATGTTTACCAGGCCTTGAATAATGAATATTTATTTATTAAATACATATCACGATATTATTTTCCAATAAATAAATAAATATTATATTCACTAAATAATAAATAAATATTTATTAAATATTATGTACACATTGAATTCTATCGAATAAATGGTGAAAAAATATATACGATCAATTAAATAGGAATAATTATTAAACCATGTGCCAGAATAATATTTATTCAACTTGTTAAGTAATAAATAAGAATAATATTATTTAACTGAGATTATGGATACACTTAGTGTGTGACACTCTAGGACTCTTTCTAAGTAGAATTAGGTGAAGCAGTCTAAAGTCCAAGGTTAGCGTATAATAACATGCTAATGAACCCATAGAGAAACAATTTAATGCCATAACAAAAAATACCTCATATAGATTCTTACTGTTTAATATAATCCCTTTATCACAATATATCTAATCAATAAGGTTTCATGCTGGTGTCATCAAACTATGTGCTCGATGTCTCTTTATTTGACTTCTCGAAAAACAAACTTTCCTATAGATCACCATGACAATAGATTTATTTATTCTAAATAATTTCCATCAAAGGACCTGAGATATCAATTTCTATTAAAGAACAAAAGGAAAAAATTCATTCTCTCATTATTCATTAATGCACTATTACTCATGACTCACCCAAAGTATCCTAACTCACTGCGAAAATATTCCATCATGTTTTTTATCAGTAAATCAAAGTACATGGCTCATAATACTAATTAATAATAATATTAAAGTTTAAGGATCAATACATATGTTTGCTGATAGGAACATCCAATGACACATGTAAATATGGATTTCCTACTAGTGAGTCTTATTATCATAATATCATATACTGGATATTACCAAGGATGTACACCATGAGATGGGGCCTCAAATTCCTAAGAGTATCCACCCCTAATAGACTATATAATCTGTGTCCCTCTAATGATATCATCCAACTATAGAAAATATATTTAATAATATTTTCATTGCTCTTCTAGGTTCTCATCATAACGAGGAACTGCTATGAAATTTTTTCATGACAACTACTTTTAGAACATTATCACATACTATGTTACAAATAATAACAATCATGATGAAATAAGTAGTTTATTAATATTCAAAACTATGAATACAAGTCATCATAAAGTACACAGAAGTTGTTTCTAGGGAAACAACTTCAACATTCCTATCATCCCCAAACTGATAGAAAATCCAAAAGGACTATTCAAACATTGGAAGACATGTTGAGGTTGTTCTCACTTGACTTTCTAAGTACATGGTATCAATATTTACCTTTATTATAATTTTCTTATAACAATATCTTCCATTCAAGTATTCAAATGTTTCCATATGAAGCATTATAGGGCAAGAGATATCGTACTCCAAATTTTTAGGAAGAGTTGGTGAAATAAATCTTATGGGTCCATATCTTGTTGAGGAAATAATGATAAAATTAAAGGCTATTCAGACTCATTTTAAAGTAACACAATGAAGGAAAATAAGCTATGATGATAACTGAAGAAAAGATTTGGAATTTAAAGTAGGAGATCATATTTTTTTGAAAGTATCTCTATGGAAGGATGTTATAGGGTTTGGTAAGAAGTGAAAACTGATCCCCTGGTACATTGTAACTTTTTGAAATTCAATAAATAATTGGAACTATGGATTACTAGTTATAAATTCCACCAAGCCTATCTAAAATGCATGATGTATTTCATATCCATTTTTCGAGGAAGTATATACCAGACATAATACATATAATAAGCTATGAATAAATAGAATTGAAACTTGATCTATCATAATTTGAAGATACTATCTAGATTCTTAACACTTAGAGAGAAATTTTTGAGGAATTAGATGACTTGATTCGTAAAGTTACTTTGGAGAAATCATAAAACAAAGGAAGCAATGTGGGAACCTGGGGATGTTATGAAGAAGAACCACCCAAATTTTTTAGAAGGTAATATCCATGAAATTTTTTATAATGATTTTTTAGGCGGGAATAATGTAATATCTCAAGTTTTTAAAAGAATATTATGTTTGATAGTGTATACAATATGCAACACCGAGCCTAAATGAACCACGAAATGTTATTATTTAAATATGAATGTTATAACATAATAGTTCAATTAGAAGGTATGTATAGTAATAAAAAAATTATGAAATATATATAAAGGTCATACTCAATAAAAATTTATTGATTAATACTTATTAAATAAACACTCAAACTTTTGTAGTCATTTTATTCTTCAAAACTGCGTTTTATTCAAAAATGACTTTTATTTCTTTTTGTGAGAAAAGAATATAATTAAATTTTTACACTTTTAGAAAATGTATTTGATAAAATGAAATTCAATTTTAAAATCATTGTATAAAAATTATCTTATTGTGAATTTTTGATATTTTTTCTGAAAATATTAATTTTCCAGTAAATAGTGAAAAATACTACTTTTTATTGAAAACTATATTTTTGTTTTAAGAATTTACAAAGTCCCATTTTATTTTAGAATAGTTTAAAAATAAAATTATCTATTTAATATTATTAATAATATAATTAAGTTTATTTTAATCAATTTTATGATTTAATTTAGTATAAAAACATTTTTATACTTAAAAGACAATTTTATGAATAACTATTTTTCATTGTATTTTGTGTTTTAATATTAAATTAATTTTTGAAAATAAATGAAATTGAATATTAAAAAATGGATTACATATTTGGAATCAGAAGATTCAAATTTCTTAAATAGTTCTCTTTTATTTATAGTCATTATGAATAGTAACCATTGTAAATAATTGTCACCATAGTAAAAGTAAATTGAGTAATTAATGTTAAAAATAATGCGACAAGACATTATAAATATTACCAGAAATTGAATTAATTTTATTGTATAAGTTTATTCCATCCATAATCATCCAAAATTCAAAAATATGACCTTTTTTCCATTTGTATATGATTTTGACATTTATCATATTTAAGTGAGAGATAAGGACAAAAATGTCACTTTTCTTCTTCTAATATCTTGAATATTTTATGATAGGAAAAAATAAAAATTATGTTCCATTATAAATATTAATTTTAAATATAATTTTTTTATCATGGTAATTTATTTATAATTTTTAGTGATGAAATAATTACCTTAAATGGTTGTGAAACACCGATATAAAATTTATTTAATTAATATAAAAATAAAATAAACGATTTTAAAAATACTAAAAATAATTTAATTTAAAATAATTATTATGTTTAATGATTTTTTAAATAAATATAACATTAGCTTGATATTTGAAAGTATTATATTCTAATTCTATCTTTTTCTTAATATACTTAAATTCAAATTAAATGAATAGTGTCACAAATGATCTTAAATATATTTTATAATAAATAATACTTTATCGAATAATTTAAAATTATTAAAAATATTATTTTAATCAAAATGAATTTTATATGACTGAAAATATCAACCATGTTCTACTTATGTGTTTTTTTTCATTTTATAGTAACATTATTTACCCTTAAATAGTTGAAAACTTTAATACTACGATAATTGTCAAAAGGGTTAACGAGGGGTTAAAACTAAAAGACAAGGGTAAAAACATAACAAAAACTGGTTTAAATTTTATTGGATGGTATTATTTTGATCCATATTTATAATATATTTTAATTATATAAGTTTGGATTCATTTTAATATGAAAATTATTTTATATTAATTTAATAATTTTAGAAATTCCAAATGTGTCCATCCCCTCACTTATAAAAGGGAACCTACTATCCTATATTATTAACACTTAAAATCCTTTTGGTTTAGACAAGGACTAATTAAATAACTTATTTAATTCTATACCCACATCCTAGAGGAATTTTTTTTATTAGAAATCCAATCTTGGAAGGTTTTAGGTTTAATCATAAATACGTTTTCTGAAGAAGAGGTATCATTCTTAACCTAATGTTTTTGTTTTATTTCTTCTTCCAACTATTTAAAATATTATTAAACCATGAAAATATAATAACATAAGTATATGTTATATACTTATATGTTATTATGTTAATAGAATAACTAACATCCATCTCCACTTCCATAAAATGAGAAAAGAAACCATCGTTCGTGTGTATGGCATACTACCACCTCATGAACTGATGTAATTCGTTTTCTATCACCACCTCTCATGGATGGTCATAATGATAGATTTAATATATATATATATATATATTATTAATTAAATAAATAAAATTCTATAAAATTAATATATAATATATTTTATTACCTTTCCATTCATTGAAAAATGACAATGTTGTCCGTCCGTACGTGTGGACTACCACCTCCACAAAATGATATGATTTATTTTTCAACACTGCATAAAATGAATGGTATATATAAGTTTATTTAAATAAATAATTTTATATTTATGATATAATGGTCCTTATTTAAAGATAAAATAATTTTTACCTTCTTTCCATCATGATCGTTGAAAAATGGAAAACGTCACTCAAGCGTATATATGACCTACCATCTCTATGATTGTAATGTAGTTAATTTTTCTTAAAAATATTTATTTATTGGTTGTAAAAGTATAATTGATGTATAAAAATGATAATTATTATATGATTATTATTTTTTAGATTATTAAATAATGACCTCTTTGATCATAGTCAACCTACCGAAGTTATTTTGGACATATGAGCAGAATATCTTCAAACATATGATGTGAACTTAATTGAGTAAGTAAATGAATATAACTTGTTAATAAATAAAATAAAATGAATAATAAATTTTAAAAAGGTTATTAAGAAAATAAATAATTAACATAGGTTTATTATTTATGAAGATAAAAAATGTACGTGGAAAGTTATACTTTAGGTAAGAGATTTCATCTCAATTTTCACTCTATTGAGACATATTTGTTAGTATGTACCTATTTATTTTTATAAGGTGAATATATTTTCTATTTAAGGTATTTAAAATAAATATCTATTTATTCATGATTATTAATTATTAAATTTATGTTACTCTTTCAATAGGTATGTTTAAAAGAAAAGTTGATCTTATTCCTCTTTTTGATCATGTTTATTTCTATTCCATGTCAATATTTTTTTGAAATTGTTTTACAATGGAACTCTTTATTTAGTCAAATGAGTTATTAAGGATATTTTATTTTATCCTTGAATTTTTAAATGATTTTAAAGGAATGATTTTATTGTTTTCTAGAAAGGGTCATTTTCAACATTATTTATAAAAAGACAAAAATAATGTTTTCTTTTAACCTATACGGTGTTATCGGACTTTCTCGACACCATTACCGTTTTACGCACTATAGATTTTTATACAAGTTTTCAATGGTTTTAAAAAGGAAATTATTCAATGAAAACTTATTTTAAATGTTTTATTTATATTTTTTCTTTAAAATAATCTATTTTATTATAAGATATACTTTTTTTTATGGTCATATCTCATCTCCTAATTAATCTTCTATACATTAACTTTATTTTGAAACATTCACATTATTATGATCATTAAACATTAAATTTACCTTAAATATCAAAATTATCAGTAATTTAGATATACTTATTTTCTAAACCATATAGAATTTATATATGTGGTTTTTTAATTTTAAATTTATTTGATTCACTAGGGAATTATTGATAATCTATATTCTTTACTCAATAAAGAAATTTATTGATAAGACATATTTTTTATGTATTTAAATTGATAATTTTACATATGAGGAATACATTAGACATACAATGATGGTTGGGGCCCATAGTTATATATCCACTCGATGCATCAATAGGTATCATGAGACAAATTACTAAGCATTCATTAAATGGGTTTCTGGTGTATACTCACCCATTAGTTAAGCTGTCTTGGCACAAGACTTTGATGATATAGATATCATGACATTTGAAATCATGATGTCCAATATTAATCATTTCCTTAATTGTGAATTTAGTTATTTTTATCCATGATATTACGATATTTATATTATCCATGGATGCATTCCGTACTCAATTTATTGATTAAATGACACATGTTTTCAGTTATTTACAATGCTATATTTATTACGCCTTATTAATTCATGATATATTCTACTGTATGAAACTCTTAATGAGCATGATCAACCTTTAATTATTTCCTTTCCCCAAGATACGAGAAATTATATTATGAATAATATAAATTATTAAATAATATTTTCATGCTATCTATTTTATATCTCCAGTTTAATATTGGAATCATGTATGTATCTAGTTTTCCAAGACCACTAAACCGATCAATCCTATATGGAGAGATCCCTTATATCTATAAAAATATAATAAGGTAGACACCATATTAGGGTTAATGGAGTTGGAGTTATTACAAAGTTTCACTTTTGTATGAAATAAACTTAACAAAGTCCCAAATACCACATCACATTTTCTCCATTCTCATAAAATTTCAATCATTATGTAATCCCTTTATCATTTTCGGCATGGAGTCAGTCAATTTTCACCCACCACATAAATTTTTTATCCATTCACATGACACTTCTATCGTTTTGTGAACACATTTTCTTTTAAATCTTAGAGGCTATAATTTTATTTCCATCGCATAACATTTTTATTTTTTTAATATCACTTAAATCACTATGTGAACCCTTGTTGTTTGTGGCTCATAGATGGTAATTTTATGCCCACCACATTGAATTTTACTCTATTTTCAAAAAAAAAAACATTCACTATATGTCTGTCCATGTCAACAAGATAGTTATCTTCTACCGACCATGAATACCAACACCCACTTCAGGGACTCTCGTTGGGATACAAAGGGATTTTCGGAGTCACAAACTTCAACACTTAGGTAAAATTTATGAGTTTCAAACCGGGGAGGGTCTTTGCAAAGTAATCCCATGATGGTACTTTGTAAAATAATCCCTCTACAAAGAAATCCATCTATAAAGAAATACCTCCACAAATCAATCCCTCTACAAAGTATCCCCTTTACAAATAAAAATACCTTTATAGAAAGCACTATACAATAAGGGCTATGCAGCTAGACCTATGAAAAAGATCCTATGTGAACCATTTCATCCATCATGTAACACTTTAATTCTTAGGGAAATATTAAAAAAAATTGAGTCTCATTACTATAATCCATACCATGGGGGATCCACCCCCACACTCTTGATTGAGATTAGTGGCAGACAGTGGTCTCGGGCCTTCGGCTCGGTCCCTTCGCTTCCATCACTCACCTTCAAGAAAAATCAAGAGATGCACCATGAAATTTTTATGTTGGGTTATAAATATTTTTATTTTCAATGCCTATGACTATAGCATCCTGAGAAATTTAGAATAAATTTATTTTAAATAATTGTTTATTAAATGTATTATTTAAATGTTAAAACAAACTAAGATAAGTTTTAACATAAAATATCTTTTACAAAATTAAATGCTTTCCTATAAACAAAATAATTTTTTTAATAATTAAATTAAAAATATTCAAGTTATAAAAATCATATTTAACTATATTTGTATCATTTTAGAAGAAATAATATAGATATATATTTTTTAAAAATAAATTCATATTTAATATGTCAGCATTCCAAAATTTATACTTAAGAAAAATTGTTTTTATTTTTAAATAAAAAAGATGATTACTAACATATGGGTAACATGTTATTTCATGACTTAGAACTTATTTAATGATATTTAACTAATAAATACAAATTTTAATGAAATATTGAATATATTAAATATATTAAATATCTCAACCAGAACAGTTTAACTGGACCAGATGGTTTTCCATCCTCCTTTTATACCATTTCTTGGGATCTTATTAAATAAGACCCTATTGTGTCCATAAAATAATTTTTTCACAGGTGTAATCTTCCTTAGGCTATTTATTCTAGATGTATTATGCCCATTCCCAAAGTGAGTATCCTTAATGTTTCAATAATTTTCAGCCTATCAATATTTGTAATGTGTCCTATAGAATCATGGCTAACATTTTTCATAGAAGGATATCTAAACACTTATCTAATTGGGTTTCAATGGAACAACATGCTTTAATGAAGGGAAAATATTCTTAGAATGAAAATGGGATATCTTAGTAAATGGTATAAGATCTTAATCATAAGTTTAATGGTTTTAATATGATCATAAAAATTTACATGGATAAGGTTTTTGAGAGTTTAATAGAGTTATATTCTAAGATTTATGGAGTGTATGGGTTTCCTAATTGTGTTGATGATTTATTTTTTAGATGTTATAGATCTTTATGGTTCTCGATGTCATTATTGGGTAAGATTAGTGGTTTTTTTAAAATCTATATGCAGCCTTAGAAAAGGTGAACCCCTATCACTTACCATTTTCATCATGTCTTAAGACCCTCTTAGTCATCTTCTTGAGAACAATATGGTCAAAGGAAATATTTAGGATTTCAAATTCAAGAATCATTTTCAAGGTTTCTCTCACGTTATGTTTGTATATAACAAGATTTTATTTTTCAATAAAGATAGTAGAAATATTATATACCTTAAAAAAGTGGTGGATGAGTATTCCACTTATATTGGGGAATGAAAAAATTGTGAGAAGAGTAGCCTCTATGTGCGACAGGATTTTTCAGAGGGTAGGACAAAAAGAATGGAATAAATTATTGTATTTATCAGAGGATTGTTTACCTTGATGTACTTGGGGGACCCAATTTATCATGGTATATTATGAATTGGTCATTGCAAATGAATGGTAAATTAAATCATCAACCATATCAATAATTGGGAAGATAGATTCCTCTCTTTCACTAGTAGAATTAATCTTGTAAACTGTGTTCTTTCCTCTATAACGATGCATGTCATATCAGTTCTCTGATTTAATAAAGTGGTAATTAAAAATATTTATAATATATTGATGATATTTATATGGTAATATCATAGGAAAGGAAGGTATAACTAGGTTTCATAGAAGAGGATGTCTAAGCCATTTCATGAAGGGGGAATTAATCTACGTAATGTGGAGATGTTGATGTATTGCTTACAAGATAAATTAGAATGGGATGTAATAGAGGGATGATACATATAGAGTAATTTAACTAAATGTATGTACAAATAAAATCTAGAATCTATAAAAAAAAGGTTTTTTGGATTTGGAAGTTCCTTTGGGTTCAATTTTCTGTCCTCCATCAACACTCTTGATAGATTGTTGAGGATAAGAAGCTCAAATTCTGGTTTAATAACTGGGTAGGTTCTACCTTGGTCTTTCTTGGATGTCCAAACCCTGAAATAAACTTTTCCCAGGTGATCCTATTTCCCTAATTTATTAATTCAATCCTTAACCAACATAAAAAATCCCTATTTGATGGAATTATGTTATCATCTCATAGCAATAATCATATTTTCATTGAAGGATCATCTGGGTTATTCTTGGTTAAAGATTATAAATATATGCTCCAGCATAGACCAGGTTCTAATAAAGGTGTCAATTTTTTTATGGTGTAAGTAAATTCCTTTCAAACATAACTTCATGATTTGGTTCCTCTTTAATAAATGAAAACCTACAAATTAAACAATCTATAAAAAGGATATTTTTATTTCCACTTGGTGCTGGTGCCGTTGTAGCAGTAATATAGAGTTATAAGACCATATTTTCTTTAAGAGTGATTGGGATTCATAAGTGTGGAGGTATCTAGGTTATGTGACGAGCCTCTACTTGCAACAAGGCTTTGAGGGAGTCTTACAATATATGACAATGCTGGGAAATGACGTCTCTGTTCATATCCACACTGTGTGGACTACTGTAGTCATTGTGGGATGTTGTACGATCTGCGATTCATAAAATAATGCTCTAATGGAAGGTATTTATAATTCCAATTTTGTGGTATATGTTTTTTCTAGATATTTTATGGTGGACCTTGCACTCTTGGTTGAAAAGTGGGATAACATCATCCCCCTAAATCTGATACTTTAGTCAACAGGAAACTATCATCCTCTGGGAATAATGGCATTTTTGAGACCAGGGAAATTGATTTGTTGGTGACCTCATATCAATGGTTTGAAACTCAATATAGATGGTTCTAGTAATCTTGGGGTAATATGTGGTGGAAGAGTGGTTCAGGACCATAATGGGTAAGTGAACATTGATTTTAGTAGTTTCTATAGACATGGGTAGTTATGGCTATGGCCAACACCCTGCTTAATGGGTTGAATGTTTACTTTTCTCATAATCTAGCAGTCTCAATCATTGAAATAGAATTAGAGATTATGAATAACTCTATTCAAGGAAAAGAGTCATCTTCCTGGTCTATTTATTATCTTATTCGGTGATTTATGGGTCATTTTCCTATTGGTGTTGACTTTCTTTATACTTGACGGGAGGGAAACAAAGTGGCAGACTTCATAGCCTCAAGAGGATCCCCAGATAAACCTCAAATGTTTTTTATAGTGTGGTAAGTATTCCTCTAAAATGCATAGATTTAGTTCGGGCTGACGCCCTTGGCCTCTATTATTTTAGACCTCCTTAGCTTTCTTTCCACATTGTTTTTCTACTTTGTAATTTTTTTGACTTATAAGTGAAAATAAAAGAAAAAAGTTTTTTGGGTTAGAATTGTAGAATTATAAAATTTAATAATTAAAATTTTATTCTATATAAAAATGAATTTACATATATGTAATATTAATTAACTACAATAAGGTAGATTAACTATAACATATTTCATGTAAGGGTATGATGTGTACGTACATAAGGGTAAGATAAAAGTTTTGAATTATACGTAAGGGTAAGGTAGAAGTTTTGAACGCTACATAAGGGTCACACCTACTATGTAAGTGTATATATCCAACTATGTAAGGGTTGATAACCCACTATGGAAGGGTATACAACACCAGGTGTAAAGGTAATCTAAGGAACAAACATGTTATATAAGGGATGACCCAAGCTCATATAAGGGTATCATATTACTTACATAAAGGTAAGATGCTTCATACAGAGCCTAAATAAGGGTCTCCAATGCCTCATATAAGGGTAAAAACAAATCAAAAGGTTTACATAAGGGTCATATGATGAGTTTGAAAACATATGTAAAAGTAATCTTAAATTCTTGTAAGTTAAACACCATTCTCACATAAAGTTAATATCCATGTCATGTAAAGGTAAGCTTGCACTCTTAGATTTAAACATACTGCATCATCTTCTTCTTCCTCATGTGAAACCTTCAGATAAAATCAAAGAATATATTTTTATATATATATTTTTTATATATAATTATTTTATTAGTTTACATTACATTTTTATAGAAAAATAAAATTAATATTAGTGAAATGTGAAAATAATATGAACATTAGAATTTATAAAATATTATCTCTCAACATGACCTGGTAATAGTATCCATCTTGCTCTGTATGTACGCAATAACTCAACCAATATTGATGCTTCATATTTGAATTTTATAGAATATTTTATAGTAAAATAATAATATAGTAATATTATCTCAATCTTGGAAGTTTTATGTGTGTAATATTTAAGTATTAAAAAAATTAGTGATATGTTGTTCAAGGTGAAACTTAGCACCACATGAAATTTCATATGTCGATGGAAGATATATTTTATTATAGGATTAATATAAGGGAAATATTATTATATCAACCTCACCTACATATTATATATATAAAAAGAACCTTTCATTCTGGTTATGTAATATATATGTGCCACATAGATCCCTGGTTATATCCCAATAGTTTTGAGGGTGAGATAGAAAGTGAAAAGAAGGAAAGTTTGATATTAGGAGTATACCTTCAATAAAATAAGTTTTGCATAGAATTCTTCATGTTTTTTAAGTATTAAGGTAATGTGATATTATTTTAAACTTATATTTTAAGATTTCAATAAAAAACCCTCAATTTAAGGGAAATATATTTTATGCAAACTTCTATTTTAATGTTTTATAAGCCCTTTTCTTGTATAGGAAAGTGTTTTTATTAAACATATATATTTTCAAAACCGTATTTGTAGGGGTTATTTATTTTAAGGACTTGATTATATTTATTTATTTAAAATATTTATTATATGAAACCTTTACATGTTAAAATTATCATTTTAGATTGTACAAGTCCTTATAATATTTATTTTCTGATTTCAAGGGTGGTTTTAAAGTGTTAAAACTATAATTTTATGTATGAAATTCTCTTTTAATTCCATGTATTTCATTCATGATTATATGTATTGTATGTCTATGAACTATATTTCACAATGGAATTCCTTATATGTTATGAAAAACATTTACTTAAGTTTAAATTCCAATAATTATTTATAATTGTTGCCCCTGAATTTTTAGATTACTACCAATCTTTATACAAGCACATATTTTCCTCCAAGTAAAATTTTGTTAATTTTACTTTTTATGTAATTATTTTTCTATTTGAAAATAAATTACATAGATGTGATTCTTTTGAAAGGTTATTTAATGGATTTTTAATGAGAAATGGGGAGTGAACCAATAACCTTAAAGGGACTTTATCCTAAAAGTGATGTGTAGCACAACAATATTCCTAGTATATATAATGTTTTATTAATGTTTACTGAGTATTATTAAATTATATAAATATATATTATTCTCAAAAGTATAGTTTTGAAATTTCAAAGGATAAATCTAGATTTATTTCAAAGGATATTATGTTTAGAAATAAAGTAGGGGTTCAAAACAATATGTCTTATTAACAAAAGGTTTGAAAATAATCTCCTAATATGGATTTTTTTATTATGAAAATCATAAATTACTGTTTAGGTGAAATTATTTTTTATATAAAATTTTCTACTTAGCTCAAAATATTTTATATAAAAGGAAATGTTTTCGAAAGAATTTTTATATCATTTTAAAAGGAATAAGATTTAATATATTATTTTAAAACCCTTTACTAAGTAATTTTTTCTCACCCCAAATTTTAAATTGAATTTTAAAAGGTATATTGATGAGTATAAGATCAGTGGTGACTCGCCTTGAATTAAGAGTCTAGATCTATTGAAGCCAGATAAAAGTTTTTAGAATTTTTGTATAAACTCTGATATGTATTAAGATTTCTTAATCCTCCAAAACACAAAACACAAAATATATTTGGATAGGTTTTGGATCAATTTTAATGATATTAAATTGTGAATTGTTAAAATTGGGTAACTTATTTAGTATAAAAACCAAATAAAAAAAAATATTTTTTTACATTTCAACATCATTCAAACATGGTTATACCACTATAAAAGGAATTTTTGGGTTCTGTAACTTAACAAAAATTAGTTTCATAGGTTAGGCTTGAACATGCTAAAAATAACTATGTTAGGGAATCTCCTTAGAATGCTTGGATTATATCTACACCCATGTAAAAGGATGTGTTATATTTTATCTACCTTTGTAAAATTTTGAGTTCTATATACACCCTTAAAATGGTTTCTTATAGTGAATATCCATACTCTCGAGGCTGAGAGTGTGAAGAGTAGATGTATGGTCATTTGGATCTAAATTACTAAAAATCTATCATGACCTCTTTTATGTTTCTACCTCATTTTATAAATCTATAGTTTATTCTCAAGTTGTTTATATTTATTATCTACCAAATTATAAATTTTAACTTAAGTCACTATGATTATTTAAGGCCTAAAATTTACCCCCTCTTGTATTCTCCTTCAATGAGGTTAGACATAAAAATTACTTCAATTATTTTTTTCCAATTGTTTTGATATTGAATTCTATTAAAATCTACTATTATAAATGAGTTTTGAAATAATTCATAAATAGAAATATATCATCAAAAATAATTAATGAGATATCATTATTTATTTGGAAACTATAAAAACCTAGACATTTCGGTATAAAAAATTTAATTCTTAATATATATGTATATAAGCTATAGTATAAATTACATGTAACACATAATAAAAGAAAACAATAATTTTTTTTCAACAATATATAACATTACATAAGAATTATAATTATTTTCCATAATATATAAAGTAGTTTAGTGGTTCAATAAACACCAGTAAATAACATAACTAGACTTAGAATTTCAAGAGCATTGTAGACTCCTATAAATATCAAAGTCATGAACAATATACTAAAAATAAAACCAAAGATTTGAAATATGATTGATAATTTTTATAGGATGTAGTAAACCTTGAAAGAAAACTAGTTGAATATATGATGCAAGAAATAAGGGGTATTTATAAGAAGTATAAAGACAATATAACTGTTAGAATAGTAATATGGCAATTACAGTAGTAATGTGACCATTGAAATAGTAAAATGAATATTAATTAATATTTACCACAAATAAAACTATTAAATATAATAATTATAATTCCATAAAATAAATTTTGAGATTATTTTACTCAAATTAAGTATAAATATACATTTGTACTAAGCTATGTTTTAACTTATTTTGAAAAAATATTAATTTTTATATTAATATTTAAATAATACAATTGAATAAGATTGAAATTCATCTAGATAAATTGAATTTATTTTTTTTATTTAGTATGAAAAAATTATCTATGAGTGTTTTTCTAGTTTTTTGAAAAACATGAATTTTGGAATGAATAATAAAAAATATAGTTTTTGAAATATGATATGTTTTATGAAATAATATTGATGTAATAATGGCCTAATAATGCTTATATTGGGTATCTAGATCCAAAATAAGTTTAAAAAGATAAATAATAAATTTTAAAGCAATATATTCAATTTATAAACCAAAAAAGTAATTTCCAAATTATAAACCAAAATTTACTTTATTAGAAGACTATTTTATTTTTTTTAATTTATTTTTTGTATAGAATAATAAAAAAATTTGTGGGAGGTTTTAAAATGAATCAAAAAATGTTTTTTTATTAAATACTATTCATAGTCTCAAATAATACCACTATTTCAATTCTTTATTAGAAAATGATATTTTATACATTATTTTGACCCCAAATACCCCTATTTTCCATGTATAAATGCTCCCTACTACCCCTTGGAAATTAATAACCAAAATTCATCCCATTTTCCTATATTTTCTCAATATCCTCATATTAATCATCCTAAGTGAATTATAAATGTTCTGATACTATCCCACTCTAAGTTGTAAGGGTATTTACCCTTTAGTAAAGGAGTAAACTTCAAGGATGAGGTAATATTTTATTCCTTTTATTTTAAATTATCTTCTTATATTATTATTTTAATCCATAAAAAAATCATCCAAAAAGTTAATTAATTATTATATTAACATGATATTCATGGAGTTAATGAAACTGATAGATAAATAATAACAACCAATCCTATAATATTGAAATGAGAATGGAATAATTCAAATAAATAGGAAATCATACCATTTTATTATTAAGAAAAGGTTAATAAATAATAAATAATGATAATAAATAGTAAATAATAACTTAAATCATTATTATATACTTCTAAATATTGTTTTAATAAACATATATTAGTTATTCTGGAGGTGTCTATGTGACAAATAAAAACAAGACCTAAGGTAAAAAAGTACTCAAAACAATTTATTTTCTTTTGGGTTGATACTCTATTTATATATGTATTTACACTATAAATTTTCTAAATTTTCCTTAAATTACTTTTAAAGGTCCTATATTTCATTTTCTTTCTTCTGGGTATATGGTGCCTTTATTTACTTATGAGGAATTCTCAACCACCTCCAATGATTTTAATAGATGTTATTTTTGAAAAAAAACTTTTGATTCTTATTATAATTATTCTTATTATCTTCATGGACTATAATATTTTTATTTGTTGATATTTCAATTGATCATCAAATATAAATTCTTTTATACTTATTTTGGTTACCTCTAAGTTTATTCATTTACTTATTCTTTATGACATTATTATAAAACCCATTTATTCTCATAGGTTTATTTGAAGCTTATGACTGATGTATATTCTTTTTATATGTGGAAAAATGATTTTGAACATAATATGATGTAATGGGGGGACCCAAAATTATAAATAACTCCAATATAATGTGTAAATGATTATATCTCAAGAGATAATTATGTTTAGACATAATTAAATTAGATTTATTTACATTGTTATGCATATACGTGATGCAGTTTACTTTATCCATTATGTTATGATGTATTTGAAATGATCCTTAACTTATATGTTTCATTATTATGCACATATCTCATCTATTTCTCCTTCATATTATTTATATGATTATGATATTATTCTTACGATGTAAAAACTGTTATAATGATCACCCATGAAATCATGATGATCCATGCCTTATTTTCCTTAATATTATTCCTCTCCTTACTTAGTTTTTAGTAAACCATTCTTTAATACATGTCCCCAAGTGATAACTTTTATTAATAATGTTATAAAAACCTATAAGAAAACTATGCTGATTAATTTAAATAGATTTTAAAAGGTTTATTAATGTTGTATGAACCTAATTTTTAGAGATACTAAACCATCAATTTTTGGAGTTGTAAAATTATGTATGTTTATCTTAAAGGGGATGTAATAATTAGATAAGTGATATATATATCACTATAGTTTTTTTACCAGAGGTGGGTTTAGTTAATTTTGGAATTATGTTATATTTTAAAATATAAATTCAGTTAAAATTAGGGATTTAATAATTTAATACTTTAACATTGATTTATTCATATGAATAAGTTATTTATCCATGGTTTTTTAATTATATTTTTGAACTTAGATATTTTATTTTACAAAATGGTATGAAATAGGATAAATTGAACCAATAAACCATGTGATAGATAATGCAATGATAACCAGAATGAAATTCCTAATTCATTTGGAAATAGAGTTCAAAAACTCATGGAGTTACTTAATCACATATAATTAGTTATGAATAATAACTTGATACATTTAGAATTTCCACATTCACACAATAGAGATAAATTATCCATTGATTCCTTCATAAAATAATGGATACCTTTATTTAATTGATCTTATGATCCAATTATTTCTGAAAAATGGGTAAACTCTATCGAATATATATATATATATACTTTTCTTCATTGTTCTTATAAAGATAATTTTACTATAGTTTTTTATCATTTAAAATGAGAAGAAGATTAGTGGTATACATTTATTAATATTATAAAGTCGAAAGATGATTTTGAACCAATGAAATGGGAAGACTTTAATAAAATATTTCTTAACAAGTATTTTCCTCATACCCTTCATACAAAGATAAAGATAATTTTCAGATCTCATTAAAAATGAGAATGAATTTTTTGTGACATGCAAATAAAATTTCACAAGGTATTAAAGGTATGCCTCTATATTTTTAGCAACCAAGACAACATAATATATTGATTATTTAGTGGCTTAAAACCACATCTTTGAAGATTATTTTCTATTCATGGCTTTGGATTTTATAAATAATTATTTTTATTTGGTTTTAAAGTGGAATTGGAATTTGTAGAATATCCCCATGAAAATAGAGATAATAAAAAAAGGATGGAGTTTCATAATAGAGGATTGAATGATAAAGGACATGTAGAAAATAAGGTCCAATTACATGCATGTAAAATGTGTGTATAGAACACTTAGATAACTTCCTTAATGGAATTAGGAAATGAGTAAAGTGTAGAAAAGGATGCAGTCTTTCACAAGTGTGTATAAGGGACATGAAAAGGACACTTGATTAAATGAATTAATGGAAGGACCCACTCATGAACCACCCATGGTTCAATGATTCAACCAAAAGGTACAATGGAACTATGAAAGACACTATAAAAAATATACGGTTTTTAAGGAAAATAGATATCATTAGACACTAAATACAAGGGATAAAGGAAGGGTTTATTCCATTACCACCAAATAAATGGAGTACTAAAATGTAGTGGAGGAAGGTAAAATCACCATTCACATAAGAATGATGGAAGTATTTTTTTATTACGAATAAATGAATTCCTGCACACTTAAAATTTACTTAGAAATATTGAATCACCTATCTAATCCAACAAAATAGATATTCTTTTAGAGACACATATTGGAGAAATTAGTTCAACTTAAGTGTTTAAATCTTCACTAATTAATGTTTTTGGGAAGATTATTCCAGAAAATATAATAATTCTTATATTGGTAAAATTTAATACTATAATGGGAATGGATTGACCCTGTTTTTATAGAGATCATATTAAAAACCAAGAAAAGGAAATAAATTTTCATATTGCAAAGTATCCCATGCTCTTATATAAATATATGGATGATTATGAGTCTCTATTAACAAATATTTTAAAGTTACAGATCTTGAAACCTAATAAAGAAGCACAACTTTCCCTAATGGTTAATATTGAGGAATATTTCTAACATGAAGACATACCTATTATAAGGGAATATACTAATATATTCCTAAATATATTTTTTTCCTCCTCAAGATTATGAGTTAGAGTTCTAATTAGAACTTATATATAGTGATATACCTATATCCAAAATCCATTATAAAATGACCTTGATAGAACTGGAAGAATTAAAGAAAAAACTATAAGAGAATTTGTACACCCCAGTGTATCACCTAAGGGTTCACTAATTCCCTTTTTTCAAGAAGAAGAATAGATCAATGTGGATTTGTATATATTATTGATATCCCAACAAGATCATCATAAATAACAAGTATCCAATACCATGGATTGATTATAATTTCTAAAATTTTTATGGGGGTTAATAATTCTCAAAATTTGATCATTAGTATGGATAACATCAACTAAATTTAAAGAGAGAAGATGTTCAAAAGAAAACATTTCATATAAGACATGACCACAATGAGTTCATAGTTATTAAATTTGGAATCAAAACAACCCAAATAATATTTATGGGTTTGCTGAATAAGGTCTTTATACATTACCATAATAAATTTTTGGTAGTATTTATTGAAGATGCACATATATACTCAAAGAGAAAGGAATAACATAAGGAACATCTAAATATTTTGATGAAGACTTTACGGAATTATTTTTAATATATATTTAAAAATTCCGACTTTTGGTTGTTTTAAGTCACATTTTTTGGGTATGTGATCACAAGTGGAGAAATTTTAATAGATCCTTCAAATAAAAAGGTGATTGAGGAATGGAACATAAAAATAATGGTCATAAATATTCTTTGTTTTATTTTATTAGTTGGTTACTACCATCTAAACCTTTTTATTTTGGGAGTTGAAAATTTATTTATGTTTTACTTAAAAATCATGTAATAATTGTATAAGTGGTGTATAGGTCTCTATAGCAATAGTATCACTTCAAGGACAATATCTAAAAAGCCTACTATTGCCGATATATTCATATTCATCTTTAGTATAAAAATTTATTTATTTATTTCCAATAATAATTAATAATTATTCTATATAATTTTTTTAACCAAAATTTCTATAATGAACCAACCTAGTTCAACTAGACAAGCCACCCAAACCAGTGCATCACATGATATGGGTAAAATAGGATTATAAAAACTAGTCCTGAATAAAAGAATAATTGGATATGAAACCATAGTATGAAGAAAAAAATAGATATGGTATCTTAAAGGACATAAATTCCAAGCCAAACAGGCTAAACAAAAAAGTAATTCATATCCCCACATGACCAATAGTAACCTCTAGACCAACCCTAATCTAAAGAAACAATAACAAGATAAAAAATAATTCTACATGATGCTCTTACCTTTAATTAGATCCTAAAATTCAAAATCTAAAAATTCCCTAAGGAATAAGTAGGGTGTAATGGAAAATCCCAGTAGGATACCACCACAATTTTTATAAATGTTATAATATCAAGAATTCAACAATTCAATATAAAAAAAATATTTTTACAAAGAATTATTTTAAATCCAAACCATTTATAAATCATTTACCCTTTTTATTCCTTTGGTTTTCATAAAATCCTTACATATTCTCAATGAAGAAATATAAAAAGTATAATTGGTATTAATAGGAAATAATATACATTCATTAAGGGGTATATAGGTAAACACATATCCATAAATATATTATCATATGAAGCTACATGATAAAACTTCATATAAAAACATTTGAGAAACATTCCATGATAAAAAAATCATGCAATAAATAACAATAAATTATAAATGACAAATAACCTCATATATTGGGCTCAATCCAATGGGACACTATGTACTATACACTCAGAATCCAAAACAGGAATACATTGGATCCAAAATATATCGAGTATTACCAGTAAATATCACAACAATTTGCCTCCTAGTGATGGAACACACACTAAGGCTACCCGTGTCTCTATCCCAAAACACATGTGGTTCACAATGTTTAATTTTCCAATACATTTTCAAAACCTTGATCACAATTTCATAAGACATTTTTAAATCCAAGATAACATTCTTTGAGGTTTGAAAACCCATTTCTAAATCAAGAGAATCCATTTTCAAAGAAAAACCCATTTTTGAAATCATTTCCCTTTCTAAGAAATCATTTGAAATAAATTATCATTTCCAATAAATAACAACCCTTAGTATGTAATCAATAAAAACATTAAATTCATAAAATTAACCAAATTTTATAAAAACACCTACTTAAACATAGTTTAAACCTAGATTCTTTTGAAAATAGTGACTGGAAACTAAGAGAATGATCATTAAAAGACAAGGCTCACCAAGATTCTGAAAACGATTGATAAGAAACCCTATTCGATAAAAAATATGCTAGAAAACCTCATATACAACCAAAAAAAAAAGAAACAAGAGGATTAAATACCCCAAGAGGATCAATCCAACTCCAATGATGATAAATTGCTGAACAAATCAATTCAAATAGAAATGATCCACCCAAAATCATCCTTGAGAGCTTCTAGGTCAAGAGGGAGAAGTGATGCCAAAGATAAAATGAAATTTTAGATGAGAGGCACCCTGAGAACCCAAATCCTGATAGTTTCATGACATGTAATGGAATTACATGACATGTAATTCTTGAGGAACATATATGTTTAAGAACACATAACCTTTTTATTAAAAACATGATTTTACCACTCTTTGGTGTGTACCTATTATATGATGTGTAAACTATTCACACTATGTATCCAGCTCGCAGCTTCTACTTGGAATCCATTACACGATGTGTACTTTACTTACATGGTGTGTAATTACCCAGTGAGCAAACATGACTAAGAATAAAATTACAATCTCCCCACCATAAATGATTCCCCCCATAAATCCCTTGTGATCCAGGATCCCCAAAAAAGAGAAGGCCACTTCCACCTCATCAACAACTCCTGATCCCATGTCTCATGGCTATACTGTTCTCACTACCACAATACTTGGACCAGGGGGTCATTTTACAATGCAACACCTTATCCTGGTGATCTATAATCAAAACTGAATGCTCAACCAAAGTGGTATCGGGATTAAGATAAAAATCCTCCAATAAAATCACATGGTAAGGATCTAGTATACACCTCTTTAACTAGGAAAAATGAATCACATAGTGGACAGATATCAAAATAGATGGTAAAAGAAACTGGTAGTCCACCTTCCCTAGGAATCCAATTATCTCAAAGGGGCTCACAAACCTCAGTGCGGACTTCCCTAGTTACCTAAATGATGATGTTCTAACCATGGAAAAGCTCTGAGAAAGACCCAATCACCAACCTCAAACTCTAGCGACCGACATCAATGATCCACATAGGATTTCTAATGATTTTGTTCTGTGATCAAATTCCTCCAGATCAATTACACCATCTTCGTCATCTCTTGAAAAACACTCAGCCCAATAAAGGACCACTCTCTCAACTCTGCACAGAATAAGGGAGATATATATGGATACCCATGCAAAGCCTCGTAGGGACCTATCCTGATTGAATCCTAATAAATATTATTATAGGTGAACTCAACCAAATGAAAATTATTTTTCCAAGATCCTCCAAAATAATGCACACAATCCCGAAGCATATTCTTTAAAACCTAGATAGCCCTCCCTGACTATCTTTCTGTTTATGAATGATAATCTATGATTAATTTAATTTGGGAACCCATAACCTCATTTAAACCATTCCAAAACCTTGATGTGAAACTTTAATCCCTATTAGAAACAAATTTATAGGGAACCCCATAATGTCTCAAAATCTCTCATACATAGAGTTCCCCAAGATGTTCCACTTTCTTCGCCTCCTTGACAGGCGGGAAATGTGAAGATTTCATGAGTTGGTCAATGATCACCCAAATATCATTCTTCACACTATTATTCTATGGAAAACCAATGATGAAATTCACAGATATGTCATCCCACTTCCATATTGAAATGGGTAATGGCTGCAACAACCCTAAAGGTGTCTAGTGCTCCACCTTAATTCTCTAACGAGTAAGGCATTGTGAAAAAAATATAGTATCAACCATTTCATACCTTGCCACAAATAATGACACCTCAGGCTATGATACATCTTGGTAGGCCCATGGTGCATGAAACAATAAGAATGGTGTCCACTTTCCAAAAAACTCTTATCTCAAGGAAAAGAAAACTACTAGCCTACTACGGAAGCACAAAGCTACACTAGGAGACTGAGACCACTCACCTAAGGTCTCCCCGACACAAATGAATTCACTAAAGTATTGGTACTTGGTGTTTATCACTTGAACAAGCCAAAACTGCTCATCAAAAGATGAGTCATCTTTCATCAAATCCAAGAAAACCTGTCCACCAATATCTTCCACTCCCAATATTATCTTAACATATAAACTCATCATAGACCACTCCTCAACCAATTAATTCATGGATTATGATGGTAATTTTCTAATCAGGGCCTCAACAACACATTTCCTTTTCTAGGGTTATAATCAATATCAAAAATCAAAAGTTGGAAGATACTCAACCTAGTGTCTCTATCAAAAATTTATATCCCTATGAGTAAAAATTTATTTCAGGCTCCTATAATCATAATATAGCATAAACCACTCCCCAAAGAGATATTGTCACTATGTTTTGAGTTCATTCATTATATCTTCCAACTAAGGATCATTGGTAGGGTATTTATTCTCATGAGGGAATAACTGGTGAGAGCTATAAGCCACAACCTATTTCCCCAACATTAAGAAACATCCCAAATGTGTACTAGAAGCATCATAGTAAACATAATTACTCATCCATGGTTCTGGAAGAATCAAAACAGACACTGAATTCAACCTCACATTCATGTCCTCAAAATATCTATAACACTTTTCATTCCATTAAAACTTTACACCCTTATAGGTTAAAGTTATCATCGAATATGTGAGCTTAGAGAAGTCCTAAACAAATTATCTATAAAAACTATCCAAACCCAAGAAGATTCGAATCTCAACACTTTTCGGGGATACTCCTAGGACATAACTCATTGTACCATTTCAGTATCTACTATGACGCCCCTCTAAGATATCACATTTCCCATAAAATTTACCTCTTGGATCCAAAAATCACATTTGGAATGCTTACGATATATACATTATTCTCCTAAAGTTCAAAGAATGATATCCCAATGGTAATTATTCTAATACTCTATCTTGGATTACATATAAATATCATCAGAGAACATAATAATAAAAAATTACAAGAATCAATGAAAGATTTGGTTCATTAAACCGATGAACACTGCAGGATCATTAGTGAGACCGAATGTCATAACCAAAAACTAAAAAATTCCCATATCAATTTCTAAATGCTGAATTATATATATCCTCTTCTCTAACTCTCAAATGGTGATACCTTGATTGTAGGTAAATCTTATAAAACCAACAAGCCCCTCTATACTGATCAAATAGGTCATCAATCATTGGAAAAGGATATTTGTTCTTAACGATCACCCGATTAAAATTTCTATAATCAATACAAAGTATGAGGCCCCTGTATGTCTTCCTCGAAAAGAGGAAAGGTGAATCCCATGGTGACATGCTAGGATGAATGAATCTTTTAGCCTCTAGGTTATCAATCTGGACCTTAAGTTCCAATAACTCAGTAAGTTCTATATGATGAGATGATATAGATATGGGCATCATACCAGGGAGTATTTAAATAGTAAAATTGACCTCTATCCTTGGAGTTAAACAAAAAAAATAAGTTTTAAATACCTTTGGGTACTCATACAAAACTGCAAGAAGTTGACCACCCAAAAAAGGTTCAATTATATCAATAAACATCTCTGAAAACTCACACAATATTACACCATAATAAAGAACAACATGTCATTCCTTTTCTGATCTAGAGGCCCACTAACCCTAAAAAATATGAGTGAACCCATCGGTAGATAATAAATGAACTCAAAGATGATAAAATTATATCTAGTACCTAACAATGATTATCAAATCCATGATGATTATCAAGTTGAAGAAGTCAAGATCAAGAACCAAAAAGCCACACTGCAGCTCAAATTCGGCTATCATCACTCAATACGTAGGACATCTAAAAACTTGTTCTATACTCTTTCCTAAAGTCATAAAAATATCTAATAATAAAGGAATAAGTTTAAAATGAAACCCCAAACCATAAAATAAATTTTATGATATAAAATAATGAGTATAAATTATATCAAACAAATATAGCACCATCGAATATGAGATACCCACCGTACCTATAATAGTCACTAGCCCTTCTTCAGATTCCTCTAGAACACACTTTTCTATATAAATTAATCTGATCTTAGACATAAGAACATATCCATTGGCCTAAGGGTTGGACCCACCACCCTTTAAAGAATCTATATAAACCTGTGAGCTCTTGGTGAAAGCAGATCCTGCCCTACTGACCTGAGATATATTTTCAAAAAAATGTTGTAGATGGAAATATCATCCACAAAGATAAAAAGTATTAGGGGCCTCGACACATTTAGGATTGGTATAACCTTACCCTCCATACTTGTAAAAAAAAAACCTACTACTTCCATATAATTTCCCATGAGAGTGGACCTGATAAAAATTGGCCACTCTTACACTTCCTTTTCTAGCCGAAAGGTACACCGTATCTAACCACTAAACCAACTGAAGCTCCACCCAAACCTGTATTCCTATCTATATATGTCGCAGCTAAATACACCTTATCAAATACCTTCATAAAGGTCATAAAGTACAAGAGTATCAACATCGACCAAATATTGGGACTTAGTCCTAACTGAAATCTACGAGCCTTCAGGTAATCATTTGTGAAAAGGTCCGATTACAGACACACTAACTTAGTAAAATGGATATATTACGACAGAACAATACACTCCCCTTGTGTCACGACCCGTCCTCAGAGCCTGTGTCGTGACTACCCCAAGCCCGCCTTCCATAGGCCAGGGGCTGGCGACTAGCACCAAGGTGTAATTCCCGGTAAAAAGGGATGGCATTGCCTTTGTAAAGTAAACAAACACCACAGAGCAAGAAAGCAGAAGTAAACACCAAGTAAAAAATGGGTACAATAGTAAGTGAGGAAAAGTAAGTGGGCCAGAATACAAACCCAAACTGAAAGTAAAGTAAAAATGAAAAAGAGAATACAACAACTGAAAAGTAAAGCCGCAGCCTCGAGCCGTCCACTGGAAGTCCCACTTGAAGGGTGGGTACATATAGCCTCCACAGTTCCTCGAGTCCAGCCGTCCACTCTGAGTATGTCCCGCCCAGTGGTCCACCTCCAGGTACCGACCTGCTCCGCAAGCCTCAACCACGATCAGCGTTGTCCGTCGTCTGCAACCAACACAACGTAGTGTGGGCATAGCCCGTGTAGGAGTGAGTATAAGGTACTCAATAGGGACCCCGAGACCCCCGAAGGTCTCCCAAAATCCACAAAGGATAATCCGCAAAGGAAGATACAATCACGAAGTAACATCTGACACCACTTAGGTATATTCCCATACATATACCTAAGTCATCAATTCCAGATCGGCTCCAACATCCGAGACCAAGTTCGATCACATCCACACAAGATTGCACAACACAATCCATATAGGAAATCAAGTCAAGATTCAGCTCACACATGTATACTTATTCGTAAGACGATGGAGATGATCGGATATTTCCACTGATTCATCTAAGCCGTCAGACCCACACAAGATCGATAGGTACAAACCCCTGCAATGACCCACAAAGGATTGATAGGTAACTAACCACCGCAATGACCCACACAGGTTCAGACCCACACAGGATCTGTAGGCGCTGGCCCACACAGGACCGCTGAGCGATGACCCACACAGGATCTGACTCACAGAGGATCGGTAGCACTAATCCACGTAGGATCGCTGAGTGTTGTAGTCGTCGCCGTCGAATCCACGGAGGATTTATGTACAATCGTCATCATCGTCGCAGTCGCAGCCAGCTCTAGGGTTCCCGCACACAGCAAGATTGTTCGGGAGGGTCCGCTCCACGAGCCGAGGGGCTGATACATCAACTGAAACATAGTCCGGAGTTGATGTATCCAAAAGTTCCGTATCGTCAATAGGAACTCAATGTCACAGACGACGCGTCAATCGGACGTCTGGTCTGAGAGTTATTGGCTTTTTCGTCCCAGGGGCCCGGTTGGTTTTTAAGTCAAAACCAACCTGACCATACTCCAACTGCATCCAAACCTCGATAAGAGTAATCCAAAAGGTCCGTCTCACTAAGAGGAATCCAACAAAGTCAACGGCACGTCAATCGGACGTCCGTAGCTCAAGTTATAAGCGTTTCCGCTCCGAGGGCCCGGTTGGTTTCCTGTACGAACCAACCCGACCAAACCCAAAGTACTCTGAAACCTTGAGTATAATATATCGAAACTACCATCTCGATTCAAGGATCGCTACACAACTAATGGTGCGTCGATGGGAGGTCCGTAGCCCAAGTTATGGGCAACAGACCGAGAAGTCCGGTATTAGGGGGTTCGGGCCCGGTCCGACCCGGCCCGGTACCCCCTGGGTCGGCCTGAACTGGGTCGACCCGACCCGGGTCCGGGTCCAGCCCGGTGGGATCGACCCGGCCCGGCCTGGGCGCCGACCGCGCAAAGGGACGCCGCCCCCTTGAATGAAACCGCGGCCCCGCGTGGGGGCCGCCCCTTGCCAACGGACGCGGTAGAGCGCCGCGTCCCGCCTCCCTCAGTCCCGCACGGTCGCGGGACCTGTAGCCTGCCGCTGCGGCTAAAGCCGCGGGGGCCCTTCCCGGCGGCGCGCCGACGGTGTTTTCCGCGGACCACCAGACGCGCTCCGGTGGTCCATTTTTCCTGCCGTCTTCGCCAGCGGTTCTCCCGGGATCGACTCTTCACTACAAAGACCTCAAAATGCCGTTGCGGCCTGCTTCGTCGTCGCCCACCGATCCGTACACCAAGAACGAAGAAACGGTGAGTTCGGACTTGTTCATTGGTCCACACCCACCGCATTAGCAGTTTAAAAAGGCTTCCGAAAAAATTTAAACACATTTCGGGGATATAAATCACATAGATTTAATTGAACCGAAACCCCTACCTCAAGCGGTTGATGATTCGAAGATTGCCGCGGGAGAAGGAACGTCACGGAAGAAGCGTTGCGGAAGAAGTGTCATGGAAGGAGGATCATAGCGTCGCAGAGAAAGGATTCTTCGGCGTCGCATCGTCGATCTCTTAGGATCCGGAGTTCTTGTTGACCTTTACCGGAGGTCGGCGTTCTTCGCGTTCTTCGCATTCTTCGTCGAGGAAGGAGTGCTTCACGGCTTGAGTGATTTCTCCCAATTCCTCTCGCACAACCAACCTCTAATAAAATAAGAATCGTCTTATTTTATTAACACAAGCCAATGTTTGAATTTCAAAAAAAAAACAATCAATTAATTGAATTAATTGAGGAGTTTAAACCACCCAATTAATGAGGCGTTTATTATCTAGAATAAACGCAAGGGTTGACTTCATTAAAAAGGGGTGCGGGTGTGTTACCTTATTAAAGGAGGGGGTTTAGGAAGAAAAGAAAAGGTGGGGCTCGTATGGGCCCCTTCTCACAAATATCCTACCTAGTGGTGTAGGATATTGTGGGTCCCATTTTAACATCTTAAGTTAGGTTAAACAACTTAAAATAAAATAAATTGGTTGCACCACTTTTATTTTATTTCTTTACTTAACCCCAAATTTTAAAAACCAAACCCGAGCAAACGCAACTCTGGAAAAGGTGTTTCTAAGCAATTACTGGCGCTGCGCTTCCATCGGTGTCCTCGGATTTCGATTTCGAGCACCGGTTCAAAAGTTAGAAAAACCCGCTCATTCGTTCACAGAACGTTCCCGAGCTAAACTTCGGAAAATGATTCCGGGCACACCGGGCCTCGGAATCAGGTGCCGTCAGAAACTGCGTTCTTGTAAAATTCCTAAGAAAATTAAGAAAAAAATTTCCTTTAATTTTATGTGTCTTTACATCACTCGCACATGAGGGATTTACGTCCCCGTAAAGATACATCATAAACTAGGGAAAAAAATGTGGGTACTGAGCACGCATCTGAGTCTCCCGCTCCCAAGTGCTCTCATGGAGGTTCCCGTGCTACCATCTGATGCGCACTAGAGGAATCGACCGTCCACGTAGGACCCGCTCCTATAGATCCTCAATCTCCACTAGGACCTCCGCAAAAGTCTCCCCATCATCAATGTCCAGCTCCCCATGGTCAATGATATGCATCGAGTCGTGCATGTATCTCCTCAGCTGATATACGTGGAAGACATCGTGCACCCGGTGCAACTGAGGTGGTAGAGCTAGGCAATAAGCCACCTCGTCAATCCTGCTGGGGACCTGGAAAGGTCTGATGAAGCGCGGAGATAAATTGCCGCCTCGGCCAAATCTTCGTAATCGACGTCGAGGTGAGACCCGTAAGAAAATGTGGTCGCCATCCTCGAACTCCAGTGGCCTATGCCTCCTGTCAGCATAAGACTTCTGCCGGCTCTGAGCTGTCCTCATCCACTCCTGGATGACCTGGACCTTCTCTGTCGTGGCCTAGACCATCTCCGGTCTCACAAGTGCTGACTCTCCAGGGTCTGTCCAGCATAGTGGAGATCTGCAAGGTCGGCCATACAATGCCTCATAAGGTGCCATCCCGATGGTGGAGTGGTAGCTGTTGTTGTACGCAAACTCCACCAAGGGTAGGTGGTCCTCCTAGCTGCGACCAAAGTCGAGGACACATGCACGAAGCATGTCCTCGAGAGTCTGAATGATCCTCGGTACGGCGGGTCGGGCAGTCACGAGCCATGTGGCCCTGCCCGCCGCATGCGTAGCACTGTCTGCATCTCGAGAGACTGGCTCTGCGCTGTGTGCCCCACACCACTAAGCCAGTGTCCTGAGGTCGTCTGCCCGAGGGTCTGGTCGGCCTGGACCCATGAGTCATCCGTCGACTGCCTGCTGCAGAAGACTCTGCTACGTGCCGCCCTGCGGTAGGTCTCGCTGCTGATGTAGGCTCAACAAGGAAGTTCTTGATGAGAAGGGCTCGCTCCAGTACCCCTGCCTGTGTCAGAATGCTGAGGGAGATCAGCGATGCCATGATCTCATGCCTGAATCCCTGATCAAAGGTCCGGGCCTGGAAGAATGGGTCCCGTACCATGTCCGTCGAATATCGCTAGAGATCGGTAAATCTCGCAGAGTACTGGGTGACTGTCAAGCTGCCCTGCCGCAGCTCTAGAAGCTCCTGGATGCGCACCGCACGAAGGGTGGATGGGACAAACTCTGAGCAGAAGAGGCTCTCAAAGTCCGTCCAGAGGAGAGATGCCTCATCGTGCACCTGGAGAATCAAGCTCCACCATCTGCCTGCTGCCGCGTGCAGGAGGCTCGCTGCGAGGATCACCATGAGGTCTGCTGGTGTCCTCACTAACCTGAAAACTCGTACAACTACCTCCAGCCAATCCTCGGTTGCCTGAGGGTCCGTCTCCCCGCGGAACCTGGGTGGTCGATGGCGCTGAAACTCGTGCAGTGCACTAAGGCGGCGTGCATCGTCAGCGGCTGGGGCTGGTTGCATCGGTGGCTCGGTGGGTAGAGGTACCACCGGTGCCTCTGCTGTCAAAGGGCCCTGTACCGAGGCCTCATCACTCGGTGAGTTGTCATCATGCACAACGCTCAGAACCCTAGCTGGCTGCTGTCTTGGGGCCATCCTGAAAAGTGACAGGTGCACCACGGTCAGAATAGTATACTTGGTGAGCTGACACAGAGTAATCAAAAAGAAAACTTGAAACACACATGCAATAAATTTTTTCATGCATTAAGTCGGAAATCAGAAGTCAGGGTCCTGGTGTACGGATACGTCGGCCTCCGTACCAACATTGGACTACCTGGACTGATAACCACACTCAATACTCTTTACACTATTTCTTCTCATAGAAAAAGATTAGAGTCCTGGGTTCTGTGGTAGAACCGAACTCCTTTGATACCAATTTATCACGACCCGTCCTCGGGGCCCGTGCCGTGACTACCCCAAGCCCACCTTCCATAGGCCAGGGGCTGGCAACTAGCACCAAGGTGTAATTCCCGGTAAAAAGGGAAGGAATTGCCTTTGTAAAGTAAACAAACACCACAGAGAAGGCAATCAGAAGTAAAAAATAAGTAAAAATTGGGTACAAAAGTAAGTGTAGAAAAGTAAGTGAGCCAGAATACAAACCCAAACTGAAAGTAATGTACAACAGAAAAAGAGAGTACAACAACTGAAAAGTAAAGCCACAGCCTCGATCCGTCCACTGGAAGTCCCACATGAAGGGTGGGTACAGATAGCCTCCACAGCTCCTCGAGTCCAACCGTCCACTCTGAGTACATCCCGCCCAGTGGTCCACCTCCAGGTACCGACCTGCTCCGCAATCCTCAACCACAATCAGCGCTGTCAGTCGTCTGTAACCAACACAACGTAGTGCGGGCATATCCCGTGTAGGGGTGAGTATAAGCTACTCAGTAGGGACCCCGAGACCCCCGAAGGTCTCCCAGAATTGAAAAAGGATAATCCACAAAGGAAGATACAATCACGAAGTAACATCCGACACCACTTAGGTATATTCCCATACATATACCTAAGTCATCAATTCCAGATCGGCTCCAACATCCAAGCCCAAGTTCGATCACATCAACACAGGATAGCACAACACAATACACATAGTAAAGCAAGTCAAGATTCAGCTCACACTGGTATACTTCTTCATAAGACGATTGAGATGATCAGATATTTCCACTGATTCATCTAATCCATCGAACCCACACAGGATAGATAGGTAGAACCCCCACAATGACCCACAAAGGATCGATAGGTAACTAACCCCCGCAATGACCCACACAAGATTGGACCCACACAGGATCTGTAGGTGATGGCCCACACAGGACCGCTAAGCGCTGACCCACACAGGATCTGACCCCTAGAGGATCGGTAGCACTGATCCACGTAGGATCGCTGAGTGCTGTAGTCATCGCCGCTGAATCCATGAAGGATTTCTGTACAGTCGTCATCGTCGTTGCAGTCGCAGCCAACTCTAGCGTTCCCGCACACAGTAAGCTCATTTGGGAGGGTCCGCCCCACATGCCGAGGGGATGATACATCAACTGACACATAGTCCGGAGTCGATGTATCCAAAATTTACGTATCGTCAATAGGAACTCAACGTCACAGACGGCGCGTCAATCAGACGCCCGGTCTGAAAGTTATTAGCATTTTCGTTCTAGGGGCCCGGTTGGTTTTTAAGTCAAAACCAACCCGACCGTACTCCAACTGCATACAAACCTCGAGTGGAGTAGGCCAAAAGGTCCGTCTCACTAAGAGGAATCCAACAAAGTCGACGGCATGTCAATCAGGCGTCCGGAGCTCAAGTTATAAGCGTTTCCGCTCCGAGGGCCCGGTTGGTTTCGTGTACGAACCAACCCGGCCGAACCTAAAGTACTTCTAACCCTTGAGAATAATATACTAAAACTACCGTCTCGATCCAAGTATCGCTATGCAACTGACGATGCGTCGATCCGAGGTCCGTAGCCCAAGTTATGGGTAACAGACCGAAAAGTCCTGTATTAGGGGGTTCGGGCCCGGTCCGACCCGACCCGGTACCCCCTGGGTCGGCCCAAACCGGGTCGACCCGACTCAGGTCTGGATCCGGCCCGGCCGGGGCGCGGCCCGGCCTGGCGGTCGGCCGGGCGGCTCGGCCCGACGTGCTGGCGCTGGCCAAGCGGCTGCACCAAGGGGCGCCACCCCCTTGAATGAAACTGCGACTCCGCGTGGGGGCCGCCCCTTGCCAACGGATGCGGTGGAGCGCTGCGTCCCACCTCCCTCAGTCCCGCGCGGTCACAGGACCAGCGGTCTGCCGTCGCGGCGGCCCTTCACAGTGGCGCGCCGGGCACCGCCGCCTCCTGGCGGCCAGCCGGTGCCGGCCGCCACCTCCGTCCGTCGGCACCGCCGTGCCGGCGAGGCGCACCGGTGGTGTTTTCCATGAACCACCGGATGCACTCCGGTGGTCCGTTTTGCCCACCATCTTCGCTAGTGGTCCTCCCGGGATTCACTCTTCACTACGAAGACCTCAAAATGCCTTTGTGTCCTGCTTCGTCGTCGCCTGCCGATCCGCACACCCAGAACGAAGAGACGGTGGGTTCAGACTTGTTCATTGGTCCGCACCCACCGCGTTAGCGCTTTAAAAAGGATTCCAACAAATTTTAAACACATGATGAGGATATAAATCACATAGATTTAATTGAACTAAAACCCCTACCTTAAGCGGTTGATGATTCGAAGATTTCGGCGGGGGAAGGAACGTCACAGAAGAAGCATTGCGGAAGAAGCGTCGCGGAAGGAGGTCATCGCGTCGTGGAGAAATGATTCATCGGCGTCGTGTCGTCGATATCCGAGGATTTGGCATTCTTTTCGACCTTCTTCGGAGGTCGGAGTTCTTCGTGTTCTTCGTCGAGGAAGTAGTGCTTCACGGCGTGAGTGATTTCTCCCAATTCCTCTCGTACAACCAACCTCTAATAAAATAAGAATTGTCTTATTTTATTAACATAAGCCAATGTTTGAATTTCAAAAAGAAACAATCAATTAATTGAATTATTTGAGGAGTTTAAACCGCCCAATTAATGAGGCATTTATTATCCAGAATAAACGCAAGGGTTGACTTCATTAAAAAGGGGTGCGGGTGTGTTACCTTATTAAAGGAGGGGGTTTAGGAAGAAAAGAAATGGTGGGGATCATGTGGGCCCCACCTCACAAATATCCTACCTAGTGGTGTAGGATATTGTGGGTCCCACTTTAACCTCTTAACTTAGTTTAAACAACTTAAAATAAAATAAATTGGTTGCACCACTTTTATTTTATTTCTTTACTTAACCCCAAATTTTAAAAACCAAACCTGAGAAAACGCAACTCTGGAAAAGGTGTTTCTAAGCAATTACCGGTACTGCGATTCCATCGGTGTCCTCAGATTTCGATTCCGAGCACTAGTTCAAAAGTTAGAAAAACTCGCTCGTTCGTTCACTGAATGTACCCAAGCTAAACTTCAGAAAATGATTCCGGGCACACCGGCCCACAGAATCAGGTGCCGTCAGAAACTGCATTCTTGTAAAATTCCCAAGAAAATTAAGAAAAAAATTTCCTTGAATTTTACGTGTCTTTACACCTTGATCTAGTGTAAAAAACTCTTGGGTCTTAACTATATACAATTTATCAGGATAAAACTATTGGTTAAATATTTTATTGAACTAATCCCAGGTAATATTCTCATGAAACTTAACTTTCACTATAGAGTCTCACCATCTCCTTCCCGGTCCCTCAAGTATATATGTGGAAAATCCCACCACTAAGTATTTAGGAGTCTTAAAGAAGTTGAAGATACTTGATATCCTCTCAAGAATATCCTCGTATTCCTGGGGTCATTTGTCATTACTAAATATGGGTGGATACTGCTTGGTTCCGAGCCATGATCCACTATATGTCCTAGGTTCTCAATGCCCACTTGAATCAGAGTATGAACAATGTGGATAATAACTTCTACCAGAGTAGGTTCCACTGGAGGAATCACATGCAGAACCTATCTTGTAGCTTCTTATCACAGATTTTGAAGATCTCTTTTGGGTGGCTTTGTCTAATTAAAGACAAAAACCAATCTGTCATGAGAAAATCCCAAAATCAAAGAACCAACTTTAAGTATAGATAAAAAATATTTAAAACATTAAGAATTTAATTCAACTATGAAAAACATTACTTAAAAAGGAATAGGAAAATTTAAATAAACATATCATACTATTCAATCAAATGATCTCAAACTCTAAGTATCAAACCTGGTAAATATCCTTGACCACCCATGGTAACTCTATTTTGGGCACAAAAGTGAGCTAGCCATGACCGTTTTCCACACCTACTATATGAATTCTGATGGTCCTAACTTCGACCTACCCCAGACACAGAACTAAGCTCAGAATGTCCTATTAAAATTCATGTTGAGTATTCCCTTTGAAACCAAATTATAATGAACCAACTCAGGTCAACTAGAAAATCCACCAAAACTGGTCCGTCACATGATATCGGTAAAACAAGATAACAAAAACTAGTCCTGAATATAAGAAAAAAATACATACAACCAGAGTATGAAGTGAAAAATATACAAGGTATCAAAAAATACATACAATATAAGAAAAAACTGCTAAACCATAAAGTAAGTCATATCCCCACATGAACAACAGTCACCTCAAGACCAACCAGAACTAAAATAAAAATCAACAAAGAAGCTTGCATTCTACATGATACTCTTCCCTTTACCCGAATCCTGATATAAAACATCTAAAGCTGCCCCGAAGGCACAATTAGGGCGTGATACAAAGACTAGTAGGATACCACCATAGTTTCTATAAAAGGTATAATATCATGAATGCAACAATTCTAGGTTTTTATACACAATATTTTTATAAATAATTATTATAAATCCAAACCATTTATATATAATTTTCCCCTTTTCTTCCTTTGGTTTTCATAAAATATTTTCATATTATCAAAGTTGAAATATGACATGTAGAAGTGATATAAATAGGAAATAATATCTATGTATCAAGAGGTATATAGGTAAACACATATACATGAATCAACTATCATGCGAAGCTACGTGATATAACCACATAAAAAACACGTGAGAAACAATACATGATAAAAACATAATGTGATAAATAACCATAAATGAAAAATGAAAAAGAACTTCACATATTGGGATCAAGACTATAGGACACTGCATACTATACACTCATAATCCTAAATAGGCATACATTGGATCCAAATAATATAGAGTCCTATTAGAAAATATCACAAAAAGTTACCACCTAGTAGTGCAACACACACTAAGGCTGACCATGTCTTTATCCCTATGCAACCAATTCTACCATGTGAAATTGTCCAATACATTTTCAAAACCATGATCACAATTTCATAAAACATTTTCAAAGACAAGGAAATATAAACTAGAGTTTGAAAACCCCTTTTTAAATCAATAAAATATATTTTCAAATAAAACCCCCCTTTTGAAATAATTTTCCTTTCCAAGAAACCCTTTGAAACAATTTATGAATTCCAATCAATGAACAAACCAAATTATTTTATCAAGAACAACATACAATTCATCAAATTAACCAATTGTATAGGAACACCTACCTCAACATATTAGAAACCAAGCTTATTTTGAAAATGGTGACTAGAAACCAAGAGAAAGACCTTCAAAAGACAAGGATTGCTAAGAATCTGAAAATAATCTATTGAAAACCCTATCCGATCACAAATCCACAACCAATCAATAGCTTCAACAAAAACCAAATAATATCCAAGGGGATTACATACCCAAAGAATATCAATCTAACCCTAATAGTGATAAATTTTAGAATGAATTAATCCAGATAGAAATGAGTCACCCAAAATTATCCTTGAGAGCTTCTATGTTGATTTGGAGAAGAGTATCCAAAAGATGAAATGAAATTTTAGGTGTGAGGCACCCTAAAAACCCAACTCCCGAAAGTTGCATGGCGCGTAATGGAATTACATGGAGAGTAATGACCGAGTTTCATATACACCAAAACACACCTCCTTTTTATTAAAAACATTATTTTCCCACTACATGGCATGTACTTGTTACCCAACATGTAAACCATTCATTCCATGTATCCAGCTCACAATTTCTACTTGGAATCCATTACACAGCGTGTACTTTACTTATTCGGTGTGAAAGTGCCCAGTGAGAAGTATAAACTATATGTTTAAGAAGAAAATTTCAAAAAATCCATGAATTGACCATTATAGGTATCCTTCCAACTTCCTTTCTAACATACCAAAACAAAAAAATAAAAATAAAAAACAGTTCTAAAAACATACCTTATTGAATGGTAATGGGGTTTTACAATTTTGGTGTGTATAATATATCATTCTATTAATGTTAAAAGCTTTACAACTAGATTATTCATCAAAGTATTCCCAGAATATTATAAGGGATTATTCAAAATCATTATTTACAAGGTATATAATTCTCAATAAGCATTTTAATCATTATTCAAAATAAGTGATATATATTAACCAAAAAATGATATTAAATTTTACTATTTCATGGATGCATCATTTATATAACATTTAAGTTATTCACAATATAAGTGGGTGAACCCATATATATATATATATTCCATAATTTACAATTCATATAAATATTAAAAATTTGCTATAAATTTTATTGATAATGATATAAATAATTTACCTTAACAATAGGTAACCCATGGCAAATCACTATATAAGAGGAATTCATAAAATCATTTAAAATAATGAAAAAAATATATTGTAAGTAAAAATTGCATAGACATACATCTAATTGAAACCATAGGCCCAATATAGCGTGGGTTGTGGGATTATTATGGGTGTCAATATCTTTACATCAAATGGATATTTTTCTCACATTGAGAATAAATTGTTAAAACTTGTTAATCTAAACCAAAGAGTAACTGTATCCAAAAACAAAAAAATTTGACATCATGATTATTTTTCTTTTTTCACTATAAAGGTATGAATTTAAAGGGTATACAGACAATGATTTACTAGTGTACCTAGACACCATATGTGATTACAATATTTTTTTGGAGTTGGTTCCCCAAAACCAATTGACATTATACTTTTTATTACAAACATATTAATAGATATATTTTCACATGATGATTTTTATTATTCATAACATTAATTTGATAATTTAATTATAGTATTTCTCACATTGAATGATTATAATAGTTTCCCACTATAATGAGAACCTATAAATTTAATGAACACATTCTTAAATATATATCCTATGGTCTAGATAACATCTTTCAAATTTGACACTTATGATGCTTGAATATCAAGTTATGGAGGCTCATAACACATTGGGACTTCTTCTAAATAATTTTTCACTCAGTAATCTCCAAGAAGGGAGGTTATGAGGGGAGACCCACCAATAAAAATTCTATATGTTAGTTCTATCATTGGATATTTCTATCTATATATGTGTTTATTGGTCCTTAGACTTGAGATTATTAGTAATGTATATCATGAATCTCGTACTTTGATGTATGGAAAAAAATTTGATGGCATATACTCACTGAGTCGTAGTATACATTTGGTGCATTGTAAGTGAAATGATGTTAATTGAATAATTTATGAAAGGATTTCTCCCTTTCGAGTTAATTTAAGAAGATATCCCTCATGCTTTTATTGAAATAGAACCATCAAATTAAATCCTTTCCCATGGTATTTCATTAATTAGTTCATTTTATAATGTCAAAGAAAGGTAAATCACACATATTTTGTGATGACATAAGTATGAATATGTCTTGTTGTGATATTGAGACAAAGGTATTATATTACACAGTAGCATTCATAAGATGATTGTTTTCATTGACACATTAAATTATTTCTGACAGTTATGCTGAAATATTGCTAGATGTCGATCTTAGACTTTAAGTAAGTTCACTTAATTCTACTAAGAAAGAGTCCCAGATGGTCACACACTAAGTGTACCCAAAATCTCATTAAATTCTATTGAATTTAATATTAAAAATTAATACTATTCTCACCTTATGGAATAATAATTATTCAAGTTATGTAGGTCATATAAATTCAATCACTATATATTTTATTATAGAATATATCAATTGAATTTAATCACTTGTTTATTATTCATAGGTTAATAAATAAATAATTATTTATCAACTATTATAATGAATATATTAATATATAAATATCTATCTAGTTACATGATTAATAAAATAATTATTTATTCACAAATTTAGTGAATGTAATTTTTATTTATTTATTGAATGAATAATATTCATTTATTTGAATAAATATTTAATTATTCATGGATTGATAAATTCCAAGGAAGAGATGAGTTAAGGGTATAATGGTAATGATATATTTTTCTTTGACATGGCTTAAATAAATATTTGATTGATTTATTTAAAAAATGATATTTAAACATGTTCATATAAAGAGATATAATAATAATAATATTATTATTAGACATAAGGAATAACTTAGATAGAATATTTGATAAAGGTCCTCATCACAATTTTCAAATATTAACCCTAAGTATATGTTCTAAATTATCTCAATTTGGAGGATGGTAGTTGTTCACAATATATCCTCTCAAGAAATTATTTCAATCTATTAAGAGAATATCCTCCTCCTCATTCTAAAGAACAAGATAGAATAAGAAAATCCTATCATTGTTATTTATTATGAACAACATGAAGCAATACATTCCATAAAAATACACCCAAAATAGCAAGAGCATTGTTCAAATATTTGTAGAACACGTGTGGATAAAACTAGAGGAATCCTCACTTGGATTCTTCATTGTAATGATTCAATGAAAAGAGAAGAATCAGAATTGATCAAGATGAATTATCACTTTCGAAGTAATTATTGTTTTTAATTAAATGTGAATGATCCTCTCTTAAATATTTTAGGTTTTCCTTCATCAAGTTCTTCATATATGATCCATTGAAATCGATTAGAAAGAAAAGTTGAGAACTAGCCCACAACTTCTGCTATACTATAGAACCTTCAAGTTGTACTAGAGTTATTATATTTTAATTTATAATTATTTTTTTGTTTGATCAATTTCCATATTTTTTCCTTGACTTTGCTTTATAGAATTTCATTCTTATCTAAAAGACAAGATAACATGTTTTTTTAAATTTATATGGACAAGAATAGGAAAATAAAACCAAAATAAAGATTGATGACCCCATATGGAGGTTAAAAGGTTGTTTTTTTCATGATATGAATACACAAAATTCAATGATAAATTATACACCATGTACTCATGTTAACCAAAAAAGGAATGGGATGAAATAATCACAGCATGCTGTGTAGACTGGTACACGATGTCATTATATGCCATGTATTGAACGCTAACACGGTATGCATGTTGATAGATTTTACACAACATGTAGTTTGCATACACATATTGTAAACCAACATTGTTTTGATCCCATATAAATCATGATATACCAACTATTTAACTACAAAACATCATTACACATCACTTCTTGATTTCCAACCAAGTGACATAGCCAAAAGAAAATTATATTGGGTGTAGCTGGTTGTACATGCCATGAAACATGAAAAAACTCACACATGGTACATATCCAAATTTTTTGTGTTAAATTTGGGTTTCTATAAGTATATTATGTGGAGTTTAACTGGCTGTACACATCATGTAAATCATGACAACTCACATAAGGTACATGTTGAGAAACGCATGTCATGTAGATCAATATGTGGATAATTAAAATGATACTTAACTACATGACATGTAACTCGCTATACATTCCATGTAACAAGATTTATTCCACACCAGATACATGCTGAGTAATATTTAGTATGTTGTGTGGGTATAAATTCTTAATAATTATTATATATATAATTTTGCAACTATACAATGTGTAACAGTCATCAAGCATGTCGTGTACTTCATGCACATTGCTAGTGATCCATGAACATATATTTATACCATGTAATGTGTTAATACATACCATGAATACTAAAATATTGACACATGAAACAACACTTTGGGTATATCTTTACATTCCAAGTGGGAATACATTTCAAATAAGTATATAGTACACGATAAAGATCATTACTAGTGTAAGTTACACAATATATCGAGTGAAAAACATATCATGTAATAATTAAACTCTATAATTGGATTTAATTAGATATAGATTGTACATGTTGTGTTACTTCAATTGTATAGACCATATATATTAAATTCCAATAATTAATTTAAACTAACTTGGAGGGTACATTCCATGTGGAATCATTAGATCACATTGTGCACTTTATTAAATTTAAATTAAAAATTAAATTTATTTAAAATAATATAGGATGATAATTTGTCCATATCCCGAAGCCAGTTTGGATTGATTATTAAGGAAATTAATTAGTTAATTAACTAGTAGATTAATGTATTAATTTGAGTAAATTTATCTCAATATGAATAAATTTAAATAAATACTACCAAGTTTAAATGAATATCCATTGCAAGTTGTGATTGATCGTGAGATTGAAAAATCGATGTATATGTTGGGTTTATTTTTTTGAATTATTTATTTTATGGGGTTTTATGTTATAATTTGTTATTAAATTTATAATGATGATCTATATATTATCCCTTTCTCATTTATTATGTATGGTCCTACGTGTCTAAGGTTTATTTTATGTAATACTAAACCTATGTTACCCCTCACCTATGAGTGATTAAACAGATCTAATGTATGGAAGTTATAATGAGAGGATATGATTCATGACTCAAGAAAAGGTGAAACCAAAAAAGGAGATATACTAGTTAATGGAGGAATGTTGCTACTCAAGCTATACATTATCTCAAGGAGTTATTTCCCCTAGGTTTAAGGCTAGTTTATCTTCTCATGACAAACCAATTTATAGAGAAAATTTCAACATCATATCAAATTTTTATTTTACTTATTAGTGTGTGGTTATTTATTTATTTATGTGATGAATGGTTTATTTGGATAATTAAATTCCACCATATAATGTAAATAAATTAATAGGTATGCTAAGATGAAATAAAACAAAATTTCAAAGTGTGTATTATTTTATCATACATGGTTAATTAATTATCTAAAATCTTTATAATATTAACTAGCATTTGAGGAATAAAATAAAGAATATTTATTCATAAGTTAAACAAAATACCTTAAAAAATATTATGTTAGTCAACACCTTCTACCACTTTAGTTAGAATAAAAATACAATTCAAAGTAATTTTTTCTCCCTGTTCAAGGGGATTTAAATTATTTTTCGTTATTTATTATTTTTATTCCATAATTATTATTTTCTATTTATCAAATTTATCTATGAATTAAAACCTTACATTTTTTTTATTTGTAAAATTATAAAACTTCACATATGAAGTGATGTTAAAGAAATATCTAAGATACTAGAATTATCAAAAATTAATTATATTTTACATTGAGAATTCAAAAAATAGAAAAAATACATGTATTAAAATACACTTTGATGATAGTGTAGAGATTTTAAAATTTGGTAAAGTATTGTAATACTCGTATATATTAATTTCTGTATAAGGAAATGACTCTTATATATAGATTTATATCTTAAGAAATGACTATGATGTATGGATTTTTATCCAGGTAAATGAAACTTACATATGAATTTCTATAAAAGGAAATTAATATTACATATTTAGATATGACTCTTACATGTTTAGAGTTTAGAAAAAGTGTCCATGTATTGAACTTTTACATATGTGAAAATAGAAAAGATCGAATCTTACGTACTATAATTTTACAATTACATATAACTATGAGTTGGAAATTTTGAAAATAAAATTTAGGAAAGTATGAATTATTACATATTAAATTTTTACTTTTATGTATGAATCCATATTCATAGATTACATTTATGTATTCGATATAGTTACTTTCATGTATGCTTTGTGATCAATACTTTCTTTTATATATTTTGCAAGATTACTTTTTGGTATAAATATACATTATAAATCATTATAAATCATTATTTAGGATAGAGAATCAATTTGTATCTATGATAGTTAATTTGAGAAAAGAGTTTCTTATATTATAATTGAATATTTGGAAATATTGACTTTACGTAATTTTTTTGTGAATATTTGAATGATGATTTCAAGTGATAAAATTGTGGATCTTATTTATTAAAATAAATTATCAATGGTTATTAATATTTTAAGGTGTTGATTTTTAGAAATATATTTTCAAATTATATAATATCTATTTAAATTATTTGAAAAAATATTATTTCAAGATTTATTTCAATGATGAAATCTTGTAATGGATATAGGAGTTCGTACTATTAAGAAATGAGTCATGGGATTATTTTGACTAATTATTACTTTGAATATTATATATATTCTAGTTAGATTGAAGAAAGATATAATATAAAACAAAGGTGTTGATACTTCAATTAAAAAAAATAAGATAATTAAAACATTATATATATTTACATATTCTCATTCTATTGTATTTTAATTATTTCCTTATGGATTAAAGAAAGAGAATAAGAAAAGTGAGAAAGTGAACGAAGGAGAAAGAATAGAGCATATTGCTATTATGCTACCTTGAAGATCCAACCATATTATTTTTCATAGATTTATCATGAAGATATATATATTATCTAGAATAATACATGTCATCTATCAGTTTTTGGATATCACAAGTGTGTGATGAACTTTATTTATTTATACTTTTAATTTTGTTTATATTGTAAGTGTAAATTACTTGTAATCAATTGTGGAAAATATGTGTCAAATTCTTGTAGTCAGTTATGGAGATGAAGTGTAAACTGCCTATACTCAGTTGTGATATCCCTAATAAAAGGATCTAATGTCCTAATAAAATCTATGTTATAAGTTATAGGTTGATAAAATCTCTTGAAACATTGTATGAATTTCTAACCATTTTCACTCAGTTATGAGATCCTTGACTGACTGAAAATTGAATTTTAATTATTCAAAAAGGAAGAGAAGGGAAAAGAGTTAAAGGTGGTATAAAATTGAAAATACAAAGGGAATACCCTTGAATAATATTAATATAGTTCAAATATAAAGTACCTAAACTCAAGAAAATTTTTAGTTTCATGTTATGGTAACCTTTAAAATCAAGGATATCTGAAGCCTTGTTACCCTTGCATCAAGTGAATAGGATCTCAACATTTTGATAAAGAAAAATTCAAAATTTACAGATAGTGTAGAAACTTCTTAAATGACATGAAAAAGAGTCTAATAGGGAAAAATATCAAGGATGAGTAAAATTCAATAGTCAAAAGGTTGAATTTGTTTGACTTGTAAAGGTTGATTCCAGTGATTAGGGTGAGGGATCCCTTTTAAAAAGAAGATCCCTTAAAATAGAAATCTATGAAATCTATAAAAATAGATCCTTCTAAATCTCAAACCAAGCCACTCGATTGTATAACTCCATGTATGCATGACCCATAAATGGTGAGTTTGAGATCTTTTCTAAGGGCCTTCCAGTAAACCCACATACCATTGCAGCTTAAAATTTTAGAGTTAAAGGAGGATAGTACATAAGTTATTTATATATTTAATGATTTTAGAATTTTGTACTCTTTTTATAGATATATGAGCAAGTGAACTTATTGAAGAATTCTACATTTGAGATACCCATTTTTGGGGATAATTCCATGGTGATGAGGAAAATTTATGGTGTCCCAGATCACAGAGAATCTAGTTGAAATTAGGATTCTTTAACCTTGGTAATTTTTCTGCCTCTTATGTGAATAATGAAATAGGAAATAATAAATTGGTCAATAGATTTATAATAGTCAAAAATTCTATTGAGAGTGTCCCAAATGAAGATAGACTAGTCAACCTCCACAAATATATGTAACACTGACTTGATGTTTCCATTTTTATAAAAAAAATCATTTTTTGTAAATATGAATGCCCTTTCTTTGAATTTCAAAATCTATGGTGGAGGTCATAGTTATGGAGGAACTACACCAAAAAATTGAATTTTATAGCAATATTCTTTCACCAAATATTGATTCCCAGCATTTCATGAGATTAAGGAATATAGTTCAACTCATGATAAGATGCATTGGTTAAGGATCCCAAGATGGAGGGAGTAAATAAGAACCAATTAGGATAATCAACTAGCTAATTAACAATAACCAGGTCTTTCTAGCCATCATTTATAACTGAATCCATAATTTGAGGGAGGTCAATAATATTTTTTGAAATAGAGGTCTAGTATAGGGTACCTAGATAAATAGTGAAAAGATCTAGCTTGATTATTAGTCCAAAAATAAATTTAACATCTTACAATAATCCATCAAGAGTTATAAATAATGATTTTGATGCTTTCTTGCAGTCCATGATAGATGGGAGCCTATGTTTCCCTCATCCTAGTATATTTGGATACTTCCATACTTTTTTTGATGAAAATAGACTCGATTGAATGGCCTAGAATAGTCACCCCAATAAGATTTTCTTGCTTGAAAGTTATAATTTTTTTCAAATACTATTGAGATTGAAAATCCCTTAATTAATTGGTATTTCCAATATATGCCAATTATACCAATGATGGTAGCCTTATCAATGAGATTCCCAAATTAAGGTGTTAAGATCATGTTCAATATTTATAAAAATAGTCTTTGGGGCCTTGAAAATTGACAAATCATGAATTGGAATTGAATAAAGAATATTATTAACCAGAGTAATTCATCCCTCAAATGAGAGAAATCTAATTTTCCATTTGTTGATCCTTCCCATGATTTTTTGAACATATATACAAAATGATAAATATGAATTCTCACATTAGATAATGGGGAACCAAGATATCCCATTATAAATTTCCTTTTGGGGATGATAATGATCTCTTTAATAATCATGAATCACCTTCTACGGAATGTTTTTGAGACAATAACACTACTTTTTTTGTGTTAATGTGTTGGTTTCTCCTTATTTTATAATCATTCAAGATCACTCTGAATTTATGAATAATGATATTTCTACCATTGATAAATAAAATAATTTTATCAATAAATAATAATTGAGATATACCTTTAAATAAAAAATGAACCATATAAGGATACACTAGACCATTTGAGATACCTAAGTTAATATTTTTATTGAGAAAATATTGGGAAAGAATGAAAAGGACTAGGAAAAGTGGGTCACCTTGGCGAAGGTCCATGAATGATTTGAAAAACCATATATCCTACCCATTAAGGATATTAAGAATCATGTATAGGTGAAGTAATGAAATATGAGGCCACAAACCCACTCAAAGAAGGCACAATGACTCATTACCTTCATAATGAGTCTCCATTCCATCCTGTCATAGGCCTTTTTAGTGTCAATTTTTATCATGATGTTAGACCTAATGACTTATCTATCCGGACTAGAGATCATTTCCTATGCTTTAACAATGGTTCCTTTAATGTTCTTTCCTTAGATAAATTCATGTTGTTCATCAGATATGAGAGTTCCCAAATGTCTATAAAACCTTTTTTCGATGATAGTAGAAAGAAATTTATATAAAAAATTAAATAAACTAATTGATCATTTTTTTAAATCCATTGGGATTTCTAAACTTGGGAATTAGAACTAGAACTATGGATAAAGAATATCTAGGGAGATTCACTCCTTTAAATAAGTCTTGGATTGAGTTTTTATTTTATATTTTATCACATCCTAAGTAGCAACCTAAAAGGAACAAGGGAAACCTTCAGGGTTGAGGGCACTCTCAGGATTGAGACTTTTAACTTATTCCCTAATCCAATCATCTTTTGTAAGAAAACCCATTAAGTAGTTTATTGGGATGTTAATAAATATCGAAATATTATTTAAAAGTAAATCATTAGGTCCCATCATGTTATAATCCACTCTTACAAATTTACTAAAGTTAGTAAGAAGATCTAAAAAATAAGAGTTTGCAAGAGGGATAATATTATTTGCGTCACTAGAATGGGTTATATCCTTAATAATCGTATTAATTTTACAATAAATTTGTTCTCTCTAAGGAAATAATGAAAATATTCTATGTTAATATCCCCACCCTAATCTATTTAGACCTTGATCCTTGGCCACCTGTTATTATTCCAGTAATGTTTTCTTTAAGTGATTGCATTTTTGATAGATAATAACAAATGTTTCATCATCCTAATGTTGTTGAAATCCACTATAAAGTTGGATAATTTCTTATTAGATTTCTTGAATACTGAAATCATGAGATGGTTTCATGTTTTTCCATATGATAATATCCTCTTTCAGCCACTAAAGTTTGTTCTGGGGAATAAAAAAAGTATAATCCTACATTGGGGATGTCTTGTAAGAGTGTTACATCTCTTTAAATATATTATACTCCATCCATATATCTATGTAAAAGATGATTTTTCCTCCTTCACCATAAATTGGATTTAACGAATTATAGGTGAATGGTCTAAGAGGGAGTCATATTTTTGACAATTGGTTTGGAGATGGTTAACATTTCATTGATATTTCTGAGAGATTTTTTCAATAAACTCCAAATTCTTCAACTACCACATTTATTATTGAACCACTTGAATTTTTTCCTAGACGATCCCATATCAAGAACTTTTTTTTGGGATAAAAAGGAATAAAATTCACCCATATATCTTCTTGAGTAATGGGAACCTCCCATATTTTTGGTATGATCCAAAATAGTATTGAAATTACCCCTAATGAACCAAGAAATAGATTCAGGGTTGAAGATAAGAAGTGTGTGCTAAAGTGACTCACTTTACCAAGCCTCACATATGGCATAAATAATAGACATAAAAAAGATATTTTATGTCTAATGAACTTGATGGTAATTTTTTGAGATTATCTATTAATGTATTCCACTTGAGTTTAACCCCTCTAAAATATCCATATATGGAATTATTCAGATCTTTATGCATACTATTGACCATACAATGTTTATTGGTGAAATATCTAATGGATTGGACTTTTTTGTTTTGGTTTAGAAATGAGTATACGAGTGATGTAATTAGAACTAATAATCTTGAGAATGTACTACATTTTAGTTGGGAATCCAATTCCTCTTACAGTCAATAATACTAAGGAGATAATGGATAGGGTAGGGTATGGGAATTAATACCCCAATTAACTCTTTAATGGGTAGAAGAAGTGGAAAATTTAAGGTTGATGTTAGAGTGAGTGATCATGCTTATAGGTGTGGGAGGAAGGGGTTTGATATTCCTTAGTATAATATAAAGATAAGGGGGTTTGGGGGGGGTATCCTCACCAAAAAATTCAAAATTAATGATAGTATTTAAATCATCAATAATATATTGATTTTAGGTGGAGTGGACCAAGGGATGTTATTTATAGACTAAAACCACTATAAAAACATTACGTGTCTTGTATTTTATCAAATTTGGATTTCAAATTAAAATATAATGGAAATATCTAAACCAAATTAAATAGGAATGTCTTGATTTAGTGAAATATTTATAAGGAATCAATTCACCCCCACTTTTGAGTCTTGGTTTAAGAGATTTTTGGGATAATTAGTGGTATTAGAGCCATCTATTTTATGAACCTTGATATTTATTAATACCCTAATTGATACCATAAAGTGGTATGGGATCCACCGCTTTTATGATTTTTGATATTTACTAATACCTTTCTTGATACCAACATTTTGGCATCAAATCATTTTCTTCAAATATATTAGAATACCTATGGACTTAAAGAGAAAAATTTACAATTAAAAAAATACATATTGAAATGGATGGTATAAGAGAAGGAATGTTAATAGTTAGAGATCCTTATTTCAATGATAATAGTTATGACTATAGGAAATATAGAATAAATTTATATTTGAGTAATATTGGTTTAAAATTTTATATGAAGGTGGTGAAACTCCATAAGATTAATTCTAGTGAACCTAATTTATGGAGTCTTGATAAAGAGGTTGGTTATGATTTAAATTCAAAAGTAATGAATTTTATCATTTATGGATTAGTAATTGATGATTTTAATAGAGTTTCTCAAAATGTGATGTCATAAGATATCTGGGAAACTATTTATATTTCTTATAAAGGTACTATAAATGTAATAAAATCAAGTTATAATAGTACAAAGCTAATGTTTTTTACTTTTAAGATGTTTTATGGAAAAATTATTATTCAAATGAATAAAATAATAACTATGATAATGAATGATGTTTTTACATTTGAAATTTCTATTCTATAATCATATAAATATTTAAAAGGTAATTGAGTTCTAATTTCTATATTTAGTGGAATAGTTTCTGCAATTATACAACCAACACTTATTAAATAGAATAAAATAGAGCATGTTATTGGAACACTCAGGGTGTATAAATCTAAGATGATTAAAGAAGATGATTATCAAAAATTATACAATACAATTATATTTCACTTAGGGTTTCTACTTCAATGGATGAGGAAATAGATATAGAAACAAATTCTGACTCTTCATATGAAGAATATAGTAGTTCATATTATAATTATGACCTTAAATGTTTTTCTATAAGACAATTTTATAAGAGGGGGAAAATGGTTCCTTTAATTTTTTTTAAAAAGATAGAGGAAACATAAAAGAGGTATGATACTATGCATGTAATAAAAATGGATGTTTTTAACATGACTATCCTCAAATAAAATCTAAAAGGAAATCAAGAAATCAGATTACAAAAGAAAAGGTAAAAGCACTATGAAAGCTACTTTAAGTGCTTCTAAGGATTCTAGTAACAAATATCATTCTAACAGTAAATATAATAATAAAGATGTGTCTTATGGATCATAATGAAAATGTATAATTATTATCATATCATACTTATAGAACCTAATTTTTTAATGATCTTAATTTGTACTATTTCATCCTTAGAGATAAATATGACACTTTAAATAAAATAAAAAAAATGTTAGAAAATATTATAATTATATTTTTATTAAAAAATATTCCTTTTCTAAATATATTTTAGTAGTAAATTCTAAAATGAATAAAGCTAAATATTATTATGCCTTGCATGATAGTATAATTAATGATTTATTAAGTTGATTCTTTGAAATTGACTTCTTTTATGTTTGATAAAGGGGAGGATTACCTAAAAAAATCTATGGTAATATCAAAGGAAATAAAGGTAAAATTGGAATTAAAAGGATTGTTGAAAATCTAAATCTTTATAGGAATTATTTTGTTTTTAGTTTGAAAATAAAAAACATGTCTACCATTAATTTTTTTTCACTATTGTATTTATGTAAATTATGCCAATAATTACTACTTTAAAGTTCCCCAATATTTTGGTTTTAAACTTGTCTATATTTCTAATAATATATCTAAATTAAAGACTGAAAATACAATTCAAAATAATATCATATTTGGAAACCTAAATCTATTATTACTGACGCTACTATACCCAAAATCATACTGGCACCAAAAAATATTAATGTTTGATATTTTTATAGGGAAGATTCGATATGAAAAAAATTGTTAAATGGTATATAGACAGTGGATACTCAAATTATATGAATTGATATTTCATAAATTCCTATTCCTGATTAAATATTGATATATTTTAATATTACTTTTTGATATGATGATAAAATAATGGTTATTGGAATTAAAACCATTGATTATATTATGATGATTTTTTGGACTCTTGTTCGTGGTCATTTTATATAGAGGGAGTTCATTGGAACTTCAGTTATATTTTTATAGGAATTATTAATTTCACTTATATTATAGTTATAATTAATACATAAATATGATTTAAATATTTTATAAATGGGAAAAAGATTTTATAATTGATTTATTATATTACTCGTGAATGTGTTTATTTGATTTATTATTTCATGCATTAGAATGATTTCTCAAATTATTTTTTGTATTTTAGTCACATGCTATGAATTATTTTCTATCTTTAGTATATATGGAATGTTCTCAAACTATTGATGTTTAATTATTTGAATATATTTTATTTTAATTCAATGAATATATTTGAAATATTTATTTTTAATGAATATACTTAGTTTAATGGGGAGTTATATTTAATGTTAAGATTGTGATAGCTGTTTTAGTTTACTAACTTGAGATAAAAAGTTATTTACTAATTACTAATATGTTATTAATTCTTTGAATATTTTTAACCTATTTCAGGGATATTTGAAGTTAATTATCTTATACAAGGGGAGTTTATGTAATGTTTTAAAAAGGCCTTTTTTGGAGAGATTATTAATTCAAAAAATCAATTCTTTCTTTATTTATGAAATCAAAATAAAATTTATATGAAAATAATATAACTAAAGATTATGTTTGAGTTCATATATTTATATATAATGAACTTTTAGTAACTAATTAAGGAAATAATGAACTCTAACTGATTTATAAAAATATAGTGATATGAAGTTACTGTCTTAGATTACTTTTATCAGATTTGTGAAAAACTATAGAAGTGCTAATATTACCTATTGGTAAATAAATAAACATGTTGATCTTTTAAAGAAGTGGCTACAAATTCCATTACAACTGATCCTGATTTTTATGGAATTTGACCATTGAATTTTGTTACTACATTTCCTATAAATTAATCAAAACCTTGAGCATCAAATTTATACATTCAATGTATCAAGCATTCTAAAAGTTTCTATTCATTTTGAATCTTTTCAATTTCTTATTGCGGATTACACTTCCGATTAGTGTAGATTTATTTCTGATTGTTTCTAGTAAGAGATACCGATTATGTGATGTTTTACTTAAAAATATCTTAGTATTTAAATTTTAATCATTATACTCTCAATCCTGTGTGATCAAGGGATTCCGAGGATAGGAAGACAGAGGAAAATAAGATGGCCTGATCAAGGGTTTGTATGGATAGGAAGAAATAAATCTTATACTTTCATAGTAAAGTTTTTTTACTATTGGTAGGTATAGTCTAGAGATTCTAGGTATGGGAAGAAAAAATTTATGACAGGTATAAAACCAAGGATACATTTTGATAGGTTGAAATTCATGGATACCTCAGATCCGGTTTAAAGATATACCTTTCTCTTTGGTTTAAAATTAAGGTTTTTAAAAAATATCCTTTATATAAGTATTTAGTTTGCTAAACAATATACCAAGTGTTGTTTTTAAAACTCCAATTGTATTTTTTTGAATTTTAGTTTCTATAATTTAGTTAGTTTTAAATATCCACCACTTTACCTATTTCTTTGGTAGTTTAAAATATTGATGATTTTATTTCCATTATGTAAATTGTATTTCGTTACAATATGTATTTTAGTTACTATAATATTTGATTTCATTGGTAATTCAAAAAACTTATCAATCCCTGATTTTATACATAAAAATCAAAAACATATTTTCATAATACTTTAAGAGGATTTTTTTAATTTTATTAAAACTACAATTCACCCCATTTTTATTTTTTTTACCATCACACCCAAAAAAATTGATTTCAGAGAAGTCTTTACCCTTATTCTAAAATTTAATTTTGAAAATCTTATTTTTTTTATTTCGTTTAGTTATTGGAATTTCAATTTTTTCCATCCATTAATCACATTGGTAGAGGAAAGATCTTTCGTGATGACCAGAGTATCAAATAGAACACTAAAAACTTTAAATCTGACCAGAACACCTATTTTTGATAGATTTTATTATGATAACTATAATGATTGTATGAAATACTATTCCATTAATAATGGAGTTGAGAAATTTACCATGTTAATAGGGAACTATAAAGTTCTAGAGAAGGATATCATTAAATTATATCATGAAGAAAAACAAGAATATTAAGTAAACCATAAAGTTAATAATATTTTATTATGTTCTTTGACTAGGAACATGTACAATTAGATATCTTCATTTGAAATGACACATATAATTTAGATGAAGTTATAGATAACACATTTTTTAATTACCAAAGTTTTAGAAAATCATAGAAATATACTTACTGATAAGTATCAAGCATTTTATTTTCTACCTCAAGAAACGATAACACAAATGCATCAATGATTTATGAGAATAGAAAATAGTTCATAATACTTGGGTGAAAAGAAACTATTAAAAGACAAAATTATATAAAAAATTATTCATATTATTCCAAAAGAATAGAAGTACTAGAGGACATATATTGATTATACTAAGAATTTGATATAATTATATTTGGATGACTTAATTAGAACTCTAATTAAATATTAGATTAGAATAAAATGAGATTCTGAAAAATAAAAAAATAAAAATTGAAATATACATTTTATATACTTCAGGTTATCCCAATTCCAATACTTTTAATGTATGTACTAAAAATTATAAATATCTAGTTTTAAATATAAAATGTAAGCTTTTATATCCAAGTGATTTAGAAGATAACAATATTAAACTTTCTCAAATAATAAGAAGGATGAATAAGCTTGTTAAAAATTCAAACTTCTGAAATAATCATCAGAAGAATAGAAATACAGGAATGATAAGAAATATTTATTAGAAGTCATATGTTATGAATGTAAGATGGAAGGTTATATCATGCCTTATTTTCCTAAAATAAATAATAAAAATAGAAAGATGAGAAGGTATTCTAAAATAAATGGAAATAAGAGTTTGAAATCCTTAGATACCTAGAGAGCTAGTAAAAGTGACACATATTCATAAAGTTCATTGGAAGATAGTGGAACAGAAAGTCAGAAAATTATTGGATTCAATTGAAAAATTATGAGGAATTAAAAATTCACATTGAATAGGTAACAAAAAAATATCTTATAAATTTATTCCATTATTAATAATTTACTTATAATATAGAAGGAGAATATTCAAATTCATTGGAAGATGAAAAAGGTGATCCATATGATGTTAAAAAATCCAATTTATCAGAAGATGAAGAAATATTACCTTCTATAATTTAAATTATTTGATATGTTAATCTTATGAATAAAGAGAATAAAAAATTGAAAAATACTTACAAGTTTACTATAGATAATATTATTAAATCTAAAAAAATAATATTTAAATTAAATTCATAAATTTAAAAACATACAACTAAATTTTATTTAAAAAGAAATTCTTCTCATGAAAAATTAGTTGATCAAAATTAAAAAGATTAAATTTTAGTTGATTATAATTTTGTTGATTTAATTTTTTGGATCAAAAATTGATTGATCATAAATCCTATAAAGAAAATTGGAATTTGGTTGATCAACTTAAATACAATGTTTGTTGTATAAAAAATATTTAATCCAATTTTACTTTTGGAAAATAAAATTATGATAAAATTTATAAAAAAATAAGAAACTCTAGAAATTTATATTGAAGAGGTTTTACTTTTGATAAACCTTATTTTCAATCAAATTATTATATACCTAAAATTTCCCCTTTTTGTAGTAATTTTCAAATTAGTGATCACTGGAGAAAAAATTAATCTTTAAATAAAGTTCAATATTTTGGTTTTCACAAATTATTTATTTCATAATAACTATTATCTATAAAACATAAATGGGCTGGATAGATATGGGATCCCAAAAGTTTCTTAAATATCACAACCAGACCTAAACATGTATGGGTACTAATAAATTAATTTTATGCAATTCAGGAAAATAGGCTAAGTCCCCACAATACAAATAGATGGTATATAGAAAATGGATGTTCTCATCACATGACTAAATAAAATTAATTTTTTTGAAATTTCAATAAGCTTAAAAGAGTAAAAGTTTCTTTTGGATACAATGCACATGGTGAAATCATTGGAATTTGTCATATGTCTTTTCATGGAAAATATCTCATTTCACTTTTTTTTATTTTGTTATGAATTAAGTACAACCTTATCAGTATAATTCAGTTATGTGGAGAGGGATATCTTTTGAACTTCTGGAATAAAAAATGTACTATTTAATGTTTTGAAGATAATTTTATTTTATTTTACAATAAGCATGAAACTATTTACACACTCGTCCTAGGAGAATTGATTAATCAGTATTTACCTTGTTTAAGTGAAACTGAGGATTAATATTGGTTATACCATAGGATATTAGGACACTATAAATTCTGAAAAATAACTAAAATTTCTAGGAAAGGAAAAGATAGGGATTTAATGAAACTTAAATTTAGTAGAACCAGAGTCTGTGATACATATCAAGATGGAAAGAAACATAAGACAAGTTTTTAATCTAAAATTATTGTCTCAACTAATGAATATTTTTATTCAGTACACATGAATCTTCTTGGTCCTACCAAAAATGGAAGTGTTGGAAGAAAATACCTTTTATACGTTTTGGTTGACTAATATGCTATATTTACTTGGGTTTATTTTCTCACTTCAAAATTCAAAGCTTTAAATATTTAATTTTTATACTTCTGTAAAAATGAGAAAAAAATCTATTTTCTTACTATACAAAGTGTTAAAGGTAGTGATTTTTTTAATTATGATTTTGAAACATTTTTTATTAAACCAAGAATTACTAATAATTTTTCTTAAAAAATGAAAATTATAATAAAATGACATATTTGAAATAAGAAATTGAGTTTTCAATAAATTCCTCAAACTTTTATAAACGAGTATTCTGCTGTAAGATATTTTTGGTCTGAGGACATGAATACTGCTTGTTTTATTATAAATAGAGTCTTAGACATTTTCTTGATAATTAGCCATATGATTTGTCGACTAGAATAAATCCAAAACTTTCTTACATAAATATTTTTATATGTAAAGTATCCTTCCTGAATACAAAATATTAGTTATATAAACTTGATTCCAAAACCGATGAAATAATTTTTATGGGTTATTATACAACAAATAAAGATTATAGTGTTTTTAATAGAATAACTAATATTGGTGAAGAAATGTTTCATGTAAATTTGGATAAAATTGAAAATTTGGTTTTTTAAAACCATAATTATTTAAAAATATCAATGATGTTTTAAAAAAAATTCTTCTATTTTACAAGAAGATAATCTACAACTACCAATTTTAAATCCACTAGATGTTAGACCAACCGGTTTTTAATATCTAAAATCTACTTCAAATGAAGGTGTACATTTGATAAATGAATATTATCTTCCAAATTTACCCATAAAATTATTTGATCTAAAGGAATATTTTTTCTGATTATATAATTAGATATGTAAGTCAACCAGTTAAAATTATAATTTCCTTGTGAAATCATTGTGATAATTATTCTTTCCTATCAAAATTTGAACCTAAAATATTATATGTTGATTTAGATGATAAAATTTGTAAAAGGAAAATGCATGAAGAGCTCAATAATTTTGAGAAGAACTAATTTTGGATCTGAGTTTAACATCCTATAGATTTAGTAAAAATTAGAGTAAAATTGAGTTAAAAAAAGTTTTATGAAAATTGATTCATTTTTAGAAATAAAACTATACTTGTTACAAATGGTTATTTCCATTAAGAAGGAATAAATTATGGTGAAAAATATTAATCGATAACTAGATTTAAATCTATGATAGTCTTATTACCTTTACAACACATATAAAATTCACTCTATTTTATTTAGATGTGAAATGTGATTTCCTTAATGGATATGTTCAAGAGGAATTTTATGTTAAACAACCTCTTATTTTTCAAGATACTAAGTTTATGGAAAATGTATTTAAAATTACTAAATCACTCTATGAACTTAATATATCCCCAATATTTTGGTATGAAATAATTTTTATACGTTTAATTCAAAATAACATTGTTAAAGGAAGTGATGATCCAGACATTTTCATAAATAATTTTTTTAAAAAGACCATTATAGTTAAAATATATATCGATGATATCATTTTTTTCAAATCATAATTATATTTCAGATTAATTTTCAAAACTAATTAATAATGAATTTTAAATGACCATGATGGGAGAACTCAACGTTTTCCCTTGGTTTTTATATTTTTCAAAAACTGGATGGAAATATTTTTAACATGATATAAATATACAAAATATTTATTAATTTTTTTGATGATGAATAAAATTTTAATACTCTATTTGAACATATATCAATCTTGATCTTGATGAAACCTATAAATTGATAGATCATAAACTTCATAGAAGTATCATCATAAGTTTACTATACCTTAATGCAAGTTATCCAAGAATAATGTTTTCAATATTTTTATGTGCATGATTTCAAGAAAATTGAAAAGAATTTCATTTAAAAGTAGAAAAATTTACTTTCTATACCTTTAATGTACTTCATAACTTGTATCATTCAATTCTTTTAGAAACTATTTTGTTTTAAAATGTTACTTGGATGTAGACTTTAGAGGCTAAAGATTCTATAGGAAATCTACTTTAGGAACTTGTCATTTTATAGGAGAAGTTGAAGTAACTTGGTCTAGTAATTAACAACATTCTATAGAACTTTACCCTTCTACGGAAAAATATATAGCATGTCGAAGTTGTTGTGCTCTAGTGATGTGGATGAAACACACAATTACAGATTTTGGATTGATATTTACTCAAAGTTAAATTCTTTGTGATAATAATAGTTCCATTTTTTTATCCAGAAACCCAACACATCACTTAAGTGATAAACACATAGATGTAATATACCGTTTACTTAACGATCACTCACAAAAAGTAGAAATATTTCTTGGCTTTATTAGAATAGAAAATCTTCTTTCTAATATTTTGACCAAACCTCTTACTTCAGATATATTTAAATTCATTAAACAAAATTCAGGGATGATAAAATTTAAATTATATTATATCCAATTCATGTTTCTATATCTCCTAACATTAAAAAATATAATAAAAAAATTAAATTAATATTTTAAATTTATCATAATTATAAATTTATGTGTTTTTTTAGCATTTTGAATTTTTTATTTTTTTTAAAAATTTAAAAACTTTTCAGAATTTTAAATTCTATATGATTTTTAAAACAATATGATTTTTTTATTATTATTTAAATATTAAATATTTTTCAAATTTATGATTCATTATTGTTTTCTTGTAAAATATTTACATTAATATTTTAATCTATTCTTAAATGAATCTTGTAAAAGTAAGATCATCCATTATTACTGGAAGATAAATTTAATAAGTTTTAACATATTTTCCTCTACCTTTTAATATTTCATCACTATAATTGTATAATTTAGGGGGAGTTATTTTTTTGTTCCATTACTTCTCAGAGGTGGAGTTTTTTATACTTTTCAAAAACAAATTTTTTTTCCTTAGTATAAAAATAAATTTATAATTTAATTCTTATGTGAATAAATCTTACATATGTTTTCGGCCTCTCATTTTTCAAGAAAGGGTTGTGAACCACTCATACATAAAGGAAAATTATTTGGATGATAGTAATGTGAAATTCCTATATAAGGAATTCAATATCAAGAGTTTTTATCTGAAATATCTCACCGCCTTTACTTTTCTATTTAAATGTTTCTCATAAGAAGTATTTTTTTAAAGAAGACATCAGAATTATCTTTACTTACTATAATAAAAGTATCATATATAGATGAAGTAGTTTCTATGATTATTGGTGAAAAAGTTGTAGTTTAAAGTTTGAAATGATTATTTATATATTTTATTATATAGAGATTCTTGATAAGATCCATAATATTAGCGGAGAATGTGATGTACAACCTAAACTCACTTTTTAGAAGATCTTATCAGAGATGAATGAATGGTCGAGATGAATTTTATGTAGACAAATTCAATTACATCAAACATGCTAAAATTATTTTTTTCTGAAGATATGAAGAGATACATAAGTTACAAAGGCATCCAAAATATATGACCAGAAATATTCTCAAGTAGAATTAATTCCTGATTTTTTTTATTTCTTGTATATTTAGTTTTTGAAAATTAAAAATTAGGAGAAATTTAAGATAATATACTATTATTAGCATATTTTATAATCTATAATTAATTTCATTAAAAGATGAATAAAGTTAAATGTTTTTTTATTATCATTTGTTTAATTATCTATTCAAGGGGGGATTTTTTTTATAATAGAGATTATTGGTTAATATTAATCTCCTTCTAATAAATATTGTTAAGTCCTTTTTCCAAAACAAATGAGAGAAATGAAGGAAGAAAAATTTCATATCATTTAAACCACATGGAGATTTATTTTTAAAATTATATTTCTTTATTCAAAATTTTTACATGTTTTATTCTTTTGAAAAAGGGAGATATTATTTGGGAAATTTTTAATTCAAGAACTTACTTCCATATCTATTTCAGAAATCACAATACACTTGATATGAAAATAATCTAATTAAAGTGTTGGTTTAAGTTATTATGTTTATTTAGAATGAAAAGACCATAAATATTTGATGAAATACCATAAACCTAACCGATTTATGAGAATTTGGTGATTTGATATTTTTTTGCATCATATTACTTGCTTCTGATTTATGAATTATTTTAGCAATGCTAATCTAATCCATCAGTAGATAAAGAAACTTATTGATTATATAAATAAGTTTCTACTGATATTTTTATAACTAATCTCAAGTATTGTATAATTTTATCATTGGAGTTTGTTACATTGTTAACTATAGATAAATACAAAACTCGAGCATCAGATATATACATTAAAAATATCAATAATTCTAAAAGTTTATATTCATTTTGAAACTTTTCAATTTCTTATTGCCGAGGGTGATTGTAATGACCCAAAATTTTGAATAATATTAGTTTCTTTAATTTGTGTGTTATTTCATTTTATACTCATCATAACTATATCCTTTTAATTAATGAAGTGAGTATAATTAAAACGAGACCATTGGGTTTTGACTGTTATATGACCGTTGGTCAATATGATAGTTGGAAACTACAATCTTAATGTTATGATTATTGTTTATAAATAAAAATGATCATGGTTAAATAATACAAGAAGAAGAGTTTATGGCCTCATTCAGTAGACTTGGGTCGTACGAAGCCCATATGTGAGAGCTTTGGAATGAGGTATCCTCACTGGGTGATATGTTCATGAATATCTAAATTAAATTTTATAGACAAATTTTCAAGTTATGTTTGAAGATATTATTATTATGATAATCCTCTTTATCTCTACATTCTTAATGATATCGCTCAAGTTCACTTGTAAACTGTTTCACTTGTTCTCCTTACTGATCCTTCTACTCACAGTTTCCTTTGATGCGTGTCTCTAGGTTATGAGATGTAGTAATTGTACTAGGATGAGCTTATTATGAATCCTTAAAAGTGGATTAGAATCTTGTTTTAAGTTTTCATGTTTTATTTTCCCGATTTCTAAGACACAAGACTTTAAAGATCCTCTGTTTGTAAAATGTAATGAGAAATTATGTAATAATAAAGTAAATATGCCATATTTGGTATTAAATGATAGTTTAGTTATTTATAGACGTTAGGGTATGATAAATTTAGGAAGAACCCAATAGAAAAGTTCAAATATAGGAAATTATCCTGGTATTTTGGTGAAATATGAAGTAAGTGGTTTCTGAAAAAATAAATCCATGTCTGGATATGAACAAGTGGATGTGGATCTGAGACATATGTACCTAGGAGTGAAAACTAAGATAAGGAGTTTAGTGCTTGACCCAGGGTATCCTGGTTAACAACAACAGGCCTTTCTGCACTCCTCTTTCTACACTCCTAGGGGATATTTTTGGTTAATCACAAGATTTTTATGAATTATTATGAAGGATTTATAGAGAAATGTAATTGTTGTTAAAGAATAATAGGTTTAACCATAAAGTTTTAAGACATAAAATCATTTATATTTAAAAGATTCATAAATTAAATAATCTTTTAAATAAGGTTTTGTTCTTTTAGAAAATGGAAGGTAATATGAGGAACTGTGAAAATGGTGACCGTAGTGGACCATGTACTGACGACCCTCCAATGGAAGCCGAAATGGAAGCTTTCATGAGAATAATGAACCAACCGACTCAAGTTATTGAAAATAACTTGAATCTAGCTGAGAGACCAATCTCACCGTGAAGGGAACTAAATTATATTGAGTTATTTATACATCAGTGACCACCGACCCATTGGTTTCTGAATAGCGGATTAGCTCTATAGAGAAGATATTTTCTATCCTCCACTTTTCAGAGAAAGAGAAGGTCACCTTTGTTATTTACCGCTTAGAGGGAGAAGATGATCAATGGTGGGAGATGATTAAAAACATGAGGCCAAGAGTGGAGGTTGAATATATGAAGTGGGAAGAGTTCAAAGGGATCTTCTTAGATAAGTATTTCCTTCATTTTATGAGAAAAAATGGAGAAGGAGTTTCTCGAGATGAAGCAGAAGGGGAATGAATCTATTGGAAGCTACAAGATAAAATTCACAAGACTTTCCCGTTACACCTCAAGCTCTTTCATGGATCCTAATGGAAAATTTGATAGATTCTTTGGTGGACTGATACCTCATATGCGGATGAATCTAGCCAACTGAGATAGTGACAACTATGAGGAGATCGTATGAGGTGCAATGAAAGCCGAACTGTAGTTTGGTGAGACGTAGTGGTCTCTAAAATCCAATGAAAAGAAGAGATCGATGAAGCCAATATTAGGGAGGAACTTTGATCAGGGAAGAGGAGGCAAGAAAGTGCAACATCCCACATGTAATAAATGTGGGAAGAAGCATTTAGGGAACTACCTGCTTGGGAGCAGGAAGTGTGACATGTGTGGAAGAGATGTCCATATTTCACGAAATTGTCATAGTGAGATGAAGCCTCAACTTCCCAACACTAACAACAAGGGGAAGATGGTACAGGCCCGACCAGATGTCCAATGCTATAATTGTGGACAACTTGGGCACTTTTTCAATAACTCTCCAAATTCGAGGGCTGTGGAGGGGAACCACCATCAGCCTGAGAAAATTCCAAGGGAGCATGGTCCTGATTTTACTACCACAATAGCTCATGTTGAAGCTCCAAATGATGCGGTAGAATGTACTCTTATTTTTCACTCAAATCTTTCAAGTACATTGTTTGATTATGTTTCTACGTATTCATTTATTTCCTCCAAGTTTGCAAAGAATTTAGAATCAACCCCTAAATTTATAAAAGTAGGGTTATCACTCAAGACTCTTGGTGGGATTATCCAAGCATCGTTAGTATTTAAAAACTAGATTATTTACTTTAGTGAGAAAAATCTTATCGCAAATCTATTAATCATTCCCATGTTGTACTTCGACATTATACTAGGGATGGATTGGCTCTCAAAGTATAATGTTAATATCAAATTCCAAAGCAAGGAAATATTTATAGTCTTGAATGGAAAACCTACAGTTATCTTCCAAGGAGAGATATCTCAACCTGATATTTGTCTAGAAGAACCTCCTATATCCTTCTTTATGGAGTTTATCGGTGAAGAAGAAGAATGAAATGAGAGTATAAGGATAGAAAATGTCCCCATCATCCAAGAATACATTGATGTATTTCCTGAGGAGTTACCCAAACCTCTCATAGAAAGAGAGTTAGAGTTCTCCATTGAACTCATAGCTAGATCTCATCCGATGTCAAAGACCCTGTATAGGATGCAAAATGTGGAGCTGAAGGAATTAAAGAAACAACTCCAAGATCTTTTGGAGAGGTGGTTTATCTGACCGAGTGTGTCTCCTTGGGGAGCACCTGTTCTCTTTATGAAGAATACGGATGGATCAATGCAGCTATGCATTGATTATAGAGAACTAAATGGGATCACAATGAAGAACAAATACCCTCTTCTAATAAATGATGACTTATTTGAACAACTTTTTGCGGATCAATTCTTCTCCAAGATTGATCTTGGATATGGTTATCATCAATTGAAGGTTAAGAAAGAAGATATTCCAAAAACTGCCTTCCGATCAAGATATGGTAATCATGAGTTTGTTGTTATGCCCTTCGAACTAACTAATGCACCTTCCATTTTAAAATATTTAATGAATAGAGTCTTTAAGGACTACCTTGATAACTTTGTGCTAGTTTTTATTGATGATATTATGATATATTCTAAAAGACACGAGGAGAATGAGGATTATCTTTGGGTTATTTTTAAAACTATATGGAAGGATAGTATTTTTGGAAAGTTCAGCAAATGAGAATTTTGGTTATAAAAAAATTATTTCTTAGGGAAAATTGTAACCAATGAAGGAATCACAATTGACCCTGCAAAGAAAAAGGTTATAGAGGAGTGAACTCATCCTACAATGATAACTGATATTCATAGTTTCTTTGGATAAGTTGGATATTATAATAAGTTTGTGAAAAAATTTTCATGACTTTCTAATCCATTTACCAAGTTAACTTGAAAAGGGGTCATATTCATCTGAAAAAATGAGTGTGAGGAAAGTTTCTAAGAGATAAAGAAGAGATTGGTTACTACACCCATGTTAAATCTTCCCTCAAGTGGATAAGGATTCTTTATTTTTAGAGATTAATATTTTAAAGGGATTGGGTTAATCCTCATGAAAAATAAAAAATTCATTGCTTATGCATCTCAACAGTTGAGGACTCATGAGAAGAACTATCCTATGCATGATCTTGAGCTAGTTGCAGTTGTTTTTGCTCTAAAGATATAGAGGCACTATCTTTATGGGGAGAAATGTGTTATATACATAGACCATCATTGTTTGAAGTATATTTTCACACAAAAGTAATTGAATATGAGACAAAGGAGATGGTTGTACCTTTTTAAAGACTACGATTGTTCAATTCATTATCATCCTGAAAGAGAAAGCGAAGTTTCTAATGCATTAAGTTGGAAAGACCCAGTTGTTCTGTGCATGATGAGGATTTAAAGAGATCCTTTGATCAATGAAATTGTAAAGGTGGACATGGGAATTATAAGGTAAGGGACATCATCAAACCTAACCCAAATGATATCTCAACCATCATTACTAGGGAATATCAAGAAAAATCCGATAGAAGATCCTTTATTATATAATAAGTTTGAAGATGTGAAGGACAGGAAGTCTCTTGAGTTCAATATTGATCAAGAAGGTGTACTGAAATTTCGTTCCAGAATATGTGTTCCATCTATTCTAGAAATAAAAATTGAGCTGATGGATGAATCTAATAGATCTACTTTCTCTATACATCCGGGAATCATGAAAATGTATAAGTATAGAATCCCGCCTTTTTGTCACATAAACTTTCATTACACTTTACAAAACTGAGGATCTTTAAGGTTTAGTGTCTTGGAAACCAGGAACTTAAAAAATGAAAACATAAAACATTCTTGTTAAACACTTGAAAGGCTTCTCCTCATGTTCATCCTAGGTTCATTACTGCATCTCAAACCTGGGGACATACATCAAAAGAAAGGGTGAGCAGAAGGCCCAGTAAGGGAAACAAGGGGAAACATTTAACATGTGAACTTGGGATACATCAATAATGTCATGAAAAGAACTTTAAGGCATGAGAAAGAAATCATGATATATATCATAATAAAAATAAAAGTTTTCATAACTTGAAGATGTGGGTACTACATTTAATATTGACAATCATTTCGTTTCACCAAGGTCCATCCCCAAGGTGTCATTAAAAAAAATTACCAAGGTTATTCACCAAGGTATTAGTCTAAAAGGTCATATCTAGAGATTAAGTCTTTACCCAATGTATTGGAGCGCTATCTGGGCACACCCTTTTCATGTATTTATTATCATGTGAGCCACATATATCATCATAAATAATTTCCTAAACAACCCGTATAGCATAAAATAAATGGGTTTCATTTCATAATCATAACATTTTAAAAACTACTTTAAAGACATGATCTTTATGTCACTTTAAACCCACAGAAAGGGAAAGCAGGTTTCATGTATGTAAATACCAGAATTTAAAATAGAACACTTTGATATATATGTGAATACCCATGTAGAAATAAGAGCTTTGAGTATTCACTTAATAACATAAAATAATCTTTAGAAAAGAGAGCGGCATTTTGAGACGAAAATTCTGCAGCATAACGACTACGTTTAAGGGTTTTAGAAAACATTGAAAAGAGAGGGGACATGAGTCAAACATTCATAAATGACCCATAAAACAGTATAGGGACAGAATATGAATGATATATGAACATGGTAATGAAATATGAAAGATATACCATATGAAATGAAGAACATGAAAGGGAGACAAAAATAAGATTTCTCTTATGAAAATTCGGCAGCCTAACGACGTCACTTAAACTTCAAAAAATGAATTGACGAGATCTAATCGGTTCTCTCATCATATGAACATAAAATATTAGTATGATATATATAGAGATAATATCCCAACATAATAAAAAGGAATTTTAAAGACTTGACATGAAAGTAGAACTTTGAAAAATGAGAAAGGTGAACGAATCCCTTAAAATTTCGGAAGCCTAACGACGCCACTTAAAACTTCAAAATACTGAATTGAAGAGATCAAATAGGGTATCTCATCATATGAAAATAAGAGTTCAGTATGATAGATATAGAGATAATACCCCAACATAATAAAAAGGAACTTGAAAGACTTTACATGAAAGTAGAACTTCAAAATGAGAAGGGTGAAAGAACCACTTAAAATTTCGGCAGCCTAACGGCGCCACTTAAAACTTCAAAATACTGAATTGAAGAGATCAAATGGGGTCTCTCATAATATTAACATAAGAGTTAATTATGATAGATATAGAGATCATACCCCAAAATAATAAAAAGGAACTTGAAAGACTTGACATGAAATTAGAACTTCAAAATGAGAAGGGTGAAAGAACCACATAAAAATTCGGCAGCCTAACGACGCCACTTAAAACTTCAAAATACTAAATTAAAGAGATGAAATGGGGTCTCTCATCATATTATAATAAAAGATCAGTATGATAGATATAGATATCATACCCCAACATAATAAAAAGGAACTTGAAAGACTTGATAAGAAAATAGAACTTGAAAATGAGAACGGTGAAAGAATCTGTTACGAACATTCCGACAGCCTAACAGCGCCACTTAAACTTTCATAAAATGAAATGATGAGAGTAAGAGGGGGTATCTCATAATATTAACATAAAAAGGACAGTATAATTAATATAAAATAACATCCTCCAACATAAGAACATGGAGCATAAAAGAAATGACATAAAAGAGATCACTTGAAAAGAAAGAGAGAGGTCCGATCCCTTACCTTAAAACGTAACTCTTAAAACTCAAAGGTTGGGACCTTGAGGGCCTGGGGGAACCTTGGGAGGACTCCTTGGGAGGTAATGAGACCCGAAATTCGTTGGGGGAGAGTGGGGAGTCGAAATGGATGAGAGGATGACTTGGTATTTATAGGGAAAGTGAGGGGACAAGGCATTAATGGCCAAGGGACACCTCAAAAGTGGTTTTCTCAAAACCATGTGCTCTCCCATGGTATTTCCCATGGAGTTAGGACACATGGGGCCCCCTATACAATAATTCATCACATTTGGTCGGCCAACCTATAACATATCTCATGACATCATCATGACACAGTTATGATGTCATTAAACATACCGAAACCCTAAAACTGTATTTTTACTATTCACTGAAAATTCAACTTTCTCAGAAAAATCCCAAAATTTCACCTTAACAAAATATCAATGCTCTGATTTCAAAAATGAACTCCATTTTATAAAAATAATTTTCTAAATATTTTTAATTTTTTTTAAATAAATACACTATTCACCAAAAATTCATTTTTTTCAGAAAAATCCCCAAAAATTACCTTAACATAATATCGATGCTCTGAGTTCAAAAATGAAATCCATTTTATAAAAATAATTTTCTAAATATTTTTAATTTCATTTTTAATTAAAAACACTATTCACCTGAAAAAACTAATACTTGAATAATAATTTATGAAACTGTTATTTAACCATTTTATTGAATCAAATTACTTAATCAAGGTGTTTAGATTATATTAATACTTTCATTAAGTGATATTACTAATCCATTTGGTCACATTACTAATCCTAAGCATAGAATCACTATTCATAATTTACTATTCATCAAAAATCAAGTTGATCTTATTAGACTCTAATTTTTTTTACTGAAAATAATTGTAGAAGACCATTTTTCAAAAATCATTACACATTTTTAATTATTTAAGGTTTACATAAATATTTTTAAAATATCCTTTTTCTAAAATTCATAAAAAATATGCATACTATATTTATCCTGTCATTTGAAAATTCATAAACTTCATCATAAGAAGAAATACCAATTTTTATTTAAAACAAAGGATTACACAAGGCAGTTACGGTCTCCTTACGTAGCCCCTTATCACATCAGCATAGGACCTAACTGTAAGGTGTGCTAAGGTGAGAGAATCTGAGGGAGGCTCGGCCAACATCACACAAGTAGTAATTTCTATCAGTTTGAACTTCTCGCAAAGGCGATTCCATTCTAGCTTCACACTATGAAGTTCATCTTGGGTTTGGTCCAGATCAAAGCCCAGTGGTGCTACCTCCTTCCCAAGTTCTGTTAGATGGGATTCGATCGGTCCAAGACTACTGGGTGAGGCCATCGAATCTTCTTTCTATTATAATTAACCAAGATTACTTGTATTTAGAGACAATAATCGAAACGTTTAGTTTACAGTGGTCATATTGACCAATGGTCATATAACAGTCAAAACCCAATGGTCTCATTTTAATTATACTCATTTTATCAAATGAAACATTTTCTTTGAGTATAAAAATAAAATAAAATAACAGATAAAATTAGGAAACAATATTTATTCAAAATTTCGGGTCATTACAATAAGGACCTTTGTGACCATTATTGATGGGATAATATAAAAAGGGAGATTGCTGACTACAGTATAAGGTTATTGGTATGTCAGAAAGTGAAGGAAGAACGATACCTTCCTAAAGGGGTATTACAGCCACTGCCCATACTAGCATGGAAGTGGGACAATATCACTATGGACTTTGTCATTGGTCTCCTAAGAACTTCCATGGGAAACAATGCGATATGTGTTATTGTGGACCATATCACCAAGCCTACCCATTTTATCTCTATTAAGGAAGATTTTGTCTCTTTATCAACTTGTCATGATTTACGTAAAGAAGTGGTAAGGATGCATGGAGTTCCACTTTCTATCAAATCTGATCATGATCCAAGGTTCACATCAAAATTCAGGAGGATTATTCTACATGCTCTGAGTACTGAATTGAATTTTAGTACGACCTATCACCCCCAAACTGATGGAAAATCTGAAAGAAAAATTCAAACACTTGATTACATGCTGAGAACATGATCAATGGAATTTAAAGGTGGGTGGGATCAACATCTCCCATTAGTTGAGTTCTTTTATAACAACAACTTCCACTTGAGCATTCAAATGGAACCTTATAAAGCTCTATATAGGAAGTTATGTAGAACTTATACTTTTTGGGATGAAGATGGTGAGATAAAGATTTTTGGGCCTGATCTTGTTCAATAGATGATAAAAAAGGTCCATGCCGTCTAGCAACACATTAAGGTTGTTCAGAGTCGGCAAAAGAGATATGCCGACAATTGTCTAAGGGACTTGGAGTTTGATGTTGGTGACACAGTATTTCTTTGAATCTCACCTTGGAAGAGATTCATGAGGTTTGGGAAGAAAGGGAAGCTCATCCCTAGGTACACTGGTCCCTATGAAATCCTTGATCGCATAGGAGTAGTGGCCTTTCGGCTTGCACTTCCTCCAAATCAAGCACAAGTTCATGATGTCCTCCACGTATCCCTCTTGAGGAAGTACATACCTGACCCTTCACATGTACTAAATATATAGGTGGTACAACTGGAACATGACCTCTCTTATGAGGAGCAACTGGTGGAGATCTTGGATCATAGGGACAAGGTTCTACACTATAAGACTACCCAACTAGTTAAGGTGCTCTAAAGGAACCCTGAATGTGAAGAAGCCACTTGGGAACCAGAGAAGTCTATGAGGCAGAAGTACCCACACCTTTTCTCTTTAGAGGGTATGAGTTTAAATTTTGTGGATGAAATTTCTGAAGGGGGAAGAATGTAATGACCCAAACTTTTAGGAATAGCTTTTCTTAATAAATTATATGTTTAATTAAGACAAATTTGAAAATTGATTTTAGAAGTAAAAATTGTACTTTTTAGATATTTTTAATACATAGAGAATTATTATGGTAAAATAAACATAATTTTTTAACTTCAAATGTCAAAATTAACCTAGGATGAATTTTTAGAAGTTTTCTAAGAAAATTCAATTTGATGAATAATGTTTTTTAATGAATAATATTTGAGGAATAGTGTTTTTATGATGAATAATAAAAAATTATTTTGTTATTAAATAAATTTTGTGATGAAATGATTTTCAAAAATCTGACACACATGGTTGTAATCTGGGTGAAAAATGTTGTTCAATAAGATCAAAATAATTTTTCTGGTGAATAGTAACTTTACCCTTTGGAATAGTAATTTTACCCCTATGAATAGTAATGTGTCAAATGGAATAGTAACCTCACTTAATAAAGTATAAATATAATTTAGTCATATTGATTGGTAATGTCATATAATAACATTAGTAAATAATTGTTTTAGAATTTATTAGTTAAGTATTTGTATTTTTTCAGGTAAATAGTGTTTTTACTTAAAAATTAAATATCTCAGAATTAGAAAATTATTTTCATAAAATGGAATTCATTTTTTAATTCAGTGCATCAATATTATGTTAGGGTGAATTTATGATATTTTTATAAAATCTTTTATTTTTCAGTGAATAGTGAAAATACAATTTTTAGTTTCAGTGTGTTTAATGACATCATTAATGATGTAATCATGATATAATAATGATGTTATACTTGTGTAAAATAATATATGTTATGAGGTGTCACAAGTGGTCAATACCATGGGCAAATACCATGGGCAACCCCATGGTTTTTCACATACCACTAATGTGGCGTCGCTTGGAAATTAATAAAATATTCCCTCACTTTTTCTTTAAATACAATCCCATTATTTCATTTCTTTCATTCCAAATTCATCATACATGAATATATAGTCTTTTTATCTCCCAAGGATTCCTCCCAAGGTTACCTAAATCCCCCATGGTCCCAACCTTTGAGTTTTTGAAGTTACTCTTCAAGGTTATGGAACCTTTCACCCTCCTCTTTTAGTCATGACTTCCTTTCTGATATGTATTCTAGTTTCCATTTTATTATGTTGGGGTGTGATATTATATATCCTTATTTATGTCCATTTTATTTCCAAATTATGAGAGACCTTTTCTACTCTCATCAAATTATTATTCTGAATTTTAAGCGACACCGTTGGGCTGCTGAATTTTTGTAAAAGAAATTGCATCTTCTCTTTTATTTCAAGTTTCCTTTTCATGTGGTATGTCATTAAAATAACCATACCATGTTCTTATTTATTTTTTATTCTATAACAATAATGTATTATGAGTTATTTATTATTGGGTGACACTTGTCCCCTCTCTTTTTAATGTTTTCTAAAACTAGGGTATATAGCTATTATGCTGTAGAATTTTCGTCTCAAAATATATCTCTTTTTCTCAATAAATTCTCTTATTTTATTTATGTGAATTCCCAAACCTATTTAATTTAAAGTGGTATTCATCAATACATAAATTTTATATATTTAATTCTGGAATTTACATACATAAAATCGTCATTCCCTTTTCCTTGTGTTATAAATGACATAATGATATTGTTTTTAAGCACTTTTCAAAACATCACGATTTTGATATGAAATCCATTTAATTTATTATCTTTGGGTTATTTATGAATTGTTTGATTAATATATCTGTGTATCAAATGAAAATAAATACATATTAAGGGTGTTCCTTGATATCTATTCAATGCATTGGGTAAAGAATTTAATCTCTACAGATGACAAGTTTTACTATACCTTGGTGAATAACATTGGTAATTTTTATAACACCTTGGGGATGAATCTTGGTGATTGTTTAAGGAATGTATAAATTAAATTATGTATAAAATTTTCAAGTTATGTTATAAGTTATTATTATTATTATATTCCTCTTTATCTCCATGTTCTTAATGATATCGCTCAAGTTCACTTGTAAACTGTTTCACTTGTTCTCCTTACTTGGCCTTCTGCTCAGCCTTTATTTCGATGTATGTCTCCAAGTTATGAGATGAATTAATTTTACTTAGGAAGAACCTATTATGAATCCTTAAAAGTGGATTAGAATAATTTTTTATTTTTTCATGTTTTATGTTCCAGATTTCCAGGACACTAGACTTTAAAGATCCTCTGTTTATAAAATGTAATGAAACGTTATGTAATAAAAATACAGGATTCCATAGTGATTTTGATTAGTGTAATAAATGGTTTGAGTGTTTTATACTAAGATATAGTGTGAGAGTTGTCTTGTAAATATCTTAGTATTTACATTGTAATAATTATACTAATGATCCTGTTTGATCAATGGATTTTGAGGATAGGAAGAAGAAGTGAATTATGATCATCCAATTGAGGGATATTGTGTCTAGGAAGATAGAGCTCATTTAATTTTGTAGTAAATTTGATCTACTAATTATTGGTATAGTTAAAGGATTTTAGGGATATGATTAAATACCTATATATTGGTATAAAATCTAGGATACTTTATGATAGCCTGAAATTCTGGGATACCTCAGATCATTTTTATAGACTGACCTCTCAATTCCGTTTAAAAGTGATGTTTTTAATAAATATTTACTATAGGAGTATTTGGGTTTCTAAGAAATACCCCATGTTTAGTTTTGAAAACTTTAGTTGTACTGTTTTATGAATTTTAGTTTCTGTAATTCAATTAGTTTTATATTTTTAGAGCTTCAAATCTTTATTTGGTTGTTTAAATTATTGATCATTTTTCCTTTGTGCAAACATTATTTCAATAAAATACTTGTTTTTATTTGTCTGATCTTTGATTTTATCGATAATTTGAAAAACAATTATCAATCTATGATTTCATTGGAAATAAAAAAATATGATTATCATAATACATGAAGAGGAAGAGAATTATTAGTTTTTTTAAAACTATAATTCCCCCCTCTTATATTTAGTTCACTATAAAACCTATAAATAATTTATATTAAGGTGAAGTGTATATGAAATTTTTAATATTACTTTAGAAATATTATTGTTTTGAAAGAGTTATTTTATCCACTGAGCATGACTGATTATCTCATGAATTATATTATTTAATTTTTATTCTATAATTATTATTCATTAATTTTTAATCATGTTATTTATATTTATTCGTGATTATTTATTGAAATCATGTTTTTTCTATTATTTATTGTTCAGAACGGGGGGGGGGGATTAATATTTCTTATTCACATGTCCTCTTATATTTTATTTATTTAGTTTATTTTTATATGATTTAATCTACACTATCTTTTTTTGATCCTTACAAAAGGGAGAGAGTGTTCTTGGGTTTTTTTAATTTTAGAGGGGATATTTGGTTGATCCTTTCCACTTTGTTTATGATTTTATGATTACCTTGTATATTGATAATTACTATTCACTTATTTCTTTTATTTTTAATAATTATTAATTTATTTTTCTTATTTATCATTATTTATTATATGTTCTTGTAGAATTATTAATTTGTGTCTCATGTATTTTTTATGAAGAAATTATCTCTTGATGAAAACCTTAACTTTATTTATTTCTAAAAAGTAAAAAACATTATATATGAAGTGGATTTGAAGAAATATCTAAATAAAAAATAATCACAAAGGAATTATATTTCATATTGAGAATTCATAAAATAGGAAAAGATTATGTATCGAAATATTCTTTAAATATAGGGTTGGGAATTCTTAATTTTGTAAAGCAATGAGAGACCGTTATATATGGATTTTTGTTTAATGAAATGAATGTTATGTTTATATTTTTGTCTAAGGAAATGAATCTTATATATGGATTTATGTCTAGGGAAATAACTCTTAATCATTGAATTCTTCAAAAGGAAATGGATCTTACATTTTTAGATATATATATTGAGAGTTCAGTAAAGTTATAAAAGTGTTTATTTTTTTATGTATACCATAGGAAGTGAAGTTTGACTCATATATACAAGAATTTTACTCTTATATATTATAATTATTTATAAATCTAAAAAAGTTAATTTGGAAAATTATTAACTATTAAAAATTCAAGTTTTACTTTTATATATGAAGATATTTTTTTAAATTACCTTTACATATTCAATTAATTTAATTTTACATATTATATGTAGTCATGATTTACTTTTATGTATTATACAAGATAACTTTTATGCATGAAGATGTATGATAAATAATAATAAATCATTATTTATGATAGAAAATCAATTATTTTCTATGATAAATAATCTAGGGAAAGCACTGCTTATATTCAAATTAAATATTTGGAAACATTTACTTAAAATGATTATTGTGAAGATTTAATTTATGGTTTCAAGTATTGAAATTATGTAAAATATTTTAGGTAAGAAATTTTCAATGGTTATGGAGATTTCATGATTCTAATTTTTCGAAAATGTGTTTAAATTACATCATATCTGTGTAGTGTATTTTTACCAAGATTATTTAAATATTAATTTCAAGGAAGAATTTATGAAATGACTATGGGTATTCCTTATATAAAGGATAAAATCATGGGATAATTTTTGAATATTATATATATTATAGTAATATTAGTGGAAGCTACAATATACTACAAAGGTGGAACCACTTGGTTTATCAAATGAATGAATGGAAATTTTTTGAAAATTCAATTATTCTCATTCTAAAATATTTGAAAGAATTATTTAAGATTGAGAGATAAAAAAAATGATAAGATAGAAATATATAAAATGAGAAAGAAAGAAGTTTACTATTATTGTTATATCATGAAGATCCCTTTAATGTATTTTTCAGTGCCTCACCTTGAAAATATATATATTATTTTGAAAAAGATTTGTCATATGTTAATTTTTGGTGATCACAACTATGCTCTAAAATGTATTCAAATATATATCTCATTTAATTTCTATTTTAAGTGTTAAATGATTGTACTCAGTCGTGGAGACTATGTGTCAACTTTTTATACTCATTTGTGGAGATTAAATTTTAACTTCTTGAATTATATTTTAGATCATCAATAAATGGAATAGAAGGATCATAAAAGCCTTTCCATAGGGTAGGTCTTCATAAAATATCTTGAAATATTTTATTAAGTGTCATCTTCTTGTACTCAATTTTGAGATACCTAGGAAAAAGGATTAGAATAAAAATCATCAGGCCTATATACGGAGTAGGTGGAGTGGACTAGGGGATGCTATTAGTATCCCTAAACCACTATTAAAATATTGTTTAGGAAACTCATTATTAAAATTTAATTTTCCATAGTTTAAAACCCCCAGATCCCATCAAAAAATCAAGAATCAAGTTTAGTTTAAAAATGTAAAAGAGGATAGAATTGATCTAGATCAAGATAAAACTCACCATATTTGTAAATATTGGATAAAACTAATTTCCATTTATTTAATGTAGTAGATAAAAAGATATGAGAGAGATTAAAATTACCTAAAGAGTTCTCTTAAGGTGTTTGGGGTTGATAAAGGCCTCAGAGAATGAGAAAAACAATAGAGGGTTTGGGTTTTTAAAAAACGTGATACAACCTTCCTACCCTTACTAGTCCCTAAATGGAACCACTAATTGGAAAATAGTTTCTAGGAATAACCACTTCTTCCCAAGAACCCCACCATCCAGACGGTGGTATTTTCAGTTTAAAAAACTCAATATAACCCACCTAACCTTACTAGGCATTGAATGGAACCACCACCTGGACATTGGATTCTTGGAAGAACCAATACTTCCTAGGAATCCCACCAACTGGCCAATGGGCTCAATAGTCTTACTAAATATCCCACAGACTCTATCGGCTAGCTGGCGGAGCCCCACCAATAAACTAGGGGGGAATGATGTAGCTTTTCAAGCCACACCATTAGCCACCAACCTGGCCATTTCCAATTTCAAAATCCCAAAAATCTCTAACCCATATCAAAACACTTTAAAATATATACAAAAGGATTCATAAAATATGAAATAAGGCATACCTTAAATAAAGAGTTTCACAATTCCCCCCTCTAATTACTTCTCGTCATCGAGAAGTGTCACTAGAGGTTTTCTTGACAAACTCAGAATATTGCACATAATTGCATGTTTCTCTCTCACATGTCTCTTCTTAAATATTCCCATTCTACTATTGAACTCAAACAAGAGGAACATTCTTATTTCACAACACCCTATCAATTTGGTCAATAATCTGAATGAGTCATTCCAGAAAATTTTAATTCAGTTCCAAATCCATGTCTTTGTAATCAATCCCATGTGTAGAATTAAGATTAAACATTTGATGTTGAATGACATTGTAAAAACTTGATAATTTTATGATTTTTTTTCTAAAAAAAATTAATTTCTTTGATATCTTTCCTTACATGCAACATAAAGTTTATAAAAAATGAACATTATTATTATTATTATTATTTAAACTTGACCGTTAGTGGTATGAAAAGAAACAAACAAATTTTAAAATTTAATTATAATGGTTTTATATAATTAAAACATATTGATAAAAAAGTACTTAATTTTTAGTAAAATCTTTATATGTTTCGAAAATACTAATTTCTAAAAAATGTTTTTTATTTCATTTTATGAAAAAATAATGAAATTAATTTTTTAAACTTTTATAAAATTTATTATAAATAATTAAATTTATTTTTGGAATCAAAATTTCAAAATTATATTAGGGTGAATTTTTGAGAATTTTCTAAAAATATTAATTTTTTAGTGAATAACGAAAAATAATGCTTTTTATTAAAAAATTCTATTTCATTTAAAGAATTTAAAAAGTTAATTTTTTTTAAAAATAAAAATAAAAATAAAAATATTAAAATTATGTTATTATTAAGCCAATTTGAATCATTTAAATCAAATTAATAATAATTGTTTTCGTTAAAACATTCTATACTTATGAAAATTTTCTCTTTGGAAAACCACTTTTTTATTACGTCTACAGATTTAATTTTAAATTTAAGTTTCCCACTTCTATGAAAGGAATTTTAAAAAATGTATTTCATATTTGGAATCATAATAATTAATATAATATAATAATTTCAATTTATTTTTTGGTCAAAATGATTAGTAGAAATAGTAAAAATTAATTACCGATGTTGAGGTTAAACCAAGTTTATTCAGAATTAAAATAAATAGATAAGGTTTTAAATGAAAAAGACTTTTTTCCAATAACTATTTTATAGAAATATTTTTACCTTATCTCATCTTATTTTTTATAATGAATCATTTTTGAGCATTTTTTCATGTTTAAAATGTGGGTAACCGTTTTTCATTTCAAAAATCCAAGTGTGTCCTCTCCCTACCTATAAAGGGTACCCACTATCCTCTCTTTTTTACACTTCCAAATCGATTTTCTAATTGAAATACCTGGAAAAATATATTTTTTAATTCCCTACCCACATCTTAGAGGCCTTATTTTTATTATTAACCCTCCTAATAAGGTTTTAGGTATAAACCTAAAGTGGTTCTTTGAAGAAGAGGTAAAATTATTAAACTTGAATTTTTTTTTATTTCTTATCCCAGATCAATACAATATTATTAAAATATGATGATGTAATAAAAATATTATTTAAAATATAATTATATGTTATTATTTTAATGTAATATCCTATATCTATCTCCACTTCTATCAAATGGAAAACAAAATCTTCGATCATGTGTACGGCAGACTACCGCCTCGCGAAACGATGTAATTTGTTTTCAATAACCACCTATGATGAGTGAATATAATGATTTATTTAACATATATATAAGATAATTATTAAATATTTATACTTATTTAATTTTAGTATCACATATACCTCTTTACTTTACATTCTCTGGGAATACAATAACGTCGCTAATGTGTACGATCGACTACCTCCCCAAAAAGCGATATGATACATTTTTCCCTTAATCTTTAAATGGAAGGTAATAAGGCTAAATTTAGTGAATATATGAGATATATATGAAATAATAATTACTAATTAAGGGTGATATATTATTTACCTCCCTTTTGTTCCATCTTTTGAGAAAATGGAAACAACGTTCATGTGTACGTATGACCAATCATCTCCATGAACAGTGTAATTTATTATATATATATAACTTTAATGGATTACTATAAATTTTTATGTAATTAATATATATTATATTTATATCATGTTTAAAATTATATATATGATATAAACATGATAAAATTTAAAGGAATAAAAGTAAAAAATCAAAACATACATGAATAACAAAGTAGTTATTACCTGAAATGTGATTTTAACATGAAATTATTAATAAATAGATAATAAAATATTATAGGTAAATAATATATGTTATGATAAATATTAGTATTTTTATAAAATATATTTATAATAAACCTATATTTATTATATGTGGGGTTTGAACATATATAAGGATAGTTGAGACTTAATTCAAGAAATTTTCATCTCACTTTTATTTCTATGAGACACATGCCATATTCACTACTTGTTTCTTTGGAATGGTGTATATGTTTACCATGAATTTATTTTATGATGATTCTTTTTATATTTAGGTTTATTTAAATATCTATCTAATTTTATTTCTTTATTTGTAAATTATGACTCAAAATTTACCAAAGTGGTAATATTTTAATGTTATAATTACATTATTTATGAGGATTGTCTATGATTATGATTCCAATGATGAGATATTATAATGCACCTCTCAATAAACACATGAAGTTTCTTATCCTATTATTATTTCATGAAAATATATGTTTTAATTTCATTTTACTCTCTTTATGTACTTAAGAGTTCAAAATAATGTTTAAAAAATAGACTTTTTCACCCTTTAATAGAAAATACCATTTCTTCCATTTCTATGTTTTCTAAAAATGTTTTAATAAAAGTTTTTATTATTTTAAAATGATTATTTAAATTAATTTTTACCCATATTTTACCTTTTAAAAAATGTGTTTAAATTATTTTCTTTTCATTTTCTAAATGAGGTTCCTTTTAATTTTACTAAAAATATGAAAGGAATATTTTTAAAATGTGAATTTCAAAGTAGAAAAGTTATTATTCTCAAGAAATATTCTAAGTGATATTTCAAAATAATTTTCTATATAAGATGATATAATTTTATGTTACTTATGATTTAATAATGTTATACCCCAATGATACCATCCGAATTATTTCTCTGTATAGTTTATGTTTTTGATGAAAATATAGTTATGAAACTCATTCCTCTTTGACACGTTATGCTATATTAAAATGAAGAAATGTTTATAAAACCCATTTATTTTAATTTTTATGATATTATTAATGTTTTATGATATTTTGGTACACCTACGTATGGTTTTAATTAAATGACATTGGTTATAATATAAACAAGGATAATGTTTATGTTATACCAAAGATGGTGGTTACGTTATAACTAAGGATGGTGGTTACATTATAACCAATGATAATAGTTATTTCATAACCAAAGATGGTGGTGTTGTTATAAACAAGGATGAGTTAGAACTATATCTACCTCTAATTTATTGGGTAAATATTGACATATTATAAGATAAACATGACTGGAATGGGTATTCAACCCAATTTAGTAAGTGACTTTATCTACTACGATAGTCTTGGGAGTTAACCTTGACTACTATGATGGTTTGGGGAGTAAACCCATTACACTATGTTAGTTTTTGAAATAAGCCTTAACTACTAAGGAAATGATTTCATATGCTTATTTTTATTCAAAAAATCTATGTATTATGCCAATATTAGGCTCTAATGGCTCATGATATTTGATTACATTATAATTCATGTTTTATGAACTACCAAGATTTATTAAATGAATCATATTTATTATTTATTATATACATTATATGGTTTTAAAATGTTATTATCTTGTTTTCATACCCTCATTCTCATATTATGTTGATATATCCCTTGTTTACCTTTTATGAGAATCTAATCTAACCCTTTATTATGTTTATTTTCCCCATTTTATGAAGGAGGGTATTATTTATTATATGTATAATAATAGTGATATTTATGAATAACATAGTGGGAGATGATGTAGTTCACTTATGAACCGGTTTTTTATGTATCCAAGTTTCCAAGGACACTAGAACTAAATGATTCTAGTGCATATCATTATGTCATGTAGTGAATATTCATTTATTAAGATGTAATATATATGTGTGAGAAGTTTGGGGTCTTTACAGTTTGTATTAGAGTAATGTTTAGTTAAACCTTTGTAAACTTGGATGATAAAACTTTAGTGAGAACCATAAGGATAAGTCTAAGTATAGATAAATATCCAAGAATTTTGGTGAAGGATATAGTAAGTGGTTTCTGGGTAGTTTTATTCCCGTCTAGATACTACAAGTGGATGTGGCTATGTGATAGTTTAACCTAGGGGTAATGACTCTAAAAAGGGTGCATTGGTCTATACTCGATCATCACTCGGTGCATGATAATGGGTATTGTTTACACCTAGTTTGAAACTCCTTGATGATATGATTCAAAAATACACAAATTCTTTACAAACTATCATAAAGGATTTAAATAGTTTATTACCATGAATAATCTATGTAAATCCTATTTTTTAATATATTCAATATAAGTTTTTATGATTTATACATATTAAAAATTATTTTTCATAATTATGTGATATCCCACTATGATTACTGTTTCCTACACCGTTTTTTGGTTTTATTCCATGGATGGAACTTGATGTATTTGTGTTAATTATGATTGTGATAGAATATGAAATGATTATACTCTCATTTAACCAAATGTTATAGGAGTTGGAATAAAAAATCTCAATTTTTATGCTCACACAACTTTCTAAATCTATGAATCATAATAAACTTATAGATGAGTAAATTAAGGAACAAAATTATATTGATTCCATTATGAGGGAATATCTAACTTCATTTAGTAGTTCCACTGATCCACTAGTTGTTGATAAATGGATCAGTACCATTGAAAACATATTTTCTATCCTCTAGAGTTTATAATATGAAAAATTCATTTCGGCTATCTATTGTATAGAAGGAGAAACAGATTTGACTCTAATATATAATACAAGTCCACAAGATAAAATTGACTCCATGGAATGGGTTTAGTTCAATAAATTATTTTTCAATAAGAACTTTCCTCATATTATTCACATGAAAATGGAGAAGGAATTCATTGAGTTAAAGTATAAGGAGGATGAGTCTGTTGGTACCTATTAGCTCAGTTTTACAAGAGTTTTGAGGTCCACTTCTAGTATTATCATCCAACATGAAATTAAGATTGAATGATTCTTCAATGGATTAAATCCAAGCCTCTAAAGGGCGTTTTACATAAGGGAATTCAATATCTAAATAATTCATTGTGATTTTAAGGTATAAATTAAAATTTTAGTTACTAATAAATCACATGGTTTTCATAAGAAAAGTAACATGGAATTCAAAGGAAATTTTAAAAACCATGGAGAAAAGAGTATGAGATTTATTTCATGCTCAATGTGTAGATTTAAACATGGATAAACATTTATTAATGGTATTAATAATATTCTTTAGTGTTTGATGTAAAGTCATTGAGTAGTTGAGTGCTAAAGTTATGGAAACATTTTAACTAATGATGTGAATATAGAGAATGATCCACAAAATGAACCACCCACACTCCAGTGTTTCAAAATCTTTGATTACGGGGATTATGATAAACAATACCCAAATATTAAGTTTAATGATGATGATCGATGTTAGTAATCTATTAAGTTGAGAGAAAAAGGGAAACCTCACGCAATCACTACTTTATGTGAGGGTTTTTATAACGACATGATGAAAGATACACATTTCATCCACTCTAGAACTACTAATCTCTTATTTAAATCAAGATCTACCCACTATTTTATATCTAAAGAATTTACTATGGGTATCAAAATTCCACCCCAATGATTAGATACTGAATTAGAAGTGAAAACCCCTAATGGAATGATGATCACATGTCAAGTATCTGATTTTTCTCCAATTGAAGTTTGTGGGAATGTTCTTCCTACAATTCTTGTTGTTCTTCCACTAGTTGAATTTGGTGTTATCTTAGGAATGGTTTGAATTTATCTCTCTATATATATCCCATATCAATTTCCATGTAAGGGAAGTCATGTTTAATATTCAAAACCACCCTATGATCATTTATCAGTGTGAAAATAAATATGAACATCCAATTGAAACTGCATCAATTTTATAGATTTTGATTCCCATTAAAAATGGGTGTTTTTCAAAAATGTTTTGGGAGAAACTCAACATAAATGATATTCCTATTGCGTGGGAGTTTTTTGATACTTTTATGAAAGAGATTCATATTCTTCTGCCGAATCTTGAAGTCGATTTCTTAATTTAAATCATACCTCGTGCCATACCCATTTCAAAGAATAATTATAGAATGACCCAGATTGAGTTTGATAGAGCGAATATTTTAATTATTTTTAATATTTTTTCAATTATTTTTTCCCAACCAATTTATAAATTTGGTCCTATTTTCATCAATTTTTTATTTATGATTTCTTTTTGGGTAAAATGTGAAAATTTCTTAATTCTGTAATTTAGATAGATTTTAATCACTTTGGTATTTAGAGAATAAATTTTAAAATATTGATCCAATTTTAGTGAATCATTTTTCAGGATTCTGTTATTTGAGGGATTGAAATTCTTCTTTTGGACTAGGATTTTATTCAAACATCCAAAGGATTAAAAAAATCAATCAAGTTGAAAAAGTTCTTTGGAAGACTTAGTATTCCCCACCTCTGTAAATGTGGAATAAATCAATCTAAATACGTCCAAGTGATGAGATTACATATGGAATAGAAAGGTAATTCAAAGGATTATTTTACCATTGAATATCATGTCTATATTCCAACATTAATGTTTCTATTGGATTCTCAAAATTGGAGGAATATTTATGAAATAATCATCAAGAATAAATCTTCATTGTTAATGGGACATATCGTTTTCTAAACTAGTAATATAAAGCTAACATTTTAGGGTGAAATGTACTAGATGTTTTTGAACAACTTTATATAATACCACTTTTTTATATATTTAGTAATTAAAGGGGTATACCATGTGATAAATTTTGGAGGAAAGATTATAGATCCAAAATTTTACTCCTTTTTACTATAAAAATGTATCCCCTCACCTTCTAAATATATTGTAAACTCTATATGGAAATTTTCTATAGTTTATAGTTTTTTTTGTGTAATAGTATTATTCTTTTTTAATATATCTTACTCTTTTTCTCCCTCTCATTCTCATATTTTTATATTTTGTGTCTCTACATCGATCTTATCCGTTATGATCTCTTATAACTGTGATCATGAGTAACTAATATGAAGATGTTCTTGAGGAATCAATACATTGTTGAACCCAAGTAATTGCACAATCATGTTTATTTTTTCTTATTTTATTAGAGTTAGTTCAAGTGAGATCTTAGTGGGAATGACACTTTTGTGTCTCCACTTACCACATGAGGCTTAACTTTCTCTTCTGCAATATTTTCCATTGAACGAGGTGGTGGATGTGTGGTATCTCGATAATCGTTGAGTCTAACATATATTAGCAATCATAGTTAGAATAGGATATTCACACATATTATGGAGCGTGTTCATTAATTAAATTTGAAACTGATAAAGAGATGTGGAAGATTAACTCTAGGTGTTCTCCTGGGAGGATCTCCTTTCAATTTAACAACATTATGTCTGTAATCATTTTGCTTGAGTTATATATATATATATATATATATATACATATATATCAATATTTCATGAATCTTTCAAACTTTTCCACTTTATATTATTTAGTTATATATTTTTTATAATATAAATAGAAAGAATAGAAATTTGATGTTGTGTGAGTTGCCTCCTCAAGATCGACCCTGGGTGTGCACTATATTTCATGCTTAATTAAATAAAATATCAATCAGGGTTTCATGAAAAATACTCACACATCAATTTGGTGCTGTTACGATAGAGACAAAAAACTTTCACAGACATTTTTTCATAAAAAACAAAAAAAATTAAAAAATTAAAAAATATATTTTCTTATGATCATTTCAAATGGTTATTTTTTCAATACATGGAACAATTACTCCCAGGTAAAAGAACCGGTGTTTCAAATTTTTTTAGAATTTCTCATAAATAAAGGTTTAAAGAACTTATTAATCTATCCAAACATATGGGGAATAAGCATGACATGGGTATCTCACTTCGAGAACTAGTGATCATGCTCAATCAAGTTAAGTATTATTTTTAAAGACTGAAGGAAAAAGAAGAAGTTCCACTGTAGCTCCCCAATTTTATTGAAGACATCAAAGAGGTTGAGGCCTAACTCAAGGAACATCAACAACCCAGTCATTTTAAGATCCATATCCAAGAAAAACATGATGATCTAGAGTGGATTAATGAAGATGAAGACTTACCTGCTGAGATACACGTGGGAGATCAACAAGACCTTGATAACATCTGAAACAAGTATGAGGTAAAACATGATATTTCATTTTCTTACATAGTATATTATTCAACACAACTATACTTGTCTTTATTAATGGAAAAGGAGGAATCCACAAAAGTGATGGAAATTGAAGAAAAGATGGTAGAGACCGACTACTAACCTCCATCCCCTAATATCCAATTTCAATAGGCACTTATCACTGAATAAGTGATTAACCCAAAACCAACTCAGGGAGATGTTCATTTTTAAGCTCTATATTTTGTTATTTTATTAAATATGATTTTATTATCACTCCTTATGGTTTATGTAACGCCCCGACCCCAGCTACCCAGAGTCGGTGCATTACTTCGTAACATTGGCATGATCACAAAAGATAAAGTCTCGAAAGACCGATTAGTTTAGTAGCCTTGGAAACACTAGATACATTCATAAATCTTACATTACATCATAAAGTGAAAAACTAAGAACAAAGTCTTCATATTCCACACTCATATCCTCTTCTGACTATCCCTGCAGGTCATTCATAAAATACTTCTTCACATCCTAGAAAATATTAAAACATTGAAAGGGGTGAGCTCAGATGCTCAGTAAGGATAACAATATTTCGGAAGCTTTCATAAATAAACATTAACATTTAAGGCAATGTATAACTAAAACAAAAGACTTTTTAAACTTGAACTACAACATAATATGGAAAAAATAAAATTAAATAATGCTATTTACTTACTCACATGGATATTCTACTAGTCGAATAATCACATGCAATATCAATAACCACTTTCATAATGAGGGAATGTATAATGCCATACATTTTGAAACATTTTGTCAAGGCCTCGTCCAAGACGTCTAAAATGATTAAGGCCTCGACCAAAACCATAAATCAAATTGGGAAAGGGCCTCGGACAATTCCACGTCTAGTTGTCTCATGAGACCTACCGATGTAATTTTTTTAGAAGATACCTACTTTTAAAATTGCTCAAATATACTCCAGTGTTTTTCTGAAAACATTAAGCAAGCTTCTGAAAAAAAATAACTAATTCTGAGACTGCTCGACTAATTACAGGCCATGATGGGTCCATACCCAATCCCTTCCTGTCTACTACACTCGAGAGTCGGGTTTTCTGAAATCATTTTTAAGCTTGCATTAAATACGTATACTTTTGCACTGGATTTTCATATATTGGAGAGAAATATCTCTTTTTTGAAATCATTTAAAAATAAAATAATTATAAAAGAAATCCTTTTGAATAAATGTAAAAGTCAAAGGTATTTATACACCGTATAAAAGAATGTTGTGTATAAAACAAAATATGCCTCAATGAAAGGAGATTGAGACGAAGACCTTACAAAGATCATTTTTAAAATAAAATAGATCTATTATGTGTATTCACTATAAGTACACATAAATACAGTACAATTACAAGATAGGACATAATAATATCATGACATAATTTGAAAGTATGAGATTAACCCAAAGAATGGAAATTGGGTTTAGAAGTTCCCTTACCTCGTGTCTGACTTGACTCAACCGTTCTTTAACCTCCTGAATAATAAACTAGAGTTAATATATACCTTATTAAGAACCATTTTTAATTTCATTATCCTTTTTATATCAATTATTACAATGTTATGAACATTATGTAATTATTTAAGTTAATAACGGTCATTTTGTCGATCTTTGGTACTTGAGTCAACAATAAACTTCTTATAATTACAAGTTGTTTATGTGGTAGAGTATCCATTATCTCCAGAATTATATTCATGATTTAGATGTCATATATATCATATATATCCAGTATATACATTCATTTATTACGTAACATTTAGAGGTAAGAAATGAAATGCACCGTTCATGGAGACGGTAAGCCGTACGTACGCATGAACGCTGCTTTCATTTCTATTTAATATTTAATGGAATGAAATCATAATGATATAAATGTATAATATAATTCCAGTATAATATAGTGTATAATACCATTTACTCCATCCTTTATAAATCCCACATATGTCATTAACGATTCAAATCACTTTGAGGGGGCGGTAGTCCGCACTTCCTAAAATGAAATTATCGCGTTTTACCCATAATGGAAATCATAAGGTATGCCATAAATGAGAAATACAGAAGTATAAGTAAAAAATAAACATATTATATATCATATATAAATATAGTGACATCTTAATGGCCACCTTTGAAGGTGTTATATGAGTGTTGAACAATCATCGTTTCGTGAGGCAGAAATTCGCCATCCACAGAAACCGTATGTTCTTTAACCATTAGATATAGGTGTGTGTAAGTGTAGCTTTAATACTTATTATAACAACATCCTATTATATTTAGGATACTGGTTTTGTTAAAAAAGAATTTAATAAAAAGAGTTTAGGGGGTTGGAGAATAAAAATAAAACAAAACAACATTAGAGAAGACATTACCTCAAAATTGGGTAACTCTTTTTGATTTGAGCCAAAGGCTTCCTTGGGAAGTGTTCTGCCTAAAGTGAGGCTTCTAGGAGTAAGAGGGGGAAGTTGGGAGAGTATTTTGGCAGAGGTTGGCCGAGAAAAATGGCTTGAAAGTGTGAATGAGGTGGTAGTGGTGGGGGCCTTTTATAAGTGGAGAGGAGGGGCACTTTTGGAAAGTAATGAAATGTTATTCTATTATGTAATGCTTTTCGGATTCTAAAGGTCCCACACTTGTATAATTCGAGGCTAAGGAGATAAAGGTTCGAAATATCCTCATCCAGTAGGTTTTGGACATGTGTAGGTCTTAGATATTACATTATCTTTCCATTTTATTTAAATCGTTAAATAATGAGGTCATCGCTGCATCATCATGATGTCATAAATAATTTAATTTATTTAATGTCTAAAAATTATAAAAAAAATATTATGATGTATGAAATCGTTTTATCTTTCTAATGAATATTTATAGTCAAAATGTGGACTTGTGTAACCCCACTTAAAAACTGTTTTAGTAGAACAACTCATGTTTGTGTCAATTTAATTTTAACATTAAATAAATATATATTAATGTCATTTTCCAACCAAAGTGGCTCCATGGGGTCCCCAAGTTGACCCATGGGTTGTCTTGGTCGGCCATGACTCATCCAATAGGAGTAGGACAAGTTTCAAGCTCATCTCATATTATTAAAACATTATTTTTACCTTAAACTACACTAATTACCTCTAATCGCGATTAAGAACTTAAAAGTTACTATTCACCAAAAAATTATTTTAATCTCATTGAACCAAATTTTACTTCTTAACGATAACCATGTATGTCGGATTTTTGAAAATCAAATCACAGAAGTGGTAATATTTCATTTAAACGAAAAATCAGTTATTTAACTACCACTTAGTGGTTTCACTATTCATCAAAAATTGAAGTTTTTCAGAACAATGCCAAAATTTCACCCTAAGCTATAATTGATATTCCGAATTCAAAAATGATGTCTATTTTAAAAACTCCCAAACATATAAGTTGCATTAATTAATTTTATAATTAATTCCCGCTGTCACAACAATAGCGTGTTTTTAAGAAACAATTTATATCAAAAGATTGGCAATTGTTTATGTCCAATTTCAATGTTAAATTAATTCTAATGACCACCATTGGATAAAATGGTAAAAATATATTCTAATTATTTTTTAAAACCACTAAATAGTATAATTTATCACTATAAATTACTTTGATTAAAAAAGTTGTTTCTAAGTAATTTTCACTATTCATAAAAAATTGGAAGTTCTCAGAAAATTACAAAAAATTCAAATTTGGATAATTTCGATATTACGAATACAAAAATGAAGTCCATTTTGAAATATAAAATTTCTATAATTTAAAAAGTGGTTATTACTATTCATAACGGCTACTTTGATTAGTCGCGGTGTTTTAGAACTCGAAGTTGCGTACAATGCAAGCTATTGCATTATTGAATGAGAAGCGTATCGTGGAAGCTCGGGGTGTTACATTCTCCCCTCCTTCAATAATTTGCGTCCTCGCAATTTGAAAATTTTCTTTGAAAATAAAAGGTTGAAAAGAGAAAATACCTTTGAGGAAAACCCACATTGGAAATAAATAAAATTTAGCCTTAATAAGAGGGAAAGGGAAATGAAAAAGTCACCACCCAATTATGATCTCGATTAGGAGAACATTGGTGGAAATTAGAGACATATAATTGGAGGAAAAACGTAAATATTTGTAGGGAGTGATTGAGGTCATCAATTACAATCAACTGTCAAATTGAGGGCCTCAAAGTCTTCAATCTATGTTGATTTAAAATATCATCAGTTCAACAAGACATAAGGTATTAGGATAACACATTTTTTGTTTTAATATCCCTTTACTAAAGTTTAGGAATTAATTTATTCATTGAATAAGAGATAGGTATATATATATTTATGCTTGACAATTAGAGTTTCAACCTTTAACTCATCTTTCACTCAAAAAGATAATAGAACTCAAAAATATTATACTTATCCTAATTGTATAAGGTTCCAAATGTTAACACATACCATTTAGATTAGTAAAATTATTTTGTAATAACCAGGGACTTCCTGTAGGCTAGTGGTAGGAAATAAAGGCCTGTCGCACTATGATTGTGGGTTCGATTCCTGTAGCTTTGTCCGACGTGACGGGTTATGCCCCACCCTACAGGTTGTCCTTTTCCTAAAACTATAGTATCATAATATTCCAAAAATAATATTCATAAATTTTTTAACCTTAAAAAATACTATCCAAAGATCAACTTAATCCACTCCAACCTTTATAGTTATCCAAAATACCTCTGTCCAGACTTTCTCTAAAAGGTCTCTTAATTCCAAAATCAATTTATCAGATTCCCCCAAAAAAGTAAAGTTTCTCTTATTGTCACATACTAAAAATATAATTACCTTCATTATATTAAAACTTTACTGAAATCAACAAGTACTGCAGTACAATCCTTATATATATATCACATTATTCTAATAACCAGAATATAATCCATGAGTCCAAAAGCACCAATACATTAGTTATTCTGCTTCAACTGTAGTAACAGTATAAGATTGTCCTTGATCCCTTGGCCTTTTCTAAGGTAAGTTTCCCTGACGCTTAGGACATTAATTTGCATAATGACCCATTTCTCTACAATTGTAGCATTCAACTTTGATAGCCTCTTTCTTTCCTTTGCAATCACGAGCCTGGTGACCCTTTTCTCCACATTTATAACAAACTCCCATTCCTTTTAGGCAAGTACCAGGGTGATTCTTCCCACAATTATCACATAATGGAAAATCCTTCTTTCCCTTTTTCCCTTTATCTGTCACTTGTTCCACCGTTCTCTTGTTCTCGTTCTTTACTTTGTTGTCATAAGACTTATAGAATTCCTTTTCTGTCTTGATAGCACACGAGACAATATCTTCGTATGATGAGAAGGATTGTGATACTAAAGCTCGAAAGAGAAATGGTTTTAACCCATCAAAGAAACGATCAATCTTACTCCTTGGGTTACGTATATAATTGGCAGCATGCCTCTCTAACCTTGTAAAGTTAGCCTCATACTTTGCGATATTATCATCCTCCTTCTACCTCAGACTCAGAAATTGTCTTTCCATATCTGCTCGATGGTCACGAGGAAAGTATTTTTCTAAGAAAAGCTCTTTGAACTCCCTCCATTCCATATTCGATACGTCATCATCTTCCTTTGTGTTTTGAATCAGCGACCACCACTGATCGGCATCTCCAGTGAGGCGGTAAACTGCCATGACAACCTTCTCTCGTTCGCTACTCCCCAGGGCATGGAATATTTTCTCTAAGGAGTTTATCCATTGCTCAGCTACTAACGGATTTGTACCCCCATTAAATATTGGTGGTTGTTGCCTCATGAAGCAGTCTAACATTTATCCTCCACGTTGTGGATTAGGGTGATCCATACGAGTAAGGTTATTATTCATAACTTGAGTGAGTTGTCCCAGTATGGTAATAAGTTGATCAGGACTAGTTGTATCTCCAGATCCACAATAATTATCTTGAGCAGGAGGGCAATCCCTACACGGAGTGTGTGCATTGATACGGTTTCCATTCCTTCCACTAGGCGCCATTTCTAAACAATGGCATAAACTAGATTAGTTTATGAATCAAAATACATAATTCCATACTTGTAAAATACTTAACATAAATTGAACTATTTATGGATATAATCCATAATCATAAAAAGTTTTTATTTGAGGAAGTATATACTCACAACCGTTCATAGTGGTTTGTAAAGAAAATGAGAATTATCCTAGGCATATCCCCCGGGAGTGTCGTAACCAAGAGTGCAGTAAGGCCCGTTGTCGTGCAACAGTTCCCGTTCGAGTCTAGCTCAAAGCGGTGTTTTCAGGTTTTAACCCTAGGTACATCTATGCCAGAGCTTCCTCTACTTGCTCGTATCCAGACAGGGATTATTGCTCGGAAAAATCACAAAATCTCTACAATAACAAAATTATAGGAAGTTCTTCTATACTAATCCTCAAAGTCTATCTTTGGGCTATGTGCTCTAATCAAAGTTTATCAAAATCTAGCTTCCAAGTTTAGTACTAAACTGCCTCTAATACCAACTGTAACGCCCCGACCCCAGCTACCCAGAGTCGGTGCATTACTTCGTAACATTGGCATGATCAAAAAAGATCATGTCTCGAAAGACCGATTAGTTTAGTAGCCTTGGAAACACTAGATACATTCATAAATCTTACATTACATCATAAAGTGAAAAACTAAGAACAAAGTCTTCATAGTCCACACTCATATCCTCTTCTGACTATCCCTGCAGGTCATTCATAAAATACTTCTTCACATCCTGGAAAATATTAAAACATTGAAAGGGGTGAGCTCAGATGCTCAGTAAGGATAACAATATTGCGGAAGCTTTCATAAATAAACATTAACATTTAAGGCAATGTATAACTAAAACAAAAGCCTTTTTAAACTTGAACTACAACATAATATGGAAAAAATAAAATTAAATAATGCCATTTAATTACTCACATGGATATTCTACTAGTCGAATAATCACATGCAATATCAATAACCACTTTCATAATGAGGGAATGTATAATGCCAGAGATTCTGAAACATTTTGTCAAGGCCTCGGCCAAGACGTCTAAAATGATTAAGGCCTCGGCCAAAACCATAAATCAAATTGGGAAAGGGCCTCGTCCAATTCCACGTCTAGTTGTCTCATGAGACCTACCGATGCAATTTTTTTAGAAGATACCTACATTTAAAATTGCTCAAATATACTCCAGTGTTTTTCTGAAAACATTAAGCAAGCTTTTGAAAAAAAATAACTAATTCTGAGACTGCTCGACTAATTACAGGCTATGATGGGTCCACGCCCAATCCCTTCCAGTCTACCACACTCGAGAGTCAGGTTTTCTGAAATCATTTTTAAGCTTGCATTAAATACGTATACTTTTGCACTGGATTTTCATATATTGGAGAGAAATATCTCTTTTTTGAAATCATTTAAAAATCAAATAATTATAAAAGTAATCCTTTTGAATAAATGTAAAAGTCAAAGGGATTTATACGCCGTATAAAATATTGTTGTGTATAAAACAAAATATGCCTCAATGAAAGGAGATTGAGACGAAGACCTTACAAAGATAATTTTTAAAATAAAATAGATCTATTATGTGTATTCACTATAAGTACACATAAATACAGTACAATTACAAGATAGGACATAATAATATCACGACATAATTTGAAAGTATGATATTAACCCAAAGAATGGAAATTGGGTTTAGAAGTTCCCTTACCTCGTGTCTGACTTGAATCAACCATTCTTTAACCTCCTGAATAATAAACTAGAGTTAATATATACCTTATTGAGAACCATTTTTAATTTAATTATCCTTTTTATATCACTTATTACAATGTTATGAACATTATGTAATTATTTAAGTTAATAACGGTCATTTTGTCGATCTTTGGTACTTGAGTCAACAATAAACTTCTTATAATTACAAGTTGTTTATGTGGTAGAATATCCATTATCTCCAGAATTATATTCATTATTTAGATGTCATATATATCATATATATCCATTATATACATTCATTTATTACGTAACATTTAGAGGTAAGAAATGAAATGCACCGTTCATGGAGACGGTAAGCCGTACGTACGCATGAACGCTACTTTCATTTCTATTTCGTATTTAATGGAATGAAATCATAATGATATAAATGTATAATATAATTCCAGTATAATATAGTGTATAATACCATTTACTCCATCCTTTATACATCCCACATATGTCATTAACGATTCAAATCACTTTGAGGGGGCGGTAGTCCGCACTTCCTAAAATGAAATTATCGCGTTTTACCCATAATGGAAATCATAAGGTATGCTATAAATTAGAAATACAGAAGCATAAGTAAAACATAAACATATTATATATCATATATAAATATAGTTACATCTTAATGGCCACTTTTGAAGGTGTTATATGAGTGTTGAACAATCATCGTTTCGTGAGGCAGAAATTCGCCATCCACAGAAACCGTATGTTCTTTAACCATTAGATATAGGTGTGTATAATTGTAGCTTTAATACTTATTATAACAACATCCTATTATATTGAGGATACTGGTGTTGTTACAAAAGAATTTAATAAAAAGAGTTTAGGGGGTTGGAGAATAAAAATAAAACAAAACAACATTAGAGAAGACATTACCTCAAAATTGGGTAACTCTTTTTGATTTGAGCCAAAGGCTTCCTTGGGAAGTGTTATGCCCAAAGTGAGTCTTCTAGGAGTAATAGGGGGAAGTTGGGAGAGTATTTGGGCAGAGGTTGGCCGAGAAAAATGGCTTGAAAGTGTGAATGAGGTGGTAGTGGTGGGGGCCTTTTATAAGTGGAGAGGAGGGGCACTTTTGGAAAGTAATGAAATGTTATTCTATTATACAATTCTTTTCGGATTATAAAGGTCCCACACTTGTATAATTCGAGGCTAAGGAGATAAAAGTTCGAAATATCCTCATCCAGTAGGTTTTGGACATGTGTAGGTATTAGATATTACATTATCTTTCCATTTTATTTAAATCGTTAAATAATGAGGTCATCGCTGCATCATCATGATGTCATAAATAATTTAATTTATTTAATGTCTAAAAATTATAAAAAAAATACTATGATGTAGGAAATCGTTTTATCTTTCTAATGAATATTTATAGTCAAAATTTGGACTTGTGTAACCCCACTTAAAAACTGTTTTAGTAGAATAACTCATGTTTGTGTCAATTTAATTTTAACATTAAATAAATATATATTAATGTCATTTTCCAACCAAAGTGGCTCCATGGGGTCCCCAAGTTGACCCATGGGTTGTCTTGGTCGTCCATGACTCATCCAATAGGAGTAGGACAAGTGTCAAGCTCATCTCATATTATTAAAACATTATTTTTACCTTAAACTACACTAATTACCTCTAATCGCGATTAAGAACTTAAAAGTTACTATTCACCAAAAAATTATTTTAATCTCATTGAACCACATTTTACTTCTTAACGATAACCATGTATGTCGGATTTTTGAAAATCAAATCACAGAAGTGGTAATATTTCATTTAAACGAAAAATCAGTTATTTAACTACCACTTAGTGGTTTCACTATTCATCAAAAATTGAAGTTTTTCAGAACAACGCCAAAATTTCACCCTAAGATATAATTGATATTCCGAATTCAAAAAATGATGTCTATTTTAAAAAATTCCAAACATATAAGTTGCATTAATTAATTTTATAATTAATTCCTGCTGTCACAACAATAGCGTGTTTTTAAGAAACAATTTATATCAAAAGATTGGCAATTGTTTATGTCCAATTTCAATGTTAAATTACTTTTAATGACCAACATTGGATAAAATGGTAAAAATATATTCTAATTATTCTTTAAAACCACTAAATAGTATAATTTATCACTATAAATTATTTTGATTAAAAAAGTTGTTTCTAAGTAATTTTCACTATTCATAAAAAATTGGAAGTTCTCAGAAAATTACAAAAAATTCAACTTTGGATAATTTCGATATTACGAATACAAAAATGAAGTCCATTTTGAAATATAAAATTTCTATAATTTAAAAAGTTGTTATTACTATTCATAACGGCTACTTTGATTAGTCGCAGTGTTTTAGAACTCGAAGTTGCGTACAATGCAAGCTATTGCATTATTGAATGAGAAGTGTATCGTGGAAGCTCGGGGTGTTACAGTTTAGAATTTTAAGATTTGTTCAATCCTTTCTTTACCTTATAGGAAAATGAAGGAACAACACCTCACATATTGAGGAACGCATAGAGCTTCCAGATTTTGATGAATATATATTTCAAGATGTTTATGAAGAAACCCAAGTATCTAAGATCTTGGAAATTGAGATAAAGGATACTCACATTAAAAGTGGAAATTTTTATTTACATTATTCAGGTTTAAATTCTATAAAATTAAAAATAAATTATAACCCAAATTTTGAAATACCAATTCATGTAACTCATGTTAAGCCATCACTTGAGATTCCATAGGTGGCTGCACAGGTAAAAACTAAAGTAGAGGATTATTCATACTTCATTCTAACCCAACCATGAAATATATACTTAATTTTTAATGGGATGGGTCTGTTATACTCTATCTATGGATCCTTTCTCACCAAGAAGGATAAATCACAAGTTGGGTAAATCCACATGTGGTGGTTCAAATCTAAGAACCTGTAACCACCATCTTACTTTGGATAATAGCCTATGTTTCCCTCTGAAGGTAGTAAAAATCTAGGATCCACTTGGGAGATCATTATATGATTTAACGATTACATTCTTTCTAGTAATTTCAATTCCAATCTTAATAATTTATATTTCAATTTCATTTTTTGTATTATTCCATCATGAAAATTACTCTATATTATATTTTTGATATTAATTGACATAATCCCTATTATTAATTGAGTAATTTTATTTTATAGGTTCATGATGGCATAAGGGATCCCCAAAATAGTGGAATATAAAAGATTAATATTTATTTCAAATAGTAGTTCAATTTTAATGTTTATCTTATAAAATTCATACATTTTTTTTCTTCAGAAAACCTATTTTTGGATTAAACTAACACTTTATACTCATGCTTCAATTTTATGATTTACTTGAAATATCTAGGAGACATGAGTTTATTAGGAACCCAATGATTCCATGTTTTAGATTTCAATGTTAATGATATTGAATTATTAAAATAGATAATTGTATGATTAAATTGAATCATATATATTAAAATGAGGACTCGTGGTTTGAGGGAATTAATTGATTCACGTAAATGAAATTTCCCTAACATTTTTCATGCTTTGAATTTCTAAAATTCACGTGAATTTATTTTTTATTATTAATTATGACTTTAGTGATTTTCCAAAATTATATTTCCATTCTTTAGAGGATTTATTAACCAAGTACTTCATATTTTATCTTAATCATATTTCTTGAGTGATCTTGGTACACGCCACCTGGTATAACTTGAATTTGAACTTTTAAAAGCTATGAATATACAAAATAATATTTAAAATGATTGAGACATATTTTTAAAATCCCTTAACCTAAAATAAAACCTTTACATTAGTCCTTTTTATCCCATCGAAACCATGAATGATCTTTTTAGGGACGAGCCATGTCTCAAGCCAATTTTGTCCATTCCTACCCTACTCTTAGTATTTTTATGAAAATTTTAAGTAGAATGGTGAGGATGGAGGGAGTCATGGTAGACAGGATGAAATTAATTGTATTGAAAAAGTGCATGGGTACTATTTTAGGAATAAATAAAGGTTTTTGATTCATTCAATTTACTTAATTGTTTTCCCTTCTTAGAAACAAAAAAAATTAAAAAAGAAATGGTTTATTACTTATAAGAATGAAAAATCACAATCACTACACTAATGTTTTTTATTATATGTGGTTAGGTGATGGATGTAAGGATTATTCTACCAATAAATTTTGAAAAATAAAAAAAATGAAAAAAGAAACTTTGAAAAAGAGAAAACAAATATAAAAGTAGAGAAAAATTAAAGAAGGTGAATATCATTTGCTTTCATTATTCATGACCTTTGTATTGAGTGTTTGAGGGAAGTGAGAGTTGATACTTTTAAGGGGATATTTTTATTACACTTTTATATTCTATATCATGCATTTTACATAAGACATAAACCTCCTCCTTGATAATTAATGTTTATAGTATCAAATCCTCCCAACCTTAAGCCTCGGATTCATTTGAACCTTTATTGTAAACCATCCGGATTTTATATGATTTTTTTTTCTGGTAGATAAAGTATTACATTTATAAGCATATGGATAAGGATAATTTTCTCAGGAAATGAAAAAACCATGACATGAAATGTTTAAGAATAATGAAATAAGGAACATGATTGAATGAAAAAAGAAGTACCATCATTTTAAAATGAGAGAAATTAAAATACCTAGGTTGATTGTTTCTTCAAGAAATGAGAAATTAAATTGATATTTAATGTGTAAGATGAAAATTTGATCTTATATTTAAAATTATTTGATTTTATTGCTTTGTAATTTGAATATTGGTAACATTGGTTCCCTTTTAAATAAATTTTTTAGGTTTCATGCTTGAGGACAAGCATGCTTTAATTGTGGGAGAATTTATTGAGATAATATTTTCATAATTTTGAATATGTTTTCAATGATTTAATTCCTACTAATTTATCAATTTGATCTTATTCTCGCCAATTTAGGATTTATTGGTTCTTTTGGGATAAAATGTGAAAATTTCATAATTCCAGAATTTAGATAGATTTTAATCACTTTGGTATTTAGAGCATAACTTTTAAAATATTGATCCAATTTTAGTGATTCATTTATTTAGGATTACATTATTATTGGGATTTAACTTCTTATTCTAGACCAAGATCTGATTCGAACATCTAAAGGCCCTAAAAAATCAATAAAGTTAAAAAGTGTTTTGGATGACTGAGTGGACCCCACCTCAATAAATGTTTAATAACTCAATTTAAATACCTCAAATTTAGTTGATTCTAATTGGAATGAAAATATAAATCAAAGGATCATTTTAAAATTGAAGATCATAGATATATTCCTTCATTAATGAGACATATATTTTCTACACTAGGCCGATGAAGCTGATATTTTTGGGGTGGAACGTGAAATATATTTTTGTAAAACTGTATAGAGTACCACTATCTCATATTTAATCAGTAATGGGGCATAACATGTGAATTTTTTTGGAGGAAATATTATGGAACCAAAATTTTAATCCTTTTGCCTATAAAAATGTATCCCCTCTCCTTAATATATTAGAAACTCTATAGTGAAATTTTATATAGTTTTTTTTTTATTTTCTATGTAATATTATTATAAATTTTTATTTTTTTAGTCTTATTCTTCCTATCATTCTAATATTTTTATCTTTTATGCTTCCACCTTGATCTTCTGCACTATGATCTCTTATACTCGTGATCATGTGTAACAAACCTGAGGAAGTTCTTGGGGGATGAATCTAGTGTTGAACCCAATTAATTTTTCATTTAGGTTTATTTTTTCTTATATTCTTAGAGTTAGGTCAAGTGGGGTTTTAGTGTGTAAGACGCCTTTATGTTTGCAATTTCCACCTGAGGCTTAACTTTCTCTTCTGTAATATTTTCCCTCGATTGAAGAGGTGGATGTATAGTCAAGTGAACTATATATTCACAACCATAGATAAAATAATGTATTTACTCATACGATGGAGCATGTTCATTAAGTAAATTTGATACTGATAAAGGGACAATGAAGGTTCAATCTGTGTGTTCTCCTGGTAGGATCTCCTTTCTATTTAACATCATTCTGTCAACATTCATTCTGCTTGTTATATATATATATATCAATATTTCATGAATATTTAAAAATTTTCTTCTTTATATTATATAGTTTTATATTAGTTATAATATAAACAGTGATAATAGAAATTTGATATTGTGTGAGATGCCTCCTTGAGACTGATCCAGGAAGTGCACTATATTGCATGTTAGGTAAATAAAATATTAGCTAGGGATTCATGAGTAATACTAACATGTTAGGGTTTCATGAATTAAATAAGGAACTCCAGGAGAACCTTGAAAAGGGATTAATTTGTCAAAGTGTGCCACCTTAGGGTGAAAATGTTTTATTTTTAAGAAGAAATATGGATCAATGAAACTATGCATTGATTTCCACAAACTGAACAAGATCAAAATCAAGAAATAATATACTCTACCCTATATTAATGACTTATTTTATCAACCACATAGATATAAATACTTTTCCAAAATCTAACTATGTTAAGGATATCATCAATCAAGTTTAAATAAAGTGTATATACCCAAGACAACATTACATATATGGTATGGATACTATGAGTATATAGTGATGTCGTTTGGTTATACTAATGCCCATGCTATCTTAATGGATTTAATTAATGGAGTCCTTAGAGATCACCTTGATTAGTTTTTTCATAGTCTTTATAGATGATATTCTTATATATTAAAATATCAATGGATAGCATGAATATCACTTGAGAAATATGATAAAGACCCAAAGGAAGAAGAAAATGTATTCAAATTTTACAAAGTGTAAAGTTTTGCTATAAAATGTTTCATTTTAGGGTCATATAATCTCACGTGAGGATATATCGGTGGATCCATAAATAATAGAGATGATTGAACGTTATCCAAGGAAAACCATGGTAATTAGGATGCACAATCTTCTTTTTTTGGATGATATTATTGATGGTTTGTTGGTAATTTCTCAATAATATCTAATCCAATCACTAGGTTAACTCTGAAGGGATCCAAGTTACTCTAGATGAATGAATATAAGGAAAATTTCAAGAAAATTAATAGGATATTTGTCAACGCACCCTTTCTTACCTTACCCCATAGTACAGAATGGTATATAATCAATAGTGATTCATTGAAGAAGGGATTGAGATGCATTATTATGAGGAACAATATGGTGATAGATTATGCCTCATGATAATTGATGGTTTATAAGAAAAATTACCTAAATCATGATTTGGAGTTAGGTATAGTAATTTTTTCATTAAAGATACAGAGGCATTATATTTAAAGTGAAAAGTGTGATATATATACCCATAAAAACATTTTAAAGTATATTTTCACACAAAATGAGTTGAATATGTGCTAAATAAAGTGGTTTTAGATGATTAAAGATTATGACTAACCAATACATTACCATCCAAAGAAAGCAAAAAAGGCGACTGATGATTTTATTAGAAAGGATCATACTAGCTTATCTATGATGAGGATCATAAAAGATTCAATATTTATGAATCCAAAGGATGGATCTTAAAATATTGAAGTAAGGGGAGAAATATTATATTTATCAAATAATTGTTCAACCGTCTACACATGTGGGGATAAAACAGGTGGAGAAGGATGATATGGAGCTAAAAAAGAATGTGAGAAAAGATCGAGATTTTGTCTTTGATCATAATAGAATTATGTGGTTCAGGAACTATGTATGTGTTCTATCCAAACCAAATTTGAAGAAATAGATGTTTGTGGAAGACCATAGTTCTTTATTCTCTATTCATTCTCAAAGTACAAAGATGTATAGAAACTTGAAAGAGTGTTTTTGGTGGGATGATATGAAGAGAGATATTATTGAGTTTTTATCTTTGTGCTCGATATATTAGTAAGTTAAGGATGAGAAAGAAAAAACTAAGGGGATGTTACAACCATTACCCATACCAAAATAAAAATGGGAAAACATCACTATAGATTTTATCACCAGAATCTCCAAAACATCTAAAGGGAATAATTATATATGGATTTTAGTTGATCACCTTACAAAGTTAACAGACTTTATCTATATCATATAATATTTATCTTTGGATTATCTTTCTGAAATATACATTAAGTAATTTTAAAGGTTGCATGAAGTACCAAATTCTATTGTATTTGATTGGGATATGAGGTTTACCTTGAAGTTTTAGTAAATCCTTCAATAAGTTTTGTTATGGAGTTGAGTTTTAGCACTGCGTATCATTCTCAAATATATGGTCAGTATGAGAAAACCATTCAAACCCTAAATTATAAGTCGAGATCTTATTCTATGGATTTCAAAGGAGGTTAGAATAAAAACCATCATCTAGTTGAGTTTTCTTACAACAATAACTTTCAATCAAGCATTTAGGTGGCTTCTTATAAAGCTCTCTATGGAATGAAGTGTATAACTGAAATGCATTGGGATGAAGATGGATAAATAATGATATTTGGAACTAAGTTAGTAGAAGAAATTATAGATAAGGTTATATCTCTTGAACAAAATATAATAGAAGTATAAAGTCGATAGAAAAGTTATATTGATAGTAATCGATGCGATCTGGAATTTGAAGTTGGCAGGAAGGTGTTTCTTTGAATTTATCCATGGACTATGGTTATTATATTTGGAAAGAAGTGAAAACAACTACCTAGGTATATCATTCCCTTTTAAATTCTTTATTGTATCAAAACCGTAGCTTGTCACATGGCACTTCCACCAAACCTCTCTTAAGTTCATGATGTGTTCTATATATATCTCATAAGAAAGTACATAACTGATCCATTACAAGACATGGACTTAGAGTTTGTATCATTAGAGAATGATATTTATTATGATTAAAAACTGATAGATACTCTGGATCGTAGAGATAATGTTCTATAAAACCATACCACTCTATTTGTTTCACAAAACCACCAATTTGAGGAAGCTACGTGGTAACCTAAGGATATAATGGGGTAGGAGTATCCTAATTTATTTATACCAAAGTGATTTATTTTTTCAGGTGAAATTAAATTTTAGGGGGTTAAAATTTAACATGCTAATATTTGTTTTATTTTTTTTGAATAAATTAAATTTCTTCGATATCTTGCATTAAACACAACACCAAGTTTTAACAAAACACAATATACTATTAATATTATTATTTAAGCTTTACCCTTATAAAACATCCCTTAATATTGGTGTTATGAATAGTAAAAAACCAATTTTAAAAATCAATTATAGTGGTTTTATATAAATAAAACATATTGATAATAAATTTCTTAATTTTTAATAAAATCTGTATATGTTTCAAAAATACTATTTTCACAAAAAAGGTTTTTATTGAGATTTTGAACAAATAATAAAATTAATTTTTGAATCTTTTAGAAAATTTATTTTTAAAAATTAAATTCATTTTTTAATAAATATTTCAAAAATATCTTAGGGTGAATTTATGAAATTTTTATTAAAAGATTAATTTTTTAGTGAATAGTAAAAATATGGGTTTTTATTAAAACCGTCTTTTTGTTTAGAGAATTTTAAAATTTAAATCACGTTTAAAATTTTTTATAATTAATATTAGTTAAATTATTTTAATATGAAGTACATTTAGGTTATTGGTATCAAATTCATATTGAATTTTTATGTTAAAACATTCTCTACTTAAGAAACTTTTCTCTTTGGAAAACCACTCTCTCATCGCATATGAGGGTTTAATTTTAAAATAAAATTTTCTACATATGTGAAATAAATTTCTAAAAAATGGATTAAATATTTAGAATCATCATAATTAATATTATATAATAAATTAAACTTGATTTGTGGGCAATGTGAATAGTGAAAATAGCCAAAATTAATTACTAAGGTTAAAGTGAAAATGAGTTTACTAGGGAGTTAAACTAAAAGTTTAAGGGTTAAAATGACTGAAAAACTTGTCAAATTCATATTAGTTTGAAATATTTAGACCTTATATAATATAATGTTTTATAATGACCAATTTTAGATCCTTTTTTAATATTTAAGACATGAGTACACTGTTTTATTTTTAACCATACCAAGTGTTTCATCTCCCTCACTTGTAAAAGGGAAGCACTTCCCATATCCTCTTCACAATTTATAAACCCTTTGGTTTGGAATATAACTACCAAAATATCTTACTTAATACATTAACCACATATTATTGGAGATATTATTATTTTTAAAGTATCCTAACAAGGCATTATGTATAATCCAAAATAGGTTATCTGAAGAAATGGTAAAATTCTTAAACTTATGTTTTTGTTTTACTTATTCTTTAAACTCCTTCCAATATTCTGATATTATAATAAAACAATATCCCATATACTGATATGTTATTGTTTTCTTTCATTACTTATATCCATCTCTTTATCCATCGAATGGGAAATGAAAGAGTGGATCATGTGTATGGAGAACTACCACCTCACGAACCGATGTAATTCATTTTCCACCACAACCTCTCATAGATGGATATAATTATGGATTTAATATATGTATAAGATATTAATTACACAACTATAATTATGGAATTATAATATTAAATATACCTATTTACTTTTCATTTTATGGGAATATAATAATGTCACTCTACAAGTTGAATCCAGGTCCATTCTCAAAGGTCTCATTCTCTTCAAATAGAAAAATATTGTTCTCACTATGGTTGAAACCAGCTCCAAAGTTATTTAACACTATTTGTGCAATCTCCAAGCTAGCCCTTGGTCGATCACTTATCATATCAGTAAGTGTAAAATCCTCATTATAAATTTTATAGAAATTATTCAAACCTATCATAAGGGAAATAAAGTTGCATACTTTCTCACCTCAGAAACCATTCATAATTCAGTGTTCACTTGACTACATAGCTTGGGGTATTTTCCCTCGGAGTGTGTGGACTTAGTATGAGGGGATGCCCTCAGATTGAATTACTTTAGAACCCCTAATTTTTTACCCCATGTTTTTGATTTTCCCTTTATTAGAAATAACTTTTTTGATGATGATGATGAATCTATAAAGATGATATATTATTTACCTTCAATTCCATATGTCGAGAAAATGGAAACAACCTTAATGTGTATGTATGGCCTATAATATACACGGACTATGTAGTTCATTTTTTATCTCTATATTTAATGGATTATTATAAATACATATATAATACATATATATGATATTTATATCATGTTTAAAATCTTGGAAATTATGTAACCATGATCAATGTAAAATGACTAAAAATTCCAAATCAAAACATACATGAAAAACAAAGTACTTATTACCTAATATGTAATTTTAACTTGATTTTGTGAAAAAATGAGTAATAAAAGGTTAATGGTAAATCTCATATGGTATTATAAATTTGAGTATGGTTCTATAATAGATGTGTACTAAACCTATATTTATTATACATGAGGTTCAAACATGTATGAAGGAAGTTGAGACTTCAGTTAAGGGATTTTCATCTCACTTTTATTTCCATGATAGACATTTCATATTCAAAACTTATTTAGTTTGTGTGGTTTATATAATTCACATAAATTTATTTTATATTGATTGTACTAAAATTATGCGGACATAAATTTCAATATAAGGGTATTTATTTCATGGGGAATTATGACTCAGAAGCTACCAAAGTGGTAATAGTTTAATGTTAAAATCTCATTGTTTATATGGATTATTTATGATTACGATTCAAATGATGATATATTATTATATACCTCTCAATAAACCCATGATTTTTATTATCCTGATGATATTACATGAAAATAAATCTTTGACAATAATTTTACTCTTTTTATATACCTAAGAGTCCAAGAGAATGTTTTTAAGAAAAATTGACTTTATTTCTCACTTCAGTCAAAAATCCATTTTCTTCCATGCCCTAGTTTTCTAAAAATGTTTTAAAGAAAGTTTTTACTATTATAAAATGATTATTTAAATAATTTTTCAACCATATTTTACAAATTTTCAAAATGGTTTTAAGGTAAAATTATTATCATTTTATGAATAAGGTGGTTTTTACTTTTATCGAAAATGTGAAAAGAATATTTTTTTAACACATAAATCATGAATGGTGTTTCCATTCACCATGAAAAATAAATTTTTTAATTCTTAATTTATATTTTTTAAGGATATTTTCAAATAAAATTATTTCCACAATGTTGTGTGAAATTCTAGTTTTTAAAAGGTGATTTTCAAAGTGGAAAGGTTATTCTCCTCAAGAAATGTTCCAAGTGATATTTAAAAATAATTTACCATCTAAGTTGAAATCCTTTGATGTTAATTAAGATTTACTGGAGATATAATGCAATGATACTATCCTTATTCTTTCTCTGGATGGTTTATCTTTATAATGGAAATTGTTTTTATGAAACCTATTACTTTTTCATGGGTTGTGCGATGATGAAATGATGAAATGCTTATGAAACCCATTTTATCAGGGGTTATGATATTTTGAGTTTTTTATGATCTTATGGTACACCTATGTATGGTTTTCATTATGTGATTTTGGTTACATTATAACTAAGGATAATGGTTGTGTTATAACCAAGTAAGGTGGTTACATTATAACCAAGGATGGTAGTTATGTTATGATCAAGAATAGTGGTTATGTTGTAACCAAGAACAAAGGTAATGTTATAGACATAGATGAGTGAGACCAATATATCTCTCAATTGAATTGGGTAAAGATTAATATATCATGGGATAAATATAACTATAATGGAGAGTGAACCTAGTTTAGTAACGGAATTTTTCCAATATGAGAGTCTTGAGAGTAAACCTCGACTACTAAAATGGTTTGAGGAGTGAACCATTCCACTATGATAGTTTTAGAAATGAGCATCAAATACTTAGGAAGTAATTTCCTATTCTTATGTGTATGCTAGAAATCCATGTCTTATTCCAATGGTATACTCTCATGTCTCATGTTGTTTTATTTTTTTATTATAAATGTATTATGAACTAAGAATATTTATTTCAAATCTCATGTTTATAATCTATGATATGTTGGATGTGACATCACGACCCAGGTTCCACTCAAAGGTTCCCCGAACCTGGTTGGACACATGGACTCAAGCATGCATCCCCATATGCTAGAGGCTACCGACTAGTAGCGAGGGCCTAGGGTGTGTCCGTGGTAAGACTACGCCCTCATGTTAGAGTGTATTATAGTGGATATATAATAATAAATAACTAGATGAAACAATATAATAAAGGATAAATAACATAAATAAAAATAAACATCCAAACTAAATATAATAATCAAATCTGAAACTGTATAATATAAACAAATGTTGAAGTAATGTCATGTCTCTACAAAATAGGAAAACATGTATACATGGAATTAGACAATCTGTATAATACATGCTATAAAAAAGAACAAAAATATGAAAAAATATCCAATAATCCTTATCATTGGACTAATTCTCGACTACTAATCTCAATCATAAAGAAAGTAAGAAAGTCAGGTGTCCAATGTGGTAATCTTCTCTTTGTACATACCCACAATCAATTAATCTACATAAGTTCCAATGGAGTCCTAGATAGGGTGTGAGATAAATATTAGTATTCCACCACCAATAATGTCTATACAAATCTACTATGTGAATATAATCTAAGAAGTGTGCGAGTATATATAAATTTAAGAAATTCAAAAATAATAAATCATACCTAATTCAACCTCATTTGGTAATTTCTATGAACATTAGATCATTTAGGTAATTCATTTATGTTTAGTTTATATAGATAAACCATGTGATAATGTCAACAAAAATAAAATAAATCCAAATAATAATAAAGGAGGATCCAAGGTGTAACCAAGGAATCTTTGACCTCAGGGGTCAACCAAATCATAGTAGTTCCTCATGAACTATTGAAATAAAGGTTCTAAGTGTAATCCAAGGGGATTTCCCAAGGAATTCCACTATGAATGAGTCTAACTGAGTCCATGGAGATCATCTATATTAATCTCAGGCTAAGCATGACTGGGACCAAATGGGGTGAATCTATGGACCCATATGTCCGAAGGAATTAAGATGGATCCAAGAAGTGTGTTAGAGCCATACTATTATTTGTAATATGGTGAAGTGATCCTATAATGTCCTTCTATGAATCCACTAGGAGACAAGGTCCATGTTCCATGGTGGATATCTCCCTTGGAAACTGATTCTTTAATTAGAATGATGTCATCTGATCACTCAAGGAATTCCCTCTGGAATCCAAGGTTGGCTCAAGTCTAAACATTACTATAAAGATAAAAATTTCCATATGAAATAGAGACATTATACATAATTCATTATGAAATTTATTCCATGTAATACTCATTCTAATAAGTAATCCATTAGGTTCCTTCCATTTTCTTTAAACTAAAGTGACAATGTCAATTAAGGACATCCAACCAAGTTCCATTAATTATAAGAAAAGGGACAACTGATATCAACACACACATACACACATACTTGACAATAGTTAATTCATTATGTTCATTACATTACCTTTGATATAAGGTGACATGTTTAGATAATACAAGTAACTAATTACCATTCAATTACAATTTAACTAGGCCAGATGATATATAGAAATATACTTTCCATTTAAAAATTTATATATTCATTTAATTTTTTTGAAACAATTATCGTATAAGGGTCAATTTATATATATAAAATATACATGTTATATCCATTATTAGTTCAAAACTATTTTTTATTAAAAAGGACTTACCATTATAAGGGGAAATCCAATTGACCCAAACAATGTCTCAAATATTTATAACAAGGGTTATAAAGACATTACAAGCGAAGAACACTACTTGGGGTGACAACGTTGAGTTCACAACCTCTAAAAAATGACTAACACATTTAGACTGGTCTCTAGAACATTATTTAATCAACTACAAGCAAGGAAAATGAATTTAAGGGGAAAATCCCATTGAAACTAGTGTGCTCACAATAATGAAAATTTATAAAATATGATACATTAAAGGATGATTCATAAAACCACCTTCTGTATACCTCTAGTACTCTCTTCATCCAGTATCATCCCTTAATATGTTTTGAATTGAATAAAATGGAAGAATATATCAATGAACTGGAAATAGGGCATATGAGCCTACATCAAAATAGCATCATTGAGGGAAAGACAAATTAAAAATGATGTAAGATGAATACAGTGCATACTGGTGAAAATCCAACAAGATTAAAGGAGATAAAATCATAGTTTGAATCTAAGTTTTATCCAAGAACTTAGGTTTAGGTGTGATATGAGCTTCCAAAATATGGAGGTGCTATAGAGAAGAGAAAAATAATTTAGGGAGGGGAATTTGCCAAAAATCTAGGCCATGACTATTATTTTAAAAACAGACCTCAAGCATTTAGTTGGACTGTAAATGATTTACACGTTATGTAATACTTGAGGTCTTCCCCCTATGAAAACCCTTTACATGTCTTGGATTGGCCATCATAGGCCAATACACATCAGTTACTGAATTCATGCTCTGTATTCAAAATAAACATCTTGTACTTGTCCCACAATCATCATTCATCCCCCTACTTCCTTTCTTTCCAAAGATAAACCAACCGGTCTAAAGGCACAATTTTGGAATTTAGCCAAAAAAAGAACCTCAAAAAGGGTTTAACCTAAAATTAAAAGGATTCATACAAGAAAAAAAAAATGGGTTCTTATAGTCCCCCCTTAAAGGAAGTCATCCCCAAGTTTCCCTTCCCATGGTGGTAGAACACTGTTTGTGAACAACTATAGCCACTAAGAATGTACGCTGACCACCCACTCCCAAGTCTCATTCTGTACATAGTCATGCTTCTATAGAACACACACCAAAAGGAAAAACCATCCTTATAGAGCCTTCACACATAAGTAAACAATACATATAAGATAATCCTCAAAAAAGTATCATCATCCAACTCAAACTTCCTAATATCAAAAGTATGAGACGAGTCAGCATGATAACAATGGAGTTGAGAATCATGGATGGTGGTGTGTATGTAATGATACTTCCTAGGTAATATCAACTAATATGATATTTTCTTGAATATATTCAGGATCTCAAATGGCCCAAAAAATGAGGTAAAAACTTCCCTTTCCCCCCATATCCATATATTCCCAATCCTAGGTGACACCTATAGGAAAACACAATCCTAAACCTCAAGCTACATAGGACGTCGATGGTGATTGACATAAGATTTATATCTAGAATGAGAAGTATAAATATTCTTTCTAATTAATCACGCCTTTTTTGAAGTCTCCTACACAAGATGAGGACCTAGTAGTGCTGGCTCTCCTACCACTAACCAACATAGGGGTAAACTACATGACCTACCACACAAGGCCTCATACGAATCCCTATAAATCACTACATGATCACTATTATTATAGTAAAACTCAATGAGAGGGATATTATTCTCTTAAGAAATGATAAAATAATGGATTCATGCTCAAATCATGTCCTCTAAAACTTTTATTGTCCATCCCGACTGGCCATCGATATGAGTGTGGAAAGCTATGATTTGAAGCATGTGTGTACCCATAGCTCTCTATAACCCCTTCCAGAACCTCAATGTGAATAAAGCATCCCTATCTTAAATAATAGTATGAGGGACCCTGTGTAGCCATATGATCTCATATATATATAATCATCCCATCCCATCAACTGAGAAAGTCTCCTAGATAGGAATGAAGTGGGATACCTTTTCAGTTTATCCCCGACTATCCAAATTGTATTGCTAACTCGAGGCGACCTTATTAATCCAACAAAAAAAATCCACCGCAATGTCTTCCCATTTACACACCGGGAATGGAAATATCTGCAATAATACAATAGGTCTATGATGCTATTCCTTCACCTATTGTTAGGTGGAACACTTATTAATAAAACTAATTATCTAAAATTTCATCCTAGGCCACCAGTTCTGGCACCACATATCACGATACGTATTAGATATTCCTGGATGAACATCCCACTAAGAAGTAGGGATTCTCATGTTGGTTCCTATATCATATCCATAGGATCCCAATCATTCTCATGTATACATATGACATCATCTGAATCAATATAACAATCCAAAGGTGGGTCCTCACTATATATACTATCCCGTTGGACCAACCCCTTATGATCTGAGAGCTTACTTCTGTTCACCTTATAAATGAGTGAAGAGGTAACTTCTAAGGCAGTAAATAAAGTATTCTTATGACTATACTGAATCTCAAGATGTATCTTAGAAAAGAGGGCCATTAATTTCCATTTATTACTGGCTTCCTAAACATCTTTTTCCTAATTTTTCTGTATCAACACATTAGCTACCACATTGCCCTTTCCAAGCATATTTGAAAGATCAAATTAAAAATAATAAAGGTATTAGACCCATATTCACTATCTGATATTAAATTCACACTATATAAAGATATATTTGAGGCTATTGTGGTTTTTATATACCACAAAGTGATCAAGAATTAGATAGTGTTTCCAGTAGCATAAGGTATGGAAAACTACTGCTTGTTCAAGGTCATGTGTTAGGTTGTTACGCTTGTGAGGTATCAACTGGTGATACTCATACACAATGAATCTATTGTCCCATATTAATACCACAACAAACCCGATGTCTTATGCATCAAAAAAAAATATAGACTCTTCCAGGATCTGGTAGAATTAGAATCAGTGCTGAGGTAATCCTTCCTTTCATCTTTTGAAAGGACATCTCACATGTTTCAGTCTATAATTACTTCACACCCTTATTGGTAAGAACATTAATAGGTGGATAAATGTTTGAAAATTATAGTATGAAATTTCTATAATACCTAGACATCCCCAAGGAACTATTTATATCAAACATGTTCTTGGGATGCTCCTAGTAAATTACACCACTCAATTTCTCTAGGTCAATTGATACTACTAATCCCAAGATTATGTGAACCAATAAATTAACTTTTTCAATCCAGAAGTTTCACTTAAAAATATTATCATATAGATGATGATCTCTTAGTGTATTTAAAATGATATGAATTTGCTTATCATGGTTGCTCAGGGTATGATAATACACTAATATTCCATCTATGAAAACCATGGAAATGGAATCTAGATAGGGGTGGAAAACCATATTCATAAAATCTATGAAAATGGTGGGTGCATTCATAAGACCTAACAATAAAACTAGATACTCATATAAACCATACCGAATACAAGAAGCCGTATGTGGTATATCTAAAGTCCATGCTCACACCCAATGACAGCCCGATCTCAGGTCGATATTCAAGAACACTCTAGATCCTCAGAGATGGTAAAAGAGATCATCTATCTTAGGAAATAGATACCAGTTCTTATCTATAAGATGGTTCAACCATTAGTAATCGATGAATAAAATTAAGGGTCTAATCAGCCTTCTTGGACCAAGAATATGTGATGGGTCATATAAAACCCTTTGATTCTAAATCCTCCAACTGTCTCTTGAGATCCTGGAGCTCAGCTAGTATCATTATATTTAGAGGAATAATTACTGGAGATTCTCCTAGAATAAGCTTGATTATAAACTCTACCTCTCTCTCAATAGGAAATATTGAAAAATCATTGAGAGAAACATCCCTAAAATGATCTACCATAGGAGGAAAATCTATCAGATGTATTACTCGATCCTCCATGGATAGACTAGAAATCATGGTGGTCACTCCACCTAGCCTATGATGATTTGGCCCATCTCTATTGTCCTGAACACCCCACTCACCCTTGTAAATAAAGAAACATCCCTATATTGATGTAAACGATACTATACAGGGATATAATTCCACATAGGTGTGATATAGAACTAACTAATCCATTCAAAGAATGACATCAAAAAATATCATCTCAGGAATGAAGAGGTACCATAAGAAGAGATAACTGCCTACCTCAAGGGTTTATTCCCGCATTGGCATATAAAGTATAACCACACTCCCAACTATGTGTATAGGGTCATTACCCCAAATAAGTATTTAATTTAATACCTGAGACTTTCCATAGTTAATAAAGAGATAAAGTATTAACAAGAAACAATATCAAACAAAGCATGTACAATAGTAGAGGCTGCCACAATAGTAACCATACTATAGATGTCCTTTCACTATGATCCTTAGGAATCATATGTAATGCATGAAACAAACCTAATACATGACCCTATGCTATAACTGGACTACCCTAAATAGGTATGCTCTACTGTAACTGATAATAAGTTGTTTTGATACCATGACCATGATCTCCTCCTTGGTTTGTTTTCCAATGCTACTGTTACTTGAAGCCTAACACAATGCAATAGATCATGATTGGAAAGGTGGAGTTGAAATAGACCATCTTCCACTAGAAACATGAGGAAAGGTTTAAGGAATCTCTAAATATGACCCATATAGCCTCAATCATGACACTCAATGGATATCTATCACACTGAGGCTTCAGATTACCCTACCATCAACGTTGGTGAAATATAATGGATCTTCCAGTGTAGATAATTTGACCAATGCTAATTTGAAAAGAAACCTCAAGGATACACTTCCTACTACATGAAGAACTGCGGCCTTACCTCAACACTGAACCTATGTTCCTGGTACTATCAACATCTCTATGTTTATGATCAGTGATAAGAGACTAATTTATGATCTTATAAAAGTATGTAGGAAAAATACATTAACCTGAAAATAGATGGAATACTTAAGCCCATCCTAGAAGCATGTCACTCTCGATATATCATCACCATGTAGAAGTGGCTAAATGAACTGAAACTCAGTGAAAAAACTAAATATTTCATAACAAACATACCACCCTGCTTCAGGTTCATGAAATCTTTGACTCAGTTAGATCTCAGCGTCTGAGGGAGAAATTAGTCATAGTAGGCTGTCTGGAAGTCCAACCATACCATGGCCTGATGATGAAAATCTTGAGTAATCACATCCCACTAGTTCTTGATATAATCATGTATCATGTAGGTGGAAAGCTTTTCCCTCCTCTCTAGAGACATCTCAATATTCTTGAAGATAGAAACAATGGGCTCTATCCAAGACTCAGTATCCAAATGACCATCATACCCTAAAAATATCGAATGGTAATGCTACTGGAACTCAAAAGTCAGATCAACCATAGTAGGGGAAGATCATGGATCACCCTATATAAAATGCATCATTAGTAGGAAAATATCATAAAACTAAGCATCATTTTCCATATTGGGTATATAAGGAGTTTCCTCAGGTTTCACTCTTGGCAGTAAGACTAGAGGCTCAGGGGAGACCATCTCTAGAACATGGTTTCCGCCACCCTCCTGTCGCACTACACAAGTATTTCATGGTGGAATATCTCTAAAAATACTAATCACCCACCTTAAAACAATATTTGAGTAGATAAATGCACTAGAAGAATCATCGCCTAAGAATAAGGGTTCACTACCCAAGGTACTACCCCAAATACCTGCTTAGAAGTCTAGGGTATCAGTAAGTGTTCAAGTTTTAATTTATAGAGGTTTCAGTATAAGGAGGGTCAATTTGAACTTTCCTCTTCATTTATTGGAAATAATTTCATTTTACAAACCATGATTTATACTTAAAGTTTTTATGTTCTTATATACATATATTAAGGTTCAATTAAATGGATCTCTATTTCCTATTAATAAAGGCCCATTCACATTCTAATTGAAATCGACACCCATCTAATATTTAAATTAGCTATCTTACATTTGGTCTCACAAAGTAAAAGAAATAATATGATGGATAAACTTGGTTAAATACCCATTCAAATATATAAGGGTCTATACAACTCATAAAATGAAATTGTTAGTCACTCAATCACATCCAAATACCAACTCATTTAACCAAGGGTACATAGTTGATGTGGGTATAAACTATCTATTTAAGAAGACACCATCAAACTATACATAAAAACACTATTTATATTGATGCTGACATTTTAAACAACCAATTACCTTACCCTTTAGAATATGTTAGAAACATAGACATATATAACAACTGTAGATCACTCAACAATCACATGAAACACAAGTAATGCAAGCAATGAAATGAACCAATATGTCATGGAATATACATGGAATGTGTACTCTAGGTGCCTATAATAATGAATTTAATGATTCTTATTACTGTAACAGGATATGGTAAATATCCATAAAGCATATCAAATACCAAAAATCATGTTCATCACCCAATGGTGAAAGTATATCAACTATAATAGTTATAATACAGAACAAGGATTTCCCATTCCTAGGAAACTTGGTATTTACCACGAGCCTAGGTTAGCTAGTCCCATGAATGACTTATAAACAAGTTCCAACCATGTTCTTGATCTCATATCTATATTCCCAAATAATAAGACAAAAGAAAATAAAGTTCTCTAATACCATTTTCTGACATCTTGACCAGGGTACTACTCAAAGGTGCGCCGAATCAGGTTGGCCACAAAGCCTCTAGCACACTTCCCCATATTCCAAAGGCTACAAACTAGCAGTGAGGGCCTATGGTGTGTTTATAGAAAGATTATAAACTCATGTTAGAGTGGATCCCAACATATATATAATGATAGATAAATAGTGGAAATAGTATAATAAAGGATAACCGTCAAAAATAAAGATAAACATCCAAATTAAATATAATTATCAAAGATGAAACTATATCACACAAACAAATTATGATGTTATGTCATGTACCTAGAAAATAGAAAAATAGGTATATGTGGAAGTATGAAATAAATATAGTACATACTATATAAAAGAACAAAAAGGCCAAAAACTATCCAAGAACCCTGAGCACTGGCCCGATCATCTACCACCACGTTCAATCCTAAAGCAAAGAAGAATGTCATGTGTTCAAGGAGGGATGCTTCACATTTTATATAACTATGATCACAAAATATTATTGGGTCCCAATGGAATCTCGGATAGGGTGTGAGATAAATCTCAATAGGCCACCACTAACAACATCTATAAAAATTCAATCATTGAATTTAAACGAAGTAATGTGTAGGTATATATAAATATAAGAAATTCCAAAATAATAACTCATACCTAGTTTATACTCAACATGTAATGTATCTAAACATGAGATCATTTAATTACTTGATTTATGTTTAGTTTATATATTTAAACTTTGTGAAAATATTTAAAACACTGATATAGATCAAAATAATAATAAAGGAGGATCCATAGTGTAACCAAGGAATCCTTGAACTCAGGGGTCATCCAACTCATAGTAGTAACTCATGAAGTCTGGAAATAAAGAATGTAAGTGTAATACAAGGGGATTTACCAAGTAATTCCACTTTGAATGAGTCTAATTGAGTCCATGGATCTCGTCCATATAAATCTTAGGCTAAGCATGACTAGGCCCAAATGGGGTGAATCCATGGAACCATGTGTCCGCAGACATCAAGATGGATCCAAGGAGTGTATATGAGGCATCCTAATATCTAGAATATAGTTAAGGGATAATATGGATCATTATAGGCATCCTCTAGTATACTAGGAACATATTAAAAGGTGGGTATCTCCCTTGGAAACCAACTCCTTGATTTAGAATGGAATCCTCTGAGTGCTCAAGGAATTACCTCAGGAATCCAAGGTTGGATCAAGTATGACCATTACTATAATGATAAAAAGTTCCATATGAAATAGGCACCTTATACATAATTAATTATTCAATTTAGTCCATGTAATACTCATGCCAATATGTAATCCATTAGGCTCATTCCATTAATTTTCAACCTAAGTGACAAGGTAAATTAAGGACATGAAACCAAGTAACATTAATTATATGAAAAGGGATAAGTGATATCAATATATATATATATATATATATATAATTTACAATAGTTAATTAATTAGGTCCATTACATTAGTTTTCATATAAGGTGACAAGGTTAGATAAGAAATGCAACCAATTACCATTCAATTACAATTTAATGAGGCCAAGTGATATCTAGAAATATACTTTCTATTTTACAATTTAAAGATTCATTTAATTAAATTGAAAAAATTATCTTAGAAGTGTCAAGTGATATATATACAATATACGTATGATTGAAATTTTCAGTTGACAATTCATTTTAATTTATAAGGACTTACCATTAGCAGAGGAAATCCAACCCACCCAAACAGTGTCTCAAACATTTATAATAAGAGTCACAAAGACATAAAAAGGAAATCACCCTACTAGGGGTGGATTGTGTTGAGTTCAAAACCTCAAAAAATATGAATAAAATTTATAGAAAGGTATCTAGAACACGAGTCTATCAACTATGAGAAAGGTATATGAATTTAAGAGGAAATTCCTGGTGAAACTGATGTGTCGACAATAATGGAGACATATAAATGATGAGACCTTAACAGATGAGTCATAAATCACCTACCATATACCTGTAATACTCTCCTGATCAATTATTAGTCATTAAATTTTCATGAATCATAAGAAAATATAAGAGTAGATCAATTACATAAAAATAGGGAATATGCACCTACATCAAAATTGCATCTTAGAGGGAAAGAAAAATTAAGAGTGATTCAAGATAAATAGATTACTTATCAACACTAATTCAATGAGACAGATAGATATTTAATCAGAGTATAGATCATTGTTTTATCTAAGAACCTAGGTTTAGGAATGAGAGGATCTTCTAACGGAGGGAGGTGCTCTGTGGAAGAGAAAAAGAAATGAGAGAGGGAGATTCTACAAAAAATAGAGGCTATAACTCTTATTTTAAAATTGACCTTGGGGATTTACATGGTGTGTAAATTCTTTACACTTCATGTAACACTTAGGGTCTTCCCCATGGGAAAACCCTTTACACATCATGAATTGGATTGCCCAGACCAATACACTTTGTGCATCAAATACACACTATGTATTCCAAATACAGATTGTGTACATGGAATATAGCCTTCCTTTATCCCCCTTATATCCTATCTTTCCAAAGACAATCCAACCAGTCTAAAGGAAAAGTTTTGTAAGTAAGCCAAAAAAGAACCTAAACAGTGGTATAACCTAAAATTAAAAGGATCCATACCTGAAAAAATGTGTTCTTACATAGGATAAGGTTTTCAAATTTTATTCTTTTATTCTCATACCTTTATGATCATGCTATGTTGATATCCCACTTGTTTACCATTACTGAGCATCTGATCTCATCCTTATGTTTATTTTCACTAGGTTATAAAGAAAGGTGTTGTGTATGATATGTCCAAGAATGGTTCTAGTTATGAATAAATCAGTGGGAGATGATTTAGTTCACTTATAAACCAGTTGTTTATGTATCCAAGTTTCCCAATGCACACGAAATAAATGATTCTCTCATGGATCATTATGTTATATAATGAATATTCACTTATTAAGATTTAATATATATGTATAAGAAGTTTTGGTTCATTAAACACATTGAACAAATTATGCATGCCTTAATATCATGAAGTAAGATCAAACTGATAGTCCAATGTTAGGAAGAGTAAGGTTTTCATATAAAATAAGTGTCCATAGAGGAGAAATCATACCATCCAAGAGATTTTAGGTATGCACAGGAGCTATCTATCGATGTCATACCTGGGCTCCCCCATTTTGAATGGAAGAATTATGAAATGTCTCTTTGAATATATTATCAACCACATCACAGGTAAAATATTCCATTGTAAGAAAGAATAATTTTCCTTTGGGGGAAGGTTCATTCTCATCAATAGTATCCTTACTTTGATTCCTATGCATGTTCTCTCAATTATCAACCCGCCAAAGAGAACCATTACAATAATTGAGAATATGATGTTGGCCTTCTTGTGGGATGCCAACCAGGTGGGGAGGTTCCACTGGACCTCTTGGAAGTGCCTGGCCAAACTGGTGGATGAGGGTGGGGTGAGAATCAGAAATATCATGGAGACCATGTGTGCCATGCAAGAACGAATTTCTTGGGAGATTATTGAAGGGTCACCCCTCTGGGCGAGGTTCATCAGAGATAGGTATGAGGAGATATGGGAAGGCTGGGTAGGAAGTAGGAGGATCCTTTTGAGCCTTTCCAAATGCATGCTTTATCATTTGAACGATCTTTAAGGGCATTCCTGATAGCTGGTCGGGAGGGGTGATATTAACTTTTGGTAGGAGGATTGGGTTGGTGTGAAGATTTTCTTCCCAGGGTGTCCAGCAGTGTCTATTTCTTTTAAAGAGGCATGTATCCATCCAGTTCTGATTAACGCTATCCTAAATGATGAGAAGATGAAAATTTTCTCCAACATCATACTCAACAATGAGTCAAAACATTGCTGCTTCACTGGAGAGCCCTCCAAAAGGTTATCCTGCATCAACTATAGAGATATTTTCGGTGGCGATGGTGTGAGGTATGAGATGGATGCGACTCTTTGGTGCAAGGGGATTCTGATGAAACTCTTCTTCCTCATTTGGTGTATCTAACATCAAACTCTCCCAATAGACAAAAATATATAGAGAAGAGGGGTGAGTATGGTGTACCACTACCGTTTCTGTATTTTCCCTCAGGTGGAGACAACAGAGCATGTCTTTATTCATAGAGATTGGGAAACAAACCTATTGGGGACAATGCGAGAGCGCTTGAAAATCGATTGTAGAGGGGACTCATTCTAGTAGGTGCTCAAGAGTTGGATTAATGACTGTGGGTCTGCTGATTTGGAAAGGAAGGGACATGCTGTCATAGCGGTGGATATTTGTTGGATTTTATGGGAGGCATGTCTCAAAGAAAGATAAGGTGAGATACCCTATTCCATCCGCCTGCATACTCACACAAGAGCGTTAGTGGCAGAGCTCATTCATCTCATACGCAGAAGTGCCAGTTCATTCACGTTTTTCTCACTTGCACCTAGAGCTCACCCTCCGCACGATCCACGACCCAGAATCCAGGGCAAGTGGGTAAGGTGGTCTCCACCTCAAAGGGGACTGAAACTTAATGTTGATGAATCTCTTATTGATGTTGAGATGAGACGTGGTGGCTTGATTCACAACTCCTATGGGTCGGTCATTCTAGAATTTAGTGCCTTATCTGGAAGGGGCACATCCCTGGGTGCTGAGATTCATGCCGTGCACACCAGACATGTCTTATGAGAGAGATTTAATATTAATGTGGAGGATCTTGAGTCAGATGCAGCAATTTCTGTTCAGTTTCTACAAAGAAGGGATGATCCCCCATGGAACCTTTGCTATCTGGTTCATCATTGTAGAAGAAAAATCAAGCAAGGCATGTCTCTCAAGAATATATGGCACAAATGAAACCATGCAGAGGACCTCTTAGTATGTGAGGGAAGAGAAGAGAATGATATTATTATTTATAGCTGCATTGGTTCCTTACCAAAGAGTTTAAACTAGATTATTCTAGGTGATGCGCTTGGCCTACATCACTTTAGACCTCCATAGTCCTTTGCGGGCATCCCCCGTCTTTGGGATTTTGTATGTTTTCCCTTTTCTAATCAAAAAGCAACTTTCAGTCAGTAAGTCTAATGTCCTAATGCATTCAATGATCTAGAATAACCCAATGTACCATAGTTCTAATTTCACTTGCTTCCTTAATCACCTATGAACCAACTAATGGGACACTCATAAGAAAACTCTATTAGCCATAGAAAAATCCAAGAGTCATCACCTCCAAATGACATACGTTCGCTATGTTCTTTGAGCTATAACTAGTCATTTTTTAATCAACTACAATTGATCTGAGGTATCTTATACCATACTAGGCCCTAAAACTGAAGATTCACCTACATTATTCTAGCATAGTGGTGATATTCATGGCCATCTATATACATCCTAAAATGGAACCATCTGAATCAAATACTAGAAATTATTATTATTGGTGAACTATACTAGACCCAAGTGATCATCGTAACCTCCTATGAAATCTAGAACACATTCCCAGAGCATATCCTCTAAGGTATGAATCATTCTCTCTAATTACCCATCATTATAAGGATGATAATACATAATTATCTTCAATTAATCCATAATCAAATTCTCCATTCCAATCCAAAACAATGATATGAATCAATAATCTCTATCAAATACCATGCTTGAATGAATTCCATCTCACTATATGATCTCCTAAACAAAGAGATTTCCCAGCTCATTCACTGAGTTAGTCTCATAGATCATCAAGAAATGAATCACCTTGATCAACTGATCAACTTCAACCGATATGATATCTCAAACTCTTGATGTCTTAGGAAACCCTTTAACGAAGTTCATCATCACCTCACCCCACTTCTACATAGGCACTGAAAGTGGATGGAGTAACCCTTTTGGGATATGATGCTCTACCTTGATCCTATAACAAGTCATACCACTAGAGACAAAGCCTACAATGTCTCTGTTCATGTCAGGCCACCATAATTACCATATAATATCCTGATACATTTTTGTTGGTCTGGGGTGCACTACCCACTATAAATCATGAGAGTCTCTAATAAACACTTACCTCATGTAAAAAAATAACCATCACTTTTCCATGAACCAGAAGAATAACACATCCATATAAGGTCCATCTTGGAACAAACACATTTTCCAAAAACATCTAACAAGTCACAATACAATTTGGATCATAATCCTAAATAGAATTCACTCATTCCACCAATTATTACATGATAGGAAATGGTGAAAAAATTACTACCCCTAGATCCTTAGTTACATGCACTTACTAGTCTACCAGTAAATCCATTAACTTCCACTATACTTTTGACATCTTCTTTTCAATATATTGTGTCTTCATGTTGAGAGAATCCACAATAACATTCCCTTTTCTAGGATCATATGTCATCTAAAAGTTTCATTTCTACAAACACTCCACCTAATTATTTTGATTAATATTTTATTTTCGCTGGTAGAAAGTATACTACATACTCTTTTGGTTTATGTATATGAAAAATATCTCATCCAAGAGGTAGTGTCACTAAAATTTCAACACACAAACCACAACTAGAAACCCTAATTCAAGAGTATGGTAGTTTTTATCCTGGGGTTGTATCTGATGAGAACCATAAGAAACTACCTTATTATTATACATAAAAAAACTCCCAATCCAACACCAGATGCACCGCAATACATGGTGTACCTAACTCTTGCCTCGGGAATAATCAAAATTGGAGTTGACATCAATGCCCTCTTCAACTCTAATAAGGTATCTTAATACTGTTTTATCCATTAAAACATGACTCCCTTTTTGGTAAGTGTAGTCATAGGCACTTCTAGGTGATAAAATTCATTAATTAACCTCTTATATTACCAAACCAGTCCAAGAAACTCCTAATCTTGAACACTTTCCTTGTTAATTACCAATACACAACTAATTATAACTTTTGTAGATCAACATATATTCCCGCTTGAGAAGGAACATTCCTAATAAAAAACACCTCTTGGATCAAAAATTCACACTTGAATAACTTTTCATGAAGATACTGTGCTCAATACATATTCTTTACGATCTTAAGGTTTCTATCACATAACTTTGAAGTGTTATAATATATTAGGATTTCTTCAATGAAAACAAAAATGAAGGATTAAAAGTATAGGTAAAACATATTTTTCTTGAGAGACATGAACAATGATGGACTATTCTTTAGTCTAAAATAAATAATTTGATATTCATACAACCCATGTCCACTCCTAAACATTATCTTCAGTATGACTTCTTCTCTGAACCAAAACTGATGATAGCCAAAAAAATTATCAATCTTTAAAATTGTCTGGGATCCCCTTAATTGAGAATATAATTAACCAATACTTGGAAATGAGTACCTATTTTTCATAATTATCTAGTTCAACTTTTTATTTTATACACAAATTCGAAGACTACCATCTAATTTCATAGATAATAACACTAGAGAATCCAAGTAGTTGGGGTTTGGCTTAATGGTAAACACCACTAAATCCTACATGAAAAATGGGGGTTCAAAACCCATTGGGCTCATGTGTATTGTAGCGGTACTATAGCGGTACTGTAGCAGCGATGACACTATAGATTGTCAGGTATAGTAGCAGCGGTGGGACATTGTAGCAGCGACGGTAATGTGTGGGTACTATAGTAGGCATGTTACTATTCACATAATGGACATTGGGCCAAAAAATTGGGCCTACGGGCTATGTAATGGGCTACAAGCCAACTAAGCCTTCATGATATGTAATGGATCTCCCTCAGCCTAGTTAAAAAGAGGTCTTTTCTTTGCTTTAGTAACAAAATGAGGATTTAACCCCAACCTTTTGAAGAAAAACACAAGAGAATCCAAGGGGAAGTGCTTGGTCTGATGAAGAATTTAACTTCAAAATAATTAAGGAATACCTTGATATGTTTCAATTAAATGGATCCATGAGATATAGTGAAATTGATATAGGCCACACACTAGGTATGAGATAAATCTCAAACTAATTTTTTTTTCTAGAGGTAACCCTGAGAAAACTTCAAGAAAGACATCTCAAAACTGGAACACCACATGTGGAAAGGAGGATAGAGTCACTATCTGATCCACTATAAGGATCATTATAGCCCCTAATACTAAATATTACTCTCTATGATGAGTATATGCCCCCACTCTTCCTACATCAATGTCACACTCACTGGTCAACGTGAACTTATACCCATTTGGTGATGTAAAAGTCACTCATCTCTGATCGAAAATGACGTGTTCATGGTATTTGGTCAACCGTTCCATGCTAAGGATCACATAAAAACCTAAAATATCTAGAACTATAAATATATACACATGATAAAAGATATAAATCACTATAACACATTATAGATTGATATGAATATGTTCAAATTTCATTCCTAGGGTGTATCAATAGATAACAAATCATAGGATAGCTTAACCAAAAAATCTAAATCAGAAACCTCTTGAGTAGATATGAATGTAAGTGATGCATATGTATCAAAAAAATCAATATAGAGTTTAAAATAAATAAGGACCATACCTCAAACTATTAAAGTTCTATGTCCGCCATTATCCAGTGCTAAATAAACTGTATATGCCTCACCAAAAACTACTCCATGACACCCCGGAGGCTCATGAGTCACTTGAGGGACCAAATCTTGTAGATTTTGGACCCATTTTTGTGGTCCTCAAACTATATTGTAGCCCATACTTATTTTTTAAATCCATGAATCCTTAACATATAACTAATTCATATAAATGGTCTTCCCACACTAATAAAAAGTCTTAAGAGAAGCCAGATAGTCTAAGAATAAGAAATTAGGACTACAATAAAACTGATTCATATAACTAGTCTTCAAACACTATTAACCACCACCCTTAAATCCATCCTATGAAACACTTTTATTTTTCCTAGAATAATCCATTAAGAATACAGTAGAAAAAATAATAGTCAATCCATTTAAAACTAGAGTAATACCTATATCTTCTTTTTCCTCAACATCTTTATCTATCACTAGATCCTTATGAAGAACTCTAGTGTAGGTCATCAGATAAAAACTCTTGGCCCATGATTTTAGCTCTAGAATAATGACAATATATAACTTCATGGATTTATATTCCTTATACCTAAGAATAAGATGAGAAAAGTGAATCAACTCAGTGAATCACATTGAATAGGAATACACTGACATTTCCCCTACTAGATCTCCATGAACTCCATGGCATGTTCCAGATTCAACACATTTGAGAAGATCTATTTGAAGTAGAGGTCCTTAATGGTCAACCACATAATTTATTTACATCTAAAATCCACAATAATAATTCCCCACAACCCTCCATTAGTAATATGAATCATAAAGGTTTAAATATTTACCTTTCGATCCTCTAGGGTTTCCACTAGACCGATGATACTATTGATGATTCATATTTAGTCCTCCGAATCCTAGGGATATCTAGTGCCCTGGAAGGTTGGGGGATGTTGTATTTGGATGTCAAAATCTTATTTGAACATCATCAGCCTTCCCCTGTGGGCTTTTTATCTCTGAGCAGGCACTAGCTTGAAGAGTCACAATTCAACTGGTTCTATCGATTCAACTATCGAAAAAACCGTTAAAGCATGCTCAAATGCATTATCATAAACAACTAGTGATGTAACCGGGCCTTCCTCCCATGTAAAATAATTCTAATAATCTTACCTAATCAGATATGGAATATATCTATGGGGTTCCATTTCTTAAAATCCTAGACCAAAACCTTTAATAAAGATAACGACTATACTAAGAAAACTGATAATAGATCACAACAACACATAAGAGTTTAATATAATATTCAATCTAAGACGACACAAAAAAACAAGGAATAACCCCTAAGAAATTCCCGTGGAAAAAAATAAGCCACTGATACCTACAAATTAGTCATATCCATATACATACACTCAAGCATAGAATAATTTGGACTAAATTAAAGAATGCAAAAAAAATATTGTGCTAAAACACATATAATAAATTTCATTTGGCATTTTTTTATTTGGTATTTATCTAATGCAAGAAACATGCTTATGGAATGTGATAGTACATGCCCAGACATGATGTGTGGACATGTATCAAATCCCACAAATCAATTTACCAACATCATGTACATCACCTAAGGTGAATTAAATCAAATGTAACTATGACATACCATCCTTTTAATATATAAATATTTCTTTACATGGTACAATACTTAATAACAAACATGATATTTTAAGGTTTTGTTTTTTAAATATTAGAAACACAATACATGAATAACATAAATAATATTTAAATTCATTTGAAATGCTTATTCATAGCTACATCATTAGTTACTTTTACTGTATCTCATATCATTGGGACATATATCAAATGAAAGGGGTGAGTATAAAGCCCAATAAGGGATAAACAAAGGAAATGGAACATGAATGATCATTATGGATAATAAATGAGGCATAACATGAAATAATAATCATATGTTCTTGGAAAATAACATGAAAATGTGGATATAAAATAAAATTTATAAATTTATAAGTATATTAATAAGGTTTATAAAAAAGGTGTTTTAAATTATAATTTCCAAGGTTATTCACCAACATATCATAAAACATGTCATATTTAGAGATTAATTATTTACCCGATGGATTGGAGTACTATCAAGACACACCATTCATATGTATTAATTCACATGATCCACATTGATCATAATAAATCATTTCATCAATAACCTGTGGAGAATAAAAAATGGGTTTCATATAAAATTATTGTAGACATAAATTTTAGAAGACTTGAATATTACTTAATTTTTAACCAAAAAAAATGGAAGAAGAGTTTCAATTATGTAAATCCATAAACCAATAAATTATGTTTACATCTAGGTGAATACCCATAGATAAGAAATGGGTTTGGGTTTTCATAATATAAGGATATTTCATGTAAAAGTGGTAAATTACAGAAATGATTTCGACAACATGATTGAATACATTCTCGACTAAGGAAAGGGTATAATAAGAGAAAAAGTATCCCTTTAATAAAAAGTTAATTTGGTAGTAATGGGGTAATAAAAAAGGGTATGAAAATAAATTAATTCAACATTTAGAGGGAATATCACAAAAGAGGTACCTGAATGGAAAGAGGAAGTAGAGAATTACCTTACTTTAAATCCCTATTTATTTCATCAATTTTTCACTTCCTGAATAATAGAAATAGGTTTATAAAAACATGAAACTATATGAGAATTATGTTTTATTTTTTCATTATTTTTTAAATTATAATCATTTTATTATATTTCTTAATTTCCCTCATTAAAGGTGAAATGTTTTGGTATGATATTTTTCTTAAAATTTATTATATTTCTTCAATTTAATGATCTTGATTAATTGATATTTATACATTATTAAGATTAACTATAGAATAATATATATACTTATATTTATATAGTTTATATTATAAATAATTTATTATAAACTGTAATGACTCAGGTTATTTGAATGCGTCAAAATTCCCACCCATTTTGAATTTTTCAATTAGTGACTCTGTTAATTTTTGATTCATTGATTGAAACTCAATTACAATATTTTTATTGGACTTAAATGGTGTTTTTCGGTTGTTTTAGAGTCTAAGATAGTGACTTAGGTGTTTGTAAGGGTTTTGGGAGCGTCGAAGGCCCAAAGGCCTGGTTTTTGGGAAGCAGGTGCAAGCGCACGGTTTAGGGAAACTCTGTGAGTCATGGTGCATGACTGTACAGACTCATTTGAAGATATTTTAGAGATCTGAACATGGTTTGTTCATGGTATGGAAAACTATGTGGGTTGTCCATGAGGGCCTATAGCCTTAGTTAGTGGCTTCCAAATGGTTTGTCAAACCATGTGGGTAAACTGTGTAGCTAGTGTTTGTTTGTTTTTTTAATTTTTTTTTATTTTTGTTTCAATATTTTTCTCTCCTCTATCATTTTTCTCCATTATTGGTTGCATGAATAAGAGGGGAGAGTCTCCCCTTTTCTCTTATGGTGGATTTTGTTCCCGTTTCTCTATCTGACATCCGTTCTTCGATCTGTCGGAAGCTATGGGTTCACCTCGGTAAGGCTAACCCTACACGCTCCTCTTATTCTTCGATTCTTAGTCATACGAAACACTTTTTTTTTTCCAAACCAATTTTAGGGTTTAAGATGGAAACATAGATCTATGTGGATTAGCATCGAATCAGGGCTCAGTATAAGACATTCCTACGCCTACAAGCATAAGGTAGGTTGTACATACCTTGTTTTGAGTTTTCATAGAATTTTGGGGGTTGCATCTTTCTAGTACACTGATGGATTTTGATCAAGACCCCTATTAATTCATATTGAATTGATCATATGACTTGTGGGACGTCTTTGGGCATTCTTTTACCTTAGTTATGTGATAAAGGTTGGTTTATAGGCCGTCACTCCATGAGTTATTTATCCTGGGGTGTTAAATCTAATAAATTGATTGTTTTAATTTAATCGAGCTAGTTATTCAATTATGAGGAATTCAAGACCTAAATGTTATATTATAATGGTTATTTAAGATGTAAAATTAAATCGTCTAAATTGAATTGCTTGTTTAAAATGTTTTATTTAAATTATATATATGTAATTTCTTGAATTTCATGAGATGAGACCCAAGGGGCTCTGACGGGTGTGGCCCAAGATGAGATTGGGATGGTATGTCCATTGGAATTGAGTGATGTTGATCACTGGTTGGGTGTGGCCGAGATTTTATTGAGTGATTTTAAACATTGGATTAGGAATCATGGATGTCATATTGAGGTAGTGTGACTATCAGGTTGGGAGTGGCCCATGATACTTGGATGGCATGACCATCAGATTTGAGTGACGTGGTCATAAGGGCATGAGGTGATAGAGATGGTGTGTCTTAGGTTCTTATTTTTTGATTTCCACTCACCTGTTATGGAAAAAGCACGATAAAGTCGTGTGAATATAGGTTGACTCCGTGATGAGGTGGTTTTGACCACTCACGTGGGTAGAGGCTCCTGATAGTTTCAACTTAGGTATTTATGGTTTGGGGGTGCTTTTCGTAGAAAGCCACATGGAAGGTGAGGAAAATTTGGTTGATAACGATGAGGCTATCAGATTGGAAGCCGAGACTTTCTATGCTTGAGGCCATTGGCCAAGATATTTATTTAAGGATTGACATCACTATTACTCCAGTTATCGGGCCTTGGGATGACATGAGGTTTCTAGTAGAGGTCCATGGGACCAGGTTACTAATGTTTGGGTGTGCCTTCGAGACGTTGGTACTTGAGACATGAGGTGTTTGGAGGCATGTGGTTCTAGGGTTACAAGATTAAGGTGGAACCTAAGGTCTCACCAGTACTATTTTAATATAGGGTTACCTGGGGACATGGTCCAAGAACTCTCTATGATTCTACGATTCCGGCATTGGTGGAAGTAGGTTACACCCCCTAGTGGCTGCTGAGCACTAGTGGAGGTTGTGTTTATTCATTTCTTCATACTGTTTACTTTACTTAGATATGCCAATATACTTAAACACATATACTAGGTACACACCATTGGGTGTTATCCTACTGAGATTTATCTCACGCCCTACACGGGCCCTTCAGAACGTGTGTAGAATTTATGGATTTACGTATAGGTAAAGAAGAAGCCTCATGAGTTCGATCATAGTACTGTTTGGCATGGAGATTAACATGGACCTTGAGGTCGTACCTAGATAGAGCTTTACTTTTGTACAGTTTCCTTTTTAGTTTTAGTATGCTTATATATATAGCTACTATGGTCTTCCATTGGAAGCACCTTTGATATTGTATTATAGGATCTGACATTGAATTCATTCTTTGTTTTGAGTGGATAAAGTGATTTACTAGCATACTGTTCGGTTTACTTTCCACTATTTCTGATTTTATTTCTATATTGCTCCTACTGTTTATTGATTTTGGATGTGTTCCTCTCTATATGGCTGGTTTGATTCTAATGAGTCATTTATTTCCATTGCATGTTATGTTATTTTGATCAAACCAGTATATTATCTATTCCTAGAGGGTATAGTCTCCCCACTATGCCTATTTACACCCTTACTTCTATTTAGTAGCCTTTGGCGTTTGGGGAGGGGCCCCTAAGGATAGTGGAACCAGGCCTGTTTTCACTATTTGGGTGGTTGTTCAGGTCGAGGATGCAACAAATGGTATCATAGGAGTTTTTTTTACCTATTTTCATGGTATTAGTATTTGGGATTATGGTAGACTGGATATAGGTTGTTTTCAGAACTATATTTTGAACTCTTTCTTTGGTGCCTGTAGCCCCATGTACAAGGGATGGATTGAGTTACCTTAGGATGGTTATGCAATTTTTATTTTGCTCAGATTACAATTTATAGGATGTCCACCATGGTATCTCACTTGGTTTGTGCTTATTATTGGTTGTGATATGTGACCCTTGACCTGGTGTGGTAAGCGATAACTGGACCTTGGCCTACTAAGGCAAGGCGTAGTTGGGTATTTCTATTTAATATATTCATGTATTCTTTATGAAGTGATAATACCATGTGATATATTTAAATTTCCATGTGAAAAGGTGAAATGATTGATATAATTTTCTATTATATTCAATGTGATAGTTCATTCTTTAAATTTATGTAAAATTACATGTGGCATGGGAATTGGGTCTAGATATTATAGGAGTAGGCAAGTTTTATGGTTAAGGTGATTTTGATCACCAGGTTTGGGTGACCCGGTCATCGGACTGAGGCAATTGTGGTTGTTAGGATGGGTGTGGTCCGAGTATATTATGATACTTGGATATTTTGAGGATGGTTAAGTAGTCCATGAGGCCGAGATGCCATGGGAATGGTTGCGGTGGGGGAGATTAAGGGTAGTTGTTATACTCTCCCTTTTTACTACATTCCCTAACTATGATATATATATATATATTGATATATATGGGTTTTCTGACCATTTGATGATATTTAGAAGGTTCCACCTAAACAGATCAATAGAGCATCAGGTGGGTGATGTTACAATTCCACATGATCACAATCAGGTTCATACCCCTGAGGTTTAGGTAGATCATGAGCCATAAGTAGAAGCTCAGGGATAAGATTAGGTTTAGGATCCAGTGCAGGTAGGGTAGCTTCCGGGTTTGATAGTGTTTAGGTCATGGATCGACGAATAACTTCGGTCTAGTCTGGTATGTTTTTTGGAGGGCATTGACATAGGTTCTCATGGAAAATATCCCTATATGTCTTATTTTACTAGGGATTTCTAGTCGCAGCACCCGCCACTTTTCTGGGGTGAGGGTGGTCCATAGGTGGTTGAGAACTAGATAGAAAGCATGAAGATGATTTTTGAGCATCTCGAGACACCTCCATAGAGGAGGGTCAATCTTGCGATGTATATGATTAGAGATCCATCTAAATTATAGTGGGATGTGCAGGTTTAGGCTATCAAACACAAGGGACTAACCTATAATGACTTCAAGGAAAATTTATTTGAGAAATTTTTCCCAGAGATGCTATGGGAGGAGAGAGCTCAGGAGTTCCTGAGCCTTCATTAGGGTGGTATGTTCGTCATGGTCAATGCAGCTACTTCTACCGAGCTATCTCTCTTTGCACCAAGTATGGTAAGTGATGGCACATCAAGGGTGAGGCACTTTGAAGATGGATTATGACATTCCATATGGGTGCAGGTAAACATTTTTAGGTTGGCCCCGTTCTCAAAGGCAGTGAATCAGGTGCTCATAGCTGAAGGTAGCCTGATGGACCGGTCTCACTTGGGCTGAGAGGCGACTTCAAGTGATGGTTCATATGGAAGGAAAAAAGGTCTGGATGAGTTCTAATCGGGCGTTCAGGCTAGGGACTGATCTAGACCACCTCCTAGTAGCTCAGAATTGGTTTGATTTTCGTGTGGGAAACCAGGTCATTTCCGGACTAAGTGTGATAGGCCTCCAATGGAGTTCTGGGCTTGTGGGCAGGTGGGGTATTTTGAGAGGTTCTTTAGGAAGCCTTGTTAGATAGACAAAAATTAGAGACTAGGACAGACTATGGCTTCTAGGGTCATATTAGGATCATTACATGGTGAGGGTTGCTGAGTATCAACTGCATGTAGAGGATGTGGCAGAGACAGCGGGACCCAACCATGGGGTCAGTGGTTGGTGACTGGTGTAGCACCGCTGGGGGGATAGGTTTCGAGCAGATGTATGTCAATCCAAGTTCACATCATGGAGCTTCCAAGGGATAACTAGGCTAGAGAGATGATGAAAGTTAGAGGTACACTATGAGTGTGGCCGTAGTTTGTTTTTTATTTTCATTGGCATGACCTATTATGGCATGTCCGTTTTGGAATAGCCTATTGAGACATTTCCATTTTGAGTGCATGAGGTGTACCAGGTATATATAGACTGAACAGACACTGGTTAGTGGGTTGGAACCATCTTGGGTGCGTGATTATATATATATATATATGAGGTGCTTGGCATCAGGAGCATTGTTGGATGTATGTTTTATGGTGCTTAGGCATTAGAGAATCCAAGGGATGCAAGCTACATGAGGTAATCTAGGAATGGAGTCATATAAGGGATGTGGATTACATGAAATGCCTTGGGAATCAGGGCATCAATGAGGCTGTTTGTGATTGAGGTGCGGGGAACTGAGGTTATTTTGAGCATCCATGGGATGCAGGACCTCATTATGCCAGGGGTTCCATCGGCTCGAGGCAGGCACCAATGAAGTGAGGGATATGATTAGGTGTCATAAGCGACATGGGATCACCTAATAAGGTTCGGGGTTGATGATACATCATGGGAGGACCATAGGTCTGGAAATAGGTCAATGTACCATTTTTTGATTTGAGTTTTGGTCGAGTAGAGGCCGAGTTTGGCAATTCTTAAGGTGGGGAGCCCCTTGAAGAATTTGGTAAGAACCCTTGAGATCGAGGTAGACCAGGTTCTTTTTTCTAGGATGTGTGTGTTCGGAACCATCTCCAAGTTTTGTTTGATAGCTCGAGGATGATCTATGTTAAGGTGTAGAGATTGTAATGACCCGAGTTTTTGGAACGGGTCAAAATCTCCACCCGGTTTGAATTTTTCAATTAGTGGCTATGATACTTTTTAATTAGTTGATTATAACTCAATTTCGAGAGTTTTGTTTTCCTTAAATGGGGTTTTTTGGGTTGTTTTAGAGTCTATGAGTGTGCCTCGAGGGTTTGGAAGGGTTTTCGGAGCTTTGTGGTCCTGAAGGCCTAGTTTTTGGGAAGCATATATAGGTGCCTGATTTAGGGAAACCGTGCGAGTCATGGGGCACAACCATGCAGAATCATCTCAAGAAGTTTCAAAGAGCTTCACATGGTTTAAACACAATATTTAAAACCATATAGGGTGGTTATGGATGCTTAAAACCTTAGGGAATGGATTCTGCACGGTTTTCACACTGTTCGGAAAACCGTGCGGGTAAACTGTGCGACCAGTGCCCATTTTTTATTTTTTATTTTACTTTTTTATTTCCTTATTTTTTTCTCCTCTCTCCCTCTTCTCCCATCTTGTTAGAATGCATAGAAGGGGAGAGCCACCCTGTTTCTCCTCCGATGGGGTTTGATCTCATGTCTTCGTCTAACCTCTGTTCTTCGATCCGTCTGAAGCTATAAAACCACCTTGTTAAGGTTAACCCCACACATACCATTTCTCTTTGATCCATCATCTTATAGGACTCTATTTATGTCTGAACCAATTTTAGGGTTTGATATGGAAACTCAGATCTACATTAATCAACTTCTAATTGGAGCTCGGTATCGGACACTCCAATTCCTATGAGTCTAAGGTAGGTGGTACATACCTTGTTTTGAGTTTTCATAGACTTTTGGGGGTTATGGAATTTTAGTGAACCAATGGATTTTGAGAGAGATCCCTATTTCTTCATATTGAATTGAATCCATGCCTTGTGGGATATCGTTGGGAATTCCCTTACCAAGGTTATGCAAGAGAGGCCGGGTTAGAGGTAGTCACTCTATGGGTTGTTTATCCAGGGGTGTTAAATCCAATAAATTGCTTATTTAAATTGAATTGTGCTAGTTATTCAATTACGAGGCATTCAAGACCTCCATGTTATATTATGATGATTGTTTAAGATGCGAAATTCAATCATCTAAATTTAATTTCTTGTTTAAAATGTTCTATTTAAGTTATATATATGTAATTTCATGAATTGCATGAGATGAGACCCAAGGGGTTGTGATGGGCGTGACCCAAGATGAGTTTGGGAGGGAATGTCCATTAGAATTGAATGATGTTGATCACTGGTTGGGTGTGACCTATATTTTATAGAGTGGTTTTCACCAAAGGATTGGGCATCATGGATGTCAGATTGAGGCAGAGTGACTGTCAGGTTAAGCAAGGCCCGAGATACTTGGATGTCATGGCTATCATATTTGGGAGACATTGTCACTGAGGCATGTGGTACCATATATGGTGTGGATTAGGTTCTTATTTTGTGATTTCCACTCACCCACGATGGACAAAGTGCCGAATGAGTCGTGTGCACATAGGTTGACTCCGTGATGAGATGGTTTTGAACACTCGTGTGGGTGGAGGCCCTCGATAGTTGTGGCTTAGGTGTTTATGCTTTGGGGGTCCTTACCGTAGAAAGCCACATGGAAGGTGAGGAGACTGTGGTTGGTAGAAATGAGTAAATTATGTTGGGAGATGAGGATTTCCCTGATTCAGGCAATGGAATTGGATATTTATTTGAGGAGAGACATCACTGTTCCTCTAGTTTTTGGTCCTTGGGATGATGTTATCTTTCGATAAGGGGTCCATGGAACCAAGTTACTAATGTTGGGTCATGCTTTTGGGATATTGGTCCTTGATACATGAGGTGTCAGGAGGCATGTGGTGCCGACTTACAGGATTGAGGTGGAACCTGAGGGTTCACCAAGACTTTGTAACTATAGGAGTACCTTGGAACATGGTTCAAATACTCTCTTTGCTTTTGAGATTCATGAATTAGCTGAAGTAGGTGACACCCCCTAGTGGTTATTGAGCACTGGTGGAGGTTGTTTTTATTCATTACACCATACTATTTACTTTACTTAGAGATGTTCATCTTCTTAAACACATATACTAGGTACACACCATTGGGTGGTATCCTACTAAGATTCATCTCACACCCTACACAATCTCTTCGAGATGCATATAGACTTTATAGATTTACATATAAGAAATGATTAGCCTTAGGAGTTAGATCATAGTTTTTTAGGCATGGAGATTGTCATGGACCTTGAGGTCTAGCCTAGTTGGAGCTTTACCTTTGTGCATTTTCCTTTTCAGTTTCAACATGCTTATATACGTAGCTACTATCGCATGCCATGGGTAGTACCTTGGATATTGTCTTGTACGACCTAACATGGAATTCATGCTTTGTTACTTTATTTTGAGTGGGTATAAGTGATTTGATGGCAAGTTGTTTTGTTTACCTTTTTCTACTACAGTTATTTCTATATTGCTTTCGATGTTTATTGATATCGGGTGTGTTCCACTATGGGGGTCTAGTTTGAGCCTGATGATTCATTTATTTCCGCTTCATGTTATCTTATTATGGCCAGACCAATATATTATCTATTCTCAAAGGATATATCCTCCCCACTATACTTATTTACACCCTTGTTGCTAGTCAGCAGCCTTTGGTGTTTGGGGAGGTGCACCTAAGGAAAGCGGAATTCGACCCATTAGCTCTGTTCGGGTGGTTTTTTAGGTCGGTGATCCTATATAAACATCCATAATAGTTTTGATACATAGATTAGTGGAAATGTCCTCATGGGTAGTTAACCAACTATTGACGAGACATTGTCAAGAATAGAGAAAAGAGAAATATGACCTTAAAATATGTCATAAATCAAATAATTAATTTAGTTTAACATAATTAACGTTATTTTATCATACTACTTAATTAAACTTTGAAGATTTGTGTTTTATTGTGATATATTAGAAGAGGAATAAAAGAATAAAAATGAGAGAATAATTAATAAAATCTTACTCTTTTCTCAGTGTTTCTTCTCTTGCACAATAATAAAATCCCTTAATATGTGGAGTTGGTTTTCTCTAAAATTCCACTAAGAATTTTAAGGGAATTGAGAGATGGTATTTGGATAGAATTTAATCTTTTGTAAGTGTGGGATGAGTGGGTTTATAAAGGGATGGAGATAGATTATTTATACTTGAGGAGAGGGGTATTTTTAGAATAAAAAAATTAATAAAATATAATATCTGGGTAAACCTTTGAATAATTACATTTTTGAAATTATGAAATATAAATGAATTAGATAACATTATTTTAAGAAATTAAAACACCTTATAATCCTAATTTATTAGGTTAATCAAAAGGAAAATTGAAAAAATAAATATGGTTATTTTAAGGAAATACTTTTGACCTCCACGTAGGCGGCTATGGTGGAAGGGGGGTTATGGGTTTTCAGTGGCTGCCACGTGGTCGAGTCCTTGGGGTGATTTGTTTCCTTACTTTAATTGTATTAAAAATAGTTTTAAATAAATACTTTTGAGATTAGAATTTGGAGAATATTATTTTTAGGTTTGGAAATTAAGTTTAATGTGTTTAAATAATCCATTTATATTAGTAAATTTATTATAGTGTGAAATAACTATTTAAACATTTATCACGTCATTATTTCATCATTGTTATGTCATAAAAAAAATGATATATCAAAAAAATTATTTTTACTGTTCATATAAAGATTGAAGTATTTCATAACATTACCAAAAAAATAACCATTGGATATTTTCAACCTTCTATTTTCAAAAATGATATTAATTTTATTAAAATAATTTCCCAACAAGGGTAATTTTATATTTTATTATAAAAATTATGATTTAGAAAAATACATTAAAATATAGGTTATTAATAAGAATGATTGTATTTTTAATCTTGAAATTTATTTTATGGAATTATAATATTTATATTTTCATAAATTACTGATGATAAATATTATTTATATCACATTTTATAATTTTTTTATGTCTAATTACTATTCCAATGGTCATTTTACTATTCCCAATGGTCAGGTTTCTATTCTACCAGTCACATTACTATTAAAATATTCATTTTACCTCCTATTAATACATATTAATTGTTTTATTAAAAATTTAATAAAATTCCTACCAAGGTTCTATATTTTAATTTTCTAAGATGATTATTGGTTTACAAATATTCTATTCTTTTTCTATTGTGTTGTTCATGGGGTCGACAATTTAAGAAGATTGTGGTGATCCATATTTTCCCATTATAGTTTTCCTATTTTATATTCCCTGTCTCCTTGTAATTTTTGGAATTTTCATTGGTTTTGTTGTAGACTAATGTAATGATTTGTATTAATGAAATAAAGTTTTGTTTATTTCACAATATTCTATATGTGTATAGTATTATATAATATAATATAACATGAATTTATTTAGGAAATAAATATTACTAATAAATTTTGGTTTGTAACATTCTTCCCACATTTATAAATTTCATCCCAAAAATTTCAACTCATATTTTCTATTGAGAATAAGTGAGGTTATTTCCGTTTCATTTTTTCCACCGGTTCCCACATAACCTCTTTATACTTATTATTTTTCCACAATACTTTGTCAAGGTGATATGTCTTATTGTATGAAACTTTATCTCTATGGTCCAAGATCTTTACTGGATACTCCTTATAAGAAAGGTCATTATCCAGTTATATGAACTCTGGAATTCAGTACATGTTAATGATCAAATATATACTTCCTTATAAGGGATATGTGGAACACATCATGAACTTGAGCCATGTTTGATAGAAGTGATAGAAGATAGGCCTCTCCTCTTATGTGATCAAGGATCTTAAAGGGCCTAATGTACTTAGTATAAGAATTTTTTTCTTTCCAAAACACATAAATCTCTTCCATGGTAATATTTTAAGGAATAATTTATCTTCAACGTCAAACTCCAAGTACCTTTGATTATTGTCAGTATATCTATTATGTCGACTATGAGTAGATTTTTATGTTGTTTTATTTATTAAACCTTTTCTGTCATATCTTACATAGGATTGGGTCTAAGTATCTTTCATTCTAAAACTTCATTCCAACAAGTAGGAGTTCTCGATCACTTCCTATGTAGTGCTTCATAAGGATCCATTCAAATACTTGAGTGGAATTTTTTATGAGAACTCAACAAATGGGTTATGTTTATACCATTCAAATTTAAATTACATTGATCAAGATATTAATATGTATTTGAGTTTCTAAATGATCCTTTCATATTAAATATCATTATGGAGGTGATATCCCGTAAAAAAAATCAATTCGGTATTCAGATAATTTTGAATAATTCTCTAGAATTTAAAATTGAACCTTAGATAATGATAAAAAATGATTGAAAGTGGTACCCCATACAGCCTCACCAATTACTTTAAATATATCATGGAAATTTGGTCAAGATAGAAATATTCCTGAATATCAATGAAGTGAGCAGTCTTGGTGAGTCAATCCACCGTAAACCATATCACATTTTTCCTTTGGATGTCCTCTAGAGACTGGTGACAAATCCCATGGTAATTTTCTCCCAATTATACATGGGTATAGAAAATGGTTTCATCATCACCTTGGACCTATTTCACTCTAATATAACTTATCAACATACCATGAAATTTTAGGTATAATCAGGGATCTACTTCTTCATGTTTCCTCACTTGATGTGCTCTCAAATATATTAGTACATCATATTACTTCAAGGATGGATGGAGAAATACGAGCTTTGTGCATTACCCAATAGCTCATTCTTTTTTTAGGAGATGAATTCACACAAATTCTAGTACAAAATTAAATGAAACCATCTCTATCAATGTGGAAGTCATGAAGATTACCCTCCTTTACCACTTTTAACTGATTTTGAATCTCTAGATCTTACCTTTGTGCCACCCTCATCCTCTCTTGGATAGATGGTTGGGAAATAATTTTGGAAAGGTATGATATATTCTCTACTATTTTGATTTATAGGTCCATCCATTTTATATCTAATACGATATTTCAACATGGATAGAGTATCATGTTCTTTTATACTAAGAGCATCACCTACCATATTCTCCCATCTAGGATGGTAGTGAATAGATAAATCGTAGCCCTTTAGTAGTACAAACCATCTTCAATGATGCATTTTTTGCCTCTTCTATGTGAATATATCCTCTAAACATTGATGGTCTATGTATATATCACATTTTATCCATAAAGTTACGTTCTCCATATCTTCATAGAGAAGATGACTAAAACTAACTTCAGATCAAGAGTATGATTTTTCTATTCCTAAAGATTTAACTATCGTGATAGATAAGTAATCACTTTGTCATTTTGTATGAGAATACATCCAATTTCTTTTTGGGAAGCATCATTATAAATTAAAAATATTTTACCATTAGAGGGTAATGTTATCCTAGGTACACTAACCAACTTATTCTTTAGTTCATGGAAACATTATTCACACTCCTTTGACCAGATAAACTTTAATTCCTTTTGATTTAACTTGGTTAGCAGATTATAATGTCATGAAAAGAGTTTAAAAAAAACTTCTATAGTATCTAGCTAGACCAAGGAAGCTAAGAATATGAGTTACAATAGTAGGATGTGGAAAATCCTCCATAAACTTTGTCATCGAAGGATCAATTGAGATTCCTTCACTAGTCACGATGTTCCCTAAGAGTGAAACTTATTGAAAACTGAATTTTATTTTTTTTAATTTACCAAATAGCTTCTCATTAATAATAGTTTTTAATATTAATTTTAGTCGATCCTCATGCTCCTCAGTGACTTTTGGAATGTATCATAATATTTTTAATAAAGACCACCGTAAATTTATCAATGTAATATTTAAAAACTCTATTAATAAAATCCCTAAATATGGTTGGAGAATTAATCAAGTTGAAGGGTACATCAACAAACTCCCAATGAACATATCTCATTCAAAAGTCAGTGTTTATGATAACTTCGTTCTTCACCCTCAACTGATGATACCCTAACAAGATGTCAATATTGTAGAAGAAATTTTCCCCATGTTGTTGTTCAAACAAATTATAAATCCATATAAGAGGATATTTTTCTTCATTATGATCCCATTAAGTGCTCTATAATCAATGCATAGCGTCATTGATCCATTATTATTCTTCAAAAATCGAATAGGTTCTCCACAATAAAATAAACTTAGTAAAATAAACCTTTCCCAAAAAGATATTTAAATTTATTCTTTAATTCCTTTAACACCACATATAACATTCAATACGGGGTCTTTGATATTGGCTTGGATCTAGGTAAGAGTTCAAAAGAGAACTATAGATCCCTTTATAGGGGAGGTATAGGTAGATCTTTTGGAAATACAAAAATGTATTAATGAACAATGTGGTTATTTTCTATTATTAAACATTCTCCTTATTTTTTTATTCACTAATAATTTCCATAAAGAAGGATATTGGTGGTTTTTCTAGGAAGAGTTCAGTCTAGGAAATCTATTATTTGAAAATAGCCCTAAGTTTTCCATTAAACACCACTAAAATTTCCTTTCTTCTATATTTTATCTTTGAAATATACTCTGAGATTTCATCCCTAATATAGAGTTTAATTCCCCCATGGGAATGAATACTAGATTTTTGATGAGATTATACTTGCTAAAATTGATATTGGAGTTTCTATACATCTTTTATGATCAAATAATTCTTCTAATAATTTTAGTTGATAAATATAGTTCTAGATTTTATTATACATTATTTTAAAAATTGGATAAAATAACGGATTTCATAGAACTAGAGTCAAATAAGGCACTTACTAGATTTGAGAGAAACAATAGTGTATCTACCACTATATAATTTTGAGCCTCTACTTTAGTCTTTATTATTTTGGAAGCTCAACATTTCTCCCTTATCCTATGCTAAATTTGATGGTTGTTTTACTAAATTATATTCTGATTTGGACATTGATTTTCAAAGTTCCTAAGCTATTCTCACTTGAGACACTGAACTTCAGGATATGATTTCACTATCATCCCTTTGCAGTTTTCATCGAGATTTCAAGGCTTCACCTCACTATGATAGTTCTAAGCTATATGGAAATATCTTCTTCACTTTTATCACTTTCCAATTAAAATAAAATGTTCCCAAAATGTTTCTTCCCAGAGTTTTTCATGTGGATATTTATAGTTTATTTTCTCCTATTATGTGATAAAACATATTCCCTCAGTTTGGATCCACTTATCTCTTCTTTTCATTCCGCCTATGGGACCACTACATCTCTCCAAACTCTATTTTGACCTTCAAAGCACACTACACTATCTTTTCATAGATTTCACAGTCTCAATTTGTTAGATTACTCCATAGATGGGGTCTCAAACCAATAAATAACCTATCAACCTTTCCCTTAGGATTAATAAAAAGTTATAGGTTTATTGAGAAAGTCTCATAACGTTCATTTTGTAGCTTCCCACCGATTTATTTTCCTTATGCTTTATCTCCAAGAATTCCATATCCATTTTTTCTAATTGAATGGGGAAAATATTTTTTGAAAAGGATTCTCCTGAAATCTTACCACTTAATAAAATCAATGTAATCTCTTGGTTTTTCTCTTAAATGGTGTCCCCCATAGATCAACCTATCCTTCTAATAGGTATAGTACCAACATGAATTTCCATAGGTATGAACAAAATAATATAAAAAATATATTTTCTATTAAAGTAATCCATTGTTTAGAAATTAATCGATCAATAGATCCACTAAAGGAAGGAATTCATTGATGAATAAAGGAATCAACTACAAGTTGTTCCATTCAAGGTGAGTCTAGATAGTCAACATGATTTTAGTTATTATTCATAACTTGAGATAGTTGATTTATCATTATCCCAAAGTTTTACATTCTATATTACATCATTTTATGAATGTAGTTATTCCATAGTCCATTAGACCCATCATTTATGTGGTTCCTCCTATTTCTCCCCATTTTATAAATTCATAAAATTATAGTGAGAAAAGTTTTTCATTTAGTAATCTTGTAATTCTAATAAGATTTTATGTTTCTTAAAAAATATTCTTAAAGATATTATTCTTTTTAATATCCTCTAATAATAATTAAATTTTCTATATATTCTTTATAATGGTTCAAAAAACCATCTGATTAACCAAAAAATATCCCCTAGGAGTGGCCAACCATGTGTGCATTAGGACTCATTATCATACATTAGTTGATGATCGAGGAAAATACCAATGTGCTCTTTTTTTGTGTCATTAAACCTAGGTAAAACTGTGCCAGAGAAACATCCACTTGTATTATCTAGAAATCAATTCCTTTTCTTGGAAAACACTTGCTTAATACTTCACAAAAATTATAATAAGTTTTCAAATATTTAGAATTATCCCTGGGGTTCTTACTAAAGTTTTATATTCACAATTTCCACTAATAACTAAACTAAAATATAATAAAAACTATGAAATCCTTTCTTGTTTGGACATAAATATTTTATTAAATGGTACAACACTTAATAACACATAGGATATTATAATGTTTGGTTTCTTGGAAATTTAAAAAAAATAAATGGATAACATAAAAAAATATTCTAATCCACTTGAAAGAATCCTTAATAGGTTCATCCTAAGTTACTTTTACTGCATATCATATCCAAGGGACATACATCAAAAGTAAGGGGTGAGAATAACTCCTAGTAAGGGATAATAAAGGGAAATAGAACATGAACGGTCATCATGGATAATAAACAAGGCATAAAATGAGAGAATAATCATAATTACATGATACATTACATGAAAATGTATCTAAAACATAATATTTATACATTAATAAGCATATCACTATGGTTTATCACCATGATTTCATAAATCATAATTAACAAGATTATTCACCAAGGTATGATAAAACATATAGTCTCTAGAGATTAATTATTTACCCCATGATTTTTTGTGCTATAAGGGTTCACTATTCATATTTATTAATTCATGTGAGACACATTGATTATAATAAATTATTTCATCCATAAAATATAGATAATATAGAATTAGTTTAATATTAAATAGTTGCATACAAAAATACTTAAAGAATTGAAAAGTACATCATTTTTAACTCACAAAAAGGGAATATGGGTTTCATAAATGTAAATCCAAAAATAGGTAAATCATGTTTACATATATGTGAATACCGATGGATAATAAAGGGGTTTGTTTATTCAAAATATAATGATATTTCATGAAAAAGAGTGAAATTTAATAAATGAATTCAACAACATGATGATATACAAGTTGGATTAAGGAAAGTTTATAATAGGAGGGAACGAAAGTATACCATTAATAAAACCATAATTTGGTAGTAACTAGATAATAGATAATGGTATTAAATTAAAGTAATTAGTCACATAGAGTTCATGCCACAAAAGATGTACATTAATGGAAAGAGGAAGTAGAGAACCCCCTTCCCTTAAATCCCGATTTATTCTATCAATTTTTCACCATTTTAATAATAGAATTAGTTTTATTCAAAAAATGAAAATATAAGTTAATTATGTTCATTTATTCACTATTTTTCAATTATAATCATTAGATTATATTTCTTAATTTCCATTTTTAATGGTTAAATGTTTTTATATGATATTTTTCTTCAAAATTTTCTGTCTTTATTTGATTTAATGATCTCACTTAATTTCTATCTATAAATTATTAATATTAACTATAGAATGTTATAAATACTTATATTTTCCCATTTTATATTATAAATAATTTATTATAAACATACATAATATTTGTGACATGTAGAGAGTTGATAATGCCCTCTTGGGAGGTTAACAGGCTGTTGACAAGACATTGTAAAGAATTGGAAAAGAGAAGTATAACATTTAAATATGTCATAAATTAAAATATTATATTGGGTTGACATAATTAATCTATTTTTATAAAACTAATTAATTAACCTTAGAATATATTTGTTTGAATATGATAGAGAAAAAGATGAAGAGAAGATGAAAATGAGTGAAGAGTTGATAAAAATTTAATCTTTTGTTGGTGTTGCTCCTCTTGTACGATAGTAAAATACCATAATTCTTAGAGTTCATTTTCTAAAAAAAATACCTAAGAATTATAATGGGATTTATAGAGGTTATTTTTTCAGAGTTTTTGCTTTTGTAAGTGTGGGAGGAGTGGTTTTCCATGTGTAGTGAGAGGGGTTATTTATACTTCAGGAGAGGTGTATTTTTATAATAAAAAAGAATAAATTATAATATCATGGAAATCATTTGAATAGTAATATTTTTGACATTATGAAATATATATGAATTAAATAAAAATATTTTAAGACTTCAAATACCTTATAATCCAAATTTAATTGTTTAATCAAAAGAAAAGTGGAAGAAAATGAAAATTTGTTATTTTAATGAAATACTTTTGACTTTAGAATTTGATTTTTTTATGTTTGGAAGTTAATTTTGATATTTTAAATGATATATTTTTCTTATTAAATTGATTTTAAGATGAAATAACTTTTAAAAAATTTATTAAGTCATTATTGCATCATCATTTTGTTATAAAACACGCCATATTACAAAAATAATATTTTTACTATTCACATAAAAATTGATGTATTTTAGAAAATTACCAAAAAATAACTATTGGACAAAGTCAACTATTTAATTTGAAGAATGATATTAATTTTATCAAAAATAATTTTCTAACATAGTTAATTATAAATTTTAATATAAAAATTATGGAAAAATTTTTATTAAGAAGAATCATTATATTTTTAATCTTGATATTTATTTTATGGAATTATTATATTCATATTTTATTAAATTACTCATGATAGAAATGATTTATATCTCATTTTATTATTTCGAGGTTAAATTACTATTTTAATGACTATGTTACTAATCCCAACGACCAAGTTACTATTCCAATGGTCAGATTTCTATTCTAATAATTAAATTACCTCCCATAAATAAATATTCATTTATTTGTTAAAAATTCACTAAAATTACTCCCCAGGTTCTATATTTTGTATTTTTTTACATGGTGATTTGTTTATAAATATTTTGTTTCTTTTCTGTAGTTTTTTTCCTGGGGGAGATGATTCTAGAAGATTAGGGAGATCCATATTTTCCCATTGTTGTTTTTCTATTTTATATTTTTTGTCCCATTGTAATGTTTGTAATTTTCATGCATTTAGTTGCGGACTAAAGTAATTATTTGTATTAATAAAATAAAGTGTTATTGATTTCAGTACATGTTGTATGTATATAATACTATATAATATAATTCAAAACAAATTTATTTAGGAAACAAATATTACTAATAAATTTTGGGTCATTACTATAACATCGAATAATAAGATCATAAATTCTCAATTTAATGGAAAATTGAAGGTCCTTTATATAGTGCTGGAAAGAAACTAGTACAGTTCCCTTATCCGAATATCAACCATCCCATCTCCTATCTACACTTTCCCAAATCAAGGAAAGGAAAATAAATTAGTTAGTGAACCAGAGCCTCTAATACCATTTTGTAACACCCCAATCAAAACATTGAGACTGGTCTTGATGCATTACTAGATGTATTTAATTTAGAAGAACATTTTTAAGCGTTTATAAATAAATACATGAAGCTACTAATCATAGAACTCTACTATAAGGTAGTAAATATAAAAGGATTATTTATGTCAGACCCAAAGAAACCTTGGAGATCCTAACCAAACCTACTATTCTTCATTGTCATTTTAATGAAAATCACAAATGTCTATGGATAAAAAAAGTACAGGGTTACACTTGAGTCAATAAGGAAGAGGAAATAATGTATTTCAAGGAGTGGATATAGTTTCAGATAAAAAATAGAAGGTGGATTAATTTCAAGGAGAAATGATTCCAAGAAATAATGATATAAAATTTTTATGATCAAGAAGTGGTGGTTAGTTTCATTGATTACTAGGAAGAACTAGTTTTTATTCTGAATCCAACTAGCACTATCTAAATCCGTTGATCCCTTTTATTGAGGTGATTAGTTAAACTTAGATACGTTGATGGAATATGCTAAGAAAATAGTGGGAAAAGGTTGACCTTTGCTCTCTATTTACCTCTACAATGCTGGGTTTCATCTCTCAATCATCACCACTTTCCTTAAATGTTCAAGTGATGGTATTGGTAAAATGAAAAAATTATAGTATTAATATTTTACAATTGATTCACCATCTATTTATACATTCAAAAATTATCATTCACCTCATTACTATTAATCCACCATCCCCGAAATAATATCTCACCCAAGTTAGTCTGATCTTATTTCATGATATGAATATAGGATTTTATATATTGATAATTAATTATGGAATGATGATGGAAAATTAGATGAAATAAATTAAAAATAATTCAATTAAAAATCAATTGGGGTCTCCAGAAGAAATGAAAAAGTCATTTCTTTAAAAGGAAGTAGTCTTCACCCCTAAAATAATGATCTCTTTTCCCATTATTTGATTTTACATTACTTACCTACTTCTTTTCTTCTCCTAAAATTTCCCATTACTATTTGGATGAATACTTTTTAAATACCTGAGGTTTATTACAATAAAAAAACCTCATTATGAGTTAAGAGGAAAAGAAATTCACAATGACCATAATGAAATAACCTCTTATGAAACATGTAGAGTAAGTATTGAATTTGAAATTCAATTTACTAGAAATTATAGAATAAATATCTCTAAGAACATGTCATGGTTAGAAGAAAGCTTAATGGGTATTGGGTTCCCAATAATGTGGCCATGCCACTATGATGTGGATGCTTTAAACTTAAAAAATTTAAATTACTACCATAAATTTACCCTCCACAATGTAGGCACAAGGATGCGACATGGGAAATATTGGTCCTTCAATTAGGTTAATATTCCCCATTTTATGATGTATTAGAGGATTTTGTGGTGTGGGATCAGGAATGCTCTCCCTCATCAAACTTTAATAAAGTTTCTCTTGTCTATTTAAGCAATTCATATCCTTCATGAGAACATCAAGCGAGACTGGGTTCATAAGACCCCTAATGCCATGACACAATACCCCACACCTTTGAATCTCTCCTCCTATAACCAAAAAAAACTTCTTCTAATGTATGAGTATTCCTAGTTGATCATGCAATCCTCTCAATTGTGCTTATGTACAGGATATCCTAGCTGCTTGGCTGGTCACCCCTACTGCATAGCTATGTGTATTGTGGCATGGTTGAGGGCACACACCTGGCATTTTCTATATTTTTATCTTAATTTCTGAAGAATGTGATTTGGTCACTCATTATATAGTGTTGGATCTTGGAATACATGTAGTCTATGAGTAAGAGCAAAAGTTTGATGGAAAACCATACATTGTAGGGAATATATTTTCAACAGACTACACCACAGTGATGTTAATGTGGATGTGGTGTAGTGGATCCTTTTATACAACAATCTTACTCAGTCAATATTTACCTAAAAATTATAAATGTGATAAAATTGAGAAGAAAAAAGGCTCAAAACACGTACATTAAGTTCATAATATTTTTAAAATGAGGATCCAAAGAAGATAGGTAAAAAACATATCCATATCCCCCACACTTGAATAATTTATTATCCCCAAGAAAAATCCTAAACATAAAACCCTAAAGGATCAAAAATCTATCAAGGGAACATATCCAACCATTATACATACAAAAAAAATAAAATTTATACAGAACTTTATGAAAGAATCTAAATTAATCTAGGTTTAAAATATCAAATCATGCATTATTTAGAACATCCCAATTCAATTAAAATTTCATATTTTCAGTCACATTATTAAAATTTCATTAATTTAAATTCATGTGAACTCTATCTACAAGCATTCAAGTTCTCTAAATCTTCAAATAGAAGTTGAACTACAAAAATCATATAGGTTTTTGTATTTCAGTTCAAATCTACTCTAAGACTTGAGGTTGGTGGTCTATAATGTGAAAGTAAATTTCAGTGGATGAATAGAAGAGCTAAAATCTTTCGAAAAAATTCATTAAATTCAAGTAAAATACAATAGAACATTCTCCCCCCATAAACCCCTTTTTAAAGACAATATCCCACCCTACGAACTTATATTTTGGCTCACAAAACTCTCAAGTCACTAAAAATACCATATTTCTATTTCTTTATTTATTTTTTCTTCAAAATTTTTACTTGATATAAGTATCATATCCACCTCCCAACCTAAAATGAAAAATATCATTGGTTAATAAAATGGTATTTTTACCCTATTAAGATAAACCCCCCTTTTCATTGAAAGAAATAATTGGATTCAATAAATCATAATGAAAAATGAATTAAGTCATTTACTAATAACTTAAGAGATCCAAACCCATATCTCATTTTAACACAATAATTTTCATTAAAATACCCAAATCACTTATAATAACAATTTAAAATTCACACATATATTCTCAATGAAATAGGCTTGCAAAGATAATATGGATTATAATTTATCTTCCTATTAATGCATTTCATGGTTTCTATAGTGTCACAAAACATTGATGTATGGTTGGTATAAAGGTCAAATTGGATAAAATGAAATCAATTGATTACCTCAATCGTGTCAATTTAAAATAAGAACATCATGCTCCAATAAGAGATAGAATAAAATTATAGTAGTTGTGAACATCATGAGTTTTATGAAGAAATTAATTATCAGTAAGAAAATGGAAAAAATAGGCTTAGAATCATCACATGATATTGAATTAATCAATTGGGAAATCACTTCATGGAATAGACATAAAAAATTAGCCTAATAAATGTTATTTTCCAAGAATAAAAGTCAATAATTGATAAAAATAACAATAATCATTTAAGAGAATCCTCAAATTGGATTAAAAGTAACTTTTTTAAAATTATCACTTGAATATCCTAGTTTTAGGAACATGATGAATTAATAAATTTCCTAAGTGATGATTCTCATTGGCTAGCCTGAAGGGGAAAATTACAATGGGTCTAGGAGTGTCTCCCCACAATTGGACAACACATTTTAACCAATGTGTGTGGCATAATAATAAGGGAAGGAGAGAAAAATAGTATGGGATAGAAAGTAAAACCAAAGAAAGAGTGATCCACAAAAAAAGTGAAATTATTTCTAGAATAAAACATAAAATGAGAAAACTGCAATGAAAAATAGAATAAGAATAACACAAGATAAAACATAAATATGATTATAAATGTAAAGATAGTATTTTCATATTAAATTTAAGAGGCAAAAAGAATTAAAATTATATCCTATGATAGTGGAAAAACACAAAAAAAGTAGAAGACACCAAAAAATTGAAAGTGGGAATCCTAAGACTCTAATGGGTGCTCCTATAATTCACCAAGAAGCTACTCCTTGGTCCCTATTGGCTGCAAAGGGAGGGTTGAGGAAGAATAAACATCAATGGCCACGTCATAATGTGGTACTACAGTTGTGTTAATAATAGTAATGGGAATTTGAGGTTGAAACAATATAGTCATGTTTTATTCCTTGGCTGTTGGAGTGGTAAAAAAAGGAGGCCACCCATATAAAGAGACAAATAAAAGAGTAATCACTGGATGAACCATCTTCAATGGTTGGGGTGGTTCCCAAATATGAAAGGTGGTGTTTCATCATGTGTTTAAATCCATAAATGGAATCTTAGAGGGTGCATCAAATATTTTCTATTCCCCTTCCTCTATGATTCAATAGAATCCTGGTCTATAAGGGACTCTAAGGCTGATGGAGTGGAAACCACCAAAGGATTCCTATGAAATTCATGCTCCAAATTGATAAATTCTATACCTTCTTGGTCATTATGTGAAGAGGAACCACAATTTTAATCTTTAATTAGAGTGGAATATGTAAATGATAGACTTCTAGGAGGTGGAGTAGCTATCAGAAATGGTGGTGGATGTTATGTAGGTGTGGCACACTCAATCAACAATTTATGACATATTTTTCCTAATGTGATGAAAATGAAATATAATTCTTCATTAAAGTTTTTTATCAAATCCCTCTAAAAGTTTTCTTAGGATGATGGGGAGAAATATTGCAAGGAATGAGAAGAAGGGACCTGTGGTTTGGAAGTGTCCTATGAGTGACTTTCCACACTCTATTTTGAAGATTATTTGGAATACTACTCATCCAAACAAAAGTATCTTTTACTTTATATATGAGGCCCATATTTTCCAAGAGAGGGATATCAATGAACTCTAATGGTCCCAAGGAAGTGATGGGGGGAAAATCCAATGAAAACCTTAAGATGTTGGACTATATGGGTAATGATATTCCCACCCATAAGAGTACCCTTTTTCTTTTTAACAAAGCCTTAAAAATAAAGTGTGGATTGGATATAAATTTTGATTTTTTATTTTTCATAAATCAAGAAAACAATAAATACATCCAACTTGATAACTAAACCCTAGGAATAATCTCTATAAAGACACACATGAGTTATGTCCTCATGAATAATCCCAAAAATGGTAGATTTTAGTTGATTACTCTTATTATTATATGCATCAAGTAGAATGTTTGAGTTGAATGATAGATTTCACCACATATATTGCACATTTTCCATGCTTGGTTTGCAAGAAAATGTCTCTTATGTTAGTGAAGAAACAAATTCTGGGCTGCAAATACCAAGGCTAGCACTGAACTTAGTTATATTTAGTTTCCAATTATCTAATCTTAATCCAAAGAGGGAACTCCCAAGAATAAAATTAAGAGTATCCATGAATTTTGGGGAAGTTATGAATATCTATCCACTTGAACTTAAAGGATGTTTTTATGTAAATAGATTCCAAATTAAAAATAATATTGGGATCCATATAAATATTTTGTGTAATGGAAAAATCTAAGCGCTTATTGTTCCTTATAGGATTATTTTTAAATTCATCCACTTGTATTATAAAATTATCACCCTTAATGGTAAGTCCTGGGTGTTAATGAAAAAAGTTATTAAGGGAAAGGGAAATCAGAGCTAGGATAGACTGAGTGGTGTTTGGGGGTTGAAAGATAGTATTGGAGGACCACTTTTGTTTGTAAGTGAGTGTAATGGATGGGGCTTTGAGTTTTGAGGAAGATTTTGGTTTAGGCGAGGCCTTTAATTTGGAGAGAGTATGGTGATATGGTTGACAATATTAAGGTTTGATATGAGTTTTAAAATTATGGGGTTATAATTTTCTTATATTATGAGGTGTAGGAGGGTTTTTTGAGGAAGGAGAAGTGGTGGATGTGTTCTCAGAGGATAGAGGGAGTGCAAAGTGTTCTGTTATGGTTCCCAAAGTAGAGATGTATTTTTTCTTGATAGAAGGAGAGGGAGAGTGGGCATACTTAATTTATACCACTATGTGGGGTGTGATGGTTAAAGGAATAGGGAAAAAGGGAAGTCAGGGATAATGGAAATGTGGGGGAAGATGGAAATGAGGATCAAAATGGAGGAAAGGTTTACCTTGGTTGAGTCAAGAGAAGGAAGACCCCAACCAAGGATGAGGAGAAGAACCATTAGACATGGGAACATAAAATGTTTTGTGAGACTATGATGTAAAAAAATTAGGATTTGGTCCCAAAATTTAAAAATATGGAAAATTTACAACATAGTGAGTCTCCCTGTAGAATAGGGAGTGTTGAAAATATAGTCGGATGGAAAATTGAAAATTTAAACATAAAACAGCCCTATGGTGCAACATGAATGCTACAGATGGAGGGAATTAATTTGATAGAGATGCCAAAATGATTAAAATATGGGTCTTTAGTAACCTCATAACATAAATGGATAACTATAACATAAAGGGGCCAAAATTTATAGTGATGGAAAATACCCTTCCCCTGTATTTTCTGATGTGACTATCCCACCATGACATGGTAATTGTGGATAAAATTCCAAATCCAAAATCTAAAAGATCTTGTTGTGTGGTGTTTATGCTATGTCATGGTGGTGATGATTTTTCCATTATGCCAAAAAATAAAATCTATACCTCAATAAGAACTCAAGGCACATTCATAACTTAGTTCCATAGGAATAGTATATATAAAAACATAGTGGCATAGAAAAATGGTCCATGTTGTAGGAAGAACACTATTATAAAAATTCTTCAATGTGTTATATATCAAGATAGAATAATTTATAGAGTGTTTCAAGTTTACTCTAATTAGAGTCTTCATAATTTAAAAACTAAAAAAATATAATAGTGTAGAACACAAAAAGATGAAATTAAAAGATAAAACATACCTTGGTTTCTTCCCTGTCATCTCTTTTTTTAGAGTCGAAATCTTGATGAACCTGACTTCATGTCATTCAAATTCCAGAGAAATGATATTTCCCACCTATGATTGATTATAAAAAACCTTGAGATGATGTTCATTGAATTTGAAATGTGGATTCACATCCCTTTAAATTTCTAGAGCTCAATAAGAAAAAGCACAAATGATGATAAATGGTTCAGACCATCTTGACCATAGATTTCCTAAAAACAAATGAAAATTTGAGTTGAATAGAATAACTTTATCACCTTGTTGAAAATTATTTCTATGAATAATCTTTTCATGCCACATTTTATTATTATACATACAAATATAAATATTTCCATAATATTATCACCAAATGTTTTCAAGTTCATGTAACTCCAATAATAAATTACTTTATTCATCATCTTTATTCCAATTCCTAGACTAGATTTCCCAAAAATATTGATGGAAAAGTTATACTAGAAGATGAAAATGTTTTTCTTACACCAATAAAAATGGTAAAATTTTCAATGGTGTCTTGAATAATATCTGTAAGGACCACAATGCATCATCAAGATTTATTGACTAATCTTTTTAATTAGTATCATGGACCTTCTCCAAAATCTAATTTATCTCTCGATTTGAAATTTACACTAGACCATATGATTATGGGTGATATGGGGATCTTGTATTATAAATGACCCCATTACTATTTAGAACTTTTTTTAGATTATTATTATTAAAGTGGGTTCCTCTATCACTAATAAGATTTTTGATCACACTAAACTGAACAAATATATTCTTTTTTAGAAACATGATAACCAGTTTTGTAGTGTTCACACTAGCGGCTTTATCATCCACCCACTTAGAAACATAATTGACATAAACCAAAATGTATATGTCGATACTTGATATATAGAATGACCACATAAATTCAATTCCCCATAAATCATATAATACAAATTCTATAATATAATTTTGATGCATTTCATCCTGTTTCCCAATGTACCATATTATTTGGTAATGATCACATGTAGGAAGAAAATCTCTTTCATGCTGGTGTAATGTAGGCTATAAAAATCCAATTTTTAAAAATTTCATTATTATTCTATCAAGTCAATGATGTAAAATCATTAGAGAGGAGTGAAAGAAATACAACACACTATCAATATTATTCTTGGGAACAAAATGTTTGAAAATTCTATCACTACACTATTTGAAGATCAGTGGATCATCCCAAAATTAATGTTGAACATTGAAAAAAAATTATTTTTATACTAGTATTCCAAGTGTGGATAAAGTACTCCAATTGATATATTGTTAACATGTATGCATACCAGTGATTAGATATTTTTTCAACTATGAAGAGATGTTCATTTGGAATTCATAAATAATATCAACTTCTTGGTCCTAAGAAATATTATGTAAGGCCATCTAATAAAGATAGTTAGACACCACATTGTCTGAGCCTTTTTTTATAGTATTTCAACATCATAATCTTGAATTAGAAAAATCTAATTGATAAAAAATGGGGTTTTCATCTTTTTTTGTAAGTAATTCAGCACAACATTATCTGTGTGTACTATCACCATTGAAAGAACAAGATGTGGTTTGAACTTGTTGAATTCAAAAATTGAAACTAAAATTTAATTTTATATAGATTTTTAATTAATATATGTTTCTATAAAATTTATACGGGAAAAATATATTTTTCGAAAGATCCCATATTTATTCTATCCAAGAGTCTCTCCTACTACATAATTACTAAAATCAGACACATGTTCAAATGGTTCCTCCCAGTTGGGAGGATCAATGGTTGGGGTAGTGATAATCTTGTTCTCCAAATATTTGAAATCCTTCTCATATATGTTATCGAAGTTTAATTCCATATATTTTCCTATGAAATGAGTGAGCGACTAAGAAATATATGAGAAATATTTAGTAACCCATCTATGAAACACAACATGAACCGGAAAGCTCCTAATTTCCCATAGTGTTTTGGGCTCTTGTAATTATTTAATTAATTTCAGTTTAGGCATATAAACTCTAATTCCCCCCTTTTAGATTCAGTGGCCAAGAAAAATTACCTTAATCACCATAATGTGACATATCTCCCAGTTTTGAATATTAAATTTCTCTTCATATTTCTCAAGGACTAGGTCAATGTTTGTAAGTATCATATCAATTGACCTTCTGTAACTGAGAAATCATCCATGAAAATTTCAAATAAATCTTCTTCCATTCCATGAAAAATATGTGTCATGTACTTTTGAAATGTAGAAGGTTCATTTCATATCCTAAATAAAATATTTCAGCAAAAAAATTTATATTGTTACATGTGAGAGTGGTATTCCATTTATCCTATAATTCCATAGGAATCTGTTTACAGTTTGAGAAACCATTTAAAAATAAATATAAATAATTCCCATCAATTATCATTAACATATAATAAATAAATAGAAGGGGAAAATGATCATTTCATGCAACGTCATTGAAATTTAAGTTATTAATAAAGTCTCTCCTGCCCATCACCATTTGAGTCAAATTGAGTTCTTCATCTTTATTGATCAGAATCATCTCTCCTTTATTTGGGAAAACCTATAATGAACTCACCCAATTTAAATCTTAAATAATATATACAATGATAACATCCAAAATATTTAAAACCTTCTTCTTCACTACGTCCTTCAATAGAGTATCCAATATTGATTGGGGTTGTCTTGTCAGGTTCTTCCCATATCCATGTATGACCTTATCAGTGAAAATAGAGGGGATTATTATTTTTATATCTATGATGCTCCAAGAAATTTCCTTATTATGTTTTTTCAACTCTTTGAGAAACCTCTTCTCATGTTCATCGCTTAGAAAAACATTTATAAAAGTTGAGAGTGTCTCATTTTCTCCCATGAAGATATACTAGGGTTTGTATGGAAGTTTCTTTAACTCGAACTATGACACTCTTTAAATCAAGGGGATAAGTTCTAGAAAACAATCCCTTGTAAGCTACTCCACAATATAGAAACTAGACTCAAACTGAAGGTTTTCACTCTCTTAATATTCAAACATTGCCTCTATCTCCTAAAAAACGTCATCTTCTCCATCTTGAAACTTTTGGAAACTATAACTATACTCCATAATAGTGATTACATGAAAATATTCAATTTCTTAGTCATTATTCATTGCTTAATTCATGTCAAACTGAACCATCTCATCACTCATTCATAAGACCAACCAACCTTGGTTAACATTTACAGTTTATTTTATAGAATCTAAGAATGGTCAACTTAGAATTATTGATTCTTCTCCTTCTTCAGCCATTTCTATAATAATAAAATCCATAAGAAAAATAAATTTCTCTACATTTTACAATACGTATTTTAAGATTCCATAAAGATATTTCAATGATCTGTTATCCAATTATAGCACAATCCATGTTATTTTCAAATAAATTATTCCAATATACTTAAAAATATTCAAAGACTTGAGGTTTATAATTTCTCCCATGTCACACAAGTTTTTTCTGAAGGTACATAACCCAATTCTACACAATATTGAAAACTATCCAGGTCACACAATTTAGGAAGGAGTTTCCTTTGTACCATAATGGAACATTCACCACTCAAAGATATCATGAATAAATCATCCATTTTCTTATTATTTTTTAGAAAATATTGGAGAAAATTTACATAACATGGAATTTGAGAAATTTACATAGTGAATGTGATATTAATGTGTATATTTTTAAACATTTCAATTAATTTATTACATTTCTCCTCTAACTTCCCATGGAACATCCTTTCCAAAAAAGGAAGGGGTGGATGTCACAATGACACATTTAGCCTTCTATACTGGTGGATTCTCACCAGGATTGGTTTCCTCCTCTTCCTTGCTACCTTGATCCACTTTTCTTGTATCCTTATCATATTTTGGGGAAATATATTGTATTTAAAACTCATGTTTCTACGACTGTTTAGATTGAATATCAAGAGTTTGATCAATTTCTTATGTCTCTCATCTACAAAATAAAATGATCTACATTTCTTCTTATTTAGGTGATTTAGTATTCCCTGGTATAACTCTAAGAGTATGTTCATTTAATTTCCAAGAAACCTACCCTAGATGAAATTATATGTTCCATATTTTACATTGGTTTCTTACTAAATTTTTCTCATGCTTCTACACATTTTTCTCTATCCTACCCATCTTTTTGTCATTTTTTAAACATATTTCATCATCAGTTCTTCAAAATACAGTTTATTATCTTGAATTTGATATTTTTATAATTACCACTAAAATTGTGGTAGGTTTTATGGAATTTCACTCTAGTAGGTATCATTTTCTATTCCCCTTAATTAAAACTAGGGTACCCTTGGTTTAAAATGGTATTATACCAGGTATTCATTTCCTATCCTCAATTTTGTAAGCCTATCCTCATTCCCTACCCATATAATTTTTTTGGTATAATTGAGGTTTGTTGTAAATAAAAATGTTTATTTTAGATATTGTGAAGTCCTATGTATCGTCTTGAAAATCATGGAAGAGGTTTGGACCACCACACATTTCAAATGATAATGATTAAGGTGGCTTAAAGGAAGATCTTGGATTATGGAAATAAAGGATCTATTATTTTAGACATTTATTCCATTTGAGAAACAAATTTAATAGTATGTTTAACATGGTGAACCCCTAAAATGACTGGGACTATTTTTATTTTCCACTGTGAAATATTATTAGCCAGATCATTTGGAATTTCTTGAGGCTTAGTAGGTGTCTTCAGAATAAGTCCTTCACCCACTTCTAAATCACCGATATCTAATTATTTTTTAAATAAAAATAGAATGTTTGAATAAAAATCCATAGTGTTACTCCTTAACGTGGGAAACATCACAACATCTACTTGATTGTATCCCCAGAATCATATCACCACTCATATTCATGATGAGAGGAGATATGAATACCACTATGAAGTTTGGCATTCTTTATTGGGGGAAAATAAATCTCCAAGAATTTCTAGGAAAAAATCTCCTAAGTCTTGATAAATCCCATGGTATGTGATTTCAAAAAATCCTTAGCATTTCCTATCAGTTAAAATGAGAATTGATTAGGTTGGATTTCATTATATGAAACTATATTATTCTTGAATGTGTCATAAATCTCACATAAGTTAGATAGAATAATGTGAGAATCATCATGTTTCAAGCCTCCAAATTGTATAGCATTCTTTATCATCTAAGTAATGCTTGATTTCAACAAATAATTGGTGGAATTGATGGATGGATGCACTATGCTAGATGCATCCCCATTTAAAAATGGATGTCTATAATCCCTAAGGGTTCTCTTGGGTCATTCTAGTTGTCCAAACCCAAAAATACTTTCCAACACTTTACGAGATATGGTATGAGGTCCTAAATTATTATCTATTTCCACTCTTTAATGTTGGGAAATATGTCATTCAATATCAAAATGTAACTCTAGGAGTTCCTCAAAATATGCACCCCTCGACCTTATACGAGGAGCGTTTCTCATGAACCTGGAACATGAAAATAGAAATACAATAATACCCATGCATGTAAAAAAATAGATATAAAATTTAAAAACAGAAACATGAAATTAAAAGAATAAAATAAGAAACCAATTATAAGAATCAAGGGTAGTTCTTCTACTAGATTCCTCAATAATCATACCAAAATCATGACACACTACTAGATGTCATTCATTAAAAAGAACATTGGTGACAATATTGAAATGAAAACAAAATATAATAATTATATAACACTACTTGAAAGTAGTATAGCCAAAACGAGTCAAGTTAAAACCCAAATAAACCATGCGTATCTGACTAAAACCTATTATTGTTGATTTTCATTTTGATGAAAATAAAAAAAGTCGATAAACCAACTTAAGTAAAGGCTTACACTTGAATAAATAAGGAAGAGGTAAGAATTCCATTGAAATAGTGGAACTAATTTCAGATAAAATAGAGATGGTGGATTCGTTTTGGGGGAAAATATTCCAAGAAATAATGATAAAAACTTTTGATGATCAATAAGTGGTGGTTAATTTCCTAGATTCTTAAGAAGAACCAGCTTTACTTCTCAATCTAACTATTACTATCTAAATTTATTGATCCCTCTTATTGAGGTGATCGATTGAAATTAGATGCATCATAGGAAATCATTAAGGAAAAGGTGGAAAGAGGTTGACCTTCACTCTCCTGTTCACATCTAATAAGTTGGGGGTTGCCTCTCGATCATTGTCACTTTCACTAGATCAAGTGAAAGTTTTGGTACAATGAAAATAGCATAATATTAATCTCTCAAAATTTATTTTCCATCTATTTATTCATTTAAACATTAATATTAACTCCCCTTTACTCATGATGCACTATCCCTAAAATGACTACTCAATGAAGTTAAATTGATCATATTTCATGAGATGAATAGAGGATTTCATGGAAAGGGGATTTATTTTTGAAATATCATGGAAAAAGAGATCAAAGAAATGAGAAATAATTCAATTCAAAATAAATCGTTTTATGGACAAGAAATCAAATATCATTTTCTTTAAAATGAAGTTTTCTTATCCACTAGAATAGTCATATCTTCTCTATTTATTTGTTGTCCCGTAACTTCCTTAATTTTTTTATTCTCCCAAAAATCCCAATTATTTGTTGTCCCAATCCTATTTTAAATATATAATGTTTCTTACAGCACAAAAACCTCATTATAGAATAATAGAAAAGGAAATTCATAATAAACATGGTGCAATAACCTCTTCGACGACATAGTGATTAAGTTTTGAATTTAAAATTCAAATAATAAAATATTATGGAATGAATATCCCTTAGAACATGTCTGTGGTTGGACTAAATTTTAATGAGTCTTAGGTTCCCTATGACATGAGCATACCGCTGTAATGTATCTACTTCACACTTTAAAAATCTATATTGCATCTATAAATTGACCCTCCACAGTGTATCCATGATAATTTTTGTTGTGGGCCTCCTCAAATGGTGCCCACGTGGTTTCTATATTATTGAGGTGTTTTTAATGCGGGTCACGACTACGTGAAATAATTCATGTGGTGACATGACTTTGATGTGGAGACACATCTTCACGTGAATTGTTTTTTCTATAAAAGGAGGCAATGACAAAGCTTTTACAAGACATCCACAATGTCAAGAGCAGAGCCAATTTGGCGATCGACCTTCATTAATGATCATTTTTTCTCAACATCTAAGACTATTACATTTGAGATCCCTTCCATTTTTAGGGAGTCTCAGCTATGTACTTCTTCATTTGAGTGGATTCCACTTTCTGGACTAGGTCCCGTGGTTTTTCCCTTTTGGGTTTTCCATGTAAAAATTTCCGATGTTAATGTTTTACATTTTTCACATTTACTTTTGGTTATTGTGCATCCAATTTAGTTATATATGATTTTCTTTAGAGGTAATGATTTTATTTCTTCTGCATGTTCTCTTTTTAGTTGTTTTTACATTCATTAATTTGTCGTCATTCCCAACATCTAGTACCAGAGCGATTGGTTGAAGTCCTCAGTTGTAGAACGTGGTGGTAGAAATCTAGTGTAGTAGTTTTTCAAGGACTCAAAGTACGTTATCAGAAGATAGCAGTGGTACCAAAGGTGTTTCTGGGATATGAAAAGTCTGATTCACTAACAGGAGTCATGAAGCATGTTCCATTTTTGATGACACTCAGAGTTCAATTTTGGATTTATTTTTGTAGGGTAGGCTGATATTTTTTTATCAAAAATGAAATAGGGTTGGCAATGATCCCCAATTGAGTCAGAGGGATATTTTGTTGCACGCCTCCTCAAATGGTTCCCACATGGTTTCTCTATTAATTAAGTGTTTTTAATGCTGGTCCAGAACATGTGAATTGTTGAGATGGTATGTCTGAGTATGATATACTCTATAATACCAAATGTAAGATCGAAATAAGAATGAGATTATCAGATACAAGAGGGGGGGAGGGGGTAAATTGTACCTTTTAAAAATTCCTTTGAAACTTTTAAAGATGGTTGTGTTTAACAATGTTAAACAAAATAATTCAAAAGACCTCTTATATGTTCTAAACAATTGCTAGATTTAGGAAAAGTAATTCAGAAAATGAAACTTAAAAAAAATTTCAAGGATTAAGATTCTACCTTAAAGAGTATAGAATCTAACTATATCAGAGTACAAGAGTGAGGAAGTATAAGATAGTATAATTTCCTCAACAATACAAAATGCAGCGGAAAAACTTGTAACAAAAACAAGTAATAAGTAATAAGTCTTTTAACCCAAAGAGAAGGGTATCCAACAACCTTGGATAAAGGTCCCTTGATTTACACTTTCAAGAAATTCTATCTTACCCATACCAGGGTAAGCCCTCGATACGAAGATCGGAGTCTGTCTTACTATCCCCGCAAGCCCTCAACTATTAGGTAGTCAACACCCCTGTCTTCCTCAGCAAGGAAGCCCTCAACTTCAAGGGGTTGTAACCTATGTCTTCCTATCCCCGGAAGCCCTCGATTTTAAACAACAACAATCAGAGTCACACGAAGAAAATATGCACAAGGAAAAGTTTGAACAAGTTGTTCAAACTTTCTGCACGAATCTTGAGAGTTGATAAGAGCCTCTCTCTCTCAAAATCACTTCAACAACATGTAGGCACAAATTTCAAAGTTCAATTGTGAAGTTTGTTCTTCTTTTAAAATGAGCTCTTATTTATAAGAAAAAATCCAACGGTCGGATCCCTCCTCCAATGGTAATATTTTCTTTGAATTTCGGAGGGACCTGTACACATGTCACTCAACCAATGGTTAGTTTATAACTGAAGCCACAACATCGTTTTATAATAGAACAAGTGAAAGAATAACTTAAACTAATATTCAGAATGAAGAAAATGAATGTTTGGAGTGTTGAATGTTAAAGTTCGGAGTCTAACTAGAAAATGAATTCAGAGTCTATAATAAAGAGATATTAGGATTCTGTTTTCCTAAGGAATTATTAATGAGAATTCATAATGAGAATTCTTCATCAGAATTCGTAATGAGAATTCGTAACCATAATTCATTATCATAATTCGTAATGAGAATTCATGATCAGAATTCATCATCAGAATTCGTAATTAGAATTCACGATCAGAATTCATCATCAGAATTCATAATCAGAATTCGTAATCAGAATTCTTCATCAGAATTCGTAATCAGGATTTGTAATCAGAATTCTTCACCAAAATTCATAATGAGAATTCGTAATCAGAATTATTCATCAGAATTCGTAATGAGAATTCATAATCAGAATTCTTCATCAGAATTCATAATGAGAATTCCTAATCTAAATTCTTTATCAGAATTCGTAGTTAGAACTTTATATAAGTTTTTAATCAGAATTCAGAGTTGAACTTCATAAAAGTTCATAACAGGGAATTCGGAATAGAACTTCATAAAATTTCGTAACAAGAATTCGGATCCTAAAACAGAATGATTCATATCTAAGTATTATACGATTCCGAGGATTTAGATATGAATCCAATTTTTTATACTTAAGAAAAATATTGATAAGAACAATGAAATCTAGGCAAGGTTAAATTTCCTTGGGGAAGGAAATTTTCCATATAGAAGTAAAATAGGGGTAAAATGAGTTTTTCATTGAAATGAGGTGTTTGTGATTTTCAAAACAAGGAGTGGTAAGGTCATAAGGATACTTTAATGACCTAACAATATCCCCCTTTTCATGAAGAAATAGAAAATTCATAAGGATAAACTTATTGACTCAACCATATCAACCTTTTTGGAAATCACAAACATCCTTACAGAAAAAATATAAGGACTTGGAAAAATTTCTTCAAACATTGACATTAAAACTTATCTCCCTTTGTTCATGGACAATGGTGAATAGGACTAACCCCCCCTTTGGCTATGGAACTCTAAGGATCACATTCTAGATTTCCGGAATAGAATTTTCATTATCTTGAAAATGTAAATCTTCGTAATGAGAACCCACCCCTTAAATAATCTCCCCCTTACTTATAGATAGTTCTTCTTTACTTAAAAATTTTTATTCTCCATTTTAGATTTTTCCTTCTCCCTTTTGAGTTCTTTTTCCTTCTCACCCTTTGTGATTTTTTAAAAAGGGTTTAAGGGGAAGGAAAAGAAATATGGTACCTGAAATATTTGTAAATAAATTCATGAAAAAACAGGCCAACCAACATTCAATTACGATTAAAAGTATTAATACAGGGAAAAGGACATATACAACAAAAGATTGGAGTGATATTTATTTTGGTTATTTTTTCCTTGGGCATTAGCATCATGATAATGGTCTTCAAATTCTTCAGCTCTTTGTGATCTTCCTCAGCTTACTTTTCTAATGCCTTGATCCTATCTTCTTGAGCCTTTAGGACCTCTACCTGAGCCTTCATGGCCTCTTCCTAAGCAATCAATAAATCATCTTGTTGAAAAATATTTTCTTGCATCTCACTCCAAAGATTCCTTTCTGTTTTCAGGCTTCGAACATTATAACTCAGCTTCCCATTCAGATCTTTCACATCTTGAATCTGAGAACTTTGTTCTAGACTTAGCTTTTCCTGAAGACTGTCTGAAAGATTTTTAATTTTGAAATCCTCAGTACCAAAGGCCTCCTTAACATCTTCTTGAATCTGATCAACATCTTCCATATCTTCAACAATATTCTTAGACCATAGAGTTATTTGGCTGTAAGAATTTCTATGGACCTCGTAGTTGATAAGAAAATTCTTATGTTCTGCCTCAATCTTCACACATTTATCCCTCACCATGGATACAAAATCTGACTTCTGATTCATGCTGTGCTGAAGAATCTGGCATTTGAAGTCTATTGTAAGAAAGATCAGAATTGTATCTACCAACTTCTTTAGGGACTCAACAACAAAATCGTGTCCCAATGCAGATGACTTTGAATCAGACAACTTGCTAGGAGATTTTTCTTCTTCTATTTCCACCAGCTTCCTTTTAGAAGAGCCTCCAACTTGCTTATTCCTTATGATATCTTTCGTTGGGGTGTCAATAAGAACTTTCTTACCCTTGCTGCTTTTCGATATGGCTTCATCATCAGGGGATTCATGATCACTCTCAGATAACTTTACTATCTTGTCTTCATCAGGTTTTTCTTTTGGAACTCCAGATTTAACTTCCTTAGGATGGATAAAGTCATGATTATGACTCTTTTCTGACAATTTTTTCACTTATTTTTCTTCTTCTTTCTCATCAACTCCCGGAGTAGCATTTTTTTAGGATCCAGCTTGAGAAGTCCAGATTGACAACTTCTCGGATGGTGTTCCCTTATTTTGATATTCTTAAAATTTCTTAATTATATCATCAAAACCTCCACTCATCTCATCTTGTTGAAGTTACTCCACAACTTGCTAAACCTTCTCCATCACTTCTTTCTCAATTTCCTTCTCCTTGGGATTTTATGGAGTTTTCTTACCTGGAGTCTCAGGCAATTATTCCGTCAAAAAAGATTTTGGAATAGGAATATTTTCGGAAACTATTTCAGAATCCCTTAGAAGGGATTGACAAAATTCATCCTCTGTCATCTTCTTTTTCAACTTCTTCTCTTTGGCCTATTTCTCTAGCTCATCAACAGCTTTTTCTTTCAAGGCCTTAGCCTCACCAGGATCCAAACCGAACTGTGGATACCCTACTTTTCTATTCTTCTTTTCCTCTCTCCACTTTGAAACTACTTCATCTGGGTAGGCTTTTTTCTTCTTTGGTTTAAGAGGTGCGGATTGGGCTTCCTTGGCTTTGGGGTTTTTATCTTCACCTTTCAATTCTTTCAACTTCCTCTTCTTCCCGGCCTTCTTGGATGGTTCAACTTTTTCAACGATTTTCAGATTGGCTTCTACCTCTTCCTCAGGTAGATCATAGAACTCACCTGACTTCTTTGAGAAACTAACCTTCATTATCTTAAGAGTATTATCACTGATAAGCATTACCTTGCAATTTCTCAGCATGGAGATTCAAGCAATCTTGAAATAATCAAGACACCGAATAATAAGCTTGGAGAGAAGAGCAGGATACATAATAATTTGAGCTTTCAAATTCCCATTCTTGATGTTCTGAACCGTAATAAGGATGTGCCTCATCATATTGATCTTTCTTAGATTTACCATGAAATCCAAGATCTAAATGTCACTTTTCTTTAAGTTATCCTTGTCACCTCTTCTTAGTACGAAAAACCCTCGAACCCACAACTGTAGAATCCGATTGTTGGTAGACAGATGGGAAATATTTGCGGTCTGGACTTCTTTAAGTCCAAGGCATTCCATAGAGTTTAATTTCCTGAAACTTCCTTGCACATCCGGTAGCTTATGGGAGAAAAATTCTGCCTCTCCTTCATATGATAGCCCCACCAAACTTGCAGCCTTGGTGTAAGATAAAGCTTACGTCTTCCCATAGCTTTTGAAGGAGAATTTTTCTCTACCATCTTCATCAAAGAAGGAAACAAACTCATAAAATTCTATAAGTAAATCCGTATAAATAACATCCTGATCCCCTGGCTTTGATATGCAGAAATCTTCCCATCCATCGAGCTTGATATTCTTAGAAATAAGAGAATCATACTTACTGAAAAAGTTCAGATGGACCAACCTTTCCCTGTAGACGAACCAACTTGAGATTGGCTTCATAGTAGACATTTCTTGAGAAGCGGCTTCTATAGACATTCGGAATGGAGTAACACTGAAATATTCAGAACGGTCTTAAGAAGGAAGGGAAGAAATTCAACACGCGAGGGCTTGAATTCGATGTGGGACAAAAATCGGGGGTCCCCTTTATATAGGAAAAGGAGGTGACCTTTCATCTTCCAAAACCCATCTAATGGCTGTGAATCATTCTGATCAGATCTAACGGTTGAAAAACTTGCCGCAAGGAAATCTTTAATCCGATCTTTTGAGGTTTTAAGAAAAACATTCGGATTTTATGGAAAAATGAATCCGAAAAACAAAAAAGAAAATACCATCATGAAAAATATGATTACAAAAAACTTAAGTAAGAAGATCATACCTTTAATATTTCTAAGAAGATTATTCGTAATAGGTGATATTCTTCTTGAAGAAAATTTGACTACGAAAATGTTACTATGAAAAACTCACTACGAAAAACTCACTATGAAAATATTAAAGTTGAAAAGTTTATTACAAAAACTTTGAGTACCAAAACTCTATTAAAAAAAGTATGAGTACGAAATTTCAATTACGAAAACTTCATTACGAAAATTTCCAGTACGAAAACTTCATTACGAAAATTTCCAGTACGATTTTTTTAAAAAAAAATCATTATGAAAATTTTTGAAAAGATCATTACGAAAAATTTGAAAAGCTCGTTACGAAATTTTTTGAAAAGGTTATTATGATTTTTTTTGAAAATATCATTTTGAAAATTTTTGAAAACCTCATTACGAAATTTTTTGAAAATCTCATTACGAAAATTTTTGAAAATCTTATTACGAAATTTTTTGAAAAGCTCATTACGAAATTTTTTGAAAAGCTTATTATAATTTTTTTTGAAAAGCTAACAAACAAATGTACTCTCCCTATGAAAAGAAGGTTATTAATATAAGGAGATTGGTTTAATAGAGAGTTAATCAAGGAAAACTACCTTAAGGTAATCATTCCTAACTTCTATTTAATATATTAAAATCTATCAGAAGATAAATATTTTTTGAAAATGTCAGCAAGTTGATCTTGTGTTCTGATAAACTGAAGAATAATATCTCCTTTTTGTGTGTGATCCCTAAGAAAGTGATGCCTAATATCTATGTGTTTTTCATGAGAGTGATGTGCAGGGTTTTTACTGAGGGAAATGACACTTGTATTATCACCCAAAATTTGTGTTTTTGTAAAACTCATACCATAGTCTGTGAGTGTGTGTTTCGTCCACAACACTTGAGCACAACAACTTCCGGCTGCTACATATTCACCTTCAGCAGTGGATAGTGTTACTGGGTGTTTCTTCTTGCATGACCAAGAAACTAAGGAATCTCCTAATAAATGAAAAGTTCCGGATGTACTCTTTCTATCCATTCTATACCCACCAAAGTCAGCATCTGAAAAACTTTTTAAGATAAAATCATTTCTAGAAGTATAAAATAGTCCTAGATCCATGGTTCTCTTTAAGTAGTGAAAAATTATTTTCACTGTCTTTAAATGAGATTCCTTAGGATTGGATTGATATTTAGCACATAATCATACTGAAAACATCAAGTCTAGATGACTAGCTGTCAAGTATAGCAAGCTTCCTATCATACGTCTAAAAGTTGTTTAATCCACCGATTTCCCAGCTTCATCAAGATCAAGTGTGTTTGAGGTACCAATGAGAGTAATACTAATTTTAGTGTTTTCATATCCATAATTTTTAAGAATACCCTTAATATACTTATGTTGAGATATATAAGTTCCTTCTGGTTTTTGAGAAATTTGAAAACCAAGGAAAAATGTTAACTCACCCATCATACTCATTTCAAACTCATATTTCATTAGATCTTCAAAGGAATAAGTTAAATATTGCTGAGTTGAACCAAATATAATGTCATCAACATAAATTTGAATAATCAAAACATTTTTATTATCTTTCTTTATAAAAAGTGTTGGATCTTCATTTCCCTTAACAATGTTATTTTGAAGCAAAAATCTTGTAAGTCTATCATACCAAGATCTAGGGGCTTTTATAAGTCCATACAAAGCTTTGGTAAGTCTAAAAACATGATCAGGATGTTTTGTATCTTCAAATCCTGGAGGTTGTTCAACAAAAACATCCTCTTGAACATAACCGTTAATAAAAGCACATTTCACATCCATTTGAAAAAGTTTGAAATTGAAGAATGCTGCAAACGAAAGTAAAATACGAATAGATTCAAGTCTAGATACTGAAGCATAGGTTTATTTATAGTCTATTCCTTCTTATTGATTATAGCCTTAGCAACCAATCTAGCTTTATTCCTAACTATGACTCCATTTTCATTACACTTATTTATAAAGACCCATTTTACTCTAATTATAGAAGTTTCCTTAGGTCTTTCAACCAAGTTGCAGACATTTTTCCATTCGAATTCATTTAGTTCATCTTGCATGGATTTAATCCAATCATCATCACCTAAAGCTTCATCAATGCTTTTTGGTTCCAATTGGGAAAGGAATTCTAGATGTTCTACTTCATTTCTTAAGAAGCTTCTAGTCCTTATAGGTTGATTCACATCACCAATGATACTATCACTAGGATGATTCTTGAGAAATGACTGATTTGGGTTTTGAAGAACCTGTTCATCAAAAAAGGGTAGGAAATCTTCTGGGGTAAATGTTTGAGAAGTATCTTCTTGTAAATTTTCCTTATCAGAAGGATTTTCTATCATTGATTGATACTTAGTTTTTGAAAAGACATCCGAGGATGGAGGTTGAGGTTTTTTAAAAACAAAAGGATCAGTTTCATTAAATTTGACATGTACTGTTTATTCAACAGTACAAGTGTTTTTGTTAAAAACTTTATATGCCTTAGAAGTTGTGGAGTAGCCTAAGAAAATTCCTTCATCATATTTTGGTGAGAATTTGTGTAAATTATCTTTAGTATTCAGAATGAATACCTTGCAACCAAAAACCTTAAAGTAGGAAAGTCTAGGTTTTCTACCATTCCATAACTCATAAGGAGTATTATTAAGAAAAGGTCTAATAAAAACTCGATTTATAGTATAACAAGCAGTACTTATAGATTCATCCCAAAAATGTTTGGCAACAGAATACTCATTCAACATGGTTCTAGTTATCTCTTGAAGAATTATATTTCTTCTTTCAACAAAACCATTATATTGAGGTGTTTTGGGTGCTGAAAAGTTGTGAGTAATACCTTTTTTACTATAAATGGTTTCAAAATCAGAATTTTGAAATTGTCCACTATGATCACTATGCATAGTTTTGAATGGATGGTTTTTCTCATTTTTGACTTGAGCTCTAAAAATTTTGAAATAAGAAAAAGCTTAAGACTTATTTGCTAGAAAATAGACCCATGTAAATCTTGTGTAATCATCAACCAAAACAAATACATTATATTTTCCCCCAATGCTTCCAGTTTGTGTAGGACCAAAAATATCCATGTGCACTAACTGTAGTGAATCAATTGTTGAGACTTCATCAATGGATTTAGAACTTGATTTATGTTGTTTTCCATATTGACAAGGTTCACAAACTTTTGAAAAATCAAATCTATGTTCCGGTAGACCCTTAACTAGTCTTTTTTAGACAGTTTGCATAGGTTTCTAAGGTTACAGTGTCCAAACATTCTATGATATAACCAAGAATGATCTTCCATTTCACTAAGGCAAGGTAAATCTTGGCTCCTATGGTCTTCTATGTTTAGTGTGTAAACATTCTCTTGCCTATTGGTAGAAATAATAAATTCTTCCTTGGAATTGTGTACTAATCACTTATCATTCCTAAAATTCACAAGATATCCTTCATCACATAATTGAATTGTGTTTATGAGGTTGTTCTTAAGACCCTTAAAAAATAAAACATTTGAAATCAAAGTTTTTCCAAGAATAACGATGTCACCTATACCAATAATTTCTCCCTGAGCATTATCTCCAAAAGTTACTTTTCCTCCTTTCATCTTGATAATATTTTCAAAATAGTTTTTGTTACCATTCATATGCTGGGAACATACACTATCCATGTACAAAGTATTGTTGTTGGTACTTTCCCTATTTTTCTGAAAATAAGAAAAAGATAGATTTTCAGAATCCAGACTTGCTTGGATCCGGAAGTTTTAGAAAAAAAAATATTGGGTACCCACATCTTCTTATAAAAATAAGACTTATGAAATCCTAAAGATTGGGTTTTGTTTAAGGAACAATTCTTTGCCCAGTGAACACCACACTAACATTTAGTGCAGAATGGGGCACATTGAGGAACAAAGTTGTTGTTACTAAAAATATGTTTAGAACTAGTGTAACTAAAACCAGAATTTTTTCTTCAATGTCGGATTTGGGAATACATTTTATCAAAATTTTCCTTACCTAGGGTAAAGTTTGACAAACACTTTCTGAAGGAAAATATTTTGGATTTGAGTTTAATAATCAAGTTCTTAACTTCAAAAACTTCTGATTTTGAGCTAGAGTTAGGCTCAAAGATATTTTTCTTACAAATTACGTTTTCTAGATCTTTAGAAAGTTTATTCTTCTCAGAACTTACTTCCTCAAGATTTTTTGAAATAATTTAAAAATCATCATTTTTCTAATCATAATCTTTAGAGAGATGTGATATTTCCCTAGTAAGAAGAGTATTCCTAGAATTTTCCTTATCAAGTTTTTTCATGAGTTTTGAATTCTCATTCTTGAGGAGTTTGGAAAGACTAGAAACTTCTTCATAGGTAGGTAATGTATTATCTTCATCAGAAGAGGATTCTTCATCTAAAGAGTTATAATATTTAATATCATTAGAATTCAAAGAAACATTGGTCATTAATTTAGCATTATATACCTTATCCATCAAGAAATAATTATCAATAGGTAGCCTGGCTAAAAGACCAATATTCTTCTATTCCGAAGATTCATAATCTAAAGATTCATCTGAAGAGTCTCCACCACTAGCACTCCATGTGTCATTATCTTTCAACACTTTCTTAACTTTTGAATTGTAATAATAATTTATGTTTTTCTCAAAATTCCTTTCCTTTTCTTTATTTTCTCTTGAGCATAGGTCAATAGGGTCTTTTGTGTCCATATCTCTTACATTCATAGCATGTGACTTATGAATCTTTCTTTTCTTTCCTTTCCTTCTTCTTATATTTGGATTAAAAGTTCCTCTGTCTAGCTATCTTGTTAATCCTTCAAGCAAGATTTGCTAATTCATTTTCTAAGGATTCACTTCCACTAGATTCGGAATGGATAACAACTTTCTTAGATCTGTATATAATAACTCTCTCAAGAGTCTTGGATTTCATATGATTATAAGTAGTAGTAAAATCTACACTGCCATTTCCATTCTTCTTCTTCACAATATCAGCATCTCTCTTCATTCTAGTCTCTTGCTGAAGAAGAGTTCGAAAGAGCTCATCAAGGGTAATCTGAGTAACCTTCTATTTTCATCAATTGCAGTCCTTTTAGATTCCCACTCATTCAGCATGATGTCGATAATATTGTCCACACAAGCTTCATCATCTAATCATTTTAAACCCAATGATTTTAAACTATTCACAATAGTCATGAATCTCTGTTGCACCTTGCATATGGGTTCACCATAAGGAAACCTAAAACCATGATATTCAGCTCTAAGAATGGCTCTTCTTGGCTCAATTACTTTGGAATTTCCAAAGTGAGTAACTTCAAGTTTCTTCCATATAGAATTTGCTGCTTCACAAGATGAAATTTTGATATATATATTTATAGTCATTGAACAAAGTAAAGTTTTGCATACCTTATAATTCAATTGATATTCAGGATTTTCTTGATTTGTAAAGGCACTTACTTCTTTATCAAGAATTTTGTATCCACTGGTAATAATAATAAAATTTTCAACCCTAGTGTTGGTAATGAAAGCCTCCATACGATCTCTCCAATATTTGTAATCATTACCATCAAAGATTGGTGGTCTAGTTGGATTAATATTGTCTATGAAACCAACATTGATTCCTGTCATCTTTAAGAAAAGTCTTTCCACAAAAACTTATTAGTAGAAAAAGTTTGTAAACACAAAAAATATTCTAAACAAGAAAATATAGAACAAAAGTATCTCTAAGAAAAAGTGAATCCGAACTATGAGTCCGAAAAATAGATTCCGAAAAAATATGAATCCAGAAAAAGTATGAATCCGAAAAATAGATTCTGAAAAATATGAATCTGGAAAATGTAATTCCAGAAATTTCCTTCTGAATCTAATCATGAGATTAATTCAGATTTAACCAAATCCACTGATACCAATTGTTGAGATGGTATGTCTGAGTATGATATATTCTATAATACCAAATGTAGGATCAAAATAAGAATGAGATTCTCAGATACAAGAGGGGGATGAATTGAACCTTTTAAAAATTCCTTTGGAACTTTTAAAGATGGTTGTGTTTAATAAGGTTAAACAAAATAATTCACAAGACCTCTTATAGGTTCTAAACACTTTCTAGATTCTGGAAAAGTAATTCTGAAAATGAAACTTAACAAAAGTTACAAAGATTAAGATTCTACATTAAAGCATATAGAATCTAACTATATCAGAGTACAAGAGTGAGGAAGTATAAGATATTATACTTTCCTCAACAATACAAAATGCAGCGGAAAAACATGTAACAAAAACAAGTAAAAAGTAATAGGTCTTTTAACCCAAAGAGAAGGGTATCTGACAACCTTGGATAAAGGTACCTTGATTTATAATTTCAAGAAAGTCTATCTTACCCACACCTGGGTAAGCCCTGAATATAGAGATCGGAGTCTGTAATGTTATCCCCACAATCCCTCAACTATTAGGTAGTCGACACCTCTATCTTCCTCAGAAAGGAAGCCCTCAACATCAAGGTGTTGGAACCTATGTCTTCCTATCCCTGGAAGCCCTTGATTGTAAAAAACAACAATCAGAGTCACATGAAGCAAATCTGCACAAGGTAAAGTTTGAACAAGCTGTTCAAACTTTCTACACGAAGTTTGAGAGTTTATAAGAGCCTCTCTCTCTATAAATCACATCAACAGCATGTAGGCGTAGATGTCAAAGTTCAATTGTGATGTCTGTTATTCTTTTCAAATGAGCTCTTATTTATAGGCACAACTCCTACGGTCGGCTCCGTCCTCCAACGGTCATATTCTTCCTTGAATTTTGTAGGGACCTGTACATGTGTCACTCAACCAAAGGTTAGTTTATAACTGAAGGCATGACATTATTTTATAATAGAACAAGTGAAAGAATAACTTAAACTGATATTCAGAATGGAGAAAATGAAAGTTTGGAGTGTTGAAAGTTAAAGGTCATAGTCTAAATAGAAAATGAATTCGGAGTCTATAATAAAGAGATATTCAGATTCTATTTTTTCTAAGGAATTCATAATGGGAATTCATAATCAAAATTCTTCATTAGAATTCGTAATGAGAATTCATAACCAGAATTCATCATCAAAATTTTTAATGAGAATTCGTGATCAGAATTCATCATCAGAATTCATAATGAGAATTTGTGATCAGAATTCATCATCAAAATTCATAATGAGAATTCATAATCAGAATTATTCATCAGAATTCGTAATCAGAATTTGTAATCAGAATTCTTCACCAGAATTTTTAATGAGAATTCCTAATCAGAATTATTTGTCAGAATTCGTAATGAGAATTTGTAATCATAATTCTTCATTAGAATTTGTAATGAGAATTCGTAATCATAATTCTTTATTAGAATTCATAGTTAGAACTTTATATAAGTTCGTAATCAGAATTCAGATTTCAACTTCATAAAAGTTCGTAATAGGGAATTTGGAATAGAAGTTCATAAAATTTCGTAACAAGAATACGGATCCTAAAATAGAATTCTTCATATCTAAGTATTGTATGATTCCGAGGTTTTTGATATGAATAATATTTTTATACTTAAGAAAAATATTGATAAGAACAACGAAATCTAGGAATGGGTAAATTTCCTTGGGGAAGGAAATTTTCCTTATAGAAGTAAAATAGGGGTAAAATGAGTTTTTCCTTGAAAGGAGGTGTTTGTGTTTTTTAAAACAAGAAGGAGTGGTAAAGTCATAAGGATACCTTAATGACTTAACAATCTCCCCCTTTTCTTGAAGGAATGAAAAAGTCATATGGATAAACATATTGAATCAACATGAATTAATTCACGTGGTGACACACTTTTGACGTGGTGACACATCTTTATGTGAATTTTTTTTCTATAAAAGGAGGCAACGATAAGGCTTTTAAAAGACATCCAAAATGTCAAGAGCAGAGCCAATTTGGTGATCACCTTTCATTTATGATCATTTTTTCTGCATCGAAGATTATTACTTTTGAGATCCCTTCCATTTTTGGGGAGTCTCTTCCGTGTACTTATTCATGTTAGTGGATTCCTCTTTATAGACTAAGTCCCACGGTTTTTACCTTTTGGGTTTTCCATTTAAAAATTTCCAGTGTCAATATTTTACATTCTTCACATTTACTTTTGGTCGCTACGCATCCACTTTAGTTCTGTAGGCTTTTATTTGGAGGGAAAGATTTTATTTCTATTGTATGTTTTCTTTTTTGTTGTTTGTGAATTCTTTTCTTTGTCATCTTTCCCAACAAGAATAACCTCCAAATTATTATATTTATTTCCCAAAATGTGTTGGTTGACAAATAAAATAAAAAAGAGAGAAGTGAAAAATACAACTAGAAAATTTAGGAGGCTGAAAATAGTGTAGGCCAAATGCATTACCTATCACAAGGTTCACCACCTCAGTCGGTAGGTAACTCACACTCAAAAAGAATGAAATATTAGTCCCTTGACCGGTCATTGATGCGATAAAGTATGCAACTTTTTTACCTTTATTCCAAATGTGATGGACCTACATTAAATTATTTATATAACTCCTATACCGATGAATAAAATAGGAAATCGACCAAGGGGTGGTACCTGAGCCCTGAAGAGAATTATACAACTGCCAAACTAATATTCAATTGCCTTCAAAACTGAAGTATTGTGTCCATCGCCATTGCTTCATCACAAAGATAATCCCTACTTTCATATCTCTCTATGAATGAAAAAATAACATCTCCCTATGGAATCCGTACCACACCACCACACCTCATTACTCCTATAATATACAGACCATCTATGTTGAGCTTGAGACCAGAGTAATGGGGGTGCCATCGAGTCCAGAAACCCTGCTTGACTCTCATAGGTGAGTTGATAGAGGATAATCTAGCTAAGAGAGGTCTAAGAGTAGGTGCTTCTTTCTAGTTCTTAAAGAGAGAAATCATATCAAGCCAGAAACTTCTTGTTTTCGAGACAATAGCTCTCCCCATGACTGAAATACCATCCACCTGAGCTGAGTTGCGCACCTAATAAGTGATCCAACATCTGTCAATTAATACCATAGTACATCTCTTCCTCTCCAGACCAATTGCCCTTGCACCCTAGAACCAGACATCAAGAAACATGCTTCCCTATATGATCTGGGTGAAAAAATCTCTGAAATTACCAAAAGCCTTCCACATTGAACGATCCCACTTGCTGTAGAAGAAAAGGTGAAGAAAGATCTCCTATTAACGGTCCATGAAACACCAACATTGGGAAACAAGATTAATTCCCAGGCATTAAACATTATCATCAGTGGATAGCGCAAAATTCCTAATTATCCAAACAAGAAAATTGTATTTAATAGGAATCACCTTACACCCTAATTTCTCACTCCATATATCCTCTTGGTTGGGAGAAACCATCACTCTTCTGAAATCTTTCAATGAGAAATTACCAGATGAGAATCCTATAAACACACACTTACCTAGTTCCGAATTTAACTCTATGAGATTAAATATATCACTTTTTTTCTTATCAAGGATAGTGTTGATGAAGCTTTGGTGCCTAACTGCATGTTTGAATGTGATATCCATATTAGAAAAACCATGGAAATCGAGAGTGTTTCCTAGAAAGTTTTGATGCAAAAAAGAGACATATCCCCTACCCACAATCCATCTGCTTTGGTTTTTGTGAAATGTGGTTTACAATATTAAAATCATGTGTTTATTTTTCATTAAAAAATGTTTGTTTTATTTTTTCCATTAAAAATTGAGTATGTTTCTTTTATTATTTTTTAATTCTATTTGTTGGACTTCAAGACCGCGGTCCATTTGTTGTGTGGAATTCTTGATTGGCTGGATTGTCTTGACTTGGGTTCCATGGCTATTTCAAGTGGCCTGTATCGCTGTACCACTTTACCTGTGTGCTGCCACCATGGCAATTGTGCTATCCCGCTTCACCCTATCCATTGATGCTTCATTATCCATCTATCTTGATTCATTGTTTTGTGCTTATTAAGTGATATGATCAGCGCCGTCTGCGCATCTGTAGTCGTCCATGTGTCCCAGACATTGTGGTATTTGTTTGAACTACTGCTGCTTCATGATTATTCTGTTTGTTGGGTTGCTGCCGTGTGGCAGCTTGACTATTATGCCTGTCTGGGCACCACTTCAGTTTTTTAGTCTCCATTATTATGAGATTAAATGTTGTTTTCATCAAGGAAAAGAGTGGTTAGTCATCTTCTTCAGCTTCATACCCCAATAGCTTTATGGGAAGAAGAACCCTTGCTAGTTCTGTGACCTTCCGCCTATATGCCGCCATATCAATGCCGATCCGGTGGTTTTTATATGGAGACTCCTTAAGAGATCAGGGTAACAACCATGGAAGAGATCCGTGTTACTCGATTCTTATGTATTTGTGAGCCCATTCTTTATTTTCTTGTTTGATCTTTGTAGTTTATTTTTCTGGTTTCTTAGATGGTCTGATTAGTCGAGTCGGGGTTGCATGCGTGAGTCCATCTAGTTCCAAAGAGAACTCCACTAACTCTAATCTAGGATTCATCACTGTCTCTTGGGGTAGATTGGTCTTCGTTCTCAGATATTTTTCGTGATATGTGTGTGTGGTTTGTCTTTACTGCTTCTCTGCTTGTATGTGATCTGTTTATTTTGTTTTTCATAATAATAAAGAAACTATGGTGGTGTTCATTCCATGGAGTAAGACCATAAGGTCCGAACCACATAAATTCTGTTGTCCATTTTACTTTCCTACAAGTTTCATTTTCTGTTCTTCGAATTTGTTCATAAAATGTTTTATATTCGGTTGTTTTTACTCTCTATAAATCACAACAATTCTGTAACAGTTTTGAATTGATTGAATATGAGGATGGATGAGAGAAAAAAAAGAGTAAATAATACCACTCATCATGGCCATGTCCCTATTACATTTAATTTCAATGAATATTCCCCATAGGGTCTGTTCCTATAGGACCCCCATGCCAATTTCTCTTATATACATTGAAGAGTATCCAATATATTTTTAACATTTATTCCCACTCCTTCACAGTTCCACCCATTCTTTCTCATGAATTCAAAGTAAAATTACCTTCTGAATGTGTATCCAAGATGAATGATGCAATAATACTATCACTGTGATAAATAACACCCTTGGGAACCACAACAGTTAAAAGATCATGAACTGGAATATAAGAGAGAACACTATTCACTATAGTTATTCTACCACCAAAAGATAGATATCTATTTTACCAGTTCATAATTCTCCCTATTATCATTTCAAATATTTTATCAAAATGATGAATAAAGGGCCTACTCGAAGAGATGGATGAGCCTAGGTAATACATAGGGAAGTCTCTATTATGCATGTAGAGACTATTTATGAGAGAAGATACTCACCTATCCGAGAACCCTTTAGAAATATAGAAACTACTGTTCACACTGTTGATAACCTGGCCACTCCATTTGTAATAATAATAAAGAACTTTTTTGATGCCACAGATTGACCAGATGTTGTAATTCATGAAGATTGTAGTATCATACGCAAAAATTAAGTGGAAATTGTATAATAATGAGACCTACAACAGTAAGGAATCACATTCCCCATCTAGATACTCCTGTTAATGAGGAAACTCAGAACATCTTTAGTGATAGTGAAAATAGTTGGAGATATAAGATCACCTTGTCTTTGCCCACAGATTGCTTTGAAAAAACCACAATTTTTCCCCATTAAGGATATTGAGAGCCAAGAGGAGATAACGCACTTAAACATATGATTTTTGATTCTGAGAGGAAAATCCCATACTTTCAAGCACATTGATGATAAAATTCCACTCAACATGATCGTAAGCTTTATCCACGTCTATCTTGATTTCCATGTTTGAACTAATGAACTTGTGTTAATGTCACTAATCACTTCTAGAGCCAACACTATCGCTTTAAGGATAGACCAATCCTTAACAAACCCATGTTATTATTTAGATATCAAACAAGGGATATGTAATGAGATCCTTCTATTAATCACAATAGAAAGTTCTGTATATTGAAATTTAAATGGGCTAGTCAGATGATAATGGTGAAAAGATAAAGGGTCTTTGATCATAAAAATTTACACCAAGGTAGCATCACTAGCCACATTAGGGAGGCCTCCACCCATGAAGCAGTCCTAAATATCATGAAAAAATCACACTTGAAGTGTTCCTAAGAATCATAGTTGAATGAACCTAGAAAACCATCTAGGGCTGGCGCACTCTTTGGGTTATGACCACACATCGGCTTATAAATCTCTTTCTCCTTAGAAATGGATTCAAAGTAGGAGTTGTTAGTAGAAGAGACTACATGAGCAATAACATATATAAGCTCTTCATAACCACTCAGATTGCCACTTTTCATGATGGGATTTGGACAAAAAAATATATACTTAAAATAAAATTCATCCCTACCTCCTATCACTCCTCAATAATCAGTGTAGGTTCCATCCCTCAGCATAATATTTGTCCTGATGACCTGCCTCTTCTCCTTGATACATGTGTGAAAGAACTCTGTATTATGATCACCTTCACGAAGCCATTTTATTCATGACTATTCACCAACCACTCACTCCTCCCTCAATAACATGTCCTCTAGAATTTCCTTCTTGAAGGAAATTTTACTAAACATAGATTCATTCCACACATTTTCTAGATTAGTTTCCATATGATATATATTTTCCTTAATGGCCTCTATGTCTTAGAGCTTGAAGGTCAGTTCATATACCATGAACTCAAATCACCCATGAGCCTATGAAGATTGTTGTGAATCCTACTCCAAGCATTTCCTATAGATGTCTTGTTCCATGACTTGCTTTCCACTTCTTCACAACTTGGAGTGTTGATCCACATATTTGAAAAGGAGATATACCCACCATGCTCCTTCCTATGGGACAAGATAACAAATAATGGAGAATGATAAGAAAGGCTCCTCACTATATGTGTAACCTTAACGTCTGGGTAGGCAGATATGACATGGAAATTGGAAAATCATATATCCACGTGACACCATGTTTGAAGGTATTTTTTCATATTGTTACACCATGTAAAGTGATTACCTTTGTATCCCAAATTAGGCAACCCATTAGAGGCAATGAACAAAAGAAATGCCTGACTAGCCTTTCGAGGGAAATCACCTCTCTCTTTTCCCCCCTTGGATCAACAACTATATTAAAATCGACCGACACTATCCATAGGCACTCCCTCCTATTGAATGATATTAAATAATTCCATAAGGATTCTCTTGTCCGCGCATCATAACTACTATAAACATTGGTGAAAAAGGAGAACTGAGTAACAATGGCGATTTTCATGGTGAACAATTGATCTGAATCATCAATCAGTTCCACTAAAATAATTGAATTCTAGAATAATCAAATTTGATGATTATGATTATTAGCATACATATGACTACACATATTAATTCTCCACAAAAAAATATATATTCTGGAGGAGCTTTTCTTTGGCTCAAACACTATAACTAAGGAATCTTTACTATGATGAAGTTCATTAGCTAAAAATTTGTCCTTTTCTTGAACACAAAAGCCTAAAATGTTCTATATGATAAATATTATCATTAAAATGAAACATGTTTGGATCTATTCCTAGGTGACTTGGGCCACTTGCTTAAGGAAAGTGATTGGCCTGATTTGAGTTTTTATTGAGAATGATTACACACTCCCCTAGAGGGTGACGAAAGAAGTAAAGCTTTAGGAGGAGGGAAATCCTGATAATGGGAATAAACCTTACATGAATATCTATAATGTGAAATGGGAGAGGGAGAGATGGGGGCACTCTCTTGTCTACACATCACAAATTCCATAAGAGATTCCCTTATTTCATCTGGGCATCAATCCTGACTGGGGTTGGGGGAACCTTAACACCACCGTATTCCACCCTCAACTGAGGATTCTCTCCTCTAATCTTCGCATGGAAATTCCTCCCATGAATTTGTGTGTTTACTTCATCCTAAAATCATATCTACCATGCGTATGGGTAGGCTTCACTAACTTCTTAGATAACCGTCCATAAGGGGTTTCTATGTGGATTTCATCATGGTGAAGTGACATCCCAGGGTGTCGACTACATTTTTTTCTTCAAAGCTCTGAAGTATTTATCATAGTGACTACTTCTATGGAAAATGATATTCTAATGCATATAATCAACTTGTAAGAAATAAAGTTTGATAGTAAAACATTCTCCATAGATAAGCGGTATCCCACAAACCATGTCTCATTGATATGGCAGTGGTGTGGTGAAACATTTTCTATAATAATTTTAATTAGTATAGAATTACTTCAAAACTCCAAACCTGATCAATTTCAAAAGAAAAAAGCCTAAAAATACATTAATTTAAAAAAACTTGTAAAATGAGGTTCAAAATAATATATGGAAATAAATTATTAGGGATGATATTCCCCATGACCTCATGCATGCCTCCCCATACACAAGAGGTTGCCGAAAAATGGTGAGGTCCAAAAAGGGACAACATGGGGAGACTATGCCTTCTATATCAGGTAATCATTAGAGTTTAATATAGATGTTATAATAATAAAAATCATCAAGTAAATAATAAATAAATCATCAGGGTAGAAACATACACATAAAGTACTAAACCACACAATAGAAATTTGGTATGACTTTCACACAAAACAAAATGAAGGAAAAAGGATCCCCATAGGTAGTGGATCAATATTTGAGATTAAATTAACTAATAAAAAATAGTAAAAAATCTAAGATTGAAGTTAACTTCTCAATTCCCTTATAGGTTCTGAGTGCAGTGGAAGCGTGGTTGGGATAACGCCCAACACTACTTTTTACCATGATCAATGATTATTTTGGGATCAATATGATGATGAACGCCAGTCTCCACAAAATAGAATCAAATATTTAGATAAATATGGAAGAGACACAAAACCTTTAGAGAGGATCTTGCATATGATGTATATATTAAATTTAATTAATTTAATAAAGAAAATTATACCTGGATCTTCAGTATTTTTTCATTGATGATGTTGATCATCCAGAATGACCCTTATGGATTATCTTGTTGTGCTTGCAAGGATCCAAACTAGAATCCCTCTAGGGGTAATCCACACATGCTCTGATGGCCTCCGATCGACAATGATCGTTCACCGTGTGCTAGTCTAGTGAAGAGAGTGTCTTGTGTCAGTCGTTCTTGATCACTTGTTCTTAGGACTTGAAGAACATCTCTCGTTCTTGAGAGGGATGAGAAGAGTATTCGAGAGAGAAATTGTTTAGCTGGACAATTCTCAAATTCACCAGGTGTGCGGTTTGGTACATGGAGCAGTAGACATATGTTTCTATTTATTGACATGGGGCTTTAGTTACAATATTTAATTGATTAGAGCAATTAAATACATTAATAACCTTAGAGAAAACCCATGTTATTAATAATAATACTGCATCATTATTTATGGTGTGCCGACTTGCACATAATGGAATTATAAATAAAATTTAGCATCACAAAATAATAGCAGCATTATTTTAATTTTTCCAACTAGTAAAATAATTATTTTTCATCATAAAAATAATTATTTTATTACCAGATCAGCCTTGGTCCTCTTGAACTCCACTTCCATTTATTGAACTTCTGATGAAATAAATAAATAATTTATTTTCTTAAATAAATATTTTATTTAAAAACTAGTAAATATATATTTATTAAATGTTCAATAAAATAAATAAATAAATTTTACCCACAATCCGGTGAATAAATATTTATTTAATTTATTCAATCATTTTAACTTGAATAAAATTATTCCATTGTCTTGAAAATAATATTTATTAATTAAAATCAAATTTAATTTAATCGAGACCACCAGAAACACTTAGTGTGTGACCCTCTAAGATTCTCTATCATTAACATTAGGTGAGTTTCCTAAAGTCCAATCGAACTATCTAGAAACGGGCCCAGGGATCCAAGAGAAAAAAATTAAATTTGAAACAATGAAATCCACATACAAACACTCACTGTGTAATATAATCCCTTTGTCATAATATTTCATCAAGCAGGTTTCATGATAGAGTTATCAACTTTTATGATTGATATGTAATTCTTTGACTACCTAAAATAAACTCGTCGTTATACCATGGCCTTGAAATTTTTCATGATGGTTCTATTTCAATCAAAGGGCCGAGATATCAACTTCCATAAACGGAAGGGAAAAATCCTTCCTCAACTTATCCATTAATAACATGCCACTCGTGACGCACCCAACATACCCTACTTCCTGCCAACTGTCTGTGTGACTGTTTTCATCAGTATATCAAAGTGCACAAGTTGTGACATGTATTAATGATAATATTAAAGTCCAAGGACCATAACACACAATCACGGATAGAAATATCCAATGACACCAAAACACATGGAATTATTACTGGCAAGTCAGTTCTCATAATCTCTTGTCTTGGAGATTACAAACTACAAACCTCACGAGAGGAAATCTCATCTACTTACGAGTACTCACACATGACAGTCTACATGCTATGTGTCCCATCATAGTACGTCACACAACTGTAGAAATTTATTTAAGAATATTATTATATCATTTCAAGGTTCTCATCAAAGCGGGGAACTTCCATGACCATATCAATGAAAAAAAATAATCTTGGTCATTATTACATTAATTCCATGCAGAACAATGAAAAATACGTAATAAGTTGTTTAATATTTAAATCCATTAAATATCCATGTAATAAAAGTGCAAACAGTTGGTTTTAGGACACCAACTCTTACACCCCACCCTGACACTGATCATGCTCAACTTCCCACTACAGGCCCCTTACCCTTCACCGGATCCTTAGTTATGAAATATTTACATGCACCAAGATACATGAATTGGTTGTGAGTATGAAAACTAGTAGGACACCACCAATGGGTCCTTATTAAAAGTGAGTAATATATATACTAGTTAATTAAAATTAGGTAAACAATGTGAAGATACATAATAAATATATCACACAATCATAACATATATTTTTGGTTCTTTGATACTGGATATACTTACTTCAGCTTTATGCCATTAGGAATTCCAACCACCCACCTGAAACTTCCCCCTAAATGGGATAGTCCATAAATATTTCCTACACATCCCCTTAAAGGGATAATCCATAAACATGATAACCAAACAAATAATACATCCCCATTAGAGGTAGTCTACATGAATCGACCTTTATGCTCAACTAATTTAGACAAAGGAACAACACATGAAATACATAGATACATGATTATAGATTAGTATCATGTAATGTTAAACATGATTCATAAACATCAAAAATCTAAACGTTAGAAAAATAAACCATAGTTATCATGGGGATATATGACCAATGCCACATGTGATCAAACATCAAGCATAGGTCTCAAAGGGCTACTCACACACTCTAATAATCATGCCAAGTACTTGTATAAACATGAATTAATAATGAAGACCACCTAACTTAAGGGTAAAAATATTTATATGATAATGGCCTCTTTTTGAGTCCAATTGAACCACTTTTAATCCAAGGACTATTCCTATTACACCATGATTTAGAAATATAGGATCAAGGTGGAATAGATTCCACATCCAAAAGGTAGGACAAGATGAAACATACCAAATAATTTTCCTTTAAAACAATGGTCAAGGTGCAAATATTACACAAAAGCTAATTCTCTATATTCAGGTTCCAGTTCTATCAATGATCAATAATTACTTTTTTAGACTATTTCAAATCCCTTAGACCTAATCAAAAAATAAAGAATATAATTTTTTTTAACTAAGGAAAATAGTACAGAATTGATCTAGATTAAGATAGGAATCACCAAATTTGGAAACATAGGATCAAACTAATGTATAGTCATCAAATGAAGGAGATAGAGGGAGATGATAGAGACCAAAATCGCTATATTAGAGATTATAAAGTATTGTGGGTTGAGTATAATTTTTGGAGACCGCTCCTCTAGACTCGGTGCTTAAAAAATGCTGTGTAATGTTTTTTATAAAAGTGAATAAACAATTACACAAAACTTTAATGAAGTGAGGATCTTTTACCAGTATAGGTTCTGGAAGATTAGACATACCCTTACATTTATTAGAGCTGAAATAATAAAACAACTATCCAATACGCTTCTGCGCGCGCTACAACAAAGATGACCAACTCTGGAATTCAAGGCAACCTGTGAAAAACATTTCAAAAATGTTGGGTGAGCACAAAAGTTTCCCAGTAAAGGATTTTGAAAACCTTTGATAAATCACTTTCATAAAAATATCCTTTCAATAATACATTTGAAAATTTTTAATTTTAAATTCATTTTAAAACAACCTTTACAAAATAATGCAATTCTTTTGAAAAATAACTATACTTTAAAAACATTTTTAAACGAATCCAGTGATTTTCTTTGAAAAATATTAAGCAAACTTTATTAAAACAAAACCTCATTTTGAGGCAACTTAATTCGTCAAAGTCTGTCTTGGGCCTACCCACTTAGCGATGGATGGGTTCACTCCCCAATTACCTTTTATTGTTTTAACAAACAAGCGCCGATATTTTCGAAAATGTTTAAAGTTTTCTTTACATATATAAATATATATACTAGTATTGGTCACTGGAGTTTTTTCCCTTAACCTATAAATACATTTAAAATACACATGTATTTATAAATATAACATAATTAAATAAATACTTCCATATTTTTATCATCTACAAGTTTGGTTACGGCTAACACTTCTACCACATACACTTTACAAGGTATATCCTTGAAATTAATCAATCTTTCTCAAATCCTTTTTGTTGCACATATACTCAATTTAATTTAAATTTATTATATCAATTAATGAAGTTGTATATATAAAATTATGAATAAAACATTATAAATGTGACATTTAATTTTATAATTAAATTCATGTAATTGATGAAATTGAAAATAAAACCTTATGTTTTTAACTTGAAATTATAAGTTTGATTTTAGCGCAATGAACGTTGATGATATGAATAAACACATGGAAGTTAAATCAACATCCATGCATTGGAAATTTCAAAGAAATATTTATTAAATTTATTTTATGCATGAATGTATAAACTGAACACAATAGTGAACATATAGTTCTATCTTCTTAAAAATCAATCAATAATAATGGATGTGCACGCACAAAAATTAAAGCAGCATTTCTTAAATAAAATCACCCTTTTATATACACTTAAGTTTCAAGGAACATGAATTTAAGAAGTACATAGAAATATACATAAACATAGAACTGAAATTAGAAACCAATGATCCTGAATGTTAAATAAATTATATATACATATATATGTTTGATTATAATTTACACATGTATCTCACACCCATAATTAGATACTTGTATGGTTTAAAAACAATATGAAAAATAAAACTTCAATATAAATATATGTATACATATATTTATATATATCGTGAATAAACATTATAATTTATATTTGTTCATATAAATATATCATGCCTGAACAAAGCACACATGTATTCAATTTGTGTGTTCAAATTATAGATTTGGATCTCAGAGAATTATAACACATGGAATTAAAATATTTAAACAATTAGAAACCACAAAAATAGGGATTATAATTTTAAAGGAGAAAACTCCCCTACACAAAATAGAACTTATAAATTTGAATCCAATAATTAAAATTCCCCTAATAAAATAATAATCAGAATTGTAATGAAATTATACATAAATCCTTATTCACAAAACTAAATAATTTTGATAAAATAAACATTAAAATGAATGATTTAATTGAATAAATCCCTTACAATTAAACATAAAAGAAGAGAGGTATTTGAAAATAAAATTAAACTATCTCTTACAGAAATAATATTTCAAAATAAATTAATATTGGAAATAAATGTTTCAAACTTACACAAAGAATAATATGGAAATGCATAGAAAGTAATTTTGAAAACACAATATACCTTACCTCTAATATTTCTGTAGCATAATATTGACCTAAGCGGCACACATTCCAAAGAAGGATGTGAAGAACTTCAAACACTACTTTAGAATTGGAAAAGAGAAGTGGAAATAAAAAGGGTCCTACCTCGCCAGCTCTCTTTTCACACATAACAACAACAGGAAAGAAAATAAATGAAAAGGAGAGTTCCTATTCATCCCAACCGAGATACTTATTTATACATAGTGTTATTGTGTATTTAGACCATTATATTAAATGTTAACATCTTGCAGTTTGAAAAATTCAGTCCAAAACAAAAATTCAAACACACGATTAAATTAAAAAATTCAATCACAATCGTGAATAGAATAAAAATGAATTTAATTTAGATGTTTACAGCTCACTTCTCTATTATGTAATTGATCCAAATCCACATACAAAAACAACCAAAATAGAACTATTGACAAGAATGGTATATGCATATCAACTAATTAAAGAGAGATCAAAATGCAGACAACGAATGATGCCATAATGAATAAATTAAACACCAATTAGGACATAAATCATTGAAGGAAGAAGCAATTGGATGATTATTGACAAGTATGGAAATTAATACACTGAAAATGAAGCTAGAAAACAGATTCGGATTAAATAACACATAATTGAAAGATTCGAGATCTATCCCTAAGATATGGACCACAAAAACAAGATAAATGAAAGATCAAACCCTAACCGTGACTCGAATCACCTACATCCCTTCTTCAAAATCAAATCAAGATCCAGTGGAAGAAACCTCTAAAAATGCTCAACTTTCATCCTTCGAATTCTATTTCTGATGAAAAAACAAAACAGCGCCTGAAACTCTTCTCTCGCGACCAAGATCGGACATCTATCGGCCTCGTCTCCTAATCACGCTTGCCTTGCAACTTCATGTACCATAAGGTGCTTAGACTTCTCCCTTACCTCAACACTCGATTCGAGAAGAAGAAGAGGAACCTACCTCTTGTCCTTGACCTAAACTGTCACTCGAGCTCAAAGAAAATGAGACTCACGGCTCCACTTCGTCTCGCGCAGGGACTCCCCTCATAACCCTAACCCTAAATCCCAAAAACTCAAAACATGGTTATTATTTTCATTTTTTTATATTTCATTCACCATTTTTTTCATTTATATCATATATTATATCATTATATTTATGTGTATTAAAATAAATATAATACATGTATATTAATATCATATTATGTTTTTAATATTCTCATAATTTGTTTTTATCTTATTATTAAAAATATTATTATTACTTATTTAATAAAATTTTATATATTTATATTAATTAAACTATATTGCATTTATTATTATAAAAATTTTATTTTTAGAGATATTACATTTAATTTTATGAAATATTATCATTCATATTTCATTTTTACCAATATATATATATATATATGTTCTGTCACGATCCGTCCTCGGGGCCCGTGCCGTGACTACCCCAAGCTTGCCTTCCATAGGCCAAGGGCTGGCGACTAGCACCAATGCATAATTACCGGTAAAAAGGGAAGACATTGCCTTATTAAAGTAAAAAAACACCACAGAGCAAGCAAGAAGAAGTAAACACTAAGTAAAAATTGGGTACAACAGTAAGTGCGGAAAAATAAGTGGGCTAGAATACAAACCCAAACTGAAAGTAAAGTACAACTGGAAAGGGAAAACAACAATTGAAAGTAAAGTCGCATCCTCGAGCCATCCACTGGAAGTCCCACCTGAAGGGTGGGTACAGATAGCCTCCACAACTCCTTGGGTCCAGCTGCCCGCTCTGTGTACGTCCCGCCCAATGGTCCACCTCCAGGTAGTGACCTGCTCCGCAAGCCTTAACCACGATCAGTGCTATCCGTCATATGCAACCAACACAACGTAGTGCGGGCATAGCCCGTGCAGGGGTGAGTATAAGATACTCAGTAGGGACCCCGAGACCCCCGAAGGTCTCCCGGAATCCACAAAGGATAATCCACAAAGGAAAGATACAATCAAGAAGTAACATCTGACACTGCTTAGGTATATGCCCATACATATACCTAAGTCATCAATTCTCATTCGGCTCCAACATCCGAGCCCAAGTTTGATCATGTCCACACAGGATAGCACAACTCAATCCACATAGGAAAGAAAAACAAGATTTCAGCTCACACATGTATACTCCTTCGTATGATGATAGAGATGATCATATATTGCCACTGATTCATCTAAGCCGTCAGACCCACACAGGATCGACAAGTACTAACCCCCGCAATGACCCACAAAGGATCGATAGGTAACTAACCCCCGCAATGACCCACACAGGATCGGACCCACACATGATCTGTAGGCACTGGCCCACATAGGACCGCTGAGTGCTGACCCACACAGGATTGGTAGCACTAATCCACATAGGATCGTTGAGTGTTGTAGTCGTCGCCGTCGAATCCATAGAGGATTTCTGTATAGTCGTCATCGTCGTCGCAGTAGCAGCCAGCTCTAGGGTTCCCGCACACAGAAAGCTCGTTCAGGAGGATCCGCTCCACGAGCCGAAGGGATGATACATCAACTGACACAAATTCCAGAGTTGATGTTTCCAAAAGTTCCGTATCATCAACAGGATCTCAACGTCACAGACGGCGCGTCAATCGGACGCCCGGTCTGAGAGTTATTGGATTTTTTGTCCCAGGGGCCCTGTTGGTTTTTAAGTCAAAACCAACCCAACCATAATCCAACTACGTCCAAATATTGAGTGGAGTGAGCCAAAAGGTCCATCTCACTTAGAGGAATCCATCAAAGTCGATGGCACATCAATCAGACGTCCGGAGCTTAAGTTATAAGCGTTTCCGCTCCGAGGGCCCGGTTGGTTTCGTGTACGAACCAACCCGGCTGAACCCAAAGTCCTCCGAAACCTTGAGTGTACTATACTGAAACGACCGCCTCGATCCAAGGATCGCTACGCAACTGACAGTGCATCGATTAGAGGTCCGTAGCTCAGGTTATGGGAAAAAGACCGAAAAGGTTCGGTATTAGGGGGTTCGGGCCCAGTCCGACCTGGCCTGATACCCCCAGGGTCGGCCCGAACTGGGTCTAGGTCCGGCCCGCGTGCGCGCGGCCCGGCCCAGTGCGTCGGCGCGGCCCGCGGCCAGGCGGCTCGACCGTAACGACCGAGCGGTGAAAGTGCGGGGGGGGGGGGGGGGGGGGCTTCCCCCCGTTTTTTTGTAACTGCGGCCCCATGTGGGGGCCGCTTTACTGGCCAACCGGGGGTCACGGACCCCCGGATTTCCCCCTGACCGGCCGGCCAACTCCGGCCGGCCGGCTGCTGCCACCACAGGACCAGCAAGGGCCGGTCCCTCTGTTCTGACACCGGCGGCCCGGAACCAACCGCCGGACCCCCTGCTCCGCCGCGGCCCGGAACCGGCCGCAGACTTGGTCTGTCCGGCGCCGCACCCCTCCGCCGTGACCCCGCTCCGGCCGCGGTGCTTTTTTGGTTCTTCGGCGCGGCGCGACGGCTCCGCGTCTTTGGTTCGTCTTCAACGGCGCTGCGCTTCTCCCCCTTTCCTTAATAATTCCCGCGCGGTGCTTCGGCACCGCGTTGCCTTACTCCTGCCACAACAATATGAAACAAAAAAAGGGAGAGGAGGGTCGGCCGTGTTCGTGCGGTCCGACACCCTCCCGTTATTTCTGTAACAGGCGGCTCCAACAGAAATTAAAAAAGGCAAGAAAAGAATTTATGAACGACAATTATAATAAATCCCTACCTCAAGCGTCCTCGAGCGAGGGTTTGTCGTGGAAAAGCACGTTGCAGAAGAAGGCGTCGCGGAAGAAGCGTCACAGAAGAAGGATCGTCGCGTCGCGGATGAAGAATCATGGATGAAGCGTCATTGATTTCCGAGGATCCGGCATTCTTCGCGTTCTTCGCGTTCTTCGCGTTTGTTCACGAGGAAGAGAAGATCTTCAAGAGCCTGAGTGAAATCTCCCTAGCCTCTCAACACCACCCGCCTAATAAAAAATAAGAGTTGTCTTATTTTTATTTCACAAGCCTTGAGTTTTCAAATTCAAAAACGAAAGAAACAATTTAGTGAATTAATTGCAATGCTTAAACCTCCACATTAATGAGGCGTTTCGTAACCAGAATAAATGCAAGGGTTCACTTCATTAATAGGGGGTGTGGGTGCGTTACTTAATTAAAGGAGGGGGGTTTATGAAGAAAAGAAATGGTGGGGATCGTGTGGGCCCCCCCTCAAAAATATACTACCATTTGGGTAGGATATTGTGGGTCCCACAACATCCACTTAACTTAAGTTAAGCAAAATAAAATAAAAATCGGTTGTACTACTTTTATTTTATTTCTTAACTTAACCCCAAAATTTAAAAACCACACCCGAGAAAACACAACTCCGGAAAAGGTGTTTCTAAGAAAATACTGGCATTGTGATTCCATCAGTGCCCTCAGAATATGATTCCGAGCACAGGTTCAAAATTTAGAAAAACCCGCTTGTTCATTCACTTAACGTACCCGAGCTAAACTTCGAAAAAAGATTCTGGGCACACCGGGCCTCAGAATTAGATGCCGTCCGAAACTGCGTTCTTGTAAAATTCCCAAAAAAATTAAGAAAAAAATTCCTTTGAATTTTTTGGGACTTTACATATTCCATAATAGATTAAATGTATTATTTACATATAAAATCATTTCTTATTTAAAGAAATTTAATTTATAGTCTTCTTGGTTAAAATATAGATCAATTAGATATAATTAATAGTAAGAATATTAATGTCAATTAATCTTTGGTATTAATTAGTATAAATTCCATTTTACAAAAATACTTATTTATTCATGTAGAAATTGGTATTAAAACTATAAATAAAAACACACAGTTTAAATTTTTAATAACATTTATATCAAATTAATTTATAAAATCAATATCTTATTTAAAATTTCATTTTTTAAGTTTTTTGTCTTAATTAATTATTTACTAGGTTTTCTATAAATTATTACTCTTTCATAATGAAAGTAATATCATTTATAATTATTGTAATTTAATTTAATCATATTTAATCTTAACATTTAGTTCAAAAATTCTGGGATGTTACATTCTACTCCCCTTAAATGAATTGCGCCCTCGTAATTATTTTTTCAGACTTACGAAAATTCTGAATTTTTATCTTCAGAAATAAAGAATACCTAAGGGGAATTAACTATCCAAAGAAAATTCTACTGCGTAGATCATCTTCCTCAAAATACAACATCTAATCACCAAAGTTTTCTAGACCGTTCCTCTGATACCAATTATAACTCACCGAACCCGCTCTTCTGGACTCAGTGCTTAAAAAATGCTGTGTAATTTATTTTATAAAAGTGAATAAACAAATAAACAACACTTTAATGAAGTGAGGATCTTTTACCAGTCTAGGTTCTAGAAGATTAGACATCCCCTTTCATTTATCAGAGTTGAAACAATAAAACAACTGTCCACTATGCTTCCACGCACGCTGCAATAAAGATGACCAACTCTGGAATTCAAGGTAACCTGTGAAAAACATTTCAAAAACATAGGGTGAGAACAAAAGTTTCCCAGTAAGGGGTTTTGAAAACCTTTGATAAATCGCTTTCAGAAAACTATTCCTTCAATAATACATTTGAAAAATTTCAATTGTATATTAATTTGTAAAACAACCTTTACAAAATAATGTAATGCTTTTGAAAAATAATTATACTTTAATTTTTTTAAACAAATCTAGTGATTTTCTTTGAAAAATATTAAGCAAACTTCATTAAAACAAAACATCATTTTGAGGCAACTTAATTTGTTGAAGGCTGTCTTGGGCCTACCCACTTAGTGAAGGATGGGTTCACTATCCAATGACCTTCTATTTTTACAAAGAACAAGCGCTGATATTTTCTAAAATGTATAAAATTTTCTTCACATATATAAATATATATACTAGTATTGGTCACTGATGTTTTTTCCCTTAACTTATCAATGAATTTAAAATACACGTGTATTTATAAATATAACATAATTAAATAAAGACTTCCATATTTTTATCATCTATAAGTTTGGTTACGACCAATACTTCTACCTCATACACTTTATAGGGTATATCCTTGTAATTAATCATTCTTTCTCAAATCTTATTTGTTGCACATATGCGCAATTTAATTTAAATTTATTATATCAATTATTGAAGTTATATATATAAAATTATGAATAAAACATTATAAATGTGACATTTAATTTTCTAACGAAATTCATGTAATTGATGAACTTGAAAATAAAACCTTAAGTTTTTAACTTGAAATTATAAGTTTTCTTTTAGCGCAATGAATGTCGATGATATGCATAAACACGTGGAAGTTAAATCAACATCCACGGACTGAAAATTTAAAAGAAATACTTATTAAATTTCTTTTATGCATGAAGGTATGAACTGATCACAATAGTGAACATATAGTTCTATCTTCTTAAAATCAATCAATAATAATGGATGTGTGCACACAAAAATTAAAGCAACATTTCTTAAATAAAATCATCCTTTTATATACACTTAAGTTTGAAGGAATATGAATTAAAGAAGTACATAGAAATATATATAAACATAGAACTGGAATTAGAAACCAATGATATTGAATGTTAAATAAATTATTTATATATATATATGTTTGATTATAATTTACACATGTATCTCACACCAACAATTAGATACTTGTATGTTTTAAACAAAGTGTGAAAAATAACACTTTAATATAAATATATATAAATATATTTATATATATCATGAATAAACATGATAATTTATATATGTTCATATAAATATATCATTCATGAACAAAGCACAAGTGTATTCAATTTGTGTGTTCAAATTATAGATTTGGATCTCATAGAATTATAACATATGGAATTAAAATATTTAAACAATTAGAAACCACAAATATAGGGATTATAATTTTAACGGAGAAAAATCCCCTACACAAAATAGAACTTATAAATTTGAATTCAATAATTAAAATTCCCTTAATAAAATAATAATCCGAATTGTAATGAAATTATACATAAATCTTTATTCACAAAACTAAATAATTTTGATAAAATAAACATTAACATGAATGATTTAATTGAATAAATAACTTACAATTAAACTAAAAAGAAGAGAGGCATTTGAAAATAAAATTAAACTATCTCTTACAGAAATAAGATTCCAAAATAAAAAAATTTTGGAAATAAATGTTTCACACTTACACAAAGAATAATATGGAAATGCATAGAAAGTAATTTTGAAAATAAATAATCCCTTACCTTTAATATTTCCGTAGCATAATATTGACCCAAGAAGCACACATTCTGAAGCAAGATGTGAAAAACTTCAAACACTACTGTAGAATTGGAAAAGAGAAGTGGAAATAAAAAGGGTCCTGCCTCGGTAGCTCTCTTTTCACACATATCAACAACAAGAAAGAAAAAAAAATGAAAACCAGAGTGCCTATTCATCCCAAAAGAGATACTTATTTTTACACAGTGTTATTGTGTATTTAGAACATTATATTAAATGTTAGCATCTTGCAATTTGACAAATTCAGTCCAAAACAAAAATTCAAACACATGATTAAATTAACAAATTCAATCCCAATCGTGAACAGAATAAAAATGAATTTAATTTAGATGTTTACAACTCACTTCTCTATTATGTAATTGATCAAAATCCACATACAAAAACATCCAAAACAGAACTATTGAAAATAATGGTATATGCATATCAACTAATTAAAGAAAGATAAAAATCCTGCCAAAATGAATAAATTAAACACCGATTGGGACATAAATTATTGAACGAAGAAACAAGTTGATATTTATTGACAAGTATGGAAATTAATAAACTGAAAATGAAGCTAGAAAATATATTCGGATTAAATAACACATAATTGAAAGATTCAAGATCTATCCCTATGATATGGACCACAAAAATAAGATAAATGAAAGATAAAACCCTAACCGTGACTCGAATCGCCTACAACCCTTCTTCAAAATAAAATCGAGATCTAGTGGAAGAACCATCTAAAAATGCTCAACTCGCGTCCTTAGAATTCTATTTCTGAAGCAAAAACAAAACAACATTTGTAACTCTTCTCTCACGACCAAGCTCAGACTTTCATCGGCGTCATCTCCCGATCGCGCTTGCCTTGCGACTTCAGGTACTATAAGGTGCTTCGACTTCTCCCTTCCCTCAACACTCGATTCGAGAAGAAGAAGACAAACCTACTTCTTGGTCTCGACCTAAAATGTCACTCGAGCTCAAAGAAAACGACACTCATGGCTCCACTTCGTCTCGCGCATGGACTCCCCTACATAACCCTAACCCGAACTCCCAAAAAAATCAAAACACATTTATTATTTTCATTTTTTTATATTTCATTCACAATTTTTTTTCATTCATATCATATATTGTATCATTATATATATGTGTATTAAAATACATATCATATATATATATTAATACCGTATTATGTTTTTAATATTCTCATAATTTGTTTTTATCTTATTATTAAAAATATTATTATTACTTATTTAATAAAATTTTATAAATTTATATTAATTAAAATATATTGCATTTATTGTTATAAAAATTTTATTTATAGAGATATTATATTTCATGTTATGAAATATTATCATTCATATATCATTTTTTCCAATATATATATATATATATTCCCTAATAGATTAAATGTATTATTTACATATTAAATCATTTCTTATTTAAAAAAATTTAATTTATAGTCTTCTTAGTTAATATATCGATCAATTCAATATAATTTATAGTAAGAATATTAATGTCAATTAATATTTGGTATTAATCAGTATAAATTCCATTTTACAAAAATACTCATTTATTCATGTAGAAATTAGTATTAAAACTATAAATAAAAACACACAGTTTATATTTTTAATAACATTTATATCAAATTAATTTATAAAATCATAATCTTATTTAAAATTTCATTTTTTTAAATTTTTTGACTTAATTAAATATTTACTTGGTTTTCTATAAATTATTACTCTTTGATAACAAAAGTAATATCATTTATAGTTATTATAACTTAATTTAATCATATTTAATCTTAACATTTAGTTCAAAGTTTCTGGGATGTTACATTGAGGGAGGCATGATAGAATGAAAAAAGTAAGAGAGTTCTTGAGTTTTAAAAAAACTCAACATATCCCACCTACCCTTTCTAGGCCTCAAAAAATGCCACTGGATGGCTGGTGGATTCTAATTAGAACCAATTTTGTCTAATAAACCCATCCCCTAGCTGGTGGATCCCCACTGACAAGCTGTTTTTTCTGCTACAACTTGAAAACCTACATCACCATCCACCAGCCTAGCCCTTTCTGATTACATCCTCATGAACACCTTTAACCTACCTGAAGAACATTAAAAATATACAAAAAGATATATAAAATATTAAATGAGGTGTACCTTAAATAGAGGGTTTCATAATTAGAAAACAAATGAAATGGGAGATGGGATGCAAAACCTTGTTTCTATTATCACCAAAATATCTCAATCTATGAATGGTAATGTGTATCATGTTGAACGTGAAAACATAAAATGTAAGGAATAAATCTCAATCGATTATTTTATATAAAACTTTTTACCTTATTTTAGTGGTTCCTTTGATACACTTATTACTAAGTAATTGAAAAATTGCTAGAGAATATATTTTCTATTCTCTAGTGATTATACCATGATAAGTTTATTTGGTTGTGTATATTTTGGAAGGTGAATTAGATCAATGGTAGAATCCTATCAAGAATATAAGGAAGGAGTAAGAAATAAACTTCATGAAATGGTAATAGTTTATAAAGGTATTTTTCAATAAATATTTTGCTAAATTTTTTCACACTTAAAAGGAGAATTAATTCCTAGAACTATAGAATAAGGGTGATGAATCCTTTAGTACACTTTGGAAAATTTCACTATACCTATAAGGTATGCTTATGGATTTATCATCAACGTTGAAAGTAAAATTGATTAATTATTTTGTGGATTAAAGAAAATTATACCAAAGTAATGTGCTATAAGTGACTTTAATATCTATTAAGAAATAATTTGATGTTAACTCAATTTAGAAATAGAGATAAGAGACTCTAATAGTTCTCACAGGTTTTAGGAAAGGAAGAGAAGGGTTAATTTTTAGGGGATTAGAATAAGAATACCTATAGAGGAAAGAAAGTTGATCTCCATTATTGTAAAAAATGTGGAAATAACCATGGGAAAATTTAATTAAGGAATTAGGTAAATGATTCAATTATGTAAAATAAGGCCATTGATCACATTATTATCAAACTGATATAAGGAGGATATCCAATAAAATTAACTGTGACATAGCTGAACCAAATGCACCACACACACTCTAATGTTATAATTTCAAGGATTATAAAAGTTGTGATAATCATTGAAATAATACAAGTGTAAATGATGATAATTAGTGTCAAAAATCTCATAATCCAAAGGAAAAATGGAATTCCAATGAAATATGAACTCCTAAAGTGGGTCATGATAATAAAGTTGTCAAAGGCACACTTATCATCCACTCTAGAACAAATAATATCTTATTTTATTTAGACACTACCAAATACTTTATATACAAATAATTTTCTAGAAGTATCACATCATATCCATTATGATTATATGTTGAATTATCAATGGAAAATCTTAACGGTTCAATGATCTCATCTCCAATAAAATTTTATGGGAATTATCTTATTGAAAATCTTATTATTATTCATATTTTTAAATTTTATGTGATTTTTGGTATGGATTTGATATATATATATATATTGGGATATTCCATAAAAATTTCTAAGGAAGTGAATCCACATTTGATATTCTTAATTAACCTATAATTTTCTATAAGTGTCATGCTGAACATGAACTTTCAATGGAAAATGCTTCCATTATATGGGTATTTCTACATTTTAATGAGGGGTATTTATCTCAAATGGGTGGGGAGAAACTAAACATTTAAGATATTCCCATTGTATAAGAATATAATTATGTATTTCCAAATATTTTACTATTATTCCCTTGAATCATGAATTTAAGTTTTCGATAGAACTCATACCTGGTGCTATGCATATTTCAAATATTGCTTATATAATAATCCCAATTGAGTTTCATAAATTAATTAAGAAACACTAGGATAATCTATAAAAGTGATTCATACACCATAGTGAATCACTATGGGTTGAGCCGGTTTATGTTTTAAGAAGAAAGATGGGACAATGCACCTTTACATTGATTATCTGGAGCATAACAAGATCATTATCATGAAAAGGTAATCTTTATCCCATATTGATAAATTATAGATCAATTAGTTAGAGATAAATACTTTTCAATGATTTATAATTTATATAGATATCATCAATTATTGGTCAAAAGGGAAGATATACCCAAGATAATATTTTATACAAGGTATATACATTACGAATTTATTGTTATAGGATTTGGAATTAGAAATTCCCCCTCTATATTCATGCATATAATTAATGGAGTCTTTAGAAATTACCATGAAAAACTTTTGTAATTATTTATAGATGATATTTATATATGTTTAAAGATAAAGGAAGAGAAATAATATAATGTGAGGATTGTGTTGAAGAGCATGAGAAAATATTTCCCAAAATTATCAAGTGTGAATTATAGATGTAGAAATTATCATTATTGGATCCTGTAATTACAATTGAGGGTATATAAATAGATCCTTTAAAGAAATAAGTTGTTGAAAAATAGACTAGACCAACCACAACGATAAATTTTTATATTTTTCTTAGGTTTCTTTGATAACATTGATTATTTAAGATAAATTTATCAAAGATAATAAATCCACTAACCAAGTTTACATGCAAAGGAATTAAGTTTTTTTGTATAGATTAATGTGATTAAAATTTCGAAGAGTCAAAGAGAAGGTCAGTCACTACACACATGCTTACAATTCCTTATAATAGATAAGGGTTTGTGATTTTCAGTGATATATCAAAGGATATGTGATGTGTTTTCATGAATAATGACATGGTGGTAGCACATGTATCACACAAATTTAAGATTCATTATAAAAAGTACTCAACTCATGATTTAGATCAAGGAATATAGAGACTATTCTTTTTCTTAGATTACTAATACACGATTTTAATTATAAAAAAATAAATGCATTGCACAAACCGGATCAAAAGGTTTAGTGTCTTGGTAAAATTTGGACAAAAAAACATTAAAAAAATAATACATAATCATTTATTTAATTCCTTATTCTCTAACATCTTATTTTCCCTTGAATTATCCTTAGTCTATATAGTCACTTAAGGATATACATCAAAGAAAGGGGTAAGGTAAATGCCTGGTAAGAGGATAGATACGATCATGAAACAATATAAAATGGTGTGAGAATAAGAAAAACACCTTAATCATTAAATAAAAATAGGAACATGATCGCGATGGGAAGTATTAAGATAAGTCCTGGATTGTGGCAATCAAAAAAATGAACCATCATGTCTTAGTAGTCAACAACCACACATAGTTGTGAGAAAAGATAAAATCATGTTCATGAATATTTCACTTTTCTCTTGAGATACATCACATTACACAATGAATTTGAGCTCTATATAATTCAGAGCACACCCATCACATCATAACATTTATATTGTGTTATATAATTCTAGGCGTACACATCACATCATAACATTTACATTATCATACATACCACATAGAACATATATCAATATTGGAAATAAAATAACCCATGGAAAGTAATGGGTTTCATTTCATAAATCACAAATTCATAAAATTTGGGTTCCCAAATGAAGGAGGAAATAACATACTTGATATAAGAATCATCCACCTTGAGCGAAGAAGAAACTATATCAAGAAGTAAATGATGTGTTTTTTTGAAAGAAGAGTTCTTTTGGAAGAAATTATATTTGTCATAAACTCAAGTAAAAAATTTTTATATACCATAAAATTTAGTAAAATTATTAAAAAATTATATTTCAGTAATATCCATACTGAAAAATGGGGTGAAAGAGGGAAAACCCAAAGAAAGAGAGTTGGGTTCAAGAATTCTCCTTACTTTATGCTCGAATGCTTTATTCACATTAATATCCTATATTATCACAATATATTAATTAATTAAAAAAATAAAGAACCTTTTATACATAAATTTTATTCACTATTCTATTATTAATTTAATTTATGGGATTTTTGATGAGTTATAGAGTTTAATTTCATCGTTTAAGAGAATTTGTTTTCATGATTTTAATGACTATTTTTCTTGTATGCATGAATAGAAGTTTGTGTAAAATGTGGATAAATATAAATAATTTTTATTATTTGTTATTAATGATCTTAAAAAAGTTTAAAATATATTATAAATAATTTTTTTATATGTTATGAGGATGAATCATTATATAAAAGTTAATGTTGATCATTTAAGGTTAATTTTGGTATTTTTTCAATCACAACGAACTCATTTGTTTTACATTTAGTATTTTGTATAAATGTTAATAAAAAAACATAAAAAGGTTAAAAAATAAAATTTAGAATATTTTTTCTACCATTTAATTGTTTTATTAATATACTTTAATGTTTTAAAGGAAAATTAAGGCACATTGTCTACGATGTCGGTGAATTGACACATCACAGACAATGACTTCATTTTTAGAATAAATGATATAAAGGGTGAAGTTTAATAATGGATATTCCATTAATAAGATATCATAAAATTATATCAAACATATTGGATTTTTAATTCAATTTGGATAAGATAAGGTTATTAGAAGATAATAAGGGAAATGAAATTGAAAAGAAATTAAATGGAAAAGGATGATGATTTTACCTCATGGATTTACCCTCATGGTGAACCTCGTTATAGAAAATGTTTTGGTATTTTTATGAGACAAAAATATATTGGATGTGTGGAAGGGTATAAGGAATAGTTGTGGATATAATTTGGTTAAGACTCAAATCTTGAGAGGTGTGACAAGAAGAGGGGCCAGGGGTGGTATTTATAGTGGAAGAGAGGGGTGTTTTCTCATTATTATATTCATTAGTTTGTTATTTTGGATCAAGAATATGAATGGTTTGATAATTAACTATAAATATATTAAAATAATGAATTAATATTATATATTAAGTGTCTTACATCATCATTACATCAACAATGACTAAAAAATTCATGTATTTAATATTTATCGAAAATTATCATATTTTACTATTCCGAAAAAATTTAAGTATTTTGAAAAAATTCCAAAAATTCACCAGAATTTTTTTTTGAATGTATAGAATTAAAAAATTGAATCCATTTTATGAAAATAAATATCTAAATATGAGTAATTTATTTTTTAATTGAAATCATCATTTATTTGGAAAATATAGATTTTAAAATTATAGCTGATTTTATAACACTTTGAAAAATTACTTAAGGTATCATAAAATTATATTAAAACAATAATACATCCAAATATTAATTTATGAATACATTTTATGAAAATAAATTCTATTTTATATTAATAAATTATTCATAAAATTGTAATTAAATATTTTTGACTTTCAAAAATTCCAACAATTAATTAATAATTATTAAAACATTTATTTGCTTAGACTACGATATAATTATATCATACATTCATTTATAATATGCCTATATTTTATTTATACTTTCACGAGTTAGGTTACTATTTTTTTGACTGGTTTACTATTCATAAGGGTCATATTACAATTCCTAAGTTCAAGTTACTATTTCATCGGTACTCATTCCTTAAATTCTAGAAATACTTAGTATTTCATTAATTATTCATTTATAATGTTTTTATTATGGACTATAAGCAATTTTATGTGATTTATACTACATGAAATTACTATAATAAGGGGGAAATTTGATTGAAAATTTTTTGGGTCGTTATATTCTTCCCCCCTTTTGAAATTTCTCCCTTGAAATTTTGATTTACATAAACAGGTGAGAGTACTTATCCTTCACCGCCTACTCCGATTCCACAGTTGTTTCTTCATACTTATGGTTCCTTCACAACACTTTGATATGGTGGGTTTTCTTGTTGCGTAGAACCTTATATCTTTGGTCCAGAATCTTTACTGGCTGCTCCTCATAAGAGAGATCATCTTCCAGTTGTACCACCTCTGAGTTCAGTACATGTGAGGGATCCAGTATGTATATCCTCAGGACTGATACATGGAACACATAATGAACTTGAGCCATATTTTGTGGAAGTGAAATACGATTGGGAATGAATCCTATCTAATCAAGTACCTCAAAGGGACCAACCTACTTTGGGAATAACTTCCATTTCTTTCTAAACCACATTAATCTCTTCCATGGTGATATTCAACAAAATACTTTATCTGTAACATCAAACTCCAAGTCCCTTGAACAATTGTTAGCCTAGCTATTTTGCCAACTCTGAGCATCTTCGATATGTTGTTGGAGGTCTTGAACATTCTTTATCATCTGTTTCACAATATCAGATCCAAGAAGATCTCTTTCACCAAATTCACCCCAAAATGTTGAAGTTTAAATTCATTCTTCATACATAGCTTCATATAGATCCCTCTCAATACTTGAGTTGAAAATATTGTTGTATGAGAACTCAATCAATGAGAGATGATGATCACATAAACCTTTGAATTATAAAGAGAAGGATCTTAACATATCTTTGAGTATATTGATAGTTCTTTTAGATTGGCCATTAGATTGGGGGTGATTGGTCATGCTAAAATTTAATTCAGTAATTAAATAATGTTGAAGACTCCTTCAGAATTTTTATGGGAACCTAGGATCACAATCAAATATAATCAAGAGTGGAACTCCATGATGTCTCACCACTTAATTCAGATATATCTTAGAATGTTTTTCAAGTGATTTATCTTCCCAAATAGAAATAAAGTGGGCATTATTGGTGAGTCGGTCCACCACCACCCATATCACATTATTCCCTTTAGATGTCTTCAGGAGACCCATGAAAAATTCCATAGCGACATTCTCCCATTTCCATATGGGTATAATCAGTGGTCCTATCATCCCATTGGAAATTTGCCTCTATAATTTAACTCACTGGAATATTAGGAACATTGAGATATACTTTGTTATTTTATTCCTCATGTTGTCCCACCAAAAGTGTTCTCGGAGATCACAATACATCTTGGTACTCCTGGGATGGATAGAGAAAGTTGTGGTATGTGAATTTTCCAATAGCTCCATCTGTATCCCTGATGATGAAGGAACACATAGCCTTGTTCCAAATTGAATCACACCATCATCATCGATATAGAACTCTTGAAACATACCTTCTTTACTTTATTTTCCTTCTTTTCTAACTATAGATCATCCTTTTGTGCCTCTTTAATCTTCTCTCAGAAATATGGTTGGGAAATCATTTGGGAAAGGTAGGATGTATTCCCTACCCTTATGATTTATAAATCCATCCTTTAAATGTCCAAGGAGATATGGTTTTTATCAATCCGCAACATGGATAGAGTAGCATGTTATCTTCTTCTAAGAGCATTATCTACCTTGTTTTCCTTGACAAGATGACAGTGAATAGAGAAATCATAGTATTTTATTAGCTCTAACCACCTCCTTTGATGCATTTTGAGATCCTTTTGTGTGAATAATTTAGGCCCTTATGATCGGTATATATGTCACACTTATCACCATTGAGGTAGTGCCGCCAGGTTTTCAAGTCAAAAATCACAGTTGGTCACTCCAAATAATGCATCGGGCAATTATGCTCATGGATCTTCAACTACTGTGAGGCATAGGCTGTCCCATTATCCTTTTTCATGATTACACAACCCAATAAAGTTTTTAAGAATCACTATATATCATAAAAAATTCTATACTTTTTGGTAATTTGAGTACAAGTGCAGTGATCAGCTGTTTCTTTAGCTCCTTGAATCTTTCATCACATTCTTACTTATAGACATATTTTACCCCTTTCCTTGTTAACTTAGTTAGTGGGCATGAAAATCATGAGAAATTTCTCACAACACTTTGATAATATCTAGATAATCCAAGAAAACTATGGATTTCCATGACACTAGAGGTTCTAAGCCATTCATCAATTGCCTTTTTTTTAAAGGGTCCATATAAATTACCCCACTTGTGATCACATGTCCCAAGAATGTGAATTTTGCATCCAAAATTCACACTTTTTGAACTTTCCATTTAATTTCACCTTCCTCAATGTGTCTAATTTAATTGTTAGTTTTTCTTAATGTTCATCCTTTCTCTTAGAGTATATGATAATATAATAAATAAACACTACCATACATTTGTTGAGGTAATGTCTAAAGAATCTATTCATAAAATAAACAAAGAGTTCAGGGGAATTAGAAAGTATGAAGGGAATCACCAAAAACTCATAGTGCCCATACCTTATATGGAAGGCGGTTTTATGAATATATTCCTTACTCACATTTAGCTAATGATATCCAGAATGAGGATCTACCTGCTATAAGTACTCAGCTCCTCACAACTGATCGAACAAGTCATAAATACTAGGAAGAGGATACTTTTTCTTTATGGTGATCTTTTTGAGTTTCCAATATTAGATACATAGTCACATTGATCCATCCTTCTTATTGGCAAAGAGCACTGACACACCCCAAGGTGATGCACTAGGGCATATGAACCCTCTGTCCAAATGCTCTTGTAGCTGCTTCTTTAACACCTCTAGTTCGATGGGAGTCATCCTATAGTTGTGAACAAGGATATCAAAATGTTCATTAATATTTCAATTTTCTCATGAGATAAATCATATTACCCAATGAATTGGAGTGCTATATAATTCTGGACACACCTGTCACATCATAACATTTACATTGCACTATATAATTTTGGGCGTAATTGTCACATCATAACATTTACAATATAATGCATGCCACATAGAATGTATATCAATCTTGGATATGAAATCACCCATGGAAAGTAATGATATTAATTTCATAAATAAAAAATTTGTAAAATCAGTTTTCACAAATGAAAGAGGGTATAACGTACCTCATATAAGAATCATCAAACTTGAGTGAAGAAGAACCAATCTCAAGATGTAAAAGGTGTGTTTTTTTGAAAGAAGAGTTCTTTTGGAAAACATTGTGTTTGTCAAAAACTCAAGTAGAAAAAATTTATATCCCAGAAAAGGTAATATAATTATAAATAAAAGATATTTATGTAATATTCATACTGAAAATGGGGTGAAAGAAGGAAAACCCAAAGAAATAGAGCTGGGTTTGGGAATTCATCTTACCTTATGTCCGAATGATTTATTCACTTTAATATCCTATATAATCACATTATATTCATTAATTAAAAAATATAGAACATTTTATACATGAATTTTATTCATTATGGTTTTATTAAGTTCATTTATGGGGTTTTTTATGAGTTATAGAGTTTAACTTCATCGTTTGGGAGCATTCATTTTCATAGTTTTCATGATTGGTTTCCTTATATACATGAATGAAAGTTCATGTAAAATGCGGTTAAATAACAATAATTGTTATTATATGTTATTAATGATCTTAAATAATGTTAAATGATCTTATAAATAATTTTTTATATGGTATGAGGATGAATAATTAGATAAATGTTAATGGTGATCATTTTAGGTTAATTTTGGAGGTTTTTCAATCACAATAAACTCATTTTGTTTTATCATTTATTATTATGTATAAATGTTACTTAAAGAACATAAAAAGGGTTATAAAATAAAATTTTGAATATATTTAAAACATTTAATGGATTTATTAACAACGTTTATGGCATTAAAGGAAAATTAAAGTGCATCATCCACGATGTCAGTAGATTGACACATCACGGGTAATGATTTCTTTTTTAAAATAAAAGAGGGAGACAAAGGAGTTTAATGATGTATATTACATTAAAATGATATCATAATAGCATATCAAAAATAGTAGAGTTATCATTTCTTTTTTGTAATATAAGGTGAGGATAAGAGAATAAAATAAATGAAATTGAAAAGAAATTAAAAGAAAAAGGAAGAGGATTTTACCTCTTGGATTTATCCTCCTAGAGATCCTTCTTAGGGAAAATGTTATGGTATTTTTATGAGACCAATAGAACATAGATGCGGGAAATGGGATAGGGAATAGTATTGGGACGAATTTTGGAAAGGATCAAAGCGTGGGAGGTGTAAGGAAAAGAGGGGGAGATGGGTGATATATATATTGGAGGAGAGGGGTGTTTTCTCATTATTATATTCATTAGTTTATTATTTTGGATCAAGAATATGAATAGTTTGAGAATTATCGATAAATATATTAAAATAATGAATTAATATTTGAGATTAAGGGGATTAAATCATCGTTACATCAACAACGACACAAAAATTCATATATTTAGCATTTATAAAAAATTATGGTATTTTACGATTCATAATAAATTCCAGTATTTTAGAAAAATATGAAAAATTCACCATAACCATTTTTCAATGTGTAGATTAAAAAATGAACTCCATTTTATGATAATAATTTTCTAAATATGAGTAATTTAATTTTTAATTAAAATCATGATTTTCTTGGAAAATACAGATTTTAAAATTTTAACTGATTTTATAACACTTTGAAAAATTAAATATGGTCCCATAAAATTATCTTATAATAATAAGACATAAAAATATTAATTTATGAATAAATTTTAGGAAAATAAATTTTCTTTTAAATTAATAAATTAATCATAAAATGATAATTAAATATTTATGAATTATAAAAATACCAACAATTAATTAATAATTTTTAAAAAATCTATTTACTTATACTATGATATAATTATATCATACTCTCATTTATGATATTCCTAAATTTTATTTATACTTTCGTGGCTGGCGCAACTATTCATTTGGCTGGTTTACTATTCATAAGGGCAATATTTTTATTCCAATGTCAAGTTAATATTTCATCGGTATTGGTTTCTTAAATTTCAGAAATACTTCTTATTTCATTTATTATTCATTTATAAATTTTTTATTATGGTTTATATGTAATTTTATTTGATTTATACTATATAAAATTACTATAAGAAGGGGGAAATTCCATTGATAATAGTTTGAGTCATTACAAGGAATGATAATTTTTTCTTTAAAAATATGGAGGAATTATATTTATGGTTAAAGGCTTGATATATATATTAATTATAAAATATTAAATTATATATTCACATAGAAATATTTGAATATGAACCAAAAGAGATGGTTAGAGTTGATTAAATACCATGACTGGTTGATACATTTCCATACTAGGAGGGAGAACAAGGTGAATGATGCTTTGTGAAAGATAAACCTTTCTAGATTCACTATGATAAGTATTGAAAGATATATAATATTTATGTATTTATAGTGGATGACTATTAAAATAATTATTTAGAGGAAAAAATCTTATCTTGCTCAGTTGAATTTACAACCATCCATATTTGTGAAGATTACAGAGGCAAAAAAGGAAGATGTGGAGCTGTAAAATAAGGTAAGGAATAATATGAAGTTCAAATTTGACCTTAATGGAATCATAAGATTTATAAGTTGTATACATGTTACTTCAATACCATAATTAAAGAAAGAGTCGTTAGATGAAGTACATAGCTTCTCATTCTCTATCCATCCTAAAAGTAAAAAAGATGTATAGATATCTAAAAGATAATTTTTGTTGGGAAAACATGAATAAAGATATAATGAGGTATGTATCTTGATTCTAGGTATATCATCAAGTTAAGGATGAGTGTCAATAGTCTAAGGGAATGATAAAATAACTACCCTTACCTGTATAGAAATGGGAAAAATTGCCTTGGATTTCTCATAGGACACCCCAAAAAATCTAATGGTCATAACATCATTTGGGTTGTAGTTGATATTCTAATTAACCTGACTCATTTAATTTATATCGATTAATATTTCTTTCTTGATTAACTTGTAGGAATATACATTATGAAAGTGGAAAGGTTTCATGAAATACCACTTTCAGTTGTATCTGACTGAGATATAAGATTTACCATAATGATTTAGAGAAGTATTCTGTAAGAAATTAATCTAGAGTTAAACTTTAGAAATGTATATAATCCTTAAAAATATGGTCAATCTAGAATGACCATTCAAAACCTATAAGATATGTTCATAACTTTCTCTTTAGATTTCAAATTTTATCGGTATCAACACCTTCTTCTAGTTGAGTTTTCTTACAATAATAGAATTCTCTATAGAATTCAATTGTATCCTTATGAATCCTTATACAGTAATAAGTTTCTAAATCCAACATACTGGGATGAAATTCAAGAATGAATGTTTTTGGGACCAAAGCTAGCTGATGAAAGGATAAAGAAATTTAGAGCCATTCAATAACACATTAGGGAATATCAGATTAAATAGAAGAGTTATGACACTATCCATCAATGAGATATAGAGTTTAAAGTTGGAGATAATGTATTATTATGGATATATTATTAAAATAATTTTATGATATTTATAATGGGATTTTGAGCCCCAGAAACATTTTCACTTTGAGATTCTAGATCGAGTAGGGATGATAGCTTATCAATTTAAACTTACACCAAACTTCTCCAAAGTTCACAATGTGCTCAATGTATCTATTTAGAGTATTAAATATATGATACTTTATATATATTAAACTCATAGTTTTTACCATTGGAATATTATCTTTCTTATGAAGAATAACCATGGAGATTATGGTTAGAAGAGATAAAGTGTTGTGTAAAATACCACTCACCATTTGAAAGTTTCATAGAGAAATTATAAATTTGGGGAAGCTACATGGAAACCTAAGGATGTAATGATTTATAAGGATTCGGATTTTTTTTCTTAGGAGTAAAAAATTTTTAGGGTCAATTATAATAATATAATTTTAAGGGTTAAATACATATGGGGGGGGGGGTAGAATGTAACACCCATAGATCTTAGTATATATTTATCATTAATGAATTCAATGTGCTCAATGGATTGTGATGTATGGAAAACCAAAATAAATCAAGTAATTTCTTTTTATAATAAAAATATAAATATATTATGATATAATTAAATGAAACATAATCAGTAAAATAAATTATAGGAAGTACTAAAATAATTATTCATTGCCCAACAATTTTTTTTAAAAAATGATTGTTTTAATTATATATTATATATGTTAATTTTAATGATAAAAAAATTAATTTTATAATTTTATTTTGAAAGAATTAGCATAATGTTTTAATCCATCTTTTCAAATTTATCATATAATTAATTTTTAGTATTTTTCTAAAGAGGTTTTTTTAGTGAATAGTAAAAAATACCATTTTTATGAACACCGCAACTTTGATGTCATCATAATGATATAAGAATGACATAAAAATATGTGAAAATATTTTATTGACCAAAAATATTTTTATGGACTAACATAAATCATTTAAAATATTATGTTGAATTTTGAAATCCGTGTTTGACTTTTTGGAACCTATGTTATATTTTATTATAATAAATAAATTATTTTTGATCATTTGCATTTAATGAGGCGGTTCAATGATTAAATTTGGTTTTGGAATATTTATAATGTCAATGAGCCTTAATTTTTTTAATAATAATATAATAAGTTCATGGGAATCACCATTACTCAATAGTAATTTCGCAAAATAATAATAAATTCATTTTTACACATAAAACTTATTTTCAATAAATCGGGTTTTATTCATTTTGTGTGTTTATATTAGAATTAATTTATGCCAATTTGAAAAAATTATTACATATTTTGAGTAATAATATTCAAATTGGTTATAATACAATTTTTTATCAATAACTTATAGTTACTGTGGTAAAATATTTTCATCATAATTAAGGCTAAAATGGGTTAAAAAGGTTAAATAAATGGACAATGATTCAAGATAAAAAAACATGCTTAAATATAATTTTTTTGAGTTTATTTCAGCATCAGTGACCTTTTATTCTAAAATTTAATGTTTCAAAGGCATTTACCCATGAGAGTGACTATTATATTTCAAATTTCTTTATATTTAAAAGGGTTCCACTCCCATTAATTATAAAAGGGGACCTCCTCTTATAAATTGTCCACACCACTTGAGACCATTTTATCAATACATAACAACCCAAATACATTCCCAAATATTATTCCCAATGTACTAGAGGTTTTTGAATCACATAAATGTCCATCAAAAAATTATTAAGGCGTATACCAAAGAAAGATACCCGAGGGAGAGGTAATGGTATTAACTGGGCACTTTCCAGTTTATTTATTATTCCACCACTCCCAATATTCTATAATAGTGTTGGGATTATAAAATCAGTATCTTTAATATAAATAAATGTTTTTTACTAATTTTATAACTATTTTATACCTCCCTTCCATTCTATGAGAAATGAAAACAATTCTCATGCATATGTGCGGAATACTGCCTCTATGAAGAAATGCGTTTTGTTTTTCATGACCACCTCACATAGATGGTTATAAATTTATATATAATGGATATATATGAATTTTAGGATAAAATTATGATTCTTAAATACTAAAATATTATCTTCTTTATTACCCTCCAATCCAATGGAAAATTATAACGTCATCTGTGCAAACATGTGGTCTACCACCTTGACAAAACGATGTTATTTGTTTTTCATGTCCTTAATACACTGATGGTCACATGTATGTATTTAGTGAATATATATTATATTTATGAAATAATAATTATTCAATAAATATGTTTTCTTATCTATATTATTTTCTTTCCATTCATTGGAAAATGAAAACTTTTCTCATGCGTACATGTGGATTACCATCTCCTGGGAGCGATGTATTTCATTTTTCATCACCTCTTTACATAGATTATTATAAAATTGTATGTAATGAATAAATATAATATTTATAATATTGTTTAATTACATATCTATGAATAAGGTTCAAGTACCAGAATAACTGAACTGAATCATATGTTGAAAATAGGATAGTTAACAACACGAATGTCGATCTTAATGAAGAGTTGTTAATAAATGGGTAATTATATATGATAAGTGAATGATATATGGTAATATAAGTATGAATATATTTATATGATATATTTATTGCAACACCCTTGGATTTTGAAAATAAATTTAATATTTAATGCATGAAACACTGTGTCTCTACAAAACACAACTTTGTTGTAAGAAAGCCAGTAGATATTATTTTACCACCCCTATGATTTTAATTTCAAAAAGTAGACATACACAGTTGCGATCAATAAGTTATTTAGAGTCTGATAAGGCCAACAAAATTTTTGGTGAATAGTAACATACCCTTATGAATATTAAGGTTACCCTTATGAATAGTGACACACCCTTATGAATAGTAACATCATCTATGATAGTATATATATAGTATTTAAGTGAAAGTATGATGTACCTATGTTTTAGAATACGCAAATAAATGTTTTAAAAACTGTATTTTTTAAGTAAATTATGATTTTAATTAAAAAATAAATTAATAATATTTAGAAAATTATTTTTTAAAAATGAAATTTATTTTTGGATTCTACACGCCCAAAAATAGTTAGGGTGAATTTTTGGGAATTTTTTGAAATACTTGAATTTTTGATGAATAGTAAAAAATGATAATTTACTGCATATATACATTATCAGTTAAATTCACTATTCCTAGTATCATGGATGATATAAGCACACTTGTTGGAACTCACATGCCCATATTACTATTATTGGTCACAAGAATCAATACTATTGGTTGTCTTTGGAAAAATAATAAAATAATGTGTAAAATAATGGGAAAACCCTCCTCTCCTCCACTATAACCCCCCTCAATCCCTCTTCTCTTCACTCCTCTCAAGACTTGTGCCCTATATAAATTCTACTAAAATATCCTCCACATCTCCTCCCCCAAGACCATAATCCCTTGGTCTCATAAAAAGACCAAATCCTTTTCCCTTAAGAGGCTCTCAATGAAGGTTAATTCGAGAGGTAAAATTCCTCTTTTCTTTTCTTTTATTTTCATGTTCCTTTGTTCTCTTTTTTGTTTCCTAACATCTCCTAATCCAAATGGTATGAAAAATCCAGTACCATATATGTAAGGGAATTTTTTTATTCAAATGGTATAATTCATCTTCATATCTCATTTCCTCCTCATTTATGCTAGAAATGAAACATCGTCCAAGATGTGTCGATTTATCACATTTAAGGATGACGATGCTTTAAATTTGATTTACCTTATTCAACTCTATTCATGAATTCATTTTTATGTTTGAACCATACTATTATATATTTATTTTATCTTATGTAATGTTTTTTAATCCTTATTCACTCATGATGTAAAATAATAATACAAAACAAGGTAATTGGGAGAAAAATCACTAAATTTATTGAAGCGTTTATCATTAATGTTTTGTAAAATGATTCAACTTCACTATAAATAACCAAATGAATTTTATAACCATTTAATATTATGATTTTTCATTAAAAAAATATAAAACCAATTCTAGACTTCAAGTCCCATCTTACATGAACTACCATACTCTTTTATAGTGAGATGATCATGAATATTATGAAAACGAGCACTCATGAACAATGAAATTGAATTCCTTAACACATCTAAAAGGACATTAATGAACTTAATAAAGTAATAATAAATAAAATAAATGTATCAAGGTTTCTGAAATTTTTAACTAATGAACCTTATTTGGTTATTTAGGTCATTAAGATCAAGAGAGGAACACCCTCGTATTTAAGGTTAGGGATCCACTCTCTCACTTTTATTCAAGAATCCCCCCTATGTTGTGTCCTTTTATTTTTAATTATTAATGTTTTGGTATGATTTATCACCTCCACCATACTACCCTTATGATATATAAATAATGGTATACCCATTTACCTCTCATTAATCCCTCACAAGAACACCCGTTACCACGCCAAAATGTTTGTAAGGGTTTCTTCATCTCACTTCCATTTTTGTGAGATATTCCGTATTCAATACTATTACTTGTGTATGGTGTATGAATACTACCGATTGATATTTCATATAAAAAATCTATTTATTTTCATTATTTTCAATGTATCATTTTATCATTATTAATTTTGGGTCATACGATTCAATTGATTACAAAGTTATAAGTATTTTCAACCCAAACCTCCATTTTCATTCATGTTGCTCTTATTCTATACTCACCTCAATAAAATTACTATTTATTCATATTTAATACTCAAAAATTATGTGTGAGTGTTCTATATATGTTTACCAATCATAATCCTTCATTATTTTATGGGGAGTTAAATGTTTTAAAAGAATATTTCAAAAATTATTCTGAAATGCAAGCCCAATTAAAGGAAATTATTGAATTCCTACCTATTTTTAAGTTCAATATATAATATTTTAAACCATATTTATCTTTCTAAAATAATATATTTTAACATGAAATGATATTTTGGTTCATTTTTGGATTTATGAAAGTAAACATGCCTCTGCGCTTTAAAATCTTTTTAATGAATTCCTTAAACCACACTAAAATGTTTTAATACTAAAGCTTCTTTAAAAACACTTTTTACATGATTTCAGTTTAGTGGGATGTAATTTATTACTCAAATGTAATATAAATGTACTTCCATTTTATTTTATGGAAATGACATGTTTAAAACCATATTTTTACAAATACAAATGATTTTCTAAAAAAAATATTCTTTTGAAGTGAAGTAGATTTTTCTAACCTCACTTTAGCATTTATGAGATATATGTATTGTTCACCACTAATTACTTTAATGTGGTGAATTTACTACCCATTGGTATATCATATCAAGAGTCTCCTTATTCTCATGATATTTTAAGGGATTATGATTTGAATTTTTTAAGGTGGTATGAGACACTTTGGAATGTTTAAAGATTATTTCCTCAAGATTTTATCAATGGTCTCATTTAAAAGTATCTTTAATTATGTTAACATGCTTTGATGAATATTTTATTTCATATAGGTTTATATATTAAGATATCCTCTACAATATGTTGTTTAATTTTTTTTATTAGTTTTAATGTGGATGTTCTATCTTGATACCATTTACTAATTTAATTCGAATGGTTAGTGTTTATGTTTAATGTATAGGGAAATTTATTTATATTTCATATATTAGTTTCAATATGAATGTATATATTTATACCCATTCATAAGAGGAATTCATTAGAATTAATAAGTTCCAGGTGGGGCCCACTATATCCCCTCGGTGCATCGGTAGGTCTCATGAGACAAACTACGGTCTTGGCACGAGGCCTTGACAAAATGGTTGTTTATGATCTTAACATGAGGCCTTGACGGTATGGTTATGATATCCTGCATTATGAATTCCCTAATTATGAAAATATTATTTATGGTTCATGTGGTTATTCAACTAGTAGAATACCCATGATTATGTTTTATTATGGAATTATTTATTCACCTCTTATTCCTACTATATTGTGTTCAAGTTTATTGTTAAAGGCATGTATTTTTAGTTATTCACTATGACTGATGTTTATGTTTATGATATCTTCTACTGTATTGCTAACCCTTTCTAAGCATTTGAGCTCACCCCTTTCTTATGTTTCATTTTCTCCAAACATGAATAAGTTTATTATGAATGAACTGTAGAGACAAAATTATAGTTATGGATGTTCCCAATACAAATTAAATTTCTAATTTCATTTCAAGTTGTAATGTCTAACTTATGGGTGTATATTGTTTCCAAAGCTACTAAACTAATAGGTCCTCCAGGATTTTATTCCTTGTAATCATGCCAATGTAATGTAACAAGGAACTGGCTCCAAGACACTCAGGTCAGGTCCTTACAGTTGGTATGAGAGGAATTTTAGTAAAAAACTTGAAAACTAGATTTAGAAAATGTGGATTAGGGAAAAAACTCTAAGATAGTCTTTAAGGATAAACATACAACGAAATCCTATAATTTTAGTAAGGAATAGATTAAGTAGGTATTAATGAAAATACATCCCTATCTGGATATGAACAAGTAGAGGTAGCTCTGAGATAAATATATCTATGGGTAGAACCCAAAAAAACTACTTTGAGTAAGACTTAAATGGGAATTGGTGAAAAAAACGGGCCTTGCTACACTCTTGGTTCGACACTCCTAGGGGATATTCTTTGGTAAATTCATAAGCTTATGAAAAACCATTATAATGGATTTCCCCCCAAATTCGCAAAGTATATGGTTCTAGGATTTATGATGCATAAATTTATGTTATGTGTTATACCATGTTTATAGATATAGAGAGTTCATAATTTTATAAGGTAATATACTATATGGAATTGATTAGAAATGGTTCCTAGAAGAAACATTGAGAACATCACGGATTAACATGATGCAAAGAGTAAGAAGGATCATATCTCTTATGGTCTTAAGAAATCATTTCAAAGGAAGATAGTCTCTAATGTGTCCTCATCATATGAGGAAATAGTATCACGTGTTAACAAGTTTTGTAAATAATTCTTTGATTATTATGAATTTGAAGGGAAGAAAAAGAAGAAAAGGATGGTAGAGAAAAATATTGATAATGATAATAAAGTAAAGAAGGGTTTTCTCACATGTGATAACTGTGAAAAGAATCATCCTAGTAAATTCTTGAAGGGAATGAGAGTTTGTTATAAGTGTGTAGAAAATAGACACCAATTTTGTGATTTCAAGGGTAAGAAAAAGGTTTCCATGTACAATTCTTCAACTGCAGGGAGGTGGGACACTATGTGAATCAATGTCCCAATAGTCAAAGGAATATGACTCAAATGATGTTACTGGATAATGATCATGTTATGATACTAATGAATATGAAGTTGAAGTCTTAATATGACTCATTAAGAATCATGTCATTTGAATATTTTATCAGTAGTGCATTGGTTATAAGAATTATGGAATATATGAGGATTGTACTACAGTACTATTTCATTAAGTATTTGAGGTCAATTGATGAAGTGTATAAAGGATAACTAACTTAGTAGAAAGTTAATATCTTGGGAAAGAATATGGTTGATGGAAAGACAACCCTAAATATATTCTTGATGATTAAGTTAATTATGAATAAATGGTTGTTTTGGATGAGTACTGACTACCTCAAATATGATTATTGACTTATCAAAAAGTGGTTATGCTCTCATTGATGTATTTTACAAAATATTTAGATACGAGGAATATATACAATAGCATGTGTTAGGATGAATGAATTTTTTCAAATAAGGATTTTTGGTGATTTGAGTTATTACCATATTTCAAGAGGACACATTATGAAGAGACTCAATTGTTTGGAATGTAAAAATTTAGGGCTTCTTCATGTTGATTAAAGGTAAATAGGTAAGTATATTCCTTGAGTAGGATAGATCATGGAGTCCTAAAAAATGAGGATTTCCAAGGACCCCGTGTACATGGATCTAGTAAGGATGGATATGGGAATGATTCTTATGTGTTGGATCATGATATTTTGGAAATTTAAACCATTTATGAAATGGTTTATGTTGATAATTATATGAGTATTTAGAGTTTAATGTCACCACATGATGCAACTTATGCTAAGATATGAGGTATAGTTAGTTCAAGGAACAATCAAAGGATAAGACAATGTTTATGAAATATAAACTTATATTTATACACTTATAGAGTGGAATAACCCCTCAACTATATATAAAGAGTATTAAATATTGTTATGTTATCATAATCTTTTATAATGTTAATGAAAATTTTCATAACTGTAGTTTATGGTTTTATGTTAATCTACTTTCATCTAAACCTTATTTTTATCACTATAAATTCATATTTTGGTTTTTTTGCTACGCCTATCTTTTCAATTCCAATCAATGTCACTCCATTCTAAAGGATAATTCATTCATTAATTTATTATTATTATTATTATTTTGACCACCTTTTTTCCCATAACCTTTTTAAGGAGGATATTATATTAACCCTATGTCTGATATGGGTTTTTTTGACAAGGAAATTTGCAAGAAACAACCAAAATCATTCAATGTGAAATATCAAATTTCGGGGATGAACTTTCTATAAGAAGGGGATAATGTAACACCATAATATTTTTAAAATAAATTTAATATTTAATGGATGAAAAAATAAGTCTATAAAATAAAACTTTTTTATAACCTATCCAGTAAACATAATTTTACCACCCCTATGATTTGAATTTCAAAAATCTAACATACACGGTTCCGATCAGTAAGTTATTTAGAGTCTGATATGACCAAATTAATTTTTGGAAAATAGAAATATATCCTTATGAATAATAATTTTATCCTTATAAAAACTGAAATACCTTTATGAATAGTAACCTCCCCTAGTATAATATATATATAGAATTTAAGTAAAAGTATGATGTACCTATGTTTTGGAATAAGTAAATAAATGTTTTAAAAACTGTATTTTTCAAGTAAATTATGATTTTAATAAAAAATTAAATCAATAATATTTAGATAATTATTTTTGAAAAATGTACATCATTTCTAGATTCTACACTTTAAAAAATGGTTAGGGTGAACTTTTGAAATGTTTATAAAATACTTGAACTTTAGATAAAGAGTAAAATATGATAATTTACCGTATATATACATTATCTGTTAAATTAACTATTTCTAGCATCATTTTTTTATGTAAGAACACTTAGTTTTAACTCACATGCACATATTACTATTCTTGATCACAATAATCAATACTATTGGTTGTCTTTGTAAAAATAATAAATTAATGAGTAAAATAATGGGAAAAACCTCCTCTCCTCCACTATAATCCCCCCCTCACTCCCTCTTCTCTTAAATCAGCTCAATCCTTATGCCTTGTCTAAATTATGCTCAAATATCTTTCCCATATCCACCCATGAGTATATTCCCTTGGTCTCATAAAAATACCAAATCCTTTTCCCTTAAGAGGCTCTCAAGGAAAGTTAATTCAAGAGGTAAAATTCATATTTTCTTTTCTTTCATTTTCATGTTCCTTTGTTATATTTTCTTTCGTAACCTATCGTCATCCAAATGGAATGATAACTCTATTACCATACATGTAATGGAATTTTGTTATGCTAATGGGATAATTCATCTTCATCTCTCATTTCCTCATCAATTATGCTAAAAATGAAACGTCGTCCGAGATGTGTTGATTTATCACATTCAAGGACGACGATGCTTTCAATTTGATTTACCTTCTTAAAATCTAGTCACAAAACCATTTTATGATTGAAACAGACTAATATATATTTATTTTAGATTATGTAATGTTATGTAATCCTTATGCACTCATGATGTAATATAATAATACAAAACAAGGTAATTAGGATCAAAATCGCCAAATTAATCCAAGCGTTTATTATTAATGTTTTATATAATGATTCACCTTAACTAAAAATAACCAAATGAATTTTTTAACCATGAAATCTTCAGAATTCGTATCAATAACATATAAAACCAATTATTCACGTCAAGTCCCATCTTATGTGAACTACCACACTCTTTTATAAGGGAGCCGATCATGAATATTATGAAAACAAGCACTCACAAACAATGAAATTGAATCCCTTAAACCATATAAAAGGCCATTAATTAAATTAATAAAGTCATAATAAACCAAATAAATGTAAAAATGTTTCTGAAATTGTTAATTAATGAACCTAATTTTTTTATTTAGGTCATTAAGATCAAGCGAAGAACACCCTCAGATTTAAGGTAAGGGATCCTCTCTCTCACTTTTATTCAAGAATCCTCCCTATGTTGTATCCTTTTATTTTTAATTCCTAATTATGTGGTAGATTTTAAAACCCCCCATACTACCCTTATGATATATAAATGTTAGGATACCCCTTTACCTCTCATTAATCCCTCACAAAAACACCCATTACCGTGCCAAAATGTTGGTAAGAGTTTCTTCATCTCAGTTCCATTTTTGTGAGATATTTTATATTCACTACTATTACTTGTTTATGTTGTATGAAAACTTCCCATTGATATTTAATATAATTAATCTCTTTATTTTCATGACATTAAATGTATCATTTTATGATTATTAATTTTGGGGTATACGATTCAATTGATTATAAAGTTGTAATTATTTTCTACCCGAACCTCCTTTTTCATTTGGGTTGCACTTATTCTCCAAAAAACTAAATGAAATTCTTATTTATTTTTAATTAATCCTCAGAATTTAAGTATGAATGTTCTATAAATTTTTACCACATATAATCCTTCTTTATTTTATGGGTTGCTAAATTTTTTAAAATAATCTTTCAAATTTTTTCCAAAATACATGCCCAATTCAATGAACTTCTCAAATTCTTACCTATTTTTAAGTTCACTCTTTAATATATTTTAAGATAGATTTATATTTCTAAAATCACACATTTTAACATGAATTTAAATTATGGTTGATTTCTAGTATTATGAAATCAAACATGCCTTTGCGCTTTAAAATCTCATTAATGGATTCCTTAAACGCACTAAAATGTTTTAAATCTAAAGCTTCATTAAAAACACTTTTTTACATGATTTATATTAATTAGTAAATAATTTATGTGAAAAATGTATTCACAATGTAATTCCCTTTTATTTTCTTGAATGTACATGTTTAAAACCAGATTTATGACAAATACAAATGATTTTCCAAAATAACTCTTCTTTAAAGTAAAATAGTTTTTCTCACATCACTTTTACTTTTATCTGATATATGCCTTTTTCACCACTTATTTCTTTCATGTGGTGGATGTACTACTCCTTGGTATATCATATAAATAGTCTCTTTATTATCATGTTATTCTATGTGATTATTGTTTGAATGTTTCAAGGTGGTATGAGACACTTTGGAATGTTTAAGGATTATTTCCCCAAGAATTTCTCAATGGTATCATTTAAAAGTGTCTTCATTTATGTCAACATAATTTGATGAATATTGTATTTAATAGAGGATTATATATTATGATATCATATATAATATTTTTTGGAAGGGTTTCTGATTATTTTGAATGTGGATGTTATATCTTGGTACCATTCACTAATTTACTTCGAATGGTTAGTGTTTATGTTTCATGTACATGGAAAGTTATTTACGTTTCATATGTTAGTTTCAATATGAATGTATATGTTTTTTATTTTTATCCCCATTCATAATAGGAATGAATTAGACTTAGTAAGTGCCAGGTGGGATATCTATATCTCATCATTATATCGTTAGGTCTCATGAGACAAACTACAGTCTTGGTACGAGGCCTTGAAAAATGGTTATTTATGGTCTTGGCGTGAGGAATTGATAGTATGGTTATGATGTCCCACATTATGAGTTACCTCATTATGAAAATATTATTGAAGTTTCATGTGGTTATTTTATAGTAGAATACCCATGATAATGTTCTATTATGGAATTATTTATTTTGATCTTATATCTGCTATAATGTGTTCAAGTTTATTGTTAAAGGTATGCATTTTTACTTACTCAACATGCCTAATGTTTATATTTATGATATCTTAAACTGTATAACTATAACTTACTAAGCATTTGAGCTCACCCGTTTTTTATGTTTCATTTTCTTTGGACATGAAGAAGTTTATTGTGAATGACCTGTTGGGATAAACATATAGTTGTGGATGTTCCCAACAAAACATAAATGTTTTATTTCATTTCAAGTTGTAATATTGAACTTATGTATGTATATTGTTTCCAAAGATATTAAAATACTCAGTCCTTCAGGATTTTATTTCTTGTAAACATTCCATTGTAATGTAATAAGGCACCAAATTTGTGGAACTGGGTTCGGGTCCTTACAGTTTGTATGATAAGAAGTTTAGTAGAAAACTAGATTTAGAAAACGTATATTAGGGAACAAAAATCTAAGATAATCTTTGAGGATAAACATTCAAGGATGTCTTATAATTTTTCTAAGGAATATATTATGTGGGTTTTCAAGAAAATACATCCCTATCTAGATATGAAAAAGTAGAGGTGGCTATGGCATATATGTATCTTGGGGTAAAACCCAGAAACAATGCTTTAAGCTAGACTTGAATGGGAACTGGTGCACAAAAATGGGCCTTGTAGCACTCTTGGTTCGACACTCCTAGGGGATATGCTTTGGTAAATTCATAATCTAATTACAAAGAATTATAAAGTATTTATGCCCCCAAAGTAACCAATGTAGATGGTTCTAGGATTTACGATACATAAATTTATGTTATATGTTACACCTTGTTTAGAGATATTGAGAGTTCATAATTTTTTGAACTAATATGTAATATGGAATTGATTAGAAATGTCACATAGAAGAAGTAATGATAACTTCACCAATTAACATGATGAAATGAGTAAGAAGGATCATATCTCTTATGGTCTTAAATCATCTTTTTAAAGGAATATAGTCTCCTATGTGTCCTCATCATATGAAGAAATAATATCATGTGTTGAAAAGGCATATAAATAATTCTCTGAGCCTTATGGATTTGAAGTTACGAAAATAAAGATGATGATGGTAGAGAAAAATATAGATAACGAAAAGAAGGGAAAGAAGGGTTTTTCCACAGGTGATAACTATTGAAAGAATCATCCTAGTAAATGAATGAAGGGAATGCGAGTTTGTTATTAGTGTGGAGAAAAGAGGACACCAATTTAATGATTTCAAGGGTAAGAAAAAGGTTTCTGATGTACAATGATTCAACTGCAAGGAGATGAGACACTATGTGAATAAATGTCCCAAAAATCAAAGGAATATGCCCCAAATGATGTTACTGGATAATGATAAAGTTGTGATACTACCACAGATGAATTGTATGTATTAATATGACTCATTAAGAATCATGTATTTTGAATATTTTATCAATGATGTACTGGTTAATAGAATTATGGAATATATAAGGATTGTACTGTATTACTATTTCATTAAGTATTTGAAGTCATATGATGAATTTTACCAAGCATAAGTAACTTAGTAGATAGTTAATATCTTGGGAAAGAATATGATTGAGGGAAAGAAAACCCAAAATATATTCTCGATGATGAAGATAATTATGAAGAAATGATTGATTTGGATATGTTCTGACTACCTAAAAAATGATTATTGACTTATCGAAAAGTGGTTATGCTATCATTGATTGAGTTTACAACATATTTGGATACATGTAATATATCTAATATCATGTGTAAGGATGAATTAATTTTTTTTAATAAGGATTTATGGTAATTTAACTTATTACCATATTTCAAGAAAACACATGATAAAGTTATTCACATGTTTGAAATGTGAAAATTTAGGGTTTCTTCATACTGATTAAAGGAAAATTAGGTAGTATATACCTTAAGTTAGATAGATCATAGAGTCCTAAAAAATGGAGATTGATAAGGACCCAATGTATATGGATCTAATGAGGATGGATATGGAAGTGATTCTTAAGTGTTGGATCATGATATTTTGGAAAGTTAAACCATTTATGAAATGGTTTAAGTTGATAATTTCATGAGGATTTAGATTTTAATGTCACCACATGATGAAAATTATGGTAAGAGATGAAGTATTGGTAGTTCAAGGAACAATAAAAGGATAATATCATGTTTATAAAATATAAACATATATTTATACACTTATAGAGTGGAATAATCCTTCAACTCTATGAAAAGAGTCTTTAATGCTGTTCTGTTATCATAATATTTGATAACGTTAATGAAATATTTCATAACTATAGTTTATGGTTTTGTGGTAATATGTTTTTATCTAAAACCGTTTTCTACCACTAGAAATTCATAGTTCAGTTTTTCTGCTATGCCTAGGTTTTAAATTCCAATCAATGTAACTCCATTTGAAATGATAATTTATTTATCATTATTTTTTTGACAACCTATTTTCCCGTAACCTTTTTAAGGAAGATATTATATTAACCCTATTTATGATATGGGTTTTTTTCACAAGGAAATTTTCAAGCAACAACAAAAACATTTCGAAGTGAAATATCAAATTTTGAGGATGAACTTTCTGTAAGGAGGTGATAATGTAACACCCCAATATTTTTAAAATAAATTTAATATTTAATGCATGAAACAATGAGTCTATAAAAACACCCATTTGTTATAACCTATCTAGTAAATGTAATTTTACCACCCCTATGATTTGAATTTTGAAAATATGATATACACGGTTGCGATCAGTAAGTTATTTGGAGTATGATATGACCAACTTAATTTTTGGTTAATAGTAACATACCTCTATGAATTGTAATCTTACCCTTATGAATTTTTAAAAACATTTATGAATAGTATCCTCCCCTAGGATAGTTTATATATTGGATTTATGTGAAAGTCTGATGTACCTATGTTTTGGAATCAGTAAATAAATGTTTTAAAAGTGTATTTTTTCAAGTAAATCCCAATTTTAAATAAAAATTAAATTATTCATATTTAAAAAATTATTTTTGAAAAATGAAATTCATTTTTGGATTCTAAATTTTGAAAAATGGTTCAGGTGAATTTTTGGGATTTTTTTGAAATACTTAAATTTTTGATGAATAGTAAAATATGATAATTTATCGTATATATACATTATCAGTTAAATTCACTATTCCTATCATCATGGATGATTTAATCACACTTTTCTGGAACTCACATGCACACATTACTATTTTTGGTCACAATAATCAATACTATTGGTTGTATTTGGCAAAATAATAAAATAATTTTGTAAAATAATGGGAAAACCCTCCTCTCCTCCACTATAAACCCCCTCACCCCCTCTTATCTTAACTAATCTAAAGAATTATTCCTTGTATAAATTATATTCTAATACTCACCCCATACACTCCCCATGACAATAATCCCTTGGTATCATAAAAATACAAAATTGTTTCCCTTAAGAGGCTCTCAAGGAAGGTTAATTTAAGAGATAAAATCCCTCTTTTATTTTCTTTCATTTTCATGTTCCTTTGTTCTATTTTATTTCCTTACCTCTCCTTATAAAAATGGTATAAAAACTCCAGTACCATACATGTACTAGAATTTTTTTATGCTAATGGTATAATTCATATTTATCTCTTCCTTTCCTCCTCATTTATGCTAAAAATGAAACATCATCCGAGATGTATTGATTTATCATATTCAAGGATGAGAATCCTTTCAATTTGATTTAACTTATTCAACACTGATCATGAAAAAATTTTAATGGTTTAAATATACTTTTATATATTTATTTTATCATATTTATTGTTCTCTAATCCTTATGCACTCATGATGTAAAATAATAATACAAAACAAGGTAATTGGAAGAAGAATCTCCAAATTAATCAAAACATTTATCCTTAATGTTTAATATAATGATTCTACTTCACTAAAAATAACCAAATGAATTTTAAAACCATGAAATTTTATGAATATTTATTAATCACATATAAAACCAATTCTGGACTTCAACTCCCATCTTACATGAACTGGAATACTCTTTTATAAGTGAGTCGATCTTGAATATCATGAAAACGAACACTCATGAACAATGAAATTCAATCCCTTAACCCATCTAAAAGGCCATGAATGAAATTAATAAAGTAATAATAAAAAAATTAATTTATAAATATTTATTTAATTATTAATTAATGAACCAAATTTGGTTATTTAGGTCAATAAGATCAAGCGAAGAACACCCATAAATTTAAGGTAACCTATCCTCTCTCTCACTTTTGATCAAGAATCCCCCCAATGTTGTGTCCTTTTATTTTCAATTCATAATTATGTTGTAGATTTTAAAACCCCCTATACTATCCTTATGATATATAAATTATGGGATACCCCTTTTCCTCTCGTTAAGTCCTTACAAGAACACTCGTTACCCTGCCGAATGTTTGTAAGGGTTTCATCATCTTATTTCCATTTTTGTGAGATATTCCGTATTCACTACTATTACTTATGTATGGTGTATGCATAATGACCATTTATATTTAATATCATTAATCTCTTTATTTTCATGATATTCAATTTATCATTTGATGATTATTAATTTTGGGTCATACGATTCAATTGATTAGAAAGTTGTAATTATTTTCTACCTGAACCTCCATTTTCATTCAAGTTGCTCTTATTCTATACTCACTTCAATGAAATTATTATTTATTCATATGTACTAATAAGAAATTATGTGTGAATTTTCTATATATTTTTTACCAATCATAATATTTCTTTATTATATAGGGAGTTACATGTTTTAGAAGAATCTTTCAAAAATTCTTCGAAATGCAATCCCAATTCAAGGAACTTCTCGAATTCTTACCTATTTTGAAGTTCACTATATAATCTAATTTAAGACAAATTTATCTTTCTAAAATCAAAAAATTTAACATGAAAATCTATTTTGGTTAATTTATAGTTTTATTAAATCAAACTCGCCTTTACACATTAAAATCTCTTTAATGAATTCCTTAAACTGCACTAAAATGTTCTAATTCTGAAGCTTTTTTAAAAATGATTTTTATATGATTTCACTTTAGTGGGACATAATTTATGACTGAAATGTAATCTCAACGTACTTAACTTTTCTTTTCTGGTATGTACATGTTTAAAACCAGATTTATGAAAATAAAAATTATTTTCTAAAAGAACTCTTCGTTACAATATAAAATAGATTTTTATAACCTCACTTTAATTTATATGAGATATATGCCCTGTTCACCACTTATTCCTTCTATGTGGTGTATGTAATTTCCTTTTGTATATCATATCAAGAGTTTCCTTATTCTCTTGATATTCTAAGGGATTATGATTTGAATGTTTCAAGGTGGTATGAGACACATTGGAATGTTTAAGGATTATTTCCCCAAGAATTTCTCAATGGTCTCATTTAAAAGTATATTTATTTATGTAAACATAATTTGATAAAACTTGTATTTAATAGATATTTATATCTTATGATATCATCTACAATGTTTTTTTGAATTATTTCTTATAAGTTTTAATGTGGATGTTCTATCTTGATACCATTAGCCAATTTACTTTGAATAGTTAGTATTGTTTTTAATATATAGGGAAAGTTATTTACATTTAATATGTCAGTTTCAATATGAATGTATATGCTATTTATATTTATCCCCATTCATACAAGAAATACATTGGACTTATTAAGTTTTGGGTGGGTCCCTTTATATCCCCTCGGTGTATCGGTAGGTCTTATAAGACAAACTACAGTCTTGGTATGAGGCCTTGACAAAAAGGTTATTTATGGTCTTGGGATGAGGCATTGATGGTATGGTTATGATGTCCCGAATTATTCATTCCCTCATTATTAAAATAGTATTGATGGTTCATGTGGTTATTCGACTAGTGTAATACCAATGATTATATTTAATTATGGCATTATTTATTCAGCTCTTATTCTAGCCATAATGTGTTCAAGTTTATTATCAAAGGCATGTGTTTTTAGTCATTCACTATGTATAATGTTTATATTAATGATATATTCCACTGTATTTTTAACCCTTAAAGTGCATTTGATCTCACCCCTTTCTAATGATTCATTTTCCCATCACATGAAGATGATTATTATGAATGACCTGCATGTATAAACTTATGGTTGTGGATGTTACCAATAAAACTTATATGTTGTATTTCATTTCAAGTTTTAGTGTTGAAATTATATATGTATCTTGTTTCCAAATATACTAAACTAATTGGTACTTCAAGATTTGATTCCTTGTAATCATTCCAATTTAATTTAATAAGGCACTGGCTCTCGGAAACTGGGGTCAGGTCCTTTCATTTATAAAAAAATATAAATTTATTTTATAGGAGGTTTGAGTGTATAAAATGAAAGATAATATTTTAGGTAATGATTTATGTTTTAATATCACTTTTAATCATGATTATTTATACTTGAATCTATTTTGGGGGAATTATATTCTTATTATCTAGTAAAAACCAACCATTTTATTCTAATTTATTTATTTATTGTATTTATAGTGTTTCCATTTCATTCCTCATGTTGGTACTCAAATATACTATAATAAAGTATTCAGAAAATTTGACATTATTTCTCCTCTTTGGTGAGGAATATTTCTCTTCCTTATCCATATTCTTAAAATATTATATGAAATTTATTCTACACTTTTAAATAATTTATAAAGATATTTTTCTAATACATTTTAATTTATTTTAAAATTATTAAAATAAATATTTTCAAATATTTTCCATATGATTAACTTTTTAAATTATTTATAAAAGTGTAAAAGAATGTTTTTTAATGTATAAAACATGAATTGATTTTTCTACCATCATATCCTTTATCCATGATTTATATTACTTCAAAAGTTTTCATGGTTTCATAAAGAAAACCCTATTCTAATTGTTTTAGTAATTTTTAGGTTTTAAAAGTTACTAAAAAGGAATGTTTAATATTTGTTTTCACTGCATATTTCAAAATATTTTACTAAAGTATTTTTGTCTATATTAATATCTTTTAAAGATTTTTATGATTTACTAGGGACCTATTCTTATGGTACCATCCAATTTATTTCTCTATATGCCTTACAATGATGAATTTCTAGGGAATTTTTCATGAAACCTATTGCTTCCCCAGTGGTTAATTAAGTTCTGATTAAATAATTATTTTTTTGTGATCATGTGGCACACATATGCGTGGTTTTCATTATATAATGGATTGTAAAAACATCATAAATCCCTAAAATGTATTGTGAAATTAACGATATCACATAATATAATATTAAATGGAATGGGTAGTGAACCCAATCCACAATGGGACTCTATCCACTATGTTTTTGGGAATACAGATTGAACCCAATCCAATATGAGACTCTATCCCCTATGATACTCTTTGTAGTGATAAGTTACTATGGAAATGATTTTATATAGTTATGTTTACTCAAATAACATAGGTTTTATTCTCATGAAATTCTCTTATGGTTTAGGATTGATCATTGATGATTCTTCACTCTTATAACTCATATCTTTTATTATGACTAAGACTTGTTCTATGACTCATGATTTAGGGTGTATGACTTAATGGGTATGTTTTTATAAGTTATGATCATGTTATTATACCCATATTATTATCTTATGCTCACTTATGATAATCTATTGATATATATCATGCTCACCCTTACTGTTCACCTCACACTTTTTTATGTTTTTGTTTCCATTGTTTATAAAGATTGGTTTTAATAATAAATATCTAAGAAGGGTAATTTATGGGAAGAACTCTTTAGGATATATGATAGATATTTCCAGAATTAATTTGATTATATATCTAGTATCTAAAGATACTAAACCATTATGGTTCCTAGGCTTGTATTATTGTGCGATGTATTGATTATTCATCTAAAAATGATATAATATTTATGTAACTGATGCTCAGTTCATTATACTTCATGTGTATTTTAAGAGAAGGATTCATATCTTAACATCATATAACTAATATTATTGGCTACATTGAGTGTTTTTAAAATATAGAATCAAGATAATTATGGAATTGTGCACAAACCTCATACTCACCTCACTTCCTTTGAGATTATAAATTTATATTTTGAAATTCAAAATGAACATTATTGAAATGTTTCTATTGGATCTCTTGAATCTGATTCACCAAGTGGATAAATAAATTAAACATTAAAAACATTATATCCTTATTTTGAACAAAATTAAAGGTAAGGAAAATGGTTTAAGACATGGTCCAAGTATAAGGCACCTTGACACCACCCTTCCAAAAAATAAAGATCATGATATAGGCTAAGAAGAATGATGTAGTATGTTTTTATTATGGGAAGAAAGACTACTAGAAGAAAAATTATACCTCAGTAATTAATAAAGGGAAATCTTCAGGTATATTCATTATTGATTTAAATATTTCTATTTATATAAATTGGGTATTATATATTTATTCCATCTATCCCATTTTTGTCCAAATACATGGATGAAGAATATTTGAGAAGATTACTTGAGGTGATGTGGATCTTCAAGATTCCAATGGAGAAAAACTAACAAAACTTCCTAGTAGAGATTATCATCTCACATTTTTACTACATTGATTATAATTTTAATTAATTTTTATTATGTTTCAAGTGCAATGAATAACATCATATCTGTGTCTAGTTTAGAATTTTTTTTGTATTTTTCATATTTATAAATAATGAATTATAATTTATTAAAGATAACATATGTTATGGAATTGAACATTTGACAAAAAATCATTATATACTAATATATAAAAAACAAGTTTTTACAATAGATAATTAATAAATTTCACATGGATCATATCACACACAATTGTGGAATCAATGATTGGACATTTAAATGATAACAATTTGATAAAATTATATCAATAAGGGTATTCATATTCTTTTTATCTAAAACCATTGGGTATTTTTTGTACATTTTTACAAGAAAAATGAATAAGGTTCCATTTGATGGAAAAGGTGAATGGTTTGAAGAGTTTCTATAATTTGTTCATACATATTTTTATGGAACTTTTCTTATAGAATCTAGATGGGGATACTTTTACATCATAATGTTTGTTGATGAATTTATTAGAGATGTATATATCTAATTAATGTAGTATAATTTTAAATCCTATAAAAAATTTATGTAACATATGATTGGATTTTATAGTAAATTTGTTAAGAAGATAAAGAAACTCTACTCAAATTGGGGAATTGAGTATCTTAACCAAGAGTTAATCAATTTTATAAAATAATATAGGATATTATCTAAACTCCCTCCTCCTTAGACACTATAGTGGAATGGTATTATTGAAAGAAGGAACCACTCCTTGTTGGAAATGGTGAGATCTATGACGAGTTTTGAGGAACTTACATTATCCTTTTGGGGATACATATTATAGACTATAGTGTACACACTAAACTAAGTACCAACTAAAATGGTAAGTAGAATTCCATGTGAAATCATACGTGAAGAAAATTATTTTATCCCATATATGTGTTTGGTGATGTGAAGTGTTTTTCAAGAATACTCATAGAAAGAAACTAACATATCAAGGTATTCAGTATATCTTTATAGGATATATAAAATAAACAACAGGATACTCTCTATTATATCACTTAAATATAAAATTGATTTTAGAAAGAAAAAAAAATATTTCTAGAATGGGAGAACATATCTAAAATAGACAGCGGGAGAACGATTGACTTTAATGAAGTTGAGACTCAGGATTCTAAATGGTTGGAATAAAAAAAATTCCACAAGACCTAGTGGAAGAAGTTATTACAAATACACAAGTACTAAATTAGAGCACCATATAGGTTAAATAACTAGAGAGATATGATTTTATAGTCGCCAAGGAATGTAACCAATTATGATACTCCCGGAGATGGATTGCCTAAAAAATAACCAAGTGGGGTTTCTACAAGAACTTAAGCACACCTCCCTATACTTGGGAGGCTACCAAATAATAGAGAGGTCCTACAACAGTCATGGGTTGACTATTCACATAAATCTAAAGTCCAAGAGTTAAGCTTGAATATACCAAAAGTAAAACATTCTCCATCTTTGTGTTGGAAAAACCCAAACCCCTAAACAATAAACAAGGATCACAGAGAGCCCCCATAGTCCAAAATAGAAATTAGTAAAATAGTCTATAAAATTCATCACAATATACCAAAATAAAAATAACAACAGATACAGTTTATAATAGGATCTATCATAAAAATATAACAATAGTAAATTGGTTGGTAAATGTGTAAAATAATAAGCATAAAATAAATAACATGGCCTCTAAAACAACTCACATAATCATCCCAGTGTATCCTGGACCACTATAACCTACTAGTCATGAACCGCATGTACAACTTCAAGAGATACCTATGATTGAGAGAAAACATGAAGGTCCACCGACACACATTGAAACCTATGTTGTATACACAGGTATAGGGTGAGTACAATGAACTAATGGGAATCCCCATATCTTAAACATATTTAATGCTACAATGATCAAATGGATGTGTGTAAAATATATAAAAGAAGTGAAATTCTTGCTCATAAAACAAAATCACCCATAAACATAACACAAAATTTATATACAATCATATGTGTCAATTCATAATTTTCTAACTAGGCCACCATTGCACCTGAACCTACCTGATTCATCGAATACCATAATTAAGAGAGTCACCTCATACCACAATACATATGAAAACCTAATTGAAACATTCTTTCTCAATTAATAGTCTCATAAAAAGTATGAAATATCATCCCACATAAATTAATAGACCGTCACTTCTAACCCAAGGGATTATATGGATGACCAATCCTAGGACCACATGGAAACAAAATTTTGAACAACAAATAAATATAGTAGTAGTGGACTTGGGTTGTCTCTAGAGTGGAGAGTCTCTTGAGTTTTCTCTCCACATGTTTAGTGGGGTTTGAATATTAAATCAATGGTTTAATTAGATTGATATTTTAATTCAATTATTACGTATTTTTCCTATCCTTTAATATAGCCTCATTTCACCCATTAAATCAAAATTCCTATTTCAATGTAATATTCTCTCTCTGATCAAATGAAATCTCAATAGATCACCTCAACTAGTGGTTTTGATATAGTTAATGCAATGAAATTATCACTGCATCCTATAACCAAGCCTATTATAGTGATTAGAGACCTCAAACCACCTTTATCTAAGTCCACTACTCATGATCAGAAATAGTGGAGAAAACATAAGTGGCCCATGTGTGTGTGAAAATGGACAATGAAGGAAGAATAATTTAAAATGCCTAATATTGGAAAAATCCTACATATTATATCAATAAAAATACTTCCCAATAGATAAATAGAATATAATTCTTAATTACACCTTGAATTCATTAATAGTAGTTAAAGAGAGTATCTATAGCTCAACTACTAAGTTATTAGCGTTCCATCGTTGGAGAAGTAAAATTTTTAGAATTATATAAAAGAAGGAAAAAAACAACAAACAAAAACTCGATTAAATGTTTTTTCTCACATTAAGTGAGAAATTATCAACTTATTAATGAATAATTTTAGATTCTTATCACATTTAAAAAAGTTACCATATGAGTAGCATGGGATTCTTCTTCTTTGTTGGATGATTATATAACTTATAGACTATTCCATATTTTTAGTGTCAAACCTCAGACTGGCCTTCTTCCGATGATAGAAATATGTATAACTAGAGGATCATGATGGATTCAGTTAGGTATCTAAAATCATCATAATCTTTCCATGATCAATCTCTTTTCTGGTTTGACAAGAATATAAGATAATGTGCTTCACTGTGACATGATATAGTTGAAGTCAAGTTCTGATAGAGGAATCCTTTCTTGAGGAGATGCGATTCTTGTGATTAAAGTGGTTCAAGTTTTATTGATGTAATGTTTTGGTCCTAGGAGGTTTTGGTATTAAATGAAATTTAGTGGTCTATCCTTTTAATGGTTTCACAGGTGATGATTTGGTAGTCTGAGGTCAGCTATAAGTCCCTGGTGAATTCCTTTAAAAATTTTGGTTGATATTCAAAAAGTATATTGATTTTTTCTCCAATGCCCGAATCATTATGATGAAACAAAGTCTTATAATTAAAAAAATACTTATGATCCTCCACATAACAATGTCTTATACTCAATAGTGAAACCTTACTATGGGAAAATCCAACTAAAAAATAACAAATTATTACAACCTTATAATACTAGAAAACCCTTTACGATCAAGGATACAACTTTATGTTTGAAATAAAAGGTTTAGGTTTAGGGAAAAAGGTTTATGATGATCCTATAAATCAAGAAATAAAATACCTTATTGATGGTTTTATCATATTAATTACACAATGAATAAAAACAATAAAACTCATATTTAAAAGCCTCAAACAATTAATTTATAAGAATCAATCAATGTATGGATTTTAATTAAAATACTAAGAATGAATAAAATAATTAAAATCCATGATTTTATCCATTTAAAAAATTAATTCAAGAGTTTACCAAAGTTTAACAAATGTATGATTTACCAATGATTCAAATGAATTATGGGGTTAATTTATATGGGAAATAAAATAAATATTTAGGAAAAAACTACCTATCATCACTCCCCCACACTCAAATAATTTCTCACCCAGTTAATATAGTGAATTAAATTATTTGAATAGATATTTACTTCACAGAACTAAGTACACAATCTATTGAATAATAAAATCATAGGTATATCCATTGAACAAATTATCTTGCCTCATTTATGAATTTCATTCAATGTATCACTCTAATTCCCATAAAAGTATCATTTTAGAGTTGTTAATGGAATGAATCCTAGTGGAATCGGGATTTTAATGAGTGGGAACTTACAAAGACTTTCTCCATAAACCTTTATTCCCAAAGATCATTTCCATAGTTCCTTTATATTTTTTATATAAAATTCATTTATATCATCTTATCATTCTTAATCGAAGTTCAGAATTCAAAAAATCATTCTATCCACATTATTAATGATCACTTATTGAATTTTACTATCTATATTTATGTAAAGAACTTGTTGAATGAGTGAAAATAACCCCATAACTAAGCCATCCCAACATAGTAGATATCCCCTGGGACTAGTTGTAATATTTAATTTATTAAGGAAATGATTGGGCAGTCATCTATTTGGTCACTTTAACTCTTGTGTATAGATAACACATCCACATGTTCTTATTTTGACTTAAGAAGACTTCTAGATCTGATTGCATATTCTACATTTACTATAGTTCATATGAGTTTTCCGATTGTATTTTATAGTGGCCCCTAGAGGTGATACTGAATCACTAAGGTTTGGTTACTTAGTTTTTTATTTTATCACTCCAGTTTCCTCAAGCTATAATTTTGATTCCAATTTTTTCTTTTTTATTAACAAATATTTTACCATATTTAAAGTAAATACTTCCATGAAATCAATGATAAGTTTACTAAATATTCATTTAATTTTGGAAATCTTAGAACGAATAAATTTCTTCTACTCTAGGATATAATTTATGATATGTAGGAAAACACTTTGATCAAGGTTTATTTTATAAATAAACTTTTAAAAGTTAAAAAATGAAAAGAAAAATTATATAAAGAAAATGAAATTGGGTTTTGATCATTCATAGAAATTTTATTTTAAGCCAAAACACACACAAAAACATAAAATTAAAAAAATAACAAATACTTAAATGTTATGTTTCTTTTTCATCTTTGACAAAATTATCTTAAACACTAATAAAATGAATTATATCATGAATTTTTTAGGGAAAAAAATTAAAATAAGAAGAATATAAAATAGTTGGAAGGAAATATATAATCCAAAATTTCATTATTCAATGGAAGTAGGGAGGAGCATATACTCTTACATTGTCTCTATCCAAAATTACTCATGGTAATGCTTAAATTGTTTACCATTCTCCTTGAATGGATGCATTGAATCTCATCCTTTTATCTCAACTAAGAGGGTTTTGTAGCAGTTCTATAAGCCAATAATTCATCCTCTAACTTCTTACTCTATTCTTTTAAGGCAGGTTTTATTTTCTTATCCATAATCCTATCTATCATTTAGTTATACACTTATTCCTTTTCATTTTTCCATGGGTTATTTTCAATTTATTTTTTGGATGCACTCCATATTTCTTCATTAGATATTCCATGTACTTATTGTATAAGTCCATGCATTTATCACTGATCATTTATATTATTATTCTAAATCTACAAAAAAATTGTTTTTATAAATTTAATGAAAAACATATAATCATTATTTTTGGTGAATTTTTCATTAATACACATAGAAACATACTCCATTACTAATAATATAGAGGAAAACCAAATAAGATAAGAAATTGAACCATCAAATAGAATCCACAGACATAAAATATTTCATATAATGTCAATGATTTTTAAGGTATTTCATGTTTTTTAGAAATTCCACCAGTAAACTAAAAGTTTTTGTAGGCTCTACAAAAATTATTCAAGTCTTTGTAAATTGAATGGAAAAACAACAATGCTTTTAAATCATTTACATTAGTTATTTGAGGTCCATTGTGGGCTCTATAAGTAAGTGTATATAAAAATTCAACCAAATATTTAATTTCTTCCTTAGAGTGTACCTTCTAATTACTTTTTCATTATAGATATTCCATAAATATGGATCTTCTCAGACATAATAATTTTATTTTTTTAATTTATAATATATATGATTGGAAAATAAGGTAGGTTCCATTGATGGGACTTGAAAATAGACTTTATCTATGTCCTCAGGCACTTGGGTGATTTTTTACAATTGCTCACCAGGGAAGGAATCATTCAAGTTTGTCTTAGTGGGTGGTTCTACCTAGATGTATGAGGAAATCTACTCGTGTTATTAAAAACAATATTTTAATAACCCAATTTCCTTGATATCTAAGTCAAACTCTTGCAAAAACTACATCCAACTTACCATTCTTGGTTTCACCATATCTTTTTTGATCTGATATCTTAGTACTTCATGATCATAGTTTTTTAGGCTCAAAATTTCAATTTTATTATTATCAAATCAAAGGATATGAGAGGATAAAGGTGGTACAATGTAATGTAAATTGAGGGATTCTACCCTTACAATATTAATTAACTCACAGGTAAGGGACCTGGTGCTAATAAATCAAGTATTTGGGGAAACCTAGAGGCATCATGATGCTAGAAAACCAACAACTCTATTCCTTTAAAGACATGTGTGTATAAGAATCGTATGATTTTCAATAATAATTTTACATCTTCGTATAAGGTAGAAAATGGGCCATTTTATGGAAGAGGGACCTTGAAACATGTTATAAATAGTGTGAGAATAAGTTTCCATCAAGGTAAGATCAATACCTTTAGAGAGGCACATTTCCATACCATTAAGCATATAATTTTCTTATATAAAGAGGAAGTCCCCATGTCTATAGTCAATACTAAAAGAAAAAATAAAAAATCCCATGGAGTTATGTAAACTCTCTCCCCCTCACATGAATCCTTTATTACATGATCCATTGATGTTAACTTTAAGACCATTGGTGGGGTGGGGGGTCCAGCATACCCAATGACCAAAAGGGAGGGGGTTTTGAACAGAAGAGAAGGTTTTCCAACCTGCCATTACCATTCTCAATAATGGGGTGAGCTCCAAGTGCTTCAGTGGGGAAGAAAGGTCCACCTCCAAGATTCTAGATTTTAACATTAGGGATATCCTCGAGTTAAAGGATCCCTCAATCATGGCCTTGTTCCTTGCACTCGAAATACACAAAAATTATCCACTAAGAGAATTTTTGTCATCTTATTCTCATGATTTTTGTTTCCAATGACATGAAACCAAATGTACATGAATTTTTTGATCTAAATTACATAAAAGGGGAGACCAGTGAACTCTCCAAGGGAGTGAAAAACATCTAAATCCCACCCACTTTCAAAGAACATGTGGTATTCTATTTCTCCCTTGGATTTTTGATAGTAGTGACACTTAGAGATAAGGAAGATACCCTTATTATAATATTCTTATATGAGGGGATGGAATGGTTTTATAGTAACCAAACAAGGATTTTTTCTTTGAGGGTATGTACTTGCACCAAATACTCCCCCCATTTATCTCGAATCACCTATATTTCCTGCATCACAAGATGGTAGTTTTTGGATGAAAAAAATACCTGATGAAGAGATGTAGAAGTATAAATTATCCTGGTCCTTAGAAAACTTAATTCTATTAAAGAAGTCCCATTGGTGTTGATCCAAGAAAGAATGGATGAATGTTGTATTGGATATTTCCTACGCTAATGACATATCAGGCGTAAAGCACTCTAGGAAGATGAGAGTTATTCCCACAAAATTGTGTGTCTAGAGATTAATATCACCCCATCAAATAATACAACGGTAGTGAGGTTGGAGGTCAGGAATATAGTTCAATGGAATCTACCATATCCTAGTGACCTAATGTACCTGATTTCTATATACATTGTCATACATTTTATTGAGTTTTTAAAAGGCGTTTTCACCGAATACAAGTTATTTTGGAGGTAAAATTCTGTAATTCGATGATCATAATGATTTTTAGGTATTTCTATGCCAAATACACAAATTGGGGGAAGTTTATAAAAAATTCCAAAACTACACGGCGTATACTTTAATATACATGCAGTGTTCTAGCACCCTGACACAGATTGGCCAGGCCAAGTACATGCCAAAGTATCCAGAAGCCATTACACGTCTTGTATGTCATATACACACCACGTGGACCTTCTATAAGTAGTTAGTGCCCAATTCACCATATTAAATTCCATGTGGGGCGACGCTACATGCCGTGTACATCCACCTACAAGGTGGATCCATGTTCAAAGTCAAAGATGATGTGTTTGGTCACCCACCAGTGGAGAAAAAATGACAAAACATGTTGACAAGGGTACATTCCATGTACTTTCTAGTACACGTCATGTACTCCTAAAACCTATAAATAGGTGGTAAGCCCTCCATGTTCGGGGGTGAATATTCAATATTTTAAAGAGGGAGGTTCCACTGCCCTGCTGCTGTGAAATAGTTGTTCCGCTACTCCGCCATTCCACCAATCTACCAAAGAATTCACCTCTCCTTGAAGTTTCTGCGATGACCAAATCAGGTATCGAGGGTTCTATTTTCATCTTTTCTTCCATGTGTAACTAAACACACGGTGTGTTGGGGATATAGATGATGAAAGAGTGTTGTAATTTCGATTAATTGTTATGTCTTTGTTTGTTCTGTTTAATTCTTCATATTCTTCTTCAAACATTTCCTTTTATCACTGAAAATTATGAGCCAGACCAAGCATATAATTTTCAGGGACTCAAAGGAAGAATAATGATGAATACCTTCACGATCATTGGAAGCATTCACCAAATCACAAATGGAATGATCTAAATAAATAATTATGAAACACTGAATACCGGACCAAGGAGCCAGTTTCTTGAGTTCTGTACATAGTTTACCAAACCAAGGGAACCTTGTCACAAATGAAACCCAGAGTGAAGGGTTATTATGAACTACACAACATAATAAGAAGTTCGTATAACCTCCATAATCACCATATCCCCAACACACTCCTTTTTCTATCAACCACATTAAAACCCAATTTTTTTTCTTTTCCTTTAAATGTTAATATTTACTTCAGTAATCAAAATAATTTTCATAATCAAAAACAAAAATCCCACTCTAAATTCAACATCCTTCACTAAGTTAATTCCAAATTCAATTGAATTCACACACTCATATATGTCTTGTGGATTGACCCCTCACTTATGCTCTAATAGCTTAAGGGTGGATAATATCAATTTGGGACACCGATAACAAAGCTTCGGTGAAATGACAAACCAAATTTTGGCATCATTACTAAGGAACATTAGTTTGAGGGTCAAATTTATTTTTATTTTAATTAATTTAGTGAAAATAAAAATTAAAAATTCCCCAAAGTCTCTTTTCTAATACCTTTTCTGTTTATCTTTCTTTTTCCCTTTTATGCCTGGTTTTTGTTTTGTGTGTGTGTAGGATCATAGGTGCATGAGCAGACACCCCACATGGTCCAGGAGTGCTGAGTCATCAAACATTCTTTCGATCGACCCAAAAATTGAATGGAAATTGTCGTGACGTCGACATGAACTAGTGGAAGAGCACATCCAAAACTCACCATCCATGGAGAAAAATGAGGAGAGAGAGCCAGCTACTGAAGCTGAAGTGGGGCACCCGTACCAGGACCAACAACCTCTCACTACTGGTATGCCAGAACAGGCTGCACAAGGAGGCTTCATGGAGTTCCTCTTTGGGAACTACTAGATGCCTTTACAACAACCCCTTCCAAAGTACAACTAGCCCCAACAACTGAAACATATCTTTCAGCGGCCGTAATTCATCCCTTAGGAGTAGTAATATGTACTGCCTCCACCCCCTCAACAACCACCTCCACACTGTACTTTCATGAGGTACGACCTATTGTCTATTCACGGAACTGACACGGGAATCATCCGTCTACCAGTGTAGGCCCAAAATTTTTAAATCAATCCTGGTATGATGAAGCTGATCCAAAACATATTTCAGTTTGGTGGCCTGCCCAATGAGGAACCAAACACCCATCACTCCAATTTTTGGGAGATCTGCGACATGTTCCTCTACCGTGGCGTGTCCGAGGACTCTATTTGTCTTTCCCTATTTCTCTTATCTATATGGGATAAGGTGAAAGAGTGGATAAAAGGTTTTCCAAAGTAATAGATCCTCACCTGGGAGGAGTTATACCCAATGTTCCTATCAAAATATTTCCGGCCTTTGAAGATGATGACCTTGAAGAACAAAATACACAACTTCTAGCAGCATGAATCAGAGTCGTTGTACGATTCATGGAAGCGTTTCAAGGATATACTGCACAAATGACCACACCACAGACTACCACTATAAATGTTGGTTCAGACCTTATATGGAGGACTGATGACGAACACAAATTCCATGGTGGATGCTTCTTTTGGAGGTATGGTTACAAGGAAGTCCCCTGTAGACCTTTTGGATCTGCTGGAAGACTTGTATGCCAACAGATTTCAGTGAAATTCCGAGCAGGGAACACAAAAACGAGTCATGAACAATATCGATTCCACTACTATGCTTGTTTCCTAGTTAGAAGCTGTGTCCAAAAATATCGACTCACTGAATCTAAAGAGTGAGTCCCATGTACATGCAGCAAACCATATTGTGTGAAGAAAATATGGTGAAAATGACATCACGGGAGAATGCTCAATACCTAAAACCGGCCCTTTGGAGAGCGAGGTGATATATGTTGCTCAAAACTGTGGGCCAAACTAATACCAGAAGTACCAAAACCCAGTATTAAGTGATAACCAGAACACAGGATGGGGCCCCCAGTAGCAGAATTCTCTACCCCAGCGATCGCCCGACTATGGTCAACCCCAGTATCAGAGCTAGTACCTGAGGCCAAAACAACAACAACATGGCTCTTACCAACAACAAGGATATCAAAACCCTCACTCGCAGTAGCCGAGGCAGCCACCGCCTCCACTAGCTGCATAGACACCTCAGCAAGAGACCATATCAATGTTAGAGGATCTCCTGAACAAGTTTATATCTACTAATGAGACTAGATTCCGAAAACAGGAGGCTTCTATTCTAATCATGGAGAACCAAATAGGCCAATTGGAAAAGAATCTCTCAGTGAGATAGATCGGTACACTACCGAGTAACACTGAGAAGAACCTGAGGGAGGAGGCCCATGTCTTCACACTAAGGAGTAGAAAGAAGAAACAACAGAAGGAACCGGCAAAGCCAGGTGAACCTACACCCCCTACTGAAAAATAATGTACAGTTAAAGACCCATCCTCATCCAAAGGTCCACTAAAAGAGTCCCCATAGGGAAAATGAAAGGAGGTTTTCAAACCTTTCAATCCTGAATTACCCTTACCGGAGAGGATGGAGCAGAGAAAGATGGACCACCAGTTCAGAAAGTTCATTGAAGTGTTTAGGAAGCTACACATCACCATTCCATTTGCAGAGACACTGATGTAATTTCCCACGTATATGAAATTCATGAAGTGTATTCTCTCCAAAAAAAAGAATATGGAGGATCTGAGAACCATTTCACTGACTAAGGAGTGCTCAGTGATCGTACAACATTTGATTCCTCCAAAGCTCCTGGATCCAGGTAGCTTCACTATACCATGTACTATTGGACCAAGTGAGTTTAGGAAGGCCCTATACGAATTAGGGCCATAATCAACCTCATTCCCTTTATATTTTTTAAGAATCTAGGGCTCAACCACCTGAAGTCTACCCGAGTATCCCTTCATCTTGTCGACCAATCCATCAAATATCCGAAGGGGCTATTGGAGGAAGTGTTGGTAAAGGTGGGAAGGCTAATCCTCCCTGCATATTTCATCATCATTGACATGGAGGAATACTAGGAGGTTCCTCTCATTCTTGGAATGCCTTCCTTGGCCACTAGGAAGGTATTGGTCTACATACACCAGGAAGTGCTGATTTTCAGAATAGGCGACAAAAGAGACTCCTACAGTTTCCTCAAAGTCTTCAAGTAAGAATTATTACCAGAGTATGAGGGATCCTATATAATGACCACCATGGATGATCACTTGATCCAAAAAAGAGATGATCTGGTATGTTCTTACACCTCAGATGACTTGGTTTTTCTAGACATTCCAGATGATGAAGCACCACAAGACCTGAAATTCCTTGAATGCCAGGGCACCCTCTACTAGCAGCATGATATTACTCCAAACATTCTAGAGCAAGAAGAGGTAAAACCACTTTTACCTTCGATTCTAAAGGCACCTACACTATAACTGAAGCCTCTCCCATCTTCTCTAAAGTATGGGTACTTGGGAGACCATCAGACATTTCCCATCATACATAGTGCAAAACTATCACATGAGAAGTAGGATGCAATTATGCAGGTTTTGAAGTGGAAGAAGAAGGATATTTGGTGTACAGTTGCATACTTGAAGGGCCTAAGCCCTACCATTTTCACCCACAAGGTACTTCTCAAAGATGGAGTGAAGCCACCTTGGCAACCACAATGACGCCTGAACCCCCCATGAAGGAAGTTGTGAAAAAAGAGGTAATTAAGTTTCTAGATGTAGGAATCATATTCCTCATCTCAGATAGTCTGTGGGTGAGTCCCTTGCAAGTGGTACCCAGAAAGGGGGGTATCACTGTGATTTCAAATGAAAAGAATGGGAGTATCCCCACACACACTGTCATAGACTGGAGAGTCTATGCGGATAATAGATACCTGAATGACGCTACAAGGAAGGATCATTTACCCTACCCTTCATGTATCAGATGCTAGAGAGACTAGTGGGGAAAAAGTTTTACTTCTTCCTCGATGGCTATTCTGGCTACAATCAGATTTCCATTGCCCTAGAGGATCAAGAGAAGAGAACAATTACTTTCCCCTATGGTACATTTGATTACCAAAGGATGTCCTTTGGCATGTGAAACACTCCTTCCACCTTCTAAATATGCATTCTAGATATCTTCCATGACATGTAAGAATAGATCCCGGTGATTTTTATGGATGATTTTTACATTTACAGTAAATCATTCACCACTTTCTTACAGCACCTGAAGCTGGTACTAGAAATATGTGAGAACACTAACCTGGTTTTGATCTAGGAAAAGTGTCATTTCATGGTGCATAGTGGAATCATCCTTGGCCATAGAATTTCGGTGAAGGGGATAGAGGTGTCCTTGGAAAAGATAGAAGTAATTTCATGACTTCTCATTTCAACTTTCATGAGAGACATCTATAGCTTCCTGGAACATGTAGGTTTCTACAGGCGGTTGGTATGTGACTTCTCAAAGATAGCTCAGCTCCTCACCAACCTTCTAACCAATGATTCCATTTTTGAGTTCAATGAGTCACGCACCACAACTTTTGAGCACCTGAAGTAGTGCCTTGTGGAAGCTCCAATGATGATTTCTCTCAACTGGGATGAGAAATTTGAAGTGATGTGTGATGCCAGTGGCTATGTAGTGGGAGCAATTCTGGGCCAGCGGATTGGCCAAATTTTATGACCCCTCTATTATGCCATCAGGGCACTCAATGAGGCACATATGAACTACACTACCATGAAGAAGGAGATGCTGGCAGTGGCATTTTCTTTTGGAAGGTTTCGTTTTCTTTTGGAAGGTTATGTTCTTATTTAGTGCTATCTAAAGTTATTGTTTATACTGACCAAGAAACACTCAAGTACCAATTCAAAATGAAGTATGAAAACCATGACTGTTCCGATGGGTACTCCTCCAACAAGAATTTGATCTAGAAATCCGAGACAAGAAGGGAAGAGAGAATGTTGTTACGGATCATCTCTACCACCTAGAGCTACAACATTTCGAGAAGGAGAAAGACTGATAGATCAAAAATCATTTCCCTAATGATCACCTTTTTTTAGTCAAAGAATCACCTCAGCCCTTGTATGATGATATTTCTAATTATTTTGTTATAGGTTCCATCCAAACTGAAATCTCCTTCCAGTAGAGGAATAGGTTTCTCTCTGATGTCAAGAGGTACTTATTTGAATATCCTCTAATGTTCCAATCCTATAGAGATGGGGTGATCCGACATTTCACCCTAGAAACTGAAGTTCACGGAGTCCTAAAATTCTATGACGCCTCTCTAGTTGGGGGAGATCATGGGCTAGACCATACTATAACAAATATCCTACAGTCTGGGATATTTCTGGCCCACCATGCATAGATATGCCCAAGCCTTTGTTTCCCATTGCGATCGACGCCAAAGAACAGGTAATGTGGGGTACAGAGATGAGATGCCCGAACACCCCATCCTAGAGGTCGAGATCTTCGATGTTTGGGGCATAGACTTCATGGGGCCATTCCCCCATCTTTTAGGAACACTTACATCCTGGTCTATGTCTACTACATCTCCAAGTGGGTGGAAGACACTACTACAACACACGACACGACCAAGGTTGTGATGACCTTTTTAAAGAAACAAATTTTTAGTAGGTTCGATGTTCCCCATGTACTGATCAGCGATAGTGGGACCCACTTTGACTACACATTAATGAAAGGAGTACTGTAGAAGTAAAGGGTGAAGCATCATATGGGGACATCATATCATCCTCAGTCTCGTGAACAAGTGGAGCTCTCTAATCAGGAGCTCAAGTAGATTCTAGAGAAAATGGTGAACACTTCAAGGAAATACTGGTCCACGAATCCAGACGATGCTTCATGGGAATATGAGACCACCTTCAAGATTCTATTGGGGATGTCCTCATTCTACCTCATCTATGGAAAGCCATACCATATTCCAGTAGAGTTGGAGCACAAAGCTTACTGGGCCTTCAATGCCTTGAATTTTGATCTGAAGGCAGTTAAGGAGAAGAGTAAGTTCAAAATATTGGAACTTGATGAAATTCGATGGGAGGCATATGAGAATGCCAATATGTATAAGGAGAAGATGAGAGAAATCCACCACCATATGATTTTTCAAAAATCCTTCCAACCCAGTGACCATGTACTTCTTTTTTAACTCCAGTATTTGATTATTTCTAGGAAAGATAATGTCAAGATGGTTGAGACCATTCCGAGTCATACAAGTATTCAACCATGGAGTGGTGTAAATTGCTGGGGAGGATGGTCAAACATTCAAGGTGAACAGATAGTATCTGAATAATTACGTTCACATGGAAGACATAGTGGGAACACTCTCTATTATGTATCTCAAGTAAGAAGAGGTAAGTCAGTTGAGCCAATGACCTAAAACAAAGGTGCTACCTGGGAGGAAACCTAGAGGTTCCACGCCATGTACCACCTATACACACGGAAAATACTGAGTCCTTTTAGTTTATATTCTTAATATTATATATATATATCGATTAACTAAATAATAAATAGGGATGATTCCATTGCCGATGGTAAAGTCACTAGAGTTTATCTTAGCCGTCACCGGTTCGAATACCTCCATTCCTACCTTTCGCACAAGGTACATCCTTTTTATACCCTTGTTTTAAATACATGACGTGTGTGGTATTTTTCATAATACATATATTTGTTTAAAAAAATGAAAAACCATGATGGGGATGGACCAGTTGTCCATTGTCATAAACTGGTTCCAAAAGGCCCGAGTTCAAATCCTGACAACTGACCCATTTCCATCATTTTTCCTTTTAATAAAACCACACAACATGTATTTCAATATATGTCATGTGTGAAAAGTTTCCAATAATTTAAATTGTTTTTGAAATACTAACATACATGCGGGTGAAGTTGGAAGATTAGCAGAGTCTCGACCCTAGATCCAAAAGACCTAGTTTTGAACTTGGCTAATCTCCATACTTCATCCCTTTTATTCCAATTAAAAACTATTCGTCATGACTTTTCTTCATCCCATGTAGTATTGGCACTGTACATAAAATATATATAATACATATATATGAACAGTAGTATATTCTTTTCTTTGGTGGTTGAGGGCCTGCATTTGGATTGACCGATCGCCGGTTCGAAACTCGCCCCAAGCATCAGACCAAAGGTTGTACTTCTCTTTTTACAATTTTCAAACACACGACATGTATCTCCTGATACATTATGTGTCTAGATTTATTTTTACTAAATTATATATATATATATATTTCTTTTTATTTTAATTATTAATTTTAATTATTATATAGTTTACTATAATAATTATATTATATATATTTATTATTCATGTATAAAAAAACATGGTAATACATGAAATGTAGGTCCCAGTACATGCCATGTACCGTATCTATAAAGGATGCACCCCACCTAGATTGAACCCATGTCACGCGACCCCCCCCCCCCCCCACTCTCCCTGTTTCTTCCCCTAGACACCATATGACCACCCAATTTCCAATCCACCATTTTTCTGTGTTTTAGGTCTGAATTTCTTCTACATTACTATCCTCATACCAGGTATACTCTTTATCACCCTTTATTTAAAGGTTTTACTTCCGTTTAGGATAATTTGATGATAAAATGACATTTCGGCTTCCTACATAGCACACGAGGTGTGTGAAGAACACACGCTGTGTACTTATGTACACAAACACATACAACACATTGTTACACTTTGGGCGATACATGGAATGTATGTTTTGTACAAGCCATGTATCGTGCCTTCCCTGGACTTCTAGCCTAGACTATTTCCTCTGGGACACAACCCCTTCCCCCTGTACGTTTACATGGTATGCCTATTTGGGACATGCCATGTCCTCCACCCCTTCAGAGGACCCCGTGTGAACGATGTACATGCATTGCAATCCATTTTTAAATAAACGACATGTACACCTTTACACACAACATTTGATACCAATTTCCCCCTACCCTCATCGACCTATGTTTGGCTCCTTACAAGGGCATTGTCCCATGTTTTTGTACATGGCATGTACCCCATGTTACACACTGTGTTCTCCTTTGTGTCCGTCACATGCTATCGCGACATGTCTATCCAGGGTACATGAGTTCTTACAAAACTCCTGTTACATGCTGTGTGTCCTAGATCTACATGTCGTGTTCCACTACTTTTTTGGTTTTCTCACATTTTCTTCTTTTTATTTTTATTTTTATTTTATTTTATTTTCTTTTTTTTTCTTTTTTAGGTATGGATGATCGAGATTCTGTGAGTGGGAAGCGGCCCGCTTCGGCTACTAATGGTTCGTGACCTCCTCCTCGTCGAATTCGTCTTTGACGGACCAAGAGACCAGATTTGGATTTCCTAGTTTTCTGGCCACCAGAATTGGCCACTCTTCCTCCTCTCCTAATGCCACATCCTTCTGTGACATCTACTAATCTTTCCATTCCTGGGGTACCTAATACTGCTGATCCTCTGGCCTCATCCCCCTCCATTGAGGATATCGCGAGGTCCGATGCTTCTACTCCTTCTAGCTCCTTGCCCTCAAAGTTACCCTCCACACCGGTGGTTGACCTGACCGGGCCAACACCTCCACTTAACAGCTATCCCTTTGAACCCGTTCAGGTCTCCAATACTCTTTCTTCCATATTATTAGGACCATATAATCCAGCCCCAACTGATCTACCACCACCTAACCCAGCTACTACCCACCCTCCGTCACATCCCTGCCTGGTTTTTCCTGAGGATCATCCTATGGAGGAGGAATTGCAGAATTTTTCCCACTACACTATCTTGATAAGAGGTCGATACCTCAACATCACTATCCTGTAGCACCTTGTCATTTGGGAGGATCTTGAGGGGCTTCTAGGCCATAATCACCTGCTAGATACTTTCCAGGTCAGTACTCCTACGTACCGTGATTTATTTTTGGAGTTCACACCCACCTTAGAGTTCTACGGGACCACATACCAGTATAAACCTACAGATATATATCACTTGGTTCGATTTCAGATAGGCATTTGGCCTTTCTCCTTGAATATGGCTCAATTGGCCGAGGGTGTGGCTTCTACACCCATCCTACCACCCCACCTCCTGTCTCTACCTTGACTCACCCCGAGTGCTCTGACCTTGCTGTGATATGGAGGGAGATTTCTGGTCCTGACCATAGGTAAAAACCCACCTCACAGAAGATAATGCTCATTATTGACCCTCCATTACACTTTCTTCATCGGTGCTTCAGCTCCATCCTCTTTCCACGCCATGAGGATATGGGTGTCGTGTTTGGGTGGGAGAAGGATCTCCTGACCTGTATCGTCCACCATGACTACCCTAACCTCCCTTGTATCACCGCTTCCTATTTACACTCTATGATCCATGGTCATCTGGCCAACCTGAATGGCAGTTTCCATGCCACCCATTTGGCACACCATTCAGGGGTTTTTGATCCATCTTTCCATCATGACCACTTGGGTTCTACTTAGCATATGGACTTCCTCATGCTTATCCGCATGAGGTTGTTCAAGTTTCGAGGCAAGCACTTTATGCTTGTGAAGGACTCCCTTGATCATTCGGGGGTGAGAGCCGACCCACCTGCTCCCGCTAGTGTCACTGATCTGGATCCACCCCACCCACCTGTAGATGTCTCATCTCCTACCCACCCCACTTCCTATGGCATTCCTACTTATTATACTTTTCCTTCTTCTTCTGTTCCTTCTACCACCCCACCTCCCTCCGCACCCTCAATCGATCTCCCCTTTACCCTCCACCTCGCTGTGGTGGAGCAGCACCGGGTTCATCTGGATCATTTTATGGATTGGATTGAGAATATGTTGGGGCTTCTTCTTCAGGATCACGACATTACCCTACCCCCAACAACTGTTCCTACCCCTATTCCAAGTCCTTCTTCAATAACTCCACCACTGTTTACAGCGATGGCCACATATTCAGTTTTCCTCTCTACCACCGGTCCTACTGCTACCACCAATGATGCTGACATGAGCGTCACTGCAGAGCCACCTACCGCGAGTTCTGCTCCTGAGGCTTTAGATGCTGTGACTCCTCTTCTGATCACAACTTTCACGCCTATGGATTCAACTGTTATCACTGCGCCTATACTTCCTGATCCTCATATTCCAAATTATGCCTCTTCTGAGGAGACCCCTAGACCATTTTCTCACACATTTATTTTTATTATATATATCTATTTTGTTTTGTTCTTGGGATGTTCTATTTTTTCTACTTGACATTTTTCTTTTTTCCATTCCATCACCAGTCAAAGGTACCCTAGAGCGATTTGGGAATCTCTATTTCCAAGGGGAGTGTTTTTCAGTATTTATTTTTTCTTTTATAATTTAGGTTTACTTCTTCAACTACTTTCCCACATCTTTCACTCCTTGTTTCCCCATTTTCTTCCTCTTCCTTGGTATTGCACTTGGGGGACCATGTGCTCTATTAAGTGTGGGGGAGGGCCTCTGATTACACTAATCTTTTTACCTTGAACTAATCTAGGAGTCATCATTAATAATTGAAATATTTTAAAATGTGTAAATTTTTTGGTTAATTATAATTATAAATACTAAACACAAAAAAGGACATTGTGAAATTTACATGATTATTTTAAATTTGTAAAGTATTATTAAAATGATTGTTGATGTAGTTTAATTTTAGACTTAAATTCTTAGCTATATGCATTTATTAGACTACTCATTTGGTATTCATGTCATGACCTAATTGACCCCTCTACTTTTTCCTCATTTTCGAAAGTTATTCTAATCCTTTTTGAAAAATTCTATATTATACCCTCTTTGTTTAGAGATTATTGGGATATACATAACCATCAGAATTTTCTTGATTTTCTCTTCATAACTTGACAATTTTTGAATCACACTAAAATTATTGAGGCATTTTATTATTTTTTCAGCCTTTTTGACCTTGAGACCTTCCTTACATCTGATCTTTGTAAACCCTTATAAACCATAAACTACATTGATAGGAATCCACATTAAAAGCCTATTTTCCCTTCCTACCCTAATTCTTTTATAATTTTTTAGGATTATTCACTTGAGCTTTAGAGAGGGATTATTGGTTTTTCATGGTAAATTTTAGTGAGAAACCATAAACTTAAGTTTGGGGGAGTTAGTCACTTGTTCATTTTGGAAACAGGGTCACAGAGCCTACTATCTACTATATTCTTGGTGGTCCCTCATGTTGTAAAATAAGTAAAAAAGGACCAATTTCATTTATTACACTTTACTGATGTTTTATGGACCCATTTTGGCAAGACAATATCATGGTGATGAAATCCTTTTTGAGGGATCTTGATTGGAGATAGATTTTCATTAAGGTCTAATTTTTGCATATCATTCATTGTTGTTTGAGAATTTAGCCTCCATTTTCAAGCCTCTGAGATTATTTTTCACACTATTACCTCCCAACCCTTAGCTTCAGAAACATTTGAAACTTGATGAAATCCCTCATGATTTTTGTGATTTAACTTTCTAATGTTGAGAATGAGAACACTTGAAAGCCTATGGATAGAGTGCATATACTTAAGATTGAGAACAACTCTGATAAAATGATATTGAGTGATGAGAGTATTATTTTTTAGTGAGGTAAATCATCAAGTTGCATGTGTAATTGTGAAATGTTGAAAGATGTGCATAAAAGAGTATGATATTTTTTAATTAAAATATAGAGGAGGTATGATTAAGATATATTTAAAATTGAAATATGTTTTGTGCCTTTATAAAGTCCTTTTCTATGCCTATAGTATTTATAAGTATAATTAAGTTTAATTCTTCCCTTTTTGGAATATGGATATTGTTTATCAGATATTGATATTTTTTCTTGAGGATAAGAAAACAACTAAGTGTGGGGGAGTTTGATGTACCTGATTTTTGTATACATTTTTGTACATTTTATTGAGTTTTTAAAATGTATTTTCACTGGATACAAGTTCTTTTGGAGATAAAATACTCTAATTCAGTGATCATAATGATTTTCAGGTATTTCCATTCCAAAGAAACAAATCGGGGGATGTTTATCAAAAATTCAAAAACTACATGGCGTGTACTTTAATATACACACTGTGTACCAGTACCCCAATACAGATTGTCCAGGCCAAGTACATGCCCAAGTATCTAGAAGCCATTACACGCCGTGTACATCATATTCACACCGTGTGGACCTTCTGGAAGCAGTTGGTGGCTGATGAACCATATTAAATGCTATGTGGGGTGGTGCTACACACCGTGTACATCCACCTACCAGGAGGAAGCATGTTCAAAGAAAAAGATGGTGTGTTATGTCACCCACCGGTAGAGAAAAAGACGAAAAAATGCATTGACAAGGGTATACCTCGTGTACTTTCCAGAACACGTCATGTACTCCTAAAACCTATAAATTGGTGACATTCCATCCATGTCCGGGGGTGAATATTAAATATTCAAAGGAGGGAGGTTTGGCTGTCCTGCTTCAGTGCTACCATTATTCCACTACTCTACCATTCCACCAATCTACCAACAAATTCACCTCTCCTCAAAGTTTTTGTGATGACCACATCAGGTATCGTGGGTTTTTTTATCATCTTTTCTTCCATGTGTAACTAACCACCCTGTGTGTTGGGGTTGTGGATGATTAAAGAGTGTTGAAATTTGAATTAATTGTTAGTTTTGTGTTTTTTCTATTTAATTATTCCTATTCTTCTTCAATCATTTCTTTTTATCACTGAACATTCCGAGCCATACCAAGTGCATAATTTTCAATGACTGAAAGGAAGAATAATGATGAATACCTTCATGATCATTGGAAGTATTCATTGACTCATAAATGGAACGATCTAAATAAAGAATTTTAAAACACTGAATACTGGACCAAGGAGTCAGTTTCTAGAGTTCCAGACATAGTTTTCCGGACCAAGGGAACCTTGTCACAATTGAAACCCAGAGTGTTGGGTTATTATGAACAACAAAACCTAATAAAAAGTTCTTATAACCTTCATAATAACCATATACCCAACATGATTCTTTTTTATCAACCACATTAAAAACTATTTTTGTTTTCTTTACCTTTAAATGTTAATATTTACTTCAGTAATCAAAACGATTTTCATAATCATAAACAAAAATACCACTCTAAATTCAGCATCCTTCACTAAGTTAATTCCAAATGAAATCGAATTCACGCACTCATCAATTCCTTATGGATCGACCTCACACTTAGGCTATACTAGCTTAAGAGTGGGTAATATCAATTTAATACCCCAATAACATAATTTTGGTGAAATGAAAAACCATGATCCTACCATATAGATGGTTCAAACTACTCCCATATTTATATGTGACTAATCTATGCCCAAAGAGACTTTAATTTCATGACCTCCCATGCGAACTTGTCTTGAAGGTTGTGTATGGTGACCGAAACACTTCTTAGGCCTACCCACACCCTTTTCCGATAGGTTAGGTTATCCATGAAAAATATTACCAATGAGATATTCCATCCATTTTTTCCTCCTATATGAAAGGATTCATTATATTTTTGATTTTTTTAAATGATATCTCTACACCATGATGATAGAAAAATCATTCATATGGATAGAGGTAATAAAAAAATTAACTAAAGTAATTTTACACCAAATGATTGGAAATGAGTATTACAATTTTTGATTTGGATAGAGATATTGTCATCCACTAAATTTAAATTATGTATTCATAGTTTACTATGGGAGATCAGGACTCCTAGATATTCCATGTTAAAGGTCCCCTATAAATACCCAGCCTAGTCTGAATCAAACTTGATCGGATCTTCACACCGAACCTTGAAATGAATACACATCTCTTCTCATGATTGATGATATGACCGATTGATTTTCAATACTCTTCCATAGTTTTATTGAATCCATAGATGTATTTTCTACTACCTTTCATGAATAAGATCATGTCATACATGAAGGTGAGATGAGACACTACAGTGAAGTGAGAACTGTAATGGATAGGGAGGATTATCCTATTATTCAAATATATGTTAATGAGTTTGGAGAGAGAATCATGTAACATGATGAAAATAATGGATGAAATATGGTTTCCCTATATTATACCCTTAATTGACATGAAGAAAAAACACTTCCTACCCATGAAAAAGATGGAGATCTAGGGGAGATGAATCATCTAAAGAGTAGATCGACGAAATTGGATGAAAAAATCCATGAAATCCATTACCTTGAGGATGAATCACCACTCTAGTCTATCATATTCCTTATCTATTTCAATATTAATACAAATATTTCGACCCTATTGTTTCCTTTTGATGTCTAGAATACTCTCTTGAGAAATTACTATGGAACATTGAGTGAAGTAACCATTAATGAAGTCGTTCTACTCATCAAAAACACAGTTATGGGGGTTGGAATATAGTATCCTATTTAATACACTAGATGAGACCTTATACATAAAATTTTACATGCTAATGGGGAACATATGCATCAATGAGGAGGTATATTTCACCTTTGAGATGAGAAACAAGGTGGTTGCACAAGTTACTCATTTGATTACACCCCATTAAAAGTAATCTTGAATAAATTCCATGAGATAATATTTCAAAAGATCATAGAAAATCATATAAAATTACTATGGGAAGATGATAGGGCCTTTAAATATATTAGGGTTGAGAGATAAAACTTTTTGAAATATTTCCCTTTAATCAGACATGATCTACATGCTTTAGTTAATACGATTCAACCCCACATTGGGGATTGAGTTGAAGCGATCTGCATGTCCCCTTGTAAAACCATTATGTATATATGGATTAGATCCAACTAATTAGGATTTAAAATGATCCTTGACCATACCCCCACTACTATAGATTTTTTATTATAGTTTCATTTTCCATTCAAATGTTTGGTATGATCCTCTTTTTACTTAAAGAAATCTTGGAAATATTTCATATTCCAATAACCTTATTTGATCCATATAACCCAGTATGACACCCACACCATTAATTATTATTATAGAAGCATATTTTCATGTTTTTTACATACCAGTGAACTGAATATCACATAATCACATGATTCTTATAGAAGAGAATATTCTCACTCGATGTCAGATTTGATGGAATCAATCTTCTAGAAGCATGAGGGGTGGATGGAGTTCTAGGATTAAAGGTCCTCCTTCAAGAATATATGTTTTCTGTGAAGTAAAACACATGAGTTCTATTTTAGGTGTTTATTATAGGATTAACACACTATTTGATGATAAGAGGGTTCATATGACTACCACTTTGAATATAAGATGTTACCACTACCAGCTCTACTAGGCTCCAGGATGATTAAAAGGGGAGAATGATCAGAAATTTCTCATCCAAGGTGACATAAATTTTCATTAGGCTGGGTGGATAAAGCCTTCATATTGGTGAAAATTTGGTTTATATAATACCAAGTGTGTTTTCACCCACTATAATTATCACACCATGTGAATTTATCACATGAGAAACCAATTTTTATCAACCAATTATTGGAATTGAATAAGGAAAGGTCATGTCTAGAATTCAATAGAGTAAATCCATCCTTCCTTCTTATAAAAATCTTAGAGGATGGTGTTGAAGTCACAACCAATTATCCAAGTTGAGTCCCCTAAATTAAAATACCCAAGGTTATTCTAAAAATATTTCTTATCCCCCACGTCGAATTTTCCATACCCAAAGGAGAAAAAATAGATATTTCCGTGGTATGATAAGTGTAGAACGTTAATTTTGAGTTCCCATAAATTTTATAGGACATAATAGCTCCTTTATCCTTGTTATTAGAATCATAGAATATCTAAAAGGGGAATTACAATCTTGTGGATAGATTTTTGGGAAGGTGATCAAAATTTACTTGAGATTATCAAAAGATATCCTATATGAATCATCAAATAAAAAATCAGATTTCTCTTTGAGTAAGTTTTCTAGGGGCAATGAAATCGTAGTAAATTCCATAAAAAACATTTTTTAAAACCCAACATATACTAAAAATGACCAAATGTGACTCATAGGGTTGGGGTAAGGAATTATAGAAATTAGATCAATTTTTTCATTGTCTACCTAAATACCATCCATATAAATTATACCACATAGAACATTTCCTCTTTCAACGAAAATTGGAATTTTTAAAAATTCAAAAGAAATTTTTTCTTAATGAATTTTCTAATTTTTATCATGACTCTCAAGACAAGTTTAAAATCAAGTTCCATGAATAGTGAAATTATTTATGAATACCTCCATGAAGTTCTCAATCAAATCTAAAAATCTACTCACTATATGTTTTTAAAAAGTTCCTTGGGAATATCAATGACCCAAGGGTATCTTGTATTATGAAAACCTACAAAATGGGAAGTTGAATATAGTATTTTTCTTATCTTACGGATCTATTAGAACCTATAAATACATAGAAAATCCTTTATGGAAATAATATTTTCCCTTCCCCAACAAAATCTCTAACATTTGTTCTATAACTGGAATGGAGAAGTAGTATTTTCTTGTCACATAGTTCAATTTATGGTGGTCAATGAAGACTCTATAGCTATTCCAAATACTTGTGGGAATTAACTCATTGTTCTCTTTTTGTATAACTATATTTATACGTTTATTTTGGACAATTTGAATGGGAAATACCCATTGGTTTTTGAGATTTATATATGATTCATGTACCCAAATTTCTTTCTAATCCATTTTACAAATTCTCGGAGAGTTGGGTTGATCCGACTTTAGGTATGTCTTAGATATCTAGACACTGATTCTAAAAAGATCCTATTCATATTGGTGGTAAGGATAATCCCTTCAATATAACCTAGTTTCCATCGAATGGCCCAAATTTTTTATTGTTTAAAAATGTTTAATAGGTTTTTATCTTTGTGGGGTTTTAGATTATTGTAATAATTACTATAAGTTTCTCATTTTTCTCACAATAGGAATATTTTAAACTGGTTTATAGTAGACTCAATTCTAGTGTTTGTGTGTGTGTGGGGGGGGGGTGGTTACTCTAAACATATTTTCAATATGGTGTGATACATGATGGAAACCTAAACATGTAATGTAGAAGTGTGAGTGACAATTTCTATGAAATCATAAAAATAATTTTCATCAATTTCTCTACACTATTCAACACACATAAATGTTTCTACTTTATTTTTTTAAAAATAGAATCACCAGAGAAGTCTTGTGTTTATACATATTCTCTTAAATGAATAATGTCTTGAAAAATTTTAATCTCATCTTCAGAACAATATGGTGATTTGAGGTGATTTAATGTGAAGATAGGTTGCTCCTCTTGGGGATATTTCACTTAATCATGAATATTAAAATTAATTGTATGTTCTCTAAAATCCATTAAAAGTATATACTCATTAAAATTTATTGTTTTTTGGTAGTCTTTAGAAATGACCTGCCTATAATGAAATGGGAGTGAACTTTAACTCTTTCTTCCACCATGTTTAGAATGTAAAAATTATTAGGGAACAAAAATCCTTGTATAGTTACCAAAACAACCTCCATAAATCCAACCACATTGGTAGTGGTTTGGGTATAAAGTTGTAAAACCTCTTAGGTGGGTTTTAGATCTCTGATCTGTAGGGAAGAAGAAATTGAATAAGTCATGAAATTAATGGAATCTACCCAATCATAGAGTGTAATAGAAAATGTGAATTTTACTATGGTTAATGTGATGGTGAATGAATATGAGTATTGTAATTTACTAGGTATTTGTGGGGTGAAAAGGGTTGATACATTTATTCTTAAATTTACATCTTCATGTACTTGTAATTTCCTATTTTTGGCACACAAGTCTTTGAAAAATTTCCCGTACTTTTTGACTTTTCAAATGGATTCCGTAGAGGGATATTGATATACACGTTTTTGAATATTTATAGAATCTCTTATTATAGCGTGTGTTCACTTTTTTATAGTGTGATTTTAGTGTAGAAGGAAAGGGGGTTTGAAATTGATGTTGGTATTCTTTCATAACCTATCCCTTTCCCTATTCAATGAGGGTGTGCCCACTGGTTTTTCTCCATGATGTTCCTTATAAGGTATAAATTATTCAAGTTTTGTGGAATTTTCACTTCCACCTTTATCTTGAGATAGGTGTTATTCACTTTTATCCAGCTCTATGTAACTCTTCAATGAAATGGAACTAAAATTTCCTTCAGGGTTAAGAATTAACATAGAAGAAATCTTACTTCAAACTTTAATTTCTAAATCATTTATAGAAGACGTAACCTAGTTATACTATCCTAGAAGATTTTTTAATATTTATCAATGGGTGATAAGAGTGTTGTAATAAGTTGTGTGAGACTATATAAGTTGTTTAAGAAATTCCTTCATGGAAGGATCCTGATATTTCCCTTTTTGGAAGCTTGTAGAGTGATGTGCGAGTCCTTTTTTTGGAAGATGGGAGTTTCAATTTCTAATGAAAGGGTGGTATGCTGCACCCTGATGTTTTTCTGAAATATTTTCTTTAAATAATTTTAATTCTTCAGTATCTTACATTATACACAATTGTGAGTTTAAGAAAATCCTAATACACCTTTATTATAAAATGACCATTATAGACTACCTGTTATTTTAGTGGAAATAAGTATAACTAACTTATGAAAATGTATTAACAACAATTATTTATGAAAATATAAATCAATTGGAAATTTGTTTCTTTGTATTAATAAATTGAGTGAATCACTTGTAGTAATGAAAGCAATATGTTATATAATGAATAAATTATTTTTGATATTCATCCAATATATACTTTAGTCATAGGGTATGAATAAACCCTATTTGATGTATAAAAACCTATATTTTTCAAAAGGGTAATTTTACGCCTTTGAATGGAGAACCCCGTTTAAATTAATATTTTGAGAAATTAATAATTTTTATATTAAAACATAAAATTTTTTATTGGATTATAAATATAAAAATTTACATTGGATGAAATTTTAATATTTTTTTTGATAACTTTCAAATTTTGATGAATAATAAAAATACAATTAGATTTAATTGAAACAATCTTTTTTTCATCGAAATAATTTATATGGTTAAATTATAATATTGAAAGTTTTTAAAGTATAAATAAAATATATTTTTATCATTCAATATAATTTATGTCATTAGCATTAATTTCCCATTTAATTCAGATGTCAAAACATTTTAATCTTTTGCAATGTTTTAGCTTTTAAAACCAGTTCTCTCTTTCTGAAAACAAGATTAATTTTAAATTAATTTATAAAACTTATCTGTTTTTAATTTTAAAAAATGGAAACTATATTTTTAATCATTAGGTGAAAATTATTTAAATATATTTATTTTATTCTTGGGCTTTATGAATAGTAACTTCAGTAATTTTTATTAATATGATAAAAGGGTAAAACGAGTAATTAAGAGAAAGAATACTATTATAAAACTATCCTAACACTTGTACTAATATTATTGGATGTTATATGTCTGACCAATACAACCCTTGAGATAAAAATTTAACCTCTAGATGCCACTTGGGTGTGATTATGAGAGTTGTAACTTTTAAGTTTAAGTAAATGAAAATATGTTATAAACATATATCTTCTTACTAAAACAATTTTAAAAATGGTTTATATAAGTGATATATTCGAATATAAATATTTATTAGAAAAATAAATATATTTCTTATATCATGATATTTTATTTATAATTTTTAGAAATTTAATAATAAAATTTAATTACGACACAATGATGAGGTGGTGATTGCTTTATTAATGAAGGAATCAAATAAATGATATTTTAAATATTAAAATAAATAATATTTGACATAATTTATGTCATACATGATTTTTATAGGTGAATATGAAATGTTTTAATATTATTCAATGGTTTGGTTTGATGTTATCTCTCTTTTAATATTTTATTTTAAATTTAATAAAATGAACAGTGTAAAAATTAACATAATTGATGTTTTATAAAAATAATAAATTATTAAATTATTTAAAACCCCTAAATTACTTTTAAATTCAAAAAGTGAATATTATAAGGTTTTCAAATTCAGTAAGTTTCCAATTATGTGAAATTGACCCCATATAAGTAAAATTTATAGCCTCTTAATGATTAAAATGTTATTACAAAAATTAAAATTAAAAGAGAATAATTAAGGGTAAAACCAAAAGATAGGGTTTAATATAAAATCAAAACAGGTCTATAAATTATTATATAATATTATTTAGAACTATAATCATCTTATATTATACATATTTCAATTTTGAAGCATTTTGATTAAAACATTAATTTATATTGATTTAATATTTTAAGAATTTTTAATGGTTCCCCTCAGCTCAAATATAAAAGTTCACATCCACCCCACCTATTCAATTAAATTTGAACCTTCAAGATCGGGTATCCCTGTAAAATTTCCCTTCTAAACTTTCATAGTAACATTATAGAGGTTCTGGTCTTCTTCAAAGACCAACTCTAGTGCTCTACGAAGATATTTAGAGGAAGCACATTGAGGAAGGGGGAATATCTTCTACCGATTCATTCAAACTTCTTTCTTATTATACTTCATATTAATTAGTTTTTTCATTATAAAGTTATAACATAAGTATCAATCATATAATAATATGTTATTATAATTTTTAAACAACCATATTACACCTTTAATCCATCCTACAAAAAATGAAATCACCACGCTTGAGTACATACGACTTACCGTCTCCACGTTGTGGTGTAATCTATTTTTCACCACCACCTTACTTGGATGGGTATAATGATGGAAATAAAACTATATATTATTATTATAAAATTATAATTATTCTGGAATATTATACACCATCCACTTTAATACCATTCAACAAATGTAGGAATGATATCGTCACTCTTGCGTACATATAACCTACTGTCTCCATGATGCGATGTGATTCATTCTACATGATCTTAATTAAATCATGATTATATAAATTTATAGAATGAATAAATATGGTATATATTATGTTAATATCATTTTTTAATTATATTACTATGACCAAATAAGGAGAACCAGAACTTATTCAACAAAACATGCATAAGAACATAAAGAAGTTAATATCCGAATAACAAGTGACAATGAAATGTTACTAACAAAAAGATGATAATATGGTCAAATATGATATCAAAAAAATTAATATGATTATGGAATAAGTCAGTGGGATTATTTAAATCATTATAAAGGGCGTTTTGATACATATGAAGGATATCATACCTATGGTAAGGGATAATTTTGCAATCTCATTATTATCCAAGTTTGGTTATTCATAAGTATTTTTTGGGGTATATTTATCATCCTGAAACACGTTCCTTAAATATGTAATAATATTTATATTATTATATAATTATTAAAAGTAAATTTTACCCATTGGTGAATTTTTACTAATATGTATAAAAGGAATCATTTGTAGTTATTCGATACGAGGTACTTTTTTACTTTTCTTGAAAAAGTATGAGGAGAATGTTTTTTAACTTATATGACATGAATGGATTTTTACACTTTAATAAAAACTTATTTCCATGAATCTTACCTTACATGTTTTCAAGGTTATTTTCAAAGAAATTATTTTCTTTTATAATTTCATGGCGTTTTGAGAAAAGATAATGTTTTTAAAGAAGAAATGATATTTTCCTCAAAAATTAATTTCATGTGTTATATCAAAAGTATTTTCCATATAAGATGACATTATTTAAATATGGTAATTTTTCTATCCCTATTATTACTATGATTTGATTGTTTTTATGTTGTAATGGAATCCATTTGTTTTACATGGATTATGTTATGATGGAATGCTGTTTTTAAGAAACCCATTTTATTCCCTGGGTCTTTGCCATGATGAATGATTTACGTTTGTGTATAACACATAAGAATGATTTCATTATGAGATGGGTAAGACCTATATCTCCATACAATTAATTATATAAATATTAATATCTCATGAGATAGACATGACTAGAATGGAAAGTAAATCTGGTTCAGTGATACAAAGCTAAAATAACAAGTAAAATTGGTTTAGTAATGGACTTTGTCTGTTATGATGGTCTTGGCATAAGACTTGACTGAATATGAAATGATTTTATATGCTTATGTGTATGCCACAAAATCTCATGTCTTATGTTATAAATTTTGAGATTACATTTATTTATTCTTATGATACTTCATGATTTATTCAATGCAATGATATTAAGATATTTCATATACATGATAAGATTTTCAAATGTTATATTATTATATCTTATGATTATCATATGATTAACATATCCCTTGTTTACCCTTAGTGAGCATCCGAGCTCACCCATTCATATATTTCTTTTCCTAAGGTAATGAGAAATGGTATTAAGTAAGATATGTCAAAAAGAGTCTAGTTATGATGAAATAAGTGGGAGACAATGGTGATGTCTCAAGAAACAGTTGTTTATGTTTCCCAATTTCTAACGACACTATTCACATACAGTCCTGATGTGGTTTTTTATATTTTGTAAGGAATATTATTCAACTTTAAAGTAATATCAATTTTTAAAGTATATCTCATTATAGATGGTATCAGAGGAAATGTATAATTAACCTTTAGAAACAAAGATGAGAAAGAATTAATAAGTTTCTTAAGGATATGTCTAAGTATAGGTTGTAATCCAAGTGTTTTAGAAATGATCATGAATAACCTAGGATAAAACATATTGTTTTCTAAATTTAAATTTTATTCTTGATTTTGTAGTTTTTCCGTTATGATTAGTGTTTCTCACACTATGATTATTGGTTTTAGGCAATGGATGGAACCCGAAGGAACCACATTAATGTAGATTGTGACGGGCAATGCAATGATTGTACTAATGAGAAACCAAATGTTATTGGAGCAGGAATGAAAAATCTTATAGCTATTTTCACACAACTTTCTCAACCTATGAATTATTCAATAATTTCAAATGAGTAAAGGAGGGAACCAAATTTTATTTATTTCTTCATGAGGCAGTGTCCACCTTCTTTCAGTGGGTCTTCTGATCCATTAGTGGATGAAAAATGGATCAGTACCACTGAAGAGATATTTTTAGTTCTCCAATTTTTAGAACATGATAAATTCAACTTTGTAGTCTATCATTTAGAAGGTGAAAGTGATAAATGGTGGAACCTTATCAATAATACAAGGGAAAGATATGAAATTGAATCAATGGAATGAGACAAGTTCAAGAACTTATTTTTCAATAAGTACTTTCACCATATACTTTGAAAAAATATGGAGAAGTATTTCTTTAAACTTAGAAAAAAGGACAAACAATCTGTTGGTATCTATGAATAAAATCATATAATACATTCAAGGTACACCTCTAGTGTTATTATCCAACCTTAAAGTAAAATTGATCAATTATTTAGTGGCCTAAAACCATGTATCCTAAGAAAATTATCCATAATGGACTTCAATATATATGAAGAAATTATTCTATGTGCTCACTAGGATAAGAAGGAGATGGTAGTAACCAATTAGTCCTATGGGTTTGATAAGAAAATAAAAATGGAATTCAACAAGAAATCTAAAGACCACACAAAAAATAAGATGTGTTTTCCCTTATGATGAAACTGTGGAAAGAAACATAGAGGGATTTTCTTAAAGTGACTAGTAAATGTTTTAAATGTGGAAAATAAGGTCGTGGGGCAGTTAAATGCCAAAGTGATTGGAAAAAATGTCTAATGATGTGAATAAAGAAAAGGCTACACATATTTCACCTCCTACACATCAATGTTACAAGTGCAAGGAAATGTGGAATTATTCCAATAAATTCTCTAATACAAGGGTTATTTATGATGATCAACATCAGAAAACTCTTAAGGCCAAATAAAAAGGCAAGTCATGTGTGATCGTTGTCGATGATGTGGAGTAAGATAATGAAGTGGTGAAAGGTACACTATAATGTATCGAATGTTTTATTTGATTATGGATCCACCCACTCTTTCATTTTTGAAGATTGTTCTAAGGGTATCATTGTATTACCTCAACAATTAGATGTTGAGTTAGCTGTGACAACTTCTAATGGCACAATGATCACATCAAAAGTTTATAATTCTTATATGGTTTTAGTTTGTGGGAAATTTATTCCAGAAAATATTGTGATCCTTTCTATGAGATTTAATGTTTTATTGGTTTAGCTGGATATTATCGATGTTTTGTGAAAGTTTTTTATAATTATCTAATCCACTCACCAAGTTGAATCAGAAAGGAGTTATGTTTGGATGGACAGATGAATTTGAAGATAATTTCAAAGACCTAAAAAATATTTATCCATTGAACCAGTGATCAAACTACCTTGTAGTGGAGAAAGGTTTGTGATCTATAGTGATGTATCCAAGAAGAGGTTGGGATGTGTTCTCATGGAAATGGTATGGTGATAGATTATTTTTAACGGCTATTGAAAATCCATGATCAAAATTTTCCAAATCTTTTTTTAGATTTAGCTATGGTAATATTTTCACTAATGATATGGAGGAATTATCATTATGGTGAACAGTGTGATATTTATACCAATAATAAAAGTTTAAAGTATATTTTCACACCAAATGAGATAAATATGAATCATAGAAGATAGTTAGAGTTTATAAAAGATTAAAACTACTCAACACATTTCAACCATTGGAAAGAAAACAAGGTGGCATATTCATTGAGTCGATAAGTCCATGCTAGCCTATCCACAAAAAGGATCACAAAAGATCCAATGTTTATGTATTTAAAAAGGATGGATCTTTTAATTTTAAAGAAAGGGGAGAAATATTATCTTTCTGAAATTAATGTTCAACCATCTATACAAGTGATGATTAAGGAGGAGTAGAAGGAAGAAGTATTTCTAAAAAAGAAGGTGAGAAATGTTCCTAAATTCAACATTGATTTTTATGGAATAATAAGGTTCAAGAATCGGGTTTGTATTCCTCACATAATAGAATTAAATAAGGAGCTATTGGATGAGGCCCGTAGTTCTTCATTCGCTATTCACCCTGGAAGTAAAATGATTTATAGGGACCTGAAAGAGTATTTATGGTGGGATGGCATGAACAGAGATGTTTCTGAATATGTGTCTTGATGCTTGGTTGGTCCATATGTTAAGGATGAGAGACAATATTCTAAGGGGATATTAAAAAAAATACCCATATTGGAATGGAAATGGTAAAACATCATTATGGACTTTGTTGTCGAACATCCCAAAACATCCAATGGAAATAATGTGATCTGGGTTATAGTTGATTTACTTACATAGTTGGAACACTTCATTTCTATTAGAGAGGATTTCTCTCTTGATCATATTTCTAGGATATATGTAAAAGAAGTAGTAAGATTTCATGGAGTACTACTTTCCATTATATCTGATCGGGTTTCGAGGTTACCTCAATGTTCTGGTGAGGTCTTCAGCATGCTCTGGAAATAGAGTTATGTTTCAGCACTGCTTATCATCCTCATACAGACAATTACCCAAAAAGAAAAATTCAAACTCTAGAAGACATGTTGAGAGCTTGCTCCATGGATTTCAAAGGAGGATGGGATCAACACCTACCTTTGGTAGAATTTTCATAGAATATTACCTTTCACTCTAGTATTCATATGGCTCTTTATGAAGTCCTCTATGGAAAGAAGTGCAGAACTTCAACTTTCTGGGATGAATTTGGTTAAATATAGCTATTAGGACATGATATTATTGAAGATATTGTAATGGCCCCAGTTTTTGGGGTCCATTACTTTGTAAAAATCTCATGTTGGGTTTTCAGGTCTGGGAATCTTGGTGAAGTTTGGCCAACGATAGGCCTACCGGTAGCCTTAGCCTATCGGTAGTAGGCCTACCGGTAGCTCGGTCTACCGGTAGCCACAACCTACTGGTAGCTCTGTCTACCGGTATCTCGGTCTACCGGTAGCTACAGATACAGGTAGCTCTATCAACCGGTAGCTCGGTCTACTGGTAGCTGTGACCTATCAGTTGCTCGGTCTACCGGTAGCTAAAGCCTACTGGTAGCTCGGTCTACTGGTGGATGTTGACTACTGGTAGCTCTCGGATAACGGTATATGTCACCCGCCAGTAGCTTTCAGATACCGGTGGCTCTGGCCTACCCGTGCGAGTTCTTTCCAGTGGCGCTTCTTCTTGTGCAATTAGGGTTTTAAACCCTATTTTGAATCATTTAAGCGTGTTTTAAAGCTCGGTAACGCCCATAAATGTTTTAATTAAATATTTAATTAATTAACATGGTGTGTGCGGTGGTTTAAACCACCCGACCCCTTTAATAACATTTGGGGCCGCATGGTCAACCCACGACCCCCGCTCCTTACGCGGTTTGGGGTTTGGCGTTCTTATCTCAACAGTCCACGACCCTTATAAGTAAAGGGTTCGCCATGGGTTTCTTCTTTTCTCGTTCACCCTATGATCGTTCAGGCGAGCCACATCGCTATTCGTGAAGTTCCGCACCTGGGCTAAGCATTGATAGACGAGGTGATTTTCGTTCAGGCGAGCCGTATCGCTATCTGTAAAGTTCCGCCCCCCGGCCTCAGCATAGATCGTTGACCAACAGGTAGAGAATTTCTCCTTCGTCTCTTCCTTTTGTGTATCATATGGGGTGGATGTGCTTTGGTTTCTGTAGAATTAGATAAACCAGACCTAAATAAATATAATGAATCGATTATATAAAGGAATAAGGGGGGGGGGCTGTGATCGTTGATGTTGTTTTATGTTATGATCATATTTCTGAATTGTGTGGGCTTACCACTACTGAAAATCATGGTCGTTGGTGGTCTTACTCTGTGCACTAATGAACCCCTGGTGATGTTTTAAATGGCTTGTTTGTGGTTGTGAACTCCTACTGTGAAAATGGAAATTGGTTAATCACGTACACCCGACGAAATAAATTTAAAGCACCAGGATCAACCCTTCTATGATAACCCTTGGTTAAAGCACACTGAAATTAAAATCATGGAGTGTGTTAAATCTTATAAATCTGAAATACCAGCATGGCCCTTCTTTGTGTCGGTGGTAGTGGTTTGGTTGTTTTCTTTTACGGGCCGATTGCTGGAGATGTGGGAGGGGATGTGATCCCCTATTTTTATACTTTCAGTGGTTGTGAGTCTTAAAGACCGGGTGGTTACATTGTTTACATCAAGAATTGGGGTGGGATCCTCTGTTGATGAGAAACCTTTTTGGGGGAGGGACACGGGGCAGTGTCTCAGTGTTGTCTTTGGTTCCAGTACTTCGAGGGATCTCACTTATCACTTTGTTGTTGTGACTTTACAAGAGAACCGAGTGTGAATATTTAAATTGACTTTCGGCTGGATCTTTTCCTTGGTTTGTTCTTATGATGTTAGTTTTCTAGTAGTGCATGTACTTATTTAAACATTATTACTGAACATGAAAAAAATAATGGGACAAATGGGTTTTGTTGGCGAGAGTTGTTTCTCGGACTTGAGTGCTGTTGTGATCTATAGGTTGTCTGAAGAAAAACCTAACTTGGGGTGAGTGCTTGTTACCTATATATATACTTCTAGCTTTGTGTTTCTTATTCAAACCCCACCCAAGTTGAGCACTTGGTGCCAAACACCCCTATTTTATGGGGGAGGGTGTTTTTCCCAACACTCTTATTAGTGGATGGTAATTAGATCCTTTTCTGCTCCCTTTCCTGGATATCCCAAGTATCTTAAGGCAGGCTGTGATGGCCTAAGTTCCATTATTAGCCCTAGAATCTTTGGGCGGGGTAGTGTGGTGGTTGGCCCAGGTGTGTGCGGGCAAGTATTTTTCCAAGTATCTTCGGGATGTGGCCCAGGTGTCTTTGGGCGTGGTAGTGGATCTTCTAGCCCAGGTGTCTTCGGGCGTGGTTGTGGTTGTTCTGGCCTAGGTGTTTACAGGTGTGGTTACGTGTGACAGTTGTGGCCCAGGTGTTTGCGGGCGGGATTTGGCAGTGGGACTACGTGTGGTTGTGGCCCAGGTGTGTGCCGGCGGGTGTGGCAGTGGGATTGCGGTGAGAATGGCAGGATTGGTTAGATGCGTTGGATGTCTCAATAACCAGTGGGAAAGTGGCGTGGGGTACCCAAACATCAATGTGCTCTTATTATATATATTACTTGACTTGAGTTATTTGGTGAGTGTGGTCGGTGCGTGGGATGGATGAACTCCTTCATAGTGATGGTAGTCTGCTTCTCACGGGACTTAAGCACGTTCCTCCACTTATGCACGAGAGTCTTTGGTTTTCCCTACTGAGTGTACATGTATGATCACCCTACGTATATAAAACTACTTTCAGGTTTATAGGAGGACTTCAGGGATCGCGTGGGACTATACTAGCTCATATCTTTGGGGCAGTCGCACTTACTATTTTATTTCTTCGGTACTTACCCTTGTAGTCAGTTTTGTACCTCGTGGATTTTACTTTTGGAACATGCATGTGGGAATGGTTTACTTTTGGCTTTAATTTTCTTTTACTTTGGTGTTGTTTGGTTTCATCATCTTATCTCCCGATCCTATAAAACAAAAAGGGTAATACCTTCCATTTGTGTGAAATTTCCATACCCTTGGTGTTAGTCTCCACTCCGGGACCTATAGAAGCCAGGTTTCGGGGATCATTACTCCTTCAACTTAAAGAAGGAAGGGCTTGGAAACCTGCTGACCATTCCCTCCTTTTGGTGAAGGCGGGTCGTGACAGAATGGTATCAGATGGAGGTTGAAAGATAGGATGGATTCTGGAGTTAGGCATAGCGAGGATTGCATGGGATGGTAGGGAAACAGTGTTGGGTGACCTTGGTGCGTGAATTAGGCCAGGGAAGACTGGCTAGGACACGGGATTTTAGGGCCCCCTGTGATCTGATGCAAGGACTCTGGACCTACCGAACGACCAAGTGAGGCCATGCTGATTGCAGGGTAGAGACCCTAGGAAAGTTACATGCATCATAATGACTTGTGTTATCATGTTTCTGGGATGTATTGGGAATTAATAATAAATGAAAAGTTTAAGAAGTTTTAAGAACAATATTCTGTACTACTTGGGCTTAGGCATTCCTTGTTTACCTTGCAGCTATGGAACCTGGAAGGCGACCACGTGTGGTACATGTGATTGAGGCCCCGGAGACTACTTTGGTCGATCGACAGAGAGCTGATCGATAGGAGGAGGACGACCAGTGGCAGAAGAATCATCAGGCCTTCCAGCGACAGACCCTCGAGAAGTATGAGGGTAGCAAATCTGACATGAAGGCGGAAGGCTGGCTAGAGGAGCTAGTGATAGCTTTTTGCCTGATTCGGGCCTTGATCGAGTACTGGGTTCCTCTGGACGTCAGCCAGATGTGGGGAGCGGCGCGTCGGTGGTGGACACTTTACCTGGGGGAGAGGAGAGAGGCCGAGGTGGCATGGGCTGATTTCGAGAGGGATTTCCGGGCGGAATTCCTCTCTTCGACGATGAAGGCGGAACAGAGACAGGAGATACTCTCCCTCCAGCAGTGGAGTATGTCAGTGAGGGAACTAGGAATAAAGTTCAAGGACCTCTTACTTTTTTCTCTGGACCTCTTTTCCGACAAGGAGTCTCGGGCAAGACGTTTAGAGGAGGTGCTCAGATCCTCCCTCCAGTATGTTGTTACCCCCTTTACCCTGCCGACGTACTTGGAGGTCCAGAAGAAGGCCGAAGTGATGGAGAGGATGCACGATCTAGGAGGAGTGTCACGAGAGGGGATGCAGCTGGGACCATCAAAGGGGAAGACCGTCAACACCCGACCTCCAGCGTCAGGACCCTCCAGGTTTCGACCAGAAGGGAGCAGGCCGTGGCAGTTTCAGTTTCGATCCCCTGGTCCTCGCCCTTTTTCTTCGGGCCTAGGGCCACGGTTGTAACACCCGAGATTTTTATGAGTAATATTTTGTTTTTATATATCATCAAAGGAATCTTTCACTATATACTAGCTTGGCTTACTTTACACGCAATCGCGACCTTCCTCGATAGCTTGCGTCGTACGCAATACCGAGTTTCACTAAACAACGATATGCTATTAAAATATTATTAAAACTAGCCGTTATGAATACTAATAACCACTTTTTGAAATTTTATAAATTTCATTTTTCAAAATGGACTTCATTTTTTGGATTCGGAATACCGAAATTAGCCTAGGGTGAAATTTTGGTATTTTTCTAAAAACTTTCAATTTTTGATGAATAGTGAAACCACTAAGTGGTAGGTTAAAAACTGAATTTTGCATAAAACATAATTTTACCGCTTCTGTGAATGGAATTTCGAAACTCTGACAGACACGGTTGATATCAGTAAGTAAAATGTGGTTCAATGAGATAAAAATAATTTTTTGGTGAATAGTAATTTTTTACTTTTTTTACCGCGGTTAATAGTAAATAGGGGTAAATATGATATTACTATTACCGTAACACATGTTCTAATTCTATTGTATTTGACCAAAAACAAACTTATGAATAAAATATGACCATTTAGGCCTACTTGGGTTAGATTAGGACATTTATTATTAATTTATTTAAAGAAGGCTTAAAATTGTTAAAATCCAAGTTTAATAAGTAAATCATTTTTAATATGGGGTTATACATAAGATAAATTCGACTATAAATATTCATTAGAAAGCTAAATATATTGCCTACATAATGTTATTTTATTTATAATTTGTGGACATTAAATAATGTAATTTATTTATGACACAGTTATGATGCAGTAATTATCTTATTTATAAAATATTGACATAATTGATGTTATTAACACCAAAATAAATGTAATTTGAGACTTTTTATGAATTACACTAATTTTCTAGGTTACTATGATATATTAGTGTTGATTTATTCAACTTGGTTCGAAAATATAATTCTGTTATGACTTTCACAAAAATCATATACCAAATAGTGTCAAAATTGACAGAAAATAGTTTTTAAATCAAATATTATATTATTAATTGTTATTTTATTCCTAAAAATCTAAGGTTCGGCCAAATGTCTTAGATAAGGATATATATATTAATAATAAATAATTTGGGGTTCGTTTGACATATTATAGTAAGTGTATTAACCATATAGTGAAAGAAAACAAAAAGACACGGTAAAAGTTAAATTATTTAACATAGAGTTAAATCTAATTGATAAGGTTAAAATAATACCCTAAACTTGTCTAAATCCTATTGGTTGATAGGATTTCGACCCTTCCCCACTTTATCTTAGAAATAAGACCCTTTGGAACCATTATAAACCGATTTTGACTTTAATATAAAATAATATTTTGAGATATTCCTAAGGTGCCCCTCTCCTCCCTTATAAAAGGGCACCTCCTCCCCGTCCTCCTCACACCAATTTGAGCACTCAATCTCGGCCAACCCCTGCCCTTTTCTCCTCTCCACTTCCCTATAATAATCCTAGAGGTCCTGGTCTTCTTCAAAGACCAATCTTAGTTCCCTATGTGGAGGATTCAAAGAAGCGTTCCAAAGAAGAGGAAATATCCATTACCGATCTTTTCAATTTCTTTCTTCTTCAACTTCTTCTTCTTTAGTTGTTTCATGATAAAGTAATAACATAAGTATTACTTACATACTGATATGTTATTATAAATATGAAACAACCCTAATTCACCTTCTATCCATCCTACGGAAAAATGAAATCACCGCGCGTGCGTACGTACAGAATACCGTCTCCACGCCGTGGTGTAATCTATTTTCCACCATCACCTTACAAGGATGGTTATAATGGTGTAATGAGTAACTATTTATGATTATTATAAAGTAATATTGATATTTAAATAATATATATATACTCCAATACAATTCTACAATCATAGGAATGATATCATCACTCGTGCGTACGTACGGAATACCGTCTCCACGATGTGATGCGACTCGTTCTACATGATCATCATTACATAGTAATTATATAAATGAATTGAATGAATAAATATGATATATGTTACACTAATACAATTCTGGATATAAGGTATCTATAACCTTAAAAGAAGAATAAGAATTTATTCGGCAAAACATGCATAAGAACAAAAGGCAATAAAGACCCGAGTAACAAGTAACAATGAAATACTACTAACAAGAAGCAAAGAATATGACCATATATGATATCATATCAATATGTATGATTCTGGAATAAGTCAATAACATTATTTAAACCATTATACAGGAGCTTCGGACACGTACAAAGCAAATCGGACCTAAGGTAAGGGAAATATCACAATTTCATTTTTATCCGAGATTGTTTATTCGTAAGTATTTACTGGGGTGTATTTTATCATCCACATCCATGTTTCATAAATATGTAATATTATTTCCATCCACCTACAATTGTTTAAATCCATTTTTACCCTTCGTTGAGTTTTTAGTAAAAGAAATGAAAGGAATCTTTTGTCGTTTTTCGTACGAGGTACTTTTTGACTTTTCCGACAAAAGTACGAAGAATGTTTTTTTAACTTATACGACATGAATGGATTTCTAAAACATTATTTCCAAGAAGATTCCTTTACAAGTATTCAAGTTTATTTTTAATCAACTTCTTTTAGTTTAAAATTGTATGACATGTTAAGAAAGGAAAAGTGTTTTTTAAGTAGAAAGGATATTTTCCTCAAGAATGGAGTTCAAGTATTTTATCAAAATTATTTTCCATATAAGATAATAAAAGGGTTCTGTTTTTATCCCTATTATTACATGGATTTGATTATGTTGTGATGGAAATATTTTTTTTCTTTATCTTATATGAATTGTTTTATGATGTCATGTTGTTTAAGAATCCCATTTTTATTACATGGGTTACGCTATGATGTATGGTTTATGATTATGTGGCACAAATAAGAAAGGATTCATTATAAGATGGGTGGGACCTATATCTCCTTCCAATGCATTGGGTAAAGATTTTATATCTCATGAGATAGACATGGCTGGAACGGTAGGTTATACCGGTTCAGTGAAACAGGACTGGAACGAGGGTGACTCGGTTCAGAAAGGGACTTTGTCCACTAAGATAGTCTTGGCAATGAGTCATGACTAACAAGAAATGATTTTCCATGATTATGTGTGCATGCCACAAAGTTTAAAGTTTTATGTTATGATTATGGGGATCTCATTTTCACTTCTATGATTTATTCCATGTTAAGATATTATGATCTCTTTTGCAGGATATGATTTTCAAAAAGATATGATATGATTTTTATTTCCTTTATTTTCCCTTGCTGAGCATTTGAGCTCACCCTTTTATGTTTTCTTTTCCCCAGGTCAGGAAGATGGATATTAAGTAGGATATGCTAAAAGGGACCCTAGATATGATGAAATAAATGGGAGACACTGTAGAAGATTTATGAACTAGTTGTTTATGTTTCCCAGTATCTAAAGACACTATACCTATACGGTCCTTTGTGGTTTTGTCATATGTTGTAATAAGTGTGCTTCAATTTTGAAGTATAAACAATGTATGTAAAGTATGGGTCGTTATAGTTGGTATCAGAGGAAAGGTATAGTCAACCTTTGGAAACTAGGATGTGAAAGTCTTAGTAAGAACCCTAAGGATAAGTCTAAGCATAGAACACAATCTTAGTGTTTTAGAAATGGCCATGAATACCCTAGGATAAGACCTTAAGTGTGAAATTTTATCCTTGATTATGTGGTTTTCCTATTATAATTAGTGTTGCTCACACTATTCTTCTTGGTTTTAGTCAATGGCTGGAACCCGAAGGAACCGTGTTAATGCGGAATGCGATGGGCAATGCAATGATTGTCCCCCTGAGCAACCAAATGATATGGGAGTTGGAATGCAAAATTTTGTAGCCATGCTCACACAACTTTCTCAAGCTATGAATCATACAGGACTTACAAACGAGCAAAGGAAGGAGCAACATTCTGTTGAATCCTTCATGAGGCAGTGTCCACCTTCTTTCAGCGGGTCTACTGATCCATTAGTTGTTGAACAATGGATTAGTACTACTGAAAAGATATTTTCAGTTCTTCAATGTTCTGAACATGATAAAGTCATCCTAACAGTGTATCGTTTGGAAGTAGATGTTGATCAATGGTGGAATCTTATTAAGAATATGAGGAAAAAGGATGAAATTGAGTCTATGGAATGGGACGAGTTCAAGAACTTATTTTTTAATAAGTACTTCCCTCGTATTCTCTGAACAAAGTTGGAGAAAGAGTTTCTTGAACTGAAGCAAAGGGATGATGAATCTGTTGGTACCTATGAAGCAAATTTTACAAGACTTTCAAGGTACGCTTCTGGTATTATTATCCAACCTGAGAGTAAGATCGATTGATTCTTTAGTGGCTTAAAACCAAGTCTTCGAAGGGCGTTATCCATAAGGGACTTCAATAGCTACGAGGAAATCGTTCGATGTGCTCTCAAAGTTGAGATGGAGATTGGAGTAACCCATCAGTCACATGGGTTTGATAAGAAGAGGAAGATGGAATTCAAAGGAAAATCTAAAGAGCACACTGAAAAGAAGATGAGCTTTCCCTTATGCTCAAAGTGTGGAAATAAACATGGAGGGAGTTGTCTTAAAGGGACAAGTAAATGTTTCAAATGTGGAAAGGAAGGTCATCGGGCATTTGAATGCCGCGATAATGGGAAGAAGATGTCTAATGTTGCAAACAAAGGAAGGGATACACAGAATTAACCTACTACACTTCAATGTTTCAAGTACAAGGAGATGGGGCAATATGCCAATCAATTCCCAAATCCAAGGGTTGATGATGATGGTCGACGTCAACAAAATCTTAAGGCTAAAGACAAAGGAAAGTCACATGCAATTTCTATCAGCGATGTGGAGTACGATAACGAAGTGGTGAAAGGTACACTTACCATCCACTCTAAAGTAGAAAATGTTTTATTTGATTCTGGATCCACCCACTCTTTTATTTCTAAGGGTATCACCGTATTACCTCAACAATTAGATGTTGAGTTAGCTGTGACAACACCTAATGGCACAACAGTCGCAACAAAAGTTTATAATTCTTCTCCGATCGAAGATTGTGGGAAAGTGCTTCCTGCAAATCTTGTGATCCTTCCTTTAGTGGAATTCGATGTGATTCTTGGCATGGATTGGCTTTCTCTACATGGATCTCATAATAATTGCCAAAGAAGGGAAGTCACATTTCATATTCCAGATCAATCTATGATCGTCTATCGATGCAAGGATGAATATAACCTTCCAGTGGAAATTTCTTCCATCTCATGGGTCTTGATTCCACTAAATGAAGGTTATTTATCTCAAATGGTTGGTGAGAAACTTACGATTAAGAATATGCCCATCGTACGAGAGTTTGATGATGTCTTTCCGGAGGAATTACTGGGTCTTCCACCAAATCGTGAAGTTGAGTTTTCAATAGAACTCGTACCGGGTGCTTTGCCTATTTCAAAGAAACCTTATAGAATGGCCCCAATTGAGTTGCAGGAATTGAAGAAGCAACTCCAAGAGAATCTTGATAAGGGATTCATACGCCCTAGTGCGTCACCTTGGGGAGAACCTTTTCTATTTGTTAAGAAGAAAGATGGATCAATGAGACTCTGTATTGATTATCGAGAACTTAACAAGATCACTATCAAAGAACAAATATCCTATCCCACGCATTGATGACTTATTTGACCAACTACGCGGAGCTCAATAATTTTCCAAGATTGATCTTCGTTCAGGGTATCATCAATTAAGGTTCAAAAGGGAGGATATACCAAAGACGGCTTTCCGTACAAGGTATGGACACTATGAATTTATAGTGATGCCATTTGGTCATACTAATGCCCCTGCTATCTTCATGGATCTAATGAATAGAGTCTTTAGAGACTATCTTGATCAATTTGTGGTAGTCTTTATAGACGATATTCATGTCTATTCAAAGAGAAAGGAAGATCATGAAGATCACTTGAGAATTATATTGAAGACCCTGAGAAAGGAGAAGCTTTATACCAAATTTACCAAGTGTGAATTTTGGCTTCAAAAAGTTGCATTTTTGGGTCACATAATCTCAAAAGAGGGGATATCTGTGGATCCAGCAAAAACGGAGGTTATCGAAAGATGGTCAAGACCAACAACAGTAACTGAGATCCGAAGTTTTCTTGGTTTGGCTGGATATTATCGACGTTTTGTAAAAGATTTTTCACGATTATCTAATCCACTCACCAAGTTGACTCGGAAAGGAGTTAAGTTTGTCTGGAAGGAGGAATGTGAAGAGAATTTCAAGGAGTTGAAAAGAAGGTTATCCAGTGCACCTGTGCTCACACTGCCTTGTAGTGGAGAAAGGTTTGTGATCTACAGTGATGCATCCAAGAAGGGATTGGGGTGTGTTCTTATGCAAAATGATATGGTGATAGCTTATGCCTCACGACAGTTGAAAATACAAGAGAAAAATTACCCAACACATGATTTGGAGTTGGCTGCGGTAATATTTGCATTAAAGATTTGGAGGCATTACCTTTATGGTGAAAGGTGTGATATTTATACTTATCATAAAAGTTTAAAGTATATTTTCACACAAAAGGAGTTGAATATGCGTCAAAGAAGATGGTTGGAGCTCATTAAGGATTATGACTGCTCAATCCATTACCACCCTGGGAAAGAAAACAACGTGGAAGATGCATTAAGTCGACAAGAACATGCTAGTTTATCAATGATGAGGATCACAAAAGATCCAATATTTATGGATTTACAAAGGATGGATCTTGGAATTATAATGGAAGGGGAAAAATCTTATCTTTCTCAAATGAATGTTCAACCATCTATACATGTGAAGATTAAAGAGGCACAGAAAGAAGATGTAGAGTTACAAAAGAAGGTGAGAAATGTTCCTGAATTCAACCTTGATTGTGATGGGATAATAAAGTTCGGGAATCGGGTTTGTGTTCCTACCATCCCCGAATTAAAGAAGGAGCTGCTGGATGAGGCTCATAGTACTTCATTCTCTATTCATCCTGGAAGCACGAAGATGTATAGGGACCTGAAAGAGTACTTCTGGTGGGATGGAATGAAAAGAGATGTTGCTGAATATGTCTCTCGATGCTTGGTTTGTCAACAAGTTAAAGCTGAGAGAAAAAAGTCTAAGGGGATGTTACAACCATTACCCATACCCGAATGGAAATGGGAAAACATCACTATGGACTTTGTCACAGGACTTCCTAAAACATCTAAAGGCAATAATGCTATTTGGGTCATAGTTGATCGTCTTATAAAGTCTGCACACTTCATTGCTATTAGAGAGGATTTCTCTCTAGATCAGCTTGCCAGGATATATGTAAAGGAAGTGGTAAGATTGCATGGAGTACCAATTTCTATTATATCTGATCAGGATATGAGATTTACCTCGATGTTCTGGAGAAGTCTTCAGCATACTCTGGATACAGAGTTGAGTTTCAGCACTGCTTATCATCCCCAGACAGACGGTCAGTCTGAGAGAACAATTCAAACCCTAGAAGATATGTTGAGAGATTGCTCTATGGATTTAAAAGGAGGTTGGGATCAACACCTACCTTTGGTGGAATTTTCTTATAATAATAGCTTTCACTCCAGTATTCAGATGGCTCCTTATGAATCTCTCTATGGAAAGAAATGCAGGACTCCAACTTACTGGGATGAAGTTGGGGAAAGAAAGCTATTAGGACCTGATCTCGTTGATGAAATGGAAGAAAAGGTCAGATCTATTCAAAAACACATAAGAGCAGCTCAGAGTCGATAGAAAAGTTATGCCGACAACCGAAGAAAAGACCTAGAGTTTGAAGTGGGTGATAAAGTGTTCTTACGAATATCTCCCTGGAAGAGGGTTATGAGATTTGGAAAGAAGGGGAAGTTGAGCCCTAGATATATCGGTCCTTTCGAAATACTGGATCGTGTTGGAAAGGTAGATTACCGATTGGCGCTTCCACCGAATCTCTCTCAAGTTCACGATATGTTCCATGTATCTCTCCTGAGAAAGTACATACCTGATCCTTCACATGTACTCAGCTCAGAAGTTGTACCACTGGAGCAAGATCTTTCTTATGAAGAACAACCGATAGAGATTCTGGATCGTAGCGAAAAAGTCCTACGAAACAAGACCACTCGATTGGTGAAAGTTTTATGGAGGAACCACCAATTAGAAGAAGCTACATGGGAGCTTGAGGATATGATGAGGGAGAAGTATCCTCATCTGTTTGTTACAAAGTGACGAATTTCGAGGGAGAAATTCTTTTTAAGGGGGGTAGAATGTAACACCCGAGATTTTTGTGAGTAATATTTTGTTTTTATATATCATCAAAGGAATCTTTCACTACATACTAGCTTGGATTACTTTACACACAATCACGACCTTCCTCGATAGCTTGCGTCGTACGCAATACCGAGTTTCACTAAACAACAATATGATATTAAAATATTATTAAAACTAGCCGTTATGAATACTAATAACCACTTTTTGAAATTTTATAAATTTTATTTTTCAAAATGGACTTCATTTTTGGATTCAGAATACCGAAATTAGCCTAGGGTGAAATTTTGGTATTTTTCTGAAAACGTTCAATTTTTGATGAATAGTGAAACCACTAAGTGGTAGGTTAAAAACTGAATTTTGCATAAAACATAATTTTACCGCTTCTGTGAATGGAATTTCGAAAATCCGACAGACACGGTTGATATCAGTAAGTAAAATGTGGTTCAATGAGATAAAAATAATTTTTTGGTGAATAATAACTTTTTACTTTTTTTACCGCGGTTAATAGTAAATAGGGGTAAATATGATATTACTATTACCCTAACACATGTCCTAATTCTATTGTATTCGACCAAAAACAACCTTATGAATAAAATATGACCATTTAGGCCCACTTGGGTTAGATTAGGACATTTATTATTAATTTATTTAAAGAAGGGTTAAAATAGTTAAAATCAATGTTTAATAAGTAAAGCATTTTTAATATAGGGTTATACATAAGATAAATTCGACTATAAATATTCATTTTAAATCTAAAAAGATTTCCTACATAATGGTATTTTATTTATAATTTTTAGACATTAAATAATGTAATTTATTTATGACACAATTATGATGCAGTAATTATCTTATTTATGAAATATTGACATAATTGAAGTTATAAACACAAAAATAAATGTAATTTGAGACTTTTTATGAATTACACTAATTTTCTAGGTTACTATGATATATTAGTGTTGATTTAATCAACTTGGTTTGAACATATAATTCTGTTATGACTTTCACAAAAATCATATATCAAATAGTGTGAAAATTGACACAAAATAGTTTTTAAATCAAATATTATATTATTAATTGTTATTTTATTCCTAAAAATCTAAGGTTCGTCCAAATGACTTAGATAAGGATATATATATTAATAATAAATAATTTGGGGTTCGTTTGGCATATTATAGTAAGTGTATTAACCATATAGTGAAAGAAAACAAAAAGACACGGTAAAAGTTAAATTATTTAACATAGAGTTAAATCTAATTGATAAGGTTAAAATAATACCCTAAACTTGTCTAAATCCTATTGGTTGATAGTATTTCGACCCTTACCCACTTTATCTTCGAAATAAGACCCTTTGGAACCATTATAAACCGATTTTGACTTTAATATAAAATAATATTTTGAGATATTCCTAAGGTGCCCCTCTCCTCCCTTATAAAAGGGCACCTCCTCCCCCTCCTCCTCACACCAATTTGAGCACTCAAGCTCGGACAACCCCTGAAATTTTCTCCTCTCCACTTCCCTAGAATAATCCTAGAGGTTCGGGTCTTCTTCAAAGACCAATATTAGTTCCCTAAGTGGAGGATTCAAAGAAGCATTCCAAAGAAGAGGTAATATCCATTACCGATCTTTTCAATTTCTTTCTTCTTCAACTTCTTCTTCTTTAGTTATTTCATGATAAAGTAATAAAATAAGTATTACTTGCATACTGATATGTTATTATAAATATTAAACAACCCTAATTCACCTTCTATCCATCCTACGGAAAAATGAAATCACCGCGCGTGCGTACGTACAGAATACCGTCTCCACGCCGTGGTGTAATCTATTTTCCACCATCACCTTACAAGGATGGGTATAATGGTGTAATGAGTAACTATTTATGATTATTATAAAGTAATATTGATACTGAATTAATATATATATACTCCAATACAATTCCACGATCATAGGAATGATATCATCACTCGTGCGTACGTACGGAATACCGTCTCCACGATGTGATGCGACTCGTTCTACATGATCATCATTACATAGTAATTATATAAATGAATTGAATGAATAAATATGATATATGTTACACTAATACCATTATGGATATAAGGTATCAATAACCTTAAAAGAAGAATAATAATTTATTCGGCAAAACACGCATAAGAACAAAAGGCAATAAAGACCCGAGTAACAAGTAACAATGAAACAGTACTAACAAGAAGCTAAGAATATGACCATATATCATATCATATCAATATGTATGATTCTGGAATAAGTAAATAACATTATTTAAACCATTATACAGGATCTTCGGACACGTACAAAGCAAATCGGACCTAAGGTAAGGGAAATATCACAATCTCATTTTTATCCGAGATTGTTTATTCGTAAGTATTTACTGGGGTGTATTTTATCATCCACATCCATGTTTCATAAATATGTAATATTATTTCCATCCACATACAATTGTTTAAATCCATTTTTACCCTTCGGTGAGTTTTTAGTAAAATAAATGAAAGGAATCTTTTGTCGTTTTTCGTACGAGGTACTTTTTGACTTTTCCGACAAAAGTACGAAGAATGTTTTTTTAACTTATATGGCATGAATGGATTTCTAAAACATTATTTCCAAGAAGTTTCCTTTACAAGTATTCAAGTTTATTATTAATCAACTTCTTTTAGTTTAAAATTGTATGACATGTTAAGAAAGGAAAAGTGTTTTTGAAGTAGAAAGGATATTTTCCTCAAGAATGGAGTTCAAGTATTTTATCAAAATTATTTTCCATCTAAGATAATAAAAGGGTTATGTTTTTATCCCTATTATTACATGGATTTGATTATGTTGTGATGGAAATATTTTTTTTCTTTATCTTATATGAATTGTTTTATGATGTCATGTTGTTTAAGAATCCCATTTTTATTACATGGGTTACGCTATGATGTATGGTTTATGATTATGTGGCACACATAAGAAAGGATTAATTATAAGATGGGTGGGACCTATATCTCCCTCCAATGCATTGGGTAAAGATTTTATATCTCATGAGATAGACATGGCTGGAACGGTAGGTTATACCGGTTTAGTGAAACAGGACTGGAACGAGGGTGACTCAGTTCAGAAAGGGACTTTGTCCACTAAGATAGTCTTTGAAATGAGTCATGACTAACAAGAAATGATTTTCCATGATTATGTGTGAATGCCACAAAGTTTCAAGTTTTATGTTATGATTATGGGGATATCATTTTCACTTCTATGATTTATTCCATGTTAAGATATTATGATCTCTTTTGCAGGATATGATTTTCAAAAAGATATGATATGATTTTTATTTCCTTTATTTGCCCTTGCTGAGCATTTGATCTCACCATTTTATGTTTTCTTTTCCCCAGGTCAGGAAGATGGATATTAAGTAGGATATGCTAAAAGGGACCCTAGATATGATGAAATAAATGGGAGACACTGTAGAAGATTTATGAACCAGTTGTTTATGTTTCCCAGTTTCTAAAGACACTATACCTATACGGTCCTTTGTGGTTTTGTCATATGTTGTAATAAGTGTGCTTCAATTTTGAAGTATTAACAATGTATGTAAAGTATGGGTCGTTATAACGGTGCTTCATCTATGGGAGTCCTAGACATCTCTGGAGTCAGTTCCCATACCGGGTATAGTATGGCGGTGTCAGACAACCACACCACCCTCCCCAGAAGCAGCTTCCAGCAATGCCTTTCCAGCAGCAGCAGTAGGGACATCGAGCTCCCACTCCTCCGAGGGAAGACGTAGGAGGAGGAGGCTGACCTTAGGGCGCTCCTCAGGGACCTTGACCGGGGCGTGGACAGGGAGGTGGCCGACAGCTGAGGGGCAGAGGAGATGGGTGTGAACAGTTCCACGCCGCGGAGGCAGCAGTTCCAGCAGGGCCGGAGGTTGTTCGAGGTATGATCATTTTGTTTAGTACATTTTCTTATGCCTTGTTCGATACCGGAGCTTCGCAATACTTTGTTGCACCCAGTCTAGCCCGCGCCTTGGGTCTATATGCCAAGAGACTTCTAGTGACCCTGGTGTTGAGAACACCATTCAAATGTCAGACTGACTTGTTGTTTGTTTGTTGGGGATGCAGACTGATGATAGGGCCACATCAGTCTGTTGGGGATCTTCTTCTACTATAGATATAGCCATACGATGTCATCCTAGGCATCGACTGGCTATTCTCTGTGTGTGCCGTCATCGACTGTTTCTGAGGAAGGGTCGTGTTCTCAGACTTGGGCGGCCAGCATGTTGCCTTCACCGGTGAGCGGAGCAGTCAGAAGGCTAGCAGGCGAGAGGAACCCCTCTTCTCCTTGTTAGCCGAGTTGTTAGTAGAGTCAGTAGATGCTGAAATAGTGGAGGTGCCAGATATCATCCGTGAGTTTATGGACGTCTTCCCTAAGGAGGTAACGACTCTACCCCCTCAACGTGATATCGATTTTGAGATAGACCTGCAGCCCGGTGCTCGTCCGATCTCGATTGCTCCTTACCGGATGGCACCTTCAGAGCTACGGGAGTTGCGGATCCAGATTGACGATCTGATGAAGGGGGGTTATGTTCGGCCGAGTGCGTCACCGTGGGGGTGATCTTGTCTTGTTTGCAAAGAAAGCAGATGGTGGTCTTAGGTTGTGCGTAGACTACAGGAGGATGAACCAGGTGAAGATTAAGAATCGCTACCCTCTTCTGAGTATATATGATTTTTTCGACTAGCTGAATGGAGTAGAGTGGTTCTTGAAGATCGACCTGCGGTCTGGGTACCACCAGCTGAGAGTGAAGGAGGGAGACATCCCGAAGACGACGTTCAGATGCAGATATGGACACTTGGAGTTCTTAGTCATGCCCTTCAGTGTTACGAACGCCTGGACTGTGTTCATGGGGATTATGAACTCCATCTTATGAGAGTTGGCGGACGCCTGGAAGGCGATGGAGGAGTTGGCTGCCTTACACCTGGATGCGAGGATGGATAGCGGTAGAGGCTGCCTATATCAGATAACAGTGCAGGCTTCTCTGTTGCACCAAGTGGAGGAGTCTCAGTGGGGAGACCCAGGGTGCAAAGTGATGTGTTACCAAGTTGACTAAAGCAATGCTCTGGAAGGATGGACGGAGGATGGTCAGAATCGGATGATTTTCCAGGTAAGGTTGTTTGTTCTAGAAGTTATGCACGGCAAGGTCCTCAGTGAGTTCCAAAAATCACCCCTAGCGGTACACCCAGTAGTTTCCAAGATGTACCAGGGACTGAAGAGACAGTTTTGGTGGCCCAGAGTTAAGCGAGCAGTGTCAGAGTTTGTGGCGATGTGCTTAGTGTGTCAGCAGGTGAAGGGCAAACACCGAGTTCCAGACGGACTACTGCAATCTCTAGATGTCCCATAGTGAAAGTGGGACGACATCTCGATGGATTTCATCATGGGACTACCCAAGGTCCAAGGGGGATACGATGCCATCTGGGTGGTAGTGGACTGACTAACGAAATCGGCTCAATTTCTGGCGATCAAGGAGTCAAGTGTAGTGGAAGCTTTGGCACGAAGGCACGTGGATTAGGTGGTGCGAATGCATGGAGTTCCGAGGTCTATAGTCTTGGATAGGGATGCACGGTTTACCTATCATGTCTAGAGGGGATTGCAGCATGCCTTTGGCACCCAGCTGCGTCTTAGCACTGCTTTCCATCCCCAGACAGATGGACACACAGAGCGCACCATCCAGACCTTGGAGGATATGCTGTGGGCATGTGTTCTGGACTCAGGAGGATCATGAGTGCGATACCTGCCTCTGGTAGAGTTTTCCTACAATAACAACTATCACTCTACCATTGGTATGGCCCCATTTGAATCCTTGTACGGGAGGCCATGTCGCTCACCTGTTTGTTGGACTGAAGTTGGTCGAGGAAGGCATCCTTGGCCCGGAGGTGGTGTAGAGCACTAAAGAGAAGGTTCAGCTCATACGGGAAAGGATGAAGGCGGCCCAGGACCGACAGAAGTCGTATGCTGATACCAGGAGGAGGCCCTTGGAGTTTGAGGTTGGAGACCATGTGTTCTTGAAGGTCTCCCCTTGGCATGGGAAACGGAGGTTCAGCAAGGGGAGTAAGCTTTCTCCCAAGTTCATCGGGCCCTTCAAAGTGTTGCGTCGGGTCGGTGAAGTGGATTATCAGCTAGAGTTACCACCGCTGCTACTTAGGATACATGATGTATTCCATGTGTCCCAGCTCTGTCGGTATCTACACGACGATTCAAACGTCCTTGGCTGGGGAGAGATGGACATCGAGGATGATGTGACTTTTGTGGAGAGACCAGTGATGATCAGGGATCACAAAGAAAAGGTTCTTCATGGGTGAACCATTCCCTTGGTTCGTGTATTGTGGAGACATGGTAGGCTTGAGGAGAGTACATGGGAGAGGGAAGAACAGATGTGTGCCCAGTACCCAGAGTTGTTTTGAGTTTTGAGTTTGTAATGTTCTGTTTGTTATACCTGTTGTGGTAGAACGTTTTACCTTGTTGGATATGAATATTAGTTTTCATTCCTCTGAATGTGTGTGAAAATTCCAAGATATGGGGGAGGATAGAACCCGACCCATAATCAAGACGCATTAAGGTGGATACGATTAAACCCGTTCGGGCGAGTCAGTGCCGCCCAAAGCAGATAATATCTTTACATGGGGAAGGAGACTCCCCAACCCCCACATTCCTGGGTAGTTTGACATGATATGTTTCTTGGTTCGTGACAGGAAAGTGTTCTTAGTTAACAATGAGGTTCAATCCTAAGAGGTATCTTTCGAGGTGGTTGTTCGGACCCTCTCCTTCTTTCTGGGTTGTTTTGATTCTCGAGGACAAGAATCATTTAAGAGGTATCTGATGTAATGGCCTAGGTTTTTGGGGTCCAATACTTTGTAAAAATCTCATGTTGGGTTTTATAGTCTGGTAATCTCGGTGAAGTTTGGCCAACGGTAGGCCTACCAGTAGCTCTGTCTACCAGTAGATCGGTCTACTAGTAGCTGCATCTACCGGTAGCTCTGTCTACTGGTAGCTCAGTCTACCGGTAGCGGTAGCCTACCAGTAGCTCAGTCTACCGGTAGCCGCAGCCTATCGGTAGCTCGGTCTACCGGTCGCTGTCGGCTACTGGTGGCTGTGGCCTACCCCCGCGGGTTCTTTCCAGTGGCGCTCCTTCTTGCGCAATTAGGTTTTTAAACCCTATTTTGACTCATTTAAGCATGTATTAAAGCCCGATAATTCCCATAAATGTTTTAATTAAATATTTAATGAATTAACCTGGTGTGTGCAGTGGTTTAAACCATCCAAGCCCATTAATAACGTGTGGGGCCGTGTGGTCAACCCACGACCGCCGTTCCTTACGCGGTTTGGGGTTTGGCGTTCTTATCTCAACCGTTCGTGACCCTTATAAGTTAATTGTTCGTCATGGGTTTCTTCTTTTATCATTCACCCTATGCTCGTTCAGGCAAGCCACATCGTTATGCGTGAAGTTCCGCGCCCGGGATAAGCATTGATAGACGAGGCGATTTTCGTTCAAGTGAGCCGCATCGTTATCCGTAAGTTCCGCCCCGGCCTCAGCGTCGATCATTGACCAACAAGTAGGGAATTTCTTCTTCGTCTCTCCCTTTTGTGTATCATATGGGGTGGGCGCGCTTTGGTTTCTGTAGAATTGGATAAACCATTCCTAAATAAATATAATGAACTGATTATATAAAGGAAGAAGGGGGGGATGTGATCGTTGATGCTGTTTTATGTTATGATCATCTTTCTGAATTGTGCGGGCTTACCACTACTGAAAATCATGGCCATTGGTGGTCTTTCTTTGTGCATCAATGAACCTCTGGTGATGTTTTAAATGGATTTTTTTGTGGTTGTGAACTCCTGTTGTGAAAAGGGCAATTGGTTAATCACGTACACCCGGATAAATAAATTGAAAGCACCAAGATCAACCCTTATGTGGTAACCCCTGGTTAAAGAATACTAAAATTTAAATCATTGAGTGTGTTAAATCTTATAAATCTGAAATAATGACATGGCCCTGCTTTGTGTTGGTGTTAGTGGTTTGGTTGTTTTCTTATACTGGCTGATTGCTAGAGATGTGGGAGGGGATGGAATTCCCTATTTTTATACTTTCAGTGGTTGTAAGTCTTAAAGACCGGGTGGTTACTTTGTTTACATCACGAATTGGGGTGGTATCCTCGGTTGATGAGAATCCTTTTTGGGGGAGGGACACAGGGCAATGTCTCGGGGTTGTCTTTGGTTCTAGTACTTCGAGGGATCTCACTTATCCCTTTGTTGTTGTGACTTTACAAGAGAACCAGGTGTGAATGTTTAAATTAACTTTTGGCTGGATCTTTTCCTTGGTTTGTGATTATGATGTCAGTTTCCTAGTAGTGCATGAACTTATTTAAACATTATTACTGAACATGAAAACAAGAATGGGACAAATGGGTTTTGTTGGTGAGAGTTGTGGCTCGGACTTGAGTGCTGTTGTGATCTGTAGGCTGTCTGAAGAAAACATAACATGGGGAGAGTTCTTGTTACCTATATATATACTTGTAGCTTTGTCTTTCTTATTCATGCCCCACCCAAGTTGAGCACTTGGTGCCGAACACCCCCATTTTATGGGGTAGGGTGTTTTTCCCAACACTATTATTTGTGGCTGGTTATTAGCTCCTTTTCTGATCCCTTTCCTGGATAGCCCAAGTATCATCAGACAGGATGTGATGGACTGAGGTCCATTATTAGCCCAAGAATCTTCGGTCAGGGTAGTGTGGTGGTTGGACTAGGTGTGTGCGGGTAGGTAGTTTCCCAAGTATCTTCGGGATGAGGCCCATGTGTCTTCAGGCGTGGCTGTGGATCTTCTAGCCCAGGTGTCATCGGGCGTGGTGGTGGTTGTTCTGGCCTAGGTATTTATAGGCATGGTTACGTATGACAGTTGTGGCCCAGGTGTTTGCGGGCGGGATTCGGCAGTGGGACTACGTGCGGTTGTGGCCCAGGTGTGTGCGGGCGGGTGTGGCAGTGGGACTGCGGTGAGAATGGAGAGACTTTTTTGATGCATAGGATGTCTCAATAACCATTGGGAAAGTGGCGCGGGGTACCCAAACATGTATTTTCTCTTATTATATATATTACTTGACTTGTGTTGTTTGGTTAGTGTGGCCGGTGAGTGGGATGGATGAACTCCTTCATAGTGATGGTTGTCTGCTTCTCACGGGACTTTAGCACGTTTCCCCACTTGTGCACGAGAGTCTTTGGTTTTCCCTACTGAGTGTACTTGTTTTCTCACCCTACATATATAAAACTTCTTTCAGGTTTCCAGGAGGACTTCGGGGATTGCGCGGGACCATACTAGCTCGGATCTTTGGGGCAGTCGCAGTTGCTTTTTTCTTTCTTTGGTACTTACCCTTGTAGTCACTTTTGTACCTTGTGGCTTTTACTTTTGGAACATGTATGTGGGAATGATTTACTTTTGGCTTTACTTTTATTTTACATTGGTGTTGTTGGGTTTCATCATCTTATCTCCCGATCCTATAAAACAAAAAGGGTAATTCCTTCCATTTGTGTGAAATTTTCATACCCTTGGTGCTAGTCGCCACTCCAGGACCTATAGAAGGCGAGTTTCGGGGGTCATTATCTCTCCTTCAACTTAAAGAAGGAAGATCTTGGAAACCTGCTGACCCTTCCCTTCTTTTAGTGGAGGTGGGTCGTGACAGATATAGAAGAAAAGATCAGATCTATTCAACAACATATTAGAGAAGCCTAAAGTCGGAAAAAAAAATTATGATGACAACCGAAAAAAAGACATAGAGTTTGAAGTGGGTGATAAGGTGATTCTATGAATATCTTTCTAGAAGTGAGTAATGAGATTTTGAAAGAATGGAAAGTTGATTCCTAGGTATATCACTCCTTTTAAAATTCTAGATCATGTTGGGAAGGTAGCTTATTGATTGGAACTTCCATTAAATCCCTCTCAAGTTCATGATGTGTTCCATGTATCTCTCCTTAGAAAGTAAACAACATATCCTTCACATATAATAAACTTATAAGTCTTACCATTGGAGTAGGATATTTCTTACGAAGAACAACCATTATACATTCGGGATCATAGAGAAAAATCTATGCGAAACAAGACAACTCACTTGGTTAAAGTTTTGTGATGGAAACACTAATTTGATGAAGCTACATGGGAACTTGAGGATATTATGAGGGAGAGGTATCCTCATCTATTTGTTTCAAAGTGATGAATTTTGAGGGTAAAATTCAGTTTAAGGGGGGTGGAATGTAACACACAGATGTTTTTTTGAAATATTTTATTTAAATAATTTTAATTCTCCAGTAGCTTACATTTCATGCAATCTTGAGTTTAAACGAACCATGAGATGCCCTTAGTATAAAATGGCCTTTATATCCTACCTGTTAGGTTAGCGAGAATAAGTATAACTAACTTATGAAAACGTATTGGCTGCTAATTATTTATGAAAAATATAAATCAATTAGATATTGGTATTTTTATAATAATAAATTGAGTGAATTACTATTAGTAATGAAATTAATATGTTATATACTTAATAAAAATATTTACTATATTCATCCAATGGATATTTTAGTCATAGGGTATGAATAAACCACAATTGATGTATAAAAACCTATATTTCTCAAAAGGGTAATTTTATGCCTTTGAATGGAGAACCCCTTTTAAATGACAATTTTGACACATTAATAAATTTTATATGAAAAAACAAGCATTTTTTTTGCAAGCAGAATATAAAAATTTACTTTGGATGAAATTTTAATATTTTTTTGATAACTTTCAAATTTTGGTGAATAGTAAAAAATACAATAAATTTTAATTGAAAACAAATTTTTTTTCATTTAAATAATTTACATGGTTAAATTATAATATTTAATGGTTTTAAGGTATAAAATCAATATATTTTTTTCATTAAATATAATGTATGTCATTAGCATTAATTTTTTTTATTGAATTCAGATGTAAAAACATTTCAATCTTTTGCAATGTTTTCGCTTTTAAAACCCGTTCTCTCTTTCCCACAATGGGATTAATTTTAAATTAATTACTGATACTTTTGTTTTTTAAATTTTGAAATATTAAATCGATATTTGTAATCAATATTTTCAAATTATATAAGAAGATTTATTTTATTTTTGGGCTCTATAAATAGTTACTTCAGTAATTTTTATTAATACGGTAAAAGGGTAAAACAGGTAATTAAGGGAAAGAATAATATTATGAAACTACCCTAACACTTGTACTAATCTTATTTTATGAGATATGGGTGACCAAGATAAACCTTGGGATGAAACATTTTCCTTTTGAATCCACTTTGTTGTGATTATGACACATAAAGTAATGGAAAATATGTTATAAACATATATCTTCTTACTAAAACAATTTTAGTTTAGGGATATATAAGAGATCTCTTCGACTATAAATATTAAATAGATAGATAAATAAATTTACTATATTATTTTATTTTATTTATAATTTTTACACATTAAATAATTAAATTTATTTATGACACAATGATGATGTGGTGATTGCATTATTAATGAAGGAATCATATCAATGATATTATTAATATTAAAATAAAACTTATTTCACATAATTAATGTCATACATGATTTTTTGGTCAATATGACATGTTATAATAATATTAAATGGTTTGGTTCGAAGTTATCTCTTTTTATATTTTATTTTAAATTAAATAAAATGAATAGTGTAAAAATTGACATAATTAATGCTTAATAAAAATAGTAAATTATTAAATTATTAATAAACCCGAAAAATATTTAAAAATTTAAAATTGAATATTATGAGGTCTAAAATTTAATTAAGTGTCAAATTATGTGATATTTAACCCATATAAGTAGAATTTATAGCCTCTTAATACATAAAATGTTGTTACCACAATTAATATTAAAAGAGAATAATTAAGGGTAATCCCAAATAAGACAAGGTTTAAAATAAAATAAATAAATCTCTTAAAATTATTAGATAAGATGATTTTGATCTATCATCATCTTATATTCAAAATATCTCAATTTGGAAGTATTTGGATTTAAAAAAGTTATTTATATTAATTTAATATTTTAAGAATTTCTAAGGGTGCCCCTCACCTCAATTATAAAAGGGAACCTTATACCTCACTTATTCACTTAAATTTGATCCCTAAAACTCAAATAATTTCTTACCATTTCCATTATCAACCTAACTAGTTATATTCTTGAGGTTTTGGTTATCTTGAAAGACCAACTCTAGTGCTCTTAGAAGAGATTTAAAGGAAGCACATAGAGGAAGAGGTAATCTCTTCTTTCGATTCATTCAAACTTCTTTCTTATTATAATTATTATTAATTAGTTTTTTTAATTATATATTAATAACATAAATATCAATAATATACTGATATGTTATTATAATTATGAAATAACCTTATTAAACCTTCTATCCATTCTACAAAAAATGAAATCATCACGCGTGCGTACGTACAACTTACCATCTCCATGCTGTGGCGTAATTTATTTTTCACCAAAACCTTACTTGGATGGGTATAAAGATGTAGATAGTAAATATATATGATTATTATATCATTTAACTTATTTTTAAATATTATAAACTATAAAATTCAATTCCATTTAAAAAATTTAAAAATAGCATCGTCGCTCATGCGTACGTACAGCCTACCGTCTCCACGATGAGATGTGATTCATTCTACATGATATTTATTAAAAAATTATTATATAAATGTAAAAATGAATAAATTTTGTATACATTATGTTAATATCATTTTTAATGGTATAAATATTAACTAATAAGGAGAACCATAACTTATTCGATAAAACATGCATAAGAAAATAAAGTAGTTAATATCTGAATATTGAGTGATAATGAAATGTTTCTAACAAACAGATTAGAATATGATCATATATGATATAAATAGAAAACAATATGATTCTATAATTATTCAATGAAATTATTTAAATCATTATATAAGAGTTTCAGATACATATGAAGGATATCAGACCTAAGGTAAGGGATAATTTTGAAATCTCAGTTTTATACGAGATTGTTTATTCGTAAGTATTTGCTGGGGTATATTTATCATCAACATATATGTTACTTAAATATGTAATAGTATTTATATAATTCTAAAATATATTAAAGTCAATTTTAACCATTTTTAATTTTTACTAAATGGTATGAAAAGAATCTTTTTTCATTATTCGATATGAGGTACTTTTTGACTTTTTTTTGGAAAAAGTATGAGGAGAATGTTTTTTAACTCATACAAAATGAATGTATTTTACGCTTTAATGATGAATTATTTCCATTAATAATACCTTAGAGGTTTTCAAGTTTACTTTAAAATAAATTATTTTATTTTAAAATTGCGTTGCATTTTGAAAAAAGAAAACATTTTTGAAGAAGAAAGGATATTTTTCTCAAGAATTAATTTCATGTGTTATATCAAAACTATTTTATATCTAAGATGGAATTATTTAAACAGGGTTATGTTTCTATACCTATTATTACTATGATTTTATTATGTTTATGATGTAATGGAGTCCATTTATTTTACATGGATTATGTTATTATGGAATGATGTTTAGGAAACCCATTTTATTCCTTGGGTTATGCCATGATGAATGATTTATGTTTTTGTGGAATATATAAGAATGATTTCTTTTTGAGATGATTGGGAACTATATATCCCCTCTAATTCATTGGGAAAGATTTATATCTCATGAGATATATGTTAATAAAATGGAAAGTAAATACCATTAAATAATACAAGGTTGGAATGACAAGTAAACCCAGTTCAGTAATGGACTTTGTCGACTATGATGGTCTTGGAAAAGAGCCTTGAATGAATATGAAATGATTTTATATGATTATGTTTATGCTGAAAAATCTCATATCTTATGTTATACCTTTTGGGATTACATTCATTGATTCTTATGAACATTCACGATTTATCCCATGGAATGATATCACGATCTTTCATATAAAAGATAATATTTTCAAATGTTATGTTCTTCTGTCTTATGATTATGATATGATTGATATATTCCTTTTTTACCCTTACTGATCATCCAAGATCAAAATTTCATATGTTTCTTTTCCCCAGACCATGAATAAGGTTATTAATTAATATTTTTCAAAAAGGGGTCATGTTATGAAAAAATAAGTGGGAGAAAATGAAGATGTATTATGAACCAGTTGTCTATGATTCCCAGTTTCTAAAGACACTATACCAATATAGTCGTGTCATGGATTTTTTATATATTTTTTTAATGAATATTCTTCAAATTTTAATTAATATCAATGTATGTAAATTATGGGTAATTATATTGAATTTGAGGATATTGATTGCAAATTATATTTAGTGTTACAATATTCTATGAATACATGATTTCTTGCTGGTTGTTGTTGGTACTATCTTCAGGTCCTTGCATTACAAATTTTTGTTCCTTGATCATGATGACAACCAACAGTGTAGTTGTTTTGAGAGAAGTAAAGTTAGAAGACCATAGGAAGCGTAGTAGGTGTTTCTTCTTATACCTTATTTATAGTAAGTTGTCTCATAAGGTAATTTAGTTATTCAATTATAGTTTCATTTAAATTGGAGTTATAAATTTTTACTTCATGAACTCCTCTTATTGTAGTCCATTTAATGAATTGTTGAGAATTTTAGGAAACCCTATTAATCAATTCCTTAACTTCATTATGTGACTTATCAATTAATGTTCCTCCAGAGGAATCTTCTAGTAGGTTAAAATAATTTTATATCAATCTTTCATAGAATAATTCTTGTAAACTATGGTATTATTAAGGTTAATGTGGGGAGGATGTTTTTAGTTTCATAAATCTTTCCCAGAATTCATAGTTAGTTTATCCACAAGATTTATTGATTCCATAAATAAATTTCTTCAACTAGGTACTATAGAGACACTAATCTTGACGTACATGGACATTAGATTACTTTAGCGGAATACTTAATACATAAAAAAAAACAGACACACAAGGATCGTAATAGTTTAGTGTCTTTGGAAACTTGGAACGTAATCTTCTAATCGTGGTGAAAGATCTTCAAAATCTCCCATAAATATCTTCCCCCTTTTTTTCTTACCTAAAAACTTTCTTTATATCCTGGGGAAAAGAAAAAATAAAAAGGTTGAGCTCAAATACTCAGTAAGGGTAAGCATGGAGAAAATAAAACATACCATATACATTTGAACTTAAAAACATGAACATAATGTTTAAAGATAAAAAGCTTGAGAAATGACATAAAACATGGAAGTACGTAAGGCATAGATCATAAAGAAACATTAAGAATGATAAAATAGCATGGGAATAAAACATGTAATTGTGGAAACCGTTAAGCACATGATATTATTTCCATATTAGCCAAGGCATTTCTGCCAAGACCATCTTAGTGGACAAAGTCCCTTTCTGAATCGAGTTCACTCCTCGTTCCAGTCCTGTATTACTGAACCGGTTTGACTTGCCGTTCCCGCCATTTCTATCTCTTGAGATATAAAATCTTTACCTAATGCATTGGAGGGAGATATAGGTCCCACCCATCTCAAAATAAAATCATTCTTACTTGTGCCACAAAATAAACTTAAAACATTCATCATAACCCAAAGAATAGAATGGGTTTCATAAACATTATCCCATCATTTCATAATCCATATAAAACAAATGGACATTTCATCATAAAAATTGAACCATGTAAATCATAGAGACATTAAACTTGAAACATAAACATATCAAATAATGTCATATTAGATGGAAAATGGTTTTGATAAAACATTTGAAATGAATTCTTGAGGAAAATATCCTTTCTTTTTCAAAATCATTTTCTTTTCAAAAAATGCAATGAACTTTTAAAATAAAATTATTTTGTTGAAAATAGTCATAAAATCATGTAGAGTAAGATTCATGAAAATGAGGTATTATGAAACCATAAAAATCCATTCACGCCGTATACGTTAAAAATAACATTCTCCACGTACTTTTGTTGGAAAAGTCAAAAACATACCTCGTAACGTAAACAAAAGAAAGATTCCTTACACACCATGTAGTAAAAGTAAAAAATGGGTAAAAATGACTTTAAACATACATGAAAACACTTTTATAAAACATGGACATGGATGATATAAATAGCCCAAGTAAATACTTACGAATAAGCAATCTCGGATAAAAATGAGATTTGCAAAATTATCCCTTACCTTAGGTCTGATATGCTTCATACATATCCGAACCTCCTGTATAATGATTTATATAATGTTATTGACTTATTAAAGAATAATATTAGTTGTTATGATATCATATATGGTTCACTTATGACATTATATTACCCGTTCTTTTGTAAATTCCATGTTAAAGAGCGTTTTGGGTAAAATCGTTTCATTTGTCGTCCGTGTTTTGACTTGTAATTATTCATATGATTACTTAGATAATGATTACTTACATCCAGAATGTAAAACATGATTTAAATATAATATATATTCTGAATATACATATATATAATAGATCGATAAATGGAAAGAAATACCCCGTTCATGGAGAAGGTAGGTCGTACATACGAATGAACGGTGTTTTCGTTTCCTCATTGAATTGAATGGAATTAATTGGATGACATACATATATATATATATACATAAATCCAGTATCATTATTATTTCATATATTTCATAATTAATTAGTATATATACTTTATAATCATTTATGAATGGTTAATCATTGAGAATGAATCTCATCGCGTCGTGGAGACGATATTCCGTACGTACGCACGAGCGACGATATCATTCCCATGATCGTGGAATTTTATTGGAGTGTATGTATAATATTACAGAATCAATATCAATTTAAAATAATCATATATATTTATTATTTAAACCATTATACCCATCCAAGTAAGGTGGTGGTGGAAAATAGATTACACCACGGCATGGAGACGGTATTCCGTACGTACGCACGCGCGGTGATTTCATTTTCCATAGGATGGATAGATGGTGAAATAGGGTTGTTTCATACTTATAATAACATATCAGTATATGAGTGATACTGATGTTATTACTTCATAATTAAACAACCTAATAAGAAGAAATGGAAGAAGAAATAAAGGTGAAAGAATCGGTAACAGAAATTACCTCTTCTTTGAAGCGCCTCTTTGAGACCTCCTCTTAGGGCACTAACATTGGTCGTTGAAGAAGACCAAGACCTCTAGGATGTTTCTAGGGAAGTGGAGAAGATAATTGGGTAGGGTTCAGCAGATCTTGAATGCTCAATTTGGTGTGTGGAAGAGAGGGAGGAGGTACCCTTTTATAAGGGATGAGAGGGGCACCTTTGGAATTCTTAAAAATATTAATTTATAAAAAATCTAACCCGACTTTATAACCTCCAAAAATGACTCATATTTGAATATTAGATGATATAAGGTTGTAATCTCATCAACCAGTCTAATTTAGACATGTTTGGATCTTATTTTAATCCTTATCATTTTGATTTATCCTTATTTAATCTATTTAAGTTTATTTGTGGTAATAAAATTCTAAATTTTAAATTATAACAAATAATTACTTATTTGTTGTGAAGTTTCCATAATTTTTTTACTTTATAACATTATAGACCATTTAAATTTAAATTTATAATTTTTAAATATTTTAGTGATTTTTAAACAATTTTATAATATGTTATTTTTATAAAATAACAATAGGGTCAATTTTGACACTATTCATTTATTTGAAATTAAATAAAATATATACAGAAGATATATTCTAAATAAAAGCTTTAATAGATTAATAAAAGTTCAGATGTATCTATAAAATCAGTGGATCACATTAAATAGTTCATATAATATTCATTTTATTATTTTTAAAACCATTTATTTGGTTTATCTCTTAATAAAATAATTAATACAACATTTTTTTATAATTATTTAATATACTGATTTGTTTCATAAAAATTAAAAATAAAATCCTATGATGAAGATAAATCTATTACCTTTCACAATAATACTTTTAATAGAATTTATCATCTTAAAATCACAATATTTAAATTATTATATTTATTAAATTATGAAGGTGATAACTTTGCCATCATTTAAAATAAAATAATATAAGTGTCATAATCACTTTTATAAGACTCCAAACGGTTATATATTTGGTCATTTGATGATTAAGGTGTAGATATATACTACCAATAAGTTTTGGTCAGGTTTTTGGGCCTTTTAATGGGTATTATTATTTCAATAAAAACTATATTACTTATTTCCCACTTAATAAATAATTTCTGTATCATTAATATATCACCATTAATGACAATTATTTAATACCTAAAAATTCTAAACAAATTATCATGATGTAGATAATTTTATTAGATTTCTGGATACTATTAATGTTCGAAGTTTTATGATGTTTATCACTAAATTAAAATTATTATACTTATAAGATTTAAGAGAGTGACATGTTGTCACTTTCTTTGGTTTTAAAAATAATTAAATTATTTTCATGGTCAAAAGTCCATAAAATGAATCTAATCCGACCCTTAGGTTATATGGGTATACTTTTATCCATCCAATAGATTTTTGGCATGTGTTAGGGTAATTTTATAATATTATATTTACCATTAATTACCCGATTTACCTTTAACTATAGTAAATAAAATTTACCGTAGTTACTATTCATAATTCCCAAAAATAAAAAATAGATTATTAAAATAATTTGGACCCACTGATTCCAAATATGGAATCCATTTTTCCAAATTAAATACACAAAAGTTGCATAAATTAAATTAAAATTAATCCCATTGTCGAAAGAAAACGGGTTTTTCTTTAAAACGTTGCAAAAGATTGATTTGATTTAACCTACGAATATAATGTAAAATCAATGATAATGACATAAATTATATTAAATGGTAAAAATATATTCTATTTATACTTTAAAACCATTCAATATTATAATTTAACCATATAAATTATTGCGATGAAAAAAGTTGTTTTTAATTAAAATATAGCGTGTTTTTACTATTGATCAAAATATGAAAGTTACCAGAATAATATGAAAAATTTATCCAAAGTAAATTTTTATTTCTTGATTCCAAAGAAGAATTTTATTTTGTCAAATTGAACTTATAAACATGTCAATATCTATATTTAAAGTGGGTGCGCCATCAAAAGGCGGCAAAACTGCATTTTTTGAAAAATACTTATTTTACCCGAAAAAATTTATTTTTTTCTTATACCATGTTCTAGAAAATGTTTAAGATGAATAATAATGTTATAAAATTCAAAATTTAGTTAATACTATTAATAACTTCTAGTTCATAATAATATTATAATAATATATCGTTGTTTAGTAAAACCTGGTATTGCGTACAACACACGCTATCGAGGAAGGTCGCGATTGCGTGTAATGCAAGCCAAGTCAGGGTTGCGTGTTATGCAAGAATCCTTCGTTGTTTCGTATAACAGAATCCAACCATATTTCATTTATACATTTAATATATATATATATACTCAATGTTTCATAGAATAACTATTATCAAAATTGTGTGTAACACGATCCAAGAATAGTGTTGCGTATACTGCAAGCTAATGCGGTGTTGCGTATAGCGCAAGGTAATCTTGGTGTAGTATACAACACAAGACATTAATGAAATTAAAATAATAGTTTTCATAAAATCTCGGGGTGTTACATTCTACCCCCCTTAAAATGAATTTCGCCCTCAAAATTCCTCGGGGTTATAAATGGTTTACTACTCGAAAGATTGTTTAATAGAAACCCACATCGTAAAAAGAAATACCAAAACATGGATTTAAAAACTAAAGTATGAAATGTAATGGTTACCCAAATTAACTCATCACTGGGTTTCCACATAGGAGAACATATTTGAAAATATGGATATGGAAGAAAAATCTAACCATCAAGTTCTGATGGAGAGTGGTGGAGAACATGACTATGAAAAAGCCAACAATCACAAAGCTATTGATTTGTGATGATCTAAGGTACCATCTGATTCATCGAATATAAGGGAACTAGGAAAACATTTTTGTTTTTCAAGATCATTTCCCTAAAGTTGATGAATTAAAAGAAATACTTGCATGATTTTTTTACAATCTCACTATTGTTCGTGAATTGAACAATTTCCACTTCATCCCTTAAATAAATGAAGTTGAATTTGTTATTCATGATGTGTTATCCAATCATGTGATAGAATGATGGGTCATTCCATCTCTTTCAAAAAAAAGGTTAACAAAAGTTATAAGTCCATCTTATGGTTAGATTAATCGTATATGGTTCGAAAAATGAACTTATACTTCATATATCATACCTCTTAATAAAATAGAACTTGTTTCTACTAACCAGGGACTTTCTGTAGGCCAGTGGTAGGTGATAAAGGCTAGTCGCACTTCTGTTGTGGGTTTAATTCCCACAGCCTTGTCCGACGCGATGGGCTGTCACCCGTCCTGCAGGTTGTCCTTTTTCTAAAACTATATTACAATAACATCCCATCAATAATATCGAAAAAACTTCTATCCTTAAACAATACTAACTTATGTCCAACATAATCCATTCCAATCTTTAGGCTTATCCATAATACTACAGTCCACTCTCATAATATAGTGAAAACGATTACCAGAGATTTAATACCATCGTTGATCCCCATATATCATAAGATATGTCTTGTTGGTCATATTCCAAACATTTGAAGGCCTTAATCATGTATTCTCTTAAAAAATGAATACCCATTGAACCTTAGTGAAAACATGAATGCAATTAAAAGTTAACTCTTTCCACATACCAAAATCCAAAAATCTATATACTCAAACCATGAAATAAACTTCTCCTTATATTAGTCATGAGCTCATGAATATGGTCAAACATTTCATTTTCTCGTTTTCCTTTCATTAAGCGCATATCATCTTTTTTTTTCCAAAAATATCTCAATCACATTCCATGGTTACCGGTACCATTGAAAACCATAATATACGAATACATAAATATTCCAATATTCCACGATACTATATACAACATTATTTTGGAATCCCATTACATAAACACTTAATCATTCCACCACATTGTTGTCATATTCTACATCGTCAATGATGATCGCATGTGACATCCCTTTGTCCTTTGCCTTAAGTGGTTGCTCATGTCGATCATCACTAACCCTTGTATTATGGAATTTATTAGCATAATTCCCCATTTCCATGCACTTGAAGCATTGAAGTGTTGGTGGTGAGTTCTCTGTAGTCTTTTCTTTATTCACATCATTAGAAACCCTTTTTCCATTACTTCGACACTCAGCTGATCGATGACCTTGTTTTCCACACTTAAAACATTTTCTAGTCCCTTTAAGAAAATCTCCACCATGCTTATTTCCACACTTTGAGCATAAGGAAACATTCATCTTCTTTTCACCATTATTCTGAGATTTCTCCTTGAACTCCATCTTTCGTTTCTTGTCAAAACTATGAGATGGATAAGTAACACCAACTTCCATTTCTACCTTGATAGCACAACGCACAATTTCTTCATAGCTACTGAAGTCTCTTATAGCTAATGCCCTTCGAAGATTTGGTTTTAAGCCACTGAAGAATCGATCAACTTTACTTTCAGGTTGGATGATAAATCCAGATGCATACCTTGCAAGCCTTGTAAAATTTGCTTCGTATATACCAAATGATTCATCATCCTTTTGCTTTAGTTCAAGAAACTCCTTCTCCATCTTTGTTCGAAGAATACGAGGGAAGTACTTATTGAAAAATAAGTTCTTTAACTCGTCCCATTCCATGGACTCAATTTCATCTCTTGGCCTCATATTCTTGATAAGATTCCACCATTGATCAGTATCACCTTCCAAATGATACACTGCTAAGATGACTTTATCATGTTCAGAACATTTAAGAACTGAAAATATCTTTTCAGTAGTACTGATCCATTGTTCAACAACAAGTGGATCAGAAGACCCACTGAAAGAATGTGGACGTTGCCTCATGAAAGACTCAATAAAATATTGTTCCCTTCTCTGCTCATTTGGAAGTCCATAATGATTCATAGCTTGTGTAAGTATAGCAATAAGATTTTGCACTCCATCTCCCATAACATTTGTTTGTTCAGGAGGAAAATCATTGCATTGTCCATTACATTTATCAACACGGTTCCTTCGGGTTCCAGCCATCATATAAAACCGAAAAAGAATAGTGTTATAGGTAAAAATCACGCTAGGGAAAACAATATAAAAAAGGGGGAGTAACTTCAATATATAACATCTTGGGTTACTGTAATTCTATTACTATAACCTATACTTATACTTAACCTTAGGGACATCCCTATACATACCTTAGAAATATCTCTAGGGATCTCACTGAAGTTCTTGCATCCTAGTTTCAAAAGGTTGACTAAACCTTTCCTCTGATACCAACTGTAGAGACCCAAAGCTTGACGTACATGGACATTACATTACTTTAGCGGAATACTTAATACATAACAAAAACAGACACACAAGGACCGTAATAGTTTAGTGTCTTTGGAAACTTGGAACATAATCTTCTAATCATGGTGAAAGATCTTCAACAACTCCCATAAAGATCTTCCCCTTTTTTTTCTTACCTAAAACCTTTCTTTATATCCTGGGGAAAAGAAAACATAAAAAGGGTGAGCTCAAATGCTCAGTAAGGGTAAGCATGGATAAAATAAAACATACCATATACATTTGAACTTAAAAACATGAACATAATGTTCAAACATAAAAAGCTTGAGAAATAACATAAAACATGGAAGTACGTAAGGCATAGATCATAAAGAAACATTAAGAATGATAAAATACCATGGGAATAAAACATGAAATTATTGAAACCATTAAGCACATGATATGATTTCCATATTAGCCAGGGCATTGCTGCCAAGACCATCTTAGTGGACAAAGTCCCTTTCTGAATCGAGTTCACTCCTCGTTCCAGTCCTGTATTACTGAACCAGTTTAACTTGTCGTTCCAGCCATGTCTATCTCATGAGATATAAAATATTTACCCAATACATTGGAGGGAGATATAGGTCCCACCCATCACAAAATGAAATCATTCTTACTTGTGCCACAAAATAAATTTAAAACATTCATCATAACCCAAAGAATAAAATGGGTTTCAAAAACATTATCCCATCATTTCATAATCCATATAAAACAAATGGACATTTCATCATAAAAAGTGAACCATGAAATCATAGATACATTAAACTTGAAACATACACATATCAAATAATGTCATCTTAGATGGAAAATGGTTTTGATAAAACATTTGAAATGAATTCTTGAGGAAAATATCCTTTCTTTGTCAAAATAATTTTCTATTCAAAAAATTCCATGAACTTTTAAAATAAAAGTATTTTGTTGAAAATAGTCATAAAATCATGTAGAGTAAGATTCATGAAAATGGGGCATTATGAAACCGTAAAAATCAGTTCACGCCGTATAAGTTAAAAATAACATTCTCCTCATACTTTTGTCGGAAAAGTCAAAAAAATACCTCGTAACGTAAACAAAAGAAATATTCCTTACATACCATGTAGTAAAAGTAAAAAAATGTGTAAAATGGACATTAAACATACATGAAAACACTTTTATAAAACATGGACATGGATGATATAAATAACCCCAGTAAATACTTACGAATAAGCAATCTCGGATAAAAAAGAGATTTGCAAAATTATCCCTTACCTTAGGTCCGATATGCTTCGTACGTATCCAAACCTCCTGTATAATGATTTAAATAATGTTATTGACTTATTACAGAATCATATTAATTGTTATGATATCATATATGGTTCACTTATGACTTTATATTACCCGTTCTTTTGTAAATTCAATGTTAAAGAGCGTTTTGGGGAAAATCGTTTCATTTGTCGTCTGTGTTTTGACTTGTAATTATTCATATGATTACTTAGATCATGATTACTTACATCCATAATGTAAAACATGATTTATATATAATATATATTTATAATATACATATATATAATAGATCAATAAATGGAAATAAATACACCATTCATGGAGACGGTAGGCCGTACGTATGCATGAACGTTGTTTTCGTTTCCTCATTGAATTGAATGGAATTAATTGGATGACATAAAAATATATATATAAATAAATCCAGTATCATTATTATGTCATATATTTCATGATTACTTAGTATATATACTTTATAATCATTTATGAATGGTTAATCATTGAGAATGAATCTCATCGCGTCGTGGAGACGGTATTTCGTACGTACGCACGAGCGATGATATCGTTCTCATGATCGTGGAATTTTATTGGAGTGTATCTATAATATTACAGAATCAATACCACTTTACAATAATCATATATAGTTATTATTTACACCATTATACCCATCCAAGTATTGTGGTGGTGGAAAATAGATTACACCGCGGCATGGAGATGGTATTCCGTACGTACGCACGCGCGGTGATTTCGTTTTCCATAGGATGGATAGATTGTGAAATAGGGTTGTTTCATACTTATAATAACATATCAGTATATGAGTGATACTGATGTTATTACTTCATAATGAAAAAACCTAACAATAATAAGAGGAAGAAGAAATAAAGGTGAAAGAATCGGTAACGGAAATTACCTCTTCTTTGAAGCGCCTCTTTGAGACCTCCTCTTAGGGCACTAAAATTTGTCTTTGAAGAAGACCAGGACCTCTAGGATGTTTCTAGAGAAGTGTAGAAGATAATTTTGCAGGTTTTGGACGACCGTGAAGGCTCAAAGTGGTGTGTGGAAGAGAGGGAGGAGGTACCCTTTTATAAGGGAGGAGAGGGGCACCTTTGGAATTCTTAAAAATATTAATTTATAAAAAATCTCACCCCACATAAAAACCTCCAAAAATGACTCATATTCGAATATTAGATGAGATAGGGTTGTAATCTAATCAACCAATCAAATTTATACATGTTTGGATCTTATTTTAAACCATATCATTTTGATTTATCCTTATTTAATCTATTTAAGTTTATTTGTGGTAATAAAATTCTAAATTTTAAATTATAACAAATAATTACTTATTTGTTTTTAATTTTCCATAATTGTTTACTTTATAACATTATAGACCATATAAATTTAAATTTTTAATTTTTAAATATTTTTGTGATTTTTAAACAATTTTATAATATGTTATTTCTATAAAATAACAATAGTGTCAATTTTGACACTATTCATTTATTTTCAATTTAATAAAATATATACAGAAGATATGTTCGAACTAAAAGCTTTAATAGATTAATAAACATTCATATGTATCTATAAAATCAGTTTATCACATTAAATAGTTCATATAATATTTATTTTATTATTTTTAAAACCATTTATTTGGTTTATCTCTTAATAAAATAATTACTACAACATTTTTTTATAATTATTTAATGTACTTATTTGTTTCATAAAAATTAAAAATAAAATCCTACGATGAAGATAAATATATTACCTTTCACAATAATACTTTTACTAGAATTTATCATCTTAAAATCACAATATTTAAATTGTTATATTTATTAAATTATGAAGGTGAAAACTTTGGCATCATTTAAAATAAAATAATATAAGTGTCATAATCACTTTTATAAGGATCCAAACAGTTATATATTGTGTCCTTGGATGATTAAGGTGTAGATATATACTACCAATAAGTTTTGGTCAGGTTTTTGGTCCTTTTAATGGGTATTATTATTTCAATAAAAACTATATTACTTATTTTCCACTTAATAAATAATTTCTGTATCATTAATGTATCACCATTAATGACAATTATTTAATCCTTAAAAATTCTAAATAAATTATCATGATGTAGATACTTTTATTAGCTTTCTGGAGACTATTCATGATTGAAGTTTTATGATGTTTATCACTAAATTAAAATTATTATACTTATAAGATTTAAGAGAGTGACATGTTTTCACTTTCTTTGGTTTTAATAATAATTAAATTATTTTCATGGTCAAAAGTCCATAAAATGAATCTAATAAGACACTTACGTTATATGGGTATACTTTTAGCCATCCAATATAATTTTTTCATGTGTTAGGGTAATTTTATAATATTATATTTACCCTTAATTACCCGATTTACCTTTAACTATGGCAAATAAAATTTACCGTAGTTACTATTCATAATTCCCAAAAATAAAAAGTAGTTTATTAACATAATTTGGACCCACTAATTCCAAATATGGAATCCATTTTTCCAAATTCAATACACAAAAGTTGCAGAAGTTAAATTAAAATTAATCCCGCTGTCGAAAGAAAACGAGTTTTTCTTTAAAACGTTGCAAAAGATTGAATTGATTTAACCTACGAATTTAATGTAAAATCAATGATAATGACATACATTATATTAAATGGTAAAAATATATTCTATTTATACTTTAAAACCATTCAATATTATAATTTAACCATATAAATTATTGCGATGAAAAAAGTTGTTTTTAATTAAAATATAGTGTGTTTTTACTATTGATCAAAATATGAAAGTTACCAGAATAATATGAAAAATTTATCCAAAGTAAATTTTTATTTCATGATTCCAAATAAGAATTTTATTTTGTCAAATTGAACGTATAAACATGTCAAAAACTATATTTAATGTGGTTGCGCCATCAAAAGGCGGCAAAACTACATTTTTTGAAAAATACTTATTTTACCCGAAAAAATTTATTTTGTTCTTATACCACATTATAGAAAATGTTTAAGATGAATAATAATGTTATAAAATTTAAAATTTAGTTAATACTATTCATAACAGCTAGTTCATAATAATTTTATAATAATATATCGTTGTTTAGTAAAACCCGGTATTGCGTACAACAAACGCTATCAAGGATGGTCACGATTGAGTGTAATGCAAGCCAAGTCAGGGTTGTGTGTTATGCAAGAATCCTTCGTTGTTTCGTATAACAGAATCCAACCATATTTCATTTATACATTGAATATATATATATATACTCAATGTTTCATAGAATAACTATTATCAAAATTGTGTGTAACACGATCCAAGAATTGTGTTGCGTATACTGCAAACTAATACGGTGTTGCGTATAGTGAAAGGTAATCTTGGAGTAGCATACAACACAAGACATTAATGAAATTAAAAGAATATTTTTCATAAAATCTCGGGGTGTTACATGTACTTAATGATGCAGATAAATATTTCTAGAGGAAAACCTTTTTATACTATCTTAAAGGGCGAATTATCTAGGTCATAGGTTTTAAATGAAATCTTTGGTTTCTTCCTTAATATATAAGGGAATAAATTTCAAGTTTACTTGATCTTCGTAGACTCCTTTGGGTTTGGAATTACCATCAATATTGAAAAACTCTCTTAGATGTCTTTTAGGATCCTCTCCTTCTAATTCATGAAAATTGGTACAAATTTGGATCATTATTGTTACATATTGTTTTTGATTATTAGTTTATTGAAACCGATTATCATTTTCGAAATTGGGTGAGTATAATTCTCTCAAGTTCCTGTTTAATGTTGCTATATTTTCATCCGAGAATTAACTTCCTATAGTGATTCTTGTAGGAGTGGATGGGGATGGAGAATTTTAAAATAAGTTTTTCAAAAATTATCTTTTATTTTTTAGTAATTTTATGTTTCTTGAGTCTCTCCACCATAGTTCATTTAACCTTTGAATCTAATCTAGTGAGGTGATATGAACTAGATCTGGTTATGGGTTGATTTCATTTTCAAAAGAATGGAATAAAAAACAATGGAATCTCTAGAAATGGATATAGGTTGATGTATTTCCTATTATAGGGCCTTAAAATAATTTATTGGTGAACCAACATTAAATTTACTAATAATGGACTCACGACGTCTTTGAAGAAGCGAGTGTTTTGGTGCATTATTATCTTGTTTAGTGGGTTTGGAATATGACATCAATTATTGAATTAGATTGTTTTTTAATTAAAATTTTAATGAAGTGGCCTAACCATATATATCCTCTAACATTAACTATTAAATAATAATCCAAATTTCAATCTATTATTCTCTCTCTAATCTAATAAAATCTCATTTGATCACCCACATTAGTGATTTTCACTTAGGTAGTGGAAGGAAATGATCATTTTATCCTATATCCTAGAATATCATAATGATTAGAGATCTATAACCCCCAATAGTATATCTCAACACTCATGATCACAAAAAGTGGAGATAACTTGAGTGACATGTGTGTTTGAAAAATAATAATGAGAGAAGTAATTTTTAAATTTCATAAAATTGTCGAAATATCTTATAGCTTAGTGAAATAAAAATAATCCCTATATGATAAATAGAATATAATTATAAATTACACATCAAATTCATTAATAGGGTGTGAATTGAGTCTCCTTGGATTAACCAATAAGGACTTATTGTCCAATCACTAGATAATTATAGTTATTATAAATGAATAAAAGTATGAAAATAACAACATCAATCCAATTGATCAATTTTTTTCTCACATTAAATTAATATTTTTCCATTTATATAATAATGATATAATATTATTTATGAACATTGAAATTTTTCATGTGAGTAACATGAGTTTATTTTACTTCCTAGAGAGATTTTAGAACATCTAGAGTATTCCTTAATTTTATTGTCAGGCCTTAGTGGTTTATCCTTTTAGTGATCAATGCATGTCTAATGAAATCCAATGAATAATATACAATGAATAATATCCATACTCATTTGGGTAAAATCTGAGTAAAGTTCTTCATGGTGACATGCTGCAATGGAAGTTGATCTCTGCTATAGGAAGCCTCATATGAGGAGATAAGATACATGTGCTAGAGTTAGTTCTAGTTTTAGTGAGGGAAGTTTTTGGGCCCAAGTGTTTTTTGAAATTAAATTTTATCCAATTATTTTGAACTTTTAATTTTACATGAGTACTATTATGGATCCCTAAGGCTTGTCTTGAACCCCTTAGTGAATTCCTCAAAGCCCTTTTTAGATCATCAAAAACTAGATTTATTTTTTTAAGGAATGATGAATTATGATGCTGTAAATTATTATGATCTTCCACATCATGGAAAATTATAATTCTAATGGGTAAATACTCATATGTAAAGATCCTCCAAGAAAAATAAAAAATTACTAAATACTTTCTATTCTAGAAAAATCATTATAATTAAGGCTAGTGATTTTGTTGAGAAAAAACACCTCAAGGTAACATTGTAGTTTTTTGGGTTGATTATGTTTGTTGACAAAGAAGGTTTCCAAGTTAAGTTTTAGAGTTCTAGAGAAATTATTTGTTGGTTCCAAGTTGGATGGATAAGGAAGTAAGAAAAGTTTGCTGTTATAAACTGTTGTCTTTTGTTGTTAAAGAAGCTAAATCAATTCACTTTGTAAAGGACTTGTAAACTATGACGATGCTTTGCTGATTTGTATTTCGAATATATCATAAGTTTTGAGAACTTGTGATGCAATCCTTATGAAGAGTAAAGAGAGTAAAGAAGTGATTTTGGAAAAGGAAAGAAAGTGGTGTGCAAGTATTGGCGTGCAATTATTGGTGCACAAGTATTGGCGCACAAGTGTAAGTGGCGTGCAAGTCATATTTCAAGATCATCCCATAAAAATATGACAAATGAAATAAATTGGTGTGCAAGTTAAAGATTGGCGCGCAAGTCAAGTAGTGGCATGAAAGTATTGGCGTGAAAGTACTGGCGTGAAAGTGTAAGTGGCGTGCAAGTCATATTTTAACATCATCATATCAAAATATGACAAAGGAAAGAAAGTTTCGTGCAAGTGTTGGAGCGGAACGCAAATGCTGGAGCGGTGCGCAAGTGCTGGAATGACGCGCAAGTGTATGTGGCGTGCAAGTCACCAAAATATCTATAAATAGACAACTTGCCTCCTCATTTTTTAATGCTCAACACTTAAGAGAAAATTAGAGCTCTGATCGCACAAGTAGCAGAGAGTGGAGCGCAGGCTGAAGTGGCACGCAAGCTGAGGGTTATTTATAAGGCGCACAAGTTTTGTCGCCAAAGTGTTTTCGCGCAAGTAGCCAGAGGCGCACAAGTAGTGAGGTGCGCAAGCAGGTGGCACGCAAGTAGGGAGGCGTGCAAGCAGGGAGGCGCACAAGAAGGTGGCGTGCAAGCAGGGAGGCGTGAAAGCAGGGAGTGGTGCGCACGCTATCTACACCAGGATTTTCTTACCAGCTTCTGGGTAGGAAAGTGACGAATTGTTTTGCAAGATTTGATTTGTGAAAGATCATTAAGAAGAACAGAATCATTACATTACCCTATTTGTGTTAAGATGGTGCACACACACTATTGGACAGTTTTCAAAGTGCTACACGAGTGTAAGGGTATATCATACTCATTGTATTCCACATCAAAGGATTGTTTTCTAGTGGATTTTGTAGTACTGGATTGTTTCCGTACCATACCAAAGATGTAGCTACTCTTGTGTAGTAGTGAAACTTTTCAATATTGTGTTCCTGTGGTTGTGTGTGTTCAGAAGGGAAGAAACTCTTTAACAGGAGGCGAAGGTTGTTTCAAAAATAGGAAACATAAAAAGAAAAAGATATCACTGATTCACCCCCTCCCCCTCTCAGTGATACTTGGATCATGACTGGGAACTTCAATTGGTATAAGAGAGATAAGTTCCCTTCATTTATTCTTTTCTGAAGTGGTTGAAGAGAAGTTGTGATGGAGAATCTAAATTGTGTGAACAGTAAGGGGATTCCTATTTTTGATGGAAAGAACTATCACATCTGGAAGGAAAGAATGATGCCATATCTTATGTCTCTTGGATACGAAGTTCTTGAAACTACAACAGATGGATTTCCTGCTATTGATGACAAGGTTCATCTTACCCCTATCGTTAAGAAGAATCTTGAGAATGATGGAAGAGCTAAAAATGTGTTACTCTCACTCTTTCTGAGAGTGAATTTTTAAGAGTGAAAGGTGTTGCTACAACCAAACGAATCTGGGAAAAACTGAAGAACATCTCTAATGGAAATAAAAAAGTGAATAAGGAAAAACAACAAATCTGGAAACTAAAGTATGATGACTTAAAAATGGGAGAATCTGAATATGTTGGGGATTTATTTATCAGGATAAATTATTCTGTCAGTACAATCAGATGTCTTAGTGAAATGTTGTAGGATTCTACAGTTGTTGAAAAGATCTTGATAATTCTACCTGACAAGTTTTATGATAAAGTGTCTTCATTAGAATATAGAGACCCTGAAACATTATCTTTGGATTATTTTCATAGCACTCTCATTACTTATGAGATGAGAAGAGAGAAGACTTTTATGGGAAAAACAAAAGCCGATAGAGAAATGTCATTCAAGGCTACAAAGAGAGGGAATTCAAAGAAGAATCTTATTAAAGATAATGTTATTGAATCCTATTCTAAAGATGAGGTATGTAAAAATTTTGATGAAATTATATCCTTGTTTTCTAAGAATGTGAAAAGAGGAACTGGGAGATACAAGGGTAAACTTCCCTTGAAATGTTTTGAGTGTTGATCCATTGGTCACTTTGCGGATAACTGTCCTCAAAAGAATAAAGAAGAAGACAATGATGTTGAAAATAGAAGGAAAAAAAGTTTGTGGAAGAAACAAGATGAAAAAGATAAATATTTTTCAAAGGGTAAGGATAAAAATTTCTTCAGATAAAAAAGAAGAAGCTTTTTATCTAAAGATGAAAATGAATAAGACAACGAAGATGAATCGGAGAAATTATTTTCTGAAAAAACTAGAGAGAATACCTTTATTGTTGTAGTGAATAATGAAGAGAATGAGTGCAATCGTTTAGAAGAAGAAGAAACTCAACTTGAATATCATCTGAAGGAAGAGTTGAATGAATTCCTGAGGAAGATTAGAAAACTTGAGAAGGAAAACAACAAGATGATAAATGAAAATTCCATATTAAGCAATAAAGAAGGTTTTACTGATGAGAAAATCAAGATGGAAAATTAGATTGGTGATCTAGAAAATTCTCTGGAGAATACAAAGAATCGTAATGATCATCTTGAAGTAAAGCTGAGGAAAAATCAGAAGAGTTAGAACTTGTCCAACAGAAACTTTATAAAGCTAAAGAAATGAATATCAGTTTCAAAAATTCTATCTCTAAAGATAGAGAATGTCCTAGTAAGAATGAACCAAACAAGGATCCACAAAAGTTACCTTCAAAGGTTGAAATGAAATAAAGAACTGGTTCTGATAAGAACAGGGATGGAAAGACCATGTATGTGGTCAAATTCAGCAATGATGAAAAATAAGAAGTGCATAAAAACCATGAGTCAAGAAAGACCTCTAATGCTTCAGGTGCTGTTAAATCTGAAATGATAAAGGGAGTTACAAATGAAAACATGAAGGTTGATGGTCAGCATAGTTCGATTAAAAAGTCTATTGAGAAGTGTGTTCACAAATCTAGTCATTATAGAAGTTTCAGAGGAAAATATTCTTTCTATGGTTTCTGCTGGTATTGTGGTGGATTCAGACACATCACAAATATGTGTTGGTTTAACCAACAACATTACAACTATTCAAAAAGTTTTCAAATACAAGGATTTAGGGGGATCAAATCCTTTAAAATGATAATATCTCAAAATAAATTTCAGAAGATATCTGAGAAGGTTGTTGTGAATGTTGAGAATAAGTTCCAACCACTAGAAACTATTTGGGAAAGATGTGATCGACCATGACATCTTGTTAAGGGATTCCTTAGTGTGTTACCAGAGCAACAAATGTTTGTTAATAATCCTCAGAAGGTAGAGTTTTTAAAAGCTAAAAGGGATAGGTCTGATACATCTGAAAATAAATAATGCATGGTTGTCTAGCTAGAACACATTGACTTGGCTAGAATATTGGGAAAATCACAATAGAAAATAGAAGAAAAGGGAGAACAAAAATCTCTCGTTGTTGAAACAGATTTGAAAGCTACAAAAGGAGAAGGTCCATGGATTATTTATAGTGGGTATTCCTATCATATGATAGGAGACTTAAATCTTCTGAAGAATGTGAAAGACTTTAAATAAGGAATAGTGACATTTGGAAATGATGAATCTATAAGGATCAAAGGTGTTGGATCAACCATAATTGGAAAAGAAAAGATGAAATCCATGAAAACACTATATGTTTATGGGATAAAACATAACCTACTTAGTGTGTCACAACTCTGTGATGAGGGAAACAAAGTCATCTTAAAAAAAGATGGATTTGTTGTGAAAATTGAAAATGATGGAAATATAGTTACAAGGGGCCAACGTACAAGAGGGGATTTGTTCCAAGTTGGTGAAGTGTAGAACTCTTGTTACATGGGTGTAGTGGATGAAAATCAGTTATGGCATAAAAGGCCGGGACATATGTGTCAGAGAAATATGTTAAAGTTATCAACACAAGACAGTGTCCGAGATATTCTTGAATTATCAAGAAGAAGGGATTCGTGCTGCACTATCTGTGAAAAAGGGAAGATTACAGACTCTTTTCATAAGAGAGTTTAAATTCATTCAAAACAACCCTTTGAACTTATACATTATGATATATGTGGACTAATGAGAAAGAAATAAACACATGGAGATAAGTACTTAATTACTTTCATTGATGACTTTACTTGCATTACTTGTGTTATGTACATGAGACATAAGTCAGATGCTCTAAAAATGTTTAAGAGTTTCAGGAGGAAAGAAGAAAAGGAATATGATTATTCAGTGAAGAAGATGAGAACTGATAATGGTGGTGAGTATAATAATGGATAGTTTGAATGTTATCTTGAGAATCATGGAATTCAGCGTGAGTTTAGTTCACCATACACACCTCAACAAAATGGGGTTGCTGAAAGAAAGAATCTAAGTTTGGTGGAAATGGGGAGAACTATGTTGCTTGAGCATAGTCTTTCTCATTATTATTGGAGGAAAGCCAATAGCACTACTGTTTATATTCAGAACCGATGTTTCTTTAGACCAAACTCAGATATTACTCCTTATGAAATGTTCTATGGAAAAACTCCAAGTCCGAATCACTTAAGAGTTTTTGGGAGTCCATGCATTATAAAGAAGAAAGGTGGAAACCTTGGAACGTTTGAGCAAAGAGGGGATGATGGAATTTTTCTTGGCTATGCTCCAGAAGAAAGAGGATATAGATGTCTAAACAAAGAAACAGAAAGAATTATTGATTTTTCAGATCTAAAAGTTGTTGAAAATGTTAGGAAAGAAAAGCAATCATATGTTGATGTGGATGTTGAGTAGGATAGAGAAGATTTTGTTAAAAATTTTGATAATGCTGCAGATTGTGTTAATCCTACTCAAGAAGACAAATCCGACTCAGAAATCTCAAGTGATGAAGATGGAGTTCAAACAATTCTTCCAAGGCTGAGGAAGTGAGTGGATGCTCAGAACATTATTGGAGATAAAAATCAGAGGGTTCAAACAAGAAGAGAAATGAATGTTATATCACATACATCTCTTTATTCGAAAGTTGAACTAAATAATGTAAATGAAGCATTTGAGCATATATAATGGGTTCATGTAATGAATAAAGAGCTTGATCAGATAGAGAAGAATGATACTTGGGAACATGTACCCAATCCGGACAACAAGAACATCATTGGAACAAAGTGGGTTTTCCGGAACAAGCTTAATGAAGAAGGTAATGTAATAAGAAACAATGCAAGATTGGTTTGTAAAGGGTATTAACAAATTGAAGTCATTGATTTTGATGAAACCTTTTCTCCAGTGGCAAGATTAGAAACAATCAGAATCTTTCTTTCTATTTCTGCACAACGAGGTTACAAAATCATTCAAATGGATGGAAAATATGCATTTTTGAATGGTGAACTTGACGAGGAAGCCTACATTGATCAACCTTGTGGATTTGTTATTGGAAAGGATACATGTTATGTGTTCAGATTGAAGAAGGCTTTGTATGGGATAAAACAAGCTCTAAGAGCATGGTATTCTAAATTAGATACTTTCTTAAAGAAGATAAATGTTAAGAAAGGGAGAGTTGACATAAATATCTACATCAATGAATGTTAGAAGGTCTCACTGATCATTATTGTTTATGTTGATGATATTATATTTGCTAGAAATGATGAAAGATCATGTGAAAAATTTCCCGAGGAGATGAAGAAGTTATTTGAGATGTCCATGCTGGGAGAAATGAAGTACTTTCTTGGGCTACAAATTTCACAGAAGAAGAATTATGTTTTTCTATGTCAAGAAAAGTATGCTAAGGAACTTCTGAATAAGTTTGGTATGGAAAATTCAAAACCATTTTCCACACCAATTTCAGTGGGAACCAAGTTTTCTAAATATAGAGAGGGCAAGGAAGTTGATCAGAAAGAGTTTCAAAATCTGATTGGAAGTCTGTTATATCTGACTACCTCAAGACCCAACATCATCTATGCTGTTACTTTATGAGAAAGATTTCAGAGTTCTCCTAAAAAATCACATTTCATTGTTGGAAAAAGAATTCTCAGATATATCAAAGCCACAACAAATTTTGTAATTAGGTATGATGGCTCAAGAAATATTGATCTATTCGGGTATTCTGATGCTGATTGGGAAGGAAATGTTAATGATTGAAGATCCACATCTGGTGGGGTTTTCTTTATGGGGAAAAGTTGTGTTAGTTGGAATACCAAGAAACAAAATTCATTAACTCTTTGCACAGATGAAGCTGAGTATGTTGTTGCTACTCAAGCTACAACTCAACTAATGTGGATGAAGACTCAGCTGGAAGATCTACTTATTGAAGTAAAGCTAACATTACTCTTGGGTTGTGATAATCAAAGTGCAATCAATATTACAAGAAATGAAGTACAACATTCTCATTCAAAACACATTGATATAAAGTACCACTTCATCAAAGAGCAGGTGGAGAATAATGAATTGAGGCTGGAGTATGTTCCTACATCTGAACAAGTTGCTGATATATTCAAAAAACCATTACCGAAGGAACCATTGGAAAAGTTGAGGTTGAACAAGGGTATCCCACCTCATTTTCATCAAGGTTAAGGTACATGTTTCTGTCCCCTCTCTCTTCTTAACATTGGATAGTGTTTTCAAGGGGGATAATGGTTTCATAAATCTATCTTTATGGAAGCATGCATAAAGGGGGAGTTGTGGGTAAGCTGTGAATCCAGCATGTATGTGTGTCAACTATTCTAACCGTTTGTTGGAGTGGTTGTAGGAAACAATGTTGTTTCCCAGGAAATTTGACGAAGTGAGGAATGGTTAGGTATAATCTTGAAAGACTATCTGAAGAAGGCTGAGGAGGTACGTTCAAGAGATTTCATAGTCACTACTTTTGGACAACATGGTTTTAGCTATCAATAATTCTTGTTTCCTACAATGAGTTATCCCATGTAGGCTTAGAATTGTTGAAAAGTAATCCATTTCTTAAGGTTACAAAGTTCAGTGATTTATGAATCATGGTTGACAACAAAATCCAAAGGGGGAGATTGTTGGGACCAAGTTGGATGGATAAGTAAGTAATAAAAGTTTGCTGTTATACAGTGTTGTCTTTTGTTGTCAAAAAAGCTAAATCAATTCACTTTGTAAAGGACTTGTAAACTATGATGATGCTTTGGTGATTTTTATTTCATAAATATCATAAGTTTAGAGAACTTTTGATGCAATCCTTATGAAAAGTAGAGATAGTAAAGAAGTGATTTTGGAAAAGGAAAGAAAGTGGCACGCAAGTAGTGTCGCGCAAGTATTGGCACACATGTATTGGAGTGGAAGTATAAGTGGTGTGCAAGTCATATTTCAAGATCATCCCATCAAAATACGACAAAGGAAATAAAGTGGCGTGCAAGTTAAATATTGACACACAAGTCATGTAGTGGCGCACATTTATTGGCGCGTAAGTAGTGGCGCACAAGTGGAAGTGGTGCGCAAGTCATATTTCCACATCATCAAATCAAAATATGACATAGGAAAGAATGTTTCGCGTAAGTGGTGGAGCGGCGTGCAAGTGCTGGAGCAGCGCGTAAGTGCTAGAGCAGTGCGCAAGTGTATGCGACACGCAAGTCACCAAAATGCCAATAAATAAACGACTTTCCTCCTCATTTTTTAATGCTCAACACTTAAGAAAAAATTAGAGCTCTGATCGTGCAAGTAGCAAAGGGCGGCGTGCAAGCCGAACTGGCACACAAGATGAGGGTTATTTTTAAGGCGCACAAGTTTTGTCGCGCACGTTTTTTCACGCAAGTTTTGCCATGAAAGTTTTGTAGCGCAATTTGCCATAGGTGTCCAAGTTGTGAGGTGCACAAGCAGGTGGCACGCAAGCAAGGAGGCACGAAAGCAGGTGGCGCGCAAGCAGGGAGGTGTGCAAGTAGGGAGTGGCGCACAAGCTGTCTGCACCAGGATGTTCTTACCAGCTTCTGGGTAAGAAAGTGAATAATTGTTTTGAAAGATTTTATTTGTGAAAGTTCATTAAGAAGAAAATAATCATTACATTACCCTATTTGTGATAAGAGGGTTCACACAAACAATTAGATTGTTTCCAAAGTGCTACATGAGTGTAAGGGTATATCATACTCGTTGTATTCCACATCAAAAGATTTTTTTCTAGTGGATTGTGTGGTACTGGATTGTTTCTGTACCATACCAAGGGCATATATACTCTTTTTGAGTAGTGAACCTTGTAAATCTTGTGTTTCTGTGGCTGTGTGTGTTCAGTAGGGAAGAATCTCTTTAACAGGAGGTGAAGGTTGTTTCAAAAAAAGGAAACATAAAAAGAAAAAGATATCACTGATTCACCCCATCCACCTCTCAGTGATACTTGGATCCTGACTAGGAACTTCAATTGGTATTAGAGCGACATGTTCTCTTTGTTTATTCTTTTCTTATGTGGTTGGAGAGAAGTTTTGATGGAGAATATAAATTTTGTGAATAGTAAGGGGATTCCGATTTTTGATGGAAAGAACTATCACATCTGGAAGGAAAGAATTATGCCTTATCTTATGTCTCTTGGATATGAAGTTCTTGAAACTACAACAGATGGATTTCCTACTATTGATGACAAGGTTTCTCTTTCCTATCGATAAGAAGAATCTTGAGAATGACGGAAGAGCTAAAAATTCGTTACTCTCATCTCTTTGTGAGATTGAATTTTTAAGAGTTAAAGGTGTTGCTACCGCTAAAGGAATCTTGGAAAAACTGAATAACATCTATGAATGAAATACAAAAGTGAAGAAGGCTAAACTAAAAATCTGGAGACTGAAGTTTGCTGACTTGAAAATGGGAGAATCTGAATCTGTTGAGGATTTCTTTACCAGGATAAATGATATGTCCAGTACAATCAGATGTCTTGGTGAAACGTTGGAGGATTCTACAGTTTTTGAAAAGATCTTGAGAATTATACCTGACAATTTTGATGCTAAAGTGTCTTCATTATTAGATAGAGACCCTGAAACATTATCTTTGGATGATTGGCATAGCACTCTCATTACTTATGAGATGATAAGGGGGGAGACTTTGAAGGGAAAAACAAAAGCTAATAAAGAAATTTCATTCAAGTCTACAAATAGAGAGAAGTCATAGAAGACTCTTATTGAAGATAATGTTATTGAATTCGATTCCTAAGATGAGGTATGTAAAAATTTTGATGAAATTTTATCCTTGTTTTCTAAGAATGTTAAAAGAGGAACAGGTAAATATAAGGGTAAACTTCCTTTGAAATGTTTTGAGTGTAGAGTCGTTGGTCACTTGGCGACTAACTGCCCTCAAAAGAATAAAGAAGAAGACAGTGATGATGAAAACAAAAGGCCAAAATGGTTGTGTAATTAACAAGCTGACAAAGATAAATATTTTTCAAAAGGTAAGGATACAAAGTTCTACAAATAAAAAAGAAGAATATTTTTATCTAAAGAAGAAGATGAAGAAGACATCGAAGATGAATCCGGGAAATTATTTTCTGAAAAAACTAGAGAGAATACCTTTATTTTTGCAGTGAATAATGAAGAGTATGAGAGAAATAGTTCAGAAGAAGAAGAAACTTAACTTGAATATCATCTGAAGGAAGATTTTAAAGAATGCATGAGGAAGATCAGAAGACCTGAGAAGGAAAACAACAAGCTGATAAATGAAAATTCCACATTAATAAATCAAGAAGGTTTTACCGATGAGAAAATCAAGAGGGAAAAGGAGATTGATGATCTGAAAAATTCTCTTGAGAATACAAAGAATCCTAATGATCATCTTGAAGTAAAGTTGAAGGAAAAAAAAGAAGAGTTGGAACTTGTCCAACAGAAACTTTTTAAAGATAAAGAAATGAATATCAGTTTCAAAAATTCTATCTCAGAAGATAGAGAATGTTCCAGTAAGAATGAACCAAACGAGGATCCAGAAAAGTTACCTTCAAAGGATGAAATGAAAGATAGAACTGGTTCTGATAAGAACAAGGCTGGAAAGACCATGTGTGTGGTCAAAGTCAGCAATGACGAAAAATCCAAAGTGCATAAAAATCATGAGTCAAGAAAGACTTCTAATGATTCAGGTGTTGTTAAATCGGAAAAGAGAAAGGGAGTTACAAATGAAAACATAAAGGTTGATGGTTAGCATAGTTCTATTAAGAAGGATGTTGAGAAGTGTGTTCACAAATCTAGTCAGTATAGAAGTTTCAGAGGCAAATATTCTTTCTATGGTTACTGCTGGTATTGTGGTGGATTCAGACACATGGAAAATATGTGTTGGTTCAACCAACAACATTAAAATTATTCCACAAGATTTGAAAGATAAGGATTTATGGGTATCCAATCCTTTAAAAATAAAATATCTCCAAATAAATTTCAAACGATATCTGAGAAGGTTTGTGTGAAAGTTGAGAATAGGTTCCAACCACTAGAAACTATTTGTGAAAGATGTAATCGACCAGGACATCTTGCTAAGGGCTGCCTTACTGTGTTACCAGAGCAAATTTTTTTTGTTAATAATAATTGGAAGCCAGAGTTTATAAAAGCTAAAAGGGACAGGTATGATACGTCCGAAAAGAAAGAATGCATGGTTGTCTGGCCAGAACACATTGACTTGGCTAGAAAATTAGTGGACGCACATCAGAAAATAGAAGAAAAGGGAGAACAAAAATCCCTCATTGTCGAAATATCTTTGAAACCTAAAAAAGGAAAACATCCATGGATTCTTGATAGTGGGTGTTCCTCTCATATGACATGAGACTTAAAGCACTTGAATAATGTGAAGTACTTAAAAGAAGGAACAATGACATTTGGAAATGATGAATCTCTAAGGATCAAAGGTGTTGGATCAACCATCATTGGAAAAGAAAAGATGAAATACAGGAAAAAACTATATGTTGATGTGAGGATATATAACCTGATTAGTGTGTCAAAACTCTGTGATGAGGGAAAAAAAGTTATCTTCAGAAAAGATGGATTTGTTGTGAAAATTTAAAATGATGGAAATATAGTTACAAGGGGCCAACATTCAAGAGGGAATTTGTTCCAAGTTGGTGAAGTTCAGAAGTCTTGTTACATGGGTGCAGTGGATGAAAATCAGTTATGGCATAAAAGTTTGGGACATATGTGTCAGAGAAATATGTGCAAGTTATCAACACGAGACAATGTCCGAGATATGGCTGATTTATCAAGAAGAAGAGATTGGTTGTCCACTATCTGTGAAAAAGGGAAGATTACACACTCTTTTCATAAGAGAGTTGGAATTCATTAAAAACAACCCCTGAAACTTATACATTCTAATATATGTGGACCAATGAGAAAGCAATCAACAAATGGAGATAAGTACTTCATTACTTTAATTGATGACTTACTCACATTACTTGTGTTATGAACATGGTACATAAGTCAGATGCTCTGAAAATGTTTAAGTGTTTTAGGAGGAAAGCAGAAAAGGAATGTGAGTATTCAGTGAAGAATTTGAGAACTGATAATGGTGGTGAGTATAAGAATGAAGAGTTTAAATGTTATCTTGAGAAGCATGTAATTTTTCATGAGTTTAGTTCACCATACACACCTCAACAAAATGGGGTTGCTGAAAGAAAGAATTGAAGTTTGGTGGAAATGGAAAGAACTATGTTTCTTGAGCATAGTATTTCTCATTATTATTGGAGGAAATCCAAGAGAACTGTTGTTTATATTCAGAAGCGATGTTTCTTTAGACCAAACTCTGATATGACTCCTTATGAAATGTTCTATGTAAAAACTCCAAGTCTGAAACACTTAAGAGTTTTTGGGAGTCAATGCATTATAAAGAAGAAAGGTGGAAACCATGGAAAGTTTGAGTAAAGAAGAGATGATGGAATTTGTCTAGGCTATGCTCCAGAAGAAAGATGATATATATTTATAAACAAAAAAATATGAAGAATTATTGATTCTACAGATGTAAACGTTGTTGAAAATGATAAGAAATAAAAGCAATTATATGTTGATGTGGAAGTTGAGCAGGATAGAGAAGATTTTGTTAACAATTCTGATAATGCTACAGACTGTGTTAATCCTACTCAAGAAGATAAATCTGACACAGAAATATCATGTAATGAAGATAGAGTTCAAAAAATTCATCCTAAGTTGAAGAAGCAATTGGAGGATTAGAACATTATTGGAGATAAAAATCAGAGGGTTCAAACAAGTAGAACAACAAATGCTATATCACATACATCTATTTAATTTAAAGTTGAACCAAATAATGTAAATGAAGCATTTGAGCATCCAGAATGGGTTCATGCAATGAATTAAGAGCTTTATTAGCTAAATAAGAATGATACTTGGGAACTTGTACCCAAGCCGGACAACAAGAACATCACTGGTACAAAGTGGGTTTTCCAGAACAAGCTGAATGAAGAAGGTAAAGTAATAAGAAACAAAGAAAGATTGGTTTGTAAAGGGTATTCACAAATTGAATTCATTGATTTTGATGAAACCTTTGCTCTGGTGGCAAGATTAGAAACAATCAGAATCTTTCTGGCTATTGATGCACAACGAGGTTACAAAATATTTCAAATGGATGTAAAATCCGCATTTTTGAATGGTGACCTTGATGAGGAATTCTACATTGATCAACCTTGTGGATTTGTTATTGGAAAGGATGAAAGTTATGTGTACAGATTGAAGAAGGATTTGTATGGGCTAAAACAGGCTCTCAGAGCATGGTATTCTAAATTAGATACCTTCTCAAAGAAGATGAACTTTAAGAAAGGGAGAGTTGACAGAAATATATAAATCAAGGAATGTCATAAGTTTTCAGTGATCATTATTATTTATGTCGATGATACTATATTTGCAGGAAATGATGAAAGATCATGTTAAAAAATTTCTGAGGAGATGAAGAAGTTATTTGAGATTTCCATGCTGGGAGAAATGAAGTACTTTCTTGGGATAAAAATTTCACAGAAGAAGAATTACATTTTTCTATCTCAAAAAAAGTATGCTAAGGAACTTCTGAAGATGTTTGACATGGAAAATTCAAAACCAGTTTCCACACCAATTTCAGTGGGAACCAAGTTGCCTAAATATGGAGAAGGAAAGGAAGTTGATCAGAAAGATTTTCGAAAGCTGATAGGAAGTCTGTTATATATGACTGCCTCAAGACCCGACATCGTCTATGCTGTTACTTTATGCACAAGATTTCAGAGTGCTCCTAAAGAACCAAATTTGATTTCTGGAAAAATAATTCTCAGATATATCAAAGGCACAAAAAATTTTGGAATCAGGTATGATGGCTTATAAAATATTGATCTATTCATATATTCTGATGCTGATCGGGCAGGAAATGTTGATGATCGAAGATCCACAATGGTGGAGTTTTCTTTATGGGGAAAATTTGTGTTAGTTGGCATACTAGGAAACATAATTCAGTAACTCTTAGCATAGCTGAAGCTGATTATGTTGTTTCTACTCAAACTGCAACTCAACTAATGTGGATGAAGACTCAGCTAGAAGATCTACTTGTTGAAGTAAATCTACCATTGCTCTTGGGTTGTGATAATCAGAATGCAATCAATCTTAAAAGAAATCTAGTACAATATTTTCATTCAAAACACATTGATATAAAGTACCACTTCATCAAAGGGCAGGTGGAGAAGAATGAATTAAGGATGGATTATGTTTCTATAGCTGAACAAGTTGATGATATATTCACAAAACCATTACCGAAGGAACCATTTGCAAAATTGAGGTTGAACATGGGTGTCCAACCTCCTTCTCATCAAGGTTAAGGTACGTGTTTCTATCCCTCTCTCGTCTTACCTTTTGATAGTGTTTTCAAGGGGGAAAATTGTTTCATAAATCTATCCTTATGGAAGCATGCATAGAGGGGGAGTTGTTGGAAAACTATGAATCCAACATGTATATGTGTGAACTATTCTAACTGTTTGTTGGAGTTGTTGTAGGAAAGAATGTTGTTTTCTAGGAAAGTTGAAGAAGTGAATAATGCTGAGGGAGAAGCATGAAAGATGATCTAAAGAATATTGAGGAGGTATGCTCATGATATTTCACAGTCCCTACTTTTTGAAAGCATGGTTTTGGCTGTCAATAATTCTTGTTTCCTAAAATGAGTCAGCTCACGTAGGATTAGAATTGTTGACATGTAATCCATTTCTTAACATTACAAAGTTCAGTGATTTATTAATCATGGTTGACAACAAAATCCAAAGGGGGAGATTGTTGGGACCAAGTTGGATGGATAAGGAAGTAATAAAAGTTTGTTTTTATAAAGTGTTGTCTTTTGTTGTCAAATAAGCTAAATCAATTCCCTTTGTAAAGGACTTGTAAACTATGACGATGCTTTTCTGATTTTTATTTCAAAAATACTATCAGTTTGGATAACATGTGATGCAAACCTTATGAAGAGTAGAGAGACTAAAGAAGTGACTTTGGAAAAGGAAAGAAAGTGGTGCGCAAGTAGTAGCGCGCAAGTATTGGTGCACAAGTATTGGCACACAAGTATTGGAGCCCAAGTGTAAGTGGCGCGCAAGTCATATTTAAAGATCATCCCATCAAAATATGACGAAGGAAATAAAGTGGCGCACAAGTTAAATATTGGAGCATAAGTCATTTAGTGGCGCACAAGTGATATTTAAACATCATTATATCAAAATATGAAAAAGGAAAGAAAGTGTCACGCAAGTGCTGGAGCGGCGCGCTAGTGCTGGAGCGGTGCACAAATGTATGTGGCGCGCAAGTCACCAAAATCCATATAAATAGACGACTTGCCTCCTCATTTTTTAATGCTCAAAACTTAAGAGAAAATTAGAGATCTGATCGCGCAAGTAGAAGAGGGCAGCGCGCAAGCTGAAGTGACGTGCAAGCTGAGGGTTATTTATATGGCGCGCAAGTCTTGTCGTGCACATTTTCTCGTGCAATTTTTTCCACGCAAGTTTTGCGGCACAAGTTTTGTCGCGCAAATTTCTATAGGCGTGCAAACAGTGAGGCATGCAAGAAGGTGGCGTGTAAGTAGGGAGGCGCGCAAGTAGGGAGGCGTGCACACACACTATTTGTGCTAAGAGGGCACACACACACTATTGGATTGTTTTCAAAGTGCTACACAAGTGTAAGGGTATATCCTACTCATTGTATTCCACATAAAATGATTGTTTTCTAGTGGATTTTGTGGTATTGGATTGTTTCTGCACCATACCAAGGATGTAGCTACTCTTTTTGAGTAGTGAACCTTGTAAATCTTGTGTTACTGTTGTTGTGTGTGTTTAGCAGGTAAGAAACTCTTTAACAGGAGTCAAAGGTTGTTTCAAAAATAGTAAACATAAAAAGAAAAAGTTATCACTGATTCACCCCCTCCCCCTCTTAGTAATACTTGGATCCTGACTGGGAACTTCATTATTGACATGGTATACCAAAACAAATACAAGAAAAAGGAATGGATTCCATGGAAGTATTATAAAAAAGTATGAATACAATTTGATGTTGTTTCCTAGTTTTTTCTAAAATTTTAGTGTCCAAAATTTACAGGATGGTTAGCATTGAAAAAAAATATATTTCCATAAAGGACTTGTAAAAATATGGAAAAGGCATTTGTTTAATGCGGATTATATTTCATTTAGGTTTTATTGTGAATGGGTAATGAAGTTTTTAGTGATCTCCACAACTACATCAAGCATCATGAATGGGAAATTTCCATGGACCTTCATGAGACAAATAACATCGTGAATGAAACGAGGTAGCATTGAGAAATGGTGATGACATGGGTAGAAGCTTCTAGAATTAGTGGAGATGACAATGAATACACCTTTATCCCATTTAAAAAAGCATAGAGACCTAAAAGAAGATTTTAATGATTCATATTGTGATGGTGGTTCTTGTGAAAAAGTTCATGAAGGCCGTGGAAGATGACTGAAATTTTGTAAGATTCGAAAAGTGGTGAAGTTAAAAAAGGCTATAAAAATGAATGAAATTATTTTTCTTTATGAAGGATATGTAAGCATGGATAAAGTTCTCGAGCATCATGAAGGGAGGTTTCTTCAGGATGGCTGGTTGAGATTCCCAAAAGTTGTGAGCTTAATGATGACATTTAGCATCGTGAAGATGTTTTCCCAGTAAATATGTGGTAAAGTGGTATTCAAAAATTGGATGAATGTGGTACTTCAATATAGAATATATCTAAAAATAAAGATGTATTCATTATTGATATTAAAGTGTCCTAAATTTCTATAATATGTGGGTGAATCCCTTCTAAGAGCATTGAACAAAGAAAGTGCAATAAGTTGATCCTTTCCATCGACAGTGAGTTAGAGAAGGAGACTCAAGGGGTGACCCTTGTGAAATTAGTGAGCTAAGCCTAAACCTTGTAAAGGTAGTGATCCCAGGAATATAAGTGATCTAACATGGGCCATAATTTTGGAATTAATCATTAATAGATTTTGTAAATTGATACATCATTTTTGTATGCTCCTAGGACGTATCCCAGTGAGGGTGAACCAAGTAAAATTTCTATGCCTCATGCCTGATTTAATTTTTTATCATTAATTTCTATGGGAAAGGGAAAGAAGATATTTTTTATTGATGAAACAATATCTAAAGGTGAAGTTGTTTTAATCTTTCATACCCAGATTCACCACCCTCTGAGGGTATTTAACCTAATTAGGATAAAAATTTGTATCAGAGCTAATGGTTATAAGTCAGTGATTAACTCTCAGTAGAAGAAATGAATGTTTTCAATCATTAATGGATCCCTATCTTTGATCGAAAAAATTTTAAATTATAGAAGAATCAGATGAAAAAATTCTTTTGATCTTTAGGAATGGAAGTCTTTATAGCATCTATGCATGGAATATTAGACAATATTGACACTGGTGCTTTATCAAAAGCTAAATGAAGTGAATTGGATACTGATGATAAATGAGTAAATTATTTAGGGGGATCCATATCCAATACAATACATAAAAATTTTATATCATGTAATTCATCAGATTATGTGAGGGAAAATTTCGGAATGTTTATGGGGGAGGCTCAAAAGTTAGAGAAGCAAAGTAACAAGTTCTATGAAACAAATTCAGGATCTAATAATAATCCCCAATTAGTTTTTTGATAAATTATTTGACTGGTTAAATGTTGTTATGGAATACATGCATTGTATTGGAGAAATTATTGAATATATAATGATTTTTATGCATATCATGAGAAAAAATCCACCTCGGTTGAATCTGAATGTATCTTTATTTGAAGATAAAGATCCAAAGGAGCTGACATTGGATTGATTGAATAGTAATATTGTCACATAGGAGATGATAAATGATGGTAATGATAATATGGAAAAGGGTAAATCCAAAGAATTGGCATTCAAGTTCATGAAACAGATTACTATTTAAGATATTCTGGCGGAAGACAATGTCGATGATGTCATGTCTTTTCTCTCCTCAAACATGAAAAGAGGAAGAGGAAAGTTCAAAGGATAAATTCCACTTCCATTCTTTAGACATGGAAAAATTGGAAATTTTGCATAAAAGTATCCTAAGATGTTTTAAGATGACGATTAAGAAAATTATGAAATTCCTACAAAAAAGTATTCAGAAGATGTGAAAGGTAATAGGAGTAACAAGATAAATTTCTATAAAACAAAGAATCCACTTTCAAAAGAAAATGAGAGTTCTGAAGAAAATGAGGCAAAAGAATTGGAGGACTGTAAGAATCATGAAGCATATGCTATGGCTGTAGTTATAAAAAACTATAAAACAAGGGATGTTAGTGATAATGATTAAGGATAAGTATAAGGAATATTTGACCTTCAAGCTAAATTAGAATTTTTACTTGAAGTGATAGTCATTTGGAGAGACAAAACAAAGAAAGACAATGGGGTGGTTCGTGATGAAAAAATCAATATGAAACAGTAAGAAGAATAAATGTTTGATATAGAGGCTGAAATTGAAAGGCTTAAATGTCTAGTTCCAGAGAAATATGAAAATACTATTGATTATAAACTCAAAATCAAAGAACATAAAAGGGAGATTGATAATTTAAAAAATATAGGAATAAAACAAATCAAACGCATCTAAAAACATGAAGAATAAGTTGTCTTTATATAAAGGAAATTTGAAGATCATGAGAAACTCTTGATTATGGAAAGTAAGGATAAAAAGAAAATATAAAAAATTAAATGTATAATTTAGTGTTCTATTTAAAGTGTAAAAATTACTAGGAAAAGAAAATGTTTGATCAAAAAAATATAGCTAGTATAGGGATTTATAGAAAAAAATATATTAATGGTTTTAGTTAGACCATAGGATCCCACTTTGAAAAGTGTCGAAACATGATTAATATCGTCATAAGCAGCAGCTAGATGTATAATCAAATGATCTAAAAATGAAAAATAAATATAACTATCTACCATATAGAGCTTGTATTTCATACATTGAGGAATATAGAGATTTTCAATCCATAATAGTTATGAAGTCAAAAATATAGATCAAAAGGAAAATATCTGAGTAGGCAGTTCTTGTAGGGATTTATTTTAAAGCATCAGATCGCAGTAAAATATGGATCATTAATATTGTATGAACCTCTCATATGATAATAAATAAGGATTTAGTAACTGGAATCAGGTATGATATAGAAGGTATCATAAAATTTGGTAAAGATGAAGGCCTAAAACTTATAGGATTGGGAAAAGTCATGTTTGGGGTAAAAGACATGAGATGTGGAGATCTCTTGGTTGTTGAAGGTCTCAGAAACAACTTGTTAAGTGTATGTCAACTATCTGACTCATGTCATTCCATAACCTTTTCGAAGAAATTATGTGTCTTTATGGAAAACTATGGTGAAGTTTATTTGTAGGTAAATAATATGAAAGGGAATATCTACCTTATGAGTGGAGAAGAAGATATGTGGTTTCTGTCCAAGGAATAAGAAAACGAGTTATGGCATAAAATTATTAGTTACTTGAGACAAAAATCCTTGGAAGATCAAGTAAAATATGTTACTTCTTGAGACCTCCCCAGATTATCACGTGATCATACTCATATGTGTGATGCTTATCAACAAGAGAATATCATTAAAAATACATATAAGTAAAAAGCTCAATGGTCAACAAAATTACTTGATTTGGTGAATATTCATATACGAATACCTATTTCACCAAAGATCTATTGATGAGTGATATATTAGGTTATCTTGATTTATGATTTTAGCAGTGATTACATCAGTATATAAATTAAATAGAGCTTTATTATATCCAAAATAAGAGAAGACTCCATATGATATATGGTATGGATAGAATCCAACATTGAAATACTTTTGACTCTACAAAAGTAAGTGATTCGTTATCAATAAGAAGAAACACTAGAAGTTTGAATCCCATGGATATGATGGGATACTTCTTGTCGACTCAAGGAAAATAAAATAATATAAATTCTTCAATTAGGATATGGGAAAGGCAGTTAAAAGCGACGATGTAACTATAATAGAGAATGAGAAGAATATTCAGAAAATAGATAATCAGTCTCATAAGGATAGTGATGAAGAGATAATAATATCAATATATTTTCCAATTATAGAAGATGATTCAAAAAAATATTTATATAATGAAAAGGAGGAGCATAAAATAGTTTCTACAAAAATATAAAATAGAAGATCCAAAATTGATAGAAAGAACATAATTGATGACCAGATAACACCAGTGCATACAATGATGATAGAGAATCTTCAAAAATCATTTTTTATCATAGGTAGAGACTAAATGTTTTGAGGAAGAATCTGGAGATGAAAATTGGGTTCATGATATGAATGTTGAGCTTGACCAAATTGAGAAGAATCAGACATGTGAGATTGTTTCTAGGAGAATAGATAAGAATGTTATTAGGACTAAATGAGTCTTTCATAATTAGATGAATGAAGATGGTGGAGTGATTCAAAACAAAACACAACTAGTGTACAAAGGGTACTACTAGATATAGGGTATCAATTTTGATAAAATATTTTCACCTATTGAGAGGCTAGAGACAATCATATTATTCATATCCATAACAATGAAAAGAAAGTTCAAATTTTTTACATATAGATGTCAAGTCAGTGTTTCTAAATGGGGTTCTAGAAGAAGAAAATTATATTGATCATATTGATGGTTTTACCATTCAATAATATGTGAACATAGTTTTTATTTTGAGGAAGGCACTATATGGGTTAAAGAAATCACCAAGAGCATGGTATTCAAGATTAGTTCAGTTTCTGAAGAAGCTTGGTTTTTAGCATGGTGAATTTGATTATAATCTATATTTCAACCATGAAAGTAATAAAATAATGATTCTACTGGTATATGCCGACGAAAAATTATTTTTTTGACAAAATGAAGCTCAGAGGAAGAAATTTGGAGAATTAATGAAAAAAAAATTTAATTTTCGATACTCGGTGAATTAATATTTTTCCTTGTTTTACAAGTGGCTCAAGTAAGGAATGACATATTAATTTCTCAATAAAAATATTCCAATGAGGCTATGAGATTATTTAGAATGGATAATTCCAAGGAGATTAGGACTCTTATGGATACCTAGATGAAACTATCCTCGGATGATAAAGGCAATGCAGTATATGTCACATAATATAGGAAAATCATTGGAAGTCTATTGTGATCTATAGAGAGAATACCTACTATTGTTTTTGCAACATGACATGAAACAAGATATCAAATCAATCGCAATGAAATATAATTTCCTGCAGTGAAAAGAATACTTCAGTATATCAAGGGAATGATGGATTTGAGTTTTCTTTATAATGAAAACTCTCAACAAGGGTTATTGGGCTATATAGATACTGATTGGGTTGGATCAATAGATAATAGAAAATAAATTCCCGGTGGTGAATTCCATCTTTAAATATTGTGTATTTCTTGGCTAAAAAGGAAACAATATTTCATTTTATTAAGCACCATAGAAGCTAAGTACATTGGCTATTTAAGATTTCACACAGTTATTGTGGATGAAGAATCATCTTGAGGATATGGGAGTTGAAGTGAAGTCTCCAATAGGAATCCACTATGATAATTCAAGTTCTATAAATCTTAGAAAAAATACAATCCATTACTCTAGGAGAAAGAACATTGAAATCAAGTATCATTTTATCAAGGAGAATGTGGAGCTAGGGATTGTGAAGTTGGAGTATGATTCTATAGATCTATAGGTTGTAGACATTCTGATAAAGGCCTTTCTTAAGGAATCATTTGAATGCTATTGAATAGATTTGGGAGTTCAGTTGACTCAGAATACATGAAAAGCGAGGATGGTGGACCCCCTCTCCCTGAGGTATAATGTGTTTTTCCATAATGTGATGATATGTGTTCTTTACCCAATTGTAGACTACAACTATGTGACCTTTGAGTTCATTTAAATAGGGGTATAAATTATAATTTAGGCTATAATAGGTGATAAAATGTCTTAATCATGACTAGGGGAGAAACTGATAGGGGGAGTAGTGAAGTAGGAGGAGTATTTAATCTAATGATGCTAAAAGTTATCAATCAAATGATATATATCAAGAAAAATAATGTTTGTGATGAAATTAGTTGATTGGTTTTAGAATGAAGTGATTTATTGATGAACATTGCAAGATACTATTGTTTCTCATATCGATCATGGATCACGTGGGCTTAGAGTGTGTGTTGAGTAAGTCATTGACCACTCTCTGAATTTCAAGAAGTTAATGGTGATAGAATATGGAAGAAGATTTCATGAGGTATCAAATGTGAAGAGTTTTCAATAAAACCAAAGGGTGGTATTATTGGGAAAAAATCCCTTTAGGTAACATTATAATATTTTTGGGATGACTTTGTTTTTTGACAAAGCGGGTTTCCAAGGTAAGTTGTGGAGTTACAAAGATATTTTTGACACAATATTTTGACAAAGATCCAAGGTAAGTAATGGATACCCTAGAAGTGTTATAGAAAAGTAAATACACAAGCTAATGTTGTTTCCCGGTGTTTTCCATATTTTTGGGGTCCAAATTTTGGAGGATGGATAACATCATGAAAGATGGATTTCCCTAAAGGCATTATAAAAATATGGAAAATGAATGAGTCTCATGAAGACTTGGTTTTATGAAGGTTTTTTTTCTAATGGATACATATGTTTTTGGTGATCTCCATGACTACATCAAGAATCGCGAATGGGAAACTTTCATGGAGCTTTATGAGATAGGGATCATCGCCAAAGAAATGAGGGAGCATCATGAAATTGTGATGATGTGGTTAGAAGCTTCTATAATCAGTGTAAATACCTATTAATAGACCTATAACCCCTTAAGAAAATGATAAAGACTTAAAAGAAGATTCCAAGGATCCATATTCACAAAGGTGGTTCATAAAGGTGGTTCTTTTGAAAGGTTCTTGAAGGTTATGAAAGATAACCAAAATTTTTAAGCATCATGAAAGTGGTGATTTTGGAAAAGGCTATAAAAACTGACCTAAAGTAGTGTGATTCATGAAGGCTAATTTATCTTGGACAAAGTGTTTGAGCATCGAGAAAGGAGGTTTCTTTGTGAAGGCTGGTTAAGCTTCGTGAAATTGGTGAGCTTTGTGAAGGTAGTGATCATCACAGATGTGTTTCCATAGAAAATCCGTAGTAAAGGGGTATTTGTCAATTATATGAAATTGGGGCTTCAACATAGCATCTATCTAAAATTGAGGATTTATTCATTAGTTAAAATGAAGGGAACAGCATACCCATAAACTATAGGTGAATCCCTTTCAAGAGAAGTGATCAATGAAAGAGGAAAAATGTTATCCTTTCCACTAGAAGTGATCCAAAGAAAGAGACTTATGGAGTTACCCTTGAGATTGTAGTGATATAACCCTAAAACTTGTAAAGGTAGTAAGCCTAGTTATATATGTGATCCATCCCGAACCATAATTTTGGAAGTGGCCCATAGTGGATTCGGTACAACATCACATTGTCATTGTATGATCCTTGGAGATAGCCCAATGAGGGTGAACCAAGTAAAATTGTTGTGTCTCATGCATGATTTATTTTTTCGTCATACATCACTATGAGAAAGGGAGAGAAGCGATATTTTTTTTAAAATGAAAATATATCAGAAGGTGTAGTTTTTTAATCTATCATACCCTATTTGACCCCCCTCTCTAGTTATTTAACCTAATTAGGATAACATATTTACATTCAACATCAATGTTTTATATGCTGGGAGAGAGGGTTATGATGATACTAGAAATCTAGAAAATGGAATCTCTCAGTGTAATCATTATTTGATTAATTATATAATTAATAAAACCAATAAAAAGCATATTTAAAATATTTTCAACAATTAAATTACCTAATTAATCAATGTATGTATATTCATTAAAATTCTAGGTATACATAAAACAATTAGAAAACGTGATTTTATCCATTTGATAAATTAATTCAAAAGTTTTACAACGTATAAAAAATGTATGATTTACCCAATATTAGAATGAATTATGTGGTTAATTTCTATTTAAGAGAGGAAAAAAATTATGAAAAATTTGCTCTCATCAGGATCCCACATACCAAAATCTATGCCAAGTCCCTGATCACACCATCTCACTTATAGTTGGTCACACAATTTTTCTGCATCAAGTTGTTGTACCTCTCGTTCCCCTCGTTGTTTGATTTTCATGATCACAATCACCTTATTATTTGTCTAATTTTGTTTGAAGTGTTTTTGAATGATAGGCACAAGGTTGCCAAGAAGTTGGCCCAAGAATGGACAAGAAGTGGACTGAAATTCAGTCCACCGGCCAACCGGTGTGATAGCACCGGCCAGCCGGTGGACCTGGCAGAGGCATTGCCCACTGCCAGGTTCAACCGGTCAGCCGGTGGCTCTGTCACCGGCCAGCCGGTGGCAACCTGATGCAACAGTTATGGCTACTGCCTCACCACCGGCCAGCCGGTGGCTCTGTCACCGGTCAGCCGGTGCTGCCTGGGCAGAAGGCCTTCTCAACATCCAAGGCACCGGCCAGCCGGTGGCCCTGCACCGGCCAGCCGGTAGCCCAGTCAAACTAGCCGTTGGCTTTGACCAGTCAACCCTCTTTTGGCCTCCAATGGCTCCGAGGCCCTTTACAATGGCTCCGAAGACTCCCCAAGGGTTCCATGCCTATAAATAAAGGCCAAGGAAGCCCCGGACACTCCCCGGATCATATACGAAGCCAACGGACATATTTTGTATCAATTGGCCAACCTCCGGCGGACTTCCTTCAAGGAACCCACCTTTCTCCAACAACTTCCACATCCAAGGAGCTCCTTCAAAGAAGCTTGGAAGCGGCCTTCAACATCTCCAATCAATCAAAGGCGCCCAAGACTTCCTTAAATACGGTTTTTCTTGTTTATTCATTTTGAGCTTAAAATTGGGTTTGTGCCTACAAACCCCAAACTCTTTCTTCATCCCTCTTTCTTTTGGGTTTCACATCACCATTAAGGTGTGAAGAGGTTTCTTCAAGCCCTTCCTTTTAAAAGGCTTGTGTCATAGGTGAGCTAGCCTTCACCTGTAAGAAGGCTAGTGGGTTCTTGCTCAACCATTAAAAGCAAGTGGGTTCTTGCTAAACCAATTCAAAAGCAAGCTGTAATAGGTCCTAGTGCTACCTCAAAGCCTAGTGGGTTTCTTGCTAAAACAATTGAAAAGCAAGCGGTAGGAATCTCTCAACGGTTTAGTTGGGAGCGGAGACGTAGGCCGGGTTTTGGCCGAACTCCGTTAACAATTTCTTGTGTGATTGCCTCTTTATTTCCGCTGCACCTTTCACTTTGATTTTAATTTGTTAATCTTTTTTTTAAAAGTCAATTCACCCCCCCCCCTATTGCCATCCTTCCCGTTTTTCTCCGTCCATCAATTGGTATCAAAGGGAGTATTTGAATAATTCCCTAAACCGGTTTCAAATTAAAGATCCTTTTTGATGGCATCTACTTCTTTCGCCCCCGAAGGCTTTTCATTGGGTCGTGCTCCATTTTTTGATGGGACCGACTACACTTATTGGAAAACCCGCATGACTACTTTTCTTAGAAGCATAGGATATCCTATTTACAAAATTGTCATGCAAGGTTATACTTTTTCTACCCCCGACGAATCCAAATGGACCCCCGCCGATATTAGAAACTTTGAGCTTGATGGCAAAGCCATGAACGCTCTACATTGCGGCCTTGACCGAAATGAGTTCAACCGAGTTTCCACTTGCACCTCATCTCATGAAATTTGGAAACTATTGGAAGTGACCCATGAGGGCACTAACAAAGTTAAGGATACTCGGTTAGACATGTTTAGACAAGATTTTGAAAGTTTTTCTATGCATCCGAATGAATCTATTTCTGAAATGTTTACACGCTTCACTGACGTTTGCAATGGTAGAAAATCTCTTGGTGATGATGTTTCAGCTGAAGCAATGGTCAAGAAGATTCTATGGGTCCTTCCGAGCTCATGGGCACCTAAAGTGACGGCAATCCAAGAAGCTAAGGATGTCAAAAACATGCCGGTCGAGGATCTCATTGGATCCCTAATGACCTACGAGATCACGATGAGGAGGAAAGCTCAGAAGGAGGGCACACCAATCAAGACACCACGAACATTTCCCTCAAGGTACAAAAAGAAGTAAGCTCCTCCTCATCATCCTCATCTTCCTCATCTTCTTCATCTTCAAGCGGCGACTCGGAAATGGAGAATCTCGCCCGCCAAATGCACAAGTTTATGAAGAAGCACAAGAAGAAGAAATCCCGCAAGCATCGAAAGCAAGAACCCGAAAAAAGATCGGAGCCCAAGGTAAAATGCTACGGGTGCGGCGAAAAGGGCCATTACAAGCCCGATTGCCCACTCAACAAGAAACAGGCTAAGGAAAAAGGAAAGAAAAAGGTCCTCAAGGCGACATGGAGTGACACCTCCTCATCCTCCTCCTCCTCCTCCTCAAGCGACCAAGGTACAAAATGCCTAATGGCATTTCACGAGGTAACTTCTTCCGATTCCTCATCCTCGTCCTCATCTTCAAATTCTTTTAATCATTTATCATATGAAGAACTTCAACATGTGCGAGACCAATTAGAAAATGGTTTTCATGAGCTTTCTTCAAAATTCGTTGCTTTGAAAAAGAATTTCAAAAAACTCTCTTCCGAAAAGGAACAACTTCTCAAAGAGAAGGAGGAGTTGTCCCTCAAATTACAAAACATTCCCAATGTTGATTCCTTGGAATCAACAATCAAAGATCTAAGGGAATCTCTTGCTAAATTCACCAACGGAGAACAAAACCTTTCAAAACTCCTTGGTTCTCAACGTGTTTCTAGAACCACACATGGACTTGGCTACACCAACCAAGCTTCCTCCTCCCATGCTCCAACTGTTTTTGTAAGGGGGAGCTCTAGTTTTAAATTTTGTAATTATTGTAAGAAACCCGGGCACCTCATTTATGAGTGTGATTGCAAAAATGCCCGGTACGGTCAACCCAAATATATTTTTTATTCGGATGAGTTTTATAGGAGAAGACCCACCATGAAACAAATTTGGATTGAAAAATCCCTTTTGGCGAGTCTCTCCAGGCCAAAAATAGTTTCGTTTCCCCGATGATCTTTTGTTTTATTTAGGGGGAGAAATTTTCTTAAATTCAAAAATCTCTTTCGATTCATTTTTCAATTTAAATTCATTTTTTCAAAACTCTCAATTTCAAAAATTTCATTTGGTTTCAAATTTCAAATTTCAATTGGTTTTTGATTCAAAAATTTCAATTCAAACTGTTATTCAAATTTTCATTTCAATTTCAAAAATCTCAATTGATTTTTCAATTCTCATATATTGTTTTTCAACGTTTTCCCTCAATCAAGTTTCATGCCCCGTGCTATTTTGATAATCACAAAGGGGGAGAAATTCTTGATTGATTGGGGGAAAAACCTTTTAAAACATGCTTTTCATTTCAGTTTTTACTTTTTTTTGTTTTGGTGATTGTGATCATCAAAATAGGGGGAGATTGTTGTACCTCTCATTCCCCTCGTTGTTTGATTTTCATGATCACAATCACCTTATTATTTGTCTAATTTTGTTTGAAGTGTTTTTGAATGATAGGCACAAGGTTGCCAAGAAGTTGGCCCAAGAATGGACAAGAAGTGGACTAAAATTCAGTCCACCGGCCAACCGGTGTGATAGCACCGGCCAGCCGGTGGACCTGGCAGAGGCATTGCCCACTGCCAGGTTCCACCGGTCAGCCGGTGGCTCTGTCACCGGCCAGCCGGTGGCAACCTGATGCAACAGTGATGGCTACTGCCTCACCACCAGCCAGCCGGTGGCTCTGTCACCGGTCAGCCGGTGCTGCCTGGGCAGAAGGCCTTCTCAACATCCAAGGCACCGGCCAGCCGGTGGCCCTGCACCGGCCAGCCGGTAGCCCAGTCAAACTAGCCGTTGGCTTTGACCAGTCAACCCTCTTTTGGCCTCCAACGGCTCCGAGGCCCTTTACAACGGCTCCGAAGACTCCCCAAGGGTTCCATGCCTATAAATAAAGGCCAAGGAAGCCCCGAACACTCCCCGGATCATATACGAAGCCAACGGACATATTTTGTATCAATTGGCCAACCTCCGGCGGACTTCCTTCAAGGAACCCACCTTTCTCCAACAACTTCCACATCCAAGGAGCTCCTTCAAAGAAGCTTGGAAGCGGCCTTCAACATCTCCAATCAATCAAAGGCGCCCAAGACTTCCTTAAATACGGTTTTTCTTGTTTATTCATTTTGAGCTTAAAATTGGGTTTGTGCCTACAAACCCCAAACTCTTTCTTCATCCCTCTTTCTTTTGGGTTTCACATCACCATTAAGGTGTGAAGAGGTTTCTTCAAGCCTTTCCTTTTAAAAGGCTTGTGTCATAGGTGAGCTAGCCTTCACCTGTAAGAAGGCTAGTGGGTTCTTGCTCAACCATTAAAAGCAAGTGGGTTCTTGCTAAACCAATTCAAAAGCAAGCTGTAATAGGTCCTAGTGCTACCTCAAAGCCTAGTGGGTTTTTTGCTAAAACCATTGAAAAGAAAGTGGTAGGAATCTCTCAACGGTTTAGTTGGGAGCGGAGACGTAGGCCGGGTTTTGGCCGAACTCCGTTAACAATTTCTTGTGTGATTGCCTCTTTATTTCCGCTGCACATTTCACTTTGATTTTAATTTGTTAATCTTTTTTTTAAAAGGCAATTCACCCCCCCTCTTGCCATCCTTCCCGTTTTTCTCCGTCCATCAATTGGTATCAAAGGGAGTATTTGAATAATTCCCTAAACCGGTTTCAAATTAAAGATCCTTTTTGATGGAATATACTTCTTTCTCCCCCGAAGGCTTTTCATTGGGTCGTGCTCCATTTTTTGATGGGACCGACTCCACTTATTGGAAAACCCGCATGACTACCTTTCTTAGAAGCATAGGATATCCTATTTACAAAATTGTCATGCAAGGTTATACTTTGTCTACCCCCGACAAATCCAAATGGACCCCCGCCGATATTAGAAACTTTGAGCTTGATGGCAAAGCCATGAACGCTCTACATTGCGGCCTTGACCGAAATGAGTTCAACCGAGTTTCCACTTGCACCTCATCTCATGAAATTTGGAAACTATTGGAAGTGACCCATGAGGGCACTAACAAAGTTAAGGATACTCGGTTAGACATGTTTAGACAAGATTTTGAAAGTTTTTCTATGCATCTGAATGAATCTATTTCTGAAATGTTTACACGCTTCACTGACGTTTTCAATGGTAGAAAATCTCTTGGTGATGATGTTTCAGCTGAAGCAATGGTCAAGAAGATTCTATGGGTCCTTCCGAGCTCATGGGCACCTAAAGTGACGGCAATCCAAGAAGCTAAGGATGTCAAAAACATGTCGGTCGAGGAGCTCATTGGATCCCTAATGACCTACGAGATCACGATGAGGAGGCAAGCTCCAAAGGATGGCACACCAATCAAGACACCAAAGAACATTACCCTCAAGGTACAAAAAGAAGTAAGCTCCTCCTCATCATCCTCATCTTCCTCATCTTCTGCATCTTAAAGCGGCGACTCGGAAATGGAGAATCTCGCCCGCCAAATGCACAAGTTTATGAAGAAGCACAAGAAGAAGAAATCCCACAAGCATCGAAAGCAAGAACCCGACAAAAGATCGGAGCCCAAGGTAAAATGCTACGGGTGCGGCGAAAAGGGCCATTACAAGCCCGATTTCCCACTCAACAAGAAACGGGCTAAGGAAAAAGGAAAGAAAAAGGTCCTCAAGGCGACATGGAGTGACACCTCCTCATCCTCCTCCTCCTCCTCCTCAAGCGACCAAGGTACAAAATGCCTAATGGCATTTCACGAGGTAACTGCTTCCGATTCCTCATCCTCGTCCTCATCTTCAAATTCTTTTAATCATTTATCATATGAAGAACTTCAACATGTGCGAGACCAATTAGAAAATGGTTTTCATGAGCTTTCTTCAAAATTCGTTGCTTTGAAAAAGAATTTCAAAAAACTCTCTTCCAAAAAGGAACAACTTCTCAAAGAGAAGGAGGAGTTGTCCCTCAAATTACAAAACATTCCCAATGTTGATTCCTTGGAATCAACAATCAAAGATCTAAGGGAATCTCTTGCTAAATTCACCAACGGAGAACAAAACCTTTCAAAACTCCTTGGTTCTCAACGTGTTTCTAGAACCACACATGGACTTGGCTACACCAACCAAGCTTCCTCCTCCCATGCTCCAACTGTTTTTGTAAGGGGGAGCTCTAGTTTTAAATTTTGTAATTATTGTAAGAAACCCGGGCACCTCATTTATGAGTGTGATTGAAAAAATGCCCGGTACGGTCAACCCAAATCTATTTTTTATTCGGACGAGTTTTATAGGAGAAGACCCGCCATGAAACAAATTTGGATTGAAAAATCCCTTTTGGCGAGTCTCTCCGGGCCAAAAATAGTTTCGTTTCCCCGATGATCTTTTGTTTTATTTAGGGGGAGAAATTTTCTTAAATTCAAAAATCTCTTTCGATTAATTATTCAATTTAAATTCATTTTTTCAAAACTCTCAATTTCAAAAATTTCATTTGGTTTCAAATTTCAAATTTCAATTGGTTTTTGATTCAAAACTTTCAATTCAAACTGTTATTCAAATTTTCATTTCAATTTCAAAAATCTCAATTGATTTTTCAATTCTCATATCTTGTTTTTCAACGTTTTCCCTCAATCAAGTTTCATGCCCCGTGCTATTTTGATAATCACAAAGGGGGAGAAATTCGTGATTGATTGGGGGAAAAACCTTTTAAAACATGCTTTTCATTTCAGTTTTTACTTTTTTTGTTTTGGTGATTGTGATCATCAAAATAGGGGGAGATTGTTGTACCTCTCGTTCCCCTCATTGTTTGATTTTCATGATCACAATCACCTTATTATTTGTCTAATTTTGTTTGAAGTGTTTTTGAATGATAGGAACAAGGTTGCCAAGAAGTTGGCCCAAGAATGCACAAGAAGTGGACTGAAATTCAGTCCACCGGCCAACCGGTGTGATAGCACCGGCCAGCCGGTGGACCTGGCAGAGGCATTGCCCACTGCCAGGTTCCACCGGTCAGCCGGTGGCTCTGTCACCGGCCAGCCGGTGGCAACCTGATGCAACAGTGATGGCTACTGCCTCACCACCGGCCAGCCGGTGGCTCTGTCACCGGTCAGCCGGTGCTGCCTGGGCAGAAGGCCTTCTCAACATCCAAGGCACCGGCCAGCCGGTGGCCCTGCACCGGCCAGCCGGTAGCCCAGTCAAACTAGCCGTTGGCTTTGACCAGTCAACCCTCTTTTGGCCTCCAACGGCTCCGAGGCCCTTTACAACAGCTCCGAAGACTCCCCAAGGGTTCCATGCCTATAAATAAAGGCCAAGGAAGCCCCGGAAACTCCCCGGATCATATACGAAGCCAACAGACATATTTTGTATCAATTGGCCAACCTCCGGCGGACTTCCTTCAAGGAACCCACCTTGCTCCAACAACTTCCACATCCAAGGAGCTCCTTCAAAGAAGCTTGGAAGCGGCCTTCAACATCTCCAATCAATCAAAGGCGCCCAAGACTTCCTTAAATACGGTTTTTCTTGTTTATTCATTTTGAGCTTAAAATTGGGTTTGTGCCTACAAACCCCAAACTCTTTCTTCATCCCTCTTTCTTTTGGGTTTCACATCACCATTAAGGTGTGAAGAGGTTTCTTCAAGCCTTTCCTTTTAAAAGGCTTGTGTCATAGGTGAGCTAGCCTTCACCTGTAAGAAGGCTAGTGGGTTCTTGCTCAACCATTAAAAGCAAGTGGGTTCTTGCTAAACCAATTCAAAAGCAAGCTGTAATAGGTCCTAGTGCTACCTCAAAGCCTAGTGGGTTTCTTGCTAAAACCATTGAAAAGAAAGCGGTAGGAATCTCTCAACGGTTTAGTTGGGAGCGGAGACGTAGGCCGGGTTTTCGCCGAACTCCGTTAACAATTTCTTGTGTGATTGCCTCTTTATTTCCGCTGCACCTTTCACTTTGATTTTAATTTGTTAATCTTTTTTTTAAAAGGCAATTCACCCCCCCTCTTGCCATCCTTCCCATTTTTCTCCGTCCATCACAAGTTTCCAATGACACTTTCTGACTCAAAGTTGGTCTTATAACACATACTTTCCACTACAATCTCTCCCAATTTAAGGGTTCTATATTAAATCCACCACACAATCACTTAGGAAGGGATCAAAACCATATATTCCATCAAATCCTATACTGCTCGTATGACTTAGGGAAGGTCTCACATCAATTCACAGACCATCCCCTCTCACTCGGGGGGGGGGGGGGATCCCACACCATCCTCCATCAACTCCCTTTGTATGGGGTCAAAACAATTATTCAATACCTTATCCTATCAATTATGATAGTGTTATTAAAATAATACAATCTACTATACTATCACTTTGGATAGGGTCACATACATTAATCAATCCATCATCCTCTCACTCAAGATAGGGTCATAACTTTTATCTTCAACACATCACATATTAATCACTAAGAACAATTTATTAGAAGTTCAAACACACAAACACTAGCCCAAAAACCCATCTCAAGAATAAAATAATCACAAGGATATCTCTTTGGGTTACCCTAAAATAGCCTCTATTGGTTACTAACATTACTCACATTCAATTACCAACACATTCGAAATTATTTAACTCATCACCAACATCATATGCCTAACCACTAGGTTACCCAAGCCATAACTAAGCCCGGATAATTCACTCTAAGACTCTTTAACCTAAAATAAAGACCCTACCTAACTTCATGGTATTAGGTATGGTTCCATAAAACCCAATCCATTTTATTTCACTCTACACTCTGTGGGATAAATTTCATCAATTTAGACCCACCACACTACTTTGATACCAAACCAGTACATATTAGGCCAACTCATGCATATGAAAGCATGATTGTCCAAATATCCACATATAAATGTTATAAAATTCTACAGTGTTGCTATACAATAATTAATTATCATGAAATAATAATAATATATGAAGAAATCATTAATTGGAAGCATAAAAAGCATACAATCCTTAGAAAATAGGGAGTTTCCAACAAAAGGTCAACTTGACCAAAACAATATAAAACAAATTTCATTCAAATTTCCTTTAAAATCCAAGTCAAATACTCTTTTAAACCATTTATAAAAGGCATATCATGCTTTCTTTACTCACTCGAGGCCCTTGGTCAGAATCCAAATGAAAATGTTCTTTAGAAACCCCATATTTTTTTTAAAATACCATTCAAAAGAATCACTTAAAATAATCCCATTCATCTTGAAATTCCATTACAAACCATTTCCATTAGAAATCAATTTTTATCGAAATACCCTTTTTAAATCATTATTTAAAAATAAAATCCCACTTACCTTGAGAAACCAACTATCACCCTCATTCAACCCAATTTCCACCAGTGATCTATTTAAAGATATATGCAAGACTTTTTAACAATTAATATGATTCGAGCCTATCAAAATTTATATAGAGAGATCACACAAGTCCTGAAATATATAGACAATAAGTATTATGAGAGCACAAAAACATCAAATAACCAAATGAATAATAGAATCAGTGTTGTAAATTCCACCTAACTTAACCAGTAATCTATAAATCATTCCTAAAATCATACAAACATATTCTAAGTCTCTGAGTACATATATCACCTATAAATATCCTAAATTTCATTAATAAATATATTTATAATAAAAATATGACTTGTATTCACTAATACAAATATGGATTATAATAGCGCTAAAAATGGCCTTTAATAGCGCTAAAAAAGCGTTGTTAATCTCATTGAAGATGAAGGGGGTCCCCTTTATCAGCGCTCAAATTAGCACTGATAAAAGTGCCCCTTTATCAGCGCTATTTTCAGCACTGATAAATGTATAATATATCCGCGCTATTTTGAGCTCTAATAAAAACTACCTTTATCAGTGCTCAAAATAGTGCTGATATATTATCCATTTATCAGCGCTTAACTAGTGCTGATAAAGGACAAAGATCCTATCCAAAACCAGAACCTGCACAGAACCTGCCCAGCACCTGCACACATTACAGCACCTGCACAGAGTCTAAACAAAACCTGCACACAGCACACACAACACCCACACACAAAGCACAAAAGAGAAAGAATGATACATACATTTACTTGAAATCATGAATATAAAACAACACACTTCTATATACATTTCAAACAATGTTTAATTTGGTTACAATTAAATTTATCCAACAAACAGTTAAAAAACAATGATGTTCCATCCTTTTTGCATCCATCCGCTCTAAAAAATCATCGTCCATGGCGGCGGTTTCCGAACAAAGCATTCGAACTGAGGAAAAATATTTCACCTACATAATAAAAAAATATTATGTTAGTAATACAATAATGAAATAATGAATGGGGTTGCTAAATGGAATTATACTAGTGGGGCACAAAACATAAAATAACCAATTAACAAAATTGGTGCATGGTTAGGGCTAATCATCTATAATAATTAAATGGCCCATTGTTTAGTAGAACGTGGGCTATTTAATGATTCGAGGGGGAATAGATAAACCTATAGTTTGGTTCTAAGGTTATGATGGTATCACATTGATGGTTAATGGTTTGTAAAATAATGTGATGAACTTGTGTAAGGTGTGAGTTTTTGGGGAAGTATCTCTATATGGTTGAATAATGGACTGTAAGCCACTCAATGAAACTATATGAATTAGAAGTGTGTGTATATTTATTCCCACATTATTGGAAAATGATTTATTTTACCCTTAGGCCTAATAATTCACCTAATTAATGAGTGGAATTAACAAATTTTCACTATCAACCATTAAAGCGGGTTACCCTCATATATCCCTCATTCCACTCAACAAAATCCTTTACAGTCACTCTCCTCCTTCTCCCTTCCCCCAGGGGATATCTCCCTTACTTTTGAGATAAATTAAATATTATCAATTACATTAAAAGAGTGGTGGAATATCTTCAACCCTATTATCCTCCTCTATTGGATACCAATGATGGGACTTTTTCAACGACATTAAACCTTGGCTATATATCTATAGCCACGGTTTAAAACCATAGATATATGTCCCCCCATTCCATAAAAAAGAAGAACCCCTGCTACCTTCCCCAGCACACCCCCTACACACTGCCCAACCTCGAGCACACCCGCTCCCCCTGCACACTCCCTGCCCCCTGAACACCCCCTTCCCCCTTACCCAGCACACCCCTGCCCACTGCACTTCCCCCTGCCCATTGCACACCCCCTTCCCACCCCCTACATATTTCAAAAGAACCCAGCACACCCCCTACCCCTTCCCCCTACCACTTTTCCCCTTCCCCCAGAAAACCACCCCTACCCAGCACACCCACGGTTTAATACCATGGCTATATGTCCCCCCATTCCATAAAAAAGAAGCAGCCCTTCCCCCTTCCCTAGCACACCCCTTACACACTGTCCACCCCCGGGCACACCACCTACCCCTGCACACTCCCTGCCCCCTGAACACCCCCTGCCCCCTTCCCCAGCACACCCCTACCCACTGCACTTCCCCCCTACATATTTCACACCCCCTTCCCACCCCCTACATATTTCAAAAGAACCCAGCACACCCCCTACCCTTTACCCTACCACTTTGCACCCTTCCCCCTCCCCCAGAAAACCACCCCTTCCCTCTCACCCTGTCCCCTGCACATCATAAAGAAAATACCTTGTATAAAAATTGTACTCAATTTACATTATACACATCATATATATCAAAACATTCTCATGTACTTTCATTCAATGTAACTACACATATATAGACTCTCTACATCTCATAAGAAAACCCTCTTTAAAATTCACAAACACATTAAATCCATTTGAAAAAACCCATCACACAACTTTCTCATTTCTGCAAACACATTTAAAAGGACTTAAGCATGAAAATCCACAAGAAATAAAAATTTATTCATTTTAAAAATAACATTCAAGTCTATACACACCCCAAATTCCTTTGATAACACATTTTTAACCACACAAACATTTCATATAGTACACTTAACAAGAAAATACAACACAATAAAATCATCATATAATGTAAAAGCATGGAATCACCTACATAAAGCATGTAATATTCCAAAATCTGCTGGAAAACATAAAACCACAACTCCAAAATACCTTAATAAGGACTGATTAAACATTAATATTAAATATATTAATGTAAACCTAGGTTTAACTTGTGGTATTCCATGAGTTTAACGTCCCACAAGGATAGAGGGTCATAATTTAATGTCTTACAGAGATGTAAGAACTGGGTGGATCAAAACACTTATAAAGGTGGATCAGGTAGGTACATCTCTAGGAGGGAGAACCTGGAATGTTTACCTGATAGATGGATCAAAACGCCCAATGAGGTCTGACCCATGTGTGGTGTATCCCATAAAGGTAAGGTTTCTCATTTTGAAGACTTATTCGGACGCCACTAAGGGAAATACAAGAGGAAAAATAAGTGAAGGTGTACCCTAGTGAGGGGGTCACCATGGTTTACCATTGGTTGGGATTTAACCTCATGGAGGCTTCCTACGTACCCTATTTAGAATACAAGGATCAAAAACCATATATTTAAAAGAGGTATGTTGTGGGTATTACCCATGGTTAGATTCCATTCACACTAGGAATACTCTTGGTTGGATGAGTATGGGTTTTGTGGGGCTTATGCATTGTCAGATTCTCAGGTTCTTCCAAGAGTAGCAATGGGATGGATGGTACATACGTGTTAATATGGACCATGTGAATGGCGTGATCCTTGTAAAGAGGCATGAGGCACAAAAAACATGTGGAGCTGTCTGTAAACATTATTTTATAGTGGCCGTGGGGCTTATCAGACTCCCTGTACCTTCCATAAACACCACAAAACATCACGAGGACCAGATTCTACATGATGGTGCATCACATGGTTGATTCTTTTGATGATGTACTGGTCATTTGAGCTTGGATTTCATCTCAACCAGCCTTTCCCTTACTTGAATTATCCTGGGACACATATTTTTGTTCCAAAAAATCCCTCAACGATACTGATTATCTCATGCATCTACCTAGAAATAATTGTACAAGTCAAAAAACAAAACATGTGCTCAAATACAAGTCCAAACAAACGAGATACAAAAAATGGATTTTGTTGATCCTCAGTGGTTTCGTCGTTCAACCCATATGCACTGCACACCATCATTCCTTACTTCAACATTGATTTGTTCAAAGATCAATAATATGAATCCGGGGATAGAAAACATTGAGTAATAAATTAAGATTTCAATACATCGAAGCATTGTCAATTCAGCAAATAAGGTTGGAGGATAATCAATGATCATATAAAGATAACATAAGTGGTAGAAATTCACCTTCATCCTATTTGTGTACAATCTTCCATCAGGTATGTTGCCCATTCGTTTCTAAACACATGTATATCATCTTCTGAATATGAGTTTTTGTGACAGTCATAATAGTACTGAAAAATATAAATACAAAAGGATTAATAAATATTTTAAATGAACTCGTAATTATTTTTTAAAATCCCTCATCAGGGATGCTAGTTTTTTTGATTAAATACAATCTCTTTCATAAATTTATAAACATAATAACCACAGTCCTTTCCGTTTGTTTGTTTTTGACACTACAGAAACATCGACAACAATAAGTAATTTGTTTTGATATGTGTTTGGATAGTGGAATGTTATTATATATACCCAGATACTTTTCCAATTGTAGATCTTGTAGGCGTGCTCATCCTTATGCCTTGGATTCATTCCATGCATTAGACAATATTGATGCACCACCCTATCATAACAGAATCCTCATTGAAAGATAACATAAATTATATAACTAGATGTTTAGTATTAAAATGTTGGATCTAGTGTATTACAAATTAACAAACGCCATCATGCATGGTTGGTTTGTTGGATATCCATGCGTTGAATCCAGAAAATAAATCTTTGGAGTATCCAAATTGACTGCAATCAGCATCCAATGCTCCCTAAAAATACAAAAAGGAATAAGTAAAGAAAGAAATCAAAATATAGTTGATATGATTAAATTGTAGAGTTTTACCCCTGCATCGTTGGTATTAAAAAGAGTCTATCATCTGTAATTTTGTTTTCAAACGATTTGAGCAAGGATGACATTATTATAGCCTCTTTAACAGAATCTATTTTGTCTTTTGAAGATGTGGTGTGAGGACTAACGAGTCCAAATTTTTGTTCATGGGGAAATCCCTTCAATTGTTTTTCATATATACATCTGCGACAAATATAAAATGTATTTAGTCAAAATTATCAGATTATATCATCTTTTATAAAATCAAATCATGAAAACTTACCTCATGTATACATTTACAACTGAGGCGACTAGCCATTCATACTTGAAGAGTTCATTTACATTTTCAGCACTAATGAAATCTGATATCTCCTCTCCATACATATCTTTTTTGAAATCAACTATGTGAGTACTTCCGTCTTTCAACTTTATATCCACATGAGCCTGCAATGATATTAACTGTGGATATAGAACGGGCGGGGTGAAGGTGCTCTCAGTAGAACGTTTCAATCGGTTGGTTGATCCTTGAGATAGTTTTGATTTGATATTTCATTTCACCCCACATTCTTTGTAAATCTATAATAACAGTCATCGGTTCAGTCCTTTTTTCATTAAATGTTAAAGGTCCATCTTGAAACATAAATTAGAAATGAACACCTTTTTGTCGACATGTTTTTTTACAAGAACTGTCAGCCATGCGATGAATGTTCCAACATCTTGTTCAACCGTATGAATGTCGTCATCATCATTTGGAACATGTATCTCAGCACTCAGCTCATTAGCTACGTTAATTAACACTTTAAAATGATCTTTTGGAAGTTGTCTGTTGTGTAGCATGTCGTTTTGCGTATTGAACACCATAGCCCTCGATACAAGGCGATAGGTGGGAGTTCATAAATATAAATCCCAGTCATTTTCACCCTATGGAATATTATTACAGGAAAGGTATCAGTGTCTATGTAAATCACATTTCACAGAAACAATTATTAAAACATTGATTACCTCATCTAAGTCAGGTTTTTTAGGGGAATGGCTCGCCTCAAAGCTGGTTGGGGGTGGGGCAAGATCGTCACGCACGGGTTGTTGTTGAGTTGTTTCTTCTCTTTGCCTCTCCCCTATAAATTTTTCTTTCATCTCTATCTGGTATTGTAATTATTCTTGAAAAATAGAGAATTGTTCTTGCATATTTTCCATTTTTTCATTTTGACCCCCGCTTGTTTTTGTTTTTGAAAATATGTTCGGGGTGTCACCCTAAAACCCGATCCTCCGACACGGCCATACTTTTCTGGCTGCTTCAAGGCTGTTGAAATTATGTCTGCATCTGGTACGGTTGTTGTTGATTCTTGTGACTATTTCAGATAGAAAATATAGAAAAATAAGTTGTTATTGTAAAGTAATAGCGATTTAAAGCAACTCAAATTTATATTATGTCATACTTACACATGTTTCCCACACTTTTTGTGTGTTTTCATCTATCAATGTCCCCTCTTTATTTACACAAGCCTCCTTCCATAACACATGGTGCGAGATGGATATGGCTTTCTATTTCGATTCATAATTCTGCATATAAACAGAGAAACATGGTTATGGTGTTGTTTTATGTCACATACTAGTAGTAGGGTAGATTTAAAAGATGTACCAATTTTTTCTCAAGTTCAGCGTACCCCATCCTTGCTTTACGGTAAGGGTACGCTGGTTCTGTTGCCCGTTTTTTATTTTCATCACTCAGTAGCTATTTCATAAATAAAAACTGTCAATCAGAGTGATTAATACAAGAAAACGTCAAACAACGTATTACCCCACACAATGTACCTAAAAAGTATGCTCCCCACAACGGTTCCTAAACGCATCCCACGCTCCTTGGGATATCAAGTGTGCGTAAAGAGGAGATGGGTGCGGCATGATTTTCCCTTCTGCATCTTTAAGATGATATTTCATTAAAATTGTGCGAAAACCTCTATGAATCCTTCCTGCAACTTTTAATACATATTCCTTGTGCAAGACATCTTCTCTAAATGCACTCTTCAATGGATGATGAAGAGTAAGTTAATGTTTTGGTATTTTATTTTATTTTAATAAATTAAAAAAATGATATCATAATGTTACCGTAATCTCTTCCCACATTAGTGTCTTCAGCCCAGTGACAACTTGGTGCCACGACTGTACATCAATCGACACGCGTTTTCGAGTGACGATTCCAATGTAGCTACTAAAGATGGATATGTTGGGGTTAACATGTTGGCCTCGCTTATTCCATCCCACCTCAAATTTGATTCCTTTTTCTTTTGCCTTAAGGATTTTGGCCAACACTGTCAAACTACGATGATATTGTTTTTTTTCACTTTCAGGGTTTAATTTCCTACCATTTCCTCAGAAGTAGCATCAATATATTCCCCCAGAGTGCTAGCATCAGCAATGGGACCAGCAAAAATAGGTTGAGAAACCTGTTGTACCTCAGCACTGGGACCAGCAAAAACAGGTTGAGAAACCTATTGTTGCTTTGCACTGGGACCACCAGCATCTGGTTGAGAAACTTGTTGTTGCTCTGCAGTGGGACCACCAACTGCTGGTTGAGAGACCTTTTGTTCCTTAGGATTGGGTGCATCAGCAGGTGCAGAAGTCATTATCTGTAGAAGTGGTTTAATATTTAATTTAGATTACATAAAAATAGCAGTGAACATATAATAACATAACGTAACCCAATGTATGTTACAATAAACAAATAACCTGATTATTTTACTCTTTTTTTATTTAAAGGATGAAGTGATTTGACTCCTCTATCGACTATGTAAATTCCTTCATTGTGGTCTCCCCTGATATACAAAATGTCGTCTATATTTGGACCACTTCAAAATGATTGTGAAGTCCCTATAAAAGGGTCAAACTCCATTGAACTTTCATCTGACCCTTCAGTTTTTTTGGTCGATAACAGAACAGTTTACCATATTTCAGTTTGCGGGGTCTAGAACATAAAATACTTGTACTGCCTGTGATGCCATTATAAATGGTTCATCTTTCTCCCCTTACTGAAATCAACTTTCACGAATCCTAATTAATCTATTTTAACAGCACTCCTGTTATCAACCCACTTTAATTGAAAAATCGGTACTTTGAATTTCGTATAATCCAACTCCCATATTTGTTTGATGATGCCAAAGTATGACATATTCTCATAAATTGGATTTTTTTCCTTAGCACTGGAATATGCATTGCCTCAGCCACAAGTGTAACCCCACTATTCTAAATGGTACTGTCTTCATCATGTTCATTAGTTAGAATGTATAATCGTTAACTGCATAAGCATTGTAAGATAATACATACACACTTGATCCTCCAGCCAGCCATCAATGTCGTTCTGAAATTGAGTCTGAATTTTCATCTAAATTCTTAAAAATATAGTCTCGAAACCATCCTATAAACTGTAGATTATGTGTATCTGATATCCATTTTTCAGCCCTAGAAGGATTCAAACGCCTAAAAATTTCTTTGTGGGTTTGAACATATGGGTCAACGTCGAAAGTGTTATGAAAAACGTAAAGGTGGGATTTCTCCCGATCTATAATATTGATTGTGACAACCTCTCTTCCAGAACTTCCTTCACCCTTAAGCCACTCATTGTGACGAGATTTTGGTAGGCCAATGATTTCCACACTAGACAGGTATTCAGTACAATATTCAACATCTTCCTCAACAATATATTGCTCCACAGTAAAACCCTCTGGCCGACTTCGGTTTTTGACATACCCTTTCAAAGTCTTCATACACAGTTAAATGGGGTATATCCATCTATAATGTACAGGACCACATAGTCGAATCTCTCTCACCAAATGTACCATCAAATGAACCATCATATCGAAAAATTTTGGTGGGAAGAACATTTCCAATTCACATAATATGACAACAATTTCTTTTTCCATAGTTGGAAATTTCGCCGGGTCTATAACTTTGCTGCATATAGCTTTGAAGAAGAAACAGAGCTTCGTTAATGTAGGGTGGAAATTCTTGGGCAAAATGCAATGTAAAGCTATAGGAATTATATCTTGCATCAAAACATGGAAGTCATGTGATTTCAGACCCTTTAATTTTAAATCTCCCATTGACACTATGTTCTTGATATTTGATGAATACCCCTCTGGAACCTTTACGTCATTCAAGAAGTTGAAAAACAGATATCTCTCCTTCCTAGAAAGAGTCCAAGCAGCAGGGTAAAATCCATATACATGGTGTTTCCAGTAGGGTGAACATCGTGTATGTATAATATACCTGATTTAATCTGACATATATCAAATTTATTCCAAGTTAGTCTTACAAAGACTGAATGATGCCTTAGAAAATACATGACATGCGAACAGGAGGAAACCAATGAGTAACAAGAGAAAAAAGTAATAAATATGATGCTATCTCAATGTACACAAGGTGATGATAATATGTTGGTCAAGATCAACTATGGGTTAGGAGTAAACTAATATTTAATTGAAAAAAACTACTAAAAACTGATCCAGAAAAGGTTGAAATATCCTATTAAACAAGTCCCTTAATACAACCAATGCATTAGTTAAACCAAAAATCATTGCTAAAAAATCATACAGGCCATAACTACTCTTAAAAGCAGTCCATGGTAGGTCCATCGATGTCCAACTCATCTAATGGTATCCTAATGTCAAATCTATCTTGGAGAAGATCATAGAACCTCATAGATGATCAATGTGACTATCAATGCATGGATGAGGATACATATTCATGATTCTCATCAGTTTCAATCTCCAATAGTCCAAGAAAAGAATAAATACCAATCAACCATCTATTTTAGAGAACTATAAAACCCCATGGTAAAGTACTATGCCATATGAAACCATTATATTCTATATCATCAAATTGTAATTCAAACAACTGATGCTCTTTTGTTGTTAATTTAGAAATTGTGATAGAAACTGAATTTTCTCCCATAACTAACTAGATTATAAAGTTTATCTCCTTATTAAGAAGTAAATTTTATACCTCATTAGTGAAAACATCCAAAAAAGGTACTACTATTGGGGAAAATGAATCCTACAACATTCTAGAAACATCTACAATATGCCTGACTATTTGAGTCATTAGGGTACAATGAATATATAATTATAACATGCTATTTAAAATGAAATGTGGAAACATGAAATCATACAGACTCCTGATAAACCCATAATACAAAACATATCACCTAGTATTTCTGTCACATATACAAATAAATAAATTAGAAAAAACATTGAGGATCTACTTCAATCCCCAAATTCCAACTCATCCCATCTCTAAATAGTATCAGAGCTAACCCATTCAATCATGATACACTACTGGAAGTAGCATATTTCCCAACGGTTCAGAACCTTTGGGATAGGCTACATGTTACAAATGACTCATAGAACATTGTCCTAAAGTTTTAATAGAATCTGAATGTATTTGGTCAGTTTTCTGTATGCCAATATTTATTTTTAATTAAAATGTTGTCCATTTCAAATAAATCTGAGACACTTCAATTGTTGGTGGTCACACCAGGCCTCGGATTGAAGCGGGGTTAACACTTCAAAGCATAAAGGTACCATTAAATACTTATATTGCTCAACTTGTTTTGGAAATTGTTTATCTTCATCTGTGCCTTGTACTTGCACCCATGAATTTGAAGGTTAGTATGCGTACACGATAGTTTACCTTCTTAGAGAAGAGTTTATTGAAGAGTATAAGAGACATGAGGCAATGAAGATCATTATAGTGTTGGAGAAAATGTGGTTGCTACAAATAATGTGGCAATAGTCTTATGCAACGCGGCCTAAGTTACAACTTGCAGGTATTGTACTTTATTTTATTTGGAGGCTTTCAGTGTAAATTCATTTTGGAATGATCATTGCTATTCATTGTCTTTTAGGTTCATTTGACAGCCAAGGAAAAAAGGTGGGGTCTTCAGATATTGGAGGATATGTTGAAGGGTGATTTTGTGTGTGAATATGTTGGAGAAATGGCCTCTTTTCCCATTAAGCTCCTCGAACCCCGATCACCATCAGGGTTCGGGGAGCTTGAAGGGTAAAGAGGCCATTTGGTTAGATGTTAGATACTATGGAAATGTTGAAAAAATATAGGATTTAATTTCCCATAAAGTCACCCTTCGACATATCCTCCAATGTCTGCAGACCCCACCCTTTCCCCTCGGCTGTCAAAAAAACCTAAAAGACAATGAATAGCAATGATTATTCCAAAATGCATTTACACTGAAACCCTCCAGAAAAAAATAAAGTACAATACCTGCAAGTTGTAACTTAGGCCGCGTTGCACAAGCCAATTTCCACATTGTTTGTAGCAACCACAATTTCTTCAACACTCTAATGATATTCATTGCTTCATGTATTTTATACACTTCCAGAAACTCTTCTCTAAGAAGGTCAACTATCATGTACGCATACTCACCTTCAAATTCATGAGTTCAAGTACAAGGAACGTATGAAGATAAAAAATTTCTAAAACAAGTTGACCAACATGCATCATCCTCGATGGAAGTAATATATAAATTCACATGGAAGTTCTTAAAGATATGATTTTTATGTATATATTGAAAGGGTGGTGAATGTTCATTGTTGATGTTGTTCGTCTATGAGACTTTCACCTTCTATTCTCCTCTCACTATGTCATGGACATCATGCAATAGCCTTATATCATATGGGGTAAATTGAGGTTGCTGAGAAACTATAGCACTGCATGATCTTTCATGTCCAGTGACCTCAGGATTTTTTTTCTAATCAAGCTGCCTCTGATCATTAGTTGCATGTAAAGGTGGTGTGGTAGCCTCCAGGATAGATTGGAAGTTGACCAATCCATTTTATGAACAAGATGGGATGATAAATCTAACATTAAGAGCATGCAATATAGGAAATTGTTCCAATGATTCGGCAAGTGAGGCTACATCTAAAGATATTTATTGTGTTTCATCAAGTGAGTCAGTTCCTAGTTCCAAAAATCATTCACAAACATCACTCACCAGTTTCCTCAAGGATAAACTTGGGTTCATGGATTTCTATGATCAAAGAGATATATCCTCTACTTCTTTTAAAACCTATGTGGTGCATGTTTCAAATTCCTCTAGGAAAAAGGAACAAATGTGGTGAGTTGTAAGCCACATCTATTTGATGTTTTGAAATGTTAATTATGTTTTGAAAATGGGTTCAATATTTGAGGAAAAGTTGAATTGTCCTTGATTCATGTTTGGATGATGGATTCACATCCATTCCAAGTGGTTTTGATGGAAAGGATGGATGATAACATTGGTTGGAGTTCTCATGGATTTCTAGGCATGGTAAGTTATAAAACATGTTGGGTATGTTGTGGAGTTTTAGTTGGGGTTCTAGTGGTTCTTTCCCAACGATGGAGGTGTTAAACATCAGATGGTGGTGTTTGTGAGATAAAGCGTATAGTGGGGAGCACCATAGAAATTAAGTGTTCGGTTGATGACATGATTGGTGTTTCGAATTAGATAGTCTTGGGTAAAATCCATCTTGGTGTTTAGATCGTTTGAGTACATTGAGATGAAGGTTGTGGTTGGGTTGTGTTATGAGTGTTTGGGGGAAATGTAAGTATTTAATGGTACCTTTATGTTTTGCATAATGAATAATTAGTAGATCACATTTTCTTGTTTGATATACTGGTTTTTCAATTAAAATGAAGTCCATTTTAAACTATAGAGAGACACTTCGAGTGGACAGCCCTACCCCCACCCCACACAGCCCTAACCCCACCTGTACACCCTCCCCCACCCCAAACAGCCCTACCCCCACCCCATTTGGACAACCCAGCCCCTCCCCCAACCTACCTAGATAACCCCTCCCCCACCCCACTTGGACAACCCTACCCCCACCCCACTTGGACAGCTCTACCACCACCCCACACCCACCCCACTTGGACAGCCCTACCCCACCCCACTTGGACAACCCCACCCCCCCACCCCCCACCCCACTTGGACAGCTCTACCCCCACCCCAATTGGACAACCCACCCCCCCCCCCACCTGGATAGCCCTACCCCCACCCCACTTGGAAAACCCATCCCCCCCACCCCACCTGGACAACCCGAATTTTATTTATGGATAACTAACAAAATCAAGTCAATAGACCTTAATTTTAAAATAAATCAAGAATAAAATAACTCAGGATCATATTGACCTCTTCAATATCAACCAAAATTATTCAGTATAGATAAATCACAACAAAACCACAACCTAAAATGATATATTGATTGTGTTCATAAGGGAATCATAATACACAATACATTGTAGAAAAATAGAATGAAAAAATATAAAATAATTGAAGGCACACCTACCAATTTAGAATGGAAGAAAAAAAATTTCTTGAATCAAAGATAGATGTCCCGTTGGAAATTAGAGTTAGCACCCTCTAGAGAAGGTTGGAAAGTAGGGTTCGAACCGTAACCAAAAATTATATATGCCTTATTTTTGTAAGGGGATCATTATACACACTAGATTTCACCAAAATATAATGACAAAATCTAAAATAAATTAACACACACGAACCAATTTAAACTGGAAGAATAAATCTAAAATAAATGAACTCACACATACCGATTTAAACGGGAAGAAAAAATCATTGGAAACCAGACCTGTTGTGTAGGGAAGTAGAGTTTGCATCGAGATTTAAAGGAAAACCTTCCAAACGGTTGAGGTTTAGGGAAACAATTTCGAGAGGGTGTGTCCAGGTCTCGGTTAGGGAAATTTTTTCGAGATGTCTGGAGTTTCAGATCGATGATATTTGGGGATTTTCTTTCCGAATGGTTTTAAAAAACCGTTGGGAAAGTTTACCAAACTCTTAATACCATATATACCAACGGTTCTACAGAACCGTTGGTATAGGAGTCTTCATCTTTCCCAACAGTTTCACTAAACCGTTTGGAAAACTATATTTTACCCATTTTTCCCAACGGTTTAATCAAACCATTGGGAAAACACAATTTTTACAGATTTTTACCAACGGTTTATGAAAACCGTTGGTAATGATTACCTATACCAATAGTTTCAAAGAACCATTGGTATACAAGCGTTGGTAAAAGCATGATTTCCAGTAGTGCTACATCAGCAATCTTACCAACATTAACCTACAATTAGTAATGTATACATGGGTACCCAAGTTACATGGTATCTTGAGTAGGGTTTTATTAAATCTCATTAGGGATCAACTAACATAAACCTATATATAAATGATAATTATAGTAGTGTATGTACATGTGACATGATCTATAGAGTATATGAAAACTACAAAAGACAAAATAAAATAACCTTCATTGATCCTATAAATCTAGTGTGACTACTAATATTTATTATTTATTTATATTTTGGTACTATAATTACTCTTTTCTTGGAAGATGACCATGCCAACCCATACAATCCTGATTCCATATATTAGTATGCATAAATCCTAGAACCTTGGAAATTTTAGTAAGCATCATGATTATAATAGGAAACATTCCAATCTTTAAGACGTAATTATATTTGATATATAGCCATAATTCATACATGTCTATTCAAAGAAGGTGGTCCAATGTAATCTGTAGTCATCAGGATCCAAGATGATACATGGGAGGTAATCCTAAAAGATAAAATAGTCAGCAGGCTTTATAACATATTCATACTGGGTCACCCAAAGAAATCCATTGTCGGTAAGCTCTAAAATTAATCCCTATAAAGTATTCATATAACATCAATAGTCATTGTGAAGAATCATATTTGAAGGGGTTAACCTAGTAAATCCATTGTAATCTAGCTGAAATATGATCCTTGAGTGTAATTATTAGTTGACCAATAGTCATTAGGAATCATCTTTGATTCCAATACATGACCATAAAAAAATCCATAACCATCAGAGATGATCCTTTTGTTTTAATATTATAAGATAAATAGTAATCATTTTTCATCACCAATTTCTAGGCGGTGACCCTAGAAATACATTAATAATAAACTATGAACTGATACTAAGGAGGTAATCTTATGAAATCATTAGTCTAGAAGAATCATCCAAGATTATTTAGTGGTGGCCCTAGGTAATCCATATTCATCTTTGTCTAATCATATAACTATGAGATTATTCTATGTAATGAAAATTAATATGGATCCATCATCATTTCCATTGGGATAATCTTTGGGAATCCATATAACCATAAGATTAAAAACTATTTCCTTTGTATCTCATACATAAATATTCAACTCGAAGGGGTAGAACTTACCGCCCATGGTAACTCAAAATAAAAAAAAATGAAAAAAGGTTTGGTTATCCACAGAAGTCATCACACATAACCTTGGTAGACCTCTCACACATGTGAACCATCATAACTAACCAATTGCCATATACTTCATCTTAGAGTCAAGATATCCCTATGGAACCTATAGGGTATCCAATTCCACATCATTCACAAACAACCCACTTGTGTTTCTAAATATCAATAACGTCTCTTATTTAGACACTCATCACTAATTATGAATCACATCCCTATACATAATCTTAATCACATTAATACCACACTATCTATTTTGGAAATCCTTACTGGAATTAGGCTCAAGATATGGTATCATTCCTATCTCACATCTATATTCACCATTTGGTACTCACACACAAAATATATAAATAATATACCAAGGGAATACCATCCATGGAACTCACATCCCACCTTGAGAGCACAAGGAGGAGGAGGAAGAGGCGGCGGTGGTCGTGGCAGAAAGGGTGGAGGCGGCGGCAGAGGCGAAGGCGGCGACAACGGCAGAGGCGGCGGTGGCGGTAGAGGCAGCGGCGGTCGCAGAAGCGAGGGTGGAGGCGACAGAGGCAGTGGCGGCCACAGTAGCGGGAGCGGGGGCGGAGGCAGCGACGACGGTGGAGAGTTAGGAGGACGAGGAGGACCAGGAGGAGGAAGGAGGAGAAAGGAGGAGGACGAGGAGGACGAGGAGGAGGAGGATGAGGTCACGCGGTGAGGGGCCTGGTTCATCTTTCGCGAGAGCTTGACCGTGTGCATGCGAGGATGTCCTGTTAGGGTTATTAAATAAAAACCGATAGAACCTTTATCAGCGCTCATTAAAAGTGCTGATAAAGGTATATTTTATCAGTGATACAATAAAAGCACTGATAAAACATTCATTTATCAGCACTTTTTTAGCGCTGATAAAGAGCAACCTTTATCAACGCTAAAAAAATTGCTCATAAAGGGGTACCCTTTATCAGCGCTTTTAGATAGCGCTGATAAGGGCATACCCCTTTATCAGCGCTTTCTGTTTAGCGCTGATAAAGGGCAGTGCTTCCCTTGCCCTGTTTGTGGTAGTGAATAATAAACACAAAACTCACTGGGTGGTATTACAATGATGAAACCATGAGATAAAAGGTGGGGTCCAATCCTTAAATAAACCTATAACTAATCCCTAAAATTCAAAATTCATATACTAGAATAAATTACCAATAAATTCTGGTTTCACCCAAAACCCTATTTAATTTTTGGGGAAACATAACTTAAAAAACAATATAAAAAATAGTGTTTTGATCCTCTTGATATCCCCTTTATCCAAGAAGAATATCCCCATCAAATCATCCCTATTCAACCATGATTTGTTGGAATCAGTATGAATCTCTAGAAGAAGCTTTTAAAATAAGAGAGGAAACAAAAAATTATAGAGAAGAAGAAGAGGGATGAGGATAATAGAGAAGTTTACTATACTCTTTCATGAAAAAAAGAATTGTGATTAACCTAAACCTAAGAGGGAAATTTTTTAGCTCTAATGGGAAGAAGTAAATGTGGATAATATAACCAGATAGCCTCTTTAGAGTGCCCATTTATTTTATGAAGATAAAGATCTATTCATGAAATTTCATTTTTACCACTACTAGAAAATATGAATGGGAAACAAAACAACCTGACCCTAGGGGTCACAATGAAATGCTGCACATGTGACCACCCCCATGATGAGACTTATATATTCATGACACTACACACCTTTTCTCGGTAGGACCAAAATATCATGTTCCTAGGAAATGAGACATTGATTTTCTAGTCATGACATGGAACCCTACCATTTGGATAAACCAAAACTCTCATGATAAGAACTTCATGGAATGTGATCCCCTTCCATGAAATGAGTTCCCCTGTGACCAAAATCCCAAGTTAAAACCCACATGATTCATACCATGATGTATTCCCTTGGGAAATACTTCATAACATGAACTCTGTTTCATATGGTGACTATCCTTTCTAGAAAAAAATTCACAAAGGAATATGTGAGGTTTTCTTAGTGATACGTATGGTTATAACAACACAAAATTACACCCTCGGACTTGAAATTACCCTTATATGTAAGATATTTTCCTTAATATAATACCCACTATATAAGGGTTATAATTAAGATGTGAAACCCTCCCATAATGATGTGATACTCAAACCACTCATAAAATCAACTGTTTCTATAAGTATCACCATACTATTACTCACTATTACATGAGATGACCTATCATAATGCTAGGGATATTGATTATCACATAGGAATATTTCATGTCATAAAATCCCTACAATGTGGTGTGACGGTCACCTAATTAGGTATTTTCATAGAGTCACCCTCATATTCAATGGTGTGATGATTAACATGGCACACAAATCAACAATGGGGTGACCCAACCCTACTTTAGAACCAAAATTTCAAATTTTCCCTAAAAAAAGACTAATAAATTTAAGGATCATTACAAACTCCCAACCATAATTTTTATCATCCTAGAAAATCCATAAGAGTCCTTCAATCAAAAATCCCAACCTACCTATTTTATCAAATCACAACTAACTGAACGGGTTTTATCTTTAAACACAGAACATGATTCCGTTGTACAACTCCAACAACTAAAGAACTGTATTCACTAAAATTAAATAAAATTTCTCAAAAAATACCTACATCTCTATCCATGACTTCCATCAGATATTTGGAATCATTTCACTTTCAGTTATCAATTGATTCTCTCTAAACCGAATTCGTATCACCTGAGAACCTCAATCATTAACAAAATTAGAACATTATGACAATGAATGAATGAATCCATATATTATAATAAACAAAAAAGTCTAAAAATAAACAATATCAAACCATATGGATCTATCCACTATAAGGACCAAACACTAAGAGTTGATTTTGAATAATTGCGCTCTCCACCATAGGAATTGATTACCAAAAATGAACTTCAAGTTGTCTAACCCTTTGAACTATCTGCTTCTTTACTTTTATAATAAATTGACATGTTTTCAAAATATTCTTTGAAACAAAGTTTAAAAAAAGCCTCATATCTTCTAAAAACTAGGGAATCCAAAATTATTTCAAGTAATAGGAACTTATAAATCCATTGATGCCTGGATCATGCCACCACGTGCATTTTATTTGTAAATAAATTTTTTCTTAAAAAATAAACATCTCAAAAAATAATTTCCCTATGGAATCCAAATAACCACAATAAAACATAAATTAAATAGGACCCTCAAATCCATATTGACCTCGTCACCCTTTATAATGTATTTGATAATGAATGAAAAATATTATTAGTTTATTCAATTAATATTTCATTTCAATGATGTAATTTTCCCACCACGACTACCCATATGCTTGTGTGTAATGCCCTAAGCATGCCACACCCATGATTCATGAACAAATCACATTATCCTAGTTGATCCCTATAAATCATCCCAAGTATCAACCACCCCAAAATGGGATTCTAGGGCCAACACCTCACTCATCATAGAGTGCCTAGTACAAAAATTGAACACCCCCTTAAAACATGGGTGTATACCAGACCCATGTGGTCCATGAATTCTATCGGCCTACATCATGATTTATGAAAACATAACTCCACCAATAATTGTCTATATGCCATCCCAAATCATGATCTAATTCCATTTTTTAATTCTCCACCCTAGAGCACTAGAATAACACCTATGAAGGGCTACTTCAAGTCCTTAGACATGTCTCCTTGTTTTCTATGGAATTATAAATGAAAAAGAGGTACTAAAATAGTATTGATGATATAATTCCCGCGAAAGTAATGATCAAGGGTCTTGCCTAAATCTAAGAAAATTCAGAAAAACCCATTAATGTTGAGGAAAAATATATATCATGTAAATAATAAAAATGGAGAAATATGGACCCCACAACCCAAAATAAAAAATAGTAAAACAATTTATTTAGTGTATCTCAACATAAAAAAACAGAAATAGTGGATACAATTTGAAACATGCATCATTTTATAAATATAATAATGAAAAACTAGTTGATACATGTGTATAAAAATAATTGAAAGTAAATAACTTAGTCTCTGACCCTACTCATAAAATTTTCCTACCAAATTCTCAAACTCTATAACCTCTTGCACCTAAAACAAATGTCTATATCTAATAGATACCAGTGCCTATGTGAAAGCATGAAGGTATAGAATAATATATTAAAACCCATTCCATGTAGGTAGGTATGGGTGAGTCAAATAACCTAGAAGGAATCCCTCTAATCTCAATATAAAAAATGAATCTATGATCAATTATATGTCCATGTAATACATATTAAGAGTAAATTTCATGCTAACATAATACCATTACCTAGAAACATAATAAAAAATTCACATACAAGCACACACATCATGTCATTGTGTGTTAACCAATAAACCACGATAACTGGTCCTACCCATTATAGCCAATAATTAAAGTAATAGACTTATATCATGACACAATAACTCATGGAACATTATCAATAACATTATACTATAAGATTTTTCTCAGATAAATTATGAAATCATAACCCACAATAACTAGTATACCATCCCTTATTAGTCAAGGGAGGATACCTTTAAAAACTCACTCCTAGTCCTAAACCAAACCTTCTCACTCAAGGTTGGTCAGTGTAGAGACCCGAAGCTTAACGTACATGGACATTACATTACATTTGCGGAATACTTAGTACATAACAAAAACACACACACAAGGATCATAATAGTTTAGTGTCTTTGGAAACTCGGAACGTAATCTTCTAATCGTGGTGAAAGATCTTCAATATCTCCCATAAAGATCTTCCCTTTTTTTTACCTAAAACATTTCTTTATATCCTGGGGAAAAGAAAACATAAAAAGGGTGAGCTCAAATTCTCAGTAAGGGTATACAAAAGAAAAATTAATCACATCATATTCATAAGAACATAACTTTTGGAAATCTTAACCTGCAAAAGAGAGCATAATTTCATAACATGGGATAAATCATAGTAGTGAAATGAAATCCCAATAATCATAACTTAAAACATGAAACTTTGTGTCATACACACATAATCATAAAGAATCATTTCTTGTTAGTGAAGACTCATTTCCAAGACTATCTTAGTGGACAAAGTCCCTTTCTGAATCGAGTAACCCTCGTTTCAGTCCTGTTTCACTGAACCGGTATAACCTACCATTTCAGCCATGTCTATCTCATGAGATATAAAATCTTTACCCAATGCATTGGAGGGAGATATAGGTCCCACCCATCTTATAATGAATCCTTTCTTATGTGTGCCATATAATCATAAATCATACATCATCGCATAACACATGTAACAAAAATGGGATTCTTGAAACATCATGACATCATAAAACAAATCATATAAGGTAAATGACTTCATAAAAATAATTTCCTCAAAACATAATCAAATAAATGTAATAATAGGGATAAAAACAGAACCCTATATTATCTTAGATGGAAAATAATTTTGATAAAACATTTGAACTCCATTCTTGAGGAAAATATCCTTTCTACTTCAAAAACACTTTTCTTTTCTTAACATGTCATAAACTAAAAGAAGTTGATTAAAAATAAACTTGAAAACTTGTAAAGGAAGATTCTTGGAAATAATGTTTTAAAAATCCATTCATGTCGTATAAGTTAAAAAAAACATTCTTTGTACTTTTGTCGGAAAAGTCAAAAAAAGTACCTCGTATGAAAAACGACAAAAGATTCCTTTCATATCTTTTACTAAAAACTCACAGAAGGGTAAAATTGGATTTAAACTATTGTAAGTGGATGGAAATAATATTACATATTTATGAAACATGGATGTGTATGATAAAATACACCCCAGTAAATACTTACGAATAAACAATCTCGGATAAAAATGAGATTGTGATATTTCCCTTACCTTAGGTCCGACTTGCTTTGTAAGTGTCCGAACCTCCTGTATAATGATTTAAATAATGTTATTGACATATTACAGAATCATATTCATTGTTATGATATCATATATGGTTCACTTATTACATTATATTACCCGTTCTTTTGTAAATTCCATGTTAAAGAAGCGTTTTGGGTAAAATCGTTTCATTTATCGTAGGTGTTCTGACTTATTGTTCTTGACATTATTATTACTTATATCATGATTTAATTACTTCCAGAATATAAAATATGATTTATATATCATATATATTCAGTATATATATATATATAATAGATAGATAAATGAAATGAAAAACACCGTTCATGGAGACGGTAGTCCGTACGTACGCATGAACGCTGTTTTCCTTTCCTTATTGTCTTTAATGGAATTAAGTAGATGACATAAATATATATATATATACATAAATCCAGTAGCTTTATAATGTCATATATTTCATTATTATTTCTTATATATACTTTATAGTCATTCTTAAATGGTTAACATGGAGAATGAATCTCATCGCGTCGTGGAGACGGTAGTCCGTACGTACGCACGAGCGATGATATCATTTCCATAAATATTGAATTTAATTGGAGTGGATTATACAATATATCAGAATCAATATGATGTTGTAATAACTATTTATAGTTATTCTTTACACCATTATACCCATCCATGTAAGGTGGTGGTGGAAAATAGATTACACCACGGCGTGGAGACGGTATTCCGTACGTACGCACGCGCGGTGATTTCTTTTTCCGTACGATGGATAGATGGTGAAATAGGGTTGTTTCATACTTATAATAACATATCAGTATATTAGTGATACTGATGTTATTACTTCATAATGAAACAACCTAATAAGAAGAATTTGAAGAAGAAATAAATTGAAAAGATCGGTAATGGATATTACCTCTTCTTTGGAACGCTTCTTTGAATCCTCCACTTAGGGAACTAATATTGGTCTTTGAAGAAGACCAGGACCTCTAGGATTATTCTAGGGAAGTGGAGAGGATAAAATGGCAGGGGTTGGCCGAGCTTGAGTTCTCAATTTTGTGTGAGAAGGAGGGGGAGGAGGTTCCCTTTTATAAGGGAGGAGAGGGGCACCTTAGGAATATCTCAAAATATTATTTTATATTAAAGTCAAAATCGGTTTATAATGGTTCCAAAGGGTCTTATTTCGAAGCTAAAGTGGGGAAGGGTCGAAATCCTATCAACCAATAGGATTTAGACAAGTTTAGGGTATTATTTTAACCTTATCAATTAGATTTAACTCTAAGTTAAATAATTTAACTTTTACCATGTCTTTTTGTTTTCTTTCACTATATGGTTAATAAACTTACTATAAAATGCCAAAAGAACCCCAAATTGTATATTATTAATACATATATCCTTAGCTAAGTCATTTGGCCGAACCTTAGATTTTTAGGAATAAAATAAAAATTAATTATATTTTATTTTATTTAAAAACTATTTTGTGTCAATTTCGACACTATTTTGATATATGATTTTTTTGAAAGTCATAACAGAATTATATGTTCTAACCAAGTTGATTAAATAAACACTAATATATCATAGTAACCTATAAAATTAGTGGAAGTCATAAAAAGTCTTAAATTACATTTATTTTGGTATTTATAATATCAATTATGTCAATATTTCATTAATAAGATAATTACTGCAACATCTTTGTGTCATAAATAAATTAAATTATTTGATGTCTAAAAATTACAAATAAAATACAATCATGTAGGAAATCGTTTTATATTTCTAATGAATATTTACAATCGAATTTAGCTTATGTCAAACCCTATATTAAAAATGTTTTAGTAAATATACTTTGATTTTAACTCTTTTAACTCTTCTTTGAATTAAATAATAATAAATGTCCTAATCTAATCCAAGTGGCCCTAAATGATAATATTTTACACTTAAGGTTGTTTTTGGTCGAGATACACTTGTCCAATAGAATTAGGACATGTGTTAGGGTAATATTAATATCATTTTTACCCTTAATTACCCTATTTACTTTTAACCGTGGTAAATAAAAGTAAAAAGTTACTATTCACCAAAAATTATTTTCATCTCATTGAACCACATTTTACTTACTGACATCAACCGTGTCTCTCGGATTTTTGAAATTCCATTCACAGAAGCGGTAAAATTAAGTTTTATGAAAAATTCAGTTTTTTTAACTACCACTTAGTAGTTTCACTATCATAAAAAATTGATGTTTTTCAGAACAATGCCAAAATTTCATCCTAAGCTATATTTTATATTCCGAATTCAAAAATGAAATCTATTTTACCAAATTCATAACATAGAAGTTGCATTAATTAATTTTATAATTAAATCCCACTGTTAAAATAAATAGCGTGTTTTTAGGAAACAATATATATCAAAAGATTGACACTTGATTATGTCTAGTTTAAATGTGAAATTACAACCAAGGACCAACATTGTATTAAATTGTAAAAATATATTCTATATATACTTTAAAACCACTCAAATTAATAATTTATCACTATTAATTATTTCGATTAAAAAGTTGTTTTTAATTATAATTTAGTAATTTTCACTATTCATCAGAATATGAAAGTTATCCGAAAAGTACCAAAATTTCACCTTAGGCTAAATTCGATACTACAAATCCAAAAATGAAGTCCATTTTGAGAGCTAAATTTTCTAAAATTTAAAAATTGGTTATTACTATTCATAACGGCTAGTTTTAATAATATTTCGTGAAACTCGGTATTGCGTACTACACACGCTATCAAGGAAGGTTGCGATTGCGTGTAATTCAAGCCAGGTCATAGATGTGTGTTGTGAAAGATCCTTTTGGTGTAGCGTATAACACAAGACATTAATGAAATTAAAAAAAATATTTTTCATAAAATCTCGGGCTGTTACATTCTACCCCCCTTAAAATGAATTTCGCCCTCGAAATTCGTCAGGGGTTATAAATGGTTTACTATTCGAAAGTTTATTTAATAGAAACCCACATCGTAAAAAGGAATATCAAAACCAATCTTTAAAAACAAAAGTATGAAATGTAACGGTTACCCAAATAAACTAACCACTGGGTTTCCACATAGGTGAAAATATGGATATGGAAGAGAAATCTAACCATCATGTTCTGATGGAGAGTGGTAGAGAACATGGCTATTGAAAAGCCAGTAATCACAAAGCCATAAATTTGTGACGATCTAAGGTACCATCTGATTCATCATATATAAGATCACTAGGACAACATTTTTGGTTTTCAAGATCATTTGAATACTTACTTTATTTTGGTACAATCTCACTGTTGTTCGTGCCTATAACAATTTCCACTTCATCTCTTAAATAAATGAAGTTGAATTTGTTATTCGTGAAGGGTTAGCAAATCATGTAATAGAATGACGAGTCATTCCATCTGTCTCAAACAAAAGGTTAGCAAAAAATTATATACATAAGTCGATCTATAGTGGGATTAATCATATATGGTTCCTAAAATGGGATTATACTTCATATATCATACTGGTTAATATAATAAAACTAGTTTCTACTAAACAGGGACTTCCTGTAGGCCAGTGGTAGGCGATAAAGGCCAGTCGCACTTCGGTTGTGGGTTCGATTCCCACATCCTTGTCCGACGCGATGGGTTGTCGCCCGTCCTGCAGGTTTTCCTTTTTCTAAAACTACATTACTATAACATTCCATCAATAATATCAAAAATCTTCTATCCTTAAACAATACTAACTTATGTCCAACATAATCCATTCTAATCTTTAGGCTTATCCAGAATACTGCAGTCCACTCTCATAACATAGTGAAAACGATTACCAGAGATTTAATACCATCGTTGATCCCCATATATCATAAGATATGTTTTGTTAGTCATATTCCAAACATTCAAAGTCCTTAATCATGTATTCTTTTGAATACCTTAGTGAAAACATGAATGCAGTTAAAAGTTAACACTTTCCACATACCAAAATCCTCAAAATTCTATATACTCAAACCATGATATCACTTAGTCCTTATATCAATCATGAGCTCATGAATACTGTCAAACATTTCATTTTCTCCTTATCCCTTCATTGTGCGCATATCATCTGCTTTCAAAAATATTTGAATCACTTTTCATGGTTACTAGTACCTTAATATTATTGAAAACCACAATAGAATAATACAACAATATTCTAATACACAATAAAAGTACCTCAACAAAATTATTCTTTAATACCAATACATAAACACTTCAATCCATCCTCTTCAATTATTGTCCTGGAATAAGTCCTTCCTTGATTTAGAAGTAACTTTTTGGGTCAGGGCATTGAGTTGGGTAATTCCCATGTTCCCCACAAATAATACATTGAACTCCATAATAGTCTGTCACTCTATGACCCTTTTCTCCACACAGATAACATTGGTCCCTCCATTTGAGGTATTCCTCAAGGTTCTTCTTCCCTTCTTTAGAAATCTCAATCTTCCTTTCTTTATGCTCCTCAACATGCGAACATGCATAATAGTCTATCTTCCTCTTCTATGATGAATTAAGCATACCACTAAATTTCACCTTGTTAATCATATATCGCGATGACTGATTCAGTATAATCACAATATCTTTCTCTCTAGGCATTACACAATTTTGTTGCTCATAGTCACCAATTTGTCCATTGGATTCAATGTTAACCGAATTCCTTTTGGTTCCCTCCATTAACTAGAAGACAAAAATAATTCTGTGAGAGGCAAAAATCATGCTAGAGAAAACAACATAATAAAGGGGGATTACCTTCAATATCTAACATCTTAGGTTTAATTCTATGATCGTTAGAGTAGTTCTAGTACTATAACCTATACGTATACTTAACCTTAGGGACATCCCTAGACATACCGTAGAAATATCTCTAGGGATCTCATTAACGTTTTCGCATCCTAGTTTCCAAAGGTTGACTAAACCTTTCCTCTGATACCAACTGTAGCGGTCTGGAATTACTTCCAGTGGACTATAATTGATACCTATCAGGGAACTCCATGGGCGGCTACACCCCCTGGGCGGGACACACCACCATCCCCAGTGGCAGCCATTTCCTCATGAAGCCCTTGGGCGGAGAGCCATGCTTCGTCCATCGCTCACATGTGAGTGTTCCCAAGGATCGGATACATTCCTACCTCCTTTGCCTCTGATACCAACTGTAGAGACCCGAATCTTAACGTACATGGACATTACATTACATTTTCGGAATACTTAGTACATAACAAAAACACACACACAAGGATCGTAATAGTTTAGTGTCTTCGGAAACTCAGAACGTAATCTTCTAATCGTGGTGAAAGATCTTCAATATCTCCCATAAAGATCTTCCCTTTTTTTTACCTAAAACCTTTCTTTATATCCTGGGGAAAAGAAAACATAAAAAGGGTGAGCTCAAATGCTCAGTAAGGGTATACAAAAGAAAAATTAATCACATCATATTCATAAGAACATAACTTTTGGAAATCTTAACCTGCAAAAGAGAGCATAATTTCATAACATGGGATAAATCATAGTAGTGAAATGAAATCCCAATAATCATAACTTAAAACATGAAACTTTGTGGCATACACACATAATCATAGAGAATCATTTCTTGTTAGTCAAGACTCATTTCCAAGACTATCTTAGTGGACAAAGTCCCTTTCTGAATCGAGTAACCCCCATTTCAGTCCTGTTTCACTGAGCCGGTATAACCTACCATTTCAGCCGTGTCTATCTCATGAGATATAAAATCTTTACCCAATGTATTGGAGGGAGATATAGGTCCCACCCATCTTATAATGAATCCTTTCTTATGTGTGCCACATAATCATAAATCATACATCATCGCATAACACATGTAACAAAAATGGGATTCTTGAAACATCATGACATCATAAAACAAATCATATAAGGTAAATGACTTCATAAAAATAATTTCCTCAAAACATAATCAAATCAATGTAATAATAGGGATAAAAAAATAACCCTATATTATCTTAGATGGAAAATAATTTTGATAAAACATTTGAACTCCATTCTTGAGGAAAATATCCATTCTACTTCAAAAACACTTTTCTTTTCTTAACATGTCATAAACTAAAAGAAGTTGATTAAAAATAAACTTGAAAACTTGTAAAGGAAGATTCTTGGAAATAATGTTTTAAAAATCCATTCATGCCGTATAAGTTAAAAAAAACATTCTTCGTACTTTGGTCGGAAAAGTCAAAAAAAGTACCTCGTATGAAAAACGACAAAAGATTCCTTTCATATCTTTTACTAAAAACTCACCGAAGGGTAAAATTGGATTTAAACTATTGTAAGTGGATGGAAATAATATTACATATTTATGAAACATGGATGTGGATGATAAAATACACCCCAGTAAATACTTACGAATAAACAATCTCGGATAAAAATGAGATTGTGATATTTCCCTTACCTTAGGTCCGTCTTGCTTTGTAAGTGTCCGAACCTCCTTTATAATGATTTAAATCATGTTATTGACTTATTACATAATCATATTAATTGTTATGATATCATATATGGTTCACTTATGACATTATATTACCCGTTCTTTTGTAAATTCCATGTTAAAGAAGCGTTTTGGGTAAAATCGTTTCATTTATCGTAGGTGTTCTGACTTGTTGTTCTTGACATTATTATTACTTATATCATGATTTACTTACTTCCAGAATATAAAATATGATTTATATATCATATATATTCAGTATATATATATATATAATAGATAGATAAATGAAATGAAAAACACCGTTCATGGAGACGGTAGTCCGTACGTACGCATGAACGCTGTTTTCCTTTCCTTATTGTTTTGAATGGAATTAAGTAAATGACATAAATATATATATATACATAAATCCAGTAGATTTATAATTTCATATATTTCATTATTATTTCTTATATATACTTCATAATCATTCTTAAATGGTTAACATGGAGAATGAATCTCATCGCGTCGTGGAGACGGTAGTCCGTACGTACGCACGAGCGATGATATCATTTCCATAAATATTGAATTGAATTGGAGTGGATTATACAATATATCAGAATCAATATGATGTTGTAATAACTATTTATAGTTATTCTTTACACCATTATACCCATCCATGTAAGGTGGTGGTGGAAAATAGATTACACCACGGCGTGGAGACGGTATTCCGTACGTACGCACGTGCGGTGATTTATTTTTCCGTAGGATGGATAGATGGTGAAATAGGGTTGTTTCATACTTATAATAACATATCAGTATATGAGTGATACTGATGTTATTACTTGATAATGAAACAACCTAAGAATAAGAATTTGAAGAAGAAAGAAATTGAAAAGATCGGTAATGGATATTACCTCTTCTTTGGAATGCTTCTTTGAATCCTCCACTTAGGGAACTAATATTGGTCTTTGAAGAAGACCAGGACCTCTAGGATTATTCTAGGGAAGTGGAGAGGAGAAAAAGGCAGGGGTTTTCCGAGCTTGAGTGCTCAATTTGGTGTGAGAAGGAGGGGGAGGAGGTGCCCTTTTATAAGGGAGGAGAGGGGCACCTTAGGAATATCTCAAAATATTATTTTATATTAAAGTCAAAATCGGTTTATAATGGTTCCAAAGGGTCTTATTTCGAAGCTAAAGTGGGGAAGGGTCGAAATACTATCAACCAATAGGATTTAGACAAGTTTAGGGTATTATTTTAACCTTATCAATTAGATTTAACTCTAAGTTAAATAATTTAACTTTTACCATGTCTTTTTGTTTTCTTTCACTATATGGTTAATAAAATTACTATAACATGCCAAACGAACCCCAAATTTTATATTATTAATACATATATCCTGATCTAAGTCATTTGGCCGAACCTTAGATTTTTAGGAATAAAATAACAATTAATAATATAAAATTTTATTTAAAAACTATTTTGTGTCAATTTTGACACTATTTGATATATGATTTTTGTGAAAGTCATAACAGAATTATAAGTTCGAACCAAGTTGATTAAATCAACACTAATATATCATAGTAACCTATAAAATTAGTGTAATTCATAAAAAGTCTTAAATTACATTTATTTTGGTATTTATAATATCAATTATGTCAATATTTCATTAATAAGATAATTATTGCATCATCTTTGTGTCATAAATAAATTAAATTATTTGATGTCTAAAAATTACAAATAAAATACCATCATGTAGGAAATCCTTTTACCTTTCTAATGAATATTTACAATCGAATTTATCTTATGTACAACCCTATATTAAATTTTTTTAGTAAATATACTTTGATTTTAACTCTTTTAACTCTTCTTTGAATTAAATAATAATAAATGTCCTAATCTAATCCAAGTGGGCCTAAATGATAATATTTTACACTTAAGGTTGTTTTTGGTCGAGATACACTTGTCCAATAGAATTAGGACATGTGTTAGGGTAATATTAATATCATTTTTACCCTTAATTACCCTATTTACTTTTAACCGTGGTAAATAAAAGTAAAATGTTACTATTCACCAAAAATTATTGTCATCTCATTGAACCACATTTTACTTACTGACATCAACTGTGTCTCTTGGATTTTTGAAATTTCATTCACAGAAGCGGTAAAATTAAGTTTTATGAAAAATTCAGTTTTTTTAACTACCACTTAGTAGTTTCACTATCATTAAAAATTGATGTTTTTCAGAACAATGCCAAAATTTCATCCTAAGATATATTTCATATTCCGAATTCAAAAATGAAATCTATTTTACCAAATTCATAACATAGAAGTTGCATTAATTAATTTTATAATTAAATCCCACTGTTAAAATAAATAGCGTGTTTTTAGGAAACAATATATATCAAAAGATTGACACTCGATTATGTCTGGTTTAAATGTGAAATTACAACCAATGACCAACATTGTATTAAATTGTAAAAATATATTCTATATATACTTTAAAACCACTCAAATTAATAATTTATCACTATTAATTATTTCGATTAAAAAAGTTGTTTTTAATTATAATTTAGTAATTTTCACTATTCATCAGAATATGAAAGTTATCCGAAAAGTACCAAAATTTCACCTTAGGATAAATTCGATACTCCGAATCCAAAAATGAAGTCCATTTTGAGAGCTAAATTTTCTAAAATTTAAAAATTGGTTATTACTATTCATAACGGCTAGTTTTAATAATATTTCGTGAAACTCAGTATTGCGTACTACACACGCTATCGAGGAAGGTTGTGATTGCGTGTAATTCAAGCCAGGTCAGAGATGTGTGTTGTGAAAGCTCCTTTTGGTGTAGCGTATAACACAAGACATTAATGAAATTAAAAAAAATATTTTTCATAAAATCTCGGGCTGTTACAGTCAGACATCAGTTCCACATTAATTTATTTACCACAACTTATCACTCATGGTTCTTCCTATGTAACATCCTAACCCCCACCATACCACTAATGGAAGGGTCCTAAATCACCTCCATAACCCTCTCATTTTGGGTGGGGTCACAACCATTAATTTCATAAAATATTCAATCATCCCCTGTCACTCAAGGAAGAATAGACATTATGGACCAAATTTTCACATCTCACATAGGGGGCGTATCCCTCACAATACCCCATACTCTCACTCAAGATAGGGGAATAACCATTAGTTAATCCACTATCATCTCGTGCCGGATGGGATGATAACCATGAGTCAATCCATCATCCTCTCACATAGTATGGGGTTAAAACCCCTAATCAATCAACCATCCACTAACTTGGGATTGGGTCTCAACCATAATCCTTAATACATCACATAAAAAAAATCAAGAATAATTTTTAAGACATGTAAACAAACCAAAAATATCCCAAAAAACACATATTAAGAATAAAATTATCTAAAAGAGAGTTTTTTTAATATCCAAAACAAATAACACATGGTTTGTTAAATTATCCATTTTCATGATCTAAACACCATCATAATTTGTGGAATCATCAACCAAAATCATATACCAGACCATTAGGCCACTTAAGACTCAACTAAGCATGAAAAACTCACTCCCAGACTCTTTAAACCAAAAGTAAATCCCAAATTCACTTCATGGTATTAGGAAATATTCCATCATACCCAAGATATTTTACACACCTATACACTTTAAGGGGTATATTACATCACTTCAAACACCCCAATTACATTTCTACAAAATCCTTTCATTATCCGAAAAACCAACATAGCCACATGCATGTCAGTCCATACATCCAAATATAAATTCCATAATTGTTTAAGGGATTCCTATAAAATCTTGAATCCTTATAAAATAGAGTAAAATTACTAGAAAATACTAATTAAAAAGTAAAACAAGCATATAGGCGTTATAAAATTGGGCATTGGCCATAAAGGGTCAACAAGACCAAAAAAATCTCAAATAAATCCCTTTAAACTTTAGCTTAAAATATAAGTCAAAAACTATTTAAAACCATTTAGAAAATGAATATCACGATGTATTTACTCAGTCCAGACCCTTGGAAAAATCCTAATAAAAATATTCTTTATAAAATTCTACATTTGTTTTGAAATATCATTCAAAAAATTTACTTAAAATCCCCCCATTACTCTTAAAATTAAAATTTAAACCATTTACTTTAGAAATTAATTTTTCCCTCAAAACCTAACCCTTTAAATCGATATTTAAAAATTAATAACCATTTACCTTGATAAACCAAATCACTATACCAAATAGTCTGTACAGATAACCAAAGACACTCATATGACTAAGTTGGCACGGAAAAATTGTTTAGTAATCTATGAATATCTTGTTGAATATTAGGCCAATATAATATTATCCAAATTTATGGAGATAAATCACACAATTAATTCATCATGTAGACAATAATATTATTGGGATTAAACAAACATAAATCAACTAAATGTTTAATAGACTCAGTAATGTAAATTCTATTTACCTTGACCAGTAATTCATAAATTTTTCCCTTGCTTGTACCAATTGCCTCTGAGTCCATGAGCACCTAGTTCCCCAATAAATATCATCAGTTTCATCCTCCAAATAAACTTATTATAAAAAACTGATATAAAATATTGTACACCAAACTCACTGTGAATCATAACAATGATGAATCCATGAGAAATGAGGTATATATCACTCCTGAGACTCTCATAACTAAGACACATATAATCCTCAATTTATATACCCAAATTAATGGCTAATTAAACCCAGTTTCCCCAAAACCCCAATAAATTACTAAGGAAATATGCCTTCATGAAAAATGAAACCCAGTGTGTTTATCCTCTCGGTATACACTTTATCCAAGTAAAATGAAATCCCCCTTATATAAACTTGATTCTAATATTCTACTATTGAATCAACACCATACCATAGACATAAACATAAAAATTTGAGATGGAACCCAAAATGGAGGAGATGAAAAAAGAACAAGAAGGTGGAAATTTACTTAGTGATGGAATGATGAAATAAATCTCCATCAACCTCAATCAATGATGTAAAACAGGTGGTTCTATAGTGTATAAATTAATGGGGAGAAGATAGTAAAATTCCATTCAGTTCCCATTCAATGAAATAAGATATGAGGAAAATCTTGGAATGATAGGTAAGACCTTATAAAAAAATGTAAAATGCGAAAGTCATGACATGAGAAAAGGGGTCATGTAGTAACACTATACACACAGAAAAACCCCACAACATGACCTATCTAGTAGAAAAATGAAAAACCTCTCATAATAAGAACCAAAATCTCACACTCAGATCTATCACAGTGTGTCTCATTTGTTCATGGCATGACACTTTACCTCTAGGCAGAACAAAAACTCTCATGGATCAGCCTTCATGACATACCCTAACCTCCTGTTACATGAGTTCACCCATGACCCCATTCCCATGGTTTTCCCTCATAACCCATATGATGAATCCTCCATTAAAGAAGGAATTCATTACGTATCTCAGGGGTTACAGTTTTTGTAACATTTCTGACCGGTTTAAGTGACCTTTTGTTTCAATTTATTCTAAAATATAGGGCCAAAGTTTTTTTTTAAGTATGAAATTTTAGTTTTATCCCGTGTTTATATGTTTTTGGGGATTTTATTTAAGGTTTTACATATGGGAATGGTATTTAGGGTCAATAATTGGCTCGTTCTAATGTATCAAGACCCGATATAATTATTAGAAGTGTTGGTGCATCTTAGGAGTTGAGTCTAGGAGGTAGGATTAGCTTGAAGAGTGAGTTAGGGGTTAATTTAGTATCTATAGAGGCATAAAGTATGTCTATAAGTGAACTGGAGTAAGAATTCTAGTGAAGGGGACTCTTTTGAGAGTATTTTTAGTGAGTTTTGCTTACAGATAATTAAGTGTATTTTTTGGCTAAATATAGGGTTTAATTTTTTTTAAAATTATATTGGTGTTATTTTTTATTATCTTGTATTTGGAGCATTATTTGATGTAAATTTTAGACTAATAGAGGTCTTGGGAGATTCTGTGAAATTTTTTGGTGTTTTGAAATTTTTACTTTTTTTTCTCGAAAAAAATGACGAACTGTTGACCCTTATGCATGGATAACTTCATGCATAAGGGTAACCATGCATTTACCCTTACACATTGATTCCCCCCTGTATAAGGGTTTACATGAATTTGATACCCATAAATAATGGTTACAAAGTGTTACCCTTATATGTTCATAACATGCATTAGTGTATCCTTAAATTTAATCCCCATGCGCAGGGGAAACCATGTGTAACCCTTATTATAATACTCCAAGATTTTATGGTATGTATCTTTTTAAATAAATTCAATTTTTTTGATAACTAAAACAATATCAAGATTAAAAAATCATGATATACTATTAAATATTTACATGAATGTTAAGAATAGAAATTTGTTCATTAGAATAATAACCTCACATATAAAAGTATAAATAAAATTTAGGTATATCATAAATAAAAATATGATATATTTATTTCATAGAATAAGTAAATAAATGATATAAAAATGATAAATTAATTTTTTTTGTGAAAGTTAAATGTTTATTTAAAATTTTATATTTAATATAATGATTTAAAGTAATATTTATTTTCATAATATATAAGTATAAATTAATATGTCATTGTATTAAAATTATAAGAAAATTTTATGAGACCATAATTAATTTTTCAAAGTTTCATAAAATCGGTTATAATATTAATATCTATATTTTTCTAATAAATAATTATTTTAATTAAAAATTAAATTTATCATATTTATATTTTTTTTATAAAATGGATACCATTTTTTAAATATACACATCAAAAAAGGGTTGGGTGAATATTTGAGATTTTTATAAAATAGATGAATTTTTGGTGAAGTGTGAAATACCGTAATTTGCAGTATAAGTAAATAAATGAATTTTTGAGTCATGGATGATGAATATATGAGGTGAATACCCATTAGTTTTAACTCACATGCACTATTTTCTGTACTTATACACAATAATCAACATTATTTATAGTTTTTATCCAAATTAATAAACTAATGAATACAATAATAAAAAAACACCCCTCCCCCTATAAATACTACATCTCACCACCCCTTATACTATCACCTTCTAAGAAATTAATATTGTATAAATTCTTCCCAATTACCTTCATAATACTCTTACCCAAATCCAAGACCATTATTCTTTCCAAAAGATCAAATACAAGTGTCTTAATGAGGTTCCCAAGGAGATGATATTCGAGAGGTAAAATCCATGTTGTTTCTATTTTATTTTATTTTATTTTCTTATAATATCCTCACATACCCTATCTAAAGTGGAATGGTAACTACAGTATCATATATATACTATAATTTTAATATTCTAATGAAATATATATCTTCAAATATCTTATCTTTTCTTTTTATTCTAAAAATGAAAACATCATCTGTGACATGTCGATTCACCACCTTCATGGACAATGAGTTTTCATGTTCCATTACCATCTTCCAGAATGGTCCTAAAACCATTATTATGGTTAAATAGTTTTTTAATATACATATTATATGTTATAAAATGTTCTTTAACAAATATATAAACATAATATTAAATAAAATGACACAAGTTCATGATGGTTGTAAAAACCATGAAAATAAATTTAATCTTTTTCCTCAACATTTTATCTAATGAATCATCCTCATAAAATATAAAAAATGATATATGATACCACTAAAACTTTTGGATGTGCATTAATACTAAATAATCTCACTTATGTAGTCTTTCTTTCATTTTTAAAGATCTCCCATAATTACACACAATGGAGCTGACCATAAAACCATGAAATAGATGCTCTCAGAACAATGAAATTAAACATTATCACTCATTAGAATGGATATAAATGAACTTAATAAAATTATAATAAATAAAATATATGTTAAATATGTTCTTAATTAATTAATTAATTATTATAATTTGATTATCTATGACACTATGTACAAGTGTAGAATGTTTTCAGACATTAGGTAAGGGGTTTCACATCTCACTTTTATTTATGTGAGATATTCCATATTCACCACTTATTCCTTGTGTGTGGTGTTTGTATACTGAAATTGACATATCATATCATGAATCACATCATATTCATGGTATTTAATGTTTCATTTTATGATTATTTATTTTATGGGTCATATGATTTGATTGAATACTAAGTGATAATTGTTTCTCATCACACATTAATTTCTGTTGGACATATATCATGCCGATCAGTTATTTCCTTTGTGTATAACCCATTTTATTTATGATCATAAAGCATTGAAGAAATAATTGAGTATCAATATTTATTTTATCTTTGTTCATGGATATGATTATTTTTAAATCTGTAAACCATTTTTACATACAAGTTTTACATTGAATGCTATTTTATCTGGGGAAATATTGATAAATTTATATCCTATATTCAATATGAATATTTTGTTAAGAAATATTGTTTTTGAATAAATTATATGTATGAATAACACATTTTAATATAAGTTAAGGATGGGCCCTGACACCATATATCCCCTTGATTCATCGACATGTCTCATAAAGGAAAATAGTTAGCGAGAAACCCACTATGATTTCTTCCAAGAAGAATCTGATAGGTTTCTAACAAAAGAATTAAAATATCATGAAATGGGTGTTGATGGTAGTGGTTTATGTTCCAGATACATGAAATCCAATAATTCATCATTCCCTTCATTATGAATTCAGTTATTACAATTCTTGAGATTTTCACTATGAAAAAATTATGGTTGAATTTTAATTCTCAGTTTATTGATTAAATGATATGTGTTTTTTAGTTATTTACATTTTTATATTGAATATGAATTATTTATTATGATTCAATTATTATTGATTCATATTTTTTCTGTATGTAACCCTTAATAAGAAATTTAGATCACCCTTTCATTTTTTTCCTTCCCTAGGTTTTGAAGATGAAATCTTTGAATAAGTTACAAGGAAATAGTTTATTTTCCTTTGTTATGTAGTTTTTTTAATTGCTAATATAATAAAAGAACCATGTATGTATTTAGTTATTTGGTACTACTAAACTGATTGATTCTTGGTTATATGATCTATTGTATCTATTCTATTTTAATAAAATTACCCATGGCTCTAGGCTATTAGGGTTGGGGTTGTTACAGTTGGAATATGAGTAGGTTAAGTAGAAACCTTGGGAACTAGATGTTAGGTTAACATAAGAATTATTATAAATCCTTATAGTGAATCATTGTATCAATAATAATTATGATTATGAGATAACTCAACTTGTTCCATTATATAGTGACAGAACCTAATGGATAAAAGGGAATTAAAACCTATGGAAAATGTAGGGATTGTCCAACTAAGAAAGTCAATACATTTGGTACTGGGGATGATAAGATCATGACCATATTAGGAAAACTTAATCAGGTTATGATGAATAACCATACAAAACCTATTTTGTATTGTTTCATGATGATTAATCACTGATCTTTTAGTGGGACTACTAATCCACTAGTAGCTGAGCAATGAATCAAGTGCCTCAACAATTTATTTCTGTAATTGAGAAACAATTAAAATGAAAAGGTGGTACTAGCTTTATATTTCCTCAAGGGATATGTTGATCAATAGTGGTTATTGATACATAAGACTGAGGATGAAGATTAAATAGAATAAATTAAATGGGGAGTATTTAAAGAAACATTATTTGAAAAATATTTATCTTGTGATAAATGAATTGGAATGAAGAGAAAACTAATTAAATTAAATCAAAAGAAAGAAGTTAGGCTTACGGAGTATGATGATTACTTCACAAGACTATCTAGGTATGATATAGATTACATACGTGATCCAAAAAACAATATTGATCATTTATTTTAGGTTCTTAATCCAAGTATATGAGGGGAAATTTCTTCTCAAACAATTTCATCATATGATGAAATAGTATTAAGTTCCATAAAAATAGATAAGGAATTTGTTAGATCCTATATGTTCAAGAGTAATCAAGGGAAAAAGTGGTCTTTTTTATAATCATGAAAAAGTGAAATCATTAAATAAAAATAGGGGAATGATATAATTAACATTATATGAAAATTGTGGGAAGAATCAACCAGGTAAATGCATGAGAGGCATGGGAGTTTATTATAAGTATGATAAAAAGGGTTATTGAGCTAATGAATGAAAGTGAAAGAAACAAATCAATGATTTTAAATGATTGAACTATAAAAGAATGGGGAATTACTCAAGAAAATTTCCAAATACTCAAGGGAATATACCAAAAAAGTGTATAAGGGGAGATAAGAAAGCCTATGTGATCACCATAGATGAAGTAAGAGTACCAAATGATGTGGTGGCATGTACATTAATCCTATATTCAAATTTACCCAATGCTTTATTTTATTCTAGATCATCACTCTCTTTTATATCTACCTAGTTTTCCAAAAAAAGATATTTTCCTTTTAATTTAATAAGGGATTTGTGAGTCAAACCTCCTAAGGGAAGTATTATTTCAACAAAAAACTATGTCGCAATGTCCCCTTTATGACACATAAACATGCTTTATTTGTTGAACTTATCATCATACCTTTGATTGACTTTAAAATAATATTTTTTATTGTTTGGATTTCAAAATATGATATGAAATTTTATTACCAGAACAAGGAAATTATGATTTTCCATGAAGATGTAGAATTCCTTATCTTTGGAGTAGAAACATCATCCTCGGATTCTTATCTTGATCTGCTGCAAGTAGCTTTAATGAATAAAATTCCTTGGGAGGAAGAGAAAACAACATATATGGATGGGAAAACTAATATTCAAATTGAGTATTCACCAATTGTAGAGGAATATATTGATTTATTTCCTAAGGAATTACTTGGACACCCCACATAACATGAAGTTGAGTTTACCATTGATTTAACCCCGGATGAAAAATGAATATCAAAGACTCCTTATAGAGTGTACATTGTGGAATCAGTAGAGCTGATGAATCAACTAGAAGATTTTAGTAATAAAGTATTTTTTATACATAGTGTTTCCCCATGAGGAGACAATGTTATCTTCATTAAGAAGAAAAATGGATCCATTTGGATGTGAATTTACTATAGATAAATCAATGCTATTATAATAAAGAACAAGTATCCTCTGCCTTACATTTATGATTTATTCGATAAACTTCATGGAACTCAAAATGTTTTGAATATTGGCCTTCATTCTGGGCATCGTCAATTGTGAATAAATAAGGAATATATCAAGAATATATATTTTCATAAAAGATATGAACATTATGAGTTTACAACAATTCTATTTGGATTGACTGATTCACCCTTTTTTTTCATAGATCTAATGAATAGAGTATTCAAGGAATATCTATAAGATATTATTGCAGTATTCATTGATGATATTATTGTGTTTCTAAAAGATATGAATTCCATGAGAATCACTTATAGATCATTATTGAGACTCTCATTAGGGAAGATCTATATGTTAAATTATGAAAGTGTGAATTATGGATTTAGTAAATTAATTTTCTTGGCTATATTATTATAATGAAATAATCTTAGTTGATCTTATAAAGGAAAAGGCAATCTAATAATGGACTACACTAATGAACATAACCAATGAATGTAGTTTCTTTGGTTTAACAGGTTACTATGAATGTTTCATTTAGAATTTTTTCCAATTTCCTAACCCATTAACCAAGCTGACTTGTAGAGGGGTTAAATTTATATGGAAAAAATAATGTGTATGATGTTTTGAATATTTTTATAGAATAGTATTCAATGATCTGATTTTGAATCTATTATCAAGAAATGATGTGTTCGGGATATATAGTGATTAATCAAAAAAAATGAATTGGTTGTGTCCTAATTAAAAATGATAAATTTATTAGGTATGCAACAAGGTAGTTGATGATTCATGAAAAAATTATCCAGCTCATTATCTTGAGTTACTAGTTGTAATATTTTCTCTGAAGATATGGAGACACTATCTATATGGAGAAATATTTGAGATATATATATATCAAAAGAGTTTGAAATATATATTTACACAAAAATATCTAAATACGAGGAAAAGATGATGGTTCATGTTACTCAAGGATTATAATTACTCAACATAGTACCACCCATAAAATGAGAATAAGGTAGTAGATTCATTAAGTAGGAAATATCATGGACATCTAACCTAAATGAGTATTGATAAAGATCTGATTTTCATAGATTTAGTAAAGATGGATATGGGAATTGTTAAGGAAGGGGAAACATAAATTTCTTTTACAAATGATTTAGAAACCATATTTAATAGAGAAGATAAAAATCTATAAATCTGATGGTAATAATTGTCAAAAGAAAATTAAATCTGTTAAGGATTGAAGCTTGAAAGACTTCATGTATGATGATAAAATTCTTAAATTTGGAAATAGGTTATGTGTTCTAACAAGACCAGAGTTAAAAAGGAAAAAACTAGATGATGATCAAATATCAAATTTCTCTACACACCATGATAGTACTATGATGTATAAAGATCTGAAGGAACATTTTATGGGATAATATAAAGTGGGAAATTTCTGAATATTTGTCAAGATGTCTTGTTTTTTAACAAGTGAAGGCTGAGAGAGAACATCCTAGAGGATCCATGAAACCTATACCTATTCCTATGTGGAATTGGGATGCCATTAATATGGTCTTTGTCAAATGACTACCAAGGACACCTACAAGGAATTATGCGATATCGGTTATTGTTGATTTCATTATAAAATTGACACATTGTCTTGCTATAAGAGAAGATTTACCTCTTGGGAACTTACCAAGAATCTATATTAATGAAGTTTTACGATTTCATGTTATATATATATATATATTGATTAATCCTGATTGATATCCCCACTATACATCAAAATTCTAGAGGAGTCTTAAGAAGGCTTTGGATGCTGAGATTCATTTGAGTACTGCTTATCACCCTCAAATCGACAGACTATACGAAAGGAATATTAAAACATTTCAATACATGTTCAGATCATGCTCAATTGAATTTCAAGGTATATAAGATCATTATTCACCATTTGTAGCATTAGACTATAGTAATAGTTTCCATTCTAGTATTTAAATGGAACTATAGGAAGCATTATATAGCAAGAGATTTTAGACTCCAACTTGTTGGGATAAAGATGGTGATATGAAACTTATAATCCAAGAACTGTCTAAAGAGATAATGATAAAGGTAAAGACTATTAAAAATCATATTAAAGAACCTCAATGTAGGGAAAACAGTTATGTTGACAACCAGAGAATGTATTTGAAATTTCAAGTGGGGGATCATCTATTTCTGAAAGTATCTCCATGGAACGGTTTCATAAGGTTTAGTAAGAAAGGGATGAAATCCATAAGTATATCAAACCATTAGAAATTTTGTAAATAATTGGAGCTTTATCTTATCAATTATCAAATCCACCAAGTTTCTAAAAAGTTATTGATGTGTTCCAAAAATCATTGTCAACAAAGTACATGTCATACCCAACTCATGAGCTAACATATGAAGAAATAGAATCAGAACCTAATTTTTCAAACTTGAAGAGACTTTCAATTTTATTGAAAATAGAGAGAATGTATTGAGAAATTGGGTGACTCAATTGGTAAAATGTTTTTTATAAACCACAAAATGGATGAGTAAATGTGGTAACTAGAAGATGTTATGAAGAAGAACCACCCTTATATATTGAGAAGGAAATATTCATGAAACATTTCAAGGATGAAATATTTGAAGGAGATAAGAATATAACACTTCAAGATTTTATGGTTTGTATCTTCCAAAATAAATTCAAATTATTCGATAGCTTACGCAACACCGAGCTTAAACAGACTATGATATAATATTATATATTAACATGATCATTAATAATAGTATTGTGGCCATTAGAATTACAATATCACATAAGAAAGTATAAATAAAATTTAGTTATCTCATAAATGAAAATATGTTATATTTATATATTGTAATAAGTAAATAAATGTATTAAAAAAGATTAATTAAGTATATTTATTTCTTGTGAAATGTAAATGTTTATTTAAAATTTTATAATTAATATTATTACTGAAAAGAAAATTTATTTTCATAAAATAGGTTCATAAATAAATATTTTTTTGTACTAAATCATTATTTTAATTGGAAGATAAATTTATATTATATAGAAACATATTTTAATAAAATGGAATCCTTTTTTGAAATATACACATTGAAAAATGGTTAGAATGATTTTGTTTTTATTTTTCTAAAAATAGTTGAATTTTTGGTGAATAATGAAATATTGTAATCTACAGTATATGTAAATAAATGAATTTTTGAGTCATGGATGATATATGGATTAGGTAAGCACCAATTAGTTTCAACTCACATGCACTAGTTAATATACTTGTTCATAATAATTAAATATATTTATAGTCTTGATCCAAATGGAAAAAATAATGAATAAAATAATCCAAAAGCACCTCTCTCTCCTCCCCTATAAATACCACCCCTCACCACCCCTTCTATTCTCAGATTCTAAGAATTTAATATTATATAAATTTTTTTCAATTACTTTCCTAATACTCTTCCCCAAATATAATACTTACTTGTCTTACCAAAATACCAAATCCATGTTCCTTAAAGAGGTTCCCAAGGAGACGATATTTAAGAGGTAAAATAATCCAACTTTTAGTTTTCTTTTCTTTTATTATCCTATCCTCACCTCACCTATCCAAAGTGGAATTGTAAATCTATAAAAATATATATACTATAATTTTATTGTGATAATGGACTATCAATCATCAAATATCTTATCTTTTACTTATATTCTAAAAATGAAAACATCATCTGTGATGTGTCTATTCACCGACTTTGTGGACGATGAGTTTTCATTTTCCATTAACACCTTTAAGGCTATTCATAAAATTATTATTATGGTTAAATAAGACTTTAATATATATTATAAATTATTTAATGTTCTATATCCAATATATAAACTTAACATTGAATAAAATGACACAAGTTCAAGATGGTCGTAAAAATCGCCAAAATAAATTAAAACATTTTTATCAACATTTTATATAAGGAGTCATTCTCATGCCATATATTCAAATGATATATGAAAACATTTTCCCTTATGAAATATCATTAATACTAAATAAAATCACTTATGGGGTTTTTCATCAATTTGAAAATAACTCCTGTAATTAAAGACAGTGGAACTGACTATAAAACCTTAAAACAAACGCTCCCAAAACAACAAAATAAAACATTGCAACTCATCAGAATAGACTTAAAATGAACATAATTAAATTTTAATAGGTAAAATATATTTTTAAGAGGTTATTAATTATATAATAAATTAATCTAATTTTATTATCCCAGACATTAAGTACAAGTGCATAAATCTTTCACATATAAGTTAAGGGGCTTCTCATCTCACTTTTATTTCTATGAGATATGAATTACTAATTACTTATTACTTGCATATGGTGTATGTATACTAACTTTAATATATCATATTATGATTCTATTTATCATAATGTTATTAAATGTTTCATTTTATTATTTTTAATTTTAGGGGGCATAAGATTCAATTTACAACAAAGTGGTATGGATTTTTTTGTCTCATGTTAATTTCCATTGGACATATGCCATGGTCGTCATTTATTTCCTTTTTATAATAACCAATTAATTTATAATCAGCAATCATGGAATATTTCATTAAATATGAATATCTCTTTTATCAAGGATATGATTTTTGTCTAAGCTATATACCATTTTTACATACAATGTTTACTTTGAATGTTATTTTAACTGGGGAAATATTGATAAATATATATCCTATACATAATATAGATATTTGGATAAGCCATATTGTTATTGAATTAAATATATTTATTTTGAATTATTTAGACATGCAGTGATGTGTGGGGCCTGACATCATATATCGCCTCGATGCATTGGTAGGTCTCAAAAGAAAGAATAGTTGGAGACAAACCCTTTACATTTATTTCCATGAATAATTAGACAGGTTTCTACCCATAACCATAAAACATCTTATAAAAGGTATTGGATGTGGTTGTGATGGTCTAGACTATCCTAAAATCATGATATTATACATTTTTGTCCTATCCTGTACCATTTTTCTTTCCCTAGGCTTTGGCCCTCAGACATCCCACAGGAAAAGACATCATGATGGGAGAGATATCCACAACAACTTAAAATGGGGTGGTTAATGATCCTCCTCCTTCAATACGGGATTTCCATAATACACCCCCATAGAAGGGCCAAACATCCTCACTATCACATCAAATGGAACTCAGATCTGATACCATTTGAGATAGCTCAGTCCATACCTTGATCATGATACTATTCGGTTTTGGCCTAGCCCACATAGTTTTTGTTTCCATGGGATCTAGCCCTCAGACAACCCCCATGAAATGGTCTCGGGATGGGAGATGTATATACACCACCTTATAAAGGGGTTCTTCATGCTCCTCCTCCTTCGATGTGGGATTTCCATAACAGTGTTGTAACAACCTGGGTTTTAAATCAGATAAAAATCCAAATAAAATTCTTTTTTTTTGTGTTTACTTGATGGTATGTTTTTAAAACTGAGATTCAGAAATTAATTACGAGAGTTTAAGCACTTAAATGTGTTTTTTTATGTGGTTTAAGGTTTAAGGGGTGCCCGGGGTTTTCCATCAAGTTTCGGTAGTTTCACAATCCAAAACATCAAGTCAAGAGAATATGAAAGGGGTGCACAGTTAGTATGAAGCTGTACGGCCCTCAGCAGCACACGGTGCGATGTGTTTCTTTTGAGAAATTAATTAACTAAATTAAAATTAAAAGGAAATTCAATTAAATGAATATAATTGGGGAAATATAAATAAATATTTTCTTTAATTATAAAAATTATAATAATATTTTATAATTATTATGCTTGTTATTATTATTATTATTATGTTTATTATTATTATTAGTCATTAGGTTTTAAAGAATACCAAATAAGGGTATCCCCTCCTCTCCTTACCCTGGAAGCATGGCACCCCCTGTCCGAACCCCCTAGCACACGACCCTCTATCCTCCAGTTCCTCCCTCGAGAGATGATTTCCACCTATTTCATCAATTCTTTTCTTCATTTCTTTGAGGTATGGATCTATGGTTCCATCTCCTCCCTCGCTTTGGAATTTTTTCAATCTATCCATTACTCAGTGATGTGCGGCTATACACTAGATTAGGGGTTGACTGATTTTTTTGTTCCTTCTAATTCTAGGGTGTTCAAAAAACTTCTTGTGACCACTTGGTACATGTTCCAACATTCACTACTGAAGGTGAAGTGTTTTATTTCGATTCGGGTCACTGCCACCATTTAAGGTGAGGTTTTACCCTTGCTTCTTTGTCTTTTATAGTTTTATTTCGATTCTTGGGGTGTTTTCCTTTGATCATAGTTTATAAGAGGGGTCTCTCGAGATCTCTTCATGTGTATTCTAGCATCCAACACTTAAGGCGATGCAAATTTGTTCGAAGTGGTTCAACACCAATGGTTTGAGGTAAATCTTCCCTTCTTGTTCATGGTCACTCATTTATTAATTGGTACATTAGTAATTTTAGAGTTGATTGTTGTTTCCTTGGGTGTGTTGGTGTTTTCTATAGTGTTTTGAGTCCTTATAATTATTTTAGTGAGTTTTGATGGTCTTTGAATACTTCACTCATATACATAGGTATGTATATATATAAATATATATCTTTCATGTAGTTATTCCCTCATAGTGAGGGGAATAAATGAGTTTGGTTAAGGGATATATATATATATATATATATATGAAGGTATGTGTGTACAAGTGTGGAGTAGTATCGAGTTGTCACCAAAAATGTTGTGAAGTGATGATTGTTTTTCTTGGTTCCTCTCTGAGGTACATTTTGTATCCCTTACCTTGAAATTAAGTTATGCATTTATTGATTGCCTTACACATTTTATTTTCATTTAATTATTGAAGCTTTATTTCTAGATTTTTTTTTTGAAATTATGCTTAATGATTTGTTCAATAAAGAAAGTCATGTTTTTATAATCAAACCCCTCAAACAGAGGTACACTTTTTTTAAAATAAAAAATTAGTGATAGTTATTATATCTTGATTGGTTATGGTTCGAGTTTATATTCCTAGTGGTAGTGTTTGATAAGTGGCATGATATCACCTGACACTTTTTAATGATATGAATTGTGTTTTCATGCCTATTTTTAATAAATGGAATGAATTGAAAAATAATGTAATATTCCTGATGGCTTGAATTATGTGAAATGTCTAATGAAATGAATTAGATGTTCTTGCCTCATGAATAGAATTATATATGCGAAAATTTTCTGATAAATGTTAAATGAACCAAGGAACCTCATAAGTGCTTGGCCCAATTCTTAATTGAAATATCTCATATATGTAATTTTCTTCTTTCTAATTACACCTCCTAAGTGATCATTGAGTTTTATAAGTTTTTCGTTAGGATTTATTTGTTTAAATCACATGAAGTAATTGAAATGGAAAATTCAATATGTTTCCCTTTCTATAAATGAATTATATATTTGTAATGCAATTTTCTTAAGACATTAATTGGTTTGAATTATATGCTATGTTTTCCAGGCCTGATAGCTTGGAGTACTGACATAACATTATTGAAATGTGAATAGAGGCATGTTAATTCCATGTTCCTATGTGTTTACTCTATTGATTATTCCTATTGCATGTTTGATAGTGTTCAAATGTGGTATCTTTGAGATTATGCATGATCATAATACCTCATGCCTTACTTTTGACTTTTACAATATGGTATGTTTGATTCTGGCCTTGTGATTTTTTGTTTCTTACATTTGAGATTATATTATATTTATTTAATTGATACCTGAGGGTTTTATGTTGATGGCATGTTGAGTTGTCTAGGTACAACTCATGTTTATTATTGACGCATGAGGGCTTGTTGTAAGATCTATCGTACCACCTAAGGGAAAGGAATATAGGTTCATTATGCCTAAGGGAAGATTATATGGATATATGGTATGCCTAAGGGATATATGCATAGTCATATGATGCGTGAGGGATTGGTGTATATTTTCATACAACCTTAGGGCTAGGCACACTAGTACTAAATTCCTGAGAGAAAAGTATATGATTATTTCAAATTCCTAAGGGATAGATGCACATTCACATGATGCCTGGGGGTGAGATTCTAGTTATTTATGAGGGTAATAATATGGTTATCCTATGGGAAGAGGCCATATGATTAGGTTATATTCTGAATGAATCATCCCTGATAGGAGAATATACCATCGATTTGGGTGATCCATCCTAATGATGGGGGATCTACCCCTAGACATATATACCTGGTTGGGTGTCAAATAGGTATAGCAGTGAGGTGTCCCATAGGATCCCGGGAAGGTTTTTTTTATATATTCATCACTACCTATTTATTTTTACTTCTCCATAACTACACAATGCAAACATTATATATCACCATTTGAATTGGGCTAGACACTGGTGGGGCGAGACTACTGAGATTTATATCTCACACACTTCTCAAGCTACCATTTCACTAGGATACCCAAGTAGTCCTATGTGTTTGTAGGACATAGTTTTATTGATTGTAATGTTTCTAGTGCTTGGGAGTTAGAAGCATAGGAATAAGATGAATCTCGAGATTCTAGTAGAGATCACTTTGGAGGAATTTTTTTCTTTTCATTACTTGAGTCCTGTATTCTACTATATTATAAAGCTTGATATATGTTTAATATTTTAGCTTTTGTATCATCATCTGGATATGCATGATTTATATAAACTGGTGTTGACCACTTTTTACTCATTTTTATTATTCTTCGGATGATGTCAGTTCTAGTTTATTCTTCCTCTATGTATTATATATTATTTATCACAATGGATAATATTATCTATGATGTCATAGTCTCCCCATGGACACACCCTAGGTCCTAACAACTTGTCTGTAGCCTCTAGAATTTGGGGTGATGCACTTGAGGCCATGTGACCCACATGTCTGACCACCATCTTTGTGGTGAGCTGAGTCAGGGTGTTACAAAGTGATATACGGGCTTTATTTTCCATTATCTAACTATTATGGGATAGTAGATTGGATACTATGAATTTTTCGATACTTGTTAAATATTCATTCTTTTGAATGATAATTCACATATAGGGGAATTACTAAGTGGCTAGTGCTATGATTGATGTTCATGATGTTTGGTACTATAGTTGATTATTATTTCACCTTGAGGGACTAATGTAATTTTTGATTCTTATGACTTATAGAATTATGGATTATACCCTTGTACTTCTATGGCATGAATGAAGCAATGCATGAATTGTAATATGAACATAAAAATTCACATGTCATGCATATTCAAGGCTATGTTGCTCCATTATTGGTTTCATGTGAAATTTATTGTGTGCGTTGAATTATATGCCATGTTATTATGTTTATTAACATTTCTATCTGTATAACCTGTTTAGGTATCAATATTCCATGATTCTTGATTGTTTAGCATGTCCTACTTTTGTTCCAGTTAGTATGCCATCTGTTTTTACTACTTATGATGACATGCTAGTTTTGTTTTGATATATAAATGGTTTGATGAGATAAAAGTTTTGGTTTTCATTAATGCGAGCCAACTGCCAAACTGTTAAGTGTATGGGCACTTTATGGATCGGTAGATGGCCACCCATATAACTGAACTATGTTATATGAGCCAGTTGTATTGTGAAAAGGTTTTAAATGAAAGGGATTACAATTTTAATCTTAAATGAATTGGTTACCTTCTTAAATTCACCATTGGAACCATGTAGGTTATTTGGGGAATATTCCTTATGGATAAACTGTTATGGGTGTTTATAAGTTCAATGGTAAAAGAAACTACTATTGGGATATATATATTAATTAACCCAAGTTGGATTAATGAGGCCCTAGTAGGTCACCTTATCCATTTAAAGGAATTTATTTTTATAAATTTCCTAATTCTGATAAGATGTCAATAAATGTAAAATGTTTTTAAAGGATGTTGGTTTAGACTTGCTTATTTTTCTTTAACATGTATTTTAAAATCTTTTAGATGTTTAAAAATTTAAAATGTGAATAAATGTAATTTCCTTAATATGGAACCCTTGGTGGATTTCTTTTTTTAAACCCTTTTGAGAGGGTCTCTTGAGCTTTTCTTTTTGAGTTTCCTTATAATAGAAATGTGATAATTTTCCACAGGCCATCTTTCTTTTAAGAAATTCCTTAGATGATGGGATCTTGAGCCTAGTGAATTCTTTTTTTTTTCAAAACATAATAATAAGGTTGATGCTTGTGATTCATAAGGGGATATCCTTTAGTTGGTATTTCCCTTAGATATTGGTGCCTTTCTAAATCCTATGATCTTTCTAATATTTGGTGTTGTTCAGGTGTCGTTTTCCCATGTAAGACTCATAGCTTCTAAATACAACCCTTATTTGGATGTTAGATTCATGGTATCTCTTTCCCTTGTTATGAGAGTGAGCATTGATAAATGAGCATTTTTAGTAGGTTACACAAGCCTATGGCATGTTCTACCACTTGTTAGGTCATCTAACCCTTCTTTTTTCCTCCGTAATGGATGACTTGGTATGTCATCATCTAAGTGAATGGTCATATAGGGAATTATGACTCCGAATATATATTTTCTACAGACCATCCAACAATTGAATGCATAATGCTGATAATCATATAGGCAATCTCCAAGATGTGTCATTTATCCTCTAACCATCAGGGTAGTATGAGATGTTATACATGGTACCCATCAAGTATCTCAACAATATAAAGAATCGGTTGAGTTTGGTTGTATCATTGAGCCTTGTGCTATTGTGTATGGCCTTGGGTCATCCCCGTAGTAGTCTGACCTGGACATTAAATAAAAACGGTTTTCCCAATTCTTGAGAGGACTTTATTGAGACATAGGTGTTTTGAGATGCCAGTTCGTTCATTTTTGTTTCCTTATGTAATACCTTGTTGTTTTGATCAAATCATGGAGGATCATCACACATTCATTTAAGCTATTTCTGGTCTAGAATTCTCTTGAGAGGATTACTTACGATGAACGAGACACTCTTAAGGTGGGGAGTTTCATGTCAGTTATGATAAATTGATGTCTCTCTAGGTAGAAGGAACAAATCCAAAGAGGACCATTAGAGAATGGTCGGGCTTAATTAAATTTCCATGTGGTTTGTGAACTTTATATCATGTCGATTCTTTATTGGAAACACGATGTTGGTTTGGTTGGTGGTTTATGAAACCTTTGAGAAATTTCATTGTTTGTGGTTGGGCTTTAGTGGTTAAGATTTAATAATCACGGTATGCCTTAGGTGGTAATGTCTTGGGGATCAGTTAATGATGGTGAGCCAGATGCTGAAGTCAAGTTTCTTTTAAGGTATGTCAACCAGTTACAGTTAAACTATTTTTTTCTCTAGTATTTGGGTATGACTAAGTAGGAAATGTTTCAATCCTCTTCGTGGATTCTTCTAAGTAATGAGCATGTCTTTATCTTAATTTCATCCTAGATACACTAAGAGAGAATTGGTATTAAGCCACACTAAATCTTTTAAGATGTTAGGCTTGTCTAGGTGGTTTTCCCCATGTTTCACATTGGAAACATGGTTCAAATAAAGGTTTGGTTAGTCTTGAGTGACACATGGATTCCCATGTTAGAATTCCTTGTAATAACTCTTGTACACCAGTCATTTATTCTTATTTGACTACATGGTTGATGCTGTTCTAGGCACATTCAATGTTCTGAAGCGGACATCTTGGATTTGTACCAATTTCTCACTCATAAACATGGAGTATGGACTACCTTGGGTAAGTTCCTTACACTCCATACTTTTCTATTTGAGGTTGTCCCATACTTTTCATCAGGCTCGAAGGTGATGATTTTGGTCAAAGAACGTCACCAGAAGTTAGGTATGCGATTCTGTGAGCGTGTTAGTTTTAAATGAAAGATTCCTTAGATGAATCCATTTTAGTTCTGTTGATAATATGCTGGCCATCTAAGCCGAGCGTCTCAAGAAAATTCAGCTGTAGTGGCTCAACGTGTTTTCCTCCTTTCTATTGAACAAGTTAGGTGTGGAACTATTTTAAACACATCACCAGTTTAAGGAAAGTGTGGTGTAAGGGTTTTTAGTGTCTTTCAAGGAAACTATGCATGACATATTTTCATTAGGTTTGTGGGAATTGATGATTTTTCAATTTGAAAATCATGTGAGGAGAATTACTAGAATGCTTAGAGGTGTGATTTTTAAAAATATCCAATGGTAGAGGTACCGTGGTTTATAATTGACCCCCTTTTAATGTTAAAGCCTAAGGTGTAGAGCACATTCAGCTAGACATTTAATGATATGACAATGTGATCATGTATTTAGCTAAATGGTCTCGGGTAAGTTCTATCTCAGGGTCTCAATAAGAAAATGATCATTTAATCGAGTCTTGAAAGATTATGTGTGGAGTATTTAAATGGATATAAGAGGTGCATTGGGCATTGAAAATGAAACATGACCATTTGAGTGAAACTGAATGAATCATGTAGGTCATTTGTTATCTTCGTTGATCCCGAAGGCTTCTCCGGAACTAGAAGTTTTATGGGGGGGAGGTTGTAACGACCTGTGTTTTGAACTAGATGAAAATCCATTGGAATTTGATTTTTTACACCTACTAGATAGTCCATTTTTAAAACCAATACCAGGAACTTAATTCCAAGAGTTTTAGAACTTTAAGGTGTTGTTTTTAAAGAGAGTCAGGCTCTGAAACCTCAAGTCAGAAGAAGCTGTTAGGGGCACACGGTTGGTCTAAAACCATGTGGCCCTTAACAGCACATCATGTGGTGTGTTTATTTTTAAGAAATTAAATAATTAAATTAAAATTAAAAGTAAAATTAATTCGATAAATATAATTGAGGAATAAAAATAAATAAATATTTTAATGATAATAATAATAATATTCTATGATTATTATGATGATTATTTTATGTTTATTATTATTATTACTATTATTATTATTATTATTATTTAGGTTTTAATTAAAACCTAGTGAGGGTAAACCCTCCAGAACTATCCCTACATGTCTGGAATCCCCCCAGCCAAACCCCTAGGACATGACCCTCTCTCCTCCTGCTCCTCCCTCAAGTGATGATTTCCATTAGTTTCTTCATAGATTCTTTTTGATTCTTTGAGGTATGGATCTCTGGTTCCTTATCCTCCCTCACTTTGGCCTTTTTTCCTTCTCTGTATCACTCAATGATTTGCAGCCAAACCCTAGGTCAGGGGTTCACAAGTTTTTGGTTTTTCTTCCATTTATAGGGTGTTTGAAAGGCTTCTCAAGACCACTTGTTACATGTTCCGACATTTTTCACCAAAGTTGAGGTGTTTTGGTTTGATTTGGGTCACCACAACCATTCTAGGTGAGGTTTTACTTTTTCTTTTTATATTTTCTAGTTTTATTTGGTTTAATTTTTTGTTTTCCTTTGATAATAGGTTATATGAAGGGTCTCTCGGGACCCCTTTGGGTGTATTCTAGCATCCACTACCTAAGGAGAGGCGGATGGGTTTGATTTGGTTCACCTACAATGGTTTTATGTAAGGTTTCCCTTATTGTTAATTGTTTTTAAATTATTAATGGGGTATTTAGTAATTTTATAGGTGATGGTTGTTTTCCTTTGTTGTGATGGTCTTTGCTACAGTGTTTTGAGTCTCTAGTATTTTTTTCTAGTGACTTTTGATTGTCCTTAAAGACTTCACACATATATATAGGTATATATATATATATTCCATGTACTTATTCCATCATAGTGAGGGGAATACATGAATTAGGTTAAGTGATATATATATATATATGTATATATATATATATATGAAGGTATGTACCTAAAAGTGCGAATAAATATCGAGTTGTTATTGGAAAAGCTGTTAAGTGTTGAGTGTTCGGATTGGTTCCTCTTTGAGGTAGATTCCCCATCCGTTCCATTGTAATTAAAGTATTCATTTATTGATTGCCTTATGAATTTTATTTACATTTAATTATTACAGCGTGATTTCTAGAAGAAATTTGTACATTATGCTTATTGATTTGTTTGGTAAACAAATTCATGTTTTTGTAATAAAACCCCTCTAAGGTGGGATGTTTTCAAACCAAAAAGTAGTGACATATATTTTATCATGATTACTTATGGTTTGAGTTTTCCATGTGCCCTATGATAGTTTTTGATACCTGGAATGATAACACCTTCCCTTGTTTAATGATATGAATTGAGTTTTCATGCCTATATATGATAAATGGAATGTATGTAAAGGAATGAAATATGCATGATGGATTGAATTATGTGAAATGGCTAATGAAATGCACGAGAGGTCCTTTACTCATTCATATAATTATATATGTGAGCTTCATAAATGATTAATGAACAAAGGAACCTCATAAATGAATTATATATAGGAAATGAAAATTACTTAAGCCTTTAATTGGTTTGAATTGTATGATATGTTTTCCCAAGATCAATATCTTGGGGTTTTGGGATGTCATTATTGACATGTGAATAGAGGCATGTTAATTACATGTGCCTATGTTTGTACTACATTGATTATGCCCATTTCATGTTTCTTATTGTTCATATCTGGTATCTTTGAGCTTATATATGAGTTTAATTCCTCATTATTTATTTGGGAACTGTGAAAAAGTGTATGTTTGATGTTGGACTTGTGATTTTTTATTTCTTAGTTTTCATATTATATTATATCGATATAATTGATACCAGGGGCTTTAATTTTTATGGCATGTTGAGTTGTCTGGGTATGACTCATGTTTATTACGGACGCCTGAGGGATTATTACATGATCTTTCATACTGCCTGAGGGAAAGGATCACAAGTGCTTGATGCCTGATGGTAGAGTATATGGTTATATGGGATGCTTTGTGGATAGATGTATAATCACTTGATGTGTGAGGGATTCATGTATATTTTCGTACTACCTGAGGGCTATGTGAACTGGTACTAAATTCCTAAGGGAAAATTATATGATTATGTCAGATGCCTAAGGGCTAGATGCACAATCACATGATTCCGAGGGATATATTAATATAGTTATTCATGGTGGAAATATGTTGGTTAGACTAAGGTAAAAGGTCATATATTTATGGTATATTCTGAGTGATTTATCCCTAGAAGGAGAATCTACCATCGATTTGGGTGATCCATCCTAATGCAAGTGGATCTACCCACAATCATAGATACCTAATAGATTTACGAAGTAGGTTTATCCAAGAGGTGTCCCTTAGGAACCTAGGTGTGTTGTTGTTTATATATTCATAACTTCTTATTTATTTTTACTTCTTTATACCTAAACACGACTTACATTATATCTCATTTTTTGGATTGGTCTAGACATCGATTGTATAGGAATTTTGAGATTTATATCTCACACCCCACTCGGGCTGCCATTTCACTAGGGTACCTAAGCATTCCTACATGTTTATAGGACATAGTATGATTGATTTTTCTATTTTCTAGTGCTTTGGAGTAAGGTGTATTGGAGTGAGATGGAGATCGAGATGCTCGTGGAGATCGCCTTGGAGGCCTTTCTTTTCTTTTCTTTTTTTGATTCTTGTATTGTTATATATTGTAAAGTATTCTATGTGTCTACTATTTTAAATTATGTTTCATAATTGGGATATTCTTATTTTTTAAAACTAGTTTTGACCACTTTTTATTCATTTGTATTTTTTCCACTACTGTCTGTTTTTTTATGCACATGATATCTATTATATATTTTTTTTATTGATGTGCATACTCTGATCTATGAGGACATAGTTTCCCCACGAACACACCATATGCCCTCACTACTAATCGGAAAACTCTGGTGTTCAGAGAGATGTGCTTCAAGTCATGTGACCTACTGGTCCGACCACCGTCTTAGTGGTGAGCCAAGCTGGGACGTACAGGTGTGGTTCATGTTCCAGATACATGAATTCCATTAATTATAATTCCATTCATTATGTATTCAGTTATTATTATCCATGTGATATTCCTTATGAAAAAAAATCTATGGTTGCATTTTCATTCCCAGTTTATTGATTAAATGACATGTATTTTTTAGTTATTTACCTTTCCATATTGATTATACCTTATTGATTATTATTCACTTATTTTTTATTCATGTTTCTAATATAGGTAACCCTTATTGAATATTTGATATCACCCTTTTTTTTGTTTCCCTAGGTTCTGAAGATGAAATTTTGAATAAGTGTCAAGGAAGATGTTTATTTTTCTTTGTTATATTCTATGTTTAATTACCAATGTTATAAGGGAAACATGTATATATTTAGTTATTAAAGACTACTAAACTAATGTATCCTTCATAATTTTATCTCTTGTATATATTACATTGTAATGAAATAGCCACCGACTCTGGGATACTGGGGTCAGGGTTGTTACACTTATATATGTATAATTTGTGTAAGTGTATCTCTAAATATTTTATACATGCATAAAGGTAACCATGATTAAGTTTAATTTTTAAGTAGAGTATAAAGGTATCATTTAGTATATTTTTCATGTGTTAGGGTTACACAAATTTTCGTTGCATACATAAGTGTAGAACAATTTTTCCAAAAAATTATTTTTTTCCAAAATTAGAAGAAAACGCCCATAATGATTATTAACATGTAAAAATGACTAGATAAACAACTTCTGGGGTAGGTTTGACTAAAATAAAATATTTGTTTACCTAAAATAAAATATTGTTCTTATCATCTTCTCCAAGTGATATTTATTCTATTTCGTAATGGATTTAAGCACTGTTCTACTCAGGTGATAGCTGAATGTAAATATATCATTCCATATTAATTCTTTCTCATTTTCTTGTATAGTTTCTTAGTATTATGATGATTATTAATGATTATTACATATTTCATGATTTTAACTATAATCGTTGATTTATATTGTTTTATATTGAATTAGCATTTCATATTCAATAAGGAGTTTTCTATAAGAATCAAGTAGGTGGTCCCTAAGTTATCCCTAAAAATAAAACTCTATGACTATGTGAGAATGATGTGTCATTACACAGACCTAACACATGCTTGATCTATAACATAAATAGATGAATTTTATCCAAGTTTCTTATGATTAATGTTTCCCATGAGCCATGAGTATCCTATTGGTGAATGTAAATATATCCTTTTGTCCATCGAGTGAGTTAAGATTGATTTTAAAAGAAAAAAAGAATTCAATGAGGTGATCTAAGTGGTTTCTAAAGATATTTACTATTCGATTTAATAGATGGAGATTCAAAAGATATTTTCTAGGATCTAGTAGTTATAAATATCATGCGTGGTAAATAAAATAAATGATGATAAATGAGATTTCTAAGATAACTTCTAGGATTTTATGATTTTTCATGATGATAAATGAGATGCCTAAGATACTTCTTAAGATCTTATTATTACACCCGATGATGATTGAGATGCCTGATATACTTCATAATATCCAGAGATTACATCTTATGATATATGAAATTCCTAGTATATTTATTAGTATCTCATAATTACTCTTAATGATAAATGAGACACCTTGGATCCCTTTTCGGATCTAGTGATTATGCCTGATAATGTATGCGATGTCTATAATGATTCTTGATATTTTATTATTATGATTGATAGTTAATTAAACTAATAAATTAGATTGTTGTGTATGTTCAGAGACATCTGAAAATGGCCAAAATAGGTATGGTCAATCATGGGTGTCACCCTAGAGCCTGTGGATTGAAAATGATTTATTTATTATGCTATATTTTATTTACTATAGACCTCAATATAAATTTTTTCTTTGAATGGATATATTTAGGGTCATCTTTTGTAGTGACCTATTAAGGTGTACTCATGCCCTACTCAAGTTACCTTAGGTACTGAGTAGACTTCATGTTTATAGGTAAGTAAAAAAGGAAAAGGCCCTGTGATTGGTGATCAATATGGATCATCGAGACTGGAGCATGGGATATGAAACTGAGATAGGACATCTGACCAGTTTTTAATTTTTCCTTATTTTGTATATTTATGATTATTTTTTGGATCTTGCAATATATGATCTGATAATTGGGGATCCTAATTTTTCACGTATTCTTTGTATTACTTTTCAAACAACTACTTAGATATAAAATTGGTCATGTATTGTTGATTAGAACTTTTAGTGATGTCTATTTTCTTTTTCACCTGGATGTATAGTATTGTTTTTATTCCCACTATTATTGCAAACTCTGATATGAGGGTATAGTCATGGTAACACCATCGATCCTATTTTCTTATCACTAGCCTTTTTTTATATGGAGGCACTCTTGATGTCTTATATACCTCATACCTAATTACTATAGACTGAACCAGGATGGGGATGTTAGATCATGGCCAACCTTTCTTTATAAAAAATCCAAAAGGAATGCCTGATAACTTCCTAGTGATAAAATAAGGTTTTACCAATATTTAGTGACTTAATCCACAACAACATGGCCCTTATATGTAATATATTTTCCTTTTAGAAATACCAAATATTAAATGGTTATCATCACCATGTGACACCCTCAATAAATAAAAATATCCTCAAACCACTTAGAAAATAAACTCTTTTATATCCTTATAGGGACTTGATTTCATGGGCTATGACATGACCTCTCATAATTCCTATTTTGTGGAATAATGGTTACTAGTATAGCTCTTTTCATAGTGTGACAAGCACCTATCAAGATGTAATGATTCAATTGCAACAAAAATTAGCAATAGAGTCACCTTAACGCAACTATAAACTAAAATTTCCAATTTCCAATAAAGAAAATAACACTTAAATATGTGGTTATTTACCCATTATTATTTGAAAATAATGGACATCAATATAATAATGAAATAGTAGACTACTCATAAGTTGTATAGTGTAAATAATCTATTGATTTAAAAATTGATTCAATATACCATAACCAATTTTGGGTTTTGGTAGATCCTTTAGTTGATGTAATACCTGTTGGGTGAAAATGGGTATTTAATACGTAGTTAGACATTCATGGTACAATTAGTACCAATAATTTATATACTATAATAAAACATTTCACCAATCTCTATGCTGAAATCTTTTATAATTATACCATCTATAGTAGATTAATAAGATTATAATATTTGGTTAATTTATGTCAAGGAAACCTTCTTTAATAGAAACATTATGTAAGTTTTCTATATAATATAAATAAAATGGTTTCTGACACCGAAGGATGCTAAAAAGTTATGAAAATTACACAGATAAATTTATGGGTTGAACCAAGTATCAAGATTCTTGAATATTCATTTTAATGATGCTATATGATATATTTTTTCATAGGAATGAATTAGATCCTTATTTCTAAATTTTTTTCAGGGGGAGTGCAGTAGTGTTTCTTGCAGTATATGTTGATGATATATTACTAATAAAAAACTAGATATTAGGCTTACAGGTAGTTAGTATATGGTCAAATAAATGCTTCTCTATGAAATAACTAAGTTAATAAACCTACATTATGGAGATTTGTATCATCGTGAAAGATCTAATCAGATTCTTAAAATAAGAAAAGGTTTATAAGTTAACATGGTATTGATGCGATTTAACATGGAGAAATCCAGTAGTGGATTTTTTCTAATTTCACATGGTATACATGTATCCAATAAAATTTTTCCTCGAAAAATATATTTGGGGAGAGAGATAATGAGTGGAATCCATTACATTTCTATGATTTAATTTATCATGTGTGACATTATATATACCAATATTGATGTTTCCTATGACATGAGCATGGTAGGTCGATATTAAGTTAGCCAAAGAGATCCAAATTGTTAATTTGTAAAGCCTACAATGATCTACCTAAGGGTTAAAATGGATATATTCATAATTTATGGAGGTGATGAAATTTTTTTATGGGATACACATATTCTAGTTTCCAAAAAAATAAGAATGATTTAAAATTATAGTCATAATATGATTTTTTTTCTTTATTAGAATATTTGTTAGCTGGAATAGTTCTATATAGCCAGTGGTAAATTATTTTACAATGGAGTCAATGTATATTTTTTCTAATGATTAATCAAAATAAGTAGTGTGGATACACAACTTCATTGTGGAACATGATTATTTAACTTAGAGTAAATATTTTATCATCTAATATTGCAATTTAATATAAAAATGGTTCTAACTAATGAGACAATGTTATATCAATTGAAGAAGCATAAAATTTAAAACTGTCCCCTAGTGTTTTATTTCTTTAAATAAGTGCAACTCTATTGAAGTATTTTTCATCGAACTAGATAACATAAAACTATTATTTTTCAGAATATTAATAAATATATCATCACATGATGGTTTTACCGTTACACTATATAAATGTGGTAATTTCCTTAGATTATTTTTTTTACTGAAATGTTTTATCTATTAACTACTATAATGAGAACATTGATATTCTATGAAAATTTTCTTAAATATATTTACTATTGTCCAAATAAAATTTTTCTAATTATTGATAGATGATGTTTTATAATTTGGTGTTGGAGACACATAAGAATTTTAGACTTCTTGTACTAACGTTTTCACTTTCTAATCTCTAAGAAGGAAGATTATGAGGACATAATCACCTATAGGAATTCCGCATGTTTTATGTGTCATTACATATTTGAATTTTTAGATCTTTGTATTGGTCCTTATTGAGATTATTATTAATGTATATCATGAATCATGTACTTTGATGCATGTGAGAACATCATTATGACATATTCTCATAGTTAGGAATCATATGTTGTGCACATCATAAGTGATATGTCATTAATTGAATAAGTTTAGAAAGGATTTTCCCTTCTGAGTTAATGAAAAATATATCCTCGACACTTTAATTGAAATGTTACCATCTCATTAAATACATGATCATTATAGTTCATTGACTAGTTAATTTCAGAAATTCAAAGAAAGATAACTCAAGCATATAGTGAGATGACACAATTATGCATCATTATTGATGATATATATAGAAAAAAGGATTATATTACACAATAACATTCATAAGAATGTTGTTTTCATTGAGAAATTAACTTCTTTATCCATGGGTTCCATGATGTGTTGCTATATGTTTATCCTGGTATTTAGGCATGTTTACCCAATGCCACTATGAATGTGGAATAAAGATTCACACACTAAGTTTATCTAAAACATCATTAAATTATATTGAATTTATTATTTATAATAAATATTATTCTTGGCTTGTGTAATAATTATTCTTCAATTTAAGTTTTTCACATAAATTCGATCACTAGATATTAATGTTTAGAATATGTGAATTGAATTTTATATCTTATTTATTATTCACAGCGTAGTAAATGAATATATATTTATTAATCATTTTAAGGAAAAGGTTAACATATAAATTTATTTAGTTATGTAGATATTAAAATAAATATTTATTCATTTGTTTAGTGAATATAAAATTTATTTATTTATTGAATGAATAATATTTATTTGTTTAAACAAATTTTTTATTATTCTGATTTTGATAAATTTTTAGAAGGATGGACTGTCAGAGTTAAGCGATAGATAAAAATGATATATTTAAATGTTCATTATTGTAAAAAAATTCTATTAATTTATTTAAAAATGATATTTAAATATATTCATATCAATAGACATAACAATAACAATAATAATATAATTATTAAACATGGGGAATCACTTAAAAAAATATTTGATAAATATCCTTAGATAAATTATCAAATATTAACCCTAAGTAAATATTCATACTTATATAATTTTATAAGATAATAGTTTTTTTTGAAAAAAAAAATCCTCTTAATAATTTATCTAAAGCCCTATAGTGAATATTCCCCTAACTCTCAAGAACAATGGTGAATAATATAATCCTCTCATTATGATCAATGGTGAACAATGTGAAACACTATGTTCTTTTATGCTAGCACTGGGGACAAAAATCAAATTGTTTAGAGATTTATAGGGCATGTATTTATAATACTATATGAATCCTCCCTTGGATTCCCCACAAAATTTATAACGATACATGATTAACATTAAAATTTATCAAGAATAATTATAGAGTTTGAGTTAATTATTATTATTTAATTAATTATAAATTAATTTTGAATGATTCACTATAAAGTATTCTTGGGTTTACTTTGTCAAATTATTTTCATATTATCTTTTGAAACTAATGAAAAATCTAAGTTGGTCAGCATCCCACTACTTCCACTGCACCTCAAGGCCATTTTTTGCAAGGATCACTATTTAACTATGGTTTTCTCTCTCCTTTTATATATCCACAAAATTCTTCAAGATAGAGAATTAAAGAATAGTAGATATAACTATAAATACACTGATCCTAGTAGCCATGTTCTAGTGGCTACGTTATTACATTTTCACTAGATATAAGGAATCACATCCCAAAAGACTGATTAGTTCAATATTCATAGTAAACAAGATGCATATTTGAATCTCACATTACATTTTTTTAAAAAACATTGTAAAATTAAATATTCATCAATCTTAAACTTATTCAAAGATTCATTCTTCATATCCTAGGGTAGGGAAAGAAAATGGTGAGTTCAGATGGTAGGGTTATGTATAATAGAATTTATCATGAGTAAATAAGTCATAATCAAAATGGTAATGTAAATTACTAAAAAAACATGAAATTTAATAAATAAATTGAGAATGAAGATGAATATGTAAAGAGTAAATTAAGATAAAATGATTGCATATAAACAATCACATGAGGTTGAAACTTATCCATTATTATTATTAAAAATGTCCACATGGACAACAATACATGGTTTCAAAATGATATAATTCATAATTTTGGATATCTAAAACATACCGTTGAGGTCTCGTGAAAATAAAGTTTACACTTTGGGTAGTCATACACTAGAAAACCATTTAATAATTCTTACAAAATGTTTTAAATCATGATAAATACTAATGAATCAATGGGCTATATAATTTCAAGACTCACCATTACTTAATTAGTCTAATGAATTCATCAATAGATTAGATAATAAAACATAATCAACATGCCTTATTCATAAACTATATATATAGGAAGAATGAGCATAGTGAATGACAATACCTTCCAAAGTGAAACTAATAAAAACATATCCAAATGAAGAATAAGGATGGTATCATTACAACGTATTCATAGTGATGAATAGTTGGGTTGTTGTTCCTGATGAATAGAAATACCCAAAAAATTTCATTAAAAACATCATTTAGGAAAATTCCATATCCACTTTGATATTCAATTTTAAAAGTAAAAATTTCTAGAATATTAGAAAATTCATTTTATTGGAAAATAACCACAAAATTTGCAGGGGAATCTTGAAATACTTGAGTGTTCATGATGGTTGGATATTTTATTCAAGATGATAATGTAAAAACAAATATTCCTTTGATATTTTCAGTGAAAATTCAATAAGTACCTTGTTTGGATAAAGAAAAAAAGACTACTTTTTTCGTAAAAATACAATCATCGGTAAAAATGACTTTAAATAATCATAGAAGAAAATTTAAAAACATTATTGAAAACATTTTTATAAAATATGGATGTAGAAGAAAAATATTACCGACTAAAGTGGAAATAAAGCTTATTTATCTTAAGACTGTTTTTGATCATTTGAGTAATTAATATAGGAAAATGAAAGAAAAAATTTCAATTTTAAAAAATAATAATAGGGGAATAGAATATATCATTTTTATGATGTAAATATCATATAAATCCAATGGTTGATACTTAATCATAAAAAATCTTGAATGATGATGAGATTGTGTGATAAACACTTTCCATTTTGGTAACTTATGAGTCCTAATCCCCATGAAAGAAATAAATTCAAATTAATAATTAAATACGATGTATATAAATTTAGTAATGATATATCATATAAAATGTTTAGTAGATATACCTCATAAAATAATATAGGTGTATAACATATTATATGACCCCAATAAGACAAATTAAGAAGAATAACCTTTACATGATCATAATGTTGAAGCGAGAATTAATCAATGAGGTGATTATGTATAAAAAAGATAAATAATTTTTTTAAGAAAAATATAAATAAAAAAATTCCATTTCACACATAATATTTACATAATATAGTTAATAAATAAGTTATATAATCTAATAAAATAAAGTTGAGTAATGAAAGGATTTACACTTAGTAAATTTAAAGTGAAATCCACTTGGATTAAATAATTTAAACTAAAATATAAAAAAATAATTATGAAGGATTCATGATTTAACATGCAAGAGGGGAATGATATACACCATATAAAACATATTAGGATCATAAAATTGAAACATGTCTCAATGAAAGTTAATTGAGATGAAATTCTTTACATTAGGTCAGACTCATCACATGCATTATTTATCTTCCTGAATAATAAAATTATGTTAATTTTTTACTTTCTTAAGAATTTTCTATTATTTTAATATTCCTTTTATTCTTTTTATTATTATTCTATATTTTTTTTACTTAATCAATTAAGTTAACATGAGAAATTTTGGTGATATTCGATTCATATGTCTAAAATGACTTCGATTGGTTAACTATGGTAAAAGAGGACATTGTTCCATAATCATGAGAATAATAATCCTAGAAAAACAATAATTTTTATACATAAATTATAATTTTAAATCCTACTATGAAATATAATTATAAATAATGAACTATGTGACTATCACTAGAAGGTAGGTTGTACGTACACAAGAGTAATGTTTCCATTTTTCAATGATCATTATAGAATAAAGGTAAGTGTTATTTTATATTTCTATAATGATAAATATATCATAAATATCATATTATTTCTTTAAATACACTTATATATACCATCAATATGACATGGTAATGAAAAATTAATCACATCGCTTCGTGGAGGTGGTAATCCACATGTACACCCAAATGACTTTGTCATATTAAAATGAATGGAAAGGTAATAAAATATATGATATATTACATTTATATAATGGTTAATATGTCATGAATATTTTTAACATCTTGACCCAGGTGCCACTTATCGGTTCCATGATCCGGTCGATTATGTGACTTCAAGCCCACCTCCCCATATGTTAGAGGCTCCCGACTAGAAGTGTGGGTTTGACAATTCAATCATGTGAAGAATATACCCTATTTTACGAGAATAAACACCAATTTAAATAATAAACAACATTGAAAGAATACATGCCCATATATAGTATCAATATCTCAAGAAAATAAAAGCATGAAATAAAATATCAAAACTAAACCAAAAAACTTGTCATGCTAATGTACATGTCAATTTTTTAAAATGAAAACTAAAAAATAAAGACACCAATGAATCCCAATAGGGCCCCGAACCTCATCTGGTTCCCTCATCTAAGCTCCTTTCCCAAATTAGACATCTATCCTAGGGCCTTTTCCCTCAACCTTCCCTTCAAGTATATTCATGTACTGATCAGGCAGCCTATGTTGGGAGTGAGTAAAACTCAGTAGGCCACTACCAACGGTGTCTAAAACAATATCCCGTCAGATAATAGTGTGTGAGGTTCTATAAAAGAATTAATTAAAATTAATAATTAAAAAAGTTATCACATTATCATTTATTCTTTACTTAACCACATTAACTCCAGTGTTCTCGAGGAAAATTGTACCTCATTCCAACTTCAGCTCATGCCAGAGCCTGAAGTGTTCCTATGTAATATCATATATTAATACCTACTTCATATCATGTTGTATCCTAAGGTATTCAAATGTCATATCTTATCTCAATACTTTCTTCGAATCATTCCAAATCCTGAAGTATTTTCAAGTTAGGCCATATCTCGGAGTACCTTTGATACCATTATTTGAACCACACTTTATTTCCCATGTTACCCATATTAAATTACATGTAAGATGACCATGTTACCAATCTTAATTATCAACAGAATGACCATGTTCCCATTCCTTTACTCACAAATACAATGACCATGTTACCATTTATAATTCCCAATTGAAACACCATGTTCCCATTCCTTTACTCCAAAGTAAAATCATCATGGTTCCATTTATACTTCATAATTGAATGACCATGTTCCAATTTCATTACAAATAATTAATTTATCAAATAATTATTCAACATCAATTTCATTACTAATTCAAAAATTAGTTTATCACATAAATACCCTTAATTATATCCCAATTAATTAAGTACATCAAATACATTAATTAGTTCATCTATTAATTATCCAAACTCAACCATCCCAATATCAAATAATTAATTATATGATTAATTACCTAAATAAATAACCCCAAAACCGCATAATTAATTATATGGTTAATTATCTCAAATCATGACATTAATATCTCATAATTAATGTACCATTAACTATCTCTCATCACATATCTTAATATATCTTAATTAATCCTTAATTAATTATATAAATCACATATATCTAAATCTAATAATTAATACTCCAATTAATTATCTACATGGAAAGCCCCTAAACCTAATTATTAATTACCTAATTAATTATCTAAATTGACTACCCTACAGTCTCATAATTAACACCCAAATCAATAATCAATTTCAACAATAAATCAAATTAATCAATTGGCCACATTTACTATACCAATTTATGAATTAAAATTGATTAATAATGATATAAATCCTAAAACATGAATGAGAATAGAACATTATACCACATAACTCAATTTTTTGAGGAATAGTCACCCAACAAAAGTCCCAAAAAAAGAGTGGGACAAAGATATAGATCTAGATTCGAATCTCTAAAACCTAAATCAGGATAAAAAACAAGATTAATTTAATTATAAATCTAGTTACACTAGGCTAGATCTATATTCAATAAATATTAATCTATATATAGAAGGAAAAAATATTACTTCCCACTAAAATAATGACTGAAGGAATAATGATGAATGAGGAAGAAATGAGATAAGATCCACTTAACGGGAGTGGAGAAAATCTTCGATCCAGGCTTCCAATCATGAAGAAAAGAGGTCATACAACCTTAGAATCCCTCCTGATATCTCTAAAACCGTCCAATATCAAAAGGTTATTTGTTTGGGTCAAAATGGATGAGTTTCAGGGGTTTGGGAGAATTAAAAACTAATTTTTTAGAAACATTAAAAATCGTGTAGGGTTTCCTGGGTAGGGGTGCACAATTTTACCAAACCATGCACCAACCGTGTGCCTATTATTTTAGGAGTTCATGTGTTTTCCTTTTTGGATTCATTGTTTGAAAAACCATATTCTATCCATGAAAACCCCCACTATCCAGGGTTACATAGTTTTCATTAAATATGCTCTAATCGTACATATCCCTCTTTCCTTCAAGTTTTCATAAAATTCACCCAAACACACCCCAAGTTACAACCCAATTAAAAATTAATCAAATAAGACAAAATAGTACCTATAAAAACCCCAAGACAACTATAGAAATGGTTAGGATCTTACAATATCACATATAAACATTAAATATTTCACCTTAAATAGCATTGATATGGGATGGTGGAAACCAGATTACATCGGTTATTGAGGCTATGGTTCATCGTATATACGAAATGATATGTATAGATATTATTATATCATCATGGTTGAATAATATTTAAAATATCTATATGAATAAATAAAACAAAAATGATCTATTAAGAAGATGCATCTTCTTTGGTAAACATATTTAGGTTTACACAAAAATCTATCTTGGGGTGGGGGGGTTAATAAAACCAATCTCTATAAGAAAAGGGAATGGAATTAAGGAAGTTATTTGGAAATTTATTTCCCAAAACAAATGGTTCTCTAAGTGTGAAGAAAAGAGGATAGGATGTTCCTTTTTATAATTGAGGGAAGATGCACTTTTGAAATTCATAAAATATAAATTACTTTTAATGGATAAAATCTCCAAACTGATATAATTCAAAGATAGTATGAGTATGTCTAAAAATTCTATCATACTATAAAATTGGGCTAATTTTTGGGCTAGGTTTTAACCCTTATCACTTTATTTTATACCACATTTCCCCTTTTAAAAGTTATCGTGATAATAGAGTTTTTACTTTTTAGGGGTCAATATAGTTTTTATAAAAGAATAATTGGAAAATAAATGGACCATTTTTTATATTTTTAATCATATTAAAATAAATTAGATGAATATAGGTTTTTTTATGAATTTTAACCCATTTAATAATATATTTTTTATTATAAAATAAAAACAATGTTATTTTTGGAACTATTCACTTACTTTGACATTTGAAACAACATGACTACAATTGAAATCAAATATAATACATTAATTCATAAATAAAATATTATATTTTTCTATAAAAGTTATGGAACACAATAGTTAATTCAATTTATATTACTTTTAATATTTTTAAAATCATTTATTTTATTTTTCTATTAATTGAATAAATACTATTTCAGCATTGCACAAGCATTTAAGGTAAATTTTTCATTATTACAATTTAAAAATAAATTAACCTAATAAATAAATAATTTATATTTCAAATCACAATTTAGATATCAATATAAGTTGTTTTTATCTCTGAAAAATAATATTATAGTTATTAAATGCAACAAAGTGATATTTTCATCTTTATATTTTCTTTAAATACTATAAATGAAAAAATTTAATAAATATGGAACCTAGTGGCCATATGTTATAGAATTTTATGTAAATAGATAAAATACACTGAAAAATATGATAAATTCAATTTTCAAAGTCAATTTTTTGTCCTTATAATATTATTTTTAACCATAATGACCCAATTTACCCTTTTATCATAGTGATACTTTTTTTACTATAATTACAATTCATACTGAAAAATAATAAAAGGGCCTTATTTACCAAATTTTTAACTCTTGATTAAAAATATATAAATAATTTCTTAATATTCAATTCATATATGTGGCATAATTTAATTTAAAATTAAACCCACAAAACACGAAAATGGTGGTTTTTGTGAAAACTGCCTTTTTAAGTCAAAAAATGAACTTATACCAAAATCCAGTATAAAGATGATTCAAATATAAAGAACAAGATTAAATACAGCTTTGAAATACATATATTAATTTGAAATAAAATTTTGATAATAATAGGACTTTTAAATAACTTAATTTATTGATAAGAAGTGATAGTTTCTCAAAAAGTGGTATTTTCAATATTCATTGAAAAAAACACCTTTTTATGAAAAATACCAAAATATCATCGAAAGATAGTTTTTATATAATGATTTCAAAAATGATGACGTCTTTAGAAAATAAAATTTCTTAAATTATGGAAATTAATTATAATATTTTTCAATGAAAATAAAAAATCTATTTTTGAAGAAAATTATTTTGAAAGAATATTAAAAAATTAATAAAAATTGAGCGGTTATTTACTAAGAAATTATCAACACATTTATATTGAGTTTGAAATTTTTATAAATATCATAAATTAGTTTATACTATTCACACCCACTGATTTTAAAGCAATGTTATACTATCATATTTATATAATAATATTTCATGGCTCATTTAGGCTCAGTGTTGCATGTCATATACGATATTGACCTTAGTTTTATTTTTTAACATATCAGGGTTTTAAAATACTAGCCATTAACAATGAATATGTCATTATAATTTCCACAACCCATAAAAAGTTTTTTGTTCTATTTTCCTCCTTTATAAAGAAAATATCTTCAATTATATTCTCAGTTTTAACAAAAACCCTAAAAAATATCTCTATATATAACTCTATATCTCTATATATTCTTACAAAAATTCAAATTCTTATCACGTTAATTCTTAATCTATTTGATTTGATCTTATATAAATATCCCTATTATAATTACACATGTCACAACCTTATTCCCTATAAAATCCATCCATCATGATCTGATTAATTTACCCCAAAGCTAATCCAATCATATTTTAAAAATATTTAAGTTTATATATTTATATATAATCTTTTAAATTTAAGAAAAATTCCCCAAATTTATATTTAATATCAAAATTTTACTTGGTCCTCCAAAATTCATGACCAAATTCTTATTTGAAATCCAAAAATTATCGGTTCAATATCTTTAGATATTTTCCAAGCATGCTTTTTATAGAATAAAAAAAATTATGAATTAATATTAAATCCTATAGAATATTCACCCATTAATTATGGAATTATCCTCTAATCATAGTACATAGTCTAAAATACTTTTCCTTATGCCTTCACACTACAACATGAACATCAAGGCATGATATCCAACCCTACAAAATCTTCCCTACTCACCAAAATTCATAGTTTAATTTCTATATATTATGATATGATTCATCCTTGTTAAAAAGTTCATCTCCATTCTATAATACAATTGTGGCTAGAAATTTCACTTATAAAATCTTGTGTCATATCACTTCTTCTTCTTTCAATCATAATTGAAACAAATTATGATGTGATAAAATTTCCTCATAAAATAATATTTAAGTTACCATTTACTAAAACTTTTCAAAAAATATTAAATAATGACTATATATATTACATCAATATTTATGTGAATCTAACGAAAACTTATTAGATATTTTCTAAATTAACTCCATACTCCTAAAGTCATTCAACCAATTAATATATCATAATTTATTCTCAATAATCATCCATTTATAATACACTCAACACCTTTTAAACATGATCCAAAAAACATCACTTAAATAGACTTTGTTCCATAATTTTCAAATTTATTAAATCATGTTCCAAATTGAACACTTTGTGTTTGTTGAAAATAAGTATTTATATTTAAGACTATTTATACTCCAACAAAATTAAATAATAATGGAATAAATCATAAATCACTCCAAGTCTATGTGAGAATTGATTGATTCAAAAAATAAGAGAACATAAGAGAATAATATGATTTAAAACATACTTTATATCTTTATCAATAGTAAACCATTTTTTATTCATTTGGTTCATAAAAATACCATTTTATGCATTCATATTGTTTTCATCACTATATATTTTATTCCCCCTATATATTGTGCCAAATACCCCCCCTCCAATTACGCTTGTAAATATTTTCAAGCAGTGAATCCATTTATTGAATGAAGTTCTGATTCCATATGTTATGTAATGAACCAATATTTTATCAATGGAAATTACTTTCTTATAAATATTTCATATAACCACATTAAATCAAACCACAATGAACTACTTAGTACTATGTGACCTTTAAACAAAATTTTTACACTTCTGTAGTTTGAAGTTAAAAAATCTAACATACACCATTGTGATCAGTAATACGTTTGGAGTCAAATAAGGAAAATATTTTTTTTTGTGAATATTAACCTACCCGTATGAATAGTAACATACCCTTATGAATAGTTATATGACCCTTATGAATAGTAAATAAACCAAAAGAATAGTAACCTCACCCTTGATTGAATAAATAAACTTTAGGTATCTTATAATTGACAATATAAAAATAGTAAAAGTATTGGTATTTCTATAAGTCATATATAATTAAACAAAATTAATTATTTATTTTAAAAAAATTATTGTCATAAATTTTGTTCCTAAATTATCAATTTTATTTCTTCTAGTTTTTAGATAATTTTATAAGACTTTATGTATTTTTTTAAATCATTATACAATCAGTTATAGTTTTAAAATCGGTATTTTCAAGTAAATTATGATTTAATTAAAAATTAAATTAATCATATTTAGAAAATTAGTTTTTAAAAATGGATTTCATTTTTAGAATCAGAACATTGAAAAATGGTTAGGGTGAATTTTTGGTATTTTTCTAAAATACATGAATTTTTGATGAATAGTAAAATACATTAATTCACAATAAATACTAATACATGAATTTTGGCATCATGATTGAGTCATGGATTTTTTAAATGGCCATTGATTCAAACTCACATGCACATATTACTGTTTGTTTAACAATAATCATTACTATTGCTTGTCTTATGAAAAAAATAATAAACTAATGATTAAAATATTTAGAAAACCTTCCTCTGCTCCACTATAAAAACCACCCACACTCCCCTCTTCTCTTCACTCCTCTCAAGCCTTGTGAATTCCATAAAATCTTCCCTAATATCTCCCCAAGCTCTTCCCCCATGTCCAGCAGCCCTTGGTCTCCTCAAAAGTCCAACTCCTCTCCCCTTAAGAGGTTCTCAAAGGAGATAAACACAAGAGGTAAATTCTTCTTTTCAGTTCTTTTATTTTCCTTCATGTTCTTTTATTTTTTTTATTATTTCCCCACCTCCCTTCACCCAAGTTGTATGATAACTCCAATAGCATACAGGTTCGAGAATTTTTTTTATGATAATGGGATAATTCATTATCATCTCTATTTTTCTATTCTTTTATAAGAAAGAAACTGTTGATGCTCCCTTTCATCACAGAGTCTAAACGAATGGAAAGGGAAATGACTTAGCTAAAATTGATTCATCCATTGAAGAAAACATCAAAAATTAACAAAGGCATGAAAAAAGGATTCAAATGCACATGTGTCGTAAAAGTTCCATCATAGTCGTGCAAGTACACATGCGTGCCGCCTAGTGGTCACGCAGGAGACTTGCACGCCATCTTTGAATTTCGCCCAAGGTATTCTCCAGCCTATAAATACCCCTGTTCCCCCCCCCCATTTTGGGGACAAAAAATTCCAGAACCTCATATTAGAACTCTCGGTGCCCTAGTCTATTATCAAAGCTTCTGAACACTTCTATGGTAATTTCTTCCATAGAACGAAAGATCTAAAGAGGGGGAGGAAGTCCTAAGTGTTGAAACTCATCAACACTAGCGCGCCTGAGTGGAAAGCACTTAAGGGAAATGGCCACACTTGCGCGCCGCCCTGCTCCTTCACCAAAACTTTTGCACTACCCTTATGGAATCTCGTAGGGATAGTACAAAGGGCATGAGCCAAGTCTCACCCAAGTATTACCCCAAGGGTTAAAAGTCGCGCAAGTACCCATGTGCCGTGCAGGTATACATGCGTGCCCAAGACTTGCGCACCCACTCAGTACAAACGCGCCCACTAGGACTTGCGCGCCCATCTCTTTTTGGGTGCCCTTCCTGCTCATTTCACTCCTCTTATACCTATCAACCTATCCTCTTCAAGATTAAGCCTTCAAGATTATCTCCAAAGCCATTCAAGGCATGATTTCCTTGTTGGATTCCTTATATGAAAGGAATTATATGGAACATCTCTCAAAACCTAGTGATTTACACATATTCACATCACCAAGGTAAGAAAGTTCATTCATTCAACCTCATCCTTTAAAATGAGAGAATCCATAATATGGGCCTCCTTTTCAGGAAAAATCCCCAGTCCGAATTCTCATTAATTTGGGCCTCCTTTTCAAGAATAAGCCCCAGTCCAAATTCTCATTAATTTGTGCCTCCTTTTCAGGAATAATCCCCATTCCAAATTCTCATTAATTTGGGCATCCTCCTTAGGAGTAAGCCCCAAGTCCTCTAATATGGGCATCCTCCTTAGGATTAATCCCCAACCATAATTTCTCAAATCTGGGATTCCTTTTTAAGAATAAGCCCCAGTCTATGTTCTCTTAATCTGGGAATCCTCCTTAGGAGTAAGCCCCAAGTCCCCTAATTTGGGAATCCTCCTTTTCAGGAATAAGCCCCAGTCTCAAAGTTCCCAAAATCGGGCATCCTCCTCAGGAGTAAGACCCATGCATAATTCCCTTAACCTGGGCTTCCTTTTCAGAAATAAACCCCAGTTTCAAATCTACAAATGTGGGAATCCTTTTTAAGAGTAAACCCCAAGTCCCTTAACTCTAAAATTCCCTTAACCTGGGCCTCCTCTTCATGAGTAAGCCCCGGTTTTCAAATCCCTTTAACATGGGCCTCCTCCTTAGGAGTAATCCGCAGTCTTAATTTCCCTTAACCAGTCTTAATCGACTTTTTGATCTGGGATTCCTTCTTAGGAGTAAAACCCAATCATAAGTCCCCTCCTAATTTGGTCATCTTCCTCAGGAGTATTCCCCAAGTTAGAGTATCCAAATCTCCATAAAGTACATATACCTTTATGGACCCTATTCCTGGACTTCTTCTTTGAAATAAGTCCTGATTTCTATCTATTTGGGCAGTCATATACACATAATCCCCACATCAGTTTCTATGATTGCATCTTTCATGGCACAATTGTCTGGTTTTACCAATACCTCTTGTTTCTCACACCGAGCATGGCTCACGTGAGCTTAGAGTGGAAAAGTAATTATGACATCTTTCTTTGAGCCATCAATCATACATAAACAACATACTACCTTTCTCGAACTACGTGGGTTATGATTCCTTTTCTAAATAAAGGATACGTAGGTAGCCCATCTGTGGGTATGATCCCAACTCTGAAATAATCTATGTCCTTCTGAATGGAAATAAACTTCAAGTGCCCCACTTAGTGGCTTTAAAACCAGTATGGTCATCATAATGACTAAGTGACTTTTATATAATGAATTAAAGGATACCATTGACTAAGAATATCTAACAAATATAGATGACTCTTTATCGATGAAGAACCTCAAATACATATAAAAAATTCTCTAAATTTTCTACATATCAATCATTGATTGTCAGATCAAAAGGAAAGCTCATTTTAAACTTGGTAATTTAATAAGGATTCACGAACATAACTTAAATCTACAAAGAGGGTCCTCGAATAGACAATAATTCCCCTAAAAAAGGTGTGATGAGTCCGACCTCCCATCCTCTCGACCAATGAAAATTCCTAAGCCTCATCGGTCCACAACTAATGAGCACCTACCTTTGGAAAGTATGTCAAAATGGATATGGAATCATTGGATGTTTCTGGTTCTACGAAAAAACCCGTTAGAAACCGATCGGAATGTTTGAACCTTAAATCAACAAGGTCATTCCCAATTCCAGAGGAAACAAAAAAATGGTGATCTCGACTTGAATCCTTAACCAAGTTAAAGTGATGTTTTACCTATTTGTTAGGCCCCTATTTAAACTCAATGTGAGGGCCAACAAGACAATCAAAAACATGTGTGGTCATCCAAAAGATATAGTGGCTGGACTTATCTTGATTACATCTGTTATATTAAACAAGCACTCTTTTCCAAGATCTTCTGCAATGGCTTCTCTCAAGTTCACACCCGTGAATACATCTGCTGTGAATACTTCTCCTGGGAAGGCTTCTGCTGCTACTCCTGCTGGATCATCGTCCAATCTAAGGATGATATCACCTACTCAGTGTCTTCAATGCTGGGTACCAAATGTGCTGGTTAAGGAGTACCATCAAAACGGTACTATTCCAACTCTCGAGGCCGCTCGACAAGCCCTCCAAGTCAATAATTCACCCTGGTCGTCTGGAAAACGATGACCAGTGATCAAGAAATAGGTGGTGTCGACCATAGTCTCCAACCGTTTCAGGTCATTATCCCTGGAACGTAATCACCAGTCCCTCCCATATTCTGGGGAGGTGAATGATCAGGCCCCTCAGGGAATTAATTCAAGAAGACAGGAGTAGTTAACGAGGGATCCCATCAACAATTCCCACCAGAATCGTGCGGCAGTGCACCCTCAACATGATGAGGGTATCATCTCCAGGTGTTTGGCTCAGGTTTGTCGAACCCGAGTAGGGAAAACGAATCACCAGAGGCGAAATCCGGTCAACAGTGAGCAGTTTCTCATCTCTTCCATCTCCAGAGAAGTCCACCAACCTATCTTGGTGGCAAGCGATGAGCGAGCACATACACCCGTCCGTTTTAATTCCGATGTCCAGCAGACTCGTCTGGCAGCAACACGCTAATCCTTCCTGGGAATTATGGTGGAGTACTATAGACAGGAACATATACCTATTTATAAATAATCAGCTAGTCAGCAGGCTCGTCTGACTATATACGATGGATCACGCCAACCCAATGTGTTAGAAACTGGTAAACAAGTACATACACCTGCTTATAATCATCAATCCTACCAGCAGCCCCATCTGTCAGTGTTGAAGGAAGATCATCAAACAAGTTCGGAGGAGTGTAATTAGAAGGTACATACACCTTCTAGTATTGATCAATCCTACCAACAGTCTCGTTTGGTAACATTCGGAGAAGTCATCCGGAAAGCTCTGGCGACAAATAGGAGACAGACTCAACTCTCTATCCCCAAACATGAGTACTGTCAGGATTCAATGATAGGAAAAGGAAGACAGGAGTAGGAACATACACCTACTCCAAGCACGGAATGGATGTATATCCCCGTTCCAGCAGCTGAAGTTACCAAGCACATTCTGTCAATGGTGAAAGAGGAGAAGAAAATCCCTACTCATATCCCGGATTCCTACCAGGATATTATAATAGCTTTAATAGCATCTTAGGGAAAGACACATAAATCTATCCCTACTAGTGGAGTGACACATCAACATATCACTCCAAAATAGACACACACATCTATTCCAGTCTAAGAGGATTGTGGGGGCATACTCCCCCAAATCATATGGACAACCAAATCAGGCACATACACCTAGTTTGAGCAGAGATAATCAGCCTAAACTGATCATTTCTCTTGAGCAGGCACACACACCTGCCAAATTGATTAAGAAGGCATCTAAAAATAAAACCCGCCCAGCATAGTCAAGAAATCAAGGGCCCATCTTTGATAAGGCCTTACTCAATGCTTGTGTTCTTGAAGCCCTCAGACAATTATCTGTTGAAATTAAATCTTTTACTCTCTCAGTTCCCAATAGTGGGAGCATTAATTCCGAAGGTCTTCATCAGACACTTCCTCATAAAGGCTTACTTCATGAAAGTTTGACCGATATCAAATTTTCATCTTCATATGAGAGCCGCAATAACCCTCTGTGTGGCCCGAAGATCAAGGAGAAAGAGATTTCATCTTATGTTGTAACCCATCATGGTGGTCCTCCCCATGATTATGAATTTAGCTGTGAAATCCCTCGTCGTAGTAGTAATTCGCATTGTCTGTAAAATTCTTCAGAAGACAATGCAGTGACGAGAAAGACCTATTATCTTGAGGCACATTCAAAATTGAATACAGTCATGTTTGATAATTTACCATTAGAAAGTGAAATAATTTCTCAATGAGAACATAGCTCGGGGTGTAGGTCATTCTCTGAACCACCCCGGATCCTTCATCTTCTAGTTTGATCAGTGGATTCTCTACCAATATTGTTCAATCCGATGAAGCAACAAGAAAGAATCGGCCCTGGTCTAATCAGGTAGAATAATATTCATTGAATGATAAAGAGGAAATGCTGAACATGAGAAAACAACTGGCGAAGGGTGAAGTGGCAGTCATGTTTTGGCCTTTGGATGACTCTCAGTATGACATTATAGAGATGTTGACGAAATATGGGATTCATGATATTCGTCTCAACATATGGAAAAATATTTGTCAGTTGAAAAAGAAAGTATTATCTTATGATAAATATGAAAATAATGTTAATATAATAGAAGGGTTACAATGCCAAATTGACTTGGCATCTCTATCAGTCTCTCAATATCCGAAGGCTGAAAAACAGCAGATATCCCTTCAGTGTTCATGCCTTGGCGCACTAAGAAAATTATGCCAGTTAATTGCCAATTCCCCATCTGTTATTCATGTCAGAGGATGGGGTGTTCATGGAGAAATACATTTCACTATACTCTCCAATAAAAAAATCCCACCAAAGGTGGTTTCATGCAATGTTATCTCCCAGAATTGGCCACATCTGGATAGTTTTGTGAGAAATAAAAATCTTTCCCAAGAATGGGCCTCAACTAGTTCTTCTCAAAGTCAAGAATACAAAGAAAAAGTTGTTGAATTACTCCTGCATCAAGAGAACGAGAACATTGAACAGGCCTCTCATTTGGAGCAAGCACATCATCAAGTGACAGAAGTGTCAGAAATCATCCAACGGTCTTTTGAGCCGGGTGATAAAAGTGGATGTTGATTGATGCATCCGGCTAATTTCTGGACTAAGGTCCACAATATCAAGAGGGATTTTAAGAAAGTCTCAGACATAGAATGTCAAGAGCCACCCCATCTTCCCAGACTAGGGACTCTTTTAACCCAACCCTCAGAATCAACAAATAGGGTTCGAGGAGTTGAGCGGGAACAACAGGAACAACCCCAGTCCACCGGACTGGGGACTTTTTCAAATCCTCAATCCATCCCTCAGAGAAAGTCGGTATTCTCTTGATTAGGGAAGAAGCCACAAGAAGAACGAAGAGCAAAATTAGCAGGAGATTCCCTCCAAATTACGGTTCCCCAAGAAGTTCCTGAGGGATCAAATCGACAAAAGGCAATGTCTCATCAGAGACATGAAGGAAGACCATATTGCAGAAATGCCGATATAGGGGATGCAATGAGTTAGGCATCAATTAATGTCATCAATTCCGTTTTTGCTGATCCACCAGATGAGCTTCAATCAGAGGGATCAGATGAAGAGGTTCCTACTCAAAAAGTTATATGCACAGACAGAAATGAAGAAGGTGTGTGTACATGAAATCAAAGGATTACCCAGAATCTGGGTGTTCCTTCAATTAATCCACTTCCACCTCTCCGAAAGGGATCCAATTAGGGGAAAGGAAAGAATTAGGTTACATACCCTTCCTCTGGAGAAGACCAATCTCTCTCATTAGAGAAAATATTTTCACAATAAGAGGAAGAAATGAAGGAATTGAGGGGGATGAATGCAGAACTACTTCAGGGTAGTCTTCCTCCTAAGCGTGCTGGATTCAGTAAGCCAAAGAAATTTGTTGTGGCTACTGAGATGGATCAAGAATATCCTCCTTTATCAGTACACCCTTATAGGTCTAATTCTACTGGTCAAGTGCAACAACAATCAGAAGTGATGCCATCAGTTGCAGTACTAGCTGCCACATCTGCCCAAGCTCTAGTCATTGCACCTGTTCAGGTCCAATCTCAACCGGATGTTTCTCAAAAGTTAATAACTATTATTGAGTCATTAATAGCTCGGTTAGAAGCTATGTATGGAAAGATTTCTCAAATTCAACCAGAAAAGAGAGCTTACCCTGAATGGGTAGATGCAATTCCTCCCCCATCAAATTTTTCAAGTACCACATTCCTAATCTTTAATGGTTCGGGAGACCCAGAGAAACACTTAACACATTGTGTTTCTCGTTGTGATCCTATGATGGGAGCCCTTCATCAATAAGAAGTAGTTAAGCTCAGGTGTTTTGTACATTCATTAAAAGGACCTACTTTTGTTTCGTACACAAGCTTGCAATCCCGATCAATTACCGAATGGGAGGATCTTCGCAAAAAATTTCTTCTTCGGTTCAGCTCAACGTTGCCAAAGACGATAGTTTTTGATCTTACAAACTGTAGGCAAAGGGAGAATGAAAGGGTTTTCGATTTTGTTGCTCGCTGGAAGGGATTAACATATTCTCTAAGCTTAGAACTCCCTCAAGAAGAATTTTTGTCAATATGTGTGGAAAATTTGTGTGATGAGTTACACACACTGTTGATCCCTGTGAAATACACATGAGGGTTTCGTGACCTAACTTCGATCGCTCAGCATATTAAATATTCTCTTATAAAGACTAAGGACAAAACTCATGTAATTCCATCAGTTCTAGGAAGGAGAATGGGTATAGCAGAGACTGCTACAGTCATGCTTAAACAAGAACCTGCACCTGCTTCTACTTCAAAACCATCATCTTCCTGAAGGGCTCCACCTCCTGAGTGTCAGAAATAGAGGCCGTTTCATCAAGACGATCAAAGAGATCAAAGAAGAAAACAGTTTGATGAGTTTAAGAGTAAAGTTTATTATTTATGAAATGAACAAGTTCCTGGTTACTTCATTTTGGCCCTGGAAAATAATTTGGTTCAGCTGCCGAGGCCCAAGAGGCCAAACAAGGAAGGAGATGAAGACCGTCCCAATTATTTCCCATTTCATAAGATGTTGAGGCATCCCATCCAGGAGTGTTTTTTCTTCAAGGACCTCCTACAGAAAATGGTTGACTCGGGACAAGTCAAATTTAAGAGTTCTTCAGCTCAGATAGCATGTGTTACTGCTACAGATCCAGAGGAAGGAGGCGAGTGGCAAGAAGTCAAAAGCAAAAATGCACAGAAATATGATGAGTAGATGGTCAGAAAAACGATCAACCAAAATCATGCCATTTTTTGAACACAATTGAAGAAACCAATTGTGTATTCTGCTGTAAATGCCGCAGTGAAACCTCCATCAAAAGAAAAATCTTCAAAAGGGCAGCATAATTCAAGGAAGGAAGAAGAATAAGAAGAAGAAGAGTATGTGTCAAAGCCTAAGATGTCTTTGAATCTGGAATATTTCATGCCATCTAATTAAAATCCATGGGCACCTTCTAGCCAAACGGAACAACCTAAATTGGCTAGTCAGGTAGAGTCTTCATCGGATGAAGAGTTTGTCTTCGGTTCTGTTAATATGCTTCACTTAACAGATCCTTATGCAAGTCACAGTTTTAATTCCGATGAGCCTGAATTCCCTGTATCCAACAGAGGAGTTAGAGGAAGTTCCAGGGGTCTGGGATATAGAGCAAGACGTGGATATCCCAGAAGCCACTATTCTAATTCTACCCCTGCTAGAACTGTGTATGTGGCAGAAACTCATACCAGAGCCCTTCAGCAAGCTCAACAAGAAAAAGAAAGTTCTTCCACCAATAGAAAATTCAGTCCTAGAATAGTTATTCCAGAGGATCGGTTGGGGGTTCCACCTTCATCCTCCCAACAGGTAAATGGATCTAATCAGTCTAATCTTACAAAGCTCAGAATATTTCCAACTCCTATCATGATACAAGATGCATCTACTTCCAAAGCGTCAACTTCAAAGGCACCTGCTAAACCACATGTTCTTATTGGGAAAAATAGAACTTTGGATCAAAAGTATGATGTATTGAAACACCTGGCCCAAGTACCATCCTTGTTATCAATTCTGGATGCTTCGAATCTGTCAAAGGATCTTCGGGAGGCACTCATCGAGGCTTTATCAAGTCCTCAGGAGTTTGAAACTGAAATTGCTGCAGCTGAAGCCTACCATGTAGAGAATAATCTTGCAGAATTCCATGCTGTGATATCTTTCACAGATGAAGTTGAAGATGATGTCGTGCATGGACATATTAGACCTTTGTATTTATCTTTAAATGTTAATGGTGTAGACATCCGAATATCTTTCATTTATAATGGTTCAGGATTCAACCACATGCCCATTCATACACTTCATCGATTGGGTATTAAGGAATCTGACTTATCTCGTTCTACTATGATGTTACAAGGATATTATAAAAAGGAACAAGAACCACTGGGTGAGATTACACTCAGAACTCAATTTGGAGATCTTGTATCCAATTCAGATTTCATGGTTGTTGATCGAGACTCAGCCTTCAACATCTTTCTTGGAAGACCCTGGCTACATCAACATGCGATTATCCCTTCATCATACCATCAATGTCTCAAGTATTGTCTCGATGGTCAAGTTGGGACATTGTATGGTGATAAGGCCCCGTTCAAGACATGTGAGTCTCAATACATTGAGGCGGAATTATATCACATGAAGGGAAAGGAGAAATCCACAACAAGGGATATTACCAAAGTCAATTCTCCATATGGTCTGGAAAAGATTCCAGTAAACCCATTAGCACATGTGAGTATAGATTGTGTATTTCCTATCAGTCAAATTGAGAGGATAGACCCAAATCAAAATACTCTTATGGAAACCTCCATAATTTAAATTACAACAATCAAGCCAGAAATCATGGGAGAAAATGGTGATCCTCCAAGCAATGATGAAAGCTCAAATGGAGATGTCTTTATTTCATCTGCTGAAATCCAGCAAGTCTATACCTTGACAACTAGGCTAGAAGAAGTTATAGAAATGTTAGAGGTTAACGATGATGTCGATTCTCAATCCATCATCTCCTCTTTATTACCCAAATAAGACCCTTCATCATCAATCGGGTTGGAAATGGAAGCTTCTTCTTCAAGATGTTAAAATTTTAGCGTCTCTTCAGATCATGAAAATTCTGCTTCATCATCTACTATGCAAGTAGAAACAGAAGAGATAACACATGTTGAAGAAGAAGAAGAAGATCTCAGAGATGCTACTATAGCATTTGAAGAGGGTATCTATACCCCTGTGGATGAACTCATAGAAATAAATCTGGGTATAAACGAATATCCACACCCCCACTTTAATTAGTGCGGCTATGACTCTTGAAGAACAAGAGATGTATATTTCCTTTTTAAAGAAAAATCGAGATATATTTTCTTGGAACTATACAGAGGTGCACGGGTTTGATCCTGATGTTGCTACTCATCATTTGGGTTGACCAGAAGAACATCGAGGATTTAAGCAAGCCGTGAGAAAAACACACCCAACTTATGCTTCCAAAATTGAAGTTGAAGTGGATAAGCTTATCAAGTCTAATTTCATAATAGAAGTTAAATATCCCAATTGGTTGGCTAATATTGTCCCCGTGAAGAAAAAGAATGGACAAATTTGAGTTTTCATCGATTTCAGAGATCTTAATCGGCATTGTCCTAAGGATGATTTTCCAGTTCCGATTACAGATCTTTTAATCTATGCTACATGTGGTTATGAAGCACTTTCCTTCATGGATGGATATTCCAAATATAATAAAATCTGAATGGCTCTATAAGATGAAGAATCAACAGCCTTCAGATCCCCTCAGGGTGTGTTTTTCTATCGGGTAATTCCCTTTGGATTAAAGAATCTAGGCACAAAATATCAGCGTACCATGCATAGTATCTTCAAACCCTTTTTAGGGAAATTTGTTGAATGTTATGTGGACAATTTGGTGGTCAAATCCAAACAACTTTCTAATCAATTGACTGATTTGGAAGTCATATTTTGCAAGCTTAGACAACATAATTTGAATATGAACCCCTTAAAATGTGCTTTTGGGGTAACCTCAGGAAATTTTCTCGGCTTTGTTATACGCCATCGTGGTATCGAAGTCAATCCTGAGAAGAAAAAGTCAATCGTTGGTATGTTGCATCCTCAGAATTTGAAATAATTGAGAGGAATTCAAGGACACTTAGCCTATATTCAGCGTTTCATCACCAATTTTGCAGGAAAAATTTTACCCTTCACCAAATTGATGAAGAAGGAAGTTACTTACCAGTGGAATGAAGAATGTCAAGAAGCATTCAATATTCCCAAAAAATACCTCTTAAGTCCACCGATACTTATGACATTGTTGAAGGAAGGCCACTTATCCTTTATGTGAAAGCCTTAGAGCGATCATTGGGTGCCTTTCTTGCTCAGAATAATGATGCTGGGAATGGAAACAACCTCTACTATCTCAGTCAGACTATGCTTGAAGCAGAAACCCGATATTCATGTATTGAGAAGTGATGCCTGGCATTAATCTTTACAGTTCAAAAGTTGAGACACTACCTACAACATCACGAGTTCCAATTGGTATCTCGCAATAACACTCTCAGATTCATCCTTAGTCATCCAATGCTTACAGGACATCTGGCAAAGTGGGTAGTTATTTTGCAGCAGTTCGATATTCAATATGTGTCTCAAAAGGAAATAATGTGCCATGCTCTGGATGATTTCCTTGCTGAACATCCTTCATTAGAAGATAAATCTTCAAAAAATGAACTCCCTGATGAAGAAGTCTTCTCTATTCAGGATAGTCCTCAGGTATGGGAGATGTATTTTGATGGTGCTTCCAGAAGTCCAACAGGGAGGAGAATGGAAAATCCTAAATTCAACAAAGTCGGGTTAGGAGTTGTGCTCATTTCTCCAGAAAAGGTAGTGTTACCCTATTACTTCTCATTTTTGGGAGGCGGTACAAATAATGAAGTGGAATAAAAAGATCTCATCGCAGGCTTGGAGTTGGCGCTTCAAGCACAAGTGAATCACTTAAAGGTGAAAGGTGATTCAGACCTCATAATCAAACAAATCAACGAGGATTATGCCATCTGAAAAGAAGAACTAATCCTTTTGTATGATTACGTTAGAGAATTTATGTTGTAATTCCATTTGGAACTGAAATTTTCTTATGTCCCACAGTCATAGAATACCGAAGCTGATGCACTGGCTAATATAGCCACAACTCTGGAAGATCCAAATCGGGACAAGACAACCATCAGTATTGCCCACCGTTGTACAATTTCACCTTATGTTCAAATCAGAGCATATGAAATTAATGAAATTAGTCCCATTCCTGAACCATATGGTCATACTACAGAATGAATTAACCCTATCAGGGAATACCTTAAAAACGAAACACTTCCACTTGATAGAGCCAGGAAAGAACAAGTCCAGAGACGTCTGGTCAATTTTACTCTTTATGATAGCCCATATCACCTAGAGAAAATTCTCTACAAGCGTGGTTTTGATGGAGTTCTCTTTAGATTCATTGATTGTGAAGAGACAATGGTTTTCATGAAAAAGTTCATGCAGGAGTCTGTGGTGCCCATCAGTCTGGACATAGACTATCTGATCAAATTCGAAGGCTTGGATACTTTTGGCCTTCAATGATACAAGATTGTGTTGATTTCATAAAGAAGTGTTATTCATGACAAGTACATGCCAACTTCATTAATCAGTCCCCAGATTTGTTTCGTACAGCTAAATACTCGTGGCCATTTTCCACATGGGGAATGGATGTGGTGGGACCTTATCCTTCAGCTACAGCCAAGCAGTATAAGTATATTCTTACTACTACTAACTTCTTTTCCAAATGGGAAGAGGCAATACCTCTCAAATATGTTATTTATAAAATCATTGTTAGCTTCATCAAGTCTAACATAATTACTATATTTGGTGTCCCTCATACCATATTGACGGACAATGACACCAAATTCTGTTCATTCGAGGTGAGGAAGTTGTATCAAGAATACAATATCAAATCCAATCATTCATCTCAGTATCATGCAGTGGCCAATGGCCAGATAGAATCCTTCAACAAGACTCTTTCAAACATACTACAAAAGATGGTGGATAAATATAAGAAGTCATGGCCTGATAAAATCTTTCATTCTTTATGGGCATATCAGACCACCACTTGCACTGCAACGCGGTCAACTCAATATTCACTGGTATATGGAACGGAAGAAGTCTTGCCAATTGAAGTTCAATTACTTTCGCTCAGAGTAGCCATTTGTGATCAGTCCTCGACAGATGAACAATATCAAAAGCGATTGAATGAATTGGAATGGTTAGATGAGAAAAGATTGTGCACCCTGCACCACTTGGAAGTCTACCAGAATCAAATAGCACGAGATTTCAACAAAAAGGTTCTTCTTCGTTCATTCATTCAGGGAGAATTTGTACAAGTTCTCAGAATTCCAATGATACCGTGAAATAAACCTCCCAAGATTGAACCAAAATGGGAAGGACCTTAGTCAATACATAAATTCTACTCCAATGGAGCATATTCGTTAATCTCAATGGATGGAGAACTCATCATTACTTCAACCAATTTCGGATTTCTGAAGAAATATTTTGTATAAACACAAAATACATTGTTACGGTCCATCAATATGACCTTAAAATATTTGTATTACTTTCATCCCACACGACGTTAAACTGTGATGTCATAACTAAATGACATTAAACTGTACAGAAGTCTCTCATGTCCAGCAAGACGTTAAATTGCACCATCTATAGTCCATGCATATGACCTTAAACTATTTTTATTACTTTTTTCCCACACAAAGTTAAACTGTGATGTCCTAACTACATGACACTAAACTGTACAGAAGTCTCTCATGTCCAGCAAGACGTTAAATTGCACCATCTACAGTCCATGCATATGACCTTAAACTATTTGCATTTCTTTCATCCCACACGATGTTAAACTGTGTCCCCTTCATCGTCCTTGCTATATGACGTTAAACTATACAATAATGGTCCATGAATATGACCTTAAACTATTTCACACTTTCGTCCAACATGAAACTAAACTGTATCATCCGTTTTCTTCCAACATGACGTTAAACTGTGAAAAAGTCCGTAATACATCCAACATGTCGTTAAACTGTGTCCTCTTTTGTCCTTACTGTATGACATTAAACTGCACAGTCCCCCTTTTTGTCCAACATGAAATTAAATTGTATTGGCCCCATCATCCTAACTACATCACGCTAAACTGTACAGAAATCCCTTAATACTTCCTACATGATGTTAAACTATATTTTGTCCCTGTTACATGACACTAAACTGTGTAGCACCAATAGTCCTAACTGCAAGACTTTAAACTGCATAGTCCCTTCATATGTCCTACATGACATTAAACTTTGCATCGTTAAAGTTGTTGCTACCTCTTGTTTCTCACACCGAGTATGACTCACATGAGCTTAGAGAAAAATTCAACCATAATACCCTCTCTGGGCCGCTAACCACACGTAAGTCCCAACACCATTTTTTTAGGTCGTTGTCCCCAATAACAACTTGATCACTAATTCATTCTTTAATTTAACTACGCAGACTTTGATCCTGGCCTTTTAGGCTGGGTACGTACGCAAATTACCGAGGTTCAATCCCAAAACCAATCTCTTCACATCGGCTCACCTCCATATCGTACGACGTTGATTCGTGAAACTACTCCCAGAATCAATATCATTACATTGGTTCACCTTCGTCCTTGCCATACAACATTAAATTGTACAACACTTTTATCCTGTATGACAATAAACTACAACATTCTTTGATACCCTCACCCGAGAGGGAATCATTATTTACGTTGATTTCCAATCATGTTACATTTCAAAGACTACGTGCATACATGGAAATGCCCGAACCTTTTATCTTGGGTTAAACCATCATTGCACTAAAGTCCCCTTTCACCCTTCACATGTACGAACCAAATCTGTACAGAGGGTATTTCTAGAACTATGTGGGCTTGATTCCCATCCTTATGGGATACATAGGAATGTTCGAGTGTCCCTCGAATCTAGCCCCAAGTCTTTGGGCCTAACCCCAAATTCCACTTTCAGTCCCCTGGATGAAAAGTCCCCATAAAAACACACACTGTGTATTTCTTATAATGGTTTGAGCTCTATGACCCTAAACTAATATCTCCCATACTTTCGTCCCAAACGACATTAAACTGTATGTCAAGAACTACGTATGGCTTGATTCCTATCCTTATGGGATATGTAGTGAAGTCTAACATTTCAATTCAGGACCTAGTCACAACATGATTATGGTAAGCATTGATCTATGTATCTTTACATACATGGAACAATACCCATTTTTATGTGTCATAATCCTAACCTTAAATATTTTCAGATCTTTATAACCCTTTTCTTGACTTCTGATAAAAAAATGTCCAAAATTTTGAGAATTCTTTTTCCTGACCATGCAGTACGTGCCCTTAGGCGGCCTTGCATAAACAGTCTACATAACCGACCTGTCAGCCAAAAGATGCTATTATTTGACTATAAATCCAATGACCTTAGGTGGACCTGCATAATTCAACCCCCTAACGGGTTTGTTAAATAGTGGTAACTTCATTCTTGGAAAGAAAACCTCTTTTGTCCTTATTGGTCTTATTGACGATTTGTAGGGATCCGAAAAAAATTGCCATCCATAACATATTTGTCCCATCTTCTTTTTCATGATCTGAAAGAATTCAAGTCTATGGTTTATATTTACCTTCCCTACGCTTGGTTCAGACCTTTGTAGGAGTAATATTCATCCATTTCTTAGAAAATCTTGTTTGGAAATATCTTCTCCATATTCAAGTACCTCTTTCCATAAAATAAACTCTATGCTTTGTAAAATTTGAATCTCTATAAAATTTCACTGGATTTTTAGTAGTAGAAAAGTAAATTTCTGAGAGTTCTTTTGCCTGACTATGCAGCATGTGCCCTTAGGCGGCCTTGCATAAGTAGTCTACATAATAGACTTGTCAGTCAAAAGATGTGATTATTTTACTATGCAGCCAATGCCTTTAGGTGGCCCTACATAATTCAACCCCCTAATAGGTTTGTTAAATAATGGTAACTTAATTCTTGGGAACTACTTCTTCTAATGATTTTTATCCCTTTTTCATATCATTCCTTAGATTCAAAATTTCTTATGTCATAGTTTACATATTTTCCCTCATACTTGAGTGTGGTAATATGTTTCCAGATAAATTGTCAAGGAATTGACTCCATTTTTAATCTATTCGGTCAAAGCTATTTCGAACTTAAACATTATCCTTTTTATATCCGACTTTCATGACATTAAACTGCCAGAATCATTTGTTTTTCACCTTTACCTCAGAGTCAAATCATTTTTTCTCTCTGGATCCAACTCTGAGGGGGGACTTTTGTTGACCACCTTTTCTTTACAGTGTCTAAATGAATGGAAATGGAAATGCCTTAGCTTAAATTGATTCATCCTTTGAATAAAACATCAAAAATTATCAAAGGCATGAACAAAGGATTCAAATGCACATGTGCCGCGCAAGTTCCATCATAGTTGAGCAAGTACACTTGTACACCGCCTAGTGGTCACGTAGGTGACTTGCACGCCCTCTTTGAATTTCTCCCAGGGTCTTCTCCAGCCTATAAATACCCCTTTGGGCCCCCGCATTTCGGGGACGAAAAATTCAAGAACCCCAGGTTCGAGCTCCCTGTGCCCTAGTCTCTTCTCAAATCTTCCAAACACTTATAATGTAATTTCTTACCTAGAACGAAAGATCTAATGAGGGGTAGGATGGAGTAAGTGTTGAAACTCATCAACACATGCATGCCTGAGTGGCCAGACCTTAAGGGAAATGGCCACACTTGCGCGTCGCCCTGCTTCTTCACCAGAATTTGCATGCCACCAGGACTTGTGCACCCCTCTCTTTTTGGGTTCCCTTCCCGCTCATTTCACTCCTCCTATACCTATCCACCTATTCTCTTCAATATTAAGCCTTCAAGATTATCTCCAAAGTCATTCGTGGCATTATTTCCTTTTTGGATTCCTTATCTGAAAGAAATTACATGGAACACCTCTCCAAACCTAGTGATTTACACATCTTTACATCACTAAGGGTAGAAAGTTCATGCATTCAACCTCATCCTTTAAAATTAGAGAATCCTAAATTTGGGCCTCCTTTTCAAGAATAATCCACCGTCAAAATTCTCATTAATTTGGGCATCCTCTTTAGGAGTAAGCCCCAAGTACTCTAATCTAGGCATCCTCCTTCAGAGTAAGCCCCAACTATAATTTCTCAAATTTGGGCTTCCTTTTCAGGAATAAGACCTAGTCCAAGTTCTCTTAATTTGGGAATCCTCCTTAGGAGTAATCCCCATGTCCCCTAATTTGGGCATCCTTTTTTTCAAAAATAATCCCCAGTCTCAAAGTTCCCAAAATCTGGGCATCCTCCTCAAAAGTAAGCCCCAACCATAATTCCCCTAACATGGTCTTCCTTTTCAGGAATAAACCCCAGTTTCAAATCTACAAATGTGGGAATCCTCTTTAAGAGTAAACCCCAAGTCCCTTAACTCTAAAATTACCTTAACCTGGGCCTCCTCTCCGGGAGTAAGACCCAGTTTTCAAATCCCTTTAATCTGGGCCTCCTCCTTGAGACTAAGCCCCAGTCTTAATTTCTCTTAACCAGTCTTAATTGACTTTTTGATCTGGGCTTCCTTCTCAGGAGTAAAACCCAATCATAAGTACCCTCCTAATTTGGGAATCTTCCTCAGGAGTAAGCCCAAAGTTAGAGTATCCAAATCTCCATAAAGTACATATACCTTTATGGACCCTGTTCCTGGACTTCTTCTTTGAAATAAGTCCTGATTTCTATCTATTTGGGCAGTAATATACACATAATCCCCACATAATTTTCTATGATTGCATCTTTTATGGCACAATTGTCTGGTTTTACCAATACCTCTTGTTTCTCACACCGATAATGACTCTTGTGAGCTTATAGTGTAAAAGCAATTATGACATCTTACTTTGAGCCATCAATCAAACATAAACATCATACACCCTTTCTCAAACTACGTGGGTTCTGATTCCTTTTCTAAATAAAGAATACGTAGGTAGCCCATCGACGGGTACGATCCCAACTCTGAAATAATCTATGTCCTTCTGAATGACAATAAACTTCAAGTGCCCCACTGAGTGGCTTTAAAAACAGTATGGTCGTCATAATGACCAAGATACTTTTATATAATGTATTAAAGGATACCATTTACTAATAATCTCTAACAAATACAGATGATTCTCTATCTATGAAGATCCTCAAATACATATAAAAGAGTCTCCAAATTTCCTACATATCAATCATTGATTGTCAGATCTAAAGGAAATCTCATTTTATTCTTGGTAATTTAATAAGGATTCATGAACTTAACTTAAATCTATAAAGAGAGTCCCATAATAGACAATAATTCCCCTAAAAAAGGTGTTATGAGTCCGACCTCCCATGCTCTCGACCAATGCAAATTCTTAAGCCTCATCGGTCCACAACTAATGAGTACCTACCTTTGGAAAGTAGGTACAAATGGATATGGAATCATTGGATGTTTCTGGTTCTACGAAAAAACTTGTTAGAAACCGATTGGAATGTTTCAACCTTAAATCAACGAGGTAATTCCAAATTCCAGAGGAAACAGAAATGAATATACTGTTTTAGATGTGTTAATTTATGACATTCAAATAAGATAGTTTATGAATTTCTATTACCATATTCTATTCTAATCAGGAAACTATTTTTATAGTTGAAAAATAGTATTAAATATATATTTTATCTTATGTGTTTTTTAATCCTTCTGATCAATTTATGTAAAATAATATTACAAAAGAAGATAATTATGAACAAAATCACCAAGTTAATCCAATCATTTAACATTAATATTTTATATAATGATTCACCTTCACTCAAAATAACCAAATGATTTTTATAACCATTTAATGTTTTTTATTATAAATAATGTTATATAACTTCAATTTTGGACAACCCCCATCATCATACATGTGTGTTCGAACATGAATATAAGTGAACCAATCATTAAAACCAAGGAAACAAACGAACCCAAACAATTAAATTGAACCTCATAACCAATATAAAAGGTTATGAATGAACTAAAAAAGGTAATAATAAATCATTTAAATGTAAAATATGTTCTATAATTATTAATTAATGAACCTAATTTTATTATTCAGGTCATTAATATCAATTTGATAACACCATCGCACTTAAGGTAAGAGATTCTCTTTTTCTCGCATTTATTCCAAAATCTCCTCCATGTTATTCCATTTTACATATAATTCCAAATGACAGGGTATGATTTTTCACCATCAAAATACTTCCCTAATTATATATAAAATATGATAAATCTCTTTATCTCTCATTAAGAACTCATAAGTACACTGAATTCCTTGCCAATGTTCTATAAGAGATTCTACCCAAACTACCTTTATTCCTTCAGGTTTCTCTATCTTTACTTTTAACCAAATAAAGTTGTCTTTTATTTTTATGTACAACATATAAATACTGTTTATATTATCCAAAATCTTGTTTCAAGATCCATCCATCATTATCTTTTGATGATATATATTCTTCTAAGTGATTCCCTCCTCGATACTTCCCAATAGGCAAACTCGTTTTAAGGGAACTTCCAAATTTTTTACCCAATTGCAAGTTCACTCCACCATTTGTTTTAATCCACCATTTTTTACAAAAAAATTTTTTTATTATGAAATCTTTATTGTTTTAGTTATGATTTTTTATAAAATATTATTCTTTTTTAAATTTTAAATGCTCTTTAGTATTTTCCTTAAAACTGCACTAAAATGTTATAATGCTAATAACTTCCTAAATACTCTTATTATATGTTGCCACTTTTGTTTGACATAACATACCATTATATATTTCTATTTTACCTTATTAATGTCCATGTATGATTTAATTACTTTCTCTCATGGACACTTTTATGATCCCACCTTTCATTATGCTTTATGACTTGAATGTGATACCCATTTCTCTCTATGGGTTACCTTATGTTTTTGTATGGTTGATTATGTATGATTATTTATGTGGAAGGAATATTCATGAAAATGTTAAGATGGTTGCACCTAGATAGAACTACAATTCCTTAGGTAAAATTTAGTCTCATTATACGTTATGTACAATGGTCTTGGCGGTTAGCCTAGACTCGTCCAACCATGTTCAATGGAATTAGCAATTTTTCTATACTCATGCTACTATGTGCAATGGTATGGGGGGTTAACCCTGACTTCTGATCATCTATGTGAAATGATCATTGACTTGTCGAGAAGTCTTGATTTATTTTTATTCCACATTACTATGAATTCATGTTTATATGATCCCATGTTTATATGATATGATTCTATATGCCATTTTATATTATTATGTCATAACATCTATCCCATGTGATAAAGACTTATACTTATATTTATTCCATTACTGGGCTTTTATATCATACCTTTGTTCATGAGATCCCCATGGTACCCTATGAAGATGTAAGGGCTCAAAGGAAGCTAAGATATCTTTATGGAGATTAAATAAAGAAGTGTTTTTCATCCCATGTTTTAAGTTTTATGTACCTAATATTCAAAGACACTAGACTTTACAATCTTTTTATTATACTCGGATGATTAAAACAACGTAATTATATTTTTAAAATTCTATGGTCGCTATATGTTATGTGTAATTTTTTGACTTCAAACACTAATAAACATTTTCTATTTTCAGTACCCATTGATAAATTTCACTATTTCTATCCCTTTGATCGTAAAAACAAAGGGTAACATGCTTCCAGTCATAAATAACCATATTTAGGGTTAAATGAATATGGATAAATATGATATAACAACCCTCCTAGAACTATTGGAGGTGTTTTAATAATACAATTTAATTGATTCTTTTGAAGAAATGATGTGTACAATGGTTTGGTTCACATTTTTGTTACCTGTTGATGTGCCCATATGTTCTAAACCATGAAGAATATTTTGTTCAATGTTTATTCTATAAGATGATTAAAAATCTTAATATTATTAACAGATTATTTTTTCACTATATTATTCATAAAATAAATAATAATTTTATTTTCACAATAAATTACCATAGGAACATTCACTTCTTCAACAAGATCCGCCAATTATTATTTTATCTATAGAAATTGATTATAAACATTCATCACTAAAATATATTCCACGTATGGTGCACTAAGTGGATTTCCTTCTTACTTATTTCTTATCCAGACAACACACATATTTCTAGTCAGCATATGTATCATCTATACATAACATATCCAACCAAATGCACACTCAAATATTTTAATAAATTTTGATCTATTCTTACATTTAAAATAATGATAAAATAATGGTTATCTTGAATATATCTAATTCCCCAACCCCAGAAGACATAGGTTATTGTCTTAATTTATTATATTGGCATCATTATAAGGAATAAAATCCTGATTATTGGTTTCATTACATACATGATACCCATATTACATTGGGAAATAGAAAATAAATCATAAAGAATAATAAAATTAAGTGAATTGCATCCTTGAAAGCTCATTCAAATAATTGTTCTTCATATCCTCGGGAAAGGAAAAAATAAGGGTGAGATTAAATCCTCAGTAAGGATAAGTAAAATTTAATAAATAATGAATCAATGGGGAATAATAATCGTGTTAATTTAAATAACTGAACACACATTCTATATAAATATCTCGATAAGTCATAATAAAATTTTCATAGTAGAAAATTGAAACACATGCAATTTAATCAGTAAAAATAGAATGAAATGAATCCATAGATATTAAAAAGAAAAAATATCATGGATAATAAAAATTATTGAAATCTTAATAAAGGAAATGATTAATTATTGGATGTCATGCTTCCTAGGAACATGATACCTTTACTGTCAAGATTAATTCTCAAGACAGTTTTAACTACTTTGATTTGACCAACTGATTAATCTCATAAGACTACCAATGCATCAAGGGGATTTCATTAATTAGTCCCAACCCTATATAGTGAATTTAAAAATAATTCATCATATATTAAATAATAAATTAATTTAATGAACCATATTCCATATCATCAAATATCTATATTAAATAGAAGTTACATATTTAACAACATTACAAATAATTGTCAAAGTGAACACCATATGTAAAAATGGTATACATCTTAAGAAATAATGATATGTAATTAATGATAATATAGATATTTAAAATTAAATGTACAACAAAAATGTTCATAAGGAAGTGGTTGTTTTTATAGAAAGCTAACAATCACAAAATAAAGTGGTATTGCAAATATAACTTTTACCACTTTGGTAATTTTCAAGTCAAAACCCCTTGGATTTGATAGTTCAAAGTGAAACTGAAAATACCATGAAGTAGGAGTGAATCATGATATTAAATGAAAAACAGGAATTATATACACCACATTAAAGCTAATTGGGTTAAAATAACAAATAAGTATCAATGGAATGTAAATTGAGATGAAATACCTTACCTTGTGTTTCCTTTTGCCCGAATGTCCTTTAACCTGTTATATATGGGTTTTAAAAATGTTACCACCTTATAATATAACCATAATAATATTCATAATATCATATATTATATTATTATAATATATTATTACCCATTTGTTAACAATATTTGATTATTTTTACTATTTCGGGTGTTAATTGCCTAGTTTTCTGAGTATGTTTGGCTAGTTATTTTTCTTCTTATTACGCCAATAATTATTTCATCATATATAGAATATAATACATGATTTAATTATCATATATATTGAATATATATTTATTTATAATAACCCATAATATTTGGATATAAGAAATGAAATATAATTCAACCTTATAAATATATTATAATAAAAATCATTTTTCAATTAAAATTTAGTAATTATCACTATTCATAATAAATGAAACTTCTTAGAAAATTACCAAAAAATCCCCCTAATCTAATTTTGATGTTTCAATTAAAAAATGAAGTTTATTTGTTTTCAAATAAAATTTATTAAAGTGTTAAAATTCAGTTTTAAAATCGGCGCGCTGTTAAAAGGTGACAAAACTACCTGTATAAAAATATTGCTTTTATATGTAATTTTGGGTTTGTTCATATCTCATGACTATAAAATATGTTATATGATTGTTAAATATATTTTATTGAATATATAATATATAAAAGTTTCATATAAATGCTCTATATGTATTTAATTTTAACTAAGTTTTCAAAAAATGACTAAATAGTGTTTTGATTAGACCAGGTGTTGCGTGCATTGAAAACTAAGTCAGTAATGCATGTTTTGAAAGATATCGAAAAAACTAAATTTATTATAAAAATAAAGTAGGTTAAATTATTGAGTTGCTACATTATTCCATCCTAAAAACATTATCCTCAAAATTTTTGGTGTATTACCATCTAAAAAGAGGTGGGTAATTCTACTTCGTAGAATCCTCTGGTTCGCATGTTACTTCTTCCATTTTTTGATTTCTCCAAAGTACCGTTACCAGAAAATTCCTTTGATTCCTCAATACTTTCTCTCTGGTATCAGGAATCTAGATGAGTTCTTCATATAATGAAAGTTCAGGTTCTAACTCTATTTCATAAGAGGTGAGTACAAGTGTCGGGTTATGCATATACTTCCTTAGTAGAGATATATGTAACACATCATATACTTTTGAATTATTTGGTGGCATTGAAAAATGATAAAAAAAATCCATCTCTTTTAATAATTTCAATGGTTCTCATGTATTTGGGACTCAATTTCCCTTTCTTACTGAACCTTATAACCCCCTTCCAAGGAGATACTTTAATGAAAACATGATCTCTCACTTGAAACTCTAAATATTTCCTTTGATTATCGGCATAACTCTTTTTCCTACCTTGAACTGCTTTAATATGAGCCTAAATATTGTTTACCTTTGTCATTATCTATTCAAAATGTTCTATTACTACGTGTTTCCTTTCACCAAGTTCATCCCAACAAGTTGGAGTACGAAACCATTTTCCAAAAAATACTTCATACAGATCCATTTGAATACTCAAATAGAAACTATTATTATAGGTAAAATCTATAAAAGGTAGGTACTGATCCCATATACATTAAAAGTATAGTGAGTATGACCTCAACATGTATTCCATTGTTTGAATTTTTCTCTTAGACTATCCATCAATTTGAGGATGGTAGGAAGTACAGAAATTATGCATAGTATCAAGGTCCATGTGAAGACTTTTCCTGAATTTCAAGGTAAATTGGGCACCTAGATCCAAAACAATTGATATAGGTGCACCATGAAGTCTTATAACTTCATTAATGTAGATCCTTGATTGGATCTCAATAGGTAGGTCTTCTCTTATAGAAAGGAAATATGCATATTTGGTTAGGCGATCCATGATAACCTATACTACATCATTCCCTCTAGGAGTATAAGGTAGCCCTATGAAAAAGATCATAGTGATTTCATCCCATTTCCACAAAATAATTGGAATAGGTCATATGACTCATTTAGGATGCTACCTAATAGCTTTCACCTATTAAAAAACTAAAAACTTGGACACATAATCAGCAATTTCTTGCTTGATGTTATCCCACCAAAAATGTTCCTTCAAGTACATATACATATTTGTTCTACCATGGTGTATAGGGAAATTTGAGAGTTTAGAATCATCCAATAAAAAAACTTTTTTAGATCATTTATAGATGGAACACATATCCACTTTCCAAATTTTAGAACGCAATATTTACAAACAAAGTCTACAAATTTTCATTCATTATAAACTCTAAATCTCTTCTAAAAGTTCTCATCATTATATTGAGAATTATTTATATTATCTAATAAAGATAGTTTTGTAATCATTTGAAAACTTATTTTTGTCTCCCCAGAAAAATTCTCATATCCATCTTTACTAGATCAATGAACATATGATTCTTCTTAATCCTCATTTGGGTAAGAACTTCATGATGATTCTTAATCAATGTGTATATTTCCTTGTTTTCTTTCCCTAGGTGGAAGTGTATTGAGAATTCCTAATCCTTGAGTAGCTCAAGACATCTAATTTGTCTCATGTTGATCTCTTTCTCTGAGAATATGTATTTCAAGATTTTATGATCCATGGATATCTTAAATATTTCACCAAAGAGGTAATGTCTCCATATTTTCAAAGATAAGAATATATAAGTTAAGTGAAGATCCTGGGATGGATTGTTATATTCACAAGTCATTAATTTCATTGATGCATATGAAATAACTTTGTCATTTTTCATTAGGAAACATCCAAGTCCCTTCTTTAATGAATCACTATATATGAAAAAAAAAACATCACTTCTAGATGATAGAGTTAAAATCATAGAATTGGATAATATTCTATTTAGTTCATAAATGAATTCTTCACATTCCATTTTTTCAAAAAAAACATAACCTATTTACATGTTATCTTAGTTAAAAGGTAATACAATCGGGGAAATTTCTGAATGAATAACTGAAAGTTGGATTACAAACCAATGAAACTATGTTCTTTAGTTATGTTTTTTGTTGTAGGCCATTCTCTGACTACCTTTTTTTTTGTTGGAACCATTAATATTACATCCTAGGAGACAATATGGCCCAGAAAATAAACTTATTGATGCCAAAAATCAGACTTACTAAATTTCCCATATAACTCTTCTTTTTTTAGATTCTTAAGAATGGTCCACAAGTGATTCTCATAGCCTTCATAGATTTTATAATACACCATAATATCATCAATGAATACCACAAAATAGTTATCAACATATTCCTTGAATACTATATTCATTAGTTACATAAAAATAGAGTTTTTATTAGTTAATCCCAATGGAATTACTATAAACTCATAATGTCCCTACCTCATCAAAAAAATATCTTTAGAATATATTCCTTCTTAACTCACAATTGGTGATACCTAGAAGTAAGATAAATCATTGAAAAATATTGGGCTCTGTGATGTTGATCAAACAAGTCATTAATGTGAGGAAGATGATACTTTTTATTTATTGTAATATCATTGATTTACCTATAATCAATGCACAACCTCATGGGTCCATATTTCTTCTTAAGGAAGAGGACAAGGGATCCCCATGGTGAAAGATTAGGGTGAAGAAATCACTTATTACCCAAATCCTATTATTTTTTATTCAAATCCATTAATTCCACAACGTCTATTATATAGGGAGTGTTTGATATTTTCCTTGAATCAGGGATGGAATCAATGGAAAATTCTACTTTATGTTCTAGTGTCTGTCTAGGTAATTTCCTTGAAAATACCTCAATATATGCATGCCGAATACGTACATCCTCAATTTGATGATTATCTTATTTACAAATTGATTTTATTTCCTAATCTTCCCCAAGAATTACATTTAGTAGATCTATTAGGGGTGGATCTAGATAAGAATCAGACGAGGAAGCTTCTTCTCTATAGATAAGGAATTCTACGTCTTCCTCACAAATTGTAATTTATGTTTTCTTTTAATATTTTTTTTACATCATATTTTGAGAGCCATTCCATAAAGAGGATTATATAAAAGTAACCCACATTTATGATTACATGGTATGAAATTAAAGCACATTTATATATCATAATAGGGACTACCCAATATATCTTTGTTTCAATAAGAGTTCCCTTAAGAGTTTTGACTGAAAACTGTCTTATTCAATCAAAAGGGAATGTCTAATTTTCATGGAAACTCAGTAGATATAAAAGAATATGATAATATAGAATCAAATAAGGCATTTTATAAATATTAATAGAAGATTAATGTACCTTCCACCAAATCATTTAGTACTAATACCTCCATTGTAGTGATCACGTAAGCTTGGCCATCTCTCGTTGGCATATTTTGTGGAACATTACTTTTCCACCATGGGAATTAATTTTCATAGTGCCCCATCTCCCTATAGGTCAAAAACTAAATATATTAGCTTCTTTTTTTCCCTTGAATTCTTTAATATGAGGAAATTTTTTAGAAACATATAATAAATTCTCAGTCCCTTCAAGCATTTCCTAGAGTGATTTTCCCATAGCTCTCACAAAGTAGGAATTTCATTATTCCCCTTTCCTTCTTTGACACATTAAATTTTTCATGGTGTTAAGAAGACATATATTTCTCTTGTGTTCCTTTAAATATATAGTATCTTGAAAATTCTTTCACTATTTGTATGGCACATAAAACTATATCTTTCTATGATGAAAAATCCTTAGAAACTAGCGCTCTTTCAGGATTTGTATTAAGGCCTTTAGAGAAGTGGTAAATATTGCACTCGGTGTTGGGTATGTAATTCATAGAATACCCAGATAACATTATACAGGTATATTCATAATCTAAAATAATATCTTCGTTCTTTTTATTTAAGCCAATGAACTTTCTCTTTATCTCAATGTTTTGATCATGTGGGAAGTATTTATAAAATAAATTCTCCTTAAAAGATATATATTCCATGAGTTATATTTCTTATTCCTCCCCAGTATTCTAGATCAAGGACCAATATTGATTATGATAACCTCTGTGACAATATAATACAAGTATAACCTTTTTCATTTCACTACATCCCAAAGTTGTAAATATATTATATAGAGACTTAATGCTTTTCTTAGCTACAATTGGACTAGTAGTCTCACTAAAATATGGGGGGATTATATCTCATAAAGCGATAAAATGTAAAATATTACCTCTGTGGAATAGGTTTATCCATTCACAAAAGGTTATTTTTACATAACATGATTATGTTTTCCTAATATTTTTATAATTTTATCTATTAGAATACTAGCTATATTGGTTTCCTCAATACGGAAATCTCTACATTTCTCATGACTATTTATACCATTCATCCTTCTAGAAACCATTTCAAAAAAATAGAATATATTGGATTAGGTCATAAAATAATAAATTGTAATTCTAAACATTATATATCATATAACATAAAATTTTGAATCATAAATCATAGAATCATATACTTTGGTTTATTTGGGGACATATTTACTTTTAAATACTTTATAATTGTTTGTAAATAAAATGATAATTATCCTAATCATATCCCCCAGGAGTGTCAAACTAGGTGAATAATAAGGATTATTTTTGTGTACTAGGTTATGCTTGAGTCAGGACTAATGCACCTTTGTAGAGTTATTTCCCCTAAGTACATATTTTCTAGAACCATGTCCACTTGTAACATCTAGACATGGATGTATTTCTAGGAAGACCCACATAATATATACCTTATGAAAATTCTAGGATATTCTTCTATACTTATCCTCAAATTATATTTTAGGGTTATGTTCCGTTTTCTATGCTTTCTAAATCTAGTTTCTAAGGTTACTACTACACTTCCCCTGATACAAACGATAACGCCCCATCCCTAAAGGCCTAGATTTAGGGCCTTAATTAAATTGTAATGATTACAAGTAATCAAATCCCAAAGGACCAATAAATTTAGTAGTTTTTGAAAGCTATATTACATATATGATACCCTTATTACATTTGGAAATAGAAAAAAAATAATACATAATAAAATGAAATGAACAACATCCTGGAAATATCAATCAAATATTTCTCCTTCATATCCTAGGGAAAGGAAAAAAACAAGGGTGAGCTCAAATGATCAGTAAGGGTAATTAAAATGGAAGAAATAATGAATCAATGAGCATAATCATCGTGGAAAGAAAAATAACTAATCACATGTTCCATAAAAATATTGGGATAAGGCTAAACCAATATAGAATGGTAGATAACTAAAAAAATTCCATTTAATCAATAAAATAAAAATGAAATAAATACATATATATTTAAAATAAATAATCTCATGGATATAAATAATAATTTAATCAAAAATAAAGGCAGTGATTAATTTTTGGACGTCATGTTTCCCAGGAACATGATTCCTTTACTGCCAAGATTTATTCTCAAGACTGCTTAAACTACACTAATTTGGCCAAATGATTCGTCTCATAATACTACCGATGTATCAAGGGTATTACATTAACTAGTACCCAAAAAATATAGTGCATTTCCAAATCATTACTCATATATCAACTAATTTATTTAATTAACCAACAAGTTGACTTATCCTCAGTTATTCATATTGAGTAAAAGATATGGATTTATCAACATTTCAAATAATTATCAAAGTGAACACCGTATTTAAAAATTATACATTGTTTTAGAAATAATGATATACAATTAATGAGAACATGGATTTTTTAAATTCAATTTACAATTAAAATGATCATAAGGAAGTTATTCTTTCAATAGAAAGTTAACAATCCCAAAAGAAAGTGATATTGTAAAGATAACTTTTACAAATTGGAAATTTTCAAGTAAAAACATTTGGATAAGATAGTTCAAAGTGAAAAAAAATTCCATTAAGTATGAGTGAATAATTATATTAAATAAAAAAGGATTATTATACACACCTCGTTAAGGTGAATTGGTGTATAATAACAAATAATTATCAATGGAATGTAAATTGAGATGAAATCCCTTACCTTGTATTTCCTTTTGGATTAACATCCTTTTACCTCATGTATAAGTGTATTAAACATGTTTAATACTTATAAAATAACCATTATCCTCCTAATAATATCCTATTATATATTTTTATTATATCCTATTACTCATTTTTTTAAATATATTTCATTATTTGTACTATTTCAGATGCCAATTGCCATGTTTTTTGAGTATGTTTTGGCTTGTTAATTTTGTTCATATTACATAGATCTTTATTTCATCATCTAAAAAATGTAAAACACAATTTAATTTTCATATATATATTCATTATATATGTATTTATAATAATCCATAACATTTGGTGACATGAAATTTAATACATCGTTCATGGAGACGGTAGGTCGACATACACATGAATGCTGTTTTCATTTTTTTATCATATTAAAAGAAATAAATTTAAATTGCATATCTATATATATATATATATATATTATAATTCGAGTATAATAATTATATAATATATAACACAGACTCTAATTAAAATTAACAATTATTCATTCATTTTTTATCATGAATGAATCACTTCTCTTTGTGGAGGCGGTAGTCCACACATCCACAAATGAAGTTATCGTATCCATATAAAAGGGAAAGCATAAAGGTATGTGTGATATAAGAATTAAAGAATTAATAAATTATAAATATCATATATATAATATATAAACTATAAATACATCATTATTTCCAACATTGAAAGGTGATAAATGGATAAACAAATGACATCATTTCGTAAGGCTGCAATCCACCGTACACATGAATGATGATTATATTTCACATTTTGATAGATGTGTATAAAAATGTAGGAATAACTACTAGAATAAAAAAAACACCATTATATTTAATATGATGAGGATATTATATAATAATTATATAAAAATAATTGAAGGGGTGTAGAATTAAATGAATCAAAATTGATCGTTGAAGAATGTTACCTCTTATTCAGGTAAATCCTTTTGGTTTATACCAAAAGACTTCCCATGGTTTTCCTTCAATTCAATGAATGGATTATAATATTAGGGGAGGGGGTATGTCAGGAGATTATATGAGTATATTTTTGTCAAGGAAAATAGATTTTGAAGTATTAATAAGTGGGAGGGGTGAGTGACTTTTTATAGTGGAGGAGTTGGGACTTTCTGGTAACGTTTTGAAAAAGGAATTCCACCCATGATTTTTCCATATCAAGTGGATACAATAATAAAAAAAATTGATAAAAGTTTGGATAAATACCAAAAGGTCGATACGATGACTTTTGTATAAGTTTATGGGTCATTTTCCACTTATGCTTAGGGTTTAGTCCCTTATTATTCAAAATTTTCTCTTAATCGCTGTAATTAATTTTAATTGCACTAAATAAAAATTTTTGTAAAAAAATAATTTAACCATATTAGAAATTAGAAATTATTATTATTCCAAAAATGGAATCTATTTTTCTAAATTCCTGTCACATAATTCGCATAAATTAATTTATAATTAATTCTGCATAAGTGATGACAAGCAAGTTTTTAAAGTAAAAATGCTCAAATGTTTGAACTATTATTATATACAATTTCAATGTAAAATTTATTCTAATTAAATAAATTGGATTAATTGATTTATAATTGATCTAATATGTCTTTAAAAACAATTTAAAGAATAATTTATACTTATAAATAAATTAGATGAAAAATAAGTTTTCAATTAAAATTCTGTGTTTTTCACTATTCAAAAAAATGAAACTTCTCGGAAAATTAACAAAAAATAAAACATACCTAATTTTGATATATATAATTCCAAAATTAAGTTTATTTGGTAAAAAAAAATTAAATTTAAAATATTCCATTTTAAAATTGGTACGCCATTAAAAGGTGAAAAAAATCCCTTTATAAAAACATAGCTTTAATGCGTAATATTGGGTTTTTTCTTAGCTCATTTATATTAAATATGTTGTATGAGTTTCAGAAAAAATTTATTTTAATATATATCATAAATTGTTTTCATATAAATTATCTAAAAGTGTTAAAATTTAATTAAGTGTGAAAATTTTTACTAAATAGTGTTTTTTTAAACTAGGTGTTGTGTGCATTTCTAATTAACTCAGTATTTCATATTTCAAAAACTATCAAAAAAATTAAATTTATTATTATAGTAAAAAATGATAAATTCTTGGACTGCTACAATATAATTAATTATTCTTTTCATAGTAGTGATATTTTATTCTCTTATATTTATTTTCAATCAAATTGCTAAAAAGATTGAGTAAACAATGCCCTACCTTATTGCTATCATGTAAAAAATTATTCTAATAATTCTCAAATATAAATTTGGATAAATTTATTTTCTATTTTAACTCTTTATAAGATTAATTGAAACCATAATTGGAGTTAAAAGTGGTTAGAAATCATGCATATTAATCCTATTCAATTTTTCCCATGTGATGATTTCCTAAGAAATAAATGTTTACTCCCTTTTATAAATGTAACACCCCGAGCTTCCATGATACACTTCTCATTCAATAATGCAATAGCTTGCATTGTACGCAACTTCAAGTTCTAACACACCGCAACTAATCAAAGTAGCCGTTATGAATATTAATAACCACCTTTTAAATTTATAGAAATTTTATATTTCAAAATGGACTTCATTTTTGTATTCGTAGTATCGAAATTATCCTAAGTTGAATTTTTTGTAACTTTCTCAGAACTTCCAATTTTTTTATGAATAGTGAAAAATACTTAAAACAACTTTTTTAATCAAAATAATTTAGTGTGATAAATTATACTATTTGGTGGTTTTAAAGTATAATTATAATATATTTTTACCATTTTATCCAATGGTGGTCATTATAATTAATTTGACATTGAAATTGGGCATGAACAATTGTCAATCTTTTGATATAAATTGTTTCTTAAAAACACGCTATTTGTTGTGACTGCGGGAATTAATTATAAAATTAATTAATGCAACTTATATGTTTGGAATTTTTTAAAATATACATCATTTTGGAATTTGGAATATCAATTATATCTTAGGGTGAAATTTTGGCATTATTCTGAAAAACTTCAACTTTTGATGAATAGTGAAACCACTAAGTGGTTGTTAAAAAACTGCTTTTTCATTAAAATGAAATATTACCACTTCTGTGATTTGAATTTCAAAAATTCAACATAAATGGTTGTCATTAGGAAGTAAAATGTGGTTCAATGGGATTGAAATAATTTTTTGGTGAATAGTATCTTTTAAGTTCTTAATCGCGATTAGAGGTAATTAGTGTAGTTTAAGGTAAAAATAATGTTTTAATAATATGAGATGAGCTTGAAACATGTCCTACCCTCATTAGATGTGCCATGGCCGACCAAGAAAATACATGGGTCAACTTGGGGACCCCATGGAGCCACTTTAGTTGGAAAATGACATAAATACCTTTTATTTAATGTTAAAGTAAAAAATGACACAAACATGAAATTTTTTACTAAAACAATTTTTACATGGGGTTATACAAGTCATATTTTTGACTATAAATAGTCATTGGAAAGATAAAAATATTTCCTACATAATAGTAATTTTTTTATAATTTTTAGACATTAAATAAATTAAATTATTTATGACATCATGATGATGCAGCGATGACCTCATTATTTAACGATTTAAATAAAATGGAAAGATAATGTAATATCTAAGACTTAAATTTGTCAAAAACCTATTGGATGAGTAGATTTAGAACCCTTATCACCTTATCCTAGAATTATATAAGTTTGGGACCTCTAAAATCTGAAACTCATTTTATAATAAAGTGACTTTTCTTTACTTTCCAAGAGTGCCCCTCCTCTCCACTTATAAAAGGCCCCCACCTCTACCACCTCATTCACACTTTCAAGCCTTTTGGCTCGGACAACCTCTGCCCAAATACTCTCCCAACTTCCCTCCCTTACTCCTAGAAGCCTCACTTTGGGCAGAAGTCTTCCCAGGGAAGCCTTTGTCTCAAATCAAAAGAGTTACCCAATTTTAAGGAGGTTAAAGAACGGTCGAGTCAGGACAGGACGCAAGGTAAGGGAACTTCTTAACCCAATTTCCATTATTTGGGTTAATCTACTACTTACAAATTATGTCATGATATTATTATTTCCTATCTTGTATTTTTACTTTATTTATGTGTACTTATAGTGAATACACATAATAGATCTATTTTATTTTAAAAATGATCTTTTTAAGGACTTTGTCTCAATCTCCTTTCATTGAGGCATATTCGGTTTTATACACAACTTTCTTTTATACGGTGTATAAACCCCTTTTACTTTTACATTTATTCAAAAGGATTCTTTTTTATACGAAGCGTTTTACTAAACGAAAAAAAGGGAATGTTTTCCTTTCCGTACTTATGCGGCGACAACGACTTCTCCGCCGCCGTGACCATTATTTGAGTTTCGACTTCCTCTGGAAGCCATCACTTTTTTTAAATGAAAAATAAATACAAAGTTTTAACTTTCTTTTATATTGGTATTGAAAATGGTTTTGAAAGTGTTTTTATTATATCAATGTGTTGTATTGATATCTTGTGATTGAAATGTGGAAATTTTATGTTTCCTTTATGCATGTTTTATGTGAGACGATTATGTTATGGTTTACGATATGTTTAAACCTATTCATATGAGGAATGAATTGGACTTAATAAGTGATGGGTGGAGCCCGCTACAGCTCCTCGATGCATCGGTAGGTCTCATGAGACAAACTAGTGTCTTGGCACGAGGCCTTGACAAAATCTTATTTGTGGTCTTGGCACAAGGCCTTGACTACATGGTTATGATAGTCTGGCATTATGCATTCCATCATTATGAATGTGGTTATTGATATTGCATGTGATTATTCGACCAGTAGAATATCCATGTGAATAAGTAAATGGCATTATCTCTTTTTACTTTTTCCATATTATGTTGAAGTTCAATTTTAAAAAGGCTTTTGTTTTAGTTATACGTTGCCTTAAATGTTAATGATTATTTAGGAAAGCTTCTGCTATATTGTTATCCTTACTGAGCATCTAAGATCACCCCTTTCAATGTTTTAATATTTTCCAGGATGTGAAGAAGTATTTTATGAATGACCTGTAGGGATAGTCAGAAGAGGATTTGAGTGTGGACTATGGAGACTTTGTTATTGTAGTTTTTCACCTTATGATGTGATGTAACATTTATTAATGTATCTAGTGTTTCCAAGGCTACTAAACTAATCGGTCTTTCGAGAGTTGATCTTTTGGGATCATGCCAATGTTACAAAGTAATGCATCGACTCTAGGTAGCTGGGGTCAGGGCGTTATAGTTGGTATCAGAGGCAGTTTAGTACTAACCTTGGAAGCTAGATTTAGATAAACTCTGATTAGAGCACATAGCCCGAAGATAGACTTTGAGGATTAATATAGGAGAACTTCCTAGAATTTTGTTATTGTAGAGATTTTGTGAGTTTTCCGAGCAATACATCCCTGTCTGGATACGAGCAGGTAGAGGTGGCTCTGGCACAGATGTACCTAGGGGTAAAACCTGAAAACACTGCTTTGAGCTAGACTCGAATGGGAACTGGTGCACGACAACGGGCCTTGCTGCACTCTTGGTTACGACTCTCCCGGGGGATATGCTTAGGATAATTCTCATATCTTTACAAACCACTATGAAGGGTTATGAGTATATACTTCCTCAAAGAAAACTTTTTTTTATGATTATGGATTATATCCATAAAATAGTTCAATTAGTGTTAAGTATTTTACAAGTATGGAATTATGTATTTTGATTCATAAACTAATCTAGTTTATGCCATTGTTTAGAAATGGCGCCTAGTGGAAGGAATGGAAACCGTATCAAAGAACGCCCTCCGTGTAGGGATTTCCCTCCTGCTCAAGATAATTATTATGGATCTGGAGATACAACTGGTGCTAATCAACTTATTACCATACTAGGACAACTCACTCAGGTTATGAATAATAACCTTACTTGTATGGATCACCCTGATCCACAATGTGGAGGATCAATGTTAGACCGCTTCATGAGGAAACAACCGCCAACATTTAATGGGGGTACAAATCCATTAGTAGGTGAGCAATGGATAAACTCCTTAGAGAAAATATTCCATGCCTTGGGGAGTAGCGAACGGGAGAAGGTTATCGTGGCAGTTTATCGCCTCACTGGAGATGCCGATCAATGGTGGTAATTGATTCAAAATACAAAGGAAGATGAAGAAGTATCAAGTATGGAATGGAGCGAGTTCAAAGATATTTTCTTAGAAAAATACTTTCCTCGTGACCATCGACCAGATATGGAAAGGCAATTTTTGAGTCTGAGGCAGAAGGAGGATGATAATGTCGCAAAGTATGAGGCTAACTTTACAAGGTTAGCAAGGCATGATGCAGATTATATACGTAACTAAAGAAGTAAGATTGATCATTTCTTTGATGGGTTAAAACCTTTTCTCTGTCGAGCTTTAGTATCACAATATTTCTCAACATACGAGGATATAGTCTCATGTGCTATCAAGACAGAAAAGGAATTCTCTAAGTCTTATGAAAACAAAGTAAAGCAAGAGAAGAAGAGAACGGTGGAACAAGAGATAGATAAAGGGAAAAAGGGAAAGAAGGATTTTCCATTATGTGATAATTGTGGGAAGAATCACCCTGGTACTTGCCTAAAAGGAATGGGAGTTTGCTAAAATGTAGAGAAAAAGGTCACCAGGCTCATGATTGTAAGGGAAAGAAAGAGGCTATCAATGTTGAATGCTATAATTGTAGGGAAATGGGGCATTATGCAAATGAATGTCCTAAGCGTCAGGGAAACTTACCTCAGAAAAGGCCAAGGGATCAAGGCCAAGCTTATGCTGTTACTACAGATGAAGTTGAATAATTAATGTATTGGTGTTTTTGGACTCTAGAAGTATATTATGGTTATAAGAATAATGTGATATATATAAGGATTGTACTGCAGTACTTGTTTTTTTTCATTAAGGTTTTAATATCATGAAGGTAATCATATTTTAAGTATGTGACAATAAGAGAAACTTTACCTTTTTTTGAGGAATTTGATGATACAATTGATTTTGAAATTTAGAGACCTTTTAGAGAAAGTCTGGACGGAGGTATTTTGGATAACTATAAAGGTTGGAATGGATTAAGTTGAACTTTGGATAGTATTGTTTAAGGTTAAAACATTTATGAAGATTATTTTCGGAATATTATAGTTTTAGGAAAAGGACAACCTGCAGGGTGGGGCATAACCCGTCGCCTCGGACAAAGCTGCAGGAATCGAACCCACAACCATAGTGCGACAGGCCTTTATTACCTACCACTAGCCTACAGGAAGTCCCTGGTTATTAAAAAATAGTTTTACTAATCTAAATGGTATGTGTTAATATTTGGAACCTTATACAATAAGGATAAATAGAATATTTTTGAGTTGTATTACCTTTTAGATTGAAAGATGGGTTTGTGGTAAAAATTTATTAAAGAATGAAAGTCTACATGACAAGTATGTATATTCCCTTACGTTCTTAGTAAATCTCCTAAATAAATTCCTCAACTTTATAAAAGTTAACTCAAAAAAAAATGTTGTCGGTTAACTTTTCCTACTGGGGAATCAATGATCGTTTAACCAATAAAAAGTTTGTGATTTTCTTGTAGTTAAACTTTCTCTTAATCCTGTTTTCTATAACTCTCAATCAGACCTTGATGGTTTGTTTCTCCTCCATATCCATATTTTCATTGAATCCTAGAATGGGCTATCTCGGGTGACCTTTGTACTTATCTTGCTTTCTTTTAATGTTATACATTTATTAACCTTATTTCCGATGTGGGTTTTCCACAAAGGTATTTTCTATTTTCAACCTTTTGTTTTCAAAGAAAAATTTAAAATTGCGAGGACGCAATTTATTGAAGGAGGGGAGAATGTAACACCCCGAGCTTCCATGATACGCTTCTCATTCAATAATGCAATAGCTTGCATTGTACGCAACTTCGAGTTCTAACACACCGAAACTAATTAAAGTAGCCGTTATGAATAGTAATAACCACTTTTTAAATTTATAGAAATTTTATATTTCAAAATGGACATCATTTTTGTATTCTTAATATCGAAATTATCCTAAGTTGAATTTTTTGTAACTTTCTGAGAACTTCCAATTTTTTTATGAATAGTGAAAAATACTTAAATTTTTTTTAATCAAAATAATTTATTATGATAAATTATACTATTTAGTGGTTTTAAAGTATAATTAGAATATATTTTTACCATTTTATCCAATGGTGGTCAGTAGAATTAATTTAACATTGAAATTGGGCATGAACAATTGACAATCTTTTGATATAAATTGTTTCTTAAAAACACGCTATTTGTTGTGACTGCGGGAATTAATTATAAGATTAATTAATGCAACTTATATGTTTGTAATTTTTTAAAATAGACATCATTTTTGAATTCGGAATATCAATTATAGCTTAGGGTGAAATTTTGGCATTATTCTAAAAAACTTCAATTTTTGATGAATAGTGAAACCACTAAGTGGTTGTTAAAAAACTGATTTCTCGTTAAAATGAAACATTACCACTTCTGTGATTTGAATTTCAAAAATCCGACATACATGGTTGTCATTAGGAATTAAAATGTGGTTCAATGGGATTAAAATAATTTTTTGGTGAATAGTAACTTTTAAGTTCTTAATCGCGATTAGAGGTAATTAGTGTAGTTTAAGGTAAAAATAATGTTTTAATAATATGAGATGAGATTGACACATGTCCTACCCTCATTCGATGTGCCATGGCCGACCAAGACAATCCATGGGTCAACTTGGGGACCCCATGGAGCCACTTTAGTTGGAAAATGACATAAATACCTTTTATTTAATGTTAAAGTAAAAAATGACACAAACATGAAATGTTTTACTAAAACAATTTTTACATGGGGTTATACAAGTCATATTTTTGACTATAAATAGTCATTGGAAAGCTAAAAATATTTACTACATCATAGTAGTTTTTTATAATTTTTAGACATTAAATAAATTAAATTATTTATGACATAATGATGATGCAGCAATGACCTCATTATTTAATGATTTAAATAAAATGGAACGATAATGTAATATCTAAGACTTAAACTTGTTAAAAACATATTGGATGAGTATATTTATAACCCTTATCACCTTAGCCTCGAATTATATAAGTGTGGGACCTCTAAAATCCGAAACTCATTATATAATAAAGTGACTTTTCTTTACTTTCCACGAGTGCCCCTCCTCTCCACTTATAAAAGGCCCCCACCTCTACCACCTCATTCACACTTTCAAGCCTTTTGGATCAGCCAAACTCTGCCCAAATACTCTCCCAACTTCCCTCCCTTACTCCTAGAAGCCTCACATTGGGCAAAAGTCTTCCCAAGGAAGCCTTTGGCTCAAATCAAAAGATTTACCCAATTTTAAGGAGGTTAAAGAACGGTCGAGTCAGGACAGGATGCAAGGTAAGGGAACTTCTTAACCCATTTTCCATTCTTTGGGTTAATCTATTACTTTCAAATTATGTCATGATATTATTATGTACTATCTTGTATTTGTACTTTCTTTATGTGTACTTATAGCGAATACACATAATAGATCTATTTTATTTTAAAAATGATCTTTTTAAGGACTTTGTCTCAATCTCCTTTCATTGAGGCATATTTGGTTTTATACACAACTTTCTTTTATATGGTGTATAAACCCCTTTGACTTTTACGTTTATTCAAAAGGAATCTTTTTTATACGAAGCGTTTTACTAAACGACAAAAAGGGAATGTTTTCCTTTCTGTACTTATGCGGCGACAATGACTTCTCCGCCACCGTGACCATTATTTGAGTTTCGGCTTCCTCTACAAGCCATCACTTTTTTTAAATGAAAAATAAATACAAAGTATTAACTTTATTTTATATTGGTATTGAAAATGGTTTTGAAAGTGTTTTTATTATATCAATGTGTTGTATTGATATCTTGTGATTGAAATGTGGAAATTTTATGTTTTCTTTTATGCATGTTTTATGTGATATGATTATGTTATGGTTTATGATATGTTTAAACCTATTCATATGAGGAATGCATTGGACTTAATAAGTGACGGGTGGATCCCTCTACAGCTCCTCGATGCATTGGTAGGTCTCATGAGACAAAATAGTGTCTTGGCATGAGGCCTTCACAAAATCTTATTTGTGGTCTTAGCACGAGGCCTTGACTACATGGTTATGATAGTCTGGCATTATGCATTCCATCATTATGAAAGTGGTTATTGATATTGCATGTGATTATTCGACTAGTAGAATATCCATGTGAATAAGTAAATGGCATTATCTCATTTTACTTTTTCCATATTATGTTGAAGTTCAAGTTTAAAAAGGCTTTTGTTTTAGTTATACGTTTCCTTAAATGTTAATGATTATTTAGGAAAGCTTCCGCTATATTGTTATCCTTACTGAGCATCTTAGCTCACCCCTTTCAATGTTTTAATATTTTCCAGGATGTGAAGAAGTATTTTATGAATGACCTGTTGGGATAGTCAGAAGAGGATTTGAGTGTGGACTCTGGAGACTTTGTTATTGTAGTTTTTCACCTTATGATGTAATGTAACATTTATGAATGTATCTAGTGTTTCCAAGGCTACTAAACTAATCTTTCTTTCGAGAGTTGATCTTTTGGGATCATGACAATGTTACGAAGTAATGCACCAACTCTGGGTAGCTGGGGTCGGGGCGTTATAATAATTGACTTATAACCATATAAAATAAATAATTTTACCTTTAATTGATATTAAAATCCTCAATAAGAGAAATTTATAAAACTAAATCATCAATTCTATCTTGCTTCTATGTAAGATGATATCATCAAATTGGATGAGTATAATAAAATTATATTCTTTTTATGAATTCACAGAGGTTGTGATTGACACAAGATCTCTTAAATTATATCTTCCATAAGTATGAGTAAAAAAGGATAGTAGCAAGACTTTTATTCATATTTTAATATATATAAATTCCCATTTAATGGATACACATTTTATTTATCATTTCTTAGTTGAATTTATAGTGGTTTCTAAATATATAATTAATGTTTAAGTACACCATTCAAGAATTCTATCCTCATAGCCAATTTATTTAATTTGAAGTATTTCGAAATAAAAATATCCAAGAAAAATTGAATCAAAGGACGTCTTGAAATAGGTGTGAATGTATCATCTACATATATGCCTTCAATTTGTGTATAGGCTTTTCTTACCAACAAATTTTTTCAGATGACATTATTAAATTACTTCAACAAAAACTTATTATTTTTATTTGTCTTTTTAGTCTTCATTATGTGTTGAATTATGTAATCCTTCTGAATTCATATTAATATATTTTTATTCAACATAAATCTCTTCCAAATATATAATAACAATGTTTTTTGTATATTTATAATCAATTTAATTGAAATCATTAAATTTTATGAAATTTTTGAGTCTCATATTGAGATATTATATTTTAATATTGCTTGAGTATCGAGGAAAAACTTATTTATATATTGTATCTCCATACTATCCTTGATTTTCTTCTTTTTTCTAGATGTAAAATTTACATCAAAACACTCTTATGTTTTTTACTATTGGATTCCTTCATTTCTATATTTCATAATTGGATTTATTTTCTTCATGATTTAAAAAAGCCTTGTTTTTGGTATATACCTCTAGTTTAACTACCTCTTTCTGATAGTTCCATGAGATAACAATCTAAAAAATTGGTTCTTTCACTGTATTATTGACCATCCAATTTCATTTTATAACCACTCTATTTTTCTGTGGTGTTTTTATGCATGAAATTTCTTTTTTTAGTTATTTTAAGGAACAAATTTTCCTAAAACCTCACATAATATTTTCTGGGAGTCAGGGGTATTGAGAGGATTAATAAAGGTGAGTAGTGTAAAATGAGTAGAGTTTTTAGTTGAAATTTCAACTTAATAATAGGTTAAATTGTGATTATATTCATTGCACTATGAGTAGGTGAATGGATTAGAGTGGATACTGTAGTATGTTTTATTACACTAGGGTAAGTCATGGATAATGTATAAATATATTATTATGACATGTGTTCTTGGATACAAAATTTTCATTCCATCGGTTGAACTAGTTTTGTTGTGTAATGTTTTGATGGATTGTGGCATGGGGCTATTTTATTTAAGGGAGGTTACACCATGAAAAAGGGATTTGTGCCATGGTAGTCTAGGATTTTGAATCCCTTAGTTCCAACTCTTTTTTCTTCACTATATCATGGTCTTTATGGCTACATCATCATGATTTTTGAGGTGTATCATGTTTGAGGTGTGAGGTGTGAGATTTTTATCATGAGCTCAAGTGTTTGAGAATTATTGTATCACCACCTTAGTTACACTATTAAAATAATAAGATGGTTTATTTTTAAGTTAGTTTTACTATAATATTCTAGGGAAATTTTAGGGGGATTATAGTATAATTTTTTGAGATTCATATGGATAAATACATTTGCGGCGTGACCCCTTACCATTTATCAATGATGGTTTCTTCTCAATTTTATAATATAAAGGTGAGAACAATTTCATTTTTTTCTTAAGCTTTTTAATTAATTCAAACCCAAGTCTCATTATAGTGTGTTTTGATATCTTTTTCATCATTATTGTTTTGGGTCTTCAACCATTATCTTCAAACAATCTTGATCTTTTCTTCTGAGGTGAGATTCACTAATGTTTCCCAAGTTCATTTTTCATATTTATTTTGGGAGAAGCTATTATAGTGGTTTATATTTATTTTCTTTGGTATTGGATCATGTTTATGATATATATTTAGGTTCTATAGGAATTTGAGTTATTTACTTAGATTTTTGGATTTTGTTTTCAATGTGATCCTAGTTATTCCTCATTCTTGTGTTTGAACCATGAACATTTAAATTGTGGTAGAATATATGAAGCTTCATATTATTTAAATATGTTTGAATAATAATTTACCATGATTTTTTCATTGGGTGAAAGGTATGTATTTACCTAAAGATGACAGTGAAATATAGTAAATGTATTGAAGGGGAAAAGGTTGATTCACTTGAACTTTATATGATTCCATGTCATTTCATATATATTGAAGCTACTTGTTTGATGTTTACTACTAGAGAGACCATGTTTTTTTCTTTTATATTTTTTATATCACATATTATATATATTTAATTACTATAATATAATAATTAAATGGTGGGTTAGAAATGAGTAATTATGGCGCTGATGTTTACACATGAAATTCAAACATAATATGGGAAATAAATAATTAGTGGTTGTTCAATGTGACTTATTTCTATGTATTACATTATTTTTGTAAGAAACTGGTTCTTATTCTTGAGGTACGAGTTTCTTTTTTTCCTCTTCCCTTAAGTGTTTTTGAGAAAATAAGGAAAATGGGGGGGAAATCCAAAATTTTGTGGGTACACGCTGTGTACTTTTCCATACGCTGTGTACTTTGGCCGTCTGCGAAGAGTACACAGGGCGTGTAGGCCTGTCAGTGATGAAGGATGTAAAAACTTACTACACGCAATGTACTTTGTATTTACACACCGTGTACTCAGTCGGCAGGTGAATAGTGAGGTGGTGGGAGTAGCCACCAGCTGAGTGACAGTACACACCGTGTATTTAGAAATACACACTGTGTACTCAAGTCGACAGGTGAGCAATATGGCGGTGAAAAAAAGCTGCCATAGGAACAGTTAAATGATGAAAAGTAAATTTCTTGTACTTGATAGTACATAACATGTTGTTTTTTTCTCTTAAAATGGGCAATAGCCTCCTCTTTTTGCAGAGGAGGTAGAAACGGTCATTTGGAGCTCGGGAGAGAGGCTAGATCTTGGAAGAACTCCTGACCGCACATTGGTAATCAGATTCTTCCGATGTTGATCTTTTCTGAACCATGCGGGTAAGACCTTCCTTCTCTTTGATTCATTGTTACCAATTCATTCCCGAGGGGAATTTATTTTCATTTGAACGGGAAATATCTTATCTCATATCTACGCCGTTCTTATGTGTTTCAGGAGGCATCATTCACGTATTTTGATCAGAGGATATCATGGTAGGTGGTATGATGCTTAATTCCAACTGTGATGTTTTTTTTGTGTACAATTTTGCTACAAGTCCATGATTGGGGTGTTTTATGGCTAAGGCCTTGATTAATTAAATTCCTAGAATAGCATAGGTAATTTAATGAATATGTACAACTGCTGTTTGGGATCATTGCTTGGATCCAGGGCCACCCTATGGGTGCGTTCCCCCGGTTTAGCCATTTGGCCAGGTTGCCCGAGGGTATACCATGTTTTTAGCATGATTTGAGTTTTCTTGAGAGAAAATGTATATGAACTGCTTGCTTTGTGTTGGGCTCGACCCAGTTACTTGTTTTTCCTGAGGGAAAGTGTTTCATTTAGCCCGAGGGCAACGTTTCATATGTTAGAGGGCAGTTGCTTCCATGCCTGAGGGAAATATCTTGTATGCCTGAGGTCACTATTTGTTATTCCTGAGAGCAGAGACCTGAGGGTTTCATTTCAGTTTGGACTTTGGGAAAGGTTCTAAATTAGCCTAAGGGAAATGTACTGTTTAGCTAGAGGAAAAAGTACACCTGAGGGCACTATTTGTTATGCATGAGGGAAGATACCTGAGGGTTTCATTTCAGTTTGGCTTGAGTTCAAGGTTCTAAATTAGCTTGAGGGAAAGGTACTATTTAGACAGAGGTCAAATTACATTTGAATATTCACTTCGGTGTTCTTTTCAATTTGTCCTAAGGGAAAGGTTCTAAATGTGCTTGAGGTCATGTGACCAACTGGGTTCGGGGCACCCATTGAGTGGCACCCGGATCTGCGATGTTACAAAGTGGTTTCAAAGGGGTTATTTTCATTGAATTGTGGTTTTTAGGCTATAGTCAGAGATATGATGGAATACGTACATGGTAATATGTTTTTCCTTGGAGTAGCTAACCTGTGTACAGGGAAAAGACAATTTACCTCGTGTTGCAATTTTTCTGATTTTTCAATTTTACAGTTGATTTGATTTTCACCATTGGGTGACGCACTTGTTGTGTGCTATTTATATTTTTATACCAGTGTTCTATTTAGTTTCATCCAGATGAGATGAGGGTATTCCATCTCATTCATCATTTTGGTACATGTTAGAATCACATGCCATGCATAGTTTCCATGCCATATAGGTGCATTAGAAATTTCATGTTGTTGTGGTAGATGTCGTGCTAGAAAATTCATGTTGTTGTGATAGATGCCTTGATAAATACCTATTATTTGATAGGGTATTGTTATGTAAGGTTCTGTGAATAAACACCAAACATTGGTTTTTGATAAGTATGGGCCCTCGTCAACTGGAATTTGGTGGATCATCAACTTTTTTACCTTGTTATAACACACATAAGATGCCAAGCTTTTGTTTGCGGTGAGTATGGGCCCTCACGGATCAGAATTTGGCACTTTGGTGTTGGTTTCATTGTTTTTCTGGGCTCCCGAATAGTTTCTGAGGCTTACTATAAAAAAAACAAAAGACACACTGTGTAATTATGATTACACGTCGTTTACTCTTCTGTTTGAGAAGAAAAGAAAAAATGTTAAGTACACTTCGTGTACTGTATGTACACGCCGTGTAGTTTCAACCCATGTCATAGGCCATGTAGGTAGAAACATGGAATAGTGAAACATGAAGGCACACACCGTGTAGTTATTGTACACACCATGTTGTGTTGAACCTATGTCCACTATGTAACTAACAACAGGGACGGAGAAATCTGATCTTATACACGCCATGTCAATGATGAACACATCGTGTAGTTTGACTTGGGGATCCAGCCATGTAACTAACAAACACGGGTCAGTGTGACCTCTTCTTAAACATGCCGTGTACTCCAGGGACACATCGTGTAGTCATGACCGATGAGAGACCGTGTGGACTTGGTCGTGTGGCTGGAAAAAATGGGGTGGTGACACGCCGTGTGCGGGTATAACACGCCGTGTAGAGTCAGCTGAGTACCCGGTCGTGTAATGGACAACATGGGTCAGTGAAGCTCGTCTATTACATACCGTGTAGACTTTATACATGCCATGTAGACTCATTAAAAATAGGTTCGTGTGGATAAGCCATGTAGTAAGACTCGGGCAGGGGAAGAAAATTCAAGTACACGCCGTGTGTGTGTGGACAACACGCCATGTGTTTGGGGTTTTACACGACCAGTTTTTGCAGAAGTACATGCCCATGTGAAAGATATAAGGGAACACACCGTGTTGTTATTATACACGTCATGTTGAGTTGTTTTGTAAAACATGAATGATTTCTTTCTCATATTCCCCTTTTACACTCCTTGCTTTCAGTCCTTGATACTCTTAATCTAAGGCGTGTGTTTGACCTTGTAGAGTCATGACGCCGAGATGACCATGAGTTGTTCTCCAGGAGAGTTGAAATGAGTATAATCTAGAGACAGTAGGCCACGGGATACCTATGGATCCTCCAGTATATTTAGATGCGGCACCGGACGTTATATCAAACATAGGTGTGGAGGCACTATTCCCTGAAGGCTTTATGCGGTTTATGGAGACCTTCCGGGGAGCACTGTCGGCTGCCACATCTATGAAAGAGATGACTTGTATATTCCTACTGAAACATCTGGCGATGTTTTTGGGGGATGGAAGACCACAGGATAAGGAGTCTTGGCTGGGTTATATACAAACGATTTTCGATCATCTAGAGATGCCTCCTTGGCGGATGGTCAAGCTCGCTACATACATGCTACCTGATTACACCAAGTGATGGTGGGATGTTACCACCCAGACTGAGCATCACAGGTACATGGCGTGGGATGATTTTCAGGTTATTTTCTATGATTTATTCTTCCCAGATATGCTGAGGGAAGATTGAGATCGAGAGTTCACGAATCTATAGTAGGGCTCTATGTTAGTGATATAATATTCTTCCCGCTTCACTGAGCTACAGCGCTTCGCACCTGTTCTGGTGGGAGATGAGGAGTTGAGGGCTCGACCCTTTGAGGATGGTCTTTGATATGACATCTGAGCACTGGTGAACATTTTCAGGTTGCCTACAGTGCAAGCTATTGTGAACCAGGCACTGATTACCGAGCAGAACCTCTGGGAAGCTAATGGTGCATTCCAGGGCGGTTCAGCACTAGTTTCTGGTACTATTTCTACAGGAAAGAGGATGAGACATATGTATTTATCTCATGGTGGAAGTACTAGACAAAATAATTCTTTAGGTGGCCTAGTGAGGAGCTTCCAGTACGGTAAAGAGGGCCACAAGAGGCCTCAGTGTCCACGTGACCTAGTGGAGTGCTGAGACTGTGGCAAGATGGGTCATCTGCAGCGCTTTTGCAGGGCGTTTCCACCAGTGGCTAGTGAGAGGGGTTCAGTGCAGACTCAGCGTGCGGGAATAGGGCCAGCATCTTCTTACCAGTCAGGGATTTGGGATACGTCAGGATTTACAGGCCGAGGTGGTGGTCATGGCCGTGGTAGCCAGACACCAGGATCACAGATACAGCAGGGCGGGTCGGCTTAGGGTGGCCAGGCTGTGTTGCAGGGTCGTGGCACATTCAAGGCATATGCAGTGCAATAGACACAAACATGAGAAGGATCTCAGACCTTCGATTTTATGAGGTACTATTCTAGTAGCTTCTATTTTGTCTTCATTAATTTTTGATTTTGGTGCTACACATGGCTTCATATCTGTTCCCATTGTGGAGAGCATTATGCTATGTGTTTCTTCTTCTTCTGAAATTATGGAGTTAGAAACTCTGTTGGGGACTAGAATGGAAAGTTTGCATCAATAAAGGAGTTCCCCCTAGAGGTTGGTGGGTGTCACTTTCTGTGGGACCTCTATGTCTTAGAGATGATGGACTGTGACGTCATTCTCGGGATGAACTGGTTGGTACAATTTCAAGCCTTTGTAGATTGATATCGTCGCAGGTTGATTTTCACGTCACCAGAGGGCGGAGAGTTTCTATACAAGGGAGAATGGGATGTCCAGGCGAGCCGAGATGGACCTGAGCATCATGGTCATGGTGGAGTGATAACCCGGATTGTGAGTTTGTATCTAGATGACTAGGGAACTTGTTCTAAGGATTTCCCTCCAGTACTTGATTATTTCATGGATGTCTTTTCGGACGACTTCTCAGATCTACCTCTGGAGCGGGAGGTGGATTTCCCTATTGAGCTTCTTCCAGGAGCATCACCGGTGACCATTCCTCCTTATAGGATGGCTACACCAGAGTTGCAGGAGCTCAAAAGGCAGTTGGAGGAGTCACAAGCAAAGGGTTTCATCTGACCCACTACGTCTCCTTGGGGTTTTCCTATCCTGTTTTCTAAGAAGGCAGACAATACCCTCAGACTTTGTGTGGATTATCAGAAGCTGAACCAGTTCACGGTCAAGAAATGATATCCCTTGCCGAGGATTGATGATCTTTTGGATCAACTTCGAGGAGCACGACTGTTCTCAAAGACTGAATTGAGTTCTGGATATCATCAGTTACATATTAGACCATCCGACATACCGATTATAGCTTTTCTGAGCAGATATGGTCTATACAAGTACTTGGTCAAGACATTCAGACTCACGAACGCGCTAGCAGTTTTCATGGATATGATAAATCATGTTTTCCACCCTTATCTAGACTCTTTTGTAGTAGACTTCATGGACAATATCTTGGGGTACTCTCACACTTGACATGACCATGCTACCCATCTTCAAATTGTTCTAAGAACACTAAGAGAGCATCAACTATATGCTAAGGTCTCAAAGTGCCACTTCTAGATGGACCAGATTCACTTCCTGGGTCATATCATCAGGGAGGCAGGAGTTATGGTAGACCAGAGAAAGTGAGAGCAGTAGTTTCCTGGGAGAATCTCAAGAACGTGTTTGAGATACAAAGTGTATTGGGGATGGAAGGTTACTATATGTGCTTTATACAGGACTTCTCCTGCTTAGTAGTTCCGTTGACGAGTTTGACTAAGAAGGGTGTGAAGTTTGTTTGGTCAGAAGCTTGCGAGACAGCCTTTCAAGAGATAAAGGGAAGGTTTACATCAGTACCAGTCCTGATACTTCCAAAGAAAGGCAAGAGCTATACAGTTTACTATGATGCATCAGGTATTGTGCTTGGAGTAGTGTTGATGTAGGGCGATCGAGTAGTTGCGTTCGGGTCTCGGTAGTTGAGTCCACATGAGAGTAATTACCTGACACATGATCTTGAGTTGGCTGCAGTTTTTCAAGGATTACACCGTTGGAGACATTATCTCTTGGGAGAGAATTTTGTGGTGTTTATGGACCACAAAAGTCTCAAATATATCTTTACCCAGTGTGACCTAAATATGAGACAACAAATGTGGGTTGAATACCTTCAGTCCTTGGACTTTGATCTATCCTATACACCTGGTAAGGGTAACACAGTTGTTGATGCACTGAGTTGGAGGACTCATATACATGCAGTACAGGAGGCCATTGGTGAGTGTCATCTCATGGCATTGTTCTCTGAGATGCATTTGGAGGTTCATGATAGTCAGGGGAGATCATATCTTTCTTCATTAGTTTTGACTTCTACCCTCCTGGATAGAGTGATTATGAGATAGCTATTATATTTGGAAGGCCTAGTTCTACGGGATTTGGTGGCAAGTGAGGACCCTCTTCCTGGTTGGATGATAGGTGATGATGAGGTGTTGTATATCCATGGACGAGTGTGGGTTCCAAGAGATATATGCGAGGAGATGATGCAAGAGTTTAATTCTTCATCTTGGGAAGTACATCCCGAAGTTACCAAGATGTACCGTGACTTGAGACGTCAGTATTGGTGGCCGGGTATGAAATGAGAAGTAGTTGGTTTTCTTGCGAGATGTTCCACTTGTCAGTTGGTGAATGTAGAGCATCAGAGGCCAGCTGGACTATTACAGCAGTTACCCATTCCGGAGTGGAAATGGGATGATGTTGCGATGGATTTCATAACCGGGTTGCCGAGGTCACCTCGAGGCAGTGATGCCATGTGGTTTGTTGTGGACAGACATACGAAGGTAGCACACTTTTTTCCGATCAAGGAGACCTTCGATGTTGATGAGCTCAGGGAGTTGTATATCCGAGAGGTGGTACGTCTTTATGGGGTTCATTGTTCCATCATATCAGATAGGGACGCCTGCATTACATCTCTTTTCTTGCAGAGTTTTTAGAGGGAATTGGGGACACAGGTGCTTCTGAGCATAGCTTACCACCCTCAGACCGATGGACAGTCAGAGCGTACGATACAGGTGCTTGATAACATGTTGCACGTATGCGTCCTGGACTTTGGGGGCTCTTGGAAGAAGTACATACCCCTGGTCGAGTTTTCCTATAATAACAGTTTTCACGAAAATATTGAGATGGAACATAACGAGGCTTTATATGGTAGGCCATGCCAATCACCTTTGTGCTAGTTAAGGGCAGTTGAGGCAACTTTGCTGGGACCACATCTTGTGCAGGAGAATTTAGAGCAGGTCTAGTTGATTCAGAAGAAGATGGCTACCAAAAAATATTGTCATAAATCTTATGTTGATCGCTGCAGATGACCCTTGGAGTTTGTGGTTGGGGATCAGGTTTTCTTGCGTGTTTCACCAAGGTTAGGACACGGGAGGATCAGGAGACAGGGTAAAATTTGACCGAGGTATGTGGGGCCGTTTGAGATTCTGGAGAGAGATAGACCGGTTACCTATTAGTTGTAGTTACCATAGAGGTATCGGGCCATGCACGACGTCTTCCATGTATCTCAGTTGTTTCATTATCACTCAGACCCCTCTCACGTCTTTCAGCCTGAGGAGGATGAGCTTCTGGCCGATGCATCCTTTGAGGAGCATCTGATTCACATTGTTGATAGGAGCACGAAGGTTCTACGAGGCCATCCAGTTCCTCTTGTGCGGGTGCTATGGAAGCATGGTTGAGTGTAGGACGAAACCTGGGAGTGGGAGATCGACGTACGTTCTTAGTGGCCAAAGTTGTTCTGAGCTTTATCTTCACCACCCTTGGAAGGGAAATTCGGGGACAAATTGCTTTTAGGGGGGGGGAGTTTATAAGAACTCGGTTCTTATTCTTGAGGTATGTGTTTCTTTTTTTCATATTTCCTTAAGTGATTTTGAGAAAATAAGGAAAATGGGGGAAAATATTAAATTTTTTGGGTACACGCCATGTACTTTTCCACACACCATGTACTTTGGCTCTGTGGGAAGAGTACACAGGGTATGTAGGCCTGTCAGTGATGAAGGGTGTAAAAATTTCCTACACACCATTTACACGGTATTTACATGATGTGTACTCAGTCGGTAGGTGAACAGTAAGGCGGTGGGAGTAGCCACCAGCTGAGCAATAGTACACGGCATGTAGTTTGTTTTTTTTCTTAAAAAGGGTTGTAGCCTCCTCTTTTAGAAGAGGAGGCAGAAACTGTCATTTGGAGCTCAAGAGAGAGGCCAGATCTTGGAAGAGTTCCTAACCGCACACCAGGAATCATATTCTTCCGCAGTCAATCTTGTTTGAACCATGCGGGTAAGACCTTCCTTCTCCTTGAGTCATTCTTACCAATTCAATATCGAGGGGAAGTTAATAATGTTTGAATGGGAAATATCTTTTCTAGATCTATGCCATTATCGGGTGTTATAGGAGGCGTCGTTCATGTACTTTGATCAGAGGAGATCAAGGTAGGTGGTATGATGTTTAATTCCAACTGTCATGTTGTTTTTGTGTAACATTGTGCTATGCACCCATGATTGGGGTGTCATATGGCTGAGGCCTTGATTAATCAAATACCTAGAATAGCATAAGTAATTTAATGAATATGTACAACTTCTGTTTGGGATCAATGCTTGGATCCTGGGCCTCCCCGTGGGTGCGTTCGCCCTGTTTAGCCATTTGGCCAGGTTACCCGAGGGTATACCGTGTTTTTAGCATGCTCTGAGTTTTCTTGAGAGAAAATGTATATGAACTTCTTGCTATGTGTTGGGCTCGGCCCAAATACATGTTTAGCCTGAGAAAAAGTGTTTCATTTAGCCTGAGGGAAATGTTTCATATGCTTGAGGGCAGTTGATTCCATGCCTGAGGGAAATATCTCGTACGGCTAAGGGCACTATTCGTTATGCATGAGGGTAGATACGTGAGGGTTTCATTTCAGTTTGTCTTGATGGAAAGGTTCTAAATTAGCCTGAGGGAAAGGTACTATTTAGCCCGAGGGAAAAGTACATTTTAATATTCACTTTGGTGTTTGTTATACATCCCAAGATAAAGCGCAGGCTTGGTATTGTTTTACCTTGTACTTGTTAGATATCTTGTTGTAGTTTTTCTGCGATACTGTTTAGGAGATTGTTGGCTAAGGCTGAGTCTTGAGAACTTATAATTCAATTATATTGAATTGTTAAATAATAATTAAATGGAAATGAAACTGGTAGGAGTATCTACTTTTGAGTACATCCTAGTTTACTGCATTTTCATTACTACACACTGTTGTTTCACAAATTCACTGACAGATGGGTACGAGCCTTTGGTAGTTACCTACTGGGATTTATTTCTCACACCCTGTTTGGGTCATTTCTTGGGTACAAATAGATTATATTACTGTAGGTGTGGATAAGGGAAAGGGTCCCTATACATGTACTTGATTATTGCAGAGGAGTAGGAGAGGATGAGACTGAGCTTAGGCTTGTGATGCTACTAAGTTCTTTCTGTGATGTTTTACTTTACATTGCGGTATTGTCCCTTTTATTGCAGTGTATCCTGTTTTGCCAGATTTCTTAGACTTAGGGACATATTGCATCATTATATATGACCATTGGGGTTTTCTTTAATTTAGTGCTCTATCTATTTCAACTTTGGTATTGTTTATTGCTTCTGCATTTTGTATGTTTATATCTATTTCTGCTGCTCTACACATTGACAAATGACGGAATAGTTTCCCTACTACCAGACCTAGGCCCTCACTGCTAGTCAGCAGCCACTGGTGTTTGGGGAAATGCGCTTGAGGTCATGTGGACGACCGGGTTTGGGGCACCCATTGAGTGGCACCCTGATCCGATACGTTACAATTTTAAACTATATATGGGTTTTATGTTGTTTTTAGAGTTATATAGGACAGTTTTTTGGTTTTTTAAGATAATGAGGTGTGTTCATTTTTATATTATATGATAGTGGGATGTTGTGTGAATATTAAAGCAGTAGAATAACTAGTTGGATGGAAATGGAATGGTTGTGGATATTTTGGTATATGTGGAATTGTTTTTTCTGGATATTGATATGGGATAATGTAGTGTTTAACATGGTATTCTAATAGGGATTATGTGGCTTTATTTTTAGTTTCTTAGTAACATGGTTTGATGTTGAAATGAATGAATGAATGAGTAACTAAATGAAACTTGGATGGGTTGTGGCTAGAAATTGATGCGAAGTGATTATTTAATAGATTAATGTAAAAGGTTGGTATAAATGAAACATGTAAAGGAAATAATTACAATTATTAAGGAATAATTAATTACTTGAAAGTGATAAGTGGTAAAATAAATGGCATGACATTAAATCAGGGTAGATGAATATTATGTGAATTATAATAGTTTTTCTATAAATTAAAAAATTATTTGATTATATGGGTGGTCGTTTATGTATTTGGAATCTATCTGATGTATTTAAGTGTAGTTTATTAGTAGTTATGGTAGAAATTATCAATGTTTGATGGCTTGGATGAGGTGAATTTTTAAGATAGTGGTGATTAAGGTGTTTTGGTTTATGATTCAAACATTAGGTTGTGATTTTGTGGCTTTCCGTATCATTTATATTTTATATTTATTATTTATACACCGCCATATAATTCATATATTCTTATTAACATTTATTCCGTTGCAGGTTTTTTATGTTTCCCCCTACATTGAGGTTATAGAGGTATTCATTGATGATTTCTCGCACGTCTATGCTCTTCTTTTAGATGTGGCATGGAATTTGATAGATAAAAAACTAAGGTATATATATTCGAGATGTAGTAGACTGTGGTTATAATATATGTATAATGGCTAACATGGTTTTGGGATTGTGGTATGTTTACATGGTGGGGAACATGCATAAATGTATGATTTCATGAGGTTTATGTATTTCATATTCATATTACCCTACTATGTTGAGTATGTGATGTACGCAAGTGATTTGGTATGTAGTTGTGGATTTGTGGTTATGGCTATGATGTGACATATTGTTTTCAAGATATGTGGATATGATTGAGATCAAACAATAAGATATATTTCATTATGACATGAGAGAGAAAATATCAATGGGGAGGTGGTTCTGGGGTTCCTTATAAATATATACTATTTTTATACTATGTTACTCTACTTATATTCAATATTGGGTGAGTGAGCCTTAGTGAGTTTGGGTGGAAGTTAATATGGTATATGTGAGATTTTTTAAGTTCATTGTTCACTAAGTCATTATTATGCTTATTCAACATTTGAATGAGATTTTTTCAGGATGATATTACTCATTATACATATATTTTAATCCTATTATTTATATATATTGGGGGGAGTTAGTGAACATGCTAGACATTACTATGTTGTGAATTTTGTAGACGGTGTTCATGGGATGCTTCTTTATGAGCCGATATTAGTATTTTCATTTTGGGAGTTTAGTTTTTCAATGAAATTTATATGAACTATCAAGATCATTGTTTTTTTATTCATTTATATGACAGAGTTTATTGGTGGTTTATATTTTAGGTCCTTATTATATATGAGGAAAATACCGATAATTATGTTTGTTTTATACCCGTGGTGATATTTTCTAAACAACGGACCATTAGAGTCATTGTTATTGGGTTGAAATCCTTTTAATATCTAGCTCATTAGTGTTTCCAATGGGGGAGAGGCATGATAGGGTAGTATTGAGGCTATGGTTGAGAGTTAGGATGGATAATGGAGTTATTCACTTTTTTAGACTTCATTGGTTTGGTAGGGTTAAAATTTCCATCAAAATTAAGTGATATAAATAAAGTGATTTGATAGGAAACATGAATCTAGGTCCCCATATAATCATATAAAAGGACATTAATATTACTTAACATCCTTGGTGAGACCTTCCTGACTGCAGGGTTGTGACCTAAGTGTGGTACATGCATCATGTTGTTTGTGTATATGTTTGCAATTATGTGATTCTTAGATAATTAAATGAATTTAATTTTACAAATTTAATTAAATTATCCTAAATGAATTCCAAATTTCCATGCTTATGAGTTATATTATAATGTGTTATAGGAATAATTAGTGGTATTCACTCACACATGGTTCATGTTTTTTAGATGTAGTAGAATTATTTATTTGGTTGAAGGATAGTTACCCATGTAGAGGGGGATGAGTCTTAGAGGAGGATACCACATGAGTTCCATTGTTATTTATTATTGAAATATGACAGGGTTGTGTCCCATTAGAAGAGATATTAGTGGGTGGATGATTTTGATATTACTTTTAGTTTTATCCATGCGTGAAATGAGAGTTTCATTCCATGGACTATTAGTTTATTGGGAGGTGATACTAGTTAGTGTGGTTTTTGTATCTTGGTGATCATAAAGAGTTGGAGGTATCATCAGATGATTTTTATAAGTAGTTTTAGGAACATTTTCTTTATTGGATGAAAAAGGTGGATAGATAGGAGGTTTTTATCTCTCTTTAGCTGAGATACATTAGTGTGTGGAAGCATAGTGTATTGTTTAATAATATTCATTGATATTCCACTGATATCTTTCTCGATGTTGAGTCTAGAGAGTATCCTTTTAAGTAGGTTATGTGACATGGTATTCAATATTATGTTACCGTATTTATGTTCCCTATGAATCTAGAAATGAAATATTTGGTAGATGTGATTGAGAATATAAATGTATGGTCTAGGTCATCTTGATAGGGAAGTAATTAGAACATTCTATGGATCAGTGTGAAAATAAAGTTTCTAAAATATCAAGGTAGTTAAGGTTTAAACATTAAGGGAGTCGGTATAAATACTCTTTCCACACCACTAGAATGGGTAGATCTTGGGATTATATTGATAAATAAATCTCAATATGTTTTTTATTGCAGAGGTCCTGAACATTAGTAGCTACTAAGAAATATGTAGTTAGCTTCCAATATATCCTCAAAACAATTCCCCCATAGACTTTTAACTAATAAGGACCTCAGTATTTAGGTTAGTAGGGGGTGTGAAAAATAAAATTATGACACTCTGATTTACCACATATATATGGGAATATGGCTGAGTGTAGTCATTTAGGTGGAAGTCAATAGGATCTATGAAGAATTGTAGGAATGTGTGGTCAGCTGTATACCATAGAGATACTTATATTAGGTGGAATATATATCATCTAAGGTACTATATTCTTATCTTCAACCTTGTCTTGTGTATTTTTTTATTCTATAGTTTGACACTCCTTCATAATGCCTTTTATAGTCTGATCTCTAGCACTTAAGGTAGGGATAATTTTAGTGACTTTGGTGTTATCTACATGAATTGTAGGCCATTTTTGTATGTATGATGTGTGTTAAGGTCGTAAGTTAATGATGGGGGGACATTAGACATTTTTTTTTGATTTATTCTTATCAAAAATAAAACTACATGATGTCATTATTCCCATGTATTAGTTGTACTATGTACATGTGATTATCAATTTATTCTAGATAAGGGTTTTCTTCATTGATGTAAAAGGCCATCACGTGGTGTTCTCTAGTGAGTGAGACCACTTTATGGTTTATTTGTGTTAACAATCTCTTCTATCTTAGATGGTGGAGTTTTTTAGTTTGGTGGAAGTGCAGGTAGTAGTGTTCTAGAGTGTTATTGAGTAGATTCTAGATTCTACCCCTAAATAAATTATAACACAACCCCATCAATGTGACATCAATTTCAGGATAGATTTGTATCATGATGTCTAACCTCAATAGATCATTTTTTAACAATCCATTATTAGTTATTGGATTTGATAATTTAAATCAATGATATGTAGTAGAAGGGTTTAATCCAACCAAGTTCCTCACCTTGACATGCTACTTTATTATTATCCAATAATGAGGGTGATAGCAGCATATATTTTATAAATTTCTGATGGTTTAATCTCATGATGGGGAAGAACCATTACCCCCTTATTAACGATAAATATGTCTTCCAATTAAATAAAATTCTAGAGATGGTTTTTGAAGTTTGACCTATAGTCTAAATATCTTCAGATGAGGGTGAAAAAATAATATATCTCAAATACTACCATCCTATGTCATTGTGGGATCTTTGAGATTGTGTTTATGTTGTTTAGTGTTACGAATTCCCCAATCATTTTCTTGGGATTCAAGAACTCCTTGTTTTGTGAATTCTTGGACTATTTTTTGGAAGTGTTCATCTAAGAAATTATGATGTAATCAAGGTGTGGGGAAAATCATACTGAGATTATATGGTCTATTTTGAAAATTCATCAATGAACTCATCTCTATGTGAATATTTCTAAGTGCATGATTTAGAACCATGGGGTATATCTCCTTTAGCATGCAGTGTCTCTATAAGAAGTTATCTAGATCCTTTAAATATTTAAGTAGTTATTTCATGGGTAATTCCCAAGAACATTATAGTGGTTTATAGTTTTTTAGGTATTTTTATATATTTTTGATGATTCTTGTCATATTTCTATTAGATTATGTCCCCTTTGATATCCTTTACTAGTAAGGACTATAATAACTAGATATCTTAAATTAATAATATTAAGTTTGATAGTGTATACGACAAGAGACACTCATCTTAAATGACCTCTGAAATATATATAATTTAAATATGACCATCAAAACATAGTTATTGAATTTTTGGGTATAAGTAGGATGAACCACATGATGATATGTATACATATGTATATATAATTTCCCCAATCATTAAAAATGTATTGATTAATTCTTAATAAATAAGTATTATTAAATTCATTTTAAGCTTCAAAAATATATTTTTATTAGAAATGGTTTTTGTTTATTTTTATACATGGATAATATAATTAATTTTTAAAAAAACTGTTAATAGTATTCTATAAAAAATGATATAATATTTAAAAAAAATCAAAAAATGTATTAGGGTCAAATTTTTATATTTTTCTTAACATATAGGGTTTTTGTGAATGGTGAAAATTTTCATTTTTTTGTAAAAATATCATTTATCATTATTAAATAAATCAATGTAAAGTAAAAATGTCTTTTGGATTTATTATTATGGTTAAATATGATCCATTTTCTTTATAATAAAATAATTTTGTATATTTTAATCAGAAAACATTCTAATTTTGGTATAAATATATTTTATGCCTAAAATGCATTTATTCTAAAAACTGTTTTTAAGTGCATAATATTTTTCCATTTTAATTAGTTTAATTAAATCCTAAAGAGAAATGATTTAAAGTGAATTAATATATTATATTTATAAATATATGAATTTAAATTCTTGTAATTAGTATTATTATTCCTAGAGTTAATGTGATATCATAATTTCCTTGAAAATACATTTTTATGAAAAAAATCATTTCTCACCACACATTATGGGTTATATATAAAATGAATTTATAAAATTATAGATATTAAATTTTTAAAAAAGGATAATTTATTTTGAATCATAAAAAATAATTTTTGTTTAATAATATTAGTTTAATTTTTTTTCATAATGAATTGTAAAAATAGAAGAAATTCATCACAACATAAAATGGGTAAATCAGGTAAACATAGGCTAAAACTAAGTGATATTGCATCCATATTTCGAATAACATATTGTTGGATAAATGTAATTCAACCCTTATCACCTTAGTATCCATGTTTATTTATTTATAGGAAAATTGTCTATGAAATTAACCCATAGAAAAAATTAAGTAAATAAAAACACAAAATGTTACTTTCTTACTTTTAAATATCTCTTATGTGTTCACGTAGGGATAAAAGAAAGTTATGAATTAATATTAATTTCTTTTCTTTAAATAATGAAATTATTTTCATTATGATAATTTATTTATATTTTTTAGTAATTATAAAATTATATTAAATACTTACGCAACACCAATAAATCATTTCTTCAATTAATGGAAAAAATAAATAACTAATTAAAAAAATTAAAATGATTTTAGTGAGTTAAATATTTCCAAATAAAAATTAAAATTTGGAAATATTATGGATTTTTGAAAATATTATATTTTAATTCCATTTTTTTCTTTGTTCCTTCAAAGTCAAATTAAATGAATGGTTCCTAAATAGACATCAACAACATTATTTAATAAATAATATTTTATTAAATGATATAAAATTCATAAAAAAATTATAATCCGACAATTGAATATAATATGATTTAAAATATCAATCATGGTCTAGTTATGAGTCATTTTCCCATTTATGGTAACATTCCATACCCTTTAAGATTGAAATAATTGTTACCATGGTTATTGTTAAAATAGTTTAACTAAGGGGTTAAACCAAATGTTAAGATTTAAAACACTAGTTAATACTATAAAAATGTTATTTTGTGATTGTATTGAAACTAAATCCCTCTTTATATTCAACGATATGTCCAGTTGAAGGATTTTTTTATAGAATTTCCTTTTTTATATTTTAATCTTTTAATAAATTACCAAAGTGATCCTATCATAACTTATAATTGGGAAGATCCTATTCAATTTTATTAACAATTCGAAAGCCTTTTGGTTCATAAAATACCTAAAAATACCTTCCTTTATGAACATCCAACATTTTAGAGCCTTTTGTTTGATTCTGAAACCCTCATATGAAGGATTTTGGTGTAAACCTAAAAAAGTCTTCTAAAGAAGAGGTATCTTCTCAACTGATCATTTTTTATTTATTTTTATAACTCTTTCAAACCTCTTTAAATTATTCTGAAATAATATCAACAATTTATAATATATACTAAAATTTTATTATGTTAATTTCATCACATATATTTGTCTCTTCTTCTATCGAATAAAACATGAAGTCGTCGATCTTGTTTACGATGGAACACTACCTCATGAACCGGTGTATTTTATTTTCCTTCCCCACGTCTCATTACTAAATATAATATTGGATGAATTATATATATATTATATTTATAAAATAACTACATATATGGGACTATAATTTCAAATCTAATTTCTTAGCTTCCAATATGTTGGAAAATGATTACGTTGTTCGTGCGTACATATGGACTACCCCTCCATGAAGCGATATGACACATTTTTTCCTATTATATTGATATGGATGTTAATAAGGATTGATTTGATAAATATTTTTTATATATATTACCTAAAAATATTTTTTAAGAGTGAAAAATTATTTACATTTCTTTCCTTCCATTTTTTGAAATAATGGAAACATTGTTCATGTGTACGTACGACTGACTGACTACATGAACAATGTAATTTGTTTCTCTATCTATAATTTTATGGTTGACTATATATATAGTGAATATAAAATTTATTTATATAACTATTTTTTTTTATTATGTAACCATGATCGAAGAAAATGGACTAGAACTACCGAACCAAAACATACATGAAAAACCAAGAAGTTATCATCTAGAATAGTGATTTTAATAATGAATTCTTAATAAATGGGTGATAAAAGGTTATAAGTAAATAATATATGATATTATATATATAATTATGGTTTTTGAATATATTTTTAATATATCTATTTTCATAATTCCAGGATTTAACACATTCAATGGAAGTCAGACCTTAGGTAAGGGATTTTTGTCTCTATTTTATTTCTATGATACACATGCCATATTCACCATTTTTTTATGTGGTTATTATATTGACTGGGAATTTATTTTATGATTATTATTATGGTAGTTTTGGGGACTTATATATTCATCTAATTTTATTTATTTTATGGGGATTCTCATTCAAATTTTACCAAAGTGGTAAGGGATTTATGTCACAATCTCATTGTTCATTAAGATTATTTTTTATTATGTTTAAAATGATGAAATTTATTGATCTACATTTCATAATTCACATGAATTTTCTTATCCACTGGTTATTTCCGGAGAATAAGTTTTTCCTTTAATTTCCCCCTCTTCAAGAACTAATGATACTAAAGGAATGTTTTCAAGTAAAACTGACTCTATCTATTAACTTACTTGTCCATGATTTATAAATATTCTTCTTTGAATATTTTCACTAATATAAAAGGGTTTATTAAATAAATTTTATGCATGTTTGATATTTTTACATAATGTTTCATAAGGAATCTTCTTGTCATTTTCTGAATGAGGCACTTTGGATTTTTTATATAAAATGTGAAAGAAATATATTTTTAACATTTACAACACGAACAAAATTTTACACCATTATGACAACTATGTAAATGAAAAATTAATTTATAATTATCCAAAATAATTTCAATGAAAAATTAATTTACAATATTTTTATTTTTTAGAAATATTTTTTTATAGTGGGAATGTTATTTTCCTCAAGAATGTTTTAATGACTTTTTATAGAGTTTATATTGATTAATGGAAAAAACCTTTATTGTTGCTAATGTTTTACTAGGGATATGATCTAATAGTACTATCCTTACTCATTCTAAATATGGTTTATTATTATTGATTATGATACATTTATGAAACCCATTTATTTACCATGAGTTTTTCGGTGATGGATTGATAAAATGTTTAGGGAACACATTTTCATTGAATGGGTCATGATATGATGATATGAAGAATGTTTAATGATATTATGGAACAAATATGTATCGTTTTAATTATCAGATGGTTTGACCCATAATTATATTTTTTTAATTCATTGGGTAATGTTTTATATCTAATGATATAATTATGGGAAACAAGTCAATGTGCTTGATCTCTATGGGAAACAAGTAAATGTGATTGATCCACTAAGGGAAACATGTTTATGTGATTTATATGATATTGAAAAAAATATTTACTTGTTTTGTTATGTTATACAAGTTAGTATGGTGGATCCACTAAGGGGAATATGTGTTGATATCCAATCCACTATTATTTTTTGGTCTATGTAGTTAACCATGAAATTATAAATGGTTTCTATACTTATTATGTTTCCACACTTTTATGAAATGAACTTGAAAATCATGATCAATTTATTATGATTTATCACTCTTTGGATTAATTCATTTTCAAATGATAAGACTTTATTCCATGACTCTCTTTTATGATCTTCAACAGATTGGTCATCAACTTTGTAAATAATAGTCATGATATCCTACCCGTATTATTATCTTATGATTTAATTTGATCATCGATTAATATATCCCATGTCTTCCCTTTCTGCAAGTAATGAAGAAATGTTTTATGTATGGTATGTCTATGAAGATTATGAAATGAGAATATCATTTTTTCCAAATTTTGAACATCTTTAATGAAATAAGAAGATTGTGTATCTATTCACCAAATAAATTTATCATTTATGGTCCTCAGACACATTTCTTTTTAAAATTTATTGAATATTCATCTAAAAAGATATAATATTTATATATGAAAATCCTAGGTCTCTATAAATTTCACACCTTCATTTTAATATATTAAAATTATAAAACATTTAACTACCTAAAGGAGATGATTATTAAGTTATGAGATGAAGGAGTTGTATAAATGATTTTATGTAACTCTTATCATCTTGATTTAGGTTTCATCCTGATGTATTAGGTGGTGATGATCTTATTTAAGTCTTAATATTTATTCCCCCATGGGAATAAATATTCCACCCATGATCTCAACAAATTAGCAGTGGAGTTTTCTGTGAAGTTTTGGTAGTATTACATCACTGTTGACCACTTTATGCTATTCACTGATAGTTGAATCCTATTTTATATATTCTCTCATTGGGATTTTAATCTATGTTAATAGTGATGTATGGAGCTCTTATATGAATATAACATATAGAAATACTTTAAAATAAGTAAAGGTAATATGATTATTGATTTTACATGTTTGAAGTCTCATGGAGAAACTATTTGTGAGTTTAGAGATTCATAGAGAGCGATGGTGAAGCTTGCAGCCTCACATCTTGATATAAGGGTAAAAGGTGGTAGAGTTTTCCTTTATCAGATGACTAAGATGCAATTCTTATAATATTAGGTAGATGATTCATAGTTTTTGGATCTTATGGTATATATTTGACATGATATTATCATTTTCAGTGATTCTCTAAATGAATGGTCAAAGGATAATCAACATTCAGTGTTGTTTCAGGTGAAGTTATTCATTCCATTGGTGGTGTATGAGGTAGTATTCAGTTAACTTCATAGATAAAACATGTTTTATCATCCTTTTGTGTCTAATGATATATTATTTCATGAGGATTTATTTTTGGTGTCCAAGGATAATGTAGCCGGTGGTAGAGTTAATGTGGTGATATTTGGTTTATTAGTGGGTGAATACAGAGAAGTGATTTCCTATAGGGTTTTAACAACCATTATATTTCTTTGAGTGGAAGTGGGATTTCATCTTGAAGGATTTAAAAATTGGTTCCACCAAGACTAGGTTGGATGGGATGCGATCTGGTTGATTATAGATCTGTTTTTAAAGTCATATTATTTCTTCATGATAAAGATTTTAGGTGTTTTTGATGATTTGGAAAGGTGGTATATGGATGAGATAATAAATCTACATGGGGTGAGATGGACCCCTATTGAGACAACCAATAATTTCATAAATAAATATTACATCATTTTAGATGAATATTCAATACATATTATAATAATACATTCCCTATAACTAAAAAATTTCAGTTTATTTGGAGACTAGATACATAATCATCTTATTTCATGAAAGAAATTCAACATCTCCAAAAAATTTCATACCCTATAGGAAAATTCTTATTGATATCTTAATTAAAATCTATCTTCATAACCTGGGGAAGGTAAACATAAGAAAGTATGAGATCATATTCTTTGTGAGGGTAAATATAATAGATTTCAATCAATGATCATATGTTAGAATAAGATAATCATAATGGTATAATGACATTATCATTACTTATAAATATCATAGTCAACCAATCAAGTATCTTTAATCATGAATCAGGAAATTAGGTTTTGTAATAACAAAATACATAAGTCATAAGAGTGATAAATCATTAATAATCACCCATGACCCATGAACACATATCATAATCATATGACATAGGTTTATGGAATATAAATAGGCATGGAAATACCATTTCCATAATCCTGGATCACTTCCAAGACTACCATAGGATATTTGGTTTATTCCCCCTTAAATGAATATCTTCGTCAAGGTTCACTCCTAAGAAAATCATTGTGGATAAATTTCATTAATGAACTAGGGTCACTCTCTATTGTAATACATATTATCTCATGAGATATCCATCTTCACCCTATGCATTGGAGGGATATATAATTATGGAAGCACCTATCATATAATAAAAACCATGCGTATGTGTGACATAAGATCATAAAACATTCATCATGTCATCATATTATATCCCATGGAAAGGGAACATGTTTCATAAACATTTCATCATTTTATCATCTCATAACCCATGAAATAGAAACAAGTTTCCAAAATATATCATCAGAACATAACCCATGTTAATGAAATGGGTGTCATTGAAACATCCTTAAATCATCTTCATTATAATCCAACCAAATAAAATTAGTGGAAAATAAAGTTAGATTGTATCCCCAATGAATCATAACTGTCCTTCAAGAATTTTTATATATATGAAAAATAAATTTAATAGAACATTTTAACATTTCTTTGAAAACAATGAAAATACCCTTTTCATTAGATATTTTTAAAAACTAAAAATTTCAAAAATAATGAGAAAAATATTTTCATTGAAAATAACCCTAAAAAATAATAATGAATATTTATATAAAATAATATTCATGATGATGGGAAAATCTTTTCTTGTGGTAAATTTCAAAAAAATATTCCTTTAATAATTTTTTTACAAATTTCAAATAAAAAGTTGAAAATACATTTTTAAAAATTTATTTTTAAAACCTTGAAAGGAAATTTAAATATGGTTTAAAAAAAATTTTAAAAAAAATTTGATTATAGAAAAGAAAATTATCAAAAACAATTATAGTACATGGACATGGTAGGAAAATTACTTCGACCAAAGTGGAAACAAGGTTGGTTTTTCATTGAAACATTTTCTCATATTTTTATGTACCGAATAGAGGAAAACGGTACTATTTTTTAAAAATTCTTGGAATAACTAGATTTGAAAATATTATATGGGGTTTAAAGGATGATATTCTTAAAAAAATCCCTTAATGGGAATTTTGTATAAAAAATATCCACAATAAACAAGTTTGTAACTTAAAACCTTACCTTACATCCCTTCTTCGCCCACATTCAAACATCCTCAAGTTATATATTGCTTTGTATATGTTCAAACCTCCTATTATTTGAGAGACATATTTTTTCATACACAATAATCTATTTAAGCATAGTCTAAAGGTAAGTCAAATAGATAAAAAAATAAATATGAGGAATCTAGGAAGGTGTTTGAGTAGGGATTATATGGTATATGGGTGTAAAATTGTATAAATAATGGAAGATAAGAGGTTCCCATTTATTAGAGTGTGAGGGATACACGTGGAACTAAATTAAATATTTAAATAAGACAAATTCATTTTTTTTAAAAGTGAAAAAATATAGAAAATACTCTCGAAGATAGGAGAATATGAGGTCTAAATATCTTCAACCAGTAATATTTAGACAAGTTTAAGTGGATTTCCCCATTATATCTTAGTTTAGCACTCGATAATCCAATTTTAACTCAAATTGTGGAAACCAATTTTTACTGTTTTTACTATTAATTATGAAAAAAACAAAAGTTGCTTTATTATCAAATTTAGGAATGTTGATTACAAATATGAAATATATTTTATCAAATTAAATTATTATAAGTGGTTGAAATTCATTTTAAATGAAGCACATAAAACATAATGAAAATAATTTTTTAAAAAAATGTTTTTATGCATAAAACTGGATTTATTCTTATTCTATCCATCATAAAAAGCATTAGATGATTGTTATAAAATTTTATTGAAAACATAATATTTAAATTTCATTAATATAATTAATTAATTTTGATTAATATAAATTATTAATATGGTAAACACTTTTAAGGCATAAAATATATTTTTATAAAAACATCGCTTTTTTATATTCAAATTATTTTATTTTCATTTATAACCAATAAATAACCCATTATTTAATTTTATACATGTGTAAAAAATGTTTCAAAATTTAGTTAGTCCTATTCTATGTTTAGTACATGTGAAGGATTAGGTATGTATTACCATGGGAGAGATACACAGAACACATTGTAAACTTAAGGAAGATTCGGTTAAAGCACCAAGTTATAATAAACCATCTTGTTATGGTCAATGATTTCAAATGGAATGATATATATATAAATCTCACCTTTCAGTTATTTTAAATCTCATAACTTTCTCCTAAGTGTTATTTCTAGGAACACCTTAACATCAACTTCAAACTCAATATTTCACCAATGATTATCACCGTAAATTTTATGTCAACTCTGAGATGCCTTGATGTGATACTTAATTGATCTTACCTTCTCTTCTATTTCACTAAATAACTGAGGTACTAATATCTCTCTTTCTCCAACATTGTCCTAATAGATTGGATTTCTACACTTCCTTTTATAGAGGTATTAATAACTATCTGTCTGAATGGTTAATTGAAATATATTGTTAAATAAAAATACAACAATGGAAGGTGTTGTCAACAACCATATTTGGAATACATAGAATAAAATATCATTAAATATTTTGGGGTTTGGATGGTCCTTTCAAAACTAACCTTATGTTCCTAGATTATATGAAATGGTAAAGTTAAACTTTATATTCAATGCATGCTGAAGAATTCTCAAAACAATTAAGGTAAACCTTACGTATTGATTAGATAAAATATAATGTGGTACATCATGAAACCTTAACACTTCTAAAAAGTATATATTTGAAATTTTACCCAGAGATAAATCTTATCTAATGGTTATAAAATGCGATGATTTCATAAGGAAGTCCACTATATCCTGAATAAAATTATTCCCTTTTGATGTTTTGGGAAGTCCAATTATAAAATATTGTTGGCGCCAAAATTTGGCACAAAGAAGCGACCCCAAGACGCCCCCCAGACTGCCTCGTGAAGCCCCTTCGCAGGGTTCCCAGCACCATGGACACCGCGAAGCACATGAGGCAGGATGCTCCATGAACGGAGTTGACCTTCGGGAACCCACCGTGAAGCAGAGGAAGGATGCTCCGTGAATGCAGTTGATGTTCGCGAACCCGCCGCGAAGAAAAAGCGGCGGGATGCTCTACGAATGGAGATGATGTTCATGAAGCCTCTGTGAAGAAAAGAAGGCGGGATGCTCCGTGAATGGAGTTGACGTTCGCGAACCCGCCGTGAAGCAAAGGAGGACGGATGCTCCGCGAACAGAGTTGACGTTCGTGAACCCGCCATGAATCAAAGAAGGTGAGATGCTCCGTGAACTGATTTTACATTTTCCAACCCGACATGAAGCATAGGAGGCAGGATGCTCCGCAAACCCATTTGACATTCTTGAGCCCTCCGTGAAGCAACATCGCCCCATTTACGCCGTGTGAGCTCCTCTCCATGGCACCCCTTTCCTATAAATACCGAGACCCCCCCCCCCCCCCCGAGCTCTCTGAATTGAAAATCCAACCTTTCTGCTTCTCAAATCCCGAATCGTGAAGCATTCTTCCGCTTGACTAACCATGAGCTGTGAAAGGTACTTCCGCTTCGTGAAGTGCCTCCCCATTGTCTCATTTTGATATCCTCTTCTCATAAGGATGCCTTTCACAAAGACTAAGGGCTTTCACGATGGAAGGGGATCCCCTAGGGTAATTGGGTCATCGTGGAGCGTTTATGCTTCGCGAAACACCCTTCACGTATAGTTGATCCATTTGCTAAGGCAGGATCACTGTACTTCTCATACCACATTATTTCCCCACATCCTACTTCATGAGGCACCTTTCCTCCGCGAGGATGTGCTACGCGAATGCCTTTCCACTTCGCGAAGCACCTCCCATTTGAACCTCCTCCCCGTGATAAGGCTAAGGCACCCCATTTCACGAAGCACACCCCTTCGCCAGTTCCCTCTACCAAACAGAGCAACTGAGATCCACAAGGCCCCTGCCTATGGACCCCTATGCTTGGAAAAACCATTTTTCGTGCGAACCTCTTGGTTTGCACGATGCGACTTCAAAGTCCCCTGGACGATACTGCCCGTAGCATTGCTGCACCTAATGTTTCTTCTCATAGGCACGCTAATGGATTTTTCTTGTTCGCATAGCCATGATAACATGGACCCCTCGATGGTTCGCTCCGTGACACCCCCTCACCACAACATTTCCGGTACCTTCCTTCCCACAAGGAGTAGAGGGTACTAGTTATGTAAGTCCTAGGGGTGTTGGGCAAACCCACCTCGTCCGAGCTGCAGGACGTTAAACTGCCAAGCTCCATAGTCCTCAGCACATGACGTTAAACTGTAAACTCACCCTGTTCCTCACACACAAGGTCCCCCACCTTGATAATTCTCCATGCTTCCTGGTCTCCACATGGGATGATATCCTCCTTCTGGGAGTGGCGTTTGTCTATGGGGAAGGGCGGCCACTGTGGTGTAAGCCCATATCTTTTCTTGCAGGAGGCAGCACCCCTACCGCTCCTCACTTCCTCGGTGCCAAGGCCAATGGAGGACATGATAGGGAATGAGGCTCCTATTTTCTTCGGTCTAAAATCCCTCTCCCACTGTGCTTTTTCACCCTCAGGCCTCCATCCTAGAGTAAGTTCTGACACCTTGGACTGCTCAATGCGTAAGCCCCTTCCCGTTTCCCACGGATGCACCCTTTGCGACGTGATCGATAGGTATCTACTGCCTCCTGTTTCTCACACTTAGCATGACTTACATGAGCGTAGAGTGAGCGCCGACCATGACACACCCTGGGCTGCCATAGAGTGTAAGCCCCAAACACCTCGTCCGAGTTGCAAGATGTTAAATTTCCAAGAACCCCCATCCCGCATGACATTAAACTGTACCCAAGAACTATGTGGTCTTTGATCCATGTCAAGGCATGGTACATAGGAAGCCTCCACGAGGTTCAAGCCCACCATCCATTGGACCAAGGTCCTCATTCATTTCGGTTCAACGACACCATCTCCGTCCCGCATGACGTTAAAATGCATCCAATCCAGCGGTAAGCCGTTGTGATCCTACCATCCAGTTGTTCTGACACCCCTTCACGTCCGTTCAAAAACCCTTTTTCAACCTGAACTATTTGGACTTTGATCCATGTTAAGGCATGGTATGTAGGAAGCCTCCTTGATGTTCAATCCCACCACCCACCTAGACCAAGGTCCTTATTCACATCGGTTCACTGACACACACTCATATGAACTATGTGGTCTTTGATCTGTGTCAAGGGATGGTACGTAAGAAGCATCCCTGAGGTTCAAGCCCACCAACAATTGGCCCTGACCACCTCCGTGTCGGTGTGCCAAGCCGCCATCCTGAAATATGTGGACTTTGATCCATGTCAAGGCATGGTACGTAGGAAACCTCCCCGAGGTTCAAGCCCATCACTCATTGGACCAAGGTCCTTCTTCATGTCGGTTCACCGATATCCATTTTGAACTAAGTTTTCATTGATCCTTGTCAAGGCATGGTACGTAGGAATCCTCATGAGGTTTAGGCCCACCACCCGGTCATTCTGACCGCATTCACATCGGTTCACCCACCACCCGGTTGTTTCGACCGCATTCACATCGGTTCACCCACCACCTTGATCATCCCAGAGTGAAACCCCACACCCATCCCAAACTATGAAGACTTTGATCCATGTCAAGACATGGTATGTAGGAAACCTCCAAGAGGCTCAAACCCATCATCCATTAGACCCCCCGGTCTATCTCCACGTCGGTTCGCCGACACATACCCCTTCCCGCATGATGTTAAACTGTACACCTGAACTAAGAGGACTTTGATCCATGTCAAGGCATGGTACATAGGAAGTCTCTTCGAGGATCAAGCCCAAAACCATCATTCATCTTGATCCTTACCCAACCCTCCACATCCCGGTGAGATAAATCCACCTCATTCCCATCCACAACATTCGAGAAGCCCCCCATGTGCCGACCCCAACATCGGTGTTACCCCCAGGGGGTTCTTCAATCTGATCCACTCTAGCTAGTGTTCTGATCAGTCCAATCCGTCTCCATTGGACGTTAAACTAGCAGCGTACCCTATGTTAAATATAGGAAGCTGAGGAAAACCTAAGATACATGCCTATGGCTTACAATTCCTCGCATTCGATGTGCGATGCCTCGGGCTTCCGCGCCCTCGAGAAACCCTATAATAAGGGACAATAGAGAGACACACCAATCACTAATGTCCAAACACGTCAATGATTCCCTAGCGTGACTACTCTCCTAACTGAAGGTTGCTGCCCTGACTAGACCCCTTGGAATGTCCTGACAGAAGCAGTGTAATTAACTGGTGTCCATGAAGATATGGAACCAGGAAGAGTTTCATGAACAATGTATTAAATCTATGAGGGAGACCCGGACTATGTGACGAGTTCTGAAGAGGAATCCATGGAAGGAAGAACCGATATCCCATCATCTTGTTTCAATCAAGGAGAAAATGTACTAGAACAAGGAGAGAATTCCTCCCACCATTGGAAATCAGGAATGCGGGGGTAACAAAAATCTGCATCGTTCGTCCTCGAATGGGATGGATGCGTGCGCCCCAACGAAAGCTTCGGAAACAGAAATGGTGAACCCAACGTGAAGCCTTCTCCGAAACATGGAGATTAGTAGTGCACGGGGAATCCATAGATTTACGTGTCACCGGATGCAGCTATCCGGTGCTAGGTCCCGCCATGAAAATGGCGGGCCTCCCGTGAAACTCACCCGAAGTTGGGGAAGTAGAACGTTGGGCATCCCATTCTATGAAATTGTCAGCATAGATCCCTCTTACCCGCCACAGAAGACGGAATGGCGCTAGAGAACTGGTTGTCAATTACTTTTCCCAGCAGTGATGATGAGTTAATCTCCATGCTTCCAAGAATGAAGTTGTTTCCATGCGAACGCGATCACCGCCTGCCCGCCTACGCAGGGGCAAGGGAAACGCCATCACAGTCGCTCCGCGTGGCTCCACTACTGCCACAACGACATCTGTATCCACGAACGTGGGGTTCCCATGCCCCATCGGAAGTCATCCATCGAAGGGTGATTAAAGACCTCAAATGTCGTTACGAGGAGGAGGGCATAATCCCAACCCGGGATATGGTCCGCTTGGACATGGAGGTGTCCAGGACCCGCCGTCAACGCCGCCCTCGAGGGCCGCATAGGGAGCCGCTTCTCCCCAACCCAACATTCAATCATTCAGGAGCCTTTCCCCAAAGTTCCTTGACGACTCCCTACCTTACGCTGATGAGGTGGGTGACGTCCGGCTCAGCCCGGTCAGAGTCCCGATCCAGGGAATCCAAGAAAGGGCCCCCACCCGGCCGCATCAACGTCGCCATCCGGTCTTGCTAGAGGAGCAGGTAGGCTATGCGCCTGCACCACCAGTACTGGCTCGCCTAACCCAATGTCGGCATCGGGCACGGGCTGAGGAGAGTGCCAGCCAAGGGGCGTCAACGTCGAAGACTACTATGGCCCAGGCCACCGCCGATGCATATCATCAAGTCCCTGCACACACTGAGAAGGGGCGTGTATATGCCCAACCAGGATTGAGGCCCTAACAGCCCCACAGGCAGGCTGGGTCGACTCTCCGGGTCGCAGGCACGAACAATGATCATCGCGAACCAACCCGCAGTGATGTCAACCCGTACGGAGGTCCTCCCCATACCACTACTACACAGAGCATGGGCCTTCCCCGCTCCTAAGCTCACTGTAGAGGTATGACCCATGCTATTCCCCAACCCAAATGAAGTTCTTCCCTACGACAGTGGTTCTCGACACGAAATATTCTCCTGTGCCCACCACACCGGGTATGGAGTTCTTCCTCCTTCCCCCAAATGTCGGTGTGGAGACATTTCCTATTCGATCCATCTCCAACGTGGGGATCCTTATTATGTCCTCACCTCAGCTGGCGAAGGTCCTCCTCACCCTGACAACCTGAAGGGTGAAGGCCAACCATGTTCCACCCGCACCAAGCATGGAGATCATCCCCATGCTCCCGTTAGTTCCAGAAGAGGTGTTTCACACTCTAGTGTTGTTCATGGAGGTCCTACCCATGTCCCCTTCGACATCTGTCCCGGTTCTCCTAACACCTCGGCTTTCTTAAGTGGAAATCCTCTCCACCCTGGTATTAGCGTGGAAGAGGAACCACATGTCCGAAATTTTCCCTATCCCATGGATCCACCCTGGGGAAGGAGGGCGGGTCATCGTCGCCACAAGAAGAATCCTGGGAAGGTCCTGATGGAGACCAACCTGTCCGCTTCTTAGACTCTGAAGCGGAGTGCAACTCAGTTCAGGAACCCTCCCCTCATTCATTCGAGTCAAGGGCCAGGGCAGGGACGAGGCACATCAGCCTGGTACTCCTAGAGTGCGAGGTCCACATGATTCCCGCTTCCCTCCGCAAATTTATCCAGGAAGATGAAAACCTAGAGACCCCGCAGGTTACGGTCGTGCAGTCACCACCATCATCACCGGAAGCGCTTTCTACCTCCACAAGAGATCAATGAGAGCTATTCTGGGGATCAATGGTAGGAAAGAAGCAGTGAAACCCAGCACCAGCAGCCCTGGCCCCTGAACCAGGAATGGTGGTTGTCAGCCCCTCTTACCGCGACATAGCGTCCATGTCACTCCACTCTTCGGAGGATAGCCCGATGATTAGTGGCCAGTCAGCCCTTTTGTCATATTCTCCACCGGAAGACCTGTCATCCCAGCGGTCCGCCTCAGTACCGTTGTCGGATCCTCAACCACCCCCAATGGGCATTTGGGAAAATCAAGGTCCAGACCCTAAATTTGAGTCGAGGAGCTTCTGGAGCATCCTGACAGCGGACCACTTCCCCGAGAAGTTTTGGCCCGCAACAGCGCAGAATTTTTGTATACCTGAGTCCCTCACACCAGAGGAAGTCTAGTGTCTCCATTACAACCTCTGGTCATTGTAAGGCCATACAGCAGCAATGCGTTTAGAGTATTAAGGTACTCCGTAGAATTATCAGGGAAGCTACCTCCATGTGCAAGTCTGTGGATGGCGGCAGTATGTTCCCCTCCTCTTCAGTCCTATCCGGCAGTAGCCCGACTCATCATGCGATATTGAGGACATGCCCCCAAGAAGGGTCACCGTTCACATGGATGACGTAGTGGACAAAGAGGATAATATGGAGTTTATAGATGGATACTTTCCCCCTAAGGGTGTGCCACCCCTGTTGGACCCATTGGGGAGGATTACCCATCAGCAGAGGGACCTCCTAGGTCTCCCTGTTCCCACCGAGTCATTTGTACTCAGTCAAAATGCCTGTAAGGGAAAAGAGAATGTCAGAGCGGTCAAGTGTTCTAACCCATCTTCCTCAATGAAGAAGATAGAGGAAGACCCCAAGAAGGCCGTGTTGTGCCAAAAAATTGCTGAGAAAAATAGGTTGGTCGACGAACTCCTGGCTGAACGTGCAGTAGAGCGACAACCCGACTATGATGATCCTAGGTCGGGGCAGCATGGTTAGGAATAACTTCAACCCAGCGAGATGCCTCTGGGAAACCTTGATCATAACACTCCCTATGGACGGGGTTGAAGCTAGAACTCATGGAAAGAGGGTGCGGTATGTCTCACCAAACTCTCCCAAACGGCACGACAATCCAAGGAATCCTACCCAGCTTCCCCCAGCCACCCTTCAGGAAGCTCCACCAGCTGCTCCACGAGCCGTTAAGGCTGTCTACGATGTTTTTGAACCCAGTAACGTACTTTTGGTTAGGGATCCCCGTCAAGATAGGGACCACCATGTGGATGATCCAATGGCGGCACTCATCTCCCCCCTCGAGGTGTTGGAAAAGGGACAAGTGGCAGTCCCACCATATGGCAAGCCATATCTAGTGTGGGTGGATGATATGCCTACACCCCATGGTTTTGGAAATCACACTTTATCTCCCTTTAATGGGATAGGGAACCCACCGCAACACCTGGCTCACTTTACCTCTTGGTGTGTCCCCATGTTGGGGACTCCAACACAGTAGGAAGCTGCCAAGCTCAGATGTTTTGTGAAAACATTGGAAGGCCTTGCGTTTGTCTGGTACAGCCAGCTCCCCATTGGATCAGTGATTGTCTAGGAGGATCTTTGCCAGAAATTCCTATACCAGTTCATCTCCACCACGCAGAAGACTAGCATCGCAGACCTCTTCAGGTGCAGGCAAAGGCACGATGAGCGAGTCGCGGACTTCATCGCCCTGTGGAAGGGGCTCACATACTCCCTCGACAAGCCACTGAATCAGGAGCAGTTACTGGAAATGTGCGTAGGGAATGTAAAATCAGAGCCGGTTCCTTCCCTAATCTCTAAGAACTACCCTAGAGGATTTTGAGACTTCTCATATAAGGCCCAGTGCCTCAAGGAAGCTCTGCAACAAGCTAGTCAAGTTCGTCTGATGCCCCCTGTGATCCCAGCAAGGAGTACTGCCAGAGCCGAGTCTGCCGCAGTGGCCCAAATAGAAGCCCCCAGGTAGCTAGAATTGCTGGCAGTAGCACTGGATCCACAACCACGTAGAGGCCCATCACCACAGGCTTATCCTCCTCCCCAACATCGACCACCTCAAAATTGGCAGGTTCCCCCGCACAACGCGCCACTGCCGCCTAGGTGGGATAATCAGGCTCCACCTCCTCAGTAGGCTCCTCCGGCCCCTCATCCGGGCCAGGCTCATAGAGCCCTCTATCCCGGAAAAAGACACCATACTAACTCATTCAGTGAGGATTAGGTCCTCGGTTACTTTCATAGTGCCCTAGAGCAGGGGATTGTATGCTTACCCGAGTGTAGAAGGCCGACAGAGGCGAATCACACCGATATCCCCAACTACTGCCCCTATCATCAGATTCTGGGGCACACCCTCAAGAAGTTCTATGTGTTTAAAGACTGGCTCCAAGACTAGGTCAATAAAAACATAGTCAGGCTGGGCCCAGCCCCGACACAAGTGGCAGGTGTCTTTGTGAGTTCAGAAAGCGATAACGACGACGGAGGTGAGTAGCAACAGGTTCCAGATGCAAATCCCAGAAGAACGACGACCGGATGGATTTTCAAATAGTCACTCACACACATGGCATTATCTATGCATTCTTGAACCAGCCGAAGCCTTTAGAATATGCGACCATCACTTCTATGTCATCATCTCAGTCAGCCTCTTCCCAGAAGGGCAAGCAGCGATGGCCCAAAAAGAAGCAACTTGCTCCACCAATGTTGTCGTCATCTCGTACTCTCAGTGACTTCATACCCCCTGAGATAGGGAAACCTCCCAGAATCCCCCATGTGGTGGATGATTCTTCAAGTGATAGACTAGGGTACGTTTCGGTTAATACCGTTGAGTTGGTGAATCCCTATATGACTCCCGACGAGGGGGAACGCCAGGAGAACCTCCCCAACGTCCTCGGCCGATGTCAGAATCAGTGGAGCCATGACTATATGGGTCATCGGGGTGCATCAGCAGGCACCTATAGCTAGGTCTTGAATGCCACTATAATCAGACAGCAGGCGCAACGCAGAGCTCAGCACGCGCAGCCTATTCATCAGAAGTCGTCAAGACCGCCTCCACCACCATTTGTGCTACTGGATCAAGCAGGGCCACTTCGGCCGCACCGCGACCGACTTTTTCCCACTATTGGTCAACCTCAGTTTGTTCGGTCCTCATCCTGCAGCTACTCTCCATGCTTCGACTAGCAGACATCAGGATGTACTTAGTACCAGGCAGTCACTGGTCCAGCCGGCATGGCCTGCCATGCCTCTAATCGCAGAGTGGCCTCCTATAAGAAGAAGTTCATACCTAGCATGAAAGTATGATGTTCTAAAGCACCTTGTCGGAATCACAGCAAGGATTTCTATCCTTGAATCCCTTCTCATATCACCAGATATGCGCGAAGCCCTCACTGATTCTTTAAGAAGCCCCCTCCAGTTTGAGACGGAGGTAGCAGCTGCAGAAGCCTTCCATGCTAAATTATTTGAGGATGCCAAATGTAAGGAAATCATCTTGTTCTCAGGAGAAAACAAAGTCTCTCTTATACAGGGGCACATCTACCCACTTTACATCACTGGCCAGTTCAATGGTGTAGAGGATCACCGCTGTCTTGTTGACACGGGCTTCGGGATCAACCTTATCTCTACACGGACGCTGGGGTTATCCTAGGATGACATGTCTCCCTCCGATTTAAGGATCTAGGGATATGACATGACATAGCAGACCCAGGTCGATAAGATCCGTTTGAATACACAGTTCGGTGGCCTAGTTGCTAGTAATGAATTTATGGTTGTCTCCCAGGACACCCGGTATAATGCATTGATGGGTAAGCCATGGTTGTACCTACACACAGCAGTCCCCTCATCGTATCACCAATGCCTCAGGTACTCCCTTAATGGTCGAGTAGGCATACTTCAAGGTGATGCATCTTATTTTTCCTCTGGTAAAGCCCGTTATCTAGACGCTGACTATTACAAGAGTAAGGATAAGCAGATTCTGGAAAGTGAGGTTGAACCCACCCCGGTCACTAGTGATCCCTGGGTAGGTTTGGATGATACCCACATCTTCCTGATCCATAGGTTAGAGGCCACAACGCCCGACATGGGGAAGTGCTTTGTCATTTCGGGTACAAGAGGAAGGCATATTCCCAAGTCTAAGTGATGGTGGAAAATCACCTCATACTCTTATACAAACTAGGATCAGGTGATCCTGGAACCTCCTACCCATGTACGGTATCGGGACATTCAACTCATGGAAACAGCGGTACGTCATATTTTTCTATTTCACCAGGCAGGAATTAACTGGCTCAAGCCAACTTGACACTACTACTTTGATGATATCAAGTGTGGACCAATGGGCTGGAGGGCAGATGGGATTGGATCAACTACCTTCATCGCTATGGTCTTAGTTTCCCATGAGTCTCCTGATGTGATGACCACTGCCACTCAAGCCAGCACTAGCCTCCCGTCGGGGTCTGGTGGCTCGGAAGCAACTTCCCCTGCGGAAGATTCCTCCATAAGTGGAGAATAGGATATGGGGGATGCTCCCATACCTTTGAAGAAGGTTTCTCTACCACGATCGATGGACTGGTACAGGTGAACCTTGGAAGCGAGGCAGATCTGAGACCCACGTTGATCAGTGCTGCCATGTCCCTCAAAGAGCAGCAATGGTACATGAAATTCCGTAAAGAGCACCGTGATGTGTTTGCCTGAAGTTACGACGAGATGGCAGGACTAGATCCTCAGGTAGCCGTCCACCGACTTGGTCTCCTGACAAACCACTACGGGTTCAAGTAGCCTCCCAGAAAGATGCACCCTTCTCACGGTGCCATGGTTGAGGCCGAAGTTGAAAAACTCGTCAGAGACAACTACGTCAAGGAGGTCCAGTACCCCAAGTGGCTATCCAACATTGTGCCAGTCAGGAAGAAGAAGGGATAGATCAGAGTCTGTATCAACATTCGAGATCTCAACTGCCACTGTCCGAAGGATAATTTTCCCCTTCCAGTGACATAATTGTTGATCGATGCTACAGATGGGTTCCAAGCCCTCTCCTTCATGGATGGTTACTCTGGATATAACAAGATCCGGATGGCCCTCGAGGATGAGGAGTATACTACTTTCAAGGCTCCCTAAGGTACCTTATCTTATCAGGTTATGACCTTTGGTATGAAGAATACAGGTGCCACCTATCAGCGGGCCATGCATCACATATTCAATCTGATCCTCAGGATGTTGGTGGAGTGCTATGTGGATGATCTGGTGGTCAAATCTCGCCAGCGCCAAGACCATCTCAAGGACCTTGAAAAATTATTCAGCTTCCTCCATTCCTTCCACTTGAAGATGAACCCCATTGAAGTGTGTCTTTGGGGTCACCTCTGGGAAGATTCTTGGCTTTGTTGTCAGGTACCGAGGCATTGAGATAGACCTGGAGAAGATCAAGGCCATCATCCAGATGCCTCCCCTGATAAATATTCGGGAGCTTCAAGGTCTTCAAGGACACTCATCCTACATACACTGATTCATTGCAAATCTGGCTGGCAAGTGTAACACCTTTTCTTGGCTCATGAAGAAGGCCAATGCCTATGAATGGGACGAAGAGTGCCATGATGCTTTCGAGGAAATCAATAAGTATCTTCTCCAGCCTCCAGTCTTGATTCCAGTAGTCTCCGGAAAGCTGCTAATCCTATATGTCACTTACCTAGATCGATCTCTCGGTGCCCTTCTCGCCTAGAAGAACAACAAGGGGACAGAGAACCGCCTCTACTACATCAGCCGCATGCTCCTTGATACGGAGACCAGATACTCCCCCATAGAAAAGAGCTACCTTGCGCTCATGTTTTCCATACAGAAATTGAGACATTACCTACATCACCATGAGGTACAATTGGTATGTCAGGTAGACCCACTGAAGTACATTCTGAACCGCCCCATGTTGATTGGACGACTAGCATGGTGGGTGGTAATTCTCTAGAAGTTTGACATCAGGTTCATGCCTTAGAAGGCTATCAAGGGGCAGGCATTGGCAGACTTCCTAGATTCCCATCCAACCTCCGTGGATCAATCCCTAGACCTGGATTTTCCTGATGAGGTAATCCTCTAGGTCGATCATGCCGCTCCATATTGGAAAAAGTACTTCGACGATGCCTCCCGGAGCCCTACCGGTAGGAGGCTCAATGATCTTAGGCTCAACAGAGTAGGCCTGGGTATCGTCTTCATCACCCTGATGTAAGAAATCTTTTTGTACACATTCCTATTGTCAGAAGGTTGCACCAACAATGAGGAAGAGTATCAGGACCTCATTACCGATCCTGAGCAGGCCCTTGAGATCGATGTGCCCCATTTTCATGTGAAAGGGGATTCCGAGATAGTCATTAGGAAAGTCAACGGTGACTACGTTGTCAGGAAGCCAGAACTCATTCCATTTTTGGATTTCACCCTCCATCTAATGGTTCATTTACCTTTTCGATAGGAGGTTACCCATTTCCCTCGGTCAAATAATGGTCGAGCAGACACTTTGGCTAGATTAGCTGCATCACTTGTAGAGCTCGAGCAGGATGATCTGATTATACATGTGGCCCACTGGAGATTCATTTCCCCGTCGCCCTAGAGGATGAAAATGGCCTGAATGTAAGACATCTTACCGGAATATCCTTCATGTTAGGATCCCCATGATCTTCAGATGCAGTGGTTGAAACGACCCCCAGATTGGAGAGCCCCTTTTGTCGAGTATCTCCAAAATGGTTGCCTCCCAGCTGATCGGGCCGAGCACGAGTGTATCTGACGCCACACGTTACAGTTTACCCTCCAGAGTGGTCCCGGTCTTGATCAGATCCTCTATAATCATAGTTTCAATTGTGTTCTCCTCTATTACATCCAAGGAGATAAGATTCCACTGGTCATGCAAGAGGTTCATGCTGGTTCCTGTGGTGCCCACTAGGTTGGGCCAAAGTTGTCCCATAAGATCCGGATTCTGGCCCTCTATGATCCACAATTGTATCAAGTTATCCAAGAGATGTCACGCGTGCCAAGTGCATGCTAATTTCCTGCATCGGCCGCCGAAACCTCTCCACTCCACCAAGTACTCTTGGCCATTTGTAGTGTGGGGACTGGATGTCATAGGACCATACCCACCAGCGAAATCTCACCAATTCAGGTTCATCGTGACCACCACAAATTTATTTTCCTAGTGGGCATAGGCAGTTCCACTCAAGGAGGTCAAGTCCCGTTCCATCATTGACTTCGTGAGCTCCAATATCATCCACCAGTTTGGAGTCCCTCACAATTTCCTCACCGATAGTGGCACGAACTTCCGTGCATTTGAGCTGATGAAATTGTATTACAAGTACAATATCCATTCGAACCATACCTCTCACTATCACACGCAGGCAAATGGAAAGATCGAGGTGTTCAAAAAAACCCTCTCTAAAATTTTGCAGAAAATGGTTAGTCAAAACAAGAAGAGTTGGTTGATCAAGATCCACAATGTCCTCGGGGCTTATCGGACGACGAATCGCAATTCCACCCAGGTGACTCCATATTCCCTGGGGTATGGGGTTGAGGCCATCCTGCCCATCGAGATCCGGCTGCCATTGTTACGCACTGCAGTCTATGACCAGCAGGCGGAAGATAAGGTGGCCGAAATCCATCTAGATGAATTGGAAGCACTTGAAGAAATTAGGATCCAAGCCCTGCACAATCTAGAAAGGCACCAGAATAAGATAGCTGGAGCCTTCAACAAGAAGGTTCACCTCCACTCTTTTCTTAAAGGAATCATGGTATTGGCCCTCCAAGCGCCAATGATCCCCGGTAGAAAGCCACCCAAGTTGGAGCCTAAATGGGAAGGACTTTAAATCGTCCACATGTTTTACCGCAGTGGATCATATTACTTGGTGACCTTGGATGGTGAACACATAACTCCTCCCACCAATTCCAAGTTCTTCAACCAATAATTTTCCTGAGCCCCTCGGTCCTGCACGACCTTAAACTGTACGGTCCCACATGACCCTAAACTACAAAACGGTACCACATGACCTTAAACCATCCGGTTCTACACTGCTTTAAACTTTTCATGGTCCTTCATGACGTTAAACTGCATCTTCAGAACTATGTGTGCCTTGATTCCCATCTTCATGGGATACATAGGAACGCTCAGATGCTTCATCTTGAGCCGAGCCCCCAACTCTTCTCGTTGACTACACCCTGGGTAAAGCTTCCTCAGAGGGTCCTCGCATGATATGGATTAGGCTTCCTTATCCCCACTCATACGAGGATTATAATGGTTGTACCATGTGCCCACTCCCGTTATTCTATCCTCTTGTGTCTTCACCGCATAACGTTAATCTTCATGGCCTTCAAGAACTACGTATTGCTTGATTCTCATCCTCATGTGATACATAGGAACACCGGGACATTTTTTCTATTGGCCTAGACCAAAAGCCAAAATCTTCCCCTTGGGTCAAGACATATGACAGGGTGCATAGTTTTTCCCCAATTCACGTCGAGCTATCCTTGATCCGGTTGTACGTCCCCCTCCCGGGAGATGTTCATCTCTTTCGTAGATGGGTACAACTATGCTTCACCCACTCATTGACTGGAATTACATCACCTTCCCCGTCTGGAAGGGCCCCTAAATGGTATGGATTCTAGGCCTAAGGGATCTCTTACCACTTCGGGCCAACGCCCTTGAGGATGTCGAGCTACAAGCCGATACAAGTCTGGTGTTTCAAATATGGCCAGTGGCTGATGCTCGTTTTTTGCTCCCATTTCAGGTCACTATAGGGACACTGTGTTTTGAACATGGTCAATAGTTGTCCTGGATCATTAGGACCACCCCAAGATGTCCCAAACATTGAGTGTAGTGGTTCGTTCTGCCCCATCATATCTAAGCGACGAACTCCCCTCGGGCGATGCCAGCTATCAGGACCTGTAGGACAGAGATAGCCAAGGCCAGCTCTTTATTTCCCACACTGAGCACCGCTCACGTGGGATTCAGAGCTGTGATGAGGCAATAACCATACAAGAGGGCGTATGACCCTCCACCCGGCCCAGGTTCTCTCTTATAGGATTATACAGCTTGGTGCTGGATTTTGTCCTCATTCATGTAGGGTTACTCGTTGTGCCATACATATCCATGGATGAGACCTCCCGCGAACCTCATCTTTACTACAAGACGTTAAACTGTAATATGGTCAGGCCTTCCTGACTGAGGCGCAGCCTCAGGCCCCTTGGCCTTTTCGGGCCCCCAGACCTCGTCCTCATAGCAATATGTTAAACTACAAGCCGATCAAGCCTTCCTGACTGAGGCCGAGCCTCAAGCCCCTTAGCCTTTTCCGGCCCCCGGCCCAGGTCCTCTCTTACGGGAGTGCATGGTGTGGTGCATGATTATGTCCTCATTCATGTTGGTTTATTCACCGTGTCGTACACCTCCCTTGTTTGAGGGTATCCTACTGCCCTCCTCATCATGCATGATGTTAAACTGCATCTTGAGAACTACGTGTGTCTTGATTCACATACTTATGGGATACGTAGGACCATCCAAATGTCTAGGATTTAGGTCCAGCCCCATCTCTTGGAAACCTCCATCCCACCATGGCACCTTGGCCTACCTCTCCCTCCTGATCCACTTCATCAACCATTTTCGGCGGTTCACCAATGTGGCTAAGGGTACTCTGGTTTAGTACCTAGAATGTTAGACTATTCTCGGACATGTTATCGCCCACTAATCAGGCTTTGTGTTCCCCTTCATCACCTTTCACACACAGAGGGACTCCCAAAAAATGGCATGGATACCACGCCTATGGGCTCCCCTACCATTACGAGCCAACACCCCCGAGGGCTTCAGACAACAAATTGATACAAATCCCACGTTGTGAATATGGTCAGAGGTCGATGCTCATTTGTTGTTCCCACATCAGGATAACACAATATGGATATTTTGTTTCCTCCATAGTTAACAGTTATCCTCCATCGCCACGCCAACCCCACTAAGCCCAAAATTTCGATTACATGATTCAAATCCTTCTCCACCTCATCATGTCCAAGTAGAACTTTGGAACTCTTAGTACTATTCCTTAGTGCGCATCTGCATGTTAAAAGGACCAAAGCCGCGATAGGGATGTCATTCGGGGCTCCACACAGATTTCCATCTAACGTGTGTTCGGGGTATTGCAAAAGACACCTTCCCCCATTGTTTCCCACACCGATTTTGACTCACGTGGGATTAGGGACCGGGTCAAGGTCTACGTTTACTTGAAAGGTTTCCATCCCTCCATGGTCTGAGATCTAAGACCATAAACTAAGATCCCATCCAGAACTACGTACGGCTTGATTCCCATCCTCATGGGATACGTAGGAACTCCCTACCCTATTGTCTTTGGGTCTAGCTTGAGTTCTGCTAATTTGTCTTTTCTGTCCTTCCTTCTGAATATTGACTACGGGACCACGTGGCATGGTATGGGAGTATCTCCTGATTCACATCGGGTTTGCAATAGCCTCACCATGCGTACCCTGTTCTAAAAATTAGCCCTCATGTTTCCTATCCAGCATGACATTAAACTGTATGTTGTCTCACACGACATTAAATGGTACCCCCTAGAACTACGTATGGCTTGATTCCCAAACTTATGGGATACATAGGACCGATCAAACATCTCGTTTTTGGGTCCAACTCATTTGGGAGCTAGTCTGTCCTACCCTTTACCTATTACCTCTATATAGGCCCCTTGGCCTGAGGTCCCCCTCTCGGAATTGCGTACAGTGTGATATGGAACCATGTCCCCATAAATGACAGGAATGTTTTATTGCACTGAACAAATTCCCTACCTATCATCGTCTTTTCTACGTCTATGTTGTATGATGTTAAAATGCATGCTTGTTCCTATCACATAACCCTAAACTGTGATAATATCATCCCGGTCATACAATGAAAAATGGCACTACATTGTGATGTTCTAACTCAAGAGGACATCGCGTTGGGTATCGGTCATTTAACATACCATTTGTCAATGCCTGTATATGGCTTCATTCTTGTGGCGACGCCAGGGGTTGCTACCCTTGGCCCGTCACTTCATAAAAAAACCACTCACCTTAAAGGACAAAAAAGATTTATCAAATACTGCTTCTCTGGATGCGAGGGCCACACTCGCACGCCCCCTTTTCCCAGGCACTGGTACCTTACCGTGCCACCTCAAGAACTATGTGCATCTTGATTTCCATCCTCATGGGATACATAGGAATGCCTGTTCATTTTTCCTCAGGCCCACCTCAACCCATGTTTTTGGTCCCTAGACCTAAAACTTCTCCAAGGAACACATGGTTGTCGGAACCCCCAGTTCCCATTCACATCGAGTTTTTGTAATTACTCACCACTAGTCTCCTGCACTTTCTCCCATCCATGGTCTGAATTCTATGACTGTTGACGCTCCTTTCGTCACAGAATCTAAAGATCGGAAAAGGGAATATCTCAGCTGAAAGTGATTTCAACCTTTGAAGAAAACATCAAAAATCGACAAAGGCATGAACACAGGATCAAAAGCAAATGCACCGCGCAAGTTTTACCATCGTCGCGCAAGTACACTTGCGCGACGGTCTTGGTCGCGCAGGTGACTTGCGCGACCTAAGTGGTAACCGCCCGGTAACCGCCCGGGGTCTTCTTTTGCCTATAAATAGACCCTGTGGGCCCCCCATTCGTGAGGATCTTTTTCCAGAAACTGGGATTGAAGCTCCCGACGCCCAAGTCCCTTCTCAAAACTTCCGGAACACTTCTAAGGTAATTTATTACCTAGAACGGAAGATCTAAAGAGAAGAAGGAAGGCCTAAGTGTTGAAACTTATCAAACACTTGCGCGCCGACTTAATTCCTTCAATATAACTTGTGCGTCCCTTCTCTGAAAAAACCTCAAGGGGATTCTAAACGGTTTTATCAAGAGTTGCTCAAGTATTTCAATTCTGGTTGAAAATCGCGCAATTACACTATGTGTCGCGCAGGTATACCTGCGCGACCAATACTTGCGCGCCCACGGAAGACTTGCGCGCCTTGCAAGACTTGCGCGCCCCTATCTTTTTGGGTGCCCATATTGCCCTTTTTTACCCCTCTTAAGCCATTTCACCTTTCCTTTTCAAGATTCAGTCTTCAAGACACTCTTCAAAGCCATTTATGGCATGATTTCTTGATTTGACTTTCTTACCTGAAAGGAATTCTGTGAAATCTCTCTCAAAGTCTAGTGATTTAAATATCCTTATGTCACTAAAATACGGAGAGTTCATTCATTCAACCTCATCCTTTAAGATGAGAGAATCCTAACCTGGGTCTCCTTTTCAGGAATAATCCCCAGTGATAAAACCTTTAATCTGGGAATCTTCCTCAGGAGTAAGCCCCAATCAAGTCCTCTAATCTCGGGCATCTTTCTTAAGAATAAGCCCCAACCTCAAATATGGGCATCCTCCTCAGGAGTAAGCCCCAAACCTTAATCCCTAACCTGGGTCTCCTTTTTCAGGAATAAGACTCAGTCATAACCTTGGGCTTCCTTTTCAGGAGTAAAGCTCCAAGTCCCTTAACCTGGGTCTCCTTTTTCAGGAATAAGACTCAGTCATAACCTTGGGCTTCCTTTTCAAGAGTAAAGCTCCATGTCCCTTAACCTGGGTCTCCTTTTCAGGAATAAGACTCAGTCATAACCTTGGGTCTCCTTTTCAGGAATAAGCCCCAAGTCCCCTTAAACTTCTCTTAACCAGTCATAAAATTACCTTTGATTTGGGTTTACTTTTCAGGAATAAAACCCAATCATAAGTCCCCTCCTAACTTGGGCATCCTCCTTAGGAGTAAGCCCCAAGATTAGAGTATTCAAATCTCCATGAAGCACATATAACTTTGTGGACCCTGTTCATGGATTTTCTCCCTAAAAGTAAATCCTAAACCTTCATCTATCTGGGCAGTCATCCATACATAAGCCCCAAACAAATTCTTATGATTGTATCTTTCATGGCACAATTGTCTAAATTTTACCAATACCTCTTGTTTCTCACACTGAGCATGAATCGCGTGAGCTTAGAGTGTAAAAGTAATTATGACACTCTTCTTTGATCCATCAATCATAAACATCATACTCCATTACTCGAACTACATGGGTTCTGATTCCTTTTCCAAAACAAAGGATACGTAGGTAGCCCATTTATGGGTTCGATCCCAACTTTGAAATAATCTCTGTCCTTCTGAATGACGATAAACTTCAAGTGCCCCACTGAGTGGCTTTAAAACCAGTCTGGTCATCATAAATGACCAAGAGACTTTTATATAAATGTTTTGAAGGATACCATTGACCAATAATCTCTAAACAGATATAGATGATTCTCTATTGATGAAGAACCTCGAATACATATAAAAGATTCTCTAAAATTTCTTGCATATTTAATCATTGATTGTTAAAACTAAAGGAAAGCACATTTTATACTTGGTAATGTAATTAGGATTCACGGACATAACTTAAATCTATAAAGAGAGTCCCGGAGTAGAAAATAATTCCCCTAAAAAAGGTGTGATGAGTCCGACCTCCCATCCTCTCGACCAATTCAAATTCCTAAGCCCCATTAGTCCACAAGCTAATGAGTGCCTGCCTTTGGAAAGTAAGTCCAAACGGATGTAGAATCATTGGATGTTTCCGGTTCTATGAACAAACCCGTTAGAAACCGATCGGAACGTATGAATCTCCCGTCTAGGAGGTCATCCCCGGATTCCGTGCGAAACAAAAATGGTGAACCCGACGTGAATCCTTAACCAAGTGAAAGTGATGTTCTTCTTATTTGTTAGGCCCCTTGGGCCAACAAGGCAATCATTGACATATGCTCATCCAAAAGATGCAGTGGCCAGATTCATCTTAATTATGTCTGTTACATGGAATAGGCACTCTTTTCTCAAGATCTTCTGCAAAAATGGCTTTCCATAAATTCACCCCTGTGAATACTGCTGCTGTGAAAACCTCTACTGTGAGGTCTGCTGCTGTGAAAACCAATGCTGCTACTCCTGCTGGAACGTCATCCGCTCTGAGGATGACATCACCAACTCAGCATCTTCAACGCTGTGTTTCTAATGCACTGGTTAAGGAGTACCGTCGCAACGGTACTATCCCAACTCTGGAGGCCGCTCGTCAAGCCCTCCAAGTTAACAACTCTACCTAGTCGTCCGGACAACGGCGGCCAGCAATCAAGAAGCAGGCGGTGCTGACTACCGTCTCCAACCGTTTCGGGTCGTTATCCCCGGAACGTAATTTCCATTTACTCCCTTACTCCGAGGAAGTTAATGAGCAGGTCCCCCAGGGACTTAATTCAAAAAGACAGGAGTCCTTCCTGAGGGCTCCCATCAAAAATCACCACCAGACTCATGCGGTAGTGCGCCCTAAACATGATGAGGGTACCGACTCCAGGCATTCAGCTCAGGTTCCTCGAACCCGAGCAGGCAAGATGAACCGCCAGAGACGGAATCCGGTTAACAATAGGCAGGTTGTCATCCCTGCCATCTCCGGAGAAGTCCACCAACCTAACTTGGTGGCAAACAACGAGCAGGCATACACACCTGCCCGTTTTAATTCAGCTGTCCAGCAGACTCATCTGGCAGCATCAAGCCGATCCCGCCAGGCAATTCCGGCGGAGTACCATAGGCAGGAACATACACCTGCTTATACATCACCAGTTAGTCAGCAGGCTCGTCTGACTACATTTGATGGATCTCGTCAACCGTGTTTGGCGAAGTGTAATCAGCAGGCACATACACCTGCTAATACTAATCAGGCCTATAAACAGTCTCGCTTGGTAGCGCCCGGAGAAGTCAGTCGGAAAGTCCCGACGACAAACAGGAGGCAGACTCAACTCTCTGCCTCCACACTTGATTACTGTCAGGATTCACTGACAGGAAAAGGAGGACAGGAGCAGGCACATACACCTACTCCAAGCCCGGAATGGACGTATATCCCCGTTCCGGCGGCTGAAGTCACCAAACATATTTTGTCAATGGTGAAAGAGCAGAAGCAAATTCCTGCTCATATTCTGGATGCTTGCCAGGATATCATAATAGCTTCAGCATCATCTCAGGGACAGACACATAAATCTATCCCTAGCAATGGAGTGACACATCAACGATTCACTCCAGAACAGACACAGACATCTGTTCCAGTCCAAGAGGGTTATGGGGCATACTCCCCCATATCATACGGACAACCAAGTCAGGCACATACACCTGATTTGAGTGGAGATCATCAGCCTAACCTGACCATCTTTCCTGATCAGGCACATACACCTGCTCAGAGCAATCACTTTCGTCATCAAGTGGTTTCTAAAGTGAGTAAGAAGGCATCTAAGAAAAAGATCCGCCCAGCAAAGTCAGGAGATCAAAGGCCAATCTGCAACAAGGCCTTGCTCGATGCTGGAGTTCTTGAAGCCCTCAGACATTTATCTGTCGGAATTCAAGATTCTACTCCCTCAGTTCCCAATAACTGGAACATTAATTCTGAAGGTCTTCAACAGACACTTCCTCATGAAGACTTGCTTCATGAAAATTCGGTCAATCTTGAAGTTTCTTCTTCAGATGAGAGCCACAGGAACCCTCTGTGTGGTCAGAAGACCAAGGAGAAAGAGATTTCATCTTTTGCTGTAACCCATCATGACGGTCCTCCTCATGGTGATGAACTTCGCTGCGAAAGTCCTCTCCGCAGTAGTGATTCACATTGTCTCGAAAATTCTTCAGAAGGAAATGTAGTGACGAGAAAGCCCTCCTATCTCGAGGCACTTGCAAACGTAAAACCAGTCATGTCTGATGATTTACTATCGGCAGGTGAAACTCTTTCTCCATCAGAAGATAGCCTGGGGTTCAGGTTATTCTCCGAACCATCCCTGGGTCATTCATCTTCCAGCATGAAAAGTGATTTCTCTACCAATCTTGTTGAATCCGATGAAGCAACAAGGAAACACCAACTCTGGTCCAAACAGGTAGAAGAATCTTCATTTAATGATAAAGAGGAAATGCTGAACATGAGGAAAAAACTGGCAAAAGGTGAAGTACCAGTCATGTTTTGGCCTTTGGATGATTCCCAGTACGACATTCCAAAGATGTTGACGGATGATGGAATCCATGATATTCGTCTCAACATATGGAAAACTCTTTGTCAATTAAAGAAGAAGGTATTATCTTACGATGAATATGAAAATCATCTTAAGATAATAGAAGGGTTACAACGCCAGATTGATTTGGCATCTCTATCAGTCTCTCGGTATCCGAAGGCTGAAAAGCAACAGAGAACCCTTCAACGTTCATGCCTTGGCACACTAAGAAGATTGCGTCAGTTAATTGCCAATGCTCCATATAATGTTCATATCAGAGGATGGGGTGTTCACGGAGCACTACATTTCACAGTGCTTTCCGGTCAGCAAAGCCCGCCGAAAATGGTCTCATGCAATGTTATTGCCCATGGCCGGCCACAGTCAATGGGCCTTGTTCATAATCAAAAGCTTGATCAAGAACAAGCTTCAACTAGTTCCTCTCAAAATCAAGTATATAGAGAACAAGTTGTTGAATTGATCCTACATCAAGCAGGCGAGAATATTGCACAAGCCTCTCGTCTGGAACAAACACGTCATCAAATGACAGAAGTTTCGGAAATCATCCAACGGTCTGTTGAACCAGGTGATAAAAGTGGATACAGGTTAATGCATCCAGCTAATTTCCGAACTAAGATTCGCAAGATCAAGAGAGATTTTAAGAAAATCTCAGACATAGCATGTCAAGAGACACCCCAGCTTGCCAGACTGGGGACTTCTCTAACCCAACCCTCAGAGTCAACGAATGGGATTCGAGGAGTTGAGCGGAAGCAGCAGGAACATCCCCAGTCCATCGGACTGGGGACTTTTTCAAATCTTCAATCCTTCCCTCAGAGAAAGTCAGTATTCTCTCGATTAGGGAATAAGCCTCAAGAGGAACGAAGAGCCAAGCTGTCAGGAGATTCTCTCCAAGTGACGGTTCTCCAAGAAATTCCTGAGGGATCAAGTCAACAGAATGCCATGTCTCATCATGGACATAGAAGGAGACAATATCACAGAAATGCTGATAGAAAGGATTCCATGCAATATGCATCCATTAATGTCATCAATGCTGTTGCTGCTGATTCACCAGATGAGGCTCAATCAGAAGGATCAGACGAAGAGGTTCCTGCTCAAGAAGTCGCGCACACAGACCTAAATGAAGAAGGTGTGCGCACACGTAATCAAAGGCTTACCCAAAATATGGGTATTCCTTCAAGTAACCCACTTCCCCCTCTCCGAAAAGGATCCAATAAGGGGAAAGGAAAGAATCAGGTTACTTCTCACCCTTCCTCTGAAGGAGGTCAATCGCTCTCATTAGAGCAAAGGTTTGCACAACAGGAGGAAGAAATGATAGAATTAAGAAGGTTGAATGCAGAACTACTTCAGAGTAGTCTTCTTCTTAAGAATGCTGAAGTCCGACAGCCGAAGGAATTTGTTGTAACTACTGAGATGGATCAAGAATATCCTCCTTTATCAGTACACCCAAAGAGGTCTAATCCTACGGGTCAAACGCAACAATGGTTGGCAGCACTACCATCAGTTGCAGCACCAACCACCACGTCTGTCCAAGCTCCATTCATTGCACCTACGAAAAACCAAGTTCAACATGACGTTTCTCAAAAGTTAATAACTAGTATTGAGTCATTAACAGCACGGTTAGAAACTATGGAAGGGAAACGGGCGCATGTTCAACCTGAAAAGAAAGTTTACCCTGAATGGGTAGATTCAATTTCACCTCCATCCAGTTTTGGAAACCCTATTTTCCCTACTTTCAATGGATCAGGCGACCCTGAACAACATTTGACGCATTACGTGTCTTGTTGTGATCCTATGATGGGAACTCCAGAGCAGCAAGAAGCAGTGAAACTCAGATGCTTCGTGCGAACCTTGCAAGGACCAGCTTTTGTCTGGTATACAAGCTTGAAATCCCGGTCAGTCATCGGATGGGAGGATCTTCGTCAAAAATTCCTTCTTCAGTTTAGCTCAACTTTGCCAGAAATGACAGTTTTCAATCTTACAAACTTCAAGCAAAGGGAGAATGAAAGAGTCTCTGATTTCATTGCTCGTTGGAAGGGATTAACGTATTCCTTGAGTTTATCACTCTCTCAGGAGGAATTGTTGCCAATCTGTGTGGCAAATTTGCGTAACGAATTACGCATGCCATTGATCCCTGTGAAATACACAGGAGGGTTTCGAGACCTTACTTCAATCGCTCGACAGATTGAAGATTCCCTTATACAGGCTAAGGTTAAATCTCGTGTAATTCCATCAGCTCCAGGAAGAAGAATGAGTAAAGCAGAAACTGCTACAGTTATGCTTAAAAAGGCACCTGTACCTATTTCTACTTCAAAACCTTCATCTTCTCGAAGGGCTCCACCTCCTGAACGCCAACAACAAAGGCTGTTTCGTCCAAATGATCAAAAAGATCAACGACGAAAACAATTTGAGGATATGAAGAGTAAAACATACTCTTTCCGAAGTGAGAAAGTTCCTGGTTACTTCATTTCGGCTCTGGAAAATAATTTGGTTCAATTACCAGTGTCGAAGAGGCCAAACAAGGAAGGAGATGAAGTCCGTCACAATTATTGTCCCTTTCATCAAATGTTGGGGCATCCCATCCAGGAGTGTTTTGTCTTTAAAGACCTCCTGCAAAAGATGGTCGACTTGGGACAAGTCAAATTGAAGGATTCTTCAGCTCATGTAGCATGTATTACCGCTACAGATCCAGAAGAAGGAGGCGAGTGGCAAGAAGTCAAAAGCAAAACTGTGAAAAAATATGATGATTGGATGGTCAGAAAGACAATCAATCGGACCCATTCCATTTTTGCGAACACAATTGAAGAAGCCAATTGTGTCTCCTACAAAAGCTGCAGTAAAGCCTCCATCAAAAGACAAATCCTCAAAAGGGCAGCGCAATTTAAAGAAGAAATAGGAATCATGAGAAGATGAGTATGCATCAAAGCCTAAATTGTCTTTGACTCTGGCAGATTTCATGCCATCTACTTCAAAGCCACGGGCACCGTCCCACCAAACGGCACAGCCTAAACAGGCTAACCAGGCAGAGTCTTTATCAGACGAAGAGTTAATCTTTGGTTCTGTTAATATGATTCAATTAACAGATTCATATTCCAGTCTTGATGAGCCTGAATTCCCTGTATCAAATAAAGGAACCCGAGGAAGTTCTAGAGGTTCAGGATATAGGGGAAGACGTGGATCTTTCCGAATCCACTACTCTAATTATACCCCTGCTAGCACTGTATATGCAGCAGAAACTCGTGGTAGAGCCCTTCTGCGAGCTCAAAAAGAACAAGCAAGTTCTTCTGCCAATGGCCAACTCAGCTTCGGCACAGTTATTTTGGAAGACCGATTAAAGGTTCCATCTTCTTTATCTCAACAAGTAAATGGATCTAATCAGTCTAATTTTCCAAAACCAAAGATGTTGCCAACTTCAATACAAGATGCATCAGCTTCCAAAGCATCAGCTTCCAAGGTACCTGCTAAACCGCATATTCCTATTGGGAAACGCAGACCTCTAGATCAAAAGTATGATATATTGAAACACTTGGCCGAAGTACCAGCCAAATTATCAATTTTGGATGCTTTGAATCTATCAAGAGATCTTCGGGAAGCACTCATCGAAGCTTTGTCAAGTCCTCAGGAGTTTGAAGCTGAAATTGCTGCAGCTGAAATTTATCACATAGAGAATAATCCTACAGAATGCCATGCAGTGATATATTTTACTGATAAAGATGAAGATGATGTTGTGAATGGGCACATAAAACCTTTGTACTTATCTGGAAAAGTCAATGGTATAGATGTTCGAAGAGCTTTCATTGAAAATGGTTCAGGAGTCAACCTCATGCCCATTCGCACACTTCGTCGATTGGGCCTCATGGAATCTGATTTATCTGCTTCTACCATGATGTTACAAGGATATGATAAAAATGAACAAGAACCACTGGGAGAAGTTACGCTCAGAACTCAGTTTGGAGATCTTGTTTCCAATTCGGATTTCATGATTGTTGATCAAGACTCAGCTTTCAATATCTTGCTTGGAAGACCCTGGCTACATCAGCATGCAGTTATTCCGTCATCATACCATCAATGTCTCAAATACTGTTTCAATGGTCAAGTTGGAACATTGTATGGTGATAAGGCCCCGTTCAAGACATGTGAGTCTCAATACATTGTGGCTGAATTTTATCACATGAAGGGAAGAGAAAAATCTACAATGAAGGAAATTACCAAAGTTAATGCTCCATATGGTTTGGAAAAAATTCCAATAAATCCATTTTCACATGTGAGTACAGATTAGGTGTTACCTATCAGTCAAATTGACAAAATAGGCCCAAATCAAAATACTCTTATGGAAAGATCCATAATGTCAATTACGGAAATCGAGCCAGACAACATGGGAGAAATTGGTAACTTACCAAGCAGTGATGAAAGCATAAGTGGTGACATTTTCATTTCATCTGCTGAAATCCAACAAGTCTATACTTCGCTAATAAGGCCAGAAGAAGTTATAGCAACACCAGAGGTGAATATTGATGTCGATTCTCAATCCATCATCTCCTCTTTATTTCCCAAAGAAGACCCTTTTTCATCAATAGGGTCGGAAATGGAAGCTTCTTCTTCAAAATGTGAAAATTTTGACATCTCTTATGATCATGAGAATTTCATTTTTTCATCTACTTTGCAAGTAGAAACGGAAGAAATAACACATGATGAAAAGGAAGAGGAAGATCTTAGAGATGCTCCTCCAGCATTTGAAGAGGGTATCTCTACCACTGTGGATGAACTCAGAGAAGTAAATCTAGGTACAGAGAAAGATCCACGCCCCACTTTAATTAGTGCAGCCATGACCCTTGAAGAACAAGAGATGTATATTTCTTTTCTAAAGCAAAATAAAGATATTTTTGCTTGGAATTATACAGAGATGCCTGGCCTTGATCCTGATGTTTCCACCCATCATTTGGGTTTGCCAAAAGAACATCGAGGATTCAAGAAATCCGCGAGAAGAACACACCCAACCTATGCTTCCAAAATCGAGGCTGAAGTGGATAAGCTTATCAAAGCTAACTTCGTCAAAGAAGTTCAATATCCCAAGTGGTTGGCTAATATTGTCCCTGTAAAGAAGAAGAACGGACAAATTAAGGTTTGCATCGATTTCAGAGATCTTAATCGGTATTGTCCTAAAGATGATTTCCCAGTTCCGATTACAGAACTCTTAATTGATGCGACGGCTGGATATGATGTACTTTCTTTCATGGATGGATATTATGGATATAATCAGATCCTAATGGCCCTAGAAGATGAGGAATATACAACCTTCAGAGCTCCTCAAGGTGTGTTTTTTTACCGGGTGATGCCCTTTGGTTTAAAGAATGCAAGTGCAACATATCAACGCGCCATGCATCGTATATTCAAACCTTTTCTAGGGAAATTTGTTGAATGCTATGTAGATGATCTGGTGGTTAAATCCAAACAATGTTTCGATCACTTGGCTGATTTGGAAGTCGTATTCCACAAGCTTCGACAACATAATTTGAAGATGAACCCCTTAAAATGTGCTTTTGGGGTAACCTCAGGAAAATTCCTCGGCTTTGTTGTACGCCATCGTGGTGTTGAAGTCGATCCTGAGAAGACCAAATCAATCCTTGGTATGTCACCTCCTCATAATTTGAAAGAATTAAGAGGACTTCAAGGACACTTAGCCTATATTCGGCGTTTCATCGCCAATTTGGCGGGCAAAAGTTTACCCTTTACCAAATTATTGAAGAAAGGAGTCACTTACCAGTGGACTGAAGAATGTCAAGAAGCATTTGATGTTCTCAAGAAATACCTCTTGAGTCCACCAGTACTCATGCCACCTGTTGTGGGTAGGCCTCTTATCCTCTATGTGACAGCTTTAGAGCGATCATTGGGTGCCTTTCTCGCTCAAAAGAATGATGCTGGGAATGAAAATAGTCTCTACTATCTCAGTAGAACTATGCTTGAAGCAGAAACCCGGTATTCGAGTATTGAAAAGTGTTGCCTAGCATTAATCTTTGCAGTTCAGAAACTGAGACATTACCTGCAACATCACGAGGTCCAATTGGTATCTCGTAATAATCCACTCAAATTCATCCTTAGTCGTCCAATGCTTACAGGATGTTTGGCAAGGTGGGCGGTTATTCTACAGCAGTTCGACATCCAGTATGTGTCTCAAAAGGCAATTAAGGGCCAAGCTCTGGCTGATTTCTTGGCTGAACATCCTTCAGTGGAAGACACGTATTCCGATATCGAACTCCTTGATGAGGAAGTTTTCTCTATTCAAGAGAGTCCTCAAACATGGGAAATGTATTTTGATGGTGCTTCTAGAAGTCTAACAGGGAAGAAAATGGAAAATCCTAAATTCAACAAAGTTGGTTTAGGAATTGTGCTCATTTCTCCAGATAAGGTAGTATTACCTTATTCCTTTTTGTTGTGGGAAGGTGGTACCAATAATGAAGCTGAATACCAAGCTCTCATTGCAGGCTTGGAGTTAGCGATTCAAGCACAAGTGAATCACTTAAAGGTGAAAGGTGATTCAGACCTGGTAATCAAACAAGTCAATGGGGATTATGCCATCAGAAAAGAAGAATTAATCCCTTTGTATGATTACGTCAGAGAGTTAATGTCGGAATTCCCTTCAGAACAGACATTTTCTTATGTCCCAAGATCACAAAATGCTCAAGCTGATGCACTGGCTAATATAGCCACAGCTTTAGCAGATCCAAATCGGGACGAGACAACCATCTGTATTGCCCACCGTCGTGCAATTTCACCTTATGTTCAAGTCAGAACAGAGGAAATTAATGAAATTAGTCCCATTCCTGAACCGTATGGTCATACTACAGGATGGATGTCACCTATCAGGGAATACCTTCAAAATAAAACACTTCCACCTGATAGAGCCAAGAAAGAACAAATTCGGCGACGTGTGGTCAATTTTACTCTTTATGATGGTCCAAACCACCTCGAGAAAATTCTCTACAAACGTGGTTTTGATGGAGTTCTCTTCAGATGTATTGATGGTGAAGAGACAATGGCTGTCATAAAAGAAGTGCATGCATGAGTCTGTGGTGCCCACCAGTCTGGACATAGACTGACTGATCAAATTCGAAGGCTTGGATACTTCTGGCCTTCAATGATACAAGATTGTGTTAATTTCACAAAGAAGTGTCATTCATGCCAAGTATATGCCAACTTCATTCATCAACCTCCAGAGTTGCTTCATACAACTAAATACTCATGGCCATTTTCCACATGGGTAATGGATGTGGTGGGACCTTACCCTTCAGCTACGGCCAAGCAGTTTAAGTACTTTCTTACTGCTACTGATTTCTTTTCCAAATGGGCAGAGGCAGTACCTCTCAAAGAAGTCAGTTCTAAATGCATTGTTAGCTTCATCAAGTCTAACATCATTACTAGATTTGGTGTCCCTCATACCATATTGACGGACAACGACACCAATTTCTGTTCTTATGAGGTAAAGAAATTGTATCAAGAACACAACATTAAGTCCAACCATTCATCTCGATATCATGCAGCGGCTAATGGCCAGATAGAGGCCTTCAACAAGACTCTTTCAAATATACTGAAAAAGATGGTGGATAAAGATAAGAGGTCATGGCCTGATAAACTCTTTCATGCTTTATGGGATTATCGGACTACCACTCGCAATGCAACGCGGTCTACTCCATATTCATTGGTATATGGAACAGAAGCAGTCTTGCCAATTGAAGTTCAATTGCCCTCACTCAGAATAGCCATTTGTGATCAGTTATCAACAGATGATCAATCCCAAAAGCGGTTGAATGAATTGGAATAGTTAGATGAGAAAAGATTGTGCACTTTGCACCACTTGGAAATCTATCAGAATCGGATAGCACGAGCTTTTAACAAAAAAGTTCGTCTTCGTTCATTCATTCAGGGAGAATTGGTATTGGTTCTCAGAGCACCAATGATACCAGGAAAGAAGCCTCCCAAGCTTGAACCAAAATGGGAAGGACCTTATTCAATACATAAGGTCTACTCCAAAGGAGCGTATTCTCTGATCTCAATGGATGGAGAACACATCACGACTCCAACTAATGCCAGATTGCGGAAGAAGTATTTTGTATAAACACAAAATATTGTTCCCAAAACCAAGACTCTTACAATTTGTTCATACAGCAATGGTCCAGTATGACCTTAAACTGCAACTTCGTCCAACATGACGTTAAAATATGTTACCTTCAATGTCCGAGATGACATTAAACTATATTTTGTCTGAGATGACATTAAACTATATTGTGTCCTAGAAACATGACATTAAACTGTGTGGCACTTTCATCGTCCAGCATGACGTTAAACTGTAAAAAGTCCCCAGAATTGATATCCTCATATTGGTTCACCTTAGTCCTAGATACATGACTTTAAACTGTACAGCACCAGTTCGTCCTTGCTATATGACGTTAAACTCTACAGCAATGGTCCAGTATGACTTTAAACTGCAACTTCGTCCCACACGACATTAAACTGTGAAAAAAGTTCCATGAACGATCCAGCATGACCTTAAACTGTATCATCCCTGGTCCATGTATATGACCATAAACTATTTGCAAATATGTCCAGCAAGACGTTAAACTGTGACGTCCTAACTACATGACGCTAAACTGTATAAAAGTCCCTCACGTCTGGAAAGATGTTAAACTATATAATCATCAAAAGTCCAGCATGACATTAAACTGCACAATCCCCCTTTCGTCCAATATGACGTTAAACTGTATTGTCCCCATCGTCCTAACTACATGATGCTAAACTGTACAGAAAATCCTTGATAGGTCCTACATGACATTAAACTGTATTTTGTCCCTGCTACATGACATTAAACTGTGCAGCACCAATAGTCCTAACTGCAAGACTTTAAACTGCATAGTCCCTTTTTTATGTCCTACATGACATTAATCTGTACATCGTTAAGGTTGTTATTAACTCTTGTTTCTCACACCGAGTATGACTCACGTGAGCTTAGAGAGAACATCAACCATAACATTCCCTTTGGGCCACTAACCATGTGTAAGTCCCAACATTATTTTTTAGATCATTGTCCACAAGAACAACTTGATCATTAATTCATTCTTTAATTGAACTACATGGACTTTGATCCTCGCCCTCCAGGCTGGGTATGTAGGCAACCTCCCAGGGTTCAAGCCCAAAAAACAATCTCTTCACATCGGTTCACCACCACCTCATATGATGTTGATTTGTGAAACCGCCCCTGGAATCAATATCTTTACATTGATTCACTTTCGTCCTTGTTATATGACGTTAAACTATACAACACTTTTGTCCGGTACGACAATAAACTACAATATTCTTTGATTTCCTCATTTGAGAAGGAACCATTATTAACATTGATTTTTTTCAATCATGGTTTTCATTTTCAAAAGACTACGTGCATACATGGTAATGCCTGAACTTTTTATCTTAGGTTAAACCATCGTTGCACTAAATTCCCCTTTCACCCTTCACATGTACGAACCAAATTTGTACTAAGGGTAATTCTAGAACTACGTGGACTTGATTCCCATCCTTATGGGATATGTAGGAACATTCGAGTGTCCCTCGAATCCAGTCCCAAGTCTTTTGGGCCTAACCCCAAATTTCACTTTCAGTCCCTTGGCTGAAAAGTCCTCATGAAAACACACACTGTGTATTCATTATTATGGTCTGAATTCTATGACCCTAAACTAAGATCACTCATACTTTCGTCCTGCACGACGTTAAACTGCATTTCAAGAACTATGTATGGCTTGATTCTCATTCTTATGAGATACGTAGTGAAGTCCAAGTTTCAATTCAGGACCCAGCCACAACATGATTATGGTTTTCATTGACCCATGTATCTCTATATACATTGGACAATACCCATATTTATGTATTATAATCCTAACCTTAAATATTTTCAGATCTTCATAACCCTTTTCATGACTTCTAGTCACAAAAATGTCAAACTTCTGAGAAATTCTTTTGTCTGACTATGCAGCACGTGCCCATAGGTGGCCTTGCATAAACAGTCCACATAACAGACTTGTCAGCCAAAAGATTCTATTTATTTTACCATGCAGCCAATGCCCATAGGTGGCCCTGCATGTTTCAACCCCCTAACAGGTTTGTTAAATAATGGTAACTTAATTCTTGGGAAGAATGCCTCTTTTGTCCTTATTTGTCTTAAAATGACAGTATGTAGGGATCCGCAAAAAATAGCCATCCTTAACATATTTGTCCCATATCCTTTTTCATGATCTGAAAGTATTCATGTCTATGGTTTATTCTTCTTCCCTACGTTTGGGTCAGAACTTCATAGGAGTGATATTCATCCAGTTCTTCGATATTCTTGTTTGGAAATATCTTCTCCATATGCAAGTACCTCTTTCCACACAACAAACTCTATGCTTTAAAAAATTTGAATCTCCATAAACTTTCACTGGTTTTTAGCACTAGGAAAGTAAATTTCTGGGAGTTCTTTTGCCTGACTATGCAGCACGTTCCCATAGGTGGCCTTGCATAAACAGTCCACATAACAGACTTGTCAGCCAAAAGATGCTATTTTATTTGACTATGCAGCCAATGCCCATAGGTGGCCCTGCATATTTCAACCCCCTAACGGGTTTTGTTAAATAATAGTAACTTCATTCTTGGAAACTACTTCTTCTAATGCCTTTTAGCTCTTTTTTTCATATCATTCCTCAGATTCAAATATTCTTAAGCCATAGTTTACATTTTTTCCCTCATACTTGAGTATGGTAATATGTTTTCAGATAAATTGTCAAGGAATTGAATCCATTTTAATCCATTTCGGTCAAAGCTATTTCGACCTTAAACATTAGCCCCTTTATGTCCGGCGTGCATGACTTTAAACTGCCTACACAAAAGACAAAGGAACTCTGAATAAAAGTCAAGTTCCAGCTCACTAAATATACATTTTTTGTATGATTTAAGTAATATTGAGCAGTTAAAAGATTCAAAGTTTGTAGGGTTATTTGTAATAATCCTAGTAAAAATCAAACTATGATTACTAAGACCATTGGCTTAAGTAAATTTGAAGCAGGTAGTGAAAAGAATGCAGGTACAAATGATTGAAGACAAAAGTGTTTTTCATTTGATACACAAGAGTTAGAAGGACATCCACAGATTGGAGTCTCTTCTCTTTTTTCGAGAATTACAAGAGGCTTTCAACATAACACTTCATTTGATTTACGGCATCCCGAGCTTCATTAGCAACCACCTGGAATTCATTCATTCAACTGGATACAATAAGAGATGCAGTGATACCAGCTCTTCTTGGAACAATTGTAAAAGGATGTTCTTGAGTGCGGTTTGAGAAAATTTTCTGCTGATCAAACAGTGACTCTGTTTCTGTCCAAGAGACTTGGAAGATGGATACATGGATTTGAGAATGAAGCATTGGAAGTAAAGAGCCATTTGGAGAGAGTACTCTTTTCAGATATTGCTCTAATACCATGTTTGTCTTCTCTCCACCAACCATTAGTGGAAAACATTTCAGCCCATGGGTTTGCCATTTTCATATCTGCAAGGAAATGACATGGAGGAAGAATCTGAAAGTTCACACCATTGTTGTTACTCTTAATGTACAGCATAACCAAAATAGAGAAGTAGCAGTGCAGCTGCATCTCAGGTGTATAATTGTTTGCATTTTGAACATTGACTCCTTGCAGATGACCATGAACACACAGAGACAGGTAGATGCTCTATGGGAAATTAAGATGATATCTCTTCAAGTACTTATCCAAATCTAGGAAAGTGTTGTCGCAGATATCATAGTAATCATGGCCAATAATGTTCATCATGTCATCTATCCGCTTGCTAGCCAGTTCATCAGCCGTTCCAATTCCCTTAGGAGCCATTGAATCTGCACAGGAGTTGAATAAATTAAACTCTTAAGTGGGTTTATTTTTCATTAAATTTGTGAAAGAATTTGAAAAAATGGCCAAGGCATTAAGGCGCGCAAGTATGACAATGGCGCGCAATTATTTCGGATGCCGCGCTAGTTTTGGACGCGCAAGTCTAAACCGCGCAAGTACGAATACCTTTACAGGAGCGCGACATCAAGGAAAACAGAGCAGACTTGCACGGCTTAGGTGACCTGCGCGGCGAGAGCTTGAGAAGGTATGAAGTCTGGAAATCCGGATACTCGTACGGAGGTGAGGCCATGTATTTATAGGCCAGGAAGCCTACCTGCGTGCCACACCCAGAGCGCTTAAGGCCTGCGCGACGCAGACTTGCAAGCCACCCTCTGCGCACTGAAAGACTTGCGCGCCCTCCCTTTTCCTTTGGAAGGATTCGATTTCCTCAGAGTCAAATCCTCATTTCTCTCCGGATCCAACTCTGAGGGGGGACTTTTGTTGACGATCCTTTCGTCACAGAATCTAAAGATCGGAAAAGGGAATATCTCAGCTGAAAGTGATTTCAACCTTTGAAGAAAACATCAAAAATCGACAAAGGCATGAACACAGGATCAAAAGCAAATGCACCGCGCAAGTTTTACCACGGTCGCGCAAGTACACTTGCGCGACAGTCTTGGTCGCGCAGGTGACTTGCGCGAACTAAGTGGTAACCGCCCGGTAACCGCCCAGGGTCTTCTTTTGCCTATAAATAGACCCTGTGGGCCCCCCATTCGTGAGGATCTTTTTCCAGAAACTGGGATTGAAGCTCCCGACGGCCAAGTCCCTTCTCAAAACTTCCGGAACACTTCTAAGGTAATTTCTTACCTAGAACGGAAGATCTAAAGAGAAGAAGGAAGGCCAAAGTGTTGAAACTTATCAAACACTTGCGCGCCGACTTAATTCCTTCAATATAACTTGCGCGTCCCTTCTCTGAAAAAACCTCAAGGGGATTCTAAACGGTTTTATCAAGAGTCGCTCAAGTATTTCAATTCTGGTTGAAAATCGCGCAAGTACACTATGTGTCGCGCAGGTATACCTGCGTGACCAATACTTGCGCGCCCACGGAAGACTTGCGTGCCTTGCAAGACTTGCGCGCCCCTATCTTTTTGGGTGCCCATCTTTCCCTTTTTTACCCCTCTTAAGCCATTTCACCTTTCCTTTTCAAGATTCAGTCTTCAAGACACTCTTCAAAGCCATTTATGGCATGATTTCTTGATTTGACTTTCTTACCTGAAAGGAATTCTGTGAAATCTCTCTCAAAGTCTAGTGATTTAAATATCATTATGTCACTAAAATACGGAGAGTTCATTCATTCAACCTCATCCTTTAAGATGAGAGAATCCTAACCTGGGTCTCCTTTTCAGGAATAATCCCCAGTGATAAAACCTTTAATCTGGGAATCTTCCTCAGGAGTAAGCCCCAATCAAGTCCTCTAATCTTGGGAATCTTTCTTAAGAATAAGCCCCAACCTCAAATATGGGCATCCTCCTCAGGAGTAAGCCCCAAACCTTAATCCCTAACCTGGGTCTCCTTTTTCAGGAATAAGACTCAGTCATAACCTTGGGCTTCCTTTTCAGGAGTAAAGCTCCAAGTCCCTTAACCTGGGTCTCCTTTTTCAGGAATAAGACTCAGTCATAACCTTGGGCTTCCTTTTCAAGAGTAAAGATCCATGTCCCTTAACCTGGGTCTCCTTTTCAGGAATAAGACTCAGTCATAACCTTGGGTCTCCTTTTCAGGAATAAGCCCCAAGTCCCCTTAAACTTCTCTTAACCAGTCATAAAATTACCTTTGATTTGGGTTTCCTTTTCAGGAATAAAACCCAATCATAAGTCCCCTCCTAACTTGGGCATCCTCCTTAGGAGTAAGCCCCAAGATTAGAGTATTCAAATCTCCATGAAGCACATATAACTTTGTGGACCCTGTTCATGGATTTTCTCCCTAAAAGTAAATCCTAAACCTTCATCTATCTGGGCAGTCATCCATACATAAGCCCCAAACAAATTCTTATGATTGTATCTTTCATGGCACAATTGTCTAAATTTTACCAATACCTCTTGTTTCTCACACCGAGCATGAATCGCGTGAGCTTAGAGTGTAAAAGTAATTATGACACTCTTCTTTGAGCCATCAATCATAAACATCATACTCCATTACTCGAACTACGTGGGTTCTGATTCCTTTTCCAAAACAAAGGATACGTAGGTAGCCCATTTATGGGTTCGATCCCAACTTTGAAATAATCTCTGTCCTTCTGAATGACGATAAACTTCAAGTGCCCCACTGAGTGTCTTTAAAACTAGTCTGTTCATCATAAATGACCAAGAGACTTTTATATAAATGTTTTGAAGGATACCATTGACCAAGAATCTATAAACAGATATAGATGATTCTCTATTGATGAAGAACCTCGAATACATATAAAAGATTCTCTAAAATTTCTTGCATATTTAATCATTGATTGTTAAAACTAAAGGAAAGCACATTTTATACTTGGTAATGTAATAAGGATTCACGAACATAACTTAAATCTATAAAGAGAGTCCCGGGGTAGACAATAATTCCCCTCAAAAAGGTGTGATGAGTCCGACCTCCCATCCTCTCGACCAATGAAAATTCTTAAGCCTCATTAGTCCACAAGCTAATGAGCGCCTGCCTTTGGAAAGTAGGTCCAAATGGATGTGGAATCATTGGATGTTTCTGGTTCTACGAACAAACCCATTAGAAACCGATCGGAACGTTTGAATCTCCCGTCTAGGAGGTCATCCCCGAATTCCGTGCGAAACAATGACCGTAAACGAAGATCTCCCTATGGTAAGGGACTCGACACCCTCTATCTAATACGTCTCACTGTCGTATTCAGATGCATTTTGACAAAGAGCCCGAAGTGTGGGATTTTCATGGGGACATTCCCCTTGTTCCATGTCCAAACTTCATGAGCTCTCTATTTGGATCCTCATCCTCTTCCATATCCAAAAGGACCCTCAGAAGACATGGATGCTAGGCTTAAGGGCTCTCCATGGATGTTGGGCCTAAGGGCTCTCCTACTGTTTCGGGCTAACGTCTCTAAGGATTTTGGACGACATTTGCGACATGTCCCTTGTTTCGAACATAGTCAATGGTCGACCCTCATTTTTCTATCCCCATTACAGGCTAATGTGATGTGGATGCTGCATTTCCACCATGGTCAACATTTATCCTCCATCGTCATGCTTCCATCATTGTGATCCAAATTTTGAGGGTCATGATTCATACATTTCCACTTCCTCATGTTCAAGCAGAATTCCAACATATTCGTCTTTATCTCTTCGGGCGTCTAGGTGCGCTACATAGACGAGTTAGCATCATCGGGCCAATATTTACCGAGTGTCCCTTTTCCCTACTATGTCCCTTCCTATGTCAGGAAAGTCCCACCACTACTTCTTGTTTCCCACATCGAGCATGACTCACGTGGGCTTAGTAGTTCTGGTAGGATGTGTACCAGTGCATCCAGGCTTCTCATCGTCCTACATGACATTAAATTGTGCCCCAAGAACTACGTACGACTTGATTCCCATCCTCATGGGATACATAGAGACACCCCGGTATTTCACCTAGGGTCCACCCACAAGAATCATAAGTCTTATTCCTCCCCATTTCCGTCCCCTGGCCTGACCCCTCATGAGGAACCGCGTAACTGCAACCTTAACCCGAACAAGTTCGGGATGCCCCAAAATGACATTGGGAAGCGACATACCCCCTCACCAAAGAGGCCCTATCTGAAATAAGGAATGATCCATGATCAAACCGATGCACCCATCTAGCATACTCCCGCCACAGTGGCATAATTTAGTGAGTGTTGGATTCTGTTCGAAAAAACTGTCACTCCACATCCCACACTCTGCGTACCCCTTATTCTGACTCTCGTCCTCTTGCATGTCTGGAGGAACCCCTTAACAGTATGGATTCTCGGCCTATGGACCGCCTACTGTGCTGGGCCAACGTTTTGAAATTCTAATGATGAAATTTCTGAAAGGTCCCGTGTTTAGAACATGGTCAACAGTCGACCCCCATTTTTCTGTCCCCACCCCAGTCTAATACAATAAGAATATTTTGTTTCAAATGTGATCAACAGTTATTCATTATGTTCATGCCACCCCCACAATGTTCCGAATCCTAGGTATCGTGATTCACACTTCCCATTCCCATCTGTTCGGATCAATTTCAGCGCCCCTGTCATTGCACCATTCGTGCACAAGAGCACACTGGAAAAACGGTAATTCGTCTGTTCTGATAACTTCATTCTCTAGTCAGGTCTCTCCCATTTCTCAGATTTCTGGACCGGTTTTCCAGACCCTGGATGCTCGAAGCTTGGTTTGCACTCATGCATTTGGGTAGGGCGATGAGGTGGCTATCCCTTGTTTCTCACATCAGACCTGACCCATGTGAGCTTAAGGAATAGTCGCTGGATGTCCCACGAACATCATAAGGGTGAGATAAACCAATGAAAAAAAAAACTTGTGCATGCCACAACATTCAAACAATGAAAGCACGAAATTACGATTAAGGTTTTATAATAATTACAGTACCCGGGGGTAAATTCCCCCCATGGAAGGATTGACCTCATCGAAGGAACGTTGCAGCTCCTCCACCCTCTGGCTGGTGGAATCCAAGAGATGTTGCCACTTGTTCACCTCCTTCTCCTCCTCGATGGTGAGAGGGTGCAACTCATCGGCCGCAATCTGGGCTCATTCCATGTCGGCCCTGATGGCGATCCCCTCTCTAGAATCCCACTTCCGTCCCTCTTCAGATTCTGCAAGCTGAGCTTTTAGCCGCGACACGAGATCTGATTGCGCACCGAGAGAAGCGAAATGCTCATCTGCTCGGGCCTGCAACCATTGGGCCTCATCTTCAACCTTCTAGAGCCTCATGTTGTTTACCGCCTTTCTCTACTAGCAGCCCATGCCAAGGCCTCGGTCATACTCACAAATATTTTCTTCCATAAGATCTCGGATGAGTATGTGAGGGCGTTGGGCATCCACTCCCCCAGCACACAGTTCGCACAATCGAGAACGAATTCTATCCATCTCATTCAACCATAGTGCTTGGGGGTGTCATTGATAAATCGTGTGATTAGCTTCCACGATCGGCGATAGACTATCTTGTTTTCCTCCTCTTCAGAGGCCGTCTCCTCCCAGTCAGCATGATTGACAGGCTCGTATGTAGGAATGGTCCTGAGGAATTCCTCGGCCAGGTCTACGTCTGGTGTCAGATCGGGCATGGTGGGACCTGAATCATCCGGTTGATCCTCATCATCATATCCCACCTCAATGATCTTAGGAACAGTCCCACTGGCACCCCCTCCGGCAATCGGAAGCGTTGTAGTTCGGCCGGGTTGGACGTTCACATACACGACCATTGGCATGCCCCTGGGAAGACCACTACCAGAATTCCCCACCATCATCTCTCCAACAGCCCAGGACAATTGAAGAACTGTACACGCTAAGAAAGGGACATGGATGTCAGTTAACATGGTCCGAGGATGGCAGTTGTGAATACGACAGAGAATACTTACAGAGGTCAAATCTCTGGTCTCGCTCTTGGGTTGATGTTGTCGGAAGCCCGAGACACGACCCCCCACATATAGTCGGCAAGTCTGGAGACTCCCGGGGAGCCACCTCGACTGTCCCAGCCCCACCTGGCATGGAGGTTGGTGCAGCCACGGGCATGGATCCTGAAGATTCCGTGTCAGCACCCACGGAGGGACGAGAATGAGGTCTATGCATGAGGTCCTCCTGTATAGTACAGACACTAATAATGAATGCAGAGTAACCTAAGGGAAGACTCTAAAGAAGGAACTTGGGATTTCACCTCAAGGGACTCTGCGAAATCTTCAAGACCCGAGGATTGGTCGCTGATTTCACCCTCCTCTGGTGGAATCTCCCTACCAGCCTCGTCCCCCCAAGAGGATTCTTCCGATTCTTCCAGTACGGGAAAGCACTCCCTCATCTCAGCAGACGACATATGTGGGGGAACCATCTGATCCAGCAGTACCCTCACTTGGTCTGTCATTGGACGCGGGGCGCCCCGAGAATGGATAAAGTCCTCCATCTCGGTAATGTACCTCCACCTGGGATACTAAAAAGTTATCTCTAATAGGGCCAATCCCCGAAAAGTCCATCCTGAGGCGGTTAAGGTGCTTTCATAATTCTTATGGGCCAAGGAATTGCCTGTGGACTTACCAGATGTCCCAGGCCTCCGGGAAGACAACATTTTCTGGCATGTCGATGTGGCACAACCGTTTCTCCGGAGCCTGAGTAGAAATCCTATGGAATCCTCACGGTGGCCGCCCCTCTGGATGACTCTGTACTCCTGGGACCACCGGCTCTGCTGCCGCTGCTATATTTTCCACTGCTGGATCTGCTACTGCTTCTCCCTCCTCAACTGGTGTGGGCTCCACTGCTACAGTATCCCCGGCACTACGGGATTCCCTTGTCACATTTCGGCCTCGGCCCTGAGATCGAGGAAGTTCACCCTCACCGACCAAGACGGTTGGCTGCTTTAGCATCTCCCCTGGGTAGGCTGCCTCCCAGCTCTGGGCGTATTCCCTTATCAGCCCAAAGATGGCAGTCAGTGGTGGCATTGAATTCCACATATTCCCGTCTTCCCGTGTGAACATGAGCCACATCTACCTCATCACACATAGGAGCTCCTCTTAGCGTACCCCCAAATAGACCTGAAGGGTCAGACGATGCAGGCACAGGAATTTCCTGGCGAACCGGTGTGGGGAGTATGGATCGTAGAGACACTCGCGGTCCACCATAGCCACCAAGACTCCACCTCGAAAGGCCAGGAGGTAGGCCCAATGCTCTTCTGTATCCCGACCATCATCAGTAAAGGCCCCCTTCGGCAATAAGAAGGGGTGGAAATTGAACTATTCCACCCACCACACTCAGTTTAGAACTGATGGTGTGGTCATCTTGGTCGGAAAGCTCCCCGCGACGTTCAAAATCGAGGGATGAGAGTTTGACCCCGGAGGTGAGATGGGGTTCAGATACTTGTAGATCCCCCTGATTTGTGCCACCATCAACCTGTAGAGGAGGTGGAATGGCCCCACATAACCTTTGTGTCCTTTTCGCCTCGCTCATGTGCCACAAAATTTTGTACAACTTTGCGAGCATTGGGATCCCCAGGTTTACCCACCCTCCTGTCACCAATGGGGATTCCATGATGAAAGTGCTTGGACTCACTCCCATGTTTGTATCCCTCATCGGCAGGATCCAACCACAGATGAGGGCTGCGATGAATGTCGCTAGCCTGACTATTGGTCGTTGTTCAGTACTGACACTAAACCCCAAGGACTTCCACTGGCTATTCTCCAGTAGCCACCAGTATGAGTTTTCCTTACCCCAAGCACCCTTCGGGAAAGTTTGAGGCCTCGTCGGGAACTTCCTGTTTTCTGATAAGTTCAACAACTTATTGAACCAGCTCTTGAAGTGGACATCCCTCATGAACTCCTTGTCCTCCCCAGGCACGAACTCCATCAATGCCATTTCCAGACACATCATCTGCTCCGGATCCTCCCACGCACCCATGGCCGGGAGGAATTTTTCATACATTTCCCCCCAGTATCGGGACCCCCGAGATCTGATGGATGTCCCATAGGCTAATGATGACCTCCCCATGGTGCTGGTGAAACGTATTGGTCCCCAGTGACCACCAGCTCAATAGCTCTAGCATTAACTGCTTCGGCTGGTAGATATGGAAATGTGAAGCCCAAGCTGCCTCATATAGGCCCACTCTCCTCAAATCTGCCCCAAACTCCTTGCACGAGGCTCCTACCCAGTAGGCCCAAGCCCAATCATCCATGAAATTACCGCCCTGGCATAAGTCCCATTCCTCACACCACCCATTCTTCGAGTTCCCCAGAGCTGCCTTAAGGATGGTTCAGTATAGGGGAGGGGACGTCTCCAGATCCAATGGATTCCCGTCAACGTTGTTCAGATGATTGTACAGGAAGTCGACGGTGATAGGCGTGAAGTCCTCCCGGTCATGGCCATCGGGTGCCCTGAACCATCGGTGCTGTCATGACATGCTTCAGAACCAGTAAGCTGGCTCATCCCGAACCGATGTAGGGATGAAGACGTCATCCCTCAGCCCGAAGCCGTACAGAGGCAACCTCCTGCATAGTGGGTAATTCTTATGGCTCTCCGACAGCAACTCCACCAGAGAATAATGGTCCAAGTGGCTCCGGAAAATCTCCCCCAGCCCCAGGATGTTCTCCATTTCGTCCCTCTAGGCGGCATCCACAAGGACCTCGTGTGCAACTTCATGGTGGACCATTTGGTTCTGGGACTTGGATATTCCCTTGGATGGTCCTTGAAGATCATTCACAAAGTGAGTTCGCGAAGTGAGTTCACGAAGGCCGCTTGTGAAGACTATTCTTGTAAGCACTACCTCGACGTTCAAAGTCAGATCGCGGAGCACAAACGCGGAGTTGAAGACTCATTGTGCGACGCGAAGCCTCGATTTGCAGAGATCACTCGCGGAGTACCCAAAACTTCGTGAATCGAGAGTGAAAGAAGACAAGATCGCAGAGAATGGAAAGGAAAAAAGAGATGGCAGGCCCCCTATTTATAGGGGGCGGCCTTCGGAGCTTCACAACGCATCCAGTCCACATGGAGATTCGTGGCATGCCTGGCCAGCGCGGCCCCTGTCCACCTCGCGTGCCCTCGTCACAAGTCAACACTACAAAAGGCCTATTATTTTGATGTTTTCCCTTAGACTTCGACACTTGATCCCTCCATATCTCCAAGTATGAGGGGGGGAATTTGTTGGCCCCAAAATTTGGCACGAAGGAGCGACCCAAAGACGGCCCCTCGCACTGCCTCGTGAAGCCCCTTCATGGGGTTCCCAACACCACATCCGTCTTGAAGCACCAGAGGAGGGATGCTTTGCGAACAGAGTTAACGTTCGCAAACCTCCCATGAAGCAAAGGAGGTGGGATGCTCTGCGAAAAGAGTTGACATTCGTGAACCCACCATGAAGCAAAGGAGGCGGGATGCTCCACGAACGGAGTTGACGTTCGTGAACCCGCTGCGAAGCAAAGTAAGTGGTATGCTCCTCGAACGGAGTTGATGTTCGGGAACCCACCACGAAGCAAAGAAGGTGGGATGCTCCGTGAATGGAGTTGACGTTCACGAACCCACCGCGATGCAAAGGAGGCGGATGCTCTGTGAACGGATTTGATGTTCGTGAACCCACTGCGAAGCTCAGGAGGCGGGATGATCCATGAACCCATTTGACGTTCGCGACCCCACTACGAAGCAACATATCCCCTTCACGTCGTGTGAGCTCCTTTCCGCAGTGCCCCTTGCCTATAAATACCAAGCTCCCCCTGAGCTCTCTGGTTGGACAATCCGAACTTCCGGCTTCTCAACTCCTGAATTGCAAAGCATTATTCCGCTCAATGAACAATGAGCTATGCGAGGTACTTCCACTTTGAGAAGTGCCTCCCCATTGTCTCGTTTTGATCCCCTCTTTTGAGAGGGATTCCTTTCGCGAAGCCTATGGTGTTTTGCGAAGGAAGGGGATCCCCTAGGGGACCCGGGTCATCATGGAGAATTTATGCTTCGTGAAAAACCATTCTTGTAAAATTGATACATTTTCTAAGGTAGGATCACTATACTTCGCGAAGGACATTGCTTCCTGACATCCTGCTTCGCGACTCACCTTTCCTCCGTGAGGCTGTGCTCTGCGAATGCCTTTACACTTCGCGAAGCACCTCCCATTTCCACCTCCTCCCATGCTAAGGCTGAGGCACCCCACATTGTGAAGCACACCCATTCGCCAGTTACCTCCACCACCAAGAGAAACTGAGCTCCACACGGCCCCTGCCTATGGATTCCTCTTCTTGGAAAAACCTTTTCCCGTGCGACCCTCCAGGTTTGCACGATGTGACTTCAAAGTCCCCGGGACGATACTGCCTATAGCGTTCCTGCGCCTAATGCTTCTTCACATAGGCACACTAATAGCTATTACTGTAACACCCTGAGATTTTATGAGAATTTTTTTATGTCTTATGTTATACTCAACACCAAAGGATTCTTTCACAGCACACAATACGAACTTGTCTTGCATTACACGCAATCACGACCTTCCTCGATAACATGTGTAGTACGCAATACCGGGTTTCACTAAACAATGACATATTATTATGAACTAGAAGTTATGAATAGTATTAACTACATTTGGAATTTTAATATTCACCTTACACATTTTCTATAACATGGTAAGAGAACAAAATAATTTTTTCGGGTAAAATAGGTATTTTTCAAAAAATGCAGTTTTGCCGCCTTTTGATGGCGCACCCACATTAAATATATTTTTTGACATGTTTATAAGTTCAATTCGAAAAAATAAAATTCTTATTTTGAATCAGGGTATAAAAATTTACTTTGGATAAATTTTAGATATTTTTCTGATAACTTTCATATTTTGATGAATAGTAAAAATACGCTAATTTTTAATTAAAAACAACTTTTTTCATTGAGATAATTTATATGGTTAAATTATAATATTGAATGGTTTTAAAGTATAAATAGAATATATTTTTACCATTAAAAATAATTTATGTCATTAGCATTAATTTCACATTAAATTCATACGTAAAAACATTTCAATCTTTGGCAATGTTTTAACTTCTAAAACCCGTTTTCTTAACAACAGGATTTATTTTAAATTAATTACTACAACTTATATGTTTTGAATTTTGAAAAATGGATTCTATATTTGGAATTAGTGGGTCCAAATTATGTTAATAGGCTACTTTTTATTTTTGGGCATTATGAAGAGTAACTACGGTAACTTTTATTTACCATAGTTAAAGGTAAATCGGGTCATTAAGAGTAAATATAAGATTATAAAATTACCCTAATACCGGCCAAAATCCCATTGGATGACTAAAAGTCGACCCATATCACCTAAGGGTCGGATTATATTCATTTAATGGAATTTTTTCCATGAAAAAAATTTAAATATTATTAAAACCAAAGAATGTGACAACATGTCACTTTCTTAAATCTTATAAGTATAATAATTTTTATTTAGTGATAAGATTAATGAAATTTCGAACATGAATAGTATCCAGAAATATAATACAATTATCTACATCATAGGAATTTATTTAGAATTTTTAATAATTAAATAGTTATCATTAATTATGACACAATAGTGATGTTGAAATTATTTTATTAATTAAAATATCAAATAAATGGTTTTAAAAATATTAAAATAACTATTATATAAACTATTTAATGTGATCCAATAATTTTTTAGATACATATTACATTTTATGAATCTATTAAATCTTTTAGTTCGAACATGTCTTCTGTATATATTTTATTTAAATTCAAATAATTGAATAGTGTCAAAATTTCCACTATTGTTATTTTATAAAAATAACATATTATAAAATTGTTTAAAAATCACAAAAATATTTAAAAATTATAAATTCAAATTTATATGGTCGAAAATGTCATAAAGTGTCAAATTATGGAAAATTCACAACACATATGTAATTATTTTTAATAATTTAAAATTTAGAATATTATTACCACAAATAAAATTAAATTGATAAATAAGGATAAATCAAGTTGATAATGTTTAAAATAAATTCATAACATGTCTAAGTTTTATTAGTTGATGATATTAAAACCCTATATCATATAATCTTCGAATATGAGTCATTTTGGAAGTTTTTAAGTGGTTTTGGTATTTAATACAAACTAATATTTCTTATATTTCCAAAGGTGCCCCTCTCCTCCCTTATAAAAGGGAACCTCCTCCCTCTCCACCTCACACCAATTTGAGCCTTCAAGATCGGCCAATCCCTACCCATTTCACTTCCCCACTTCCTTAGAAACCTACTAGAGGTACTGGTCTTCTCAAAAGACCAACTCTAGTGCATTAAGAGAAATTTTAAAGGAGGCACTTCGAGAAAGAGGAGGTTCAGACACTTACAAAGCAAATCAGACCTAAGGTAAGGGAAAATCTTGCAATATCATTTTTATCTGAGATTGTTTATACTTCAGAATTTACTATATAATATTTACCATCCACATCCATGTTTCCTTAATATGTAATATTTATATCCTTCTACAATAGTTTATGTCCAATTTTACCCTTCGGTGATTTTTTAGTAAAAGATATGAAAGGAATCTTTTGTCTTTTTTTGTACGAGGTACTTTTTGACTTTTTCGACAAAAGTACGAGAAGAATGTTTTTATAACTTATACGGCATGAATGGATCTTTAAAAAATTATTTCCAAGAAGATTCCTTTACACATTTTCAAGTTTAATTTTAATCAACTTCTTTTAGTTCAAAATTATATGACATGTTAAAAAACGAAAATCTTTTTGAAGTAGAAAAGATATTTTCCTCAAGAATGGAGTTCAAGTTTTTTTTATCAAAATTATTTTCCATCTAATATAATATAGGGTTCTATTTCTGTCCCTATTATTACATTGATTTGATCATGTTGTGATGGAATTATTTTTATGAATTCCTTTATCTTATTTGAATTGTTTTATGATGTCACGATGTTTAAGAATCCCATTTTTATTACATGGGTTATGCAATGATGTATGATTTATAATTTTGTGGCACACATAAGAATGGTATCATTATGAGACGGGTGGGAACTATATCTACCTCCAATTAATTGGGTAAAGATTTTATATCTCATGAGATAGACATGGCTGGAACGGCAGGTTAAACCGGTTCAGTGAAACAGGACTGAAACGAGGAGTGAACTCGGTTCAGAAATGGAATATGTCCACTATGATAGTCTTGTAAATGAGTCTTGACTAATAAGAAATGATTCTCTATGATTATGTGTGTATTCCACAAAGTTTCATGTTTTATGTTATGATTATTTGGATTATATTTCACTACCATGATTTATCCCATGTTATGAAATTATGATCTCTTTTGTAGGGTAAGATTTTCAAAATGTTATGTTCTTATGAATTTGATGTAATTGATATTTCTTTTGTTTACCCTTATTGATCATTTGAGCTCACCCTTTTGTATGTTTTCTTTCCCCAGGCCAGGAAGAAGCGTATTAAGTAAGATATACCAAAAAGGGACTATAGATATGATGAAATAAATGGGAGACAGTGTAGATTCTTTATGAACCAGTTATTTATGTTTCCCAGTTTCTAAAGACACTATACCTACACGGTCCTTTCATGGTTTTGTTATATGTTGTAATACGTATGCTTCGATTTTGATGTATTAACCATGTATGTAAAGTATGGGTCGCTATAGTTGGTATCAGAGGAAAGGTATAGTCAACCTTTGGAAACTAGGATGTGAAATCCTTATTAAGAAACCTAAGGATATGTCTAAAGCATAGAACACAATCTTAGTGTTTTAGAAATGGCCATGAACAACCTATAATAAGACCTTAAGTGTGAAATTGTATTCTTGATTATGTGGGTTTCCTATTATAATTAGTGTTTCTCACACTATTCTTCTTGGTTTTAGTCAATGGATGGAACCCGAAGAAACCGTGTTAATGTGGAATGCGAATGGAAATGCAATGATTGTCCCCCTGAGCAACCAAACGTTATGGGATATGGAATGAAAAAACTTGTAGCCATGCTCACAAAACTTTCTCAAGCTATGAATCATGCTGGACTTCCAAATGAGCAATGGAAGGAGCAAATTTATGTCGAATCCTTCATGAGGCAGCATCCACCTTCATTCAGCAGGTCTTCTGATCCATTAGTGGCTGAACAATGGATCAGTACCACTGAAACAATATTTTCAGTTCTTCAATGTTCTGAACATGATAAAGTCATCTTAGTAGTGTATCATTTGGAAGGTGATGTTGATAAATGGTGGAATCTTATTAATAATACGAGGAAAATGGATGAAATTGAGTCCATAGAATGGGAAGAGTTCAAGAACTTGTTTTTCAATAAGTATTTCCCTCGTATTCTTCGAAAAAATATGGAGAAGGAGTTTCTTGAACTGAATCAAAAGGATGATGATCCGTTGGTACCTATGAAGCAAATTTTACAAGACTTTCAAGGTACGCTTCCAGAATTATTATCCAACCTGAGAGTAAGATCGATCGACTCTCTAGTGGCTTAAAACCAAGTCTTAGAAGTGCGTTAGCCATAAGGAACTTCAATAGCTACGAGGAAATTGTTTGATGTGCTCTCAAGGTTGAGATGGAGATTGGTGTAATCCATCAGTCACATGGGTTTGATAAGAAGAGGAAAATGGAATTCAAAGGAAAATCTAAAGACCACACTAAAAAGAATATGAGTTTTCCCTTATTCTCAAAGTGTGGAAAGAAACATGGAGGAAATTGTCTTAAGGGGACAAGAAAATGTTGTAAGTGTCGAAAAGAAGGTCATCGGGCAATTTAATGTCGAAATAATGGGAAGAAGATGTCTAATGATGCAAACAAAGGAAGGGATACACAGAATGAACCTACTACCCTTCAATGTTTCAAGTGCTAGGAGATGGGGAATTATTCCAATCAATTCCCAAATCCAAGGGTTGATGATAATGATCGACGTCAACAAACTCTTAAGGCCAAAGACAAAGGAAATTCACATGAAATTACTATCGGCGATGTGGAGTACGACAAAGAAGTGGTGAGAGGTACACTTACCATCCACTCTAAAGTATCAAATGTTTTATTTGATTCTGGATCCACCCACTCTTTTATTTCTGAAGAATTTTCTAAGGGTATCACCGTAATTACCTCAACAATTAGATGTTGAGTTGGCTGTGACAACTCATAATGACACAATAGTCGCATCAAAAGTTTACAATTCTTCTCCGATTGAAGTTTGTGGGAAAGTGATTCCTGCAAATATTTTGATCCTTCCTATAGTGGAATGTAACACCCCAAGATTTCATAGTGTGTTATTTCTTCAAAATAATTCAATAACTTGCACTACACGCAACACTGAGTTCAATCACACCATGACTTACAAAAAAAAGCCATTCAAAAGAGGTTATGAATAGTATTATCTAAATTTTAAACTTTATATAATCCTTATAATTTTAGAATCCATATTATGAGTTTCTTAGATATAATGCAAGAACAAATTCATTTTCAGTATTGCACTTTTATCAACTTTTAATAGTGAACCCTTTTTAAATACAATATTTTAAACTTTTTGACTAAATGGGGACATCAAAAATTTAAAATGAAACATCCCAAGCTTCCACGGTACACTTTCTTTGAATAATACAGTAGTGTGTGTTGTACGCAACCTTGAGTTTTAACACACACCACAACCAATCAAACTAGCCGTTATGAATAGTAATACCTACTTTTTAAAATTATATATATTTTATATTTTAAAATGGACTTCATATTTGGATTTGTAATATCGAATTTAGCCTAAGGTGAAATTTTGGTACATTTCGGATAACTTTCATATTTTGATGAATAGTGAAAATTACTAAATTTTAATTAAAAACAACTTTTTTAATCAAAATAATTAATAGTGATAAATTATGAATTTTAGTGGTTTTAAAGTATATTTAGAATAGATTTTTACAATTTAATATAATGTTGGTCATTGGACATAATTTTACAATTAAACCGAACATAAACAAGTGTCAATCTTTTGATAGTTATTATCTCTTAAAAACACGCTTTTTGTTTTGACAGCGGGAATTAATTTTAAATTAATTTCTGCCACTTCTGTGTTTAGAATTTAGGAAAATGGATTCCATATTTGGAATCAGGATGTTCAAATTGTGTAAATAGGTAACTTTTATTTTTAGACATTTTGAATAATTACTGCGGTAAATATTTTATTTACCATGGTTAAGGGTAAATACGGTAAATAAGGGTTAAAAAAATAATATTATAATAATACTAAATTACCCTAAAACGTGTCTTAACCCTATTGGTTGATACATGGTCGACCATGGGAATCTTTGGGTCGATTTTGGGACCCCATGGATCCACTTGTAAGTGATAATGACACTTTATTTTAATTAAGTCAAAATGAATACAAAAATGACACAAGCATATATCCTTTAGAAAAACAATTGTTACATAGGGTTATATAAGTTGGATTTTAGATTATAAATATTCATTAGAAAGATAAACAGATTTCCTACATAATGATATTTTATTTATAATTTTTAGACATTAAATAATTTATTTTATTTATGACACAATGATGATGCAGTAATTACTATAATAGTGAAAAATTAAATTAATTGATATTATAAATACCCAAACAAATATAATATGAAACTTTTAATGAATTAAACTAATTTTCTAGGATAATATGATATATTAGGATTGATTTAATTGACTTTTTTCGAAGTAATCAATCTGTTATGAGTTTCACAAAAATCAACTATTGAATAGTGTCAAAATTGACATAAAAGAGTTCTTAAAACAAATATTATATTATTAATTGATATTAAATTCCTAAAAATCTAAGGTTCGGCCAAGAGACTTATATCATGATAGGTTCATCATTAATGGACCACTGGGGGGTCTCTTGGATGTATATAGTAAGTTTATTAACCATATTATATAAAAATACAAAGAGACATTGTAAAAGTGAAACTAATTAACTTAGAGTTAATACTTAAAGATAAGGTTAATATAAGTACCCAAACCTGTCTAAATTATATTGGTTGAGTGGTTTTCGACCTATCCCCACCTTAACCTTTGAATAATCAACTTTGGAGCCTTTAGAAACCGAATATGAATTTAATATAAATTAATATTTCTAGCTTTTCCAAAGGTGCCCCTCACCCCTCTTATAAAAGGGCACTCCTCCTTCTCATTTCTTCACACCTCTAAAGCCTTTTGGTTCGGCCAAACTCTGCCCAAATACTCTCCCAACATCCCTCACTACAACCTAGAGGCATTAGTTTGATCAGAAATCCAACCTAAGGAGCCCTTTTGATCAAATCAAAAGGAAGAACCCGAAGAAGAGGTAATGTTTTCACCACCCCTTTTCAAGTTCCATTCTTCTTCCACTTCTTCTTCCTTTGTTCTTACCATTCTAAAGTAATAACTCCAGTATCTCACATATACTGTGATTTTTTTATAAATATGGTACAACCATATTCAGTATTCTATCCACCCTTTGAATAACATGTCACCATACGTGCGTACGTACGGCTTACCGTCTCCACGTCGTGGTGTAATTGTTATTCAATATATTATTATTTGGATGGGTATAATAATGATGTGTAACTCATGTAAATAATAAATATAACATGTTAATGATTCTTTATATATGATATACCATCCATTTATATATTATTTTAATATCAAATAATGATATTGTCGCTCGTGCGTACGTACGGACTACCGTCTCCACGAACGCGATGAGATTCATTCTCCATCGTATCCATTCAAGTATAATTATCATTTGATGATTTAAAAATGATGTTTAAGGACTTGATATCATTCTGGATATGAATAATATACAACCTATCCTTTACAAAAAGTTCTTACGTAACAAAACATATAAAAGAAAACAAGTAAGTTTACACCCGAAACAACGATAATACTAAGATATTATTATAAATCGATATTAAAAGATCATATATGATATCATATTAATTTATATGATTCTTGTATAATTTAGTAACAATTATTTCACCATTATACAGGAGGTTAACCTACCCCAACCAAGGAAAAAGTACAAGGTAAGGGTTTACTTTACAATCTCTTCATTATCCGAGGTTGTTTATACGTAATAATCTACTGGGATCTCTTTATCATCCACATCCATGTTTTTTAAAATTGTATTTCAAAACATTTTTACTATTTACTATAATATGAGTTAAAGTCATTTATACCCTTTTTGACTTTTATAAGTGGTTTATAAAGGAATCTTTTGATCGTTTTCAAAACAAGGTCCTTTTTAACCTTTTCGACAGAATTAAGGTAAGAATGTTTTTTTTAACTTATACGGCGGGTGCAGCTATTTTCCGCCGTTATAAAATCTTCAAAGCTTCCCTTACAAGATTATAAGAATATTTTCAAAGAAAATGTTTTATTTTATATGGATCTTAAATGATTTCAAAATAAAAGGAGATATTTCTTTTAAAAGAATTTTGATTTCATCTATGTCAACATCCTTTGATGGATTTTAAGATTATTTGAAGTTGATTTATTATGATACAAAACTTCTATATTGTATTGAAGGTTTTGTGATATGTTTGACTGTGGATGTGCTATTTTTATACCATTCATAGTTTATGGTGAAAGTATTGACATTTCGTATGCTAGTTTTAATACGAATGTTTATGTTATGTTTAAACCTTTTCATATGGGAATGCATTGGACTTAATATGTGACGGGTGGAGCCCGCTATAGCTCCTCGATGCATCGGTAGGTCTCATGAGACAAACTAGTGTCTTGGCACAAATCCTTGACAAAATCTTATTTGTAGTCTTGGCATGAGGCCTTGGCTATGTGGTTATGATCGTCTGGCATTATGCATTCCAACATTATGAAAGTGGTTATTGATTTTTGCATGTGAGTATTCGATTAGTAGAATATCCATGTGAATAAGTAAATGTCATTATTTCATTTTAGTTATGCCATACCATGTTGAAAGTTCATATTTAAAAGGATTTTGTTTTAGTTATACATTGCCTTAAATGTTTATTCTTATTTATGAAAGTTTCCGCTAAATTGTTATCCTTACTGGGCATTTGAGCTCACCCCTTTTCTATGTTTTATTTTTCCCAGGAAGTGAAGAAGTAAGTTATGAATGACCTGCAGGGATAGTATGTGGGGATATGAGTGTGGAATATGAAGAAACGATGTTGTTGTAGTTTTCATTTTTATGATGTAATGTAAAACTTTATGAATATATCTAGTGTTTCCAAGGCTACTAAACCAATCGGTCTTTCGAGATTTCATCTTTCTTGTGATCATGCCAATGTTATGTAATAATGCACCGACTCTGGGTAACTGGGGTCGGGGCGTTACAGTTGGTATCAGAGGAAGTTTAGTACAAACCTTGGAAGCTAGATTTAGATAAACTCTAATTAGAGCACGTAGACCTAAGATGAACTTTGAGGATTAGTATAGAAGAACTTCCTAGAATTTTGGTATTGTAGAGATTTTGTGAGTTTTCCGAGCAATACATCCCTGTCTGGATACGAGCAGGTAGAGGCGGCTCTGGCACAGATGTACCTAGGGGTAAAACCCGAAAACACCGCTTTGAGCTAGACTCGAACGGGAACTGGTGCACGACAAAGGGCCTTGCTGCACTCTTGGTTACGACACTCCCGGGGGATATGCTTAGGATAACTCTCATTTTCTTTACAAATCATTTTGAAGGGATTATGAGTATATACTTCCTCAAAGAAAACATTCTTATGATTATGGATTATATCCATAAATAGTTCAATTTATGTTAAGTGTTTTATAAGTATGGGATTATGTATTTTGATTCATAAACTGATCTAGTTTATGCCATGGTATAGAAATGGCGCCCAGTAGAAGGAATGAGAACTCCAGAAATACACATGATTCAAAGAGAAGGAAGGATCATATCTTTCATGGTCTTAAGCTAGAATTTATAAGAGAAATAGTCTCCCATGTATTATCATCATATGAAGAAATAATATCATGTGTTGATAAGATAAGTAAAGAGTTTACTGAGTCCTATGGCTTTGAAGGGAAGCAAGAGAAGAAAAGGATGGAAGAGAGAAACATGGATAAAGGGAAGAGGGAAAAGAAGAATTTTCTCATATGTGGTAACTGTGGAAAGAAACACCCTGTAACTTCCTGAAAGGAATGGGATTTTGTTATAAGTGTGGAGGAAAAGGGCACAAAGTACGTGACTGCAAGGGTAAGAAAATGGTTTCAAATGTACAATGCTTCATTTGCAAGGAGTTTGGACACTACGCGAGCCTATGTCCCAGTCATCAGACTATGCCGCAAATGATGTTATTGGATAATAATCAAGTTATGATACTACCACAGATGAAGAGGAATGATTAGAGTTCTTATGTTGATTATATCAATTGAGTGTTGTATCAACAATGTACTTGTTATAATAATTATGGAGTATATAAGGATTGTACTGCAGTACTATTTCATTAAGGAATTGAGATGGTGTGGAACAAAGAAAAGTGACTCAGTAGCAGGTTAAATGTTTGGAAAATATATGGTTGAGAGAAAGATAAACCATAATATGGTTCAGATACCGAGGTGGTGATTTTAGAATAATACATGATTGATTTGGATAAATTATATTGGATATTATTGACTACCTTGAAGCTGATTAATGATTTGTATATTCCATCATTGTTGGGGTTTTAAACATTTTTGGATTAATGAAGTATATCCAACATTCTATATGGAATAAGGGATCATGAATGTAATCAATAAGGAATATGGTAATACATGATGAAGGTATTTATATGCTATTACGGGGTAAAAAGGATCTATATTATGTTTACCTTCCTTATAAATGTTGGACTGTGAGTTTGGATAGAATTATTTTGGATAGTTCTTATTTGGATTATTTTGGATTGCCATAAAAGGACAACCCGGAGGTCGGGCAGCAACCTGTTGCGTCCGGCAAGGCCACAAGACTTGAACCCGCAACCGAAGGGCGACAAGGGTGTATCACTTACCACTAGCCCAAGAGATGTCCTGGATTAAATAATGTAGTTTTTTTAAAAGATCTGGTAGATTAATTATAAATTCGTTTATTTTGGAACCCTGTACGAATAGTATAAATATAATTTTTTTTACGAGTGAAAGATGAGTTTATGGTAGAAATTTATTAATGGACAAAACTCTAATTATAAAGTAAGTATATCTCATTATGATCTTAGCCAATCTCATAAATAAATTCCTCAACATTAATAAAAGGAACTTAGAACAAAAATGTTTCCCTAGATGGTACCTTAAATCATCACGAATTTATGGCTTTGGGATTGTTGGCCTTTTCATAGCCATGTTCTCTACCACTCTCCATCAGATAATTGATGGTTAGATTTCTCCTCCATATCCATATTTTCCTTCATGGAACCCTAGTATGTGTTATTTTCGGTAATCTTCATACTTTCCACTCTTTATTTTAAATAGAGGCCTCATTAATTCATTTTTCGATGTGGGATTTCAACTAAGATATTTTGAAACGTCAAAAATGTGTTATCCCAATACCCTATATTTTGTTGAACCGATGGTACTTCAAATCATCATAGATTGATGAGTTTAAGGACCTCAATTTTATACTTTTTTGTGATTGATGACCTCAATCACTACCTATAAATATTTACGTTTTTCCTCCAATTATATGTCTCTAATTGCCACCAATGTTCTCCTAATCAAGATCATAATTTGGTGGTGACCCTTTCATTTATCTTTTCCTCATTTTAAGACTAAATTTTAGTAACCCAATTTCCGATGTGGGTTTTCCCACAAATATATTTTCTATTTTCAACCTTTTATTTTCGAAGAACAATTTCAAATTGCGAGGACACAATTTATTGAAGGAGGGGAGAATGTAACACCCCAAGATTTCATAGTGTGTTATTTCTTCAAAATAATTCAATAACTTGCACTACACGCAACACTGAGTTCAATCACACCATGACTTACAAAAAAAAGCCATTTAAAAGAGGTTATGAATAGTATTATCTAAATTTTAAACTTTATATAATCCTTATAATTTTAGAATCCATATTATGAGTTTCTTAGATATAATGCAAGAACAAATTCATTTTCAGTATTGCACTTTTATCAACTTTTAATAGTGAACCCTTTTTAAATACAATATTTTAAACTTTTTGACTAAATGGGGACATCAAAAATTTAAAATGAAACATCCCAAGCTTCCACGATACACTTTCTTTGAATAATACAGTAGCGTGTGTTGTACGCAACCTTGAGTTTTAACACACACCACAACCAATCAAACTAGCCGTTATGAATAGTAATACCTACTTTTTAAAATTATATATATTTTATATTTTAAAATGGACTTCATCTTTGGATTCGGAATATCGAATTTAGCCTAAGGTGAAATTTTGGTACATTTCGGATAACTTTCATATTTTGATGAATAGTGAAAATTACTAAATTTTAATTAAAAACAACTTTTTTAATCAAAATAATTAATAGTGATAAATTATGAATTTTAGTGGTTTTAAAGTATATTTAGAATATATTTTTACCATTTAATATAATGTTGGTCATTGGACATAATTTTACAATTAAACCGAACATAAACAAGTGTCAATCTTTTGATAGTTATTATCTCTTAAAAACACGCTTTTTGTTTTGACAGCGAGAATTAATTTTAAATTAATTTCTGCCACTTCTGTGTTTAGAATTTAGGAAAATGGATTCCATATTTGGAATCAGGATGTTCAAATTGTGTAAATAGGTAACTTTTATTTTTAGACATTTTGAATAATTACTGCGGTAAATATTTTATTTACCATGGTTAATGGTAAATCCGGTAAATAAGGGTTAAAAAAATAATATTATAATAATACTAAATTACCCTAAAACGTGTCTTAACCATATTGGTTGATACATGGTCGACCATGGGCATCTTTTGGTCGATTTTGGGACCCCATGGATCCACTTGTAAGTGATAATGACACTTTATTTTAATTAAGTCAAAATGAATACAAAAATGACACAAGCATATATCTTTTAGCAAAACAATTGTTACATAGGGTTATATAAGTTGGATTTTAGATTATAAATATTAATTAGAAAGCTAAAACGATTTCCTACATAATGATATTTTATTTATAATTTTTAGACATTAAATAAGTTATTTTATTTATGACACAATGATGATGGAGTAATTACTATAATAGTGAAAAATTAAAATAATTGATATTATAAATACCCAAAAAAATATAATATGAAACTTTTAATGAATTAAACTAATTTTCTAGGATAATATGATATATTAGGATTGATTTAATTGACTTTTTTCGAAGTAATCAATCTGTTATGAGTTTCACAAAAATCAACTATTGAATAGTGTCAAAATTGACATAAAAGAGTTCTTAAAATAAATATTATATTATTAATTGATATTAAATTCCTAAAAATCTAAGGTTCGGCCAAGAGACTTATATCATGATAGGTTCATCATTAATAGACCACTTGGGGGTCTCTTGGATGTATATAGTAAGTTTATTAACCATATTATATAAAAATACAAAGAGACATTGTAAAAGTGAAACTAATTAACTTAGAGTTAATACTTAAAGATAAGGTTAATATAAGTACCCAAACCTGTATAAATTCTATTGGTTGAGTGTTTTTAGACCTATACCCACCTTAACCTTTGAATAATCAACTTTGGAGCCTTTAGAAACCGAATATGAATTTAATATAAATTAATATTTCTAGCTTTTCCAAAGGTGCCCCTCACCCCTCTTATAAAAGGGCACTCCTCCTCATTTCTTCACACCTCTAAAGCCTTTTGGTTCGGCCAAAATCTGACCAAATACTCTCCCAACATCCCTCACTACAACCTAGAGGCCTTAGTTTTATCAGAAAGCCATCCTAAGGAGCCCTTTTGATCAAATCAAAAGGAAGAACCCGAAGAAGAGGTAATGTTTTCACCACCCCTTTTCAAGTTCCATTCTTCTTCCACTTCTTCTTCCTTTGTTCTTACCATTCTAAAGTAATAACTCCAGTATCTCACATATACTGTAATGTTATTATAAATATGGTACAACCATATTCAGTATTCTATCCACCCTTTGAATAACATGTCACCATACGTGCGTACGTACGGCTTACCGTCTCCACGTCGTGGTGTAATTGTTATTCAATATATTATTATTTGGATGGGTATAATAATGATGTGTAACTCATGTAAATAATAAATATAACATGTTAATGATTCTTTATATATGATATACCATCCATTTATATATTATTTTAATATCAAATAATGATATTGTCGCTCGTGCGTACGTACGGACTACCGTCTCCACGAACGCGATGAGATTCATTCTCCATCGTATCCATTCAAGTATAATTATCATTTGATGATTTAAAAATGATGTTTAAGGACTTGATATCATTCTGGATATGAATAATATACAACCTATCCTTTACAAAAAGGTCTTACGTAACAAAACATATAAAAGAAAACAAGTAAGTTAACACCCGAAACAACGATAATACTAAGATATTATTATAAATCGATATTAAAAGATCATATATGATATCATATTAATGTATATGATTCTTGTATAATTTAGTAACAATTATTTCACCATTATACAGGAGGTTAACCTACCCCAACCAAGGAAAAAGTACAAGGTAAGGGTTTACTTTACAATCTCTTCATTATCCGAGGTTGTTTATACGTAATAATCTACTGGGATCTCTTTATCATCCACATCCATGTTTCTTAAAAATGTATTTCAAAACATTTTTACTATTTACTATAATATGAGTTAAAGTCATTTATACCCTTTTTGACTTTTATAAGTGGTTTATAAAGGAATCTTTTGATCGTTTTCAAAACAAGGTCCTTTTTAACCTTTTCGACAGAATTAAGGTAAGAATGTTTTTTTAACTTATACGGCGGGTGCAGCTATTTTCCGCCGTTATAAAATCTTCAAAGATTCCCTTACAAGATTATAAGAATATTTTCAAAGAAAATGTTTTATTTTATATGGATCTTAAATGATTTCAAAATAAAAGGAGATATTTCTTTTTAAAGAATTTTGATTTCATCTATGTCAACATCCTTTGATGGATTTTAAGATTATTTGAAGTTGATTTATTATGATACAAAACTTCTATATTGTATTGAAGGTTTTGTGATATGTTTGACTGTGGATGTTCTATTTTTATACCATTCATAGTTTATGGTGAAAGTATTGACATTTCGTATGCTAGTTTTAATACGAATGTTTATGTTATGTTTAAACCTTTTCATATGGGAATGCATTGGACTTAATATGTGACGGGTGGAGCCTGCTATAGCTCCTCGATGCATCGGTAGGTCTCATGAGACAAACTAGTGTCTTGGCACAAGGCCTTGACAAAATCTTATTTGTAGTCTTGGCACGAGGCCTTGGCTATGTGGTTATGATAGTCTGGCATTATGCATTCCAACATTATGAAAGTGGTTATTGATTTTTGCATGTGATTATTCGATTAGTAGAATATCCATGTGAATAAGTAAATGGCATTATTTCATTTTATTTATGCCATACCATGTTGAAAGTTCATATTTAAAAGGCTTTTGTTTTAGTTATACATTGCCTTAAATGTTTATTCTTATTTATGAAAGTTTCCGCTATATTGTTATCCTTACTGGGCATTTGAGCTCACCCCTTTTCTATGTTTTATTTTTCCCAGGAAGTGAAGAAGTAAGTTATGAATGACCTGCAGGGATATTATGTGGGGATATGAGTGTGGATTATGGAGACAATATGTTGTTGTAGTAGTTTTTCGTTTAATGATGTAATGTAAAACTTATGAATATATCTAGTGTTTCCAAGGCTACTAAACCAATCGGTCTTTCGAGATTTGATCTTTCTTGTGATCATGCCAATGTTATGTAATAATGCACCGACTCTGGGTAACTGGGGTCGGGGCGTTACATGGAATTTGATGTGATTCTTGGAATGGATTGGATTTCTTTATATGGAGCTCATATCAATTTCCAAATAAGGGAAGTCACGTTTCAAATTCCAGATCAATCTATGATCGTCTATCGATGCAAGGATGAACATAACCTTCCAGTGGAAATTTCTTCCATATTATGGGTCTTGATTCCACTAAATGAAGGTTATTTATCTCAAATGGTTGGTGAGAAACTCATGATTAAGAATATTACCATTGTACAGGAGTTTGATGATGTCTTTCCAGAAGAATTGTCAGGTATTCCACCAAATCGTGAAGTTGAGTTTTCAATAGAACTCTTACCGGGTTCTCTGCCTATTTCAAAGACACCTTATATAATGGCCCCAATTGAGTTGCAGGAATTGAAGAAGCAAATTCAAGAGAATCTTGATAAAGGATTCATACGCCCTAGTGCGTCACCTTGGGGGAGCACCTGTTATGTTTGTTAAGAAGAAAGATGGATCAATGAGACTCTGCATTTATTATCGAGAACTTAACAAGATCACTATCAAGAACAAATATCCTCTACCGCGCATTGATGACTTATTTGACCAACTTCGAAGATCTCAATACTTTTCCATGATTGATCTTCATTCAGGGTATCATCAATTAAGGGTCAAAAGGGAGGATATACCAAAGACGGCTTTCCGTACAAGGTATGGACACTATGAATTTATAGTGATGCCATTTGGTCTTACTAATTCCTCTGCTATCTTCATGGATATGATGAATAGAGTCTTTAGAGACTATCTTGATTAGTTTGTGGTATTATTTATAGATGATATTCTTGTCTATTCAAAGATCAAGGAAGAACATGAAGATTACTTGAGAATTGTATTAAAGACCCTAAGAAAGGAGAAGCTTTATGCGAAATTTACCAAGTGTGAATTTTGGCTTAAAAAACATGCATTTTTGGGTCAAATAATCTCAAAAGAGGGGATATCTGTGGATCCAGCAAAAAAAGAGGTTATCGAAAGATGGTCGAGACCAACAACAGTAACTAAGATCCGAAGTTTTCTTGGTTTGGCTGGATATTATCAACATTTTTTGAAAGATTTTTCACGATTATCTAATACACTCACCAGGTTGACTAGAAAAGGAGTTAAGTTCGTGTGGACGGATGAATGTGAAGCGAATTTCAAGGAGTTGAAAATAAGGTTATCCAGTGCACCTATACTCACACTTCCTTGTAGTGGAGAAAGGTTTGTGATCTAAAGTGATGCATCCAAGAAGGGATTGGGATGTGTTCTCATGCAAAGTCATATGGTGATAGCTTGTGTCTTATGACAGTTGAAAATCCATGACCAAAATTACCCAACTCATGATTTGGAGTTAGTTACGGTAATCTTTTCATTAAAGATTTGGAGGCATTACCTTTATGGTGAAAGGTGTGATATTTATACTGATCATAAATGTTTAAAGTATATTTTCACACAAAAGGAGCTGAATATGCATCAAAGAAGATGGTTGGAGCTGATTAAAGATTACGACTGCTCAATCCATTACCACCCTAGGAAAGCAAACAAGGTAGAAGACACATTAAGTCGACAAGACCATGCCAGTTTATCCGTGATGAGGATCACAAAAGATCCAATATTTATGGATTTACAAAGGATGGATGTTGGAATTTTAATGGAAGGGGATAAATCTTATCTTTCTCAAATGAATGTTCAACCATCTATACATGTGAAGATTAAAGAGGCGTAGAAAGAAGATGTCGAGTTACAAAAGAGTGTTAGAAATGTTCTTGAATTCAACCTTGATTGTGATGGGATAATAAAGTCCAGGAATTGGGTTTGTGTTCCTCTCATCCTAGAATTAAAGGAGCTGTGGGATGAGGCTCATAGTTCATCATTCTCTATTCATCCTGGAAGAACGAAGATGTATAGGGACCTAAAAGAGTACTTCTGGTGGGATGGCATGAAAAGAGATGTTGCTGAATATGTCTCTCGATGCTTAGTTTGTCAGCAAGATAAAGCTGAGAGACAGATGTCTAAGGGGATGTTACAACCATTACCCATACCAGAATGGAAATAGGAAAACATCACTATGGACTTTGTCACTGGACTTCCTAAAACATCCAAAGGCAATAATGTTATCTGGGTCATAGTTGATCGTCTTACAAAGTCTGCACACTTCATTGCTATTAGAGAGGATTTCTCTCTAGATCAGCTTGCCAGGATATACGTAAAGGAAGTGGTAAGATTGCATAGAGTACCACTTTACATTATATTTGATCGGGATCCAAGATTTACCTCGATGTTCTGGCGAAGTCTTCAACATACTCTGGATACAGAGTTGAGTTTCAGCACTCCTTATCATCCATAGACAGACAGTCAGTCTAAGAGGACAATTCAATCTCTAGAAGATATGTTGAGAGCTTGCTCTATAGATTTCAAAGGTGGTTGGGATCAACACCTACCTTTGGTGGAATTTTCTTATAATAATAGCTTTCACTCCAGTATTCAGATGGCTCCTTATTAATCTCTCTATGGAAAGAAATGCAGGACTCCAACTTTCTAAGGATGAAGTTGGGGAAAGAAATTTATTAGGACCTAATCTCATTGATGAAATGGCAGAAAAGGTTAGATCTATTCAACAACACATAAGAGTAGCTCAGAGTCGATAGAAACGTTATGTCGACAACTGAAGAAAAGACCTAGAGTTTGAAGTAGGTGATAAAGTGTTCTTACGAATATCTCTCTGGAAGAGGGTCATGATATTTGGAAAGAAGGGAAAGTTGAACCCTAGATATATCGGTCCTTTTGAAATTCTGGATCATGTTGGGAAGGTAGCTTACTGATTGGCACTTCCACCGAATCTCTCTCAAGTTCACGATGTGTTCCATGTATCTCTCTTGAGAAAGTACATACCTGATCCTTCACATGTACTCAGGTAAAAAGTTTTACCGCTAGAGCAAGATCTTTCTTATTAAGAACAGCCGATAGAGATTCTGGATCGTAGCAAAAAAGTCCTACAGAACAAGACCACTCGCTTGGTGAAAGTTTTATGGAGGAACCACCAATTAGAAGAAGCTACATGGGAACTTGAGGATATGATGAGGGAGATGTATCCTCATCTGTTTGTAATGAAGTGACGAATTTCGAGCGGAAATTCATTTTAAGGGGGGTAGAATGTAACACCCTGAGATTTTATGAGAATTTTTTTTATGTTGTATGTTATACGCAACACCAAAGGATTCTTTCACAGCACACAATATGGACTTGGCTTGCATTACACGCAATTGCGACCTTCGTCGATAGCGTGTGTAGTACGCAATACCGGATTTCACTAAACAACGATATATTATTATGAAATAGCCGTTATGAGTAGTATTAACTACATTTTGAATTTTATTATTCATCTTACACATTTTCTAGAAGATGGTAAGAGAACAAAATAATTTTTTCGGGTAAAATAAGTATTTTTTTCAAAAAATGCAGTTTTTCCGCCTTTTGAAGGTGCACCCACATTAAATATAGTTTTTGACATGTTTATAAGTTCAATTTTACAAAATAAAATTCTTCTTTTGAATCAGGGTATTAAAATTTACTTTGGATAAATTTTTGATATTTTTCTGATAACATTCGTATTTTGATGAATAGTAAAAATACGCTAATTTTTAATTTAAAACAACTTTTTTCATTGAGATAATTTATATGGTTAAATTATAATATTTAATGGTTTTAAAGTATAATTAGAATATATTTTTACCATTTAAAATAATGTATGTCATTAGCATTAATTTCACATTAAATTCATAGGTAAAAACATTTCAATCTTTGGCAATGTTTTAACATCTAAAACCCTTTTTCTTAACAACGGGATTTATTTTAAATTAATCACTGCATCTTATATGTTTTGAATTTTGAAAAATGGATTCCATATTCGGAATCAGTGGGTCCAAATTATGTTAATATGCTACTTTTTATTTTTGGGCATTATGAATAGTAACTACGGTAAATTTTATTTACCATAGTGAAAGGTAAATCGGGTAATTAAGGGTAAATATAAGATTATAAAATTATCCTAACACCTGCCAAAATCCTATTGTATGACTAAAAGTCGACCCATATCACCTAAGGGTCGGACTAGATTCATTTAATGTACTTATGTCCATGAAAATAATTTAATTATTATTAAAACCAAAGAATGTGACAACATGTCACTTTCTTAAATCTTATAAGTATAATAATTTTAATTTAGTGATAAACTTAATTAAACTTCGAACATGAATAGTCTCAAGAAATATAATACAATTATCGACATCATAGGAATTTATTTAGAATTTTTAGGGATTAGATAATTATCATTAATTATGACATAATAATGATGTTGAAATTGTTTTATTAATTAAAATATCAAATAAATGGTTTTAAAAATATTAAAATAAATATTATATGAACTATTTAATGTGCTCCACAAATTTTCTAGATACATATGACATTTTATGAATCTATTAAAGCTTTTAGTTCTAACATATATTCTGTATATATTTTATTTAAATTCAAATAATTGAATAGTGTCAAAATTGACACTATTGTTATTTTATAAAAATAACATATTATAAAATTGTTTATAAATCACAAAAATATTTAAAAATTATTTATTAAAATTTATATGGTCTATAATGTCATAAAGTGTCAACTTATGGAAAATTCACAACACATATGTAATTATTTATAATAATTTAAAATTTAGAATATTATTACCACAAATAAAATTAAATTGATAAATAAGGATAAATCAAGTTGATAATGTTTAAAATAAATTCCTAACATGTCTAAATTTTATTGGTTGATGATATTACAACCATATCTCATCTAATCTTCGGATATGAGTCATTTTGGAAGTTTTTAAGTGGGGTTGGGATTTAATATAAACTAATATTTCTTATATTTCCAAAGGTGCCCCTCTCCTCCCTTAAAAAAGGGCACCTCCTCCCTCTCCTCCTCACACCAATTTGAGCCTTCAAGCTCGGCCAATACCTGCCCATTTAACTTCCCCACTTCCTTAGAAACCTACTAGAGGTACTGGTCTTCTCCAAAGACCAAATCTAGTGCATTAAGAGAAAGTTTAAAGGAAGCACTTCGAGAAAGAGGAGGTTCAGACACTTATGAAGCAAATCGGACCTAAGGTAAGGGAAAATCTCGCAATCTCATTTTTATCCAAGATTTTTTATACTTCATATTTTACTAGAGAATATTTATCATCCACATCCATGTTTCCTCAATATGTAATATTTATATCCTTCTATAATATTTTATGTCAAATTTTACCCTTCGGTGAGTTTTTAGTAAAAGATATGAAAGGAATATTTTGTCGTTTTTCGTACGAGGTATTTTTGACTTTTCCGAAAAAAGTATGAGAAGAATTTTTTTTAACTTATATGGAATGAAAGGATTTTTAAAAAATTATCTTCAAGAATCTTCCTTTATAAGTTTTCAAGTTTATTTTTAATCAACTTCTTTTAGTTCAAAATTATATGACATGTTAAGAAAGGAAAATGTTTTTGAAGTAGAAAGGATATTTTCCTCAAGAATGGAGTTCAAGTTTTTTTTGTCAAAATTATTTTCCATCTAATATAATATAGGGTTCTTTTTCTATCCCTATTATTACATTGATTTGATCATGTTGTGATGGAATTATTTTTATGAATTCCTTTATCTTATATGAATTGTTTTATGATGTCATGATGTTTAATAATCCCATTTTTATTACATGGGTTATGCAATGATGTATGATTTATGATTTTGTGGCACACATAATAATGGTATAATTATGAGATGGGTGGGACCTATATCTCCCTCCAATGCATTGGGTAAATATTTTATATCTCATGAGATAGACATGGCTGGAACGACAGGTTAAACCGGTTCAGTGAAACAGGACTGAAAAGAGGAGTGAACTCGGTTCAGAAATGGACTATGTCCACTAAGATAGTCTTGGAAATGAGTATTGACTAATAATAAATGATTCTCTTTGATTATGTGTGTATGCCACAAAGTTTCATGTTTTACGTTATGATTATTGGGATTACATTTCACTACCATGATTTATCCCATGTTATGAAATTATGATCTCTTTTGCAGGGTAAGATTTTAAAAATGTTATGTTCATATGAATTTGATGAAATTCATTTTTCTTTTGTTTACCCTTACTGAGAATTTGAGCTCACCCTTTTTTATGTTTTTTCACTAGGTTAGGAAGAAGGGTATTAAGTAAGATATGCCAAAAGGGACTATAGATATGATGAAATAAATGGGAGAGAGTGTAGATGATTTATGAACCAGTTGTTTTTGTTTCCCATTTTATAAAGAAACTATACCTACACGGTCCTTTCATGGTTTTTTTATATGTTGTAACAAGTATGCTTCAATTTTGAAGTATTAACCATGTATGTAAAGTATGGGTCACTATAATTACTTCTTCACAAATACATGCTAACATGGACCTCTCGATGGTTCGCTCTGCAACACCCCCTCACCACGGCATTGCCGGTACCTTCCCTCCCAAAAGGAGCAGAGGGTACCGGTTATGTAAGTCCTAGGGGTGCGGAGAAAAGCCACCTCGTCTGAGATGCAGAACGTTAAATTGCCAAGCTCCATCGTCCTCAGCACATGTCGTTAAACTGTGACCTTGCCCCGCGCCTCGCATGCAGGGTCCCCCACCTTGGGAATTCTCCATGACTCCTGGTCTCCAAAGGGGATGATATCCTCCTTTTAGGAGTGTCGTTTGTCTGTGGGGATGGGCGGCCACCGTGGTGTAAGCCCCTAGCTTTTCTTTAGGGAAGCAGCACCCCTTCCCCTCCTCACTTCCTCGGTGCCAAGGCCAATGGAGGATGTGATAGGGAACATGGCTCCTCTTTTCTTCGGTCCCAAATCCCTCTCCCACTGCGGTTTGTCACCCTCGGGCCTCCATCCTAGAGTAAGTCCCGGCACCTTGGGCCGCTCAAAGTGTAATCCTCTTCTCGTTTCCCATGGACGCACCCTTCGCGATGTGATCGTCAGGTCTCTGCTGCCTCTTGTTTCTCACACTGAGCATGACTCCCATGATCATAGAGTGAGCACCAACCATGAATCATCCTGGTCCGCCTTAGAGTGTAAGTCGAAAACACCTCATCTGAGCTACAAGATGTTAAACTTCCAAGAACCCCTGTCCCGCATGACATTAAAATGTACCCCTGAACAACGTGGTCTTTGATCCATGTCAAGGTATGGTACGTAGGAAGCCTCCACGAGGTTCAAGACCACCATCCATTGGACCAAGGTACTCATTCAAGTCAGTTCACCGACACCATCCCCGTCCCATATGATGTTAAACTACATCCCAATCCAACAGCAAGCCTTTGTGATCCTACCATCCAGCTGTTCCGACACCCCTTCATGTCGGTTAAATATCACCTTTTTAACCCAAACTACATTGACTTTGATCCATGTCAAGGCATGGTATGTAGGAATCCTCGATGAGGTTCAAGCCCACCACCCACCTAAACCAAGGTCCTTATTCACGTCGGTTCACCGACACAAACCCATCGGATCTACGTGGTCTTTGATCCGTGTCAAGGAAAGGTATGTAGGAAGCCTCCCTGAGGTTCAAGCCCACCAACCATTGGCACCTACCACCTCTGTGTAGGTGTGCCAAGCCACCATCCCAAACTACGAAGAATTTGATCCATGTCAAGGCATGGTACGTAGGAAACCTCCCCGAGGTTCAAGCCATCACCCATTGGACCAAAGACCTTCTTCATGTCGGTTCACCGACATACATTCTGAACTACATGGTCTTTGATCCATGTCAAGTCATGGTACGTAGGAAGCATCATGAGGTTCAGGCCCACCACCCGGTGATTCCGACCGCATTCACATCAGTTCACCCACCACCCGGTCGTTTCGACCATATTCACATCGGTTCACCCACCACCTTGCACAGCCCAGAGTGAAAGCCCCACACCCATCCCGAACTATGAGGACTATGATCCATGTCAAGGCATGGTATGTAGGAAACCTCCACAAGGCTCAAACCCATCATCCATCAGATCCCCCGGTCCATCTCCACGTCGGTTCGCCGACAACTACCCCATCCCGCATGATGTTAAACTGTACACCTGAACTAAGAGGACTTTGATCCATGTCAAGGAATGGTACATAGGAAGTCTCTTTGAGGCTCAAGCCCAAAACCATCATTCTTGTTGATCCTTACCCAAGCTTCCACATCCCGGTTAGATAACTCCACCTCCTTCCCATCCTCAACATTCGGGAATCCACCCATGTACCGACGCCAACATCGGTGTTCCCTCCAGGGGGTTCTTCAATCTGATCCACTCTAGATAGTGTTCCGATCAGTAAAATCCGTCTCCGTTGGATGTTAAACTAGCAGTATACCCTGTGTTAAACCTGGGAAGCTGAGTAAAACCTGAGATACATGCCTATGGCATACAATTCCTCATGTTCGATGTCCGATGCCTCAGGCTTCCGCGCCCTCGAGAAGCCCTATAATAAGGGAAAATAGAGACACACTAATCCCCAATGTCCAAACACGTTAATGATTCCCCAACATGACTACTCTCCTAACTGAAGGTTGCTGCCCTGACCAGAGACCTTGGAATGTCCCGACAGAATCAGTGTAATTAACTGGTGTCCATGAAGATATGTCACCAGGAAGAGTTTCACGAACAATGTATTAAATCTATGAGGGTGACCCGGACTAGGTAATGAGTTCTAAAGAGTAATCCATGGAAGGAAGAACCGATATCCCATCATCCTGTTTAAATCAAAGAGAAAATGTCCCAGAATAAGGAGCGAATGCCACCCACCTTTGGAAAGCAGGAATGCGGGGTAACAAAAATCTGCATCCTTCGTCCTCGAACGAGATGGATGCGCGCGCCCCGGTGAAGGAATCGAAAACAGAAATGGTGAACCCAATGTGAATCATTCTCCACAACATTTAGATTAGTAGTGCCCGGGGCATCCATAGATTTACGTGTCACCAGATCCAGCTATCCGGCGCTGGGTCCCTCCAAGAAAATGGTGGGCCTCCCATGAAACTCACCTGAAGTTGGGGAAGTAGAACGTTGGGAATCCCATTCTATGACATTATCAGCATAGATCCCTCTTACCATCAACAGAGGACGGAATGGCTCTAGGGCACTGGTTGTCAATTACTTTTCCCAGTAGTGATGATGAGTTAATCTCCCTGCTTCCAAGAATCAAGTTGCTTCCATGCGAACACGATCACCGCATGCCCGCCTACGCAGGGGCAAGGGAAACGCCAGCACAGTCGCTCCGTGTGGCTCCGCTACTGACACAACGACATCTGCATCCACGAACGTGGGGCGCCCATGCCCTATCTCCCCATCGGAAGTCATCCATCGAAGGGTGATTAATGACATCAAATTTCGTTATGAGGAGGAGGGCATAATCCCAACCCGGGATATGGTCTGCTTGGACCTGGAGGCATCCAGGACCCGCCGTCAACGCCGCCCTCGATGGCCTCATAGGGAGCCGCTTCTCCCTAACCCAACATTCAATCATTCGGGAGCCTTTCCCCGGAGTTCCTTGACGACTCCGTACCTTACGCTGATGAGGTGGGTGACGTCCGGCTCAGCCCGATCAGAGTCCTGATCCAGGGAATCCAAGAAAGGGACCCCACCCGGCCACATCAACATCGCCATCCGGCCTTGCTAGAGGAGAAGGTAGGCTATGCGCCTGCACCACTAGCACCAGCTCGCCTAACCCGATGTCGGCGTCGGGCACGGGCTGAGGAGAGCGCCTGCCAAGGGGCGTCAGCGTCGAAGACTACTATGGCCCAGGCCACCGCCGATGCATATCATCAAGTCCCTGCACACACTGAGAAGGGGCGCGTATACGCCCAACCAGAATTGGGGCCCTAAGAGCCCCACGGGCAGGCTGGGTCGACTCTTCGGGTTGCAGGCACGAAAAATGATCATCGCGAACCAACCTGCATTGATGTCACCCCGTACGGAGCTCCTCCCCATACCACTACTACACAGAGCATGGGCCTTCCCTACTCCGAAGCTCACTATAGAGGTATGCCCCATGCTATTCCCCAACCCAAATGAAGTTCTTCCCCATGACAATGGCGCTCGACACGAAATCTTCTCCCGTGCCCACCACACCGGGTATGGAGTTCTTCCTCCTGCCCCCAACCGTCAGTGTGGAGACATTTCCCATTCGATCCCTCTCCAACATGGGGATCCTCCTTATGTCCTCACCGCAGCTGGAGAATGTCCTCCTCACCCTGAAAACCTGAAGAGTGAAGGCCAACCTCGTTCCACCCGCACCAAGCATGGAGATCCTCCCCATGCTCCCGTTAGTTCCAACAGAGGTGTTGCACGCTCTAGTGCTATTCATGGAGGTCCTACCCATGTCCCCTTCGACATCTGTCCCGGTTCTCCTAACACCTCGGCTCTCTTAAGTGGAAATCCTCTCCACCCTTGTATCAGCGTGGCAGAGGAAACACATGTCGAAAATCTACCCTATCCCATGGATCCACCAAGGGGCAGGAGGGCGGGTCGTTGTCGCCACAAGAAGAATCCTGGGAAGGTCTGGATGGAGACCAACCGGTCTGCTTCTCAGACTCTGAAGCAGAGTACTACTCAGTTCAGGAACCCTACCATTGTTCATCCGAGTCAAGGGCCAAGGCAGGGACGAGGCACATCATCCTGGTACTCCTAGAGTGCGAGGTCCACAGGATTCCCGCTTCCCTCCGCAGATTTATCCAGGAATATGAAAACCTAGAGACCCCGTAGGTTACGGTCGTGCAGTCACCACCATTATCACCGGAAGTGCTTTCTACCTCCACAAGAGATCAATGAGAGCTATTCTGGGATCAATGGTAGGAAAGAAGCAATGCAACCCAGCACCAGCAGCCCTGGCCCCTGAGCCAGGAATGACGGTTGTCATCCCCTCTTACCACGACATAGCGGCCAGGTCGCTCCACTCTTCGAAGGATAGCCCGAGGATCAGTGGCCAGTCAGCCCTTTTTCCATATTCTCCGCCGGCCGACCTGTTATCCCAGCGGTCTGCCTCAGGACCGTTGTTGGTTCCTCAACCACCCCCAATTGGCATGTGGGGAAATCTAGGTCCAGAACCTAAATTTGAGTCGAGGATCTTTTGGAGCATCCTGGTAGCGCTCCAATTCCCCGAGAAGTTTTCGCCCGTAGCAGCGCAAAATTTTTGTATACCCGAGTCCCTCACACCAGAGGAAGTCTAGTTTCTCCATTACACCCTCTGGTCGTTGTAAGGCCCTACAGCAGCAATTCATTCAGAGTATTAAGGTACTCCGCATAATTATCAGGGAAGCTACCCCCACGTGCAAGTCTGTGGCTGGGGGCAGTATGTTACCCTCCTCTTCAGTCCTATCTAGCGGCAGCCTGACTCGTCATGTGATATTGAGGACATGCCCCCAAGAAGGGTCACCGTTCACATGGATGACGTAGTGGACAAAGGGGATGAGATGGAGTTTCTGGATGGATACTTACCCCCTAAGGGTGTGCCACCCCTGTTGGACCCATCGGGGAGGATTACCCATCAGCAGAGGAACCTCCTAGGTCTCCCTGTGCCCCCCGAGTCATTTGTACTCAGTCAGAATGCCTGTAAGGAAAAAGATCATGTCGGAGCGGTTAAGTGTTCTGACCCATCTACCTCAATGCAGAAGATAGAGGAAGACCCCAAGAAGGTTGTGTTGTGCCAGAAAATTTCTGAGAAAAAGGGGTTGGTCGACGAACTCCTCGCTGAATGTGCATTATAGCGAAAACCCGACTACGGTGATCCTAGGATGGGGCAGCATGGTTAGGAATAACTTCAACCCGGTGAGATGCCTCTGGGAAACCCTGATCATACCGCTCGCTGTGGACTGGTTTGAAGCCAAAACTCGTGGAAAGAGGGTGCGGTATGTCTCACCAAACTCTCCCAAATGGCACGAAAATCCAAGGAATCCTACCCATCTTCCCGCAGCCACCCTTCAGGCAGCTCCACCAGCCGCTCCACGAGCCACTGAGGCTGTCTACCATGTTGTAGAACCCAGTAACATACTTTTGGTTAGGGATCCCAGTCAAGATAGGGACCACCGTGTGGATGATCTAATGGCGGCACTCATCTCCCACCTTGAGGTGTTGGAAACGCGACAGGTGGCGGTCCCACCATATGACAAGCCATATCCAGTGTGGGTGGATGATATGCCTGCACCCCATGGTTTTGGAAGTCACACTTTCTCTCCCTTTAATGGGACAGGGGACCCACCACAACACCTGGCCCACTTTTCCTCTTGGTGCGGCCCCATGTTGGGGACTCTAACACAGTAGGAAGCTGCCAAGCTCCGATGTTTTGTGCAAACATTGGAAGGCCATGCGTTTGTCTGGTACAGCCAGCTCCCCATTGGATTAGTGACCGGCTGGGAGGATCGTTGCCAGAAATTCCTATACCAGTTCATCTCCAGGATGCAAAAGACCAGTATCGCAGACCTCTTCAAGTGCAGGCAAAGGCCCGATGAGCGAGTCGTAGACTTCATCGCCCGGTGGAAGGGGCTCACATACTCCATTGACAAGCCACTGAATCAGGAGCAGTTACTGGAAATGTGGGTAGGGAATGTAAGAACAGAGCTGGTTCCTTCCCTAATCTCTCAGAACTACCCTAGAGGATTTTTAGACTTCTCATATAAGGCCCAGCGCCTCAAGGAAGCTCTGCAACAGGCTAGTCAGGTTCGTCCGATGCCCACTGTGATCCGAGCAAGGAGTGCTTCCAGAGCCGAGTCTTCTGCTGTGGCCCAAATAGAAGCCCCCAGGAAGCTATAATTTCTGCCAGTAGCACTGGCTCCACAACCACGTAGAGGCCCATCAACATAGGCTTATCCTCCTCCCCAGAAGTGACCATCTCAAAATCAGCAGGTTCCCCCGCACAACGCAACACTGCCGCCTAGGCGGGATAATCAGGCTCCACCTCCTCAGAAGGCTCCTCTGGCACCTCATTAAGGACAGGCTCATAGATCCCTCTATCTGGGAAAAAGACACCCGACTTACTCGTTCATCGAGGATTAGGTCCTCAGTTACTTTCGTAGTGCCCAAGAGCAGGGGATTGTATGCTTACCTGAGTATAGAAGGCCGACAGAGGTGAATCACACCGATATCCCCAACTAATGCCCCTATCATCAGATTCTGGGGCACACCCTCCAGCAGTTCTATGTGTTTAAAGACTGGGTCCAAGACCCGGTCGATAAAAACATAGTCAGGCTAGGCCCATCCCCGGCACAAGTGGCAGGTGTCTTTGTGAGGTCAGAAAGCGATAACGACGACGAAGGTGAGTGGCAACAGGTTCCAGCCGCAAATCACAGAAGCACGACGACTGGATGGATCGTAAAATAGTCACTCACACACATGGAATTATATGTGCATTCCTGAACCAGCTGAAGCCTTTAGAATCTGTGACCATCACTTCTGTGTCATCATCTTAGTCGGCCTCTTCCCAGAAGGGCAAGCAGCGACGGCGCAAAAAGAAGTAACTTGCTCCACCAATGTTGTCGTCATCTCGTACTCTCGGTGACTTCATGCCCCCTGAGATGGGGAATCCTCCCAGAATCCCCCCTGTGGTGGATTATTCTTCAAGTGATAGACAATGGTACGTTTCGGTTAATACCGTTGAGGTGGTAAATCCCTATATGACTCCCGACGAGGGGGAACTCCAGGCGAACCTCCCCAACGTCCTCGGCCGATGTTAGCATCAGTGGAGCCACAACTATGTGGGTCGTCGGGGCGCATCAGTTGGCACCTCTAGCTAAGTCGTGCATGCCACTATGATCAGACTACAGGCGCAACGCAGAGCTCAGCACGCGCAACATCTTCATCAGAAGTCGTCGAGACCGTCTCCACCACCATTTGTGCTACTAGTTCAAGAAGAGCCGCTTCGGCCGAACCGCGACCAACTTTTTCCCACTATTGGTCATCCTCAGTTTGTCTGGTCCTCATCCGGCAGATACTCTCCATGCTTCTCCCAGCAGACAGCAAGATGTACCTAGTACCAGGCACTCACTGGTCCAGTCGGCATGGACTTCCATGCCTCTAATCGCAGAGTGGCCTCCTATAAGAAGAAGTTCATACCTAGCATGAAAGTATGATTTTCTAAAGCACCTTGTCGGCATCCCAGAAAGGATTTATATCCTTGAATCCCTTCGCCTATTTCCAGATATGCACGATGCCCTCGCTGAGTCTTTAAGAATCCCCCTCCAGTTTGAGATGGAGGTAGCAGCTGTAGAAGCCTTCAATGCTGAAGTAGTTGAGGATGCCGAATGTAAGTCCATCATCTTGTTCTTATGAGAAAATGAAGGCTCTCCTATACAGGGGCACATCCTCTTACTGTACATCACTGGACAGTTCAATGGCGGGGAGGATCGCCACTGTCTTGTTGACACGGGCTCTGGGATCAACCATATCTCTACACGGATGATGTGGAAGCTGGGGTTATCCGAGGATGACCTGTGTCTCTCCGATTTAAGGATCTAGGGATATGACATGACAGAGCAGACCCAGGTCGGCATGATCCTTTTGAATACCCAGTTCGGTGGCCTACTTGCTAGTACTGAATTTATGGTTGTCTCCTAGGACACCAGGTACAATGAATTGATGGGTAAGCCATGGCTGTACCTACATGCGGCGGTCCCCTCATCGTATCAACAATGCCTCAGGTACTCCCTTAATGGTAGAGTAGGCATACTTCAAGGTGAGGAATCTTATTTTTCCTCAGGTAAAGCCCGTTATCTAGATGATGACTATTACAAGAGTAAGGATAAGAAGATTCTGGAAAGTGAGGTTGAACCCGCCTTAGTCACAAGTGATCCCTGGCCAGGTTTGGATGATGCCTACATCTTCCTGATCCATCGGTTAGAGGCCACGACCCCTCACATGGGGAAGTGCTTTGTCGTTTCGGGTACAAGAGGAAGGCATATTCCAAAGTCTAAGTGACGGTGGAAAATCACCTCATACTCTTATACAAACTAGGATCTGGTGATCCTGAAACCTCCTACCCCTGTACGGTATCGGGACATTCGACTCATGGAAATAATGGTGCATCATACTTGTCTATTTCACCAGGCAGGAATTAACCGGCTCAAGCCAACATGCCACTATTACTTTGATGTTATCATGTGTGGCCCAATGCACTAGAGGCCATATGGGATTGGATCAACTGCCTTCATCAATATGGTCTCAGTTGCGCATGAGTCTCCTGATGTGATGACCACTGCCACTCAAGCCAGCACTAGCCTCCCGTCGGGGTCTGGTGGCTCGGAAGAAACTTCCCCTGCGGAATATTCTTCCATAAGTGGAGAAGAGGATATAGGGGATGCTCCCCCTGCCTTTGAAGAAGGTGTCTCTGCCACGGTCGATGGACTGGTATAGGGGAACCTTGAAAGAGAGGCAGATCTGAGACGCACGTTGATCAGTGCTGCCATGTCCCTCAAAGAGCAGCAGTGGTACATGAAATTCCTTAAAGAGCACCATGAAGTTTTTTCCTGAAGTTACGACGAGATACCAGGACTAGATCCTCAGGTAATCATCCACCGCGTTGGTGTCCTGACAAACCACTGCGGGTTCAAGTAACCTCCCAGAAAGATGAACCCTTCTCACGGTGCCATGGTTGAGGCCAAAGTTGACAAAATCATCAGAGCCAACTACGTCAAGGAGGTCTAGTACCCCAAGTGGCTAGCCAACATCGTGCCAGTCAGGAAGAATATGGGATGGATCAATGTCTGTATCGACATTCGAGATCTCAACCGCCACTTTCCGAAGGATGATTTTACCCTTCCAGTGACAGAATTGTTGATCAACACTACGGACGGGTTCCAAGCCCTCTCCTTCATGGATGGTTACTCTGGATATAACAAGATCTGGATGGCCCTCGAGGATGAGGAGTATACTACTTTCAAGGATCCCTAAGGTACCTTATCTTATCAGGTTATGAAATTTGGTATGAAGAATACAGGTGCCACATATCAGCGGGCCATGCATCACATATTCAATCCGATCTTCATGACATTGGTGGAGTGCTATGTGGATGATCTGGTGGTCAAATATCACCAGTTCCAGGACCATCTCAAGGACCTTGAAAAATTATTCAGCTTCCTCCATTCCTTCCACTTGAAGAGGAACCCCATTGAAGTGTACCTTTGGGGTCACCTCTGGGAAGCTTCTTGGCTTTGTTGTCAGGTACCGAGACATTGAGATCGACCCGGAGAAGATCAAGGCCATCATCCAGATGCCTCCCCTGAGCAATATTCGGGAGCTTCGAGGTCTTCAAGGCCACTCAACCTACATACGCCGATTCATTGCCAATCTGGCTGGCAAGTGTAAGACCTTTTCTTGGCTCATAAAGAAGGCCACTACCTATGAATGGGACGAAGAGTGCCATGACGCTTTCGAGGAAATTAATAAGTATCTTCTCTAGCCTCCAATATTGATGCCACTAGTCTCCAGAAAGCCTCTAATCCTCTATTTCACTTCCCTAGATCGATCTCTTGGTGCCCTTCTCACCTAGAAGAACAACGAGGGGACAGAGAACCGCCTCTACTACCTCAGCCGCATGCTCCTTGGTACGGAGACCAGATACTCCCCCATAGAAAAGAGATGCCTTGTGCTCATATTTTCCATACATAAATTGAGACATTAACTACATCACCATGTGGTAAAATTGGTCTGTCAAGTAGACCCACTGAAGTACATTCTGAACTTCCCCTTGTTGACTGGCCGACTAGCGTGGTGGGCGGTAATTCTCTAGAAGTTTGACATCAGGTTCGTGCCTCAGAAGGCTATCAAGGGGTAGGCATTGGCAGAATTCCTAGCTGCCCATCCAACCTCCATGGATCAATCCCTGGACCTGGATTTTGCTGATGAGGCAATCCTCTTGGTCGATCATGCCGCTCCATGTTTGAAAATGTACTTCGACGGTGCCTCCCAGAGCCCTACCGGTAGGAGGCTCAATGATCCTAGGCTCAACAGAGTAGGCCTGGGTATCGTCTTCATCACCCCGATGTAAAAAATCTTTATGTACTCATTATTATTGTCAGAAGGTTGCACCAACAATGAGGAAGAGTATCAGGCCCTCATTACCGATCCTGAGCAGTCCCTTGAGATCGATGTGACCCATTTTCATGTGAAAGGGGATTCCGAGATAGTCATCAGGAAAGTCAACGGTGACTACATTGTCAGGAAGCCAGAAATCATGCCATTATTGGAGTGCACCCTCCATCTAATGGCTTAGTTCCCTTCTTGACTGGAGGTTACCCATGTCCCTCGGTCAAACAATGGTCGAGCAGACGCTTTGGCCATCTTAGCTGCATCGCTTGTAGAGCTTGAGCAGGATGATCTGATTATACATGTGGCCCACCGGAGAGTCATTGCCCCATCACCCTAGAGGATGAAAATTTCCTCAAAGTAATCCATATTACCGTCAGATCCTTCATGTTAGGCTCCCCACGATCTTCAGATGCAGTGATTGAAACGACCCCCAGACTAGAGAGCCCCTTTTGTCAAGTATCTTCAAAATGGTTGCCTCCCAGCTGATTGGTCCGAGCACGAGTGAATCTGATGCCGCACGCTGCAGTTTACCCTCCAGAGTGGTCCTGGTCTTGAGCAGATCCTCTATAATCATAGTTTCAATTGTGTTCTCCTCCGTTTCATCCAAGGAGTCAAGATTCCACTGGTCATCCAAGAGGTTCATGCTGGTTCCTGCGGTGCCCACTAGGCTGGGCCAAAGTTGTCCCATCAGATCCGGAGACTGGGGTACTTCTGGCCCTCTATGATCCACGATTGTATCAAGTTCTCCAAGATATGTCACGCGTGCCAAGTGAATTCTAATTTCCTGCATCGGCCGCCGGAACCTCTCCACTCCACCAATTACTCTTGTCCAATTGCAGTGTGGGGACTGGATGTCATAGGACCATACCCACCAGCGATAGCTCACCAATTTAGGTTCATCGTGACCACCACATATTTCTTTTCCAAGTGGGAAGAGGCAGTTCCACTCAAGGAGTTCAAGGCTCGTTCCATCATTGACTTCGTGAGCTCCAATATCATCCACCAGTTTGGAGTCCCTCACACTGTCCTCACCAATAGCAGTACCGACTTCTGTGAAGTTGAGCTGAAGAAATTGTATTCCAAGTATAATATCCGTTCGAACCATACCTCTCACTATCACACGCAGGCAAATGGACAGATCGAGGCATTCAACAAAACCCTCTCTAACATTTTGCAGAAAATGGTTAGTCACAATAAGAAGAGTTGGTCGGACAAGCTCCATAATGCCCTCTGGGCTTATCAGAAGACGAATCACAATTCCACCCAGGTGACTCCATATTCCCTGGGGTATGTGGTTGAGGTCGTCCTGCCCATCAAGATCCAGCTTCCATCATTACGCACTGTAGTTTATGACAAGCAGGGACAAGATAAGGTGGCCGAAATCTTTCTATATGAATCGGAAGCACTTGACAAAAGTAGGATCCATGCCCTGCACATCCTAGAAAGGCACCAGAATATGATAGTTAGAGCCTTCAACAAGAAGGTTTGCCTCCGCTCTTTTCTGCAAGGCGACTTGGTATTGGCCCTCCGAGCGCCAATGATCCCCGGTAGAAAGCCACCCAAGTTGGAGCCTAAATGGGAAGGAATTTAAATCGTCCGCATGTTTTACCCCAGTGGAGCATATTACTTGGTGACCATGGATGGTGAACACATAACTCCTCCCACCAATTCCAAGTTCTTCAAGAAATACTTTTCCTGAGCCCCTTGATCCTACACGACCTTAAACTGTATGGTCCCACATGACCCTAAACTGCATGACGGTCCCACATGACCTTAAACCGTCCGGTCCTAGATGGATTTAAACTTTTCACGGTCCTGCATGACGTTAAACTGCATCTTCAGAACTATGTGTGTCTTGATTCCAATCCTCATGGGATACGTATGAATGCTCAGATGCTTCGTCTTGAGCCGAGCCTCAAACTCTTCTCATTGACTACCCTCTGGGTATATCTTCCTCAGAGGGTACTCGCATGATATGGATTAGGCTTCCTTATCCCCACTTATACGAGGATTATAATGGTCGCACCATGTGCCCACTCCCATTCTTCTATCCTCTTGTGTCTTCACCACACAACGTTAAACTGGATGGCCTTCAAGAACTATGTATTGCTTGATTCTCATTCTTATGGGATATGTAGGAACACCCGGACATTTTTTCTATTGGCCTAGCCCAAAATCCAAAATCTTCCCCTCGGGTCAAGACATATGGCAGGGTGCATACTTTTTCCCCAATTCACGTCGAGCTATCCTTGATCCGGTTGTACGTCCCCCTCCCTGGAGATGTTCACCTCTTTCGTAGATGGTTACAACTATGCTTCACCCACTCCTTGACTGGAATTCCATCACCTTCCTCGTCTGGAAGAGCCCCTAAATGGTATGGATGCTGGGCCTAAGGGCTATCTTACCACTTCGGGACAATTCCCTTGAGGATGTCGAGCAACAAGCCGATACAAGTCCCGGGTTTCAAATATGTCCAGTGGTCGATGATCGTTTGTTGCACCCATTTCAGGTCACTATAGGGACACTATGTTTTGAACATGATCAATAGTTGTCCTGGAACGTTAGGACCACCCCAAGATGTCCCAAACATTGAGTGTAGTGGTTCGTTCTGCCTCGTTATATCTAAGCGACGAACTCCCATCGGGCGATGCCAGCTATCAGGACCTGTAGGACGGAGATAGCCAAGGCCGACTCTTTGTTTCCCACACCGAGCACCACTCACGTGGGATTCGAAGTTGTGATGAGGCAATAACCATACAAGAGGGCGTATGACCCTCCACCCGCCCGAGGTTCTCTCTTATTGGATTATACGTCCTGGTGCTAGATTTTTTCCTCATTCACATAGGGTTACTCGCCGTGCCATACATATCCCCGGATGAGACCTCCCCTGAACCTGATCCTTAATAAAAGATGTTAAACTATAATCTTGTCAGGCCTTCTTGACTGAGGCCCAGCCTCAGGCCCCTTGGCCTTTTCGTGCCCCTGGACCTCGTCCTCACAGCAAGATGTTAAACTGCAAGCCGGTCAAGCCTTCCTGACCGAGGCTAAGCCTCAAGCCCCTTAGCCTTTTCGGGCCCCCGGCCCATGTCCTCTCTTACGGGAGTTCATGGTGTGGTGCGGTATTACGTCCTCATTCATATTGGTTTATTCACTGTGTCGTACACCTCCCTTGTTTGAGGGTATCCTACTGCCCTCCTCATCATGCATGATGTTAAACTTCATCTTGATAACTACGTGTGTCTTGATTCACATCCTTATGGGATACGTAGCACCATCCAAATGTCTGGGATTCAGGTCCATCCCCATATCTTGGAAACCTCCATCCAACCATGGCCCCTTGGCCTACCTCTCCCTCTTGAGCCACTTCATCAACCCTTTTCGGCGGTTCACCAATGTGGCTAAGGGTACTCTGGTTTAGTACCTAGAATGTCAGACTATTCTCGGACATATTCTCACCCACTTTTAAGGCTTTTTGTTCCCCTTCATCACCTTTCACACACAGAGGGACCCCCAAAAAATGGCATGGATACCATGCCTATGGGATCCCCTACCATTACGAGCCAACACCCCCGAGGGTTTCTGACAACAAATTGATACAAATCCCACGTTGTGAAGATAGTCAGTGGTCGATGCTCATTTGTTGTTCCCACTTCAAGCTAACACAATATGGATACTGTGTTTCCGCCACAGTTAACAGTTATCCTCCATCGCCACTCCAACCCCATTAAGCCCAAAATTTCGGTTACATGATTCAAATCCTTCTCCAACTCATCATGTCCAAGTAGAACTTTGAAACTCTTGGTACTATTCCTCAGTGCGCATCTGCATGTTAGAAGGACCAAAGCCACGATAGGGATGCCATTCGGGGATCCGCACAGATTTCCCTCTAACGTGTGTTCCGAGTATTACAAAAGACATCTTCCCCCATTGATTCCCACGCCGATTTTGACTCACGTGGGATTAGGGACCGGGTCAAGGTCTGCGCTTACTTGAAAGGTTTCCATCCCTCCATGGTCTGGGATCTAAGACCATAAACTAAGATCTCATCCAGAACTACGTACGTCTTGATTCCCATATCAAGGGATACGTAGGAACGCCCTACCCTATTGTCTTTGGGTCCAGCTTGAGTTCTACTAATTTTTCTTTTCTATCCTGCCTTCTGAACTTTGACTACGGGACCACATGGCATGGTATGGGAGTAGCTACTAATTCACATCGCATTTGAAATAGCCGCACCACGTGTACCCTGTTCTAAAAATTATCCCTCATTTTTCCTATCCAGCATGACATTAAACTGTATGTTGTATAACATGACATTAAATGGAACCCCCTAGAACTACGTATGGGTTGATTCCCAAACTTATGGGATACATAGGACTGATCAAATGTCTCTTTTTTGGGTCCAACTCATTTGGGAGATAGTCTGTCCTACCCTTTACCTCTTACCTCTATGTAGGCCCCTTGGCCTAAGGTCCCCCTCTCGGAATTGCGTACAGTGTGATATGGAACCATGTCCCCATAAAAAACGAGAATGTTTTATTGCACTGAACACATTCTCTTCCTAGCATCGTCTTTGCTATGTCTACACTGTATGATGTTAAAATGCATGCTTTTTCCTATCACATGACCCTAAACTGTGATAATATCGTCCTAGTCGTACAATAAAAAACGGCACTACATTGTGATGTTCTCACTCAAGAGGACATCACGTTGGGTATCAGTCATTTACCATACCATTTCTCAATGCCTGTATACAGCTTGATTCTTGTGGCGATGCCAGGGCTTTCTACCCTAGGCCCGACACTTCATAAAAAAACCACTCACCTTAAAGGACAAACAAGATTTATCAAATACCGCTTCTCTGGATGCGAGGGCCACACCCGCACGCCCCTTTTTCCCTGGCACTGGTACCTTATCGTGCCACCTCATGAACTATGTGCATCTTGATCCCCATACTCATGGGATACGTAATAATGCCTGTGAATTTTTCCTCAGGCCCACCTCAACCACGTTTTTGGTCCCTAGACCTAAAACTTCTCCAAGGAACACATGGTGGTCGGAACCCCCAGTTCCCATTCACATCGAGTTTTTATAATTACTCACCACTAGTCTCCTGCAGCTTCTCCCATCCATGGTCTGAATTCTATGACCCTAAATGAAGATATCCCTGTGGTAAGGGACTCTAATCCCTCTATCTAATACGTCTCACTGTCGTATTCAGATGCATTTTGACAAAGAGCCTGAAGTGTGGGATTTTCAAGGGGATACTCCCCTCGTTCCATGTCCAAACTTCATGAGCTCTCTATTTGGATCCTCATCCTCTTCCATATCCAAAAGGACCCTCAGAAGACATGGATACTAGGCTTAAGGGCTCTCCATGGATGCTGGGCCTAAGGTCTCTCCTACTGTTTCGGGCTAACGTCCCTAAGGGTTTTGGACGACATTTGCGACAGGTCCCGTGTTTCGAACATGGTCAATGGTCGACCCTCATTTGTCTATCCCCATTCCAGGATAATGTGATGTGGATGATGCATTTCCACCATGGTCAACAGTTATCCTCCATCGTCATGCTGACATCATTGTGATCCAAATTTCTAGGGTCATGATTCATACATTTCCACTTCCTCATGTTCAAGCGGAATTCCAACATATTTGGCTTTATCTCTTTGGGCGTCTAGGTACGCTACATAGATGAGTTAGAATCATCAGGAAAATATTTACCGAGTGTCCCTTTTTCATACTATGTCCCTTCCTTTGTCAGGAATGTCCCACCGCTACTTCTTGTTTCCCACATCGAGCATGACTCACGTGGGCTTAGTAGTTCTGGTAGGATGTGTACCAGCGCAACGAGGCTTCTCATCGTCCTACATGACATTAAACTGTGCCCCAAGAACTACGTACGGCTTGATTCCCATCCTCATGGGATACGTAGAGACACCCCGGTATTTCACCAAGGGTCCAGCCACAAGAATCATAAGTCTTATTCCTCCCCATTTCTGGCCCCTGGCCTGACCCCTCGTGAGGAACCGCGTAACTACAACCTTAACCCGAACAAGTTCAGGATGCCCCAAAATGGCATTGGGAAGCGACATCCCCCCTCACCAGAGAGGCCCCGTCTGAAATAAAGAATGATCCATGATCAAATTGATGAACCCATCTAGCATACTCCCGCTACGGTGACGTAATTTAGTGAGTGTTGGATTCTGTTTGAAAAAACCTTCACTCCACATACCACACCTTGCGTACCCCTTATTCGGACTCTCATCCTCTTGCATGTCTGGAGTAACCCATTAACAGTATGGATTCTCAGCCTATAGCCAGCCTACTATCCTAGGCCAAGGTTTTTAAAGACTAATGATGAAATTTCCGAAAGGTCCCGTGTTTCGAACATGGTCAACGGTCGACCCCCATTTGTCTGTCCCCACCCCAGGATAATACAATAAGAATACTATGTTTAGAATGTGATCAACAGTTATTCTTTATTGTCATGCCACCCCCACAATGTTCCGAATCCTAGGTATCGTGATTCACACTTCCCATTCCCATCTGTTCAGATCAATTTCAGTACCCCTGGAATTGCACCATTTGTGCACAAGAGCACACTGGAAAAACGGTAATTCGACTGTTCTGATAACTTAATTCTCCAGTCGCGTCTCTCCCATTTCTCGGATATCTGGACCGGTTGTCCAGACCCCGGATGCCCGAAGCTTGGTTTGCACTCATTCGTTTGGGTAGGGTGATGAGGTGGCTATCCCTTGTTTCTCACATCGCACCCGACCCACATGAACTTAGGGAATGGTCGCTAGATGTCCCACGAACATCATAAGGGTGAGATAAACCAATGAAAACAACAAAACTTGTGCATGCTAAAACATTCAAACAATCAAAGAACAAAATAAAGCTTAAGGTTTTCTAATCATTACAGTACCCGGGGGACAATTCCCCCCATGGAAGGATTGACCTCATCGAAGGGACATTGCAGCTCCGCCACCCACTGGCTGGTGGAATCCAAGAGACGTTGCCACTTGTTCACCTCCTGCTCCTCCTTGGTGGCGAGAGGGTGCAACTCACAGGCCGCAATCTGGGCCTGCTCCAAGTCAGCCCTGATGGCGATCACCTCCCTAGAATCCCACTTCAAGCCCTCTTCAGCTTCTGAAAGCTGATCTTTTAGCGACGACACGAGATCTGATTGCGCACCGAGAGAAGCGAAATGCTCATCCACCCGGGCCTGCAACCATTGGGCATCGTCTTCAACCTTCTAGAGCCTCCTGATGTTTACCGCCTTTCTCTACTACCAGCCCATGCCAAGGCCTCAGTCATACTCCTGAATTTTTTCTGCCATAAGATCTCTGATGAGCATGTGAGGGCGTTGGGCATCCACTCCCCCAGCACACATTTCGCGCAGTCACGAACGAATTCTTTCCATCTCATTCAACCATAGTGCTTGGTGGTGTCATTGATGAAGCGCGTGATCAGATTCCACGATCGGCGATAGACTATCTTGCTATCCTCCTCTTCAGAGGCCGTCTCCTCCCAGTCAGCATGATTGATGGGCTCGTATGTAGGAATGGTCCTAAGGAATTCCTCGGCCAGGTCTACGTCTAGTGTCGGATCGGGCATGGTGGGACCTGAATCATCCGGTTGATCCTCATCATCAGATCCCACCTCAATGATCTCAGGCACAGTTCCACTGGCGCCCCTGCCGGTAATCGGAAGTGATGTAGTTCGGCCGGGTTGGACGTTCACCTCCACGACCATTGGCATGCCCCTGGGAAGACCACTACCAAAATCCCCCACCATCTTCGCCGCAGTAGCCCAGGCCAATTGAAGGACTGTACACGCTAAGAAAGGGACGTGGATGTCAGTTAACATGGTCCAAGGATGGTAGTTTTGAATACGATAGAGAATACTTACAGAGGTCAAATGTCTGGTCTCGCTCTTGGGTTGATGTTGTCGGAACCCCGAGACACGGCCCCCTGTATATAGTCGGTAGGTCTGGAGACTCCAGGGGAGACACCTCGACTGTCCCATCCCCACCTGGCATGGAGGTTGGTGCAGCCACAGGCATGGATCCTGAAGATTCCGCGTCAGCACCCGCGAAGGGATGAGAACGAGGTCTATGCACGAGGTCCTACTGCATAGTACAGACACTAATAAGGAATGCAGAGTAACCTAAGGGCATTCTCTAAAGAAGGAACTTGGGATTTTACCTCGAGGGACTCAGTGAAATCTTCAAGACCCGAGGATTTGTCACCGACTTCACCCTCCTCTGGTGGAATCTCCCTACCGGCCTCATCCCCCAAGAGAATTCGTCCGATTCTTCCATTAGGGGAAAGCACTCTCTCAGCTCAGCAGCCGACATATGTGGGGGAACCGTCTGATCCAGTAGTACCCTCACTTGGTATGTCATTGGATGCGGGGTGCCCCGAGAATGGATAAAGTCTTCCATCTCGGAAATGTATTGCTCCACCTCCGCCTGGGATACTAAAAAGCCGTCTCTAATAGGGCCAATCCCCGAAAAGTCCATCCTGAGGCGGTTAAGGTGCTTCCATAATTCGTATGGGCCAAGGAATTTCCTGTTGACTTCCCAGATGTCCCAGGCCTCCGGGAAGACAACGTTTTCTAGCATGTCGATGTGGCACAACCGTTTCCCCGGAGCCTTAGTAGAAATCCTATGGAATCCTCACAGTGGACGCCCCTCTGGATGACTCTATTCTCCTGGGACCACCGGCTCTACTGCCACTGCTATATTTTCCACTGCTGGATCCGCTACTGCTTCTCCCTCCTCAACTGGTGCAGGCACCGCTGCTACAGTAGCCCCGTCACTACGGGATTCCCTTGTTGCCTTCCGGCCTTGGCCCTGAGATCGAGGAAGTTCACCCTCACCGACCAAGACGGTTGGCTTATTTAGCATCTCCCCTGGGTAGGCTGCCTCCCAGCTCTGGGCGTATTCCCTTATCAGCCTAAAGACGGCGGTCGGTGGTGGAAATACATTCCAATTATTCCCATCTTCCCTTGTGAAAATGAGACACATCTACCTCATCACACACAGAAGCTCCTCGTAGCGCACCCCCAAATAGACCTGAAGGGTCAGACGATGCAGGCATGAGAATTTCCTGGCGAACCGGTGTGGGGAGTATGGCTCGTAGAGACACTCGTGGTCCACCCTAGCCACCAAGACTCCACCTTGAAAGGCTAGGAGGTAAGACCGATGCTCTTCTGTATCCCGACCATCGTCAGTAAAGGCCCCCTTTGTAAATAAGAAGGGGTGGAAATTGAACTATTCCACCCTCCACACCCAGATCAGAACCGATGGTGCGGTCATCTTGGTCGGAAAGCTCACCGCGATGTTCAAAATCGAGGGATGAGAGTTTGAACCCAGAGGTGAGATGGGGTTCAGATACTCATAGATCCCCCTAATGTGTGCCACCATCAACCTGTAGAGGAGGTGGAATGGCCCTGCATACCCTCTATGGCCTTTTCACCTCACTCATGTGCCACATCATTTTGTACAACTTTGCGAGCATTAGGATCCCCAGGTTGACCCGCCCTCCTGTCACCAATGTGGATGCCATGATAAAAGTGCTTGGCCTCACTCCCATGTTTGTATCCCTCATCGGCAGGATCTAACCACAGATGAGGGTTGCGATGAATGTCGCTAGCCTGACTATTGGTCATTGTTCAGTACTGACACTGAACCCCAAGGTCTTCCACTGGCTATTCTCCAGTAGCCTCCAGTATGAGTTTTCCTTACCCCGGGCACCCTTCAGGAAAGTTTGAGGCCTCGCCGGGAACTTCCTGTTTTCCGATAAGTTCAAAAACTTCTTGAACCAGCTCTTGAAGTGGACATCCCTCACGACCTCCTTGTCCTCCCTAAGCACAAACTCCATAAATGCCATTGTTAGACACAACATCTGCTCCGGATCCTCCCACGCACCCATGGCTGGGAGGAATTTTTCATACATTGCCCCCAGTATCGGGACCCCCGAGATCTGATGGACATCCCACAGGCTAATGATGACCTCCCCATGGTGCAGGTGAAACGTATTGGTCCCCAGTGACCACCGGCTCAATAGCTCTAGCATTAACTGCTTCGGCTGGTAGATATGGAAATGGGAAGCCCAAGATGCCTCATACAGGCCCACTCTCCTCAAATCTGCCCCGAACACCTCGCACGAGGCACCTACCCAGTAGGCCCAAGCCCAATCATCCATGAAATTACCGCCCTGGAACATATCCCATTCCTCATACCACCCCTTCTTCGAGTTCCCCAGAGCTGCCTTAAGGATGGTTCAGTATAGGGGAGGGGACGTCTCCAGCTCCAATGTATTCCCGCCAACGTTGTTCAGATGATTGTACAGGCAGTCGACGGTGATAGGTGTGAATTCCTCCAGGTCATGGCCATCGGGTGCCCTGAACCATCGGTGCTGGCATGACATGCTTCAGAACCAGTAAGCTGGCTCATCCTGACCCAATGTAGGGATGAAGACGTCATCCCTCGCCCCGAAGTCGTATAGAGGCAACCTCCTGCATAGTGGGTAATTCTTCTGGCTCTCCGACAGCAGCTCCACCAGAGAATAATGGTCCATGTGGCTCCGGACAATCTCCCCCATCCCCAAGATGTTCTCCATTTCGTCCCTCTGGGCGGCATCCGCAAGGACCCTGTGTGCAGATTCACGGTGGACCATTTCGTTCTGGGACTTGGATGTTCCCTTGGATGGTCCTTGACGATCATTCACGAAGTGAGTTCGCGAAGTGAGTTCACGAAGGACGCTTGTGAAGACTATTCGTGTAAGCACTGCCTCGACGATCAAAGTCCGATCGTGGAGCCCAAACGCGGAGTTGAAGACTCGTTGTGTGATGCGAAGCCTCGATTTGCAGAGATCACTCACGGAGTACGCAGAACTTCATGAATCGAGAGCGCAAGAAGACAAGATCGCAGAGAACGGAAAAGAAAAAAGAGATGGCATGCCCCCTATTTATAGGGGGCAGCCTTCGGAGCTTCACAACGCATCCAGTCCACATGGAGCTTCTTGGCATGCCCAGCCAGTGCGGCCCCTGTCCACCTCGTGTGCCCTCGTCACGAGTCAACACTACAAAAGGCCGATTATTTTGATGATTTCCCTTAGACTTCGAAACTTGATCCCTCCATAGCTCCAAGTATGAGGGGGGCATTTGTTGGCCCCAAAATTTGGGACGAAGGAGCGACCCAAAGACGGCCCCTCAGACTGCCTCGCGAAGCCCCTTCATGGGGTTCCCAGCACCGCGGCCGCCGTGAAGCACCAGAGGCAGGATGCTTTGCGAACAGAGTTGACATTCGCAAACATGCCATGAAGAAAAGGAGGCGGGATGCTCTGCGAAAAGAGTTGACGTTCGCGAACCCACCATGAAGCAAAGGAGGCGGGATGCTCCACGAATGGAGTTGACGTTCGCGAACCCGCTGCGAAGAAAAGGAAGTGGTATTCTCCACGAACGGAGTTGATGTTCGGGAATCCGCCGCGAAGCAAAGAAGGTGGGATGCTCCGCAAACGGAGTTGACGTTCACGAACCCACCGCGATGCAAAGGAGGCGGGATGCTCCGTGAACATATTTGATGTTTGTGAACCCACCGCGAAGCTCAGGAGGTGGGATGATCCACGAACCCATTTGACGTTCGTGACCCCTCCACGAATCAACATCTCACCCTTCGCGTCGTGTGAGCTCCGCTCCGCGGTGCCCCTTGCCTATAAATACCAAGATCCCCCTGAGCTCTCTGGATGGACAATCTGAACTTCTGGCTTCTCTACTCCCGAATCGCAATGCATTATTCCTCTCAGTGAACAATGAGCTGTGCGAGGTACTTCCACTTTGCGAAGTGCCTCCCCATTGTCTTGTTTTGATCCCCTCTTTTGATAGGGATGCCTTTCGTGAAACCAATGGTGTTTTGCGAAGGAAGGGGATCCCCAAGGGGACCCGGGTCATCATGGAGCGTTTATGCTTCATGAAAAACCCTTCATGTACACTTGATCCATTTTCTAAGGCAGGATCACTATACTTCATGAAGCACACTGCTTCCTGACATCCTGCTTCGGGACTCACCTTTCCTCCGCGAGGCTGTTCTCTGCGAATGCCTTTCCACTTCGCGAAGCACCTCCCATTTCCACCTCCACCCACGCTAAGGCTAAGGCACCCCACATTGTGAAGCACACCCCTTCGCCAGTTACCTCCACCATGCAGAGCAACTGAGCTCCACAAGGCCCCTTCCTATGGACCCCTCTTCTTGGAAAACCCTTTTCCCGTGCGACCCTCCAGGTTTGCATGATGTGACTTCAAAGTCCCCGGGACGATACTGCCTATAGCGTTCCTGCGCCTAATGATTCTTCATATAGGCATGCTAATAGATATTACTGTATCATGCTGAGATTTTATGAGAAATTTATTTTATGTCTTATGTTATACTCAACACCAAAGGATTCTTTCACAACACACAATACGGACTTGGCATGCATTACACACAATCACGACCTTCCTCGATAGCGTGTGTAGTACGCAATACCGGGTTTAACTAAAAAACGATATATTATTATGAACTATACGTTTTGAATTGTATTAACTAAATTTGGAATTTTAATATTCATCTTACACATTTTCTAGAACATGGTAAGAGAAAAAAATAAATTTTTCGGGTAAAATAAGTATTTTTCAAAAAATGCAGTTTTGCCGCCTTTTGATGGCGCACCCACATTAAATCTAGTTTTTGACATGTTTATATGTTCAATTTGACAAAATAAAAATTTTCTTCTGAATCAGGGTATAAAAATTTACTTTGGATAATTTTTTGATATTTTTCTGATAACTTTCATATTTTGATGAATAGTAAAAATACGCTAAATTTTAATTAAAAACAACTTTTTTCATTGAGATAATTTATATGGTTAAATTATAATATTGAATGGTTTTAAAGTATAAATATAATATATTTTTACCATTTAAAATAATGTATGTCATTAGCATTAATTTCACATAAAATTCATAGGTAAAAACATTTCAATCTTTGGCAATGTTTTAACTTCTAAAACTCGTTTTCTTAACAACAAGATTTATTTTAAATTAATCACGGCAACTTATATGTTTTGAATTTTTAAAAATGGATTCCATATTTTGAATCAGTGGGTCCAAATTATGTTAATAGGCTACTTTTTATTTTTGGGCATTATGAAGAGTAACTACGATAAATTTTATTTACCATAGTTACAGGTAAATCGGGTAATTAAGGGAAAATATAAGATTATAAAATTACTCTAACACCTTCCAAAATCCCATTGGATGACTAAAAGTCGACCCATATCACCTAAGAGTCGGATTATATTAATTTAATAGACTTTTTTCCCTGAAAAAAGTTTAATTATTATTAAAACCAAAGAAAGTGACAACATGTCACTTTCTTAAATCTTATAATTATAATAATTTTACTTTAGTGATAAAATTAATAAAACTTTGAACATGAATAGTATCAAGAAATATAATACAATTATCTACATCATATGAATTTATTTAGAATTTTTAAGGATTAAATAGTTATCATTAATTATGACACAATAGTGATGTCGAAATTATTTTATTAATTAAAATATCAAATAAATGGTTTTAAAAATATTAAAATAAATATTATATGAACTATTTAATGTTCTCCACTAATTTTTTAGATACATATTACATTTTATTAATCTATTAAAGCTTTTAGTTTGAACATAACTTCTGTATATATTTTATTTAAATTCAAATAATTGAATAGTGTCAAAATTGACACTATTGTTATTTTATGAAAATAACATGTTATAAAATTGTTTAAAAATCACAAAAATATTTAAAAATTATAAATTAAAATTTATATGGTCTAAAATGTCAGAAAGTGTCAAATTATTCAAAATTCACAACACATATGTAATTGTTTATAATAATTTAAAATTTAGAATATTATTACCACAAATAAAATTAAATTGATAAATAAGTATAAATAAAGTTGATACTGTTTAAAATAAATTCCTAACATGTCTAAGTTTTATTGGTTGATGACATTACAACCCTATATCATATAATCTTCTAATATGAGTCATTTTGGATGTTTTTATGTGGTGTTGGGATTTAATATAAACTAATATGTCTTATATTTCCAAAGGTGCCCCTCTCATCCTTTATAAAAGGGCACCTCCTCCCTCTTCTCCTCACACAAATTTGAGCCTTCAAGCTTGGACAATCCCTACCCATTTCACTTCCCTACTTGCTTAGAAACCTACTAGAGGTACTGGTCTTCTCAAAAGACCAACTCTAGTGCATTAAGAGAATGTTTAAAGGAGGCACTTCGAGAAAGAGGAGGTTCAGACACTTACAAAGCAAATCAGACCTAAGGTAAGGGAAAATCTTGCAATATCATTTTTATCCGAGATTGTTTATACTTCAGAATTTACTAGAGAATATTTACCATCCACATCCATGTTTCCTCAATATGTAATACTTATATCTCTCTACAATAGTTTATGTCCAATTTTACCCTTCGGTGATTTTTTAGTAAAATATATGAAAGGAATCTTTTGTCGTTTTTCGTACGAGGTACTTTTTGACTTTTTCGACAAAAGTACGAGAAGAATGTTTTTTTAACTTATACAGCATGAATGGATCTTTAAAAAATTCTTTCCAAAAAGCTTCCTTTACAAGTTTTCAAGTTTAATTTTAATCAACTTCTTTTAGTTCAAAATTATATGACATGTTAAGAAAGGAAAAAAAAATTGAAGTAGAAAGGATATTTTCCTCAAGAATGGAGTTCATGTTTTTTTTGTCAAAATTATTTTCCATCTAAGATAATATAGGGTTCTGTTTCTACCCCTATTATTAAATTTATTTGATCATGTTGTGATGGAATTATTTTTATGAATTCCTTTATCTTATATGAATTGTTTTATGATGTCACGATGTTTTAGAATCCCATTTTTATTACATGGGTTATGCAATGATGTATGATTTATGATTTTGTGGCACACATAATAATGGTATCATTATGAGATGGGTGGGACCTATATCTCTCTCCAATGCATTGGGTAAAGATTTTATATCTCATGAGATAGACATGGCTGGAACGGCAGGTTAAACCGGTTCAGTGAAACATGACTGAAACGAGGAGTGAACTCGGTTCAGAAATGGACTATGTCCACTAAGATAGTCTTGTAAATGAGTCTTGACTAATAAGAAATGATTCTCTATGATTATGTGTGTATTCCACAAAGTTTCATGTTTTACGTTATGATTATTGGGATTATATTTCACTACCATGATTTATCCCATGTTATGAAATTATGATCTCATTTGGAGGGTAAGATTTTCAAAATGTTATGTTCTTATGAATTTGATGTAATTGATATTTCTTTTTTTACCTTTACTGAGCATTTCAGCTCACCCTTTTGTATGTTTTCTTTCCCCAGGTCAGGAAGAAGGGTACTGAGTAAGATATACAAAAAAGGGACTATAGATATGATGAAATAAATGGGAGACAGTGTAGATGCTTTATGAACCAGTTATTTATGTTTCCCAGTTTCTAAAGATGCTATACCTACACGGTCCTTTCATGTTTTTGTTATATGTTGTAATAATTATGCTTAGATTTTGAAGTATTAATCATGTATGTAAAGTATGGGTCGCTATAGTTGGTATCAGAGGAAAGTTATAGTCAACCTTAGGAAACTAGGATGTGAAAGACTTAGTAAGAAACCTAAGGATATGTCTAAGTAGAGAACACAATCTTAGTGTTTTAGAAATGGCCATGAACAACCTATGATAAGACCTTAAGTGTGAAATTTTATTCTTGATTACGTGGGTTTCCTATTATAATTAGTGTTTCTCACACTATTCTTCTTGGTTTTAGTCAATGGCTGGAACCCGAAGAAACCGTGTTAATGCGGAATGCGATGGGAAATGCAATGATTGTCCCCCTGAGAAACCAAACGTTATGGGAGATGGAATGAAAACTCTTGTAGCCATGATCACAAAACTTTCTCAAGATATGAATCATGCTGGACTTCCAAATGAGCAAAGGAAGGAGAAACTTTCTGTCGAATCCTTCATGAGGCAGCGTCCACCTTCATTCAGCTGGTCTTTTGATCCATTAGTGGCTAAACAATGGATCAGTACCAATGAAAAGATATTTTTAGTTCTTAAATGTTCTGAACATGATAAATTCATCTTAGCAGTGTATTGTTTGGAAGGTGATACTGATCAATGGTGGAATCTTATTAATAATAAGAGGCAAAGGGCTGAAATTGAGTCCATGTAATGGGACGAGTTCAAGAACTTATTTTTCAATAAATATTTTCCTCATATTCTTCGAACAAATATAGAGAAGGAGTTTCTTGAACTGAAGCAAAAGGATGATGAATCCGTTGGTACCTACGAAGCGAATTTTACAAGACTTTCAAGGTACGCTTCCGGAATTATTATCCAACCTGAGAGAAAGATCGATCGATTCTCTAGTGGCTTAAAACCAAGTCTTTGAAGGGCGTTATCCATAAGGAAATTAAATAGCTATGAGGAAATTGTTTGATGTGCTCTCAAGGTTGAGATGGATATTGGTGTATCCCATCAGTCACATGGGTTTGATAAGAAGATGAAAATGGAATTCAAAGAAAAATCTAAATACGACACTGAAAAGAAGATGAGTTTTCCCTTATGCTCAAAGTGTGGAATGAAATATGGAGGAAATTGTCTTAAGGGGAAAAGAAAATCTTATAAGTGTGGAAAAGACGGTCATCGGGCAATTGAATGTCGAAATAATGGGAAGAAGATGTCTAATGATGCAAACAAAGGAAGGGATACACAGAATGAACCTACTACCCTTCAATGTTTCAAGTGCTAGGAGATGGGGCATTATGCCAATAAATGCCCAAATCCATGGTTTGATGATGATGATCGACGTCAACAAACTCTTAAGGCCAAAGACAAAGGAAAGTCACATGAAATTACTATCGGTGATGTGGTGGAGTACAACAAAGAAGTGGTGAGAGGTACACTTACCATCCACTCTAAATTATCAAATGTTTTATTTGATTCTGGATCCACCCACTATTTTATTTCTGAAGAATTTTCTAAGGGTATCACCATAATTACCTCATCAAATATATGTTGAGTTGTTTTTGACAACTCCTAATGGCACAACAGTCGCATCAAAATTTTACAATTATTCTCCAATTGAAGTTTGTGGGAAAGTGCTTCCTGTAAATCTGTTGATCCTTCCTATAGTGGAATTTGATGTGATTCTTGGAATGGATTGTCTTTATTTATATGGATCTCATATCAATTTCTAAAGAAGGGAAGTCACATTTCATATTCCAGATCAATCTATGATCGTCTATCGATGTAAGGATGAACATAACCTTCCAGTGGAAATTTCTTCCATCTTATGGGTCTTGATTCCACTAAATGAAGGTTATTTATATCAAATGGTTGGTGAGAAACTCCCGATTAAGAATATTCCCATTCTGCGAGAGTATTATGATGTCTTTCCAGAGGAATTGTTGGGTCTTCCACCAAATCGTGAAGTTGAGTTTTCAGTAGAACTCGTTCCGGGTGGTTTGCCTATTTCAAAGACACCTTATAGAATATACCCAATTGAGTTGCAGGAATTGAAGAAGCAACTTCAAGAGAATCTTGATAAAGGATTCTTACACCCTAGTGCGTCACCTTGGGGAGCACCTGTTATGTTTGTTAAGAATAAAGATGGATCAATGAGACTCTGCATTGATTATCGAGAACTTAACAAGATCACTATCAAGAACAAATATCCTCTACCGCACATTGATGACTTATTTGACCAACTACGCGGAGCTCAATACTTTTCCAAGATTGATCTTCATTCAGGGTATCATCAAATAAGTGTCAAAAGGGAGGATATACCAAAGACAGATTTCCGTACAAGGTATGGACTCTATGAATTTATAGTGATGCCATTTGGTCTTACTAATGCCCCTACTATCTTCATGGATCTGATGAATAGAGTCTTTAGAGACTATCTTGATCAGTTTTTGGTAGTCTTTATAGATGATAGTCTTGTTTATTCAAAGAGCAAGGAAGAACATGAAGATTACTTGAGAATTGTATTAAAGACCCTAAGAAAGGAGAAGCTTTTTGCAAAATTTACCAAGTGTGAATTTTGGCTTCAAAAAGTTGCATTTTTGGGTCATATAATCTCAAAATAGGGGATATCTGTGGATCCAGCAAAAACAGAGGTTATCAAAAGATGGTCGAGACCAACAACAGTAATTGAGATCAGAAGTTTTCTTGGTTTGGCTGGATATTATTGACGTTTTGTGAATGATTTTTCACGATTATCTAATCCACTCACCAGGATGACTAGAAACGGAGTTAAGTTCGTGTGGATGGACGAATGTGAAGAGAATTTCAAGGAGTTGAAAAGAAGGTTATCCAGTGCACCTGTACTCACACTTCCTTGTAGTGGAGAATTGTTTGTGATCTACAGTGATGAATCCAAGAAGGGACTGGGATGTGTTCTCATGAAAAATGATATGGTGATAGCTTATGCCTCATGACAGTTGAAAATCCATGATCAAAATTACCCAACTCATGATTTGGAGTTAGTTGCGGTAATATTTTCCTTAAAGATTTGGAGGCATTACCTTTATAGTGAAAGGTGGGATATTTATACTGATCATAAAAGTTTAAAGTGTATTTTCACACAAAAGAAGCTGAATATGCGTCAAAGAAGATGGTTGGATCTGATTAAGGATTACGACTGCTCAATCCATTTACACCCTGGGAAAGCAAACAAGGTAGCAGACGCATTAAGTCGACAAGACCATGCCAGTTTATCCATGATGAGGATCACAAAAGATCCAATATTTATGGATTTACAAAGGATGGATGTTGGAATTTTAATGGAAGGAGAGAAATCTTATCTTTCTCAAATGAATGTTCAACCATCTATACATGTGAAGATTAAAGAGGCACAGAAAGAAGATGTCGAGTTACAAAAGAAGGTGAGAAATATTCCTGAATTCAACCTTGATTGTGATGGGATAATAAAGTTCAGGAATCGGGTTTGTGTTCCTCCCATCCTAGAATTAAAGAAGGAGCTGCTGGATGAGGCTCATAGTTCTTCATTCTCTATTCATCCTGGAATCACGAAGATGTATAGGGACCTGGAAGAGTACTTCTGGTGGGATTTCATGAAAAGAGATGTTGCTGAATATGTCTCTCGATGCTTGGTTTGTCACCAAGTTAAAGCTGAGATACATAAGTCTAAGGGGATGTTACAACCATTACCCATACCAGAATGGAAATAGGAAAACATCACTATGGACTTTGTCACTGGACTTCCTAAAACATCCAAAGGAAATAATGCTATCTGGGTCATAGTTGATCGTCTTACAAAGTCTGCACACTTCATTTCTATTAGAGAGTATTTCTTTCTAGATCATCTTTCTAGGATATACGTAATGAAAGTGGTAAGATTGCATAGAGTACCACTTTCCATTATATCTGATTGGGATCCGAGATTTACCTCGAAGTTCTAGAGAAGTCTTCAGCATACTCTGGATACAGAGTTGAGTTTCAGCACTGCTTATCATCCTCAGACAGACAGTCAGTCTAAGAGGAAAATTCAAACTCTAGAAGATATGTTGAGAGCTTTCTCTATAGATTTCAAAGGTGGTTGGGATCAACACCTACCTTTGGTGGAATTTTCTTATAATAATAGCTTTCACTCTAGTATTCAGATGGCTCCTTATAAAGCTTTCTATGGAAAGAAATGTAGGACTCCAACTTGCTAGGATGAAGTTGGGGAAAGAAAGCTATTAGGACCTGATATCGTTGATGAAATGGCAGAAAAGGTTAGATCTATTCAACAACACATAAGATCAGCTCAGAGTCGAATGAAAAGTTATGCTGACAACTGAAGAAAAGACCTAGAGTTTGAAGTAGGTGATAAAGTGTTCTTACGAATATCTCCCTGGAAGAGGGTCATGATATTTGGAAAGAAGAGAAAGTTGAACCCTAGATATATCGGTCCTTTTGAAATTCTAGATCGTGTTGGGAAGGTATCTTACTGATTGTCACTTCCACCAAATCTCTCTCAAGTTCACGGTGTGTTCCATGTATCTCTCCTGAGAAAGTACATACCTGATCCGTCACATGTACTCAACTAAGAAGTTGTACCACTAGTGCAAGATCTTTCTTATTAGGAACAGCCGATAGAGATTCTGGATCGTAGCGAAAAAGTCCTATAGAACAAGACCACTCGCTTGGTGAAAGTTTTATGGAGGAACCACCAATTAGAAGACGCTACATGGGAACTTGAGGATATGATGAGGGAGATGTATCCTCATCTGTTTGTAATGAAGTGACGAATTTTGAGGGCAAAATTCATTTTAAGGGGGTTAGAATGTAACACCCTGAGATTTTATGAGAATTTTTTTATGTCGTATGTTATACGCAACACCAAAGGATTCTTTCACAGCACACAATATAGACTTGGCTTGCATTACACGCAATCACGACCTTCCTCGATAGCGTGTGTAGTACGCAATACCAGATTTCACTAAACAACGATATATTATTATGAACTAGCCGTTATGAATAGTATTAACTACATTTTGAATTTTATTATTCATCTTACACATTTTCTAGAAGATGGTAAGAGAACAAAATAAATTTTTCGGGTAAAATAAGTATTTTTCAAAAAATGCAGTTTTGCCGCCTTTTGATGGAGCACCCACATTAAATATAGTTTTTGACATGTTTATAAGTTCAATTTGACAAAATAAAATTCTTCTTTTGAATCAGGTTATAAAAATTTACTTTAAATAAATTTTTGATATTTTTCTGATAACTTTCATATTTTGATGAATAGTAAAAATACGCTAATTTTTAATTAAAAACAACTTTTTTCATTGAGATAATTTATATGGTTAAATTATAATATTGAATGGTTTTAAAGTATAAATAGAATATATTTTTACCATTTAAAATAATGTATGTCATTAGCATTAATTTCACATTAAATTCATAGGTAAAAAATTTTCAATCTTTGGCAATGTTTTAACTTCTAAAACCTGTTTTCTTAACAACGAGATTTATTTTAAATTAATTACTGCATCTTATATGTTTTGAATTTTGAAAAATGGATTCCATATTCGGAATCAGTGGGTCCAAATTATGTTAATAGGCTACTTTTTATTTTTGGGCATTATGAATAGTAACTACGGTAAATTTTATTTACCATAGTTAAATGTAAATCAGGTAATTAAGGGTAAATATTAGATAATAAAATTACCCTAACACCTGCCAAAATCCTATTGGATGACTAAAAGTCGACCCATATCACCTAATGGTCAGACTAGATTCATTTAATGGACTTTTTCTAGGAAAATAATTTAATTATTATTAAAACCAAAGAATGTGACAACATGTCACTTTCTTAAATCTTATAAGTATAATAATTTTAATCTAGTGATAAAATTAATGAAACTTCGAACATGAATAGTCTCAAAATATCTAATACAATTATCTACATCATAGGAATTTATTTAGAATTTTTAGTGATTAAATAATTATCATTAATTATGACACAATAGTGATGTTGAAATTATTTTATTAAATAAAATATCAAATAAATGGTTTTAAAAATATTAAAATAAATATTATATGAACAATTTAATGTGCCCCACTAATTTTCTAGATACATATGAAATTTTATAAATCTATTAAAGCTTTTAGTTCGAACATATATTTTGTATATATTATATTTAAATTCAAATAATTGAATAGTGTCAAAATTGACACTATTGTTATTTTATAAAAATAACATATTATAATTTTTTTTAAAAATCACAAAAATATTTAAAAATTATAAATTAAAATTTATATGGTCTACAATATCATAAAGTGTCAAATTATGGAAAATTCACAACACATATGTAATTATTTATAATAATTTTAAATTTAGAATATTATTACCACAAATAAAATTAAATTGATAAATAAGGATAAATCAAGTTGATAATGTTTAAAATAAATTCCTAACATTATAAATTTTATTGGTTGATGATATTACAACCATATCTCATCTAATATTCGGATATGAGTCATTTTGGAAGTTTTTAAGTGGGGTTGGGATTTAATATAAACTAATATTTCTTATATTTCCAAAGGTGCCCCTCTCCTCCCTTATAAAAGGGCACCTCCTCCCTCTCCTCCTCACACCAATTTGAGCCTTCAAGCTCGGCCAATCCCTGCCCATTTAACTTCCCCACTTCCTTAGAAACCTACTAGACGTATTGTTCTTCTCAAAATACCAACTCTAGTGCATTAAGAGAAATTTTAAAGGAGGCACTTCGAGAAAGAGGAGGTTCAGACACTTACGAAGCAAATCGGACCTAAGGTAAGGGAAAATCTCCCAATCTCATTTTTATCCGAGATTGATTATACTTCAGTTTTTACTGGAGAATATTTATCATCCACATCCATGTTTCCTCAATATGTAATATTTATATCCTTCTACAATAGTTTATGTCCAATTTTACCCTTCGGTGAGTTTTTAGTAAAAGATATGAAAGGAATCTTTTGTCATTTTTCGTACGAGGTATTTTTGACTTTTCCGAAAAAAGTATGAGAAGAATGTTTTTTTAACTTATAAATAATGAATGGATTTTTAAAAAATTATTTCCAAGAATCTTCCTTTACAAGTTTTCAAGTTTATTTTTAATCAACTTCTTTTAGTTCAAAATTATATGACATGTTAAGAAAGGAAAATGTTTTTGAAGTAGAAAGGATATTTTCCTCAAGAATGGAGTTCATGTTTTTTTTTAAAAATTATTTTCCATCTAAGATAATATAGGGTTATTTTTCTATCCCTATTATTACATTGATTTGATCATGTTGTGATGGATTTATTTTTATGAATTCCTTTATCTTATATGAATTGTTTTATGATGTCACGATGTTTAAGAATCCGGTTTTTATTACATGGGTTATGAAACGATGTATGATTTATGATTTTGTGGCACACATAATAATGGTATCATTATGAGATGGGTGGGACCTATATCTCCCTCCAATGCATTGGGTAAAGATTTTATATCTCATGAGATAGACATGGCTGGAACGACAGGTTAAACCGGTTCAGTGAAACTGGACTGAAACGAGGAGTGAACTCGGTTCAGAAATAGACTATGTCCACTAAGATAGTCTTGGAAATGAGTCTTGACTAATAAGAAATGAGTCTCTTTGATTATGTGTCTATGCCACAAAGTTTCATGTTTTAAGTTATGATTATTGGGATTACATTTCACTACCATGATTTATCCCATGTTATGAAATTATGATCTCTTTTGCAGGGTAAGATTTTAAAAATGTTATGTTCTTATGAATTTGATGTAATTTATATTTCTTTTTTTTACCCTTAATGAGAATTTGAGATCAACCTTTTGTATGTTTTCTCCCCAGTTCAGGAAGAAGGGTATTAAGTAAGATATGCCAAAAAGGGACTATAGATATGATGAAATAAATGGGAGATAGTGTAGATGCTTTATGAACCAGTTGTTTATGTTTCCCATTTTCTAAAGAAACTATACCTAAATGGTCCTTTAATGGTTTTTTTATATTTTGTAACAAGTATGATTCAATTTTGAAGTATTAACCATGTATGTAATGTATGGGTCACTATAATTACTTCTTCGCAAAGACATGCTAACATGGACCTCTCGATGGTTCGCTCCGTAACACCCCCTCACCACGGTATTTCCAGTACCTTCCCTCCCACAAGGAGCAGAGGGTACCAGTTATGTATGTCCTAGGGGTGCGGAGAAAATCCACCTCGTCTGAGCTGCAGAACTTTAAATTTCCAAGCGCCATAATCCTCAGCACATTCCATTAAACTTTGACCTTTCCCCGTGCCTCCCATGCAGGGTCCCCCGCCTTGGGCATTCTCCATGACTCCTGGTATCCAAAGGGGATGATATCCTCCTTTTAGGAGTGTCGTTTGTCTGCGGGGATGGGCGACCACCGTGGTGTAAGCTCCTAGCTTTTCTTGAAGGAAGCAGCACCCCTTCCCCTCCTCACTTCCTCGGTTCCAAGGCCAATGGAGGATGCGATAGGGAACATGGCTCCTCTTTTCTTCGGTCCCAAATCCCTCTCCCACTGCGCTTTGTCACCCTCGGGCCTCCATCCTAGAGTAAGTCCCGACACCTTGGGCCGCTCAACGCATAATCCCCTTCTCGTTTCCCATGGACGCACCCTTCGCGATGTGATCGTCAGGTCTCTGCTGCCTCTTGTTTCTCACACTGAGCATGAATCCCGTGATCTTAGAGTGAGCACCGACCATGAAACACCCTGGGCTGCCTTGGAGTGTAAGCCGCAAACACCTCGTCCGAGCTACAAGACGTTAAACTTCCAAGCACCCCTGTCCCACATGATATTAAAATGTACCCCTGAACTACGTGATCTTTGATCCATGTCAAGGCATGGTACGTAGGAAGCCTCCACGAGGTTCAATCCCACCATCCATTGGACCAAGGTCCTCATTCACATTGGTTCACCGACACCATCCCCGACCCGTATGATGTTAAACTACATCCCAATACAGCATTAAGCCTTTGTGATCCTACCATCCAGTTGTTCTGACACCCCTTCATGTAGGCTAAATAGACCCTTTTCAACCCGAACTATAGTGACTTTGATCCATGTCAAGGCATGGTATGTAGGAATCCTCGATGAGGTTCAATCCCACCACCCACCTGGACCAAGGTCCTTATTCACGTCGGTTCGCCGACACATACCCATTTGAACTAAGTGGTCTTTGATCCATGTCAAGGCAAGGTACGTAGGAAGCCTCCCTGAGGTTCAAGCCCACCAACCATTGGCCCCTACCACCTCCGTGTCGGTGTGCCAAGCCACCCTCCAAATCTATGAAGAATTTGATCCATGTCAAGGCATGGTATGTAGGAAACCTCCCCGAGGTTCAAGACATCACCCACTGGACCAAGGACCCTTTTCACATCAGTTCACTGGAATCCATTCTGAACTATGTGGTCATTGATACATTTCAAGGAATGGTATGCAGTAAGCATCACAAGGTTCAATCACACCAATCGGTCATTCTGACTGCATTCATGTTGGTTCACCCACCACCTGGTCATTCCGACTGCATTCACATCAGTTCACCCACCACCTTGGGAAGGCCAGAGTGTAAGCCCCACACCCATCCCGAACTACGAGGAATTTGATCCATGTCAAGGCATGGTATGTAGGAAGACTCCACGAGGTTCAATCCCATCATCAATCGGACCCTTGGTCCATATCCACGTCAGTTCGCTGACACATACCCCGTCCCACATGACGTTAAATTGTACACTCGAACTACGAGGAATTTGATCCATGTCAAGGCATGGTATGTAGGAAGTATCTTCGAGGCTCAATCCCAAAACCATCGTTCATCTTGATCCTTACCCGGACCGCCACATCCAGGTGAGATCACTCCACCTCTTTCCCCTCCATAACATTCGGGAAGCCACCCATGTGCCGACCCCAACATCTGTGTTCCCTCCAGGGGGTTCTTCAATCTGATCAACTCTAGCTAGTGTTCCGATCATTCTGATCCATCTCCGATGGAAGTTAAACTCTCGGCATACCCTATGTTAAACATGGGAAGCTAAGGAAAACCTCAGATACATGCCTATGGAATACAATTTCCCGTGTTCGATGTGGGATGCCTCGGGCTTCCACGCCCTTGAGAATCCCTATAATAAGGGAGAGAAGAGTGACACACCAATCCCTAGAGTCCAGACATGTCAATGATGCCCCAGAATGACTACTCCCTTAACTGAAGGTTGATTCCCTGACCGGACCCCTTGGAATGTCCTGATAGAAGCAGTGTAATTAACTGGTTTCCATGAAGATATGGTGCCTGGAAGAGTTTCACAAACAACGTATTCAATCTACGAGGGAGACCCAGACTAGGTGATGAGTTCCAAGGAGGAATCCGTGGATGGAAGAACTGATATCCCATCATCCCATTTCGATCAAGGAGAAAACATCCCTAAACAAGGAGCGAATGCCACTTGCCTTTGGAAAACGGGAATGCGGGGTAACAAAAAGCTGCGTCCTTCGTCCTCGAACGAGACGGATGTGAACACCCCGAAGAAAGTGTCAGAAACAAATATATAGTAATGTTTTACCATTTCTATTATGGTATGGGTAATGGTTATAACATCCCACTAAAATTTCACCTCTCAGCCTTATCTTTCTCACACACCAAGCATTTAGATAAAAAATATACAATACCCTTTTTCCTGTTATCAAACTGTAAATACACTTTCATATTTCTATACATCTTCATTCTTCTATCATAGATATTTATTAATGAAATATGAGATTCATATAAAATATCCTTATTCAATTATATGAATTTTGGGAAATCTACTCTATTTTTGAACCTTAAATTCCATCATAATCATGGTTAAACTCAATAAAAATCTTCATCCTCTTCTATAGTTCCATATATTACTTTTACACATTTTTAATACTGACATGGATGCATGGTTGACCATTCATCAAAGAAATATATAATATATTCCCATTCAACATGATTTAATTATCCATATATTCTATAAATAAATAAATATTATATCTCTTTCAATCCTCTTCTTGGACATACTAGACTGGTCTCTCAGACAGAGAGCATCAACCATCTTGTTTTCCTTCCTAGGGAGGTAGTGTATTGAGATGTTATTATGTTTAATAAATTCCAAACATATAATTTGGTTCATATGAAACTACTATTTTATTAACATATAATTTATGATTTTATAATCTGTATATATATTCCAACTATCACTAGAAAATATAATACCTATGTTTTTTTAATGCAAAAATTACCACTACTGGTTCTGAATCATTAGTTAGATAATTTTCTCATCTTTTTTTAATTAGAATGTTGTATAAATTATCACCATTTTATTTTACAATATTAAGGACCATGGTATATTATTTTATGCATCACTGTAGATCAAAAAACATTCTCCACTATAGGTTATTGTGAGTACAGGTTCACTAACTAACCATATCTTTAGTTCCTTGATATTTTCTTCACATTTATATTTCCAAATAAAATTGGATCCATTTGACATTAACTTAGTTATTAATTTATATATCCTTTATTAATATCTCAAAAAAACATTAGTAGTATCTAGTGAACCCAAGAAAATTATATATTATAGTCAATGTGGTTAGGTTGATCCATTGTAAAATAATTCCCTTCATTAAAGGATCCATCAATATACCCTCTCTTTAGATTATATGACCCAATAATGAAACAAAATACTACCATAATTCAAACATTTTTTAAATTTTTATACAAATTATGATTCATTAGGATCTTTAACAAAATATTCAAATTATATGCATTCTCCTCTTTTATATTTTAATATATAAAAATATCATCTGTAAAGACTACAAAAACAATGATCAAGGTAATCTCAAATGCCTATGTCGATTGGATCCATGAAGATAGAGGGGGAATTGGTAAGTCCAACTGAAATCACTATAAATTCATAATGACCATACCTCGTATAGAAGGATGTCTTGGGTATATCCTTTTTCTTAACCCTCAATCGATGATATCTAGAATAAAGGTCAATCTTGGAAAAGTATTGAGATACATGCAATTTATCAAAAAACCATCAATATGGGGTAAAGGATACTAATTATAGATAGGGATCCTATTAAGTTCTCTATAATCAATATAGAGACATGTTATCCCATCTTTAAAGAACTAGGGCACCCAATAGTGATGCACTAGAGAGTATAGATCCCATATCATGATTATCCTAGAGCTTCATGTTTAATTCCAAGAACATAGTCATGCCCATTCTGTATTGAGTCTTTGAAATTGTTGTAGCACTAGGTTTGAGTTATATTGAAAACAAAACTTTACGATTCATGGAAATACTAGAAAAGTATTTTGTAAATAAATCAACATATTACCAAAAAATAGTCTTATATTCAACATTCATTTTCTCCCTAACCATTTGTAATAAATATCCCTCATTAATATATTGTAAGACCCATACAATGGAAGTAATTTCCATTGGAAGTTTATATTCTTCCTCACACAAAAATACTATCATTGGTTGATTTATAATATCAAATGTGATTTTCCTTAGATGGAAATTGATACAAGATATATATAAATAATGTCAATCTATTCCTAAATTAACATCAAATTCAACTAGTAGGAGAATCAAATGATTTATAGGAATCATATTCCCTCAAAATTCTATCGTAGATGATATATATACTTAATATGTTTTAATAATTCCATTAGAAGTGTTTAATATGCACTTAACATCAAATTATTGAGTTGGTGATTTGATACCCTTAGAAAATTCATTATATTTAAAAGTGCGGGCTAACCCTGAATCAAATATGAAATTTTCAAATCTAGAGTGGATGATAAATATACCTTTCAAAAAATCATTCTTGTGACCCACTTCAGTATTTTTGATCACATCAACATTCATTTTTCATTAGTATTAAGAAGATAATGATTCTAATTTTCATCATTAACCCTTAGTTTCATGCACTGATTGGCATAATGTCCATCCTCCTTTAAATTATATCATTTGATTTTGGTTGGAACATTAGATCGAGCTTTCTCATAGCTCCTTTCATTAAATGTCTTATTCAGATCACTTCGACCTTATTTTTATCGATGAACTTATTTTAAACACATAATAAATATCTAACATATTACATAATGAAATTTTTTCCATGATTCCTTCTACAGTTTTGGCATAAATAAAAATTAATTTTCCTTCCTCCATGGTATTTATTATTATAATTTTATCTAAATTATATCTTTTTATTATTGTAAAAAAACCATGAGAATAATGTAAGTTTATAATATATATTTATATCTTTATAGAACATCAAAAAACTTCATCATATCTATCAAATTATCGTATAACCAATGCCTTTCAGATTCATAGTCTTAATCCACTAAAGAATCAATCAATACATATTTCAAGGATAATGATAAAACCCAAAGTGTACCTTGAAAATATTAGAATATTTTCCTCATAGGTACCCATGGATTCATTATCCTATAATTTCTTTTAGATTAATTCCTTATCTATTTTTGTATGAGTATTTCAAAGAAAATACATAATAAAAGAATAAACTCTTAAATTTCTACCATTTATTAGAGTCAATTTACTCATCTTTCCTCTTATTAATGATATGAGTCCACCAATTATATGCTTAACTTTCTAAATAATATACCTCTAGGATAAATTTTCATGTTTCAAACATTAGGGAAGGGAGAATATAGTTTCAGTGATATGAATCCATTGTTCATGCACTATTTTATCACATGGACAATTGAAATAAGGTATATGTTTCCTCATGAAATAATCAATGGCTTGTTGGTCCCCCCCCCGTCTCATTTTGAAGCTTAGGATAATCATCGATTGAGAGAGATTAATAAGAGTAATTTCAGGATTTGGAATTCTATCTCCCATGTAATTAAGTTTCTCATATCATTATCCATAAAAATCATTTTTAGGATGATTCCTTCAGGATCCATCCAGTGACTAAAACTAAAAAACGTATTGTGAGTTCAAAAATCAAAAATCAGGGAAAAAAATGATATGATTATTAAAATAATTCTTATGATGTCCAAAATTATGAAACTTTATTTCAACCCATGAAACTTTATATTCATCTCATATAGCTTTGTATTTTTGTATGTGTTTATAGACTCTATCCACAAAATCCCCATAATGGATCTTAAAGAGAATGTGAATTGACCAAAGCATATCCCCCAGGGGTCTCTAGCCAAGTTTTCAATATTAATCCCCTCACCATGAACCAAATATGACCAAGTTAATACCTAATCCACACCTTTTTTGGGCTTTTACCCCTAGGTTCATATGTTCCATAGGCACATCCACTTTCTAGTATCTGAACATGGGTGTATTTTCTGGGAAACCACTCATTTATTTACCATACGTTAGGATGTTCTCCTATACTTAGGATTTTCCAAATAGTTATCAATAATGTTTTCTAATTATAATCTATAAAGATAACTAAGCCATGCTCCGATACCAATTGAGTAGTCCCAAGCATTTTGATACAAAAATATTCCATAATTTTAGATGAATATTAAATTAATCTCATAATAACACATTCTATAGAAACATAACGGTTTCATGTCTTTGAATAATAGATACATAATCAAATAATTTCAAGAAATAAAATCAAAATATCCCATAAAGTTCTTCTCATATAGTACACTTCTTAGAAATACCCTGTATAACAATTCTCTTCATAACCCGAGGAATAGAAACACCAGAAATGATGGGATCAATTCTCAGTAAGGGAATACATAAGAGTTATCATTAAATGATCATAAATGATAATAATATGAGAATAAGGGTATGGTAACATAATCATAACATTCAAAAGTCATGCCCAATCACTCAAAGATCTTTATTCATGAAACAATTCATAATGATTTTTTCATAATAAAATACATAATTTTTATGAGTGAATAATAATCTATAATCATTCATGATCCATGGGATTATATCATAAGTAAAAGAATTAGGTTTATGGAATATACATAAACATATAAATTCATTTTTATAGTCATGGATCACTATTAAGATTATTATAGTGGATTGGGTTTACTTCCCATTCCACCACTTCCTTAGTCAAGGTTTACTCCCAAGGCTATCATACTGGACATGGTCCCTTACTGAACTAGGATTACTCTTTATGGAAGTCCATATTATCTCATTAGATATCCATCTTACCCAATGCATTAGAGATATATATAATTATGGGCCCACCCATGACATAATAAAAACAATATATGTGTGTGCAAGAAGGTCATAAAAAATAATAATATCATCACATCATAATTCATAGAAAGGAAAAATGTTTCATAAAAATTTAAACATTTCATCATAGCATAACCTGTGTAAAAGAAACAAGTTTCATGAAGATTTCATTATAACTTAACTGACCTGTGTGAAACAAATGGTTATAATAGAATCATCCTTAAATCATCATCATCATAAACAATTTAGAGAATTTAAGTTGATGATATCATAATATAATAAACCTAATGAAAAATAAAAATAATTAAATTATATTGATATAGATAAAAAATATTTAAATGAATATTTAAATATTTATTTGAAAATAGGAATAATAGCATTTTATTTTAAAATATTAAAAAAATATAAATTCAAACAATATTGCGAAAAATATTTTCTTTGAAAAAATTATGTAAAAAATTATAGGAAAATTTTAACTAAATAATAGTCTTGAAAATAAGAAAATATGCTAATGTGGTAAAAGTTAAAACAAATTTTCCTTTCACATGTTATTTGAAATGTCATAAATAACCAATTTAGAAAAAATTGAAAAATTATGATTAAACCTTTAAAAATAATTTTAAATATGGATGAAAATGATTTTAGACAATCATTTTGTCGTAGATAATTGCATTCTTGAAATTATTTTAAAGAACATAGATATGGATGAAAAATTTCACTAACCAAAGAGGAAATAAGGTCAGTTTTTATTAAAATATTTTGCTCAATATTTTTATGTTATAAAGATAGGAAAATGGTACTATAACATGATAATTAAAGGAATAACCATAGGAGAAGAAAATAGATGGGTTTTAAAAAATATATCCATATAATTTCCATCAATAGAAATTTAGAATATACAATCTTAAAAAGAAATGATATTGTAACATAAACCCCCACACCAAGTCATGTCTTGCTTCATAAGTGTTCAAACCTACTCAAGTCCCATCTTGTTTAATAAATGTTAAAAATGAATCCTATTTGAGTTACCTCTATTGGTTTACTCCTAAGAACTTCTTATGACAATATTAGGGAAATACTTGTTGGGAAATAGACCATGAACTACTGCATGAAAAACCAATCACCTGCAAAACCGATATACCATTCGATGTTTATATGAAAAAAACACATGAAATTAATATGTTGTTATAAGATAGTAGAAAAATAAATCAATTAATGTTTAATTCCCCCACAACTAAGTGAAATAGAATTTATAATTCTCTACACCCAGCCCACCTAACGAAGTCTTCCTCATACAGACCTAAAAAAGAAAAAACACATATAAAATAAAAGAAATGATAATACATGAAACTGTAGTACATAAAGAACTAAATGAACAAAGGATAATTTAATGAGATTTATAATTTTTTCCTATATACATGGGAGTAAGAACTTTGACCTTTTTAAAATTATATAAGATTACTAATCACAATAAAACAGAAAAAATAGTAATATTTTATTACATAATGATTAAAACTCTATAAAAATCTAATTCATAATGTTTTATATTGGTACACTATGCATGAATCAAACTATATTTTTATTGTTAGAACTCACTTACATTTATAGGGTAACCTATCCGATTTTCCAGGTCACACTTCCTTCCCATAATCATGTAGGATTCTATAAATAGATTGTCACTATTGATTTCCCATAAAACAGTTTATCTCAACTATTTTCCTTAGTAAAAACTTCTAGATTCTTATTTTATAAGAATCCATTATATAGAGGTTTCTAATATTTTAAACCTCCCATGATGTCATCAACTGATATAAAATTACGATGATCAATTTCACTCTAGAGAGTAACTATCACTTCCTTCAAACTGATCACTACAACCAACTGCTAATTTAATTTTTAATGTACATAATCCTGATTCTCTAAATGTATGATTTATTTAACTTTTAATTCTACAAAAAAGGATTAACATCCCAAAAATATCCAACTTAAAGACCTTTCAAGGGAAATAATCAACAATTCTCCTTCGAAACCTTTTAGTAATAGTGTTCCTCCACATTTTCCTTACTCCAGTCACCCAAAACCCACTGAGTCACAACACTACCTTAGAATTTATTGTGCTATAGTATTAGTTAATATCTCCATTAGATTTTTTTATCTATGATCTTCTAGAGATCTAACACTTATTCCTCCAAAATATTTGGGATGAAGTTGTAGTTAAGGTTAATTTATTTTATCTTTGAATGGAACACTATATTTTTATCCAAGTTGAATGAACTTGGATACCATAGAACAAAATCTCTATTTCTCAACTTCTTCCTAATTCATTCAGCAACCACTTCAGACATACCATCTCTTTCTAAGATTCTATTTCCAATTCATACTCTTCCTCAATTTTACTAAACAAATTGATCTTCTAAATTTAATATATCCAACTAAATGTAGCTCCTCCATATGTAAACATGAAACCTATTAAACTATTTTGAGTATCTAAATATCCAGTAAAATTCAATTTCAAAAAATATTTAAACTAGTCTCCCCACTAAAAAAGATCTTGATCTTCTGATCCTCCTAGATATTCAAGGATTCCCTTAAATGTATCCCAACAATATTTCTCTATGTTGTCCTTGTACTTCCTCACAACTCCCACTACATAGAAAATGTATATCCATGTGAAAAACGCCACATAAATCAACCTTTAGACCAATATTGTATATGGTAACTTTGCGGCTGATGCGCTTTCACAGGTAGGCAAACAGGAGGAGAGGCTCATTGTTTACGATAGCATTGGCTCCCTGCTATCGGAGTGTATGTCCTTTGTTCAAGGGGATGCCCTTCGTTTTCATCATTTTCTCCCCCATTGAATGCTTGGTTGGGTGGTATGTTGTGGCCACCCATAAATATTTTAATAAAAAGCAATTTTCAGTCAGTATATGGTAATTTCTCCATGTACTTATCCTCAACTTTAGTATTTGGTTCCTATGACTTGAATATCATGAAATTAACCTCAAGAGATGGAGAAACTAGCATAATCTTCTAGATAAAATCAATCTGAGATAGATCCAAAGTCCCAGTTTTTCTATCTATCTGGATCTTTAATCAAAAAATATTGTATTCCAATCTAAGATATTTTATCTAATATATTTTATAAAATTAACTCTTAAAAGTTTTTATTTTCCAAATATCATATCCATAAATTAGTATTCCATATACATATAAGAGAAATATAATTAATTATCCATATTTCCATTTCTTATGATAACAATAGTGATCTTCTATGCACCTATTAAACCTTTCCTCTAACACAAATGAATTGAATATTTGATTTCACTATTGAGAGAAATTATTTTAAATATGGAGGCTTTTCGGTAGTTTACATATAAAATTATAATGCCCAAATTTTTTTACACTTATTGGATGTTTTATTTTAATCCCCTCCTCTAAATTACTATGAAGGAATGTTGTCTGGACATCCATTTCTTCCAAATAAAAATCTTTCGATGAAACTATTCTTAGCACTATTCTGATGGTAGAATGTTTAGATACCGATGGGAAGATTTATTACAAATAAAATACTTCTTTCTATTGAAACCCATTCACTACTAGCTGTTCTTTTTTATCTGTTCTTTCCCTTATCCTATTCCTTAACATGGTTAATCCAATTATTCTCAAGTTCCATTTTACCCTATAGTTGTTCAAACATCTCCCATATTCCGTTGAACTTCAATGAGTTTATCTCTTCCTTAATTTATGACTCCCATATCTTAGAGTCACTAAGAAAATCTTTCTCCCAATCAATTTTTAGGTTCTACTGTATCTGCCAGGTGTAGAATATTCATTTCAACCCCATACACTTGATGTTGTCTCATGATTCTAGTAAATCCATTCAACTTAATAAAAGTTTATGAGAATATTGTTTTATATCCATCTATTGGTACCGAAGCTTATGATAATCATACATCTAGAGCATGAAATTAATGTGCACCCACACAAGCTTTAACTACTCCAAAACTTTATGATCTTCGTAATTGTATTGCATCTAGAATTATGATGTGTTCTACACCTGCATCAAAGTTTTTAATTTTTTTAAACTAATTGTACTCTTATCACCTTGGTCATGTATAATTGGTTCTTATTCAATATCCTACTCCATAAAGTTATTATATTTCAACATAAACGTTCCTTCAAAAACTATATCCACACATATATGATCTATTTTCATTCACTATCCCACAAATGATATCCAAAATTTTCATCTTCATAATGAAGGAATAAACTAATTTCAGGTTAGATTCATATTTTTCATGGTCCATTAAATTTAACTGTATAAATTCTGAACTAATAGACTTTATGATGCTAAATTTCCCCTCATTTTCTAAATAACCGCTACTCTGGATGATCTTAACCATCTGCTGATAGTATAGTCCAGTTGGTGAAATAGGTTGTTGCATTGAGTGTCACTGCATAAATTGAATTAGGTATTCTTGATTTTAACCCCATTATTTTATATTTATCTATCAAATTACCATTCATCCTTTTAGATACCCCATTATGTTAAGGATTTTTGAAGAATGTATTATTTTTCATTATCCCTATCTCCTTGTAGAAATTAAGAAAGTTGTATACAATGTACTCACTACCCCTGTCCAATTGTATGCACTTCAACTTATGGACACATTCCCTTTCGGTTGATTGTTTCCACTATGTAAACACTTGAAATACATCATAATTTTTCTTCAAAAGTAAATCCATACTGTCCTTGTAGCATTATTAATTAAATTAAAAAGTTGAGTAAACCAATATTGGATTGAATAGGGATATATCCATAAAAATTTGAATGTATAATCTCCAACTTATGATCCCTAATATTTTGACCATTTATGTTGAAATATGCTATGTTCTACATTTATAGAAAAAAAGTTTCACGCTTTCTTATTTCTATATGATCAAGTTTTAGTATTCCCTTATGCTTCATAACTTTCATGTTCTTACCACTAAGGTGTCCAAACTTGTAGGGCCATACTATTGGATAATTGGATATTGTACTTACAACAACTACACTCCCATAGGAATTTATAATCATGTAAAATTTCCCATACTTTATAATTTTTACAATTACCATGGATCTCTGGGTAACCATCCATACCCAATTTTCAAATCTAGTTCCCTACCAAACATCATCAACTTTTCTAATGGAAATAAGATTCCTATTAAGTCTAGAGATGCAGAAAACTTATAAAAATTACCAAATTAAAAGTTTTCCATGAATATTTAATCACCATTTTAATGGAAAGATGTTCTAGAGTCAATCACCCAAGCTTCTACCAATGTGTTTAAACTCAGTAGATAACCTTATATTTATTCCATTGATTTGACAGAATATAAACTACCAAATATGGAAGCCTTTTTGATGATCCCATTTTAACTCTTATAGTCCTTATTGATATTTCCTTTTTGTCCACACTTCTAGAAGGATGGGCTAGGTCTGACCAACTTACATAAAATCCTATAATGATAACTTTCTTCGGTTGGTTTATTTTTTGTATTTTTGAACTGGTGAATTTTGGAGTCAAAATATGCATGAAATGGGAAAGGTCAAGGAAGGTACAACTAGTTTGGGGGGAATATGAGTCTAAAAATCGCCAAAATACCTCTAGGGGTATGTTTCACGAAGCTCCCAACCTTCTCGAATGGTGGAAACTCAAAAATTCCCAATCTACAAGTATACCTGTCAGTCCCTTCATGAAGCATAAAACATGATCCATAAAACACCTTATACATCACGTGAAGGGTTAAAGGTACCTCTACAAAGTGTCAAACTTGAGCCATGGAGCACATTTTGACACCTGTGAAGGGTTGGAGGTGCCTTTATACAGCTTCTTTAAGACTCATGGATCCCCATCACTTGTTAAGCTTGTATGGCTTCGTGAATTCCCCCAATCATTGGGAACCCACTTTTCCAATAGATACCCCCTATAGTATGACTTTTTAGGTTAAGGAAACCTTTTAACTTCCAAAAATAACTCTTTGTTCATGAACCACCAGAGCATCATGAATAGAACAAAAAATGGATCACTTAAGGTATCCAATCATCATGAAAACCACCCCCATTATGTTTTCAAGAACCTCCACCCAAATTGGAGATTCCACTCTTAAAGTCCCATACCCTTCATGGAAGATAAATTCCCTCTAATGCACTTGAGGCTTCATGAAGCATTTCTCCTTTACAAAGCATTCCTCCCCTGGAATCAAAAATTTAGTCCATGGTAGGAGCATCGTGTTTGATGAATCGTACTAATTTGTGAACCCCTGACCTCCATGAGGCACCTAATCTTCACAAAGCACCTCTATAAAAGGCTCCAAGATTCACAAAACCTCTACCCTAGGCCTATCTATGGTTCCTCCCTTATGATAACAACCCTTCACAAAGGTCAAGTTCCCAAAGCCCCCATACCAACCCATGATCGATCTAGTTTCACCTCGAGTCCCTATTTGACCAGTTCCACCTACTAATATTTCCACCCACTTTAAAAGTGTGGTATGGACCCCCCATATTACCTTTTTCTTTGAAGGATTTCCACATTAACCTTTGTTTTTTCTAAGCGTAGGGACCCAAAATTAATCTGCCTGATTGAATACACCTCCAAGACAGTTCCAACACCATGATCCACCCAAAGTCATATTATTAGTGGTCACTTTAACCCTTAGGGTAAAGAGTGAGTCTTACCACATCCAATATGTATAATGGAAAACTATTTTTCTCAATTTCCTAGTCATACAACATTAAAGCGCATGAAAAATTCATCAACACATGATGTAAAATTGTGGTCAACCCTATATAAGAAGTATAAGATTTCCCACGTATGATCATATTTGGATGACACCCTATCCCACCAAGTACAACAAGTCTCCAATTTTGGGGAGCCTCTACATGTAATCGCTACACCATCACTCATTGATGCTTCTTTCACGACACAGTGTCCTTATCACATGACATTAAACTGTATGGATCAGTGCTGTCACACGAAATTAAACTATGGAATCAAACTACATAGGTTTTGATCCATTTATTCTAAATATGTTATTTAGGATGCCTTTATGAGTTTCAATCAAAAAATTGGTAAACTATCCAGTTGTTCCCTCCTAGGGATGCACCTCCCAAATCTGCATCCACAGGGAATTCTGATCCATCAGTAATCTCAGATGTGAATCTTCCATCCTAGGGACACACCTCCCGGATCCGCCTCTGTAGGTTGTTATGATCCATCATCCCATCTCCAGAAGATGTCAAAATCATTCCCCCAAATCCACCTCCACGAGGTGTTCCGATCCATTGGTAAACTATCCAGGTGATCAATCTTAGTGTTTCACCTCTTTGAGCCACCTCTATAGTGAATTTTGACCTATCTCTAAACTTAGGAGTGACATCTTCCCTCCTAGGTATACACATCTTGGATCTACCTCTGTAGGGAATTCTAATCCACATCCTAGCTCTACAAGACATTAAACTCATGCCTTGGATCCACCTCCACAAGGTGTTCTGATCCATTAAAGAAATATCCAAGTGCCCCCACCAAGGGATTTACCTCTCAGATCATCCTCCACATGGCATTTTGATCCATTGGTAAACTCAAGCGTGACATCATCCCCATTTTAGACACACCTCCTAGATCAACCTACATGGGATGTTATGATAAACCATCCTTTCTCTACAGAATGAAAAACTTGTGCTCCCAAATCCTCCGTCATAGGGCATTTTGATCTGTCATCCCATCTCAACAAGTCATTAAACTCATTCCCCAATCCATCTCAACAGGGCATCCCAATCTATATCCACAAGATGTTAAAACATAGACTTAATTTAAAAAACATACCCCAAGAAAAATATATGGGTTACCTAAGATAAAAAACCTTGGAAGTCATATTCACCTAGAGTCAATTATATCGAGATCGATATGTGATTCTTTGGGTTCCAAGATTGAGATGAATCAAATGGGATTCCTTTTTAAGAGTACGATTTATGGGTGACCAATGTGTCCAATGTCTGGATATTCCAAGAGATTCCCATTGTGAGAACTCTAAAAAATGAAGGTTCCTACCCTATCATGGAAGAAGGATCATAAACAACTTGTGTATACAAAGATGTGGTACCAGGAATGAGTTCAAAAAACATGAATCAATATATGAGGATAATTGGACTACAAAATAATCTCTAAGGAATAATCCATGGATAGAAGGACCTACAAACCATCATCCTATTTTGATCAAGGAGTATGCATTGTAAAAAAAAGTGATAAAAGATACCCTCTTTTGGAATGTAGGAATGTGGGGAAACAAGAGCTGTACACATAGTGAATGTGCCTAGCAGGTCCTATTGAAGGCATCAGAAATAGAAATAGTGAACCCAACATGAAAATATTCTCCCTCAACCATAGGGACTAGTAGCATCTTAGGCATCAATAGATTAGAATATCACAATATTCAAATATTCTATTCCAGGTCCCACTGAAGGAACAGTGGTCCCATCATAGAGCTCTCATATGCATCGGGGTAGTTGGCATTGGGAATCCTCAGTTTGTAACACCATTGGCATGGATCCCTCTCCATCTTCATAATATTGTATAATATTGGGGAATTAGAAATTTCGTTTCATATACTTGTACTAATAGGTGAATCTACAAGACTTACATGACTCATGTTACGGGGAATTAGTATCCCATAACCTATAGGTTTTGTGGAAGGAAGAATATTGATGTGGAAATCTTGTATGAATCCTATTCTTACACAAACTACACCTCACCTTCAACTAACAGGCCCCCGTGACCCATCTTACCCTATGAGATCATCCATAGGAGGGTGATCAAAACCCTCGTATGCCAGCACCAGCAGGAGGGGATCATTAGCACCAGGGATATGGCCCACCATGACTTGGAGGTTTCATATCTTCACCGACATCGCCACCCTTGAGGGTCATGCCAGGGTTAACCCCCCCCCCCCATTATGATGAATGATCTCTCTAGAAGTCTCTGCCTAGAGTGATCTGATGACTCGTTCCATTATGTTGAGGATTTAGGGGTTGCGAGAGTCGTGCTGACCATAAATACCACTCAGGAACCACCATGGAGGGCTCCCATTGGACCTCGTAAGCTCTAGAGATGACCAGTACCTCAGGTTAAAGAGTAGGTGGATGTCAACCCTACTCTACTCGCCCAGGTCTGAAGTGCCCAATTCCAATGTCGGGGGAAGGCTCAAGATGCTTCCTGAAAAAGGGTATCTTCTATGGTTATGGTGTCCCCTATGACCATCATAATATCCCTCTAGAAACTTATATTAGGAAAATAGGGATCAATCTTTTATATATTGGTATTTTCACCCTAACCACCTCATTGGCGGGTCGTGTTGACTCGTTCAAATTTCATCACCACCAACAATCTTTATGGGACAACACATGATGTAGAGACTTGGTGCGTAGTTCATCACCATAACATCACAAACCCAAGAGAAGGTCCTCACTACTCTTCTAACAATCATCTTGGAGGTCCTAATTATGAAATCACTAGCCTGTGTGGTGTTCCTCGATACTCAAGCGCCAACTCAGATGGAGGTCATCCCTACTTCATCGACATCCAAAGATGCGGTCCTCCACACTTTTTTGATAACCAGTATGGAGTTCCTAACCATACTCCTATTTATAAACAAGGAGGTCCTCCCCGGGTTCTCACCAACTTGAACGGAGGCCCTCCCCACTCCTTATAGTCAAAGCAGAGGTCCTCCCCGATTCAACTCCAGTAAAAATGGAGCCACTCCCCAAGTCCTAATCTACAAAAGTGGAGCTCCTCCCAGCATTACAAAAACCCACATAGAGGTCTTCCCTTTTCCAAATATGTTAATTTAGTTAAATAACTATCAGGGGGAAAAGGATGAACACTCTCCCCTGAAGGAAGAATCCTGAGAAACTGCAAGTCATTTTCGATCTCATTGATCTCTAAAATTCTGATGGGACCAATGAAACAATAATGGAATATCCACCCAAACATCTAATATCTGGGGTTGTTTCCTGATAGTTGAAGTTTTCTTTCCAAAAATCTATGATCCATAGGATAAACAGGTCCCTCTAAAGGTATTGGTGAATAAAACATCGTTTGGGGATGTTATGATGCAGTTAGAACCACCCCTAAGAGAAGTCTTAGCATGTAGTGAACATTTAGATGGTTCCATGAATCCTCTACCGATCAACTAGTCATAGTACCAATCTACATTAGTGCTTCCACCCATCTCTCAGCCGTCAATGATCAAAGCTTAGGATGACTAAGAGTTGGACCCTTCTTCTATGAAATAGAGCATATGGGAGGTTGTGGATGCTGAATGGATGTATGTGGTGTTCTAGCCTCCTGTAATAATTTTTTTTGAAATTCTAGAGTCCCATACTGAGGGACAAACCATGTGTTTCCACAAAATCATCTGGATGACATTTCACCATGTCTTTGATCATCAGTTGACTTATCCAAGTACTCATGAGAACCTCAAATCCACCGACCATCAATTGAGAAGGGTTGATATTATGATTATCCATGTTTCTTAGTGCCTCACATTGCTAGTATACCACCAGAACCTTTAACAATCCTTCATTAAGAGCCTCACAATTCTCAATCAAGCCATGGAAGAAGTGTTTTCTCTCATATATATTAGAGTCTTGGGATAATATTACACTCTCCATTTCATTCCTATCTTGCGACAACCCAACATATCTACGACAATGAAGGTTACCTTTGGATATCTTCATGAGGAACATGTTTTCCCCAAGATTCCCTAGGATTAGAGGTACAGGGGAATCAGTATAGGGACTCATAAGGAATACCCTCCTTAAGGGATGACATAGTACCAGATAGACCCCATGGCGGGTGTCCTCACACATCAATAAATGAAGACACAAGGCCTTAGAGATCCCTTCAATGAAAAATTATTTACTCCATGCTATAATCTTAATAAGATAAAGGAGAATTCTAAAACCACCAACAAAACCAAGGTTTCATGGAAAACAAAGACAAAACCTATAATATCTACCTTTCTATGAAAGCTCATTGAGCATAAAAATCTTATCACCAGTCTCATTACAGACCAGTGACCTAATTATGGTGATTCAATCATAGATCCCATTTCTCCCCTAATGGGGACACATATCTTTCTTGGCCAAATGAACCCTATTTAGCTTGGTAACCTTATTCATCCAACCAAAATCAAATTTAGAGTATATGGAAAGCGCCTGAGGGATGAGTTGCTTAATCCTACAAAGTAGTGCGATTAGAAACCTCAAGATCTGGGTTGTTATGATCTCCAAGGAGATGAGAATGTTCTCTAGGATGAAAAGACTACCAACTCATTGCTTCCTAGAGACCATTTCCAAGACAAGGACCCTTTCTAATATGACTAGATAGATTCTATCACCACTCAAATTTAGGCCCTATAGACGTAATGGTGGAAATCCCACTAGAGTGAATGGTTTACCTGGTAAGGGTGGACAACATCCGAGCACCCCTGAAGTTTGTATATCCCAGATTTTCCCTATTTAATTAGATGGGAGTCCTATTACAGTATATTTACCACTTCATATCTAGATTAACACCTATACTAGGGACCCTAGAGGAGCAGGAGGTCACCAAAACTTAGTTTTTTCTTCAAACATTGGAATGACACTCCTTAGTCTAGTACAACCAGCTACCCATATGGTCCATTTCTTTTTTAGGATGTCCTTTGTAAATAGTTCCTCTACCAGTCCGGCTTTACCAAGTGCAATACCAGTACTTTCGACGTATTCAAGTTCAAGAAGAGGCATGGTGAGCGATGTACGAACTTTGTTTCCCAGTGGAAAGACATTAGGTACCAACTTGAATTTCCACGAAATCAAGAATAGTTACTGATGATGTGTTTAGGGAATTTCAAGATTGAGATGGTCCCTACCCTATTCAACTATAATTTTCTTAGTGGGATTCAAGAGTTTTTTAATATGGACAAGCATTTGGAGGATTATTTGCAGTAGGCCGAACCACAATATTTCTTGTTTGCTCTTCCAAATCCATTGTGAAGACCTAAAAAAGTAGAGATAGATGATTCTGTGCATGTAGAGGCCCCTAATCATTTAGATTTATTGGCTCAACTTCTTGAGGATCATCGCTGAGCACATCCTCGCTTGGTGAAACCTAACCCAACACAACGCTTCCAAGTGTATAATCATCAAGCATTGCCTCGCCCAGTGTATCCACCTAGACAAGAGAATGTGGCTCCATACCCTCACTTAGGCTAGTCTCCCAGAGTGATTTTCCCTGGAAGAAGACATATGGACTATTTATTCAGTGATTCATAGGTCCTAGTCTATTTTATCTATGACCTAGAGAAGGGAATTATGATTCTACTGGAGGAAAAAGAGCCTCAAGAACCCAGACACATTGACTTTACTGATCATTTCCCAAACCACAAGACCCTCGAAGCACCATCAATGAATTATACAAGTTCAAATATTAGATCTAGGACCAAGTGAATCCTGGTTTGGTTATGTTGGGTGACATCCCGACATAAGAGGAACATGTCTCTGGAAACCTTGGCAGTGATGGTGAGGACTCCAGTCAATGGAAACAGGTTTCTATCTACAGTAAAGAGAAGTATAATGATTAGTTATAACTCCACATGGTTTCCCATTCCCATGGTGTAATTTGTACTCACTATGGCATGACACAATATCTTATATTTTTTGATCCCTCTACAAAAACTTCCTTCATATCCATGTCATAGTATATAAAGACTCAAGAGAATAGGATCTGACAACACAAGAGAAACTAGATTCCCCTTCCAGTATTGTAGCCATATTGCACTATCAATGAATTCATGCCTCCAGAGTTGGGAGGTTCACCCAGAGTACATTTCATTCAATACTATTCCCTGGATGATGAGTTGGACTATGCCTCTTTGAATTCCATATATCTAGTATATAACTTCCCAATGCAAGATAATGAGGAATTACAAGTAAATCCCTTAGGTGACTCTAACTGACAACGTCAAATAGAGGGAAATGGATATGTGAATCACCATAATGATCAGGTCAGTGCATCAAATCAAATCATGCATGCTACCAAGACCAAAAAGATTATTTTTCATAGAGGTCAGTAATAACTGCCCTCCCAATATTATCCCTCAGGTATTCTTCCATAGCTAACCATGAATCCTGTCATGTTAGTTGATAGAGTAGCACATCTAATATTGTGTTATGATCATCATCTCCCAATAATATCTGGGCCTCATCTAATAGATAGTCATCCATAAGTTTTTTAGAGTTGTAAAAGTTGTCAGCAATGGATTATTTTCAGCAATACCTAGATCCCATGATCGTCTATTGCACCCCCTTCAAAGGAGTGACCCCCTTCATGTGAAAATATTCCCTTGGAATGAAAATATAACGTGTTGAACCACCATGATGGAATACCCATAGGGTTTTCGATCGTCAAATCCATCCCCTTATCAAAAGAGAGGCGTGAGGCGCTCATATAATCCTTGAGAATCCATTTATAGTTTGAAGATGATGTAGTTACCATAGAGGCCTACTATGAAAAATAGGCTGAGAAAGAAGAATGTCAATAAATCATTTTATTTTATGAGGAAGATAAAGGAGTACTTAGGCAGGGTAATTTACACTAGCTTAAAATTATAGGCTAGTTTAATGGCATGGAGATCCAACACTTCCTACTGGACACAGGTTCTAGGATCAATTCATATCGACCCACACACTCTATATGTTGAGGGTAAAAGAAGAAGATATGACTCCTTCAAACCTGGCAATTTTGGGTAACGAAAAGAGTGAGAAGAAACCACATGGTTAGGATTGGATGAAGAACCAATTTGGGGGCTTGATAGAAAATACTAAATTCATTTTAGTCTCATAGGATACCACCAATAACATGCTATTGGACGATCCTTGGCTTCATTTGCATGCAGCGGTCCCTCCTCCTATCACCAGTGCAAAAAATACTCTCTCAACAGTTGAGTAGGGGTGATATAGGGTTATGTGTCCCCCTTTTAATTATGTGAATCTCACTATATAGATGGTGACTATTACAATAGATAGGGGAAGAAGGATCAAACTGAAAGGGTTGAGTGAATCAATGATCTTAATGTTCTGTCAACCACCCTAGCCAATCCCCAGGAAGAATTAGATGATGCCTGTATTCTATTAATTAATTGGTTGGAGGACTCAATGAAAAACCTAGGGGTTTTTTTTGTCTCTAAGAAGAAGGGTTTTATAAAACCTAAGAGAAATGAGTTCCCATGGATTACCTCTTACATCTATATTGGATAGGCCAGAGTGACACCAATATCCCCTACTCCTCTGAGGTATTGAAAAGTTCTCCCAATAGAAACTATTTCATGATATTTCTACCTATTATATAGATTAGGAATGAATCGATGGAACCTGAATCACTTACACTACTTTGACATCAAGCATGGACCTCACGGTTGAAGGAGAGATAGAATTAGATCGAAAACTTCTATCACCACTATGTCAAAAAAGCATTAGCCTCTAATGAGGATTTCATGTATGCACAAGCAGGCACCAGTACCTCCTCCAACTAACCTAGCATAGATGAACCACCTCCTCTTACTGATTCTCCTACATCAGATATGGAAGAAGATTTGTAATTTTCCCCCATGCATTTTAAGAGAGTATCTCCACCACCATTGATGAGTTGATTCAAGTAAAACTTCGTTTCAGAGAATATCTGAGGCCTATGTTGATCAGTGTGTCCATGTATCCAGAAGAGAAGCTGTAATATGTGGCCATCTTAAAAAATCATCGTGACGTATTTTCATATAGCTATAAAGAGATGAAAGGACTTGACCTTAGAACTCCATTCTTCATCTTGGCTTCACAACGATTCGTCATGGGATCAAAAAACATCCCAAAAAAATGTACCCCTATCATGGTTCTGTGTTCAAGGTAGACATCGATAGTCTTATCAAATAATAATTCATATGGGAGTTACAATACCCCATATGGATCGCCAATATCATCACATTCAGGAAGAAGAACAAGTATATCCAAGAGTGTATTTAACACCTGTAACCATAACCAAAATTTTCCAAAGGTTGGTTTCCCATTACAGTGATAGATCTATTGATCGATTCCACATTAGGGTATCAGGACCTCTCATTCATGGATGGATACTCTATGTACAATCAGATCTATATGGACCCTAAGGATGAGGATTCTAACACCTTTAAGGTGCCACAAGGGACCTTATTCTTGTTAGGTGATTCCCTTTGATCTGATGAATAAAAGTGCTAGTTATTAGCGAGCCATGAACCACATCTTCAAGCTGATTCTAAGGACATTTGTAGAATTTTATATTGAACACCTGGTGATCAAATATCACTAGTTTCAAGACTATATCAAGTACATTGAGAAAGTGATTTTCTTCCTCCATTCACTATATTTGAAAATGAACCCCTTGATGTGTTTGTTATGGGTGGAATATGGGAAATTTCTCATATTTTTCATAAGAAACAATGGAATCGAGATCGACCAAGAGAAGATCCATGCCATCAATAGAATTCCTCCCCTAAGAAAGCTTTGGGAGTTACGAGGCCCCCAAGGCCACTTAGCCTACATAAGTATATTTATCATAAATTTAGCTAGAAATTGTATTCCCTTATCAAGTCTCATGATGAGATGAATCATCTAAATGTTGGACAAGTAGTTCCATACTGCGTTTGAGGATATCAAATGGTATATTCTACATCCTATGGTTTTGATGCCCCCTTTCTCAAGGAATACTCTTGCCCTTTATGTGGTTGCCCTGGAATTCTCCCATATTACCATTATCTCCTAAAAATAAAAATAAGCACATAAACAAAATTATACTATATCAATCATATTCTCCTTGACATGGTGAATAGATACTCCCATATCAAGAATAACATCCTCATGTTAGTTTTTTCACTCTAGAAGTTGCAGTATTATCTACCGCATCATGTGATATAGTTGGTGTCCCAAGTGGACCAACTGATGAATATTGTCAATCTCCCCATGTTGACATGTTTTTTTAGCATGTTGGAAAGTGATCCTATTATAGTTTTACATCATGTTCATTTCATAGAACCCATCAAATTCTAGTCTTTGGCACACTATCTGGATGCCCATTCGGCCCTAAAAGAACTGAACTTGGATGTTGATTTCCCAAAAGTGGATATTCTATTAGTATATCAGACGTTTCCAGGTATATAAATTAATTTCTATGGTACCTCATGAATCAAAACCTGTAGAAGGATCATCAATACCAATCTCAATAGAGTGGGCTTGGGGATCATATTGATCACTCCTGAAAAGGATTTTCTACCTTACTCATTACTACTGTAAGAAGGCATCACCAACAAAGAGGAAAATTATCAATATTTTATTATTGGTCTTGAGATGTAACTTGAGATTTATTTCAACCACTTGTATAGGAATAGATACTCTTAATTATTCATCATACAGATTAATTTTGACTACATTGTTTGAAAGCAACAACTTGTTCCCCTATTGGAGCATACTGGTTAGTTGATATCCCAGTTCCCTAACCAACCAGAAGTGGTCTATGTACCTCAATCATAGAATGGTCATACAAACACCTTGGAAAGTTTAGCTGTGTCTCTTAAAGAACATGACCAGGATAACCTGGTCACTCATATGGTTCATTATATGGTCATCACTCTCATAATTTCAGAAGATGGTGATAGGAAATAGGTAAACCAAATAGATTATGTTGCATCTATATCAATACCCATGGGATACCCCACAACATAAGAAATTACCAATTAGAAAACTTCTTTCATTGAATATCTCCATTGTGGCATTCACCTACTAGACCGTTCCAAGAGTGAGTGAATCATCAGGCGTGTAGCACATTTCACCAATCAGAATGTTCCTAAACTTAAAGATACTCTCAACAGACATGGTTTTTATGAAATTGTACTCCATTTAATCCAAGGATGTGTTATTCATAAGGTTATGTAGGATGCCCATTCTAGATCATGTGGAACCCACCAGGCCAAACTCAATCTCTCCTTCTAGATTCAGAGACTAGGGTACTTTTGGCCCACCATCTTCTATGACTGCATTGAGTTCTCCAATAGGTTTCATGAATTACAGATCCATGAAAACTTTATACTTTGACCATCAGAGATCCTCCACATAACCATGTTTTCTTGTCCCTTTTTAATATGGGTACTCGATGTTGTGGGGCTATAACCTCCAAAAATAGCTCACAAGTGTAGGTTCATCCTGACCATGACTGATTTTTTCTCCAAGTGGGTAGAAGTGATTAAACTCAATGAAGTCAATCCACAATACATGATCAGGTTCATGAGATCTCACATCACCCATTGATTTGGATTATCTAACACTAATATCACTAACAAAAGTACCAACTTATAGGCTTCCAAGATGAAGAAGTTGTGCACCAACTAAAATAGCTGATTAAACCATACTTCTCTCTACAATGTGTAGGAAAATGGACGAATTGAGTTGTTAAACTATACTCTATCTAACATTTTGAAGATTATGGAAGGAAAAAACAAGAAAATTTGATTGTACAAGCTCTCCAAAACCCTCTGAACCTATCAGATGATAACTTAGAACTCAACCTAAGTGACCCCATATTCCCTAGTGTATGGAACAAAGGATGTCTTTCCCATTGAGTTCAGGTTTCCCTCACTTAAAAAATCTATCTATAACTAATAGACTCTAGAATGAATGGATGAAGTCTATCTAGATGATTTTTATATCCTTAAGGAGAAAAATCTCTCATCCTTGCACAATCTTGAGAGGCACCATGATAAGATATAAAGAGAAATCAATAAGAAGGATATCATCTACTTATTTCTCTAGGGTGACATGGTACTAGCTCTCAATATGATTACAATACCTATAAATAATCCACCAAATTTTGATCCCATGTGGGAAGGTCCTTAAATAATTCACAAGGTCTATTCCAATAGAGCACAGTCTTTGATCACTATGGATATAGAGCATATCACACCACCCACCAATGATAAGTTTATTAAGAAATTCTTCACATGTGGAGATCCCAGGGTCCAAACTATGTGACCTTAAACAGGGAGTAAAATTCCTATCATCATGACTTTAAACTATGTGCGGGTTTCCCCCAGAAATGTGTTGTGGGGAATTATCAATCCTTGTCCCTCCATTCAGATCAGGTTCTTAACTCCACTATACTACACATATCCTTTTGTGATACCCATCCTTGGTCTAAACTCTATGAACTTAAACTAAGATCCCAATGGTCTAAACTCTATGATCTTAATTTAATATCCCATATACTGATATTTAATACCTTAAACTAATTTCAACCCTATGGTCCATGCAATATAACTTTAAAATGTTTTTGATAGGTCCAAAAATTATGACCTTAAACAACTTGCAGTCCCTATAGTCATAGTTTTATGACTTTAAAGTACAATGTTTGACGTCCTCAACTAATGATGTTAAACTATGGTCTTACCCTGAATAAATCCAGGACGCCTCTTAAATATTAATAAGATATGTTTCTTTACCCATATTAAATCAGGAGGCCTCATATGATAAGTGTGGAATGGTGATGTACGCCATCATAAAAGGGTATTACTCATATGATAAGTGTGGGATGGTCAACAAATCTTACACCATGATCTAAACGTGGGATGCCCCATGAAAAATGTTGGATGCCTCAATTCCCTCATCAGAGAAGATTAACCCCACCATCATTGGTCTTCTACCATACCATGTTCTAGAACTATGTGGGGAATGATTCCTATCTTCATGGGATACATAGAAACAACTAAAATTTCTATCTCAGGGACTAGCTTCAAACTTATCATCCCTTCAGCCCCTTTTCCCCATTCATGGTCCCAACATCATGAACTTAAAATGTGTGAAGCTCATATGAAGGTGTGAATGTGGTATACGAGCCTCCATGGCTCTTGTCACTGCATATGTTACCTCTTACATCCCAAAAAAATTCCCTTGAGACCAACACTGCCCCAGTCCAAGCATCATGAAGTTAAACCTTTTCCCACCTTTACCCTGGTCCAAGCATTATGACCATAAATTTCATGCCATTTTCTTCCTGGTACTCCTATGGTATGTGATCCTCCTTTGGTTCCATCCATGTTAGTTTTTTCTTTTTTTCTTGTCACACATATACCCATTGGAGTAAACATCCCCCACCTTATTTAAGGCATCATGAATTTAAACTGATTGCCCATAGTCCAAGAAACCGACATTAAATGTTTTTCCCTAGTCTAGACCATATAACCTTAAATTGTATAAAAAAATCCTTAGGATCGTTTCATGTGGTGTAGGTCTTCGTTGGATGCTTTCACATTGGATTGAACTCTTGTACTAAACAAGAATCCTTGAGGCCCCCTCCCCCTCGTCCATGTAATAAGACCATAATCTATTTGTCCATAGTCCAAGCACTATGACTATATATTGTGTGAAATGACCCCTCTTTCTCATGCTTCACTTCATCCCAAGTTTTCCCATAGAACCTTGACTCTACCTCCTTCTAGAACTACCTGTAGCTTGATTATTATCCTTACAAGATACATAGTGATTCCTAGAATTTCTTTCCCTGGGCCCAATTATAGATTCACTAAGAAACCCTCTATTACCCACTGTGTTGTCACCCCAAGATGTATAACGGGCCTACTACTAGCTTTATGCTCCATAATTTACGTGAAACCATTAACATTTGGATATTACCACATATCTTGACGTGAGGATTGAAAGAAAATGAATATTCATGTGAAAGACATGCTGACGTCCCTGACACATGACGTTAAACAATGATTTCCACATCATGTAAATTTGTGATTCCTCTTAATAAGAGATGATTATACCTTGTATCTATCCAGGATTATCCCTATGAAAAATATGGGATGAAAAAACCCTAAAATTATTTTTCACATGACATTAAACTATATCCTTACCCCCACATAGATTCAGGATGCCTCATATTCTAATATGAGTAGACTCACTATCCACGTTTGAGAGGGTTGCCTCTACCGACATCAGTATTATACCAAACTATGTTTCAGTAGTACTTATGGTTTCATTATCATCATTATGAGATTAATATTGATTCAGAAAAACATTATCCTATTGATCAACCCTTTTATCAACTCGTTATGGGATCCTCTCTTCCCCAATGGCATAACATTGACCTGGGATACGGTTGGTCGAGCTTTCTTTTGTAGAGGGACCTTTTGACCCTTCATTCACATTGGGATATCAATATTCCATACCACACAATAATATTGGGACACTTTTTCTCCTCTTTAGTCCATCCTATATGACATGAAACTAAAAGAAACCTCAGTCTGAGATGTAGGACTTTAAATTTACAAGCCTAACATCCTTAGTTCATGATGTTAAACTACAACTTTACCCCATTTAAAATCAGGATGCCTCATATGAAATTATGAGATTAATCAAAACATACCCCATTTTAAATAAGGAATCCTAATAATGCGAGATGATCTGATATCCTATGCTGAGTGGAAGTCACCCTACCAGTGCCGGTCTCCTACTGTGACTTATCTTCGACTCTCAGTACTTTCCCAAATTTGGATAACTATCATTTTTTCTCTATAAATGGGATCCCTAATGGAAATGGTGTTGGGAAAAAATGGATCACCCACCATCATGGGATCATGACTTAATGGATATTTGACTAGAAATCAATATATATCATGTTTTGAACACGGTAAATGGTCAATCTTATGTTTTTTCGCATCATCTCCAACCGAAGTGGGTACAAAAGATGTGTTTCAAACATGGTTATCAGTTGTTCCCCATTCATCATCTATTCCAATATTTCACTATCAAGGTCTATTATATCCTCATACCATTCCTTGTTTCTCACACTGAGCATGGATCACGTTGTCTTAGTAGCGAATAGAGGTATTCTCCTCAAGAAAGGTTGTGACACACATGAACACCATGGTAAAAAATCTATGACCTTAAACTAGGAGTCCAAGTCCAATGATCATGAATCTAAATTTTGTGAAATTATCCTCTTGAACGTTTTGTGAATCACTGCCCCCCTTGGCCCTTGATACATGTTGGGTTTGTCACTCTACCATTATACACATATCCATCGGAGACTCCCCTAGTCTAAGAATTCTGACTATAAAATATTTTTCATCGTTTCAAGATTTATTACCATAAATAAAAAGCCTTGGTCTAGGTATCATGACTTTAAAATTCATGCAGGTTATCTCAGAAATATTTTTTATGGTATCAGGCGGCCACCTAGACCCCTCAATACATCTCAGGTTATCTTCCATTGATGTCATGCATGTTCCATTGAGATACACCACCCCCATTGGTCCATGAATTTGGACATTAAAACTATTAACTTTTGTCCTGGTATCATGACCTTAAACTAATGGAAACCTTCCCCTTACAATTTTATGGAATGCGGGCCTTCTCGACCCTTGATTCAGGTCGATTTAGTACTCCTTCATGTCATGTTAAACACTTATGGGTTCCCTGTGGTCCAAACTCTATAAACATAAACTAGGATCCCATATCAAAGATTCATGACTCTAAAATTCATACATGTCCCCTTAGAAATGTGTTTTTCAATGTTAGGTCCTCCATGGTTCAATTTTCTTTAGGTTTTCATTCCCTCGGACTACACATACCCCTTTGGGGATGCTCAACCTATGATCTAATCTCTATGAAGTTAAACTAAAATTCATTGGTATAATACATAAAAAACATAAAAAATATGGGTAAATATACAAATATTCTTTTTTATTGGTGTAGAGTCTTATATGATCCCCTTGACTTATAGGGATATATGGGGAGAAATCTTATCGTGTTACCCTCCAATGCCTCTAACCAATTCGACTAGGCGGGACCATTCACATTGGTTCACATGTAATTTCAAACAGAATTAAACTATAAAACTACCCCAGGAAAAAGGACATGGGATGACCTATTGACCTAAAATGAGGAAGAAATTATGGGTGACTCAGCATATAACCACCAAACACTATTTCTTGGTCAAAAGATGATAAACTTTAAAACTCAACATCCTCACCGTATGATGTTAAAATGTGTGTCTAACATGCTCACTGTATGAATCTAATCTATGTTTTCATCATCCTCATAAAAATACATTAAACTATTTAGAATATTTGGGACTTTCTTGAAAGGTCCTTTCCTTTTCTATCGATCAACAACCACATAATTCATGTTGTTCGATCGTCACTCAATATCTAAGATGACACATCCCCTGGATGGAAAGTTTGACCTTTTCATAGGATAATGCACTTACCCAATGGGTTTCAAGTCATCGTGACGTAATTCATGGAGTGGTGGAATCCATTTGAACATTCCATCAAGTCATATTCATACTTCGTGTGCCCCTTCATTAAGATACCCATTCCCTTAAACATCTGAACGGGACCCTTAACACATGGTGCCTTGCAAAAATAGATCACCTACCATCCACAGAAAACTCTATGAAATACTTTGGATGGAATATTTTGACAGGTCCCATGTTTTGAACATGGTCAACAGTTGAACCTTATATTTTTTCCCATACTAGGTATGATATGGATGCTCTATTTAGAACATGGTAACCAATTATCTTCTATCATCACGCTTATAAGAACCTGAACCTTATTTTCAAGTATGAGTTCTCCATTCTAGACATTTATGGATTACATGTCGTATACTTAGAAGTACACATCGTGCACACGGATTCCATTGGTGATCGTGTATTGGCCGTGTAATGGTCGAGTACATGGTCGTGTGGGGTGACCTGGAGACTACCTAAAGAGGGCCTGTTAAAGGCACCTACACACCATGTACTTTTAAAAGAAACACCATGTACTTTTATTTTTATTTTTTTTATCAGACCGAGGTCATATCTCATTCACATAAAACGCTTATTCTTAGCATGTCTCATCCAGGAGTGACCAAAGCTGACAAATCTTCTCCGAGCCACCGACCCAGAATTCTCTCTCCAAATCAACCACTGTCAATTGCATTGGAATCACCACAGTGAGTTCTTCCTTCCTCTAGAGCCTCATTTCTTGATTTTTCCTCTTTTGTGAGATATTATTGGTTTAGAATTTTATACTTTTTTGTAGATTTATAGTGTTCTAGGTCGAATCAAAGGCTAGGATTCAACTATATCAATCGTACATCGTAGATTCAGGTGGGTTGTGACTTTCTGTAGTTATTATTTGAATTTTATATGCAAAAGTTCCCACTACCCTAGAACAAGGTATTGTGTGTTTAAGAATTTTAGCCCTGTTATTTACTGCTATGCCATGTGTGCCTGAGTAGAGGTTGTTTGATTGTGATTAGGGTACTTTTTCATGCTATGGATTTGTTTCACATGATTGTTTTGATATTGACCGTTTGGTCTAACTTTACTGGTTAGGCTACTTGTTTTCCATGACTAGTGTTTTTAGGATAGAGTGATATTATCTAATGTTGTTATATGCTTGTAGATGTTTAGAAAAGTAGTTCTTGAAAGATATTAGCCAAGTACTTCTTAAGGTTTAAATTGGTTGTTGTACATCATTGTGCATGGTTGACTTACATGGGGCTATGGGATCCTGGTGTAGTAGGCCATTGGGGAATGGACACTGAGGGATTATCCAAAGTGTTTGTTTACTTTTACGTTGTGAGACCATTGGGGGGGTGGACTTTGTGCTCCCTCAATGTGTTTTTAGTTCCACGTTGTGAGACCATAGGAGTAATTGGATGTTGAGTGATTCCTCAAAGTGTCTATAGTTTACCGATACGAGAACACATGGGGAATTGACGGTGATTGCTTCCTCATAGTGTATTTTCTAAAGCTGAACCAGTGGGGTTAGACTATTAGTGATTCCAAGAGGGTTTATTGTGTTTGATTGGTTGAACCAGATGGGTTAGTCTATGAGTACTTCCAAGAGGGTTTATATATTTTTTATAAGATTCTTACTTGATATATAAAAATGAATGCAATTGAAACTTTAAGATTGTTTTCTTTGGAGTACTTCTTTGTTTACTACTTCATTTTTCTTATTTCCTACCATATATATATTCACTCACTGTTAGTCACAGATCTTTAGGTGGTTTCCAACTGGTATTTATCTCACACCCTATTTGGGTCATGCACTTAGGCCCAAATATATTATATTACACTAGGTATAGATAAGGGAAAGCACCCTCCTACTTTAGGTACATGATTGCTGTGGAGCTGGATATCATGGGACCAAGTTGATGCTTGAAATGTTATTAGAGTTTAATTTTTTTTTATTTTTTACATTTTCATAGTACTGTATTCCCACATTGTGACTTGTTTGGATAATTTCCTAGACACATGTATCATGCATTATTTATATATATGAGTTCTAGTTGTTTATCACTTCTAGTCTTCCAATGTTTACTTATTGCATGTTATTATTACTTCTGTTATTTTTATTTTGTTTCCTAGAACTGTATTACTCTACTAATGAGGGCATAGTTTCCCCCACTATCACACCCAAGGCCCTCGTTGCTATTCAGAAGACTCTGGTGTTTGGTGAAATGTGCTTGAGTCTATGTGACCAACCAGTTACAGGGAACCTCTAGGCGACACCCAGAACATGGACATTACAATGACACCCCCATTGTGTTCCAAATATTGAGCATCATGATTCATTCTCTTAACCCTCAATTTTTTGGGTAGAATTTGAAACCCCGGGAGTTATCCCATTCATGTACTAATGCATGTTGGAAAAGCATGTCAGAAGTTCATAGCGCCCCAATCTCTAGCCATAGCCCCTCTTGGCATGGACACTATCATTGGACAGTCATGGAATTCAGACCCTGAGTGCTTTGTGGTTGTCAAAAACTCTCTTATGGATGAGAAATCACATGGTTGTCCATTTTTCGTCACACTAAGCAGGGATCATGCGAGCTTAAGGGTTTTTCATTGGTTATCTCATGAATATGATTTAAGTGCAGTGCTAAAGTTAAAGAATCATGTTCAAGTAAGCACTAAGTTTGAAATAAAAAAACCAATGTTATAGAGGGTTATCCACATGTTGGGTCCAATCCTTTTCAAAATTACCCTAAAGATCCACCACAGTGATCATGAATTCAATCTTATCCATCCTCCATTGAGTGGTCCCCAAGGTTCTCTACCACTCTTCTGGGTATTATTTCTCATTTTAATCTTTGTGGAGAACTTATTCTTCCCTGAGTGACAACCAGTTCTACTCAGCATGGCCCTCATCCACCAAGTATATTTCCTTTTCCATGCACTCTTTGGCCAATTTCAAATATGGATTTTAATGGTTGAAAATATTGACTTGGTAAATGGAGATGGTTTCATGCTCTTTGGACAACTCTTCTATGTTGGAAATCTCTCCTTCATCTACCTAAAGTGCCTTAGAGCCTTCACCATTATTCATATTCCAAGAAATTTTAAGAACCTTCCATTCATCAGATTCCTTATCGACTAGGAAGTCCCAAGTTAGTGAATGAAGATTCCTAGAATCCACCCTGTTGGTCCCCAGGTGATTGCACTGCAATTCAATATTTCATTTTCTCACTTACACCACTATGCTAAACTAGTTTTGCATTGAAAATTATAAAAATAAAAAAAAATTCACCTCATGTTTTATTTAATTATTTTGTATTTATCACTGTTTAAAAGTGAAATGTTACTTTACGGATGATTTCATTGAAGGAGGAGGTGATTTGGAGGCCCTGGAGATGATCTAGAAGGAAAATAGGCCAAACTACATGGAATCCCAAGGACACTTGTCCACTTTTTTTCACATTGTGTAAAATCAATACCTCAAAATGGGCTCAAATTTTGTGAACCAATCCAAAACTAAATGGGATATAACTCATCTCAAGAAAATGAATTTCAATTTTTATATATGGTTTCCCATCCATACAAATATATCTAGGAGATTGAATCTGCCCCAATTCAAAAGTTATGTTTGGTATTTTGATAATATCTACCAATAAAATGCCTAATGAACACCAAATTTTACATGGAGATACAAATTAGGACAAATTAAAAATATTATCCTTTTCAAAAGTTGTGATATGTCTATTTACTAGTTCAATACTATGACATAAGTGGTATTTCAAAAACTAGGTTCCCAAAACCACTTCCCACTTTTTCTATTAAAGGGAACTATAGGTAACTCATTTTAAATATCAACTAAGGAGTTAAGTGATGCCATTTTGGAGTTACATAGGAGTTCTCTCCTCCCCTTGGAGGTTATAGAGCCCCCTATCCTCATAGGGAGAGATGAAATGAAGAAGGAGACCAACCAGACTTTCCTCCTCTCGATGTTGGGATAAATGGTGGGCATTTATTATGAGGGAGATGCACATTTTATAAAGGGATTTGTATCACTTGTTCCACGATTTTTTTATGTATTATGTGGATTTAAAAAAATTAATTTAAAAGTATATTACTTTGATTCATGTTTGAATTATTGTTTTGATTGAATCCAATGGAATGATCTTTACTTATAACTGATCAGTGAGATGTATTGAGTTCATGACTGGTGTTATTACAATTGGAAAACACAAGAATCCTTTTTCTACCCCACTTATTTGAGATTGAAATTTTCTTTGGAAGTTTTTATATCATGCATGAGACTTGGACCTTGGCTATACGATTTTTAAGTCAAGGTTTGGCTTAACGTGCTTTGATATAAATCTTGGAAAGTAATCAGGATTTCGATTAATTTAAACCCAATACTCTATTCAAACCTAAATTAAACTCTAAGAGTGATGAAATTTATATTTGAGTATTGAACTCACAATGAACCCTTTTTCTCATATGTTTCAAAATCCACTTGTTTGTCTACTATTAAACTCTTTAAATCAAGTAATTTTATTTTCCTAAAACTATTTACACCCCCCTATTTAAGTAATATTTTTAAAAAATACACACATTAAAAATACAATTCTCCTTGAGATATGACCAAGTATCTTACTTATAATATAAATCAACCTTAAAATAATAATCGATTTTATGTATCAGGAAAACACATTCACTTTCATAACTATACAACGACATAGAAATCGAACACAGCATGGAAGGTCAGCTATCTGGGTATGAGTGATGTATTTCATCACTTACTTCCAAACCTTACAACGAATATCCTAGTCATCCTTAGAGGTATCTGTGCCAGAATATTCAATGTCTATGGAAGTTACATGCTTGTATGGAGGGAATACTGCCCACACCTCAGTGGATATATCTTATATATATATTTCCTCAAGCATTGGAATATGGGGATATATTCCCATGAATTGATCATTGTCATCTTCCCCACTTATAGAAAAAGCCTCCACTTCCCCCTATGGCACCTATGAGGGGAACGTGACCATCCCATCCTCCAGAGATGTGGGGTAATGGTATGGTTCTTGGTTTCATATAGCATAGGTCTGAAGATTGAATTCTGTTGGGAGATATTTATTTTACACCTATATCCACGGTATAAAGGGATATAAACATGATGGAGAACTGTGTCTATATACCTTTAAACCATGTCGATAGTGGTAAAATAAATTTCTCCCATTGGAATTCGTTCTTCATACCTATCCTACATGTAACCAGGCACATTACCACTACCCCACAACCAACCGGTGGTATATATATATATATATATATATATATATATATATATATATATATCTTTTAAAATCTTGTAAATATTAATAATAACCATGAAAATAAGTCTTCTCCCAAAATTAATGCATGAATTTGTTTTCCTCGGCTTACATGGGAAACCTACAACCACAACTTTCCAAAAATGTGGCAATAAGTGAAGTCTAAATCCACAATTCTATAAAATTAGTGGCTATAGCCTTCATAAAAATAACCTAGAACCATGTTTTACGTAAACCATGGATATAGGTGAAGTATATATCCATAGTTCTACGAACATTGTCGTTATAGACTATGATGAAACAACTTATATCACTAGTTCCATGAAACATGTGGCTATATAATCCAAGAAAACAACCTATATCCATGGTTTTCTTGGAAACATGGCGATTGCGTTGGAAAAAACTACCTATAGCCATGTTTCCATGAAAAACATGGCTATAGGTACATGTTATAGCCATAGTTTTGGAGAACTGTGGCTATAGAATTAAAAAACTACCTATATCCTTGATTTAAGAAAAATGTTCCTATAGGTGTAGGATATAGCCATGGTTCTATAAAAACCATGGATATAGCCTTGACATAAATACCTATTTCCATAGTTTTGAAAAAACATGGCTAAATGTCTATGGCTATAGCCCGATTTTATTGTAGTTTCACCGGTTATAGGTTAGCGTGACCCACACAGTGTCCCTAGCTGCCTTAGCTACTGGAACAACTTTCACTTGTTCCATTATAGATTCAGCTCTTAGAACCACCTCCAATGGCTCCACTACCATAGGCTCCACCACTAAAACTCTTTATACTAGCTCCGTCATAGTCAACATATCAACCCCCTCCATCAAGGGAATAGTGTCAATGGTCCCTTAAAATGGAACCTCTTTGATTGGCCAATCCTCCATGGTCTCCTCGACCATTTTGGCTGGGAGGATCACAACCTCTATCACCACCTCATCCTATGGCACCGCCAACTCAGATGTTGATGTTGATAGCTGAGCCCCAAATACCATTTTAATTTCCCTTAAAATGTGTATCATCCAAATGAAAGAAGGAAAATAAAATATAAAAGGGTGAAAATGGTGGATTCTTACATGAATAAAATTTTCTGGGGAGGAACTCAGACATCTTCCTAGGAAACCGCTCTAGAAAGGTCAATCAACCAGTAGTTGTCACCTCCTTCATCAATGACACTTCAGTTGATTGATTTTTTCCCATGACCAAAACATTGGGGAGAACCCCACACTCACCACCTCAAGGGTCGAGGTTCCCTAACCATCATATTGACGTTCATCATGAACCTACCCCTCCTTAGTGACCACCGATCCAAGCATAAGTACCAGAAGAGTTCAAAATCACTCTCATGGATTTGGTACCTTTAAAAGCACACAAGGTTAGAGTATCTACCTTGAAAATGATAGGACATATTGAGAGAGATTCCCTGTAGGATTCTCTTTCCTTAGATTCATACGATTCTTCCAGAAGTGGAGGGTGATCAGCCAACCCACTGGTCGAGATCTCCATAAAGGAGGTCATCCCCGACAACACATTCTCTCAGGTAGTTAGTAGACGTGTTAAGCCCTGAGAGTGGACTAGATACTACAACACTATAATGTATAACACTAACTTCACCCAAGGAACAAGAAGGCCAACCCTAGAATGGCCCAACCCAATGGAGAATATCTCATATCAGTTGAGATCACTCCATATCCCATGGAGGGTGTAAAACAATCTAATGATACCACAAATACCACAAGAATCTGGAAAGTCCATTTAATTTGGTATGTCCATATGGTGCAGCCTCTTCCTTGTATTTTACACATGCACTTTTGGGATTAAATCAGAGTGTTGGCTTTCTACCAATGGTCATTTAGCATGGAGAGCCAGGCATGTTGCCTCTCCTCTTCCTGTAACTAGAAACCTGACCACCAAGACATAACTAACTCCACAGCATGCTCCTACCACCACTCACCCACATCCCCATGGTTTTGGGACTACTCCTTCATCAACCCGAGTAGTTTGGTGCCTTAGAATCTCCCGAGGATATACACTCTCCCAGCGTAGCACATATTCATGGATAATTCCATAGACGAAAGTGGGTGGTTGTAGATCATTTCAAATTCTTCCATAATTAGACATGAATATGAGAAAAATATACTTTAGAAATATAGTACGATACTCATGATGTACCTCAATGTATATCATTGGTGTCATCCACTACAATCACCAGATCTACCTTGAAAAATAATGTGGGTTGTATGGATCACAAATCAGCTCATAGTCAACCCTTTCCAACAATACCCCACATATAAATTCTAGGATATATAATCTCTACTCGATAGTCCCCACACCACCATCAGTCACTATCCTAATTAGAATAGGGATAAAATGAAACCTGAAGTGGTCTGCCAGCCTTAATTTTGGAAGCACATCCACTAGGCCCAGCTTAAGAGGGTGACTCCCTAAGATGTTTAGAATTACTAGCTGAAATTTATCGCTAGGAAGATATATGGGGTTAGGGTATTGATATTCCCTATGAGTACAACCACAAATTTATACAAGAAATGAAGAGGCCTGTATACACAAAGAAAAGTCTTCCTAGGGATGATGTGGTATAACACCTTTTACATCTTCTCCAAGACTAGGAAAACTAAATTGCTGTGATGCCCCATCACCAAAATTTCCACAAAAAAGAAGGTAATCGATGGAACCCCTATGAGTGAGTCCCTCATCGGTATAATCCAACTTTAGATTAATGTGACAATAAACCTAAATATCCGGGCCATATGAGATTCATTTTTTACATTGTATCCCCATAAATATCATTGGATCGAGTACAAGATAGACCAATAAGAGTTCTCCTTGCCCCACTATAATTTCCCAAGGAATGTGCACAACCTCCCTGGTAGTTTTTATACTAGAGAACCCACCTAGATTGGATCCTATGTTTTTTCATTTAGGAAATACCCAAACCATTTCTTGAATGGGATGCCCCTGATCCTTGACCTCTACTAACTACTTCTTTCCACCAAAACCAGCAGTACTTTCTCAAGAACCAATAAATACTTATTGTCCTCCCACACAATATCTTCCAAGAGGATTTTTTCCATGAGTTTACCCAAATATAGGGATCCCAAAAAACATGTAATTATCCCATAAGATAATACTAACCTCCTCATGATTCAGATGCAAAGTGGTCATCCAGAGAGACCACCTAATCAGAAGTTAAGATATGATATCCAGGTGATGGTAAAGATGAAACTATGAGGCCCATGAAACCTCATCAAATATTAATCTATTAATATCATCCTCAAATTCATTTAATGAAACAAATTCCCAATAGTTCTAGGTCAATTATTATGTGACGTTTCTTTTCTAGTGAAAATCCTAATTATCGATCCAATCCTTTAGTGGATCCCCCAAACCCTCATTGATGGTCTTCTCATGCTATGGGGGGAGGGGGATGTCTCATACTCTAGATTCTACCAATAAATTAATTGATGAGGTTCAATAGAGTTTCCTCTATGATGAGATCATGGTCATTCTAGATATGGCCCCCAACCACCCTATTCCACTCATACCGCCCTAATATACTTCTAAACATGTAGGATGGCTCTTCTATACCCATCATAGTTCTAAAAACATTCTCTCTCATCACAAATCTATAGAGTGGTAGGCTATTTAGTATAGGATAATAATTTGAGACTTTTTCAATAGTGAAATGAGTGAGTTGTGGAATTAAGAACTCCAAACACTCTCCCCAATCATTATATTCCTTTCCATTTCCTCCCAATGAATGAAAGTAGTGTTGTCTCCTTCAACGAACATTTCGTTTGAGACTTTAAAATTTTTCTAGGAATAGTTAATAAAAATATTCTCAGGGAGATCAATTTGAAAAGGTCTAGTTCACAATTTTAATTTCATGGAGTTTCGATTAAAATAACTGTGGTTGAAGAGAAATATTAAAAGAGAATTTTTCATAATGAAGGTGAGCTTTGAAAGTGATAGGTATTGAAATCACAAAGCACTCATGAAGGATGTTATCTTCATGAAAATAGAGAACATTCTTTTTTCTTCATGAAATTCATATGGTGCCTATTAGGAGGCCCTCCACTATTTATAGGCATGCATCCAACCATGGGTTCTTGATGATATCCACGAAGTGGGATCTATGAATGGGCATCATGAATGGGAGTTGATTGCTAACTTTGGGTGAAAATCACTCAGTATCCAACAAAACTTTTTAACATAATCTCCAATTCCAAGGGAGGGAGTTATTGTGTTCCAAAATATACATTTCATGGGAGCGGTAGAGGATGAAATGACTGGTTTTGGGTGAAACTGAGCCAAAACATCCTAAAAATCTCTCTAGGGGTATGTATCGTGAATCTCCCCACCTTCACGAATGATATAATCCTGGAAATTACCTGACTGCATAGAGAACTAATGGTCCCTCCATGAATCTTCAAACCCAATCCATGGAGCACCTTTGTGAACAAGAAAATGTTTTATAATACCTATATGAAATGTCATAACCAACATAAAGAGAACCTTCACAAGAATGGGAAGGGTTGATGGTACGTCCATGCAACGTCATTCAGACTCACAGATCCCCATCACTCATGAAACTAATTCAGATTTGAAAAGGACCCCAATCATTGTTAAACCAATTTTCCTATAAATAACCCCTTGGTTTGTCTTTTTTTATGAACACCTTTCAAATTTCAGAAATTTCTCTTTGTTTGTCAACCCCCTAAGCATCGTGAATGGAAAAAATGGATCAACTGAGGTATCTAGTAATCATGAAACCACCTCCCTTGTGTTTTTGATAAACTCCTAAAAAAGTATAGATTCCATTCATGAAGTCGCATTCCATTCATGGAGGAATAATTACCTCTAATGTACTTGAGGATTTACGATGAATTTAGCCTTTTCTAAGCACCCCCCCCCAGAATCATCAATTTACTCCAAGGTAGGTGTTGGCGCCAAAATATTGCATGAAAGGAAGGAACGAAAAAGAAGGCTGGCGCGCTGCCTCGCAAAGCACCGACGCGATGTACCCACGCGAAGCCCTGCCGCGAAGCGCCCCGACCATCGCGGCCTCACGAAGATCCAGAGGCGGTAACCCTCCGCGAACGCAGTTGACGTTCGCGAGCCTGCCACGAAGATCCAGAGGCGGTAACCCTCCGCGAACGCATTTGACGTTCGTGAGCCCGCCGCGAAGCTCCAGAGGCGGTAATCCTCCGCGAACGCATCTGATGTTCGCGAGCCGCCGTGAAGCTCCAGAGGCGGTACCCTCCACGGAAGACGTTGACATTCGCGAGCGCGCCGCGAAGCACCAGAGGCGGCGCGCGAGTTCTTCTTCGCGGCGCCCCTTGCCTATAAATACTGGACTCCCCCTGAGTCCAGAAAACGGACAATCCGACCTTTCGGCTTCTCCTCTACCGAATTGCGAAGCACTCTTTGCCCCGGGAATCATGAGCTCCGCGAGGTACTTCTACTTCGTGAGATGCCTCTGCATTGTCTCGTTTTGAGCCCCTCTTCCGAGAGGGATGCCCTTCGCAATGCTCAAGGGAATTCGCGAAGGAAGGGGATTCCCAAGGGAACCCGGGAAGCCGCGGAGCGTTTATGCTTCGCGAAACACCCAACCCATGCTAGTGATCCCTATGCTAAGGCAGGATCGCTACACATTGCGAAGCACACTGCTTCAAAGGACCCTGCTTTGCGAGTCACCTCTTCTTCACGAGGCAGTGCTCCGCAAACACTGTTCCACTTCGCGAAGCACCTTCCACTCACACCTATTCCCCATGCTAAGGCCAAGTCACTCCACTTCGCGAAGCACACTCCTTTTCTTAGCGATTCCTCTTCCCGTGTGACCCTCTATGTTTGCACGATGTGATTTCAAATTCCCATGGACAATATCACCCGTAGCATTTCTTTTCCTAATGCTTCTTCGCATAGGCACGCTAACGGCTATTGCTTGTTCGCATAGACACGCTAACGTGGACCCCTTGATGGTTCGTTCCACAACCCCCCTTAACCATGGCCTTACTGGTACCTTCCCTTCCCCAAGGACCATATGGTACCAGTTATGTAAGTCCTAGGGGTGTGGAGTGAACCCACCTCATCCGAGCTGCAGGACGTTAAACTGCCAAGAACCACGTCCTCAACACATGACGTTAAACTGTGACCCAACCTCATGCCCCTCACGAAGGGTCCCCCCAGCTCGAACATTCTTTACACCACTCGTCTCCACGGGAATGGAATCACCTATCCACAAGGGGTGATATCCTCCTTATTGGAGTGGCGTATGTTCATGGGAGAAGGGCGACCCTAGTTCCCCAACGGATGGCTGCACCTCTGCATCTCCGTACTTCCCCACTACCAAAGTCAGTGGAGGGCGTGATAGGGAACGAGGCACCTCCCATAATTGGACCAAGGTCCATCTTTCCCGCGCTTTGTCGCACCATGGGCCTCCATCCTGGAGTATGTCCCAGCACCATGGGCCGCCTAACGCCTAATCCCCTCTTCGCTTCTCACGGACGCATCCTTTGCGATGTGATCATCAGGTCCTTGCAACCTCTTGTTTCTCACACCGAGCATGACTCACGTGGGCTTAGAGTGAGCACCGACCCTGACCCCCACCCATAGCGAACTATGAGGAATTTGATCCATGTCAAGGCATGGTATGTAGGAAGCCTCCATGAGGTTCAAGCCACATTTCTCGGTCGTTCATTCACGTCGAGTTTCGCCCGCGTCCAGCATGACGTTAAACTATATGCCCCTCCCTTTGTCCTGCTTGACATTAAACTGCACACCCATCCCCACCTAAACTACGACGTATTTGATCCATGTCAAGGCATGGTACGTAGGAATCCTTCCAAAGGTTCAAGCCCACCACCCATTGGACCAAGGTCCACTTTCACGTCGGTTCGCCGACAAAACCCAACCCGAACTACGAGGTCTTTGATCCATATCAAGGCATGGTACGTAGGAAGCCTTCCAGAGGTTCAAGCCCACCACTCATTGGACCAAGGTCCACTTTCACGTCGGTCCGCCGACAAAGCCCCATTTGAACTATGAGGTCTTTGATCCATGTCAAGGAGTGGTACGTAGGAAGCCTCCACGAGGTTCAAGCCCACCCATCATCCAATTCACGTCGTGTTCTACCCACGTCCAGCACGACGTTAAACTGCAATTCCAGTCCGACGGCAAGCCGTTGTGACTAACCCGAACTACGAGGACTTTGATCCATGTCAAGGTATGGTACGTAGGAAGCCTCTATGAGGTTCAAACCCACCATCCGGTCGTCCCGACCTCATTCACGTCGGTTCACCCACGTCCAGCATGACGTTAAACTGCATTTCCCAATCCGAACTACAAGGACTTTGATCCGTGTCAAGGCATGGTATGTAGGAAGCCTCCATAATGTTCAAGCACAAAAATCATTGGCCCAAACCGTCTCCTAGTCGGTGTTCCAAGCCCCAATTTTCAAGACCATCTCCCATTGGACCAAGGTCCCTCATTTACGTCGGTTCTCCGACACCCACCGCTCGTTGTTTATTCACGTCAGGGTTCACTACCATCCCGCATGACGTCAAACTGTATTCCATAAATCATTTGAACTACAAGGACTTTGATCCATGTCAAGTCATGGTACGTAGGAAACCTTTCCATGGTTAAAGCCCACCACTAGTGGACCCACAGGTCTACTTTCACGTCGGTTCACTGATGAAACCCCCCGGAACTACGAGGTCTTTGATCCATGTCAAGTCATGGTACGTAGGAAGCCTTCCAGAGGCTCAAGCCCACCACCCATTGGACCAAGGTCCACCCTCATGTCGGTACGCTGACAATGCCCATCGGACCAAGTTCCACATTCACATTGGTTCGCCGACGACATTCATCGGGCCAAGGTCCACCTTCACGTCGGTTTACCGGCACCATCCCGAACTACGCGGACTTTGATTCCCTGCCACTGGGATACGTAGGAAGCCTCTTCAAGGTTCAAGCCCAACTTCACCATCGCCCCTGCGATGGTCCCATTTCACTCCCCCTCCGCTCCATTCATCAACCTATCACTCATCCCAATTCTCACCCGGACCGTCTTATCCCGGTGAGACCACGTCGGTACGCTCTTCTTCACAGCCGCCCATGGGCTGGCCCTGGTATCGACATCCCTACAAGGAGAATCCCTCAATCCGATCTATCCTAGCTAATGCTTTGGTTGGGTTGATCCTTCTCCTCTAGACGTTAAACTCGCGACATACCCTATGTTAAACACGGGAAGCTGAGGAAAACCTCAGATATGTGTCTATGACATATAATTCCCCGCACTCGATGTGGGATGCCTCGGGCTTCCACACCCTCGAGAAGCCTTGTGACCAGGGATAACAGACAGACATTCCAGGTTCCCCAGCATCCAGACACGCTACTGATTCCTCAACCTGACTACTCCCCCGACTGAAGGTTGCTGCCCTGACCGGACCCTTTGGAATGTCCCGACAGAAGCAGTGTAATTAACCGGCGTCCATGGAAACATGTCACTGGGAAGCGTTTCACGAACTACGTATTAAATCTATGAGGGAGACCCAGACTAGGTGACGAGTTCTGAGGAGGAATCCACAGGAGGAAGAACCGACATCACATCATCCCATTTCGATCAAGGAGCAGACGTTGCTGAATAAGGAGCGAATGTCGCCCGCCTTTGGAAAGCGGGAATGCGGGGCAATAGAGCGTCGTGCGTCCTCCTCCGCGGACGGAACGGATGCGCGCCCGCGCCCCGGTGAAAGCATCGGAAACAGAAATGGTGAACCCGACGTGAATTTCTTCTCCTCAATATGGAGATTAGTAGCATTCAAGACACCAGTAGATTAACGTGTCACCGGATCCATATATCCGGTGCCTGGTCCCGCCAAGAAAATAGCGGTCCTGTCGTGAAATTCACCGGAAGTTGGGGAAGTAGAACGTGGGGCACTCCGTTCTGCAGCGTGCTGGCATGGATTCATCTCACAGACGTGGAGAATGGAAGGACGTTGGGGTACTGGCTGTCAATCCTTTTCCTCTCAGTACTGATGAGTTGATCCCTTCGTTTCTCAGGAACCAGGTTACTGTTACAGAGACGCGATCACCATCCGCTCCTCGCCCACGTAGGGGCAGGGGCAACACCGCCACGACCACCCCACGTAGCGCCGCTACCGCCACGACGACCGCCACATCATGGAATACGGGGCGCCCACGTCCCCTTTCCGCATCAGAGGTCATCCAACGAAGGGTGACCAACAACCTCGTGCGCAGGTATGAGGAAGAAGGGGTCATCCCAACTCGGGATATGGCCCACCTGGACCTGGAGGCCTCCAGGCCCCGCCGTCAACACCACCCTAATAAGCCGCGCAGGGAGCCCCTGCTCCCCACCCCAACATTCAACCGTTTCGGGAGCCTGTCTCCGGAACACCTTGACGACTCCTTGCCTTACGCTGAAGAGGCGGGCGGCGTCCGGCTCAGCCCGCTCAGGGTCCCAACCCAAGGTCTACAGGAGAAAGCTCCCGCCCGGCCGCGTCAGTGCCGCCGTCCGGCCCCGCAGGAAGAGCAGGCAGGCTACTTCCCTGCACCACCTACACCAGCTCGCCCGACCCGACGTCAGCGCCGGGCCCGGGCTGAGGACGCTCGCCCAGGCGCGTCGACGTCGACAGCTACAGTGGCCCGAGCCACCGCCGACGTGCATCGTGAAGCCCCTGCATACACTGAGCAGGGGCACTCCTTCACCCAACCAGGATCGAGACCCCAACCGCCCTACGGGCAGGATGGGTTGACTCTCCGGGTTGCAGGCCCAAGTGGTGATCACCGCGAACTAACCCGCGGTAATGTCACCCTATACGGAGGTCCTCCCCGTACCACTACTCCACAGAGCGTGGGCCTTCCCTGCTCCTAAGTTCGTCATGGAGGCATGCCTCGTGCTACCCCCATCCCGAAGGAATACCTGCCCCGCGGAAGTGACGCTCAGCGCGAAAACCTTTCCCGCGCCCACTATACAGGGTATGGAGTCCATCCTCCTACCCCCGACTGCCAACCTGAAGGCACCGTCCATCCGGTCCTTCTCCAACGTGGGGGCCCTCCCTACGTCCTCTCTGCAACCGACAAAGGTCCTCCTCGCCCCAGAAACTCGAGGAGTGAAGGTCAGCCTCGCTCCACTCGCATCGACCATGGAGGTCCTCCCCATGCTCCTGCCGATTCCAACAGAGGCTCTGCCTATATGGGTGTTGTTCATGGAGGTCCTCCCCATGTACCCTTCGGCATTTGCCCCGGTGCCCCTCGCACCCCGGCTATCTTGAGTGGGGGCCCTCTCTGCCACAGCGCCAGCGCCGCCCTAAGGCTGCCTAATAGGGGTCAAACTTGTCCCGAAGAGCCACCCCAGAGAAGGAGAGCGGGTCGTCGCCGCCACAAGAAGAACCCTGGGAAGGCCCAGGTGGAGATCAAACCTGCCCGCTTCTCTGAGTCGGAAGCGGAATGCGATTCCTTGATGGAACCTTCTCCCCGCTCCTCCGTATCAAGGACTGGGGCAGGAACCAGACGCGTTAGCCTCATTCTCCCGGAATTTTAGGTCCACCAGATTCCCATCTCCCTCCGCAGGTACATCCAAGAGGAAGAAATCTTGATAATTCCGCAGGTCTCGACCGCGCAATCACCGCCTTTGTCACCAGAAGCGCCCTCTACCTCTACCAGAGATCACAGAGAGTTATTTTGGGGGCCAATGACGGTAGAGCGACAACACGACCTGTCGCCGGTAGCCGAGGCTCCTATTCCAGAAGTTGTGGTTATCATCCCGTCGTATCGTGACATCGTGGCTAGGTCACCTCACTCTTCGGAGGATGGCCCGGAATTCGGCGGCCAGTCAGCTCGTTCGCCGTATTCTCCACCGCCGAGCTTACTATCCCAGAGGTCCACCTCGGTACCGCTACCAGTCCCTCAGCCGCCCCTAGTTGACGAGTGGGGCAACACAGGGCTAGACCCTGAGTCCTAGCCCAGGAGCTTCTGAAGTATTCTCGCAGTGGATTACTTCCCGGAAAAGTTCTGGCCGACGGCGGCGCTGAATTTTCGCGTACCAGAGTCTCTTACCCTTGAAGAAGTGGGGTGCTTTTGTTGAACACTATGGGCGACACACTTCTGCCTCCGTTACGAATGGGTGGTGTACCCCAGAAGTCGAGATCACTTCGAAGAAATCAGCGAGCAGTGCCGCCTAGTTGATGCGGCCGCACTCCTTGTGGCCCAGCACCCTGAGTCGCCAGGCCGCCAGAGCGCCCTTCAAAGAAAATGCATTCAGAGTTTTAAAGCACTCCGCAGAATCGTCAGGGAAGCCACCCCCATGTGCAAGTCCGTGGTTGGGGACACTATGCCGCTCTCCTCTTTGACCCTATCTGACGGCTGCCCGATTTTCTATGCGACATCGAGGACATGCCCTCGAGAGGGGTCGCGGTCCACATGGCTGACGTTGTGGACAATGAAGATGAGCTTGAATTCCTTGATGGGGACTTACCCCCCGAGGGTGTACCGACACTGCTGGACCCATCTGGTAGAGTTACCCATCAGCAGAGGAACCTACTAGGCCTCCCCGTACCCACCGAGTCGCTGGTACTCAGTCGAAACACCAGAAAGGGTAAGGAGCACGTCGGAACAGTCAAGCACTCCGACCCGTCCGCCTCTATGCAGAAAATGGACGAAGATCCCAAGAAGGCCACGTTACGCTAGCTGCTTGTTGAGCAGAAGAGGCTGGTTGATGAACTCTTGGCTGAGCGTGCCGCAGAGCGGCGACCTGACTATGGTAATCCCAGGCCGGGGCAGCAGGGGCAGGAACAATTTCCCCCCGGTGAGATGCCTCCGGGCAACCCTGATCATGCTACTGCCGCAGATAGGGCAGAAGCCGGAACGTATGGAAAGAGGGCGTGATACGTCTCGCCAAATCCCCCCGAGCGATGGGGCAGTCTGAAGAATCCAGTCCGGGTTCCCCCGGTCGCCCCGCGGGTCGTTCAGCCAGTTGACCCATGAGCGGACGAAGCCGTCTACCATGTTGAAGAACCTAGCAATGAACTTGTGGTTAGGGAGCCCCGTCAAAACAGGGACCCCCACCCGTATGATCTTATCACGGCACTCACAGCCCTCCTCGAAGCATTGGAAACGCGGAAGGTGGCGGTCCCACCGTATGGCAAGCCTTATCCCGCATGGTTGGATGATATGCCCGCACCTCCGGGTTTTGGGAACCCCACTTTCTCGCCCTTTAAGGGGACAGGGGACCTGCCGCAGCACTTGGCCCATTTTTATTCTAGGTGTGGCCCCATGCTGGTGACCCTGGCTCAGCAAGAAGTCGCCAAGCTCCGATGTTTCGTACAGACATTGGAAGGCCCGACATTCGTCTGGTACAGCCAGCTCCCTATCGGATCGGTGACCGGTTGGGAGGATCTTCGCCGACAGTTCTTATACCAGTTCAGCTCCACCATGCGGAAGACCAGCATTGCAGACCTCTTCATGTGCAAGCAATGGCCTGATGAGCGGGTTGCAGATTTCATCGCCTGGTGGAAGGGTCTTACGTATTCCCTCGATATGCCACTGACTCTGGAGAAACTACTGACGATGTGTGTGGGGAACGTCAAGACAGAGCTGGTACCCTCCCTGATTACCCAGAACTACCATGGAGGGTTCATAGATTTCTCAGATAAGGATCAACGCCTTGAGGAAGACCTGTAACAGGCCAGTCAGGAACGTTTGTTTCCCACTATGATCCCGGGCAGGAGGACTGCCAGGGATGAAACCGCTGCGGTGGCCCAAATAGAAGCCCCGAGGCAGCTAGAGTTACTGCCGGAGACACCACCCCCGCAACCCCACAGAGGTCCTCCACCTCATGCACAGGCTCCTACCCAGCAGCGACCGCCTCAGAACCGACAGGTTCCCCCGCGCAATGCGTCACCGCCACCTAGGCGAGACAATCAGGCGCCGCCTCCTTGGCAGGCCCCTCCGGCCCCTTGTCAGGGCCAGGCCCCCAGGGCCCCCTATCCGGAAAGAAGTTACTAGACTTATTCGTTCAATGAAAATCAGGTCCCTGGCTACTTCCGAAGTGCTCTAGAGCAAGGGATTGTGCGTCTTCCTAAGTACAGAAGGCTGGCAGAGGCGAATCTCACTGACCACCCCAACTACTGCCCTTATCATCGAATCCTGGGGGACACCCTCAAGAAATTATATGTGTTTAAAGACTGGCTTCAAGACCAGGTCAACCACAACATAGTCAAGTTGGGCCCATCACCAGCGCAAGTGGCAGGTGTCTTTGCAGGATCAGAGATCGGCAGCGACAACGAAGGCGAGTGGCAGTAGGTCCCCAGCCGCGGATCCCAGAAATACGACGACTGGACGGTTCGAAAAACCGTCGTCCGTGCCCATGGTATTATCTGGGCACACCTGAAGTAGTCGGAACCATCAGAAGAAGTAGCTGGTGCCTCCGCATCGTCTTCACAATCGTCCTCTTCCCAAAAGGGCAAGCAGCAGCGACGTAAGAAGAAGCAACGCGCACCACTGGTGTCGTCGTCACCCCGCACTCTCGGTGACTTTATGCCCCCTAAAATGGGGATTCCTCCCAGAATCTGCCCAGCGGTGGATGACTCCTCGAGCGACAGCCAGGGGTACGCTTCGGTTAACATCGTGGAGCTTGTAAAGCCCTATATGACCCCCGATGAGGGGGAACGCCAGACAGACCTCCCCAACGTTTCCAGCCGACGTCAACGTCAGCGGAATCGCAACCGCGCCGGTCATCGAGGTACGTCAGCAGGCACTTTTTTCCAAGCCGTGAACTCTACTGAGACCAGGCAGCAGGCTCAGCGCAGATCTCAGCACGCACAACCCCATCTAACGCCCTCGGCTCTACCTCCACCGTCGTTTGTGCTACTAGATCGGGGGGAGCTGCCTCGTTCGTATCACAGTCAGTCTTTCCCGGCTACAGGCCAGCCTCCGCTGTCCGATCCTAGTCCGGTGACTACTCTCCAGTCTTCTACTAGTATGCAGCAAGATGTACCCAGTACTAGCCGATCGTCGGTTCAACCAGCAGGACCCGCTATGCCTCCAAATGACGAACGACCTCTTGTAAGTAGAGGTTCACATTTGGCACGAAATTATGATGTCCTGAAGCACCTGTTCGGCATTCCGGTGAGGCTTTCTATCCTAGAGGCCCTTCGCCTGTCATCTGAAATGTGCGAGGCACTTGCTGAGGACCTAAGGAGCCCCCTCCAGTTTGAGACGGAGGTATGAGCTGCAGAAGCCTCCCATACCGAGACGATTGAAAACGCCGAATGTCGGGCGGTGATCTCGTTCTCCGGTGAAGATGAGGACCCTCTTATACAGGGGCACATTTTCCCGCTGTACATCACTGGCCACTTCAATGGCGTGGAAGTCCGCCGCTGCCTCGTTGACACGGGTTCCAAAATCAATCTAATTCCGACCCGGACGTTGCGAAAATTGGGTCTGTCTGAAGGTGATTTAACTCCCTCTAACCTCAGAATCCAGGGGTACGATAGGACAGAGCAAAACCCAGTCGGCAAGATCTGCTTGAAGACTCAGTTCGGTGGCATAATTTCCAGCACCGAGTTCATGGTTGTCTCTCAGGACACCGCCTACAATGCATTGATGGGTAGGCCATGGCTCCATCTGCATGCAGCGGTCCCTTCGTCATATCACCAGTGCATCAAGTACTCGCTCAACGGTCGAGTAGGCTTGCTCCAAGGAGACGCGTCCCCTTTCGCTTCTTGTGAGGCCCACTATCTGGATGCGGGTTGTTACAAAAGTAAGGATAATCAAATCCTAGTAAGCGAGGATGAACCTGCCCCGGTCATAAGTGATCCCTGGGCAAGTATGGATGACGCTTACATCCTCCCGATCCACTGGTTGGAGGCCACGACCCCCGACATGGGACAATGTTTTGTTGTTTCGGGTACGCAAGGAAGGCATGTTCCCGTGTCCAAGCGATGATAGAAAATCACCTCGTACTCCTACATCAACCAGGCTCAAGTCATCCCGGAACCTCCTACCCCTGTACGGTACCGGGAAGTCAAGCTTATGACAACGGCGATGCGCCATACATGTCTCTTCCACCGAGCTGGAATTAACTGACTCAGGCTGACACATCACCACTTCTTTGATATTATCAAACACGGCCCCTTAGGCTGAAGACCAGATGGGATAGGGTTGACTGCCTTCATTGCTATGGTCTCAATGGCGAGTGAGTCTCCCGATGTGACGACCGCTGCTACCCAGGCCGTCACCAGCTTCCCCTCGGGTTTTGATATCCCAGAAGTATCTTCCGTCGCGGGAATTCCCCCCACGGGTGGGGAGGAAGACCTAGAGGATGCTCCCCCCCCCCCCCCCCGCCTTTGAAGAAGGCGTCTCTACCACAGTTGATGAACTGGTATAGGTGAACCTTAGTAGCGAGGCAGATCCGAAACCCACATTGATTAGTGCAGCCATGTCCTCCGAGGAGCGGCAGCAGTACGTAGACTTCCTCAAACAGCACCGTGATGTGTTTGCTTGGAGTTACAACGAGATGCCAGGGCGAGATCCCCAGGTATCCGTTCACCATTTGGGCCTCCCGGCAAAACATCGTGGGTTTAAGCAGCCTCCCAGGAAGATGCACCCTTCTCATGGTGCTATGGTTGAGGCCAAAGTTGACAAGCTAATCAAAGCCAACTTTGTCAAGGAGGTCCAGTACCCCAAGTGGCTTGCCAACATTGTGCCAGTCAGGAAGAAGAATGGGCAGATCAGAGTCTTCATCGACTTCCGTGATCTTAATCGCCACTGCCCAAAGGATGACTTACCACTCCCGGTGACAGAGTTGTTGATTGACGCCACAGCTGGGTTCCAAGCCCTCTCTTTCATGGATGGGTATTCCGGGTATAACCAGATCCGGATGGCCCCCGAAGACGAGGAGTCCACTGCCTTCAGAGCTCCCCAAGGTACCTTTTTCTACCAGGTTATTCCATTCGGGTTGAAAAATGCAGGTGCCACTTATCAGAGGGCCATGCATCGCATATTCAAGCCGATTCTCAGGACATTGGTGGAATTCTACGTGGATGACCTCATAGTCAATTCATGTCAGTGCCAGGACCTTCTCAAAGACCTTGAGAAAGTGTTCGGTTTCCTCCGTTCCCATCACCTGAAGATGAACCCGCTGAAGTGTGCCTTCGGGGTCACCTCCGGGAAGTTCCTGGGCTTTGTTGTCAGATTTCTAGGTATCGAGATCGACCCGGAGAAGATCAAGGCCATCAGCCAAATGCCTCCCCCGAGCAACATTCAGGAGCTTCGAGGCCTCCAAGGCCACTTAGCCTACATACGCTGATTCATCTCGAATCTGGCCGGCAAGTGTAAGCCCTTTTCCCGGCTCATGAAGAAGGGTGTTGCCTACGAATGGTATGAGGAGTGTCAGATCTCCTTCGAGGAAATCAAGTAGTATCTTCTCCAACCTCCGTTCTTGATGCCACCCGTCTTTGGAAAGCCGCTGGTCCTTTATGTGACTGCCCTAGAGAGATCCCTCGGTGCGCTTCTCACCCAGAAGAATAACGAGGGTACTGAGAACAGTCTCTACTATCTCAGTTGCATGCTTCTCGATACGGAGGTCAGATACTCCCCTATCGAAAAGAGCTGCCTTGCACTCGTCTTCGCCGTGTAAAAGTTGTGACATTACCTGCAACACCATGAGGTGCAATTGGTCTCCCGGGTAGACCCACTGAAGTATATCCTGAACCGGCCTATGCTGACTAGCCGACTAGCACGGTGGACAGTGATCCTCCAGCAGTTTGATATCAGGTTTGTACCTCAGAAGTCCATTAAGGGACAGGCGTTGGAAGACTTTTTAGCTGCCCATCCAACCTCCGCGGATCAATCCCTGGACCTGGATTTCCCTGATGAGATGATCCTCTCAGTGGATCATGCTGTCCCGTGTTGGAAAATGCATTTCGACGGCGCCTCCCGGAGCCCCACCGGTAGGAGGCTCAATGATCCCAAGCTCAACAGAGTGGGCCTGGGTATTGTCTTCATTACCCCGGCGCAAGCCGTCCTGCCATACTCGTTCCTGTTGTCAGAAGGTTGTACGAACAATGAGGCAGAGCACCAAGCTCTCATCACTGGCCTCGAGTTGGCCCTTGAGATCCATGTGCCCCATCTACATGTGAAGGGAGATTCCAAGATGGTAATCAAACAGGTTAATGGTGACTACGTCGTCAGGAAGCCGGAGCTCGCACCATTGCTGGAGTACACCCTCCGCCTAATGGCCCAGTTCTCTTCTCGACCAGAGGTTACCCATGTCCCACGGTCGTAGAACAGCCAAGCAGACGCCCTGGCTGGCTTAGCCGCATCGGTCGCCGAACTCGAGAAAGATGATTTGATCATACATGTGGCCCACCGGAGATTCATTGCCCCCGTCACCCAAGAGGACCATGACGTCCTGTGGGAAAGTCATCTCACCACCAGACCCTCCACGTCAGGGGTCCCGGGTTCGTCAGACACAGTGGTTGAAGCCAATCCCGGCAGGAGAGCACCTTTTGTCGAGTATCTCCAAAATGGTCAGCTCCCGGATGACCGGGCCGAACGCGAGCAAATCCGACGTCGCGCGCTGCAATTTACCCTCCAGAGTGGCCCCAGTCTTGAAAAAATCATTTATAAGCGGATTTTCGATGGTGTCCTCCTCCGTTGCATCCAAGGAGGGGAGATACCTCAAGTTATACAAGAGGTTCATGCCGGTTCCTGTGGCGCCCATCAAGCTGGGCCGAAGCTGTCCCATCAAATCCGTAGATTGGGGTACTTTTGGCTCTCTATGATCCACGATTGTATTGGATATTCCAAGAGATGCCACGCATGACAAGTACACGCCAACTTCTTGCATCGGCCGCTGGAGCCCCTCCACCCCACCAAGTACTCTTGGCCATTTGCGGTATGGGGAATTGATGTAGTGGGACCGTATCCACCGGCAACAGCCCGCCAGTGTAGGTTCATCCTGACTGCTATAGATTTCTTCTCCATGTGGGCAGAGGCAGTTCCTCTCAAAGAGGTCAAGGCCCGTTCCATTGTTGACTTTGTGAGCTCTAACATTATCCACCGGTTTGGGGTACCTCATGCCGTCCTCACCGATAACGACAGCAACTTCCAAGCAGCCGAATTGAAGAAATTGTATGCCAAGTATGAAATCCGGTCGAACCATACCTCCCGCTACCACGCGCAGGTGAATGGATAGATCGAGCTGTTCAACAAGACTCTCTCTAACATTCTGCAGAAGACGGTTGGTCAGAACAAGAAAAGTTGGCTGGAAAAGCTCCCCAACGCCCTCTAGGATTACCGGACGACGACTCGCAACTCTACCCAGGTGACCCCATATTCCCTGGTGTATGGAGCTGAGGCCGTCCTACCCATTGAGATCCAGCTGCCGTCATTATGCACTGCAGTTTATGACCACCAGACATCAGATGAGGTAGCAGAGATCCGTCTAGCTGAATTAGAAGCGCTGGACGAGAACCGGCTTCGTGCCCTGCACAATCTGGAAAGGCATTAGGATAAGATAGCGAGGGCCTTCGACAAGAAGGTTCGTCTCCACTCTTTTCTACAGGGCGACCTGGTACTGGCCCTTCGAGCGCCAATGATTCCTAGTAGGAAACCGCCCAAATTAGAACCCAAATGGGAAGGGCCTTATATCATCCATAAGGATTACCCCAATGGAGCATACTCCTTGGTGACCACAGATGGAGAGCGTATAACCCCTCCCACCAATGAAAAATTCCTCAAACGATACTTTGCCTAGGGCAAAAGGGTCCTGCACGACCCTAAACTGCAAAATGGTCCCGCACGACCTTAAACTGCATCTTCATCCTGCAAGACGATAAACTGTGAAACGGTCCCGCATGACCTTAAACTGCACATTATGGTCCAACATGACTCTAAACTGTAAGGTCATGCACGACCCTACACTGCAAGATGGTCCCGAACGACCTTAAACTGCATATTCGTCCTTACTGCAAGACGTTAAACTGCAAGCTAGTCAGGCCTTCCTGACCGAGGCTCAGCCCCAGGCCCCTTGGCCTCATCGGGCCCCGGCCCCCGTCCTTACTGCAAGACGTTAAACTGCAAGCCCGTCAGGCCTTCCTGACCGAGGCTCAGCCTCAGGCCCCGGCCCCCGTCCTTATTGCAAGACGTTAAACTGCAAGCTAGTCAGGCCTTCCTGACCAAGGCTCAGCCTCAGGCCCCTTGGCCTCCTCGGGCCCCCGGCCCCCGTCTTCACCACGAGACGTTAAACAGCAAGCTGGTCAGGTCTCCCTGACCGCGGTCCGGCCCCAGGCCCCCTGGTTTTTCCTCTACATACCCTCTCGCGGGATTGTATGGTATAGTGTAGGACTACGTCCGCATTCACGTCGAATTACTCATCGTACCATACATATCCCCAAATGAGATGCTTCTCATCATCCCGCATGACGTTAAACTGCATTTCTAGAACTACGTGTGGCTTGATTCCCATATTCATGGGATACGTAGGAACGCTCGGACGCCTCTTCTTGAGCCCAGCCCCAAGATTTTCTCTTCCACTATTCCCCCTGGGAATAGTTTCCTTGGAGGATCTTTGTGTAGCAGGGAGTAGGCTTTCTTGGCCCTGCTCGTGCAACCCCACTCGCAAAAGGATTGTAAGGGTCGCACCATGTGCCCACTCCTGTTCTTCTATATTCCTACATCCTCACCGCATGACGCTAAACTGCATGGCCTTCATGAACTACGTATGGCTTGATTCTCATCCTCATGAGATACATAGGAACGCCCGGGCATTTCATCCGTTGGCCCAGCCCAAAGGCCAAAATCTGCCCCTCGGGTCAAGACATGGCAGGGTGCACACTTTGCCCCGACTCACATCGAGCAAGCCTCGACCCTGTTGCACATCCCCCTGGAGATGTTTTCCTCTTTCCTGGACAGATACATCTATGCTTCACCCACTATTTGACTGGGATTCCATCATTTTTGCACACCCAGAGGGATCCCCAAGAACGGCCTGGATACTACGCCCAAGGGCTCTCCTACCGATACTGGCCAATGCCCCCGAGGGTTTTCACGCAACAAGACGATACAAGTCCCACATTGCGAATTTGGTCAGCGGTCGACGCTCATTTGTTGCTCCCATAATGGGTTACCATAGGAACGCTGTGTTTCGAACATGGTCAACAGTGTCCTGGATCATCGGGTCCACCCCGAGATGTCCCAGACATCGAGTGTAGTGATTCATTCTACCCCATCCCAAGGTGACAAACTTCCCCCTGGGTGGTGCTAGCGATCGGGCCCACACCCCGATATCCCATAGGGGTGTACGGTGTGTTGTGAGACTATGTCCTCATTCACGTCGGCTTCTTCTCCATACCGTACGCCTTCCCTTACGAGGCCCAGCCTCAGGCCCCTTGGCCTCCTCTGGTCCCCGACCGCCGTCCTGATGTAAGACGTTAAACTGCAGACCCGTCAATCCTTCCTGACCGATGCCTGACCTTAGGCCCCCTGGCCTTCTCGGGCCCCTCCTCCCAACTTCTTACCCGGAGTGTACGGTGTGGTGTGGGACTACATCCTCATTCACGTCTGGATCATGTACCATGTCGTACGCCTCCCTTTACGAGGCCCAGCCTCAGGCCCCTTGGCCTCCTCGGGTCCCCGACCCCCGTCCTCATGTAAGACGTTAAACTGCAGACCCGTCAGGCCTTCCTAACCGATGCCTGACCTTAGGCCCCCTGGCCTTCTCGGGCCCCTCCGCCCAACTTCTTACCTGGAGTGTACGGTGTGGTGTGGGACTACATCCTCATTCACGTCGGGATCATGTACCATGCCGTACGCCTCCCTTTACGAGGCCAAGCCTCAGGCCCCTTGGCCTCCTCGGGTCCCCGACCCTCGTCCTCATTGCAAGACGTTAAACTAAAAGTAGGTCAGGCCTTCCTGACCAATGCCTAACCATCATTCCCCTTGGCCTTTCCGGGCCACGACCCAGGTCCTCTCTTATAGGAATGTACGGTGTGGTGTGGGACTATGTCCTCATTCACATCGTCTTCTTCGCCATACTGTATACCTCCCTTGTTTAGGGGTATATTACTCCCCTTCTCGTCCCGTATGGCATTAAACTACATTTGGAGAACTACGTGTGGCTTGATTCCCATCCTAATGGGATACGTAGGACCACCTGAATGTCCAGGATTCAGGTCCAGCCCCATCTCTCGGGAATCCTCATCCCGCCTTGGCCCCTTGGCCTATCCTTCCTCCATGAGAGGATTATAAGGTGTGGTGTGGGACTATGTCCTCATTCACATCGGTCCCATAATGACCACGCCATGTACCTCCCCCTACTGATTTGTTTCGTCAATCCCTTTTCGGTGGTTCACCAATGTGCCTAAGAGTACTCTGGTTTATTACCTGGAACGCCAAGCTTTACTCGGACACGTCCGCACCCTCCTTCCAGGCTTTGTGTATCCCTGCATCAAGGCTTTCATCATCTTTCACACCCGGAGGGACCCCCAAGAACGTCCTGGATACTACGCCCTAGGGCTCTCCTACCGTTACAGGCCAACGCCCCTGGAGGGTTTCAGACAACGAATCGATAAAATCCCGTGTTGCGAATGTGGTCAGCAGTTGATGCTCGTTTGTTGTTCCCACCTCAGGCTAACGCGATATGGACGCTGTGTTTCCACCATGGTTAACAGTTTTCCTCTGTTGCCACGCCAACCCATTAAGCCCAAAATTTTGGGTACACGATTCACACCCTTCATCACTTCATCATGTCCAAGTAGAGTCTCGGAACTCTTGGTACTTTTCCTCCGTGGACGTCCGCGCGTTGGGGGAACAAGCTACGTCAAAGGTCTACTTCGGGGCTCTCTGCCGAGTCCCCTTTGATGTACACCCCAAGTATTGCGATAAGGTTCTTCCCCCCTTGTTTCACACACCGAGTTTATCTCACGTGGGATTAGGGATTAGGTTGACATCTGTGCTTACTCGGGGAGTTGTCACCATCCACAGTCCGAGCTCTAAGACGATAAACTAAGATTCTCATCTGGAACTAAGTTCAGCTTGATTCCTATCTTGATAGGATACGTAGGAATGCCTAGACCCCTTGTCTTTGGGTCCAGTTTGAGTTCAGCTAATTCGCCTCTCGGGTCCTGCCATTGGGACCCCGACCACGGGACCGCATGGCATAGTGTAGGACTAAGTCCTCATTCACGTCGGGTTTGCAATGGCTGCACCACGCACACCCCATTCTGAGAGTTAGCCCTCCTATTCCTTGTCCCGCATGACATTAAAAGGCACCCTTCAGAACTACATGTGGCTTGATTCCCATCCTCATGGGATATGTAGGACCACCTGAATGTCTAGGATTTGGGTCCAGCCCCACCTCTTAGTGATCTCCTGATCTCCCGGTCACCTAGGCCACTTAGTCTATCCCTCTCCAGGAGGGGGATATGTAGGTATGATACAAGGTTTTGGGCACCGTGCCCCCTTCCCCCGGGCACCCAAAATATCTTGGTTACCCTCAAGTTGAGTCTCTTGACCCCTTGCAGTGGTTCACCCATGTGTTAAGAGTACTCTGTTCTTGGACCAAGAGTGTCAGATTCAAGTTGATCAAGTTCCTTCCACTTGTCAAGCTCCGTGTTCCCCTCCATTCGGGCTTCCATTACCTTTCACACCTGGAGGGACCCCCAAGAACGGCCTGGATACTACACCCAAGGGCTCTCCTACCGTTACGAGCCAACTCCCTTGAGGGTTTTGGGCAAAAAATCGATAAAATCCCGCGTTGCGAATACGGTCAGCGGTCGATGCTCATTTATTTTTCCCCATTTCAGGCTAACGCGACAGGATGCTGTGTTGCGAACATGGTCAGCAGTAATCCTCTGTCGTCACGCCAGCCCCTTCAGTCCTCGAATGTTGGTTTCATGATTCACATCATTTTCCTCCCCATCATGTCCAGGTGGAATCTCGACACTTTTGGCGCTATCCCTCAGTGCACCTTTTCATGTCAGGAGGACAAAGCCGCAATATGGAGTCCTTCGGGGCCCCCATGGTCCAAGCTCTAAGACCATAAACTAAGATCCATTCAGAACTATGTGTGTCTTTATTACCATCCTCATGGGATACGTAGGACCGCCCGGACGCCCTGTCTTCGGGTACATCCCATTTAGGGAGCCAGTCTCTCCCCCTGTTTCACCTATTTCCTCTATATAGGCCCCTCTGCCTAAGGTTTCCTTCTCCGAATGGCATACAATTTTATGTGGGATCATGTCTCCGTCAATTGTGTTTTATAACACTGCACACATTTCCCACCTAGCATCGTCTCTGCTACGTCTGCACTGCATGACGATAAAATGCATGCTTGGTCCTATCATACGACCCTAAACTGTGACATTATCGTCCTGCCCGCACGATGAAAAACGGCACTGTATTGTGGTGACCTCATTGTAGAGGACATCACGTTGGGTATTTGCCACGTGCCATGCCAATTGTCAACGCCCATCACGGCTTGATCCTTGTGGCGACGTCACAGCCTACTATTCTAGGCCTGTCGCTTCAAAAAAAACCATTCACCTTAAAGAACAAACAAGATTTATCAAATTCTGCTTCTTTAAATGCAAGGGCCACGCCCGCACTCCCCTTTTCCCCGGCATTGGTATCTTACCATGTCACCTTTCAGAACTACGTATGGCTTGATTCTCATCCTTATGAGATACGTAGGAGCGCTTGGGAACTTCCCCACAGGCCCAGCCAAGCCTATGTGTTCGGTCCCTCGACTCGAGAATTTCCCCAGAGAATGCATGGTAAGTAGGGCTTAAGTCCTCCTTCACGTCGGGTTTTTACGCCATGCGTCCCCTTCTCCCTTTACCCATTTATGGTCTAAGGTCCATCAAGAACTATGTAAGGATTTATTCTCATCCCTATGAGATACGTAGGAGCGCCCGGGCACTTCCCCGCGGGCCCAGCCTAACTTTCGCTTTCGGTCCCTTTACAAAAAAAAACCTCTCATAAGGAGGTCGTGTGGTGTGATATGGGATTATGTCCTCATTCATGCTAGGTGTTTGAGTTACTCCACCATGTGCCTCTTATGTCTCTTCCCATCCATGGTGCAAATTCTACGACCCTAAACTAAGATCTCCCCAAGGGAAAGGAATCTGCTCCCTCTCTCTAATACGTTTCGTTGTCATATTCAGATGTGTTTCGACAAAGAACCCGAAGTGTGGGACTTTCATACGAACATTCCCTTCGTCCCACGACCAATCTTCGTGAGCTCGCTATTTGGATCCTCGTCCTCGTCCACATTCAAAAGGACCCCCGGATGACATGGATACTAGGCTTAAGGTCTCTCCATGAATACTGGACCTAAGGGCCCTTCAATTGTTTCAGGCCAACGTCCCTATGGATATTTGACAACAAATCGATAAAATCCCGCGTTGCAAATACGGTCAGTGGTCGATGCTCATTTGTCTATCCCCATTCTAGGCTAACGTGACAGGATGTTGTGTTGCGAATACGGTCAGCAGTTATCCTCTGTCATCACGCCGTCATCATCGTGATCTGAATCTCGAGCTCTATGAGTCACACATTTCCACTTCCTCATGTTCAAGTGGAATTCCATCATACTCAGCTCTTTCTCTTCGCACATCTAGGTGCGCTAAATGATCGTGTTAGTGTCACTAGGCCGGTATTCACCGAGCGTCCCTTTTCCCTAACCTGCCCCTTTCTGTGTCGGAAAATTCCTATCACTACTACTTGTTTCCCACATCGAGCACGACTCACGTGGGCTTAGTAGTTTTGGCGGGATGTGTACCAACACGGTCAGGCTACTCCTCGTCCTGCATGACATTAAAATGCGCTTCCAGAACTATGTATGGCTTGATTCCCATCCTCATGGGGTACGTAGGAATGCCCGACCACTCTGCTTCGGGCCCAGCCCAATCCTCACTCTTGGTCCCTCGACCTGAAGAGTTTCCTCCAGGGGTATGTGGTATGATTTGGACTCCAAGTCCTCATTCACGTCGGTTTCATATCTATCCCGCCACACGCTTCCTTCCCTTTTATTCCACGTCCTATCTTATGAAGTTAAACTACATGAGTCTATGTGTCCCCAACGCATGACATTAAACTGCGGTTCTACCCTGAACAAGTTCAGGATGCCCCAAGATCCCACTGGGAAGTAACAGATCCCCTCGCCAGAGACGCCCTGTCTGAAAGAAGGAATGATCCATGATCAAACCGATGCTCCCATCTGGCGTACTCCCACCACGGTGGTGTAACTACCTAAGTGTTGGATTCTGTTCGGACAGACCACCACTCCATATTCCACGCTTTGCGTTCCCCTTATTCGGACCCTCGTCCCCTTTCATGTCTCACGGGACCCCCTAACTGCCTGGTCTCATGCCGCATCGGCTCACCTACCGTCCTGGGCCAACGTTCCGGAAGACAGGTCATGTCTGGAAGGACCCCCTAACAGTATGGATTTTTGACCTATGGTCCGCCAACTGTCCTGGGCCAACGTCCCGAAGGATTGATCAACAACATTTGTGACATGGTCCCGTGTTTCGAACATGGTCAACGGTCGACCCTCATTTGTTGTCCCCATTATAGGCTAACGCAGTAGGGATACCACTTCTCCTCCAAGGTTAACGGTTGTCCCTTATTGTCACGCCATCCCCACAGTGTTCCGAATCTTGGGTATCGTGATTCACGCTTCCCATCTTCATCTGTTTGGACCGATTTCAGCGCCCCTGGTGTTGCCCCGTTCGTGCATAAGAGCACGCTGAGGGAAAGGTAATTCGGCTATCCTGAAAGTTCCTTCTGCCATAAAGCCTCTCCCATCTTTCAGAAATCCAGACTGGTAATCCAAATCCCGGACATCGGGCTCGACCCACGTGGGCTTAGAGAATTGTCGCCGAACGTCCCGCAAACATTATTGGGATGTAACAAGGAAATTAAACAGTGGAAATCGTGCGCGCTATGGAATTCAAAACAAAGATAAAATTTTGAAGCACGAAAGTACCAATAAAAGGTTTTTGGGTTTGTTACAATACTTGGGGGTCAACTCCCCCCATGGACAGGTTAACCCCATCAAAAGAGCGTTGCAGCTCTTCCACCCGTTGGCTTGTGGCATCCAGGGCTTGCTGCCGCTGAATCAGCTCCCGCTCCTCCTCAATAGTGGCGGGGCACAGTTCATCAGTCCTGGCTTTGTCCCTCTCTACGCCAGCTTGAACGATAGCCATCTCTTCAGAGGTCTGCCTCATATGCTCTTCTGCCTCTGCCAGCTGGGCCTTCAACCGTGAGACCAGCTCAGATTGTGCATCAAGAGAGGCTGAAAGCTCGTCTGCTCGGGTCTGCATCTGTTGAACCTCGCCTTCAGCCTCCTGGAGCTTCTTGATACTGGTCGCCTTCCCCCGCTGCCAGCCCACACTGAGCCCACGATCATTCTCTCGGATCTTCTCAGCCATAAGATCTCGGATGAGTGCGTGAGGACGTTGGGCATCCACTCCCCCAGCGCACAGTTTGCACAACCGCGAGCGAAGTCTATCCATTTCAGCCAGCCATTGCGCTTGGGGGGTGTCCTTGATAAAGCGTGTGATCAGCTTCCACGACCGGCGACAGACTATGCTATTGTCTTCCTTGTCGGAGGCCATTTCATCCCAGTCTGTGCGGTTGGCAGGCTCGTACGCGGGATACACCCACAGGAAATCCTCGGCAGGATCGATATCCGGTGTTAAATCCAGTATGACACCTGGCACCGAAGCAGGCACGACAAGACTGGGACCAACCGGTTGATCCTCTTCCTCGGAGTCCACCTCAATGACTTCGGGTACATCCCTGCTGGTGGTCCCGCCAGTGATGATGTGCGTCGTAGCTTGAGGAGACGGGGGGACTATCGCCACCATCACCGGCATGGCCCTAGGAGGGACGCCACCAGACATCTCGACCAGGCTTGCCGTAGCAGCCCACGCCAGTCGAAGAACTGTACAACAGAGAGGGACAAACATTAGTTGGCATGGTCTACATGTGACAACGAGGAGACCGGCAGAGGAGACTTACAGAGACCGACCTCCTGGCGCTGCTCCTGAGCCGGTACTGACGGGACCCCGAGGTGAGGCCCTACGTATACTGTTGGAAGGTCTGGAGATTCCAGAGGAGCCACCTCGGGTGCTCTAGTCCCACCAGACGCGGAACTGGACGCAGCCATAGGCGCAGGTTCTGACGGTCTCGCATCATCACCCGCCAAGGAGCGAGAACGAGGCCTATGAACAAGATCCTCCTGCATGGCTCAAACATTGGTGAGAATTACATAGTGACCCAAGAACAGATCGTAAGGAAAGAAGTTCGTAATGCTACCTCGAGAGCCTCCGCGGAATCATCGGATTCTGAGCCTCGGTCTCCGACCTCGCCCTCCTCCAACGGGCTCCCTCCTCCAGCCTCATCCTCCTGAGAGGAGTCCTCTGATTCCTCCAGCAAGGGGAAGCGCTCCCTCAGATCGGCAGCTGATAACTATGGGGGGACCGTTTGATTCAACAGTACCCTCACCCGGTCTGTCATTGGGCGAGGGACACCACTAGAGTGAACGTAATCCTCCAGCTCGTCCAGGTACTCTTCTGCCTTCGCCGGAGACGCCATGAATCCAGCCCGGACTGGGCCTATGCCTGGTAATTCCATCCTGAGGCAATTCAGGTGGGCCCATATCTCGGGTGGGCTGAGGAATTGCTGGTTGACATCCCAAATGTCCCAAGCTTCTGGGAAGACGGCATCCTCTGCCATGTCGATATGACGCAGGCGCTTCCCTGGAGCCTGAGTGGATATCCTACGAAATCCCCTCGGTGGCTTCCCCTCCGGATGACCCTGCTCTTCCGGAATCACCGGATCCACCGCTGATGCCATACCCTCAGCCGGTGCGGGTCTCGACGCCATGGCAGCCCCGCTACCGCGAGCGGCCCAAGCTTCCCTCCGACCTTGACCTCGAGATGGAGGAGGCCCACCGTCACCGAACCAGATAGTTGGTTGCTTCAGCATCTCCCCTGGGTAAGCAGCCTCCCAACTGATGGCGTACTCCTTCACAAATCCGAAAGCGGCGGTGGATGGAGGCAATGCAATCCGCATCTTTCCATCTTCCCGTGTGAACATGAGCCACAGCTGCCTCATCACACACGGGTGCTCCTCATGACGCACCTACCAGTAGACCTGCGGGGTCAGCCGCTGGAGGCACCAGAACTGCCTCGCAAACCGATGCGGGGTGTACGGTTCACAGAGCGGCTCACGATCTATTCGTGCCACCAAAACTCCACCTCATAAGGCCAGGAGGTAAGACCTATGTTCTTCCGTTCCCCGTCCGTCATCAGTAAGCATCCCCGTCGGCAATGGGAAGGGGTAGAAGTTGAACTCATCCGCCCTCCACACAAGATTCAGCACCATTGGAATGGCCGGTTTGAACGGGAAGCTCCCGACCGCGTTCAGGATGGAGGGGCGGAAGTTCGATCCTGGCGGCGAAATGGGGTTTGGATACTCATAAATCCCCATGATATGAACTACGATCCACCCATACTGGAGGTGGAAGGGCCCGCATATCCTTGGCGGCATCTTGCCCTCGCTAATATGCCGCAACATTCTGTACAGTTTGGTGAGCATCGGAATCCCCAGATTGATCCGCTGCCCCATGGCCAACATCGACGCCATGATAAACGAGCTGGGTCGTACCCCCATGCTTGTATCTCTCACCGGTAGGATCAAACCACATATGAGAGCCACGATGAATGCCGCCAGCCTGACAACCGGCTGTTGTTCAGTGCTGACACTGAAACCCCAAGTCTTCCATTGGCTGTCCTCCAAGACCCGCCAATACGAGTGCCCCTTGCCCCGTTGGGCCGCCCTTGGACAAGTTCGAGGCCTCGGAGGGAACTCTCGATTCTCTGGGAATTTCAGGAAGCATTTTAACCACCTCCTAAAGTGGACATCCCTCACTTCCTCCTTGTCCTCTCCAGGGACAAGTGCCATCAGCGCCGACGCTAGTCGCGACATTTGCTCCGTATCCCACCACGCGCAGACGTCGGGGAGGAATTCGTCATACATGGCCCCCAATATTGGAACCCCAGAAATCTGGTGGACATCCCACAGGCTGATTCCCACCTCCCCGTGATGCAGGTGAAAAGTTTTTGTCCTAGACGACCATATACTCAACAATTCCGGCATTAGCTGCTTCGGTTGGTAAATGTGGAATTGGGAGGCCCATGCCGCCTCATACAACCCCACTCTCCTCAGCTCGGCCCCAAATTCCTCGCATGAGGTGCCTACCTAGTAGGCCCAGGCCCAGTCATCAGTAAGGCTTCCACCCTGGTGCAGGTCCCACTCATCGGACCATCCCTTCTTCGAATCCTGCAAAGCCGCCTTCATCATGGTACGGTAGAGGGGAGGGGAGGTCTCTGGCTGCAGTGGCTTCCCGTCAATGTCATTCACATGGTTGTAGAGACAATCAGCGGTAACGGTTGTGAAGTTCTCTTGTGCGTGACCATCGGCCGCCCTGAACCATTGGTGCTGGCATGGTATGCTCCTGAACCAGCAAGCTGGTTCATCCCTACTCGCCTCAGGGATAAAGACGTCATCCCTCAGCCCGAAGCCATATAATGGCAGTTTCTTGCACTGCAGATAATCCTTCTGACCCTCCGATAGCAGATATGTCAAAGAAGTGTGGTCCGAGTGGCTTCAGATCATCTCCCCCAGGCCTAGATAGTTGGCCATCTCATCCCGACGAGCAGCATCTGCAAGCACCCCCAATACAGCCTCTTGATGGGCCATTTTAACTCTAGCCCTCAGGAAAGAATTTTTTCAGCTGGATCGTGAAGCTCGACCGCGAAGCTGAATCGCGAAGCCGGATTGCGAAGATCGGTCGCGAGACCAAGCCGCGAAGTCTGGCCTAGGTCGACAAGCAGAGGTTCGCTTGGCGCGGACGCGGAGTCGGAGAACCACGGTTCGCCGCGAAGCTCGATTCGCAGAGGGCTGTCGCGGAGTACGCGGAGCTTCGAGAAGTCGAGAGAACAAAAAGACAAGGAAGGCACGTGAAGACAAAAGAGGCCGACCCCCTATTTATAGGCGGCGAACCCGGAGCATCGCGGCACGCCTCACCGCGCGGAGCATCGCGGCGCGACCGGATCTGTGGCCCCAGTCAGCACCGCGGACACCCTTCGCGAAGCTGCATCACGAAACCACCGACAATTTTGGATATTTTCCCTCAGACTTCGACCCTTCGCCCTCCGCGGCTCCAAGTCTGAGGGGGGGCATTTCTTGGCGCAAAAATATTGCACGAAAGGAAGGAACGAAAAAGAAGGCTGGCGCGCTGCCTCGCGAAGCACCGACGCAAAGCCCCGCCGCGAAGCGCCCCGACCATCGCGGCCTCGCGAAGCTCCAGAGGCGGTAACCCTCCGCGAATGCATTTGACGTTCGCGAGCCCGCCGCGAAGCTCCAGATGCGGTAACCCTCCGCGAAAGCATTTGACGTTCGCGAGCCCGCCGCGAAGCTCCAGAGGCAGTAATCCTCCGTGAATGCATTTGACGTTCGCGAGCCGCCGCGAAGCTCTAGAGGCGGTACCCTCTGCGGACGACGTTGAAGTTCACGAGCACGCCGCGAAGCACAGGAGGCAGCACGCGAGTTCTGCTTCGCAGCGCCCCTTGCCTATAAATACTGGACTCCCCCTAAGTCCAAAAAACGCACAATCTGACCTTTCGGCTTCTCCTCTCCCAAATCGTGAAGCACTCTTTGCCCCGGGAATCATGAGCTCCGAGAGGTACTTCTACTTAGCGAGATGCCTCTGCATTGTCTCGTTTTGAGCCCCTCTTCCGAGAGGGATGCCCTTCGCGAAGCTCAAGGGCATTCACAAAGGAAGGGGATTCCCAAGGGAACCCGGGCAGCCGCGGAGCATTTATGCTTCGCGAAACACCCATCCCATGCTAGTGATCCCTATGCTAAGGCAGGATCACTACACATCGCGAAGCACACTGCTTCATAGGACCCTGCTTCGCGAGTCACCTCTTCTTCGCAAGGCAGTGCTCCGCGAACACTGTTCCACTTCGCGAAGCACCTTCCACTCACACCTATGCCCCATGCTAAGGCCAAGGCACTCCACTTCGCGAAGCACACTCCTTTACTTAGCGATTCCTCTTCCCGTGCAACCCTCCAGGTTTCCATGATGTGATTTCAAAGTCCCATGGACAATACCACCCGTAGCGTTGCTTCGCCTAAGGCTTCTTCACATAAGCACACTAACGGCTATTGCTTCTTCGCATAGCCACGATAACTTGGACCCCTTGATGGTTCGTTCCACAACCCCCCTTAACCATGGCCTTACTGGTACCTTCCCTTCCCCAAGGACCAGAGGGTACCGGTTATGTAAGTCCTAGGGGTGTGGAGTGAACCCACCTCGTCCGAGTTTCAGGACGTTAAACTGCCAAGCACCACGTCCTCAACACATGACGTTAAACTGTGACCCAACCTCGTGCCCCTCACGAAGGGTCCCCCAGATCGAACATTCTTTACACCACTCGTCTCCACGGGAATGGAATCACCCATCCACAAGGGATGATATCCTCCTTATTGGAGTGGCGTATGTTCATGGGAGAAGGGAGAACCTAGTTCCCCAATGGATGACTGCACCTCTGCATCTCCGTACTTCCCCACTACCAAGGTCAGTGGAGGGCGTGATAGGGAACGAGGCACCTCCCATCATTGGACCAAGGTCCATCTTTCCCGCGCTTTGTCGCACCATGGGCCTCCATCCTGGAGTAAGTCCCAACACCATGGGCTGCCTAACGCATAAGCCCCTCTTCGCTTCTCACGGACGCATCCTTTGCGACGTGATCGTCAGGTCCTTGCAACCTCTTGTTTCTCACACCGAGCATGACTTACGTGGGATTAGAGTGAGCACCGACCCTGACCCCCACCCATAGCGAACTACGAGGACTTTGATACATGTCTAGGCATGGTACGTAGGAAGCCTCCATGAGGTTCAAGCCACATTGCTCGGTCGTTCATTCACGTCGAGTTTCTCCCGCGTCCAGCATGACGTTAAACTGTATGCCCCTCCCTTTGTCCTGCATGACATTAAACTGCACACCCATCCCCACCTGAACTACGAGGTCTTTGATCCATGTCAAGGTATGGTACGTAGGAAGCCTTCCAAAGGTTCAAGCCCACCACCCATTGGACCAAGGTCCACTTTTACGTCGGTTCACTGACAAAACCCAACCCTAACTACGAGGTCTTTGATCCATGTCAAGGCATGGTACGTAGGAAGCCTTCCATAGGTTCAAGTCCACCACTCATTGGACCAAGGTCCACTTTCACGTCGGTCCGACGACAAAGCCCCATTTGAACTACGAGGTCTTTGATCCATGTCAAGGCGTGGTACGTAGTAAGCCTCCACGAGGTTCAAGCCCACCCATCATCCAATTCACGTCGTGTTCTACCCACATCCAGCACGACGTTAAACTGCAATTCTAGTCCGACAGCAAGCCGTTGTGACTAACCCGAACTACGAGGACTTTCATCCATGTCAAGGCATGGTACGTAGGAAGCCTCTACGAGGTTCAAACCCACCATCTGGTCGTCCCGACCTCATTCACGTCGGTTCACCCACGTCCAGCATGACGTTAAACTGCATTTCCCAATCCGAACTACGAGGACTTTGATCCGTGTCGAGGCATGGTACGTAGGAAGCCTCCCTAAGGTTCAAGCCCAACAATAATTGGCCCAAACCATCTCCTAGTCAGTGTGCCAGGCCCCCATTTTCAAGCCCATCTTCCATTGGACCAAGGTCCCTCATTTACGTCAGTTCGCCGACACCCACCGCCCGTCGTTTATTCACGTCAGGGTTCACTACCGTCCCGCATGACGTTAAACTGTATTCCTTTAATCCTTTGAACTACGAGGACTTTGATCCATGTCAAGGCATGGTACGTAGGAATCCTTCCCAATGTTCAATCCCACCACTAGTGGACCCACAGGTCTACTTTCACGTCAGTTCACCGATGAAACCCCCCTGAACTACGAGGTCTTTGATCCATGTCAAGGCATGGTATGTAGGAAGCCTTCTAGAGGCTCAAGCCCACCACCCATTGGACCAAGTTCCACCCTCACATCAGTACGCTGACAATGCCAATCGGACCAAGGTCCACCTTCACGTTCGTTCACTGACGACATTCATCGGGCCAAGGTCCACCTTCACGTCGGTTTACCGGCACCATCCCGAACTACGCGGACTTTGATTCCCTACCACGGGGATACGTAGGAAGCCTCTTCAAGGTTCAAGCCCAACTTCACCATCGCCCCTGCGATGGTCCCATTTCACTCCCCCTCCGCTCCATTCATCAACCTATCGCCCATCCCAATTCTCACCCAGACCGTCTTATCCCGGTGAGACCATGTCGGTACGCTCTTCTTCAGAGCCGCCCATGGGCTGGCCCCGGTATTGACATCCCTTCAAGGAGAATCCCTCAATCCGATCTATCCTAGCAAATGATCTAGTTGGGTTGATTCGTCTCCGCTAGACGTTAAACTCGCGGCACACCCTGTGATAAACACGAGAAGCTGAGGAAAACCTCAGATATGTGTCTATGACATATAATTCCCCGCGCTCGATGTGGGATGCCTCGAGATTCCACGCCCTCAAGAAGCCTTGTGACCAGGGATAACAGACAGACATGCCAGGTTCCCCAGCATCCAGACACGCTACTGATGCCTCAACGTGACTACTCCCCCGACTGAAGGTTGCTGCCCTGACCGGACCCTTTGGAATGTCCCGACAGAAGCAGTGTAATTAACTGGCGTCCATGGAAACATGGCACTAGGAAGAGTTTCAAGAACTACGTATTAAATCTATGAGGGAGACTAGGACTAGGTGACTAGTTCTGAGGAGGAATCCACAAGAGGAAGAACCGACATCCCATCATCCCATTTCGATCAAGGAGCAGACGTCCCTGAATAAGGAGCAAATGCCACCCGCCTTTGGAAAGCGGGAATGCAAGGCAACAGAGCGCCGCGCGTCCTCCTCCGCGGACGGAACGGATGCACGCCCGCGCCCCGGAGAAAGCGTCGGAAACAGTAGGTTTTTCCTATTTTTTGAAGCATATTACCTACCGAATCCTCAGACCTCTATGAAGTTCCTTATCTTTGTGATGCACCTCTCTGTGAGCCTCCAAGATTCACAATGCCTCTCCCCTGGGACTCTACATGGTGCCTTGTAACATCCCAGGTAAATAAAGAATAAGGCATTTTCATATTCATTAAAATTTGTGAATTAAAAATTAATTTTACTTTAAAGGGGATGCTATGTTTGATGGCACAACTGACATGCAACATGGGTTTCTATAAAGTCTAAGGTTTCACACATTGCTCACTCATACTGAAAAATAACAATATAATATTATTTTAAATGGCAGTTAACACCTAGCCGTTGTATTGGAAAGAATGAACAAAACATACTACAATATGATTATACATGTTTGTTAAATATTTTTACATTTATCCAATAAAATTTGGATGCTTAAAATGTAAATGAATCTAATTTTAAGCATAAATACTCTAATATTTTTTAAAAGTTCAATTTAACACCTTTTGATGGAGAACCATCTTTAAATTTATTTTTGGTCACTTTTATATGTTTTATTTGACAAAATAAAATTCTTATTTAGAATCAGGACATCAAAATTTACTTTGGATTATTTTTTGGTATTTTTTTGAAAAAATTCATTTTTTAATGTATAGTGAAAAACACTATATTTTAATTCAAAACTGACTTTTAATATAATTTATTTATATGATTAAATTATTTTTTTAATTGGTTTTAAAGTGTAAATATATTATATTTTTACCATTTAATCCAATTTTTTTCATTGGAACTAATTTCACTTTGAAATTGGATATAAACAAGTGTCAATCTTTTGATAGTTATTATTTCTTAAAAACGCGCTTTTTGTTTTGACATTGAGAATTAATTTTAAATTAATTATTGAAACTTATATGTTTTGAATTTTGTAAAATATTCATCATTTTTTAATTGTAATATCAAATATATCTTAGGCTGAATTTTTTGTATTTTTCTTAAAACCTTCAATTTTGATGAATAGTGAAAACACTAAGTAGTAGTTAAAAAACCGACGTTTTCATTTAAATGAAATTTTACAGCTTTGGTGAATTGAATTTAAAAACTAATACTTATGTGGTTGTTATTAGTAAGTAAAATTTTATTCAATAATATGGAAATAAATTTTGGTGAATAATAACTTTTGACTTTTATTTACCATCGTTAAAGGGAAATAGGGTAATTCAAGGTAAAAATAATATTATAATAATATAAAATTACCTTAAAACTTGTCATAAAGTTATTTGATGAGTCATGGCCGACCAATTCAATCTTTGGGTGAGATTTGGGGCCTTTCACATCCATTTGGGTAAGATAATGACATTAACAACTTTTTATTTAAAGTAAAAATAAAAATATCATAAACATCTATTGTTTTTATAAAACAATTTTAATGCGGGGTTATATAATTGATATGTTTGACTATAAATATTAATTACAAAGATAAAAATATTTCCTACATCGTGGTATTTTATTTATAATTTTTATACATCAAATAAATAAAATTATTTATGACACAATAATGATGCAGTGTTTACCTCATTAATTAATGATTTAAACAAATAAAATTATAAAGATTAAAAAAATACTAAAAACATGTAAAATTCATATTTTATTATTTTATTTTGAACAAGAGTCATCTTATCTTATACTTTAATAAGTTTTTTACCTTTATAAAACTAAAATAATTATATAATAAAATAATATTTTCAAACTTTCCTAAAGAGACCCTCCCCCCTTATAAAAAGCCCTCACCTCTAACCCATTACTCACACCTTTCAAGCACCTTGGATCATCCAAACTCTGCTAAAATAATCTCTGAAGATCTCTATATTCTACCTCAAAGAATTAACTTAGGAATAAATCACTTTAAGAAATCCTTTTGGTTCAAACCAAAGGGAGATACCCGATTTAAAGGTAACGTCTTCTCTTAAATTATTTTCTTTTATTTTACTTCTACAACCCCCTAAACTCTTTTTTTAATTTATTTTAAAAAAAACCATTATCATAAATATACTATTATGTTTTTATAATAAGGATAATAAATACAATTACACACAAATCCGTCTAATGGGTAATAAACATATTGTTTCTGTGGACGGTGAACTTCTGCCTCATGAAACGATGATTGTTCAATATTCTCCTACCACCTCTTACGTTGGCCATTATGATGGAACTATATTTATATGTGATATATATTACATTTATATTGTCTCTATACTTCTGTATTTTTTATTTATATCAATCCTTTATGTTTTCCATAATCGGTAAACACGATAATTTCATTTGAGGAAGTGCAGACTACTGCACCCTCAAAGTGATATGACTCATTCAGGCCATACATGGAACATATAAAGGATAGAGTTACTGAAAATATATATATTATATTATAATTTAATTATTATATACCTATGTATCATTATGTTTTTATTCCATTAAATACGAAATGAAAGTAGCATTCTTGTGTACCTACGACTTACCATCTCCATGAATGGTGCATTTCATTTCTTAACTACAAATGTTATTTACTATTATAAATAATTGTATATACGGGATATATATGATATATATGATATCAAAATTATGAATATAGTTGTGGATATAATGTAATTTTGACCACATGAACAACTTTTAATTTTAAGTAGTTCATTTTTGACTCAAGTGACAAATATCGACAAAATAACCATTACTAACTTAAATGATTAAATAATGTTTATAAAATGGTAATAAGTGATATAAAAAGTATAATAAATTAAAAAAGTTTCTTGATAAAGTATAAATTAACTTTAGTTTATTATTCAGGAGATTATAGAACGAACGGGTCAAGTTGGACATGTGGTAAGGGACTTTGTCCCAATCTGCTTTCATTGAGGCATATTTTGTTTTATACATGACTTTATTTTATATGGTTTATAAAATCCATTGAATTTTCATTTCATTCAAAGGGAATATTTTTCTATGAGGAATTTTACTAAATGACAAAAAAACAATGTTTCTTTTAATGTAAGTGGTGACAATAACATTTTCCACCACTGCGAGTTTTATTTGACATATGGAATCCTTAATAAGCCGTAATGTTTTTAAAAAGGAAAATAAATAGCATATACTCTTTTACGTTTTTTAGAACTGAAAATGGTTTTGATAATATATTTGTTATGTCAATATATTTAAATTATGTGGAAATTTTATCTTTCCTTTATGTATGTTTTATGTGTTATGAATATTCAATGGTTCTTGGGAATTGATTATGTATATGGGTGGTTCCGTGATAAACCTAGGGAGAGAGAGCCCAAGATAGCTCTCTAATGCATTGGGTAATATGACAAAGGTAAATGTGAATTTTTCTCCTAAGATATTTTGGGAATATACTATGATGGGTATTCCAAATGTAACTCCCAATGTGGCTGTGAAAGCTACAATGTAAATATGTTATGGATGCCACAAGTAACATTTATGATTTGTGATTACTATGTGTTATTCATATATCTCATGATTTCATGAGGTATTTTAAAAATCTTATGTTTTGATGGACCAATTCTTTCTTTCTTTATTTTATAACCTTTACTGAGATTTTATGCTCATCCCATGTTTTGAAAAGTTTTTCACAGGACATAAAGATGAATAGGGTCAAGGATGGGATCAAGGAAAACTAACGTTTTCTAAAAAATAGAACTAGACACGACTCTTTTTTTTCAAGTGTTTTTATTTTATGAAAAAATTGAAACTGAGTAAAAGTGTCTACTTTCTAATTTTTGAGATGTAATGTAATATTAAGGGCCTAATTCTCTAAAACTATGATCCTAAAAAGATCTTTAATGTGAATTATTCATTTAATTCAAGATTATGTATTGTTTTAAGGTTGATTCCTTATAGTTGGTATCAATGTTTGGTTTAGAAAACTTTAGAAGTTAAGATATTGTTAAATTAATGTATATAAATTAATTTATGGTAATATTGAAATGATATAGCATTTACAGATTACCAAGTTTCTTCACCTAAGATATTTCTTTGTTTAGAATGGTTTTCTGCAGAGGAAACATGGAAGCTATTATGGGAAGACATCAGGAGGAAGACAACCTTCCAAATCTGCAACTTGAGATGGTCACAATTAGAACTGTACTATCTGTTGTAGTGATGGAACAATTGACTCAAGATATAAATTGTGGTGGTATCCATGCACGAGATCATCCAGATCAACCACATAAGAACATTTCAGTAGTGGAGCATTTCATGAGGCAACAACCCCCATCATTCAGAGGATCATCTGACCCTGTGCTAGAAAAAGGGTGGATTAAAGCACTGGAAAAGATTTCTGATGTCATGGGGTGTTCAAAACATCAAAAGGTTAGTCTTTTAGCTTACAGTTTGGAAGGTAAAGCCGATCAGTGGTGGATGATGGGGAATAATATCAAGGATAATGAGGATATTGATGCTCTTGATTGGTATTAATTCAAAGGTATGTTTCATGAGAATTATTTTACTAAAGTGGTTCATCTTAGGATGGAAAATAATTTCCTATAATTGTGATAGGAGTATGACTCAGTGGATTCTTATGAAGAAAAATTCACTCGGCTGGAAATGTATGCTTCAAATTTCATACAAGATCTTGATAGTAAAATAATCCATTTTTACTCAAGATTAAAGCCAATGTATTGAATGGATTTAGCTTCTAGTGAGTTCAAAAGTTATGAAAAACTTGTTTGATGTGTGGAGAATGTGGAAATAGAGTTTTTCAATGATCATGTGTTCTTTGAAAAACAACAAAATAAGAGGTTGAGGTGGCAAACGAAAGGGAAGAACTCTTCAAAAAAAAGTCTTATGGCAAGAAACTTAAGTTTATTATTGTGAAAATTATGGTAAAAATAATGATGGGGAATGTCTTTTGAATTATAATAAGTGCTACCGATGTGGTAAAATGGGACATAAGACTTGTAATTGCACTAAAAAAGATCTGGTTAATGGTAAGTCAAAATCTGATTTATAGTCAGTAAAATGTTTTAAGTGCAATGAAATGGGTCATTATACAAATGAGTGTCCAAATAAGAACTCAACTGAGGGAAAGCAGCCAGACTACAAGAAGAAAGGGGTGGTTAAATCCTTTGTAACTACTTTAGAATATTTTGGGACATCAAATGAAGTAGTATCAGGTACATTGTTTGTTTGTTCAGATTATGTCAATGTGTTGTTTGATTCAGGGTCAACACATTTTTTATTTTCTGAGAAGTTTTCTAGTAAATTATGAATTCCATCTCAAGATCTGAATTCCAAACTTATGGTAAAAAACTTGGGGGAAATGTAGAGACAAAAAGAAATTATAATAACCTTCCTTTCCCTGTGTGCAGAAATAATCTACCATCAAACCTTATTGTTTTACCTCTTGTAGAATTTTATGTTCTTTGGGGTATGGATTGGCTTTCTATTTATCATTCTAAGATTGACTGTAGAGATAAAGAGGTTTCTTTTTCCAAAAAATTTTATGTTCATATACCAGAATGAACCCTTACTTTTGATAACATATCTAGAAGCTGAGAAAATAGTAATATATGGGAATGAATGTTACCATGCACATATTATGGAAAATAAAGGAACTATATAGATTAAAGATGTTCTAGGGGTAAATGAGTACCTTGATGTTTTTTCCTGATGATTTTCCTGGTAATATACTTGATCAGGAAATTGAATTTACTATTGACTTAGTTCCTAATGCTAAGCCAATTTCAAAACCCCCTTATCAAATGTGTCAAATTGAAATTTTTGAGTTAAAGATGCAATTGTTGGAGTTGTTAGATAAAGGTTTCATTCAACCTAGCACATCACCATGGGGTGCTCCTGTCTTGTCTGTTAAAAAGAAATACGGTTCAATGAGACTTTTCTATGATTATAGAGCATTGAATAACATCACTGTTAAGAACAAGTATTCTTTTCCTCATATCGATGATTTGTTTGATCAGCTCCAATAGCTCAGTATTTTTCGAAGATTGACCTGAGGTCTGGGTACCATCAATTGAACGTAAAGGAAGCAAACATTCTGAAAACCACGTTTTGTACTAGATATGGCCATTATGAATTTTTAGTAATGCCTTTTTGATTAAATAATGCAGCATCTATATTCATGGATCTTAGGAATAGAATTTTCTATGAGTTTGTGGGTAAGTTTGTGGTTGTGTTCATTGATGATATTTTGTTTTATTTCATAAGTAAAGAGGAACATGAAAGTCATTAAAGGGTTTTCTTGAAAACTTTAAAAGAAAAGAAACTGTATGGGAAATTCAGAAAGTGTGTGTTTTGGTTACAACCAATTTCAATCCTTGGTCACATTGTTTCAATAAATGGAATAACTATTGATCCTCCTAAAACAAAAGTTTTTGAAGAATGGCCAATACCCAAAAATATAACCGAGATCCATAGTTCTCTTGGTTTAGCAGGTTATGACCAGAGGTTTGTTGAGAATTTTTCACAGTTATCTAGTCCAATGACTATGTTAACTCTAAAAGGTTTTAAGTTCATCTGGACAAAAGAATGTGATGATTGTTTTCTGGAATTGAAAATAAGATTGGTGAATGCTCCAATTTTGGATTTACCTTCCAAAAATGGTGAGTTTGTTATCTACAGAGGTTCATTGTTGAAAGGAATTGGTTGTGTCCTTATGTAGAATGACTAGGTAATTGCTTATGCTTTACGCCAGTTGAAACCTCATGAGTCAGATTACCATACACATGATTTGGAATTAGCTATTTTTATTTTTACATTAAAATTTTGGAGGAATAATTTGTATGGAGTAATGTGTGAATTATATACTGATAAATTTTTTTTGAAGTGTATATTCAATTAGAAATAATTGAACATGAGATAGAGGAGATGGATGGAATAAATAAAGGATTAAGATTGCACGATTAATTACCATCCAGGAAAAGAAAATAAAGTGGTTGATTCTTTGAGTCGAAAATGTAATGCATCATTAACCATGCTACATTTGGAACAAGATCATTTGGTTTTTAATTTGATAATATTTGGAATAGAAGTTAGTGGTGCATAAAATTCATCTGTTTTGTTTCAGGTGTCAGTGAAATCATCTCTATCAGATAGAATTAAGCAAGTGCGGAAGGAAGACAATGAGTTACAGAAAAAAGTAGGGTTGGTTCATAAGGGTACGCTTCCTGAATTTAACATTGATAATGATTGTCTTTTGAGATTTAAAAATAGATTATGTGTGACTTGTGATTCACAGTTTCAGAATGAGTTGTTATGTGAAACTCATATTTCTCCGTTTTCAGTTCATCCTGGAAGTACTAAGATGTACAAATATCTTCAGAAGTATTACTGGTGGGATAGAATGAAAAAAGATATTACTGAATTTACTATGAAGTGTTCGACTTGTTAGTAGGTTAATGAAGAGCGGTAGTAACCAAAAGGGATGCTTCAGCCTTTACCGGTTCCAGTGTGGAAATGGGAAAAAATATCCAGGGACTTCATTGTGGGTTTAGAAAAGACATCTCAAGGTATAATGCAATATGGGTTATTATTGATTTATTTTCAAATATATTCTTAGGTGAATCCTATTAGATTACAATTCTCACTATTCTTATGTCAACAAAACTCCATCCTATGGAATGATATAACCTATAATGTAAACCATACCACTCTAATATATGACTTATCTGTTTATAGCATATAATTGATATTTTCCCATTGTATTCAATAGAATCAGAAAGTGATTTTCTTATTATTTTCTACTATGAGAATAAACCATGATTTTTTATAATGACTACCATGAATGATTCTTGGTTTGATTGGAAAACCAGATTCATTGAATCCCTAAAATTGTTTGGTGCATTTGGTAGATTGAACTACAAAACCATCTATTCATAAAAGATATATCTACTAAATATATATGTATGTAGTATGATTTCTGGTCAAAAAGGCACCTAATTAAAGACTAATCTCAATTTGGATATATAATAAACCATTTATCCCGATAGATGGTTGAATAGGTTGTCAATATGATGTATTTGATACTAGTTTTTACTTATTGGATGGTTCAATCGGTAGTAATCCATGTAGTGTATGAGGGTAAAGTTTTGGATTCAAGGTGAAAAGTAATTCATAACCACATAGAGATATACTGGGTCATATAAAACCCTTTCCCCATTTTTCCTCATTCTTTTTCTTGGGTTCATATAGCTTATTTGAAGAAATTTTATAAAGACAAATGGAAACTAGTTTCACTCTTAGAATTAAGTCTATGGTGTATTCCACCTCACTTACAAGAGGTAAACAACTGGTGTCATTAGGAAATAAATCCTGAAAATAATCCAATACATATGATAACTCCATATGATATATTACTAGATCACTTATAATGATTCTAGCTATCTAGGTTTCCACTCTACCCAACCGATGATGCTCATATCCTTCTATACATTCTTGTTCATTATTTCTCCCATATGAATGTATTCATGTCCCATGAGAAATTTAAAAGACAAACATTAACTTTAGAAATAAATAAGGGAATGATATGGAACAAGAATTTTTTGACATCCCAGACTTTGATGCCACTCAATGGGTGCCCCAAGCCTGATGGGCCATATTGCCTCCAGCACATCTCACCGAATGCCAGAGGATACAGACTAGAAGTGAGGAACTAAGGTGTGTATTTGGGGAGAATATTACATAATTTCCAAATATTAGTGCAGTGGATGGATGTAATCATAGGTAATTAGAAGAATAAATATATTTAAGCAGAAGCCACACATGTACATAGAGAAAATAGTTACAATAACTTATATAACTGGAGTTCCATTCAACAATCGATGATATGTCATGTAACTAAAAAAACTAGAAAACATGGAAACAAGACAATAGGAATAAAATATTCCACAAAAAACTATGGAAATAGATATTATCTCAAGAATCTCAAACTTCAAATATGTCATATGCTACCAAAAAATATACTAAACAGTATGAAAACAATTGTTTGAAGTCGTATGCTTTCCTTTGTCAAAACCTATAACCATGAAAACTAATCTAGGTACCAAACGGCACCCAACGAGGTCGTGATATAAATCTAAGTGGGACACCACCAATGTTTCCAATAACATAAGACCCATTAAATGGAAATGTAACAGTATGTAAGAATTCATATATATATTGTAAATCATCACAATTTTACTAATTCCTCGTAAAACGGATTCATCCCTCTACTACTGTCTGAAACATAACTAGTTCATTATTGTATACTTACCCATTTATAAATAAGCCACATGTCAATAGTAGTAAAGGTTCTATGTTATGGAATGGAAACTTTTAAGTCCATTTAATAATGAAGTTCCAAGGTAATAACAGTGGTAACATAGAACTGAAGGGTCTCCAACTCAGTAGTAATTATAGTCTAGATTAGGATAATATTTTATTAAAAGGATCATATTCTGAGGCATTCCAAATTATGGTGCCTACCAAATCTAACGTGATCATCCAAGTTAATATGGTTCTTTGCAGAGATAGGACCCTATGGTTTATAACCATGGAACCTACATTCCAATGCTCGAACCAAGGAGTGTATCAAAATAATCCTGTAATGACATGCAGGGATCCCATAGTGTCATACCGGGCATCCTATAACAGAAAAAGATTAGGTTCTAGGTGGGTCTCAGCCTAAGAAATTTGTATCCTAGAATAGGAATGGGGCTCTCAAGTGATAATGGAATTCTCCAATCAGAATCTATGGCAAACACGAGTCTAGAATTTCGTTTTTTTATTTCATGTAATATTTCATTTGTTTAATGAACTTCATTCATTAGTGTGATAAGTTCATATAGTATGAAACCATTGGTTCAAGATTGTCCTTTCATTAGTGAGCGAAGTTCAAGTAACATAGAACCTTTTAATCAAGTCATAATTAATAAATAAGTCTATTTTATTAAAGAATTTATTTACATTAGTGTCACAAGGCCATGTAGCATGAAAATTTTATTAATGCCATTTAAGTCATATTCAATAATTAAGGTTCATTTTTCTATATTCCAGTAATGCGATAAGGGGTGATACACTCATGGATCATATCAATTATTCACATTTAATTCTATCAAGTCACATTTTAAATAAAATGTAAAATTTCCATTTCACATTTCATTATAAATCAAATTACTTACCTTAGGTGGGTCTAGTGGAGAGTATACATGGTACTAGACATTATGAAATTCTTATTATAAAAAATTCATTTAATATTGAAACTCTTACCCTTAGGAATGTCAATCCAAGGTACACACGAACAATGGATCAAATGTGTCATACCACTAAACAGAAATTATGGCATGACATCCTACATTGGACTATTTGATTTATGGGAATAACCCCAAATAACTAGTAACATATTTGGAAAGATAAAAAACATATATTTCTATGGATTATAAGAATAGAATATAACTTTAATTAACGTCCCTCGATGAAATCAGTGGTCCCCAAAAGACATTTCCAAAATCTACGAACTTCGGGGATTTGTTATATACCACCATCCTTAGGCTTGTATAGTCTTCCTTTTATGGTATTGGCCCTTGATTTAGCTCGGATCAGAGTAGATCTATGAAATGGATAAAAACACTCATACCCCAATAATGATGTCAAGCGAAAGAGAGAAGGGTACATGCTTAAATAGACTTTAGTACATACTGTTGTGTATCCAACATGATGAATGAAATCTCTATTGGTTCTTCAACCAAGTAGATATCAGGATTAACACCTGAGGTTTTCAAAGGGATCTTAAATGGGAGGAAAATGGTTAATCTTTCTGGTTCTCATATTAGGTGAAACAATGAGGGATAATAGATCATTTAGGTAAATTTAAACATTTTACCTAGAAAAATGGAATGTGCATGGTTTCTCCACATGGTTACCTAGGAAGGAGATATTTTGTATGATTAGGCTGACCAACCATTAAAAACACTATGCAATCCGGTTCTGTGTAAAAATTGACCGTTTTCTTGGTTAGGAGAATTTTTCCCTAACCATGTGTTAACCGAGAGACATGCCATGTTTCCCCAAAATGATGGGTTCTGATATTCAAAAAATCCTTAGACACCCATGATACCTTTTCTCAGTAATTAAGAATCCTTATCAGGTAAAAAGTAAGGATTTAGAATAAAATTTAAATGATTCATACCGGAGTAGACAATTGGGTTCTTACAATATTCCACCATTAAATGAACTCATCACTAAGTTCACCATAAAAGGGTAGAGAAACATTGTATGAGGTCATCAATGGTCATTGTACATGTACGTTGGTTTCCCCTCCCTTGTCTCATCATGTACTTGGTTGTTCTACCATATCACATGTACTAGATGAATAGACTGGGCTCATATAGCCTTCTTTCTCTGGTCGATGATGCGTACTTGATAGTCCTAGATGGTAGAATCAACATCTAACTCAAATTCATTATGATCAATTATATGAGAAAGATCAACATGTTATTGGTGAATCTATGAAACATGAATGAAATCATGCAAGGAAATGTATATATGAGGTAGTAGCAACTGATAGGATACCATCCTGACTCTCTGCCTAACTTTAAAATGCACTATATTTTGAGGTTACACCATTACATGCTTTTTTAACCATCTATTTTATATAATGATCGATACCCAAAAAAAAAATGATCCCTGGCCTCGAACTTATGAGTTCATGGATGGTGATCGGCATAATATCTCGATATAGACTAAGAAGTAATCAATTTCTTTCTGATCATCTAAACATTATAGGAAGACATCTAAACAAAGAAAGGACCTAGTAAGGCTTCCTCACCAACCACTAGCCACTATAAGGGTGAATTACATGGATTATCATACAAGGAATCAAAATGATCCAAATGAATTTCTGTTTGAAAGATATTATTATAGGATAAATTGATATGTGGGTTATGTTTCTCCAATGAACCCCCAAAATCAAGGAAAAATGCTTGGAGAATATCCTGTAGAACATGTATTTTCAATTTTGATTTTCCATCATTCTAAGGGTGACAAGTTGTTCTTGGACGCACCTGTGTTCCCATAGCCTTCTACAATCCCTTTTATAACCAGGACATAAAACCAAAATCCAGATATGAAATGATCATATAAGGAACCATGTGGAGTCTTATGATCTCGCAGACATACTATCTTCCCAACTCATCCACTGAGAAAGTATCCTGAATAAGAATGAAGTGGGATTATTTCTTTATTCATTCAATGTATACAAAAATGGAATCACTAAAATTTAGTGACCCAGGTATGATGACTAAAAAATCCATAGAAACATCTTTCCATTTTCATTCAAGGACTGAAAGTGGTTGTTACAAGCATGCAGGTCTCTAGTGCTTTGCAATCACCTACATACTATTGGATCACAATGTGATAAATATTGTTATCTGATGTTTCATCCCAAACTACCAATACTAGAATTGAGTATCTTGATATATCATGGAGATTCATGCATGAACTACCCACTAATAATCAGAGGAATCTTTCATCAACAACTCTCTCATATCTTTAGGAACCAAGACATGTCTATGTAGGGGCATGGCGTTGTCTCTACCCACGTACCAATCCAATGGTAGGTTATCTCCTGATATAATATCAAGGAGAACTTGGCCTTTAGGATTTTTAAATTTCCTACTCTTCAGTTTCTCAGTGAGGGAAGAGGTAACTATCAATGATGAGAGGTAATACGTCTCTTGACTGTAATTAAACTCCAGATACAGCTCATAAAAGAGGTCCATTAATCTCCATTCATCACTGGATTCTCGTATGTCATTTTCCTGAGTTTTCCAACTCTGTGCATATAAAACTAAATTTCCCTTCCCATACATATATGTAAGATTAAAATAAAAGGATGGTAGATATTTGACCCACCTCTGATGTCTAAGGTTCATGTCACGCCAAGTTAAATGAATGAAGGGTTGAAACATATCCCTTATCACTATGCACTAAAGAGAATGTTTTGCAAAAACAATAATGGTGACCCATTATATCACAATATCATCATTCAATTAGGTTCCTCCCACACTAGTTCTTGTTATGGATTATCCTACTACACTAGTGACAGAACACATTATTGTCATTACATGTCATCTTATGGGTGGTGCCTCCAGGAGCAACCTCAAAATGATGTTTCTTGCCACTATTGAAACTATCTCCCTATTAATAAACTAAACATCCATGAATCATATTTCTTGATTTTCATAGGTAATTATTAGTGATAATTTTGTAGTTCACTATTTTTTAATAATATGTTAACTAGATACTATTTACCAGGAATTGGATGTTGTATGCAAGCCCATCCTCAAATCATTATGCATTAACCAACACACCACAAATCAATATTGATGAAGGAAACTAAAATATGATGATGTAATCAAAATAATCCATCATGGATATAGTTGCTCGATGTATATAAATAAAATATAAAGAGTGTTTCTCCCTTATGGTATACTAAAATAAGTAGTCGAAGAAGGTTGTATGGAGGTTCGCATGGGCAACATCCAGAAGTTGATCAGCCTGAGTGATGACATCCCACCATTTCTCAGTGGTGTCATAAAATATATTCATAGGGATCATGAACCCTCACCCTAGGGGAATCTATATATGCTAAAATATTGATATCATGACCTCTATACAAGAAATAGCATTAACATGAATTCCATCCCATGAAATGGTGTGATGATTCTGCTATTGTAATTCCCACATAAACTATCTTATATATGGGGTATGTCACAGAGCTCCCTTTATGTACTACATGAATCATAAAAATAATATACAATTTTTTTAAGGAATAGCAGAATGTAAATAAGAGGTTACATAGGTGCATCTATAAGAGGTAATACTAGGTTATTAGGTCCCACCACCTCTAGAGCATGGTCATCACCACCGTCCTTGTGTACAAATCAATGATGTCTTGGTGGAACATCTTTAAAATATCCAAAAACATTCCCAGAGTATGATTTAACGTTAGAGTATATCAATTAAAATAGAATATTATAGGTCTATATCTTTCCTATAATGAGTCAACCCTTTATCCTTACACCTACATATTATCCTAGGTGATTACAATGATTATAATAGACCAAATTATACACTGAAAAATAACCACTACTATGGTCTTCTTATGTTCAAGGTCCTACATCCCGTGGTATAGGTTCTATTATATGGTGTTACAATTTCATGTTATAGAGGAAAAATCCTTATTGTTTTCAATTTTCATCCCCAATTATCTATATTCATTTAATGAAAATGTTCAAATTTTTTTGAGTTCATAATCATCAATAAGTACATATATATCATTGTGAAATTATTTATAACAAACCTGCACTTTGTTACCCACATAAACATGATTTAATACATAAACTCTTCACTTGATACAACAAGGAAGATAGAGAGTTATAGTGTATTTGGGGCTTAGTAACATTACATAACTACATAAATCATGAAACACAACAACCTTATTGAAACATCATTTAAATGACCACTACATTCCCTTGTACATAGCATTGCATGGGATTTCTTGAGAACATGCATAAAAAAAGGGTGAGCTATAAAGCCCAGTAATGGAATAAACATGGAATAAAATGAGGAATACAATAAATGTTATAAAATAGTTATATCAATGGATCATAAGATAAATATGAACATAAAGGCATGATAAATAATGAAAATCATAACATGAAGATGTGGCAACAACACTTAACATGGAATTAGCATGATCCAGGGATCAATGCACATGGAGCATGAGTAAATCCTCATTGCATATGAAGAACGAGTAAAACCTGGTTGCACTTGAATTAGAATTAGTCAACAGTCATTGCATATGATGTATCAAGATACTATACTTTACCCAATGCATTGGAGTGCTATCCGGGCACACCCTTCTTAATCATATTATTTCCTGCATAAATGTGCCACATCTTTCATAAAAACATGGATTAATTAAAAATCATCATTTATTCCATGATAATGGAATGTGGAATTCATAAATTAATCTATGTAATCAAAAGTTAATTGTGAATAAAGTTGAATACCCTTGATAGAAAAAATGGGCATGGTATTCACTACACAATGACTTTGGCTTGGAAAATTGTTGTGCAATTTTGGAAGCGTAACGACATCATATAAAAACTCATAAAAATGGTTGATGAGAGAGAAAGGTGTGTCTAATAATATGTACATGAAATGGAAATTAAGTGGGTCATATATATACAATTCCCCACATAAGTAATGAAATATGGATTCATAATACAAAAGAATTACTTGAATGTAAATGTGGAGACAAAAATTCCTTACCAAATTTCAGCATGGTAACAAGTGTACATGGGAGGCATTAATGAGAGATAAAGTGGTATATCATCATTAAAACATAAATAGGGAAGTACTGGGGAGGTGTGAAGTCATACCCCAACATTTATAATTTAAATTAAAAGGGTATAACAATATTAAGAAACTCAGATTATAAGAGAGAGGATAGAATCCCTTACTAAGAAGTCTAATCCCAACATCTTGAGAGACGCTTGAGAGAGACTTCGTGGGAGCTTGGGGAGCCTTGGGATAATTCTAGAGAGAGGAGGGAAGAGGATTGGAGAACTCCAAAGGATTTGAGTGAAGGTGAAGTGAGTGCTTGGGTGGGTTTATATAAGAAAGGAGAAGAAATTCATTATTATTTGTGTTTGGGACACCTCACAGTAAAGTAATCAAAACCACAAACCCGCCCCTATGCTTTGCCCATGGTTTTGGAAAAAGGGGAGTGGAAAACTATATTTTATAAGGAAAATGGCCTAAATTCCTAAAATAATAGGGTTTCTTATGTGGAGGAGAGTCACACTCTCAAGGAAAACAATTTTAATAAGATAAAATATTTTATAAGACATGGAGGATCTACTAAGGCATCATAAAATTAATCAAAAAAAATATAAAATCACATAATTTTAAGAATAAATCATACATTGGCAGAAAATATCATTTTTGTATTTAATTACATCACTATTATGCCATTATGATGTCATAAAAGAAATTATGTATTTAAACAGTATTTATTTTTTACCAAAAGAATTGACTGTCTCACAAAATTATGAAAAATTAACCATTGGATAATTTCGACGCCCTGATTCCAGAAATTATATTAATTTTATCTAAATAATTTCCTAAATATGTGAATTTTTAAATTTAAAATAAAAACTGATATTTATCGAAAATTCATGGTTACAGACAAAAACAGCTTTCAAACCTTAATAAAAATTACAATTGCATTCATAAAAATATATGATAATTTTAATTTAATAAAAATGAATTTAATAATAATAATAATATTTTTTAAAAATATTATATAATTATAAAATCAATTATTTCATCAAAATAGATTTCTTAGTTGAATATTATCTAAAAATACTATTTTTTCTTTAAAAACTATTTTGAAAGTAACAATAATAAAATGAATGTATATTCTCTATACAAGACTAATGTACATAATTGTAGTACTAGGGTCTTGTTACATAACACCTTATAACACCTTCATAAGGATGAAGGGTAATATGTAATGCCCCGAGCCTAGTTACCCAGATTCAGTGAATTATTACATACCATTGGCATGATCACAAGGAAATCATGTCTTGAAAAACCGATCAGTTTAGTATTATTGGAAACAAGATTCATACATAAGTTCAACTTTACAGCTTGAAGAGAAATAAAACACAAATATATTTCATTAAAAACATCCAATCCCCCTAGATTATGCCTGCAGATCACTCGTAACTAACTTCGTCATATCCTGGGAAAATGAAACATAAGAAAAGGGGTGAGCTCAAACGCTCAGTAAGGGTAAGTAATACAGCAGAAAATGACAAAAATATTAAGCACGATAAATAATTGAAACCACATTACTTTACCAATAATAAACATGAATAATTTTATGGAAAGAATATGAGCTGAGTAAATAATTCCATAATAAAACATAATCATGGGTATTCTACTAGTCAAATGACCCCATGAACCATCAAAATTATTTCCATAATGAGGGAATGTATAATGCTGGACATTCTGGAACATTTTGTCAAGGCCTCGACCAAGACGTCTAAAAATGATTAAGGCCTCGGCCAAAACCGTAAATCAAATTTGGAAAGGTCCTCTGCCAATTCCACATCTAGTTGTATCATGAGACCTACCGATGCAACGAGGATCTATAGTGGGCTCCACCCGTCACTTAATAAGTCCAATACATTCCTCATATGAAAAGGTTTAAACATATCATAAACTTCGTATTAAAACTAGGACACAAAATGTCAATACTTTAACCATAAATAATGAATGGTATAAAAATATCATAACCACAGTCAAACATATTACAAAACCTTCAATACAATATGGAAGTTTTGTATCATAATAAATCAACTCCAAATAAACTTAAAATCCATCATAGGATGTTGACATAGAAGAAATCAAAACCATTTTAAGAGAAATATCTCTTTATATTTTGACGTATTTTAAGAGTCACATAATTATAAAATAAAACAGTAACTTTGAAAATTTTCTTATAAGATTATAAGGGAAGCTTCGATGAGTTTATAATGGTATAAAATATCCATACCCACCGTATAAGTTAAAAAATACATTCTTACCTTAATTTTGTCGAAAAGGTTAAAAATGAAATTGTTTGGAAAACGGCGGAAATATTCCTTTATAAACATCTTATAAAAAGTCAAAAAGGGTATAAATTACTTTAACCCATAGTCTATAAGATAGTAAGAATGTTTTGAAATACATTTTTTAAGAAACATGGATGTGGATGATAAAGAGGTCCCAGTAGATAATTACATATAAACAACCTTGGATAATGAAGAGATTGTGAAATAAACCCTTACCTTGTAATTTTCCTTGGTTGATGGAAGGTTAACCTCCTATATAATGGTGAAATAATTTTTATTAAATTATACAAGAATCATATACATTAATATGATATCATATATGATCTTTTAACATTGCTTTTTTTGTATTATCGTCGTTTCGGGTGTTAACTTACTTATTTTCTTTTATATATTTTGTTAAATAAGCCCCGCTTATTATGGATAGGTTGTATCTTATTCATATCAAGAAATATATCAAGTCCTTAAACATTATTTTTAATCATCAAATGATAATTATAATTTCATGGATATGATGGGGAATGAATCTCATCACGTTCGTGGAGACGGTAGTCTGTACGTACGCACGAGCGATAATATCATTATTTGGATATTAAAATAATATATAATAGGATGGTATATCATATATAAAGAATCATTATCTTGTTATATTTATTATTTACATCAATTACACATCATTGTCATACCTATCCAAAATAATAATGTTTTGAATAACAATTACACCACGACGTGGAGACGATAAGTCGTACGTACGCACGTATGGTGACTTGTTATTCAAAGGATGGATAGAATACTGAATATGGTTGTACCATTTTTATAATAACATCACAGTATATATAAGGTTCTGAAGTTATTATTTTAGAATGGAAATAACAAATTAATAAGAAGTTGAAGAAGAAAGGAACATGAAAATGGGTGGTGAAAACATTATCTCTTCTTCGGGTTATTCCTTTTGATTTGATCAAAAGGGAACCTTAGGATGGCTTTCTGACTAAAGTAATTCCTCTAGTATTAAGGGAGGATAGTTGAGAGGGTATTTGGGTAGAGGTTGGCTAGGAAAAAAGGCTTTGAGTGTGTGAATTAGTGATAAGGGGGGGGGTGCCCTTTTATAAGTGGGGTGAGGGGTACCTTAGGAAAATCTAGAAATATTATTTTATAATAAATTCATATTCGGTTTCTATTGGATACAAAGAGTATTATTAAAATTATAAGGTGGGTATGGGTCTAAATCCATTAAAAAAATAGATTTTAGACAGGTTTGGGACATTATATTAACCTTATCTTTTAGTTTTAACTCTTAGTTAATTAGTTTGACATTTACCATGTCACTTTGTATTTTTATATTATATAGTTAATAAACATACTATATACATCCAAGCGATCCCCAAGTGGTCCACTAATAATAAAACTACCATTATATAAGTCCTTTGGCCTAAAATAATAATTTTATGAATAGAATATCAATTAATAATATAATATTTGTTTTAAAAACTCATTTATGTCAATTTTGACACTATTCAATAATTGATTTTTGTTAAAGTCTTAAAAACTTTATAAATTCGAATAAAATTAATTTAAGAAATCTCAAAATGTAATATTAACCAATAAAATTATTTTATGGAATCAAAACATTAAAATTATATTTATGATAAATTTTATAATACCAATTATTTGATTCTTTTATTATTAAGGAAAATAATGCATCATTATTGTGTCATAAATTAATTTACTTATACAATGTGTAAAAATAAAAAATAAAATAAAATTATGTAGGAAATAATTTTATATTTCTAATGAATATTTATAGTTGAAAATATAACATATATAACCCTATGTAAAAATTGTTTTTCTAAAAGATATATGCTTATGACATTTTTGTACGTACTTTAGCATAATTAATATAAAGTGTCCTTATCACCTACAAGAGGCTCCATGGGGTCCTAAAATCAACCCAAAGATTACCATGGTCGGAAATGTATCAACCAATAAGTTTAGGACACATTTTAGGGTAATTAATTATTATTATCATATTATTGTTTACCCTTATTTACTTGATTTACCCTTTAACCATGGTAAATAAAATATTTACCGAAGTAATTATTCAAAATGATTAAAAACAAAAGTTACCTATTTACACAATTTGGACACCCTGATTCTAAATATGGAATCCATTTTTCTAAATTCAAAACACAGAAGTGGCAGAAATTAATTTAAAATTAATTCCCGATGTTAAAACAAAAAGCTTGTTTTTAAGAGATAATAACTATCAAAAGATTGACACTTGCTTATGTTCGGTTTAAATGTGAAATTATATCCAATGACCAAAATTGTATGAAATGGTAAAATTATACTCTAAATATACTTTAAAACCACTCAAATTCATAATTTATCACTATTAATTATTTTTATTAAAAAAGTGGGTTTTAATTAAAATTTAGTATTTTCACTATTCATCAAAATATAAAAGTTATCTGAAAAGCACCAAAATTTCACCCTAGGCTAATTTTGATATTCCGAATCCAAAAATGAAGTCAATTTTGAGAGAAAAAATTATAAAATTTCATAAAGTGGGTATTACTATTCATAACGGCTACTTTGATTGGTCGCGGTGTGTTAGAATCTCAAAGTTGCGTACAATGCAAGCTATTGCATTATTCAAAAGGAAACATTCCATGGATGCTTGGGGTGTTACATTCTCCCCTCCTTCAAATAATTTTGTCCTTGAAATTTCTAGAATACTACCACATGAAAAGACTCTGGTGGTTCTTCATTATAAAGTCCTCGGGTTCCCACGTTGCCTCTTCCATCTTATGGTTCCTCCATAGAGCTTTTACCAGACGAGTCGTCTGGTTTCTCAGCACTTGATCTCTTGTATCAGAATTCTGACGGGATCTTCGCAATAAGATAGATCGGGTTCAAGTTATAATTCCTCGTAAGTGAGTACATGCGTTGGGTCAGGCATATATTTTATCAACAATGATACGTGGAACACATCATGAACTTTGGAGAGATTTGGCGGCATTTCCAAATGGTAAGATACAACCCCAATTCGTTTTAGAATTTTGAAAGGTTCGATTTACCTGGGACTCAATTTTCCCTTCTTGTCAAAACGTATAACTCCTTTCCATGGAGATACCTTCAAGAAAACATGATATCCTACCTGAAATTCCAAATCCTTCCCTCGGTTATCGGCATAGCTCTTCTACCTACATTGAGCTTCTTTGATGTGGTTTTGGACTACCTTCACCTTTTCCATTGTTTCCTCCACCAGTTCTGGGCCTACAAGTTTTCTTTCACCAACTCCATCTCAACCGGTTGGTGTTCGACATCTCTTTCTAAATAACGCTTCATATGGTGCCATCTGAATACTTGAATGGAAGCTATTGTTATCGGAAAATTTCACCAGAGGTAAATATTGATCCCACATACCCTGAAAGTCAAGTGATCATGATCTCAACATGTATTCTAAGGTTTGAATAGTCCGTTCTGATTGTCCATCTATTTGAGGGTGGTATGCAGTGCTCAAATGAAGTTCAGTATCCAGGGATTTTGGAATACTTTTCCAGAATCTTGATGTAAAACAGGGATCACGATCCGAAACAATTGATAGGGGTACTCCATAAAGTCTCACAACTTCATTAATATATAGTCTTTCTAGAAGTTCAAGTGGTAAATCTTCCCTTATAGTAAGAAAATGTGATGACTTGGTAAGATGATAAACAATGGCCCATATTGCATTATTCCTTCTAGGAGTCTTTGGTAGTCCAATGACAAATTCCATCGTGATATTATCCCATTTCCACTCATGTATGGGAAGAGGTTGCATGAATCCTCCAGGTTGTTTCCTTCTAGCTTTCACTTGTTGACAAACCATACATCTTGACAAAAAATCTGCAATCTCCCTCTTCATGTTTTCCCACCAAAAAAGTTCCTTCAAATATTTATACATTTTGGTGCTCCCAGGGTGTATAGAGAAATTGGAACTATGAGCATCATCCAAAAATTCCCTTTTTAGATCAGGTATATCGGGAACACAAAGTCTTTTCTCAAATTTCAAAATTCCATCTTCATACACAAAGTAGCTCAATCTCCCATCATTCACAACTTTAATCTTCTTTTTAAACTCTTCATCATCAGTCTGAGAACACTTTATCCCTTCTAATAAATATGGTTTGGCAACCATTTCAAAAAGTATTGATGTTTCACCTTCCATGGTGATTCCTATATCCATCTTTACTAGATCCATGAAAATAGGATCCCTCTCAACTCTCATCTTGTTCAAAACTCCATGATCTTTTCTACTCAAAGCATCTTCCACATTATTTTCATTCCCTGGGTGGTAGTGTATCATGCAATAATAATCCTTGAGTAGTTCAAGACATCGCCTTTACCTCATGTTGAGTTTTTTCTGTCTGAAAATATATTTCAAACTCTTGTGATCAGTATAAATCTCACATTTCCCACCATAGAGATAGTGTCTCCATATCTTCAAAGCAAAGATCACAACTGCTAACTCGAGATCGTGAGTAGGATAGTTTTGCTCATGAATTTTCAACTATCGTGATGCATAGGTAATAACCCTATCATTTTTCATAAGGACAAAACCATGTCCTTTCTTCGATCCATCACTATAAATAATGAATCCATTATTCCCCGATGGTAGATTCAATATATGATAATTGACTAATCTTCTCTTCAGTTATTCAAAACATTCTTCACACTCTTTTGTCCAATCAAATTTAACTCCTTTACATGTGAGCGTTGTTAATGGGTTATCCAACCATGATAAATTCTAGACAAAATGTCGATAATAACCTACTAAACCAATAAACCTGCATACCTCAGTTATACTCGTCGGTGATGGCCATTCTTGGATTGCCTTGGTCTTAGAAGGATCAAAATAGATTCCATCTTTTGAGGAAATATAGCCATGAAAATAAATATCCTGATCCCACAAGTCACACTTGCTAAACTTACCATATAATTCACGTCTTCTTGGAGTCTTCAATATAATGCGCAAGTGATTTTCATGATCTTTGTAGCTTTTGTAGTATACAAAGATATAATCAATAAATAACACTACAAAGTCATCAACATATTCCTTGAAAACATTGTTCATTAGATCCATGAAAAAATAAGGTGCATTAGTCAATCCAAAATGCATTACTGTAAACTCGTAATATCTATACCTGGTTCGAAATGCTGTCTTAGAAATGTCTTCCTTCTTCACACACAACTGATGGTATCCAGATTGAAGTTCAATCTTTGAAAAGGATTGAGCTCCATGCATTTGGTCAAATAAATCATCAATGCGAGGTATGGGATACTTTTTCTTTATTGTTATATCATTGGTTTCCCTGTATTCAATACATAACCTCATAGATCCATCTTTCTTCTTAACAAAAATGACAGGAGCTCCCCATGGAGAAACACTAGGGAGAATAAACCCCTTATTACTAAATTCTTCTAGTTGTTTCTTTAGTTCAACTAATTCCATAGTGTCCCTTCTATTAGGGGTATTTGATATAGGCCTTGAACCAAGAATTAAATCAATGGAAAACTCAATTTATCATTTTGGAGGATGTCCAGGTAAATCTTCTGGAAACACATCAACATATTCACTCACAATAGGTACATCCTCTATTTGAACATTCCTTTCCTCACCCACAGTCATTTCATTCTCTTCCTCCCCAATAATTTAATTTAGTTGAGCTATTGGGGGTGGATATAGGTAAGAATTAGGTGGTGATGATTCCGCTCTAAAGATAAGGTGTTCCTTATCATCATCATCAAAAATAGTAACCTCCTTCTTCTTAAAATAAATTTTTGCATCATGGTCCAAAATCCAATCCATATCGAGGATTATATCAAATTCAATCATATGTATGACGATGAGATCCGCAGAAAAAGAAAATTTATGTTCTCTAATGGGGACTGATTCACAAAATTTTGTTGCAATTATACTCCCCTTAAGAGTTTTGACTGAAAACTCCCTTGTTAAATCAAATTATAAATATCTAATTTTTTTAGCAAACTGGGAAGATATTAAACAATGTGATGATCCAAAATCAAATAAATCATTTTCTAAACTTGAGGAAACCATTAAATTACCTGCCACCATGTCTTTCGGGGCTTCAACCTCAGTAGTAGTGATTTCATAAGCTTGGACGTGGTCCCTAGGCCTTTTCTGAGGTAAGTTTCCCTGATTCTTAGGCCATTCATTTGAATAATGTCCCATCTCCATGCAATTATAGCATTGAACAATGGTAGCGTATTTCTTTCCTTTCCAATCACCAGCTAGATGACCTTTCTGTCCACACTTGCAGAAAACACCTTTTCCTTTTAGAAAGGCACCAGGGTGCTTCCTTCCGCAATTATCACAGGGTGTAAATTCAATTCTTCCCTTCTTCTCTATTTCCTTATTTCCTTTCCCAGAGTGTTTAGAAGATCTCTTCTTCTCTGGATTTGATTTAAATTCATAAGACTTAAAGAATTCCTTTTCTTTCTTAATAGCTCTAGAGGCAATATCTTCGTACAACGAGAAGGTTTGCAAGACTAATACTCGATGGAGAAACGGTTTTAACCCATTAAAGAAACAATAAATCTTACTTCTTGGGTTACATATATAATCTAAATCATACCTCACTAACCTTGTAAATTTAGCCTCATACTTTGCGATATTCTCATCCTCCTTTTGCCTCAGACTCAGAAATTTCCTTTCCATATCTGCTCGATGGCCACGAGGAAAGTATTTTTCTAAGAAAAGCACTTTGAACTCCCTCCATTCTATATTTAATAGTTCATCATCTTCTATCATGTTTTGAATCAATGACCACCCTAGATCAGCATCTCTAGTGAGGTAGTAAATTGCCATGCTAACTTTTTTCCTTTCACTACTCCCCAAGGCATGGGATATTTTCTCTAAAGAATTTATCAATTTCTCATCTACTAAGGGATTTTTACTCCCATTGAATGTTGGTGGTTGTTGCCTCATGAAGTGATCTAACATTGATCCTCCACGCTTTGTATATGGGTGCTCCATACAGGTAAGGTTATTATTCATAACGTGAGTGAGTTGTCCTAGTATGGTGATTACCTGATCAGAACCAGTTGCATCACTGGATCCCCTATTATTTTCTTGAGCAGGAGGGAAATCCCCACATGGAGTGCATGCATTGATACAGTTTCCATTCCTTCCACTAGGTGCCATTTCTAAACAATGGAATAAACTAGATCGGTTTACGAATCAAAATACATAATTCCATACTTGTAAAACACTTAACATAAATTGAACTATTTATGGATATAAAATATAATCATAAAAAATGTTTTCTTTGAGGATGTATATACTCATAAACCCTTCATAAGGGTTTGTAAAGAAAATGAGAATTATCCTATGCATATCCCCCGAGAGTGCCGTAACCAAGAGTGCAGCAAGGCCCGTTGTCGTGCACCTGTTCCCATTCGAGTCTAGCTCAAAGCGGTGTTTTTGGGTTTTACCCCTAGATACATCTGTGCCAGAGCCGCCTCAACCTTCTCGTATCCAGACAGAGATGTATTTCTAGGAAAACTCACAAAATTTCTATAATACCGAAATTCTAGGAATTTCTTCTATACTAATCCCCAAAGCCTATTTTAGGGCTATGTGCCCTAATCATTGTTTATCTAAATATAGTTTCCATGGTTTTTAGTAAACTTCTCTGATACCAACTGTAACGCCCCAACCCTAGTTACCCAGAGTCGGTGCATTATTACATAACATTTGAATGATCACAATAAAATCTTGTCTTGAATGACCAATCAGTTTAGTATTATTGGAAACAAGATTCATACATAAGTTCAACTTTACAGCTTGAAGAGAAATACAACACAAATATATTTCATTAAAAACATCCAAGCCTCCCAGATTATTCCTGAAGGTCACTCATAACTAACTTCTTCATATCCTGGGAAAATGAAACATAAGAAAATGGGTGAGATCAAATGCTCAGTAAGGGTAAGTAATACAACTGAAAATGACATAAATATTAAGCATGGTAAATAATTGAAACCACATGCCTTTACCAATAACAAACATGAATAATTTTATGGAAAGAATATGAGATGGGTAAATAATTTCATAATAAAAAATAATAATGGGTATTCTACTAGTCGAATGACCACAGGAACCATGAATATTATTTCCATAATGAGGGAATGTATTATTCTGGACATTCTGGAACATTTTTTCAAGGCCTCGACCAAGACATCTAAAAATTATTAAGGCATCGGCCAAAACCATAAATCAATTTGGGAAAGGGCCTCGTCCAATTCCATGTCTAGTTGTCTCATGAGACCTACCGATGCATCGATGAGCTATAGTGGGCTCCACCCGTCACTTACTAAGTCCAATACATTCCTCATATGAAAAGTTTTAAACATATCATAAACATTCGTATTAAAACTAGAATATGAAATGTCAATATTTTAACCATAAATCATGAATGGTATAAAAATAGCACATCCATAGTCAAACATATTACAAAACATTCAATACAATATGGAAGTTTTGCATTATAATAAATCAACTCCAAATAAACATAAAATCTATCAAAGGATGTTGACATAGATGAAATCAAAACCCTTTTTAGAGATATATCTCTTTCTATTTTGAAATCATTTAAGTGTCACATAATTATAAAATAAAACATTTACTTGGAAAATATTTATATAAGCTTTTAAGGGTAGCTTCGATGAGTTTATAATGGTATAAAATAGCTTCACCCTCCATATAATATAAAAAAGGCATTCTTACCTTAATTTTGTCAAAAAGGTTAAAAAGGATATTGTTTGGAAAACGATGAAAAGATTACTTTATAAACATGTCATAAAAAGTCAACAAGGGTATAAATGACTTTAACCCATAGTCTATAAAATAGTAATAATGTTTTGAAATACATTTTTAAGAAACATGGATGTGGATGATAAAGAGGTCCCGGTAGATAATTACATATAAACAACCTTGGATAATGAAGAGATTATGAAATAAACCCTTACCTTGTACTTTTCCTTGGATGATGGTAGGTTAACCTCCTGTATAATAGTGAAATAATTGTTATTAAATTATACAAGAATCATATACATTAATATGATATCATATATGATCTTTTAACATTGCATTGTTAATATTGTCGTCGTTTCGGGTGTTAACTTACTCGTTTTCTTTTATATATTTTGATACATAAGCCGTGTTTATTATGGTTAAGTTGTATCTTATTCATATCCAGAATTATATCAAGTCATTAAACATTATTGTTAATCATCAAATGAAAATTATAATTGCATGGATACGATGGGGAATGAATCTCATCACGTTCGTGGAGATGGTAGTCCGTACGTACACACGAGCGACAATATCATTCTTTTGATATTAAAATAATATATAATTGGATGGTATATCATATATACAGAATCATTATCATGTTTTATTTATTATTTACATCAATTACACATCATTATCATACCCATTGAAAATAATAATGTTTTGAATAACAATTACAGCATGATGTGGAGACGGTAAGCCGTACGTACGCACGTATGGTGACATGTCATTCAAAGGATGGATAAAATATTGAATACGGTTTTACAATTTTTATAATAACATCACAGTATATAGAAGGTATTGGAGTTATTATTTTAGAAAGGAAATAACAAAGGAAGAAGAAGTTGAAGAAGAAAGGAACTTGAAAAATGGTGGTGAAAACATTACCTCTTCTTTAGGTTCTTCCTTTTGATTTGATCAAAAGAGATCCTTATGTTGGTTTTCTAACTAAAGGAAGGCCTCTAGAATGAAGGTAGGATAGTTGAGAGGGTATTTGGGTAGAGTTTTTCCAATCCAAAAGGCTTTGAATGTGTGAATTATTGAGAAGGGGGAGTGCCCTTTTATAAGAGGGGTGAGGGGTATCTTAGGAAAAGATAGAAATATTATTTTATAATAAATTCATATTCGGGTTCTAATGGCTCCAAAGTGGATTATTCAAAGTCTAAGGTGGGTATGGGTCTAAATCCTTTCAACCAATAGATTTTAGACAGGTTTGAGTCATTATATTAACCTTATAATTTAGTTTTAACTCTTAGTTAATTTGTTTGACATTTACCAGATCACTTTGTATTTTTATATTATATAGTTAATAAAATTATTATATACGTCCAAGCGACTCCCAAGTGGACCATTAATAATACTCATACCATTATATAAATTCTTTTGGATTAACCTTATAATTTTAGGAATATAATATCAATTAATAATATAATATTTGTTTTAAAAACTCATTTATGTCAATTTTGACACTATTCAATTATTGATTTTTGTTAAAGTCTTAAAAACTTTATTAATTCAAATAAAATTCATTTAAGTAATAAAAAAATGTAATATTAACCAATAAAATTCGTGTATGGAATCAAAACTTTCAAATTATATTTATGTTAAATTTTATAATACCAATTATTTGATTCTTTTATTATTAAGGAAAATACTGCATCATTATTGAGTCAAAAATTAATTTAATTATTAAATGTCTAAAAATTATAAATAAAATACCATTATGTAGGAAACATTTTTATATTTATAATAAATATTTATAGTCTAAAATATAACAGATATAACCCTATATAAAAATTGTTTTTCTAAAATATATATGCTTATGTCATTTTTGTATTTACTTTAACTTAATTAATATAAAGTGTCCTTATCACCTAAAAGTGGCTCCATGGCATCCCAAAATCGACCCAAAGATGCCCATGGTCGTACATGTATCAACCAATAATGTTAAGACACGTTTTAGGGTAATTTAGTATTATTATAATATTATTTTTTACCCTCATTTACCGGATTTTCCTTTTAACCATGGTAAATAAAATATTTACCGAAGTAATTATTCAAAATGCCTAAAATAAAAGTTACCTATTTAAAAAATTTGGACATACCGATTCTAAATATGGAATAAATTTTTCTAAATTCAAAACACATAAGTGGCATAAATTAATTTAAAATTAATTCCCACTGTTAAAACAAAAACCGTGTTTTTAAGAGATAATAACTGTCAAACGATTGACAATTGTTTATGTCCGGTTTAATTGTGTAATTATGTCCAATGACCAAAATTGTATTAAATGGAAAAAATATATTTTAAATAAACTTTAAAACCACTCAAATTATTAATTTATCAATATTAATTATTTTGATTAAAAAAGTTGTTTTTAATTTAAATTGAGTAATTTTCACTATTCATCAAAATATAAAAGTTATCCAAAAAGCACCAAAATTTCACCCGAGGCTAATTTTGATATTATGAATCCAAAAATGAAGTCCATTTTGAGAGATAAAATTTATAAAATTTCAAAAAGTGGGTATTACTATTCATAACAGCTACTTTGATTGGTCGCGGTGTGTTAGAATCTCAAAGTTGCGTACAATGCAAGCTATTGAATTAATCAAAGGGAAATGTACCGTGGTATCTTGGGGTGTTACATAACATGTGAGATGGTGATAGACTCTTGGGGTGGCATAGATTACATCGCTCTAGTGGTAATCTTTATCAACTTCCTCTTTTCCCATAGGTAGTTCTGCTCAAGCTTAACATATTCAAGCTCGGGTTGGGCTTGGTCAAGATCGAAGCCCAATGACGCCACCCACCTTCCGAGCAATGAAAAATGGTCTTTTTTCATGAAAAGTATACTAAATGAGGCCATGTATTCCTTCGTTTGAGTAAATTGGATTCGTTAAAGCCCTATATTTATGCTGATCATGTGATCACCGTTCAATGACTATATTAGCAATGATCATAATTCTTAATTGTATTTTAAAATCCAAAACATAAAACCAAATATGTGCATATGTTTTAAATAACCATAATATGTCATTTAAATAAACAAGTGGAATATTCATTAATGAATTTTTTGGTCGTTACAATCTCCCCCCCTTAAAAAAATTGTGCCCTCAAAATTTGATTACATACAAATAGAACTATTAAATTTAAACACGCCTTCAGGGATGCTTACCCACCACAATTAATCATTACCCGAACCTCATTATCACATTGATAATACAGATCAAGAGTCTAATTAGTGAAACCAGACCTCAATGTACATTCCAAGACTTCCACTTCCTTAGTCCTAACGCAGTCCGTCCAACTTGGATCATACCAATGAAAAATATGATGATTTTTTTAAAAAAAAATTGTTTTTATTGTTTAGTTTCAAAACATCACCATGTACCAGGTTTTTTAGAAATAGTCCAACAGAGTCATATTTTATATTTTTGAAATGAGGTTCTTTTAATATATTTTTTACGTTTCCAAAAATGCTAGAAGACGAGACTATATATATCAGCTTCTTGTAATGCCCCGACCCTAGTTACCTAGAGTCAGTGCATTATTACATAACATTGGAATGATCACAAAAGATCATGTCTTGAAAGACCGATTAGTTTAGTAGCCTTGGAAACACTAGATACATTTATAAGTCTTACATTACATGATAAAATGGAAAACTACAAAAACATAGTCTCCACAGTCGACACTCATATCCCCTCAGACTATCCCTGCAGGTCAATTATAAAATACTTCCTCACATCCTGGAAAAAAATAAAACATATAAAAGGGTGATCTTAGATGCTCAGTAAGGATAACAATATAGCAAAAAATTTCATAAATAAGCATCAACATTTAAGGCAATGTATAACTAAAACAAAATCCTTTTAAACTTAAACTTCAGCATAACATGGAAAAAATAAAATGAAATAATTTCATTAACTTATTCACATGGATATTATACTAGTCAAACAATCACATGCAATATCAATAACCACTTTCATAATGATGGAATGCATAATGCCAGACTATCATAACCACATAGTCAAGGTCTTGTTCCAAGACAACAAAGAATATTTTGTCCAGGCCTTGTGCCAAGACACTAGTTTGACTCATGAGACCTACCGATGCATCAAGGAGCTATAGTGGGCTCCACCTATCACTTACTATGTCCAATGAATTCCTCATATGAACAGCTTTAAATATAACATAAACATTCATATTAAAACTAGCATATGAAATGTCAATACTTTCTCCATAAACCATGAATGGTATAAAAATAACACATCCACAGTCAAACATATCAGAAAACCTTCAATACAACATGGAAGTTTTGTATCATAATAAATCAACTTCAAATAAACTTAATATCCATCAAAGGATGTTTACATAGATGAAATCAAAACTATTTGAGAGAAATATATATTTTTTGAAATCATTTAAAAGAAACATAATTATAAAATAAAACATTTAATTTGAAGATATTCTTATAATCTTGTAAGGGAGGCTTCGATGATATTTATAACGGTGGAAAATAGACACACCCACCGTATAAGTTAAAAATGACATTCTTACCTTAGTTTTGTCTAAAAGTATAAAAAGGAACTTGTTTGAAAAACGATGGAAAGATTACTTAATAAAAGTCTTATAAAAATTCAAACACGGGTATAAATGACTTTAACCCATAGTCTAGAAATATTAAGAATGTTTTGAAATACATTTTTAAGAAACATGGATGGGAATGATAAAAAGGTCTCAGTAGATAATTACGTATAAACAACCTTGGGCAATGAAGAGATTGTGAAATAAACCCTTACCATGTACTTTTCCTTGGTCGAGGGTAGGTTAACCTCCCGTATAATGGTGAAATATTTGTTATTAAATTATAAAAAAATAATACACATTAATTGGATATCATATATGATCTTCTAATATTGCCTTTTAGTTTTATCATCGTTTCTGTGATAACTGATTCGTTCTCCTTTATATGCTTGGTTACGTAAGCCATTTTTGTTATGAATAGGATATATTTGATTTATATACAAAATGATATTATGTCATTAAACATAATTTTTTACCATCAAATGAAAATTAGTCTTGAATGGATATGATGGGGTATGAATCTCATCGCGTTCCTGGAGACGGTAATACGCACATACGCATGAACGTTACTTCAATATCATTTTTCATTTTAAAAGGAATAAAAAAATGATGCATAGGTATATTATTATTACAGTATTATATAATATCTTATATATGTTAGTTAGGTTCATTAACACCATCCTTTATACGTTCCATGTGTGGTATGAATGAGTCATATCACCTTGAGGGGGCGGTAGTCCGCACTTCCCCAAATGAAATTATCTTTATATATATTCAACTTGAAATGAATAATGGTATACTATAAAATGGAATTATAGAGAATTATATATAAAATAAATATCATAAATATCATATTTAATTATATTTCCATCATAATGGCCACCATGAGAGGTGGTAGGAGATAATTGAGAAATCATTGTTTCGTGAGGCATTTGGTTTCCATCCACAGAAACATTATGTTCTTCACCCATTACAAGGAGGTGTGCGTAGGTCTAGTAATAATCCTTCTCATAAAAAAATCCTAGTAAATTGAAGATATTGGTGTTTTTACAAAATAAAATAGTAAAAATATTTTAGGGGTTGGAGAAGTAAAATAAAAAAAAGCTAAGAGAAATCGTTACCTTTAATTTGGGTAACTCCCTTTGGTTTGAACCAAAAAGACTCTTGAAGTGCCTTCTGCCTAAGGTAAGGATTCTAGAAGGAGGATAGAGATGTAGGGAGATTAATTAGGCCATGGTTGGACAATCCAAAAGGGTTTATAGGTGTGAGGAATTGGTTAGAAGTGGTGTCCTTTTATAAGGGGGAGGAGGATCTCTTTAGGAAAAACTTTAAAGTATTATTTTATAATAAATTCTTATTCAGTTCATAATGTCTAAAAATTAATTTATTTAAAGGATTAGGTGGTAATGAGTCGAAATACTTTCAAAAAATATGTTTTAAATATTTTTTGGTCACTATATTAACTTTATCTTTTATATTTAACTCTTAGTTAATTAGTTTGACATTTACCATGTCTCTTTGTATTTTTATATTATTTGGTTAATAAACTTGCTATAAACTACCAAGAGAACCCCAAGAGGTTAATTAATGATATAAATATCATCATATAAGTTCTTTTTCCTAACCTAATATTTTTATTAATATTATATCAATTAAAAATATAATATTTGTTTCAAAAACACTTTTATGTAAAGTTATACACTATTTGGTATTTTGTTTTTGCTAAAATCACAACATCATTATTACTTCAAAAACAATTCATATAACCAATCCTAATATGTCATATTATCCTAGAAAATTAGAGGACTTCATAAAAAGTCTCAAATTATATTTATTTGGATATTTATAAAATCAATTATTTTAATATTTAATTAATATGGTAATTACTGCATCATCATTGTGTCATAAATAAATTTAATTATTCAATGTCTAAAAATTATAAATAAAATACCGTTATGTATGAAATATTTTTTTCTTTCTAATTAATATTTATATTCTAAGTGATAACATGTATAACTCTATGTAAAAATTGTTTTACTAAAAGATATATGCTTATGTCATTTTTGTATTTAATTTAACTTAATTAATATAAATGTCATTATCACTTACAAGTGGCGCCATGGGGTCCTAAAATAGACCCATGGATGCCTACGATTAGATATGTATCAACCAATAGGATTAAGACATGTTTAAGGGTAATTTTATATTATTATTATACTATTTTGTTACCGTTATTTACCTGACATACCCTTTAACCATGGTAAATAAAATATTTACCGAAGTAATTATTCATAATGTCTAAAAATAAAAGTTACATATTTACACAATTTAGACATAATTATTCCAAATATGGAATCCATTTTTATAAATTCAAAACACATAATTGGCAGATATTAATTTAAAATTAATTCCTACTGTCAAAACAAAAAAGCGTGTTTTTATGAAATAATAACTATCAAAAGATTGACACTTGTTTATGTCTAGTTTAAATTTTAAATGACATCAAATGGACAAAATTGGATTAAATGGTAAATATAGAATCTAATTATACATTAAAATCACTCATTAGTATAAATTATCACTATAATATATTTTGATTAGAAAAGTTGTTTTCAAGTAAAATTTAGTATTTTTCACTATTCATAAAAAATTAGAAGTTTTCAGAAAAATACCAAAAATTCACCATAAGATAATTTCGATATTCAGAACCCAAAAATGAAGTCCATTTTGAAAGATATAATTTATAAAATTTCCAAAAGTGGGTATTATTATTCATAACAGATAGTTTGATTGGTTATGGTGTGTTAGAACTCAAAGTTGTGTATGACCCACGCTATTGTATTATTCAAAGAGAAGCATACCGTGAAAGCTTGGGGTGTTATATTCTCCCCTCCTTCAATAAATTTAGTCCTCGAAATTTATGCTCAGTATTGGGAACATGGGGTTGACATTTCAAAATATCTTAGTTGAAATCCCAAATTGAATAATGGATTAATGAGGCTTTTATTTTAAAATAAATAATGGTAAGTATAAAGGTTACCAAAAATAACACATACTAGGGTTTCATGTAGGAAAACATGGATATGGAAGAGAAAAATAATCTTTATGTTCTGATGGAGAGTGATCGAGACTATTATTAAGAAAAAGTTAACGATCTAAAAGCCATAAACTTGTGATGGGTTGAAAGGTATTTGATTAGCCCAAAGGAAAAGTAAACAGATGATGTTTTTGTTCTAAGTTCCTTTTATTAATGTTGAAGAATTTATTTATGATATTTTCTATGATCAGAAGAAGATGTACTTACATTATAATTAGAGTTTTATCCACTAATAAATTTCTACCACAAACTCATCTTTCACTCCAAAACATATTAGAACTCAAAAATACTCTATTTATCCTAATCATATTAGGTTCCAAATATAAATATATCCCATTAAAATGATGAAAACTATTTTTGTAACAACCCGGGACTTCTTGTAGGCTAGTGATAGGTAATAAAGTCATGTTGCACTATGATTGTGGGTTCGATTCCTGCAGCTTTGTCTGACGCGATGGGTTATCGCCCGACCTTTAGGTAGTCATTTTACCAAGACTATAGTATTATAATATTCCGAAAATAATCAAAAGAAATTTTTTATCCTTAAACAATACTATCCAATGTTCAACATAATTCATTACAAACATTATAGTAATCCAAAATACCTCTTTCCAGACTCTCTGTAAATGGTATCTAAATTCCAAAATCAATTGTAACATCAGATTTCCCAAAAAAGTAAAGTTTCTCTTATTGTCATATATTGAAAATATGTTTAACATAGTCATATTAAAACCTTAATGAAAACCACAAGTACTGCAGTACAATCGTTATATATATTACATTATTCTTATAACCAGAATATAGTTCTTGAATCCAAAAACAAAAATACAATAATTATTCAACTTCAACTGTAGTAATAGCATAAGTTTCGCCTTGATCCCTTGGTATTTTATGAGGTATGTTTCCTTGGTGATTAGGACATTCATTTTCATAATGCCCCATTTCAATACAATTATAGCATTCAACGTTGACAGCAACTTTCTTTCCCTTACAATCATGAGCTTGGGGGCCTTTGTAACCACACCTGTAACAGACTCACATTCCTTTTAGGCAAGTACCAGGGTGTTTCTTCCCATAATTATCACATAATGGAAAATCCTTCTTTCCCTTTTTCCCATTACCTATCTATTGCTACATTGTTCTCTTCTTCTCTTGCATTACATTATTCTCATAAGATTTAGATAATTCTTTTTCTGTCATGATAACACATGAGACAATATCTTCGTACATCGAGCAGGATTATGAGACCAATGCTCAGTGGAGAAATGGTTTTAACCCATAAAAGAAACGATCAATATTACTTCTTGGGATACGTATATAATCTGCAGCATGCCTCTCTAACCATGTAAATTTTTCCTCATACTTTGGGACATTCTCATCCTCCTTTTACCTCAGACTCAGAAATTATATTTCCATATCTGCTCGATGGTCAAGATTAAAGTATTTTTCTAACAAAATCTCTTTAAACTCCCTACATTCCATATTTTATACTTCATCATCTTCCTTTTTGTTTTGAATCATTGACCACCATTGACCAACATCTCCAGTGAGGCGGTAAACTGCCATGACAACTTTTTCCTTTTCGCTACTCCCCAAGGTGTGGAATATTTTTTTCTAAAAAATTTATCCATTGATAAGGTACTAATGGATTTGTATTCCCATTGAATGTTGGTGATTGTTTCCTCATGAAGCAATCTAACATTTATCCTCCGAGATGTGGATCAGGGTGCTCCATGCGGGTAAGGTTATTATTCATAACCTGAGTGAGTTTTTTCAGTATAGTGATAAGCTGATCACCACCAGTTGTATCACCAGCTCCACTATAATTATCTTGAGTAGGAGGGAAATCCCTAAACGGAGTACATGCGTTGATACAATTTCCATTACTTCCACTAGGTTCCATTTATAAACAATGGCATACACTATATTAGTTTATGAATTGCAACACATAAATCCAAACATGTAAAACACTTAACATAAATTGAATAGTTTATGGATATAACCCATAATCATAAAAATGTTTTCTTTTAGTAATTATATACTCATAAACCCTTCATAATGGTTTGTAAAGAAAATGATAATTATCCTAAGCATATCCCCCGGGAGTGTCGTAACCAAGAGTGCTGTAAAGCCCGTTACCCTGCACTAGTTCCCGTTCAAGTCTCTCTTAAAGAGGATTTTTAGGGTTTTACCCCGAGGTACATATGTGTCAAAGCCGCCTATACCTTCTCGTATCCAGACAGGGATGTATTGCTCGGAAAACTCACAAAATCTCTACAATACCAAAATTCTAGGAAGTTATTCTATACCAATCCTCAAAGTCCATCATAGGTCTATGTGATATAATCAGATTTTATATAAATATAGATTACAAGGATTGTACTAAACTTCCTCTATTACCAACTATAACACCCCGCCCCTAGTTACCCAGAGTCGGTGCACAAAAGATCAAGTCTTGAAAGACTGATTAATTTAGTGGCCTTGGAAACACAATATACATTCATAAGTCTTACATTACAGGATAAAATGGAAAAATACAACAACATAGTCTCCATAGTCCACACTCATATCCACTCATACTATCCCTGTAGGTAAGTCATAAAATACTTTTTCACATCCTCAGAAAAAAATAATACATACAAAGGGGTGAGCTCAGATGCTCATTAAGGATAACAATATAGAGGAGACATTAATAATTAAGCATTAACATTTAAGGCAATGTATAAATAATATAAAAGCCATTTAATCATGAACTTCAGTATAACATAGAAAAAATAAAATGTAATATTTCCATTTACTTATTCAAATTGATATTCTAACAGTCGAATAATCACATGAAATATCAAAAACCACTTTCATAATTATGGAATGCATAATTCTATCCTATCATAACCACATAGTCAAGTCCTTGTGCCAAGACTACAAATAATATTTTGTCAAAGCCTTGTTCTAAGACACTAGTTTTTCTCATGATACCTACCGATGCATCGAGGAACTATAGAAATCTCCATCCATCACTAACTAAGTCCAATTAATTCCTCATATGAACAGGTTTAAACATAACATAAACATTTGTATTAAAACTAGCAGACGAAATGTCAATACTTTCTACATTAACCATAAATGGTATAAAAATAACCCATCCACTGTCAAACATATCACAAAAACATCACCAAAATATGGAAGTTTTGTATCATAATAAATCAACGTCAAATAAACTTAAAATCCATCAAAGGATGTTGACATAGATGAAATCAAAACTATTTGAGAGAAATATCTATTTTTTGAAATCATTTAAAAAACACATAATTGTAAAATAAAACATTTAATGTGAAAATATTCTTATAATATTATAAGGGAAGATTTGATGATTTTTATAATGGCAGAAAATAGCCGCACCCACCATATAAGTTGAAAAAGACATTCTTACCTTAGTTTTGTCAAGAAGGTTAAAAAGGAACTTGTTTGGAAAATGACAGAAATATTTCTTTATAAACATCTTATAAAAAGTCAAAAAATGGTATAAATAACATTAAACCATATTCTATAAAATAGTAAGAACGTTTTGAAATACATTTATAAGAAACATGGATGTGGATGATAAAAAGGTCCCAGTAGATAATAATGTACAAACAACCTCGTATAATGAAGAGATTGTGAAATAAACCCTTACCTTGTACTTTTCCATGGTCGAGGGAAGGTTAACCTCCTATATAATGGTGAAATAATTGTTATTAAATTATAAAAGAATCATATACATTAATATAAAATCATACATGATCTTCTTATATTTCCTTTTAGTATTATCGTCATTTCAGTGTTAACTGATTCGTTCTCCTTTATATGCTTGGTTACGTAAGCCATGTTTTTTATGAATAGGATATATTTGATTTATATACAGAATTATATTATTTCATTAAAAATTATTTTTAACCATCAAATAAATATTATTCTTGAATGGTTATGATGGGGAATGAATCTCATCACGTTCGTGGAGACGGTAATCCGCACGTACGCACGAACGCTACTTCCATTTCATTTTTAATTTTATATGGAATAAAAAAAATGACAGATATGTATATTATTATTCTATTATAATATAATATATTATATATGTTACTTATTTTCATTAACACCATCCTTTATACGTTTCTTGTATGGTATGAATGAGTCATATCACATTGAGGGGCGGTAGTCCGCACTTCCTTAAATGAAATTATCATATATATATATATACAACATGAAACGAATAATTGTATGATATAAAATGGAATTAAAGAAGCTTATATATAATGTAAATATCATAAATATCATATTTAATTAGAGTTCCATCGTAATGGCCACCATGAGAGGCAGTAGGAGATAATTGAACAATCATCAGTTCGTGAGACCTTTGGTTTCCATCCACAGAAACATTATGTTCACCAACCATTAGATAGAAGTGTGTGTAAGAATAGTTATAATACTTCTCATAATAGCATCCAAGTATATTGATGATACTGTTGTTGTTACAAAAGAAATTAATTAAAATATTTTAGGGGCTGGACAATTAAAAGCAAAAAAAGAAGTTAAAAGAAATCGTTACCTTTAATTTGGGTAACTCCCTTTGGTTTGAACCAAATGGACTCTTGAAATTCCTTCTACCTAAGTTAAGGATTCTTGGAGTAGGAGAGAGATGTAGGGATCATAATTGGGTAGAGTTTGAATGAGCTAAAAGGATTTAGAGATGTGAGTAGTTGGTTAGAAGTGGTGTCCTTTTATAAGGGGGAGGAGGGTCTCTTTAGGAACAAAATTCAAGTATTATTTTTTAAAAATTCATATTCAGTTTATAGTGGCTCCAAGTTACTTTTTTTAGAGTATAAGGTTGGTATGGGTTTAAATATTTTCAACCAATAGGTTTTAGACATGTTTGGGTCACTATATTAACCTTATCTTTTATATTTAACTCTTAGTTAATTAGTTTGACATTTACCATGTCTCTTTGTATTTTTATATTATTTTGTTAATAAAATTACTATAAACTACCTAGAGAACCCCAAATGGTTCATTAATGTTATACCTATAATCATATAATTCCATTGGTGAACATTATATTTTTATTAATATTATATCAATTAATAATATAATATTTGTTTTAAAGACTTTTTTATGTCAATTTCGACACTATTTGGTATTCTGTTTTTTCTAAAGTCATAACAGCATTATTACTTCGAAAAAAATTCAAATAACCACCATAATATGTCATAATAACCTATAAAATTAGTGTAATTCATAAAAAGTATAATATTATATTTATTTTCATATTTATAATATCAATTATTTCAATCTTTCATTAATACAGTAATTACTGTATCATCATTGTGTCATCAATAAATTTAATTATTGATTGTATAAAAATTATAAATAAAATACCATTATGTATAAAATCAATTCATCTTTCTAATTAATATTTATAGTTTAAGAGATAACATGTATACCTCTAAGTTAAAAATGTTTTACTAAAAGATATATGCTTATGACATTTTTGTATTTACTTTAACTTAATTAATATAAAGTGTCATTATCACTTACAAGTGGATCCATGGGGTCCCAAAATAGACCAAGGATTCCCATGGTCGAATACGTATCAACCAATAGGATTAGGACACGTTTATGGGTAATTTTATATCATTTTTATATTATTTTGTTACCCTTATTTACCTGACTTACCTTTTAACCACGGTAAATAAAATATTTACCAAAGTAATTATTCATAATGTCTAAAAATAAAAGTTAACTATTTAAACAATTTGGAAATCCTGATTCCAAATATGAAATCCATTTTTATTAATTCAAAACAAATAAGTGGCATAAATTAATTTTTAATTAATTTCCGCTGTCAAAACAAAAAGCGTGTTTTTATGAAATAATAACTATCAAAAGATTGACACTTGTTTATGTCCAGTTTAAATTTGAAATAAATAAAATGACCAAAATTGGATTAAATGGTAAAAATATAATCTAAGTACACTTGAAAATAAGTAATTATTATAATTTATCACTATAATATAATTTGATAAAAAAATTCTTTTTTAATTAAAATTTTGTATTTTTCAATATTCATCAAAAATTGGAAGTTTTCAGAAAAATACCAAAAATTCACCCTAAGCTAATTTCTATATTCTGAATCCAAAAATGAAGTCCATTTTGAAATATAAAATGAATAAAATTTCAAAAATTGGGTATTTCTATTCATAACAGCTAGTTTGATTGGTTGTGGTGTGTTAGAACATGAAGTTGCGTATAACACATGATATTGTATTATTCAAAGAGAGGCGTACCGTGTAAGTTGGGGTGTTACACTGCTCGAAGGTGTCCCTCTTCGGTAGCTATTCTAAAATCAAATAGTTCATCATACTCTCTGGATAGGGTGAAATATTTGATAATACCATACTGGAACCTCTCTCATCTTGAAAAGTGATAGAGTTGGGAGCTTAATATATGATCATAAGTGAGCCATGATCCCTGATGATTTTGTGGTATGAAGGAAGTGTTGGTATGTCATTGAGAGTATTTCAAGAAATATAGAAATTGGAAAAGGTTTTTATGCTATGCGATCTTGAAATCACAATAATTATATCTAGAAAGTCCTCAGAAACAAGAAAGATGTTCTATGACATTCTTCCCCTTCCATCTCGAAACTATCCTTTATCCTGTTGACGAAACATATCATATTTTGAGTTACCCTCTATACATGATAAAATTGTGATATTAAACCACTTGAAGTCCAACGATTTGTTATTTCTTAATGAAAGGAAAATTAGGGGTGACAAATAATGGGTAATCCAGTGAAAAAATGGATGACTTATAAATTAATTTTATTTCCTTAACATATGAATATATACGATTTTATCTATCTTATCCATGATCTACTTTCTAACATGTATTCTTGTAGGAATTCTATTTAATTTCATTAATAATGGTTCATACTAAGCTTGTTAATTTACCAATGAATATCCCTTGGGAGTGTCGTAAACAAGATTTTAGCAAGGCATATTTTCCTGTACCAGGTTACCCTGGGTCAAATCTGAGACTCCATGTCGGAGTTTTCACTCCTAGGAACATCTGTGCTAGAGTAGCCACTACCTGCTCGTATCCATATAGGGATGTACTTACTTGATAAATAACTTAATCAATACTCCACCAAAATTTGGGATATCATTATTATACTAAGTCTTGTCTCTAAGGCTTCACTAGAGTTTTGTAATCCCAATCCCAAAAATAACTAAACCTATAATCGGATACCAACTTTACCAATCCTTCTCTTTATTACAAAATTAAAATGATTTATACATAAAATCTTCCCATGATAAAACATTGATGATCCAGATTTATAGTGTATTTGGGGCATAGGAACATTACATAAAAACATAAAACAGGAAACACAACATATTTATTGAAAAATACCTTTACAAGACCACTGCATTCCCTCATATTTAGCATTGCATGAGATAACCTGAGGACATGCATAAGAAAAGGGAGAGCAATAATGGACAGTAAGGTAATAATCATGAAATAACATGAGGAATTAAATACTTGTTTTAAAATAGGAATATCAATGCATCACAAGAGAGAAATGAACATAAATGCATGATAAAGCATGAAAATCATAACATGGAGATGAAGCAACAACCCTTATCATATAATTAGCACGATCCAGGGCTCATTGCACATGGAGCATTTATAAATCCTCATTGAACATAAAGCATAGGTAAACCCTCATTTCACTTGAATTATTATTATTCAAGACCCATTGCACATGACAAATCATGACAATATACTATACCCAATGCATTAGAGCACTTCAGGGCGCACACTTCTTAATCATTTTATTTCATGAATAAGTGTGAAACATGGTTCATAAAAACATAGTTTCATTAAACACAATCATTTATTCCATGATAAAGTAATGTGGAATTCATACACAAAACTATATAATCAATATGTAAATGTTCATAATGGTGAATAACCTTGATAGAGAAATGGGAATTGTATTTACTACACAATGACATTGGCATGGATAATTACGGTGCAATTTCGCATGCGTAACGGCGTGACATAAAAATTGATAAAAATGGTTGATGAGAATGAAAGGAATGTCTCATCATATGTACATGAAATGGGAAGTAAGGGGGTCATATATATACATGTGCCAACATATTTAATTAAATTTAAATTCATAATACAAAATAATTGCTCGAATGTAAATAAAGAGAGAAAAATAGTTTTCTGAATTTCGGTATGGTAACAGGTGTACATGGGTGGCATTAATGATAGGGAAAGGGGTATTTCATCATTAAAATATAAATATTGAAGTATGGGGTAGGTGATAAATCATACCCCAACATTGATAATGGAAATTAAAAAGGCATAACAATATTAAGAAAGATGGATAAAAAGAGAAAGAAAGGAATCCCTTACTTGGAAGCGTGATCCCAATGGCTTGGGAGAGGCTTGGGAGAGACTTATTGGGAGCTTTTGGTGCCTTGGGATTATTCTAGAGAGGTTATAGAAGAGGTTATAATAACTACAAATGATTTGAGTGAAGAGGAAGTGGGATCTTGGGTTCCTTTATATACGAAATGAGAAGGAATTATTTATTATTTAGGTTTGGGTCACCTCAAATTAAACTAACCAAACCACAAACCAGACCATGGTTTTTCCCATGGTTTTTTTTAAAATGGGAGTGGAATATAATATTTTATAAGTCGAATGGCATATATTTTTAAAATAATTGGGTTTCCTATGTGGAGGTGTGTCACCCGTTTAAGGAAAACAGTTTAATAAGATAAAATTATTTATAAGTCATGGAGGGTCTACTAAGGCATCATAAAATTAATCAAAAAAATAAAATCAAATTATTTTAAGGATATAACATATATTCTCCAAAAAATATCATTTATATTATTTTATTACATCACTATTGGGTCATTATGATGTCATAAAACACATTATATATTTAAACGGTATTTAATTTTTACCCAAAAATTTGACTGTCTTAGATAATTATGCAAAATTCACTGTTGGATAACTTCGACATCCTGATTAAAAAAATAATATTAATTTTATCTAAATAATTTTCTAAATATGTGAATTTTTACTTTTAAAATAATAATGGACATTTATAAAAAATTCAAGGGTATTGACAAAAACAACTTTCAAACATTAAAAAAATTTACAATTCCATTCATAAAATTATATGATCAATTATATTTAATAAAAATGAATTTAAATATAATAATAATAATATATTATTAATATATTATTTAATTCAAAAAACAATTAAATCGCCAAAATAGAATTGTTAATTTAATATTAACTAAGAATACTATTTGTGGTTTAAAAACTATTTATAAAGTAACAATAATAAAATGAATGTATATTCTCTATACAAGAATAATCTAAATAATTGTAATACTAGGGCCTTTTTACAAAACCCTTTATAATACATGCATAACACCAAAGGGTAAGGTGTGTGATGGTGAAAGGCTCTTGCGGTGGCTTAGATGACATCGCTCGATTGGCAATCTCTATCAACTTCCTCTTTTCCCATAGGCGGTTCCTCTCAGGCTTATCGTATTCAAGCTCATCTTGGGCTTGGTCATGAGTGAAGTCCAATGACACCACCTCCTTTCTGAGCTCTGAAAAATGGGCTTCGTATGTGACAAGTCTACTGGATGAGGTCGTCACATCCTTTTTCTGAGTAAATTGGACATGTTAAAGCACTATATTTATTCGAATCATGTGATCTCTGTTCAATGGATGTATTAGAAATGGTCACAATTTATAATGGTATTTTAAAATCCAAAAAATAACACCAAATAATTGCATACATTTTACATAACCATAAGAATTCATTTAAATAGACCAAGGGGAATTTTCATTAATGAATTTTTGGGTCGTTACATTATTTTATTCATTGTTCACAATTTATATGGACCCAAAAATCATTATAAATTGAAATTTGCACAAAAAGTAATAAGCTCCTGAAATTTACATTTGGAATCAGGGTATAATAGGATATGTAAAATTATTTGATTCTATAAATCACCAATCTAAATATAGATTAGTACATTCCTCAAAAAATATAATTGGAATTCATGTAATAAAATAAACTAACATTATAATCCATAGAATCAAAGGTTCATGCACCAAACATGGAATAACTGGTTATTTATGGTTTCATCATCAATATATATGGGATAAATACTTTTATATTGATATCAGAACATTAATTAATATAATCATTTTATGAATTTGAAAAACATTACCAAATTTCTATATACAGAAACCATTGAGCAAACTTTATGTTGTAACAATTTAATGTAAAATATAAACATGGAATGAAAAAATGTGTGTCATGTGAATCCATAAGTTCATAATTTGATGCGTGACATGATAACACATTTCATTTTTAGTCCAAGTAAAATGATAATCCATAATAATAATATCATAATTAATAAGGTGACAAAACATGTTGGTCACCTAAAGTGAAATATATACAATTGTAACAGGCACAAAATAAGGACAATAATAAAAAATTCTAGGTAATTTGAGGTTCCCTTGTACGTGGTTTAGCTACTCCTAGGGATATGATTGTTGCCAAATTCCATTACATATTAGTATCCTATATAATTAAAAATAGTAAGACAAAAAGGGAAAGGTTCTCTCATACCATTTTTTTGTATTCTACCATGGATTCCACTATTTTCTACCTCGATATGGTTTGAAAAATGACCTCGAGCATAGTACCCTCTATATTGGTGGTTTCAGATATGAAAGTAATTTCTAGGGCATGTCCAAGGGGAGACTATTCCCCCTTGTGTAAAAGTGACTCATATTAGTAAATAATAAATGGGAAGCATCATAAGAAGAAATTAAAGTACCGAATAAGAATAATATTAGATCTTCTTGAAAAATAATTATGTTGAAGAAGAATCCTAAATATATACAAACATTGTAACGCCCCGACCCCAGTTACCTAGAGTCGGTGCATTATTACATAACATTGGCATGATCACAAGAAGGATCAAATCTCGAAAGAATGATTGGTTTAGTATCCTTGGAAACACTAGATATATTCATAAAGTTTTACATTACATCATAAAAATGAAAACTACAACAACATCGTTTCTTCATATTCCACACTCATATCCCCACATACTATCCCTGCAGGTCATTCATAAGTTACTTCTTCACATCCCGGGGAAAAATAAAACATAGAAAAGGGGTGAGCTCAAACTCCCAGAAAGGATAACAATATAGTGGAAAATTTCATAAATAATAATAAACATTTAAGGCAATGTATAACTAAAACAAAAGCCTTTTAAACTTGAACTTAAACATTGTATGGAAAAAATTAAATGAAATAATTCCATTTACTTATTCACATGGATATTCTACTAATCGAATAATCACATCCAATATCAACAACCACTTTCATAATGATTGAATGCATAATTCCAGACTATCATAACCACATAGCCAAGGCCTCGTGCCAAGACTACAAATAAGATTTTGCCAAGGCCTTGTTCCAAGACACTAGTTTGTCCCATGAGACCTACCGATGCATCGAGGAGCTATAGCGGTCTCCACCCGTCACATATTAAGTCCAATTCATTCCCATATGAAAATTTTTAAATATAACATAAACATTCGTATTAAAAATATCATACGAAATGTCAATATTTTCACCATAAACCATGAATGGTATAAAAATAGCACATCCACAGTCAAACATATCACAAAAATTTCAATATAATATAGAAGTTTTGAATCATAATAAATCAACTTCAAATAAGCTTAAAATCCATAAATGGATGTTGACATAGATGAAATCAAAACTATTTGAGAGAAATATCTCTTTTCTTGAAATTATTGAAAAGTCACACATTTATAAAGGAAGTAATTTAAAATAGATTTTTGAATAAAAGTGTCCCATACCACTTTGAAACTTTTGAAAAGAAATATCATTTCAAAACCTTCATGTCCATATAAATAAATCCTTAAATCAATTTGAAAACATGGACATTAATTAAAAATATTTAGAAAGATAAATCTTTAAAATATATAAAATTAGGATCTTGATAAAGAGTACCTTTCAAAAATTCTTAAAATATTCATTTTGAAATCATTTAAAAGTCACATAATTATAAAATAAAACATTTACTTTGAAAATATTCTTATAAGATTGTAAGGGAAGCTTTGATGATTTTATAACGGCGGTAAATAGCCGCACCCGCCGTATAAGTTAAAAAAACATTCTTACCTTAATTTTGTCGAAAAGGTTAAAAAGCACATTGTTTGGAAAACGACGGAAAGATTCCTTTATAAACCTCTTATAAAAAGTCAAACAAGGGTATAAATGACTTTAAACCATATTCTATTAAATAGTAAAAATGTTTTGAAATTCATTTTTAAGAAAAATGGATGTGTATGATAAAGAGATCCCAGTAGATTATTACGTATAAACAACCTCAGATAATGAAGAGATTGTGAAATAAACCCTTTCCTTTTACTTTTTCTTGGTTGATGGTAGGTTAACCTCATGTATAATGGTGAAATAATTTTTATTAAATTATACAATAATCATATATATTAATATGTTATCATATATGATCTTGTAACATTGCTTTGTTAATAATATCTTAGTATTATTGTCGTTTTGGGTGTTAACTTACTCGTTTTATTTTATATGTTATGTTACATAAGACATGTTTGTTATGGATAGGTTGTATCTTATTCATATCCAGAATGATATAAATTCCTTAAGAATTATTTTTAAATCATCAAATGATAATTATACTTGAATGGATACGATGGAGAATGAATCTCATCGCGTTCGTGGAGACGGTAGTCCGTACGTACGCACGAGCGACAATATCATTCTTTTGATATTAAAATAATATATAAATGGATATTATATCATATATAAAGAATAATTAACATGTTATATTTATTATTTACATGAGTTACACATCATTATTATACCCATCCAAATAATAATATATTGAATAACAATTACACCACGACGTGGAGACGGTAAGCTGTACGTACGCACGTATGGTGACATGTTATTCAAAGGGTGGATAGAATACTGAATATGGTTGTACCATATTATTAATAACATCACAGTATATATATGATACTGTAGTTATTATTTTATAATGGTAAAAACAAAGGAAGAAGAAATGGAAGAAGGACGGAACTTGGAAAAGGGTGGTGAAATCCTTACCTCTTCATCGGGTTCTTCCTTTTGATTTGATCAAAAGGGCTCCTTAGGTTGGCTTTATGATCAAAATAAGGCCTCTAGGTTGTATTTAGGGACGTTGGGAGAGTATTTGGGCTGATTTTGGCCGAACCAAAAGGCTTTGAAGGTGTGAAGAAATGAGAAGAAGGAGTGCCCTTTTATAAGAGGGGTGAGGGGCACCTTTGGAAAAGCTAGAAATATTAAATTATAATAAATTCATATTCGGTTTCTAATGGCTCTAAAGTTGATTATTTAAATTTTAAGGTGGGTATGGGTCGAAAACCACTCAACCAATATAATTTAGACAGGTTTGGGTACTTATATTAACCTTATCTTTACGTATTAACTCTAAATTAATTAGTTTCACTTTTACAATGTCTCTTCGTATTTTTTTATTATATTGTTAATAAACTTACTATATACATCCAAGCGACCCCCAAGTGGTCCATTAATGATATAAATATCATTATATAAGTTTCTTGACCGAACCTTAGATTTTTAGGAATTTAATATCAATTAATAATATAATATTTTTTTTTAAAACTCTTTTATGTCAATTTTGACACAATTCAATAGTTGATTTTTGTGAAACTAATAAAAGAATGATTACTTCGAAAAAGGTTAATTAAATCAATCCTAATATGTCATATTATCCTAGAAAATTATTTTAATTCATTAAAAGTCTCAAATTATATTTATTTGGGTATTAATAATATCAATTATTTTAATTTTCCACTATTATGGTAATTATTGCATCATCATTGTGTCATAAATAAATTAAATTATTTAATGTCTAAAAATTATACATAAAATATCATTATGTAGTAAATATTTTTATCTTTCTAATGAATATTTATCATTGAAAATCCAACATATATAACCCTATGTAAAAATTGTTTTTCTAAAAGATATATGCTTATGTCATTTTTGAATTCATTTTAACTTAATTAAAATAAAGTGTCCCTATCACTTACAAGTGGCTCCATGGGGTCCCAAAATCGACCCAAAGATGCCCATGGTCGGCCATGTATCAACCAATAAGGTTAGGACACATTTCAGGGTAATTTGGGGTTATTATAATATTTTTTTCTAACACTTATTTACCGGATTTACCCCTTTAACAATGGTAAATAAAATATTTAGCGAAGTAATTATTCAAAATGTCTAAAAATAAAAGTTACCTATTTACACAGTTTGAACATCCTAATTCCTAATATGGAATCCATTTTTCCAAATTCAAAACACAGAAGTGGCAGAAATTAATTTGAAATTAATTCCCGTTGTTAAAACAAAAAGCGTGTTTTTAAGAGATAATAACTATCAAAAGATTGACACTTGTTTATGTCCTGTTTAATTGTGAAATTATGTCCAATGAAAACATTGAATTAGATGGTAAAATTATATTCTAAATATACTTTAAAACCACTCAAATTCATAATTTATCAATATTAAATATTTTGATTAAAAAAGTTGTTTTTAATTAAAATTTACTAATTTTCACTATTCATCAAAATATTAAAGTTATCTGAAAAGTTCCAAAATTTCACCCTAGTCTAAATTTGATATTCTGAATCCAAAAATGAAGTCCATTTTGAGAGATAAAATTTCAATAAGTAGGTATTACTATTCATAACGACTAGTTTGATCGGTTCTGGTGTGTGTTAAAACTCGAAGTTGCGTACAACACATGCTACTGTATTATTCAAAGGAAAGCGTACCGTGGAAGCTTGGGATGTTTCATTTTAAAATTTTGATGTCCCCATTTAGTCAAAAAGTTTAATATATTGTATTTAAAAAGGGTTCACTATTAAAATTTGATGAATTTGTTCTTTCATTATGTCTAAGAAATTCATAATATGGATTCTAAAATTATAAGGATTATATAAAGTTTAAAATTTAGTTAATACTATTCATAACCTCTTTTGAATGGCTTTTTTGGTATGTCATGGTGCGATTGAACTCGGTGTTGCATGTAGTGCAAGTTATTGAATTATTTTGAAGAAATAACACAGTATGATATCTTGGGGTGTTACATTCTCCCCTCCTTTAATAAATTGCGTCCTCGCAATTTTAAATTGTTCTTCAAAAATAAAAGGTTGAAAATAGAAAATATATTTGTCGGAAAACCCACATCAGAAATGGGGTTACTAAAATTTAGTCTTAATATGAGGAAAATAGAAATGAAAGGGTCACCACCAAATTATGATCTCGATTTGGAGAACATTGGTGGAAATTAGAGACATATAATTGGATTAAAAACGTAAATATTTATAGGTATTCATTGAGGTCATCAATCACAAACAAGTGTAAAATTGAGGTCCTTAAATTCATCAGTCTATGATGATTTGAAATACCATCGGTTCAAAAAAACATAGGGTATTAGGATAACACATTTTTGGTTTTAGGATTCCTTAAATAATGTATAAGAATTAATTTCTTCATAGAATAAGAGAAGTAGAAAAATATATTCTTGACAAGTAGAGTTCCATACTTTAACTAATTTCTACCAAAAACTCATCTTTCACTCTAAAAGATAATAGAACGTAAAAAAATATATTCTATTTATCCTATTCGTATAGGGTTTAAAAAAACGAATTTATAATTCATCTACTAGATCTTTTAAAAAAAACTACAGTATTTAATCCTGGACATCACGTGGGTCAGTGGTAGGTGATACACCCTTGTCGCCCTTCGGTTGTGGGTTCAAGTCTCGCGGCCTTGCCGGACGCGACAGGTTACTGCCTGACCTCCGGGTTTTCCTTTTATGGCAATCCAAACTAATCCAAACTAGAACTATCCAAAATACTTCAGTCCAAAATTCATAAGGAAGGTAAACAGAATGAAGATCCTTTTTTTTTGCCGCGTAATAACATGTGATCACCTTCATCATGTATTCTTTTAAAACACTGCAACATCCTGAATTATCATAAAACCTTATTGATTACATTCATGATCCCTTATTCCTTATAGAATAATAGATATACTCCTTCAATCCAAAAATGTTGTAAACCCCAACAATGATGGAATATACAAATTAATCAGTTTCAAGGTGGTCAAGAATATCCAATATAATTTATCCAAAACAATCATGTATTATTCTAAAATCACTACCTCTGTATCAGAACCATATTATGGTTTATCTTTCTCTCCACCATATATTTTCCAAAAATTTAACCTGTTATTGAGTCACTTTTCTTTGTTCCACACAATCTCAAGTCCATAATGAAATAGTACTGCAGTACAATCCTTATATACTCCATAATTATTATAACAAGTACATTGTTGATACAAAACTCAAATGACATAATCAACATAAGAACTCTAGTAATTTCTCTTCATCTTAGGTAGTATCATAACTTGATTATTATCCAATAGCATCATTTGCAGCATAGTCTGATGACTGAGACATAAGCTTGCATAGTGTCCAAACTCCTTGCAAATGAAGCATTGTACATTTGGAACCATTTTCTTACCCTTGCAGTCACGTACTTTGTTCCCTTTTCCTCCACACTTATAAAAAACTCCCATTCATTTCAGGCAAGTTCCAGGGTGTTTCTTTCCACAGTTATCACATATGGGAAAATTCTTCTTTTCCCTCTTCCCTTTATCCATCTTTCTCTCTTCCATCCTTTTCTTCTCTTACTTCACTTAAAATCCATAGGACTCAGTAAACTCTTTACTTATCTTATCAACACATGATATTATTTCTTCATATGCTGATAATACATGTGATACTATTTCTCTTATAAATTCTGGCTTAAGACCATGAAATATATGATCCTTCTTTCTCTTTATATCATGTGCATTGATGGAATTCTCATTCCTACTACTGGGCGCCATTTCTAAACAATGGAATACACTAGATTAGTTTATGAATAACAATACCTAATCCCTAACTTGTAAAACAAATAACATAAATTAAATAGATTATGCATATAATCCATAATCATAAAAATGTCTCCTTTGAGGAAGTATATACTCATAAACCCTTCATAATGGTTTGTAAAGAAGATGAGAATTATCCTAAGCATATCCCCCGGGAGTGTTGTAACCAAGAGTGCAGAAAATCCTGTTTTCATGCACCAGTTCCCGTTCGAGTCTAGCTCAAAGTGGTGTTTTTGGGTTTTACCTCTAGGTACATCTATACCAGAGCCGCCTCTACCTGCTCGTATCTAGAAAGTGATGTATTGCTCGGAAAACTCACAAAATCTCCACAATACCAAAATTATAGGAAGTTCTTCTATACTAATCCTCAAATTCCATCTTAAATCTATGTGCTCTATCATAGTTTATCTAAATCTAGCTTCCAAGATTTGTACTAAACTTTCTCTGATACCAACTGTAACGCCCCGACCCCAGTTACCTAGAGTCGGTGCATTATTACATAACATTGGCATGATCACAAGAAGGACCAAAGCTCGAAAGACCGATTGGTTTAGTAGCCTTGGAAACACTAGATATATTCATAATGTTTTACATTACATCATAAAAATAAAAACTACAACAACATCTTTTCTTCATATTCCACACTCATATCCCCACATACTATCCCTGCAGGTCATTCATAAGTTACTTATTCACTTCCTGGGGAAAAATAAAACATAGAAAAGAGGTGAGCTCAAATGCCCAGTAAGGATAACAATATAGAGGAAACTTTCATAAATAAGAATAAACATTTAAGGCAATGTATAACTAAAACAAAAACCTTTTAAACTTGAACTTAAACATAGTATGGCAAAAATAAAATGAAATAATTCTATTTACTTATTCACATGGATATTCTATTAATAGAATAATCACATGCAATATCAATAACCACTTTCATAATGATGGAATGCATAATGCCAGACTATCATAACCACATGGCCAAGGCCTCGTTCCAAGACTACAAATAAGATTTTTCCAAGGCCTTGTTCCATGATAGTAGTTTGTCTCATGAGACCTACCGATTCATCGAGGAGCTATAGCGGTCTCCACCCATCACATATTAATTCCAATGCATTCCCATATGAAAAGGTTTAAACATAACATAAACATTCGTATTAAAACTAGCATACGAAATGTCAATATTTTCACCATAAACCATGAATGGTATAAAAATAGCACTTCCACAGTCAACCATATCACAAAACTTTAAATATAATATAGAAGTTTTGTATCATAATAAATCAACTTCAAATAAGCTTAAAATCAATCAATTGATGTTTACATAGATGAAATCAAAACTATTTGAGAGAAATATCTCTTTTCTCGAAATTATTGAAAAGTCACACATTTATAAAGGAAGTAATTTAAAATAGATTTTTGAATCAAAGTGTCCCATACCACTTTGAAACTTTTGAAAATAAATATCATTTCAAAACCTTCATGTACATATAAATAAATCCTTAAAATCATTTTGAAAACATGGACATTAATTAAAAATATTTAGAAATATAAATCTTTAAAAAATTTAAAATTGTGATCTTGATAAAGAGTACCTTTCAAAAATTCTTAAAATATTAATTTTGAAATCATTTAAAAGTCACATAATTATAACATAAAAAATTTACTTTGAAAATATTCTTATAATATTGTAAGGGAAGCTTTGATGATTTTATAATGGCGGTAAATAGCCGCACCCGCCGTATAAGTTAAAAAAAATTCTTACCTTAATTTTGTCGAAAAGGATAAAAAGCACCATGTTTGGAAAATGACAGAAAGATTCCTTTATAAACCTCTTATAAAAAGTCAAACAAGGGTATAAATGACTTTAACCCATATTATAGTAAATAGTAAAAATGTTTTGAAATTAATTTTTAAGAAACATGGATGTGGATGATAAAGATATCCCAGTAGATTATTACGTAGAAACAACCTCGGATAATGAAGAGATTGTGAAATAAACCCTTACCTTGTACTTTTCCTTGGTTGAGGGTAGGTTAAACTCCTGTATAATGGTGAAATAATTGTTATTAAATTATAAAAGAATCTTATATATTAATATGAAATCATATATGATCTTTTAACATTTATTTGTTAATAATATCTTAATATTATCGTCGTTTCGGGTGTTAACTTACTCGTTGTCTTTTATATGTTTTGTTACGTAAACCATATTTGTTATGGATAGGTTGTATCTTATTCATATGCAGAATGATATCAAGTCCTTAAAAATTATTTTTAAATCATCAGATGATAATTATACTTGAATGGATACGATGGAGAATGAATCTCATCGCGTTCGTGGAGACGGTAGTCCGTACATACGCACGAGCGACAATATCATTCTTTTGATATTAAAATAATATATAAATGGATGGTATATCATATATACAGAATCATTAACATGTTATATTTATTATTTACATGAGTTACACATCATTATTATACCCATCTAAATAACAATATATTAAATAACAATTACACCACGACGTGGAGACGGTAAGCCGTACGTACGCACGTATGGTGACATGTTATTCAAAGGGCGGATAGAATACTGAATATGGTTGTACCGTATTTATAATAACATCACAGTATATATATGATACTAGAGTCATTATTTTATAATGGTAAAAACAAAGGAAGAAGAAGTGGAAGAAGGAAGGAACTTGGAAAAGGGTGGTGAAATCATTACCTCTTCTTCGGGTTCTTCCTTTTGATTTGATCAAAAGGGCTCCTTAGGTTGGCTTTCTGATCAAAATAATCCCTCTATGTTGTAGTGAGGGAAGTTGGGAGAGTATTTGGGCAGAGTTTGGTAGAACCAAAAGGCTTTGAAGGTGTGAAGAAATGAGAAGGATGAGTGCCCTTTTATAAGAGGGGTGAGTGGCACCTTTGGAAAAGCTAGAAATATTAATTTATAATAAATTCATATTCGGTTTCTAATGGATCCAAAGTTGATTATTTAAATTTTAAGGTGGGAATGGGTCGAAAATCACTCAACCAATAGAATTTAGATAGGTTTGGGTACTTATATCAACCTTATCTTTAAGTATTAACTCTAAGTTAATTAGTTTTACTTTTACAATGTCTCTTTGTATTTTTATATATATGGTTAATAAACTACTATATACATCCAAGAGACCCCCAAGTGGTCCATTAATGATAAAAATATAATTATATAAGTCTCTTGGCCGAACCTTATATTTTTAAAAATTTAATATCAATTAATAATATAATATTTATTTTAAAAACTCTTTTATGTCAATTTTGACACTACTCAATAGTTGATTTTTGTGAAACTCATAACAGAATGATTACTTAGAATAAAGTTAATTAAATCAATCCTAATATTTCATATTATCCTAGAAAATTATTTTAATTCATTGAAAATCTAAAACTATATTTATTTGGGTATTTATAATATCAATTATTTTAACTTTTCACTATTATGGTAATTACTGCATCATCATTGTGTCATAAATAAATTAAATTATTTAATTTATAAAAATTATAAATAAAATATAATTATGTATGAAATTGTTTTAGATTTCTAATGAATATTTATAGTCTAAAAGCCAACATATATAACCCTATGTAAAAATTGTTTTTCTAAAAGATATATGCTTCTGTAATTTTTGTATTCATTTTAACTTAATTAAAATAAAGTGTCCCTATCACTTACAAGTGGCTCCATGGGTCTAAAAATCGACCCAAAGATGCCCATGGTCGGCCATGTATCAACCAATAAGGTTAGAACACGTTTCAGAGTAATTGCTTGTTATTATAATATTATTTTTTAACCCTTATTTACCGGATTTACCCTTTAACCAAGGTAAATAAAATATTTACCGAAGTAATTATTCAAAATGTCTAAAAATAAAATTTACCTATTTACACAATTTGAACATCCTGATTCCTAATATGGAATCCATTTTTCCAAATTCAAAACACAGAAGTGGCAGAAATTAATTTAAAATTATTTCCCGTTGTTAAAACAAAAAGCGTGTTTTTAAGAGATAATAACTATCAAAAGATTGACACTTGTTTATGTCCGGTTTAATTATGAAATTATGTCCAATGACAAATATTGAATTAAATGGTAAAAATATATTCTAAATATACTTTAAAACCACTCAAATTCATAATTTATCAATATTAAATATTTTGATTAAAAAAAGTTGTTTTTAATTAAAATTTAGTAATTTTCACTATTCATCAAAATATTAAAGTTATCCAAAAAGTTCCAAAATTTCACCGTAGGATAAATTAGATATTTAGAATCCAAAAATAAAGTCCATTTTGAGAGATAAAATTTCAAAAAGTAGGCACTACTATTCATAACGGCTAGTTTGATCGGTTGTGGTGTGTGTTAAATCTCGATGTTGCGTACAACACACACTACTGTATTATTCAAAGGAAAGAGTACCGTGGAAGCTTGGGATGTTTCATTTTAAAATTTTGATGTCCCCATTTAGTCAAAAAGTTTAAAATATTGTATTTAAAAAGGGTTCACTATTAAAAGTTGATGAATTTGTTCTTGCATTATGTCTAAGAAATTCATAATATGGATTCTAAAATTATAAGGATTATATAAAGTTTAAAATTTAGTTAATACTATTCATAACCTCTTTTGAATGGTTTTTTTGGTAAGTCATGGTGCGATTGAACTCAGTGTTGCGTGTAGTGCAAGTTATTGAATTATTTTGAAGAAATAACACACTATGAAATCTTGGGGTGTTACAAACATAATGATGAAAATATCATGAATCTATATGATTATATGGTACAATACATACAGGAGAAACTAGAATATACCACATCCTTAAAAAAATTCAAAAAACCTAATTGCATATTTTAATAGAATCACAATCATAGAGTATGTTCTCGACTACTATACTCTATCCTAGAACATAAAATAAATCACTGAAAGTGGAGTAATTCTATTTTTCTATAGAAACATTCGTGAAGTATACTCAGGTACCGTAGCCTTCCAAATAATGGTGTGAGATATACTCAATTGGCCACCAACAATAGTGTCTAGTGGAATCCAGTCAACACATATAAAATGAGTAGTGTGTAGAAACATAACTAATTCAATTTGGTTAATAAATAAACACAATGGGCCAATTTCTTCAAGGGTCACCCAACCAAAAATAACTTCTTCATCCAAATCAAAATTAATTTTAATGGAATTAATTTTTTTAGGTATAATATATATGTATCAATGATCTATAGAATACATGGATGGAAGAATAATTGAGCTTGTCAATAAGGAAAGTATTAAGAGAGGAAAAATATCGATCATGTTTTTTTGGCTTGGAAGATGTATCCTTTGACTTATTATATTTGAATTTCAGGAATTTTATAAATATATAACGAATATATAGTATTTAGAAAATATGTAACCTTGGCCCATCCAATTTGAACCATAAATAAGATGTTGAATATAACACTTGGAACATGACATATACTCAACACCATAGGAGTCTATCCGGAACCAACCCATATACCATGACACTCGATATAACACTGACATGTAATGAATTGTGTTCCCAATCCCCATGGGATGGTGACGAGAACCATGTATCATAAAAAATAAAATAGGCAATGAATTTTCCTCAAAAATAAAGAAGATAAAATATTATAAGTCAGTATTCCCGAAATTTCAAATGAATAGTGTAACATAAACCGAAAAGGTATAACATAAACCAATGTAGTGAATCATCTATGTATTATAAAAAAATAAAAACATAACATAAAAAACTTCCTATGGTCTAATGGATCAACAATATCCACCACCTATAAGTTGAACATTTCCTTTAAATGTACATGGCATAAGAAAATATTCATACACCAAAAGGAAAAGGTACGGTGTAAGATATAAATCAAAATAAAAACACAAAATGTGTTTTAAAATAGTTTCTATAATTAAAAAAAATATTCATTGAATATAAATAAACTCAAAATGTCATAATATATCATATTTCATTTTGAGAAAATAAAATTCTTTAAAAAAAATAAGTAAATCATTCAAATCATGACATAAATAAACATTTTAAATAAAAAATTTATATTAATCAGCAGTAATGAATAAAATATTTATTTAATGAATGGAATGTATATTGAAACAAAAAAAACATACACTAATGTCATCTTCCCTATAGTATTTTAATTTCAGACATTATGATTCTTAAACATCTAATATTATTGATCATGAAAAATATGAAAAATATGAGTACACGCATACCTCAAGATTAGGCCAAGATATGATATGTCAAAATATATTTTTGCTAAATTTATCATCATCACATAGATTATAGGGGATAATAATGTTATCATGACTGTACCAATAAACTTTATATATACATACTCTATAATTTTCATAATCACTCATAAAAATAATGAACAAATCATTACATTGCACAACCAAAATCATTTACAATTCAATTTCCAAATTCACTTTTTCAATATACTAATAAAATTTCAAAATCATATCTTCGGTTCTTCATCAATTCATTCATTAATCAATATAAAACCACAAATAAGAAATCTTCTATTCAATTTAATCCATTTTCTAAAATCAAATATTAAATTATTTCATCAATTACAACATCTTCATAATAAACACTATATTAAAATTTCGTTAGAATTTGGGGTTGATCCCAAAATAAATTTCACATAAAATTCCATTATCAAATCACTTAGAATAGTGGGATTATAAATCAATTGAAATTAAATTTAAAAAAATAAATAAAAAACATGTTTTCAATTACATAGAAAATATATAATAGAACCACCGACCATTAATCATGGAAATCACATTATTAACACTCATGGTGGGAATGAAAATAATGTTTGAAGGTAATGAAGATTTAGAAATAAAACCTCGAATCAAGATCCCATAAAACATAGTTTTTATCCATCCAATGCATGATTCTTTATCAAACTCTATAAAATAGTGAAGGGGGCATACAAAGAAACAATTAGAGAGTGGTCCACGTACCGGAGGATATTAAAGGCGATCAAAAAATATCAAATCTTCTCGGAGATGGGGTTTGAGGTGAAAACACTTCATATTTAAAGGATCCCATTACAATCATTTTGAGTTGTGTTGATTTGGGGTTTAATATGGATAGAACAGTGGTTGTTAGGGGTTCGAGATCTTAAAATAAGAAATTAGAGAAAAAATAAACTTGTGCACATGATTTCCCAAAAAGGTATACATGGATAGAAAAACCATGTGCCCCATTTGGACTCAATAAACAAGGAAAAATACAAGCCTTATGTAGGAACAAAGTATTGAAAATATTTTTCCAACCATAAAAATCTTCAGTGTCTGGGGTTTCATGGTTTTCATTGCAGGGGAACACATTTTGGGAAAACCATATACCAACTAGGAACAACCGAGTAAACCACCAATATTTATATAAAAGTCAGTCGAAGAACTACTAAATAAGGCCAAACTAATAAATTATCAAATCAATTTCCCATTAGTACCTGGAAAAAGTAACTAGGTGTTACAACCACCCAACCATAGAAATATTCTTTCCCCATATGTCCCATAAAGATGTTTCTATAACTAATATTTTTTCAACTATTATCATCAATACCTCCCTCTCCTAATTATCATATGAATCAAAAACATGATACCATTTTACTTAGACCAATGTTATGACCCTCCCACAATATTCCTTGATCTCAGAGTCAAAATTCCATATTGTATACTTAATGAAGGAAGAAATAATCTCAACCTCCATATTATTATATCTCATAACATTATATGGATAAAAATTTAACTGACCAATATATTATTCGTGGAACACATTATGTATCAACATTAATATTGGAGGATGTTTTAAATTGTAATCCACTTTACAAAAAATCTCAGTTACCTCAAAATGTCCCACAAAATAAAGATAAGAATTTATTTACCTCTTAATCCATCAATGATCCAAATTAGGATAAATTATTAAGAAAACCCATTATATAAAAAATAACTCAAATGATCCACAATTACAATCATCATATTATTTTTACCAATTATGTTCCTTAAACATTATTTGAAGAATCAATTGAATCTTTAACAACATATTGTTGAAAAAACTAGGTCCATAAAATGTAGTCTCACTAATAATTGACCCAAAAAAATTGAGATTTACCTAGCCTGTTTTACTTAACCTCAAATGGAGTTGTTCTATTTGTGGACTGGTATCTATTATTATAAGAGAACTCAACAAGTCCCAAATGGTCATCCCAAGCTCCATGAAAAATGATTCCATCGATAAAAATTGTGTCCTAGAGATTTTGTATATCTCTATATGTTAGTCCATCTATCTACAAATGTTATTTTCTACAAAAATGAACATGATATCTCATTTCCTCATGAATTACTATGAAAAAAATAGAGGTAAAATAGAGATCTCTATCAGAGACTATAGCATATGGATCTCTATGAGAACTATTAATCTATTTCTGAAATATATATCCAAACTCATCACCTTTGGTTTTTTAATTAATGGGGATATATTGATCTAATTTGGTCATCCAATTGATCATAACCCATATCATATTTCTCTTGTACAGGGTCATATTGAAACTGTTGAGTCAATAAGGTTTTCCTTATGAATTTTCCATTCCTTCTTGTTTTGAAAATCACAAACACCTTATCTTTTAGGAAAATTGCTTTTATAAGGAAAAATGCTTTCTTAAGGAAAATCGCTTTTATAAGAAAAATTTATCCTTATCATATTTTCATTAATATTTTTCTTAAGTATGAAATTCGGATTCACTTTCTCGGAATCACTAAAACTGATAAAAAGCATTCTGTTTTAAAGATTCGGTTCTGGACAAGAACTATAAGGAAGTTTCATTCCGAATTCCGGATATGAATTCTGACTTAGTTCTATTCCAGATTCAGGATACGAATTCTGAAGAAGAATTCTCATTACGAATTCTAATGAAGAAATCCCATTCCGAAATCTCATTACGAATTCTGAAGAAGAATTTTCATTACGAATTCCAATGAAGAATTCTCATTACGAATTCTAATGAAGAAATCTCATTCCGAATTCTCATTACGAATTCTGATGATGATTTCTCATTACGAATTCTGATGATGAATTCTCATTACGAATTCTAATGACGAATTCTTATTACGATTTCTGATGACGAATTCCTATTCCGAATTCCTATTCCGAATTCTCATTCCGAATTCTCCTATTAAACAGAATCTGATTATCATTGTTTTATACACTCTGAATTTACTCACTCCGAACTTTCACTCCGAAATTTCTATTCCGAACTTTTATGTTAGAGTTTAAAACGATGTCGTACTTTCTGTTACACTTGTTTTGTTATAAAACGATGTCGTCCATTTTGTTATAAACTAACCGTTGTCTAAGTGACACGTGTACAGGTCCCTCCGAACTTTAAGGAAAATATGACCGTTGGAGAGGAGCTGACCTTACCTATAAATAGGAGCTCATTTGAAAGAGCTCGGTGCTGATTACTGAAAAAGTGCTTACATGCTGTTGAAGTGATTTCTAGAGAGAGAGTCTCTTATTAACTCTCAAAAGCTTCGTGCGACTCCGAATGTTGGTGATTACATTCGAGGGATTCCGGGGATAGGAAGACAGAGGTGCCGACTACCTTAAAGATCGAGGGCTTTCTTGCTGAGAAAGACAGAGGTGCCGACTACCTTAAAGATCGAGGGCTTTCTTGCTGAGAAAGATAGAGGTTGCCAACTACCTTGAAGTTGAGGGCTTGCGGGGATAGCAAGACAGAGACACCGATCTTCGTATCGAGGGCTTACCCTGGTGTGGGTAAGACAGACTTGCTTGAAAGTATAAATCAAGGGACCTTTATCCAAGGTTGTTGGATACCCTTCTCTTTGGGTTAAAAGACTATTATCTTGTTACTAGTAGTTTTACTACTTGTCTTTATTCCGCTGTAAATTTGTATCTTAAGGAAAGTATAATTTTCTTATACTTCCTTACTTACTCTGATTAGTTTAGATTCTATACGCTTTAAGGTAGAATCTCATATTGTAACTTTTGTTAAGTTTCACTTTCCGGAACCATATTTCCGGAACCTACTTTTGGAATCTCTTTCCAAGTTTAGTTTGGTGTTAGAGGTATTGTGAATTTACTTAGTTTAACTTTGTTAAACTTAGCTCTTTCCTTTTCTTAAGGAAACTCTAGTTGTTCATAACTAACTTTAAAGGTTCCAAAGGAATTTTTAAAGTATACAATTCACCCCCCCCCTCTTGTATATTGAGCATCTCATATTATATTTCGATCCTACAATTGGTATCAGAGGTTGGAAACCTCTTACTCTATACCATTCTTACATTTGGTATCAGAGCCTTGGTTACTGAAATACTTGTACTCACATACAAGTTTTTCTTGCTCAATTTTCTATTCCGAACTTTGTCTTTCCGGATTTTCCATTCCGAACTTTTCCCATTCCGAACTTTGTGATTGCGATTCTAAGCTACTAACAAGTTTGTATTCAAGTTATTTTCAAGTATGGAAGGAATGAATGTTGGATCTATTGACAATCTGAATCCTACAAGGCCACCTATCTTTGATGGTAATGATTATGAGTACTGGAGAGATCGTATGAAGACTTTTGTTATCAATACTGGAGTAGATAACTTTGTCATGCTTACTGATGACTATAAAATTCCTGACAAGGAAGTCAGAACCTTTACTAACAAGGAGAAGCAAGAATATCAACTCAACTACAAGGTACGCAATACTTTATTATGTTCAATGACTAGAAATATATATAGCCAAATTTCTTCTTGTGAAGCAGCTAACTGTATATGGAAGAAGCTAGAGGTTACACACTTTGGGACTTCTAAGGTGATTGAGACTAGAAGAGATATGCTTAGAGCTGAATATCATGGCTTCAGTTTTCCATATGGAGAACCTATCTGTAAAGTTCAACAAAGATTTATGACAATTGTAAACAGTCTACAATCTATGGGAGAGAAAGGTTTAGATGATGAAGCTCTTGTGGACAAGATAATTGATATTATGCCCAATGAGTGGGAATCCAAGAGAACAGCTATAGATGAGAACAGGAAGGTTACTCAAATTACTCTTGATGAATTATTTGGAACTCTTCTACAACATGAGACCAGAATGAAGAGAGATGCTGACAACATCAAGAAGAAGAATGGAAATGGTACTGTTGCTTTTACTACAACTTCAAATCAGATGAAAACTAAGACTCCTGAGAGAGTAACTAGATCCAAATCGAAGAAAGTTATTTTCCAATCCGAATCTAGTGAGAGTGAAGTTTCAGAAAATGAATTAGCCAATCTTGCTCGAAGGATGAACAGGATAGCTGGACAGAGAAACTTTCAATCCAAGTATAAGAAGAAGGATAGGAAAGATAAGAAAGATGGAGAAGTTACTTGTTATGAATGTAAAAGAGCTGTACATATTAGACCAGATTGCCCTATGCTCAGAAAGAAAGAAAGGAAGGAAAGGCATTCAGACAGAAACAGGAAGAAGTATTACAAAGCTAAAGCTAAGAAAGTTTTGAAAGCTAATGATACCTGGAGTGCCAGTGGTGGTGACTCTTCAGATGAATCTTCTGAATATGAATCTTTAGGACAGAAGAATCTTGGTCTTATAGCCAGATTACCTATTGAAAATCATTGTCTTATGGCTAAGGTACGAAATGCTGAATCATTGACTAATGTTTCCTTAAATTCTAATGATAGTAAGTATTACAACTCTTCTGATGAAGAATCATCTTCTGATGAGGAAAATACTTTACCTACTTTTGAAGAAGTCTCTAGGTTTGCTGAACTTCTTGAGATTGAGAATTCCAAACTCAACAAGAAACTTGATAAGGCAAATTCTAGGAATTCTATTCTTACTAAAGAGATATCAGATCTTTCTAAAGATCTTGATAAGAAAAATGCTGATTTTGAAAATATTTCAAAAAATCTTGAGGAAGTAAGTTCTGAGAAGAACAAACTTTCTAAAGAATTAGAAAAAGTAATTTCTAATAAAAATGTTTTCGAGTCTAACTCTAGTTCAAAAACTAATGATTTTGAGGATAAAAACTTGGTTGTAAAACTCAAGTCCGAAATTTTTTCCTTAAAGAAGTGTTTATCAAACTTTACCCATGGTAAGGAAAATTTTGATAAGATGTATTCTCAAATACGACCTTTAAGAAATAAATCCGGATTTGGTTATACCCAAGCAAAACCTGTTTTCAGCAACAATTATTTTGTTCCTCAAAGTGCCCCATTTTGCACTAAATGTCAATGTGGTGGTCACTGGGCAAGAAATTGTTCCTTAAACAAAACCCAATCCTTAGGTTTTCATAAAGCTTACTTTTCTAAGAAAATGTGGATACCTAAAATTTTATTGTCTGGAAATCTCGGATCCAAACAAGTTTGGATTCCGAAAGTCTAACTTTGTTCTTAATTTCAGGAAAATAAAGAAAGTTCCAGCAACAATATTTGGTACATGGATAGTGGATGTTCCCGGCATATGACTGGTAACAAAAGCTTTTTTGAAAAGATTATCAAAACGAAAGGAGGAAAGGTAACTTTCGGAGACAATGCTAAGGGAGAGATTGTTGGTATTGGTAATATAGTTCTTTTAGGTAAAAATTTGATTTCAAATGTTCTTTTTGTTAAAGGTCTTAAGCACAACCTCATTAGCATAAGTCAGTTATGTGATGAAGGTTACCTTGTGAATTTTAGGAATGATAAATGCTTAGTTCACAATTCCAAGGAAGAATTTATTCTCTCAGCCAATAGGCAAGAGAATGTTTACACCTTAAACTTAGAAGACCTAAGAAGTCAAGATTTACCTTGCCTAAGTGCAATGGAAGATCACTCTTGGTTATGGCATAGAAGATTAGGACACTGTAATCTTAGAAACCTATGTAAACTCTCTAAGAAGAAACTTGTTAAGGATCTACCAGAGCTTAGATTTGATTCTTCTAAAGTTTGTGATCCTTGTCAATATGGCAAGCAACATAAATCTAGTTTTAAGTCAATTGGTGAAGTCTCAACAACCGATGCATTACAGTTGGTGCATATGGATCTTTTTGGTCCAACACAAACTGGAAGCATTGGAGGCAAATACTATGTGTTTGTTCTTGTTGATGATTACACTAGATTTACTTGGGTCTATTTTCTAGCAAGGAAATCTGAAGCTTTTTCTTATTTCAAAAGTTTTAGAGCCCAAGTTAAAAATGAGAAAAACCTTCCATTGAAAACTATTCATAGTGATCATGGAGGAGAATTTCAAAATTCTGATTTTGAAACTTTTTGTAGTAAGAAAGGTATTACTCATAACTTTTCAGCACCTAGAACTCCTCAACAGAATGGTGTAGTTGAAAGAAGAAATAGAATTCTTCAAGAGATAACTAGAACCATGTTGAGTGAATATTCTATTGCTAGACATTTCTGGGCTGAAGCTGTAAGTACTGCTTGTTATACTATAAATCGAGTTTTGATTAGACCTTTTCTTAATAAAACTCCTTATGAGTTATGGAGTGGTAGAAAACCAAGACTTTCCTACTTCAAGGTTTTTGGTTGCAAAGTATTCATTTTGAATACTAAAGATAACTTACATAAATTCGCACCAAAATCTGATGAAGGAATTTTCTTAGGATATTCCACAACCTCTAAGGCATATAGAGTTTTTAATAAAAATACTTGTACTGTTGAGGAAACAGTACATGTAAAATTTGATGAATCAGATCCTTTTGTTTTTAAAACCTCCCAACCTACATCCTCGGATGTGTTTTCAAAAACTGATTATCAACCGTTGATAGAAGAACCTTCTGATAAGGAAATTGTTCTAGAAGATAATTCTGAAACATTTACCCCAGAAGACTTTCTACCTTATGTTGATGAACAGGTTTTACAAAACCCAAATCAGGTGTTTCTTAAGAATCATCCCAGTGATAGTATCATTGGTGATGTAAATCAACCTGTAAGGACTAGAAGTTCCTTAAGAAATGAAGTAGAACATCTAGCATTTCTTTCCCAATTAGAGCCTAAAAGCACTGATGAAGCTTTAGGTGATGATGATTGGATCAAAGCAATGCAAGATGAACTAAATGAATTCGAAATGAATAAAGTCTGGACCTTGGTTGAGAGACCTAAGGAAACTTCTTTTATTGGAGTAAAATGGGTTTTCAGGAATAAATGTGATGAGAATGGAGTCATTGTTACAAATATAGCTAGACTTGTTGCTAAAGGCTATAATCAGCAAGAAGGAATAGACTATGAAGAAACCTATGCTCCAGTAGCTAGACTTGAATCTATCCGTATTCTACTTGCCTTTGCAGCATTCTTTAATTTCAAACTATTTCAAATGGATGTGAAATGTGCTTTTCTTAACGGTTATGTTCAAGAGGAAGTTTTTGTTGAACAACCTCCTGGATTTGAAGATACAAAACATCCTGATCATGTTTTTAGACTTACCAAAGCTTTGTATGGCCTTAAACAAGCCCCACGAGCATGGTATGATAGACTCACTGGATTTTTGCTTCAAAATAACTATGTTAAGGGAAATGCAGATCCAACCCTTTTTATAAAGAAAGATAAGAAAAATGTTTTGATTGTTCAAATTTATGTTGATGACATTATATTTGGTTCAACTCAGCAATCTTTGACTGACTCCTTTGCTAGTCTAATGAAATCTGAGTTTGAAATGAGTATGATGGGTGAGTTAACATTTTTCCTTGGTTTTCAAATTTCTCAAAAACCAGAAGGAACCTACATATCCCAACATAAGTATATTAAAGATCTTCTTAAAAAGTATGGTTATGACAACACTAAGAGTATAAGTACTCCCATTGGTACCTCAAACTCTTTAGATCTTGATGAAGCTGGGAAACCGGTAGATCAAACATCTTTTAGAGGTATGATCGGAAGTCTACTTTACTTAACAGCTAGTCGACCAGACTTAATGTTTTCTGTATGCTTATGTGCAAGATATCAATCCAATCCTAAGGAATCTCACTTAAAGGCAGTAAAAAGAATTTTTCGCTACCTTAAGGGAACCATGGATCTAGGATTATTTTATACTTCTGGAAATGATTTTGTTCTAAAAAGCTTTTCTGATGCTGAATTTGGTGGATGTAGAATGGATAGGAAAAGTACATCCGGAACTTGTCATTTCTTAGGAGATTCATTAGTTTCTTGGTCATGCAAGAAGCAACATTCTGTTGCACTCTCCACTGCTGAAGCTGAATATGTAGCAGCTGGAAGTTTTTGTGCACAAGTGTTGTGGATGCAACACACACTCACAGACTATGGCTTGAGTTTTACTAAAACTCAAATTTTGTGTGATAACACAAGTTCCATTGCCCTAAGTAAAAACCCTGCACATCACTCCCGTGCAAAACACATAGATATTAGGCATCATTTTCTTAGGGATCACACACTTAAAGGAGACATTATTCTACAGTTTATCGGAACGCAAGAACAACTTGCTGATATTTTCACAAAATCTTTACCTTCTGATAGATTTGAATATATTAAACAGAAGTTAGGAATGATAACTGTAAGGTAATCTTCCTCAATTAACTTTCTGTTGAAAAATCTCCTTACAGTAATAAACTCCTTTTCATAGGGGGAGTACATTTGTTTGTTTATTTAACAAAGTTTTTCAAATTTTGTTTTCAAACTTTTCGGAACGACAATGTCCGGAATGGAATTTCCGGAACAACAATTTTCCAGAAAGGATATTTTCGCACAGAATACTTCTGGAATGGAAGTATTCATATTGAAAATTTCCGGAATGGAAAACTTTCGTACTGGTATTTTCATAACGGAACTTTCGTACTAAGTCTTCCGTATTGAATTTTTGTGTTTACCTTTTCGTATTGAGTTTTTCGTATTGACTTTTTTGTATTTAGTTTTTCGTATTGAATTTTTCGTAGTCGTCTTTATATTACCCATTACGAATAACTTTCCTAAGCTAATCCGAAAGGTATGATTTCCTTACTGAAGTTTTCGTAATCATATTTTACTTGCTGACAATTTCTTATAGTTTGTTTTCGGATTATAGTTTTCTTAAATCTTTGTTTTAATAAAACCTCAAAAAGATCGGATTCAAGCTTTCAACCGTTAGATCAGATCTCAGATCATTCTAAACCGTTAGATCAACCGAGGAAGTTGAACCGTCATCCCAATGCCTATATAAAGGGGACCCTATTTTCTCGTCCCACATCGATTTCAAGCTTTTGCGTGCTGAAGCTCTGTCTCTCTGATTTAAGGCCATTCTGAACTTCAGTCTTCTCAGTTCCGAACTTCTCAGAGACTTCAGATCCGAATGTCTGCAGAGTTAGCTTCTCAAGAGATGTCTTCAACCAAGCCCATTTCTCAGTGGTTAGTCTACAGAGAGCGGTTAGTTCATCCGAATTTCTTCAGCAATTATGATTCTATTATATCAAAGAATATCAAGCTGAATGGCTGGGAGGATGTTGCGATATCAAAAACCGGCAACCAAGATGAAGTCTACTCTGACTTGCTTGTCGAGTTTTATGAGACAGTTTCTTTCTTCGTGGAAGATAATAGAGAAAAGTTTTCCTTCAAATCGTATGGAAAGACATATAAGCTATCTTACACCAAGGCTGCAAGCTTGGTAGGGCTGAGTTATGAAGGGGAAGCTGAGTTTATCTCGCACGTTCTGCCAGACTCCTTGGGTAGTTTCAACAAGGAGAAAGCCTTAGAAATTCTCGGATTAGATGATGATAAGGCTCCGAAAATTGCAAGTCTTTCTACAAACTTCCGGATTCTGGAGTTATGGGTGCAAGGGCTTATCGTACCGAGAAAAGGAGACAAGGACAGCTTGAAGAAGAGTGAGATATACATCTTGGATTTTCTGATAAATCTAAGAAAGTTCAACCTGATGAAGCATATTCTTCTCAACATTGATAATTTGAAGAAGGGGAATCTAAGAGCTCAGATAGTGATGTACCCGGCAATATTGTCGAAGCTGATAGTTCGGTGCCTAGAATCCTTCAAGGTTGCTTGTAGTTCTAAGACGAAAGTTTGCAAGATCATGTTGCTCAGTGATGCAACTCTTAAAAGGATGAATATAGCTTTTAACAAGGAGTCAGGGAAATTCATTGATCTACCGCCTCAAGCAGAAGTGACTCCGAAAGTGGCTGATCCGGAATCATCAAAGCCGGTAAGGAAGAGGAAGCAGAAAGAAGTGGTAAGTGAAGCTGAGGAACCCAAGTCTAAGGAAGTCCATTCCGCACCTCCTAAGCCTAAGAAGAAGAAGAAATATACTGATGAGGTTGCAGCGAAGTGGAGAGCTGACAAGGAGAAGAGGAAGGAAGGAGATCCGCCGTTCGGATTGGATCCTGCAGAGGCTAAAGCTCTGAAAGAAAAGGCTGCTGATGAGCTTGAGAAGCAAGCTAAGGAAAAGAAGCTGAAGAAGAAGTTGTCAGAAGCTGAGGCTGTGCAAGCTTTGTTGAAGTTTAATGAAATGGTTTCAGCAACCATTCCCGTTCCGAGATCTTTTTCTCTGGAATCTCTACCTGAGACTCCAGGAAGAAATCTTGTAACTCCGGAAGAGGCTGTTCCTACTGAGGAAGTAGAGCAAGTGGAAGAGGTTGAAGAAGCGGCTGAAGGAAGTGGTGAGACAGGAGATGTGCTCAAACAAGTAGATGAATATAAGGGAACTCCTTCGGAACACCTGTCGCTCCGAACATCTGAAGCTCAATCTTCAAAGCTTGCTACTCCTGCAATGGAAGAAGAAAAGGGAGAAGAAGAAGTTACTTGTCAAGAAAATATTTTACTTGATGCTGCTCAGATGAGAAACGTGGAAGCCAATGTTCAAGAAGTTGCTGATGAGGAAGATAAAATTGTTCAAGTCTCTGATAGTGAGAACAGATCTCCGGAACAGGTTTCAATTCAGGAAAAACAAAAGGGAAAGCAAATTCTTGCTGATACCCCGAGTTCAGAAAAAAGTTTGAGGAAGGAAGCTGGTAGCTCTTCTAAGAGGAAATTGGAGCTTATTGAAGAAGAAAATTCTCCTAGCAAGATTTCTGATTCGGAGTCATCATCGTTGGGGCACGATTTTGTTGTACAGTCCTTGAAGAAGTTGGTGGGAACAATTCCGACCTTCTCCAGTATTGACTCTCGGTGCCAGATGCTCCAACATACAATGAATCAGAAAACCGACTCCGTATCCATGGTTATGGATAAATGTGTTGAGATAGAAGCCCAGTTCAAAAATTTCTTTATTGGTTACGAAGCACATAAAAGATCGTGCAAAAGGATGACTAGCTGGTCGAAGAAGAATGTGGAAGAGATGAGGTTGCTGGATGAGTTTCAGGAGAATGTTAAGGATGCATTTCAAACCGAGGACAAGAAGTTTCATGAGATGACTGCCTCATTCGATGAGAAATTGACAGAGGAAAAGAACATTCGGAGTCAGGAAGTAAGAGATCTGAATGGAAAGCTCAACTCTGTTAATCAAAGTTGGAAATTTGAAAGGGATCATCGGATCAATTTTCTAGAAAGGATAAAGTCTCAGGAAGAGAAAATGGAAGCTCAGGAAGAAAAGTTGAAGGCTCAGGAAGAAATCATTCAAGCTCAGTCAGCAAGAATAGTTGCCTTAGAAAAGCAAGCAGAGGAAGATCATAAGGATCTCAAGAAGATCAAGACAATTCTCAAGGGGCTCATGTCAAAGGAGAAAGATCCGAAATGACCAATCCGATCTTTTTGTTGTAATCTGTTTTTGTTGCTGACATTTCAAAAATAATGAAAATTGTGCTTGTTGTTTCTATTGCTGTCGTTACTAATCTTTTCAGGTACTTTTTTATTTTGTTTCCATTCCCTCCAATTCTTTTTGAAAATCACAAACGGGGAGAAGGAAAAGATCCTTAAGAAAAAGAGGAAATCTAATAAGTGCTTATCAAAGGGGGAGAAAGAAAAATACCCAAGGAGATAGAACTCTAATAAGAGTTTGTTTAAGGGGGAGTTTTTCTTAAAGAAACATCACTCCGGAAATATGAATACGATCCTTAGAGACTCAAAGCCTAAGGGGGAGTTAGTCGTATTCATCTATATTCTTAAATCAAGGGAGATAAGCTTTAATATGTTTCTTTCTTCTTAGAATAGCTTTTTCGTAAGGATGTTTGTGCTTTCCAAAAAGGGGGAGATTGTTGAGTCAATAAGGTTTTCCTTATGACTTTTCCATTCCTTCTTGTTTTGAAAATCACAAACACCTTATCTTTTAGGAAAATTGCTTTTATAAGGAAAAATGCATTCTTAAGGAAAATCGCTTTTATAAGAAAAATTTATCCTTATCATATTTTCATTAATATTTTTCTTAAGTATGAAATTCGGATTCACTTTCTCGGAATCACTAAAACTGATAAAAAGCATTCTGTTTTAAAGATTCGGTTCTGGACAAGAACTATAAGGAAGTTTCATTCCGAATTCCGGATATGAATTCTGACTTAGTTCTATTCCAGATTCAGGATACGAATTCTGAAGAAGAATTCTCATTACGAATTCTAATGAAGAAATCCCATTCCGAAATCTCATTACGAATTCTGAAGAAGAATTTTCATTACGAATTCCAATGAAGAATTCTCATTACGAATTCTAATGAAGAAATCTCATTCCGAATTCTCATTACGAATTCTGATGATGATTTCTCATTACGAATTCTGATGATGAATTCTCATTACGAATTCTAATGACGAATTCTTATTACGATTTCTGATGACGAATTCCTATTCCGAATTCCTATTCCGAATTCTCATTCCGAATTCTCCTATTAAACAGAATCTGATTATCATTGTTTTATACACTCTGAATTTACTCACTCCGAAATTTCACTCCGAAATTTCTATTCCGAACTTTTATGTTAGAGTTTAAAACGATGTCGTACTTTCTGTTACACTTGTTTTGTTATAAAACGATGTCGTCCATTTTGTTATAAACTAACCGTTGTCTAAGTGACACGTGTACAGGTCCCTCCGAACTTTAAGGAAAATATGACCGTTGGAGAGGAGCTGACCTTACCTATAAATAGGAGCTCATTTGAAAGAGCTCGGTGCTGATTACTAAAAAAGTGCTTACATGCTGTTGAAGTGATTTCTAGAGAGAGAGTCTCTTATTAACTCTCAAAAGCTTCATGCGACTCCGAATGTTGGTGATTACATTCGAGGGCTTCCGGGGATAGGAAGACAGAGGTGCCGACTACCTTAAAGATCGAGGGCTTTCTTGCTGAGAAAGACAGAGGTGCCGACTACCTTAAAGATCGAGGGCTTTCTTGCTGAGAAAGATAGAGGTTGCCAACTACCTTGAAGTTGAGGGCTTGCGGGGATAGCAAGACAGAGACACCGATCTTCGTATCGAGGGCTTACCCTAGTGTGGGTAAGACAGACTTGCTTGAAAGTATAAATCAAGGGACCTTTATCCAAGGTTGTTGGATACCCTTCTCTTTGGGTTAAAAGACTATTATCTTGTTACTAGTAGTTTTACTACTTGTCTTTATTCCGCTGTAAATTTGTATCTTAAGGAAAGTATAATTTTCTTATACTTCCTTACTTACTCTGATTAGTTTAGATTCTATACGCTTTAAGGTAGAATCTTATATTGTAACTTTTGTTAAGTTTCACTTTCCGGAACCATATTTCCGGAACCTACTTTTGGAATCTCTTTCCAAGTTTAGTTTGGTGTTAGAGGTATTGTGAATTTACTTAGTTTAACTTTGTTAAACTTAGCTCTTTCCTTTTCTTAAGGAAACTCTAGTTGTTCATAACTAACTTTAAAGGTTCCAAAGGAATTTTTAAAGTATACAATTCACCCCCCCTCTTGTATATTGAGCATCTCATATTATATTTCGATCCTACAATTGGTATCAGAGGTTGGAAACCTCTTACTCTATACCATTCTTACAGAAACCAATCCAAAACTTATATATAAATTTTATACCACAAATAATATATAATGTAAAGCAGATGACGATATCCCCAAGGTATCTGGTTCTTATAATCGTCCTGTTAAAAACAATAAAAACAAGAAATGAAATCAGTAATGTCCATTTAATTCCACTCGACCAGAACTTTCAATTCATTCAATATAATTTCATTCATTTTCCTAGGTTCATATCCAATAATGAATTTTTCTTATTCCCTATTACATATTTTCTCATGGGTAATGGAACAATATACTGATTCCATAAACATATAATACCCTCTATGGATAATGACCAAAAGGAAACGGTATCCCCATAATAATGAGAGTCCATTAGGCTATGTAATTCATCATCAATATGGTGGTCCTGTAGAATCATCTCAAGAAGATAATATTTCAACATAACACTTCCATAGAGAACATGTGCCTGAACCTCCTAGATTTATAAATCTAACAAAAAAATCCACCATTTTTCACTCTTCTGGTGATTCTTCTGTTCCCTATGACTGAATTTTACTAATAAATGTATCCTTGATTTCATTTACCTTCATCGAGGTATAGGAAATGTCTAAATAAAATGATAGTGGGTACTACACTCAATGAATCTAGTAGGGATTCAAATATTATTAAGAGAAGATATAACATTGGTTTTTGTAGACAAAATAGAGGGTAAACCTTTCTCTAAAAATGAAACTAAACCAACTCTTTTGTGCATGCATCATAGATGAATCTTAAAGGTCATGGTTAGGATAATTTTTCTAATGTGGATTGAGATGTTGATAACCATAGGCCATCATGTGATCACATATCATAAGAACATATCCCAATATGAAAATTGATTCATCACAAAATAGTACATAGCCCTGTCTATTATTTGGTAGAGTTAGCACCGCTATTGAATCCAAAATATATTTCAATGAGAAAAATAACTCAATCATTTATCACCCCAAGTAGGATTCATTTTAATATTAGTGTGAAATAAAATCTTAATATAAATCGTTGAGAAATTATTCAAAAACATATTATAATGCCCATTCATGCCAATATATCATTGTGTACTAATAAAATTCCACAACTTGTCACTTGTAATAATAGCCTTCACCTTTTTAGGGTTGAATAAAATACTATGTTCAAACCACATGTATCTAAATAAATTCACCTCTATAATAATTATGTCCTATTTCAATATCTTGTAATAATGTCAATGAGTTACCAATACTTCCATAACATCTCTCAGATAATTCACATGATCCTTATGAAACAAAGATTAGACATGGATGTCATCCACATGGACCACCATGAATGTATCAAGATATTCCTGGAATACCTCATTAATAAATTAAATAAATATATAATGAACATTTATTAGAACGATTATCATGAAAAGAAAACAATAATGGAGAGTTATCCTCCACAAAATAGTTTTCTAGAAATCATATTATTTTATTGTCAACTAATATTAACTCGATCGAAGATAAATATCTGAGAACAAAATTTAAGATTTCAACTAATCAAATTGTTCATTAATCTAGTGAAATGATTGTAGGATTCTAAAAATGAATAAATTTAGTTTTTGGTAATATAAAAATTCTTAAATTGTGCCATCATCATTCTTATCAAATAGAATGGGTTCCACATAAGGTGACAGACTCAGTTGTATACGGTTAGTTTCCAATAAGAAATTTATCAATGTATTCAACTCTTTCATTTCATGTTATATAATGTTGTATGATGGGATTTAAAATAGATGAGTATTAGAAAATAAGTGAATAGAATAAACCATATCTTTTACATGTGTAAGACTAGAAAATTCAGAATTAAACACATCAGGAAACTCATTGCTAACATGAGAGAGATCATCTCCCAAATATTCGTTCATATAATCAAAAGAAAACATGAATATTACCATCCCAAATTATAAATAAGATGGTATATCTCTCCTAAAATACTAGTATCATTCTTAATAATAGAAAAAAACCACCCAATTGAACATCGTAATGGAGACCCATCGATGATATCCATCAACATGTTACCTAATATAAATGATCAATTCCATCCCATGAATGAAATCTAGGGGTTTCATACTGAGAACTAGAAACTCATAGGCAATATTGTTATCTTATAATGAGAAGACAGAAAAAGGAAAATGGAGACACACCTTTTATTTATTTTAAAAGGCATAGTAATATCCATAACATATGAAAAAGTCTCCATAGAAAGATTTAAAAGGACAAAAATATGAGTTGATACGAATGAGTGAGATGCACCAGTATCAAATAAAAATAAACTACAAATGAAAATATAGTCGTGATACCTTTCATAGTCGATATAACTATATTAGATTCCTATGGAGGCGGTTCCACTAGTTGGGGAATATTTATTCCAGATACATATTATTGGAACATATTTTATCTCGAAGAATCATAGTTCATTGATTCACTATTAGCTTCAGAAAAGAATGCTCCATTATGTTGGGAAGAAAAGACAAAATAGAATTTTTTTTAAGTATCTTGAGCATATGCATGAACTATATAACATAGGTGCCTTAGTGAAAACACATTTCAAATGCCATGGCTTGCCACACTTGAAGAAATTTCATGTATGAATTCCAAGAACTATATAATTACTAATGGATTCCTGCTATCGATATCCACCACGAGACTCATCACAAGTCATCTTTACCTCGAAGGGAATAATTAAACATCCACTATGAGAAAATTGAACTACTATCAACCCAGAATAATCATCCAGCTCAATATCATCAATAAATTCCATATCTATCACATTTTCATAAGAAATGGTATTTCGTAATAGAACAAGATAAAGTGTATTAGGTTGAAGGCATATCTCAAACTGTCGAGTCAAATTCTTCTCATTTTATACTATCTCGGTTTAAAACTACACATTCTAGACATAATGGTTCATGTACTCTATCATAGTCCATTCAGACTATTTGATATTGTAAAAATCCATTACCATAGCCACTACCATAGAATCTATAAATTAATGATCAAGTAAAATAACTATAATGTACTTCCACTATATAACCTCATTCATCTTCACCATCACTATCTATCCCAACAATCTCCATATAATTCATTATTGATTGAATGTGGAACATTTCAAATTAATCCAATTAAGAGATTTTAATAAATCAAAAATAATCTCTATATTTCTCAAAAAATCCTCTATCTCTTGAGGAGGATTGGATACTTAGAACTATAGTGGGTTCTAGAGAAGGAACACCATACTAAGATTCTAATATTTTTACATCTTAGGATCCATAAAATCATATTCAATTATAATAGATGATGATGTCTATCCGATATCATGGAAATCACTCTTATTTTTCTCAAAAAATTTCAAGTCTATTAGAGGATTCACACATTCTGTTTCACCAACAGCTTTCTGATGTGGCCTTTTGACACAAATTCTATGAAGCATGACACTACACATCATGAGAAAAAAATATTGAAGACCTCAAAATATTACTCAAATCCAAAAATAAAACAAGAGAAATAGAAAAAATTCCCATCAGATAAAACATCCTGGGTTGTATTTGAACATATCAATATCAAATACATATAAATGATTAGAATTACATAAAATTGTTCTTCATGAGTCCTTATCTAAGCCACCCATGCTAAATTAAGGCTCATTACGATGATATATTTCCAAGAACTCACTTATAACAACATCCTATTTCATGAAAAGGCATCTATATCTGTATAATAACATCCATGAAATATTCTTATCATACAAATTTTGATGAACTGTACCATATTCCCCTTTACCCTGATACCCAAGCCATCACTAACTAACTAAGAGGGGGTGCTGATCCAAATAGGTTGGCTACTAGAACATGACAACATATTATATAAATAGGACGACTACTATGCCATTAAACAACATAAGATTAAATTTTATAATCTATTTGTCTCAACACTCCCAATAGATAATTTTTTAGAAACAATACAAGTATTATAAATCCCAAATTATTATATCATAAAAGTACTATAAATAAATAAAAATATCACAAGACAAAAACAAATACCTCAGGTACAATAGATCATGAACATCAAACACATACAAGCAACTCTATTACTTTTCTCGGACCAACCTTTTGAAAACATTTTACATAAAATAGTTTAAATAAATGAACTATATTGATGAAAAATGATATATAATCAAATGAATATATGTCAAAAAAATAAAACAAATCACCCATAGTTATCAACCCTGTAGTATGTTAGTTTCTAACAATAGGATCCTTACACTTCTCATATAAGTGATGAAATATAATCTTTGTTCACACAGCTATCAGGATCATGTTGAATAGGTATAATCAACATCGAACGGACATTTTCCCATGTATCTCAAATATGGGACGGAGTATCGATCATGGATGGTGTACCCATGTATCCCTCCAAGGCCATCTAAGGTGTCTCTCCTAGGTACAATTACCTTTACAGATAAGTAGGCAATCCTCCCTATTATCCCATCTAATGTAATCTATAAAATTTTTATAACAATCACACCTAATATAAAAGAAATCATTACCATTTATAATTATAAATCATGATAATCCTTTACTATGAATTTATATCTCATAAACGTTAGTCACCCTTACTATATGTTATAGGAAGGTTATATATATCGCTAACTTATACCATATCTCCACATATTGATAACAAGTTTGAAAATTCATTTAACTCAAGAAATTAAAACTATAAAATAATAAAAAGGGGCCTATAAACATTCCATTATATTTAAAATAAAAACATATCATTAATTTTTATTTACATCAAGGTAATTCATAAACCAATTTTAATTATAATAAAAACTTTTACAAAGTACGAGTCTCTTAAACCATTTATGAGTGTCACACGAAAAGGAGTGTCTCCTGTCTAGGTAAACGCCCCAAAATAGGGATTCGTAGGTAGTTGATGTAATATTTTATGTGTGATTAGCAATTATTATAATTAATTTACTTTATATAATTAACAAAATACATTTAGGGAAATGAAATAGACCACATACCATAGTCCCACAACACTATCCTTGTCTAGTGTCATCCCTTTAATTGATCTAGAATGGTATAAATCTTATAAATAGAGTGATACCATTAAGATATATCATAGAACATCCCACCAAAATAGAATAGCAGATGTTGATCTAAACGAAGAAAGGAAGAAAGAGGATTATATTTTGTTACCGTTTTAGATCCAATGCATGTGATGGTGAATCAAATGGAAATCAAAAACTATATTTATAAAATATCCAAAACATTCTTGAGGAGGAGTTCTAATTGAGGGGAGGATTCAAATGCATGATAGAATGATAGAGGGTAATTAGATTTTATGATTAAAAAAATTTAAGGTCAAATTTTAATGTTTTCCATTAATAAGGGGTCAAACGTTTTGGCTGCATGATTGGATAAATTTTGTGCCAACCATGCTCCCAACACTTCCCAATGATCCCCCACACGTGAGAAAAGATCAAGTTTTTCTGGACTATGTGTTGACATTAAAAGATCCTTCAATCTCTGACTTGGGACAAGCCAAAAATCCACACAACCTTGGATGAATGATTCATCCCAATTTTGTTCCTATATATTCTCCTCTAAAACAACCTACATTGTTTAACCAAACCATGTGGTATGTGGTATAGGTAATTATTAGACCTGATGCCTAGAATATTTTCCCCAAACTCATAGATCTATTCTCTTATCAAACACTTGATGATCTTGACACCTTCCATACTCCTTAGGCCATGATTACAAAGATAAAAAATGGAATTCATCTAGGAAGGAAAGAATATGTGCCTCATGGAAAATTTTTAACATTACATGATCCATGTATCCCTCTTGGGGATGTATACACCAAACCTATAAAAAGTAATTAATTGTTGGGTGGCTCCATTGGATTTTGATTTTACATATAAAGAGTATCTGGTAAATATCATAGTTTATGGAGACAATGTACAATGAAACAGGATATGTCACCTCATCAACATGTTGTCACAGAATAAAATGTTTAAGGATGTGATATTGAAATTAGATGAGGTGGTTGAATAGATGAAGCTACACTAGTTTATCTATTAAAATTAAATCCTACTGTTTAAATGACTAAAAATATAATAATGTAAGGAATCAGACATTTATAAATGAAACAAAATTATTGAATAAATAAATACTTAATCATTTACTATAGTTTTAGGAAACATATACAATTACATTCATTATTAAATAAAACTATAATTTGTATATTTCAAGATACAAAAGTCTATTAAGCATTACCAATTATTAAAATGTAATCATTATAATGTTATTTTTTGATTTGTATATATTATGTGTCATGATAAATCTAATATAAACATAAAAAAAACCAACAGCCTTGAGAAGATTTATCACACCCTTTCATTCCCATTTATTAGAAATTCTATGGGAGATATCATCATTATGCTTAGACCTTCACCAATCACTATTAGAGATTCAAGAACTAAATGATCAGTGAAATCGATTATATGATTAGTTCAATCTCAGTAAGATCGCGACACAAATCATGACTTTTGGAGAATGCTAATAAAATTTCATCATCACACACCATACACTTAGGGAATTATATACTGTAAGAATGTTCTATGTATCTAGACCCTAATATTATGAATTTTAATATTTTTAGTTTTTAGAAAAATTATTATTACATTTATTATATTTACTAAATATTTATTAAATGATAATGTTTGACAGAAACTAGATTTTGATATGATGAAAAACTAATTTAATTTTTCCAAAAATATATAATTTCAATTAAGATACTACTTTTAACGAATTCACGGATGTGGAAAAAAATTAATATTTTGATAAAAATTTATTATTAAATAATATTTAAAACATATAAATGAAAGTATAGTTTTATACAGTCATATATAATATTTATAATGGCATAAAATGATATTGTCAAAAAAGCCATTATTTTTTAATAAATGGGGATTTATTATTTAAAAAGGTAATTTATAAAATAAAAAAACAATTTGATGAAATAAAAAATATTTTTGAAATTTGTAAATCGAAATTATACGATGGTTAATTTTTTATAATTTTTTTGGTGATACTTTTTATTGTAAAACATATGTACCACTTAAACATAATGAATGTATTATAAAATAAAAATTTCTAGAAGAGAATTAATATATTCCAATAAAGGCATGAACAACCCTATTTATATATACCCAATAATATATTGTGTTATTAAGGATATTTTATTATTTATATAAAGCCATAATGAATCCTCCAAAAACTATATAATATGTTAAGTTTATAAAATCAATTATTTATAAAAATGGCTCACATCCATATCATAAATGGTATTATATTAAGGACATCAGGTAATATAATTTAAAAATAATTAAATTCACAACACTTTTTCTAAAATCATGTGAGAAAACTAGTGGTTGGTTTTTTACATGGAAGAATTTTTCATATAATGTCCAAGAAAATTTTCCAAATTAATAATAAATTATAAATTAATTTACCATAAAACCCTAAAAAAACACGGATTTACCTTAAATGAAGACTCTCAGGGAAATAAATTTCACTTAGAGTCCCACTATAAATCAATTCTAATTTTCTCCCAAGAATATTATAATCCCCTCCAATGAAATAATATGCTACCTCCCAATGTAAGAGATCTTCTCATTATCCTATTTATTTTATAACCTCCTTCATGTTATGAATTTGGATTCGAAGTATTTCTTGTTTTTATACATTCTTAAGCATACAAATCTCTACACAAAATATACCAAATCTGATGGTAGAACAATTTACCTCTCTTTAAACACATACATTAATATTTAATAACCTCTTGTATGATGCCATAATTATCAAGTGAATTTTCATGGAAAAACATTTATATAGTGATTACCCATACATTCCATTATTTAATGATATTCACATAGATATACGTATACCTCATTTATTGGGGATTTCTATGTTTGAAACCGAAAATCCATAATATTTTTATAATTTGTAATGTAATACAATCCTATGTCGAATTTTATATGTAGCACACTATACATATACACAATAAATATGGGACAAGTGCACTTAGGATTATATATCCCTCCAATACAATGGGTAATTTTTTTATCTCATTATATTATGATTATTTTTTAAGGTATTTTATTTTATGTACAATTTATTATGATGTATTGGTAGTTAGGGTATAATTATTCATATGTTTAATTGTGTTCTATTTTTCAATATTCCCTTGATTCTTTTATGATATAAAATTATATCAATATTTGATGTCCGTGTTCATGATTATAAATATTCTTATTTTACAATGATATTATGATTGAAAAAAATTTATTGATATAACTTATTCCTACTTTTATTATTCCCTTATTGGGCTCTGTATCTCATAACATTCTAATGTACATCCCCAAGTTATCCTGTGCGATTTTTGATAATCAAAGTAAATTAAGAAAATGTAAGGAAGTTGTTATATAATTTTAATATACCCATGGTTCATTTTATTATGATATGTGACTAATTCACAATGAAACAAATCCTCATTAGCTTATATGGTTGTATTATGTGAATCGTTATGTAATATATTATGATAATATATATACAAAATTATTTGTTGTCTGAGAAATATGACTTATTTAAAAATATTATTTTATTTTGATTGATATGTATAAAGTAAAATTTAGAATTTAACCATTTTAGATTTTAAAATTCAATTAAAATTATTATATAAATTAATTATCATTATTTGGATAACTATTAATACATTAGATGTAGTAAAAAAATCATTTAATTCAGAAAGTTCTATTTTCACGGAACTGTTTTTATTATTTTTTTACTGTACAATATTAAATTAATATGATAGATATTAAATGATAATTATTTTAATATTTTATGTCAAAAATAATTTATAGTAATGCATATTTAATTAAATTTTAATATGATATATGATTAAGAACACATAATGTTTTAAATGTGAAATTATAATAAATTTTTTTTCTATAAATATAATTTCATCATTTAAAATATGATATTGTAATATTAAAATAAGGATTACACTAAATTGATTCAATATTTTTAATGTTCTCATCAAAATTAAGTAATAATATTTATTTATATTTCATTTATAAAAAATTATGTATCGATGTGAAACATTAGTTGATATGGTAATGGGAAAAAGATGTAAAAATAGTTAAACTATGTGATATTATTTGAAATATAATGAAAATATACCACTAAATTAGGTAAATAATTAAATGAATCTCCCATCAGCATTATTATCAAAAATTATACATCTCTTTTCAAATTAAATCTGTATGCAACAAACAATTAATATTTTTTGAAATGCTACTTTAATCTCATATATAAAAGGAATCATCCTGTACCCCTAGCATCCAATCTTCTAATTAAATATTGTCTTGAATATCTATTCATTTTTCTCCAAAATACTTATCAGTAATTAGGTAGGCTATCGATCAGTAAAGACACACTTAATCTTTTAATGAACATATTTTTAGAATTAAAAATTTCGTCTAAGTTTGTACATAGTTCCTCTATACTTGTAATGTTACATTCTCATATCCACTTTTAATGAATATCAATGTCTACTATAATTTTTCTATTTACATCAATTTTATATTGGGTAAATTATACAACTATTATATAATACTATACTCCACCTCATTTGATAGTTAAATCGTTATTGTTTGGGATAGATCAACAACCTATATAAATGATGTTTTATAATTTTATAATCATGTAAATTACTATTTATCCTCAAAATTATATTAGTAATATACGATATTAATCAATAATTTACATTTCATGTATCTTTTAGAGAGGGTGAGAAATATATTGATCAATATAAAATAACATGTTGTTATATCAATAAATTGTAAAAATATTTCAATAGAGATTTCATTATCAAGATTCATTACCAAATTGTAAAACATGTGAAAAAAATATTAAAATAATCTGTTATAAAAATTTATTCTAAAACATTGAATAATATTATCATTGAATGAATTCTAGCATCGATATTCTTTATATTTTTGAAAAAAATAGGAATTCTATACATGTAATAATGAAATAGACAATAAATAACTTATAAATTATATAATAAAATATAATTAAAAAATATTAAATAAAATTGATATGGATATGTAACTATAATAAGTTATTTATATTTGTATTATTAAAATATAGAGGTTTAAAATATTTTTTTGGAAAGTTTCATTAAATCTATGTGTTTTATCAGCTATGTTTTCCCAAATTTAGTTGTGGTTAATATTCATTACCTTCTTTCATTATGTTGTGAACATAAATCCACATGAATATAGTTTACAATAATTTTCATATAGGTCATGGGATTTACCATGAAATATCATATTCATTTTTCAATGTATTTTGTTTCAAAAGATACAATGTATTAAGTTAATCTATTCGAAACTCAATTTGAATTCGAGTTTTTGTTTCACGAAATTTTTATATATGGCTATTGAATTTAAATTTTATCTAAAACCATATATCATTTTATGAACCTTCGGTTATTTCAGTGTTTTTCATTAATTTATACCATTTTAATCTAACTTTGGTTCATATTTCAAAGAAAATAATGTTTGTTTTATGAACCAACAATATATCTTCATTTTGGTCGGAAACCTTTCAACACAATGATCATATTAATTATATTGTTAGAAATATGTAATTATCGTTGATTATATGATATAATATGGAATTTTTCATAATAAAAGATATTTCTTATGAATGGATATTTATTTTAACATTTTTCTTATAGTAATTTGATATTAACATTGATTATTAATTATAAAATTAATAGGAACCATTTATTAATAAATTAACATATGAACACATTTCCCTATCATATTCTATATATTATTTTATTAAGGGTCCTCTAGATGTTTCTTGTGGGATTCCATGTATTTTCAATACCAATTTATTTATAAATTACTATTTTTAAAAGTTAACATTTTAGAATGTAGTGGATATTTCTTCATATTTTTTGTAGAAATTATTTTATGCTATTATAAATTTTTTTCATATAATTAAAAAAAATTAATTGTTTCTTAAGAACTAATGAAGTTAAGAAATAATTATACCATATTCCATCAATATATATATATATATATCATATGATATTATATTATAAAAAATGTCATGAAACTCATTTAATTATTGGTGGATAAAAATTATACCATGGGATTATGAATGTCATTGAGTTTACAAGAATAAAATATGTATAGTTTATCATTATATGATGGGTGGGTCTAAAATAACTCTAACCCATTATATAATATTTTAAATCACTATATTTTAATAGGGTACAGAGAGGTTAAACCGAACCCATAATGGATTCAAAGGTGGTATTTCAATGCCCAAATGGTTATAAGTGTGGTGATAAAAATGCTAATTGGGTGCCTTGTTAGTGATATTAACCCAAAATTTTAATAGGGTATTCCATCTATTTTGAAATTTCAAGCACTGCTCGGAAAATTAGTGTGCACAGCCTTAACATTTAATTTGTGTCCTTTTACTATTGATATAGATGAATTGGATTCAAATTTACCCCTTCATGTTATGTAATGTTTTTAATGGTTTTTATAATGTATTTTATGAATTCATTCAAGGTCCACTTCAAATGTTATTCATGATAGATTTCCTTCACATCTCTCAATGACATTGAGAATCTATTTAGATGATATAATGATGTAAATGGATGATGATTAGGACTATTGGTACCATTGTTTGGGGATATATATTATTATTTAGTAGTGGTTACATTAGAATCTATTTATTCCACTAAATATAGAGGTTTAATATCAACCATGGAACTATTATATTTAGAATTTCTAAATAAATTCTCTTAGATTCCACATGAAAGATATGTTGGATTAATTATTGATCACATACCGGGGAAAAATATTATTTTAGTTTAATCTTATTGTATGACACCAATTTAATTTAGGTAGTTCTATTTATTGTTGGAATAGTTATAATGAAACATTTTTACAAGAAAAAGTGCATTACTTTGAGAAGAACTGTTTCATTTTTTTATTGAATTAATATTAAACTATTTGATTTTTCATGGATTATCATAATCTAAATCATGTTCTGAAAAATTCTAACTATTACCTTCCCCAAATTTATGATTTATTTAACAAATTTATGAAATATTCATGGATATATAAAATTAATTTATGATTCAGTTTCCATCAACATCTTGTACGGAAGGGGGATATTCCAGAAATAGATTTCTAGAGTCGGTATAAACATTGTGATAATGTAGTGATGTCATTTGGTCTTGTTAATAAAAATAGTTATTATTTAATTAATTAATAATATCATTAAATTTTACATAGACTCATTTATATTGGTGGTTGATGATGATATTCAAGTGTATTCTCGTACTAGGGCTATTATGAAGAAAACATGTTAATATTGTTGATTATCTTAAATGATCATAAATTTTTTACTAAGAACTCAAGTTGTAATAAATGGATACAACATATATTATTCCCTATAATTATCATATCTAAAATGTAATTTTTTTTATATCATAATATATAGAGTAATTCATTTCATAGAATCCAATGAAGAATGTTTTTGGCATAGAATGATTCCTTAACAAATAATGATCTAATTAACATTTTCATGTAATCCCATCACATGCCTCACTCAATACAAATTTATTAATGATTTTTTTCCTTTAAAATTAAGTGATGTGTTCTAGAAATAATTTTATAAACTATACTATTGCTTTATATCTACATATATCCTTTTGTTTCTAGAGTATAGAAATGGCTAAATGGTTTACTATGACACATATAGTTCATTTTTATTATAATTTATCCTATTAGATGATAATGTTTTCAATTTAGGATTAGTATATTCAAAGAATATTATGAATAATTACCCAAAAAATTATTTGGAATTGTAAGAAATATTTAATTTTATGAATATAGGATTTGATTTTCTTTCTATGAGAAATTTAAGGAGTTTAATAATGAAAAATGTTTGAAACCAACTTTATCATAAATATATTTGAATCTAATGTGATGAAAATTTATGAAATATCTATATATTTATGACTTAATGGGATTTATACACAATTAAATGGGAATTATGTATCTGATTATTTGTGCCAAAACTCATATAATCCATTTTGGAAATAAAATTATATTCAATGGAATCTAATGTGGATAAAAGAGAATATAAATCTACATTGTATTAAATAAGGTAATTTTGTGGAATTAATTAAAATTTATTTAATTAATTATTTGGTTTCAAGGATATATAATCATAGACATCAAACTCATATAGTATGAAATTATGGTCAAAACTCAATTCCACAGAGACCATTAATGGATGTAAAATACATAGGATTTTGATGTTTCACTTTAGAGAATGGATAATAGTATCCCATGACTATTAGGAAGAAAATAATAATTTTACAACTATTATTAATGGCATTTTCATCCTTGTATTCATTAGATATATATATATATATATATATATATATATATATATATATCTGAGAGCATAGTTTTAGTGGGTTTCTATAATGTGGATAATAGGTAAGATTTCATGAAATTTCATTTTTTATCCGTAGTTTTAGGTATATAACCAATGAAAACTGGGTTTTTTCATTATTCAACTATTCTTATATAGAATTTGGGGTCGGTTCATAACAATTTATTAACAGTAAAACAAATAAATGTTTAAAACTTTAATCTACATGGATGGGTTTTCATCAATTCATAATGTTTCCACACTTCATCCCTAATCGTGAATCCAATATGATGGAATAAATGATAATAATATATATCTAATAAGATGTTATTGTATATATAGTAATAGTATTAAATATTTTATAACCTCTATATAGTCTATTTTCGATGTTTTATGACATTAAAATATATCTACGAATATTTTCATATCCACACATTTAGACAATTTGAGATTCTAAGGCACAGTGATTCTAGAATTGATATTTAAAACTTTTTAAATATACTAATATAATGAATATATAGTTACTAAAAACAATGGGAGACCTTTATAATAGTTTCTAAAATTGTAAATTTCCAACCACATTCAAATCCAATAGTAGTTCGGCATTGGGATTCTGGTTGAGGTCTTAATTGGTGTGTTTATTAAACTAAACTAATTAAATAAATACTTTATCTCTTCTATTAAATAAAATAATAAGCTATTATTTAAATAATATATTATAAAACTTCTCTAGATTGTTTCCCATAAACACTGTGAGGATTTGTAGATGATCTAATGAACATATATTTGGAATCTGGACTGGATGGGAATCATTTATTAGATAGAGGATGAACAATGATCAGATCGAGGTTGAATGATGAGTAAATATAGAAGCAGATCTTCCACATCGTAAGAAGAAACATTATTCACAAACTATTGATCATAAATTTAAGTATTCCTTTTAAATTTTTTATTTTATCAAATTTAAATAAATCAATAGATAATTAATTTATAATATAATTTTTATTTTGTGATCACAAGTTTTTTCATGAACCTTGTTGATGAGTAAAAAAGTTTTTTTATTTATAATGTTATAAATTAATTCAATGATCTCACTCAGGGTATCTTCGATCTATGATATTTGTTCAATAATTCTTTTATAATTATGGTTAATCTTTATTTGTTGTCTCATTCATCCTCTTATTCTCCCATTTCATTGATTATATCTCATAGGGTCACAATTATAGATTTCAAGGGTGGGTTCAAGTATGTTTGATCCCAAAAATACTAGGAATATTTTGAATTAGGAATTAATTATTACTTTTTTTCTAAGGATTGTGTTCTATTTTGGTATGTATTTTATGATTCTCATGGATTTGGGATACGAATTTGAGCATCAATGGATAGGTGAGTGGTGGTCATTTTGAATAAATTTACCAAAAAAATATTGATATATAAAATGTGTAAATAACCAAGTGATTAATTGAAAAATAAAACAACATTTTGTGTGGTCTTCTGAACACATATTTTGTAGTACCCCTATACATGATAGTAGAGTTTTGGAAAAAATATAAGGGTTACAAGCTATGTGTATGGGGACCATGTTATGTGTCCCACACATGGTGTCATCGTAATGTGAATTAATTAGATTCTGTGAAACTCATCAATCATGATATTCCATGTACTCGTGTATAACATTGGTATGTTTCAATACTCAGGAAAATTTATTTACATGACTAGGTATACATAATGACCAAATAAACACTAGCATGACTAGGAGCACACTTTTAGGCCCTGTGTGGACAAGACCTACCATGTTGTTCCTAGAAATGACATGCATGGTGACATGGGCTTTTAGTCATGTCCAAATAAGCATACATCACATTATAGGAGAGAGATCAAACACTGTGTAGACCCACTAAACATTGTGTACTCCTTTTTTAAAAAACATCCACCTTTCATATCCATTTCATTTAGAGACTTATTTTTTCCCATATTTATCCTATCAATATATTTTTTCCTCACAAAACATGATGATATCTTTCATAGTCGTAGTTTAAGTTAAAAATGTAAATTTCCATAAATTAAAATTCCTTACATGATGATTGACGTCAATAATTATTAGGCAGTATCATTAGAGGGAGGTCAGGGTAGGAAACCACCTTGTTGTACCTAGGTGTGGCTCCCAAATACTAATCAAACTTATTTTTGTGGAATGGAATGTAGATCAAGGGCATGGTTCCTCTACAATTTTATTTTAACAACCAATGTATGATACGATGGTTTTTTATTTGGTGAATGATGTTAGGGTATTCAATGGTCCCGTCTTCTACCAGCCAAGGAGGTCCTAGTGGTTTGGGTCAATACAGATTGATATCATAGTAGTTTATTCCTTGAGATGGTATTTGGAGTTTACCCCATGTGAGGATTTGTTTTGAATTTTTCAAATACTTTCAAATTGTATTGAGTTTACCATTCAAGCCATAGAACCATGTGTTGGTGCGACAGCTATTGTATCCACCAACATGGACTCTAATAACTTTCTCTTCAAGTTAGTTTACCATGGATTTTTTTTGGATTGAAAATTGGTAAATTCGTCATATAGGACCATGTACTTTGACAATAATTTTGTAATCATCTTCTCATATATATATATATATATATATATATATATATATATTCTCAAACTTCTTTTGTATGTTTGGATTACATTCAATATGTTTCTATGAAGGAGTCCACCTTGGTTACAGATTCATGATAATGAAGAATGTCCAATGAGTGGTGAGACCTAATTTATAGGTCCATCCTCATGAGTTCTTTCTTATAGGTAAGAAGGTTACATCATCCTCCATACTATGGAGAAAATTGAACTAGTATATCATTTTAAGGATCCATATAGGTATAACAAACTATGCGAGTTCCATCGCAAGTGGATGTTGAGGTTCTATTGTGAGCTAGATACCCATGTATATTATGAGTGTATTGAGTCAATGATCTTATTATTAATATTTCTGTAGACCCCGGCTGATCAGATGATTGTGCTGGAATCTATCCTTTTACACAAACAAGTAGGGTGAAGAAGAGTTTGGTCACATAGACACCTGATGAATATAAACTGTTGTCGTTAAACATCAGGAAGCTATTTCATGAAGAGTAATATCACTCGTGTTTACACTAAATTCAGATTCAGGATAACATGGACTAGAATCTGGGTAGTAGTGTTGTAGCTGAGTATACCACGAGGTTCATGGCCATTATTTGGCACTCACTTAACATGATTTGGGATGGTGGATTCTAGATAAGAATGTTCGAGAAGGGTCTTTACGAAGACATCCAAGACAGTCTGGTACCCATGTACATCCCCACATATGTTGGAGTATCAGATCAAATTCTAGTGATGGGGAGATTTTAATATGTTTCATTCCATGCAACTAGAGACGGTAGTAGGCATCATCTGGTTGAGTTATCTACAATAGGAAGCAGTTACCAATCATCAGGGTCATAGAATTTTAGAACATCTCATAAATGGACTGTGGAATATTTTACATCCGTATAGTTACATCATAGATGAACATGTTATCCTAAAGAGGTCCGATGCTACAAATGTGATGGGTGAGGTCACATGGCACATTGTTTCCCGACCCAAAATGCTAATGATGGAATTTAGATAGAAGATAGACTGAAACTATAGAGGCAACATCATGATCAGGGATCCCCTATATGTGTTCAGGTTGGTCCCTAATGAGATGGTGTTGAAATAAAAGTATTCACAACATTATATAGTGGATGTTTTGGTAGTGCTGACGGTGTGGGATTCTTCTAAAACAAACATTATGTCCCATACAAGTCTTTTGAGCCGTTGTTCAGGCTGAGGGAAGATTCTATCTACAAATTCTTACGCTAAGGGTTTACATGAGATGATTAGTGTGTTGAAATTAATTTATTATACTCATTACTTAGTACTATAACAAACATGTGATAGATATTACTTCATCTCCATAATATTGTTGTGATATCTGGATCTATCATTTGAGACTATAACCTAGTAGCATTAGATTTAGGTTCATATGGTGAATAATGATTCAATAACAATTTTTTTATATTAACATTATCTATATATTTGTGGTTACTACTTTAAATGGGACCTTTGACTCACTAGGATGAATAAAAATGATGTCATCATGGGTATGGTCTACTTGAAAATGGTCTAAGTCCTAACTGAAATTCACCTCATATATCTATGGTTTGTTTGGATAGATGGTATGATATTCTTACTTTTCTATGGGAGAGATACCATGGTTGAGTGAGTTGGTCTTATGTGTAGAAAGCTAAAACCCATTAGAAATTTTCAAAGAGATTATTCCATAGCATAATGAGTCCTTAGAAATGTGAAATCCTTCAGTCATGTAGGATTATATGAACTAATTTCTTAAGGATATATCAGGATTACCTCCAGTGTGATATATGCTATCATCTAATTAATTTCACCATGATAGAACACAAATATATTCTTTAGTATATTATGAGATGTTGGTGTAGTTAGATGACCATTTATGGATGTGATTTATTATACATAGATGTCCCCATTGGAAGAATCAATATTTGTTATGCAAACATTGGATGTGTGTTTCAAGATTTTTTATTATCTTCCCCTGAACCAAGTAATGATAATGAATTTATATCCATTTCCCATGATTTATGAAATGTTTCATCAGTTGAGAGGGGTGAGATGGTTAACATGGATAGATACGGGGTATGAAAACAACATGATGAGGGTTTATAAAGCCACTATTAGGATGCTAGTATTCATATTTTGTTTTAGAGACTACAATTTTAAACTGATGCCTTTTCATGTAATTAATTCCCCCCACTATGTTTTTTGATATTTATGAAATTGATCATCCATCCATACAATGAATGATTTGTCTATATATTCAATGTTTACATTCTAATCTATTTTATAATATAGGAGGATAATTTTGAGAATATAAGTATGGACCATGACATAATTTAGGCGGAATAACTATGGTAAGCTATCAAATCACTAGTTTATTATCTATGAGGTTCTCATTATGGGACATGTCTTTTCTGAATCTGGATTAAATGTGGACCTTGTGATTATTTATGTCACATTTTCATTGGATCAACCATATATCATATCACAGATGAGGAGAGTTCATTTCATGTAAGAGTACCACACAAGTTTCATGGAGTACTTCAATAGTATTTTAGCCCGGTTGAATTCCCTAACATTGAAAGTTAATCCTTCTACCTTGACTAAGTAGTGTTATATGTCCTTCATGTAGTTAAAAATGAGTTTTACAAGTTCTATAGTTTTGAGAGTATCAGAGTAGGGATGGGAGTATATAATGTATTTAAATGCCTTTCGATCTAAGATTGGTTATGTGTTGATATATAGGTAAGAAATGATCGCATATAGGATGAGGTACCTGATACCCCATGTGGAGAACTACATGACTCATGACTTGGTGATAGAAATGGTAGTCTCAGATCTGAGGATATGGATGAACTATCTTTTGCTAGAATTCATTATTGTTTAATAAAACCATAAATTTAATAGGTATGCCTTCTTTTAAAGTTATATAAATATGATATATAGGTACTATTTGGTGTTATTTCATGAATATTTCATTGATATAGTATATACTCATAGGAAGGGAATTATGGTGGTTGATTCCCATAGAGGGAAGTTTTTTTCACTTCTGGTGGATGAGGCATCTGAGTAGTTAGATACATTTCAGCTTACCCAGGTGGAAGATAGGGGTGAACCTTTTCATCAGTTGATGGATTTTTCTACTCTTTCCCTCCATCATGTAGGGGAGACTTATATGGGATACATAACATAATTATTTAATTATGACTATATATCATCCATAGACTCACTAGATGGATTCAGTGAAGGAGGGGAACACGTCATAATTTTGTAGGGACAGACAGTGGTTATAATCCTATTTGAAGAGGAGGCCATAAGGGATTTCCAAAAATAACTATTTCTTGTATGTGTTAGAATGTGGATGATGTATAGGGAACATCAATGGTAGTACTAGTAAGAGGACATGAAGCAGAGCATTTCTAATTTCATCTCACAGTGTCTCAGTTGTATGTAGTTGAAGGACGAGAACAAATTTTTAGTATGATGATGTAGCCCCTTGGGATCCAAGACTGGGAATGGTGTTAAATATCCATTGAATTTGCGACATGGTTTCTTTTGATATCTAGATTCCATGATTCATTTTTTGAGATATTTCATTGGATTTATATGTGGTAACAATACCTCATCATTTGGAAGTAGAGTTTATTGAAGAGTCTCTAGCTATATCACATGTGGGGTTTGATACACCATTATTGCGATCCCTTGAATATTGTCTCTGAACATGATATGTGGTTCATGTTATGATTTTGGAGATGGTTTCTTGATGCATTTGGGATCTAGTTGAGGATGAGTACATCTTTTTTAACCCATATTTTATGGAAGAATGAGTGTACTATCCTGATATTGAAGGATATGATGAGGGATTTCATGTAACACTTTACCTATATATGGGATGTTCACATACCTAGAGATGAGTTTTATTATAATAATATATAAAAATCAACTAATATCATTGAAAAGTTTGAGGCCCTATACAGGTTACAATGTGGGTCCCTGTGATATTGGTATGAGATCAGTAACAAATCTAATATTTTGATAGTGATGGTGCAGATAAGGTTAGATATGGTCCATGTGAACTAAATTTCGTTGAGGAAGGTCCTAAAAATCAAGAAAGTTTATACACAGAGTTATCATTGGCCATTCAGGTTTGAAAAGTTAGATAATGTTTCCCTATGATTATACCCAAAAATACTATTTCTTTGACTCAAATGGGAGGAAATCAATCGCCATTTTTTTCATGCCATTTGAGATCTTAAAAAAATTGATGGTGTGGTTACTTACCACTTAGATATACCCTCAAAATTGGTGCGCTAGCCTGAAGAATTCTCTATTTCACAATTGAGGATATAGTTTCATGACCCAACACATGTTATTTACTTCGTGAAGATAGAAATCAATGATGGGGTTTCCATCATGGAGTACTCCATGGTGATTTATGATATGTGGTATAATGAATGAAAATTCATTTGGTTGTTGTACTATATCTGAATGGGAGAATGCAGGAGAGCTCCTTGGAGAGGGAGAGACAAAAACGGGAATAGTGTCCCCAAATTTTTGTTTAATGTAGGATTTGATGGGATTAAAATCCATTATGGAGGGAATAATGTAAGGAACATATTTATTTTTGGTATTGTATGAGTTTCAAATATATATGACTAGATACTTCCATAGATATGTGTCATGATGGTGTAATATTCTGAGGCTCGGTGAGTCCAAAAATTATATTTTAAAAATAGTTAATATATTAATATCATGTGCGATATATTTTGAAAAAATAATTGAATACAACCTGAATAGAGACTGAAATTGAAAATTTGATACCACAACTTACTCTTGATCATTGGTCTTATCCTAGGTGTGCCCTATGGTTGGTCGGTGTCTGACGTTTGGATGAAGACATTGTTTATTGATGAATTTAATTAAAATAATTATATAATTATTATTGATTAAACAAAATAATTAAATCATCAATATATAATACATCATATCTATTCAATAGGTTAATAATTATTAACCAAGGGATAAATGAGATGGAATTTTACGCCATTCATTGGAGAATTAGAATTAGATGGAGAATAGGGAAAAGACCAAGGTGGAATGATAAAAAATATATGCAATGGATTATCCTAATCCCTATTGAAGGAATTCAACTCCAATGATCGATCCTAAATCGAGGAAGGGATTATAAATTACTTATTTCCACCCTTTTTATTAAATCTACTGAGAATTTATTTTTATCTTATTCTCATTTTTTGTCAGATGTATTTCTATGAGCCTCATTGAAGAGTTAAATTATTTTAATTTTTTATATTACAAATTTATTCTAGTATATCACCATGAGATTCCTGATTTATGATCATTGGAAAATTATTCATAGAAATTATTGATTGGGTAATTGATCATGTGCATGTATCCCACTCGTTCATTTCATTCTTGGTCATTTTCCACATGATCCATGGTTCACGATTGACAGTATGACATAATGGATGTTTGAAGCCACATATTCGTGAAGGATTAACGAACAATTTATGGATCCATGTTTTTCAAATGAATCTTACTCAATTGTGTGATGAAGGGGATGATTCCCATCGATATAGGATCTATGAATAAGATGTTGAAACTAGGGGATTAGTGCATGCGTGTGGACATCATTTGAATGAATGAAATCCATTCAGTACTAGATTTCTGACCAATACTAACGCATCTATACCAATGGTTTGTAAAATCTATTGGTATGGGTCCCCTTTCCCAAAGGTTTTTCCAAAACATTGGGAAAATCCCACATTGAGGCCACTTTTCCAAATGGTCTAGAAAAACTGTTGGAAAAAGCCAACATTTTGGCCACTATTCCCAGTGGTTTGGCCAAACCGTTTGGAAAAGTCCACATTGAGGCCACGTTTCCCAATAGTTTGGCCAAAACATTGGGATATGTACCCTTATATTTTATGAGTACATTTATCGAGTATCATGAAATAAATAAATATATAAATTACATATAAATATAAATATATATTTAAATTTATCCAAATATATTCACAATAACAACTCTAGGATAGTTGTAATGTCATTAGTATATAACCTGAAGGTTGAGGGTTCAAACCTCCACTGGAATTTTATATATATACACCTATCCCAACAGTTTCCCCAAACCATTGGGAAAGACCTATCCCAACGGTTTGGAAAACCCTTGGGAAAGACCTATACCAATGGTTTGAAAACCATTGGGATAGGTATTTCCAAATGGTTTTCTCCAAACCACTGGGATATGTCTTTGTCCATGCCAAATCATCCAATCATTTCCCAAACTGTTGGTATAGGCTATACCAACAGTTTGGGGACCTATACCAATGGTTCCAAACCATTGGTCTAGTTAATTTTTTCATTAGTGATTTCTAGGACAATGAAGGGTGGGTAATGATGTATAGAGATGACTAACACCAATTTAAGTTTATCAAATTGTGGATAAAATCTCATGAATGATTGATATAGGTAATGAATAATGATCCTAGAAATTTTATTGAAATCCTAACTATGTTATACAAATTTTTATTAACACATGTCTTGTAGTGACCCTAGATGTGGTGATAGGGTTTTCGTTAAATGTTAAGGGTGAAACACCATGTGGCTAGTAGAATGATAGTGTAAAATACCTCAAATATTTTGGTCGTGTAGAAAAGACACCCTCCTGGGACCCCATGTGGGAGGAAAATCCAAGTAACTTGGGAGTACAAGGGAATTTTTCTATCCCCAACAATGTACAGGTACACAATACATCCTGAAAAGCACCTGAATGTCTAGGAGAACACATATTTCCCTAGGGTAATGACTCATGTTATGTGGGACCCTTTTAAGAATTATTTGATGATATATCCTATAATACATGTCTATCGTAGAATAAATCAATGTAGAATTGTAGAACCACACATAATGTGGATCACATACAGTCAATGTATTCCCTTTTTTAGAAACATACACCTTTATTATCACATTTTAGTGGAACCCCACTAATTTACTAGGGAATGGGCCCACTATTTTTTGAGTCGAACCCCCTAATTCAGTAGGGAGTGGATAATATACATTTTGAGTGGATCCTTCATGATGGATGAGGGTATGCCTCATCTATGTTTTTAGTGCATACCCCCCCAGACACACTAGAGAGTGGGTTATATATATATATATATATACTTAGTTCCACCACGTATCAAAAATTTATATGGGCCACAACATGGATATTTTTCAACATTTCCTTTATGATAAAGGTGTTAGGTTTGGGTCCTCTTAATGGTTACTTCTTCATAATGTAGAGGTTTTAGGCATCAAATATGAGAATCTTGGATATGTTGGCTTTCTAATCAAACTATTTAAGGATATGAGAGATATATTCCCTTTATCTCTTGATAATTTTTATTATATTATCAATATATATGTATGTGTGTGTGTGTTGTTTTCATTTATTTATAACATTTATTTTAGTACATTACTTCGATTTTGTATCTGTCCTCTTTTGATTTTAGGGAATACTATGGGGTATGTATAACAAACCCATGCATGGGATTTTCCAACACGTGTCATTTCTTATAAAAATGAAAGACTAATTGATAGTTATTTTAAAGGAGTATAGGAATACTAGAGTTTATAGACATCATATACTAATCATCCTTAGAGATCAGGGGTTGGGAACTCGTAGCTATTATCTTCTTAGTTGCTTCCAGAGTGGGAAATCTTCTTTGAGTGGGTGTGTAATTTATCCATTACATTTTAGTATTTCACTGTGACAATTTATTTATTTATTTAGGGTTATAATTAATGGTTTATTGTATATATTAATCTGTATATTCGTATTATTCCTCCGCATGTCTACATAAAGATGGTTTGGTGAATTCATACATATAGATTGGCAAAATGTCTTCCATTTTATATATGATTTCATTGCACTTGGATCTATCCCATGCCAATGGATATTGCTTTTTAGTTTTGGAATCCTATTATTCGACTATATGGTAAGGACCTAGTGATTTGGGTCATTATATTGTAGCATTAGAGCATTTCATTCATTCAGATGATGTATGGATTGGTTCGCTTTTGAGTATTTGAATTGGACTTAGGGAAATTTTGTCAGATTTCCTTGAGTGTGTCTTTTAGTGTAGTTAATGTAGTTTTGGTATGAAATTAGATGTATACATATCCCATAACATCTATTAAATATGCGTTGAATCAACATAATGAGGAATTAGTTTTTGGGACATAGTATTGGCATAATAATGAATTGTCTCCATTAAAATTCCTCATTTATTAAGCACCCTATATATATATATATTATCATTTGACCATTCTAGATATTGATTATGTTTTGGATTTCTCCATGAAAGCCTCTAGAATGTTTACTAATTCAGGATCATGAATATGATCCAATGGGTGATGTGACAACATTTTAGGGGCTATATCGTGATTTATTTTTTCCTAGTGGGGTGGTAGCATTACAACTAGGTATGGTGAAGTATATTTTTACCAGAAATGTAGTCTCATATTGTGTCAAGGCATAGCTCACTCTACGTATTCCAGCACTATAGGACGTAGAGGTTCCTATAGAAGATAGATCCTAAGGTAGTAACAGATTTTCTAAGATAGATATCTAATTTATCAAACTTCTGCAGAACCTCAATAGTTCTGTTAATGTTATGGTAGCCAATATTTACCATATATTAGTAATTTCTAGTGTATTTTAATCACATAGATTCATTATGAGTCATAAATATAATGGTTTTACAACGATTAGTTATTTCATATGGATCAATACCCCTCAATCATTGGTTCAGTTTGGATTCAAGAGACCATGAAGCTACATCAGGGCAGTATGATAGTATCTATGAATTCCATCTGTTCTCATACCATATATGATAATCCAATGAAATGGTTGTGTATGGTTATTTCCATTAATATAAGTGTTTGTATGGTCTCTATAGAGACATCGGTGGTCATCTAGTACACCTATGCATTTCTAAAAATACTGATGTTTTATAGTGGCCACAGGTGATGGAAAAATAATAATCATTGGGGTGACATGTAGATTGAAATTGTTGTAAGATTCATGGTAGGTAGTAATATATATCAAGTAGTATGATCCATTCATCATGACCTTGACATAAGATACATTCTCATTTATGGACCTAGCCACTAGTTTTTTTAGGACATGGACTACGTACAAGGCCATGGAATTCAAGAGGGTGGCGGTGTTTTGAATTTGATGGGGGGAGATCACATAGATAATAAATTCACGCCATCAAGTGATAAGGTGGGAACAAAAACAACTGATAGACTACAATGATAGAGCATGAATCATTATCATGGATCTCCTCTGTGAGGCCATGGTGGCCCCTATGTAGGTTGAGGTGGAAGATGAACAATAATACCTAGAGATATGGGAGGTGATTGTCATGGATGATATAATTAGCTATTTACTTAATGAAAACTATGAGGCCCATTACAGGATCAAGTAGTTTGAAGTTAAGTCTTTGGTCGATGTATTCTATGGATTAAAATGAATAGTATTCGCCTGGTATGATCAGAGGAATGACATATGATTATTCTAATCCATATTCAATCATATTATACATTGGATAAAAAAATTCCTTCACCTCCAAACTACTCATTGATGTATTTGATCTCTTATTTTAGAAAATATACTACTATATTTGTAGTGATGTTTTCTATAGGGAACACTTCTTGAATATCAATTGTCTTCTGGTAATGTTATCTATCATATGGTATTGAGAGTTTCTCATGGGGCATCATAGTTGTAATAATGAGTCCTTGGGGAACCATATTGGTAATGAACTACTTTTCCATGATCCAATGAATGATTGATTTTCAGGATATATGAGTGACATTTCATCAGATATATAGGTCAATATTCTCCATTGTGGCTGAGAGAGATCTCAAGGAATAGTTAGTGTGTCTTATGAGTAGGAATAATGAACACATCTCCCATTAGTTGGTGAGTTTATCCAATTGAATAGTGTGACTATTATAAAACATGGATCCTTCATTCTTAGAGTATTATATTGAAATCTTCTCTGTGGTGTTATAGAAATACCTCTATTGTGGGAGATGGACTTCGTCATCAACATACACCCCGAGAAGGAACTGTTATCAACAAAATAAAATTGGATGAAACATAACGAGTGGCATGATATAATTTTAATGATGGAGGTCCATAGAGATAATATATTTATGAAACCTTGTGTTACCCATGCGAAGAAATGATTTTGATCTTGAAACATTTGGATGGGATCTAGTAGCTCTTGGTTGATTATCATCACCTGATCAAAGATGTGATAAAGAAAAAGGACCCCTTTAATACAATTAATATCCATTTTTATTATTTTTGAGGCATAAAATTGCTTGTATATTTTGATATAAGGTCTATATACCACATATTTTTGGTTTTATAGGATTATTTTATCATGATGGCAATCCATTGCTTCTATAGACACGATGAGTTCTTAGTGATTCCTTTCAGTGTGATGAATACACTCATTGTAGAATGTGATTTGATGAACTATATTTTCATTCCATCAATGGGATGATTTTATTTTATTATTTATGATATGCTAATCAACATTACATTAGAGGAGGATCATGTAGAGTAATTGAGGATGGTACAATAGTTACTCTGAGAGAAATATATTTGGGGTAAGCACTCGAAGTGACAGTTCATGATCAGTGAGTTTTACTTTCTAGGAAATTTCATTTATGATCATGGATAATATTTGGACCCAAAAATGATTGATGTATTTTTTTCTTTGTTTCCAAACATGATCATTTTGGAGGTGAGGACATTAATTTCATGCTCTAGTACTATAGAACCTTTTTGGAGGGCTTATCCATGATTGTAGCCACATTGACAACCCTGACGTGGTATGGTTATCCATTTACCATGACTAATTAGTTTTAGAGATAAATCCAATATTTTAGGTTGAGTTTGACTAATTATTACGTTTTTATACTACTATAGTATGGCATAAGGTACATAGTGTAATTTAAGGCCTTTGGATATTTTCTCAACAATGTACTGATGTAGACAAATATAGTGATCGTATATGGTTTGGGAATGTTGAGACTATACTAGTAGAACTACATAACTCATGATTTTAATTTTTTAGTAGTATACATTTATATAATGATGTGGAGTCAATATTTAATGGGATATCACTATGTTTTTTAATTATACCCTCATATTCTCAAGTATATATTCCTGTAGTGATAACATAGACCAACATATGGGATCTAGTTGTAGTTTTTGTAGGAATAGAATACTGAGATAATATATACTACTGGAAAAGGAAATATTGTGGTAGATTATCTTAGTCGAGAGTAACATTTCTCATCTAGAATATGAGTCATAATAGATGTTGTATTCATTGAATCAAACCCCCATAGAGGGGAGGGGTGAATCTTATATTTAGATTAAGCTTTGGGCTTGTCCACTCCTCCATCATTGGAGGGAGTCTTTGTTTGGAGAGATCCACTGTAATGCTCTATGTGACCCGATATATTTAAGATATTCAACAGATGGATTCTATGGAGGATTGGATAATGTCATTCATTTCCAAGGATACATGTTAGTTAGAGTCACATTTCTAAAGGAGTTCATGGGGGTCTTCTAACATCCACATTTGAAATTATATACCATTATAGTGAAGATATATAGGGTCGGTAAATTGTATTTTTGATATGATGGGTTGAGGTAAATAATTTCCATGTATATCTCTTGGTTTCAAACATGTCAGTAGGTGTAGTATGTGAAATAAGTTATTGTAATTTTTTTTATCAAATTGGGATCCCTCAATTTGAATAGTACGTCATATCTACGTAATTTTTTGTAAGGTATTCTACTAAAAAAATTATTCCATTGGGGTGGTAGTTGAATATTTTTTCTAATTCATTCTCTCAAGGGTTTCCTGCTCGGTTCGTCGCCATTGACACTCAGTATCAGGTACATTGTACCATGTGTTAATTCCTTCTAAATGTGGGTGGCATTCATTACATCATTAGCAAATGTCAACTAATTGATCGGAATTGGATAATGGAAAGTCAGTTCATAATTTTAAGGATTCATCCATGGAATTAATTTCATAGTCCGGGTCTCCCACATATATTATGATGTAGTTCATGAACATCAGTTTAGGTAAAATCTTTTTATGGAAGTCAAATAATTATGCTTATTCTAACAATACATTCCCATAGGTTATTTTATGTAAGAAACCATCGATTTGGAGAGTATTTATGTAGGGTATCGATGGAATGTGTTGATGCTGAATCACTAGAGAACCTGTATTATTCTTCATTAGAGGGATTATAATGGGAACAAATACCCAAGGATTCCCACATTGATTATGGGATATCTTATGCAAGAGGCATGTATCCAAGTTTTTCCTCAACCTCCAATGATTGAAACTACGTATTCTATGAGTTTAACATTTTGTGCATATTAAGACACTTATAAAGGTGGATCATATAGCTACATCCCTAGGAGGGACCACATGGATGGTTTACTAGATGAGTTGACCAGAACACCTAATGAGGATGGACCTGAGAGTGGCATGTCCCATAAAAAAATGATGTCACTCTATGAAGGATAATCTAAACACCACTGATGGTGGGTTGGGAGGTTAATCACATGGAGGAACCCTAATGTTTACCATTGTCTAGGATTGAACCTTTGATAGTAATCCTACATACCGTTTGTAGAGGATAAGGATCAAAACCTACATTTTTGGAAGGGGTGGTTTTGTGATTACACATTTCTATTAGCCCTTTGAATGAGGATCACTCTTTGTTAGAGGAATATTAATTTTTCAAGTATTATGCATGCTAAGTTTCATTGGTTAATCTTTGAAGAAACGATGTAGTTGATAGAATGCTCCCACTAATATGTGGTTTCCTAAGTTAAAATCAGGATGGGTATGGATTAATTGATGATGAAATGGATGAAGTGTGGGTAGTGATGAGAATAAAATTCAAGGAGGAATATTTCATATCCTAGTTTATGGGAATAAATGTCTATATTGATTGGGAATTTTGGGGGAGGTGTGTCACCTAAGGATGTGGCCCATGAGAATGAACTCATGGATTGAAACCTAAAGGAAATGGAACCTTAATGTTAGGGCATGAACCTCCCAAGATGTAGCATCTTAGGGGAAAGTTCAGTATGAGAATGGATGATGGTCTGGAACCTCAAAGAGGCATCCTGCATACCCTATTTAGAAGAAATAGATAAATTTCCACATAGTTTTGAATGGAGTTTGATAATTGTGGAAGACACATTGACAAAGACCTGATGGATAGATCAAAACACCATAGGGGTGGTTCTATGAGATGTGTCCTAGAAATGGACAATTTCAAAAAATAAGGGTACTTCCCTAGGAGGGAGCACTAGAGTTTACTATTGGATGGTATTTAACCATAATGGGGAAAACTACATACTCAAAGGGATCAAAACCTATGTTGTTTGTAGAATATAGTTTAATGTCATCCAAATGAGTGAACTGATGTGTTATATAAAAAAAGGGACTATGGACAATGAGGGGATTGAACTAGATAGAGGCTTCCGATGTACCTTGTTTATAATATAGAGATCAAATTAAATGTAGTTTTCTAAGAAATCATATTTAATTATGATATAAAAATTGACATTGACATGAAACAAAGCTAGGGAAGACACATGGATAGCAGAAAAAAGATGTGTTGGGTCTTATACAGGGTTCGCATCCCAAAGACATGTTTGGGCTTATGCATGGTTAGTAGCCCCTATATAATTTCATGGCTCCTATTACTCTAATTCCATGTGATTCATTTTTAGTTCTAGAAATAAGGCATAGTAGTTGACCCTCTGTTCATTCCATGAAATGTGCTATCATGAAGGATGGTGGGAAAATTACACAAGACTAGTAGCTGAGGGGGATGGATATGGGGACATATTGTATGAGAGATTCCTAAGGAGGATCTAGCCACATGTGAGGAGGATGTCATTCCAAGCCAGTAGGGAGAGGAAGATCACAATCCTATGGAGAGTAGTTGGCATGGATAATTCCCAATGTATAACACCCCATGTGCATTTCATGAAGTGAGGATACAATTTAATGTCATTGTAAGAACCCAGATATTCATTTCTGCTATGTTTTCATTTCACTGGTGTTTTTGAGAAATATAAGAATTTCTGGAAATTTATTATGTACAGGCCATGTACTTTATGAGTACATGTCGTGTACTCAATTATTGTGGGGTAGCTGGGTGAAGGCCATGTAATGGCCATGCACATGGTCTTGTGTAGTAACTTGGATGCCACCTAAAGTGGGGATCGATAAGGTAAAGTACATGCTGTGTACCTCAAAAGTACACACCATGTACTTTCTTTTTTCATTAAATTTACTAGGGTCACCTCTAACAGACACACACCTCTTTTTTTCACTTGTTCATCCAAGAGCTTTCGTACGACCACAATTCTTCCTCAAGCCCTCGAACGAGCATCCATTCTCCAAATCATCCGTCATCGATAGAGTTGGGATCACGTAGTTAAGCTATTCCTTCTTCTAGAGCTTTGTTTCATGATTCCTCTTCATTCAAGAGTTATGCTCGGTTGAATGTCTTAGAAGTTTTTACATATCTACGGTGTTCTTGGGAAATTAATAGCTTTAGGTTCACTTATAACAATACAAAAGCACCGAGGTAGGTGGTTTGTACCTTTCTGTAGAATGTCTTTGAGTTATATGTGCAAAACTACCCAATACCCTTGAATGGGTTATTGCGTGTTTATTTTTTCAGCCATGTTAATTTCTTGATATGGTTTTATGTTATAATAGAGGTTAATTGAATGTGAATAGGGTAAATTTCTATTCTTTGAAAGTTTTTTCCCATGCATGTTTGTTTATGACTGTTTGGTCCTACTTATGCTTTTTGGATTCCCTGTTTTTCACCATGTCTAGTACTTTTGGATAAAGTGTTTTGTTTAGATGACATGTTGTTATGTTGTAGAGTGTTCTCTAAATAGTTATTAATGTTTACTTTGGCCATATTCCATTGCTTTGATTGTTTTACATACACAGGACCGTGAGAACCTGGTGTAGTAGACCATTGAGATAATGGACATAAGGGCTTCTCTAGACTGCGTATTTTTACTGTTACGATGTGAGACCATAGGAGGAATTATCGAAGGGCTTCCTCAAGGTGTTTTTAGTTCCTCGATGCGGGCCTTAGGGGGAATGTGATGTAAGTGCTTCCCCAAAGTGCCTATTATTTGCTGATACGAGACTGTAGGGGGAATTGATGGTGAGTGCTTCTTCAGAGGGTCTATGATTAAGCTAAACCAGAGGGGTTAGACTGTGTGAACTTCCTAGAGGTTTCTTGTGTAGTTTTGGTTGAACCAGAGGTGTTAGGATGAGAGTACATCCCAAAGGGATTTCAAAATGATTAGAGGATTACATGATATGTGGAATTGAACACTTTAAACTATATGAATTGTTACTATTGAGTACTTCCTTGTTTACTACTTCGTTGAACTTATTTCCTGTCATTTATATTCACTAATTGTTAGGAACTGATCATTTGATGGTTGCCTAATGGGATTAGTCTCAGACCCTCTTTGGGTCATGCTTTTGGGACCAATAAAATTATATTGTTGAAGGTATAGATAAGGTAAAGACCCCATCTACTTCAGGTACTTGACTGCTTTGGAGATGGAGAGAATGGGACCAAGCTACGGCTTGCGACGCTGAAGAGTTGTTTATCTATTTTCATTTGTACTTGATTTATTTGTATTCCAGCATTGCGACTTTTTTTGGATTTTTTCCTATACATATGTATCATGAATCATATATATGTGGGCTCCAGTTGTTTATTACTTCCACGGTTTACATATAGGATGTTATAGTGATTCCTCTATTATATATCCATTTACTTCCATTGTGTTACTCTTCCAATGAGGGTATAGTTTCCCCATTATCACACCCAAGACCCTCACTGCTAGTCGTTAGCCTCTGGAATTCAGGGAATGTGCTTGAGGCCATGTGACCAACTGGATATGGGGTGCCTCGGGGTGGCTTCAGGAAACGGGACATTACAAGGTGGTATCAAAGGCGTTATCTTCTTCTTAACATAATGTTTGGAACCTATAGTCAGGGATAGAACAGAATAGGTGCTGGGTAATAATTTGTGCCCGGGTGTAGCTAACCCGTGTAAAGGGAAAAGCCAAATTACCTTATTTATTGAAATTTTTCTGGTTTTGAAATTTTACAGTTGATTTTATTTTCACCGTTGGGTGATTTAGATGTATTGTGTTGTTGTTGTTGATATTATTGAGGTTTTATTTCTATTGCAACCTGATGAGATGAGGGTATTCCATCTCATGCATCATATAGGAACTTTCTAGAAATCACATTTCATGCATTCTTACCATGCCATTTTGGGTGCAGTAGAGATTTCATGGTGTTGTGATATATTTTGTGCTAGATATGCATGATTTTGTGACAGATTCCTTGATAGAATACCTATTTCAGGTAGTTTATTGCTTTCTGTAAGGCTTTATTTGAATGAACACAAAACATTGGTTCTTGACGTGTTATGGGCCCTCATGGATTTGAATTTTGTGGATCGTTACATTATTTTCCTTTTATACGACATGTATAAGATTCCAATATTTGATTCGTGGAGAGTATAAGCCCTCAAGGATCAGAATTTGGAACTTAACGGTTCATTTTAGTGTTTTATGGGTTCCAGAGTAGAATCTGAGGAGTACTATCTGAAAAAACTAAGGATACATGCCGTGTAATGATGAATACACACCATGTGTTCTTCAATTCAGAAAGAAACTGTTTTTCTTAAGTACACATCGTGTACTGTATGTACATTCCATGTAGTCTCTAACCGAGTCTCAGACTATGTGGATAGATTCATGAGGTTTGGAAATCTTTAGTAGGACACGACGTGTACCGGAAGTACACGCTGTGTTGTAGAACTGTGTAACCAGTCGTGTCACTAACAACATGGGTCAGATGAGTCTTTCTAATACACATCGTGCCCATCTAGAACACACCATGTAGTGTGATCCGTGTATTCGACCATGTACCTAACAACACTGGTCGGTGGATCTTGCCTAGTACACATCGTGTCTGGCACGAACACGCCATGTAGTCTGATTCTATGAGAACCGTGTGGGTTAGCCATGTAGATGAACACAGAAAGGAAATGAAAATTCATGTACACTCCATGTTTTAAGAAAACACACTGTGTATTTGGTGTTACATGACCAGTTTTGGAAGGAGTACACGCCCATGTGAATGGATTAAGGGATCACGCCATGTTGGTATTATACACACCGTGTACCCATGTTCTGAAAAAACATGAATGCTTCCTTTCTCATGTTCTCTTCCTACACTTCTAATTTCAGTCCCTATAAACCTTGATCTAAGGTGCATGCTTGACCTTTCAGAGTCATGCGATCGAGACGTCCTCCGGTTGTCTGTCAGTTGCAAGGCTGTAAACGCCCCGACCCCAGCTACCCAGAGCCGGTGCATTACTTCGTAACATTGGCATGATCCCAAAAGATCAAGTCTCGAAAGACCGATTAGTTTAGTAGCCTTGGAAACACTAGATACATTCATAAGTCTTTCATTACATAAAAATTAAACAAACTACAAAAAAAAATGGTCTTCATAGTCCACACTCATATCTTCACTGATTATTCTTGCAAGTCAGTCATAAAAAACTTCTTCACAACCTGGAAAATTTTTAAACATTGAAAGGGGTGAGCTCAAATGCTCAGTAAGGATAACAATAATGCGGAAGCTTTCATAAATAAACATAAACATTTAAGGCAATGTATAACTAAAACAAAATCCTTTTAAACTTGAACATCAACATAATATGGCAAAAGTAAAATGAGATAATGCCATTTACTTCTTCACATGGATATTCTACTGGTCGAATAATCACATGCAATACCAATAACCACTTTCATAATGATGGAATGCATAATGCCAGACTATCATAACCACGTAGTCAAGGCCTCGTGCCAAGACCACAAATAAGATTTTGTCAAGGCCTCGTGCCAAGACACTAGTTTGTCTCATGAGACCTGCCGATGCATCGAGGAGCTATAGCGGGCTCCACCCGTCACTTATTAAGTCCAATGCATTCCTCATATGAATAGGTTTAAACATATCATAAACCATAACATAATTATATCACATAAACAATGCATAAAGGAAACATAACATTTCCACATTTCAATCACAAGATATCAATACAAAACATTGATATAATAAAAACGCTTTCAAAACCATTTTCAATACCAAAATAAAAGAATGTTAAAACATTGTATTTATTTTTCTTTTTAAAAAAAAGGTATGGCTTGTAAAGGAAGCCGAAACTCAAATAATGTTCACGGTGGCGGAGAAGTCGTTGTCGCCGCATAAGTACGGAATGAAAAACATTCCCTTTTTGTCGTTTAGTAAAATGCTTCGTATAAAAAGATTCCTTTTGAATAAACTTAAAAGTCAAAGGGGTTTATACACCGTATAAAAGAAAGTTGTGTATAAAACCAAATATGCCTCAATGAAAGGAGATTGAGACGAAGTCCTTAAAAAGATCATTTTTAAAATAAAATAGATATATTATGTGTATTCACTATAGGTACACATAAATAAAGTAAAAATACAAAATAAGACATAATAATATCATGACATAATTTGAAAGTAGGAGATTAACCCAAAGAATGGAAGTTGGGTTAAGAAGTTCCCTTACAAAGATAATTTTTAAAATAAAATAGATACATTATGTGTATTCACTATAAGTACACATAAATAAAGTACAAATACAAGATACGACATAATAATATAATGACATAATTTGAAAGTAGGAGATTAACCCAAAGAATGGAAGTTGGGTTAAGAAGATCCCTTACCTTGTGTCCGACTTGACTCAACCGTTCTTTAACCTCCTGAATAATAAACTAGAGTTAATATATACCTTATTAAGAACCATTTTCAATTTCATTATCCTTATTATATCACTTATTACAATGATATGAACATTATGTAATTATTTAAGTTAATAACGGTCGTTTTGTCGATCTTTGGTACTTGAGTCAAAAATAAACTTCTTATAATTACAAGTTGTTCATGTGGTGAAATATCCATTATATCCGGAATTATATTCATGATGTAGATATCATATATATCATATATACAGTATATACATTCATTCATAATGTCACGTAACATTTAGAGGTAAGAAATGAAATGCACCGTTCATGGAGACGGTAAGCCGTACGTACGCATGAACGCTACTTTCATTTCAATTTCATATTTAATGGAACTAAATCATAATGATATAAATGTATAATATAATTCCAGTATAATATAGTGTATAATACCATTTACTCCATCCTTTATACATCCCACATATGGCATTTACGATTCAAATCACTTTGAGGGGGCGGTAGTCCGCACTTCCTAAAATGAAATTATCGCGTTTTACCCATAATGGAAATCATAAAGTATGCCATAAATGAGAAATACAGAAGCATAAGTAAAACAAAAACATATTATATATCATATATAAAAATAGTGACATCTTAATGGCCACCTTTGAAGGTGTTATATGAGTGTTGAACAATCATCGCTTCGTGAGGCAGAAATTCGCCATCCACAGAAACCGTATGTTCTTTAACCATTAGATGTAGGTGTGTGTAAGTGTAGCTCGAATCCTTCTTATAACAACATCCTAGTATATTGAGGATACTGGTGTTGTTACAAAAGAAATGAATAAAAAGAGTTTAGGGGGTTGGAGAAGAAAAATAAAACAAAACAACATTATAAAAGACATTACCTCAAAATCGGGTAACTCTTTTTGATTTGAGCCAAAGGCTTCCTTGGGAAGCGTTCTGCCCAAAGTGAGGATTCTAGGAGTAAGAGAGGGATGTTGGGAGAGTATTTGGGCAGAGGTTGGCCGAGCCAAATGGCTTGAAGGTGTGAATAAGGTGGGAGAGGTGGGGGCCTTTTATAAGTGGAGAGGAGGGGCACTTTTGGAAAGTAATGAAATGTTACATTATTTCAAAATGCTTTTCGGATTCTAAAGGTCCCACATCTATATAATTCGAGGCTAAGGTGATAAGGTTTCGAAATATCTTCATCCAATAGGCTTTGGACAAGTGTAAGCCTCGGATTTTGCATTATCTTCTCATTATATTTAAATCGTCAAATAATGATGTCATCGCTGCATCATTATTATGTCATAAATACTTTAATTTATTTAATGTCTAAAAATTATAAAACAAATACTATGATGTAGGAAATCTTTTTAGCTTTCCAATGACTATTTATAATCAAAATTTGGACTTGTATAACCCCAATTAAAAATTGTTTTAGTAGAACAATTTATGTTAGTGTCATTTTCACTTTAACATTAAATAAAAACTAATTTATGTCATTTCCCAACAAAAGTGGATCCATGGGGTCCCCAAGTTAGGCCATGGCTTGTCTTGGTCGGCCATGACTCAACCAATGAGGTTGGGACATGTGTCTAGGTCATTTAATATTATTAAAGTATTATCTATACCTTAAACTACACTAATTACCACTAATCGCGATTAAGAACTTAAAAGTTACTATTCACCAAAAAATTATTTTGATCTCATTGAACCACATTTTACATCTTAATGACAACCATGTATGTCGGATTTTTGAAAATCAAATCACAGAAGTTGTAATATTTCATTTAAACGAAAAATCAGTTATTTAACTACCACTTAGTGGTTTCACTATTCATCAAAAATTGAAGTTTTTCAGAATAAGGCCAAAATTTCACCCTAAGCTATAATTGATATTCCGAATTGAAAAATGATGTCTATTTTACAAAATTCCAAACATATTAGTTGCATTAATTAATTTTATAATTAATTCCCGCTGTCACAACAAATAGCGTGTTTTTAAGAAACAATTTATATCAAAAGATTGGCAATTGTTTATGTCCAATTTCAATGTTAAATTAATTCTAATGACCACCATTGGATAAAATGGTAAAAATATATTCTAATTATACTCTAAAACCACTCAATAGTATAATTTATCACTATGAATTATTTTGATTAAAAAAGTTGTTTTAAGTATTTTTCACTATTCATAAAAATTTTGAAGTTCTCAGAAAATTACAAAAAATTCAACATGGGTTAATTTCAATATTAGGAATACAAAAATGAAGTCCATTTTGAAATATAAAATTTCTATAATTTTAAAAAGTGGTTATTACTATTCATAACGGCTACTTTGATTTGTCGCGATGTTTTAGAACTCGAAGTTGCGTACAATGCAAGCTATTGCATTATTGAAAGAGAGGCGTATCGTGGAAGCTCGGGGTGTTACATTCTCCCCTCCTTCAATAAATTGCGTCCTCGCAATTTGATATAAGAGGGTGAAAATAGAAAATACCTTTGTGGAAAACCCACATCGGAAATAAGGTTAATAAAATTTAGCCTTAATAAGAGGGAAAATGGAAATAAGAAAGTCACCACCAAATTATGATCTCGATAAGGAGAACATTGGTGGAAATTAAAGACATATAATTGGAGGAAAAACGTAAATATTTGTAGGGAGTGATTGAGGTCATCAATAACAATCAACTGTCAAATTGAGGGCCTCAAAGCCTTCAATCTATATTGATTTAAAATATCATCAGTTCAACAAGACATAAGGTATTAGGATAACACATTTTTTTGTTTTAATATCCCTTTACTAAAGTTTAAGAATTAATTTATTCATTGAATAAGAGATAGGTATATATATATTTATGCTTGACAATTAGAGTTTCAACCTTCAACTCATCTTTCACTCAAAAAGATAATAGAACTCAAAAATATCATACTTATCCTAATTGTATAAGGTTCAAAATGTTAAAACATACCATTTAGATTAGTAAAATTATTTTGTAATAACCAGGGACTTCCTGTAGGCTAGTGGTAGGAAATAAAGGCTTGTCGCACATTGATTGTGGGTTCGATTCCTACAGCTTTGTCCGACGCGACGGTTTATGCCCCACCCTGCAGGTTGTCCTTTTCCTAAAACTATAGTATTATAATACTCCAAAAACAATCTTCATTAATTTTTTAACCTTAAACCATACTATCCAAAGATCAACTTAATCCACTCCAAAATAACTCTGTCCAGACTTTCTCTAAAATGTCTCTTAATTCCAAAATCAATTGTAGCATCAGATTCCCCATAAAAAGAAAAGTTTCTCTTATTGTCACATACTAAAAATATGATTACCTTAATCATATTAAAACCTTACTGAAATCAAAAAGCACTGCAGTACAATCCTTATATAGATCACATTATTCTAATAACCAGAATATAATCCATGAGTCCAAAAGCCCCAATACATTAGTTATTCTGCTTCAACTGTAGTAATAGCATAAGATTGTCCTTGATCCCTTGGCCTTTTCTGAGGTAAGTTTCCTTGACGCTTAGGACATTCATTTGCATAATGACCCATTTCTCTACAATTGTAGCATTCAACTTTGACAGCCTCTTTCTTTCCCTTGCAATCACGAGCCTGGTGACCCTTTTCTCCACATTTATAACAAACTCCCATTCCTTTTAGGCAAGTACCAGGGTGATTCTTCCCACAATTATCACATACTGGAAAATCCTTCATTCCTTTTATCTGTCTCTTGTTCCACCGTTCTCTTCTTCTCTTGCTTTACTTTGTTGTCATAAGACTTAGAGAATTCCTTTTCTGTCTTGATAGCACACGAGACAATATCTTCGTATGATGAGAAGGATTGTGATACCAAAGCTCGACGGAGAAATGGTTTTAACCCATCAAAGAAACGATCAATCTTACTCCTTGGGTTACGTATGTAATCTGCAGCATACCTTGCTAACCTTGTAAAGTTAGCCTCATACTTTGCGACATTCTCATCCTCCTTCTACCTCAGACTCAGAAATTGCCTTTCCATATCTGCTCGATGGTCACGAGGAAAGTATTTTTCTAAGAAAAGCTCTTTGAACTCCCTCCATTCCATATTCGATATGTCATCATCTTCCTTTGTGTTTTGAATCAGCGACCACCACTGATCGGCATCTCCAGTGAGGCGGTAAACTGCCATGACAACCTTCTCCCTTTCACTACTCCCCAAGGCATGGAATATTTTCTCTAAGGAATTTATCCATTGCTCAGCTACTATAGGATTTGTACTCCCATTAAAGGTTGGTGGTTGTTGCCTCATGAAACGATCTAGCATTGATCCTCCACGTTGCGGATCAGGGTGCTCCATACGAGTAAGGTTGTTATTCATAACCTGCGTGAGTTGTCCCAGTATGGTAATAAGTTGATCAGCACCAGTTGTATCTCCAGGTCCACAATAATTATCTTGAGCAGGAGGGCAATCCCTACACGGAGTTCGTGCATTGATACAGTTTCCATTCCTTCTACTAGGCGCCATTTCTAAACAATGGCATAAACCAGATTAGTTTATGAATCAAAATACATAATTCCATACTTGTATAATACTTAACATAAATTGAACTATTTATGGATATAATCCATAATCATAAAAAGGTTTTATTTGAGGAAGTATATACTCATAACCGTTCATAGTGGTTTGTAAAGAAAATGAGAATTATCCTAAGCATATCCCCCGGGAGTGTCGTAACCAAGAGTGCAGCAAGGCCCGTTGTCGTGCACCAGTTCCCGTTCGAGTCTAGCTCAAAGCGGTGTTTTCGGGTTTTACCCCTAGGTACATCTGTGCCAGAGCCGCCTCTACCTGCTCGTATCCAGACAGGGATGTATTGCTCGGAAAACTCATAACATCTCTATAATACCAAAATTCTAGAAAGTTCTTCTATACTAATCCTCAAAGTCTATCTTTGGGCTATGTGCTCTAATCAGAGTTTATCTAAATCTAGCTTCCAAGGTTAGTACTAAACTGCCTCTGATACCAACTGTAAACGCCCCGACCCCAGCTACCCAGAGCCGGTGCATTACTTCGTAACATTGGCATGATCCCAAAAGATCAAGTCTCGAAAGACCGATTAGTTTAGTAGCCTTGGAAACACTAGATACATTCATAAGTCTTTCATTACATCAAAATTAAACAAACTACAAAAAAAAATGGTCTTCATAGTCCACACTCATATCTTCACTGATTATTCTTGCAAGTCAGTCATAAAAAACTTCTTCACAACCTGGAAAATTTTTAAACATTGAAAGGGGTGAGCTCAAATGCTCAGTAAGGATAACAATAATGCGGAAGCTTTCATAAATAAACATAAACATTTAAGGCAATGTATAACTAAAACAAAATCCTTTTAAACTTGAACATCAACATAATATGGCAAAAGTAAAATGAGATAATGCCATTTACTTCTTCACATGGATATTCTACTGGTCGAATAATCACATGCAATACCAATAACCACTTTCATAATGATGGAATGCATAATGCCAGACTATCATAACCACGTAGTCAAGGCCTCGTGCCAAGACCACAAATAAGATTTTGTCAAGGCCTCGTGCCAAGACACTAGTTTGTCTCATGAGACCTGCCGATGCATCGAGGAGCTATAGCGGGCTCCACCCGTCACTTATTAAGTCCAATGCATTCCTCATATGAATAGGTTTAAACATATCATAAACCATAACATAATTATATCACATAAACAATGCATAAAGGAAACATAACATTTCCACATTTCAATCACAAGATATCAATACAAAACATTGATATAATAAAAACGCTTTCAAAACCATTTTCAATACCAAAATAAAAGAATGTTAAAACATTGTATTTATTTTTCTTTTTAAAAAAAAAGGTATGGCTTGTAAAGGAAGCCGAAACTCAAATAATGTTCACGGCGGCGGAGAAGTCGTTGTCGCCGCATAAGTACGGAATGAAAAACATTCCCTTTTTGTCGTTTAGTAAAATGCTTCGTATAAAAAGATTCCTTTTGAATAAACTTAAAAGTCAAAGGGGTTTATACACCGTATAAAAGAAAGTTGTGTATAAAACCAAATATGCCTCAATGAAAGGAGATTGAGACGAAGTCCTTAAAAAGATCATTTTTAAAATAAAATAGATATATTATGTGTATTCACTATAGGTACACATAAAGAAAGTAAAAATACAAAATAAGACATAATAATATCATGACATAATTTGAAAGTAGGAGATTAACCCAAAGAATGGAAGTTGGGTTAAGAAGTTCCCTTACAAAGATAATTTTTAAAATAAAATAGATACATTATGTGTATTCACTATAAGTACACATAAATAAAGTACAAATACAAGATACGACATAATAATATAATGACATAATTTGAAAGTAGGAGATTAACCCAAAGAATGGAAGTTGGGTTAAGAAGATCCCTTACCTTGTGTCCGACTTGACTCAACCGTTCTTTAACCTCCTGAATAATAAACTAGAGTTAATATATACCTTATTAAGAACCATTTTCAATTTCATTATCCTTATTATATCACTTATTACAATGATATGAACATTATGTAATTATTTAAGTTAATAACGGTCGTTTTGTCGATCTTTGGTACTTGAGTCAAAAATAAACTTCTTATAATTACAAGTTGTTCATGTGGTGAAATATCCATTATATCCGGAATTATATTCATGATGTAGATATCATATATATCATATATACAGTATATACATTCATTCATAATGTCACGTAACATTTAGAGGTAAGAAATGAAATGCACCGTTCATGGAGACGGTAAGCCGTACGTACGCATGAACGCTAATTTCATTTCAATTTCATATTTAATGGAACTAAATCATAATGATATAAATGTATAATATAATTCCAGTATAATATAGTGTATAATACCATTTACTCCATCCTTTATACATCCCACATATGGCATTTACGATTCAAATCACTTTGAGGGGGCGGTAGTCCGCACTTCCTAAAATGAAATTATCGCGTTTTACCCATAATGGAAATCATAAAGTATGCCATAAATGAGAAATACAGAAGCATAAGTAAAACAAAAACATATTATATATCATATATAAAAATAGTGACATCTTAATGGCCACCTTTGAAGGTGTTATATGAGTGTTGAACAAACATCGCTTCGTGAGGCAGAAATTCGCCATCCACAGAAACCGTATGTTCTTTAACCATTAGATGTAGGTGTGTGTAAGTGTTGCTCGAATCCTTCTTATAACAACATCCTAGTATATTGAGGATACTGGTGTTGTTACAAAAGAAATGAATAAAAAGAGTTTAGGGGGTTGGAGAAGAAAAATAAAACAAAACAACATTATAAAAGACATTACCTCAAAATCGGGTAACTCTTTTTGATTTGAGCCAAAGGCTTCCTTGGGAAGCGTACTGCCCAAAGTTAGGATTCTAGGAGTAAGAGAGGGATGTTGGGAGAGTATTTGGGCAGAGGTTGGCCGAGCCAAATGGCTTGAAGGTGTGAATAAGGTGGGAGAGGTGGGGGCCTTTTATAAGTGGAGAGGAGGGGCACTTTTGGAAAGTAATGAAATGTTACATTATTTCAAAATGCTTTTCGGATTCTAAAGGTCCCACATCTATATAATTCGAGGCTAAGGTGATAAGGTTTCGAAATATCTTCATCCAATAGGCTTTGGACAAGTGTAAGCCTCGGATTTTGCATTATCTTCTCATTATATTTAAATCGTCAAATAATGATGTCATCGCTGCATCATTATTATGTCATAAATACTTTAATTTATTTAATGTCTAAAAATTATAAAACAAATACTATGATGTAGGAAATCTTTTTAGCTTTCCAATGACTATTTATAATCAAAACGTGGACTTGTATAACCCCAATTAAAAATTGTTTTAGTAGAACAATTTATGTTAGTGTCATTTTCACTTTAACATTAAATAAAAACTAATTTATGTCATTTCCCAACAAAAGTGGATCCATGGGGTCCCCAAGTTAGGCCATGGCTTGTCTTGGTCGGCCATGACTCAACCAATGAGGTTGGGACATGTGTCTAGGTCATTTAATATTATTAAAGTATTATCTATACCTTAAACTACACTAATTACCACTAATCGCGATTAAGAACTTAAAAGTTACTATTCACCAAAAAATTATTTTGATCTCATTGAACCACATTTTACATCTTAATGACAACCATGTATGTCGGATTTTTGAAAATCAAATCACAGAAGTTGTAATATTTCATTTAAACGAAAAATCAGTTATTTAACTACCACTTAGTGGTTTCACTATTCATCAAAAATTGAAGTTTTTCAGAATAAGGCCAAAATTTCACCCTAAGCTATAATTGATATTCCGAATTGAAAAATGATGTCTATTTTACAAAATTCCAAACATATTAGTTGCATTAATTAATTTTATAATTAATTCCCGCTGTCACAACAAATAGCGTGTTTTTAAGAAACAATTTATATCAAAAGATTGGCAATTGTTTATGTCCAATTTCAATGTTAAATTAATTCTAATGACCACCATTGGATAAAATGGTAAAAATATATTCTAATTATACTCTAAAACCACTCAATAGTATAATTTATCACTATGAATTATTTTGATTAAAAAAGTTGTTTTAAGTATTTTTCACTATTCATAAAAATTTTGAAGTTCTCAGAAAATTACAAAAAATTCAACATGGGTTAATTTCAATATTAGGAATACAAAAATGAAGTCCATTTTGAAATATAAAATTTCTATAATTTTAAAAAGTGGTTATTACTATTCATAACGGCTACTTTGATTTGTCGCGATGTTTTAGAACTCGAAGTTGCGTACAATGCAAGCTATTGCATTATTGAAAGAGAGGCGTATCGTGGAAGCTCGGGGTGTTACAAAGGCAGTGATCAGACACCGAACATGATTGATCAAGGAGAACCATTAGATTCTCCAGTTGTGCCAGTATTGGAACCAGCCGTCATTCCGGACATAGGTGATGATGCAAAATTTCAAGTGGGATTTATGAGGTTTATGCAGACCTTCCATGGAGTACCGCATATTTCCCCTTCTATGGCAGAGTTGACATGGGTTTTCCAGCAGCAGCAACCTCCCACATTCACCGGGGAAGGAGGACCTCAGGCTTCTGATTCATGGTTAGAATCCATGATCTTAATCACCAGGAATCCGGAGACGCCTCCAGAGAGGATGGTCAAGCATACTACGTACATGTTTTGGGATTCTTCCATGAGATGGTGGGATGTGATCTCACAGGCGGGACAACAGTTGGTTATGGTGTGGAACGAGTTCTATCATGCCTTTTTGACTACTTTTAATCGGAGACTTTGAGAGCCGATCGAGACTGATAGATCATTAGTCTGGAGCAAGGTACTCTTTCTATTATGGAGTATTCCTCTCTCTTCACAAAGCTATCATGCTTTATGCCCATCCCAAGAGATGATGAGTTATTTCGGGAAAGGAAGTTTTAGGATGGTCTGAGGCATGACATCCAATCTCTGGTGAATATCTTCAGGTTGATTTACATCACTTCTATAGTTGACCAGGTGCTAATCACGAAGCATAATCCGAGGGATTCTAGAGTTTTGAGCTATTATTGTCTGATATATTGAGTTATTATCCCTCCTACTGACAGTAGGAAGCACCTTAGGGGGTCTTCAAGTATTGATCTGATGAGGCATGAGACTATTTCTGGTAGTCAGGTGGTGTGCTTCCAGTGCGGGAAGAGCAGGCATACATGGAAATGTTTCCCGAGAGACCTAGTGGAGTTCTAATCATGTGGGAATATGGGTCATCTTTATTGATTCTATCTATTATTCTCTTTATTAGCTTATGAAAGGGATTCTACTATGACTCATCATTCAGGAGCAATGCCACCAGTTTCACATTAGTTTGGAACTATAGTTCTTTCACTCGTTCAGTCTAATGTGGAGGTTGTGACCATTGAAGTCAGTCACTGGGATATCAGTGAAAATAGGGTGGATCATCTAAGAGTGGTTAGGCAGGGTCATAAGGTCGTAGTGCAGGTCAAAATTTTTTAGTGGATCAGACCCAGCAAGAGTAGGATCTCAGACCCTCTACAGATCGAGGTACGATTCTTGTTGCCTCAGTTGTAGCTTCTTCTATTTTCGATACAGATGATTCCCATAGCATTATATATATCACTGTTTTAGAGAGACTTAGTCTCTATTTCTTTTCCTCTGCTGATATCTTGACGTTAGACACTCCATTGTATACTAGAACGGCTAGTGTACGACAGTGCAAGGAGTTCCCTATAGAGGTTGGTGGGTTTCACTTCCTTTGGGATCTTTATGTCTTAGTGATGATGGGCTATGATGACATTCTCAGAATGGATTGGTTAGTTCCCTTCCAGGCTGTCGTCGATTACTATCATTGTAGGGTGAGATTCACATCATCATAGGGAAGATCATTTCTTCATAAGGGTGAATGGGATATCCCAACGAGTAGTGTGGGACCCTAGCATCATGGGTTGGGAGGAGTTACAACCCAAATTTCTATTCTATACCTGGATGACCAAGGGACTTCATAGTTGGACTTTCCACCAGTGATGGATCATTTTTGGGATGTCTTTCCATAGGAATTTTTAGGATTACCTCTGGAGAGAGATGTAGAATTTTCTATTGAGATCATTCTTGGGGCAACAACGGTGTCCATTCCTCCTTATAAGATGGATACACCAGAGTTATAAGAGCTCAAGAAGCAGTTGGAGGATTTGTAGACAAAGGGTTTCATCTAACCTAGTACTTCTCCTTTGGGTTCGCCTATCCAGTTTGCAAAGAAGGCGGACGGTACCCTCATAATTTGTGTGTATGATCGTAATTCGAACAAGTTGATGGTCAAGAACTAATATCCCTTGCAAAGGATTTATGATCTCTTTGATCCACTTCGAGGATCCTAGGTGTTCTCTAAGATTGACTTGAGCTTCTCTTATCATAATTTTCATGTTAGACCATCTGATATACTTCTTACAGCCTTCTAGAGAAAGTGTGTTTTATACGAGTATGTTTTTTTTCCATTCGGTCTCACGAACGCACCTGAAGTCTTCATGGAAATGATGAACTGATTGTTCCATCCATACTAGGATTATTTCATGGTCGTCTTCATGGATGATATCTTGGGGCACTCTCACACTCGACACAACCATGCCTCACATATTGATATTGTTTTGAGTACACTGAGAGAGCATCAGTTATATTCCATGCTCTCCAAAATCCACTTTGGGATGGATCATATTCACTTCATGGATCATGTTATCTTAAAGAAAGGAGTATCATTAATCCCAGAGAAAGTGAGACCAAGAGTTTCCTAGGAGCATCCAAAGAACTTCTTTGAGGAATGAATTTTTCTTGGGATAGATGGATACTAAAGATGTCTCATACATGACTTTTCATGCTTAGCAGTTCCATTGAAGGGCCTAACAAAGAAATGTGAAAAATTCTTATGGTCAGGTTCTTATGAGTCAACCATTCAGGAGCAGAAAGGATGGTTGACTTCAGTACTGATACTATTATTTCCAGAGCTCGTTAAGAGCTATACTGTGTTCTGTGATACTTCAAGTATCAGTTTGGGAGCTGTTCTAATGTAAGGGAAAGGAGTCGTTGCGTATGGGTCTCGGTAGTTGAGGCCACATGAGAGGAATTACCTGACGAATGATCTCATGTTGGCTGCTATGGTTTATGCCTTACATTGTTGGATACATTATCTTATGGGAGCTAATTTTGTGGTTTTCACTAAGCACAAAAGTATCAAGTACATTTTCACTCAGCTTGACTTGTATTTGAAACAGCAAAGGTGGGTTGAGTACCTTCAGTACTTTGACTTCGCGCATTCCTATACGCCTAGGAAAGGAAACATAGTGGCTAATGCACTGATCAAGAGGACTCAGATACAGGAATTTCAGAAGGCCAACAGTGAGTGGTATCTTATGGCTATATTCTCTAAGATGCATTTGGAAGTGCACGACAGACAAGGGTATACGTTTCTATCTTCTATAGTTGTTACCTCAACTCTTCTTGATCGAGTACGACTAAGCAAGCTATCAGATTCTGAAGGCCTAGTCCTATAAGAAAGTGTGTCCTAAGGGGACCCTATTCCTGGATGGAAAATAGGCGAGGATGAGATATTTCATTTTCACGGGTGTGTATGGGTGTCCGCATACATACACGAGGAGCTGATGCAGGACTTTCATTCCTCAGTTTCTGCAGTTCATCATAGTGTCACCAAGATGTATTGTGATCTGCACTGTCTGTATTGGTGGCCAGGTAAGATGAGGGATGTTGCTGGTTTCGTCATTAGGTGTTCCACCAGTCAGTAGGTGATGGCAGTGCACCAGTGACTATCATAGCTTTTGCAGCAGTTTCCATTTCCCGAGTTCAAATGGAACGATGTTGTGATGGATATCTTTATGGGATTCTCGAGGTCTCCTCGAGGAAATTATGCAATTTGGGTTCTCATTGATAGACTCACAAAGGTTCATCACTTCTTTTCGATCAAGTATAATTTCAGTGTTAATGAGCTGGGAAGGTTGTACATCCGAGAGATTGTATGTCTACATGTAGTTCCACACTCCATTGTTTCAGACAGGGATGCACGTTTTACTTCTAGGGCCAGGAGGGGCTATCGAATGCTTTGGGAACACATGTTCTTTTGAGAACAGCTTACCATCCAAGACAGATGGCCAGTCTGAGCATACGATTTAAGTGATTGAGGACATGATTCGAGCATGCATACTTTATTTTGGAGGTTCGTGGGAGAAGCACATACCTCTTGTTGAGTTTACCTACAATAATAGTATTCAAGCAACTATTCAAATGGCACATTATGCGGCATTGTATGGTAGGCCATGCCGATCACCCTTATGCTGCCTGGAGGTAGGAGAGGAAGCTATTCTAGGACCTCATCTTGGCTAGGAGACCAAAAAGTATATAGAGTTGATTCATAAGAGTATGTCTACTGTACAGTCTCGACAGAAGTCTTATGCTGATCAACGGAGACGACCTCTGGTGTTTGATGTCGGGGATCCGGTTTTCCTACGTGTCACACCAAGGTTGGGACATAGGATGATTAGGAGGTAGGGTAATCTTTACCTAAGGTACTTTGGGTCATTGGAAGTGTTGGAGAGGGTTGGGTTGGTGTCATACTTATTGTAGTTACCTCAGAGGTACTGGGCTATGCTTGACGTCTTCCACGTTTCTCAACATTGATGATACTTCTCAGAACCATCTCATGTTTTTCAACCAGAGGATGTTGAGCTCTAGGTGGATGCCTTATTCGAGGAGCTTCCTATCAAAATTGTTGATCACAGTGAAATGGTTCTCCATGGCTGGTTTGTTTCTCTGGTATAATTGGTATGAAATAATCAATTAGTACAGGATGACATTTGGGAGTGGGAGTTCGATTTACGATCGTAGTGGCTGGAGCTTTTCGAGGTTTCTTCTTTTATGCCTCCTTGCTAGGGAAATTAGGGGACAAATTTCTTTAAGGGGGGAAGTTTGTAAGAACCCAGATATTGTTTTCTGGTATTTTTTCATTTTTCTAGTGATTTTGAGAAAAAGTTGAATTTATGGATATTTCATAAGTATAGGCCATATACTTTAGGAGTACACACTGTGTACTCGGTTACCTCAGGTAGCCGGGTGCGGGATGTGTAACAGCCATGCATATGACCATCTGTGGTGACCTTGAGGATGCCAAAAGTGTGGCTCAATAAAGGCAAGTACACACCATGTACCTCAAAAGTACATGCAGTGTACTTTATTTTTCATCATTAAATGTATCGGGGTCATGTCTGACACACAAAAACACCTCCCTCCCGACCTAGTTCATCTTAGAGTGTCGATATGGCTGTGATTCATCCCCGAGCCCCTGATCAAGAATTTTTTCTCCAATTCGATCACCGTCAATTGTGTTGGTATCTCCTCGATAAGCTATTCCATGTTCTAGAGCTTTGTTTCCTGATTCACCCTCTTTCAATTGTTATCCTCAGTTGAACGTTTTAGACGTATTTGCATATCTACGGTGTGCTTGGGAAATTAAAGGCTTTAGGTTCACGTATAATGATCCTACAACACCGAGGTAGGTGGTTTATTCCTTTTTGTAGAATTTACTTGAGTTATATGTTTAGAATTTCCTAATACCCATGAACGGAGTATTGTGTGTTTACTGTTTTAGTCCTGTGAATTTTCTGCTATGCTTTTATTTTGGAATAGAGGTTAATTTAATGTTAATAGGGTAAATTTCTATGCTTTGAAAGTGTTTTCCCATGCATGATTGTTTATGATTGTTTGGTCCTGCTTACCCTGTTTGGCTACCTTGTTTTTCACCATGCCTAGTACGGTAGGATGGAGTGTTTGTTTATCAGACATGCTTTTATGTGGTAAACTAGTACCCAAGTAGTTCATGAGGTTTACATTGGCCATATTGTGTTACTGTGCTCGTTTGACTTACACAGTTAAATGAGAACCTGGTGTAGTAGACCATAAGAAGAATGTACGTAAGGGATTATACAGAGGTCTGTTTTTACTATTATGATGCGAGACCATATAGGGAATTGACGTAAGTGCTTCCTCACAGTGTCTATAGTTCTTTGACATAGGCCACAGGGAGAATGTTACATAATTTCTTCCCTATAGCACCTTTTAGATACCGATACGAGACTATATGGGGAATTGGAGGTGAGTTCTTCCTTAGAGAGTTTGTACTTAAACTGAACCAGAGGGGTTTCACTATGTGAACTTCCCAGAGGGTTTCTTGTGTTGTTTTGGTGAAAGCAAAGGGGTTAGGCTGAGAGTACATCCCAGAGGGTTTCCTCCATGATCAACATCTTAATTGATATGTGGAATTGAAGCTTTGAACTGTATGAATTTTCACTATTGAGTACTTCCATGTTTACTACTTATTTTTTACTTGTAGGATGCTATATATATTCACTGACTAATAGGCATAGATCTTTTGGTGTTTGCCTATTGGGATTAGTATCACACCCTATTTGGTTCATTCTTTGGGGCCCAAACTGATATTATTTTTTTAGGTATAGATAAGGGCAAGTATGCTTCTATTTTAGGTACTTGACTACTTTGGAGCTGGAGAGCATGGGACCAAGCTGAGGCTAGTGATGCTGAGGAGTTGTTTATCTATTTACATTTTCACTTGGATTAGTTTTATTCTAGAATTGTGAATTGGTTGGTTGTAGTCTTATACATATGTATCATGCATCATATATATGCGGGCTCAATTTGTTTATTTCTTCCGTTGTTTACTTATTGCTTGTTTTGTTGCTCCGCAATTGTATATATGTTTACATCCTCTATGTTACTCTTCCAGTGAGGTCACAGTTTCCACACTATTAACCCCAATGCCCTCACTACTAGTATGAATCCTATGGAATTCGAGGAAATGTTATTGAAACCATGTGACCAACCGGGTACGGGGCTCCTCTAGGTGGCTTCCAGAACCGAGATGTTACTATCATGTTTGGAGGATGATGGTGGTAGGCTGTTTGAAATCCTATATCGTGTACGGGGAGGATTCAATCCATACCCCCTAGACATACATGACTAATAGGTACCTTCACATGGGGTATATAAGGCATTAGAAAGGCCCATAATGAATGGTGCGGAGGAACATTCACTCGTGGGGTCAACGATAGAAAGGCTATGCCAAAAATAAATAGTCACTAGTGTACGAATGAAACAAAATCAAGAGGTATGACATCATGATAAGGTATAGTTCATTGGGAATCTAAAAATCACTGCGTATGATCATGGAGGGCCACACCAGAAAAGGGATCATGAAGTAGGAGGCCTCACTGAGGGGAGATTCGTGAATGAATGTCCTCAAGGAATCATGGAAAAAGGGTCTCCATGAAGGGGGTAGCATTTCAAATAATGGATTCCTAGCCTATGAAGGGATATTGAATTATTTGGATGGTGCTTCTTGAATGTTGAATGATTTTCTAATTCCATACTGCCTAAGATGGGATCCTACATTTGTGATGGTAGTGAAACTTAGAGAAAGTCTTCCCCGCTTTTATTAGAGTACAATAGGAATTAAGGGAAATCTGTTTTGAGATGTTTAAGTAAAATAGGTTTTTTATATTCTCAAAAATTCTAAGAGAATAGTGAGTATTGTGAAATTGGAGATTAGATGATGAAATTTTAGGGTAACTATACTACATGGTGGTGGATTTAAACATATTTAAAGGCATAAAGCATCAGGATACTCTAAGGCCTATGAAGTAGAATAAGATTTAAAAATGTATGAGGGTCTATCAGAATCATATGGAATTTAATCCAGCTTCTTGGTGACATTCATTGATCTCATCAGACTCGTCGAGGCCCCTATCAACCGGTCTTTGTGGCATCAACAATGTTAGTCTTACTCATAGAGTCTTTCATCATCCTGTCTTCATGGTGTCCGTGGAGGCATTCAAACTCGTAGAGGCTTTCATCAACTGAGATTCTTGAAGGTCATGGTGGTGAGAAGTGTGGAAATTTATTTTAAAAAAATAGACCCCTTGGTGACTTTTTGGACTCACAAGGCTTGAAGTTTACACCAAATTGTATTTTCCTTCAATAAATTATTCCTGAAAAGAATTTTAGTGTCAACCCCCCCCCCCTCATAATGTGAGTGGAGGGAGAAATAGGGATTGAATTTTGAGGGTAGATCACCAAAAAAATGATAACCATAAAGAGGGATCACAATGATGATGTGTGGAGTGAGATGGAAGGATCACCATGAATCTCAAGACATCCAATGTTTTTGTGATGCTGAAAGGGTTGCAACCAATAAATTTCATGCTTGGGGTCTGACTTTTCTGCATCTATCCTTTACAAATACTATTATCGAGTGATCTAATCATGATTATCCCTCACCCCCCACAAACACACTCTATGAAGCAGGTTCCTCCGAGTTGTGTTGCATGAAAACAGTTGAGTGAAATAGTGCATTATGATCCGTTGTTGCTCTATAATATGCACGAATTCCATCAAGGGTATACGAAATTGATTTTTTGAAATGATCTTTGTGAACAAGATTCATGAACATAGAAGAAAAATAAACAAACTCATGAACCAATGGATAATCAGTAATCTTCTTGAGAGGTTATTGTGTATGATTCTTAGAGAGAAGAAATGATTAATAACATCCTAACTAGGGAGTATGTGAATAGATATTCTAACAATGAGTCATTGAAAAAGATGATGTTAGAAGAAAAGATACATTACCACCTATGCATGATTCTTATGATGTATAGATTTAGCCTAATGAATGATGTTTTTATACCCCAATAATGTAGGTACGAACCAAATTACTAGTTTAGGGGAACACTATGTTAATACTACTGGCTCAGAGCTACTGATGACCTTATCTGGAATGATCACCCGACTATCTTTACAACCATGTCAATGATGTTTATGGGAAAGCATTATAACCAGTGGTATCTCCATTTTAGTATTATACAATTCTCAAGGTGGGTTTTGGGTACTCAGAGAAAGGATGGACCAATAGTAGGGACATACGCTAGTGCGATTACTTCATAGAGTAGTGGGACTAGGCTAATTGGTTATATTCATCAGCTCCAAAATTTGGAGTAGAGTTGTGGTGGGTAGGCTAGTATGAGGTTGTGTTGGATACCCAATTCCATATATGTAAACTAAAATAAATCATGGATGATCAATCGACTAGGTGGTTGTCGAGGAAATATACATTTCATCTCCATCATAGGGAGGTCGGAATCAGCCATTGGAACCTCTACCATATCTTTGTGATTCCCATAATGGGAGTGATGTGCAATGAATTTCTCACTATGGTGAATGCATGGGAGGATCTGAATACGATTCCATAGATGGATAATACATTGATGGACCTGGTCCTAAGTGAAGATAAATATTAGAAGAATATGAGGGATTTCCCCTTCATGCGGTTGTTTAGCCGTTTTCAGAATTTCCCTGTGGAGTTTCCCATTGAGAATGAGGAGGCACCCAAGAAACTACCTATGAGGCCCTGCACCTATCCATGATGGGTTTAGGGAAAAATGTAATGTCCCTTATGGTTAATCCTAAATAAAAACCAATTATAGATATGGGGGTACCTCATTAATACTAATAATCCAACATTGTTTTGGTTGGATGGATTCATATCAGTGCTCATCTATGGAATGATGTGGTAGGTCATAGACACCCAAATGGGTGCATGGACTTGAAAATTCATTATGATGGCCATCATGGGAATGGGTAAGTGTTTCAACATTGAGATTTACATTATGTAAAATCTATATAATGTTCTTTGGAATATAAGGGTGGGGAAGAATCCACAATATCTACGCAGACCACTTCATTTTATATTTGGATGGGTGGTGGCACACATGGGGGGATATGAATACCTAAATCTCATCTCCTTTACTGAAGTATCAATGAAATTGGAAATTTTCGATGTGGTATAAATCTTCCCAATTAATATGAACCTAATGAAAATGCTAAATAAGATATGGAGGGTACACGAATTCAACATTAATTGATTTTATTTTCTAACTGTGGTGTTCAATAATGATAGCCATGAAATATAATAGCTTAATTCGTATCTTGTGGCCTCTAAATATGGAGTAATGGTAGGGTAGGGGGATTTCTATCCTATCTGTGAACCATACACCTCTTATTGATTCTCAATGAAATTCTGGTGTTTGTAGAGATTGATCCCGAAAGACTACTTGGGGGTACGCCATGAAGATCACCCATGTGTGATGAGTAAATTGGGGTTTATGTTCAAACAATAGTATGAGATGATTAGAAATGATCTTCCTCCACCTACCACTACTTATGGGATATTTTAAGAGTATGTGAAAAGCAAGTTGGCAACCTACCTTGGAGAGATGCTGAAACAAGAGCCACCTAGGCTAGTTATGAATTACCCCATCAAACTAGAGGTTATTTCTGGACAATGAAAAGAGATTTTTGTAGGGTTAGGGGTGATTCAAATCATGGTGGAAGAGAAGTTTAATTAAGTATAATATTTCCAAGGCCTACACTGGCCTAATGTGAAAGAAGATAAATATTAGCGGACCCTGCAGCTCTAGCTAGGCAGACTCCGGAGGAAGGAGATCCATCCGGAGGGTTATTTAGAATACCTAACTTTATCTTAGAAAGTGGATTCATTGGGTGGATATACCCAAGGATTCTTTCTACCATGAGGCATGGGAGTCTTGGCACTTCTAGAATAAATTTTCTAGTCCACCGGAAATGTGGGATAATGTTAATCGGTTCAAAAAATAACATTCGATTAGTGGTCATTCTTGGGCCAACAATATGGTATCTCAAGTAGAGGGATAGAAATATGTGGATGATTCAAATGAAATTATAAACTATCGGGGGAACTCCACATCCAATGATGGATCAGGTGAAAGTACTGATAGACCCAAAAAAGAATCCAAATCATTCTAGTGGAAAAATGGAGGGGCAATTTCCTCTTCCTAATGAATCAAAATGTTCCTTATGGTATGATGATAATATAGGGATTCCCCTAGTGGATGATGAGCTTGAGACCTTACAGGAAACATCTATGGGATTATTCTCTAAGGATCTTTAAGAAAAAAATAAACCATTAATAGGAATGACCAATTTCATGTTTACCTAGGTTTCTCGATTGATAGTTATTATGTACAGGGTAGCCTTTTATGAAGGATTGCCTCCCATGGGGACAATGATGTGATGTTCTTCATAGAGGACCATGTTATAGGTGCTACATAGTCAAGCAGTGCTACTAAACCAAAGGATGATTCTCCATAATTTATGTATCTCACATCCATATATGAAGGGTCATGTCCTAGGATTCTAACAATAACCACCAAAAGATTCTAGAATTCATCTATTGAACCCTATAAGGTTCATTCCTGATAGAGTCATGCGTATTATTTACCTGACCATGTGAACCGACATAGTCTCTATCAGGACCCCTTTTATGTAGATGGCCTACTATTGGTGAGGGTTATTCAAGCTTCTTATGGGTTTATCCGGTTAGGAATATAAGTTTACAATGAACCAGTCTCCCAAGGTGATCAGACCATAAATATCATGGATTCAAGTAGAGACATGGGTTGGGTGGAACATAAAACTGATAGGAAAAAACTCAATGAGATGGGATCAACTGATGAAGAAAAACTTCATGATTTGGATCCTATAATATCATATAAAATGATATAAGAGGATCCTATATCTGGAATCTTAGTCCTATATCTGGGGTACGAACTCACAGACCCATAATAGATGGACGTGTCTTATTATGATGTGAAAGATTATTGAAATGTATACCACCTATCATGGAATTTGATCAAGTATTTCATTGAAAATATCCTAGAATTATAGTGGATATTCTGGATGTGATCATGTCACTATCAGAAACACAATCTATGTGATAGAGATGTGGATGCATGAGGTCTGTATATGGATGCCCAAGATTTCCTCGCTGAAATAATAAAAGAGAGAGGTCATCACATGGAAGTTCCCTGGCACCACAAGAAGTCTTTCAATACTCGAAAACTCTAGTAAGAAGAAGGGGAGGTAAAACTCTTAGAATCATGGATGAATGTGTTCCCTTAAGTAATTAATACCCAATTAGAACTCATATCACAATTTAGGGTCTTGTTGGAAGAGGATGAAAAGAATAACAGGAAAGAATCCCTTGAAGTGGTTGATCTACGAGCTGAGTAGCATCAAATGAGGGTCATGACTAATGGAATTCAACTTGAACAATGAGGAAGAAATATAACTCAAAAAATGATTGCAGATCTTGTATGACACACACCACAGGGCGGTGGAGTTAAAATGCTCTATTTAAGGGGACAATCCATGGAGGTTATGTTTTTTCAAACTAATAAAATATAATTCAGTTATTATGTTTATTTTAATCTATGTACACATTTCTTTCTTATTATAAATTATCTCACCTCCATCATATCTTTGACACAACTGATGATAAATTCCTAATATCATGGGGGTCATGCCCAATGTGATAAACAAAGGGCGAACACATAATTGTTCATTCGGTATAATAGTACTAGATAATCATCAAGTAATAAAGGTCTGCAATTACTAATTGACCACCCAAACCATTCGGGATGAGAGAGGCCAGGGTTGGATAATTTGGCTCTTAGAATAGCCAACTTGATTTTCCCAATGTGCACTGGTTCATGAGAGGGACAACGCCAAGGGAACTTGAATCGATCATGAAAAGGGGGATGACAAGGTGTGAATCACATTCCCAACTTTCGGGATGCAATGAGGGTGACATGATGATGGTGGATAACTATTTACTATATTCAATACATGAATCTATATTGTGTTATCCTTTTATGGAAACAAACAAAAAAGGGACAACCACTGACCACATTCGAGAAAATGGTGCCACACTTGAATTGTCATCCAAATCCTTCTCAGGTGTTGGCCCAGAATGTTAGGTGAGCCGAAAGGGCATGAGACCATTCCACCAATGGGGCCTTCTGTCATGAACAAGGGTGAGGATACAAATAAGGGGAATAAAAAATATGAGGTGGATTGATTATAATTTTGAATGGATTTAAACAATCGTAGAATTACTCCAATGTGACTGGGAGAACATCAGTTGAGGTACATTAGATTGAACAAAGATCAAAGCTGACTCTAAAAAGGAAACTTATATGAAGTGGTATTAGATTCCATGGTGTTTTATTTCTTGAAAATAAGTATGGTGAACAGGTAGTTTAATTTTTTATGATGAGGATGATGAACACATAGTTTAATGTTGTACGATGATGAAAAAGCATGGAATAGTTTGTCATCATATGACCAGGATGTCGCACATAGTTTAAGGTCACACATCCTAGACATTGAAAAATCAGTTATAGTCATGTTTCATGGACTATGTTGTCTAGTCAAATAATTTTTTCATGGAAAAAAGGAGATGAACCTGACGTGAATTAGCTAAAGGAGGCTTGTCCACCATTCAAATACCAAGGTAGATATAGAAAGGAGGCATATGTTATGTGGTGAGTAAAAAACGTGACATGAATGAATCCCAAGGAGACCTACATCCACACCCCATATCATTGTGAAGATCTTAGTTTATGTTCATAGAGTTTGAACCATAATCGCAGCCAAATGGACAAAAAGTTCAATGAACATATAGTTGGGCCCAAGGATGACATGTCAGAGGGTCACTATGTATGTCATAAAGATATAAATCAAGATAGATTTAATTCCTGAAGAAATTCATGGTGAGGGGCCAACATTAGTGGAGGAAATCCTCTTCGGAGAGGAAGCGGAAGAATCACATAATTAAAAAGGGATATCATGAATATTCTTATGGTAGGGTCTCAGTTTACTATTTTGTGTTGAGGATGTTGTCTCTTGGTTTATAGTCCTAGAGTTTGGACCATAGGGATTCTATTTTATGGTAGTAGCATTTAGACCACGTTCATTGGGTTTGGATTGAAATATATAGTTTCTTGGAATAAATTTGTGTCACGTACGAAGGGGAATCATGATGCATGTAGTTTTTGAATCTCATGTTGTTTAATGTCATTCAATAAGGACCCAAAAATTTAATATCATGTGGGATGGCGATGAATAGTTTGATGTCATGTATCTTAGATTGAATAGATTTTAGTTTATGGTTTTAGAACTCACACCTAGATATTGTGCATCGTCTCTATGTGGGATGACCCTTCTAGGACCCTAAGCCCATGGGAGACATGCTCGACATGGGAAACGAGGTGATATGTCAGGCTATCTTATTCATATGAGAGTGAAAAAAATGTAAAGGAATCACTGTGTGGGATAAGCCTAACCATGACAATATTTCTACAAAGTGTGCTTGGATGCAAAGAGGGAAAACACTGAAGGTATTTTTGATCCAAAAGGACATGAATGGGATGGAAAGTTTGAATCATAACATAGGATGTTTGTGACCCAATGAGGTTTGTATAATGATGGAGGATAAAATCTGACTAAATTCCAGATTCAATATCCATATCATGTGAAAATGGATGGGAATAGACAAATGAGGGTCAGTTGTTGACTGTAATCGAAATGTGTAATCTACCTCAAAATTTCATTCAAAATCATCTGGGGCGTTGGTCCAGGATAGTAGGAGGGCCATAGGGAACAAAATCATACTATTTGGGAGGGGTGCATTCAGCCATGAAAGGTGAAAAATACCCCAATAAAGGACTACATGAAGCATGGAAGTGGAGTTGAGGGAATTTATATTGGAAATACATCATTTTCAATATCGAACCCCAACACATTCAAACACTTCAGAGTAGAACATCCTCGAGTGGGATGGTATATGTCTTCAAGGATTCTATTTTTAACACCCCGAGCTTCCACGATACGCCTCTCTTTCAATAATGCAATAGCTTGCATTGTACGCAAGTTCGAGTTCTAACACACCACAACTAATCAAAGTAGCCGTTATGAATAGTAATAACCACCTTTTAAATTTATAGAAATTTTATATTTCAAAATGGACTTCATTTTTGTATTCCTAATATTGAAATTATCCTATGTTGAATTTTTTGTAATTTTCCGAGAACTTCCAAATTTTTATGAATAGTGAAAAATACTTAAAACAAATTTTTTAATCAAAATAATTTATTGTGATAAATTATACTATTTAGTGGTTTTAAGGTATAATTAGAATATATTTTTACAATTTTATCCAATGGTGGTCATTAGAATTAATTTAACATTGAAATTGGACATAAACAATTGCCAATCTTTTGATATAAATTGTTTCTTAAAAAGACGCTATTTGTTGTGACAGCGGGAATTAATTATAAAATTAATTAATGAAACTTATATGTTTGGAATTTTGTAAAATAGAAATCATTTTTTAATTCGGAATATCAATTATAGCTTAGGGTGAAATTTTGGCATTGTTCTGAAAAACATCAATTTTTGATTAATAGTGAAACCACTAAGTGGTAGTTAAATAACTGATTTTTCGTTTAAATGAAATATTACCACTTCTGTGATTTGATTTTCAAAAATCCGACATACATGGTTGTCATTAAGAAGTAAAATGTGGTTCAATGAGATTAAAATAATTTTTTGGTGAATAGTAACTTTTAAGTTCTTAATCGCGATTAGAGGTAATTAGTGTAGTTTAAGGTACAAATAATGTTTTAATAATGTGAGATGAGAATGACACTTGTCCTACTCCTATTGGATAAGTCATGGCCGACCAAGACAACCCATGGGTCAACTTGGGGACCCCATGGAGCCACTTTAGTTGGAAAATGACATTAATATATATTTATTTAATGTTAAAATTAAATTGACACAAACATGAGTTATTTTACTAAAACAGTTTTTAAGTGGGGTTACACAAGTCCAAATTTTGACTATAAATATTCATTAGAAATATAAATAGATTTCCTACATCATAGTATTTTTTTTATAATTTTTAGAAATTAAATAAATTAAATTATTTATGACATCATTATGATGCAGCGATGACCTCATTATTTAACGATTTAAATAAAATGAGAAGATAATGAATCATCCAAGGCTTACACTTGTCCAAAGCCTATTGGTTTAGGATATTTCGAAACCTTATCACCTTAGCCTCGAATTATATATGTTTTGGACCTTTATAATCCGAAAAGCATTGTGAAATAATGTAACATTTCAATCTTTCCAAAAGAGCCCCTCCTCTCCACTTATAAAAGTCCCCCACATCTCCCACTTCATTTACACTTTCAAGCCATTTGGCTCGGCCAACCTCTGCCCAAATACTCTCCCAACTTCCCCCTCTTACTCCTAGAAGCCTCACTTTGGTCAGAACTCTTCTCAAGGAAGCCTTTGACTCAAATCAAAAAGAGTTACCCGATTTTGAGGTAATGTCTTCTCTAATGTTGTTTTGTTTTATTTTTCTTCTCCAACCCCCCTAAACTCTTTTTATTCATTTCTTTTGTAACAACACCAGTATCCTCAATATACTAGGATGTTTTTATAAGAAGGATTCGAGCTACACTCACACACACCTACATCTAATGGTTAAAGAACATACGGTTTCTGTGGATGGCGAATTTCTGCCTCACGAAACGATGATTGTTCAACACTCATATAACACCTTAAAAGGTGTCCATTAAGATGTAACTATTTTTATATATGATATATAATATGTTTATGTTTTACTTATGCTTCTGTATTTCTCATTTATGGCATACATTATGATTTCCATTATGGGTAAAATGCGATAATTTCATTTTAGGAAGTGCGGACTACCGCCCCCTCAAAGTGATTTGAATCGTTAATGCCATATGTGGGATGTATAAAGGATGGAGTAAATGGTATTATACACTATATTATACTGGAATTATATTATACATTTACATCATTATGATTTAGTTCCATTAAATATGAAATTTAAATGAAAGTAGCGTTCATGCGTACGTACGGCTTACCGTCTCCATGAACGGTGCATTTCATTTCTTACCTCTAAATGTTATGTAATATTATAAATGAATCTATATACTGGATATATATGATATATATGACATCTAAATCATGAATATAATTCTGGAGATAATGGATATTCTACCACATAAACAAATTGTAATTATAAGAAGTTTATTGTTGACTCAAGTACCAAAGATCGACAAAACGACCGTTATTAACTTAAAAAATTACATAATGTTCATAACATTGTAATAAGTGATATAAAAAGGATAATGAAATTGAAAATGGTTCTTAATAAGGTAGATATTAACTCTAGTTTATTATTCAGGAGGTTAAAGAACGGTTGAGTCAAGTCGGACACAAGGTAAGGGAATTTCTTAACCCAACTTCCATTCATTGGGTTAATCTCCTACTTTCAAATTATGCCATGATATTATTATGTCCTATTTTGTATTTTTACTTTCTTTATGTGTACCTATAGTGAATACACATAATAGATCTATTTTATTTTAAAAATTATCTTTTTAAGGACTTTGTCTCAATCTCCTTTCATTGAGGCATATTTGGCTTTATACACAACTTTCTTTTATACGGTGTATAAACCCCTTTGACTTTCATGTTTATTCAAAAGGAATCTTTTTTATACGAAGCGTTTTACTAAACGAATAAAAGGGAATGTTTTTCTTTTCGTACTTATGCGGCGACAACGACTTCTCCGCCGCCATGACCATTATTTGAGTTTCGGCTTCCTCTACAAGCCATCATTTTTTTAATGAAAAATAAATACAAATTTTTAACTTTCTTTTATTTTGGTATTGAAGATGGTTTTGAAAGCGTTTTTATTATATCAATGTGTTGTATTGATATCTTGTGATTGAAATGTGGAAATGTTATGTTTCCTTTATGCATTTTTTATGTGATACGATTATGTTATGGTTTATGATATGTTTAAACCTATTCATATGAGGAATGCATCGGACTTAATAAGTGACGGGTGGAGCCCGCTATAGCTCCTCGATGCATCGGCAGGTCTCATGAGACAAACTAGTGTCTTGGCACGAGGCCTTGACAAAATCTTATTTGTGGTCTTGGCACGAGGCCTTGACTATGTGGTTATGATAGTCTGGCATTATGCATTCCATAATTATGAAAGTGGTTATTGATATTGCATGTGATTATTAGACCAGTAGAATATCCATGTGAATAAGTGAATGGCATTATCTCATTTTACTTTTGCCATATTATGTTGAAGATCATGTTTAAAAGGCTTTTGTTTTAGTTATACATCGCCTTAAATGTTAATGTTTATTTATGAAAGCTTCCTCTATATTGTTAACCTTACTGAGCATCTGAGCTCACCCCTTTCAATGTATTAATATTCTTCCAGGATGTGAAGAAGTATTTTATGAGTGACCTACAGGGGTATTCAGAAAGGGATACGATTGTGGACTATGAAGACCATGTTATTGTAGTTTGTTTACTTTTTGATGTAATGAAAGACTTATGAATGTATCTAGTGTTTCCAAGGCTACTAAACTAATCGGTCTTTCGAGACTTGATCTTTAGGGATCATGATAATGTTACGAACTAATGCACCGACTCTGGGTAGCTGGGGTCGGGGTGTTACAGTTGGTATCAGAGTCAGTTTAGTACTAACCTTGGAAGCTAGATTTAGATAAACTCTGATTAGAGCACATAGCCCAAAGATAGACATTGAGGATTAGTATAGAAGAACTTCCTAGAATTTTGGTATTGTAGAGATGTTGTGAGTTTTCCAAGCAATACATCCCTGTTTTGATACGAGCAGGTAGAGGCGGCTCTGGCACAGATGTACCTAGGGGTAAAACCCGAAAACACCGCTTTGAGCTAGACTCGAACGGGAACTGGTGCACGACAATGGGCCTTGCTGCACTCTTGGTTACGACACTCCTGGGGGATATGCTTTGGATAATTCTCATTTTCTTTATAAACCTCTATGAACGGTTATGAGTATATAATTCCTCAAAGAAAACATTTTTATGGATTATATCCATAAATAGTTCAATTTATGTTAAGAATCTTACAAGTATGGAATTATGTATTTTGATTTATAAACTAATATAGTTTATGCCATTGTTTAGAAATGGCACCTATTGGAAGAAATGGAAACCGTGTCAATGCGCGCACTCCGTGTAGGGATTGCCCTCCTGCTCAAGATAATTATTGTGGATCTGGAGATACAACTGGTGCTGATCAACTTATTACCATACTGGGACAACTCACTCAGGTTATGAATAATAACCTTACTCGTATGGAGAACCCTGATCCGCAACGTGGAGGATCAATGCTAGATCGATTCATGAGGCAACAACCACCAACCTTTAATGGGAGTACAAATCCTATAGTAGCTGAGCAATGGATAAATTCCTTAGAGAAAATATTCCATGCCTTGGGGAGTAGTGAAAGGGAGAAGGTTGTCATGGCAGTTTACCACCTCACGGGAGATGCCGATCAGTGGTGGTCGCTGATTCAAAACACAAAGGAAGATGATGACGTATCGAATATGGAATGGAGGGAGTTCAAAGAGCTTTTCTTAGAAAAATACTTTCCTCGTGACCATCGAGCAGATATGGAAAGGCAATTTCTGAGTCTGAGGCAGAAGGAGGATGAGAATGACGCAAAGTATGAGGCTAACTTTACAAGGTTAGCGAGGCATGCTGCCGATTATATACGTAACCCAAGGAGTAAGATTGGTTGTTTCATTTATGGGTTAAAACCATTTCTCCGTCGAGCTTTGGTATCACAATCCTTCTCATCATACGAAGATATTGTCTCGTGTGCTATCAAGACAGAAAAGGAATTCTCTAAGTCTTATGACAACAAAGTAAAGCAAGAGAAGAAGAGAACGGTGGAACAAGAGACAGATAAAGGGAAAAAGGGAAAGAAGGATTTTCCATTATGTGATAATTGTGGGAAGAATCACCCTGGTACTTGTCTAAAAGGAATGGGAGTTTGTTATAAATGTGGAGAAAAGGGTCACCAGGCTCGTGATTGCAAGGGAAAGAAAGAGGCTGTCAAAGTTGAATGCTACAATTGTAGAGAAATGGGTCATTATGAAAATGAATGTCCTAAGCATCAAGGAAACTTACCTCAGAAAAGGCCAAGGGATCAAGGACAATCTTATGCTGTGACTACAGTTGAAGTGGAATAATTAATGTATTGGTGCTTTTGGACTCAAGGATTATATTCTGGTTATAAGAATAATGTGATATATATATATATAAGGATTGTACTGCAGTACTTGTTGATTTCAGTAAGGTTTTAATATGATTAAGGTAATCATATTTTTAGTATGTGACAATAAGAGAAACTAATCTTTGTTTGGGGAATCTGATAAATTGATTTTGGAATTTAGAGACCTTTTAGAAAAAGTCTGGACGGAGGTATTTTGGATAACTATTAAGGTTGGAATGGATTAAGTTGAACCATGGATAGTATTGTTTAAGGTTAAAGAATTTCTGAAGATTATTTTTGGAATATTATAATACTATAGTTTTAGGAAAAGGACAACCTGCAGGGTGGGGAATAACTCGTCGCGTTGGACAAAGCTGCAGGAATCGAACCCACAACCATAGTGCAACAAGCTTTTATTTCCTACCACTAGCCTACAAGAAGTCCCTGGTTATTACAAAATAGTTTTACTAATCTAAATGGTATGTGTTAACATTTTGAACCTTATACAATTAGGATAAATAGAATATTTTTGAGTTCTGTTACCATTTGGAGTAAAAGTTGGGTTTGTGGTAAAAATTTATTAACGAATTAAAGTATACATAACAAGTATGTATATTCCCTTACATTCTTAGTAAATCTCCTAAATAAATTCCTCAACATTATAAAAGGTAACTTAAAACAAAAATTTTGTTGGTTAACTTTTCCAACTGGGGATTCAATGACCGTTTAACCAATCACAAGTTTGTGATTTTCTTGTGGTTAAACTTTCTCCTAATCCTGTTTTCTATAACTCTCCATCAGACCTTGATGGTTTGTTTCTCCTCCATATCCATATTTTCATATAATCCTCGAATGGGCTATATCGGGTGACATTTGTACTTATCTTGCTTTCTTTTAATGTTATATATTTATTAACCTTATTTCCGATGTGGGTTTTCCTCAAAGGTATTTTCTCTTTTCAACCTTTTATTTTCAAAGAAAAATTTCAAATTGCGAGGACGCAATTTATTGAAGGAGGGGAGAATGTAACACCCCGAGCTTCCACGATACGCCTCTCTTTCAATAATGCAATAGCTTGCATTGTACGCAAGTTCGAGTTCTAACACACCGCAACTAATCAAAGTAGCCGTTATGAATAGTAATAACCACCTTTTAAATTTATAGAAATTTTATATTTCAAAATGGACTTCATTTTTGTATTCCTAATATTGAAATTAGCCTATGTTGAATTTTTTTTAATTTTCCGAGAACTTCCAAATTTTTATGAATAGTGAAAAATACTTAAAACAACTTTTTAAATAAAAATAATTTATTGTGATAAATTATACTATTTAGTGGTTTTAAGGTATAATTAGAATATATTTTTACCATTTTATCCAATGGTGGTCATTCGAATTAATTTAACATTGAAATTGGACATAAACAATTGCCAATCGTTTGATATAAATTGTTTCTTAAAAACACGCTATTTGTTGTGACATCGGGATTTAATTATAAAATTAATTAATGCAACTTATATGTTTAGAATTTTGTAAAATAGACATCATTTTTGAATTCGGAATATCATTTATAGCTTAGGGTGAAATTTTGGCATTCAATTTTTGATGAATAGTGAAACCCCTAAGTGGTAGTTAAATAACTGATTTTTCGTTTAAATAAAATATTACCACTTCTGTGATTTGATTTTCAAAAATCCGACATACATGGTTGTCATTAAGAAGTAAAATGTGGTTCAATGAGATTAAAATAATTTTTTGGTGAATAGTAACTTTTAAGTTCTTAATCGCGATTAGAGGTAATTAGTGTAGTTTAAGGTACAAATAATGTTTTAATAATGTGAGATGAGCATGACACTTGTCCTACTCCTATTGGATGAGTCATGGCCGACCAAGACAACCCATGGGTCAACTTGGGGACCCCATGGAGACACTTTAGTTGGAAAATGACATTAATATATATTTATTTAATGTTAAAATTAAATTGACACAAACATGAGTTATTTTACTAAAACAGTTTTTAAGTGGGGTTACACAAGTCCATATTTTGACTATAAATATTCATTAGAAATTTAAAAAGATTTCCTACATCATAGTATCTTTTTTATAATTTTTAGAAATTAAATAAGTTAAATTATTTATGACATCATTATGATGCAGCGATGACCTCATTATTTAACGATTTAAATAAAATGATAAGATAATGCAAAATACAAGGCTTACACTTGTCCAAAGCCTATTGGATTAGGATATTTCGAAACCTTATCACCTTAGCCTCGAATTATATAAGTGTGGGATCTTTAGAATCCGAAAAGCATTGTGAAATAATGTAACATTTCAATCTTTCCAAAAGAGCCCCTCCTCTCCACTTATAAAAGGCCCCCACATCTCCCACTTCATTTACACTTTCAAGCCATTTGGCTCGGCCAAACTCTACCCAAATACTCTCCCAACTTCCCCCTCTTACTCCTAGAAGCATGACTTTGGGCAGAACTCTTCTCAAGGAATCCTTTGGCTCAAATCAAAAAGAGTTACCCGATTTTGAGGTAATGTCTTCTCTAATGTTGTTTTGTTTTATTTTTCTTCTCCAACCCCCCTAAACTCTTTTTATTCATTTCTTTTGTAACAACACCAGTATCCTCAATATACTAGGATGTTGTTATAAGAAGGATTCGAGCTACACTTACACACACCTACATCTAATGGTTAAAGAAAATACGGTTTCTGTGGATGGCGAATTTCTGCCTCACGAAACGATGATTGTTCAACACTCATATAACACCTTAAAAGGTGGCCATTAAGATGTCACTATTTTTATATATGATATATAATATGTTTATGTTTTACTTATGCTTCTGTATTTCTCATTTATGGCATCTTTATGATTTCCATTATGGGTAAAACGCGATAATTTCATTTTAGGAAGTGCGAACTACCGCCCCCTCAAAGTGATTTGAATCGTTAATGCCATATGTGGGATGTATAAAGGATGGAGTAAATGGTATTATACACTATATTATACTGGAATTATATTATACATTTACATCATTATGATTTAGTTCCATTAAATATGAAATTTAAATAAAAGTAGCGTTCATGCGTACGTACGGCTTACCGTCTCCATGAACGGTGCATTTCATTTCTTACCTCTAAATGTTACGTAATATTATAAATGAATGTATATACTGGATATATATGATATATATGACATCTAAATCATGAATATAATTCTGGAGATAATGGATATTCTACCACATAAACAAATTGTAATTATAAGAAGTTTATTGTTGACTCAAGTACCAAAGATCGACAAAACGACCGTTATTAACTTAAAAAATTACATAATGTTCATAACATTGTAATAAGTGATATAAAAAGGATAATGAAATTGAAAATGGTTCTTAATAAGGTAGATATTAACTCTAGTTTATTATTCAGGAGGTTAAAGAACGGTTGAGTCAAGTCGGACACAAGGTAAGGGAATTTCTTAACCCAACTTCCATTCATTGGGTTAATCTCCTACTTTCAAATTATGCCATGATATTATTATGTCCTATTTTGTATTTTTACTTTCTTTATGTGTACCTATAGTGAATACACATAATAGATCTATTTTATTTTAAAAATGATCTTTTTAAGGACTTTGTCTCAATCTCCTTTCATTGAGGCATATTTGGCTTTATACACAACTTTCTTTTATACGGTGTATAAACCCCTTTGACTTTCATGTTTATTCAAAAGGAATCTTTTTTATACGAAGCGTTTTACTAAACGAAAAAAAGGGAATGTTTTTCTTTCCGTACTTATGCGGCGACAATGACTTCTCCGCCGCCGTGACCATTATTTGAGTTTCGCCTTCCTCTACAAGCCATCATTTTTTTTAATGAAAAATAAATACAAAGTTTTAACTTTCTTTTATTTTGGTATTGAAAATGGTTTTGAAAGAGTTTTTATTATATCAATGTGTTGTATTGATATCTTGTGATTGAAATGTGGAAATGTTATGTTTCCTTTATCCATGTTTTATGTGATACGATTATGTTATGGTTTATGATATGTTTAAAGCTATTCATATGAGGAATGCATTGGACTTAATAAGTGACGGGTGGAGCCCGCTATAGCTCCTAGATGCATCGGCAGGTCTCATGAGACAAACTAGTGTCTTGGCACGAGGCCTTGACAAAATCTTATTTGTGGTCTTGGCACGAGGCCATGACTACGTGGTTATGATAGTCTGGCATTATGCATTCCATCATTATGAAAGTGGTTATTGATATTTCATGTGATTATTCGACCAGTAGAATATCCATGTGAAGAAGTGAATGGCATTATCTCATTTTACTTTTTCCATATTATGTTGAAGATCATGTTTAAAGGCTTTTTTTTAGTTATACATCGCCTTAAATGTTAATGTTTATTTATGAAAGCTTCCGCTATATTGTTAACCTTACTGAGCATCTGAGATCACCCCTTTCAATGTTTTAATATTCTTCCAGGATGTGAAGAAGTATTTTATGAGTGACCTACAGGGGTATTCAGAAAGGGATACGATTGTGGACTATGAAGACCATGTTATTGTAGTTTGTTTACTTTTTGATGTAATGAAAGACTTATGAATGTATCTAGTGTTTCCAAGGCTACTAAACTAATCGGTCTTTCGAGACTTGATCTTTTGTGATCATGCCAATGTTACGAACTAACGCACCGACTCTGGGTAGCTGGGGTCGGGGTGTTACACTATTATTGAGGGGTGTTCAAAGTAGATTAAAGTTCATGTTTCTCAGAATCCAAGCTCTGGTTTTTTGGTTATAGAGTGTGTTATATGCATTCAAAGTTTAACATCATATGTATGAGACATACACATACAGTTTAATGTTCTGCGATATGGGTGAAGGTGTCAAATATTTTATCATCATGCAACTAAAAAATGAAATGTTCTATTTAGTGAATAATGTGATGTGAATTGAAGTCCTAGGAGATCTCAACACTGCACATTTTCCAAAGGGGAGCCCAAACCAAAAGGGTGAAAGAAAAAATAATTCAAATGATTGGGGCCAGGGACAAGGTGTCTGAGCATCACTACTTATCTTGTAAGGATGGGGATCAAGCATCACGTAGTCAAGAACGTGGCATGATTTATGGCTAATGAAAAAGGGGTGATATCTTCTAAAACGAGAAAATAAAGCTTATTTTTTAGTTTACTATCATGTGAAATAGGAAAATAAAAATCATAGTTTAGGTTCATAAAATGTAGACCATGGGATGAGGCTTCCAAATAGGTAATATTTAGTGTGGTTCCATGAAGTAACATGATGTGAATAATGATCAAGTAGAACGACACTGAACTGGACATTCCATATAGAAAACTCCCACACAGTTTAATTTCCTAAGTATTGGGCTTGGTTGACCAGTATAACATCATATGATTGATATGCCAATTCCATGTTAAAGGTAATAGAGTTTGGTCCACCGAGATGGTGTGATAATTGCATGTTCAACGCACAGGTTCACAGAGGGGTAAAATAGATGGTATTGTAGTTCTACATGATGACATGGATGTGGAAGGGAATGTGAGTCACACCGTCTGATATTTGTGACACAATGTGGACAGTGTAAGGGCAGATTATAACTGATGGTGAACTTCAAGATATAAAACCCATACCACCTGACCTGAGTTGGGAATTGACAAATGAGGGTCTGTTATTAACAAAACATAAAATTCAAAACATAACTGAAAATATTATTCAAAATCTTCTGGGGTGTTGTATCAGGATGGTTGGTGAGTCATAGGACCAAACATCCTATCGTTAGGGGGGTCCCTACAGACGTGAATGGTTATGGAGACCCACACAAAAGGGAATATGAAGCATGGAAATGAAATGAGATATTTTCCATTGAGAATCAAATATTGTAGTTCCTATTCCACAATGAATGTGTGTACCATAATGAGGCACATCATATAGATTGATCCAAATCCCTTCTCAAGGGAAAAATCCACCAAAATCCTTCTTGATATTTCATGGAAATAGACCAATACCAAATGAAGAGGATGAGGGAAAAAAGAGGGCTAATAAATCCAAGGGTTGTACATAAAGTATAAATTCCCAATAATTCCAACATATCATATAAGTATGGGAATAAATCCATATATAGTTCTTGAATATAATTTATTTTACCTTATTCTGAAAATTATGAAATAGATCTTAGTTTAGAGTTTTATATCATGATCCATGATCTTCTTTTATAATGGGAATACGTGATAGGGAGTGGGGATAAACCTAATACGAAAGAGGAAAAAACTATCCACACCACACCACATATTCTTGAGAATATGGGGGTGTCGAATCCAAGCTGGACCCAAAGACCAAATTTCAATGAATTTCAATGGCTCTCATATGAATGGGAATCAGGAAGTATGTAGTTTTTAAATATTCTTTTTAGTTAAATATCATATGTTGAGGATAGGGGTTTTTAGGAAGTTTAAAGTCATGAATCTATTATGCTGGGTGAGAGTGTATACCGCATGGGACACACATGTCATGGAAAAATAATCCAAATGTGAATGAGGATAAAGGATTTATCAGAACCACGTTATGCTCTCCTAATTGAGATCATTGGCCATGGGGTTTAAAGGATGATATTATGGCTATTCCCAAAGACTAAATGTTTTGTGGTTCCAATTATTCCATTTAATAAGGAAATAAATCAATATAAATTTCATGAAATGGAATAGTGAGTTACCTGTTCGAAGGGGGATTACCTCTCAGATGAGGACATTAGGGAACTGTGAAATTTGCAGTTATGGGAGAAAGATGAAATAGCAGTCTAATGTCATGTGGGATAGGAAAGTTTACCATCATGCAATAAAATGGAGAACATTATTTTGGAGGTTATGCTATAACGAATATTATTTCTAGGTTTTTAATGTATTATAGATAGGACCCAACCGTTTCACATTATGCGGGATGGGGGTATCATAGTTTGACACTGTGTTTCTTGGACAAAATTGATCATAGTTTAGGGTCACAGAACAAATTCAATATGGTGAATCCACAAATATAGGGAAATGGTTTTTGGTTATATAAGTAAATCAAACATGAATAAGGACCCATGAGTTCTCAACATCGTAAAAAAAAGCTCCCAAGGAATAACATGGGCCATAGGGATGAAATGATTAATTGGGGGCTCTATGGCTGGGCTTAGAGTCAAACCGATGGACGTCGCTACATATCGTATAGGGGAATGAATCAGGCCACATGTATTTTTTGAATCCCATGCTACTTAACATCACATGGTAAAGATGAATAACAGTTTTAAATCACATTGGAAAGAGAATTTTACATCATGAAGGAAAAAAGGGAGAACAATAGTTTAACATCATTTGAGAAAAGGAATTTTAACATCATACTAGATAGTTGAAAAAATAACAGTTTAATGTCGTATAGGATGTATTAGTTCAAAATCATGCATGAAAAAACGTTTGGGCGGTATTATGTCATGTAGCTTATAAGAAAAAGGTTCATATGAAATGTACTGCTTGAGGAGCATGGTATTGGTGAGAGGAGTAATTTGTTTTCCATCCATGGTGAATAAATTGTATGAAACATTATGTTAACCCCTATGAATAATGTAGGCACCTTCCCATTTGGGATCCATCTTTGGTGGCATCTTCCCAGGTATCGTCTACATCATTAAATATAGTACCGTGTCACTTTGATTTTAGGAGTGGAGAAAACATTCTTGTTAAAATCCATATATAACTTGTTCTGGTGTCTCTCTAGATTGTGTAAGGCCCATAGCCAAATTTAATTGAGGGATTCTACCTTTTCTAGATGGATTATATCTAATTTATATGACATCTACTAATTTTAAACATTTATGAGTAGCGATGGAAACTGAATTTCTATGGGTAGGACTGCCATTGTGACGTACAAAAAGAATAATGTGGTCATATGGGTGGAATGTTGGTTTGTGATCCAATAATCCCAGAGATTGTTGGGGAGATTTTCTGTCCAAATTTTCATGTTCTATCCCTCAAACTTTTATAAAAATTGATAAGGATTTTGTTAAATGTATTTAATTGTAGAATTCCCAATGCATGGTATCGAGATGTGTGGTTGGACTTGATGTTGTAGTTGGCATACAGTTTCTTCAACTCATCTGATCAAATGTTGGTGTTGTTTTTTATGAGAAGAATGTTAGGGACATTGAATCTATAAATGATATTGGTCTTCATGAACACAACAACAGAATGATCGTTTACCTCCTTCAGCAGAATAGCCTATGCCTACATGGAAATAAAATCTATTGTGTTCAGAATAAACATGGTGGTATGGAAGGGTTGTCACTGGTGGATAAGGTCCCATGACATCAGTCCCCAAACTAAAAAAGGCCAAGAATACTTGGTGGTATAGAATGGGTACGATGGTCAATGCACGATGTTGGAATGAATTTGACAAGCGTGTCACCTCTTTGAGATCTCGATGTAGACATGAACCAATGCGGGCCAAAAGTAGCCCAACCTTGAAATTGGGTGGGAGAGTTTCAACTCAAACTGATAGGATCCACAAGTGTCACGATGGACTTCCTACATAACCTGATAAATCTCATCTCCCTAAATGAAATAAATGATAATTCCATAAAACCCACCTTTATAGAGGATCACCTTGAGGCTATGACTACTCTAGAGGGTGAACTACATTACACGCCAATGGATTCTCTTGCGCTTGACTATGTCTATCTGGATTCTACCGCACTGGAGATTCTCAATGAAAGGAGATTCCAAATCAGTGGTATCTTCACCCATGGAAGGGGTATCTGAAGGAAATTATATGAATGAAATAATGGTAAGGTGACTTTCCATCTGGTTATCACAGTCATCAAAGTAGAAGTGGGTGATGACTCTTGGATGTTCCACATGGATAAGTAAATCTTAACTGTCATGTTCTATGATAGAAGCATCTAAACTGACCATAGAATAAGATTGAATATTCTGTGACTGGGGAATAAGAATTACCAATAGTTTAGAAGGGAACATGGAAAACAACTGGCGAGTTCACTCTATTAGGGGCTCAAGCTCTGGATTTTTAAAATCATAGTAACCATTGATCTTCATGATGAAAATATAGATGTTCCCATTAACATATATGTAGGGAATATAAAATCGGAGGGAGAATTCTATACCAGTGATGAGGGCCTCATACTCCACCTAATTATTGGTGCTTCCTTCTGACAATAATAATTAATAGGTCTATAAATCATGTGTGTGTGTAATGAAGACGTGAACCTTGCCTACTCCATTGAGTTTGGGATCACGGAGTAGTTTTCTGGATAAACTCTAGGAGGCACCATAAAATTGAATCCTCTAACATGGAATATCTTTATCCACTGAGGGAATGACATCATGTTGAAAATAAATCTTCAAGGAATGCTCTTCGGGGGTTGGATGAGCTGCCAAAAAAACTTCCAGTGCATCTCCATTAATTACCTTATATAGGATGAACCTTATGTAGAACTGTTGAAGGATTACAGCCCACATATCTAGATGGAAAATCAACATTGGGTGGTTTAGAATGTATATTATCAGATCCATGATGAACATTAGCTATATCTCATGATGCTGAAGATATTGTCACAATATATTCACTAAAAAAAAGTGTGTGGAAGAACTTATCAATAGAAGAATATATGGTCTCTATGTTGAGGAGCATGAGACTGAGATAGTATAAACTATTATCTATACCCTCATTTTTTTATGGTTCAAAATGGATTTTTGGGATCATTACATGGTATTCACATAAAGGAACTATAACATTCCAGAAATGGGTGGCATCAGAATAGGAGGATGGAGAAGATACTGCATAATTTAATCAAAAGAAATATGCAACACTTCAACCCGTTGGAAGATGGAACCATTATTCATGAGTTTAGATAATGAATTACACATTCCATCCACATTTTCAGTGAATTAGTGTTTATATGGTAATTTTCCTAGGATGCCTCGGAGCTCTCAAAGGATGCTTGGAGAAGGCATATCACAGATGGCCTTGATCTTCTCTGGGTCGATCTCAATGCCAATGTATAAGATGATAGACCCAAGAATCATATAAGAAGTAAACTTGAAATAATTCATTACGGGGTGTCATAATTAGAGGGATAGAGTTGAGGAAGCCAAAAACATTCTCAGGATCATTGATATTGTCATGATGTTGTGGGCATTTCCCCACCAAATCGACCGTATAAAATTCCAATAGCATCCCAGGGATCATATTGAGTATGTGGTGTATAACACACTGATAGGTGTCTCCTATATTCTTCATCATAAAGGGATTTACATGATATATAAAGGTCCCTTATGGCACCCTCAAGTTGGTGGACTTCTCATATTGGGGTGCCATTCATAATTGATTATAATAGGAACACCAATCCATGAAGGTGAAAGGCTGGAACCCGGTGGTGGAATCAATCAATTGTTTCATAATAAGAAGAGGAAATTTGTATTTCAGAAAGTGACGATTGAGATCCTAGAAGTCTATGTAGACTCTTATAAGTCCATTCATCTTCCTAATGGTAATGATGTTGTCCAAACACCTTGGTACTTGTATTCCTTGACGATATTGGATTTTATTAACATATCACCTTCAGATTCGACCATGGCACCATGAGATGGATGCATCTTCTTGGGAGGTTATTTTATCCACTAATTTATCACTAGGAGTTGAATATGGTGTATGGTGACATGAGGTTCTAACCCTATAATATCTTCATAACATTAGGAAATCACATAAATATGTTTCTTCACAAAGTATATATACTTCTACAATTCCCTTACAGTTATAAATTCACAGATCAACATTGGCCTTGGGTATGTATCAGAACTTATATTTATCTATACTGACTCATCAATGATGGTAGAGACACTGTCTAAGAATATTAGTTGGGAATATTACACGTATTACTCCTCATCTATGGTGGTATGATCATCAATATGAGGAAATTAATCTGAGTTGTCTGACATTGGGGGAACACCAGTTCTAGATTGAACGATTATAGAACCTTCATCATGGGACTCCGACACCATTGAAACCATATAAACGAAGACTATTGAAAATGTAGGACCCCGGGACACCCTAAGAGGGTAGGGGTGAATCAGGGTGTCAACTTTTTCTTTCAAAACAATGATCTTGTTCCCATGTTGGTAGGAACTAGTTAAACCTGTATAATGGAAATGATCAGCAATGAAACATTCACATGCAAAGAGATGACACATCACTTTTTTCTTGGTTCACCACTAAGGGCTATTTCCAAGGAGCATACACCAACAGGGTGTTGGTCGTACCTAATTCCACTATTCTTCAAAAGTTGTGGATTACAATGGTTTGGTAATAGTCACTCTATCCGAGGCTCATTGACATTACAAAGGTTCAGGGATAGCCCACTGTGTCTCTCGGGTCACTCCCATTGACTCCCCCTGGCTCACTGCATTTGGTAAAGTCTCAGTCAGTTTATAAACATGAGGGCCTCTTTAGTATATTTGCATTGAAGTCTTTGTCTCTACTCAACACGAGACTATACTTGCATCGAACTCCTAAATTGAGGCTCTTGAACACACTGAACCACTGATCTGGATAATCAAAAATGCGCAAACATGTTATACTGAAGATTTCGTGCAACCCCTACCCTTTGTGCAAAATATATCACTTTTGCGCGCAATAATTGATTTTGGCGTGGAAAATATTCTTCGCAACAACCTCTTTTACGCACAGCTTTACGCGCGACACCTTTTTCGCACAGATTGGCCTTTTTCGTGAAACCCATCCTTTTTCGCGCACCTTGAACATTTTCACGCAACATGGCCTTTTTCGTAAAACTCCCTTTACAAGAACATTTTATGCGCATCAGCACTCGGATCCTCTCTAAGTCTTAAACTGTATGGAATGAGGGGGGTCATCGCTTATTTATATGCATCGCCGAACCCTGTGCGAAAAACCTTTCTTGGCACGAAAAAATTCTCATTCGTTGCATAATATTTCTCGAAGGCACCGTTTTTCACACACATCTCCAGATTTTTTGTGCATCCCATGCCTTTTCCATTTTTCAACGTTCTGATTTTGAAACACTATTTTCGCAGAAAACCTCGATCCATAGTTTTGTGCACCATGCTTTTTTTCGTGCCCAACTCAAATTTGTTTGCGCAAAACCCTCCTTTTTCATGCACCACTTCCTCTTTGCGTGCACCTCCTTTTACCAACAATCCATGTCTTCATTTTCCAAATTCGAGGCCCAAAAAAGTTGGCAAACACTGGGAAATGGCGCAACCTTCAATATTGTTCTCTTCTTGAACTGAATGATCACTTTACTAGAACACATTCTACACTTCCAATGAGGATTAAACACAAACACAAACCATACTCTTATTCATGCATAGAATAGCCATGGTTCCAACATAAAATATTCCTTCAGACTAGTGACCGAGGGGCTCACAGCTAAAAATGCGAATGTTGTTGCGGTGGGTGATTCGATGTCAACTAATACTGGATCGACGAAACATGTTCAGATGGTATATTGTTGTATTCATGGGGTGAACAACATAATACCTAAAAGGGGTAAGAGGATCAGATATCACTCTAGCTTACCCTGTGTAGGTGTAAGAGGTAATCATCTGATGTTCCATGTGCCTGTGAACACATATTCTATTAACCAAAAAGACCATAAATAAATGCACCATGTCTGGAATTGTAGCCTCCAACCGGTGAATTGAGTGGATGAAACCCTCATTCATTTCCATTTAGGGATCAACCGTAGTAGTAGTGTGCTGAAAATCATTAGTCTGAACGTATTGGTCATTGATACTGAAATAGTTTGTATCTAGATAGTGGGATACACATGTGGGAAATAGAGAAGAAATCACCTTGGAGAACACTCACAAGACTATTAAGGGAGTACATGAATTATTAGTGATATGAGGAGGGAATGTATTCATGAAGATGAAGTCAAGGTCTACCCATCAAAATATTGTAGGTGGTGTCGCATGAGACAACCATGAATTCAGCGTTGGTGATCAGGCCAACCAAACAGATGTTCATGTGAATCTTTCCACATGGACTCTGCTGAGTCCTCTCATAACCCAGAATTTTTCGGTTATAGGGAATCAGATCTAATTCTAGAAATCCTTGCATGTGGAACATCTGGGTCAGGATGAGATTTATCCAAGAACCTTTGTCAAATAGAAAACAATGTAATTCCATGCCATTGACTTGTCTAATGATATAAAACATATCTATGAACCCCTATATAGGGGAGCATTCATTTTCATTTGATAATGAGATTATGGGTAGGAATTCTAATAACTCAACATCCTCAGCATTGAAGGAATCTACAGATACTACCATTTTCTCTAACTTGAGGTAGATTAACAAATCATCTTCTAGGAAATCATTCATTTATTCTGAAATTCAGAGGTCCACATGAATCTATTTCTTTGATGGAATGATATAAATATTTTTAATATCATTATAATTATACAATATAGGCACATTTCAAATAGTCGGGATCCTTTCTTTAGTAGGAGGTATGATGGGAAATATGGTTGGTTGGACCAGTAGATTCTGGATGGTGTTGGGAATGTGCTGCAACTAACAAGTTGAACCATAAGAAACTACTATTGGTTTATTGTCAGATGACTAGGGCCTGGCCATAGCTGGACATGGCTGATCATGATACAGTCAAGGTGACTCTTTCTGCTAAAGTATTTTGAACGACGTCAATAGTGAACCTTCCCTGATGGGATGAGAGAACTTTTCTTGTTGATATTTCACCTGAACATTCCCCCATGTCTCAATAGCATATACAACTTTTCTAGATTTGCTGGACAATGAGGTCTGATGGTTCACATGTCCACTACCCCCTAGGCAATGGTTTCTAAATGGAACATTTGGAAGATCTGACCAACGTTCATCGTTAATGGGTACCATGATAGGTCCCACCGATTCATCAGTTTTAACTGAGGCATACTCTTGATCATCTCATGATAACACCACCAATACTGGAAGAACTCTGGGGAAGACTCTAATATATGTGGGAAGGAAATCTCTGAGAGTTTGATACATATTTAGAACTGATATGGGGATCTTCTTTCCCTTTCACCATTGATGTATGTTATTTTAATAAGTAAAAGGTTGATATGTAGACGCATAAGAGGTATCAGGAGGAGGTACATAAAATTCATTATTATTATTCTTATTAAAATGGGTACAAATGATACAATGTGTGTGAATGACTTCTCTCCAGGCTAACCACCTGTTGTACTTCGAACACCTATGGCTGCAGACCTACTACTATTCACCATCACCGTCATTGTCAGCCCTTACCGAAACACAGTCCACATCTGCCAGAGAAAGACCCGAACTAAAGACATTATTCTCAATGTTGTATTGAATCGAGTTCTTGAATATATAACTATACATGATGGTGTGTCCAAGGAATCAGTGATAGGGGAAGTGGTTAGGGAGTTCAATGAGAACAACCTCCTTAGGTCTTATTCATTCTACAAGCATCAATATCCCTTGACCCAAGGTGATATAGAAATCTCTAGGGGCATGGTCGTCATTAAACGAGTAAGGCTAATTTCTACTTCCATGAAAAGGAACTTAGGGAGCATGGCACTACTAAGGGGACGATTCCTTATGCGGGGCTAGCACCCAATTCTCTCGCCTAGGTGGTGGTTCTTGACGAGGTGGTTCTTGCTAATTCTGAAGTGGAAAATGTTGAGCCTGAGGTTGGTCCTCCAGCTATTTCCCTCAGAGAGGTTGTGGATGAGGCTAATATAATTACAATTATAATGGTCTTGGGGATTTCACCTTGGAAAAACCTTATTCTCAGCCCTGGTTTCCCTTTTTTTGAAGATTTTGGTAGAAACAGCCATGCCTACTTGGATTTTTTCAAGGCCTTCTTTAGGCACTGAGTCTTTTCAGAGAAATTATAGAATCCAACTAGGAAATTATCAATGGTAAGGGATGGAACAAATTCAGTACTTTTTTTCCCCAGACACACCATCAGTATTTTATCTTAAGTAAGCGAAATATTGAGTGAATATGTGAGTCCCTTCCACATGGAGGAAAATTTTGTGACTCACTCGTCTAGACATTTCATTCACATGATGATGTCTAAAATACTAGTATTTAAAGTGCTGCAGCAGAACTAAAATAGAAACTACATATAAATATCGATCGTCCAAAATAAATATGGACCCAATGGGTAACTGGATATACCAAATTAACATGTGTCCATCGAGGGTCTACATGAAACACCAGATATAGGAATATTCGTACTGAGTTGGAGTTCCCATCATGGTCGCACATCTTTAAATAATTTTGTAAAAATGATGGATTTTTTCACCCATCCCATTGGAATTGGAAAAGGTTTTGTTTCCTATATCTGGGGGTGCAAGAATATTGTCAAACCATACCTGATATAGGTTTTTGTTTGGTGGGATCACCATATTTCATGCCTCAAGGGACTTATTTCGGGAAATGAGAGTGGCCATCAGATCCTCCTATTGTGGATTTGTAACCACTAGTAAATTATAATGATCTTCAACATGATAGGAAGGCTCAGTGGATTAGGGTGAAACTTGAGAAAGTAGTGGATCCGCTAGAGGAACAATATGAAGAACCACTAGGGGAAAGACCTAAAATGGGTCTCAAGGAATATTATCGTTTAGTTCATTTGGATTCAGCAGTGAAAACAATGAAAGTTTTCCATTTTGTTTGGCCTCTACCCTATTGGGGTGTATAGGGTGGTTGAGATTAATGGGGGAACCTAGCATGGGAGGGCCAATGGATACCCCTAATTTCCAAAAAGAGGTGGTACATGATCATAAAAAGGATCACCATAATCTAGATGATGGCTTGAAAGGATCTTGGCAAGAATCTCATGAATTATCAATTTTTTTCAACAAGGAGATGATGCCAAGCAGCCGTACTATGAATGAATTTTGAATTCCGCATTAAACCGGATAGGTCAAATGGAATAGAAATTCCAAATTTTCCATTTCTCTTATTGGTGGCATGACCTAATATTAATGATTCTAAGGTCTCTACAAGGACAAGGATCTTCCTTTGTTGGTTAATGACAATTCCTAGGAGATCCAGACGATACTGCTATACTCCATCGTGTGGGACATCCCCTATGGATCCAACTTCATATTCCCTCTCTGAATGTTTACTGAGCTCATTGAAATTGAGTGTAAATGTGCCTAAGGAATATATATGATGTCTCCTACCATGTATTCCAGTTATATGTCACACTAATGTGGTGATCATCACACTGCCCCCATCCCCAGATCTGCATGTTTGGGGACACATCATTGATTATTTTCTTGAGAGTGGGGAAGCTTTGAACACATCTCTAATGAACATCTTGGTAATAGCTGGGCAATGAAGGGTGATGAGCCATGGTATTCATGGCTATATCCACCATGTGGCACAACATGATAATGTCGTCAATGTGCTCATGGATCATTGGATAAACCAAATGATGGTTCGTATGGAAGAAATTTGTCTCCCATATGGATTAGAAGAAGTAGATTACTTCTTTCTAGTGGTGGGATTCTGGAATGTCAAAGCATAGAGTTATTGTCTTTCCAAACATATCAGATAACCAGTCTACCATAATGATGTCCTATAGATTTATTCAATCTGAATTGGGTCTTGACCATTTTTTCCCATTCATTTACTGGGGGGTGAGGAAACATCAATGGAACTGATATATATATATTTGTGGAGTCAAACTAGTCGGGATTGAGAACTTTACACGAGCTTGAAAGCTACTGAAGACAAGGTTTTTTCTAAAGGACGGTACTGACCACATTTCCATGTACCTATAGGACTAGGTGTTGAAAAAAAATTCATGTGTGATCATGGAATCTTTTGGTAGTGGATCATGCTTGTTCTTATCATCTTCCACACCCAAGGATAAATCTTCATAATCTCATTTTTATGTAAATAATTATCTTGGTGATGATAGAAAGTATTTCATTGCAAGGCCTTAGAAGGGAGTCAAATCAACCTACTCATACATGTACATGTAGGGGGTTTCATGTATTTTTTACATCTCACATTCCGGGAGGATGAAGATCACGTGATGGGTTCCTACCTCAGACACATATTTAGGGGATTAAGGTGAAGGATACATCATCCAGTGGTATTCTACATTTTTAATTGGAAAAGTGGACATGATTGATGAAAATATTTTGCTTCTCAGAGTTCTTCTTTTGGTGGAGTTTGTTAAACATTCTACCCCAGGATGGTTATTTAGGGAAGGATAGTTCCTCGACATAGGAATGAAAACCATGCGGTTTTGTTATAGAGTGGGGAAGAACATTTCTTTTGTGATATGAGGTGTGAGGAGCACTCGGGAATATGTCCAATTGATCATCGGGAGGACCTCCAAAATGATTTCTGGATTCGGTGGGGGGACCTTTGGGGTGGGGAGTGCTAGAGTTGGGTGAAACTCAGTTGAATATGGTGAGAATATGGGGAGGAACGTCATGCCAGTTGCTTGCTGTACCAGAAGGACATCTGTGCTAATTGTAAATGATATCATGATCAGGGAAATTATGTTAATAGAATAAGGCATGGGGAGTACATTCATGTTAAACATCAATGAAGTGAGAAGGACCTTCACTAAGATTCCTGCTGAAGCTGGGAGGAAATCCACTATGGTGGTTGTTGGAGTAGGGAATACCTCCAATTCGATGTTTGCTGGAGCAGAGTGGACACCCACATGGATGGTTGCTTGATCAGGGAGGACATCGGTATCTAGTATCATAGGTATGAGGAGGAAATCCACGATGGGTGCAAGATTGTGGTGGATCTCCACTCTAGCTGGAGATGGTACAAGGAGGAACACTTTAATGAATCTCATCATCCCAGGTCATCCTGTGATAGCTACTGATCATACACGTAATCAAAAGAGTCAACCTATCTTTCCCATTATGGTAGATGAGGTCATGATACTGATCGAGCATTGAAGTACAGATTCCCTAACATAGCAGGGAACTATTAATGTGCATCAGTGGTGGCATGGTCCACTAAAGCTATAGAAGATGACGTATCCTTTCTTCAATCTTCGAATGCTTGCACCTGAGGTGGGTTTACGATCTCCCAGACTAGGGTTGGATGATAATATGTGTAGGTCACATTTCCTTGGACTGTGGGACTACCATTGTTGGTGCTGATGAGGAATTTTGGGATGCATCCCTAGTATCTCTCGGTTCGTAGTATTTTCAAGGATGACATGGACGTCCCTTACCTTGTAAGTTTAGGAGATTAAGTTATACGAATGTTATGGGGTGGGGTTCCCAAAATTGTTGGATGTTGGACTGGATTTTATTGGATCCCTGCACAACCCTTGGGGTCGTAGTGACGATGAGGGACAAAATCCTCCATGTCCCGGTGGGCCATATCACTCGTAGGATTGACCCCCACCTATTAGTATCATTGAAAGAGAATGTCTATCACCATCCTCTAAAAACTTTCTAAGGGTGAGATGAGATATGGTTTCTCATTAGTCATGGTCATGGATTACATCATTATAATGGTGGACCCATGCGAGAATGCCCCATTTTCATTCTTCTGGCCCATGTGTATACGGTAGGGAGACAATTGGTTTCTTGAAGCTTGGGTCATCTAAAGTATAAATATTTAGCCATCAGTATAGATATTAGGAATGAAATTCAAAATTCCCCAGTGCCATTATGTCTTTAATGTTTTTAGATAGATATCCATATTGACAATACCACAGAACTGAATGCCCAATGATTAATCGACCTGAATTCTAGTGAGTTTAATGTTAGACCCCTTATTTTCTTTGTGAGACCTAGCATCAGATAGGTGAATATAATTTCATGCTCATCTGTCGATCTACCGGGTTCTACTAATCATTATTGTTGGAGGGGAACAAGTTCCACATTGTGCTAACCATTTCTATTGGTTTTTTGATGTGGATTCTGAGTAAAATATTTTATCTGATGACCTATATCGCTAATCCCTATGGTTGATGGTGAAAATATTCATGTCAGGTTCATCATTAATGTTTCTAAGGATTTCCTATATGGGATTTTCACCCATGTTTTCATTGTCAACACTCACTGATGTGTTCATTACACCCAACATTCCCAGTTCCCAGTGGCGGGAGACAATCACCACTTCATCAAAAATAACTACTCCATGATCAAAACAGGATGAGGTAATGTCAGTTCCTCCATCCATGGATTCCTCCTCGAATTCATCACATTTTATGATTGTCCCTCAAACATTAATATGTTGTTCATGAACCACATTACTCATGCCATTTATTTATAATTGCTGATTAATTAAAATTCTTCTTTGAGGAAATTCCAAATGGTTAAGTCATTGTAGCAAACTTCGAATAGGGGAGTATTCACTATAGGCATTGATGAATTATATGTTTTCTAAAACACTTGAACACATGTATTATTCTTCTTAACATGGCTTCTTAATGGCATAAAAACCCAATGAATCCCACAATGATCACTGGGTACATTACCCTAGAGGAATGTCTCTGATTTTTTCCTCATCTTACAGTGTTTGAAACATGGTATTCTATGTGTTTACGATTTTTAGAGATATATCTAAAAAATAGGGATACATATGAAGGTGGATCATATATTTTCATCCCTAGGTTGGGGAACATGGTAGGTTTACCAGATGAATGGATCAGAACACCTAATGAAGATGAACCCAATAATGGAATGTACCATAAAGGGATGATTTCACACCATGAAGGATGATCTAAACAACACTTACGGTAGATCAGGGATGTCGATCCCATGGATTAACACCAATGTCTACCATTGAATAAAATTTAACATCGGAGAGGCTTATTAAAGACCCTGGGTAGAGGATAAGGATCAAAAATTACATAGATTGATGTGGTGATTTGGGTCTTACGCCTGGCTAGAAGTCTGTCGATAGAGTATCACTCTTGAATGGAGGCATATGAATTGTGCAGGTATTAATTGATGTTATCTAATTAACTACTTCTACAAGTATCGATGAAGAGGATCACATGATCTCATTAGGATGTGGTGTCCCATGTAAGAATCAGAATGGGTATGGATGATGTGATGTTGAAATGGATGGAGTTTGGAGAGTGATGTCATTGAACCTCCGGTGGGGTCCGACCTATCCCAATTCTTGGGAATAAAGTTTGACATAGTTCAAGAAGTGGGGGTGGTGAATCACTTAAGGTGGTATCTTATGATAATGAATTCATAGAAATTAACTTGAAGGAAAATGATCCTACAAGATAGGGAATGACCCTACCATGATGTAGCAACCTAGATGAAAGGTCCTAATGGGAATGGGTGACTGTCTTCAGCCTTAGAGAGGTTTATTTCATTCCTATTTAGAAGAAAGATATTAAACTCCATAATGTTCTAGATGGAGGTAGAGTATAGGGGTGTACACATGGATGAAGACTGAGGAGAATGGATTAAAACACTATAGTTTTGGATCAAAGAGATGTGTCCCATATGGGAATGATGTCACATAATGAGGGTAATTCCATAGGAAGGAGAACCATAATTTACCATTGGTTTGGGTTGAATCTCAAATAGGCTTCCAACGTACCCAAAAGGGATCAAATTCCATGTTGTTTAGAACATATAGTTTAACATCCTACGAGATGAGTGAACCATCATGAAATAGATAAAACAATTGGATTATGGGGATTGCTGAGATTGAACCTTAGAGAGGATTCCTATTACCATTTTTAAAATAAGGATATCAAATTCCACATAGTTCTATGGTAAAGGGCATAAAATCCAGGTGAACACATGGAAAATGTCTAGGAGACATGCTGGGGCTTATGCATGGTTAGCAGTCCAAAGATGTGTGTGGAATTACGCATGGTTAGAATCCCAAAGAAATGTTCCATCATAGGAATTGTTAGAGGCTCAATGAGTATTTCATTGTCACTAGTAAATTAATCCCATGTGATTCATGCTCGGTGTTAGAGATAATCGGTAGTAGTAGAGCTGACATTCATTTCACAAAAGGTGCATTCATGATGGATGGTGTGAGGCTTACCCATGGATAAAGGCCCATGGAGATAGATATTGGGACTCAATATATTACACATTTCTGAGGAGTATCAAGTCCCATGACAGGAGGATTTCATTTCATTCCAGTAGGGTGAGGAAGATATGAGTCCCATAAAGACTAGTGGTAGTGGTTAATTCTCATGGTGGAAACACCCATGTTCATTGAATGGGAGAAATACCATTTAATGTCATGTGGTGAGGACGATGGTGGTTGGATGTTAAACGTCCTGCAGCTCAGACGAGGTTGATTCACTCCTTACCCCCATGGACATACATGAATCATACATACCCACGCATGGGCGAGGGAAGGCATTAGTTAGGACTGAAATGAGGGGTGTAGAGGAATTTTCCCTTGGGGGGACCATGTTATTGTTTCTATGCTAAAAATCAAGATCCATTATCGTACCCATTCAAAAAAGAAATAATTATAAAAACATGATAAGGGACACCAGCTGGTAATTTGGAAATCACATCATACGAGGAGGGACATAAGGGAAAGGGGATCATGAAGTTGGAGGCATCATCTAGGAGACCTTCATTAGGCTCTAGGTAATCATGACCAAGTGGAGTTTTGCCGAGGAAGGTTCTTTGTGAAGCATCGAAAAAAGAGTCTTCGCGAAGCTTGGAGAGTTGTAAAGCCTGAAAACCTTGCCTATACATGTGTTGTTTTATGTATTTGGAGGTTGATTCATGATTGAAGAATGATTCAAGAAGTCTCAATTTCCCAATAGGGATTCCTACCTTCAAGATGGCCCAGGTGATTCACAACAGCAATCCCCACATTAATTAGAGAAAAATATGATCACAGGTTAAGCTATTTTGGGAAGCTCTAATAACATTGGTGATAAATTTTTCCACTGGTTTGCAAAACATAGTGATCTTCACAAAATGGGAACTCTTAAGGAGAATGTTTTGGGTAATTATATTGTGAGGTAGGGGAGATCCACATAATTATAGGCAATAGGTTTTGTTATTCTCAGATGTAATTTATTAAGGATATTGAGCTCCAAAATTGGATTCAAATCTATTAGACTTGTGGAGCGTAATATGAAGTGGATTGGCGGTGTTCATGGAAGATCCACTCAACTGATATTCAAAATATTCTTAGAGGTCATAAAATAAGAGGGGGATTCTATCACCAAGTCATCATGGTTTTTTGAGTAGTTATTTAAGTCATCGAGGCTTCCATCAATCGGTATTTCTGTTATTCATGGTGGTGAGGGCCCTGGTGAAGGGGATTCATGGAACATACCCTTGGATGATTTTTTGACTCTTTAAGCTTTAATTTCACCCCAAATGGTTTTGGACATTTTCAACATATTCTCAACATGAATCTTAGAGAAAAATATTATCTTTCAATGTCACATCACTTCCACTCCCTTAGGGTGTATAGTTTGGTAGATTTTTTGGGGGATGTTTAATGTGCGGGAGACCTTCCACCCTAACGGGGGTTATCATGATTATTTTTTTTGACCATCACGTGTGGTTAACATAAATGTTGTGGAGAGGCCTAGAGGTGTAATTCAGAACCCTATTGTGGATAACTATATCTTTTTACCCCCATACAAATGGGAGAACTGAGAACCCATTTCAGGTTATGTAGGATATGTTTGAATTGGTTCCCTAGAACCATCTTCAATGCACTTCTGGATGACATATATAAGTAATTTTGAATAATAATAATCTTATTATCAAATCATTAATATTTTTATTTATAAAAATGTATGTGATAATGAATTGTTAATAGGTGTCACATTGAAAATCCAATGCATTACTCCTCTATGATGAGAACCGAGAAATGAAAAGATATTATTAATAAATATATGTTCTATTGAAAGATGATATTATTTGACAGACATAAATGATACAATCCATCATTGGATGAGACTCTTAGGGGTTTGAGGCACATTTTCACTTTTGATTCCCTTGGTAATATTCAACAGGACAAAATGAGAAATAGACCCGCCAGTAGAAAATACACAATTATATGTGTCATTGGATGTTCCTATAATAGGATATTTGTATTGATCCTTAAACATTATGATTATTATTAATATGTATCATGTGTCTGTACTTTTATGTATTGATGAAAATAGTTAAAAAAATATTTTCTCTGTTCGGTACGATATGCAGGGTGTGTCAGAGGTAAAATTGCATTAACGAATAATGAGAGAAAGGAGTTTTACCTTCTTTTATAGAAGTTGATATCTTAGGCACATGGATGGAAACAATATAGCCTAATTAAATCCATTCCTATGGTGTATATTAAGAAATTTCAATTTCCAAGATGTCAAAGAATGAGACATCGAGCGCATAGGTTGATGGCACCAGCATACAACCAGCTTGATTGGAGATATCATGATTAAGGGGTTATATTACATTGTAATTTTTTTTCTTAGGTATATTTCCATTTCATAATTAAATTCTTTTTTCTATTGGTTCCATGATATGTTTCTAGATTCTAACATTTTACATTAGGATTCTTTTACAAAGGCCACCGAAAAAGATGCCAACATGGTCACAAACAAAGTGCATTTAGAATCTCTATTAAATAGTATATTATTATTTTTTATTTAACATGTTGAATTAATTTTAATAAACAATGAGGTTTAATAATTATTCATGTATTTTTGATCTTATATAAATAATTATTTTCTATTTCATGAATATAGTATTTATATATATTTATTAGATAATAATGTAGGGTTGTTTATTTAATAAATAAACATTAAATAATCAAGGCCCAATTAATATTATTGGGGAATGGCAGTAAGAGTTTCATGATCTAGTGAGAATTAATAAATATTGAGCATTATATGATTTAATTTAATTTAATTTTATTCACATGTTTTGCGCATGTTGAGAAAATATATTATTATTATAATTTTACATTGAGTTACACATTGTTTAAATAAATAGTAAAGGTAAATAGTTCCTATATTTTATTTTAACCCTAGTGATATGTAAACCCATTTATATTATATTCTCAATAACACAATTTATTTGTTCGATTATGCACAATAGGGTTGGATAATTCTATTAAGACCTAGAGTTATCCCGTAACCAATAATTCTTTTAAGAATTGAGATAGATCATCCTCCACCTTCCACTATAGAGCCATGATAGATCTTGGAGAACTCTTTAGATGTGATTCTTGAGGAGATCAAAGGTGGATGGCCCAATAAAAAGTATCATTAGTGCTAGCACAAAGATATTCCTATAGAGAT